>JALAZF010000118.1:355000-3020833 GCA_022829125.1 Lathyrus tuberosus | reverse complement strand
TTTTCCTCTTTCTATCTCTAAAATTCTGATTATTCTAAACCTTTACCAATTTCCACTAATTAATCTCCAATTACCAAACTACCCTCACTAATCTCATTAACCCAATATCTACTTAATTATATTAGGTCTCATTTTACTAAATAATCTTAGTAATAATAATAACCATAATGATAATGATAATAATAATAATATGAAATATACTATTAATAATAATAATAATAATAATAATATTTCCATATTACTAATATTACCCCCACGCACTCAAACACGCACCCTAAACAAGGCCAACAATTAAAATAAAACCAGACGATTAAATAATTAAAAATGGGGTGTTACAAGAATGTTGTATTCGGACCTGAAATTATGCAAGAGACGACTGAGAAGATTAAGATGATCCAAGAAAGGATGAAAGCTTCGCAGAGTCGTCAGAAGAGTTACCATGATAAGAGGAGGAAGGCACTTGAATTCCAAGAGGGAGATCACATGTTTTTGAGAGTGACGCCGGTGACTGGTGTGGGTCGAGCTTTGAAGTCTAGGAAGCTCACTCCATGTTTTGTTGGTCCTTACCAAATCTTACAGAGGATAGGAAAGATGGCCTATCAGATTGCTTTACCGCCGAAGCTTGCGAATTTGCACGACGTGTTCCATGTGTCTCAGCGGAGGAAGTACATTCCAGATACGTCGCATGTGATTCAAATGGATGATGTACAAGTGAGGGATAATCTGACCGTGGAAGCGTTGCCTGTGCGGGTTGATGGTCGTGAGATGAAGCAACTGCGAGGTAAGGACATAGCTTTGGTGAAGGTGTTGGGGTGGACCAGCGGGCGAAAGGTGGACTTGGGAGCGTTAAGATGAGATGAAGGAGTCGTATCCGACTCTGTTCCCTTCAGGTAATTTTCGAGGACGAAAATTCTTTAAGTGGGGGAGAGTTGTAACGCCCCAAATAATTATAGTATTTATTATTATGATTATTCGGTGTTTTGGTGCTTTGTGATGTTTTTGTGTCGTTGATGAGTTTATGGGGTAGCCTTGGCTTAAGGGAACTTGGAGACCTTAGAGTTAGTAGGAATTAATTGGATTATTTTATTAATAATAATATTGGAATAATTTGAATAATTAGAATATTATTTAGATTATTATTAATTATTGTTAATTAAAATAATTAAGAGACCATTAAGGGTAAGACGGTAATGTTGAGGGGATTAATGAAGGATAATATGGTAAATCGTAATTAAGGCCCAAAACATAGGTTTAACAAAAGAAAAACGGGGATTATGAGGATTAGTTTTGTGCAACCCTAATAAGTGATTAGAGAGCTGAGGAAAGGAGGCTAAAACGAGGAATCAACCGTAGAACCCCGGAAATGAAGAATTTCTGCTGAAGAATTCGAGGTATGGGGGGTAATCCGGGTTAATGTGTTTGATTTGGGTTTAAGGTAGAGGTGATTAGGTGTTTTCGTGTTCTGATGATTTTGTGTTGATATGTGACGAATCTGTGATGAAAAATTCGTAATTGTATATGTACGATTTCTGTGATGAACTCTGAGTGATTTGTTGTAATTGAGGTGAATTTTATATGACAGATTGTTGATGCTGTGATGAACTTGTGGGTAACCAGATCTGAAAATTTATCTTAATAATAACCAATTTCAGACTTAGTAATTAGGAAGAATTGATGTAGATGATGAAATAAGATGAAAAATATAACTCTGTGATGAATCAAAGCCAGTTTGGGTCTGATTTTGGTAGATCAAAAATGATGGAATGAGGGAGTTGGCGTTCAGATGCGAGATCTAAGTATATGGGTGGCTTCTGGTGATACGCGTGACAAGGTAGGTGTTACGCGTAATGGGGGACACACCCAGGGTTTTACGCGTAACGTACGCACCGGTCCCCAAGGGTTGGCACGACCCTCTGCTGATAGGCATAGCATACGCGTAAGGGATTGTGGGTAGTACGCGTAAGAGGGGGTATTACGCGTAAGGGAACTGAAGAAACAGGGGCATACGCGTAAGGGAAGGGGAGTACGCGTATGGGTAGTGTCTTACGCGTATGGGCTAGCAATTACGCGTAAGGGGGATGTGAAGAAGAATTGAGAGGAAAACCCTCTCTGTTGATACACGTAATGGAGGGTGCATTACGCATAATGGATGGCGTAAAAGTGAGCAATACGCGTAACAGGATGGGCCTTACGCGTATGGGCAGTGATGTGGGCAGATTTTTCGCACTTTACGATTTCTGTCCCGATTTCGCTTGCGACATGGTTTCTTTGAGATATAGGGCTATGATGAGATAATAAGACACTAGTAAACTAGTAATGATGATGAACGGGATAAAAATCGGGGAATTTATGTGATGAATAAAACAGGACGAATTGTGAGATATTATGATGAATTTTGACGAGGGTAACTTGATGTATAAGGATGTTTGTGTAATGATGATTTCATGAATGATGATGCAACTATGACAATTTTATGATGATGATTTTTATGACAATTTTGTATCATGCATTCATGGCATAGTCGGACTTCGCTCCTTTTGGTGGCTTCAATCCCATTATGTGGATTGAAGTGTTTTTATGACGTGCTCCGGTTCTTGTGTAGAATCGATCCTATTGGTGGGTATCTTTGGAGGGTGATGGCCCAGTGTCCATTTATTATGATGATGTTGGTACCACATGCATGAGTCTGATGTTGCATTGCATATTTTTTGGCATTGCATGAGATTGTTGTGATTGATGTACACTTGACGTTATAGATGATTTGCTGTTATTATTATGTTTGTGCTTTATCTTTTACTTATATCTTATACATTGATTTCGTGATTACTCACCCTGCCTGTTTGAATGTTGCTTCCACGTGGGTAACGTGCAGGTGATCAGGCTTAGCTTCTTGGCGCATGGAGATTTAGTTTTGAAGCATTTTTTATTTCTCCGTCGATTAGAGGGTCTTGCTCTGATATGTAACATCGGGTCGGGACGTTTGAGTCGAACGATTTCCTTCTTTTATTTTGTGGACATGATGTTTTTCATGAGTTTTATTTGAGAAGTTTGAATTATAAAAAGTATGCATTAAGTTTTGATTTTCCGCTGCGTGGTGTTTAATTAAATGATGATGGTAAAACCCGTGTGACGGGACAGGTGGTTATTTTGATGATTTTGACGATATGTGATGCCCTTTTTGGGATGTTACTCTGGTTTCTTTGTTGTTGTTTTCGTGATGTTCTTTGGGTAGAAAAAGGGTGTTACATTGTTGACTTCGATGGACTATAACTCCTCATTCATTGCTTTCACCCACTTCGAATCTTTCAATGCCTCAGCTGCATTGACTGGTTCGCCATCTGCGTAGAAAGCATAATGTACCAGCTCACCCTCTTCATCAACCACATCATCTGATGTAATCACACATTCTTGCAACTTTGCAGGAATGTGTCTTGTTCGTCGAGGTCGGCTTGGGCCTGCTTCATCTTTGACTTCTTCTTGTCGAACTTCTCTTTCGACTTCACTAGCTAGTTCTTCACATAAGATTCTCACTAAATTCTTCTTAATATTCTCAATTTAATCCCATTTCTCAAGCTCATTTATAATCATGTCCCTGGTGATCACTACCTGCTTATTCACTAGGTTAAAAGCTTGTAACCTTCAGTCTAATGATATCATATCAAGATCATCTGATTCGACTTGTCATCAAGCTTCATTCTTAACTTATCTGGTATATGTCTATGTGCTATAGATCTAAACACCTTCAAGTGACTAAGGCTAGGCTTGACACCAGATCAACATTCTTCTGGTGTGATTCCTTCAAGCTTCTTCGTCGGATATTTGTTTAATATGCATGTTGCTGTTGGAACTGCTTCTTGTAACACCCCAGATTGCTTTCAGGATTACCGACTGACCCCACGAACCAACACGAGTCTTCTCAGCATGCTTTGTCCTAACTCGCACACTTTCTGAAAAACTTCCCAGAAGGTCACCCATCCCAATACTACTCCAAGTCAAGCACTCTTAACTATGGAGTTCTTATTGGTTAGGCTACCGAAAATAAGATGCCTCTTGTTGGTATAGGTAGTACCAATTAATCTTTATAAGCATTCCTTCAACCATGCAGTCTCATACCTGCACAGCCTCAGGATCACTCTCATACCTATGTAAATTCGGTTTTCCCCCAAAAGCTGCTAGAATTATCTCATTGTCATGCCTCATGCACCGACAACCACTCCCTCGCCCTCAGGTGTTACATGTAACCACTCACCACCCTCTTCGGTCTCGGGTGTTACATGCCCACCAGCTTCAACTTGGTTCGTCCCCGAACCACATTGTACTAGGAGAGGTCTAGCTCTGATACCATTTGTAAAACCCCAGTTAAGCGTGCTTGACTTGGAGTAATTTTAAGATGGGTGACCTTCTGGGAAGTTTCTTGGAAAGCGTGTGAGTGAGGACAAAACATGTTGAAAGGACACGTGTTGATTTGTGGCGTCAGTCGGTAATCCCAAAAGCAATCAGGGGCGTTGGACTTCTCCCCATAATTCTTTGGGTAGATGTTTTCCATTCAACATACTTTTCACCATGTTCATGATGGTTTTGTTCTTTCTTTCTGCAATGCTGGTTTCAAGAAGGTTAGCTGGGTTACAGACAAAGGACGGAGAAGACTCAAGACCGAGAAATGCAAATGCGCATGCAATGCAAGCCAAATGGTTTCAAGGAACGCAAAGGTGAGCTGCAAACATTTTGGAAAACTGAAAAGTTTTTTTTTTAAATCCCTGATCTCTATTGATCTTTGCAAAGAAAAGAACGTCTGAGTTCATTGAAACCAAATGGTTATCATGAGATATATGCAATGCACAAAACACGGGCACACAAAAACACAAAGAGGCACACACAACAGCACACGAGTCCTAGGTTTAGGGGTTACGAGCATGGAGCCAAGGGTCTACCCATCCCAAAGGTATGTACTACTGGTTTTTACCTACAGAACAAGGTTCTAAAGAGTTCCCAGAGTCTACAATCCATCTTTCAGATTTTAAGGATTTCCCAGATGACTTGGTAATCGATAAAATTCTCAAGAGGATCTCATCTGAGTGTAGTATCGTGTGACAACCAATTCAGAAATAGACTCCATCATGGTCACCGCACTACATCCTAAAAGGCCAAGTGGGGTTTGGTAACTACGGTTCTCAATATCCCGGGCTCCTAGGTCGAGAGTAGCACGCTTTCACGAATAGGATCGTTCAACATAACTACACTCTCGAGAGGGCCTCAACTGAGTGATGGTGTTCTCAATTCAACTTTTTCAGGAATCGACTCCCTCAAAGCCTCCTTGAATATACCATCGTCCTATCATAAGTGTACGCTCAAATCTGGGTATAGGATTTATCTCACTCATAGATATCAACCCAAATCAGACAGGATAATCAAAACATAGAACATATATGACAGGTATATAAGCAAATATGACATACATAAGTATATACAAGCGAACAAGCAAAACATGAATAACATAAAAACAAGATAGGCTTAACCCTCTTAGGAGAGGACCAGCAATAGGTCTAACTCTCCTGTATCCCCAGTGAAGTCGCCATTTCTGTTGCGGTGAAAATCGGATAACAAGCTATTAATTAACTTGCATCATATTTCTTTTACAACCGACTTTGATTTATCCAAAGGAAAGGTTCAAGATCGTTAGAGAAACCTAAAGGGGAAAGATCTAAGGTTCGGGGGTTGGTTACGCCTAGGGAAGGTATTAGCACCCTAAACGTCTGTAGTACTCTACGGGAACCTCTTGTTAAATGTTATCTTATGTTTGCTAAAGGTTCTATGCTAAAGGCTTGAAACCCTAGGAGTTAGTATCTAAGTATACTCGATAAAGCATCGCACTTTACGCCTACGTATCCTCGGGAATAGAATCAGAGTATGCGTAGTTCTACTTCTACTGAATGATTGACTATGGTCAATATTCAGAGGGGAAATGAGTACAAGCTCATTGTAGAGTTCAAGAACTCTCTAAATCTAGTTGAAATGGACCTATGTTGAAGTTTAGTCAGTAGGGAAAAGTGATAAATTCATTAGGATGGATATCACTAAGAGTTAAGGAACTCTCTCCTAAAGCTAGTTATGATTTCATGGCCCTTGATGAGGCCAAGAAACAAAGTTTCTTCCTAAGAGGTTACTTAGGTTAAGTTGGGGGCTATGGCTTTAAGAGTCAATGTATCTCACCTTCCTTTGGAATGGGGGAAAAATAGTTGACAATAATAATAGATAAGACATGACACAAGCTAAAACATTGATATAATATGAGGAGATAAAAGCAATATAAGCATGAGGATAGCAATATGTTTTATGATAAAGTATGGATAAGATGAGCATGATGAGGACATATCGATATGTTTCAATCTTAAGGAAGACAAACATATAGAATACTCACAAAGCTAAAGAGAATGATATTTAAGAGGAATAACATTCATATTGATATCAAATATATAATGAATTAAGCATGGATGGATTAATTCAAGGCTTAAACAAGTATTAGTGAAATAACACTCAAAAGTTGTTAACAATTATCCAATTAAGAATCAATTAAGAAACGATTAAGCTTGAATAATTAAGAAACAATTAGAAATAACTCTCATATTATTAAATTTAAATAAACAAGAGAGAAATTCAGATAAATCTCATAACACATATGAATTAATAATGCTCAAATAAACAATCAAGAAATAAATGGATAATTAAAATTAAAAAAAAAAGATTAAAATATTTTTGAATCTTTAAAATAAAGAAACAGTTTTAAATAAAAAGGTTTGTAAAAGGATTTGAAATGAAATGAAAATATAAACTAACATAAAAGATGAAAACCCACGTAGGGGGTGTAACAAAGTAAATGACATAGTTTAAAAACAAAAGAGATGTGGAATGGGCCAGAAAAATGGGGGTGGAATTAGAAATTCGCTAGGCCCAGGCGAAAATGGCAAAAAAACTGAAAACAAGGAAAAAACACACAAAAGGGCGTCTGGGGGTTTCGAACCCCAGACCCCTTGGTTACAGGCACGACTCTCTTACCACTGGGGTGGCTATACATCCATTGTATAAGCTCACCCCAAAAACACTTAAACCTTACGAGCTGAAAAAAAGAAAAAACTAGCTGAAGAGCCCCAAGTAAAAAACACGCGTGGCCACGTAAAGGAGGTAACATTACTACACGGTCACCACACTCCCTAGTTACTACCAAACAAAAAAACAAACCCACCACTCATCCTCTTGCCACGCACACACATTTGATTAACAAGCTCATATCACATAACTAGTATAACGATATAGTATACCTTTATTAGCATGTCACACAAATATTCAACAAAAGCTAAATTTCAACATGAGTCGCATTGAAAACTTGAACACTCAATAGCATCTGAATACTACACAAACTATGAATATTTTACAACATCATATTGTCATACAAGTCAAATATATTGTTGCACAAGCACCAAATTCACACATACACTTTATTGCACACAAAGTACAATATATAATGCTTCAACTAAAATCAGTATTTCCAGTACACAGTTCTATTACAATGCAACAAACATACCACGTAAAGAAACACACATTAACTACTATTGCTGCATAAAACAGTATAAGCAACATCAGAAGATTACACACACTTAACATACATGAAATTGTTGTTACACATACTTATAAGCTCACGTATCATAACATCACTTGCATTCATAACTACACAACACAAAATGCACACAGAGCAATAACAAACAACTTACACAAGCAACAACTACCACGTTATCTATTAACAATAACCTACACACTAAATTCAGACGCACAGCACATTATACTAATTAACTTTTATGCAATACCAAGAACGATAGCAGCACAAACACCATAAAAACGACCTCATGAAAACGTGTACTAACAAACATAAAAAAGATAAGAAACTAGACGAATACCTCCACTTGTAATGCTGCGGTTAAACCGGGATCATCGTAACCGTTAAAGTTAGTTATACCGTGATGTCGCCGCGGAGTCGTCGACGGCGAATATTCCTACGTACCAAGCTACGTAGCCAGCGGTTTTGTGATGGGTTTTAAAATGTTACGGTAATGATGGTAATGGAGAAGGAGGATGGTTATGATGTGAACCGTAGAAACTGTCGGTTTGTTGTAGTTGTTGGAGCAGATCAGAAGTGTTGAGATTGGTTGTGTTTACAAGTTTGCAGTGGAAATGAAAGGAGGTTATAGCTCGGTTTCGACGCGGTTCACGTGTGTTGATGGCACTGCTAGTTGTTGTTGGTGTATGAGAGGGTTAAGTTGGCAATGAGTGATAATGAAGAAGATGTATTGTGTTTCACATGGTGGCTTAGAGGTGAGGGAGAAGGTTAGTGGTGGTTGATGTGTGTTATAGTTGCTACCGGCGAGTTGTGGTTGTGAGGTGAGTTATAGAAGATGAATGAGGTTTTATTTTTCTGTTCATCCTTCCCCCCTTTACTAACGCCTTGCTTTCTCTGCTATATACTTGTTTCTTAATTTTAAAATTGAATTCGACCGTTGGTGAATTGCTTTCACGGTTTTGCAAGTTAACGTTGGAGAGCAGTACGGTTCGTACGGGTCGCATGTTTGCGTGGTGAGCAGCTAGGTCTGGGTGCGTACGGTTTGCGCATTGGGAGAGAGAAGGATGGGTCCAAGACCTTTGTTTTTTTTATCTTATTGTTTTATTGAATTTGGATTTAAGACATTCCTTGATTTGCAAAAACAAACGCCAGGGACTTGTAAAACACGGGCTAAGTTATCACTTGGTTTTCTTTTCTTTTAATAACAAAACAGGAGTAATAACAAACCAAATTAAAATGTAATGGATTTTTAAACTTCTTAAATTAGCTTAAAACTAAAAAACAAAGAAATAAGAGACGGAAATTTGCTTAATCTTACAAGCTAAAATAAAATCAAAATAATAATTAAAATTAAAAGCGAATAAAATTAAACCAAGTTAATCAAAAATTAGACTAATTAAAATTAGACTAAAATTAGAGTCAAAATTAAGCATAAACTAATTAACAATGAGATTTGACTAAAATCAAATATAAACTATACTAAAATAAATCTAATTAGGTCTCAACAGAAATTAAAAGTTAAATCAAAATTGCATTAAAAAATAAAACAATATTGAAAATATACTAATTAAATATTAATTAAATTGAGACATAAACCATATAAGTTCTAATTGAATCTAAGGCAAAAAAACAAAATCTAAAAAAGACATGATAAAAAAACACTTAAAGTACATGATTGACGATTAATGAAATGTTGACTAAAATGCAAAGATATGCTGGCTCAGAATGATATGAAAAAGATCAGACGAATCTGAGGGTAAAATTTGGGGTGCAACAGTTGCCCCTATTTAAATATCTTCACTGGATGACATGAGAGATAAAGATCCTCATGGAATCAAAAGTGAAAGATATTTAAATACAGATAACCGAAAATTTTGCCCTCAGATGCGCAGACGTGCAATGCAACAAACATGATGCCAAGATGCCAAAGAAGATGCAAAGATGCAGACACAACAAGGCGCCAAAGGACAGACAGGAAGCAAACACTAGATGAGCTTCACTGGGGAAGGACGAAGGTTAACACCTCACTGGGGATACAAGCTAACCAAAAAAAGAGACTCACTAGGGAGACTCCAAAGAAACACTTGGGAAAAGACCACAGACAATCTCCACTGGGGAAGGATCCGGGGAGATAGACTACTGGGGACACAACAAACCCACATTCTTCCTGGGCACGAAACCAGAAAGAAAAAACTTGATCGCTAGGGATCAGTAAAAAAAGGACAGACAACCAAGCAGAGACTTCCTGGGGATTCTTATACCGAAGAGTTCAAGATGTGATCTTCAAGAAAAGCCAGGAAGACGGAGACTAACTCTGCGCACCAGGTAGGAATCTTAAAGTTGAATAAATTTGTTCCAAGAAACTTAGCTTAAAGCAATTTCAGAAAAGCAACAAGATAAGGGTTCAATGTCCGACACGATTCGAACAAGAACAGTTTTAAAACAAAAGACAGTGCTTGACACGATTCAAACAAAGTCTCAATTCAATTTCGGCACGATTCGAATAAGAATGGTTTTAAAACAAGGGTCAGTGTCCGACATGATTCGAACAAAGACTCTGTTCAGGTTTGACATGATTCAAACAAGAACAGAAAAGATAGTGCTTGACGCGATTCAAACAAAGTCCAAGTTCAAGTTTGACACGATTCAAACGAGAACACTTTTCCAAAATATTTAAAGTTAAACTTCTTGGGGAACAGCAAAATTTTTTTAAAGATTCAAATCTGGCGCGCAAAGGTTAAGACCGAACAAGCACGACACAAGGCAAACCGGGAATGTCTTTACTTTACTGGGGAAATAAAGACAGGCACAACAAAAGACCACAAGCAGAACAAAGCACAAGGATGCAAAGATTTGGCACTCAAAGGTGGTGATCGAACGCAAGCCTAGCTTAGACAAAGATTTTGGATATACCGGGAATGTTTTTACTTCACGGGGGAAGTAAAGGTTCACATCGTCAAAGGATAGACGGTAAGGGATAATTGAATCGAAGATTTACATCACCAAAGGAAGAAAACTGACATCGTCAAAGGATTGACGGAAAAAGCAGTAGGACGGCACCATCAAAGGGTTGATGGAGAAAACTGACATCGCCAAAGCAGTTAATTGACATCATCAAAGGGTTGATGGAAAAAACTGACATCGTCAAAGGATTGACGGAAAAAGCAGTTGAACACAATTGAATGACATCATCAAAGGGTTGACGGAAAAAAATTGACATCGTCAAAGGATTGACGGAAAAAGCAGTTGAATGGCACCATCAAAGGGCTGATGGAGAAAACTGACATCGTCAAAGGGTTGACGGAAAATGACTGGTTGAAGGTAACACTATTGGTAACTGTAGAAGTATGAATAAAACCAAGGACGGATAAGCTTCTCATGAGTGAGATTGCCACTAATCGTTGGATATAAATTCCAAAGATATGTTGGTATTACAAAATTGCTGGAGAAATAACTTTGTCTTCAATGGGGATTCACAAAAGAATCTTCTTGTGAGACACGGTGCAAAATAAATGCACTAAACAAAAGGTAGGTTCGGAAACCACACGTGCCAGGGACCAAAGTTCAATCTAGGAAAAAGCTAGAAAGAAACGGTCATATAAGACTCCAATTGAGGAAAGAACTCAAATGGGATTTATCCTATCTAAATGTGGAAAAGATAACTGAACCAACCATCATCCATGAGAATTAAACTCCGTGGGGAATTCAGAAAAGATGGGCACTTTATGTCTAGGGCTGACTTTCTATTGGAGAGAATAGACAAACCCAGTCACTTGGGGAGACAAACACCAAAGTGAACCAAAACAGGTAAACACCAGACAAAGAAGCAGAAATGCTAAGATGCTATGCATATGAGTGCTTATGCCATGCTTATGCTTATGCTGACAAAACAGACAAGAAGCGAAATCGGAGATGAAAAACATCTCGACAAAGGACACCCAGCCAAACTCATCAGATTGGACCAATACTGGGGATGAAGAAGAATCAATAACTTCATTGGTGAAAAGGGGTATTCCACTTGAGGTATAACATCGTGAAGATTGCCATCATGAGCTTGATCTCTTTGTTGGAGAAGAATCCATGGAGCAATTTGTCAAGATTAGCCGAAGTAACAGCTTACTGGAAATCTTAGCAAAAGATATCACAAGAACAGAGTAATCCTACATTCTGACTTATATGATGATCATCTTCGAATTTTGTCTACCCCGAGCTAAGACGATAACAAGAGGATTTTATAGAAGAATTGGCATACAGGGTGCTTCAATATCTTCAAACTCTTGGAGAGATCTCGGCATAACTGTCCCAGATTAGGGGGTGAATAACCGAAAGAATTTTACAGAAGGATTGAAATACCAGATACTTCAAAATCTTCCAACTTGAATAATCAAAAGAATTTTACGGAAGGACTGAAATACTGGATACTTCAATATCTTCCAACTTGAACAATCAAAAGAATTTTACGGAAGAAATGAAATACTGGATACCTCAATATCTTCCAACTTGAACAATCAAAAGAATTTTACGGAAGAAATGAAATACCAGATGATTCAATATCTTCCAACTTGAACAATCAAAAGAATTTTACGGAAGAAATGAAATACCAGATGATTCAATATCTTCCAACTTTTGAATCTTGACGTAGCTGTTTCTGTTCAGTTATACTCGAGATACTCAAACTGCAGTAGGAATTACTGGGGAACAGATTTGCCCCTGCTGATGGGTTACTGAAGACAAAACAAGTCATAAGATGATCTCAAGAATATCTGCCCCAATATCTTGAATTTACAGAATTCTGCCTCTGATTGGTCAACTCTCACTTGGTTGCCCCTGACTGAGTCAAATTTCCTTTATCAAGTTTAATCCCTTGACTGACCGCATTTGCTTGGATTCCTTGATATCGAATGGTATTGCAAACAAGTGTTGTTCATTAAAATTGGCAAAATTTAATGCAAAGTTTAATGCAAAGTTTGAAAACAAAGCTTTGATAGAAAACACACAGTGAAATGATTAAACAGTAAAAAACAAAGGTGGGTCTAGTCATTGAGGAAGTGACCAACACACGCGAGTAACAAAGATTATTAGGAGTCAGGTTACTCAACCTTGCTGTAGTATGCTTTTCAAAACAACCTTACCTCAATTAGGTCTTTTAGGGGTTATAATATGGCGTGGTTCATGGTTTATGAAACAAAAGATTAAGGCTCAAATCCTAAGCTCAGTTAACTTAAGATTTACGTTCAAATCTCCAAAAATAGGAAGTCACTTGATTTGAAAGCTGACTGGCGCCTTATGTGAAGCGCTCGTGTTTGAAGGCATAACCGAGTTAAACTGAGAACTACCCGGCCCCAAGGTTGAGATTTAAGGTTTTTTCGTTGTGTAAAGAAATAAAACTCCTACTTCTAGGCTCGAAGGGGTGACGAGGGATAAATTGAAACAATGCCTTACATCCTCGGCGAGGTTAATTTGAAAGGATACCACAACAATTATGAATATGAAGTTTTCATCATCCTCCCTAATCTTTGCTTTGACAAAAGTTTGAAAAAAGGAGTAAAGCAGGGTAAAGATATATTTTTGCTTTTATGAAAATAAAAGTAAATGAGTGAAACGAATGGATTTAACCAAAAGATGCATAAATATTTCATTAATCTTACCAATTTGAAAGTACAACAGCTTATAAGCAAATGCAAGTTCAAAGCGCAAAAGATATACAACAAAATGCTGAAACAGTCTAAAGTTTGCTAGCCCCAGGGAACTGGGCTTTCCTTCTCGACTCGCCAAACGGAGATAGTCATCCTCAAAACTGATTGTCGAAATCTGTCTGAGAATTATCTTCACATCCACTCTCGACAATTTCTTCCTCTTCAGGGTCTGATGAATTTGCTCGATTAGGTGAAGGACTGTTGATTTGAATTCTTGAGGCGTGAATGAGATCATCTCAGAATCAAGCAGCATCTGAACCTTGCTTCTGAGTACCTTACAGTCTTCGGTCGAATGCCCCTGTGCCCCAGCGTGGTAGTCACATTGGGCGTTGACATCAAAGCCTGGTGGGTATGGAGGGATCACTGGATCTATCCCTTTTGGCACTATCAATCCCCCTTTGATTAAATCTGGCAGGAACTGACTGTATGGTATTGGCAACGGAGTGAAATTCCTCTCTGGCTTCCTTGGCCTTTGTCGTGCATGCTGACGTGGCTGACGGCGGTAGGACCGTTGATACAGAAAAGGTCTTCGGTTTGTAGAAGAATATTGCCCATGTGGAGAGATTGGTGTCTGATGCAAAGACCCAAAAGGTTGCTGACGCTGAACACTTGAGTTGCAGAAGCGTTGAGGTATTTGGGATTCCCATATAGGATTACTTTCCTTCTCCCATTCTTCTTGAGAACTGACAACTGATTTATTCTCACCGGCCGGAGTATTCGAGATGCCTCAGATCTTTCCTTTCTGGAGACCACTCTCAATGCGTTCTCCAGTTTTTACCAACTCAGAAAAGTTTGACGTCACAGTGCTAAACAACTTTTCTCGGTATATACCTTGCAAAGTATCCACGAACCAATTAACCAATTCCTTGTCCGAAAGTGGTGGTTGAACACGAGCAGCTACTTCTCTCCACCTCTGAGCATACTTTCTGAAGGACTCATTTTCTTCTTGAGATAAGTCTAGCAAATGTAGGCGGCTGGGAGCCAAATCAAGATTGTAGTTGTATTGCTTCACAAAAGCACTGGCTAGGTCTGACCATGATTGGACATGACTACTTTTTAGCTGCATATACCAATGCAGTGATGCTCCACTTAGACTGTTTTGGAAACAATGGATCATGAGTTTGTCATTGAGGACATGTGAAGTCATTCCTCTGCAAAACATCACCAAATGCTGCTTTGGACAGCTATCCCCTTTGTACTTCTCAAACTTCGGCGTTTTAAACTTAGGAGGTATCACAAGGTCGGGCACCAAACACATGCCCAAAGCATTCAGATCAGCAATGTCACGGCCTGCAATGGCATCAAACTTCTTTTCCAAGGCACGACATTTTTCCATTAGCTCAATGTCTCGTGGATCCTGAGTTTTCTTCATAGGGACCATTTCTTGGGAATCTGACTCGGAAAATGCAAAACCGCGGTATTCCATAGCATCAATAGAAGGTGAATGTCCATCTCGAACAACGGCATGTTCTTGTATAAACTGGTTCCTAACAGGAATCTGCACAGGTTGAGCTTGGGCAACATTGTTCACAAACATACCCTGAATATTGGCATCTCTTTTTGCCAAGGCTGCTATAACCTGATCCAACTGGCTTCTTAACAAGTCAAAATCTGCTCTGGTCACAAACTGGTTCTGCTCCTCTGAATTCATGATCCCTTAAAAGCTTCTTCAAGTCCAATGCTGGTTTCAAGAAGGTTAGCTGGGTTACAGACAAAGGACGGGGGAGACTCAAGACCGAGAAATGCAAATGCGCATGCAATGCAAGCCAAATGGTTTCAAGGAACTCAAAGGTGAGCTGCAAACATTTTGGAAAACTGAAAAGTTTTGTTTTTTTTTTAAATCCCTGATCTCTATTGATCTTTGCAAAGAAAAGAACGTCTGAGTTCATTGAAACCAAATGGTTATCATGAGATGTATGCAATGCACAAAACACGGGCACACAAAAACACAAACAGGCACACACAACAGCACACGAGTCCTAGGTTTAGGGGTTACGAGCATGGAGCCAAGGGTCTACCCATCCCAAAGGTACGTACTACTGGTTTTCACCTACAGTACAAGGTTCTAAAGAGTTCCCAGAGTCTACAATCCATCTTTCGGATTTTAAGGATTTCCCAGATGACTTAGTAATCGATAAAATTCTCAAGAGGATCTCGTCTGAGTGTAGTATCGCGTGATAACCAATTCAGAAATAGACTCCATCATGGTCACCGCACTACATCCTAAAAGGCCAAGTGGGGTTTGGTAACTACGGTTCTCAATATCCCGGGCTCCTAGGTCGAGAGTAGCACGCTTTCACGAATAGGATCGTTCAACATAACTAGACTCTCGAGAGGGCCTCAACTGAGTGATGGTATTCTCAATTCAACTTTTTCAGGAATCGACTCCCTCAAAGCCTCCTTGAATATACCATCGTCCTATCATAAGTGTACGCTCAAATCCGGGTATAGGATTTATCTCACTCATAGATATCAACCCAAATCAGACAGGATAATCAAAACATAGAACAGATATGATAGGTATATAAGAAAATATGACATACATAAGCATATACAAGCAAACAAGCAAAACATGAATAACATAAAAACAAGATAGGCTTAACCCTCTTAGGAGAGGACCAACAATAGGTCTAACTCTCCTGTATCCCCAATGAAGTCGCCATTTCTGTTGCGGTGAAAATTGGATAACAAGCTATTAATTAACTTGCATCATATTTCTTTTACAACCGACTTTGATTTATCCAAAGGAAAGGTTCAAGATTGTTAAAAAAACCTAAAGGGGAAAGATCTAAGGTTCGGGGGTTAGTTACGCCTAGGGAAGGTATTAGCACCCTAAACGTCCGTAGTACTCTACGAGAACCTCTTGTTAAATGTTATCTTATGTTTGCTAAAGGTTCTATGCTAAAGGCTTGAAACCCTATGAGTTAGTATCTAAGTATACTCGATAAAGCATCGCACTTTAAGCCTACGTATCCTCGGGAATAGAATCAGAGTATGCGTAGTTCTACTTCTACTGAATGATTGACTATGGTCAATATTCAGAGGGGAAATGAGTACAAGCTCATTGTAGAGTTCAAGAACTCTCTAAATCTAGTTGAAATGGACCTATGTTGAAGTTTAGTCAGTAGGGAAAAGTGATAAATTCATTAGGATGAATATCACTAAGAGTTAAGGAACTCTCTCATAAAGCTAGTTATGATTTCATGGCCCTTGATGAGGCCAAGAAACAAAGTTTCTTCCTAAGAGGTTACTTAGGTTAAGATGGGGGCTATGGCTTTAAGAGTCAACGTATCTCACCTTCCTTTGGAATGGGGGAAAAATAGTTGATAATAATAATAGATAAGACATGACACAAGCTAAAACATTGATATAATATGAGGAGATAAAAGCAACATAAGCATGAGGATAACAATATGTTTTATGATAAAGTATGGATAAGATGAGCATGATGAGGACATATCGATATGTTTCAATCTTAAGGAAGACAAACATATAGAATACTCACAAAGCTAAAGAGAATGATATTTAAGAGGAATAACATTCATATTGATATCAAATATATAATGAATTAAGCATGGATGGATTAATTCAAGGCTTAAACAAGTATTAGTGAAATAACACTCAAAAGATGTTAACAATTATCCAATTAAGAATCAATTAAGAAACGATTAAGCTTGAATAATTAAGAAACAATTAGAAATAACTCTCTTATTATTAAATTTAAATAAACAAGAGAGAAATTCAGATAAATCTCATAACACATATGAATTAATAATGCTCAAATAAACAATCAAGAAATAAATGGATAATTAAAATTAAAAAAAAAAAGATTAAAATATTTTTTAATCTTTAAAATAAAGAAACAGTTTTAAATAAAAAGGTTTGTAAAAGGATTTGAAATGAAATGAAAATATAAACTAACATAAAAGATGAAAACCCACGTAGGGGGTGCAACAAAGTAAATGACATAGTTTAAAAACAAAAGAGATGTGGAATGGGCCAGAAAAATGGGGGTGGAATTAGAAATTCGCTAGGCCCAGGCGAAAATGGCAAAAAAACTGAAAACAAGGAAAAAACACACAAAAGGGCGTCTGGGGGTTTCGAACCCCAGACCCCTTGGTTACAGGCACGACTCTCTTACCACTGGGGTGGCTATACATCCATTGTATAAGCTCACCCCAAAAACACTTAAACCTTACGAGCTGAAAAAAAGAAAAAACTAGCTGAAGAGCCCCAAGTAAAAAACACACGTGGCCACGTAAAGGAGGTAACATTACTACACGGTCACCACACTCCCTAGTTACTACCAAACAAAAAAACAAACCCACCACTCATCCTCTTGCCACGCACACACATTTGATTAACAAGCTCATATCACATAACTAGTATAACGATATAATATACCTTTATTAGCATGTCACACAAGTATTCAACAAAAGCTAAATTTCAACATGAGTCGCATTGAAAACTTGAACACTCAATAGCATCTGAATACTACACAAACTATGAATATTTTAGAACATCATATTGTCATACAAGTCAAATATATTGTTGCACAAGCACCAAATTCACACATACACTTTATTGCACACAAAGTACAATATATAATACTTCAACCAAAATCAGTATTTGCAGTACACAGTTCTATTACAATGCAACAAACATACCACGTAAAGAAACACGCATTAACTACTATTGCTGCATAAAACAGTATAAGCAACAGCAGAAGATTACACACACTTAACATACATGAAATTGTTATTACACATACTTATAAGCTCACGTATCATAACATCACTTGCATTCATAACTACACAACACAAAATGCACACAGAGCAATAACAAACAACTTACACAAGCAACAACTACCACGTTATCTATTAACAATAACCTACACACTACATTCAGACGCACAACACATTATACTAATTAACTTTTATGCAATACCAAGAACGATAGAAGCACAAACACCATAAAAACGACCTCATGAAAACATGTACTAACAAACATAAAAAGATAAGAAACTAGACGAATACCTCCACTTGTAATGCTGCGGTTAAATCGGGATCGTCGTAACCGTTAAAGTTAGTTATACCGTGATGTCATCGCGGAGTCGTCGTCGACGAATATTCCTGCGTACCAAGCTACGTAGCCAGCGGTTTTGTGATGGGTTTGGAAATGTTACGGTAATGATGGTAATGGAGAAGGAGGATGGTTATGATGTGAACCGTAGAAACTGTCGATTTGTTGTAGTTGTTGGAGCAGATCAGAAGTGTTGAGATTGATTGTGTTTACAAGTTTGCAGTGGAAATGAAATGAGGTTGTAGCTCGGTTCCGACGCGGTTCACGTGTATTGATGGCACTGCTAGTTGTTGTTGGTGTATGAGAGGGTTAAGCTGGCAATGAGTGATAATGAAGAAGATGTATTGTGTTTCACATGGTGGCTTGGAGGTGAGGGAGAAGGTTAGTGGTGGTTGATGTGTGTTATAGTTGTTACCGGCGAGTTGTGGTTGTGAGGTGAGTTATAGAAGATGAATGAGGTTTTATTTTTCTGTTCATCCTTCCCCCCTTTACTAACGCCTTGCTTTCTCTGCTATATACTTGTTTCTTAATTTTAAAATTGAATTCGACCGTTGGTAAATTGCTTTCACGGTTTTGCAGGTTAACGTTGGAGAGCAGTACGGTTCGTACGGGTCGCAGGTTTGCGTGGTGAGCAGCTGGGTCTGGGTGCGTACGGTTTGCGCATTGGGAGAGAGAAGGATGGGTCCAAGACCTTTGTTTTTTTTATCTTATTGTTTTATTGAATTTGGATTTAAGACATTCCTTGATTTGCAAAAACAAACGCCAGGGACTTGTAAAACACGGGCTAAGTTATCGCTTGGTTTTCTTTTCTTTTAATAATAAAACAGGAGTAATAACAAACCAAATTAAAATGTAATGGATTTTTAAACTTCTTAAATTAGCTTAAAACTAAAAAACAAAGAAACAAGAGACGGAAATTTGCTTAATCTTACAAGCTAAAATAAAATCAAAATAATAATTAAAATTAAAAGCGAATAAAATTAAACCAAGTTAATCAAAAATTAGACTAAAATTAGAGTCAAAATTAAGCATAAACTAATTAACAATGAGATTTGACTAAAATCAAATATAAACTATACTAAAATAAATCTAATTAGGTCTCAACAGAAATTAAAAGTTAAATCAAAATTGCATTAAAAAATAAAACAATATTGAAAATATACTAATTAAATATTAATTAAATTGAGACATAAACCATATAAGTTCTAATTGAATCTAAGGCAAAAAAACAAAATCTAAAAAAGACATGATAACAAAACACTTAAAGTACAGGATTGACGATTAATGAAATGTTGACTAAAATGCAAAGATATGCTGGCTCAGAATGATATGAAAAAGATCAGACGAATCTGAGGGTAAAATTTTGGGTGCAACACATATTTCTTCTCTTTAGCTCTCCAATGTCATTGAAGTTGAGATGGCCTAGTCGAAAATGTCATAACGAATAATCTCTACTGGATGCGGTTGTTAGGTGCTTGTGCTCCATCACACTAAGTTCAATCTTGAAGGTCCTATTCTGAGACATTTGAGCCTTCAAAATCAACCTAACACCTGCGTCGAGAACTCTTTTCATCTTGTCTTCGACAACTACCTTGTAGTTCTTTTTGACAAGTTGTCCTATGCTGAGCAAATTACTTTTCATGCCTGGTGTTGCGGTGAAAATCGGATAACAAGCTATTACTTAACTTGCATCATTTTCTTTTACAACCGACTTTGATTTATCCAAAGGAAAGGTTCAAGATCGTTAAAAAACCTAAAGGGGGAGATCTAAGGTTCGGGGGTTGGTTATACAAAGGAAAGATATTAATACCCTAAGTATCTGTAGTACTCTACAGGAACCTCTTGCTAAGTTTGTGTTATGTTATGTTTGCTTGCTAAGAACATGAAATAGAATTAGTCTCGTCCTAATCATGATTTAATCGAGGAATCGATAATCAATGATTCTTGACTTTCATCGACTAAAAAGTGAATGAAACTGAAATAAAGAGAAAGCGGTCTCATATTGATCAAAGTTTTGTTGATTCAATGAAGTCAACCAAACCATGAAGTTTGTTATGTCATCGACCAAAATAAAGATAATGAAACCGGAATGAAAAAAATAAGGTTGGCCTCGTCTTAATCAAGATTTAAATCGATAAATCGATAATCTTAGATTTTTGACTTTCATCGACCAATAAAAATAAGGAAAAAGTGGCCTCATATTTATCAATACTTTATTGATTTGAAATAATCAAAGTCAAGATTTGTGCAATGTCATCGGCCTAAAGTAAAGAAAATGGACTCGAAATGAAGAATAAAGTTAGTCTCGTCTTGATCAAGATTTAATCGGAGGATCGATAATCTTTTGATATTCGACTTTCATTGACCAACAAAAATAAAGAAATGAGCCTCATACATATCAAGACTTTTTAGTCATTTTGCATAAATCAACTAAGTCATGATTTTGTAATATCATTGGCCCTAAAAATCGAAATAAAGATCGTAAGCGAAAAATAAAAATCAAAACAAAATTCGAAAGAAAAAGTTATGAATTCAAGAAATAACATGATAAATTGAAACTAAAAATTCAAAGTGCTCCTAAAATAAAAACTAGAGAAACAAAATTAAGAAATAAATGGAAAATAAAATAAAAATAGTATGAAATAATAAAAGGGTGGTGATGAAGCATGTTTTTTGTCTTTTTGAATTTTTATCTTATCTTTAAACATCATTCATAATAAAACCAAACAAAAATTATAGGATATTACAATACTTTTTCCAGAAAAATATTAACATGCTAATGAACTTGATAACAGCATAGATAAATGATCATGGTACTTTGAAAACGGAGAAATAAAAGAGGTGAATGTTACCTAGTGGAGACGGTCCACTGCCTCTTCAATGACACGAGTTATGGAAAAATGAAGACGAGCATTCTCTCCATAAAATTTGCAAGAATAATTGAGGGAGAAAATTAAGAGAGTATTCAGCCTTTGTGTGGGGTGAATCTGGTGTGTCCAAAATGAGAGAATGAGAGATCTTATTTATAGTGTGAATAAAGTGGGAGTGTTGATGTGGCAATCCATGTGACTTTATGAGAATGATTCTTGACCATTGATAAGTGAAGTGTAAGAATGCTTTTTGGCCATTGATAAATCCAAGTTGGCAATCCATGTGAAGTGTTTGTATTGTAGTGGTCCCCACTTACCATGAAGATAAACAAAATAAAAGTGATAATAATAATAATAATAAAGCTTAGTAATAATAAAACTAATAATAATAAAACTAATAATGATAATAAAACTAATAATAATAAAATTAATAATAATAAAATTAATAATAATAATAAAAATAAAGAAATAATAATAACAAAACTAAAAATAATAAAAAAGATAATTGAAAATAGTTAGTGAAAAAAAGAAATAAAACAAATTAAATTCTAACAAAAAATGCATGATTATTGATATGTTTACTAAAATGCGAAAACAGAGACCAATGAAAAGGATATGCAAACGATCAGAATATCGGAGGGTAAAATTTGGGGTACAACACCTGATATGTATAACACATTGGAAATTATTGATTTCTTGTCATCCTTCCTCACGATTTGAACATCACCAACACCTTCAGCTACTAGAGAGTTGTCATTTGCAAACTTCACTGTGTTCTTCGACAAGGGCCTCATGTTGACAAACTAATATTTCCTTCCAATCATGTGTGATGAGCATCCTGAGTCCAAGTACCACTGGTCCTGGAATCTCTCTTCGTCTCTAGTTGTGACCATTAGCAACACCTCTTCTTCTTCATGTTTCACCAGTTTTGCATAAGTTTCCCGATTCTTTTTCTTTTCTGGACAATCACTAAAATAGGGACCATACTTCTGACAATCGAAACACTGAATGTGACTTTTGTCAGGCTTTCAAACACCACATTTTCCTCTACCTGCAGCACCACCTCTTTGGCTGCCTTGGTTCGAGGGTTTTCTCTGATTCGACTAATTTCCTTCCTGTTGATTTCGACCAGTCGAATTATTGTAGTCT
Source organism: Lathyrus tuberosus (assembly GCA_022829125.1). Lineage (NCBI taxonomy): Eukaryota > Viridiplantae > Streptophyta > Magnoliopsida > Fabales > Fabaceae > Lathyrus > Lathyrus tuberosus. The sequence goes on along the minus strand of JALAZF010000118.1, from coordinate 2,998,427 downwards.
CCTTTACCTTTGTTGCTATTCCAGCTTCCTTTGCCTTTCCTTTCTTTTTTTGACTGTGCCTGCAAAGCCATATCACTCTTCGACTTTCTTGCAGCTCTCTCAACCATCTTTTGTTCATGAGACTCAAGTGTCCCTTGAATCTCTTCCTTTGTCAATACTGACAAGTCTTCTGACTCTTATATGGCTACTACCACGTGGTCGAATTTTGGAGCCAATGACCTTAAGATCTTTGACACAACTGATCTTGATGTCAACACTTCTCCACATACCATGATTTGATTCACCAGCTTTGTAACTCTAGTGAAAAAATATGTTATACTTTCATTATCTTCCATCTGAAGCAATTCATAAGTCCTTTTGTGAGTTTGTAACCTCACCTCTTTCACCTTTTCACCTTTTTCATCTGAAGCAATTCATAAGTCCTTTTGTGAGTTTGTAACCTCACCTCTTTCACATTCTCTCCTTTTCGCCTGACCCTAGCTTCCTCTCTTTCTTATCTCCTTTCTATTTTCACGTATAATTGATATTGTAACTTACTTTCTCCCATTCTCTCTAACTATGGTTTATTTTCCTTAATTTTAATAATAATAATAATAATAATAGTAATAATATTACCATTATTATTAGGGACAATTATTCCATGTCAAATATCCTATCTACCATCATTAATATTATTTATCATCATAATATTATTCTAAGTTTTAATCCTAATTAACTCATTACACTAAGCTCTCACACTCACCCTTATACGCATATCCTCAACTAAACCAATGCCAAAATAATTAAACGAATAAAATCACAAAATGACTAAATATTTAAATGGGGTGTTACAACCGTCCCCCACTTAGAATATGTTCGTCCTCGAAAATGTACCTGATGAGAACAATTCTAGATACGACTCTTGCATCTTACTCTCCAATTCCTAGGTCACACTTTCTCCAGCAACTCCTCCCTAAGCTACTCTCACTAAAGGAATGTCCTTGCCTCTTAACTGTTTCATCTTGTGATCCTCAATCCTTATCGGCATTTCCTTCACAATAAGATTATCCCGAATATGCATTTCATCACTCTGAATGACATGGGATGGATCGGGAATGTACTTGCGATACATGAAAAACATCATGTAAGTTTGAAAGTTCGGGTGGCAGCGCCACTCTATATGCAACAGCTCAAACTCTTTGTAAAGTCTTATGTGGTCCAATGAACTTAGGATCCAGCTTATTCGATTTTAGCGCACGACTAACACCGGTTACATGATTGACCCTTAGAAACACATGGTCGCCCTCGCTGAATTCCAAGTCTTTCCTCCTATTATCATGATAGCTTTTCTATCTACTTTGGGATGCTTTCATCTTCTCCCTAATCATCTGGATTATCTCAGTAGTCTGCTACATAATTTCGGGTCTAAGTACAGTGCTCTCACCCGATTCATACCAGCACAGAGGTGTCCTACACCTTCTACCATACAACGCTTCAAAAGGCGCCATTCCAATACTAGAATGGTAACTGTTTTTGTATGTAAATTCGATCAATGGTAAATGAGTATCCCAAGCACCTACCTACTCGAGTATACAAGCCCTCAATAAATCTTCCAATGACTGAATAGTCCTCTCTGATTGCCCATCTGTCTGCGGATGATAGGCATAACTCAATTTTAAACTAAAACCCAAAGTCTCCTACAAGCTCTTCCAAAATCCGAAAGTAAACCTCGGGTCTCTGACAGAAATTATGCCCGACGGAACCCCGTGCAACTTCACTATGATTCTTATATAAATATCTACTAACTTTGACAAAGGAAATTGATGTTAATCAATATAAAATGTGCCGATTTTGTCAATCTATCCACAATCACCCAAATAACATCAAAGCCTCTCGCCGTATTCGGTAAACCAGTCACAAAGTCCATCGCGATACTATCCTATTTCCACTCCGGTATTTCCATTAGTTACATCAACCCGAAAGGTTTCTGATGTTCCACTTTTGACTTCTGGCAAGTCAAACAAGCGTACACAAACCGAGCTACATCTTTCTTCATACCTGGCCACCAAAATGATTTCTTAAGATCCTGATACATTTTTGTAGCTCCTGGATGAATACTCAGGCTACTCCTGTGACTCTCCTCTAAGATCATTTTCCTCAATTCAGGATTATTTGGTACACAAGTCTTGCCTCAAAACCTCAACACACCAAAATCATCTACCTTAAAGTCACCCTCTGCATCTGACCCTCCTGCAGTCATCAAATCCACCAACTTCAAATCAAGTTTTTGACTCTCTCTAACTTCATTAAGAAAATCATTATTAACCTTCAGCATACCCAACATCACACTCTTAAGAGTCAGTTCACATAGATGAAAAATGATTATATATTACACACAAAAAAATTGCTACCTACTTGTAAGCTGTAAATGAGGATGAACCATATTGTTCATGCAAGAACAAGAATTTCATTATGAAAGTTATGTTTTTAGTTGCGGTGGCAAGACCTAGACTTGACAACGGAGGTAATGAAACATGGTCGGGGGAAATTTGAGTGTTTCATCTAGTTGATAAAGTACCTGCAAAAAATCAAGTGTTAATTGGCCATCAGGGACACTTGAAGCAAAACCGATTACTTCTATCACTAAAAAGTTAGTCGAGAGTTTTTATGAATTTGCAATGTTTTAATCCGCGTTACAAGCATGTCATGTTACAGTAGCTTTGAGATATTTCATCATATTAGTATAAGTACATTGCTACAGTAGTTCTCATAATAGCACAAATGGCCATTGCACATTGATGAATGTTCCAAAATATGATGAAATATTACAATAATATTCGTTTCGTAATATAGCAACAACAACAATGTCTGCTCATAAAAAAAAGAAAGAAAAAGCAATGTCAGAAAGCAACAACACTAAATGAAAATAAAATATTACCAAAATACACATTCTATTAAAATATACAAAAATAACATTATATATTCATTTCATAGGAGTAGTACTAACTAAATTATAGAATTGCTCTCATACTCAAACATACATACTCCTTCTGTACCAATTTATAAGTAAAATTTGATCATTTTAATTGTACCAATTTCCATTTTATTATTCTTCAGTTATTCCTTTTTATTGCTTAGATTTATGACATATGGCAAAAAACTTATTTAATGGTTTAGATTAAGAGTTAAATATAATTATTTATATAATAAAAAAAGTTATAACAATATTATGTATTCTTCTTCCTTCTTCCTTTCTGCAACCTTCTTCCACTCTGCAACGTGTTACAATTTTTTCTTTTAGTGCCTCTTCATCTCATTGCTAATAGCCTCAACCACCATCTATATCAATTCCAGAGTCACTCTCGACCTATTCCAAAATCTCTCTCCGCCGCTTCAGAGACTCCATCACTTCTTTTTGTCCAGCATGTGAAATAAAAAATGATTCATTTTCACTCATTTTCGAAGAAAAAAAAATCCTCTCCAAATCAAGAATGAAAATTTTAGAATTTTTATAGCATAACACATGTATAAGCAAATTTATTTGATAGGGCTGCATAACAGAGATACCATCACAGTGAAACCCTAAAATTATATAAATTTCTTATCTATCAAATTGAAATCCAACAATCCTAAATTATAACTTGAAATTAATTACAGTAAAATCTTCTTTAATCTTTCTCTACAATCTTCAAATTCAATCTTCAAATTATTGCACAGAAAATACCGTAACAATGGCGAAACAAAAACAAGAAGATGAGTTAAAGACAGTGGCAGCGACAACAACAAGTGGATGTCACACTCTTGGTGGTGAGGTAAATATAAAGATATAGCGATCAAAGGATAGTGGCGGCGACGGCGAAAAAGTTACAGTGATGGATGAAGGTGAAGAAAAGTGAAGGAAAATAAAAGGGGATCATTGAGATTGAAAAAGGAAAATAAATAGGCTGAATATTTTATTTAATATTTTTAAATCTGGACCGTTGTTTTTTTGCTTTGCCATGTGTCAGATGAATCTTGAATAAACTGGAAAACTGGAGGAGATTATAACTGGAGCGGAGCTGAACTCACAAAGTATAAGTAAAAATCACTTTTTATCTCATAATTAATGATATTCTACCAAATATATCTCTAATAGTAATTGATTCAGTTTTTTTTAAGTGCAGTTTTTTGAAAACGGTTGATTGTAGTTTTTAATGTTGACCATTAATGTGATTGGTCACTTTTCTTTAAAAAAATGGATGGCATAAGATTTTAATTGGTATTTTTTTTCCATAAAACAAAAAGGTACTTTAGCGTTATACTTTAACTAGTACTCATTATTTTTTCTTCATAAAAATGGTAGAAAAAATATCATATTTTAATTTCGATATTGACTCTAATTCAGAAAATTTACTGAAAGTCATCCTCTCCCTCTTCTTCAAATGAATCTTCAACGTCATGAAGTAGTAAACTTTCTGAATCAGTGTCAATACATAAATCAAAAGATGATATTTGTTCTGTCATTTTTACGAAGAAAAAAGAATGAGTACTGGTTGAAGACCAATGCTACAATACCTCTTGTTTTATAAAAAAATACCAATTGAAATCTTAAACCATCCATTTTTCAAAGAAAAGTGACCAATCACATTAATGGTCAGCATTAAAAATTGCAATCAACCGTTTTAAAAACGTCTGCACGTAAAAAAACTGAATCAATTAATGTTGTATATTTGGTATAATATCATTAATTACGAGATAAAAAGTACTTTTTGCTTATAATCCTGGTGCAATTAAAATGATCAAACTTTGCTTATAATCTGATATGAAGGAAGTATGTTATGAAAAAGTCATTAACGTTGCATTGCAATTGTAAAATAACATATAATTCAGGACAATTTATTTTTGACAAAATAACTTATAATTTGAGATATAAGAAATACTTTTTTGATACCCCTAAAAATTGTTTTTTGATGCCCATAAAAATCAATTTCTACAACCGTTAGAGAAATTTAAGACTTTTAACTCTTAAAATTAATTTGTAAAGATAAAACAATCTAATACGTTCGAATCATCCAACTAATATAATCGTATCACTTAAATAATCAAATTACCACATAAACTGTTCTGGACTGGGCCAGGGCATGCTCATCAGTCGAGCAGGCCCAACCCACAAGGCCAGGGACGACCCAATAAGGGCTCCTAACAAGATCACTACCGAACACAGACTCACCTCCACAGGTCGGGCATACGCCTAACCTCGGATGTGTACGACACCCTCGGTTGGGCCGTCGGGTGCAGGTCCTAAGCTCTCGGGCTCGCCTCTCCTCGACGCCTATGTGCTCCTCCCCGGGAGGAGCCATCTTCGCCCGCAAGTTAGTCCTCCCCGCGAGGACACGTCTCTCCCCGACACGCAAGAGTCCTCCCCGCGAGGACACGTTCTCATGTAACCGCCCCACTCCCGATGGAATCGGTCTGCCCTAATTCCGGAGATTTAGGAACGGTTACCCCAGGGCGAAGACCACGTGCTGGTCTTCACTACGCCACGTAAGCCCTGACAGTTACTTGGATTGAGCCTGACAATCCAGCCCAATGCAAGTAACCGTTGGCCCCGCGCTGGGGGCTCTCTATAAATATCCTCTCACTTGAGAGGGTCAGGGTACATTCACTTTTCACTCTCATCTCTGTACTTGCTATTCTCTGACAATCACCTTACTTGAGCGTCGGAGTACCTTGCAGGTACAACCCCCGCCGTCTTGCAACTGCACCAGAGCTGAAGCCCAGACGACGTTGTTGGCCACAAAAACTGTCTGATCCAGGTACGATATAAACAACTTTTAAATTTCCAACACAATTAATTAATTTTCACAACCTTATCAATTTTCCATTAACTTCCAAATTCATCATAAAAATACATTTACAAAACCCAACATTCAATTTCCTAAATAATTCTTTTATAAATCAATTTTCATAGCCCTAAAATTAGTGTCTAGAAATATGACATTCAATTTTTATGTAACAATATATTTAATTTTGATAGAGTATTATATTCTAATTTTGCTTTTTCAAAAAAATTGTATTTGGCGGCATTATTATATAAAAATATTTTTTAATATTAAAAGAAAAAAATCTAAATAAATATTATACTCCCGCCAAAACGAATTGCCGCGCCCTTTCCTTTCATCATTATATCTCTCTCTGTGTCTTTCTCTCAAACACCTTGCCGACTTCGCCCTAGATCCATTTCTCTCTTCTCTCCGCTGCCGCATCGTTGAGTTCAAACCTATCCAAGGTGAAATATCTTTCTTTTATTTTCAATTTCACATTCTTCTCTCACAGATCTGAAAAACCCTTTCTTCAAAAGCCCTTTCATTTCACTAGTATATCGTCTTTCAACCCTAAATTTGTTTTATAATCTTAGTCTTGTTTTTCTTCTAATCTGTTTCAATTCGATTACGCATTTGTTTATATCTCCAAAGTTTGAGTTATTTTTGTGAATGCTTGTTTTGAGGCGTTTTGCTTTCTGAAAATTGTTGTTTTCTTAGGTTAACTTAATTTAGAGATAAACCCTAGTTATGTTATATTGTCTGGAGAGAGATTTTGATGAAATGAACTGTTTTTCATAAAATTGATGCAAATTAGGTTTTCAAAGTGGATCTGATACCCTTATTTTGTCTGAATTTAATGGTAGGATTTTGTTGGTAATAAATCTGCATGTTGATGTTTGGGCTGTTTTTTACATCTGTTGGAGTAACCTTTGTTTTCCATTTGGCTGATGTTTTCCCTTGCTTGGTGTTCTTTATTATAATAGATTTTGTCTATGTTTTATACAGTCATGTAGTATCTTGCTTTGGTGATAGTATTGTTGTTCATGTTAATTATGTTGCTTGATATTTGGAATTAATGTAGGTTGTGAAGTGCGATGTGCATTTGCTGAATAGGACACTTAAGGTATTTATGTTTAACAGTTTTTAAAATCATGTGAACTTTGTTTTTGTAGCATGTTTAGTTCTAGAACAGGATGTGTTGCTTTCATAAAAACCTCATGTGTTGCAATATGTTTTCTTCTAACTATGTAATTTTTTTTACTGTTTCCAGTGGTTTGAAATTTTTGATAGACTAAGGGAAAATTGGGAGAATTTAGTTGAGAAATTGTGATTTATCATTAGAGAATCCAAATGGACCATGGCCGTTGTGATCAGCTTCATTATATCCAAACTATCAAAGGTGGTTTGGTTACAAAAGTCCTAAATGTGTTTCGCGGGCGGCCAAAACTTTCATTCAGAAGTCTTGCTGATATACATGAACGTGAGAGCCTCATGTTTGGTAATGATGATGGAAAGGCTGAAAGACTGTGTGTTGATGTATTAGAGGAAGGAATAGTGAAAACTGAACCTGATGTTTTGGCATGTGATGCTGATGATGAAGATTCTCAGAGATTCCATGACTTGGATGATGATGATGATGATGGCAATGATGATGATGATGATGGTGATGAAGAGTTTTCCATTTTAACACTTAAGCAAATTAAAAAAAGTTGCAAATCAAGGAAGAGGAAACGCTCACAAAGTCTTGACTCTTCTAAAATAAAAATCAATATTGAAGATCCGTCATCCGTGGAAGGCTATACAGAGAAGCAGCAAATGGCAGAAGATGATCCTGATTTCATGGAGACTCTCAGTAGCTTGAAAACTAAACTATCAAAGAATAAGAAGACCAAGAAGAAAAAGAAGAAGAATAAGTGCCTAAAAGACCTTCCAGTGTCCTCCCAGGAGATTGTGCTAGTTGAGCAATCTGAGGAGATACTTGACAGTCAAGAGTTCTTGCCCTCTAGTGGAGATTCAGCTGCTCTTGTTGAATTTGATTGTCCTGAAAATGTTTGTTTTGGTGGGCCATATGACTGTTCTGGTAGAGAAAGTAAAGGAGATCACCCAATTTCCTCCCAAGAGTCTGTGCTTGTTGATGAATTCGAAGAGGTATTAGATGGTCAGGAGTTCTTGCCCTCTAGCGGGGATTCAGCTTCTCTTGTTGAAGTGAATTTTGAGCGTCCTGAAAATCATTGTTTTGGTGGGCTAGATTACAGTTCTGGTAGAGAAAGTAAAGAAGACCACTCAATGTCCTCACAAGAGATTGTGCTAGTTGATGAATCTGAAGATATGCAAGGTAGTCAGGAGTCCTCACCCACTAATGGGGATTCAACTGCTCTTGTTGAAGTAAATCATGAGTCTCCTGAAGATTGTTTTGACGGGCCAGAAACCTGTGGAGAAAGTAAAGAAGATGCAGAGATACCTTTTGAATGGAATTTGCAAAATGAATTAAATTACAAATGGAAAGACTTTTTTGAAAGTATTCCAGCAGGAATGGTGAAGCCATCTAGTATGTGTAATGTAAGAAGTAATTCTGAACTAAGCAGCAACCACGTTACAAACTTTCCTGCAATAAAATTTGAAGCCCATGGTAACTCCAACATTTCTGACAATCAACTTGACGGTGACACTGATATACCAGTCTCGCCACCTGAAGTAGCTAGTCATAAAAATCTTGACTGTACAGGTCTGATGGTTAGAGATGATAATACTTTACTCGATGAATGCAGTGAAGATGAATATACAGCTGGTGCTAAAGTTCAAGAAAAGCCCTGCTCCACTATTGAGCATGGACTCAATCCTGATGGATATCTGGTTTGTCGCTCAGATGATTCTCCTGAATATGAGGATAAGCAATCATTTGATTCGATTGGCAAGGATGACACTGGTACATTAGTCTCACCACCTAAAATGACTAGTCATAAAGACCTTGACTGTGCAAGTCTGGAGCTTAGAAACAATGATACTTTACTTGATAACTGCAATAAAAGTGATTATTCAAGTGGTTCTGAGGATCAGGATAAACTCTGCTCTACTGCTGAACATGGCCTCAACCCTGATAGTTGTCTGATTTGTCCATTAGGTGATTCGCCTGAATACAAGGAGAATCAATCTTTTGTTTCCTTGTGTGATGGTGAGAAGATACATATCAATGAGGCTACTGATGAATTGACTTCTTGTGATGACCGTGAAGGGTCAAAGTTGCATGGTCCTGAAAGGCTATTATCAACCAGAAAGGTGAAACATTGTCACAATTTTTCTTGACTTGATTTTATAATTTATGTTATTTCTTTTCTCATTAGTTGGTTTCTCTTCAGGCCATTTCTCCAACTTCTCAAGAAAAGCTCTGCAAAGCCATGGTCTCCATTGATATTCGTCATAAAAACAATCTAAGTAAGTACCCTAAGTATTGCGATGTGATCTAGATCCATAAGTGATAACAAACATTATGATATGCAAAGGTTAAACCTTGCTGCTGTTGGTTGTAGTCACAGTAATGCTTGGAACTGCCAACGGGCTCTTATTTTGAGCGAAAAGTAGTATTTTTTGTACTCTAAACAGGCTTTATGTGGAAGTGGCTTTAGATTTTTTTTTATTCATATAATAATTAGATTTTTGGTCTCTCTGAATACCTTGATCTTTTACCCAAGTTTGTTTTACTTATATTTGGTTATAATGATTTCAGAATGCAAAGGAGTACTACAATTTACTGAGGAAACCGATAAGAAGGGTGATGCAGAAGGGTTTAATGATATCACCAGAACTGAAGTTACTAGTAACCCTAACAAAACTGGAGTTACTCTAAAGACTTCAAAAAGTAGTATCAGTCTTAAGGCTGTTCCCAAGATTCGTAATTCTTCTCGTTCAGCAACTCATTTGGGGTGCAGCACTTTACAGAATTGCTCAAAGAGTGCTATTTCATTTTCAAAGCAGCAGATGCATGATGCAGAATCTCTTGCTATGAGACTCACAAAAGAGTTGAAGTCAATGAAGGACATTGTGGATGATATGTTACGATCTGAATTCTGTCTTAATACCTCTTTGAGATATAAAGTAAATGAGGTATGATACCCCACAAAACTTGTTCTTAGTGGATGTTTCATTCTTTTTACAGTAGAAATCATGACAATTTAGTTCAAGTCTATTTTTTAGAGTAATAGTGCAGTTTTTTGAGTATGAATTTTTTTAATCCACATAGCTTGCAGAATAGTGTAACTTGTAAATTAGTCTGTTAGTTTGCAGATTTTTGGTCATTATTTGCCCAATCTGTCAATTGGTGAAAGCCCATATTATGCTGGCTATTTATAGTTTTCTCCTTCCTTCCTTAATCCAATTTAAAATTTAAAATTATAGAAATTTCTTGTAATTTCAAGTTTTCATGTGTGTATGAATATACATTCAAACTGACATTTTACTATTTGTTAATAATAATTGATTTTCAGGCAAGAATGGCTGTCAAGAGTGCCACAAAAGCTGAAGAAGGTGCAAAGAGGTGGCTGTCCTTTATGTCAAGGGATTGCAACCGTTTTTGTAAAATAATGGTTTGTCCTCTATTATACTATACGATTGAAAGCCTACAAAGCACTTACATGTCAGATTGATGACATGTTCGGTATCTGAGACTAGTTGAATTCTAAAACAACACCGACACATGTCGTCAAATTAAACTACTTCCTTTTTCTTAAATCATTATGAATGTCTATGTGTCTGTCTTGTGAAGTGTCTGATTCAGTCCTCTTAAATGTTATCAACTCTGTATTGTGTAGTTTCCCGTTTCTTGTTTGGTTAACCACTGATCTTGATCAACTGCAGAAATTATCTGATAGTAGCTCTTCAACTTCACAAGACGTAGTCTCACCTCCAAAAGAAGTAGTGCGTAAAGAGAAAAAAATAGCCTTCGCCGATGAAGCAGGTGGAAGGCTCTGCCAGGTTAGAATCTATGAGGATGACGAGGAACATTTGTCAGAATCTAAATGAAGGAAAATACTGCTTTAAAAACATGACATTTTCTGTATATTAGCTTCTTAATAGCTCCCTTGTATTAATAGATTGATGGAAATTTTGTTTGTTACCATCTGTGCAACAAGTTAAGTCAATTGATACGTTGTATCCAGCTGAATGAAACCAATTATTCTACAATGAAGTTCTTTATGTTAGTATTTTTCTGATTGAGTAGTTTGAGATTTGAAATAAAACCTATTATATGCATTAGCTCTTTTTTTCCTTCTAGTTACACCCTATAAGTTTCTGCATACACCCCTATTAAACAAAAATACCATACCAAATTTTTAAATTTAATATATTATTATTTTTATTTTTCTTCATTTTTCTCTTTTTATTCTTTGGTCTTTCTCTTTCTTGCATTTTCTTCTTCTTTTGTCTTTATCTTCATCTCATTTTCAAAGTATTTTTTTTTTTGGAAGAAATAAACTTTATTAATCTAAAAACAAACAATACAAAGCGATCACAAGAGATCCAGCTAAATCCAAGGACAAACAAACCAAACAAAAGCTAAGACAAGCTCAAGGCATTAACATACGACCTATGTTAGGACACAACCAACAAACGGTTCACAATGATATTTATGATACGGGGACTAACTTTATTCAGATTAATATCATTTCCAAAACAAGCATCATTTCTTAGTTTCCACAATTCATAGATGTTTTCTGTGAATGCACACTTGAGGATGTTGCTATTGGCCTTCTTCATGTTGCTTTTCTTCATAATCCAGTTTAGTTCCTCAGTCCAGGCACCAGGGGTATGATTAACTTTGAGCCAGTTCAGGATAGATTTCCATACTGTCCCTGTTATGTTGCAGTTGAAGAGAAGGTGATTCAAGTTTTCGTCCTCTTTACAAAAACAGCAAGAAAGATCTTGAATCATACCAAACTTTTTTAGTCTATCTTTTGTTGCTAATCTAGAATGACAAGCCAACCAAAGGGTGTTAGGGCTCTCGGTCTCGCTGGGTTGTTGAAGAAGATTTTCCTCCATTGAACTATAGGAGCAGAGTCCATACTGTCATAAATTCTCCTAGTTTTGTATCTTCCCATCTGCATACAGTCATCCCACTCTTTTGTATTGAAAACCATGGATCTAGTCTTTAAAATGGCTTTAAGAATCTAGGAAGAAATTCTCTTCAAATCCATTGTTTTTATTTTCATCTAATTTTCAAAGTATTTCTAATTTTAAATTTCCATTTTTCACGTTTCAATAATTTTACAAATTTTCTATTTTTTTTATAGATTTGATAAGGTGTACGTGAATTCACTTCCGTTTGCTGTCAGAGGTTTTTTCACTTATTTGTATTTTGTATTGTCTCATATTTACACGAATATTTATTACTCTTAATTTTCAAATCTGATTGTAATTGGCTTTATAACATTAAAAAGGTGTATATATAACTTACAAAAGGAGAATCGAAATAACATAAAGGGGCTGTATAGTATTTTTAATTTCCTATTCATTAATTATTTTAACGAAAGGGGTAATATTTGGGTTGAGTCTCTTATAATTTGAGGAAGAGAATTGTGAAAAATTTATGTGTCACCCACAGCTGATTTTGGCACCCTATATATTTTAATAAGGGGATTTCTTATCCCATCAAAATATCTTATGGAAAACTTAAAATACCTCTTAGATTTTAGAGATGAATCTTAAAACAGATTTATTGTATGAATCTTCAAACACATTTATTGTAAGTCAAAACTTATAACTGATTCAGAGATGCATTTAAAAAATATTTCAAAACACATTCCATACACCCCTCTCTAAAAGGCTTATTTTAAACATTTAGGTCTATTTTAAACATTTATTGATTTGAAGATGCATCTTTGTTTAGGATTTACGGACATGCATCTCCGTAACCAGTCAAAACAATGCAAGTTAAGTTAGTTTTATGGTTACTAAGCTGGAAATGACGATTTATAAATGTTAAGGCCTCTGTTACGTGATGAGCATTAAACCATACAACAAATATGCAAAAAAAGACATAAATCTGGAGTTAAAATAAGTCATCATGACATACACAATTGATCTTACCGGATCAGAAATGGATCAACAACCAGCAACACGTCGTGAGCTCCTTTAATCGCCGGTGGAGGTGAATAGGTGTGGGGTGTACCTGCAAGGTACTCCGATGCTAAAGTCAGAGACGGAGTAATCAGCGCAAGTGCAGAGAAAAGGTGTAAGGAATAGAATACCCGACCCTCTAGTGAAAGAGGGTATTTATAATGTACCCCTAGCGCAAGGCCAACAGTTACTTTGCATTGGATTGGATCGCAAGGCTCGATACGAGTAACTGCCAGAGTTTACATGACGTAGGGAAGACCAGCACGTGGTCTTCACCCTGGATTAACTTCCCCGTGATCTTCGGAAGGTGGACTGACCAGTTCTTTCGGAAGTGGGTAGTTGCCTGATAACGTGTCCCCGTGTGGGGGGCACGCGCAGTCCGTGGGGGAGACGTGGGAGAGCTCCCCTGACGTGCAGATGGGCTGGACCTCAATTGGGCCCTCCTCGACGAGGACTTGGGTTGGGCCGTGCCCGACGGTGGGCCAGCCTTAGGCCTAGTCCAGAACAGGAGCCCCCCAAGTCGTTGCTTCGAAGTAGAGGAGTAATGACTTAAGAGTCAGTTCAATCGTCGAGGACCCATGTAGATGGGCGTCAGTGTGCCCGAAACACCGAGCTGGGGGTGATGCGTTTGGCCAGGAGTAGGAGATGCTCGACGAGACATGAGTTCGCGGGGAGGTCTGTCCGTTAGACGTTCTACTGGCCCTTCTTCCCCTTCTGGGGATGTCCCCGTTTGGTGCCCTGACCGACTATGTGGGGAGATGGAAAGGAACGGGCATACCCACTTTACGGGCACGAAGGGAAGCTGAGAGGACACGCATGGTGCCTTCCAGCGCCACGTGTCACGTGTAGCTAATGCCTAGGGCAGCCACGCGTAAGGGCACTTGAGTGCCTAGTGCTGCCTCGCTTCCCATGCTAGGAATATAAATAGGGGCAAAGCTCGCTTCATTTTCACGCTTCCCCTTCATTCCTCTCAGAGTTCTCTCCAATTATTCCAAGTCTTCAGACCGCATCCGCCGTCACTGCCGCTATCGCCGCCGTCGTCCGTCACTCTCCGTCGTCTAGATCTTCTTTCATCAAGTAATTTTTTGTCTCCTATCGCCAGTTATGAATTTACCGTTGATTTTAAGGGGAGTGCGTAGGATTTTAGGGGGGACGTATGAACTTTCCGGCGACTTTCATGAAGTTTTCGGCGGAACTATGAGTTTTTCGGCCGTACTCATGAAGTTCCCGGTCAAAACGCCAGGAAATTCATGAGGATTCTGGGAACTTCATGAAGTTCCTGATGAAGGCCCCGGGGACCTGTGATGAAGGTCTCGGGAAGCTGAGATGAAGGTCTCGGGGAGGCTTGCTCCCCGCAAGTCTACGAGTGTTGCGAGGGGTCTCTGTCGAAGAGTCCCCCCACGTTTATGGGGGCTTCTCGTCCAGGGAGCCTTCCTGTCGAGGAAGTTCGCTGCGTCATATCAACAGGGTTTTCTCCGTGGATGAGTCTCTCCGTCGAGAAGGGGCTCACAATTCTGTATCAGGGAGAATTTGTCTGGGGCTCCTCGTCCCTCTCTTCGCCCTTTCACTTGATTTGCGTTGGAAGGGTGGATTTGATCTCGGAATTCGAATTCACTGTTTTCCTATGCTTTTCAGGTAAAATGGTCGTAAGGATCGAGGGCATCATTCATATCGACGACGAGCCCGAACTCGACGCACCCGTCCAACAAGTCGGAGCCGAACGAGTCCGCATGCCCGAAGATTGGGCCGTGCATGAACCTCTTAATGTCGGGTCGCGCTTTGCTGTTGACGACACGGACGCCTTCGCGACTTTCGAGGATCTCGCCGCGGGGTCTTCTCTGAAGTGGATGGTCTATAAGCCCAAAGAACAACATCGCATCTGCTCGAGATTCAGGGGGATGAGGTTCCCGATGTATGAATTCGCATTTCGGGACTCGAGCATCCGTCTCCCCTTCAGTGATTTTCAGAGGGGAGTGTTCCAGTGGTTGCATCTGGCGCCTTCACAGCTTCACCTCAACGCGATAGCGTTCGTGCGGGCGTTCGATCTTGTGTGCAAACATCTCTGTATTGGGGTGACTCTTCCTTTGTTCTTCCGCACCTTTCACATACAACGGGCGTCTATTAACGGTCGACATAGCTGGGTATCCCTGAAGCAGCCGAGTAAACTGTTTCGGGCTTACCTGGATTCTGCCCGCACCTTCAAGGATAAGTTCTACGTCGTCAAGCCCGTCTTGCACGCGGCCTTCGACTCCCTATACAACCTTGTGGTCAACGATGAAGGCGAGGAAACATTAGTGTCTAAGTGTCCCCTCGAGTGGGAGGAAGAACACTTCAAGAAGGGTACGAAAAGCTACATCGTGAAGCATGGCGACCTGGACGCTGACGACCAGGAGTCATACAAAAAGATGGTCGACTTTGTCTCCGGCTTCACTCCCGCCAAATGTGTTAACAAGGATGGGAGTTTCATCATCGACGATCGCGGGGAAGTTTATCGTGAGGCTCGATTTATTAACACCAAGGCCCTTCTTGAATGCGAGTCCCACGAGGAGGCCTTAAGGTTCTTAGGTAGTGATCGTTTGCTTTGCTCTACCCCTTTTCTTTTTTTTTTCTTTTTTTGTACTGACTCATTTTCTCTGTTCACTATCGCAAGTCAGATGTCGAACGTGCATGGACGCATCATGAAGCTTGCGGCCACCAAAGGTGCGAAGAAAACTAAAGGTAAAGTCACCCAGGTCCAACAAATGGCGAAGCCCGACCAAGGGGCAAGCGACTCTACCTCCCCCCAATGTAGCCAGTCTCCTCCCCTGCAGGAGACCCCTATTAAGAGACCACGCACCGAGGAGCCCATTCTCGTCGAACTCGAGGAGAGTGCCCCTGTAAGACGTTCGTGCTGCTCCCTTGTCACATCCATCAGGATTTCTTTTCCGGGAACCATTCCCCGACTGTGGGCGAGGCTGAAGCCAAGTTGATCATGGGGATCGACAGGGCAGCTAGAAGGAAGGCGTTGACTGAGGACATGGCCGTCATGATGAGGATCTTTGAAACTGCCTTGCCCTCAACGATGAAACCAACCCGACTTCTGAACTGAAAAAGCTGCGGGACGAGAACGCCATCCTTGAGGCGGAGAAAAGCAAGGCTGGGAGCGATCTGCAAGAGGCTCAGACGAGGTATGAAGCCCAGGTGCGCCTCCTCTAGGAGATGAATGAAATGCGGGAAGAGCTGAAGGGGACCAAGGAGGAACGAGATCGCCTTCTGACCAAGGTTGCCGAGCCGCCAAGCCTGCTGAGGACGAGACAGAGAAAGAGAGAGCCCTCGTGGCCCGTGGTGCCATGGTCGCCCGGATTCGAGAGTTCGAGCAGGACTGTTTGGGGGCTCTCGAGGTGGGATTCAACAGCACTTTGGAGCAGGTCCAGATCGTGAATTCTGGGGCTTAGCTTGTCCTCGAGGGGATTGGCTCTTTCCACCAAGTGGTTGATGGTAGGGTGGTCGTCCCCAAGGAAACTGACGATGAAGCTGGTCGAAATGACGGGGAACCCCGGCTCGAGGAGGAGGCAACTGCTTGATTTTCTTTGTTTAGTTGTTTTGTTCAGCCTGCGTGCCATAATTTTGTAAATTGACTTTTCCCGACCTGCGTGCCATGGGTTTGTAATGTTTGAAGAATGGGCTTTGCCCGCTTTAATGCATTGTTTCTTTGTCTTTGGGTATGTTTATATTTTGTGTGTGCTGCTCGTATGTCGAATACGTATTTTATATTTGCATGTTTTTGTTCAAGTATTTGGGGACTTTGCTCGACGTTATTGGTCCTCGACAGTGTAGGGAACTGGTAGAGTGGTCGGAGTCGGATTCCGACCTTTGATGAAGCTAAGAGCTCGATCGAGGTCTTTGCTCCGAGGCGTGAACTTCCCATCGCGAGTTGGGTGTTCTGCCTAGTTGGTACGACGACGGTGGAGCTCGGTGGAGGTGTCCCCGTCGGATCAAGAGTCCGCTCGCACATACAAGAGCGGGCCCTTGTCTTTTTGTCTCGAGTTTTAAGAGCCGCGCTTGTACCTTAGTGCGCCCTTGTGGTTGCGACGCGAATAGGTCGTGGGCAGTGTTTAACTGTAGCACTGTTTAAGCTTTTCAGCGTTCCATGGTCGAGTAAGTTCCTCCCCGTGCAGGTTTTTGAGGTTGTAGGCTCCAGTCCCCGTTTTTGCACGGATGCGATATGGGCCCTCCCAGTTCGCGACGATCTTCCCTTCGCGTGAGTTTTTCTAGTTCCTTCGCATGACTAGGGTTCCCACCTGAAATTCGCGTTTGATGACTTTGCTGTCATGTTGCAAAGTTATCTTCAGTTTGAGTGAGGCGTCGCAGAGGGATGCCCCTGACCGGATCTCTTCGACTAGGTCGAGCTCCTTCCTTAAGGCTTCGTCATTGGTCTTCTCATCGAGGGGGGACTCCGTCCTCCTCGATGGTTCCCTTATTTCTACTGGAATCACTGCCTCGGTTCCGTAGATCAGTCGGAATGGGGTCTTCCCTGTGGTCGAGTGTGGGGTCGTTCGGTAGGCCCAGAGCACGCTGTGGAACTCCTCGACCCACCTTTTCTTGGCGTCACCCAATCTTCGTTTCAGCCCTCGCAGGATCACTCTGTTCGCGGCTTCGACCTGCCCTTTCATTTGCGGGTGCTCGACCGATGTGAAGTGTTGCTTTGTGCCCAGCTTGGTAACGAAGTCCTGGAAGTTCTTGTCGGTGAATTGCATCCCGTTGTCGGTGACGATTGCTTGGGGTACGGAGAACCGGGAAAGTATAATCCTTTTGTAGAAATAGAGTATGTTGGGGGCCGTGATTTTGGCTAAGGCTTCGGCCTCTATCCACTTGGTGAAGTAGTCGACGCCGACTATCAAATACTTGTTTTGATATGACCCTATGGTGAAGGGCCCGAGGATGTCCATCCCTCACCAGGCGAATGACCATGAGGATGAGATCGTTTTGAACTCATTGGACAGGGCCAGGTGCATATCCCCGTGTCGCTGGCATTTGTCGTACTTCTTGACGTTCTCTTTGGCGTCTTGCTGCATGGTGGGCCAGTAGTACCCCGCCCACAACGCTTTACAGGCTAGGGACCATCCGCCGAGGTGCTGCACGTTGATCCCTTAGTGGATCTCCTAGAGTATACTGGGGACCTTAGACTCCTCGACGCATTTAAGGAGGGGAATGGAGAAACCCCGCCAGTATAACTTGTCCTCGACAATGGCATACGAGCAGGCGCGTTGCCTGACTACGCTAGCCTCCTTGGGGTCGTCGGGCAGTTTCCCTGTACTGAGGTATTCGTATACCGGGGTCATTCAGCAGTGATTGTCACCGATGGAGTTCACATCGGCGATCGAGGTGGATTTCTCGATACTTGGTCATGGAAGCACCTCTTGGATGACAAATTTGTTCCCACCTTTTTTCTTCATACTCGCCAGCTTAGATAGGATGTCTGCCCGAGTATTGTGTTCGCGCGGGACATGACCTACTTCCGCCGAGACAAATTTTCTCATCTTCTCTTTTACTAGGCCCAAGTACTCGATGAAGCTGTCGTTCTTGGCTTGATACTCTCCCCGCACCTGGGAGCCACGAGTCGGGAGTCAGTAAATATTTTTACCTTTTTTGCGCTGAGTTCCTCAACCAGGCGTAGTCCGACGAGGAAGACCTCGTTTTCGTCCTGGTTGTTAGATGCCGGGAAGGATAATGTGAGAGAGACATCAATCAAGATGCCTTCCTCGTTTTCTAGGATGACGTCTGCTCCGCTTCCCATCGAACTAGATGCCCCGTCGACGTAGATCGTCCACTTCTAGGATCCGTCGGCCGAGGGTTCTGGGGTGGTCATCTCCGCGATGAAGTCGGCTAGTACTTGAGCCTTTAGTGCCTTCCTACCTTCGTACTGGACGTCGAACTCGGAGAGTTTGAACGACCATTTAAGCATCCTACCCTCCATGTCGGGCCGGCCGAGGAGCTGCCTCACGGGTTGGTCCGTCCTTACCACGATCGTGTGGGCCAAGAAATAGTGCCGCAGCCTTCTGGCCGCAGTGACGAGGGCCAGAGCAACCTTTTCGATCTGCTGGTACCCAAGCTCGGGGCCTTGGAGGGCTTTACTGGTGAAGTATATCGACTTTTGTCCTCCAGGGGTTGCCCTGATAAAAGCCGCGTTGACCGCCTCGGCTGTGACAGCGAGGCATAAGTACAACGTTTCCCCATTTTCTGGTCGCGAGAGGACCGGGGGCTGCGAGAGGACTTGTTTGAGGTGGAGGAGTGCCTGTTCGCACTCCTCGGTCGACTCAAATGCGGCTTCTTTGCGTAGGAGTTTGAAAAATGGAAGTGTGTGTTGCGCCGATTTGGCCACGAAGCGGGACAACGAGGTGAACATCCCGTTTAGCGATTGGATAGATTTCTTTCAGTTCGGTGTTGGGAACTCAGAGAACGCCCTGTATTTATCGGGGTTTGCCTCGATTCCCCGTTCTGTTAGATAGAAACCGAGGAACTTGCCTGCCGGACATCGAAGGTGCATTTCTCCGGGTTGAACCTCATCTTGCATCTCCTCGCAATGTCGAAGACTCTTCTGAGATGGGCGGTGTGGTCGACCTTTTCTCGTGATTTTACGATCATGTCATCCATGTAGACCTCAAGCATGTCTTCGATCTCACCGCAGAAGACTTTGTTCATCATCCGTTGGTAGGTCGCGCCGACGTTCTTCAGACCGAAGGGCATTACACTGTAGTAATAGTTGTCCGACTCGGTCATGAAAGGAGTGTACTGCTTGTCAGCTTTCGCCATGGGGATTTGATTGTATCCCGAGTATGCGTCCATGAACGAAAATAATTTAAAACCTGCACAATTGTCAACCAGTTTGTCGATGTTACTTAATGGGTATGCATCTTTCGGGCATGCCCGATTAAGATCGGTGTAATCAACGCACATTCTCCACTTTCAATTATTCTTTTTAACAAGTACAACATTGAATAGCCAGGTTATGTACTGGGCTTCCGAAATAAAGTTCGCCTCTAAGAGGTCTTTTACAGCCTTTTCAGCAGCCTTCACTTTCTTGGGAGACTGCCTACGCCTACGTTGTACTACAGCCCTAGCGGCCATATCTATTATGAGATGGTGGCAGACTACATCTGGGTTGAGCCCGGGCATCTCTGCAGCGCTCCATGCGAACATGTCAGCATTCTCCCTGAGGCAGGCCTTGATCTGCTTCCTCGTCAGGTCGGGGAGGCCCGTGCCAATCTTCACGTTCCTGTCCGGGTCGTCCCCAAGGGTGATGAGCTCGAAATCTCCATCCGGAATGGGGAGCATGGGGTGAAGAGGCTGTCCGTTGCCTTCAGCTGGAGGGGTGTGATCCGCTACCTCGTTCTGCTCCTGCTTGTTGGGGAAGCGACTGTCAAGGTCGACCGTATTGACGCATGGGAGTGGCTTCTGCTCTCCACCCTGGGCTGACTTACCCGCAGTCTTAGATTTGATGTTGATCGAGTTCAAACCCTTAGTTGCAGCCTCGAAAAATATCCTGGCCGCCTCGATAGCCTCGTGGAGGGCGATGACACGGCCCCTGGACGTGTAGTACTTCATCTTCAGGTGTACTGTAGATGGTACAGCTGTGAGCTCGACTAGGGTCGGCCTTCCCAGGATGCACTAGTATAGAGATGGGCACTCCACTACCAGGAAGCGGACCTTAACTTGTCGGGCAGTATCGTCGTTCTCGAATGTGACCATTAGCTTGACGTAGCCCCACGGTCTGGTGGTGGTGCCATTGAAACCCTGCAGGTCTAAGCCAACGTACGGGGTCAGATGTGTCTCGTCGAGCTGGAGGATAGTGAATAGGTGGGCATACATTATGTCCACTGAGCCCCCTTGGTCGACCAAGATGCGGCGGACATCAAAGTTCGCTATCTGTGCTCTGATCAAGAAGGGGATGTTGGAGTTAGGGGGCCGCCCGACAATTCTTCGAGGTAGAAGGTGATGGGGTTTGACCTTCCCTGGACCTTCTATAAGGTGGCATTTTGCGCAGAGCTCGCCTCTATCAACTCGTCGAACTTCCGCTTGATCGACCCCACCGAGACTTTGTTGAACCCTCCGCTGGATATGACCATGGCGGCAGAGAAGCTTTCCCATGGGCTACGAGAGGCTACAGGCGTATCGGGCTCGCAGGGGAAGTAGAAGTCCTTTGGTCGGGTGACACACAAAGCAACTTATAGCCCATTATCGCCAGAGGATTGGGTCTCTTCCTCGACCCCTTTCGTCTCCCGAGTCTCTTGTCAGGGGCCTTCGCTCCTCTTTGTGTACAGCTTCAGGTGCCTCTCTTTGACCAAGATTTCGATGGCTTCCTTGAGGTGGATGCAATCCTCCGTGACATGCCCGTGGCTCCTATGGAACTGGCATTATTTGGACTTGTCGACATTTGGTTTAGGGGGCGTCGGCTTCGGGAATCAGACACCTCCTCTCTGGAATTTTGAGTTGATGCACTTGTCCAGGATGTGCACGCGGGGAGCAGTGAGTAACATGTACTCAGTGAAACGGCCTGCTGGTCCCCTCGGTACTCGGGAGTCTTAGGGACGGTATTCTCTTCTTCTTTCCCCGCCTCTTCGGGGAGCGGTGGAATCCTCGTGCCTGGAACTCTTGGCTCCCTCTTGATTCCGCGAGTCGCGGGCGCAGTGGGCATCCTCTATCTCCATATACTGGATGTATGCTTGGACCTTGTGAAGGAGCGCGTCTAAGCTGTTGAGCCTTTCAATGCTGTCTACCTTGGCGAACTCGGTGCGAGGTCGCAGTCCTCGCTCGATAAAAAATTTCTTCATGTCGTCCGAGGTGGATACCTGGACAGCTTCTCGGTTGAATCTCTCTATGTAATCCCGGAGAGATTCGTCTTTTCCCTGGATAATGGCTTCCAGGGATGCTTCTGTCTTCGGGTGGCGTCGGGAAGCGGTGAAGTTCCTGGAAAACTGTCTCTTCAGTTCCTTCCAGGAGGTGATGGACTCGGGCGTGAGGCTCTTATACCACGCCATAGCACCCTTCCTCAGGGTAGTGGGAAAAAGTCTGCACTTGTTGGCTCCACAGACGTTCCGGTAGTCGAGAATCACATCGAAGCTTTTGATGTGGTCATCTGGGTTGGTCGTACCATCATATGTCACAAAGGGCGGGGGTTTTTCCATCCCAACAGGCAAGGGAGTCTCCATGATATCCCTGGACAGCGGTGTGCACTGGTCATCCTCGTCGCTCCTGACAGGTGATCGCGATGGGGATAGGTGACCCCGACCATTCCTGATCCGCGGGGAGGACTCTTTGGTTGGATCTTTGGCTTCTCGACGTATCTGTCAGCTTTATTCCTCTTATGAGCGGGGAAACGCCGCTCCTTCCAGGGAGGGGATCAATCGCGCTTCTGGGTGGCCGCGGGCTGAGGCCATTCCAAACGCGGGCGATGCCCTGGCTTTCAGGGAGAAGGGCTCCGCTAGTCATCGTGTCGTGTCCTCCGTGGGGGAGGAGGGGGACTGCGAGAAATGAGGCGACGATGTCTCTGCGGGGGAGAGCGTGATTGTCGCTCCCTCTCGAGTACCCATATCTGCTCATTCTGTTGGAAGATCATTAGATTTGTCTGATCGATCGCCACGAATAGAGCCACCGTGGTCAGGTCAGCATTAGGTGGCACAGAGATCGGCTGGTAGATAACCGGGCTATCAAAACATTGGGCGGCGTTGAAGGCCGCGTCGTCCAAGGAGGGAAAGGCAGTTTGCCTATCCCTGGGGTCACCCTCTTCGACGTGAATGGTCACGTTGGGGTCGTGATTGTCACCATTGGTGAACGGAGTGAAGACAGTGTCTAGAGAATTGTCGTCAATTCGTGGGCTGGCCATGATCGTCGGAGATTGAAAACTGCTTTGGTTCTTGAGTTTCTACGGGAGAAAGAACGGGGAAGCAAGGTTTCCCATAGACGGCGCCATTGATCTTATCGGATCAGAAATGGATCAGCAGCCAACAACACGTCGTGAGCTCCTTTAATCGCCGATGGAGGTGAAGAGGTCGGGGGTGTACCTGCAAGGTACTCCGATGCTAAAGTCAGAGACAAAGTAATCAACGCAAGTACATAGAAAAGTTGTAAGGAATAGAATACCTAACCCTCTAGGGCCAACAGTTACTTTGCATTGAGTTAGATCACAAGGCCCAATACGAGTAACTGCCAGGGCTTACGTGGCATAGGGAAGACCAGCACGTGGTCTTCACCCTGGATCAATTGCTTCGTGATCTTCGGAAGGTGGGCTGACCAGTTCTTTCGGAAGTGGGTAGTTGCCTAATGACGTGTCCCCGTGTGGGGGGCACACGGAGTCTGTGGAGGAGACGTGGGAGAGCTCCCTGGGCGTGCAGATGGGCTGGACCTCAATTGGGCCCTCCTCGACGAGGACTTGGGTTGGGCCCTGTCCGACGGTGGGCCAGCCTTAGGCCCAGTCCAGAACAAAAATAAATTCGAAAGATACAATAAAGTCAAAATAAGTAAAAATATGCTACAACCGAACATAAATCAAAACTACAAATCCTATTAACTACTGCGTATGTCAGACTCAAACTCCTCGGGCTCCTCGGCCTCCCATGTCCCCCATGCTTTGATGTTGTCTCTGGTACATCACTGCCTCCGTCATAATGGTATATAAGACCTTTTTCACCTAAGAACTATCAGGATAGATACCTCAGTCAATACTTTCCTACACAATCTCCACAATATAGTGATATCTAGGCAACACATAATGAGCATGATTTAACCCAACCTGCTCCTCTAGTATCACCTGAGCTAACCTCGGTGGATCTTCTGGAGCAACCTGTACCATATATGGATATGCCACCCTAAAGAACCACCTGATGTACTAGTTTACATGGCTCCAGTTGCTCTTAGCTATAATACTCCGTGCCTCCTTCGATACCAGATGACTAAGATAATCATCAAACATGCATCCATATCTATACTCGTCATAGCGGAACAACATGGTGTCTGAGAATAGTCAGGGTGTAGCCGAAATGCTGTATGACGCGCTTAGGGAGATGAGGAAATGTCAGACGTGAACCGCAAGCCAACCATCCCTAGTATAAGACTATGTCATCAAATGACCGCGTCTCATGGTGATAAACATAAGTGTTAAAGTGCACATCCTCTGCTACCAAGTGGTTAAGGTACACTTGAAACGACTCCGTTGTCTGGTTCCCTCTGAGCGAGGCAAATGCAAAAGCACGCAGCATATCCTTAGTATAGGTCGGTACATACGACCAACCGGAGATGCGTGTGAAGTGTTGGAGGATCCAAGCCCGAAAAGTGTTGGAACACACAAATCATTAGTAAGGGCATTGCAAAAGTGTAATGAAAATGACACATGAACACTAAAAGACCAATAAATATTACTGTAAAAAGTGTGATACTGCCCGTCAGCTGCTTCATCTTCCACCTACAACCCTCATATAACTTAGAGTACAAGTGAATCAAACAAGTGGCCCTCCAGTTATACACATGAATCCGCTCAAAGTCCTCGAAGTATTGTAGGTAAAAGACATCCACATAAGTGGCAGTGTTTTCCAAAAAAATGACAGTGCCAACTAAATATAATAGGTATGCTCTCATAATATACATTCTATGCTGCCCCACCTGCTCCTCATCACCAGTAGCCTGCTCTGCTCTAACTAGCTCATCTATATATACCTTATCTAGGAATTGGAACCTAGCGTGAGACTATATGATGGCTTCAAACTCCCTTAAGGCAGCGTTTGGGTCAACTCCCATATAATCTACCATCAACTCAAGTGCCTCATCTCTGCTAATCCTCCCATGATCTAAAAGCTTCCCCCTAATCGTAAGATACAGTAGACACGACACATCGTCGAGTGTGATGTACATCTCACCAAGTGGTAGATGAATTGATAAGGTCTCAGTATACTATCTCTCTACAAATGCATTAAGTATCTCATGGTTCAATGTAACATAACCTGTTTTGCATAAGTCCTTTATCTTAGATAGCTGTAAAGCAGCCTGAAACCACTCGTCAGTGGGCCGATGTAAGCTAGTAATCTTCCGCCCATGGTCAATAAATTTCAGTGGAACACGGTGTTGCAGCGAGAATCAGATATCAAGCTATTAATTAACTTGAATCACAAAACTTTGAAATTCACCACCGAGTTTTAATTTATCCAAAGGAAATGGAAAATATCGAAGAAAAACCCTAAGTGCGCTATGTAAAGACACAACTAAGAGATCTAAGGTTCGGGGGTTGGTTATACCTAGGGAAGGTGTTAGCATCCTAGATATCTGTAGTACTCTACAGGAACCTCTTGTTTATATTTGTGTTATGCTATGTTTGATTGCTAATGAAAATGTGCTAAGGCTAAGATAAAGACCTATGGTAAATACCAAGGTGCTAAAGGTAAAGACCTACGGGTATATACACTAAGTATGCTCGCCAAGACGTCGCATCTCATGCCTACGTATCCTAATAAGGATGGAATCAAAGCATTCGTAGTTCACCTCAACTAGGGGTGAGGAGCCATTGAATATGGTCAAAGTTCCAAGGGGAATGAGTATTCATGATCATGATACTCACATAAAGTTAAAGAACTCTCTAAGTCTAAGTTGAGAGGTAAGCCTAAGAGGTTAACTTTGAACAAAGTCAAAAGGGAAGTGAATACATATAATGATGAGAATCACATAGAATTGAAGAACTTTATCCTAGTTTCTAAGTTTCAAGGGGTGAATGACTCTAATAAGGCCAAAGGTAAAGGGAACATCATTATGATGATGATCTCATAGAGTTGAAGAACTCTAGGTTAATCCTAAGTTGGAAGTTAAGTGGCTCTAATAAGGCCAAAGAGGGAAGTAAGCATCTATGATGATAGTGCTTACAAGAGGAGGCGGGGATCCTAACCTAAGCTAGGTCAATGAGGAAAGGCTCTAATGAGGCCAAGGGATTGACCCTAAAAAAGGTCAAGGGAAAGGGATGGCTCTAATGAGGCCAAGATGTAAATGATGGCTCTAATGAGGCCAAGATGTAAATGAGCTATCTATGACATTAAAGTCAATAGAGAGACTTTCCTTTGGAATGAGGGGAACAAAGAGGGTTAAGGAGAAGAGCTAACAAACTAGCCTCACTTAAAGGGATAACTTCATAAAGTTGGAAAAATAAAAGATAACAAATGATATTCACACATGAATTGAGTTAATAAAACACATAAATATAACACATGGATGATGATGGTGAATATGATGACACTCAAAGTAAACACTTAAGTAAGTTAAGTATTAAGTTAATACACAAGGGTTATTCATTACTTGAACAAGGTAAATACCTAAAGGGATCATGATACAAGTCTATACATGTTAATAAATTAGGTGATGACCGAACATGGGGATATTATTTGACAAAATCTTTGTACAAAAGGTGTTGTACCCCAAATTTTTACCCTTAGATGTCATCTTCATTTGTGCATCTTAGGTCAAGCATCTCTGCACTGTTTGAACTAACCCATATCTTGCAGTTTGTTTCTTTGTGTTCAAATTAGGTTTGCATATCACCATGAAGCTCCATAAGTTGTTTTGAAGCAAGTCAAGTCAACAAAAGATCTCCAGTGCAAGAACTTTGGAATTAGGGGTTTGCTCTGAAGAAATCACTGAGAAATTGGCTCTATCAAGTCAAGATTTGTGTGGTTCACTTACCACTTAAGGTAATCTACATCCAAGAGACATTATTCAATAGGAATCCAAGATTTATTGGTCCTCAACAAGAGAAGTTTGAGCCTCAGCCTCTCTATACCTCCAAATTAGGGTTTCTGTGACACCTGTCAGTCAATGACTTTGATTTTCATCAAGATGAACTCCCAAACCCTAATTCTTGATTCTATTAGTTTATCAACATCCTCAAGAGTCTACCAATACCTTTAGATGAGAAGGAAGAAGCAAGTTTACAAGATCTGACCTCAGCGCATTCACAGTCAAAATTAGGGCTTGATTGAAACCCTAATCCTTGGAAATTTTGGTTCAAATGAGGTGTCAATGGTTCTAATCATCATAGAATGTCTCATGAGGTATTCAAAGCATCAAGATCAAGTTTCATGAGGTTTCTTGCAAGAGGAGTAGGGTTTTGATCATGAAAGATTTCATATGTGAGATTTTCCCTCTAATAGCACAATTTGAAATGACCATAACTCCTAAACCACACACTCAAATTGAGTGACTCAAAGCTCATTGGAAAGCTATTTTCAAGATATTCAATTTGTTCCATATGACTTTTCATCCAAAAATGATTGGTTTTTGAGTTATGAAGCTTGCAAGATAATCTGGCCCAA
Organism: Lathyrus tuberosus; assembly: GCA_022829125.1. Lineage (NCBI taxonomy): Eukaryota > Viridiplantae > Streptophyta > Magnoliopsida > Fabales > Fabaceae > Lathyrus > Lathyrus tuberosus. Next base: position 2,971,213 of record JALAZF010000118.1, on the reverse strand, counting down.
CACTTAGAGAAATTTCAACACTTTTCTTTACAATTTTCTCTAACTTTGACCTCATTTTTTCACCCATTTCCACTTGGATTCAAGACTTGGGTCCCAAATTAAAGTTTTAGAGCATGATGAGAGCTTTCCAACCATATGTAGAACATCTCATTTGGATGATCCAATCTCAAGTTATGGTGTTTTAAAGTTAGGTGTTTCAAATTGTGAAAACTCTATAACTTAGAATTTTTCTAAGTTTCTTTTTGGACAGCCTGGTTCACATGAGTTCATGGCAATTTTTCTCATAATTACAAGCCTTATCTCAAGTTGTTCTCCACATGAAACTTGTTCTATCAAATTCCTATGTTACAAAGAATAAAAAATTTCACAAGTTGGATCAATGGTTGCTAAGATATGGTGTGCTAAAGTTGGTATGTTGGAATCTTTGTCACGTTTGGAAAATTCAAATTCCAATTCTTTGATGTACCAAACTTTGTCTTGACTTATCATAGTTTCAAATACCATTCTAAATTCATCAATGACATCAGAATGATGCTTCCTCATGCCATTCACTCCAAGGAATCAAGAGTAGTAGCAAGTTGGTTTATTGTTGGAAGTGTGTCGTGTACCAAAAGAGAACCTTGCTATAGTTCCATTACACAAACCAAGTTTGACTTTGAACTAAATGCCAGTACACTACTGACTTTTCTTTCCATCACTTTCCTCCCATCAATTCTGGCAGTCCTCTTTCCCACAAAACCGTGCAAGAAGCAACCATCAAAAGTACACCTTTGTACTTTGCAAAGTTGATATACAAAAGCCAAAACAAAGATCCCTCGTGGAAGGCTTCATTGTTTCTTTCTCCCTGGGTCATTGATTCACTTTTTGCTACTGAAAAAAAGCCCTAAAACAAGCAACCCGTGTTTAGACTTTACTTGGCTCAAGAAGATTAGAAGCCATGCGCATAGTAGCTTGCACTCAACCATTCTTTCCTCTTGGATAAAGCCAATAACCTCTGAATCTTCAAGGTCATTAACCAGCTCTTCAACTATAAAAGGAGACTCCATCCTCCTTTGTATCATCATCAATATGAGAACAACAACATAATATGAGAACACACGAGCAACTTGTGAGTTGGTCCTAGCAACCAAAAACGAGAAAGAACCCGGGCAGCTGGAAAAAGGGGAGGAAGCACCATCTCACTAAAACCACACCTGCAGATTAAAAGAAAGGATACGAAGGGAAAACATGAATCTTCATTATTAGTACAGACCTACGCTATTTCGACCACAACAACAACGTGACATGCTCATGACCCTCATCATAACAGCCACACAAACTTCCTTTCTTCATCATCTCATATCTATCACCACCACAACAATAACACCAACAATCAACACAACAACACAACCTCACCAATAATCATCAACGACAAAAAAAAAACCATAAGGATATCTCGTATCACCTATGTAAAACATCACCATATCTTCTTGCTGCAAGTGAAACTCCCATCACCACTTTTTTGTTGCAAGAGAAACCCACGCATCACCATATCTTTTTGCTGCGAGTAAGCTCCATTCAACACCATTTATTTTCTTGCTGTGGGAAACACTCCATTGCCATCCAAGCCACCAACATCACAGCCAACATACAAGTTTGACGGTTACGACGCTTTCGACTACAACACTACGTACTGCAAATAGAGGTATCCGTATTACTCTTCACCCTCTCATAGGTGTTGTTTCCATGCCTTTGGTGTGTTGTTTGCAGGTACGTATATAGGTTATGTGTTTCCCTCGCTGATATTAGCTCATCATGTCAACTTGTTATACTCTTTTTTAGTAAGGAGGTAAGGTGTTTCCCGTTAATGTTTGTGAGCTTCTGCCTTGTCCCTATATTTTCATGATTGATGTTCAACTGTTCTGAAGTGTTATCATACATTGCATCTATTAAATAGAATGATAATGTGTCTATCTGTTTGAAAGTATTGATTACCGTCATCGTGTAACTTTTCGTTTTCAGTTTTGAACGCTCCATTTCCTCTCTATTTTTCTCCGTGATTAGCTCGTTGTTTTAAGTTGTTCAGGGTTTGAGGTTACTCTACGTTCTGAACACTACAGAATAATACCTTATTTCATGATCTTTGGTTGAGATATGAGCTTGCAAATGGTGTAACAAGGTGATGATTAAATCACTCTTTATTGTTGTCTTGCTGTTGTTCACAAGGAGTTCGTGAATTTATCGCATGTTGCATGGAAAGGAAAGAAGTCGTGGCGGCATGTGAGTGGTCATGAACTATTTTTGTCGTTTTGTTACTAAAAAACAAGTGCCCAATTGATTGGTAAGTTCACATGATTTTGTACATCCGGTCACTTTCTTTTTCTTCTCTTTTTTTGGCTGATGTATGCTCTTTTCGGATATGGGCCCATGCGCCTGATTTCTAAAAACACCTCCCTCACTTTTGTTTCACACGTTTTATTTTAATTTTCAATTCAACTTCAATTATTTTAAATATTTTTCTTTAACCCAAAATTCCCAAAAATTCATAAATACTTTTTTATGCTTAATTTATTTTTCTCTAAATTTATTCTTCACTTTATTTTATTCTCTTATTTATTTCCAAAATTCCAAAATGCATAACCTTGTATTTATCTTTGTACTTCCTTTAAGATCACTTGTTTCTTGAGAGCTTGGTGAGAATTTTCCTCGTCTTGTTCTGTGGTACATGAGAGGGTTGTTTAGGAAAGTTCCTTGATCCTGGTTGAGCCTATTCCATTAGGGTTTTGTTGGTATCTTTTGGCTTTATTGTTAAGTCTCTTACCTTGGATGTTTTCCTTTGATAACTTAAGGATGCTTTTATCATATGAATGTGCCCTCATGTGCTTATCTGTTGTGAATTATTTCACTATCTATTTCCATACATGGATGTTTGATCATGCCTAATCATTATCCAACATGTATAATTCTCACTTTGCATTGATATCATGACTTTATTTCATCTCATTATCTTGTTCACGTCTTTTACATCATCATACTTGAATCATTAACTTGTTATCATTTAGGATCTTTATAACTATCATCTTTCCCCCCATTCCAAAGGAAGGTGATTAATGTTGACTCTTAAAGTCATAGCCCCCATCTTACCTTAGTTGCCTCTTAGGAGATGACTTTCACTTCTTGGCCTCCTAAGAGCCAATAAGTTATAACTAGCTTTAAGAAAGAGTTTTACACTCTGTGTGATATTCATCCTAATGAATACTCACTTTCCCTCTTTAACTTTAAAACATAACATAGGACCATTATAACTAGACTTAGAGAGTTCTTATACTCTACAATGAGGTCACACTCATTTCCCCTCTGAATATTGACCACAGTCAATCATTCAGTAGAAGTAGAACTACGCATACTCTAATTCTATACCCGAGGATACGTAGGCGCAAAGTGCGATGCTTTGTCGAGTATACTTAGATACTAACCCCTAGGGTTTCAACCTTTAGCATAGAACCCTTAGCAAACATAACATAATATAACATAACCATTAACAAGAGGCTCACGTAGAGTACTACGGACGTTTAGGATGCTAATACCTTCCCTAGGCGTAACTAACCCTCGAACCTTAGATCTCCCCCTTTAGGTTTTTCTAACGATCTTGAACCTTTCCTTTGGATAAATCAAAGTCGGTTGTAAAAGAAAATGATGCAAGTTAAGTAATAGCTTGTTATCCGATTTTCACCGCAACAGAAATGGCGACTTCACTGGGGAAAATATAATTCTTTTTGAGGGTTAAGCCCACCTTGTTTCGTTTATGTTATTTATGATTGCTTGCTATACTTGTACATATATCTGTATATATCTGTATACCTGTTTTGTTTGGGTTCTTCTGTGTGCAGGGTGCTACTATTGAGTGGTGAGATAAGTCCTAACTCGGACTTGAGTGCACTTATGATAGGATAGTGGATATAGTCAAGGAGACTTTGAGGGAGTCGAATCCCAAAAGAGTTGACTTGAGATTCCACACTCAGTTGAGGCCCTCTTGGAGTTGGTATATGTTGAACGAGCAATCGTGAAGGCGTTGCCACTTCGACCTTGGTGCCAGGGATACTGATGACCTTTAGTTACCCTTACCCCCACTAAGCCTTTTTAGGATGTAGTGCGATGACCATGAGGGAGTCTATTTCTGAAATGGTTGTCACGCGATACTACACTCAGACGAGACTCTCTTGAGAATTTTATTGATTACCGAGTAATTGGGAAGTCTATAAAATTCGAAAGATGGGTTGTCGACTCTGGTAACTTTTTTAGAACCCTATTCTGCAGATGAAAACCCATAGTACATACCTATTGGGATGGGTAGACCATGGCTCCATTCATGAGACCTATAAACCTAGGATTTGTATGTTTTGTTGTGTGTACATATGTTTGTGCTCGTGTGCTTTATGCATCCATACATTCAAGCATTCCTAGCCCTTTGGTTTCGAGGAACTCAAATGTTTGTTCCTTTGCAAAGATCAATAGAGATCAAGGATTTTAAAAAACAAAAACTTCTTCAGTTTTTCCAAAAGAATTTTGGAACTTGCCTTTGAGTTCCTTGAAACCATTTGGCCTGCATTAGCATCTCATTTGCATCAAGTCATAGCAAGTGCATTTCTTCTCTGTCTTGTCTCATGTCACCGCTTTCCCTTCAGAATCGTCTTTGAATCAACACTCGAATCCAAACTCGACAAAGGATGTCTGAACAATACTATGAAATGGATAGAGTCAACAATGAATTGAGTGAGCTCCGAGGAGGAATGGGGCAGATTCTGGAAGCAATTCAAGTTATGAGGGCAAAGATGGATACACAAGTGACGGTGGTCTCCGAGATTATCACTACAACTGTGGAACCTCCCGTTACTACTGTGAACCCTATTTTGGGCATGCCTTTTAACTTCATACGTGCTTTGGCCGTCACTTCTACTCGACAAGCTGTTCCTTTGGTTAATGAGGCTTTTCAAGCTATTCCTACCTTCACTCCAGCAGCGGTGCAAGCTCAGGTGTACCCAGCTTTTCAAAACCCACATCCAGTTTATGATTATGTCAGTATGTCTGAAGAAGGAGATAATCGACATGAAAGGCTGAAGGAAAGTGTAGAGATAATGTAGAGGAAATTGGAAGCAATGGAAAGGAGCAATGTATTTAATACTAACGCCAAAGACATGTGCTTAGTCTCAGGCTTGGTAATTCCACCCAAGTTCAAACTACCCAATTTCAACCTATACTCAGGTGCGACCTGTCCTAAGTCGCATTTGGTCATGTATTACCGACGAATGGTTGCATTTATGGATAATGATAAGTTGATGATCCACTGCTTCCAAGATAGTTTGAAAGGGGCTGCCGCAAAGTGGTATTTGACTCTGGACCAGTCTAGGATCCGATGTTTTCAAGACGTATCTGATGCTTTTGTAAAGCATTACAAATATAACATGGACCTCGCGCCAGATCGCAGACAACTACTAAGTATGTCACAGAGCGATACCGAGTCTTTTAAAGAGTATGCATAGAGATGGAGAGAGCTGGCTTCACAGGTAGAGCCACCTTTATCTGAAAGGGAGTTAACTGATTGGTTCGTCGACATGGTGAGACCGGAATTCTACGAAAGGATGATCAGTAGCGTGTCTGCTAGTTTTTCCGATATTGTGGCTGTGGGGGTCAAAGTAGAGCTTGGTCTGAAGAGTGGAAAAATGACCAAGAGAGCTGGTAGTCCGAGCGACGGTGCCAAGATATCCTTCAAAAGGGAAGGAGATACCAGTGTGGTGATGACGAACAAAAAGAAGAAAAATCAGTTCTGGAAACGTCAGCAGCAACAATAGTGTTATTCTGTTCAGCAACCTTATGTGGCCGCCATCGCGCCAACATTCAACCACCAAGCTTGTTTTTATCAGTCGGTTCCTCAACCACCAATCTATTAACAAGCGCCCAACGCTCCTGCTTATCGCCAACAGACTCAAGTTTCTCATCATAACATTCCAGGAAAAAGAAAGGGTGGAAGGCCCCCGATTCCTCCGATTCCTATGACGTATACAACATTGTATCCTGCTTTGGTGCAACAAGGATTGGTAACTACAAGGTCATCAGGCCCGCCTCCTGATCCGCTTCCACCTTCTTACAATCCCAATGCTCATTGTGCATTCCATGAAGGTGCACCAGGCCAAAATTTAGAAGGTTGTTTTGCTTTGAAGCATATTGTGAAGGACTTAGTGGAGAGAAACATTTTGTCTTTCGATGGCTCTCAGCCTAATATCAAGAACAATCCTTACCCACTTAGGAGGTAAGTAATGAAGATGTATCAAGACAAAGATGGATTAGGGTTCTGTGATTGAGCTCCTCTTTGACTTTCTGTATTTGATTCCCTAAAGCTGACAATCTTTTGGATGTTTCAGCAAATTTTATTGTATTTCCTTTGCACTTTGAATTTGTATTTGCTTATAAGCTTTGTTGTACTTTCAAATTGGCAAGGTTAATGAAATGTTTGTGCATCTTTTGGATTAAGTCCATTCGTTTCACTCATATACTTTTATCACCACACAAAAATATATTAATATCTTCATGTTGTTTCTTCCCACTTATCAAACTTATTGTTAAACAAAGATTTGGGAGGATGATGAAAACCTCGTGTTCATAATTGCTGTGGTATGCTGCCAATTAAACCCTGCCAATGATATAAGGCATTGTTTCAATTCCTAAATACTGGAGAAATAAAGAAGATAATCCATCGTTAACCCTTTCGAGCCTAGAAGTAGGAGTTTTCACTCTTTACGCACAAAAAACCCTTAAATATCGACCTTGGGACAGGGTAGTTCTCAGTTTAACTTGGTTATGCAAGCTCTTCGTAAGAGGCACCCGTCAACTCTATCATCAATTCATTCCTAGTATATATAGGAACGTAAATGTGTAGCTTAAACCAACTGAGCATAGGACTGAAGTTCATCACGAAGATTGGGTGGGACAAATAAACTTTGAGCCTTTATCCTTTGTTTCATAAAACCGTGAACCAGACCACGTTACAACCCTTAAAATACCTAATTGAGGTAAGGTTGTTTTGAAAGCGTACTACAGCAAGGTTGATTAACCTAACTCCTAATAATCTTAGTTATTTGCGTGTGTTGATCACTTCATCTGTCATTCCATAAATGACTAGATCCGCCTTTGTTTTTTATTTAATCATTCCATCGTGTGTGTTTCATCAATAAACTTTGATTTCAAAAAGGCTTGCATGAATATCGCATTTGAACTTGCCAGTTTTTGATGAACAATACTTGTTAGTAAAAACGATTCAATATCAAAGAAATCCCACTAAATACAGCTAGCTAGGGGATTCGACTTGATAAAGGAAGCTCAGTCAGGGGCAACCAAGCGGACGGATTTGCCAATCTACCGAATCAGGGGCAGAACTCGTCAAGGTCCAAAATACTAAGAACAAGTCTTCTCTAGGTCATCTTATGACAAGTATGGACTCCAGTGACTCATCAGTAGGGGCAAGATTTGTTCCCCAGTCGTTTCTGCTACAACTTGAGTATTACGAATACAGTTGAACAGAGGCAGTTATGTCAAGGCTCATGAACCTTTTCAAAAGTTTGAAGATATTGAAGCATCTTGTATGTCAATTCTTCTGTAAAATCCTTTTGATGACTTACCCTCACATACCAGTTAATCAGAAGCATTCAGGTCGAGATTAGGCAAATCTCTAAAAAACAGTTAGTCAAGGACATCTCCTTCACAAATCAACCAAGTTGACAGGGGCAAGTTTGTTCCCCAAATTGTCAAACAACCAGTCTGAAGCAAGTTTAAGGACCTTGTTGTGTGAATACAGTTAGTCTGGGGCAATTACGCCGAGATCTCTCTAAGAGTTTGAAGATATTGAAACACCTTATATGCCAATTCTTCTATAAAATCCTCTTGTTATCATCTTCTGACAGACCATATAGCCTGGGGCAGATGAGATTTGAAGATGATCATTATGCCAATATCCTTTGCTAGCTCCCCAATATGCTGTTACTTCAGCTAATCTTGACAATACTCTATGGATTCTCCTCTAACAAAGAAATCAAGCTCATGATGGCAATCCTCATGTGGAATAATCTTTTCACCAGTGAAGTTGTTGATTCTTCTTCTTCATCCCCAGTATTGGTCCAACCTGTTGAGTTTGGCTAGGTGTCCTTTGTCGAGTCGTATATTTTATCTTTAGTCTCGTCTCGCTTCCTTTCGTCTGTTTTGTCAGCATAAGCATAAGCATGGCATAAGCATAACATCTTAGCATTTATCCTTCCTATTTTGGTGTTTTCCTGTTTTTGTTCACTTTGGCGTTTATCTCCCCAAGTGATTGGGTTAGTCTATTCTCTCCAATAGAAAGTCAGCCCTAGGCATAAAGTGCCCATCTTTTCCGAATTCCCCACAGAGTTTGATTCTCGTGGATGATGGTTGGTTCAGTTATCTTTTCCACATTTGGATAAGATAAATCCCCATTTGAGTTCATTCCTCAATTGGAGTCTTGTTTGACCGTTTCTTTCTAGCTTGCTCCTAGATTGAACTTTGGTCCCTGGCAGGTTTTTTTTAACCTATCTTTGAACGTGCATTTATTTTGCACCGTTTCTCGCAAGAAGAATCTTTCACAAATCCACATTGAAGACAAAATTATTTCTCCAACAGTGTTGTGATATCATCATATCTTTGAAGCAGCAATCTCTTGAAGAAGCTTGGTAGTCTCTTATAAGCAGCTTATCTATCTCTGGTACTATTCATCCTCTTTGCAACCATAATGGGTATTCCCCAGGAAGTTTTATCTTCAGTTATGCAACCCCGGTACTAACCTATCACCTACTATACCTTTATTGGAACCCATCTTTGGTTCTATCTCCAATGAAGTTCTTCTTTTTCTAAAGTGCCAACCGGTCATACTTGAACCTGTTGTTCCATCACTTTGGATGTTTTTTCTCCCTGTGAAGACCGTCTCTCCGGTTCAATCTTCATTGCGGATCCTTTCTAGAATGTCATCTAGCATTGATGATCAATCATTCTAGATACCTTTATTGGGGCCCATTTCTTGGTTCAATCTCCAATAAGGTTCCTTTTTTTCTAAAGTGCCAACCGGTCATACTTGAACCTGTTGTTCCATCACTTTGGATGTTTTTTCTCCCAATGAAGACCGTCTCTCCGGTTCAATCTTCATTGTGGATCCTTTCTATAATGTCATCTAGCATTGATGATCAATCATTCTAGACACCTTTATTGGGGCCCATCTTTGGTTCTATCTCTAATGAGGTCGTTTTCCTTCTAAAGTGCCAACCGGTCATACTTGAACCTGTTGTTCCATCACTTTGGAGGTGTCTTTTCCCAGTGAAGACCGTCTCTTCGGTTCAACCTTCATTGCGGATCCTTTCTAGAATGTCATCTAGCCTTGATGATCAATCATTCTAGATACCTTTATTGGGGCCCATTTTTGGTTATACTTTCAATAAGGTTATTTTTCAGAGTATCGGACGGTCGTACGTGGACTTGTTAATCCACTACTCTGGATATCTTCTCAGTAAAGGACATATTTTGATTTTACCACCAGTAAAGATCCTTCCCTTCTAGAACATCACCCAAAGTCCAGCTCATACTGGCACCTCAAACCCACCTCATACTGGTTTTCCTCATGAAGCAAATTATTTGTTACCTCAACTAACTGATATGGATACCAGAGTCTATTCTTGGCTTATTAACCTTATTCACAACCAAAGTCCATCTGGCGCACAAAATTCATCCCTATCTTTTCTGGTTTTTCTTGAAGATCCTGTTTGAACTCTTCAGCCTAAGAAATCCCCAGAAGATCCTTTTCGGGTGTCTATCCTTCTGTTTCAACTGATCTCTAGTGGAGATCATGTCTTCTTTCTGGTTTCTTGCCCAGTAAGATTGTGCCTTTTCCCCAGTGTCGTAAGGTCATGCGAACCCGTCATCCATCTCCCTGGATCTTTCCCCAGTGGAGAACACCTTTATTGGCTCATATCTCCAGTAAGGACCTGTAGGGCCCCCCCTCAGTTTTTCTATCCCCAGGTGTTTCTTTGGAGTCTCCCCAGTGAGTCTCTTTCATTGGTTAGCCTGTATCCCCTGTGAGTTTTTCTCATGGATACTAACTTTTGTCTTTCCCCAGTGAAGCTTATCTTGTGTGTTTGCTTCCTGTTGTCCCTGGTGTCTGGTCTGTCTGCATCTTTGCGCCATCTTGGCATCATATCATCATTTTAAAAGTTCATGGCACGTCAGCATTTGCATGTCTGTCGCTTGTCCTTAGCATTTGCATTCCATCTAAGGGCAAAATTTTCGATCTGCTATATTTAAATACCTTTCACCTTGATGCCCCTGGAATCTCCGTTCCTCGTGCCATCCGGTAAAGCTATTTAAATAGGGGCAACTGTTGTACCCCAAATTTTTACCCTTAGATGTCATCTTCATTTGTGCATCTTAGGTCAAGCATCTCTGCACTATTTGAACTAACCCATATCTTGCAGTTTGTTTCTTTGTGTTCAAATTAGGTTTTCATATCACCATGAAGCTCCACAAGTTGTTTTGAAGCAAGTCAAGTCAACAAAAGATCTCCAGTGCAAGAACTTTGGAATTAGGGTTTTGCTCTGAAGAAATCACTGAGAAATTGGCTCTATCAAGTCAAGATTTGTGTGGTTCACTTACCACTTAAGGTCATCTACATCCAAGAGACATCATTCAATAGGAATCCAAGATCTATTGGTCCTCAACAAGAGAAGTTTGAGCCTCAGCCTCTCTATACCTCCAAATTAGGGTTTCTGTGACACCTGTCAGTCAATGACTTTGATTTTCATCAAGATGAACTCCCAAACCCTAATTCTTTATTCTATTAGTTTATCAACATCCTCAAGAGTCTCCCAAGACCTTTAGATGAGAAGGAAGAAGCAAGTTTACAAGATCTGACCTCAGCGCATTCACAGTCAAAATTAGGGTTTGACTGAAACCCTAATCCTTGGAAATTTTGGTTCAAATGAGGTGTCAATGGTTCTAATCATCATAGAATGTCTCATGAGGTATTCAAAGCATCAAGATCAAGTTTCATGAGGTTTCTTGCAAGAGAAGTAGGGTTTTGATCATGAAAGATTTCATATGTGAGATTTTCCCTCTAATAACACAATTTGAAATGACCATAACTCCTAAACCACACACTCAAATTGAGTGACTCAAAGCTCATTGGAAAGCTCTTTTCAAGATATTCAATTTGTTCCATATGACTTTTCATCCAAAAATGCTTGGTTTTTGAGTTATGAAGCTTGCAAGATAATCTGACCCAACACTTAGAGAAATTTCAACACTTTTCTTTACAATTTTCTCTAACTTTGACCTCATTTTTCACCCATTTCCACTTGGATTCAAGACTTGGGTCCCAAATGAAAGTTTTAGAGAATGACGAGAGCTTTCCAACCATATGTGGAACATCTCATTTGGATGATCCAATCTCAAGTTATGGTGTTTTAAAGTTAGGTGTTTCAAATTGTGAAAACTCTATAACTTAGAATTTTTCTAAGTTTCTTTTTGGACAGCCTGGTTCACATGAGTTCATGGCAATTTTTCTCATAATTACAAGCCTTATCTCAAGTTGTTCTTCACAATGAAACTTGTTCTATCAAATTCCTATGTTACAAAGAATAAAAAATTTCACAAGTTGGATCAATGGTTGCTAAGATATGGTGTGCTAAAGTTGGTATGTTGGAATCTTTGTCACGTTTGGAAAATTCAAATTCCAATTCTTTGATGTAACAAACTTTGTCTTGACTTATCATAAGTTTCAAATACCATTCTAAATTCATCAATGACATCAGAATGATGCTTCCTCATGCCATTCGCTCCAAGGAATCAAGAGTAGTAGCAAGTTGGTTTATTGTTGGAAGTGTGTCGTGTACCAAAAGAGAACCATACCATAGTTCCATTACACAAACCAAGTTTGACTTTGAACTAAATGCCAGTACACTACTGACTTTTCTTTCCATCACTTTCCTCCCATCAATTCTGGCAGTCCTCTTTCCCACAAAACCGTGCAAGAAGCAACCATCAAAAGTACACCTTTGTACTTTGCAAAGTTGATATACAAAAGCCAAAACAAAGATCCCTCGTGGAAGGCTTCATTGTTCCTTTCTCCCTGGGTCATTGATTCACTTTTTGCTGCTGAAAAAAATCCCTAAAACAAGCAACCCGTGTTCAGACTTTACTTGGCTCAAGAAGATTAGAAGCCATGCGCATAGTAGCTTGCACTCAACCATTCTTTCCTCTTGGATAAAGCCAATAACCTCTGAATCTTCAAGGTCATTAACCAGATCTTCAACTATAAAAGGAGACTCCATCCTCCTTTGTATCATCATCAATATGAGAACAACAACATAATATGAGAACACACGAGCAACTTGTGAGTTGGTCCTAGCAACCGAAAAAGAGAAAGAACTCGGGCAGCTGGAATAAGGGGAGGAAGCACCACCTCACTAAAACCACACCTGCATATTAAAAGAAAGGATACGAAGGGAAAACATGAATCTTCATCATTAATACAGACCTACGCTATTTTGACCACAACAATAGCGTGACATGCTCGTGGCCCTCATTATAACAGCCACACAAACTTCCTTCCTTCATCATCTCATATCTATCACCACCACAACAATAACACCAACAATCAACACAACAACACAACCTCACCAATAATCATCAACGACAAAAAAAAACCATCAAGATATCTCGTATCACCTATGTAAAACATCACCATATCTTCTTGCTGCAAGTGAAACTCCCATCACCACTTTTTTGTTGCAAGAGAAACCCACACACCACCATATCTTTTTGCTGCGAGTAAGCTCCATTCAACACCATTTATTTTCTTACTGTGGGAAACACTCCATTTCCATCCAAGCCACCAACATCACAACCAGCATACAAGTTTGACGGTTACGACGCTTTCGACTACAACACTACGTACTGCAAATAGAGGTATCTGTATTACTCTTCACCCTCTCATAGGTGTTGTTTCCATGCCTTTGGTGTGTTGTTTGCAGGTACGTATATAGGTTATGTGTTTCCCTCGCTGATATTAGCTCATCATGTCAACTTGTTATACTCTTTTTTAGTAAGGAGGTAAGGTGTTTCCCGTTAATGTTTGTGAGCTTCTGCCTTGTCCATATATTTTCATGATTGATGTTCAACTGTTCTGAAGTGTTATCATACATTGTATCTATTGAATGGAATGATAATGTGTCTGTCTGTTTGAAAGTATTGATTATCGTCATCGTGTAACTTTTCGTTTTCAGTTTTGAACGCTCCATTTCCTCTCTATTTTTCTCCGTGATTAGCTCGTTGTTTTAAGTTGTTCAGGGTTTGAGGTTACTCTACATTCTGAACACTACAGAATAATACCTTATTTCATGATCTTTGGTTGAGATATGAGCTTGCAAATGGTTGAACAAGGTGATGATTAAATCACTCTTTGTTGTTGTCTTGCTGTTGTTCACAAGGAGTTCGTGAATTTATCGCATGTTGCATGGAAAGGAAAGAAGTCGTGGCGGCATGTGAGTGGTCATGAACTATTTTTGTCGTTTTGTTACTAAAAAACAAGTGCCCAATTGATTGGTAAGTTCACATGATTTTGTACATCCGGTCACTTTCTTTTTCTTCTCTTTTTTTTGGTTGATGTATGCTCTTTTCGGATATGGGCCCATGCCCCTGATTTCTAAAAACACCTCCCTCACTTTTGTTTCACACGTTTTATTTTAATTTTCAATTCAACTTCAATTATTTTAAATATTTTTATTTAACCCAAAATTCCCAAAAATTCATAAATACCTTTTTATGCTTAATTTAATTTTCTCTAAATTTATTCTTCACTTTATTTTATTCTCTTATTTATTTCCAAAATTCCAAAATGCATAACCTTGTATTTATCTTTGTACTTCCTTTAAGATCACTTGTTTCTTTAGAGCTTGGTGAGAATTTTCCTCGTCTTGTTCTGTGGTACATGAGAGGGTTGTTTAGGAAAGTTCCTTGATCTTGGTTGAGCCTATTCCATTAGGGTTTTGTTGGTATCTTTTGGCTTTATTGTTAAGTCTCTTACCTTGGATGTTTTCCTTTGATAACTTAAGGATGCTTTTATCATATGAATGTGTCCTCATGTGCTTATCTGTTGTGAATTATTTCACTATCTATTTGTATACATGGATGTTTGATCATGCCTAATCATTATCCAACATGTATAATTCTGACTTTGCATTGATATCATGACTTTATTTCATCTCATTATCTTGTTCACGTCTTTTACATCATCATACTTGAATCATTAACTTGTTATCATTTAGGATCTTTATAACTATCATCTTTCCCCCCATTCCAAAGGAAGGTGATTAATATTGACTCTTAAAGTCATAGCCCCCATCTTACCTTAGTAGCCTCTTAGGAGATGACTTTCACTTCTTGGCCTCCTAAGAGCCAATAAGTTATAACTAGCTTTAGGAAAGAGTTTTACGCTCTGTGTGATATTCATCCTAATGAATACTCACTTTCCCTCTTTAACTTTAAAACATAACATAGGACTATTATAACTAGACTTAGAGAGTTCTTATACTCTACAATGAGGTCACACTCATTTCCCCTCTGAATATTGACCACAGTCAATCATTCAGTAGAAGTAGAACTACGCATACTCTGATTCTATACCCGAGGATACGTAGGCGCAAAGTGCGATGCTTTGTCGAGTATAATTAGATACTAACCCCTAGGGTTTCAACCTTTAGCATATAACCCTTAGCAAACATAACATAATATAACATAACCATTAACAAGAGGATCCCGTAGAGTACTACGGACGTTTAGGATGCTAATACCTTCCCTAGGCGTAACTAACCCCCGAACCTTAGATCTCCCCCTTTAGGTTTTTCTAACGATCTTGAACCTTTCCTTTGGATAAATCAAAGTCGGTTGTAAAAGAAAATGATGCAAGTTAAGTAATAGCTTGTTATCCGATTTTCACCGCAACAAAAGGGAAAGTATCACCTAAGTTTGTATTTGAAGTCCACTTTGAAGAAAGGGAGAAGTTTAAGTGTTTCAGGTACATATGTACATGGTGTGACCTAAATTGAAAGTTATGTACACATCAAGATGTTGTAAACATGGGGAAAAAGCCCTGATTGTAGGTAAAGACCTAGCTAAAACTTCAAAGGGGATGGTGAAAGTTTACAAAGCTTTACATATAAACATACACTTAAGAGTGTACCTAAATCAAACTATACAAATATGTGTAAGTTCAAGTTATGGTTCAAGGATCTAAACATGTTAAGACAAGTTTGTTCAAATCCTACAAGTGCCAAGAAAGACAAGGGATGCAACAAAAGAAGTTAAAACATCCTAAGAAAACCCTAAAATCTACACACTTTGCATATGACTATATCCCCCTAAAATTAATATTTTTGAAAAATCTTAATGCCATAAGTATGTAGGCAGCAAGATGAAAATAATGCAAAAAGAGTGGGCTCAAAAGCATAAAGTATGAGGAAGTTATGGCTTGGTGAAGTTGTGAAGCAAAACAAATAAACTAAGTGTCAAAAATAAAGGGGAATGGTCCTTGGAGGAGTTGAACTTGCCCCCTTGTGGTCAGGGTTAAAAGGCTTAACCAACTGAGCCATTTGCGTGGCTTGTATAACATATGTGTTTGTTAAAATAAATAGGAAAACTCCACCTGAATACTAAAACAAAACACGCGTGGAAAAATGGACAAAAGGGTTGATATCAGAATCGAACCCAAGACATGAGAGTGGTAAGGCAAGGCAAGGCAATAGGTTGCGCCACTGGGGTGGCCATTACATCCAGTTATTAAACTGAAACTAAAATATAATATATGAAAACAAATTCCTAAAACTAAAATGGCCATGGTGCCATCATCTTCTTCCTCTAGTTCAAAGTTCATAAAAACCTAACTCACTCATTTCTCAATGGATTTCAAAACTGTAAACATGAAAATCATTCTATTTTTCACAAGGAATACAAATGTAACATTTAATTTCATTTTCATCAACCACACATTAAACAATCATGACTGCAACAGAAGGAACCCTAATTCTAAAATCTATAATAAAACTCTATGTAGCACAGATTCTAATCAGTTAACATGTGGTAAACATTCCTTATATGATGACAAACAACATGGTATTTCAAATGAATGTAAATGATATCAGAATCATAGACTTAGGAATCAAGCTATGCTTACCTATTAGAGTTGGGTCCAATGCCCTCTTCAACTTGTTACATTCACTTGTTGATGATTCAAACTGCCTCTATGAACTCCCAGGAAGGTTTAAGAATGATTAGTTTGTACTGAACTGGCCTTAAACTTGGTACTCGAATGCTCTTGCAAGAATGAAAAACCAAAACTTGAACTCCAAGAAAATGGAGTTACATTCACAAAATGGGACTTGGAATAGTTCAAGTGATATTAATGGAAGGTGATGGAAGGTTTAAATTGGATTGAAAATGTCAGAATGGAGATTTGGATGAGTTTGTGCAGAAAGTCAACACTTTCAAGGGTTGAGTGTTGACTTTCTGGTCTATGGTGTTTTGGATGATTGTGAGGGTTTGAATAGGTTCAATGGATGTTTTATGGTTTGTGTTGATGGTTTGTTTGAAGATTTTGTGGTTGGAACTGATTGTGGAAGTGTTTGTGCAAATGAGGGGTTTCTTGCTTCAAAGGGTGACTTGATGCAAGAACTGGGTTCTCTCACTTTGCTTAAGTGTTTTCTGGATTTTTTTTGTGTATTTTGAAGTGTGTTGGGATGCCTTATTTATAGGAAAAAGGGTGAGAGAGGTCAGATTGAAGAAATGCAACTAATGTGGTTTTGGTTTGGTTGAAACTTAGTTGAAATGCAAGTGGTGGTTTGCAAGAGTTCATGGTTCCAAAGCATTGTACTGACCTCTTCTAGAGTGGTTAACAGTTTAGTTAATTTATCTTGATGCAAGGGCAAGGTGGAGTGCAGAAGGGACAAGTTGGTAGCTCAATGAGCTGACTTTGTGCATAAAGTGAACTTTTTCAAAATGGTAGTCAAGCCTTTATGCCAATAATGGAAATAACACTTGGTAGATGCTCAAACTTGTTGGATAATGCTCCCAAACTCGTGTAATCTTCTGACCAAATGAAGATTTACAAGTAATCACATCTGATTTGCAAATATTTCCTGCATTGGAATGGTTTTGCTTCAAATGCATCAAGAGAAAAACATGGAAAATCAAGTTTCAAACCTCCAACTTTGTGGCTTCGAAACTCACAATTCACACATTGGATTTGGGAGTTCTTGTACTTTTTAGAAAGCCCCAAGTATGCTCTATAATGTTCATGTTCACTTTAAGTCCTGAATCCAAAGGGATCAAGGTGAAAAATTGGGTTGAAGTTGGCTGCAAATATAGGAAAAATGTGAAATTTCACTAAGTCCTAAACTTGACTTGAACTTCCAAGCTTCAAAACTTAAAAACTAAGCCTCTTTTGGGAAATGACCCTTTAATACATTTTAAATTTCATAATGAGTGCTTCAAATTGAGTTTTGGATCACAAAAAATGGATGTGTGGTTTGAAAGTTATGACTCTTCAAAGTTCACACAAGGACTAGGGTTTTCCACACTTAAAAAAATTTCATTTATCCAACTTTGCCCTTTTTGCAAGAAACCTCTTAAATCTTGATTTCTCATGCTCCAATTCAAAGATCCAACATGTCTTTATGGAATATGGCTTGAATGCTTCATCTTGGACCCAAAATATCAAAAGTCAAAGGTTTGATTTTTCAGACAAAACCCTAATTTCTTCATGAATTCAACCGTGTGATCCTTGATGACCTTGCTTTCTCAAACTTCCCAAACCTCATAGATGACTTCCAAGGGTGTATGAACATATGGAATCATGTCCCAAGACTTGGGATCATGCCTTGGTCAAAACTCAAAGGCATGGTTGACTTTTCCTAACAAAACCCTAATTTGGGGCCAGATGAGCTTGAGGCTCGTTGCACTTGTGATGGGAGTCAAACACACTTGATTTATTGATGAATGAGGTCTCTTGAATGTATGTAAGCTCAATTAGTTGGTGAACCAATCAAGACATTGACTGATCACACCAAGATTCCCTTGTAATCCTCTTGGTCAAAACCCTAATTTTCACAACTCCTGATTTTATGGTTCCTCTTTGATTTCTCTTGATCCAATCACATAAGACCATGGAATATGACTTGAAAACCTCATGATTAGCCCTCAATACCAATGGTTGAGCTTTTGGAGTCTCAATTGACTTTCTTGACCAGATGAATTCAAACACCTTTATTGACCACCTAATGAACACTTGGGATGGATGTATTGAGTCAAGGAAGTGCCTTTGAAAAGTGTGAGAACTTGGCTTGTGGATTTTGCCCTTTCCTTGTGTAAAACCCTAGCTTTCAAATAAAAGAATAAACTAGCAGAATATAATGGTTAGTTGACAATGTATAGATGATTGATCCTTAATGCAAATGCAAAGATGTCATGACATCTAAGGGGTAAAATTTGGGGTATAACAGTTGCCCCTATTTAAATAACTTTACCGGATGGCACGAGCGATGATAATCCTCATGAAATCTAGGTGAAAGGTATTTAAATATAGCAAACCAAAGTTTTTCCCTTAGATGTAATGCATATGCTAAGGACAGGCAGAAATATGCAAATGCTGACATGCCATGAATTTCTAATATGATGATATGATGGTCCAAAAAATGCAGACAAAACAAAACATAAAGGGGAGAAAGGTCAATACCTAAAGATAAGACCCACAGGGGGATAAAGGTTGATAAACAACATATGAGGTTTACTGGGGAATGACTAAGAAGTCACCGGGGATCAGAAAATAAACTAAAGGGGAATTCCAAAGACTCTCACCGGAAGTGGAATTCAGACAAATGATCTCTACTGGGGAAAGATCCGGGGAGATGAATGACAGGTTCAGATATGACCGGACGACTTCGGGGACAGCAAAAGGTAAACCAAAACTCTTTACTAGGGATGAAACCAGAAAGAAGACATGATCTCTACTAGGGATCAATTTGAAACAAGGGGTAGACACCCAACAAACAGATTTTCTGGGGATTTCTTATACTGAAGAGTTCAAACGGGATCTTCAAGAAAAACCAGAAAAGACAGAGACAAACACCAACTCTGCATGCGCCAAGTGATGATAACCACATGAACTTCAAAGGATATTGGTAATGGCCAAACCTTTACCGGAGATAAGATTATAAAATGCAAATAATGATTGGACTTTGAAAAGCACGCGAGCAATCGCTGGACTTGTATGCCAATAATGATTGGATGAAAAAACATGTCAGTGAACACTGGACTTATACGATACAGATAATGATTGATATTAAAACAATGCCAGTGATTACTGGACTTGATACACCAATATTGATTAGATGAAAAACATACCAGTGAACAATGGACTTATGCGATATCGATAATGATCGATATTAAAATAATGCCAGTGATTACAGGACTTGAGACACCAATAATGATTGGATCCTGAACAAGGAGACATACAATTATGTCTGACTAATTAAGATTGGATTTTAAACAATGCCAGCAATTACTAGGTTTGAGACACCAATAATGATTGGATGAAAAACATACTAGTGAACACTGGACTTATACGATATCGATAATGATCGATATTAAAACAATTCCAGTGATTACTGGACTTGAGACGCCAATAATGATTGGATCCTGAACAAGGAGACATATAGTTATGGCTGACCAATTAAGATTGGATTTTAAACAATGCCAGTAATTACTGGGTTTTGAGAAATCAACAATGATTGACTTTTGAGGTAATGCCAGTGGACACTGGACTTAGAGTACCAAAGAAACAGGTCTTTTAGACGATGCCCATAAACACTGGACTTTACAATATCAATAATGATTGGATTTAAAACACGCGTGAAAGCTCTAGGTTTTTGAACAAATTTTGGGAAAACATAATTGTTAATACAAAAATGAGATCAAGCTAAATAATTCTGCTAAAGACTTGATGTCGAACAAGATGTCTTAACATGCATCTTGACATCCTGGACTGAATGGCATAAGTTAGTTTTTAATCTGCTGCAACACTCAAGGAGAAATTGCTGCATGGATCAAGGACTGAAGACAGAAGCCCAAGGAAGTAGAAGCCTATAAATAGAATACTTAGACCTAGGTTTTGTTATGCCTCAGTAGGCCAGTTGTAACCTTGTTGTCTTGTGTAAGAAACAAGGGTTTAGGGTTTTGAGAGTCGTTGGCTCTCTGGGTTGCAAGTATCCCTTTGTATCAGTTGATGCACCGTGGTAGATATAGGTGTCGCACAGATCCATAAGCCTTGAGGTATTGGATTGTGTATTGTTCTTGGATGAAGCTTTTAAGCAAATCCGAGTTAGCTTGTTTGTCAAGTATGCTTGACAGATTTCTGTATTGATAGGGACGATGAAGAAATCATAGTTGATGGTTGAGGGAAGTGAACGGGGTATCTCGTATCAGGGTTCTAAACGTTTGAGTTTAACCTTGGTAAAGATGTTCATGTGGTAGATGTTAGGGATAAAGTTGTAAACATGGGAGTTTAACTTTGTAACAGTCTACACAATAGTGAAGTCTTCTTTCTGGATTGGTATCCCTCAAATGTAGGTGAATTGTACCAAACTGGGTTAACAATTACTGTGTTCTTTATCATTCTGCAGATTTACGTTTCTGTTAGGGTTCATGATGGACATATTGGATCAGATGTCATGACATCTGAGAGTGTGTAGTTCTGATATTCAAGGTATCAGTCTGCAGTTGTGCCTCCAAGTTTAAGAGATTATGCAGCACAATGTCTTGACATTTATTAGGACATCTGCTATCTGCATAGGCCAGAATTTCAATTGGTATCAGAGCAGGCATCCTGTATGGTTCTGGATGATATCTTTGGCAGATACTTCCTGGCATTTAAACGAGGAGGAGTTTTGGAGATCATATCAATCAACTCAGACATACTCAAGGGTATTAATGGATGAGATGGATGATCTGTATCGATGGGAATGACCCGGAGGTTGTTCATGCTGCTGAGGAGATTCTACAACAACTACAGAAGAAGTGGCTAGTTCTTTTGTTGATGTGTCTTATAAGATGTCCTGACATCTTATTAGGGCAAGCAGGATCTGTTCCCTTGGTGGTTCCGCTGCATATGGTTCTAATTGAAGAGCTCTAGAAGTATGAGATTCTGGAGTTATGTTTGAAGGAAGATTGTAGCTGTCCTTACCTGGTTCTGTTCTAGTAGATGTCAACTGGTTTGAAGTCACATAGTATTCCAAAGTCGGGAACAGAGGGATGATATTGTGATGGTTGAGTCTTATGTGACTTGATACATTGTTGAGTGGCGTCATCATGAAAGCTGAAGTCAGATTGAAGAGAAAGGGTAAGATGAATTATCAAACTCATGCTCTAGGGGTTTGATGATTTCTTATTGGCTAAGTTGTTGAAGACACTTGATATGATGATCAAGTCCAATCAAGGCAACTAATTCTTGTTCTGGAGTCTTTTAGTTACTCTTCTCACTAGAAGGTGTTTCTTTGAGACACAATCTGAAGAACGTGGAGGTGATTTATTTTCACCATCCAAAAACAGCAAGGTAGGATTCATCTCTCTTGACCCTAAGAGTGGATCCAATCTGATTGAAGAGTTGTTAAGGTAAATAAAACTTGTTCAGAGAAAGTCTTAGTTACTTGAGTCAAGGGTGGCAACCTTGGTATCTCAACATTATCATTGAAGAAGATACTTGCAATAAGATTGAATACTGTATAAGTGTTCATGACATGATCTGGTGGAGCTCAGCTACAACAGTGAAGAAGGGTTATGGTACAAGGATTTAAGATCAATTACTATTTGTGGAATCCACAAGTATTTAATTGATTATCCTTGATAGTCAAGATTGAGGATGGTCTGTCAGATGTTCTAACATCTTTTCATCAGAGGTTTGGAGAATCATGGGAGGGGTTCTGCATTCGACTAATAGTCTCCTAGGTGTTGACCTGAGATTATTGGCTTAGCATCTGTTTCCTGGAAAGTATTGTGAATGACTTGTCCAGATGGTGATGCTGTTGAAGATGGAGATGGAAGACTATAAAGACATCATAATCTTGATGGTTACAGCTTGGATCAGTTTATTTCTGATCTAGGTGCTTTGGAGCATAGTGTTTGCTCTAGTTATGAAGGTCGAGGATAAGTGGTAGTTATCTCTGGATTTCTATTGACGGCTCTACTAAGGGAAGTGACATTCTTTGGTATAGCTATGGGGTAGTCTTGGACTACTTATTTTTTGAAGATTCAAACGTGGCAGGTTTGAAGTCTTTGGAGTTTTAAAGTAGAATGGAGGTTGTCTACTCAAAACTTGGTTGTTCAATCAAGTGTGTGAGAGCATGGGAATCTGTTTCTGTAAAGGGAGGAGATTCTTCTAAGTGGCAGAAGGAAGAGCTGAATTCAACAGTTGGATGTCATAATGTTTGGACATCTAACTTGACATCAGAAGTCTCAGATGGTGATGTGGAACATCAGCTTAAGATAAGGTGATCTACATGAGAATAAGAGTGATGGATTCTTCAAAAAGGTCTATCTCATGCAGTTTGCGGGAGCTGTGGATGAGAAGATGTTACATGACTAAGAGGCTTGGTGGATCCAAGATGTCTTGCTATAGGGCAAGTAGTTCATGTGACTTGAATATCTGATTTCATTAGTAGACCAGGGTATCTTGTAGGAATTTTGAAGATGAGTGAGGTCAATTAAAAGGTGGCATTTGATTGGTTTCACAAAGTGCGTTCAAGCAGGATGCTTGAAACTGATTGCTCTTGTGTACAAGAGTAGTTAGTTGAATTTGTTTGGAGGTTCTGATTCTATGGGAGCTTGTGGCAGAAGTTTTGGGTTAAGAATGGAACCATACCTTCTTTGGTGGTTGAAAGTTTATTTCTCTCTGGGTTTCTGAAGTTTTCTTTGTTCAAGCTGGTGGCGCAGTGTTGTTTGAAGATCTTCAGTGTGGATTACTATGATGATAGTAAGTCCAGTGGTGGAGCATATCAAGAACCATGGTGTGTGGTGTCTGTGATGTGTGGAAGATGTTCTAACTGATGTTAGAACATCCTTGGGTTAGTTATCCTTGGTGAAGGATTTCAGGTTCTGTGATGAACTGGTTACTGTAGCGCGATTTTTGTGGTCCTGAGTCACTATCGCTTGGGGTACTACAGTTCGATTTATTTCTTATCCTATTGAGCTGATTAAGGAAGGGAAATCGATGTCTCCAATTAACCCTGCTTGCATACTGAGTTTGAACAGCGGCCTGTTAGGTTACAGATGCTATGTGGATGTGGGGCCCAATCTTTGATTATTTCGTTAAGAACACAGTGTCTGGATTATTTGTGAGGTTTTTGGTAATGTGTTTAGATTTGATGCTTTTGGGTTGATTTGGTGGAGATACTGGGTTTTGGGTTTTTGATTGGTATGCTCGCTAAGATTTTTTCAATCTTATGCCTACGTATTCCCGTTTGATGAAACTGGGAAATCAGAGCGATCGTAGTTCCTCCTATTCTATGGGAGGAAAAAAGGTTGTTTTGGTGTCTTGTTCAAAGCCCAAGACGTGAAGCTAAATGTGGTTTGTATCTTGTTCAAAGCCCAAGATGTGAAGCTGAAGGGTCTATTTGTATCTTGTTCGAAGCCCAAGATGTGAAGCTAAAGGGTTTATTGATGAGAGAGAATTTGTCATCTCTAAAAGGGGATATTTGGTCTGTTTGTCACAACTGTTGGGTGACTGATTATAAAGGAGAATTACTTTAACTGGGATATGTGAATCCAGCAATGCCACAATTTCCTTTATAGGGGATTTTTAACCTGAAGGAGAAGACTTTAACTCAGTTTAGAGCAATTCCATCTTTCCTTAGGAATTTCTCATGCTAAAAGAGGGACAATGGCATGGATGTAAATAATCCAGAGGCTTGCCGCTTACAACAATTTAGATGAAGGAAAATGGAGTTGTTGATGTTTGTATACTGTGAGCGAGGCACAAATTTTGATGCTAAAAGGTTGATTGACTCAACCGGGGTTTTCTTATACAAAGCCTAAGAGGAGGCTATTGACCCAACAAGAGGGTGTTTTTATGTGTCTCGTATGAAGCCCGAGAGAGAGGCTAAAAGGGTTGACTCAACAAGAGAGTGCTTTTATGTGTCTTGTACGAAGCCCAAGACGGAGGCTAAAAGATTTTGACTCAACATGCGAGTCTTTTATACTCAACAAGAGAGTGTTTTAGTATCTCGTACGAAGCCCGAGATGGAGGCTAAACAGGTTTGACTCAACAACAGAGTCTTTTATACTGAACAAGAGAGTGTGAAAAGGTTAGCTCCGCTGGGGAGGATCATTGTACAAAGCCCAAGAGGAGGCTATTTATGCTGGTGACTGTTTCAGTTTAGTGACAGGTCCAGTATGTTGGATAAAGAGAAAATCAGTTCTTATAAAGGGAAATATTAAAGGTATTGTTGTGCCTTGGCACTGATCAAAGGATCAGGGTTATTTCCTGTTCTTGAAGGAAATGGGAAATCCAAAGGGTATTGAGACTGTTCAAGTCTACTGGTGGTTGGAGAAATCGATTCTCAGGTAGTAAATGATCTTTGTATGATGCCCAAGAGAAACCTGGTATGTTAAGGGATGAAGGTCAACCCATTAACTGGTCTGACACTTGACTCAGAAAGATAGCTCTAGCAAATTGATGACTAAGTTCTGTTCCTATACCTGTAGAGGTCTCTGGGTCCTTGTACTAAGCCCAAGAGAAGGCATAAGAGCTTTTAAGAAGCCGAAGGGTCCTTGTACAACGCCCAAGAGAAGGTGGGGATGCTTTTAAGAAGCCCGTGGGTCCCCAAACCCCGAGAAGTTCAAGACATGCCATTCATCGAGAATAGATCAAGCCAGGAAAGTTCGAAAATTTGGAAGAAACTCAAGAGATGCCATTCACGGAGAAAAGATCATCTCTGGGGAGTTAGAGTTTCTTTGACAATGTCTAAGGGTGACAGTCTAAGAAAGGGTTCACCGAGAATGCTGCCTTTCACGTCTCCATATTGTTTAACCCCAAGAGGAGGGAAGACTGTGTCTGGTAATCCTATGAGGATCTAGTTTTGTTTGTATTTAAGAGTGACCAACAGGGCTTTACCTAGTGCAAGACGTAGTTGTCGGGGAAAACTCTAAATAACTATACTAGTATTACACAGTGGATATTTGACGAGTATATAAAAGTTTGTGAAAGAAGACTTATAGTGAGCAGCCCCGCAATACAGTTATATATATATGAAAGCAAATAAAGAAAGCGGGTAAACACTTACTCGATTGTAGAGCTTCCATGCTGTTTTGTTAGTTGCTCAACAAATAAAGTTTTGATAACAATATTATATTCAAAATCAAAGGAGAAAGTGCTTTGAAAGGTTTGTTGGGGCTTACAGCTCAAGGAGAGGCCCAAGGTTTTATCAGTGATTGCACTGTTGTTTTGATAATGTACAGGGACTTATACAAGTGACTGAGGCCCAAAAAGGTTTTTTGTACAAAAGGATGGGTCTTACACTCTCTCAAGAGGCCTAAAGGTGTTTAAAGAAAAAGAATGGAGCTTAAAACACGAGGGTAGGCCCAGATGATTTGTTTTTGAACTCGTGATCGTGCCGAGATTTCTTTTTTAATGCGAAGGGACTTATACCATGTTTGAGGCCCAAAAAGTTTTGGTTAAAAGGGGGTTGGGTCTTACACTCTTTTAGAGGCCCAAAAATGATTTTAAAAGAAAATATGGGGCTTACAACTCAAGGAGAGGCCCAAGGTTTTTTTTTTGTTAAAAAGGCGACGATCGCGCCGAACTTTTTGATGGGATCGAGACTTATACAATACACTGAGGCCCAAAAAGGTTTGTATTTAAAAAGGGTTGAGTCTTACACTCTACCAAGAGGCCCATGGTTTTTGTTTTTGAAAAGGAATGGGACTTATAGCTCGAGGAGAGGCCCAATGTTTATTTAAAAAAATGATGATCGCCCCGCCGTTTTTGAAATACAGTGGGACTTATACAATGACTGAGGCCCAAAAAGGTTTTCATTTACAAGGGATGGGTCTTACACTCTCTCAAGAGGCCCAAAAAGTTTTGAAAATGATTGATGAGGTTTGAAATCAAAGAAACCCTAATTTTATTTTCCTTTAAAAGTAAATATTTAAAGAAAATCAATAAAATGATAAAAATACCGAATGAGTTTGAATAAACCACTTGTGATTTTTGTTTAAGGTTTGAAAAATGAGGTTTTAATCACAAGATGAATTAAAACTCATTTGGTTTTGATTTTCAAGGTAAATATTCACTTTTAAAATGTTTAAAAACAATTAAAAAGGAATTTATTCACAAAAATATTAATTATATTAAATAAATAATATAAACTTGATTTTTTTGTGGGATAAAATATTTCAACATTTTTGTGATTTTTTGCAAAAAGAACCGATAAAAAATAATTAAAATTGAGGGAGTTATTAATTTTCCAAACTATTAAAAATAATATGAAAAAGAGTAAAAAAGTGGAAAAAATAGCAAAAAGAGGGTCTGTGGCGAGGGGGATTCGAACCCCAGATCTCTTGTGTATAGGGCGCGCGCCTTACCACTAGGGTGGTGATACATCCGTTGATTGAAACACAACCACAAATATACAAGGCTTGCCTTGTTTTTGGCCTGGCCCAAGGCAAGGCAAGGCAAGGAAAGATTTTGGTTAGAAACGTGAAGACCATAACTTTCTCATTTCTCCATGGATTTGGAAAAAATTTAGGTCTATCCTGCCTAGAATTTCACAAGGAATCCAATGGTGGTGGTATTTTTTTTCCAGATCATGCTCCTACTGAAAAACCCGATAGTGGTTTTGAAATAGGCCATGATTTGCACTTTCTGTGCTATCTCTTGGTACAGACATGAATTACATGATAAATTGGTGCAAACACAACACATATAACATGTATAAGAGATGCATGATCAGCGGACCTCAAAACAATGCATATTTCAAAGAGTTCAAGTTGAGATGCTTACCTCTTTTTGGAGCTTTTGTGCAATCTGCCAAGTACTTTGTTCCATAAATGATTTGATGGTTTAGACACCCTCAAATGATCTCTTAGAAGCTGTTAGGATGGTTGGAATCAGCTGGAAACCTCAGGAACAAGTTTGAGCTCTTTTTTGCAAAAGGGGCAAAAGTGGCCAAAATAGCAACTCTCTCAAATGGTGTTCCAGATGTGGGGAACCATTTGGGATAGTTCAATGATGATATTTAGAGTGTGTTTAAGGTTTTATCTGGTTTGAAAAGTGACTGAATCAAGACATGGCTTGAAAAATGCACAAAAGTCCAATTTTGAATTTTTGAGAGGTGACTTTGTGATTTTGGTGTTACGGTCACGTGTGAGTGTTTGGATCACCTCTATATGATGTTTATGAGGTGTGTGTGTGATTGGTTTGATTGGAATTGCTCTCAAACTCAAAAACTCAGAGTTACCTTGCTAAATAAGGTATTTTTGCCTAGAGAAAGGGATTTTGAGGAAAGCATTTGTTTGATGGCTTTGGTGTACTCAAACTGATCACAAATGAGCTATATTTATAGTAGAGCAAGTTTGTTTTGGGAGCAATAGTGATTGGCAACTGCTGCAGAGGTTTGGCCAATGGTGATCAATGGGAATCCAAGTCTCCTCTAGCCATTGACTAGAAGTTAGGGCACAGGCTGCTGGTTCCCTTGGTCTTGGATAAGTCTTGACTGAATTCAGTTGGAAATGGCTCAGTCTATGCCACCTTGGTGCATCCATTAAATGCTCCAAACCAAAATTGGAGTCTTGTCCCTCTTTTAGGTATTTCTAGGTTTGGCATGCTACTTTTGGTTCCAAAGACTTGGGAGGCTTATGGATCAGTGTTTGTCCCTCCTTGGTCTCCCCCTGAGGTGTTCAGTTGGATAAGTGTGTTTGTCATTTGCACAAATTTGGCAAATCGAGCAAAATGCACAAATATGCCTTGCTTTGACAGTTTTCAGCAAGGCATATTGCCATTGTCATATCTCATGGCTCAAGTGGAATTTGATGGAGTTCTTGGCCATTTTGGAAAGCCCTCATATGATACAATAACTGTTTGATCATAATTGGTTTTGATATTTTTTGGATCCAAGTGAAAAATGCCCCTACATTTGGAAAAAAGTGAAGGCAGATTCTGACTTAGTGAAAATTTCACTAAGTGTTGGAAAAAAGTGACATTTTCACTTTTTGTGATTTTGATCATTCCATAACTTAAAATCCATGAGGAACTGGAATGAGCTGTGTTTGAAGCTTTTGTAGAGGGCCATGAGAGCTACAAATCCAGGTTTGAATGGGGAAAAATGGCCTTGTGGTTTAGGAGTTATGATCCTCCAAAGTTGGTACCCTAGCCACTTTGTTCCATAACTTAGAAAAATTTCTAAGTTTTTATGGTTACCCCTTTTACAAGTTATCCCACTTTTCTTGATTTTTCTTGATGAATGATGATTCCAATCACACATTAACATCATTTTAGGGTTAAGGAACCATAATTGTGAAAAATCTCAAAAAGTCAAAGTTGACTTTTGTGCACAGTTGACTTTTTGTCAGATGAATTCCAAACTGTGCGATCCTCTATGAAATCAAGTCCTAGACCTAAATCAAACTTAATGGATTGATTTAATAGGTGTTATAGGGTGTACTAAATCATGTCCCAAGGTTTGGGAGCATGTCTTGGTCAAAAGTCAAAGGCACTGTTGACTTTTTCCTCAAAACCCTAATTATGGACCCGAAGGCGTGAATGGCGAAGGTATTCGGGCATTCGGGGTGCAAGAGGATTAAATATCGGAATACCCGAAATTTTGATGGTGGTTATGAATGGCACTTTGCACATCCTTATTCTTTTGCTAAGCAATGATGCTTAGAAAAGGTAAACTTCCCCCCGATCCTGGTTTCCTACCAAGGAACTGGTCTTAGTTTCTGATTTAAACTTCCCCTCGATCCTGGTTTCCTACCAAGGAACTGGTCTTAGTTTCTGATTCGAACTTCCCCTCGATCCTGGTTTCCTACCAAGGAACTGGTCTCAGTTTTTGAAATAAACTTCCCCTCGATCCTGGTTTTTGTGCCAAGGAACTGGTGTCAGTTTCTGAACTAAACTTCCCCTCGATCCTGGTTTTGTGCCAAGGAACTGGTCTCAGTTTCTGAACTAAACTTCCCCTCGATCCTAGTTTCCTACCAAGGAACTGGTCTTAGTTTCTGATATAAACTTCCTCTCGATCCTGGTTTCCTACCAAGGAACTAGTCTTAGTTTCTGATATAAACTTCCCCTCGATCCTGGTTTCCTACCAAGGAACTGGTCTCAGTTCTTTTGTCAATAAACTTCTTGACAAGGGACGCTATGCGTAGCAGTTTTCCTCAAACTTCTCGCCGAATTTTCCTGGGGAGATGCCATTTGATGGGAAAAACTTTTGATGTCAGACTTGCTGGGGAACCCATCTGTCTGAATTGTAGAGGGGTACAAACTTCTCTGTTGGAGATGCCATTTGTCGACTCTATCGGGGAAAATGAGTCTCTTGAGAGACTGCTTTCGCTCGGAGATATTACATCATACTTTTCTCGGAGATCTTCTCGGAGAAATACCATATGATGTGCTCCAATTTTGAGGTGCTGATGACTTCATTAAGATCGACTCTCCGAAGAGAAAAATCGATGTGCTGCTGAAAGTCTTTAGTTGTGAGGCTTTCTCTGGGGATTTTCCTTAATCCGAGAAAGCGAAGATATCATCTTCAATGGAGAAGAGTGACATTTGTCGAACGTTTTCTTGTTCTTCAGAGGTTCAAGTTATCAAAGTGGTCAAGGGCCAACTCCAATCCAGAAATAAACTGGAGGAGAGAGATAGTGCAGGCGCAACATTTCCTGACGAGGAAAGAACTGACAACTCGATTGAGAGGACTTTTATCACTAGGGAATAAGAGCGACTAAAGTGATAGTGATGCAATATGAATGCGAATGTAAATCAACCATGCATGATGTATGTATGTTTATGCTGACAAAACTGACATGACATATAGACTAATAGATGAACACGACTGGATACTCGGCCACTGTGAGGGACGAAGAAGTACCGCTGGTTCAAGATAGCAATTCTGCCTTGCTTAGGAGAAATAGTCCCTGCGGGGAATAACCGTTGGTCAGGCTTAAGAGGTAAGAACTTTGTCGGGGGGGGGGGGTGTCAGATGAAACATGGTCTCTGACATAACTGATCCTTCATTCAGGCGCACTGGTTTAGAAGGAGTACTTTGATTCTGCACTTTGAAGTTCGCTTACTTCTAGAGAAGCGATCGATGTTCTTTCGATGTTCAACAGTCGAAAGAAATTGCCATCTTTATTTTAAAAGCAGAAAAATTTTATCAAGTAAATTCATTTTTGTTTTATTTCAAGAATCGTTGATCATGTTAAAATGTCGTTCTGTAAAGCTAAAACAAATAAGAATTGCAAACAAAAGCACAAGGGCTCAAATTTTGTTGATAGGATGGAAATCAGCCAAACGCGTGATTCCATAGAGTATTTACAAAGTTAGAAAATGGTAATTTAAGAGAAAAGGGCTACATTGAAACATAATGACCACTATCCTTCTACCAACTTTGAATTCGGGACATCCTGAGCTTCTGTCGAAGATGACCTTGATCGAGATTTTATGATGGATGACATGGCTGTTACTTAGGTATTTGCCCCTGTTGGACGTAGTTACTTGCCATTATCCCTAATCTTTGCCAGGATTGTACTTTGATTATGTCTCTAATTTTTGCCTGGACCGCCCTTTCGGGTTTTCAATCCACCGAGACGTTTTTTCTTTTCTTTTTTTTAGGCGAAGTATTTCTTGACTACGTCAACATTCGCGGGGTAGGAATATTCTTCTCCATCCATGGTTGCAAGTATCAGGGCACCGGCTGAGAAAGCTTTCTTAACCACATAGGGGCCGTCGTAATTCAGAGTCCATTTTCCCCGAGAGTCAGTGAGAAAAGATTGTATCTTTTTGAGCACAAGGTCTCCTTTCCTGAAGACGCGAGGTCGAACCTTTTTGTCAAACGCCTTCTTTATCCTTTGCTGATACAACTGACCATGGTATAGTGCCGTTATTCATTTTTCTTCGATCAGATTCAGTTCATCGTGTCTGCTTTGACACCATTCAGCCTCTGTTAGCTTGGATTCCATCAATACCCAGATTGATAGGATCTCTACTTCTATGGGGAGCACTGCTTCCATGCCATATACTAGATAGAAAGGGGTTGCCCCTGTTGAAGTGCGGACAAATGTGCGATAACCGTGAAGAGCAAAAGGTGACATCTCGTGCCAGTCTTTGTAGGTTACAACCATCTTTTGAACAATCTTCTTGATGTTCTAGTTAGCCGTTTCTACCGCTCCATTCATCTTAGGTCGGTAGGGAGATGAGTTATGGTGTTCGATCTTGAACTCAGCGCACAACTCTTTCATCATCTTATTGTTCAAGTTAGATCCATTATCTGTAATGATCTGGCTCAGAACACCATAACGACAGATGATATTATTTTTGATAAATCAGACCACCACTTGTCGGGTTACATTGGCGTATGACACTGCTTCGACCCACTTGGTGAAGTAATCAATGGCTACCAGGATGAACCGATGTCCTTTAGAAGCCTTGGGTTCAATCATGCCAATCATGTCGATTCCCCATATAGATGCGTTGGCGGTACATGGATTTTGTCAGAGTATATCTGACACTTGTGACATCTCCTCATGTACTTGTAGCAGTCGGATTCCATGGTCAACCAGTAGTACCCTGCTCTCATAATTTTTCTCGCCATTTTGTGTTCGTTGGCATGAGTGCCAAAGGATCCTTCGTGAATTTGTTTTATCAGCATGTTTGCTTCTGGTCTGTCTACGCATCAGAGCAAGACCATGTCAAAATTTCCCTTATAGAGTGTATCACTGCTCAGGAAGAAGCTTCCTGCCAGTCTTCTGAGGGTTTTTCTGTCTTTCCTAAGTGCCCCCGGAGGGTACTCTTGTTTCTGAATGAACCATTTGATGTCATGATACCAAGGTTTGTCGTCTATGACTGCTTTAATCGTGAAGATGTAAGCGGGCCGTTCAAGGCGCATTATGTCAATCTTAGGTAGGTCGTTCCATTGACCTACACTAATCATGAAAAAGAGGGTGGCTAATGCATCAGCCATGTGATTCTCTTCACGAGGGATATGATGAAACTCGAGTCTGTTGAAAAATGGTAACAACCTTCTCGCGTAATCTTTGTAAGGAATCAATCCAGATTGGTATGTGTTCCAATCTCCTTTGATCTGATTGATAAATAAGGCTGAGTCGCCATATACATCCAAGTTCTTGATCCTCAAATCAATTGCTTCCTCGAGACCCATAATACAAGCTTCGTATTCGGCCTCGTTGTTTGTACACTTGAATGTAAGTCTGGCGGTGAAAGGAATGTGGGTACCCTGAGGTGTTATGATGATTGCCCCAATTCCATTTCCGTAATGATTGACAGCTCCGTCAAAGATTAGTCCCCATTGGAAACCTGGTTCTGGACCTTCACTGGGTAGTGGTTCATCACAATCTTTCATTTTTAGATACATGACATCTTCGTCTGGGAAGTCAAACCCGACTGATTCTTGATCGTTAATCGGTTGATGAGCCAAATGATCGGCTAAAACACTTCCTTTAACGGCTTTCTGATCATGGTACTCGATGTCATATTCTGATAACAACATCTGCCAACGGGTAATCCTTCCCGTGAGAGCAGGTTTTTCAAAGACATACTTGATTGGATCCATTTCGGAGATTAACCAAGTAGTGTGACGAATCATGTACTGGCGAAGACATTTTGCTGCCCAAGCCAAAGCACAACAATTTTTCTTAAGCATAGTGTACCGAGTCTCACAGTCGGTGAATTTCTTGCTCAAATAGTAGATGGCAGACTCTTTCCTTTTCGTTTCGTCTTGTTGGCCAAGTACACATCCCATGGAGTCCTCCAGGACTGTGAGGTAAATAATCAGTGGTCTTCCTTCCACTGAAGGTGATAGAATCGGTGGGATTCCTTGATACTGTCAAAGGCGGTTTGGCAGTCCTCTGTCTAAACGCAGTCCTGATTCTTTTTGAGTAATTTGAAAATCGGCGCGCACGTCGCGGTCATGAGGAATATGAATCCGGAGATGTAGTTCAAACGTCCCAGGAATCCCCTGACTTGTTTTTCAATTTTCGGGGAAGGAATTTCTTGAATGGCCTTGACCTTGTCAGGATCGACCTCAATTCCTTTCTGGCTGACGATGAACCCTAAATGTTTCCTTGAACGGACACTGAATGTGCATTTGTTGGGATTCAAGCGGAGTTTGTACTTTCTCAACCGCTCAAATAGTTTTGACAGGTGGGTCACATGCTCCTCTTCTGTTTTTGATTTGGCAATCATATCATCGACATATACCTCGATTTCTTTGTGTATCATGTCATGAAATAGAGTAGTCATGGACCTTTGATAGGTTGCCCCAACGTTCTTCAAACCGAACAACATTACCTTGTAACAAAAGGTACCCCATGGAGGTAATGAATGAAGTTTTCTCCATGTCTTTCGGCGCCATTTTGATTTGATTATAGCCCGAGAATCCATCCATGAAGGAGAAAACTTTGAACTTTGCTGTACTGTCTACCAGCATGTCAATGTGTGGTAAAGGAAAGTCGTCCTTTGGACTAGCCTTGTTTAGATCTCTGTAATCAACAAACATTCTGACTTTTCCGTCCTTTTTTAGAACGGGTACGATGTTGGCTAACCATTGAGGATATTCTGATATAGCGAGGAAACCCGCGTCAATCTGTTTCTGTACCTCCTCCTTGATTTTGATGGCCATGTCTAGGTGAGTCCGTCTCAACCTTTGTTTTACTGGCGGACATTCTGATTTCAATGGTAAATGATGTTCTACGATGCTGGTATCCAACCCTGGCATGTCCTGATAGGACCAAGCAAATACATCGGGGAATTCTCTGAGAAGCTTTGTCAAACTCTCTTTGGCAGTTGGACTGAGCAGTGCCTCAATCCTGATTTCTTTTCTCTCTTCTTCTGAACCCAAGTTGACCGTTTCTAATGGCTCTTTGTGAGGTTCAATGGACCTTTCCTCTTGTTTGAGTAGTCGGGAGATCTCTTATGGAATTTCGTAGTCAACTTCTTCTTCAGCGCCAGATACCGGGAACTCAAAGTTGGGAGAAGGCATTGGATCGTATGTTTCAACGGGGTTTAAAACAAGCAATCTGCATGACGGTATGATTTGTGTTTAGAAGAGATAGAGAAAATGCAAGTGTGTGCAGTGTATTTTCCGATAACTGCTTGTTTTTATTATTGAGTTGTTTTTTAGGATTACCATTTTCTGAAAAAAAAATGATAAAGAAAACAGCAATTAATGCGGAGATTACAGAACGACGTTATTTTATTTATGAACAAGTCGATTCTTGAAACTACAACCCTATAAAACAAAACCCTGTCGCTTTACGAAGAGGGATAATTACAAAAAGCAAGCCCTATCAAAACATCCGTTTCACCTGGGCCGGGTGAAAGGTTAAAGATGGCAATTACTTTAACTTATGAACGATCTTCGGAACATCGACAGCAACCCATTGGCGGCGAACTCCTCGGTGAATCACAAAGTCTGGTACCTTCCTTGGTTTGTCTTCAGAAATAACACTGATTTCTAGCGGAGCAGGATCATTGAAATCTGTCTCCCAGGCAGAGTTGTCGTAGGAGGATTCCTCAGTTGTATTTTGCATAGTATTTGTGCTCTCAGGCAAATCTCCCCATCCAGTTGGTTGGATGTCTTCGAGCCTGATACGAGAGCTTTCAGGAGCGGTGTATTTGACCATGAAGTCTTATTTTCCACTCGGTTGTCCCAAGGTGTCCCACACTTCTTTGGAACTGGAGGAGTCATCTCTCTCGATGACGTTGACCTCAGGAAAAGCATAGTTGATGAACTCTAGTCCGGCGAACGTTGCAAATTCATCGTCGTGCTGGATATTTTCTGAATGACCTGAGTGTTGATCCCATGACATGGTGGGGACGCAGGTATTCTGTTCAATGATGTTCAGCTGATTTTCATTGTTCGGATGATTTTCTTGCCCCAAGTCTCCGGGGTACGGCTTCCAGATAGGCAGGCCATCCATTGGGCCATAATAGTCGTGGTCAAAGTTGTCTTTCATCAGAGTGCCTTCCTCTAATGAATTTGGTGGAGCACAACATCCTTTCGGATCACAATCTCCGTATATCATTTTGACATCTGATCTTGGTATAAATCTCGGACTCTGTGCGGGATAGCAAAATGGCGTAGGCACCTCTTCCTGAGACATATAGCCGTCCTCGTTAAGATAGGACTTCCATTCTTTATTCGTATCAGAGGGAACTCCCTCGTTGATGGTATGGACTTCTTGAGGCACTGGGTGAAGGAAACCTCCACCGTGGAAGAAGTCCTGAATGGGATTAAGACTTTCATCGCTAGCAGCGGTCTGGGTGCAGGTCGCAGAAAAACCAAGACCCTTCTTTGTTTTATTATCAGTAGGAATGACAAGCTGTCCCCATCCTTTCGTATTGTTACTTTCAATTGCTTCGAGAGCATCTTTGTATGAGAAAATAGAGGTTCCTTTCCCTGATTAATTCTCATTGCTCACCGAAAGTGCTTGGAACTGAGTTCTAACAACCTCCTCAGGTTCTATACAAGTAGATAATGACAGGTTATTCACGATCAAGGCTTGTTCTCCACAGACCGTGACGAGTTGATCGTTCTTGACGAACTTCAGTTTCTGGTGCAGGGTCGAAGTGAATGCCCCGGCCTGGTGTATCCAAGGTCTTCCTAATAAGCAACTATATGTTGCCTGAATGTCCATGACCTGGAAAGTGATTAGGAAAGTGTGAGGACCGATAGTTATGGGAAGGTCGACTTCGCCGATAACTGCTTTTCGAGATCCATCAAAGGCTTTGACGATGACCTCACTGCCCCTCATCGGGGACCCTTTGAATGATAGTCGCATTAAAGTGGACTTCAACATAACGTTGATGGCCGATCCTGTGTCTACCAGTACGCTGGCTAAAGCATCGTCCTGGCAGTTGACTGTGATATTGAGTGCCATGTTGCGACATTTTCCCCCCTCTGGAAAATCCTCATCACTGAATCCTAAGTTGTTGCAGGAAATGATGTTAGCGATGATGCTATCGAACTGTCATATTGACACATCCTGTTCCACAAAGGCTTGTTCTAAGACTTTTTGTAGAGCCTCTTTGTGGGCTTCGGAACTGAGTAAAAGTGATAGCACTGAGATCTTTGAAGGAGTTTGTAACAGTTGATCAACAATTTTGTATTCACTCCTTTGGATGAGCTTCAGTATCTCATCATCATTCTTTGAAAGGCCGGGATTACTGGATTGACCGACTGGTGGATCAGGAGCTTCTGTCAGAAGTTCCTTTTCTTTGTTAGGTTCTCCAACTCCTCGGTTGAAGATTCGACCGCTCCGTGTTACTCGATTGATGTCTGCAATATTCACGACGGAGGGTAATGGAATTTCCTTTCCATTCTCAATTATTGTGGCACCGTATTTGTAAGGGACCGCCTTAGCTGATTCATATGGTAACGGTCCCGGTAGATAGATAACTACAGGAGCCTTCTGATTTTTCTGACTGTCGTAAGTAACTTCAATCAGTTCTTGGCTAAGAACCTTTGATTCGTCCAATAGAGGGATGATGGTACAAACATCCTTGGTCCTCTCAGGTTCAGAGATTACAACCACATCTTTGATTTGATCAGCAAAGTAGTCTGGCGTCTAGTTGATTGGCTCAGAACTCGGACACGGGTGAATCTCTTTACGATCCAACTGACCTTGAAGGGATGCCCGCACAAGGTAGCATCCTTGGTTACTCTCCGAGCAGACTCTACAATGTTCATAGTTATGTGGTGGCACCTGGCCATGCCCGCTTTGACTGCAGTACAACCTTACCAGGTTTATTTCTATAGATCGGACATCCTGACTTTGACGCCGAGTAGGGTTTCCATTAAGCACACTGATTTGTTGCGTGTCTTCATCCAGATAGATTGGAATCCACCAGTGGTTTAACAAGTGTTGTAAAGTTCTCTGAACGAGAGCGCACCCTTGGTTACTCTCACAACATATTGTGCAGTTCAGATAATCATATGAAATAAGAAAACCAAGCTGGACCTACTTGGCGTGTAACTCCACCAAGCTGGTATTCATCAGACGAATATCAAAGTTTTGGATCATGTTGATCTGATAAGGATTTCTATCATGGTAGTCCTAGATCCATCCAAGATCCATCTGACGCTGGAGGGCCTCTTGTACGAAAGAGCATCCCTGTTTGTTTACCGAGCATGTCAGACAGGAATTGTAATCGTGCCGTGGCAGATTATGATACTGGCTTTGCCTTGAGTGCATCGCCACCAGGTGGACTTTCATTGCACAAATGTCGTGGTTCTGAATGATGTTGGAATTCGTATAGGTCATGTTGACTCCACGAACTCGATGCTCTTGGATCCATCCGAGATCCAATTGTTCCTGTAGAGCTGATTGTACCACAAAACATCCTTGATTGGTTTTAGAGCAGATATCACACTGGTGATAATTATGAGGTGGCACATGGCCATATCCGCTCTGTCTACAATGCATCTTTACCAAATTGGCCCTTAATAAGAGTACATCATGAATTTGATAGATGTTGTTAGACTCTCCCTCTATCAAATTGACTGCAGCTTTCTCATGTTGAGGCAGCGGGTTTGTGAGAACATTTGGATTTGTATCCTTGAAAGATAAGACCCCGCTCCTAACAAGCTTTTGTACGTCGGATTTGAAACTGAGACAGTTTTCTATGTTATGCCCTGGTCCTCTTTGATGGTAAGGACAAGTTTGATCCGTTTTGAACCAGAAAGGCGGATTTTCTGGTACTGTAAGAGGAGACTTAGTTTGGACGTGCCCCTTGACCAGTAATAATGGAAGCAATTCTGCGTACAACATGGGTATAGGGTCGAACCCTGGTGGTCGCGTTGCACGGTTGTTGTTGTACGGAGGACGAGTCTGCTGAAGAGACTGTTGTGTCCTTTGCTGAAGTTGTTGTTGAATCGGTTGGCTCTGAGCAACCTGAGGTTGATACGTAGGAACAGGCGCGAGATTGATAGCAGGAGTTACAGTTGCTACAGGTTGATATCGTCGCCTTTGCTTTCCGAGAGAGATATTCCCAATATCTTGCTCTTTTTTCTTAGGGAGAGCACCACCGTCTCATTTTGTACTACTTGATGATCCAGCGTCTTTAACCAAACGTCCTTCTCAGATGACTTCCTCAAGACGAACCCCCATGCCCACCATCTCGGTGAAATCACTGGGCGCACTGGCGACTATTCTGTCATTGTAAAACGAGCTTAAGGTCTTTAAGAAGATCTTTGTCATCTCTTTTTCCTCAAGAGGTGGACAAATCTGGGCGGCAATTTCACGCCATCTATGAGCGTACTCCTTAAAGGTTTCCTTGTCCTTTTGTGACATCGATCTGAGTTGATCTCTGTCTGGTTCCATGTCCAAATTGTATTTATATTGTTGAACGAAAGCAGCGCCAAGATCTCTGAATGTGCCGATCGTAGTGCGGTTTAAACCCATGTACCATTTGAGTGTGGCACCAGTTAAACTATCCTGAAAGTACTGAGTCAGTAGCTCTTGGTTCTTTGTCTGAGCTGACATTCGTCGAGCGTACATCACTAAATGACTTTGAGGGAAAGAGTTACCGTTGTACTTTTCAAAATCGGGCACCTGGAATTTGTGTGGAACTTTCACATTTGGGACCAAGCAAAGGTCTGCGGCGTCCTTTCCAAATAAATCCTGACCGCGAAGGGCTTGCAGTTCCTTCTGCATTTCCAGGAACTGTTCCTGGAACTCATTCATTCTGTCGAACATGCTGTCATTTCCACCAGAAGGTATCTGTGGAACCTATCCTTCCAGGACAGTGTGTACCACAGGTGGTGGTATAGTCATTATGGCTGAGACTCTCGGTGCCTCCCGAAGTTTGTAACCTTCAGGAGTTGCTGTCATGCCCCTGGCATCTTCGCTTTCCCAAAGTTTGTAACCTTCAGGCCAGCGACTCCTTCTGCGGTTCCTTGATCCTCATTGATCGGCGGAACATATCCTTCCGGGATATAGTTGATAGGCATGCCCCAGGGACGATCTTTCGGAATTTTGTACCTAGGGTCATACTTCTCCACTATGGGCGTAGATGTGATCTCCGAGATCACAGTCATTTGTTGCTGCATTTGAGCTTCTGCTAGAGCTTGCATGTCGTTATGGAACTTTCTCAGATCCTCTTTCAGAGTGTCGATCTCTTCCCCCAACTCTCTGTTCTCTTCCTCGAGATCATCCATCTTTTTTTTACGATTGGCCCGAGTATTGTATGAATGAGACAGTTTGACTCTAGAATCGAGACACAAACGTGAGATTCGTAGGTAAGAAGAATGCATTAAGTGAGAATGATGAATGATATGCAATGATTATTTTAATTGTATGTTTTTGTTTATTCAAAGTAAATTTCTACAATTAGATTGCAAATATCAAACAGTGGGGAAACCCCGTTTTTTTGAATTTAAAGGATTGCGTAAACGGAAATATAGTAAATTACAAAGTGCTGCGAAAGGAAATCTAAACTAATGGATCCTGAGTCCTCTCTGAAGAGAGCTCAGGTGCTGGTTCTGGTACTTTCCTCTTCTTTGACTGGGGCTCTTGGGCCGTTGTCGGGTTGTCATTCCTTTGCCAAGTGAAAGGAGCGAGCAAATTCCTTTGGTCATCCTGATTTTCTACAGCATGTTGCTCTAAGATCTCAATCAGAGCATTTTTTTCTCTTAATAGCTACTGTATTTGCTTACACTCCATATTGAGAATACGGTACTTGTTCCTCCAAGAACTCTTCTCCTGCTGAACTTTGCTGAGAGTAACTTGAAGTTTTTTCGTCTCAGACATGAAATAAAGGGCACAGTCCCTTAATGGAAGAACTTCCTGACGAGGGTAAGGCATCCTCAGCTTGAGAGCTCTAGTTTGTACCCAGTGGAGATAAGGCTCCCCTGAGACACAATCTGGTTTTCCTAGAGACTCTCGTCCTTTCCTGTGAACGTGTTTCCAAGCATGCACTATTTCTATTTTTAGTGCCCTGTCATTTTTCCTTCCTTGAAGAAAAGACATTCTAGATGAGTATTGCGCGGGACATGCCTCATTGGGTACCCAAATTGACGACGAACTAACACCGGATGATAGTTGATTCCCCCCTTAGTTCCTATAAGGGGTACATTTGGGAAATTTCCACAACGGTCAATGATTCTGATCC
This sequence comes from Lathyrus tuberosus, assembly GCA_022829125.1. Taxonomy (NCBI): domain Eukaryota; kingdom Viridiplantae; phylum Streptophyta; class Magnoliopsida; order Fabales; family Fabaceae; genus Lathyrus; species Lathyrus tuberosus. Next base: position 2,930,745 of record JALAZF010000118.1, on the reverse strand, counting down.
CGTCGTAGATTCGATTGTACCGATCGATGTCAGAGTTGGTAAGAAACATGATTCTCTGCAACCAACGTAAAGTATTATTTTGATCACAAAATGCAGCAGACTTGGGCAAATGGGAAGTGAACCATTTGTATAGCAGGGGTACACAGCATGTGATCATTCCTCTATTATACAAATTCCTTAAGTGTACCGAATGATACGCATCTACGAGTAAGGTCGGTACGGGGTTTCCAATCAGAAAAATCTTAATGGCGTTGATATCTACGAAGTTATCAATGTTGGGAAACAAAAATAACCCGTAGGTAAGCAAAACAAAGATTCTCTCGAAAGCGGCCACGTTCCCTATACTAGTAAAGTACAAAGCTTTCTTTATCAAGAACTGGGCTGGCAAACCCTGGATTCCACCCTTAGTGGTCATGTGAGTCCTAACTTCTGACTCGTCCAAATAAATTTCTCTTGCAATGGTCTGATCCTTTTGAATTTCTTCCAGTCCAAAAAAGACAGCTTGATTAGTAATATGTAAATCAGTTAGGTGAGAATACTCCTCCAGCGTTGGTGCAAGCTGATAATCTGGGAATGTGAAACAGTGATAAACCAGATCGTAGAACTGGATTAGTGTGGACAGGATTCCTTCGATTACGTGGACCCTTAACAAGGACATCAGTCCTCCATACTTGGCTCTGAAAGCCTCGTGGTTGGTAATCATTCTCGCCAAAACTCTCAAATCCTCTAGCTTTGGAAACTTGAAGGTGTACTTATGAGTTTTTCTTCTACCGAAATACATTAGCTCAATCTCCTTTCTCTGACATTTGCAATCATTGTCTCAGTTTAATTTGAAAAAGAGACACTAGAAGAGAAGATTTTTTTTCTTTGAATGTTTTAATTTTTTTAAATGAATGTATGAATGCAGCACACAAAAACATAGAAAAAATATGGGGTCAAAGGGTCGGTGTCATGAAGTCAAGGCTCTACCCCCTCCCAAAGGTTTATACTGGTGATTTTTTGTACCTGTCCGCAAAATCATTGACCCCTCTTGGGATAACAACAGCAAGTGGATCGCCAGCGAGCTGATGTATCCTAGAGCGACCTCAGATGAGGGTAGTATCGTGTGACAACTATTTCCGATAGCTTCCGCACTACAAAATGGTTTAAGTCTACTAAAAACCTCAGCTTCTCAGATAACCCAGTCGACCACACTACTTTCAATAACCGAAGTCGTATAGGCAATGTATCTACAAAGGGAGTCTCCACTGAGTTTGATTGTCGATCGGGGACTCTTAACTGGGATTCACTCCCCGCAAGATTACCCGCATTGCCATCACCTATCTTAGGTGTATACTCAATCTTTCCACATGCGGCATCACACGCATTCCCATTAGCAGAAAAATAAACACAGATATCAATTAGGAAAAGCAGTATATATATTTGTCTTAATCATCCTAGACCTCTAGTCTTATGGTCCTATATAGACAATGACTCCCCAACAGAGTCGTCATTTTTGTGACATTTTGAGAACTTAAGGTTTTCTATTGAAGATTGTAAGAAAGGGGCTCCACGGTGGACGCCATTTTTTCTGTAGCGCGATTTTTGTGGTCCTGAGTCCCTATCGCTTGGGGTACTACAGTTCGATTCATTTTTTATCCTATTGAGCTGATTAAGGAAGGGAAATAGATGTCTCCAATTAACCCTGCTTGCATACTGAGTTTGAACAGCGGTCTGTTAGGTTACAGATGCTATGTGGATATGGGGCCCAATCATTGATTATTTCGTTAAGAACATAGTGTCTAGATTATTTGTGAGGTTTTTGGTAATGTGTTTAGATTTGATGCTTTTGGATTGATTTGGTGGAGATACTGGGTTTTGGGTTTTTGATTGGTATGCTTGCTAAGATTTTTTCAATCTTATGCCTACGTATTCCCGTTTGATGAAACAGGGAAATCAGAGCGATCGTAGTTCCTCCTATTCTATGGGAGGAAAAAAGGTTGTTTTGGTGTCTTGTTCAAAGCCCAAGACGTGAAGCTAAATGTGGTTTGTATCTTGTTCAAAGCCCAATATGTGAAGTTGAAGGGTCTATTTGTATCTTGTTCGAAGCCCAAGATGTATAACTAAAGGGTTTATTGATGAGAGAGAATTTGTCATCTCTAAAAGGGGATATTTGGTCTGTTTGTCACAACTGTTGGGTGACTGATTATAAAGGAGAATTACTTTAATTGGGATATATGAATCCCGCAATGCCATAATTTCCTTTATAGGGGATTTTTAACCTGAAGGAGAATACTTTAACTCAGTTTAGAGCAATGCCATCTTTCTTTAGGAATTTCTCATGCTGAAAGAGGGACAGTGGCGTGGGTGTAAATAATCCAGAGGCTTGCCGCTTACGGCAATTTAGATGAAGGAAAATGGAGTTATTGATGTTTGTATACTGTGAGCAAGGCACAAATTTTGATGCTAAAAGGTTGATTGACTCAACCGGGGTTTTCTTATACAAAGCCTAAGAGGAGGCTATTGACCCAACAAGAGGGTGTTTTTATGTGTCTCGTACGAAGCCCGAGAGAGAGGCTAAAAGGGTTGACTCAACAAGAGAGTGCTTTTATGTGTCTTGTATGAAGCCCAAGACGGAGGCTAAAAGGTTTTGACTCAACAAGAGAGTCTTTTATACTCAACAAGAGACTGTTTTAGTATCTCGTACGAAGCCCGAGATGGAGGCTAAACAGGTTTGACTCAACAAGAGAGTCTTTTATACTCAACAAGATAGTGTGAAAAGGTTATCTCCACTGGGGAGAATCATTGTACAAAGCCCAAGAGGAGGCTATTTATGCTGGTGACTGTTTCAGTTTAGTGACAGGTCCAGTATGTTGGATAAAGAGAAAATTAATTCTTATAAAGGGAAAGATTAAAGGTATTGTTGTGCCTTGGCACTGATCAAAGGATCAGGGTTATTTCCTGTTCTTTAAGGAAATGGAAAATCCAAAGGGTATTGAGACTGTTCAAGTCTACTGGTGGTTGGAGAAATCGATTCTCAGGTAGTAAATGATCATTGTATGATGCCCAAGAGAAACCTGGTATGTTAAGGGATGAAGGTTAACCCATTAACTGGTCTGACACTTGACTCAGAAAGACAGCTCTAGCAAATTGATGACTAGGTTCTATTCCTATACCTGTAGAGGTCTCTGGGTCCTTGTACTAAGTCCAAGAGAAGGTATAAGAGCTTTTAAGAAGCCGAAGGGTCCTTGTACAACGCCCAAGAGAAGGCGGGGATGCTTTTAAGAAGCCCGTGGGTCCCCAAACCCCGAGAAGTTCAAGACATACCATTCACTGAGAATATATCAAGCCAGGAAAGTCCGAGAATTTGGAAGAAACTCAAGAGATGCCATTCATTGAGAAAATATCATCTATGGGGAGTTAGAGTTTCTTTGACAATGTCTAAGGATGACAGTCTGAGAAAGGGTTCACCGAGAATGCTGCCTTTCACGTCTCCATATTATTTAACCCCAATAGGAGGGAAGACTGTGTCTGGTTATCCCATGGGGATCTAGTTTTGTTTGTATTTAAGAGTGACCAACAGGGCTTTACCTAGTGCTAGACGTAGTTGTCGTGGAAAACTCTAAATAACTATACTAGTATTACACAGTGGATATTTGACGAGTATATAAAAGTTTGTGAAAGGAGACTTACAGTGAGCAGCCCCACAATACAGTTATATATATATATATATATATATATGAAAGCGGAAAAAGAAAGCGGGTAAACACTTACTCGGTTGTAGAGCTTCCATGCTGTTTTGTTAGTTGTTCAACAAAGAAAGCTTTGATAACAATATTATATTCAAAATTAAAGGAGAAAGTGCTTTTAAAGGTTTGTTGGGGCTTACAGCTCAAGGAGAGGCCCAAAGTTTTATCAGTGATTGCACTGTTGTTTTGAAATTGTACAGGGACTTATACAAGTGACTGAGGCCCAAAAAGGTTTTCTGTACAAAGGGATGGGTCTTACACTCTCTCAAGAGGCCCAAAGGTGTTTAAAGAAAAAGAATGGGGCTTAAAACACGAGGGTAGGCCCAGATGATTTGTTTTTGAACTGGCGATCGTGCTGAGATTTCTTTTTTAACGCGGAGGGACTTATACCATGTCTGAGGCCCAAAAAGTTTTGGTTAAAAGGGGGTTGGGTCTTACACTCTTTTAGAGGCCCAAAAATGATTTTAAAAGAAAATATGGGGCTTACAACTCAAGGAGAGGCCCAAGGTTTTTTTTGTTAAAAAGGCGACGATCGCGCCGAACTTTTTGATGGGATCAGGACTTATACAATACACTGAGGCCCAAAAAGGTTTGTATTTACAAAGGGTTGGGTCTTACACTCTACCAAGAGGCCCATGGTTTTTGTTTTTGAAAAGGAATGAGACTTATAGCTCGAGGAGAGGCCCAATGTTTATTTAAAAAAAATGATGATAGCGCCGCCGTTTTTGAAATACTGTGGGACTTATACAATGACTGAGGCCCAAAAAGGTTTTCATTTATAAGGGATGGGTCTTACACTCTCTCAAGAGGCCCAAAAAGTTTTGAAAATGATTGATGAGGTTTGAAATCAAAGAAACCCTAATTTTATTTTCCTTTAAAAGTAAATATTTAAAGAAAATCAATAAAATGATAAATATACCAAATGAGTTTGAATAAACCACTTGTGATTTTTGTTTAAGGTTTGAAAAATGAGGTTTCAATCACAAGATGAATTAAAACTCATTTGGTTTTGATTTGCAAGGTAAATATTCACTTTAAAAATGTTTAAAAACAATTAAAAAGGAATTTATTCACAAAAATACTAATTATATTAAATAAATAATATAAACTTGATTTTTTTGTGGAATAAAATATTTCAACATTTTTGTGATTTTTTACAAAAGAACCGATAAAAAATAATTAAAATTGAGGGAGTTATTAATTTTCCAAACTATTAAAAATAATATGAAAAAGAGTAAAAAAGTGGAAAAAATAACAAAAAAAGGGTCTGGGGCGAGGGGGATTCGAACCCCAGACCTCTTGTGTATAGGGCGCACGCCTTACCACTGGGGTGGTGATACATCCGTTGATTGAAACACAACCACAAATATACAAGGCTTGCCTTGTTTTTGGCCTGGCCCAAGGCAAGGCAAGGCAAGATTTTGGTTAGAAACGTGAAGGCCATAACTTTCTCATTTCTCCATGGATTGGGACAAAATTTAGGTCTATTCTGCCTAGAATTTCACAAGGAATCCATTGGTGGTGGTATTTTTTTCAGATCATGCTTCTACTGAAAAACCCGATAGTGGTTTTGAAATAGGCCATGATTTGCATTTCCTGTGCTATCTCTTGGTACAGACATGAATTACATGATAAATTGGTGCAAACACAACACATATAACATGTATAAGAGATGCATGATCAGTGGACCTTAAAACAATGCATATTTCATAGAGTTCAAGTTGAGATGCTTACCTCTTTTTGGAGCTTTTGTGAAATCTGCCAAGTGCTTTGTTCCAGAAATGATTTGATGCTTTGGACACCCTCAAATGATCTCTTAGAAGCTTTTAGGATGGTTGGAATTAGCTGGAAACCTCAGGAACAAGTTTGAGCTCTTTCTTGCAAAAAGGGCAAAAGTGGCCAAAATAACAACTCTCTCAAATGGTGTTCCAGATATGGGGTACCATTTGGGATAGTTCAAGGATGATATTTGGAGTGTGTTTAAGGTTTTATCTGGTTTGGAAAGTGACTGAATCAAGACATGGCTTGAAAAATGCACAAAAGTCCAATTTTGAATTTTTGAGAGGTGACTTTGTGATTTTGGTGTTACAGGTCACTTATGAGTGTTTGGATCACCTCTATATGATGTTTATGAGGTGTGTGTGTGTGATTGGTTTGATTGGAATTGCTCTCAAACTCAAAAACTCAGAGTTACCTTGCTAAAGAAGGTATTTTTGCCTAGAGAAAGGGATTTTGAGGAAAACATATGTTTGATGACTTTGGTGTACTCAAACTGATCACAAATGAGCTCTATTCATAGTAGAGCAAGTTTGTTTTAGGAGCAATAGTGATTGGCAACTGCTGCAGAGGTTTGGCCAATGTTGATAAATGGGAATCCAAGTCTCCTCTAGCCATTGACTAGAGGTTAGGGCACAGGCTGCTGGTTCCCTTGGTCTTGGATAAGTCTTGACTTAATTCAGTTGGAAATGGCTCATTCCATGCCACCTTGGTGCATCTATTAAATGCTCCAAACCAAAATTGGAGTCTTGTCCCTCTTTTAGGTATTTCTAGGTTTGGCATGCTACTTTTGGTTCCAAAGACTTGAAAGGCTTATGGATCAGTGTTTGTCCCTCCTTGGTCTTCCCCTGAGGTGTTCAGATGGATAAGTGTGTTTGTCATTTGCACAAATTTGGCAAATCGAGCAAAATACACAAATCTGCCTTGCTTTGACAGTTTTCAGCAAGGCATATTGCCATTGTCATATCTCATGGTTCAAGTGGAATTTGATGGAGTTCTTGGCCATTTTGGAAAGCCCTCATATGAATCAACAACTGTTTGATCATAATTGGTTTTGATACTTTTTGGATCCAAGTGAAAAATGCCCCTACATTTGGAAAAAAGTGAAGGCAGATTCTGACTTAGTGAAAATTTCACTAAGTGTTGGAAAAAAGTGACATTTTCACTTTTTGTGATTTTGATCATTCCATAACTTAAAATCCATGAGGAACTGTAATGAGATGTGTTTGAAGCTTTTGTAGAGGGCCATGAGAGCTACAAATGCAGCTTTGAATGGGGAAAATGACCTTGTGGTTTAAGAGTTATGATCCTCCAAAGTTGGCACCCTAGCCACTTTGTTCCATAACTTAGAAAAATTTCTAAGTTTTTATGGTTACCCCTTTTACAAGTTATCCCACTTTTCTTGATTTTTCTTGATGAATGATGATTCCAATCACACATTAACATCATTTTAGGGTTAAGGAACCATAATTGTGAAAAATCTCAAAAAGTCAAAGTTGACTTTTATGCACAGTTGACTTTTTGTCAGATGAATTCCAAACTGTGCGATCCTCTATGAAATCAAGTCCTTGACCTAAATCAAACTTGATGGATTGATTTCATAGGTGTTATAGGGTGTATTAAATCATGTACCAAGTTTTGGGAGCATGTCTTGGTCAAAAGTCAAAGGCACTGTTGACTTTTTCCTCAAAACCCTAATTGTGGTTCTGATGAAATTGAAACTTGTTGATCAAGCTTCTTAGACCAATCCATTGTTGCGAATGGATCAATGTGGTTTATTAGAGACCCTCAAATCCTCCTTTGAGGTCTTGGCTCATGCCCAGAGGAAAATTCCCATCTGGAGGCCCTGGTCGACCAAAACCCTAATTTGGTGACACTGACGATCTTGAGGCTTGATCCACTTGAAATGTTGCAACTTTGTGCTTGATTATTGATGTGGGAGTCCTCTTGATCCTTTATGTGTTTAGACAAGTTAAAGATCATGTCATTCCTTGATTGACCCTTTGTCTAAGTGCTCTAAGAGGGCTTGAAACCCTAATTCTTGATTGTGGTGAATGCTCAAACATCTCTGAGGATATTGATTGAGGCATGTTGGTTCATCCATATTGTGGTAATGATTTGCACAATGATGGGAAATCTTGGTGGTCAAAATTTGGGGTATGACAGTTACTTGCATCATGTCCAAGAAGTATCTATATGATCATCCAGGAGAATGATGGAGTAGAAGGGTTCCTTGGAAGGAGGATGTAAATGTTTGCTAAGACTGAAGTGGATCATGTGTTGATTGCATGGAAGTATGGTTCCTGAATGCGCTCAAAAGTGGAGATTCACCATAAATCAGCACTATTCCAGATTATCATATGGGAGAATGATAGGAATGACTGTCTTGGATTGCGGGGTGTTTATCTCTAATGCTGGCCTGGTGAGGTCAGTGGAAAATATTGCATACGACATTGGAGCCCTTGGAGCAAGTCATGCTAGTAGTGGATCATTTTAGCAGCTGTGAAGTTCTGGAGCATGCATACGAAATCTGACATCGTTATAACAAACTAAGGGGCCCTGTGCGTCTCTTTGAGGAATGTGAAGCATTCTGATTCAATTGGTTTGTGCGTTAAGCATCTGGAGGTCTGTATATGAGAATTCAAGAGGAGTTCGTGTGGTGTGTAGATGGCTGCAGGATGAGGGGGATCTTTGGGACTTTGATCTTAAGCCAAGAGTTTGTTATGGTTGGTATACACTTCCTCACGGGTAGCATGATGGTGATCATGTGTGAGTGATTATTGTTTCTTGTCAGAGGGAATAATAAGAGAGTTGATGATTGCGTTCAACAGGTGTGTTGAACAGAGGGTGCGTTCTTAAAGACATGAAGATGCGTCTTATGTTTTCCAGTCATTAGCTTGGGTGTTCAGTGAAGGAGCACCAGTTACCTTAGTCAGGGGGAGAGGCCTCTTGATCTAAGATGAAGTTCCAGTTTGCATTTGTGCATCAAGCAAACTGAGATGTCAAGATGGCTTAGCATTATTGTTAAAGTTCCAGTTTGCATTTATCCATCAAGCAAACTGAGATGTCAAGATGACTTGGCATTATTGTTAAAGTTCCAGTTTGCATTTGTACGTCAAGCAAACTGAGATGTCAAGGAGGATGTCTTGACATTAGAGTATTGTTGCAAGTTGTGGGAAACTTGGCAATGCATACTTGAATGGTTCTTATTGGATGCTTAAGAATCATTGATGAGTCTGGGAGAATTTATTTTTCTTTGTAGATTGTGATCACTATACTGTGAAGATTTTATTCAATATAGATATTTTCTTTAACATTGTTGGGTGGGACTTGGTCTAGGACGTCATTGCAGTAAAGAGTGTCTGGAGAATCTCTGATAGTCAAATGATAGAAGTATCGATTCCGTCTTGGGAAAGCGCTTAGGGTGTATGCTTGTCAGAAGGACGTGTAAAATCTTGTCCTTGAATATACACTTACATGTGTTGGAACTTGTACTTCAAGAAGAATCTGTTCAGAAATGAATAAAGACAAAAAGACTGGGTAGTGGTTGATACAATTCAAATAAGGGGATCTTAAAATTCATCTTACTCATTACTGTATCACTCTTTCTGGTGTCTTTATGGCTTATATAAGGTTTTGGGTGAGCACTCTTTGGATCTGGATATACCTTGGCAATACTAGTCAAATTGTGTCTAAAAAGAGGGAGAAGTGTTCTGATCCTCTCATAAGGATCTCATGCCTGATAAAGCAGCTTGTCAAAATGCTCAACAAGATGTTTCAACATTCTAGGTCTTAGCTCTTAAATAGACTTTTATGTCTTGTGATCTGAGTTATGAACACAGTCATGTCCTGTGTTCTGAGTTACCCAAGGAAGTACTTTGCTACTAAGGGTATTGCGCCTCTTAAGAGGAAGATTTATCCTTTCGTGAAAAGTATTGGTTCACGGGTTAAGGGGGAGCTTATTTGGAATCCTCACTGCATGCACCATTGACCAGGAGCTTACCATGCATATGTGTTTTAGACAAAATTTACCAAAAAGGGGGAGACTGAAAGCTCTAGGTTTTTGAACAAATTTAGGGAAAACATAATTGTTAATACAACAATGAGATCAAGCTAAATAATTTTGCTAAAGACGTGATGTCGAACAAGATGTCTTAACATGCATCTTGACATCCTGGACGGAATGACATAAGTCAATTTTTAATCTGCTGCAACACTCAAGGAGAAATTACTGCATGGATCAAGGACTGAAGACATAAGCCCAAGGAAGCATAAGCCTATAAATAGAATACTTAGACCTAGGTTTTGTTATGCCTCAGTACACCTATTGTAACCTTGTTATCTTGTGTAAGAAATAAGGGTTTAGGGTTTTGAGAGTCGTTGGCTCTCTAGGTTGTAAGTCTCCCCTTGTATCAGTTGATACACTGTGGTAGATATAGGTGTCATACAGATCCATAAGCCTTGAGGTATTGGATTGTGTATTGTTCTTGGATGAAGCTTTTAAGCAAATCCGAGTTAGCTTGTTTGTCCAGTATGCTTGATAGATTTTTGTATTGATAGGGACGATGAAGAAATCACAGTTAGTGGTTGAGGGAAGTGAGTGGGGTATCTCGTATCAGGGTTCTAAACGTTTGAGTTTAACCTTGGTAAAGATGTTCATGGGGTAGATGTTTGGGATAAAGTTGTAAACGTGGGAGTTTAACTTTGTAACAGTCTACATAATAGTGAAGTCTTCTTCCTGGATTGGTATCCCCCAGATGTAGGTGAATTGCACCAAACTGGGTTAACAATTACTGTGTTCTTTATCATTCTGCATATTTAAGTTTCTGTTAGGGTTCATGATGGACATGTTGGATCAGATGTCGTGACATCTGAGAGTGTGCAGTTCTGATATTCTAGGTATCAGTCTGCAGTTGTGCCTCCAAGTTTAAGAGATTATGCAGCACAATGTCTAACATTTGTTAGGACATCTGTTGTCTGCATAGGTGTCATACCCCAAATTTTGACCACTAAGATTTCCCATCATTGTGAAAATCATCATCACAATATGGATGTACCTTTATGCCTCATTAGTCTCCCCAAAGATGGGCGAGCATCCACTACAATCAAACATAGGGTTTCAAGCCCTCTTAGAGATTTTAGGCAAAGGATCAATCAAGAAATGACATGATCTTCAACTTGTCTAAACCTCTCAAACATCCCCAATGGATCAAGAGGACTCCCATATCAAGGATCAAGCATAAGGCTGCAACATTCCAAGTGGATCAAGCCTCAAGATCGCCAGTGTCACCAAATTAGAGCTTTGATCGACTAAGGCCTCCAGATGGAATTCTTCCTCTGGGCATGAGCCATTGCTTCAAAGCATAACTTAAATTACTCTAAGGGACCTCATAAACCCAATCATCAAGTTAATTTAGCCTCAGGGGATGCATTCATAAAAAATCAGGAATTAGGGTTTCTTGACCTAATTCACCCCTAAGTTGACTTTTGGGACAAAACATGAGCCAAGACCTCATGACATGATTTAAGGGTCCCTAATACACCACATTGATCCATTTGCAACAATGTATTGATCCAAGAAGCTTGATTCACAAGTTTCAAGTTCATTAGAACCACAATTAGGGTTTCGCGAGAAAAGTCAACTGTGCCTTTGACTTTTGACCAAGACATGCTCCCAAACCCTGGGACATGATTCAATACACCCTATAACACCTATGAAATCAATCCATCAAGTTTGATTTAGGTCAAGGACTTGATTTCATAGAGGATCGCATAGTTTGGAATTCATCTGATAAAAAGTCAACTGTGCCCAAAAGTCAAAGTTTGACTTTTTGATTTTTTGATCAATTATGGTTCCCTAACCCTAAAATGATGTTAATGTGTGATTGGAATCATCATTCATAAAGAAAAATCAAGAAAAGTGGGATAACTTGCAAAAGGGGTAACCATAAAAAAACTTGGAAATTTTCTAAGTTATGGAACAAAGTGGCTAGGGTACCAACTTTCAAGGATCATAACTTGAGATCCAAGAAACCATTTGGGCTGATCCAAAGATGGGTTTGTAGCTCTCACGACATACTTTAAAAGTGTCAACTACACCTCATTCCAATTCATCGTGGATTTTGAGTTATGGTTGGATCAAAATGGCTGAAAACAAGAAATGTCACCTTTTCCAACACTTTGTCAAATTTTCACTAAGTCAGAATCTTTTTCACTTTTTCCAAAATGTAGGAGCATTTTTCACTTGGATCCGAAAAGTGTCAAGACAAACTATGATCACACATGTGTTGTATCATATGAGAGCTTTCCAAAATGGCCAAGAACCCCATCAAATCCCATCTGAGCTAAGAGTTATGACAGTGGCAATATGCCTTGCTGCAACTGTCATAACAAGGCATATTTGTGCATTTTGCTCGATTTGAGCAATTTGTTCAAATGACAAACAAGTTTATCCATCTGAACACCTCAGGGAGAGACCAAGGAGGGACAAACACTGATCCATAAGCCTCCCAAGTCTTTGGAACCAAAAATAGCATGCCAAACCTAAAAAACCCTAAAGAGGGGACAAGAATCCAATTTTGTTTTGGAGCATTCAATGGATGCACCAAGGTGGCATGAACTGAGCCATTTCTAATTGAATGAGTCAAGGATGATCTCTGAACTAGGGAACCAAAGGCCTGTGCTCTAACCTCTAGTCAATGGCTAGAGGAGACTTGGATTCCTATTGATCAACATTTACCAAACCTCTGCAGCAGTTGCCATTCACTATTGCAGCCAAAACAAACTCGCTATACTATAAATAGAGCTCATTTGTGCTCAATTTAAGTACACCAAAGCACTACAACACTTGCTTTCCTCAAAATCTCTTTCTCTAGGCAAAAATGCCTTCTTTAGCAAGGTAACTCTGAGTTTTTGAGTTTGAGAGCAATTCCATCATAACTCATGATCCAAACACATCCAATATGTCATATCTAAGCTGTCCAAACTCTCACAAGTGACCTGTAACACCAAAATCACAAAGTCCCCTCTCAAAACCTCAAAATAGGACTTTTTTTGCATTTTTCAAGCCATGTCTTGATTCAGTCACTTTCAAAACCAGATAAAGCCTCAAACACACTCCAAATATCATCCTTGAACTGTGCCAAATGGTTCCCCACATCTGGAACACCATTTGAGAGAGTTGTTATTTTGGTCACTTTTGTCCCTTTTGCAAGAAAGGGCCAGTTTCCATTCCTAAGGTTTCCAGCTGATTCCAATCATCCTAAAAGCTTCTAAGGGATCATTTGAGAGTGTTCAAAGCATCAAAACATTTCTGGAACAAGGCCCTTGACAGATTGCCCAAAAAGCTCCCAAAGAGGTAAGCATCTCAACTTGAACTCTTTAAAATATGCATTGCTTTGAAGTCCACTAATCATACACATCTCATACATGTTATATATGTTGTGTTTGGACCAATTCATCATGTGATTCATGCCTGTACCATGAGGTAGCACATAAAATGCAAATGGAGGCCTATTTCAAAACCACTATCGGGTTTTAAAATGGGGACCTCATCTGAAAAAACCACCACCACCATTGGATTCCTTATGAAATTCTAGGCAGGATAGACCTAAATTTTGTCCCAATCCATGGAGAAATGAGAAAGTTACAAGCTTCACGTTTTTGGCCAAAATCTTGCCTTGCCTTGCCTTGGCCAAGCCAAAAACAAGGCAAGCCTTGTATATTTGTGGTTGGGGTTTGATAGACGGATGTATAATCACCCCAGTGGTAGAGGGCGCGCACTGCACACAAGAGGTCTGGGGTTCGAATCCCTCTCGCCCCAGATCCTCTTTTTTACCACTTTTTCATATTTTTGTCATTTTTCTTATTATTTTTAATGATTTGAAAAATTAATAACTCCCTCAATTTTAATTATTTTTTATTGATTCTTTTTGTAAAAAATCACAAAAATGTTGAAATATTTTATTCCATAAAAAAATCAAATTTATATTATTTATTTAATATAGTTGGTATTTTTATGAATAAATTCATTTTTAATTGTTTTAAAACATGTTAAAAGTGAATATTCATTTTGAAAAATAAAAAACAAATGAGTTTTAATTCATCTTGTTGTTAAAAACTCATTTTTCAAACCTTAACCAAAAATCACAAGTTGTTTATTCAAGCTTATTTGGTGTTTTATCATTTTTTATTGATTTTCTTTAATAATTCACTTTTAAAAATGATGAAATTAGGGTTTTGATCGATTCCACCCTCATCAATCATTTTCAAACACTCATGGGCCTCTAATAGAGTGTAAGACCCAATCCCCTTTTAACCAAAACAATTTTGGGCCTCAGATATTGTATAAGTCCCTATGCGTTAAAAGAAAAATCTCGGCGCAATCGCCAGTTCAAAAATCAAATCATCTGGGCTTACCCTCGTGTTGTAAGTCCCATTTCTTTCATTTAAAAACTTTTTGGGCCTCTATTAGAGTGTAAGACCCATCCCCTTTGTAAATACACCACTTTTCGGGCCTCACATATTGTATAAGTCCCTATGTATAGTTTTTAAAACAACGGTGCGATCATCGTTAAAACTTGGACCTCTCCTTGAGCTGTAAGCCCCAACAATCTTTTCAAAGAACTTTCTCCTTTGATATTGAATTCAAATATACGTTGTTATCAAAACTTTCTTTGTTGAACAACTAACCAAACAGCATGGAAGCTCTACAACGGGTAAGTGTTTATCCGCTTTCATTTACCGCTTTCATATGTATATAACTGTATTGTGGGGCTATTTCACTGTAAGTCTTCTTTCACATCCTTTTATATACTTGTCACATAGCCCCTGTGTAATACTAGTATAGTTATTTACAGTTTTCCCCGGCAACCACGTCTAGAACTAGGTAAAGCCCTGTTGGTCACTCTTAAATACAAACAAAACTAGATCCCCCGTAGGATTCCAGATACAGTCTTCCCTTCTCTTGGGGTTAAACAATATGGAACAAAGAGAAAGGCAGTATTCTCGGTGAACCTTTTCTCAGACTGTCACCCTTAGAAATTGCCAAAGAAACTCTAACTCCCCAGAGATGATCTTTTCTCCGTGAATGACATCTCTTGAGTTTCTTCCAAATTCTCTAACTTTCCTGGAATGATCTCTTCTCTTTGAATTGCATTTCTTGAACTTCTCTTGGTTTGGGGACCCACAGGCTTCCTAAAAGCATCCCCGCCTCCTCTTGGGCGTTGTACAAGGACCCTTCGGCTTCTTAGAAGTTTTCATGCCTTCTCTTGGGCTTAATACAAGGACCCTGACGACCTCTTAAAGGTATAAGACAGAACTTAGTCATCCTTTTCTAGAGCAGTCTTTCCCGCGTCAAAAACTCTGGCCATTTTAGGGTTGGTACTCATCCCTTAATGCCCGCGCCTCCTCTTGGGCATTGTACAAAAGATAAAACTCTAGACTTGGACAATCTAAACCTCTTGAGTCTCAAAGACATTCTCAAGTTCCTTTCAAACGTAGGAAAAAACACCGATCACTCTGGATCAATCTCCAACAGAAACCCGGTCTCTCTCATGAGAGTTCCCCACACTTGGACCCGCTTCAGGATCTCAATAATCCTCAGCAGTAAGTCAGTCTCCTCTTGGGCTTTGTACAAATGACTCTCCCTAGCGGAGCTAACCTTTTCAGACTCTCTTGTTGAGTCAAACACCTTTAGCCTCCATCTTGGGCTTTGTACAAGACCTATAAAAAACTCTCTTGTTGAGTATAAAAGACTCTCTTGTTGAGTCAACCCCTTTTAGCCTCCGTCTTGGGCTTTGTACAAGACATATAAATCACTCTCTTGTTGAGTATAAAAGACTCTCTTGTTGAGTCAACCACTTTTAGCCTCCGTATTGGGCTTTGTACAAGAGATATAAATCACTCTCTTGTTGAGTATAAAAGACTCTTTTGTTGAGTCAAACAACCTTCAGAATCTCTTGTTGAGTCAATCACCTGTTCAAGACTCTCTTGTTGAGTCAACCTTTTTAGCCTCCATCTTGGGCTTTATACAGGACAGATAAAAGTACTATCTTGTTGAGTCAAACCCTTTCAGCCTCCATCTTGGGCTTTATACAAGATACATTCTCCCCAACGGAGTCAAAATCCCTTTTAGCCTCAATCTTGGGCGTTGTACAAGACAAAAAGAACATTTTCCCCAGAAAAGTCAAACTTCCCGCCTCCTCTTAGGCTTTGTATAAAGAAACCCCTGGTTGAGTCAATCAACCTTTTAGCATCAAATTTGTGCCTTGCTCACAACATACAAACATCAACAACTCCTCTTTAGAGATGACAAATTCTCTCATCCAAAACCCTTTAGCTTCACATCTTGGGCTTTGAACAAGATACAAACCACCTTTAGCTTCATGTCTTAGGCTTTAAACAAGACACCAAAACAATCTTTTTCCTCCCATAGAATAGGAGGAACTACGATCGCTCTGATTTCCCTGTTTCGGGAATACGTAGGCATAAGATTACAAAAATCTTAGCGAGCATACTAATAAAAAAACCCAAAATCCCGTACGTTCATACATCCATCAAAAACATCAGATCTAACACCTTACCAGAAACCTAGCCAATAGTCTAGACACTGTTTTTAAGCAAATAACCTGAAACAGACCCCCCTTTTGATAGCATCTGTAAACCAACAGTTTTGACTGTTTAACCTTAGTATGCAAGCAGGGTTAATTGGAGACATCTATTTCCCTTCCTTAATCGGCTTCACAGGATAAAAAATGAATCGAACTATAGTACCAAAGTGATAGTGATTCGAAACCACAAAAATCGCGCTACAATAGGCCAAAATTTCAACGCCAGTAAACACCGGACTCAAACGATACCGATGATGATCGATATTTGGAACAATACCAGTAAATACCGGACTTTAAAATACCAATAATGTTTGGCCTGATGTCAGAGGTTAAACAACAAATGGGACATTACCGGGGTTGCATAGTGATGACTAAACTTCCTGGGGAATATGGATAATAATCAAATTTGACGCATGCTGGTGATAACCGGACGCAAGCAGGACACAAATGACAATCCACGAACTCAAAAGGATACTCACTGAGAACCAGTTGAGGTAAAAGAGGCAAAGACCCAAAAGACACACACCACATGCTAAAATGCACATGATATGGTATGATGCGAATGCTCGATGATATGCAAGAGACAACTCTGACGAGAGGATAAAAGATTGGGGGAAAAAGGGGAAATGAATAAAATATCCACTTCAACAAGCCACACTAAATCTGAAGAGAACAGCCGCTCAAGGGGTCTGATAGGAAAAGTTCTTCTTTCACTTGAGGAGGTAAAGACTTTCCACATTCAACAAACATATGCAGATGATAATGGGGAGAATTCCTTTAAATCATGGTAATCAGTCATTACTGAAGTGTTCAATCCAAGAGGCATTTCCAGATAATCTTGCTTCATTGGGGAATTACATGCCAGATGGTTTAACAATGTTTTTGTCACAATAAGACCTACTGGGGAAGCATGTAATTTTGCTAAATTGTTCAAAGAGCCAAAGTAGATTATGTTTTCATTGTGTTTTCGCAAAAAGATTTGTTTTTTATTTCAAAATTTTCATGCTTTCAAAACCATTATTAATAAATAAATGAAGTTTTGCATAACAAGAAAAGAAAAAGTTCCATGGCTCATTACAATTTGGAAATGGTAATAAGAAAAAGGTCACATTGTATTCAATGACCACCACTATCCCTAATGACTAAGAATCCTCCAAAGCCTCGCTGCTGATGAGAGCGAATGAGCTTAAACTTCTGCTTGAATTCCTTGGAATTGGTGACAACCCTTCTGAAACAGTGAACCACCTTTTGTCCCTAACTTTTGCCTGGATCGCCCTTTCGGGTTTTCAATCCACCGGAACGCTCATCTTTGCATAGGCCGCCCTTTCGGGTTTTCAACCTAGCGAGCTCTTATTTTTTTCTTATTTAATCCCTAAATTTTGCCTGAGTCTCCTTCATAGGTTATGACCCACCGGGATACCCTTTTCTTGCCTAGTAAAGATGGCTGGTTTACATCCTGAGTGAATCACACACTCAGAGATAACACAGAGTCGCCACCGAACTTTATTTAGTCCCGAAGGATAGGGAAAATATCGATAAAAACCAAGGGGAAGAGAAACGGGAACGGGGGTCGGTTATGCGAAAGGAAGGTACTAGCACCTAACGCATCCGTCGTACTCGACGGGAACCATTTCACTTGCTTCTAGGCTTGGATGAGTTATCTATCTAAAGGCTACTAGCTAAAATAAAAGGAGAGAGAAGAGAAATGGGAAAGAAAGAAAGAAAGGAAAGTGCTCACGGAGGATTGGGGCCCTCGTGCCTACGTACCCTCATAGTGCAATAAGGAAATCAGAGCGTCGTAGTTCATGGAACCAGGGGACATAAAGGAAAAGAAGAAGGGAAGAATGGTGGAAGGGTGGAAGTGTGCTCGCCAAGATCATCGCGATCTCGTGCCTACGTATCTAAGATTTGAACAAATGCATAATCAGAGCTTTCGTAGTTCGGGTAACCAAACGGAAAACAAAACAAGAAAGAGAAAGGTGGTGTCAAAAACTAAAAGCAAGAGTGAAAGAAAACTCTACTGGGGAAAAATCCGAACAGTAAGAGCGATTGCACAAGAAACTAGAAAAGGAATGGTGTCAAAACCAAGAACGAAAGAAACTCAGCTGGGATAACAAAGAGGATTGGTGTCGAAACCAAGAAAGTAAGAGAAAAAAAAAAGAATAAAAAGGACTACGCTGGGGAAGAAAATAAAGAACTGCTAGGGACAGAGGGTAAGCAACCCTACTGGGAAACAAGCAAAAGGATGGTGTCAAAACCAAGAGAAAAAAAGGAAACTCGGTATAGTAACTGGCTGGCAGTGGTTAATCGAAGAAAGAGAGTAAGACCCTGGCGGGGAAAGGACACTGATATCAACAGACGGACTGTGATAAACCAAAAGAGAGAGTACTGATCCAAAGGAAGGTGTTTAACTCTGAGGGGACATCGGAATGTTAACTGAAAAATAGTGGTTAACCGAGGAAAGCAAGGATTGCAACTCTGTGGGGATAGAGAAGCATTGGTTTTAATAGAGAAAGCTGTGATCAACCAGAAGAACGGGTGTAGGACCGATCGAAGGTCGTAACCCAAAAGGGGTGTTGGTATTGACTGAACAAACAACACTTGACCAACGAAGAAGGGTATTGAACCAAAAGAGGTTGCTAACCGCTGGGGGGTTCAGTTTTTAACAGAACACTGTGATTAACTGAAGAAGAATGAGTGATTAACTAAGAGGAGGTGATTAACTCAAAAAGAATTTCAGCATTTTAACAGACAGGCTGTGGTTAACTGAAGAAAAGGGTGATTAACCAAGAATAGGTGATTAACCCAAGAGGAACTCAGTGTTTTAACAGACGGACTATGGTTAACTGAGGAGAAGTGCAAACATTGGTGTTTTAACTGAAAAATAGTGATTAACCAAACAAAGGGAGAAGAACCAAAAGAAGGTCGCGAACTCCGCAGAGGATTCAGTCGCAACAGGAGTACTGTGTT
The DNA here is from genome assembly GCA_022829125.1 of Lathyrus tuberosus. Classification (NCBI taxonomy): domain Eukaryota; kingdom Viridiplantae; phylum Streptophyta; class Magnoliopsida; order Fabales; family Fabaceae; genus Lathyrus; species Lathyrus tuberosus. The sequence goes on along the minus strand of JALAZF010000118.1, from coordinate 2,911,661 downwards.
TAACCGAAGAAAGAGAAAAGGGAATCTTCAAGGGGATCAAAAGACCATGATTGACCGCAAGAAAAGAACAAGGTATTAAAACAAAGAAAGATTTGCTAACCCAAAGAACAATGATCTTAACCAAGAAGGTGATCGATCAAAAGAGAGAGATCGAAAGAGATAGGAATGATCAATGATCGACTCGACTGGGGAAAGAAAGCACACTACTGCCTGGAGATTGAGATGACCAAGCCAAGCACAGGGTCATTCGTCCCCTACCTAAAGTAGTAAGAATGAGATTAGGAATTCCCCCTTCTCATTCCTTCTCTAACACACAGGGTGTAATGCAGAAGTTGAAACAAACGACACAACAACTCCAAGTTGTACAATGCTCTCGCGTGATGAAACAGACAACATAACAACTTCAATTGTACAGTGCTCCAATGCAGGGCGTAGCGCAAAACTCCAACTCCGCGGGGGAAAAGAGAGAAAAAGCTCTAAAGGAAGCCTAAATAGAGAGAAGGGGAAGATCAACTAATCGAAACATGGTTTCAATCAATTAATCAAAGGGAAAAGCTATGCTAACAATTTTCCAAAGAGCATGAAAAATCATTAAAGAAAAAGGTGTGAATTATTGATTATACAAAATTAAATTTGTTCAACCAAGAACAAACTTAATGCAAAGCCAGAAGTGGAAAGCAAAACAATACCAAATGAGAATTAGTATGTATTGCAAACATGTTAACAAGTGATCAAATGGAATGCAAGATGACCATGAACAAACATTTCCAAAATTGCAAGTAATCGATAAATGAAAAAAACGAGCATCGAAAGTTGACAAACATGCTTCAACCAGAGGTTAAACAACCCTTAAAACATCCATAAATATCAAGCATTTTGATCCATGGAGGTTAAAGAAGGAAAGCATGGCAAACACACTTGAAAATGCAACAAAAATGGCCATTCTGTACAGTGGTAACCGGTTACTCACCACAGGGTAACCGGTTACTTGCTTGGAAAACTGAGTTTTTGGTGAAAAAGGCACTGAGTAACCGGTTACTCACCACATGTTAACCGGTTACTTATTTGAAAATGTGCGTTTCAGGTAAAAATTACACTAAGTAACCGGTTACTCACCACATGTTAACCGGTTACCACTGTGACTGTGGCAAAAAAAATAACAGAAAACAGCTTTCCAAAAGTGATTTTCAACACTTAATCACTTATACAAACCACCACATGCTAGGTCATGAATTTGTGCACGAAAATTACACTATATGAGAGTAATCAACACAAATCACAAGCAATAATCATGGAGATCAAAGATCAAGCAAGTGTATGGCAAATCAAACCGAAAACAATCGAACTTACATCGGAAAAGCGCAGAAACGATCGAAACAGAGAGTAAAGTAAGACACCAACCTACAAGGAGGAGGTGTACCTTGGTAATTATTGAGAAGTGTTCTTGATGCAGAAAATTAAAGAAAACCAGAGGAATCTTCAATTTGGTGACGAAACTTGTCGAAATTGAGCAAAATACGATAAAGCTCCAAAATGCAAATTCGAACCGTTGAAAATTGCAGAAAATACTCAAGATTAATCCACAAGCTGAAATAACTCCAGAAATCCAAGTGTAATAGCAAGAATGATGAAGGTTGAGCTCAAGAAATAATCACTTTTGATGTAAAAGTGATTATCCTTCAAAGTAGAAATGAGCTTTGGTGAGGTTTTGGAAGAGAATTGAGATGAAGATGAAGATGTAGCAGAGAAAAATCAGAGAGAATGTGAGAGAATTGAGAATGAATTGTGCAAATGGTTCAAGGTCCTTGAAAATGAGTGAAGATTTGTTTATATAGACTTTTGGTTTGGAGTGTGAGAGGTTTGGAATTAGGTTTGGACTTAGCTTTGGGTTTGGAACTAGGCTAGGAGTTAGTTGGACTTGACTCACTGAGTCAAGGTGATTAACTCGGTTAGTTATAACCAACTCGGTAACAATCCCAATGTGAACTCCATCATCCAAAGGTTGGCATGCTTGTAAAACAAGGAACATGGTGCACTTAATTTGGAGTGAAATATTGGAATAAATGCACTTGGATTGAATTGAGTAACCTTGAAATGTCTAGAGAAGTCTAGAATATTCCACACACTGCTAGAACATTGCAGAATCAAAGATCAAAGAGAGTGCATAGATGCTGTCCCAAAAATACAGCAGGAACTGAAATTTTGTACTGAGTAACCGGTTACTCACCATAGGGTAACCGGTTACTTCGGTCAATTTTTTCCCAAATTGCTTAGGAAATGATACTGAAGTCCCGATTTCGATTTTCCACCTCTTGTCTTGATAAATAAACATGGAAACCTTTATTTTGAGCTTGTTTTGATGATGAGATAACCTTGAGAGGATGCGATTAATCGGGCTTGGAAAACCTGAATATTCCTGCAACAAAAATAAAAGAGGAAAAATGCGAATGCGTATGCTAGCGATGCGAATGCACATGCTTATGCAAAAAGGCAAAAGAGGGAGGTCAAATTTTGGGTTACGACAGCTGCCCCTATTTAATCCTCTTGGACCTGAATGTACGAATTGCGTTAGCTTTTTGATGATTCGAGGTAAAAGGGGATAAAATAAAAGAGTAGCTCGAAAATTTGGCCGACGACGACAAAAGAAGAGTTTGGAGAGTGTTTGAAGTTGATAGGTGCAAAGTTTGGCTGAATATCTGCTGAGGGATGAATCAGGCCAAAAGAAAGGTAGTATGCTCGATTCATATGCTATGTATGCGTTCTACATGATGCTTGATATCATGCAATGCAAAGGTGCGGGTTAAGGTAATGTGCAGCAAATTGTATGTTCTGGAAGGACCAGGGAGAACTAGAAATGATTATGGATGGACCAGAGAATTGAAAAGGTTCTGAAAAAGTTTACCAGATGAGAACTGGACTTTGAAAAAGATGCCAAACGCGAACTGAACTTGAAAAGTGAGCTAGACGAGAACTAAAAAAGTTTTCCAGACGAGAACTGGACTTTGAAAAAGATGCCAGTCAAGAACCGACTACCAGACGAGAACTGGATTTGGAAGAGCCAAACGAGAACTGGGATTAAGTTTTCCAAACGAGAACAGGACTTTGAAGAGGTAAGTCAGACGAGGACTGACTGTCAGACGAGAACTGGGTTTTAAAGAGACAAGTTAAACGAGAATTGACTACAAAGCAAGGATTGAATTATGTAAGGATAGGTCAGACGGGAACTGACCACCAGACGAGAACTGGGCTTTGAGGGGACAAGTCAGACCAGCACTCACTACCAGACGAGAATTGGGTTAAGTTTACCAGACGTGAACTGGAATTAAGCAAAGACGAGCCAAACGAGAACTGACTACCAGACGAGAACTGGGATTTGGAAGAGACAAAGTCAAACGAGAATTGACCACTAGACGAGAACTGGAATTTTAAAGAAACAAGTCAGACGAGAACTGACTACCAGACAGGAACTGGATTTGGAAGAGACAAAGTCAAATGAGAATTGACCACCAAACGAGAACTGGATTTAAAGAGATAAGTCAGACGAGAACTGACTACCAGACGAGAACTGGGCTATGAAGGGACAAGTCAGACGAGAACTGACTACCAGGAAAGAACTGGATTTGGAAAAGCCAAACGAGAATTGACTACCAGACGAGAATTGGATTTGAAAGAGATAAGTCAAACGAGAATTTTCTACCAGACGAGAACTGGGTTTTGATAGAGACATGTTCGAACCTGTACGGCGTAATGCTCTACCTTGACGAATATATTGTGCATTTGAGGATACAATGCCATGCGATAATGATTACTATATGCAGAATGTTAGTGATCAGGTTTTGAAGAGATGTCAAGGCTTCATGATATGCTAGATGAATGATGTGCATGAGTGAAGCGACACGATCAAAGCATGAGAAAGGTCTATGCTCCGGTTTTTGGAGAATCTGTCAAGTGTTTTTGTTGTGGGAGATGGAAAATTTGAGGTTAGGGTATAAGCCATAAAGACGTGATTCCCCGACACCTAATTCAGGATCAACAGTTGTTGATGCACCATTGCTCTTGTCTCAAAATAGGGAGAAAACTTGTACTTTGGTAGCATATCTCTGCCTCAGTCTGTTGGGTATCTGCATGAATTGCCCCAGTCACAAGCTTGACTTGCCCCAGTGTATTGGAATAGTGTGTCCTGATTAACTGCCTCTTGGAAATGTTGATTTCTTGTGCTCTTGAGATGCCTGCCACAACATGATCGTTGAGGTAATTTTGCCCCTGACTGATTGATCTTTGGAGGAATGCCCCTGACCAACTGATCTTTGAGAGATTTGCTGAATCTCGACGTGATTGTCCCAGATTGACTGAATATTGAGATGGCTAGGCCTTTTTTCTCAACGACATTTTCAGGCGCTTTGCCCCTTGAGGTGATCAAACTTTCCAATGTGGAAACCTTCTTGATGTCAAGTGCTTGTTCGCAAAAATAAATGTTTGTTTTGAAAATGATAATGTTACTGCCATGCATATGTTAGTTTTGAAATCCAAGTATGTTTACTAAGATTATGACATATAGCTACTGAATCACTATTTAGAATACCATGTCAGTATCGGCACAAATGATAAGCAAATCTTTAGGAGTCAGCTTTGACACGATTTCATTGTAGTATGCTTTCGAAATAAACCATGCTTCAATTAGGTCTTTTGAGGGTTGTAACCTGGCCTGGTTCATGGTTTAAGAAAGAAAGGATATAAGGCTCAAAAATTATTTTACCCCACCCATTCTCCTTGATGTTCTCCAGTCCTACGTTCAGCTAGTTTGACACAAGCGTTCACCTTTCAAAAGGATTTGACTGATGGAAGTGACGGTAAAGGAATCGGCGGGAGTTTTGGAGCAGCAGTCACTCACCTTTTGTTTTTTGTCACATGTGATCACACGAACTTGTTCTTATTGAGGAATTTTCTCTTTTGATTCTTATTTTTGTTCTTTTTGTTTTCCCTAATTTTTGCGTAGACTGATTATTTTGAATTTGCAGTTTATCGGGATGCCCTAATTTTTGCCTAAGTCATTTGTTTTTGAGTTTTTGACTTAGCGGGCTTTTTGTCTTTTGCTTTTGTGATTTTGAATTTTTGTTTTTGTTTTTTTTTTAACAAAATCGTGCGACATGTGCTTGTTTGATTTGTAAGGGTGATTTGTGACTGCCTTACTCCTTTGATCGATGAGGGATAACCATTATGGATTTGTGTTTTTCCCGACCTCTTGCGAGGGATAGGATGTGGTTGATCTGCAGATGGGGTAATCCTCTTTTGAAATTTGAACGCATGGTCAAACTAACTGAAGACTACGCTGCCCCTGGTTAAGATTGAGGGTTTTATGTGCATAGAAAGAAACTTCTACTTCAAGGCCCAAAGGGGTTAACTAGGGATTATCTTCCTTCTAACTCCAGTGTTTGGGGATTTGAACAAATGCCTTACATCGTCAGCAAGATTTTATTCAAAAGCATATAGATAGTGATCCCATGTCTTTTTGATTTCATCATTCTCTTTTGATTTTGCTTGATCAAATGTGCGATATTGATAAAAAGTATGAGTGAACCCGAATGAATTTATTCAAAACATGCCTATTCATTTCATTATTATTATCATCTGAAAACAAACAAGTTTTACAAATGAACAATGCTTGACAAACAAAAAGATTACAAACAGAAAAGATGGAATGATATAATAGTTGCCGATGTTGAGGAAGTGCTCACAGGCTTATTCAAGGGATTCTTTTGTGATCTTGCCCTTACACAGACAAGGGATTTCCGTTCACCCACAGTTTCTCACCTTGAACAATTAAGTGTTTCTTGTCAATCAACTGTTGGACCTTAGCTTTGAAAGCGTTACACTCCTCAGTCGAATGTCCAGCCGACCCAGCATGATATCCGCATTGCACATTGGGATCATACCTAGGTGGGAATGGTTCTGGTGGAGGCTTTAGAGCTTTGGGAACCACCAGCGAGTTCTGAACCAGATATGGGAGAAGTTGAGTATATGTCACAGGAATCGGATCTAGAGGAGCATTCCTTCATTCTAGATTGTTCTGGGGCTTGCGTTGATTCTGGCGCTCTTGGCCTTGGGCTAGCTAATTATGAGCATGAGGAGGCTGTTGATATGGTGGTTGTTGATACTATGCAACAGCAATGTAAGGGTACGGATGGTATGCAATAGGAGCCATGGGAGTTTGTGTTCGAAAGTGGACATCAGCCATGACAACATTTGTTTCCTCTTCTTTTTCTTTAGAGAAACCGCCTTGTGGCTTATTGACCCCTGATTGTTGACTCACAGTGCTAGCAATTTTCCCTGTTTTGAGCCCATTCTCAATGCGTTCACCAATTGTTACAACATCAGCAAAATTGGAGGATGAGCTACCAACCATCTTCTCATAGTACAAACCCTGAAGAGTTCCCATGAATATGTCCACCAACTCTGTCTCGGATATAATAGGTCGGACTTGAGAAGCCATCTCACGCCACCTTTGAGCGTATTCTCTGAACGATTCACCAGCCTTTTGAGCTTGATTTTGCAACTGCAATCTGGTGGGAGCCATATCCAAGTTATACTTGTATTGCTTCAAGAACGCTTCGGATAGGTCTTTCCAGGTTCTGATCTTACCTTGCTCAAGATTCATGTACCAATATAGAGAAGACCCAGATAAGCTATCTTGGAAACAATGGATAAGAAGATCATCATTGTCTATGTAGGAAGCCATTTTTCTGCAATACATTGTGATGTGACTTCGTGGACAACTCAACCCCTTGTACTTAGGCAAGTCAGGCACCTTGAATTTATGTGGTAGTTCAATGTTTGGAACCAAGCACAAGTCTTTGGCATCCATGTCAATGGCAGAAAAACCCTCAATATCTCTGATTCTATCCTCTAACAGCTTGTAGTCTACAGGTTTATCTTGATTAGCATGTCCGAGAAGAATCTGAGGATTTGGCAACTGAGATGCAGCGGGAGCATTCACTTACGGAGAAACAAACTGAGACTGATGTATCAACCCAGAATTGACCATCTGACCAGAAGTCTGACCCATCTGAACACAATATGGATAACCAGGAGGAGGTTCCATAGCAGTTGCAGATGCCCCAGGGTAAGGCATTCCAGAATGAGCATTGGGAACAACAGCTTGAGCAGATTAAGTCAAGACTGGAACATGAACATGTTCATCTTCATCAGGGGTCTCAATATTAGTTGGCACAGGAGCCTAGCGAGTCGGTGCCTGAAGAACCTCATGGTCATCATTCACTGCAGGAGGTGGAATCAGAGTAGGTATTCCCCATGGGTAAGCAACGACATTTCCATTAGGCATGGGCACAACAAAAGGTTGATATGGCATAAAGGCACCGCCACCGGCAATCTGATGAATGAAATTTGGGGGCATTCCCCAAGGATAGGCAACAAGCATCCTATTCGGCACGGGCTGAGAACTTGACAGATTGACAGCAGGTTGAACGACATGCTCAATTGGTACTTCAACAACAGTAGGAGAAGAAGCAACAATTGGAGTGATGACAGTTGCATCAGTTACAGTTGCGACAGCCGCAGAGGTAACAGTGGCATCTCTTCGAGTATGAAGGAGTTCCATGATGGCATCCATGTTATCCTGGAATTGACCCATCCTACCCTAAAACTGATTCAAGGTTTCCGTGTAAGCGGTATTCTCAGAATCAGTCATGATTCTTGATCTGTCGGATCTGATGAAGTACCAGTGCCGGGTTGTTGTTGTCTTTTGGCTGATGAAGGGAAAAAAGCGAGCTTTTTCTGGTTTGTATGTATGCGATGAAAACGTATGTATGCATATGTTGTTTATGCAGGTGGAATGAAAACGAGATATGCGACACCCAATGATGCAAAGGTTAGATGATACAAAGGTTCAACATACATATGATGATGCAGTAACACATGCTCAACAATACGGTATATACAATGATGTCATAACTCAAGTTCAAAAGTTCAACATACATGATGATGCAATAATAATATGCAATAATGTAAGTTAGAGATTCAACAGCTTCTGGATAATCTGCCCATGTAGCTCTATGTAGGTGCAAAGATCTGATGCGCATGAGAGAAAAAAGGTACGAAGAGGCTTGTTTTCCTGCAAAAAACCCATATCCCCCTCATAGGTGTGATATTGACACAACAAGGTGGTCCCTAGAAAGGTCGCCCAAACCATAGGACTCAGAGTGAAAACCCCCCGCCGTAGTGAACTCTCACAGGACGGAAGTATTATCAAGCGAATCACGATCTAGGACGTGGGTCTCGTGATATCCCAACGTGCAAAACACAGGCCTCACGACTATCCACGTTCTAGCCTATGTGTATACTAGGCCCGGTGTTAAGACCTTTCTCTCCAATAATATCTACCCATCCCAACAACAGCAGAAAAAAGCAGATATCCAGAATATGCAGCATATGAATATTCAAAGTAGTAAAGAAATGCAGTAAATAAACATAAAGCTAAAGCATAAAGATAAAGCAAACAAAGCGTAACAGATAAACACCAAAACAAGCAAGAAAGCAAACAAAACTAGGCGATACCCCAACCTGTGAGAGCAAAGAACTCCCCAGCAGAGTCGCCAGCTGAAGATGGATGGTTTACATCCTTAGTGAATAGTACACTCAAAGATAACACAGAGTCGCCACCGAACTTTATTTAGTCCCGAAGCACAGGGAAAATATCGATAAAACCCAAGGGGAAGAGAAACGGGAACGGGGGTCGGTTATACGAAAGGAAGGTACTAGCACCTAACGCATCCGTCGTACTCGACGGGAACCATTTCGCTTGCTTCTAGGCTTGGATGCGTTATCTATCTAAAGGCTTATAGCTAAAAGAAAAGGAGAGAGAAGAGAAAGGGGAAAGAAAGAAAGAAAGGAAAGTGTTCGCGGAGGATTGGGGCCCTCGTGCCTACGTACCCTCATAGTGCAATGAGAAAATCAGAGTGTTGTAGTTCATGGAACCAGGGGACAAAAAGGAAAATAAGAAGGGAAGAATGGTGGAAGGGTGGAAGTGTGCTCGCCAAGATCATCGCGATCTCGTGCCTACATATCTGACATTCGAACAAATGCAGAATCGGAGCTTCCGTAGTTAGGGGAACCAAACGGAAAACAAAACAAGAAAGAGAAACGTGGTGTCAAAAACCAAGAGCAAGAGTGAAAGAAAACTGTGCTGGGGAAAAAATCCAAACAGTAAGAGCGATTGCCCAAGAAACTAGAAAAGGAATGGTGTCAAAACCAAGAACGAAAGGAACTCCGCTGGGGATAACAAAGAGGATTGGTGTCGAAACCAAGAAAGTAAGAGAAAAAAAGAATAGAAAGGACTCCGCTGGGGAAGAAAACAAAGAACTGCTAGGGACAGAGGGTAAGCAACCCTATTGGGAAACAAGCAAAAAGAAGGTGTCAAAACCAAGAGAAAAAAAGGAAACTCGGTATAGTAACTGGCTGGCAGTGGTTAACCGAAGAAAGAGAGTAAGACCCTGGCGGGGAAAGGGTGCTGGTATCAACAGACAGACTGTGATAAACCAAAAGAGAGAGTGCTGACCCAAAGGAAGGTGTTTGACTCTGAGGGGACACGACATGTTAACTGAAAAATAGTGGTTAACCGAGGAAAGAAAGGATTGTAACTCTGTGGGGGATAAAGAAGCATTGGTTTTAACAGAGAAAGCTATGATCAACCAGAAGAACGGGTGTAGGACCGATCGAAGGTCGTAACCCAAAAGGGGTGTTGGTATTGACTGAACAAACAGCACTTGACCGACGAAGAAGGGTATTGAACCAAAAGAGGTTGCTAACCGCTGGGGGTTCAGTTTTTAATAGAACACTATGATTAACCGAGAAGAATGAGTGATTAACCTAGAGGAGGTGATTAACTCAAAAAGAATTTCAGTATTTTAACAGACAGGCAGTGGTTAACTGAAGAAAAGGGTGATTAACCAGGAATAGGTGATTAACCCAAGAGGAACTCAGCGTTTTAATAGACGGACTGTGGTTAACTGAGGAGAAGTGAAAACATTGGTGTTTTAACTGACAAACAGTGATTAACCAAACAAAGGGAGAAGAACCAAAATAAGGTCGCGAACTCCGCAGAGGATTCAGTCGCAACAGGAGTACTGCGTTTAACCGAAGAAAGAGAAAAGGGAATCTTCAAGGGGATCAAAAGACCATGATTGACCGCAAGAAAAGAATAGGGTATTGAAACAAAGAAAGATTTGCTAACCCAAAGAACAATGATCTTAACCAAGAAGGTGATCGATCAAAAGAGAGAGATCGAAAGAGATAGGAGTGATCAATGATCGACTCGGCTGGGGAAAGAAAGCACACTACCGCCTGAAGATAGAGATGACTAAGCCAAGCACAGGGTCATTCGTCCCCTACCTGAAGTAGTCAGAATGAGATTAGGAATTCTCCCTTCTCATTCTCTCTCTAACACACAGGGTGTAATGCAGAAGTTGAAACGGACGGCACAACAAGTCCAAGTTGTACAATGCACCTGCTTGATGAAACAGACAGCGTAACAACTTCAATTGTACAGTGCTCCGATGCAAGGCATGGCGCAAAACTCCAACTCCGCGGGGGAAAAGAGAGAAAAAGCTCTAAAGGAAGCCTAAAGAGAGGGATGGGGAAGATCAACTAATCGAAACATGGTTTCGATCAATTAATCAAAGGGAAATGCTATGCTAAAAATTTTCCAAAGAGCATGAAAAATCATTAAAGTAAAAGGTGTGAATTATTGATTATACAAAATTAAATTTGTTCAACCAAGAACAAACTTAATGCAAAGCCAGAAGTGGAAAGCAAAACAGTACCAAATGAAAATTAGTATGTATTGCAAACATGTTAACAAGTGATCAAATGGAATGCAAGATGTTCATGAACAAACATTGCCAAAATTGTAAGTAATTGATAAATGAAAAAAATGAACATCGAAAGTTGACAAACATGCTTCAACCAGAGGTTAAACAACCCTTAAAACATCCATAAATATCAAGCATTTTGATCCATGGAGGTTAAAGAAGGAAAGCATGGCAAACACACTTGAAAATGCAAGAAAAATGGTCATTATGTACAGTGGTAACCGGTTACTCACCACAGGGTAACCGGTTACTCACCACATGTTAACCGGTTACTTATTTGAAAATTTGTGTTTCAGGTGAAAATTACACTGAGTAACCGGTTACTCACCACATGTTAACCGGTTACCACTGTGACAGTGGCAAAAAAATAACAGAAAACAGCTTTCCAAAAGTGATTTTTCAGCACTTAATCACTTATACAAACCACCACATGCTAGGTCATGAATTTGTGCACGAAAATTACACTATATGAGAGCAATCAACACAAATCACAAGCAATAATCATGGAGATCAAAGATCAAGCAAGTGTATGGCAAATCAAATTGAAAACGATCGAACTTACATCGGAAAAGCGCAGAAATGATCGAAACAGAGAGTAAAGTAAGGTCCACCAACCTACAAGGTGGAGGTGTGCCTTGGTAATTGTTGCGAAGTGTTCTTGATGTAAAAAATTAAAGAAAACCAGAGGAGTCTTCAATTTGGTGACGAAACTTGTCTAAATCGAGCAAAATATGATAAAGCTCCAAAATGCGGATTCGAACCGTTGAAAATTGCAGAAAATACTCAAGATTAATTCACAAGCTGAAATAACTCCATAAATCCAAGTGTAATAGCAAGAATGATGAAGGTTGAGCTCAAGAAATAATCACTTTTGATCTAAAAGTGATTATCCTTCAGAGTAGAAATGAGCTTTGGTGAGGTTTTGGAAGAGAATTGAGATGAAGATGAAGATGTAGCTGAGAAAAATCAGAGAGAATGTGAGAGAATTAAGAGTGAATTGTGCACATGGTTCAAGGTCCTTGAAAATGAGTGAAGGTTTATTTATATAGACTTTTGGTTTGGAGTGTGAGAGGTTTGGAATTAGGTTTGGACTTAGCTTTGGGTTTGGAACTAGGCTTTGGGTCCCAGCTGAAACACTCTATGAAGCAGGATGGAGAACGGTAAACCACCGAGTATACCAACACTATGCAGAGCAGACTATGAGAGTGGTAGATGGTCAGCAGGAGAATTTACAACTTATCAATGGACAGAGTTATCAGCAACTTGAACGGGAAGAATATAGCTTGATGCATATAGGCTGTATCATGATCAAGGTCTAGGTACTGCACAGGCATAATGCAGGAGTCATGGCATTAATGGCCCTCCGATAAACTAACTGGACGGATGATCGGGCCATTGTAGCAGTAGCAGAAGTGGATTTGTCCCAAGGGTCGTAATTGATCTATTTTTTCCCGGACCTTCTGCTAAGCCTAAATGCTGCACACAGAAGACTGGAGCTGGTGATCCAAACTCGTGGATACGACTCATGGACTGGGGAAGAGCCAAACCTGTTAACCACCAGGGCGGTGGTAGGAAGACTTACCAACATAAGTCATGCAGCTTTTCGGTACAAGATTGAAGGCATAGTCGACTACTTGGCCTCAAACGGGATACAGGCGCTCCCTGGACAATAACATGGGGTTCAGGAGTTGTTGGGGCAGCGTTGGATTATTCAACCTACCGCAAACCGCGAGGTACAGGTGCCACGACAAGCCCTAATAAGTAATCGATTAGATAACTCGATATCCCTGAGCTTCGCGAAGTATACTAATCGCCCATCCATTAGCCAACCGCAACATGACGAGAATGATATGGAGGAAGTAATGGAGGAATTTGCAGGAGTTTGGTACCAGGATGATCCATATTGGCATCAGAATGAACCGTATGATGAGCAAATCGAACTAGCGGAAGAAGCTGCGTATGTAATCACAGACGCCTGGATGCAGGCTACCCAAAAAATATATGACGATTATAGAAAGCAGCAGGAAGAACAAAAGCTAAGGGATATAGAAAGAGAAAAAATCCTTGAAAAACTTGAGAAACAGCGGCAGGAAACTCGTAAAGTCAGAAAGTTTAATGATTCATTTGATGGTCTGAAGCAGCAGCATCCTCAGCGAAATTGGGGATATTTGAACGAGGGAACATGCAAATATGACTATGTGGTATCCTATGATGCCCCACCCTCTGCCTCCATTCCCTTATCAGCAGTTCAGGCAGCCGCCACGGGTTGGGATGATGATGACAATGACCCAGAAGACGATGAGGACTGGCAGACAACATCAGCAAGCTCATGTCCGCCTACGAATGATGAATTACTCAATGATCAAAGAGGCTGGACACCTAAAGAAGATAGAGATCCTCATTTTTCAGAAAAGGAGGAGGATGAAGAAGACCCCCCTTACCTTTCTGATGAGGAAGGGTATGTAACTGAGGAAGGTGACCTAGAGCTTGATTATCCCGTCTTTCAACCAAAGGAGGTGTTGTTCTCCAGGACTGTTGCGGAATCATCCGTAAAATCGCCATTTGGACAACCTGGTGAGCCAACCATGGGCCAAGTCAACTACCCACCGGCACATCAGAGACCAGACCAAGTTGTGGACAATATAAGGGTAAGAACAGAAAGATATAGAGGACGGGCTGCCCAGTCACATGTAAATAATTGGGACTTGCCTACTGCGTAGCAATCTCAAGGAGCAGTATTGATTCTACCAGATGACTTCAGCAAAACAACGGATGTGATAGATAGATGGGAATCAATCACAAAAAACCATGTGCGTGATAAGACTTTTGCCAGTAATCAGGACAAAGTAGATTACATTGAGAACCTGTTGGGCAAAACTGAGAAGAAGACCTGGGTGCAATGGCGAATTGCATACCCAAATGAATTCTCAAGCCTGGTGGAAATTGCTGATGACACTCAGAATGTGACCTCGCAGGTGCGCCGTATCTTCATCCTCGAAGACCCTTACCAGGGTTCAACGGAAGTACAACGAAAGGCACTTGTCGACCTGGAGCGGCTCGCATGTGAAAAACCTGGGGATATATGGAATTTCATGCGCGATTATAGATATTTGGCCGCAAAGTCAGGAAGGGCATACATGCCGGACACGGCAGAAAAATTCTTTAAGAAACTTCCACCAAGCATTGGCCCGAGGATTGAGAGGAAATACCAGGAAAAATACCCAGGAGCACAGGTAGGTGTGGAATCACGATTGTTCTTCACCTATAACTTCATTGCAGATATGTGCAAGGAGATGGCCTTGCAAAAGGAAATTAAGGACATATCCTTCTGCTCAAAAGTACCGATCCCAGGATATTATAAATCCGGGAAGAAGAAGTATGGCCTGAGAAAGGCAAGGATGTATAATGGAAAACCACATCAATCCCATATTCGTCTGGTAAAAAATAAGCAGGTTGATAAAGGATTTGTTAGAAAATGCAAATGCTACCTATGCGGTGAAGAAGGCCATATGAGAAGAAATTGCCCAAAGCAGACAGGAAACATTGCCAGGGCCGCAGTACTAAATGAATTAGACATCCCAGATGATTGCGATGTTGTATCCGTGGATGCCAATGAGACTGACTCAGATGGCCTTTGCTCTATGTCAGAAGGGGAAGCTGGTGGTAGCTTTAGGGAGGATGTGTTTGACTCGCTCCCTTTAGAAATCGCTCTTGTACTACAGGAGGAATGTCAACATGAATGGCTATTCGGAGCAATGGCTATACCAGCTAAATGTCAGGAATGCCATCTCCAGGTCAAGCAGCGGATGGCAGAATGTGGACAATGCGCTTTAAAGATCTGTGAGTTTTGTGCAAACCTTGTATACAAAGCCAAAAGACCAATAAGCACCGCGAAGGAAGATTTTCTGAGCAAGGATGCGTTAATTGAGCAGCTTTTCACATATATAACATACTTGCTGAAGGAAAATGATCGTCTGAGGAAGTGCTTGCATAACCAACTCTAAGAGGACGAAAGAACTTTAGATCATCAAGCTATACCGGAAGAAGAAGAGCTCGGTAACCTGCTAACAGAAGAATGGACGCTAAAGGCAGAATCCAGGCTCGAGTCCAAACCAATGCAGGGGCGTAGGGTGTTGAATAAACTATTCAATATTATGGGGTTATTCCAAATCCCTGGCATTCCAGACTTCAAGATTCAGGCCATTCTGGATACTGGAGCATCATGCTGTTGCATCAATAGCCACCGAATACCTGTGACAGCAATGAAGGAAAATGCCTACACAGTGACCTTTAATGGAATCAATTCCCAACAAACAGCTTCTCATAGTCTCAAAGAAGGGATTATGGTAATTGGCAAAAACAGTTTCTGAATCCCATTCACCTACTGTATGGAAATGACCCTAAGGGATGGTATTGATATGCTGATTGGGTGTAACTTCATTCGATCAATGGCAGGAGGAGTCCGTATGGAAGGAAACACTGTTACCTTCTACAAGAACATCGCAACAGTTGACACCCGCCCGGAGGGAGAAATGGCCAAAGTAACCCAACTGGAGGGGCAGGAGTTAATGGATGTCAGGGAGATGATATATTTGAATTGGGGAAGACCGAGTCCATTATTTCAACAGAGGTTTATGAGCCTGATTAATAGACTAAAGGCCATTGGAATTGTTGGAGAAAGCCCACTAAAACATTGGGCTCAAAACTGGATTAAATGCAAATTAAATATCATTAATCCCGATATAACAATACAGGACAGGCCACTAAAGCATGTCAAAGCCCAAATGGAAGCAGATTTCAGGAAATATGTGGAAACCCTGCTACAAATTGGGGTGATCAAAAAAAGTGAAAGCAGACACCGAACTGTAGCAGTTTTGGTCAATTCAGGAACCAGTATCGACCCAGCAACTGGGAGGGAGGTCAAAGGCAAGCAGCGCATGGTTTTTGACTATCGCGCTCTGAACGATAACACATACAAGGACCAGTACAGCTTTCCAGGAATGGAAGGCTTAAAATTGAAAATGGGAAGGTCAAAACTATACTCGAAATTTGACCTAAAATCTGGCTTTCACCAGGTAGCCATGGAGGAAGAATCCATCCCGTGGACGGCGTTCCTAGTCCCAGGAGGACTCTACGAGTGGTTGGTCATGCCATTCGGTCTAAAAAATGCACCAGCCACATTCCAAAGAGAGATGGATCATTGTTTCAAAGGAATTGAAGACTTTGTGTCAGTCTACATTGATGACATTATCGTCTACTCTAATAATGAGGAGGAGCATGCCAAGCATTTGACCAAAGTCTTACAAGTCTGCGAAAGGGAAGGACTGATCCTATCGGAAAACAAGATGAAGATAGCCTGTGAAGAAATCGAGTTCTTAGGTGCGGTTTTCAGCAAGGGAAGAATGAGACTCCAACCCCACCTCATCAAAAAAATCATTGACGTCAAAGGGGAGGCACTGCAAACCAAGAAGGGGTTGCAATCATGGCTGGGAATCATTAATTATGCCCAACCATATATTAAGGACATAGGTAGACTACTTGGACCCCTGTACTCCAAAACCAGCCCTCATGGTGATAAACGATTCAAACCCTCTGACTGGCAGCTCATCAATAAAATAAAAGAACTAGTCCAGCAGTTGCCAGAAATGAGCATTCCCCCCACGGATGCCTATATTGTTCTGGAGGTGGATGGATGCATGGAAGGTTGGGGAGGCGTGTGTAAATGGAAGAAAAAACGAAATGACCCAAGGAGCTCCGAGGAAATATGTGCCTATGCAAGTGGAAAGTTTGCATCCATAAAATCCCCAATCGATGCAGAAATCCATGCGTGCATGGAAACCATGGAGAAACTTAAGATCTATTACCTGGACAAAAGGGAAATTACTTTGCGAACGGACTGTGAGGCTATTGTAACATTTTACAATAAGAGTGCCCAAAACAAACCCTCAAGAGTGCGTTGGATAGGATTCACAGACTTTCTAACCGGAACTGGTGTCATTGTTAATATAGAACATATAGACGGTAAGCATAATCAGTTTGCTGATCAGTTGTCCCGACTAATTCAGGTATGGATCTAGGAGGAGCGAGAAGAAGAACCATGGCCGGAGGAACCCGCAGATTACCAGCTCAGTATGAGGAGGAAATCCAAAGGGCCAACCCTGACGGCCCACTATGCCTCAATGACTACTATGCAGCACTTGGAAGAGCCCAGCAAATCGAATTGGATGCAAAGCGAAGGGCCCAAGAAGGAATCCATGACTTGGCCCAAATCTTGCAAACAAAGGCCCAATTCTACAACAGTAAGTCAACAAAAGACAATGTCTACAATGATGCAAGACCTTACGTCAGGGAGCAAGCGGACAAAATCCAGCTCATCAGGCAACAGCTGGAAGGCATTACCAGAAGATAAGAAGGAATCTATGACAGAAGGAAGTGGTGAGCCCCACCACGATTAGGTGTCCCATACAATAATGTAAAATAGTTTGTCGGTTCTCAATAATGGAGCAACTGTTGCTCCCCATGCGTGTTACCTTTTCAAAAGTCATTATCTCTTACCAAACTTTCGTAGTGGACGATGGGGCCCAGAAAGTGTACCCGCACTATGAATCCATAGGAAGAGATATCAGTCTATAAATTAGCTTGTGTTCTACTCATTTTCACATCAGAAGTGCAATACACAAAAAGAGTGAATTTGAGTCAAAGTCTGTAAAAAGAGTGAATTTGAGTCTAAGTCCGTAAAAGGTGTGTAATATCAAATAAAATCTTGTTCATATTGTCTGATAAATCTCTTGTTCTCTTGTTCATATCATATCATGTTTTGTGTCTTACTATAATTATTTTTTTTATATATTTTGAGTGCAATACTCCGATTAGATCCAACCATGTTTCCCTTGTTTTTGTCTGCGCAACTCTGCTGGGCCCAGAAAGTGTACCCGCACTATGAATCCATAGGAAGAGATATCAGTCTATAAATTAGCTTGTGTTATACTCATTTTCACATCAGAAGTGCAATACACAAAAAGAGTGAATTTGAGTCTAAGTCTGTAAAAAGAGTGAATTTGAGTCTAAGTCTGTAAAAGGTGTGTATTGCACTTCTTTTTGTGTATTGCACTCTTTTTGTGTATTGCACTTCTGATGTGAAAATGAGTAGAACACAAGGTAATTTATAGACTGATATCTCTTCCTATGGATTCATAGTGCGGGTACACTTTCTGGGCCCCATCGTCCACTACGAAAGTTTGGTAAGAGATAATGACTTTTGAAAAGGTAACACGCATGGGGAGCAACAGTTGCTCCATTATTGAGAACCGACAAACTATTTTACATTATTGTATGGGACACCTAATCGTGGTGGGGCTCACCACTTCCTTCTGTCATAGATTCCTTCTTATCTTCTGGTAATGCCTTCCAGCTGTTGCCTGATGAGCTGGATTTTGTCCGCTTGCTCCCTGACGTAAGGTCTTGCATCATTGTAGACATTGTCTTTTGTTGACTCACTGTTGTAGAATTGGGCCTTTGTTTGCAAGATTTGGGCCAAGTCATGGATTCCTTCTTGGGCCCTTCGCTTTGCATCCAATTCGATTTGCTGGGCTCTTCCAAGTGCTGCATAGTAGTCATTGAGGCATAGTGGGCCGTCAGGGTTGGCCCTTTGGATTTCCTCCTCATACTGAGCTGGTAATCTGCGGGTTCCTCCGGCCATGTTTCTTCTTCTCGCTCCTCCTAGATCCATACCTGAATTAGTCGGGACAACTGATCAGCAAACTGATTATGCTTACCGTCTATATGTTCTATATTAACAATGACACCAGTTCCGGTTAGAAAGTCTGTGAATCCTATCCAACGCACTCTTGAGGGTTTGTTTTGGGCACTCTTATTGTAAAATGTTACAATAGCCTCACAGTCCGTTCGCAAAGTAATTTCCCTTTTGTCCAGGTAATAGATCTTAAGTTTCTCCATGGTTTCCATGCACGCATGGATTTCTGCATCGATTGGGGATTTTATGGATGCAAACTTTCCACTTGCATAGGCACATATTTCCTCGGAGCTCCTTGGGTCATTTCGTTTTTTCTTCCATTTACACACGCCTCCCCAACCTTCCATGCATCCATCCACCTCCAGAACAATATAGGCATCTGTGGGGGGAATGCTCATTTCTGGCAACTGCTGGACTAGTTCTTTTATTTTATTGATGAGCTGCCAGTCAGAGGGTTTGAATCGTTTATTACCATGAGGGCTGGTTTTGGAGTACAGGGGTCCAAGTAGTCTACCTATGTCCTTAATATATGGTCGGGCATAATTAATGATTCCCAGCCATGATTGCAACCCCTTCTTGGTTTGCAGGGCCTCCCCTTTGACGTCAATGATTTTTTTGATGAGGTGGGGTTGGAGTCTCATTCTTCCCTTGCTGAAAACCACACCTAAGAACTCGATTTCTTCACAGGCTATCTTCATCTTGTTTTCCGATAGGATCAGTCATTCCCTTTCGTAGACTTGTAAGACTTTGGCCAAATGCTTGGCATGCTCCTCCTCATTATTAGAGTAGACGATAATGTCATCAATGTAGACTGACACAAAGTCTTCCATTCCTTTGAAACAATGATCCATCTTTCTTTGGAATGTGGCTGGTGCATTTTTTAGACCGAATGGCATGACCAACCACTCGTAGAGTCCTCCTCGGACTAGGAACGCCGTCCACGGGATGGATTCTTCCTCCATGGCTACCTGGTGAAAGCCTGATTTTAGGTTAAATTTCGAGTATAGTTTTGACCTTCCCATTTTCAATTTTAAGCCTTCAATTCCTGGCAAGCTGTACTGGTCCTTGTATGTGTTATCGTTCAGAGCGTGATAGTCAAAAACCATGCGCTGCTTGCCTTTGACCTCCCTCCCAGTTGCTGGGTCGATACTGGTTCCTGAATTGACCAAAACTGCTACAGTTCGGTGTCTGCTTTCACTTTTTCTGATCACCCCAATTTGTAGCAGGGTTTCCACATGTTTCCTGAAATCTGCTTCCATTTGGGCTGTGACATGCTTTAGTGGCCTGTCCTGTATTGTCATATCGGGATTAATGATATTCAATTTGCATTTAATCTGGTTTCGAGCCCAATGTTTTAGTGGGCTTTCTCCAACAATTCTAGTGGCCTTTAGTCTATTAATCAGGCTCATAAACCTCTGTTGAAATGATGGACTCGGTCTTCCCCAATTCAAATATATCATCTCCCTGACATCCATTAACTCCTGCCCCTCCAGTTGGGTTACTTTGGCCATTTCTCCCTCCGGGCGGGTGTCAACTGTTGCTATGTTCTTGTAGAAGGTAACAGTGTTTCCTTCCATACGGACTCCTCCTGCCATTGATCGAATGAAGTTACACCCAATCAGCATATCAATACCATCCCTTAGGGTCATTTCCATACAGTAGGTGAATGGGATTCAGAAACTGTTTTTGCCAATTACCATAATCCCTTCTTTGAGACTATGAGAAGCTGTTTGTTGGGAATTGATTCCATTAAAGGTCACTGTGTAGGCATTTTCCTTCATTGCTATCACAGGTATTCGGTGGCTATTGATGCAATAACATGATGCTCCAGTATCCAAAATGGCCTGAATCTTGAAGTCTGGAACGCCAGGGATTTGGAATAACACCATAATATTGAATAGTTTATTCAACACCCTACGCCCCTGCATTGGTTTGGACTCGAGCCTGGATTCTGCCTTTAGCGTCCATTCTTCTGTTAGCAGGTTACCGAGTGTCATACCCCAAATTTTGACCACTAAGATTTCCCATCATTGTGCAAATCATCATCACAATATGGATGAACCATCATGCCTCACCAAATGCCTCAAGGGTTGTTGAGCATTCACTACAATCAAAATTAGGGTTTTAAGCCCTCTCAGAGCCTTAGACAAAGGATCAATCAAGGAATGACATGATCTTCAACTTGTCTAACCTCTCAAACATCCACAATGGATCAAAAAGGACTCCCACTTCAAGGATTAAGCACAAGGTTGCTCCCTTCTAGGTGGATCAAGTCTCAAGATCGCCAGTATTACCAAATTAGGGTTTTGGTCGACCAGGGCCTCTAGATGAAAAATTTCATCTGGACACAAGCCAAAGATCCAAAACACAACCTAATATACTCCATGGAACCTCATGAACCCAAGCATCAAGTCAATTTGACCTCAGGGGATGCATACATAAAAAATCAGGAATTAGGGTTTCTTGACCTAATTCACCCCTAAGTTGACTTTTGGGACAAATCAAGAGCCAAGACCTCAAGAGAGGGTTTGAGGGTCTCTAATGAACTATATTGATCCATTTGGAACAATGGATTAATCCAAGAAGCATGAGCAACAAGTCTCAATTTCATCTGCACCACAATTAGGGTTTCGCGAGGAAAATCAACTGTAACTTTGACTTTTGACCAGGACATGCTCCCAAGCCCTAGGACATGCCTCAATATACCCTATGACACCCTTGGAACATGTCCATCAAGTTTGATTTAGGTCAAGGACATGATTTCATGAAGAATTGCACAGTTTGGAATTCATCTGATAAAAAGTCAACTGTGCACAAAAGTCAACTTTGACTTTTTGAGATTTTTCACCAAAATGGATTTTTAACCCTAAAATGATGTTAATGTATGATTTGAATCATCATTCATCAAGAAAAATCAAAGAATGTTGGATAACTTGTAAAAGGGGTAACCATAAAACTTAGAAATTTTTCTAAGTTATGGAAAAAGTACCACTAATACACTAACTTTGGAGGATCATAACTCCTAAACCACATGGCCATTTTTTCTCATCCAAAGATGGATTTGTAGCCCTCATTACCCTCTACAAAAACTTCAACTAGACCTAAGTCCAATTCATTAAGGATTTTGAGTTATGGAGTGATCAAAATCAAGAAATCACACTTTGTTCCAACACTTAGTGAAAATTTCACTAAGTCAGATTTTGCTTCACTTTTTGCCAAATGTAGAGGGATTTTTCACTTGGAATCAAAAGAGATCAAAACCAAACTTGTTCAAACAGTTGTTGTATCATGTAAGGTATTTCCAAAATGGCCAAGAACATTGCCAAATTCAACTTACACCATGAGATATGACATTGTCAAGTTGCCTTGCTGAAATCTGTCAAAGGCAAGGCAGATTTTGTATTTTGGTCGATTTGCCAAAATCAGCCAAATTCAAATGCTCCTATCCACTTGGACACATCTGAGGATTGAATCTAAAGGGGACAATCACTGAGCCAAGCCTCAAAAGTCCATGGAACAAGAAATAGCATGTTGAACCTAGAATGGCCAAAATAGGGACAAGACTCCAAATTTGGATTGAAGCATTCAATGGAAGCATCAAGGTGGCATGGACTGAGCCATTCTCATCTGAAATCAGTCAAGACTTATCCAAGACCAAGGGAACCAAAGCTCTGTGCCCTAACCTCTAGTCAATGGCTAGAGGAGACTTGCATTTCCATTGGACAACATTGGCCAAACCTACTTACCAGCTGCCATTCACTATTCCTTGCAAAACAAACTTGTTCTACTATAAATAGAGCTCAATTGTGATCAGTTTGAGTACACCAAAGCCATCAAACAGATGCTTTCCTCAAAATCTCTTCTTTCACTCCAATTTTGCCTTCTAAGGCAAGTCACTATCGGGTTTTGAGTTTGAGAGCTTTTCCGATCAAACCAATCACTCACACACCTCACATACATCACATATGAGCTGATCAAACACTTAGATCACTTCTGAAACGCCAATTTCACAAAATCACCAGCTGGTTGCTCAAATTTTCAATCAAGTTGCAGCTGAGGTACCACAAATTGATCCAGCCAATTTCAATCAAGTCCAACCATTCAAACACACTCCATAGGGTGTAGGGAAGCTGTTCAGATCATCACCACTCATCTGTAACACCTCCAAATCAAAAATCACATTGCACTTGCTGTCACGGCTTAGAGGTAAGCATATACTTGGTCATCTCTCAATCTATGCATATTTCCTCGCACAATAATTTGGCCATATGTTCATAATCATGCATGGAATGTTTTCCCTCAATTAATTGCATTGTTTGAATCGTGTATCAAAAATCCTAGCCTTCATGCAAAAATTAGGGTTCTTGAGGATTTTTCATGATTTCTTGTTATATGTTTAATTTAAATGAAATTAAGTGTTATAGACATGATCGTGAGGTTGAGACGAGCATAATGATATGTGGATTGCATGATATAATCAAGTATTCAGTGAGATTGAGGAGAAAATGCAAATCAGCCAAACCCAGAACACGCGCGTGTTCTTGGTGTGTTCTTGGCGCCATTTTTGAATAATTCAAATATTTGAATTTTGTGATTTTATTTAATTGATTCAAAAATTAATTTCTCTCTGAGTTTTAATGATTTTGAGTTGATTCTTTTTTTAATATTTCACAAAAATGTTAAAATATTTTATTTTATCAAAAAATCCCAAAAATATTATTTATTTCATATAATTGATATTTTTGCAAAGAATTAATATTTTAATTGTTTTTGACATATTAAATATTTTTTCTACATTGATTTTGCAACTTTTAATGCTTTCTAATTATTTTGTAGGTCAATACTTAATTTTTGAAGCATTAATCCAAAATCACAATTTCTTTTTCACATGTTAAACAATTTCGATCATTTAATTGAATTTTTATCCAATTAAATACATTTTTTGAAAACAAATTAGGGTTTTTGGATTAATTCAACCCTCATGAATCATTTTCAAAACTTTTTGGGCCTCTAATAGAGTGTAAGACCCAATCCTTTCTTGACCAAAACATTTTGGGCCTCAGTGTATTGTATAAGTCCCGATACCGTCAAAAACAAACGGCGCGATCGTCGCCTATTCAAAGAATCAATTGGGCCTCTCCTGGAGCTATAAGACCCATTCAAAACATTTTGGGCATCTATTAAAGTGTAAGACCCAATCCCCTTTTAACCAAAATCTTTTTGGGCCTCACTTATTGTATAAGTCCCTCTGCGTTAAAAAAAAACCTCGGCGCGATCGCCACTTTTTAAACGAAAAGTCAACTGGGCATACCCTCGTGTTATAAGCCCCACTCTTTTTCTTTAAAACTTTTTGGGCCTCTTGAGAGAGTGTAAGACCTATCCCTTAGTACAGAAAACATTTTGGGCCTCAGTCACTTGTATAAGTCCCTCTGTACAAATTCAACAGTGCACTCACTGATAAAACCCTGGGCCTCTCCTTGAGCTGTAAGCCCAAAAACTTTCTTTTTTAAAGCACTTTCTCCTTTGATTTTGAATATACTATTGTTTTCAATCTTTCTTTGTTGAACAACTAACCAAACAGCATGGAAGCTCTACAACCGAGTAAGTGGTTATTGCTTTCATTTACTGCTTTCATATACATATAACTGTATTGTGGGGCTGTTTCACTGTAAGTCTTCTTTCATAAACTCATATCAACTGTGTAATAATAGTATAGATATTTCGAGTTTCCCCGGCAACTACGTCTAGAACTAGGTGACGCTGTTTTGTTTATTCATAGAAATAGACAACTAGATCCCCAATAGGATCACCAGATACAGTCTTCTCTTCGGCTGTCCTCATTAGGAATTGTCAAGAAATTCTACTCCCAGAGATGAATGTATTCTCCGTGAATGGCATCTTTGAGTTTCTTCCAAATTCTCGAATTTTCCTGACTTTGATCTATTCTCGGTGAATAGCATTGCCTTGAATTTCTCGGGGTTTGGGGACCCACGGGCTTCTTAAAAGCATCGGCCTCCTCTTGGGCATCGTACAAGGACCCACAGGCTTCCTAAAAGCAACCCCGCCTCCTCTTGGGCTTAGTACAAGGACCATACGGCTTCTTAGAAGTATTCACAGCCTCCTCTTGGGCTTCGTATAAGGATCTCTTCCTCCGGGAATGATAGCCTCCTCTTGGGCTTAGTACAAGGACCCGTCGGCTTCTTAAAAGTTTCCAGTCTCCTCTTGGGCTTCGTACAAATTGTCCCGACGACCTCCTAGAGGTATCGGAACAGAACCTAGTCATCTTCATAGAACAGTCCTTTCGTAGAGTCTACTACTGTTTCTCAAAGCATAGTACAAAAGATGAAACTCTAGACATGGACAGTCTAATCTCCTTGAGTCTCAAAGACATTCTCAAGTGACCCCTTCAACAATAGGAAGGAAACCCGCAGACTCAGATAGTCTCAATATCCTTTGGATTTCCCGCTTCCTTAAAGAACAGGAATAACCCAGATCCTTGAATCAAATCCCTGAGTACAGTGTTGCTCATATAAGAACTGATTTTCTCTTTCAAAATCAGTATACTGGACCTGTCACTTAACTGAAACGGTCACCATAGCCTCCTCTTAGGCTTTGTATAATGATCCTTCTCCAGTGACGTTTAGCCTCCATCTCGGGCTTCGTACGAGATACAAAAAACTCTCTTGTTGAGTCAAATAGCCTCCATCTCGGGCTTTATACGAGATACCAAAAGACTCCATTGTCGGGTCAAAACCTTTTAGCCTCTCTCTCGGGCTTTGTACGAGACACATATTAGCCTCCTCTTAGGCTTTGTATAAGAAAACCATTGGTTAACCCAATTAACCTTTTAGCATCAAAGCTGTGCCTCGTTCACAGTAAACAAACATCAAACAACTCCCTTCATCTAATCGCTGTAAGCGGCAAGCCTCTGGATCATCTACATCCATGCCACTGTCCCTCTTTTAGCATGAGAAAATCCTAAGGAAAGATAGCATTGCTCTACACTGAGTTAAAGTCTTCCCCTTCAGGTTAAAACCCCCTATAAAGGAAATTATGGCATTGCTAGGATCCGCGTATCCTGGTTAAAGTAATCCTCCCTTTATAAACCAGTCACCCAACAGTTGTGACAGACAACCCCCTCTTTAGAGATGACAAATTCTCTCTAAAGTTGAGACCTTTTAGTTTCACATCTTGGGCTTTGAACAAGATACAAACCACTTTTCGCTTCACGTCTTGGGCTTTGAACAAGACACCAAAAACAATCATTTCCTCCCATAGAATAGGAGGAACTACGAACGCTCTGATTTCCCTGTTTCGGTAAACGGGAATACGTAGGCATAAGATTGAAAGAAAAATCTTAGCGAGCACACTAAACAAAAACCCAAAATCCCATATCAAAAGCAGTAATTCGAAAACATCAGTCCTAACATCCTAATCCTTGTTTCCCGCCAGAAACCTTCTGTCTAGATAAAAAGAAAGAAAACCGTATTGGCAAAAATACAAATAACCAGTACAAAGGTCCCCCCACATTGATAACATCCGTAACCTAACAGACCGCTGTTTAAACTCAGTATGCAAAGCAGAGTTAATTGGAGACATCTATTTCCCTTCCTTCATTTTCTTTAATATGATAAAAAATGAATCGACCTGTAGTTTTAAGCTCAACCGCAGAGAGCGACCAACGCTTAAGAACCGCGTCCAAAATCGCTCGCTACACCGAGCTCTTCTTCTTCCGGTATAGCTTGATGATCTAAAGTTCTTTCGTCCTCTTGGAGTTGGTTATGCAAGCACTTCCTCAGACGATCATTTTCCTTCAGCAAGTATGTTATATATGTCAAAAGCTGCTCAATTAACACATCCTTGCTCAGAAAATCTTCCTTAGCGGTGCTTATTGGTCTTTTGGCTTTGTATACAAGGTTTGCACAAAACTCACAGATCTTTAAAGCGCATTGTCCATATTCTGCCATCTGCTGCTTGACCTGGAGATGGCATTCCTGACATTTAGCTGGTATAGCCATTGCTCCGAATAGCCATTCATGTTGACATTCCTCCTGTAGTACAAGAGTGATTTCTAAAGGGAGCGAGTCAAACACATCCTCCCTAAATCTACCACCAGCTTCCCCTTCTGACATAGAGCAAAGGCCATCTGAGTCAGTCTCGTTGGCATCCACGGATACAACATCGCAATCATCTGGGATGTCTAATTCATTTAGTACTGCGGCCCTGGCAATGTTTCCTGTCTGCTTTGGGCAATTTCTTCTCATATGGCCTTCTTCACCGCATAGGTAGCATTTGCATTTTCTAACAAATCTTTTATCAACCTGCTTATTTTTTACCAGAAGAATATGGGATTGATGTGGTTTTCCATTATACGTCTTTGCCTTTCTCAGGCCATACTTCTTCTTCCCGGATTTATAATATCCTGGGATCGGTACTTTTGAACAGAAGGATATGTCCTTAATTTCCTTTTGCAAGGCCACCTCCTTGCACATATCTGCAATGAAGTTATAGGTGAAGAACAATCGTGGTTCCACACCTACCTGTGCTCCTGGGTATTTTTCCTGGTATTTCGTCTCAATCCTCGGGCCAATGCTTGGTGGAAGTTTCTTAAAGAATTTTTCTGCCGTGTCTGGCATGTATGCCCTTCCTGACTTTGCGGCCAAATATCTATAATCGCGCATGAAATTCCATATATCCCCAGGTTTTTCACATGTGAGCCGCTCCAGGTCGACAAGTGCCTTTTGTTGTACT
Source organism: Lathyrus tuberosus (assembly GCA_022829125.1). NCBI lineage: Eukaryota > Viridiplantae > Streptophyta > Magnoliopsida > Fabales > Fabaceae > Lathyrus > Lathyrus tuberosus. The sequence continues at coordinate 2,884,274 of JALAZF010000118.1, read as the reverse complement.
TCCGTTGAACCCTGGTAAGGGTCTTCGAGGATGAAGATACGGCGCACCTGCGAAGTCACATTCTGAGTGTCATCAGCAATTTCCACCAGGCTTGAGAATTCATTTGGGTATGTCATTCGCCATTGCACCCAGGTCTTCTTCTCAGTTTCTCCCAACAGGTTCTCAATGTAATCTACTTTGTCCTGATTACTGGCAAAAGTCTTATCACGCACATGGTTTTTTGTGATTGATTCCCATCTATCTATCATATCCGTTGTTTTGCTGAAGTCATCTGGTAGAATCAATACTGCTCCTTGATATTGCTGCGCAGTACGCAAGTCCCAATTATTTGCATGTGACTAGGCAGCCCGTCCTCTATATCTTTCTGTTCTTGCCCTTATATTGTCCACAACTTGGTCTGGTCTCTAATGTGCCGGTGGGTAGTTGACTTGGCCCATGGTTGGCTCACCAGGTTGTCCAAATGGCGATTTTACGGATGATTCCGCAACAGTCCCGGAGAACAACACCTCCTTTGGTTGAAAGACGGGATAATCAAGCTCTAGGTCACCTTCCTCAGCTACATACCCTTCCTCATCGGAAAGGTAAGGGGGGTCTTCTTCATCCTCCTCCTTTTCTGAAAAATGAGGATCTCTATCTTCTTTAGGTGTCCAGCCGCTTTGATCATTGAGTAATTCATCATTCATAGGCGGACATGAGCTTGCTGATGCTGTCTGCCAGTCCTCATCGTCTTCTGGGTCATTGTCATCATCATCCCTACCCGTGGCGGCTGCCTGAACTGCTGATAAGGGAATGGAGGCAGAGGGTGGGGCATCATAGGATACCACATAGTCATATTTTCCTGTTCCCTCGTTCAAATATCCCTAATTTCGCTGAGGATGCTGCTGCTTCAGGCCATCAAATGAATCATTAAACTTTATGGCTTTGCGAGTTTCCTGCCGCTGTTTCTCAAGTTTTTCAAGGATTTTTTCTCTTTCTATATCCCTTAGCTTTTGTTCTTCCTACTGCTTTCTATAATCGTCATATATTTTTTTGGTAGCCTGCATCCAGGCGTCTGTGATTACATACGCAGCTTCTTCCGCTAGTTCGATTTGCTCATCATACGGTTCATCCTGATGCCAATATGGATCATCCTGGTACCAAACTCCTACAAATTCCTCCATTACTTCCTCCATATCATTCTCGTTATGCTGCGGTTGGCTAATGGATGGGCGATTAGTATACTTCGCGAAGCTCAGGGATATCGAGTTATCTAATCGATTACTTATTAGGGTCTGTCGTGGCACCTGTACCTCGCGGTTTACGGTAGGTTGGATAATCCAACGCTGCCCCAACAACTCCTGAACCCCATGTTGTTGTCCAGGGAGCGCCTGTATCCCGTTTGAGGCCAAGTAGTCGACTATGCCTTCAATCTTGTACCAAAAAGCTGCATGACTTGTGTTGGTAAGTCTTCCTACCACCGCCCTGGTGGTTAACAGGTTTGGCTCTTCCCCAGTCCATGAGTCATATCCACGAGTTTGGATCACCAGCTCCAGTCTTCTGTGTGCAGCATTTAGGCTTAGCAGAAGGTCCGAGACAAAATAGATCAATTACGACCCTTGGGACAAATCCACTTCTGCTACTGCTACAATGGCCCGGTCATCTGTCCAGTTAGTTTGTCGGAGGGCCATTAATGCCATGACTCCTGCATTACGCCTGTGCAGTACCTGGACCCTAATCATGATACAACCTATATGCATCAAGCTATATCCTTCCCGTTCAAGTTGCTGATAACTTTGTCCGTTGATAAGTTGTAAATTCTCCTGCTGACCATCTACCACTCTCATAGTCTGCTCTGCATAGTGTTGGTATACTCGGTGGTTTACCGTTCTCCATCCTGCTTCATAGAGTGTTTCAGTTGGGACCATATTTGCTCGCCTCCTTCTTGACCAGGTCAATTCTTCCTCAGGGTCTAACATCTTTTCCATGGTTCTTCCATTACTTCTCAGTTTTAGCCTTCTTCGTGCCTCGTACGCAAGCCTCGATCCTCGTCTATAACTACGAATCTGATCCTCCTGAGTGGGAGTCTGGGTAGAAAGTTGATCCATGCTGAGGCTTCTCACAGGCATCTCAAAGCTTTGTCTCCTTTCGCTTGACATCTTCGTATATCTTTAAGGGATCCTTGAACACAAAGAACGGACTTCGCTTCTTTGGTGCTGGTTTTGAATCGCCTATATGCAAACCTTCTAACTGCTTTTGGATTCCGTCTAGTTGTCCTTCTATTCCTTCTAGCAATTCCGCAGTTTTTACCTTGCCCTTGACAATACTTTTGAGCTGCTGCAGGTCTTCGTGATTGTCACGTACTTCCTCCGCTATTTGTATTAACAGCTGGATGATGGTGTTGTTTTGCTTTATTAAGATTCCGGTATGAGATACAGTTCCACGGGCTTCAGATGGCTTCAGGAATCCAATAGAGGGTTCCTCAATTGATTCTGTGGCTTTGACGGCGTCGGAATAGCTCTTAGTTTTGACGGATTGTCTCTAATCTGACATGAAAGAGCTTTTTCACCTTGCTAGGTTCCGGATCTTTCTCTGAAGATCTTCCTTCTGGATTCTGAAAGCGAAAGCAAGAGCTGGGTCTTCTTCTTTGAAGTGTTGTATTACGTCTTCTAACCACCTCAGTTGAGTTCTAGCTTCAACTATTTCTGTGTAGTTTGGTTGAAGTATGACTTGTTGTCGCATAAGTTTTCCTCCTGGTGATCTGAGGAAACCAGGTACACTAAACATTACTTAATTCAAAGCACATGCTGCTCCTTCAACTGATTCTTTGGCCTATTACGTTCTTAGGGTATTTGGAATCCTTACCTGAAAGATTTGGAAACTCAACACGGCCACAATCACTGGACTTAGGTGCTTTTCAGAGTTTTTTCACTCAAACCTCTCAGTTTAACTGGACTATTCACTCAAACTCCCCAGAAGTATGAAGGCTAAGGTTCAATGAAGGGAAACAGAAACTAGTTCGGAAACCCCGCTCTGATACCAGAGCAGAGTTGCGTAGACAAAAACAAGGGAAACATGGTTGGATCTAATTGGAGTATTGCACTCAAAATATATAAAAAAAAATTATTATAGTAAGACACAAAACATGATATGATATGAACAAGAGAACAAGAGATTTATCAGACAATATGAACAAGATTTTATTTGATATTACACACCTTTTACAGACTTAGACTCAAATTCACTCTTTTTACAGACTTAGACTCAAATTCACTCTTTTTGTGTATTACACTTCTGATGTGAAAATGAGTAGAACACAAGGTAATTTATAGACTGATATCTCTTCCTATGGATTCATAGTGCGGGTACACTTTCTGGGCCCCATCGTCCACTACGAAAGTTTGGTAAGAGATAATGACTTTTGAAAAGGTAACACGCATGGGGAGCAACAGTTGCTCCATTATTGAGAACTGACAAACTATTTTACATTATTGTATGGGACACCTAATCGTGGTGGGGCTCACCACTTCCTTCTGTCATAGATTCCTTCTTATCTTCTGGTAATGCCTTCCAGCTGTTGCCTGATGAGCTGGATTTTGTCCGCTTGCTCCCTGACGTAAGGTCTTGCATCATTGTAGACATTGTCTTTTGTTGACTTATTGTTGTAGAATTGGGCCTTTGTTTGCAAGATTTGGGCCAAGTCATGGATTGCTTCTTGGGCCCTTCGCTTTGCATCCAATTCGATTTGCTGGGCTCTTCCAAGTGCTGCATAGTAGTCATTGAGGCATAGTGGGCTGTCAGGGTTGGCCCTTTGGATTTCCTCCTCATACTGAGCTGGTAATCTGCGGGTTCCTCCGGCCATGGTTCTTCTTCTCGCTCCTCCTGGATCCATACTCTTGAGGGTTTGTTTTGGGCACTCTTATTGCAAAGTTTTACAATAGCCTCACAGTCCGTTCGCAAAGTAATTTCCCTTTTGTCGGGTAATAGATCTTAAGTTTCTCCATGGTTTCCATGCACGCATGGATTTCTGCATCGATTGGGGATTTTATGGCTGCAAACTTTCCACTTGCATAGGCACATATTTCCTCGGAGCTCCTTGGGTCATTTCATTTTTTCTTCCATTTACACACGCCTCCCCAACCTTCCATGCAGCCATCCACCTCCAGAACAATATAGGCATCCGTGGGGGGAATGCTCATTTCTGGCAACTGTTGGACTAGTTCTTTTATTTTATTGATGAGCTGCCAGTCAGAGGGTTTGAATCGTTTATCACCATGAGGGCTGGTTTTGGAGTACAGGGGTCCAAGTAGTCTACCTATGTCCTTAATATATGGTCGGGCATAATTAATGATTCCCAGCCATGATTGCAACCCCTTCTTGGTTTGCAGGGCCTCCCCTTTGACGTCAATGATTTTTTTGATGAGGTGGGGTTGGCGTCTCATTCTTCCCTTGCTAAAAACCGCACCTAAGAACTTGATTTCTTCACAGGCTATCTTCATCTTGTTTTCTGATAGGATCAGTCCTTCCCTTTCACAGACTTGTAAGACTTTGCTCAAATGCTTGGCATGCTCCTCCTCATTATTAGAGTAGACGATAATGTCATCAATGTAGACTGACACAAAGTCTTCCATTCCTTTGAAACAATGATCCATCTTTCTTTGGAATGTGGCTGGTGCATTTTTTAGACCGAATGGCATGACCAACCACTCGTAGAGTCCTCCTGGGACTAGGAACGCCGTCCACGGGATGGATTCTTCCTCCATGGCTACCTGGTGAAAGCCAGATTTTAGGTCAAATTTCGAGTATAGTTTTGACCTTCCCATTTTCAATTTTAAGCCTTCAATTCCTGGCAAGTTGTACTGGTCCTTGTATGTGTTATCGTTCAGAGCGCGATAGTCAAAAACCATGCGCTGCTTGCCTTTGACCTCCCTCCCAGTTGCTGGGTCGATACTGGTTCCTGAATTGACCAAAACTGCTACAGTTCGGTGTCTGCTTTCACTTTTTCTGATCACCCCAATTTGTAGCAGGGTTTCCACATGTTTCCTGAAATCTGCTTCCATTTGGGCTGTGACATGCTTTAGTGGCCTGTCCTGTATTGTTATATCGGGATTAATGATATTCAATTTGCATTTAATCCGGTTTCGAGCCCAATGTTTTAGTGGGCTATCTCCAACAATTCCAGTGGCCTTTAGTCTATTAATCAGGCTCATAAACCTCTGTTGAAATGATGGACTCGGTCTTCCCCAATTCAAATATATCATCTCCCTGACATCCATTAACTCCTGCCCCTCCAGTTGGGTTACTTTGGCCATTTCTCCCTCCGGGCGGGTGTCAACTGTTGCGATGTTCTTGTAGAAGGTAACAGTGTTTCCTTCCATACGGACTCCTCCTGCCATTGATCGAATGAAGTTACACCCAATCAGCATTTCAATACCAACCCTTAGGGTCATTTCCATACAGTAGGTGAATGGGATTCGGAAACTGTTTTCGTCAATTACCATAATCCCTTCTTTGAGACTATGAGAAGCTGTTTGTTGGGAATTGATTCCATTAAAGGTCACTGTGTAGGCATTTTCCTTCATTGCTGTCACAGGTATTCGATGGCTATTGATGCAACAACATGATGCTCCAGTATCCAGAATGGCCTGAATCTTGAAGGCTGGAACGCCGGGGATTTGGAATAACACCATAATATTTAATAGTTTATTCAACACCCTACGCCCCTGCATTGGTTTGGACTCGAGCCTGGATTCTGCCTTTAGCGTCCATTCTTCTGTTAGCAGGTTACCGAGCTCTTCTTCTTCCGGTATAGCTTGATGATCTAAAGTTCTTTCTCCCTCTTGGAGTTGGTTATGCAAGCACTTCCTCAGACGATCATTTTCCTTCAGCAAGTATGTTATATATGTCAAAAGCTGCTCAATTAACGCATCCTTGCTCAGAAAATCTTCCTTAGCGGTGCTTATTGGTCTTTTGGCTTTGTATACAAGGTTTGCACAAAACTCACAGATCTTTAAAGCGCATTGTCCACATTCTGCCATCCGCTGCTTGACCTGGAGATGGCATTCCTGACATTTAGCTGGTATAGCCATTGCTCCGAACAGCCATTCATGTTGACATTCCTCCTGTAGTACAAGAGCGATTTCTAAAGGGAGCGACTCAAACACATCCTCCCTAAAGCTACCACCAGCTTACCCTTCTGACATAGAGCAAAGGCCATCTGAGTCAGTCTCGTTGGCATCCACGGATACAACATCGTAATCATCTGGGATGTCTAATTCATTTAGTACTGCGGCCCTGGAAATGATTCCTGTCTGCTTTGGGCAATTTCTTCTCATATGGCCTTCTTCACCGCATAGGTAGCATTTGCATTTTCTAACAAATCCTTTATCAACCTGCTTATTTTTTACCAGACGAATATGGGATTGATGTGGTTTTCCATTATACGTCCTTGCCTTTCTCAGGCCATACTTCTTCTTCCCGGATTTATAATATCCTGGGATCGGTACTTTTGAGCAGAAGGATATGTCCTTAATTTCCTTTTACAAGGCCATCTCCTTGCACATATCTGCAATGAAGTTATAGGTGAAGAACAATCGTGGTTCCACACCTACCTGTGCTCCTGGGTATTTTTCCTGGTATTTCGTCTCAATCCTCGGGCCAATGCTTGGTGGAAGTTTCTTAAAGAATTTTTCTGCCGTGTCCGGCATATATGCCCTTCCTGACTTTGCGGCCAAATATCTATAATCGTGCATGAAATTCCATATATCCCCAAGTTTTTCACATGTGAGCCGCTCCAGGTCGACAAGTACCTTTTGTTGTACTTCCGTTGAACCCTGGTAAGGGTCTTCGAGGATGAAGATACGGCGCACCTGCGAAGTCACATTCTGAGTGTCATCAGCAATTTCCACCAGGCTTGAGAATTCATTTGGGTATGCCATTCGCCATTGCACCCAGGTCTTCTTCTCAGTTTCGCCCAACAGGTTCTCAATGTAATCTACTTTGTCCTGATTACTGGCAAAAGTCTTATCACGCACATGGTTTTTTGTGATTGATTCCCATCTATCTATCACATCCGTTGTTTTGCTGAAGTCATCTGGTAGAATCAATACTGCTCCTTGAGATTGCTGCGCAGTAGGCAAGTCCCAATTATTTGCATGTGACTGGGCAGCCCGTCCTCTATATCTTTCTGTTCTTGCCCTTATATTGTCCACAACTTGGTCTGGTCTCTAATGTGCCGGTGGGTGGTTGACTTGGCCCATGGTTGGCTCACCAGGTTGTCCAAATGGCGATTTTACGGATGATTCCACAACAGTCCCGGAGAACAACACCTCCTTTGGTTGAAAGACGGGATAATCAAGCTCTAGGTTACCTTCCTCAGCTACATACCCTTCCTCACCGAAAAGGTAAGGGGGGTCTTCTTCATCCTCCTCCTTTTCTGAAAAATGAGGATCTCTATCTTCTTTAGGTGTCCAGCCGCTTTGATCATTGAGTAATTCATCATTCGTAGGCGGACATGAGCTTGCTGATGATGTCTGCCAGTCCTCATCGTCTTCTGGGTCATTTTCATCATCATCCCAACCCGTGGCGGCTGCCTGAACTGCTGATAAGGGAATGGAGGCAGAGGGTGGGGCATCATAGGATACCACATAGTCATATTTGCATGTTCCCTCGTTCAAATATCCCCAATTTCGCTGAGGATGCTGCTGCTTCAGGCCATCAAATGAATCATTAAACTTTCTGGCTTTGCGAGTTTCCTTCCGCTGTTTCTCAAGTTTTTCAAGGATTTTTTCTCTTTCTATATCACTTAGCTTTTGTTCTTCCTGCTGCTTTCTATAATCGTCATATATTTTTTGGGTAGCCTGCATCCAGGCGTCTGTGATTACATACGCAGCTTCTTCCGCTAGTTCGATTTGCTCAACATACGGTTCATCCTGATGCCAATATGGATCATCCTGGTACCAAACTCCTGGAAATTCCTCCATTACTTCCTCCATATCATTCTCGTCATGCTGCAGTTGGCTAATGGATGGGCGATTAGTATACTTCGCGAAGCTCAGGGATATCGAGTTATCTAATCGATTACTTATTAGGGCCTGTCGTGGCACCTGTACCTCGCGGTTTGCGGTAGGTTGGATAATCCAACGCTGCCCCAACAACTCCTGAACCCCATGTTGTTGTCCAGGGAGCGCCTGTATCCCGTTTGAGGCCAAGTAGTTGACTATGCCTTCAATCTTGTACCGAAAAGCTGCATGACTTGTGTTGGTAAGTCTTTCTACCACCGCCCTGGTGGTTAACAGGTTTGGCTCTTCCCCAGTCCATGAGTCGTATCCACGAGTTTGGATCACCAGCTCCAGTCTTCTGTGTGCAGCATTTAGGCTTAGCAGAAGGTCCGGGACAAAATAGATTAATTGCGACCCTTGGGACAAATCCACTTCTGCTACTGCTACAATGGCCTGGTCATCCGTCCAGTTAGTTTGTCGGAGGGTCATTAATGCCATGACTCCTGCATTACGCCTGTGCAGTACCTGGACCCTGATCATGATACAGCCTATATGCATCAAGCTATATCCTTCCCGTTCAAGTTGCTGATAACTCTGTCTGTTGATAAGTTGTAAATTCTCCTGCTGGCCATCTACCACTCTCATAGTCTGCTCTGCATAGTGTTGGTATACTCGGTGGTTTACCGTTCTCCATCCTGCTTCATAGAGTATTTCAGCTGGGACCATATTTGCTCGCCGCCTTCTTGACCAGGTCAATTCTTCCTCAGGGTCTAACATCCTTTCCATGGTTCTTCCATTACTTCTCAGTTTTAGCCTTCTTCGTGCCTCGTACGCAAGCCTCGATCCTCGTCTATAACTACGAATCTGATCCTCCTGAGTGGGAGTCTGGGTAGAAAGTTGATCCACGCCGAGGCTTCTCACAGGCATCTCAAAGCTTTGTCTCCTTTCGCTTGACATCTTCGTATATCTTTAAGGGATCCTTGAACACAAAGAACGGACTTCGCTTCTTTGGTGCTGGTTTTGAATCGCCTATATGCAAACCTTCTAACTGCTTTTGGATTCCGTCTAGTTGTCCTTCTATTCCTTCTGGCAATTCCACAGTTTTTACCTTGCCCTTGACAATACTTTTGAGCTGCTGCGGGTCTTCGTGATTGTCACGTACTTCCTCCGCTATTTGTATTAACAGCTGGATGATGGTGTTGTTTTGCTTTATTAAGATTCCGGTATGAGATACAGTTCCACGGGCTTCAGATGGCTTCAGGAATCCAATAGAGGGTTCCTCAATTGATTCTATGGCTTTGACGGCGTCGGAATAGCTCTTAGTTTTGACGGATTGTCTCCAATCTGACATGAAAGAGCTTCTTCACCTTGCTAGGTTCCGGATCTTTCTCTAAAGATCTTCCTTCTGGATTCTGAAAGCGAAAGCAAGAGCTGGGTCTTCTTCTTTGAAGTGTTGTATTATGTCTTCTAACCACCTCAGTTGAGCTCTAGCTTCAACTATTTCTGTGTAGTTTGGTTGAAGTATGACTTGTTGTCGCATAAGTTTTCCTCCTGGTGATCTGAGGAAACCAGGTACACTAAACATTACTTAATTCAAAGCACATGCTGCTCCTTCAACTGAGTCTTTGGCCTATTACGTTCTTAGGGTATTTGGAATCCTTACCTGAAAGATTTGGAAACTCAACACGGCCACAATCACTGGACTTAAGTGCTTTTCAGAGTTTTTTCACTTATACCTCTCAGTTTAACCGGACTATTCACTCAAACTCCCCAGAAGTATGAAGGCTAAGGTTCAATGAAGGGAAACACAAACTAGTTCGGAAACCCCGCTCTGATACCAGAGCAGAGTTGCGCAGACAAAAACAAGGGAAACATGGTTGGATCTAATTGGAGTATTGCACTCAAAATATATAAAAAAAATAATTATAGTAAGACACAAAACATGATATGATATGAACAAGAGAACAAGAGATTTATCAGACAATATGAACAAGATTTTATTTGATATTACACACCTTTTACAGACTTAGACTCAAATTCACTCTTTTTACAGACTTAGACTCAAATTCACTCTTTTTGTGTATTGCACTTCTGATGTGAAAATGAGTAGAACACAAGCTAATTTATAGACTGATATCTCTTTCTATGGATTCATAGTGCGGGTACACTTTCTGGGCCCCATCGTCCACTACGAAATAAAAAAACAAGGAACATGGTGCACTTAATTTGGAGTGAAATATTGGAATAAGTGCACTTGGATTGAATTGAGTAACCTTGAAATGTCTAGAGAAGTCTAGAATATTCCACACACTGCTAGAACATTGTAGAATCAAAGATCAAAGAGAGTGCATGGATGCTGTCCAAAAAATGCAGCAAGAACTAAAATTTTGCACTGAGTAACCGGTTACTCACCACAGGGTAACCGGTTACTTCAGTCAATTTTTGCCCAAATTGCTTAGGAAATGATACTGAAGTCCCGGTTTCGATTTTCCACCTCTTGTCTTGATAAATAAACATGGAAACCTTTATTTTGAGCTTGTTTTGATGATGAGATAACCTTGAGAGGATGCGATTAATCGTGCTTGGAAAACCTAAATATTCCTGCAACAAAAATAAAAGAGGAAAAGTGTGAATGCGTATGCTAGCGATGCGAATGCACATGCTTATGCAAAAAGGTAAAAGTGGGAGGTCAAATTTTGGGTTATGACACCTAGGTCGCAATTTCTGGTTTTCGACTTAGCGGACTCTTTTAGGCATAATATTTTCTTACTGCGTCAGTATTCACAGGGTGTGAGAGTTGTTCACCATCCATCGTCGTAAGAATTAGGGAACCTCTTGAGAATACAGTCTTTACCACAAATGGGCCTTCATAATTAGGCGCCCATTTTCCACCTACATCCCTTTGAGATGGCAAGATCTTTTTTAGTACGAGTTCCGCTTCTCGAAATTCACGAACACGGACCTTCTTATCAAATGCCTTTTTCATCCTCTTTTGATACAAATGATCATGACACATCGCATTCAGGCGCTTCTCATCGATGAGGTTCAGCTAATCATATCTTTCTTGGACCCACTCTGCTTCATCAAGCTTGGTCTCCATCAGAATTCTCAAAGATGGTATCTCTACTTCAATGGGAAGAACATCATCCATCCCATATACGAAAGAAAAAGGGGTTGCCCCTGTTGAAGTTCGAACCGAAGTTCTATACCCATTCAAGGCAAATGGTAACATATCATGCCAATCCTTATAAGTCTTGACCATTTTCTGCAGGATCTTTTTGATATTCTTGTTAGCAGCTTCGATAGCTCCATTCATCTTAGGACGGTAAGGTGAAGAATTATGATGCTCAATTTTGTTCCATTATCTGTTATGATCCTGTTTGCAATTCCATAACGATAGATAATTTGGTTCTTGATGAAGCGGGCAACCACTTGCTTGGTCACGTTGGTGTAGGAAGCAGCCTCAACCCACTTTGTGAAGTAGTCAATAGCCACTAAGATGAACCGATGACCATTAGAAGCTTTTGGCTCAATTGCCCCAATCATGTCAATGCCCCACATAGAGAACGACCAAGGTGATGACAATACATTCATCAACGTTGGAGGTACATGCACCTTGTCAGCATAAATTTGGTATTTGTGGCACTTTCCAGCATATTGGATGCAATTAGTCTCCATAGTTAACCAATAATATCCAGCCCTCAAGATCTTCTTAACCATGGCATGCCCATTGGCGTGAGTGCCAAAGGATCCTTCATGAATGTCTTGAATTAACAGGCCCGCTTCTCGTTTGTCAACACATCTCAGCAAAACCATGTCATGGTTCCTTTTGTATAGCACGTCATTACTAAGGAAAAATTTGGACGACAGCCTCCTCAAAGTCTTCTTGTCAAGAGTTGAAGCATTAGCAGGATATTCTTGGTTCTTCAGATAATTTCTGATGTCATGAAACCATGGTTTCCCATCTATCTCTTCTTCAACCAACTGGCAGTAGGCTGGTTCAGTCTTGAGCTCAATTCTGATCAGTGGCGCCTCATTAACAAATCTGACCTTCCACATTGAAGCTAACATGGCTAAAGCATCAGCTATGTGGTTTTCTGATCACGGAACATGGCAGAAAGTGATCTCATCAAAGTATTGGAACATCTCCACAATATAAGAATGGTATGGGACCAACTTCTCATCTCTAGTTTCCCATTCACCTTTGACTTGATAAATAACCAAAGCAGAATCTCCACAGACTTCCAAAATTTTGATTCTGAGGTAAATAGCTGCTTCCAACCCTAGAATGCACGCTTCATATTCAGCAACTTTGTTTGTACATTCAAAATCTAACCTTGCTGTAAACGGGGTATAACCACCATCAGGGTTCATCAACACAACACTTACACCATGCCCATTATAGTTAGAAGAACCGTCAAACATCATTTTAAAATGGGAACCGGGTTCAGGACCTTCATCAGGGCCCGACTCCTCACAGTCTTTCTTTATCAACATAATGTCTTCATCTGGGAAATCAAACTTGAGGGGCTAATAGTCTTCCACAGGCTGATCTGCAAGGTAATTCGATAAGACACTTCCCTTGATAGACTTCTAAGTAACGTATTAAATATCATATTCTGACAAGAGCATGTGCCAACGAGCAAGTCTTCCAGTTTGAGCAGGCTTTTCAAAGATATACTTTATTGGGTCCATTTTTTAGATCAATAAAGTAGTATGATATATCAGGTATTGCCTCAAACACCTGGCGGCCCATACTAAAGCACATCAAGTCTTTTCCAAAAGTGAATACTGACTTTCGCAATTAGTAAACTTCTTGCTCAAGTAATAAATGACATGCTCTTTTCGCCCAGATTCATCATGTTGGCCCAAAATACAACCCATTGATCCTTCCAATACAGTCAGATACATGAAGAGGGGTTTCCCAGGAACAGGTGGGACCAAAATCGGTGGTTCTTTCAAATAACTCTTGATTTTGTCAAAGGCCTGTTGGGAATCAGAGTTCCACTCTACAGTCTGGTCTTTGCAGAGCAACTTGAAGATCGACTCACAAGTGGGAGTCATATTGGAGATAAACCTGGAGATGTAATTCAAACGATCAAAAAAACCTCTTACTTGAGACTCAGTTTGTGGAGCTGGTATTTCTTGAATAGCTCGCACTTTGTCAGGGTCTACCTCAATTCCTCGTTGACTAACGATGAAAACAAGCAACTTTCCTTATCTAACACCGAAGGTACATTTGGCAGGGTTCAACCTCAATTGATATTTCTGGAGTCTTTTGAATAGTTTCTGAAGGTGATCCAAATGGTCCCCTCACTCTGGCATTTAGCGATCATATCATCAACGTATACCTCAATCTCTTTATGCATCATATCATGGAAAAGAGACACCATAGCTCTTTGATATGTTGCCCCTGGGTTTTTCAAACCAAAGGGCATGACCTTGTAGCAATAAGTTCCCCAAGGAGTGATGAATGTTGTTTTGTCCATGTCGGCAGGATCCATTCTGATTTGGTTGTAACCGAAGAATCTATCCATAAAGGAGAAAACTGCAAAACGGGTCGTATTATCCACGAGAGTGTCGATATGCGGCAGAGGGAAATCGTCCTTTGGACTTGCCTTGTTAAGATCCCTATAATCCACACACATTCGTACTTTACCATTCTTTTTCATCACAGGCACAATGTTAGCCACCCACTTGGGGTATTTTGAGACTGCTAGAAACCCTGCATCAAGTTGTCATTTGACCTCATTCCTGATCTTAAGAGCCATGTCAGGTCTACTTCTTCGGAGTTTGTGTTTCACCGGTGGGCATTCAGGCTTGAGTGGTAGTTTATGAACTACTATATCTGTATCCAAACCAGGCATGTCCTGATAGGACCATGCGAACACATCCACATACTCTTCAAGAAGCTTTACCAATCGTTGTATGATCTCTGCCCCTAGTGCTGCCCCAATCTTGACTTCTTTCTTGTCCTCATCGGTACCAAGATTGATGGTGTCAACTTGTTCCTCGTGTGGCTGAAGATCTGTGTACTCGTACTCACACATTTTTACCAACTCATCTGGGACTTCATAGTCTACTTCTCTCTCATCTTCAGCTTGGTAGATGGGTGAGTCAAAGTCAATGGTGAAAGTAGGGTCATCGAATACAACAGGTTTGTGGATTATTCTGCATGGTGGAGGGATGTATTTTATTAAAATGCACAAAGCTAAATGCAAGAAGGATATTTTTTGGTAGTTTTGAAAAAGATTGCCATTTTCCCTTAAAAGCAAAAACGGTAAACAAAAGCAAAAGAGTTTAACAAAACATCTTCATTGATTAATAAAAGTTGAAAGTGATGGCCCATACAAAATAGTCTGATAGCCTTGGGAACAACTACGGAATTGAAAACAGACAACAAAAACAAACATATTACTCTGGCACAGGGAACAACACAGGGATCTAAATAGCTTCCCAATTATCTAGTGCGGCGTCACACTGAAACACCAAATTAATGATATCCTCATCTTCATCGTCTTCTATCACGGCATTGACCTGATATCCTTTGCTGACGAACACTTCCTGGATTGTCTTTGGTTGCATTGTTATAGAAGCAGATGTTTTATCACGAGTTGGTTTGTAACCTAACCCTTGATACTTCTTCCTTTCTTGCACTTCAATAACCTTGCCCCAGCCTGCGGGAATACCTCTTTTCAGGGAAGATTGCATACTCTTGAATGAAACAAAAGATGGATTACTCGGAACCACCAGCTTTTTAATGTTCTACATGACAGCATTGGCTATTTCAAGAGCTTGGAAACAAGTTTCCAAAGCATCCTCATCAACATCTATGTAGCGGAAGGAAGACAAATTACTAACCATCAAGTCCTCTTCACCATGTATGATAACCAGCTTATCCTCAACCACGAACTTCATCTTTTGGTGTAATGTTGAAGTTACAGCACCATCTTCATGGATCCATGGCCTTACAATTAGGCAGTTGTAGGCAGGGTTAATGTCCAACACTTGGAATGTGATGTTGAAAACATGCGAGGCAATTAAGATTGGTAGCTCGACTTCACCCATTGCAGATCTTCGTGAGCCATCAAAAGCTTTTACAACCAGGGAGGTAGGTTTCATTTCATCCCCTTTGTAAGCTAACTTTTCAAGGGTCCTCTTAGGTAAAACATTTAGGGAGGATCCAGTGTCTACGAGGACTCTTGCCAAAGTGTCTTCTTGACATTTCATGAACACATGTAAAGCAAGGTTGTGATTTTGACCTTCTCTAGGTAACTCCTCCTTGCTAAAGTTGAGGGTGTTACAAGCAATGATATTTGCAATTATACTGCCAAACTGGCCAGTAGTGACATCCTGAGCAACATGGGCTTGGGCCAATATCTTCTGTAAAGCAGCTCGGTGGACATGTGAGCTCATTTACAGAGAGAAGATTGAGATTTTAGAGGGACTCTGGTGAAGCTGATCCACCACTTTGTAGTCACTTTTTTTGAAGATCGTCAGAAACTCATCATCTTCTTCACTAGTAACCACCTCCTTTTCCTTCTCCTTGGCAGGCATAGTAGCAACAATTTCTTTGGGCGCATTCCCTTTGAAGAGGGGAGTATAAATTCGACCACTTCGGGTCATCTTTCCAGCCCCAACTATATTAATTACTTCTTTACTAGTAGTTCCCACCTCTTTCCTTAGAACCACACTTCCAGACTCTTTGTCAATCACAGTAGCTTCATATTTCCACGACTCAGCTTTAGAACTTCTAAAATGAAAAGGAATAGGCTCTCGAATGATTTTCGGCCTTGATTGATTGGCAGCAGTGGCAACAACAGATTCTGGCTTATTGAACAATGGCTTTGGTTTATTGAAAATAGGGACCACAGAACCTGGCTTCGGTACATTAAAGATGGGAATTTTCTCTCTTGATTATGGTAAATTGAAAATGGGTTCAATTACCGCAACTTCCTCTTTCTTCACTTTATTGATTACTTGCAGAAAATCTTCATCAATCAAACCTTGAATATCATCTTGAACCAATTTGCATCCTCTGATACTGGCATCACAATCTTCACAGTCATTGTGGCAAACCTTTACCAAACCTGCTTCAAACAATTTTGAATGGAAAACCCTGACAGGAGTCTTAATCTCAGACACATCCATGATCAACACCTCATCACTTTCATCTTCGATAGAATTTATAGTCCCATGTGTAGGCAATGGGTTATTCTTCACATTTGGCTTATTATCCCCAAAGGACAAAATCTTATTCTCCATTAAACCCTTCACCATATATTTTAGCGCAAGGCATCCTTCTAGGTCATGACTGGCAGCACCTTGGTGGAATGCACAGTGGGCATTAGGGTTATGAAATTGCATTGACTTCTCTGTAGGTGGGCCCAAAGGTCTAGTGGCGATCAAACGTTGTTGGACCAAAGAAGGGTAAAGCTCTGTGTAAGTCATGGGAATAGGGGGAAATAAAGGTTTTGTTACTTGTCTTTGGTAGGGAGTGTTTGATTGAGGAGCTTGTGGCCTCTGTTGTTGTTGGTAAGCTGGAGCACTGGGTGCTTGTTGATAGCTGGGATGTTGTTGGTAAACGGGCGCCTGCTACGCGGGCTGATAATTCAGATCTTGATGATTAAAAGTCGGAGTCACAGCTGCCACATAAGGTTGTGGGGCAAACTGCACAGGGTATACGAGTTTTTGAACAAAACCCGGGTTAGACTGTTGTTGATAAATTGGCTGTTTCCAAACTTGATTCTTCTTCCTGCATGTCATAACTGCATTAGTCTATCCTTCTGTCTTTTTATGGAAATAACTGGGAGGTTTCCTGTTGTTGATACTGCTTGAATTGCTTGAAGAACTAATCACCTTACCACTCTTCAAACCGGCTTCCACTTTCACACCTACAACCACAATGTCAGCAAAAATGGCGCTAACACTACTAATCATCCTTTCATAAAACCCAGGCTTTACAGTGTCTACGAACCAATCAGCTAGTTCTTTCTCGGACAATGGAGGTTCCACCTGGGAAGCAGTTTCCCTCCAGCATTGAGCGTATTCTTTAAAGGACTTTGAGTTGTTCTGAGGCATACTTAAAAGCTGCTAATGATCAGGGGCCAAATCCATATTATACTTGTAATGTTTCACAAAAGCATCTGACAGATCTTAAAAACTGTGGATTCTGGATTGGTCCAAACCCATATACCATTTAGCAGAGGCTCCTCTCAAGCTATCTTGAAAATAGGGGATCATTAGCTTATCATTATCCACATATGCTACCATTCTTCGGTAATACATAATCAAGTGTGACTTTGGACACGTCGCGCCTGAATACTGGTCGAAACTTGGAGTCTTGAACTTCGGTGGAATCACTAAGCCAGATACCAAACACATATCTCTAGCATCAGAACTAAAGATGTTACTGCCTTCCATTGCTCTCATCTTTCTTTGAATGGTTTCCACACTTTCTTTCAGCATTTCATGACATTCGTCCCCTTTTTCAGACGCTTCGGGGAAATCATAAACTGGTGGTGGACTATGGAAGATAGGGTGCACTTGAGTTTGCATAGCTGGTGGAGCAAAGGTTGGGACAACTTGAGGATTCTCATGCCCCACAGGAACATCCTGTTGAGTAGTTGCAGCAATTGACGGCGATACAAAACCATAAGGCAAACCAAACGGTGGTACAGCAGTAGTGTTGACATTTGTAGGAGGCCCCACAGTTGGAGTGATAATCTCGGAGACAACGGTGGTCTGAGTATCCATCTTTGCCTTGATAACTTGTAGGACTTCCATGATCTGTCCTACGCTTCCTCGTAAATCATCTAATTCATTGTTGACCCTATCCAATTCAATGTTCTGCTCAGACATCCTTTGGTGAGCTTGGGCTCTAGTGTTGTATCTGCGTCGGAGATTCAGTGTAACGGTTTGTGAAGATAAGACGACGGGATGAGACACGACGAGAAAGAATGCACATGTTATGACATGAAAGAAAGATGCAAATGCAAATGCAATTGGTTTTAAGGAACATATCAGAGACATTTTCAAAATAAGCTTCCATTCATTAATATTGAGAAAAGTTACAACTTCAAAGTACATTTCAATAAGCTCAAAATACAAAGAGAAAAGCAGCTAGGCCTAAAAAGTCCCAAGTAGTCCTATCTAGAAAGGTTCCACTCCACACATCCTCTTCTGTCTCTTCAGCTTGTTGTTCTCCAGAATTAGCTTTTCAATAATTCCTTTCCATGCACCAGATGTTGAAGTAATACTTAAATACTCGTGAGTACTGGAAGTTGGTTGTACGCTAGAGAAAAATAAATTCTCTTGTGCCACGTGCCTCTTTACTACACGCCTCTCGGGAAACTCAATTAAATCATCCTTCTCTTTCATCTGTTTCTTCATCTCCATCTATTCAGCATAGATGGCATGGCACTTCCCCTCCCAAGTGCCTCGTCCAAGTTCCATCCTTGCCAAAGTTTCCTGATATTCTTCCATGCGCTCAATAGGAATGGTAGAAGATGATGCAATGGTAGGCTGTGGAGGTTTCTCAGGGAGGTATGGCATCTTAAGATCACGAGCTCGGGATCGAACCCACTGAAGGAATGGTTCCAAGGCCACACAATTTCTTCTTCCCAAGTCATTCTTAGTTCTTTTATGGAGCGTTCCCCAAGCATGCAAAACTCTATCCTTAGTTTCTGCACTGGCTTCCTTGTTAAGATAGAAGAAACCGGACAAAAGAATGTTCTTAGGCTTGTCTTCCATTAGGCACCCAAACTGGCGTCTAGCAAGAATAGGGTTGTAACTAATCCCACCTCTGATACCAAGGAGTGGCACGTTAGGGAATGGGCCGCAACTATCAATGATGACCCCTTTGTCATAAGCTGAGTCGTACCAAAACACATCAGTCTAAGTGAGAGATATGATTCTCTGAGACCAACAAAGCTTGTCTGGATTATCTTTAAAGCGTGCTGTCCGAGGCAGATCCGTAACAAACCACTTGTAAAGCAAAGGTGCGCAACACAAGATGGTACCATTTCCCTTGAGAGTCCTGTGATGAATAAAGTGGTAAGTATCACCAAGCAATGTGGGTACAGGGTTTCCACTTAGGAAGATCCGAATGGCGTTGACATCAATGAACTCTTCAACATTAGCAAACAAAACTAAACCATAGACAAGTAAAGTGAAGATTGCTTCAAAGGCATCCATGATGTTCATCTTAGCTAAGTAGAAAGCCTTATCTATCAAGAACTTAGAGGGTAGGCCCTTGATTCCATTCTTGGTGGTAAGGTTAGCCTTGATTTTAGACATTTCCAAGTGAATAGCATCAGCAATATCCTTTGGTGAAGGAATCTTTTCTAAACCACTGAAAGGCTCTTGCTCTAATACAAGTAGACCGAACCAATAAGAATACTCATCTAATGTTGGAACAAGTTGGTAGTCAGGAAAGGTGAAGCAATGGTAAAGAGGGTCATAAAACTGCACCAACGTGTCAAGAACTCCATCTTCCATCTTAGTCCTAAGAATACCATTCAATCTTCCATAGCATTTCCTGAAGTCTTCAGGGCAAGACACCAAAGTTGCCAGCTTTTTCAACTCTACCAAGTTGGGCTTCTTGAAATTGTCCTTCTTAGTGTTCCTTTTCTCAAGATCCTTGAGACCTATGATTTGCAAAGGAAAAGACGACTGAGTTCCTTAAAACCAACAATGGGTGCAGGGATGAATGCATGCAATGCGCAAAACACGCAAATACATATATACATGCAATAAAACACACAAGGCCTAGGTTTAGGGGTCACATGCGTGGAGCCATGGTCTACCCATCCCAAGAGGTGTGTACTATGGGTTTATCGTCTGTAGAACAGGGTTCTAAAAAGTTCCCATAGTCATCGATAAATCTTTTGGATATTATCGGCCTACACGACTACTTGTGTGGGTTAATAATATTCTCAAGATAAACTCGTCTGAGTGTAGTATCGCATGACAACCATCACAGGTCTACACCTAGATAATCACTGCACTACGTCCTAAAAAGGCCAAGTGGGGTGAAGGGTAACTAAAGGTCCTTAGTATCACGGACTCCCAGGTCAGAAAGAGTGACATCAATACGACTACTCGCATCAGACATCAATAATCCCAAAGGGGCCTCCGCTGAGCATGGTCATCATATGCCAAACATGTTAGGCCTACTCCTAACAGCCGACTATTATTTACACCACAATCTTATCATATGTGTACTCTCAAGTCCGGGTTAGGACTTATCTCACCACTCAAAAGTAGCAGCCCTGCCAAACAGAAGAACCCAAGCAGATGTAGATATACAAATATATAAATATACACAAGTAGACAGGTAAACAAGCATATAAATAACACAAGCACAAGCAAGGTGGGCTTAATCCTCAAATCTCATAATCCCCAGTGAAGTCGCCATTTCTGTTGCAGTGAGAATCGAATATCAAGCTATTAATTAACTTGAATCACAAATCTTTGAAATTCACCACCGAGCTTTGATTTATCCTAAGGAAAGGGAAAAGATCGAAGAAAAACCCTAAGTGCGCTATGTAAGGACACAGCTAAGAGATCTAAGGTTCGGGGGTTGGTTATACCTAGGGAAGGTGTTAGCATCCTAGATATCTGTAGTACTCTACAGGAACCTCTTGTTTATATTTGTGTTATGCTATGTTTGCTTGCTAATGGAAATGTGCTAAGGCTAAGATAAAGACCTATGGTAAAGACCAAGGTGCTAATGGTAAAGACCTAATGGTAAAGACCTACGGGTATTTACACTAAGTATGCTCGCCAAGACGTCGTATCTCGTGCCTACGTATCCTAATAAGGAAGGAATCAGAGCATTCATAGTTCACCTCAACTAGGGTTAAGGAACCATTGACTTTGGTCAAAGTTCCAAGGGGAATGAGTATTCATGATCATGATACTCACATAGAGTTAAAGAACTCTCTAAGTCTAAGTTGAGAGGGTAAGACTAAGAGGTTGACTTTGAACAAAGTCAAAAGGGAAGTGAATACTCATAATGATGAGAATCACATAGAGTTGAAGAACTCTATCCTAGTTTCTAAGTTTCAAGGGGTGAATGGCTCTAATAAGGCAAAAGGGAAAGGAAACATCATTATGATGATGATCTCACAGAGTTGAAGAACTCTAGGTTAATCCTAAGTTAGAAGTTAAGTGGCTCTAATAAGGACAAAGAGGGAAGTAAGTATCTATGATGATAGTGCATACAAGAGGAGGTGAGGATCCTAACCTAAGCTAGGTCAAGGAGGAAAGGCTCTAATGAGGCCAAAGGATTGACCCTAAAAAAGGTCAAGGGAAAGGGATGGCTCTAATGAGGCCAAGATGTAAATGATGGCTCTAATGAGGTCAAGATGTAAATGAGCTATCTATGACATTAAAGTCAATAGAGAGACTTTCCTTTAGAATGAGGGGAACAAAGAGGGTTAAGGAGAAGAGCTAATAAGCTAGCCTCACTTAAAGGGATAACTTCATAAAGTTGGAAAAATAAAAGATAACAAATGATATTCACACATGAATTGAGTTAATAAAACACATAAATATAACACATGGATGATGATGGTGAATGTGATGACACTCAAAGTAAACACTTAAGTAAGTTAAGTATTAAGTTAATACACAAGGGTTATTCATTACTTGAACAAGGTAAATTCCTAAACGGATCATGATACAAGTCTATACATGTTAATCAATTAGGTGATGACCTAACATGGGGATATTCTTTGACAAAACCTTTGTACAAAAGGGAAAGTATCACCTAAGTTTGTATTTGAAGTCCACTTTGAAGAAAGGGAGAAGTTTAAGTGTTTTAGGTACATATGTACATGGTGTGACCTAAATTGAAAGTTATGTACACATCAAGATGTTGTAAACATGGGGAAAATTCCCTGATTGTAGGTAAAGACCTAGCTAAAACTTCAAAGGGGATGGTGAAAGTTTACAAAGCTTTACATATAAACATATACTTAAGAGTGTACCTAAATCAAACTATACAAATATGTGTAAGTTCAAGTTATGGTTTAAGGATCTAAACATGTTAAGACAAATTTGTTCAAATCCTACAAGTACCAAGAAAGACAAGGGATGCAACAAAAGAAGTTAAAACATCCTAAGAAAACCCTAAAATATACACACTTTGCATATGACTATATCCCTATAAAATTAATATTTTTAGAAAATATTTAATGCCATAAGAAATTAGGCAGCAAAATGAAAATAATGCAAAAAGAGTGGGCTCAAAAGCATAAAGTATGAGGAAGTTATGGCTTGGTGAAGTTGTGAAGCAAAACAAATAAACTAAGTGTCAAAAATAAAGGGGAATGGTCTAAAAGGCTTAACCAACTGAGCCATTTGTGTGGCTTGTATAACATGTGTGTTTGTTAAAATAAATAGGAAAACTCCACCTGAATACTAAAACAAAACACGCGTGGAAAAATGGACAAAAGGGTTGATATCAGAATCGAACCCCAGACATGAGAGTGGTAAGGCAAGGCAAGGCAATAGGTTGCGCCACTGGGGTGGCCATTACATCCGGTTATTAAACTAAAACTAAAATATAATATATGAAAACAAATTCCTAAAACTAAAATGGCCATGGTGCTATCATCTTCTTCCTCTAGTTCAAAGTTCGGAAAAACCTAACTCACTCATTTCTCAATGGATTTTAAAAATGTAAACATGAAAATCATTCTATTTTTCACAAGGAATACAAATGTAACATTTAATTTCATTTTCATCAACCACACATTAAACAATCATGACTGCAACAGAAGGAACCCTAATTCTAAAATCTATAGTGAAACTCTATGTAGCACAGATTCTAATCAGTTAACATGTGGTAAACATTCCTTATATGATGACAAACAACATGGTATTTCAAATGAATGTAAATGATATCAGAATCATAGACTTAGGAATCAAGCTATGCTTACCTATTGGAGTTGGGTCCAATGCCCTCTTCAACTCGTTACATTCACTTGTTGATGATTCAAACTGCCTCTATGAACTCCCAGGAAGGTTTAAGAATGATTAGTTTGTACTGAACTGGCCTTAAACTTGGTACTCGAATCCTCTTGCAAGAATGAAAAACCAAAACTTGAACTCCAAGAAAATGGAGTTACATTCACAAAATGGGACTTGGAATAGTTCAAGTGATATTAATGGAAGGTGATGGAAGGTTTAAATTGGATTGAAAATGTCAGAATGGAGATTTGGATGAGTTTGTGCAGAAAGTCAACACTTTCAAGGGTTAAGTGTTGACTTTCTAGTCTATGGTGTTTTGGATGATTGTGAGGGTTTGAATAGGTTCAATGGATGTTTTATGGTTTGTGTTGATGGTTTGTTTGAAGATTTTGTGGTTGGAACTGATTATGGAAGTGTTTGTGCAAATGAGAGGTTTCTTGCTTCAAAGGGTGACTTGATGCAAGAACTGGTTTCTCTCACTTTGCTTAAGTGTTTTCTGGATTTTTGTTGTGTATTTTGAAGTGTGTTGGGATGCCTTATTTATAGGAAAAAGGGTGAGAGAGGTCAGATTGAGGAAATGCAACTGATGTGGTTTTGGTTTGGTTGAAACTTAGTTGAAATGCAAGTGGTGGTTTGCAAGAGTTCATGGTTCCAAAGCATTGTACTGACCTCTTCTAGAGTGGTTAACAGTTCAGTTAATTTATCTTGATGCAAGGGCAAGGTGGAGTGCAGAAGGGACAAGTTGGTAGATCAATGAGCTGACTTTGTGCATAAAGTGAACTTTTTCAAAATGGTAGTCAAGCCTTTATGCCAATAATGGAAATAACACTTGGTAGATGCTCAAACTTGTTGGATAATGCTCCCAAACTCGTGTAATCTTCTGACCAAATGAAGATTTGCAAGTAATCACATCTGATTTGCAAAGATTTGCTGCATTGGAATGGTTTTGCTTCAAATGCATCAAGAGAAAAACATGGAAAATCAAGTTTCAAACCTCCAACTTTGTGGCTTCGAAACTCACAACTCACACATTGGATTTGGGAGTTCTTGTACTTTCTAGAAAGCCCCAAGTATGCTCTATAATGTTCATGTTCACTTTAAGTCCTGAATCCAAAGGGATCAAGGTGAAAAATTGGGTTGAAGTTAGCTGCAAATTGAGGAAAAATGTGAAATTTCACTAAGTCCTAAACTTGACTTGAACTTCCAAGCTTCATAACTTAAAAACTAAGCCTCTTTTGGGAAATGACCCTCTAATACATTTTAAATTTCATAATGAGTGCTTCAAATTGAGCTTTGGATCACAAAAAATGGATGTGTGGTTTGAAAGTTATGACTCTTCAAAGTTCACACAAGGACTAGGGTTTTCCACACTTAAAAAAATTTCATTCATCCAACTTTGCCCTTTTTGCAAGAAACCTCTTAAATCTTGATTTCTCATGCTCCAATTCAAAGATCCAACATGTCTTTATGGAATATGGCTTGAATGCTTCATCTTGGACCCAAAATATCAAAAGTCAAAGGTTTGATTTTTCAGACAAAACCCTAATTTCTTCATGAATTCAACCGTGTGATCCTTAATGACCTTGCTTTCTCAAACTTCCCAAACCTCATAGATGACTTCCAAGGGTGTATGAACATATGGAATCATGTCCCAAGACTTGGGATCATGCCTTGGTCAAAACTCAAAGGCATGGTTGACTTTTCCTAACAAAACCCTAATTTGGGGCCAGATGAACTTGAGGCTCGTTGCACTTGTGATGGGAGTCAAACACACTTGATTTATTGATGAATGAGGTCTCTTGAATGTATGTAAGCTCAATTAGTTGGTGAACCAATCAAGACATTGACTGATCACACCAAGATTCCCTTGTAATCCTTTAGGTCAAAACCCTAATTTTCACAACTCCTGATTTTATGGTTCCTCTTTGATTTCTCTTGATCCAATCACATAAGACCATGGAATATGACTTGAAAACCTCATGATTAGCCCTCAAGACCAATGATTGAGCTTTTGGAGTCTCAGTTGACTTTCTTGACCAGATGAATTCAAACACCTTTATTGACCACCTAATGAACACTTGGGATGGATGTATTGAGTCAAGGAAGTGCCTTTGAAAAGTGTGAGAACTTGGCTTGTGGATCTTGCCCTTTCCTTCTGAAAAACCCTAGCTTTCAAATAAAAGAACAAACTAGCAGGATATGATGGTTAGTTGACAATGCATAGATGATTGATCCCTAATGCAAATGCAAAGATGTCATGACATCTAAGGTTTAAAATTTGGGGTATAACACACGGTCCTGTAAAAAAATAAATCATCGTCAGAAACTTGTAATATAATAATAAACATAATTTAAAAAGAATGAATCCAACTAATTTTACCTCTCTGTCCTAGATATGTCTGGCATTATGGTCCGGGTAAAGAGGCAACAATGAAAACTCTAATGGGCCTCCTCCAAATACCTCTGCTGCCTCATCAGCCTAAGGCCCCTCTGGTGCCTCTAGTGACTGAAGTACCTTCAGTGACTCGGGTACCTCTGCTGCCTGAGTAGGTGAAACCCGTGACCTACGGGAAGATGGAGCCTCTAGTGACTGAGGTACCTTCAGTGACTCAGGTACCTCTGAGGTACCTTTGGTAGTGATATTTTGTACGGTTGTGATTGTACCAAAACGTTTTTAGGATTGTAACTACATATACATTTTTGTATGGTCCATAATGATTTAAAACTTCATAATTATGCCTTAGGTGTTGTTAACAAAAACACATTGTAATGTCTCAATTTTGGTATCTTGCATTTGTCTAATTCAATAACATGAGTCCCCCTTTTGAATTTAGGATCACAGAAGACCCCTTATTGTAGATATAAAATCCAAACTAGATAATCTTTTGTGCTACTTAGACAATCGAAGGTTAGTTAAAATCAAGTACCATTCACCACTGATCGATAATCAAGGGAAGATTGAGTTCAATAAGTTTGAGCTGAAGTAATATGAATATCTAAGTTATGTGGAGTAAATTTCACTGTTATGCAACAAAGGGTCCAATTAAAATGGATGTGAAGCTTGCAAAATCTACCGATGACATTCTGAAGATGATGAAACGTCATGAATCATCTATCAATGGCTAAGCTATTTTCAGGTTAGGTTCATGTTATGTCATGTTTGTTGGAACAAGTTTGGTTCTATAACTATCCTTGAGTTTTGATGATAACAAAGTATAAAAGAACAATTTTGTTCTCTAATAATTTGTTGAGTGTGTAGACTCTGAGCAAGCTAGAAGTGAAGTAAAGCTAAATCTGATCAAGTAACAAGATGATAGAAGATGGCTTTGATCATGCCAAGATGTTGGACAAAGCTGATCAAATCAGACTCTGAACTTTGGCCTTAAAGAGACTCTGGATATAAAGACTTTGGACCTTGATAAAAGAGACTCTGAACATTGGACATCATCAGTATCTGAACCCAAGTGATCACTTGAAGTAGTTCTGAAGTAAAAGTCAACTCTAGTTTCACCAGTCAACACTTATGAAGTAGACATCTCTGATGCACTATATTTTATTCTAGCCTCATTTTTCTCATTAGACTCCGAAGTTTATTCTCAAGGCTATGAACTCTGAACATGCGTTAAGCCTTTCATATGCAAAGACAACGTTTTAGAGTGATATAATGGATGGATAATTTAT
The DNA here is from genome assembly GCA_022829125.1 of Lathyrus tuberosus. Classification (NCBI taxonomy): domain Eukaryota; kingdom Viridiplantae; phylum Streptophyta; class Magnoliopsida; order Fabales; family Fabaceae; genus Lathyrus; species Lathyrus tuberosus. Next base: position 2,857,638 of record JALAZF010000118.1, on the reverse strand, counting down.
GTGAGCAGTACAAGATAAGCATCAAAACCAAAAGGAATGTACTATAAACAACTATAAAATATTTTCTCTACTCTACCCTTAATTTACGGCTGAACCTACCTACTCTACAACTGTGGTGTACTATTGGAGAAGTTTCCAACTCCATCCTCCAACGACCTTATTTTTTCTTCTATATAATGAGGATAAAGGACTTGTGAACTAGTGGATGATAATGAATTATTAAGAGAAGAAGAAGAAATGAGAGAAAGCTTGTGCGTAGAACTTGAAGAAACTTTATGATGAAGAAGATTAAATAAAGCAAAAACATCTTTATGAAAGATAAAATAGAATAAACACTTTGAGCATCAATTCAAACATTCCCTAGTGTAAAACCTGAATTTCATTGTGTGTATTCTGCTTAGCAAGAAGCATCCTTGTAAACACAATCAACTTGATTAACAATTATTGATTCCCTTGAGAGACTAAGTTTAGTCAAAATTCTCAAGAAGTCATTGATGGTTAGTCTTTGAGTTTCATTTCCTTGAGATACTAGGTTATAGTCAGAATTCTCAAGAAGTCTTGGACAATTGGTCTATGAGTTGTATAATCAGTTTGATTACTGGATTAAGTCCTTATTGAGAAGGCAAAACAACTTAGGCGGGTGGACTGGAAGTAGCTTCGTTAACAGCGAACCAGGATAAAAATACTTGTGTTCTTTATCTTTGTCTCATCTTTTCTATTTGAGTTCTTGGGTGTCAAAAAGTTTTAAATATAGAAACCCAATTCAAGTCCCCTTTCTTGTGTTTCTTGAATCTTCAATGTTATGTTGATGTTAAGTTATGTTAAGTTATATTCATATCACGATAATGTCATGTTAATTTTCTTGTAATAAAATGTTAAGATAAAGTGTCAACAAAATAAAAATAATTTAGTACAACACAAAATAATCGAAACAACCCAAAATAATTTCAGATATAATAAATAATGAACAAACAAATAAAATCTAAGTTAGTCCACCAATATCAATGTGTTCTATCCACGATAACTCGACATAGACCTCACCATCTAGGTGCACCAAACCCATGAGGTTATCAGAAACAAGTGATATCATTTACAATTGCTGCTAGTCAGCCATACCAGATGGAAGCGGTGAAACGTCATCTAAATGTCCACCATCATGTGAAGGTACAATATCATTTGCATGCTCAATAGGTGGGATGATACGAGTGTGTGATACTCTAAAGTATCACTCTAAATAACCATCCAGACACTATATAGGAAAAGATACATCTATTACATTTTCTCTAATAGCACGGGCACTGCTTGAAGTTGCATGTCTTTACTACCTTAAGGGTTATGGTTTTGTTGCTTGTCTTTTAAGCTTTTGGTTTTAGTTTTATGTCATTGAGTCTCCTAATAAATTGTGCATTTCTAGAATATGTTTTAGCTTCATATTTTAGCATGCATAAATCAAAATTTTTTTGTTATAGTTTAAGCAATATGCTTCAAGTCATTTTGTCAAGTTTTTGGATCAAGAACTATATTTGAGATTGGTTTAAGTCATAGCATTGGTAGAATCTCAAAACCTCTTTAAAATTGCAAAAAATTGAGATTTTAGGAGTGTGATTCGAATCATACATCCCATGACTCAAATCAAATGAAACAAAGACTTTTAGGAAATGTTTGAAGCTATCATGACTCGAATCACAACTTGTACTTGATTCAAATCATGACACCCTTAATTCAAAAAACAACTTGCACTTGATTCGAATCATGCAAGACAACATTTATATGATTTTCCACTGTTACATTTGATATGAATCACATGTTTCATGACTCAAATCATGTGACTCAAATCACACATATTGTGACTTGAATCAATCAAATGAGTTTCTCATATGTTTTAGATCTTGATTCAAATCACTTTTCCATTTGACTCGAATCATACTTTTTGGCTTACGACTCGAATCAAACATCATTTTCACTCATTTTTGTGTTAGTGAAGGCTCTAAAAGATTTGACTAAATTTTGGTAAAACATGGTGTTGAACAAGATGTTCCAACATGATGAAATCTGCTGAAGGAAGACATGTCAGACAAGATGTCCTAGCTTGTGGACTCGACATCTTGGTCTGATATAGCAGGTTGTTGCGGATCTAGTCCAAGATTTAAGACACAATCAGAACATGGATCAAGGAATAACCAAACAAAGATTTTGAAGTGCATAGACTGCTGAAGATTATAAAAGGAAGACCAAGACCTAGGATAGAATAAGAATTCTTATTAAGACTTTTGTGAAGAAAAATAAGGGTTTAGGGTTGTGAGAGTCGTGTACTTTCTTGTGTTGTAAGTCACCCTTTGTATCGTTTGATACAATATGGTAGACATAATTTTACAGATTCAGAAACCTGTAGGTAATGAATTGTATATTGTTCTTGGATGAAGCTATTAAGAAAATTCAAATATTATTGTTAGTCAAGAGTCTTGACTGAATTTTGTATTGGAAGGGGTGTCTTTCAATTGAACAGTTGATGCAGTTGACGGAGGTTGTAATTGTTAGATATCACTAAGGTGATTTAGGGATTAAGATAAGTTTCTCTTATCTAGATGGAGTTTCTAGATAGAATTGCACTGGGTAGGGAATTAAGTGATAAGTTACCTGAGGTTGTATACTTAGAATTAATACTACTGATAGTGAATTCATTCCTGGCTTGGTAGCCCCCAGATGTAGGTGAGTTTCACCGAACTGGGTCATCATATCTTTGTGTTATTTATCATTCTATTATGATTAATTCAGTCTGTACCTATGCTCTGAAGTATATGTTTTGACAGATGTTGAAACATCTGTCATGACACTGTTTTGACCTTGAATTTTCAGAGTGTTCTTGACTTTAAGAGAAAATAATGTTTCTGTTCTGTCCTTGTTCAGTTTAGCAGAGATCAATGTCACGACATCTCTTAGGACATCTGTGATCTGCTTGCCAAAATTTCAGTTAGATATCTAACACCTATAAGAATCATTTTCTCTCAAAACCTTCACAGTGTTAGAAAGCACACATTTCAAATATTTATTTGAAAACTCACAAACCACTTGTTCTCTAATATTTTCAAAAGAGTTTTGAATCTTTCTTAAACACTTGCAACCAATTTCTTTCATCCTCTACCTCATTATTTCTCCATTGTTGCATTGATCTGAATCTCATCTTTGGAGATTTGTGATTGTTGATGATATTCATTTGTGAATTTAACGTTTCTTTGAAGATTTGATAAAAATTTCAAAGGTTCGCAAAGTGTGTGGTGATGTGGATGGTTTTGACAATTCCAGTGGAAAAGAAGGAGGCTCTTCTCTCTAGGTTCATCTTGGCAGTGTTGTGTGGAAGCCTACAGATAAAGTGGGAATTCTTCTCAATCTTCGGACATATCAATGCTAAAGATACTGATAGGATCGAGTAAAAATCGTTGTAGAACGGAGACTTAGGAGCAGGTTGTTGGGGCTGGAAGATTAAAGACAATTTCACAAAGAGTTCAGTTCGTAGACCATGTAAAAGTCAAGGAACCAGATTAAAGATCTTTATATTTTTAGCGTTAATTTGGATAATGATATTGTACTAAACTCATGTAATCTTTCACAAATATTATTCGAGACTAGAGTAGGCGCAAAATCGAGGAAGAACGCGGCGAACTAATATAGATCCCGTTGTACATCTCTCTCTCTCACTCACACACTATCTCTCTCTCTCTCTCTCTCTCTCTCTCTCTCTCTCTCTCTCTCTCTCTCTCTCTTCTATTTAATTTCATAAACATTGTATGTTAGGCCGTTCTTTATTGCTTTCTAAAATTGCATGCAATTAGGATTTCTTCTAGTAGCGATTTATTTTTAAGGTGTAGGTTTTGTTAGAATTGGAACTTTACTTTTGTCTTGTTGAAAATTAAGTTGAAAAACTATGATTGTAGAATCCACACAGTGTTGGTGTTGTAAAATCACATTTCTCACGTAATTTTTTTCAATTATTTAATACAACTCATTAGTTTGTACAATTGGATGAATTTGTGTTTCAATCATGATTGTGTTGTGAATCGTTTAAGTCATTACGTTCCAATTCTAATCTATAATAATAATTGCTATATTTGATCAAAGTTGTTTCCGCCATGCAAAATCATTTTTGTTTTATAACTCAGATAAAAAAATTTTAAACTATTTTTAACGAAAGTTTTAATTTGGAGGTTTATTCACTCCTCTAAACCGTTGAATACTCCATATTCTCGCCTAATACACCTCATAATGTTATACCTAATCATCTATTAATGTCCCTAAATGGTACGACAAAGACTGGTCTAGAAATGCCTTGAACATAGCCAAACTAGCGCAAACACCTCTCAGCTAAATGTGCAGCAATAAGATTCTCCCATCGCAGGTAACCAGAAAAAGATAGTCTCATCGAACTCCCGATGCACTATTTGATCTCCACAGGGTGTCCATATGACATCATTAAGGGTTAAGGCATAGATCCTCCTCATGTAATCCAGATGATTGCTTGAATAAAAATGCATTGAGCTCCATTTGGTGGCCTGTGGAGAGCCATCTATGACATTATCATGATCACGCCTGTCATGAATAGACGAGAAATGCTCTTATATCCAACACTGTAGTAAAATATATAACAATACAATTGTACTTTCTAAAAGGTACAAATGTGTAACAACCCCTCCTGAGTGAGGGTTGTCAGATGATTTAGGGTTTTATGGGGTTAGAGCTAGCTCACACGAGGAGGTGAGAAGCTCTGTTTATGGAGTATTTTATGCGTTAAGGATTGAATCCCTCCCATATCTAAGCTTGAGGCATTTATAGGGTTCCCAGGTGCTAAACATTAGAGAAAGTCAAGCCCACTTTCTCCACTTTTCCCTTAATTCCACAGTGAGGAGCGGTTTCTTCACCATTAATAGGGATAACTATTTTTCCACCTTTCTCAAATCTTCATGTCACTATGGAATACTTAGAAGGAAGTGAAAAGACATATGGTAACTCTCTCAGTAAAGAATTTGTAGAGTTGCTAGGGCTCCCTCTTGAAGATACGATCATTGAACCTAGAGACAAAGTATAAAAATACAACTACATCACCGCTATATCCTTTATTATGAAGGAACCATCATCATCCATACCCTATCACTTCATTGTTGGGTTCATCCATCCTAAGTCATATGACTCACTATGTGATTAATCACATACTATTTCCTAGAAAAAACAACTTCAGCCTCATAACCCAACCTGATTTCGAAACAATATGGTTAGTAGAAAACAAATTCAAGATAAACCGTGCATAAGAAGTAATTGAATACATAATGGAGAACAAGCATGCTTTCCATATATGAACCTAGTCACAAAAATTCTGGAAGAAACATGATTCAACTTTGGAGATCAAGATTTCAACGAAGAGACAAATAAAATTGGAAAATTTGTCTTACCATCAATGAAGTTTGAGATCATAAGTGGAAGAATAACTGAAAAGTCCTCATAAGATGAGAAGGAAAGAAAATCCAAAAGTCAAGAAATACCCATAGAATTAGACATCACTGACAACTCCGTTCCTGAACTACCCACAATCAAAGACATACTCAAAATCATAAGTGGTAAGATAGATGTAGTCAATGACAAGATCGACTTCATAGTCCAACACTTCATTCCAGACCAATATCAACTACCACATGACCTATTTTTTATGATAATCTTGATATAGAATAATCTCACCTATGTCTTTAAATTTCTTGCTATTTCCTGCTTTTTACAATTTCAATAAAGCAATTTCAATTCTTGTACTTTTCCATTTCGCAAATTTCCCTTTTGTAATTTGAATTCTTAGCAATAATATGAGTGATTTTTTTATATGTCCTTATTTGCACATGTTTCCATATTTACCTCCCGCAATGCATCTTTCTTCGCCTTTTTTATTTTGATAAAGGGGGAGAAGTATACTCTCTATTTAACTCAGAGGGAGTATAATTACTCCAAATATATATGCGTTACTCTCTGTTTAACTTAGGGGGAGTTTAATTACTCCAAACATATATGTGCTATTTTATTTTATTCCACCTCCCTAGAGAGACATGTTGTCATCATCAAAAAGATGGGAGAATGTGGAACCTTGTTTTACAGGTGATATACTTTTTACAAGGACAACAAATTTTGATGATGACAACTAATGATGATGACTCCAGTGTCTTCTAACAAGTCAAGCATACGTGATTAAGCAGATAAAGATGCAAACCTAAGTATTATGGTTTGATGAACTTGACTATCTAATAATGGAAACCAAATAGAATATAATCTCAAGCCTCATCTCAAGAAAACTCAAGCAAGTGTCTACAAATTAAATCATCTAATAAAGTCTTAAAGTGCAAGAAAGCCCTACCTTAGTTTGAGTGAATATTGTGTAAAGCAAAATGGATTCTCATAAAAATGCATGGCTAAATCACACACACACACACACACAAACTTATTTTCAAACTAAATTTTCTTGAAAAAATATCTTAAAAAATGTCTTGAAGTTGTGCCAGATGAATTGAGAGAAGTCAGAATTATTGTGGGTGAAAATTTCTCTTTTCTAATCAATTAGGACACTTATCTAATCGATTATCTCAGTTTAAAATTGAGCTCTAATTGATTACGACATAATCTTAATGATTACAATGGCTATATATCTTTTCTTTACTATTTTGAACTGGTAATCGATTACCTTTGAAGTTTTAATCGACTAACATTAAGTGATAATCAATTAGATTGTCTTAAAAGGAATTAAAATCAATTTCCTTTTTGAGCCAACCACTAGCCTATAAATAGATGCACTTTCCCCCATTTCAAATCATCCAGAATCGTGTTTGGACACTTCTCTCTCTTTGTCTCTCTGTCTCTCTAAACTTTCCTTTTACTTTCTCTCACTAATATTTTAGTCGGAATGCTTCTGCAAGAAAGTTCTTTTGTGAATAAGAATAAGTTGTAATTCTTGAAGGGTATAATTGTAAATTCTCCCAGGAAACTTTTGTTTATACCTTGGTTGAATATTATATATTTAGGATTTGTTTAGGTTATAAGCTAAACATGTAAAAGCTTTTTTGGTTGGGGATTGTGTGATCAATCCCTTGTTTAGGTTCGAGATCAAACCGTGGTAAAATCTCTTTAGGTTCTTAGTTAACCCATGGTAAAACCAAGGATAGGTTAAAGATTAACCCGAAATTAAAAACTTGGATAAGGTTCCAGATTAGACCAGTATTAAAATCTCCTAGGTTATTGGTTAGCATATGTAAAACCAAAGTTTAAGGTTCGTGAGCTCAGCCAGTGGTAAAAGCTTACAAATTTTATTTAGAAGCTTGAAGAATTACCACTCCACGATTCTTATGGAAAGAAGACTACCTACCTCAATCCATCTTTTGGAAGAGAATACTCAAACTGCTAAATTCACTCCCCTCTTGTGTGTGAAGTCACATGTCCAACAACCCTTACATTGTCAATTTGCTGCAAAATGATGTAAATTTTGTATTTGATGACAAATGAAAAACAACCTACTAAACATCGATACGAATGTTTCCCTATCGACTTGTGTCTAGTTTATAAAGAAAGCTCTAATTTAAGAGTTTAAAGAGCTTCGGCTAGATGTCTGTGAGAACTACCAAATCTATAAGAGGAAACTAAGCACTTTCATGATAAGATTATTTTTAGGAAAGAGTTCACTATTTATCAAAAGAATTTATTGTTTATTGATCGAAAAAATAGCAAGTGTACTATTTTGCCTCTGTAGTAATAAGGGAGAAAGTCTCAAATGGCAATCTCAAAGACTGCTTGAGGATATAGAGTTCTTAATTCAATTAAACTAAACAAAAGCTTGGGGGTTTTGGATTGTTGGGTGGACTTATAAAGGAATTTCACATAAAATAAAGAAAGTAATGGAATTGTTTAGAAAATATATGAGTAAACTATGATAGAGATGGCGTGTGATCTGACTCAGTAACAACTCTGAATTAACATTGCAACAACTTATTTTAACTAATTGATTACCGATTCTTTAGAATGTTTACTCCTAAGTCCTTAGTGAGAAAACCTTTAATCATACACCCTAAATTCTATGTCCATAGAGAATTACAGATGAAATTAAGCAATCAATTATCAAGAATATTCCGGTTTATATAGGGGGGTCCTAGTCCTAGGTGATATCTACTATAGAATAATCCAAAGCAAAACATTAACAACGGCGGTCCAGCCTAATCGTTAATCAAAAATCAAACCCTGTTTGTCCGACAGGGCAAGCATTAAGAATAGCTAGAGATCAAATCAATTATGAAAAACAAGAGATTGTTATTGCAATACTAATATCAGAGTCATTATAGATTCAAATCAGGGACATCCCCTAGCATTGGGAGTTTTAGCTACGTATATTGTTCAAAGAAAATACAAAGTAAAAACTCGACATTACAAGAATTTGGATAAACTCGGATCGTCAATTGCTTTCGCTCATGAGAATCCTTCGTCTTCCGAAAACCTTGTGCTCTCCAATATTTGATTTTATAATTCTTCTCCCATCTAAAAAGTCCCCATCTCTTTTCCTAAAACTCTTCTAAATAGCAAAAACTCAAATAACAGTAAGTGGAAATCCCAGAAATGGCCACCAGGTCAACATTCAGTGAAAAGTAAGGAAAATGGGAAAATTAGCGTCCAAGCCAACACGGGCCGTGTCAGCTGACACGGGTGGCCGTGTTGGCTCCTGTATTCTGTAAATAAATTTTTCAGTGCCAGGACTGCTGACACGGGTGCCCGTGTCAGCCCACTGCTTTTTCACACTTTTCATCATTTTGTCAACATCCTGACACGGCCCATGTCAGGGGACACGGGTGGCCGTGTCAGGCCCTCTGCCTCTTGCCAATTTCATTCCCGAAAACACTAGATTATTCACTTTCTCGCTCCAATTCTTCCTGAATGCTTACCTGAACCTAAAAACATTGGAAAGACACAACCAAAGCATAAAATGAGGTAAACGGAAATAAAATGCAACTAAACATATAAGAAGATTAACTAAAACTAACGGTAAAATAATGCATAAAAACCACTGATCAAACTCCCCCAAACTTAAACTTTTGCTTGACCTCAAGAAAAATGCTTGCATAGAGATTTTTCAGATAAAACGGTACACATCAAATGAAAGACTTGTGAAGGTAAGTTGTGTCGATACTCATACGTGAGTCTTTATTCCGATCGGCTAAAACTAGTTCTCTTGGTAATCATCCGTTAACAAAGGTATTACACAAACACATACCGCGGTAAAACCACGGACGTAAATCCCCCTTTCGGTCACCTCTTCAACTATGCTTTGGGCTTAAGTCTGTTCTTAGATTTTCTACCCCTTTCATTCGGATAATCTGATTAAGGCATTTATGATCGTTTTCCCTCACGTGTAAAAGATTGATCAAAACTTTTTTGAGGCACCTTTATTCTTTTTTCTCGCTCATTGGCATTTATTAGTCGACTTTGGGACGACAATTGAGACTCAACCTCCGTTAGGCTAAATAACTGGGTGAGGGTTACCCAACTTAGAAGAACCAGTTGTCTTTATCACCATTATTCATTTTTTTCAGTGCATTTGGTTATTCTCCCAATCAACCATATACATGCAATTCTTTTTAATCATGCCGGATTATCACTATGAACTAATCGGGGAATACTTCTCAAATCCAAGTACTATGGCACAAATCTACATGTTGGACTCGTTTCCTTACTCTAGGAAATCTAGGGTGTTCAGGTAATACCTCAATTTCCAAATTTTCCCAATGTCCCTAATTCTACCTCCTCTTCCCTCAAACTCTATACTTTCTTGACCACCTCGAAATCACAGTATTCACAAGAAAAATTTTTACAGCTCTAGTTCGGGGAGAACTTAAAGTAGTTTCAATAAAACAACACACAAAAACAAAAATACAAGTACTAAAAGGAAAAACTAAAAAAAAACAGTAAATCCTCCCCCAAACTTGAACTACACATTGGCCCCAACGTGTTAAAACAAGAGCGAGAAAGGTTACTCACAGAGATCCTTACTGAGGAGGCTGAAGGTAATGTGACACCAATTGCTACATCATAGCTTGCACCTATAAGGTCTCGTTTATTACCTGCAAACAAAACAAAATAAACAAAAAGAAAATGCTCAATCATTAAAAGCGTGGGTTGCCTCCCACGTACCGCTTCGTTTAACATCGCATGGCTCGTCGGTTTACTCCCCGTTGTTATGGGGAGTATTTCAGCTTCCACACTTTGTTGCTTGACCTCTTCGCAGCAAAGAACCGGTCAGGTTCATAGATAAGAGCTACTTTGTGCCTCAAGTCACCTCCAACTTCCATATCCTTACCTTTTCTTTTCTTGATTTCTTGAATGAATCTTTGAGTTGCCATGCTTAGTGAAGCTGATGACGATGACACCCTCTGAGAGCTTATGCTTGAGACTTTTCTGGTGGAGGTTTGTGATTTGGTTTCCCCCATATGTTCTGATCACGCCAATAGGAGAGCGATTATCTTTTTCGTCCACTTGGCTCTTGATTTCAAACACTTTCAAGGTTATCTCCTCATCAAATACTTTTAAAGTCAGGGTTCCTTTTTCCTTATCGAAGTTGCATTGACTTGTGAGCAAGAATGGTCGACCAAGAATGATCGGGGTTTCTTCATCTTCCGGAATGTCCATGATTTTAAAATCAACTGGAAAGCTAAATTCATCAATCATCACCAGTACATCCTCTGCTACCCCATATGATCGCTTAACCGCGTGGTCGGAAAATTTTAAATTTGTCCCTATATCACTCACCTTTCCAATACCCAGCTTTTTACAAATAGATAATGGCATGAGACTCACACTAGCACCCGAATCAATTAGGACCTTCTTGAAAGTTCTGTTCTTTATAGTGCATGGGATAGCTACAAATCCAGGATCTTTTCGCTTGATGGGGATTCTCCTACCTTGTGATATTTCACTATACTGCTCAGTTGAAATTTTCTGCTCCTCTCCCATTGGTCTCTTTTTCACGATTATCTCTTTCATGAATTTTTTGTACAATGGCATTTGCTTGAGTACTTCAAAGAAAGGCATATTTATCTCTAACTTTTTGAACATTGTGATAAATTTCAAAAAATATTTCTCCTTTGGATCCTTCTTCGTAATTCTCGGAGGATGGGGTAGCTTGACTTTGGGTTTGACCTCCTATTTCTTTTTCTCTTCAGTTGGCTTCACGGGTGGTAAAGCTATTTCCGGTTCTTTCCTGTTTTCTCTCACTTCCAGATCTACCTCTATACAATAATGATCATTTGTTGCCCTTTCTTCTTCTTCAACAACTTTTTAACTTCTTGTTGTGATAACATAAACATTCTCATGATTTTTTGGATTTGGTACTATCGCACTCGGGAAGGTTCCTTGAGTTTGCATGGAGAGTTGTTGTGCTATTTGTCCCATCTGAACCTCAAGATTTTTTATAGAAGCTGTGGTGTTCCTTTGATTATCTCGGGTCTCTTCTTAGAATTTATTATTTGTGAGTATCACGGTGAGAATCGGATATCAAGCTATTGATTAACTTGAATCACAAATCATGAAGTTCACCACCGAGCTTTGATTTATTCTCACCACTCAAGGTCACAACCCTGCATACAGAAAAGCCCAAGCACAAGCAAATATATATACAGATATAAATATGTACAGATATACAAGCAAGCAAATATGTTAGATAACATAAATAAAAACAAGGTGGGCTCAATCCTCTTAGGGGAGAAGTCCCCAGTGAAGTCGTCATTTCTATCGCGTGAGAATCGGATATCAAGCTATTGATTAACTTGAATCAAAAATCATGAAGTTCACCACCGAGCTTTGATTTATCCAAAGGAAAGGGTAAAGATTGAAAAAAACCCTAAGTGCACTATGTAGGAACACAACTAGAGATCTAAGGTTCGGGGGACCTAGGGAAGGTGTTAGCATCCTAAGTATCTGTAGTACTCTACAGGAACCTCTTGTTAGTATTTGTGTTATGCAAAAGTTTGCTTGCTAAGGGAAATGTGCTAAGGTAAGGACCTAGGGGTATATACACTAAGTATGCTCGCCAAGACATCACATCTCGTACCTACGTATCTTGACGGGAATGGAATCAGAGCATTCGTAGTTCCCCTCAATAAGGGTGAAAAAGGGTGAAAAATAGAAAAAGGTGGAAAAAGGAAAAGGTAGCTCGCTAGGATCTCGCAATCCTATGCCTACGTATTCTCAAGATGAACTTGAGAAATCAGAGTGTCCTTAATTCCCCTCAACGGGGGTGAGGAACACTTGACTGTGGTCAAGGTTCCAAGGGAAAGTAGGGTCTATGGCAAGACACCTACATGGAGTGCGGCGACTCCAAACCTAAGGCTAGGTAAAACGGGAAAAGAAATGTCCACTGCGGAACACCTAAATAGAGCACAGCGGCTCTAAACCTAAGGTTAGGTTAAAAAGGGAAGGCAAGTCTCGATCGCGCGGCGGTGTGAGATAAGGGAATGATGGACAAGGTTATCCTAAATGACATGGCAGTCAACGGGAACGGGTGGTTGCGACCAGATTTGTAATGGTGCTCCACAGTTTATGGCTTTGTGAGTATGGTCTAGCAGAAGATAAAAAGAAGGTTGGTGATTATGGTTGGTGAAGATTAGGAATGTATTTTCATTGAGGGAGCAAGGTGAAACGTTAATGAGAGCAGGAAAAAAATGAATAGAGGGAGCCTCAGTTTCGTTTCACCAAATCCTATTATTTTTCTACTTCATTTTGGGAATGGTTTTTGGAAAGATTAGGTTTGGTCGTGTTACTCTCTGGCTTTCTCTCGTGGCGGAAGATGGTAACATTAATGGCTTATGGAGGTTTGTGGTGGAAGGTTTATCGTGAAGGTGGAAAAGGTTTGTAGAGTTTTTGATGTTGAAAGATAATTGAAGGTTTTGAGGAAGGTTTAACGAGAAGATGAGGTTCTTTTGAAGATGCAGATGAAAGGATTTTTTCAGCAAGGAGCTTTTTGTTTTTCTTGTTTTCAGTCTCTTTTCTTTCTCTCCAGAACCTGTTTTTTAATTCTTATTTATTTCAAACCTTGCCTTGAGTTATTGTATGGTCATTTTCCATGGCAGATTCTGGGTTTGGAGCAGTGTTTTGGTTTGTATAGCAGTAACAGGTCTTGGTTTGTAACAGGTTTCATTATTGGTGCAATTCTTGGAGCAGGTCTTGGATAGCTGGTCTGTGAAGCATTGATTTTTTTTTGTTGGTGTGATGCAAGGACTTACAGCAGGAATTTGTTTGATGTTGGTTATTTGGAGTGTAGCTTGGAGTTGCAGGTTCGTAGCAGGTTGCAGCAGCAATTTTGGATTGTTTTGCTTGGAGTTTTGCAAGGCTACTTACGGCAAGAAGAGTTGCAAGCACAAGGCACATGGATTAGTTTTGATGAATATCTTGCGCATGCCTTGTACCGTTTTGGTGTGGTAGCAGGACTTTTGGTCAATGGTCTTGTTGGTTTAAGACAAAAGAAAACAAAACAATAATAATAAGAATTAAATGAAAACTATTTAAATCAAGTTAAGTTAAACTAATAATTTAAAAAAAATAAAATTAAAAATTAGAAAATTAAGATTTAAATTAAAACTAAATTAAATTAATAAAAATTAAACTAATTAAATTAACTTTAGACTAAAATTTAAACTAAATTAAAAATTAATCTAATCAAAACTAAACTAAAATAAATAAAAAAAGCTAAACTAAAGTAAAAATTAAATTAAGTTTAAAAATTAAAATTGTAATTAAAAATAAACTAAATTAAATATGAACAATGTAAAAAGATAAACTATATTGAATTTAACTAAATAAATTACATTAACTCTAAATTAATGACAAAAATTTAAATAAAGAAAAATAACATAAAGTTTAAATACTAAACTAATTATAATTGGGATTAAAATTAAAATTGAAATTAACACTAAACTAGATTAATTAATAAATAAATAAATCTATTTTAAAACTATATTAAAATAAAAGCTAAGCTAAAATAAAAATTAAATTAAGTTAAAAATAAAACTCTAATTGAAAATAAACTATATAAAAAAAACTAAATTTAAGAAAATAAACTAAATTAATTTTAAATAATCTAAGATAAAAATAAAAAAAGGAAATGGCGTGAAATGATAAAAAAAAAAAGGCTAAAATGCATGATTAACGATGTTTAACTAAAAATGCGAAAAAGGCTGACCTAAAATGATATGACAAAAATCGACGAATCTGAGGGTAAAAATTGGGGTGTGACAATGAGCTGCCATCTTCTCAATAGCTATCTCCCACTCTGCTTTCTGAGGATCCTGTTGTTGGTATTGAGGTTGATTCTGATCTTTTCAGGAGAAGTTGGGATGATTCTTCCACCCTGGATTATAAGTCTGAGAATATGGATTATTTTGCTTTAGAAAATTAATCTCTTCAATTTGTTGCACAGTCGCAACGCAATGTGCAGTAAAGTGTGGTCCACTACAAATCTCACAATTAACTGCTTGGACAGGTTTAACTTGGGCTACTTGTTGAGTACTTACATTCATCGTTTTCAGCCTTCTTTCTACCTCAACAGTAATTTGATCTTCCATCTTCACCACTTAGTTAGCCAGCTTTAGATCAATTATCCCTTCTGGTTTACTCACACTACGATCATACAGTTCCAAATGCTCGTTTGCTGCTATGGCTTCTATAATCTTTTTAACTCCAGTGGCTATTGTAAAGTTTGATGAGCCACCGACAGTTGTATCAATAAGTTGTTTGGTCTTCATCCTTAAACCATTCACAAACATCTGCATCTGTTTAGTTTGATTCATATTGTGAGTAAGGCATGCTACCAAAACTTTCTTGAACCTTTTGTAGGCATCGCCAAGTGATTCCCCTTCCTTTTGCTTAAAATTCACAATATCATATCTTTTTTTAATGTACACAGAGGCAGGAAAATACTCATTAAGAAAAGCCTTATCCATCTCTTCCCAAGTAGTAATACTCCCGGCAGATAACGAGTAGAACCACTCTTCAGCATCTTCAGAAAGAGTGAACGAAAACATTCTTAATTTTTTTGCTTCATCAGTGTGCCCATCAATCTTGAGAGTAGTGCTCATAGTCAGAAATCTTTGCAGATGTTTATTGGCATCTTCATTAACCTTTATGGTGAAAGGTCTCCTCTCAAGTTGAGTGATGGTGCTCGGATGCAACTGGAAATTCCTCACATTCACCGGTTGGTTCACAATTATTAACCTACCAGCCTGTGCATTTGCTCCACTGTAATCACCAAGGAATCTCTCTGCTAGTGGATCTTCAACCATAATCACAGTATCTCTATCTGAGTCTGAACCTGTTTCTGAACCTGAATCTGAATGCTCTGAATGAACATAAATTTTTTCTTCTTCTGGTGCTTGAACTGAAGGCTCTGCTTCTGAAGCTGCCAATCTTGCTTGTCTACGCCTTACGTGTAAAGTTCTTTCGATTTCTGCATCAAAAGGAAAATTAGCTGAGGATTCTCCTGTCATAAAAATGTCAGGCGCAGATTAGTAGTAACAAAACAAAAATAACAACAATAAAACTGAAAATAAAATTTTAGTTGACGAGCAAAAAAATTTCAATTGAACTAAAATCAGAACTCTATATTTTGGCAGTCCCCGGCAACAGCGACAAAAACCTGATCGGAAAAATAACAAGTGTACTGTTTTGCCTCTGTAGTAATAAGGGAGAAAGTCCCAAATATCGATCTCAATGATTGCTTGAGGATATAGAGTTCTTAATTCAATTCAACTAAACAAAAGCTTGGGGGTTTTGGATTGTTGGGTGAAATTATAAAGCAATTGCACATAAAATAAAGAAAGTAATGGAATGGTTTAGAAAATATATGAGTAAATTATGCTAGAGATGGTGTGTGATCTAACTCAGTAACAACTCTAAATTAACACTGCAACAATTTATTTTAACTAATTGATTACCGGTTCTTTAGAATGTTTACTCATAAGTCCTTAGTGAGAAAACCTTTAATCATACACCCTAACTCTTATGTCCATAGAGAATTACAGATGAAATTAAGCAATCAATTATCAAGAATATTCTGGTTTCTATGGGGTATCCCTAGTCCTAAGTGGTATCTACTATAGAATAATCCAAAGTAAAACATTAACAGCAACGGTACAGCCTAATCATTAATCGAAAATCAAACCCTGTTTGTTCGACAGGGCAAGCATTAATAATAGCTAGCGATCAAATTAATTATAAAAAACAAGCGATTGTTATTGCAATACTAATATTAGAGTCATTACAGATTCAAATCAGGGACACCCCCTAGCATTGGGGAGTTTAGCTACGCATATTGTTCAAAGAAAATACAAAGTAAAAACTAGACATTACAAGAATTTGGATAAACTCAGATCGTCAATTGCTTTCCCTCATGAGAATCATTTGTCCTTCGAAAACCTTGTGCTCTCCAATCTTTGATCGTATAATTCTTCTCCCATCCAAAAAGTCCCCCTCTCTTTTCCTAAAACTCTTCTAAATAGCAAAAACTCAAATAACAGTAGGTGGAAATCACAAAAATGCCCTCCAGGTCAACATTCAGTGAGAAGTCAAGAAAACGGGAAAATTAGCGTCCAAGCCAACACGGGCCGTGTCAGCTGACACGGGTGTTCGTGTTGGCTCCCTGTATTCTGTAAATAAATTTCTCAGTGCCAGGACTACTGACACGACCCGTGTCAGCCCACTACTTTTTCACACTTTTCATCATTTTGTCAACATCCTGAGATGGCCCGTGTCAGGGGACACGGGTGGCCGTGTCAGGCTCTCTGCCTCTTGCCAATTTCATTCCCGAAAACACTTGATTGTCCACTTTCTTGCTCCGATTCTTCCTGAATGCTTACCTGAACCTAAAAACATTGGAAAGACACAACCAAAGCATAAAATGCGGTAAACAAAAATAAAATGAAACTAAACATATAAGAAGATTAACTAAAACTAAGGGTAAAATAACACATAAAAAGCACTGATCATTTATTTATCACCTGAAAATTATGGCTAGGAAACTTTGATCGAAGTGGATTGACAATGTTTTTTGTTACTAATATTTGTCTTTATGGTACAGTAGAAATTAAATATAAATGCACTAATAAAGTTTTCAAATTCAATGGAAAATGCCTCAATTTCTTTCTTGAGAGTTTAACTCCACTCGAAAATGTAACGATAGAAGAGTTTTCCTTGAAAAACCCCACCTACTTTGTAGTTTAAACAAGGAGCTAGTTTTTTTTTTAACTTACTCTTATGTTATACTTATCTTATATTTGTTTTTTCTTTTGTTGAGAAAAATATATGACTTATGTGTGTGGGGAGGGTAATATCATTTAGATTTTTCATTTTCTTAAAAAATATAAAAATAAAAATAAAAAATAAATGTTGCAATTGTTGTGACTAATTTCTTTGTCTATGACTGAAGGATTTTTGACATAATTTGAATGATTTTTTTTTTTTTTGCATTCTTAGTATGGCAAGTAGGATTTAATACTAAATTTCCTATCATTCATGATATATTATTATGCCTATGAGAATTTGAGCCTTATAATGAATAGAAAAATAATTATTATTCTCTTTTCTTTCTGTGTGATTTTACTCATGTTTGTTAGTTATTCTAGAATTTGACTTGATTTTAGTTGAAATTTATTGTTTACATGTTTAATTTGATATGATTAAGACATTTTATTTTTATTTTTATTTAACCACTAGCCAAATATGACAAACTTGAAATTACTATCCTTTTTTTTAAGCCCCTTAAATATGTTTATCCCATTTTTTGTTTATAACTTATCACATGTTTGAAGTAAAAAAATAGGCATAATTACACCAGGGGTCCTTTAAGTTATTTGTTTGTAACAGGTTGTCCTTAAGTTTTTTTTTGGCAAAATGTCATTTTATGTCCCTTAACTATACCCTTAGGTTCAAATTGGCCCCTTAATTTTTTTTTCGTGTCAGATTGGTCCCTTAACTCTTAAAATGTGTCATGTAATTCCTTTTTATCTAATTAACGACGAATTTAGCGACCAATTTTTTATTTTTTCCGTCGTTAATTAGACAAAAAGGACTAACATGACACGTTTTAAGAGTTAAGGGACCAATCTGACACGAAAAAAAATTAAGGGATCATTTTGAACCCAAGAGTATAGTTAAGGGACCAAAAAGGGTATTTTTTTTAATTCATAAGTTGTGGGGGTTTGGTTATAAGTCTTGTGGATTTCCGAAGGATTTGAATAGTGTCATGGATAGGAGATTTGTTTTATATAGGTTTAGAGGAATGGTTGTGTTAAGGATGGGAAACACGGTTAGTGTCTGCAGGGAAGTCAAAAAGGAAAGTGTTGTTGTGGCTCTCAAGGCCTAAGGGAGTATGATCAATGTCGGTTGTAGGTTTGGTGGTAGAAGATATAAAAAGGAAATTGTCTTCATAGAAGATATAATTTCTAGATATATGTGTGGATATGGTTGAAGTTTATGAAGGATGAATCTTTTTGCACCATAAGGGTAACCCGTGAAAATGTATTTTTTTGCTAGAGTATCTAGTTTGTCTCTGTGTCTGGTTATGGTGGAGACATAAGTGAGGAAGACAAATATTTTTATGTTTAGGAAGGTGAGATATTCCTTAAGAATAAGGTCATAAGGTATTTTGTGGTTTATGGTAGGGTTGCATAATCTGTTAATTAAGTATGTGGCATGGTAAAGAGAAAATGACCAAAAACATTTAGAGAAGTTAGCATGAAAAATAAGAGATCTAGTAACATTTAAAAGGTGTCTGTGATTTCTTTCTATTATAGAGTTCTGTTGAGGTGTTTCAACACAACTCCTTTGATGGATAATGCCTTGGAATGCATAACAAGATGGCACGATAAATTCATTTCATTATCACTATGTATGATTTTGATTTTATATTAAAATTGAGTATTATAGTAGGTAATGTAATTTTTAATATGAGTCATGGCTTCATATTTATCATGCATAAAAAAGGTCAAAGTATAATGAGTAAATTCATCCAGATAGTTAAAAAAAATATTTAAATCCATCTAAATAATGCTCATCAATTGGTCTCTAGATATCCATATGCACTAAATCAAAGAATTGAGATGTAATTGAAGTACTAGTAGAGAAAGACAGATTGCATTGTTTAGCAAGATGGCAAGCATGACATATCATATTTTTATGATATTTGATACAAAGAAAGGAATGCGAAATATGTTGTAAAACCTCATTAGAAGGATGGTCTAGTCTATGATGTCCCACATCTCCCACATCTAAAGTAGTATGTAAACTATGAAATACATAAATGATAGAGTTACAATCATTAAATTAACTGCTATTGGTGATATTACAAATGAAATGAGTGATAAATGATGCTTTTATTGAAACAAATTCGGCTCATACCATGTATACTCTAAGGTTTTGATGATAACAAAATATTTGAAGAATAATTAGGATTTCTAACTAGTTGGTTTATGTGTACAGAATTCATTTTACTTGATGAAACAAGTTATGTCACAAAAAAAAACTATGGTTCGATTCTGATCAGGTTCTTGTGAGAGAGTCTGACCATAAAGATATCTTTTGCATATTTCAGAATCAGAGGCGTGCTAACCCTGCTCTGAAACTTAGAAATCACGGGACTCGAGAGTAGTTGAAATTATCTTCAAAAGATTGTGTTGTACTTGTTTCATAGAAGAGTTCTCTGGACAAATGCCTTATTCAGTGGGTAATTCATTGGCTACGAGTTCCAACACCTGCTTTATTGGAAAAGAAGATGTGAAAAAAGATTTGATTTGAATATACTCGTTAGGTTACTTCAACGTCTCTATTTCTTCAGCTATAAAAGGAGCATAAAATTGAAGATCAACCAAGAGAATAACACTGCAACTACAGCGGAAATATACACACACACTTCACACCATTTGTATAAGCTCAAGAGAAGCTAATCCTTTAAGAATTCTTATTCTTGTATAGCTTAAGAATCTTTTATGTTAAAGTGTGTTGTATTATATTTGAACACCTTTGATTATTAATCAAGTGTTGTTGTAAGTTATTTCTTCTCTAAACAGTCAGTTTAAGTAAAGTCTCTTGTTGTGCACTTGAGCATTGAAGTTTTAGATTTGAGGAATCTGAGCAAGGAAATCTTGGTCTGTAGGTCTAAGCAAGAAAGTCTTGTACTCGAGGGTATAAGCAAGGAATTATTGAGTCTGAGGGGTTTGAGCAAGGAAGTATTAGAATCTGAGGATCTAAGCAAAAAGTCTTGATCAGGTGTTGATTGAGCAAGGAAAACTTAGGTTGTAGGTCTGAGCAGGAGAAAGTCTTATACTTGAGGGTATAAGCAGTTGTAATTAGTTTGACTATAGAGGAAATCTCTTGTGTTGCATGGGGACTGGACTACTCTCACTTAGAGAGGAACCAGGATAACTTTTGTGTGTTCTTTGCCTATTTATTTGCTTCTGTCATTTTATCTGTTGCAACTTGTTAATCAAATTCTAAACTTATGTTTAGATTCTGAACTCTGATTCAGAAGTAAAAACGATTTGGCATACACAATTCAACCACTTTTCTTGTGTATTTTTCTCACTTTCAGCTTTGTGGAGGATGTAGAGGTTATTATGCTGAACTACTTGACCAATCATCCTCTTTGTAGACATATATCAATTTGATAAAAATCATGTGAGAACTGTATCTAGTATTGTAAACTTTGATAAAGTTTTGAAATAGAAATTAAACTTAAGCGAAATTCAGGGGTGTAGAGAGCATTATGAAAGTTCAAGTGATTATCAAGGTGAATAGTGCAAAAGAAATAGGTTGTGATGGTATTTCAATTAGAAAAGTGGAAATGAATAGTATTGATTTGTTGTCGCACACAAGTCAAAAAAGAGTAAATAAAAATGTAGTTTAGATAAGCGAAATTTGAGTCGTATTGCAGGGACATCTAATTAAATTACCTAAAATTAGAATCAATAAAGTTATACAGGGTTTTTTCGAGTTTGGGTAGTTTTAGGGAAATTCAAAAAAAAATGTATGAGTAAAAATCAATCGATTTGTTGAATCAACAATTCTGAACTATCTGTTCTATGGTTCAATCTCTAATTCCAACACTATTTTTGTTTGAATATATAGTACATTAAACAAATGTCAATCTACCTTATGCAAATTTTGAGTTCCTATTACCGGATAAATCATGATAGTTGACGGTGAGATATAGTTAAACAATCAAGTTTAGTAAAATTATAATCTATCGATTTTGCTCTAAAGAACTGAATTCTATCAAGCTAATTCCATTCAATTCTATCAACATTCAAATCAAGAATTAGAATATAAAGAAAATTGGATAGAAAAGGAATAAAAATAATGAAATTAAAGATATAACATAAAAACCTCAAGTTTTGGCGAATTAATGAAACAACCGATCAAAAGAAAAGATTTGGCATTTAAGAACACCGGCCATGAAAACATAAAATGACTCAACATAACACATAAAACAAACTTTGCTTTTAAAAATATGGTACGAAAAACAAAATAATTGACTAATCATAACTCTAAATTAGCTTTTGGGATCAAAATAAAACTTGTAGATTTTATCTTAGCCTTCCAACACTTGCTCATACGGATCGATCTAATACTCGTAGCACATGTTATAAATCTCTTTGTTATAAAAACACTTCTCCAAAATTTTATGCTTTTATATTTTCTATTACTATCAACTGTGATCCTACTTCTTACAAAGAAACCATCCCCCAACCTCACTAGACTAAGGCAATGAACACTGAAATTCAAGCACTTACCAACAAAATTTAATTTTTCACCACTCTTCCACCAGGCAAAAATGTTATTGGATGTAAAAAAATTTACAAAACCAAGTTTCATGTTAATGATACAATTGAGAGACATAAAGCAAGTTAAGTGGTCAATGGTTTGACTTAAATATAAGGTAGTGATTTCTTTGACACTTTTTCCCATACTGCTAAACTCACCATTGTAAGATTACTTCTTGCTATTGCTTTTTCTTTAAATTTTTATCTATAACAACTTGATGTTCACGATGCTTTTATTCATGGTAATTTGGATGGAGGTATACATTTCATTACCATAGGGCATCAATCCCTCTCACCGAAATCAAGTTTGCAAACTATTAAAATTCTTATACGGGCTTAAGCAATCTAGTAGGCAGTGGTTTGCAAAGTTATCAACTATGTTAATATGAAACAACGGCAAACAGTGCTATGTAGATCATTCCCTCTTTCTATTATTGATTAATGCAACAAGTCTTCAAGGTCATTCATCATGTCTTCTCTTCCAGAGACATCAGAAACTTAATGTGTTATACTTTCTTCCAAAAATATTTTTTACTTGTATTTGTGCAAAAAGTTTTAATCATTTTTTAAGAGTTATCTTCTAAAACAACATTAATCCCCAACCAAGAAAGTACCATAAAGTTCAATATCTCACCAGCTCATTTTATTTCCTAACTTATAATGATTTATAAAAGCACAAAAGAAACATGGTTAGTAAATAATTTATCACTCCACAATCAAAATAAAAAGTACATACAAGTTATAATTATGTTGTAAAAAAAAAATCTTCATCCTACAAAATCATGAAACATTTGCCCTCCAAAATGCCTATTTTGTGATTCAAAACCACTCATAACATAATTACCTTCATTATTGGTTTCAATACCAAGACCAAAACGTTGAGCAGCACTTAATGGAAACGGTTCAGCTAAACCAATTCCATGATTTTGATAAAGTCCTAGTGTCAATGACACATTACTATTACTATTGTTGTTGCTTCCACTTCCCATGTTCACTCCAACATCTACTTGTTGAAAAGGTAGATTCATTTGTTGTTGTTGCGGTTGTTGATGTTGTTGTCCTTGAGTCCTAGTTGGTATGTTTGGAATTTCGTTCACGACGCGCTTGTAAGATGATGAGTCGGGAAACTTACTAGTTGAGGTAGATGGATTCTCCGAATGTAGAGAAGTATCTGAAGGCAAATGGTGTTGTTGTTCATTTGATTTGTTCCGCGAGTTTTCTTCGTTTTGTTGTGAATCTTTTGGAGCTGCTTGTCTTGTTTCTAGCATGTGTATTTCTTCCACCATTGGTTTCCAAAGCCTTACTCTTGCGTTTATGAACCAATTTGATACCTGAGAGAGACATGTTTCGATGAATATATCGATTATAAAGTCGTTAAGGTGAAGGAGTGTTTATTATCGAGATGTAAAGCTGACCTGACTACGCGATAGACCGGTTTGTTTGGCTAACATTATCTTGTCTGTATCGGTAGGATAGCTGCACAAGGAACACAATAAGCAATCAAAATGCAACAAACCTAAAACCTTGTACATATGTCTCAAAATGCAACAAACCTAAAACCTTGTACATATGTCTCTAGTTTCGTGAGATGTTACTAGCTATGCAGTACAGACATGAACATCAAACACCACCCAGACACTGACACGTCGACATTGATAATAATGTTAAAAAATAAATAAATTGAGTGTAATCACAAGTGTCTGTCACACATAAACACGCTTTTATTCAGAGGTGTCAGTGCTACATAGGTTTCTAGACGCAATGATTAAATTTTGATTTGCAACAACAATGTCAAGGCTTCCACAATTGTAGCTGTGTTGCATCAAATGCATTTGTCTGCAATTTTCGGTAAAATCAAACATCCCGACCCAACACAACTATAAAACCTTGTACATATGTCTCTAGTTTCGTCCGAGGAAGAAACATCTTCATGTTTTTCAAGGTATACGTATATCAAATTGGAACAAGACATTACTTGCTCGACACGAATGAAACAGAAAAAGGGCACTTACGGATGCAGAAAGTGTTCAAACAGCCAAGCTCTAAGAACGGTGACAGCGCGTTCGGGGAGTCCCCTTTGAGGTCGCCAAACAGGTTGTTGTTGCTGCTCAAGATAACCTGTCCTATGGCTGTACGGACCTCCTCGTTCGTTATTTCCAAATCTCGGAGATTCATCCCTCCTATTGCTAGAGTGAAAATGAGCCTTATTATTGGACTGAAGTTGGTCAGTTATTGCTTTCTTCAAGCAACTAAAATGTTTCGACATGGCTTTTATCGCCAAACTTGCATACGGAGCTGCGTTGTTGAGACCCGAAACATACTCGAACGATGTTACTACCGATTGCATCTGTTGGTAGTATTGTCTATACCTCTTGTATACCTATTCGAATAAAAACGCATAAAATTAACACAAATCATGATTATATATCAAACATTCTCAACCGAACGTTAATAGAAAAGAAACCATCGAAGCATTGACATGAATATGAGACACGACACTGATGATAAATTTAGAAAAAACACACACAACTACACAAGCCTAACTAATATAACCCTTCAACTTTTTTGTTAAAAAATCCCACTCCATCATGTCCCAATTATAAAAAAATTAAACAAAAAACAAAAAACAATAATTAACTTATTTATTTTCTAACTTTTTAAACATTTAGAAATAATTTACCTTACTACTAGTATAATCTAAAATTACAAATTTATTAACTTTTAATCACCATAATAATATCACTCCAATCTTTTTTGGTATATAAATCTTTTCCAATTGACATATTCACTCAAAAGAAATCTATGGTTGTCATGCATAACATAACTTTAAACCAATCTCCATGCATATATTCTCTCCCATTAACTTTTCCAAAAAAGCCATTTGAGTTCACCGAGGCCATCCATCACCCAAAAAAAATGCAAGAATCTTAATGTACATAGAATAATATAGATTAAATTATCCATTAAATTAATCAAAATATTAATGACTAATTAACATACTCTCAATCTTAATGTACATGGAATTAAATTAAACAAAGATAAGATATAATTGTTTCATGCAACCAATCACTAAGAAAACAACTTTCAACTTTCTTAAGGATTAATCATTAAGTATACACATTAATATTACTATAATAATCTAAGCACAAAACATTAAGAACAAACCATAATCAACTTGAGACTATTCAGATTCTTTATATAGAAAATGACAAAACCAAATCAATAGTAACATCAAACATGAACTCAACCGACATATGAAAAAAAATCATTAAAAAAACAGAAAACAAAAACCATATCTCAAAAATGAAAATTTACAATGATAAGATAAGAACAAAACCTCATCAAGCATAGTTAAGAGTCTTGACTTGTTTCTACCATCACCAAATGGATCTTCTTCTTCACTCAATCTTTCCAAAGGAGACTCCATCATCAAAGATGAATCTGCCATAACCACAACCTTTTCACCACAAACATTTCTTCCTCCAACATCACACATCTCTTCCAACAACTCTTGAGCCGGTTTCAAAAACCTAGAATCCTTCAAAACAGAAGCATAGCCAGTAAATGGAACTGAACCACCACCACCACCACTTCCTCCACCATCAACCAGCCCTTGAATCACACTTCCACCACCATAAATCACAGATCCATATCTCTGAAGATTCAACTCCAAAGGCAAATTATTATTACCAACACTTTTGTTTGATGAAAGTGACAAAGACAAAGGCTCATGGTTCAACATCATAGTACTAGCACTACTACTGTTTTGCACTTGATCAAAATTTCTAAGATTCTGAATGTTTTGAGCTTGGTAGAGAAAAGGGTTGTTACTACCATGATTCAAACTTTCATAATAAGGATGATTAGAAGAAGAAGGAGAAGGAGAAATATTATTATTATTACTATTATTATTATTGTTACTACTATTCATAACCCTTTTACCTTCTTCTCTTGAAAAACGCATCATGAAGTTAGAACATTCTAAATCTTTCATAGAATTAGAAGAAGAACATGAATTTGGTTTCAAAACATGTTGGTTAGAGAAGGTAGTAATGAAAGATGAATCGTAGAAAGGAAGTAAAGGGTCATGAGGTTGAGGTTGAGGTTGTTGGTTTTGAGCCACAACAACTCTAAGCTTATCTCTTCTACTTTGTTGTGGGACATGGTAACCTTCAAAACCCTCATCACTAGCCATAGATAGATAGAGAAAAAAATAAATATAAAAAATATAAATATATAAAAGAGTAAAAGAAAGAAAGAAAGAAATAAAAGTTTGCTGGAATGAAGTGATGGAAGTGACAAAAAAAGAAAGAAGGTATAATAATTAATGGTGATGTTAAGTTTAATATTATGATGACAGAAAAAAAATGGATACGTCAAAGTGATTGAGAATTTGATGCACACAAAAAAACACAACAAGAGTCTGAGAAAGAGTGTGCAGATTGTTGTTTCTTAGGAACAAGGAAACAAAGTGGAAACTATGAAAGGAAGAAGCTTATGTTGCTATTGTTGGTGTTGTGTTATGGTAGTGAGAGAAAGTGTAGGTTTGTATAGTAGGGTTTTGTTGTGACCGGATGGTGACTGGTTATAGCCGGTTGTAGGTGGTTTTCTTGGTTCTGTGTGTGCAGAAATTTTTGGAATGGGGTATGTATTCCCATCATGTTCAGCTTTTATATACTGTCAAAGAAAATTTGTATTTTTAATATTTTTTTATATGGTTTTATGATGATGATTTGAGGGTAATTAAGTGAAGATTTGGAATTGTTTTAAGAATACTTTTTGGTGTGGAAGTGAAGGGAAAATGTAAAAAGACAAGTGAGAATAACATTTCTCATCATGCAAAGCTGGTTTTTTGGGTTTTGTCGTTTTATCAACTTTCTTCTTTTATCAGATTTTTTAATAATAATTGACTCTCTTGTTTGGATTTAAATTGATTTTAAAGATTCTAGAGGGTGAAAAGTATTAAAAGTGAGAAAAATTTTATTCAATATGGTTAGTAGACAATTTTTTATAAACAATCTTTTATATTTGAGTTAAGATTTTAGTTTTGTATTTATTTATTTTGTTGTAGATGCGGACATTAATTTAAGTTTTTACAATTTTATATCTTAAAAATGTAATGTTCGGACGTCTGTCCTATTTCGCTCTTATTTTATGTGAAAAAGGTCACAGTTTTAGATTTTCATCTTCAATTACGTCTATCATGTTTTTGTACAGAATTTTGTAATGCAAACTTAAATAGGATGGACATATTTGTTTGTTGTCCTTACATTCAAAAAGGGTTGGCAAAAAATCAAGATTTTAAAGTAGGGTTGACAAAGACGGGTCCGACAAAGCGGACATGTTGGTTTTTTGTTTACATTTTTTACATTCGAATTAAGATTTTAATTCTACATTTATTTATTCCGACTTATTTGCTGCAGATTTTTGCAGATGCAAATATTAGTTTAAATTTTTATAATTTTAAACCTTAAAATGTAATGTTCTACGTTTGTCCCATTTTGCTCTTATTTTATGTGGGAAAGACTAAAATTTTAGATTTGTACCCTCAATTATGTCTATCGTGTTTTTTTACAGGATTTTGTGATGCGGATTAAAATGGGACGAACGTGCTCGTTTATCGTCCCTACATTTAAGAAGTGTGGGAGAATTATCGACCCATGTAGGCGAAATAATACAGAAATACATTTATCAAACAAAATAATCAATTATTTCAGACATTGTTCATAAGTGTAAGAATTTATTGATAAAATTTTGATAAAGATGAAAAATGATTTGATAATAAATAGTCAAATTCAATAATGATTAAATTGATAAATATATTTTACAAAAAACAAATTGATAAATATATTAATAATATTTATGAATGATAAATGCATATTGTTTTAACAAATAAAAACTTAACTAAAATATTTATCAACATAATTGAGTTTTAAACGATTGTAACATTCCGTATAATATAAATCTAGAATAATATTATATAAGTGTTAATTGATATTGATATAACATAAGTGTCTAACGATATCATTTATATACATGTCTAAGATATTCAAAATACATCATATGGCACATGGTATACATGAGTGTCTAACAGAAAACTAAGATATATACAACGAAAACTATCTTGAAACATATTTGCAAGTCTTTACCTTTGCCTTTATCTTGTCTTGAGTTACCTGAAAAATTCAACAATACAATGGGGTGAGATAATAATCTCACGTTCTCATATCTTATGGGTTCACTCAACTCTAAAGGGCCATTACACCATACTCTAACTTAACACACTCGTCTTTATCCTACGTGTATACATTCACATGATAGAATAATAGATCTTTGTCACATTAGACAAATTTCCTCGGCCTATCCCACATATAGGAAAATGGGACACGGGTCACGAACGCATAATGATTCGTCTTTTCCACTATGAAATTTGCCCCTCTATGAGACTCTAACCCACTTTAAGGATCATCTGAGATATTGGATCGAACTCTAGTTTTAACATGTCGTCGAAGTCCGCTCACATGTTGTTGTCGAAGACCTACATGCTGTAGTCGAATTGTGTTCTAGTATGTAGGAGATCGAATTGGGCCTTGTGTTATGGACCCAATTGTTTAAGTTAGCTTGTACCCTAAGTTAGCTTGTAATGGGTAATTGTTAAAAAGCTCATTAGTTTAGTATGTTGGGTTTATTATAAATAGCATACTAGTCTCTCTTCATAAGGTGTGACAAAACCTTATTAGGTTGAGAGAGGTTAATTGTTGGTATTCACTTGTAATCTTTGAACCCTATTGAGAAAGTGAATAGTAAAACAGATTTAACCAATTCTTTATTCTTCTTCCTCTTTTCTCTTCCTTTGCAAACCCTAATAGGGTTTCGTTTGTTTGTTAAAGTTTGTTTCCTTTTTTTCTACCCTTGTGGATTTCTTGGTGTTCAAGAAACCAAATATACTTTGTTATTTCGGTATCATTTTTCACAACAAATTGGTGCGATAAGCGTGGATAAGATGCCTTCAACAAAGTATGAGATTGAAAAGTTCACTGAAGTGAACGATTTTGGTATGTGGTGCTTGAAGATTAAAGCCCTACAGGTTCAACAGGGTTGTTTGGAAGCGTTGAAGGGAGAGGCAGCCATGAATGTTGCGTTAACGGTAAAAGAAAAGACGACCATGATAGAGAAAGCCCACAGCGCAATATTGTTGAGCCTTGGTGATAAGGTTCTTCGACAGGTATCAAAGGAGACTATAGCATTGGGGTTATGGTTGAAACTTGAAACTTTGTACATGACCAAATCTTTGGTGAATCGACTCTACCTGAAGCAAGCTTTGTATTCATTCAAGATGAGTGAAGACAAAGTTTTGGCTGAGCAGTTGGATATGTTCAACAAGCTGATTCTTGATCTTGAAAATATTGATGTGAAGATCGATGACGAAGATCAAGCACTGTTGTTGTGTGCTTTGCCCAGAACACATGCTCACTTCAAAGAAACTCTCTTGTATGGAAGGGAGTCCCTGAGCTTTGAAGAAGTTCAATCAGCCTTGTATTCTAAGGACCTGAACGAACGAAAGGAGCATAAACCTTCGATGGTTGGTGAAAGTTTGGCTGTTAAGGGAAAATTCTTGCGAAAGGATGGTAAGTTCGACAAGAAGAAAGGTAAAAGTCAGCAGAAGTCTTATAGTGGCGAAACATCTGGTATTCGATGTTATCACTGTAAGAAGGGGGGTCACACAAGAAAGGTGTGCCCTGAACGCCTAAAAAATCATGGAGGTAAGGATAATGGCAATGCAACCGTTGCTCAAGATGACTTCGACTCATCTGATGTCCTTGCAGTTTCAAGCAGCGATTCAAGAAAAAAGTGGATTATGGATTCAAGTTGCACTTGGCATATGTGTTGCGGTGAAAATCGGATATCAAGCTATTAATTAACTTGAATCACACATCTTTGAAATTCATCACCAAGCTTTGATTTATCCGAAGGAAAGGGTAAAGATCGAAGAAAACCCTAATTGCGCTATGTAAGGTCACAACTAAGAGATCGGGGATCGGGGTTGGTTATACTAAGGGAAGGTATTAGCACCCTAAGTATCTGTAGTACTCTACATGAACCTCTTGTTAGTATTCGTGTTATATTATGTTTGCTTGCTAAAAGAATCTGCTAAGGGTAAAGTAAGGACCTAAAGGTATGTACACTAAGTATGCTCGCCAAGACGTCGCATCTTGTGCCTACATATCCTGACTAAAGAATCAGAGAAACCGTAGTTCACCTAACTAAGGGTGAGGAACCGTTGACTATGGCCAAAGTTCCAAGGGGAATAAGTATGAACTTATGTAGAGTCAAAGAACTCTCTAAGTCTGAGTTGTGATAGGTGGATGGCTATGAGGCCTATGACTATGAGGTCAAGAGAAGATGGCTATGAGGCCAAGAAAATCTATGACTATGAGGTCAATAACTACCTATGACTATGAAGTCAATGACTACCTATGACTATGAGGTCAAGGTGAAGAGATTATCTATGATTATGAGGTCAAGGAAAGATGACTATGAGGCCAAAGGTAAAGATGGCTATGAGGCCAATGACTACCTATGACTATGAGGTCAAGGGGAAAAGATGGCTATGAGGCCAAGATGGTAAGGTGACTATGAGGTCAAGGGAAGATGAGCTATCTATGACTATGAGGTCAATAGAGAGACTTTTTATGACTATAAGGTCAAAGTAAGATGACTATGAGGTCAAGATGATAACCTATGACTATGAGGTCAAAGGTAAGATGGCTATGAGGCCAAGATGATATCCTATGACTATGAGGTCAAAGGTAAGATGACTATGAGGTCAAGATGATAACCTATGACTATGAGGTCAAAGGTAAGATGACTATGAGGTCAAGATGATATCCTATGACTATGAGGTCAAAGGTAAGATGGCTATGAGGCCAAGATGGATACCTATGATTATGAGGTCAAAGGGTGGAAGATGACTATGAGGTCAAGATGATAAACTTATGACTATGAGGTCAAAGGTAAGATGGCTATGAGGCCAAGATGATATCCTATGACTATGAGGTCAAAGGTAAGATGGTTATGAGGCCAAGGGTTAAAGATGGCTATGAGGCCAAGATGGGATACCTATGACTATGAAGTCAAGGGTTAAAGATGGTTATGAGGCCAAGATGGGAAACCTATGACTATGAGGTCAAGGGTTAAAGATGGCTATGAGGCCAAGATGAGAAACCTATGACTATGAGGTCAAGGGTTAAAGATGGCTATGAGGCCAAGATGAGAAACCTATGACTATGAGGTCAAGGGTTAAAGATGGCTATGAGGCCAAGACGGGAAATCTATGAATATGAGGTCAAGGGTTAAAGATGGCTATGAGGCCAAGATGGGAAACCTATGACTATGAGGTCAAGGGTTAAAGATGGCTATGAGGCCAGGATGGGAAACTTATGACTATGAGGTCAAGGGTTAAAGATGGATATGAGGCCAAGATGGGAAACCTATGACTATGAGGTCAAGGATTAAAGATGGCTATGAGGCCAAGATGGGAAACCTATGACTATGAGGTCAAGAGAAGGTGGATATGAGGCCAAGATGATATCGTATGACTATGAGGTCAAGGATGGTTAACTATGACTATGAGGTCAAAGGAAGATGAGGTTACCTATGACTATGAGGTCAAGGGAAGATGGATATGAGGCCAAGATGAAGTGATGAGATATCTATGACTTTGAGGTCAATAGAGAGACTTTTCTTTGGAAGGAGGGGGAGTCAACTTCTTGTAAACAAGAGTTGAAGTGGATTAAAATTGAGTGATAGACAATGAGAGTTTAAGAACTCAAAGGGGATGAACATCAATTAAGTGTGAACAATATCAAAATATGAGATAAACCTCCATGTATGAGCATGGCAAAATAATTCACAACAAACATGAATAAATGAACACATAAGTGTGGCAAAGATGGCCTCCTCAAAGTCGAAATCAAGGCAAAAAGTCAAAGGTATGAGCCTTAAAATCAAGGGTTAACATTGCAATCAAAACCCAAACACAAGACCTCATTCATTGGTCAAAATTTAGTCTCTAATATCACCCTAATATGATCTAAACACTTAAAGGAAATCTCTTAACAAGTGGTGAGAAAAAAGTTAATATTCAAAAGATGTTCAAGAACTAAACACAATGTTATTCATGAAAATAAAATAAAAATAGTAGAAAATTAAATTAAACAATAAAATATATTTGTGAATTTTTCTGGAATTTTTGAGTAAAAGAAACTATTTTTAATTAATGAAATTGAAAAATAAAATAGAAAAATAAAATGAGAAGGAAAGGAAACAGACAGTGGGTGTATTAGTAATCTAGCTTGAACTAGATAAGGTTGGTGCGCATGGGCCTGTTCACAGTGGGGTGCGGTTAGCAGAAACAACCCAACTTCAAAAGGACAGAAAATAAAATAAAAAAACAAAAGGGTGTCTGGGGAAAGGGGGATTCGAACCCCAGACCCATTGGTTCACGCGCATCACTCATACCACTGGGTTGGCTATGCATCCAGTGTATATGCCCACCCCAATAATACTTAAATCATCAGGCAAAATTAAATGCCAGGTTTTAAAAAACACACATGACTATGTTACCGGGTAACACATACTAAACATATATCAACTGGTCAAATATCCTTAAGTTACAAAACGACAAAAGCTTGTCTGGCCAACCACACACTGCCACACTCTATCACCTCCATGCAATTATGCAAATGGCAACCTAATGCTATCGTGAATAAATAAAAATCCATGGAAACTTTTCACCTTGCTCAAACAATATCTCCACCAAATCTCAATCAAATTTAGTGAAATAAAACACTATCTTACAGTACTCACATAGTAGAACAAAGATGACCTCTAAGTCAATCAAACAAACACTAAAAAATGGGAGAAACTGGACATGAATGTTCATATCAAAACTGAAACAGATTTATCATGATGTCAAGGTATCAATCATGGGCATTAATAGAACTTCATGCTATCTATCAACACAACATAAACTCAACACATAACTAAGATAACAATGCTACAATCCAAACTTTGTCATAATGATCATGGACGCATGAATATGAAAAGAAGTGAGATGGCTTACCAAATTGAGAAGGTCCACTGCCTCTTCACTTGGAAGGTTAAGGATGTGACTGGTTGAGCTATCTCTCTTCTCCCAAATACCAACTGCTGATGAGCTGCTCTTCCTTTCCCTTTGGTAGCACAACTTTGCAAGCTCTTTGTTGTAGTATGCTATGGATGATGGATGTTCTGATTATGTTGTGTTCTGATCTTGTTATGTTGATCTTTGTTGTGTTAGTGGAAGATTTAAAGGGTTTGTTTATGGATGGCTCGAAGGGATTGGAGCAAGACAGGTTTCTTGCAAGTTTTTGAAATTTTCTTGCAAGATTATGGAGTGGAGAGGTAGAGAGATTTTTGAGAGATTTCTGATGATGAACAAAGGAGAAGGGCTCTCCTTTTATAGCCAATGCAACCTGGTTCATCAACTGGAAGACACAATGAATAAGGGCTTTGTCATATGGATCTTGGCCCAAATATTTATTGTACATTGTTGACTCTAGTCAACCTTGGAGAAATTTATGGCTGAGCAAGAGCAGTGGAAAAGAGGATGCAGATTTGTCATATTCACAATCCATTGTATGTCCCAAAAACTCCTTTTTGTTGTGTTATGAGAGAGAGAGAGAGAGTTAAAAGAGGTAATAATTGGGATTGAGGAACATGGATTTATGCGCATCATGGGGACAGTCTTTCATGTTGTATCATTGTGTTTCATGAATCCAATATAGTGTCCCAAAACTCTTTTGGTTGTGTCATGAGAGGGTTAGCTTAAAGAGGCAATGTTTGGGATCACACATAGAGGGATAACACGCCAAGGATAAGGGCTTGGGGCTGCTACAGAGGTTTTCTAATGTTTTGGTTTAATTCAAGTTGTGAGACATGGTTTGTAATGACATTAAATCATGTTAGGCATTTTGGTGAAAGAGTGTCATAGGGTGCATAAAGTATCTCACACTACTAAGCTTATTTTGGTGATGTTTGGGGCTCACAAAAGAGTGCACTACACGCATGAATAACTCAGCCATCTCAAGAGTAACATGAGGTACAACAAATGACATGAATCTTGTGCATAATGCCTTGTTGCTAAACTAACCGTGGACACCACTTTTGATCAACATAACTGCATGATTTTTTATTCAAATGACAAGGTTTTGGATCCAATGGAAACTAGAAAGAAGTGGGAGTAAATTTCATGTTTGAGTCAGCTTGAAATAAAGCACTTATCCATGAGAAAAATGAGAAACAAAACTTGTCCATGAATATGTCAAAGAAACAAACTTAGAAAAATTCTAAGTTATGAAACTTAACCTTTCCATAACACCAACTTTGGGACATTGTAACTTGGTGAATATCTATCCAAATGGAGAGTTCTAGCACTCAAAAGAAAGCTAGAAGAACCCTCTACAACTTTCATGACCAAAGATAATTGAGATAAGACTTGGATCATAGTGCAAAATGAGGTTGAATTTGGTTGCATAAAAGGAGAAAAACATGATATTTCACTAAGTGTTTTAACTTGACCAGAACTTCCAAGTCTTATAACCTAAAAACCAAGCCTCTTTTGAAAAAGGACCCTCTAATACACTTTGAAGTTCATGATGAGAGCTTCCATTTGAACTTTGAGTCACTTAATTTGGATGTGTGGTTTGAAAGTTATGACCTTCCCAAGTTTGTACAAGGAGTGAAGTTTTCACACTTAGGAAAATCTTAAGGACCAAACATTGCCCTCTTTGCAAGAAACCTCTCAAATGTAAACTTCTCATGCTTTAACTCGACAATTAGGCATGTCTTTAATGGCATATGGCTTGATTGCCTCATCTTGGATCAAAATCTCAAAAGTCAAAGCTTTAGTTTTCAGTTAAAACCCCTAATTTTCCTCAGAATACAACTGGATGATCTCTGATGGTCTTGCTTCTTCAATCTCTTCCAAGGCTCATAGATGGACTCTAAAGGAAGTTTATTAACACATGGAATAATGTCCCAAGGCTTGAGATCATACCTTGATCAACATCAATGGCAATGGTTGACTTTCTTGACCAAAACCCTAATCTGGGGCTTAAATGAACTTGTGGTTCAATGCACTTGTGATGGGAGCCAAACACACTTAACTTCTTGTTGAGTAAGACCTCTTGGATGTATGTGAGTTCAAATGCTGGCATTTTGGAGCCTCAGTTATCTTTCTTGACAGATAACTTCACATACCACTTCTCAGTCAACTGATGAACACTTGGTGGGTGATTGTATGGAACCAAGATGTGTCTTAGGAGACATTGAATCATGTGAGAGTCTGAATTAGGAGACCTTGTCCTCTTTCTTGTGTAAACCTTAGTTTTCACATAAAAGAAACAACTTGCAAGATGAAGTGGCTAGTTAACAATGCCTAGATGATTGAAACCTAAATACAAGTGCAAGATATAATGACATCTAGGGGTAAAATTTGGGGTACAACAATATGACTCCAAACAGAAAATTATTCGAGAAGCTATGTGATCAAGATGGTGGATCGATGCTGCTAGGAAACAACAAATCCTGCAAAATTGCAGGTATTGGATCTGTGAGATTCAAGCTCTATGATGAGTCAATATGGTTATTGACTGAAGTCAGGTATGTACCTGATTTGAAGAGAAATTTAATTTTTCTTGGTGAAATGGATATGTTTTCCAAGGAGAGAAAAGTATCCTAAGAGCCATGAAGGGGTCGAAGGAAGTCTTGAAAGGCATGAAGAAACAAAGCTTGTATACCCTTGAGGCTGAGGTTGTAAGTGGTTCGACAAATATTGCATCCACGAAACCTGTGTCAAAGACAGAATTATGGCACATGAGATTGGGCCATGTCAGCGAAAGAGGCCTGGTCGAATTGGGGAAGCAAAACCTGCTAGGTGGTGACAAAGTCGAAAAGTTGGAGTTTTATGAATCTTGCGTATTTGGTAAATCCTGTAGGGTGAAGTTTAACAAAGGCAAGCAAATAACACATGGATCCCTGGATTACATTCATGCTGATCTTTGGGGGCCTGCAAGGAATCCTTCACACTCAGGTGTAAGGTATTTTCTATCCATCGTTGATGACTATTCCAGAAAATTATGGGTATTCATTCAGAAGACGAATGATGAAACTTTTGAGAATTTCAAAAGTTGGAAGTTTCTGGTTGAAACTCAAACTGGCAGAAAGGTTAAGAGGTTGAGAACCGACAATGGCCTTGAGTTCTGAAATGAAGCGTTCGACAATTACTGTGTTGAGTCTGGGATTGCAAGGCATAAGACTGTAGCAGATACTCCTCAACAAAATGGCCTAGCTGAAAGATTCAATCGAACAATCCTTAAAAGGGTTAGATGCATGTTGGTTAGTGCTAGATTGAAGAAGGTGTTTTGGGCAGAGGTTTTTTCGACAACAGCTTATCTGATAAACAGATGTCCTTCGACTGCATTAAATATGAAGACACCTGAAGAAGTCTGGTCGGGACATCCACCTAGTCTCGACAGACTGAGAGTATTTGGTTATGTGGCCTATGCTCACATTAGGCAAGACAAGATCGAACCTAGAGCTCTGAAATGCATGTTCGTGGGATACCTTGAAGGAGTCAAAGCTTATAGGCTATGGTGCCTAGAGCCAAGTCATAGGAGATGTATCACCAGTCGAGATGTAGTTTTCAATGAAGCTGAGATGACTTTCAAGAAAACTGATGATGCTGACAAAGAGCTGGAATGGGGAGAGGTTCCTTTTGAGGTGGAGCATGTTGATGCTGAATTGTGTATCCTAGATGAAGTCGAAGAAGAAGCAGAAGATGCTGTCGAAGATGAGGAGACTGATAATGACTACCTACTAGCAAGAGACAGGTCGAGGAGAGTCATCAAGCCACCTTAGAGACTTGAGTATACAAATCTTATAGCTTATGCCTTAATCTCTGCAAGTGAGGTTCTCGGCGAAGAACCTAGAGACTATAAGGAAGTTATGAGGAGTCGAAAGAAGACTAAATGGCTGAAGGCCATGGATGATGAGATGAAATCTCTTCATGACAAAAACACATGGGAACTGATCAAGAAACCTGCTGGAGCCAGGTTAGTCAGCTGTAAATGGATTTTCAAAGTTAAGGAAGGAATAGAAGGAGTGACATCGAAGAGATACAAGGCAAGATTGGTCGCTAGGGGGTTCACTCAGAAAAAAGGTGTCGACTTCAATGATGTGTTCTCTCCTATTGTGAAGCATAGGTCCATTCAAATATTGCTTACCACGGTGGCACAGTTCGATCTTGAACTGGAACAGATGGATGTGAAGACTGCGTTCTTGTATGGTGATATAGATGAAACAATCCTGATGAGGCAACCTGAAAGGTATGTCGAAAAGGGGAAGGAATATTATGTGTGCAAACTGAAGATATCTTTGTATGGACTGAAATAATCTCCTCGACAGTGGAATAGGAGATTCAACAAGTTCATGGCACGCATAAGTTTCATTAGAAGTCAGTTCGACCACTGTGTTTACTTCAGATTTCGACCTGGAAATTCATTTCTTATTTTGTTGCTTTATGTGGATGATATTCTAATAGCAAGCAACAATGTCGAAGATGTAATGAGGGTGAAGGCTGAACTCAATAAGGAGTTCGATATGAAGGATCTGGGAGTTGCGTCCAGGATTCTTGGGATTGACATCCGAAGAGATAGAAAGCAGTCGAAATTATGCTTATCTCAAGAGGCATACCTATGGAAGATTCTCGAAAAGTATGGTATGTCGAATTCAAAGCCTGTTGTGACTCCGACAAACCCTCAATTCATGCTAAGTATAGATCAGTGTCCCAATACTGATGTCGAAAGAGCTTATATGAATAGCATTCCATATGCTAATATAGTGGGTTCTTTGATGTATGTTATGGTCTGTACTAGACCTGACATAGCATATGCATTAAGTCTTGTAAGCAGGTACATGGTGAATCCTGGAAAGGCTCACTGGCAAGCATTGAAGTGGATTTTAAGGTACATAAATGGGTCTCTGAATAGATTCCTAATTTATGGTGGAGCCTTGGGTGAAGATAGTAAAGCAGCAATCGAAGGATATGTCGACTCTGATTATGCAGGTTGTATGGATTCTAGAAAATCTATTTCTGGATATGTGTTCACTATGTTTGGGACAACGATCAGTTGGAAAGCAACACTTCAGAAGGTTGTTGCCTTATCAACCACTGAAGCGAAATATATCGCCCTAACTGAAGCTGTAAAGGAAGCATTGTGGCTTGAAGGTTTTGCAAAGGAGCTGAAACTTCAAGGTCCAGTTATCACTGTTAAATGTGATAGTGTCAAAGAATTCAACCTATCATGAGCGAACCAAACACATTGATGTGAGGCTGCATTTTGTCAGAGGGGTAATTGAGCATGGAGAATTCCAAGTGCTGAAGGTTTCAACAGATCATAATGTTGTTGATATGATCACCAAGACGTTGCCCAGTTGCAAGTTTTTCCACTGTATGCAGTTGATAAAGCTGCATGAAGAAAGCTAGTGTATTTCTTGAGGATATAGAGTTAGATCCAAGGTGGAAATTTGTGAGATATTGGGTCGAACTCTAGTTTTAGCATGTCGTCGAAGTCCGCTCACATGTTGTTGTCGAAGACCTACATGTTGTAGTCGAATTGTGTTCTAGTATGTAGGAGATCGAATTCAGCCTTGTGTTATGGATCCAATTATTTAAGTTAGCTTGTACTCTAAGTTAGCTTGTAATGGGTAATTGTTAAAAAGCCCATTAGTTTAGTATGTTAGGTTTATTATAAATAGCATACTAGTCTCTCTTCATAAGGTGTGACAAAACCTTATTAGGTTGAGAGAGATTAATTGTTGGTATTCACTTGTAATCTTTGAACCTTATTGAGAAAGTGAATAGTAAAACAGATTTAACCAATTCTCTATTCTTCTTCCTCTTTTCTCTTCCTTTGTGAACCCTAATAGGGTTTCATTTGTTTGTTAAATTTTTTTTCCTTCTTTTCTACCCTTGTGAATTTCTTGGTGTTCAAGAAACCAAATATACTTTGTTATTCCGGTATCGTTTTTCACAACAAATCACTTCTCTATGGGAATCTAACCCACTTTGAGGTTCACTCCTCAATGGGACTCTAATCCACTTTGACGTTCAGGCCTTTATGGGACTTTAACCCACTTTGAGGTTCACCCCCCAATGAGTGTCTAACTCACTTTTGAGGTTCACTCCTCTATGGGACTCTAAACCAATTTGAGGTTCACTCCTCTATCGGACTCTAATCCACTTTGAGGTTATGAATCAATGATTCATCTATCCCAATCACTATGTTACATAAGATTTGAACTTGGGATAAGCACGAAAAGGGGTTATTCCCGAATACATGATTACTCTTATCAACTACTACGTGATTATTCACATCAATTACTACGTGATTATTCTCATCAATCACTACGTGATTATTCTTATTAATCACTATATGATTATCATACTACGTTTCCATAAAAAGCCCATTAACTCACAATTAGACTATTGTTCACCATTCATACCATTCGAGCACTCTCATAGATGGAACGATTCATCTCAAGTGACTACTCCCTCATGGGTACACACCAAGATCCCTTTCATAATCGAGCATCACAACCTAAGTTAATTATCATAATTTAAGTTTATCCTTTCTAATCATTTAGGCTAACCAAAATCCTAGGTTAAAACACATTCATTCTCATGGAATTTGATCTATTATTGTCAATTCAATGCATACATATCATAGTATAAGTTATATGGCATCCATGATAGCTTAGAATCATAAAATAAGTGATATTTGGCATACAAGCATGATTTTACTTCTCGAAAATGGTAGAACGTTGAACTATTTTTCCAACGCATCTGACCACGCCCCAAACGGGGTTAGAAAACTCATTTTATGGTGAATGCAAGGGAAACAATCGTTTGTTATGGGGAACAATTGATTGTTTTGAACAATTTTTTTTCACACGAAGCAACATGATAATCGATTGTAACAGGGTGACAATCGATTGTAACAGGGTGACAATCGATTGTCACCTAGAACTTTTCCACAAATATCACTTCTAAACTCATCTTATTCAACCTTTAATCATTCAAAACCATATTCAACCATATTCTAACATATCCAAGCATTTCATACCATGAATTCAACATCATACAAGAATGTATAGACAATTATGTTTTCATCACTTCTTAACCTCATTAATCTCTAATAATCCAACTCATCCAATCATCATATAACACATCAAGGCATATCATTTCAACATTATAACACATATAGTAACCTCATTCTTGTGAATCTCTAACCATAACAACATAACTCATGTTATCAACATGTCATAACAACAAGAAACAACAACAAGGACATGGTTTCTTCACATATTCTCATAACATCAACATAACATCAATACACAACAACACAACATAACATAAAACATCAACACAACATAACCTCGTGGATTAGCAACAATAACACAAGACATAGTAAAAATCATGTTTCAAACATCAATTTCACAAAGAAGCAAGAACTCATAAAAACCCTAAACCCAATTTCATGTAAAATTTACCCCAAGTAAGGCTGGCAATTTGATCCATCTCCAATGGACACCCGCAAAATTACCCATAATACATAGAGTAAAAACCCACAAAAATGGGTACAGACACGAGCTCGGGTAATTACCCAAAAATATAAACGGGTATTGGTGCAGGTATGGGCACCTTGGTACCCATCCTCCCCATACCCGCACAATATATTTATGTATTTTAATTTAAATTTATATTATTACATAAAAATGCATGTCTATCAATTTTAAAAAGTATATCAATGTTAAACCATTACATATTTAACATAAGTGTTTGTTTATTTCAACAATAAATTTTTTGAAAACTTTTAAATGTTTTTAGAAACTTAAAATGATATGATATTTTATAATTGATCTATTTATTTTTAATAGGAATGCGAGTAACAGGTACGGGTATGAGTACTTACATACTTGTAGGGCTAAGGTACGGGTGCTAACTTTGGCGCCCAAACGGGCATGGGCTCGGGTATGGGGATTTTATCAAATCGTGGGTATGGGGATGGGTACTATAGTACCCTGCCCAAACCATGCCCATTGTCATCCCTACCCCCAAGGTTGAACTAAATAAAAACCATATGTTAGTCTTTTTGGTATTGGCTGTATTATGCAAAATAACATGGAGTTTGCTCAAGCTGGTTCTGGTGCAGAAGGGACATATGTTGAACAAGATGTTCCAACATGTGGGTTGGAATATCCGGTCTCTTAGAAACATACCTGATGGAAATTGCAGTTGGTTCAGATTTTGTCTATTTAAGGTTCTCTCCTCAATAGAAGATATACAAGTCAAGGAAATAGTTGATTTTGGATGTATTGGTGCAATATGTTGAACTCGATGTTCCAGAATGTGTTGCATAACATCTGGTCTTGACAGCAGGTCATGTTGCATGTTGTTTGATGCATATTTTATGATTGGTTTTTAATCAGATTTAATGCAGTTATTTTTGCAATGTTTTATTGGTTTGTTTGACATCTAAATATGTTGAAATCATATTTAAATGTGATTTACATTTGTTAGAATTAGAATAAATCATATCTTTTGTTGGAGAGATTTGAGGAGAAAATAATATGCAACTGATTCAACTATTTTCAGGACAAATTAAATGTAGATCCACAAGGAGAAAAAGCCAAGAAGACATTGTTATATAAGAAGACTCAATTTTAATTATTTGTTAAAAATTTTGGTGCACAGGAAAAAGGTTATTTGTGTTAGGGTTTTAGTATTTGTTTCTTATATTCCAAGATAATTCCATAACTGGATCATGGTGGAATCTAAGTGTTGTACACCACTGTGTTTCAGTAACTTGGCATAACTGGTTTGTCTTAGTTGAGTTGTAATATTTAATATTATTCATCGAGTTATAAAGACCAATCATGGGTTGTGTGATTGAGAAGAATGTGAGTAGGTTCTCATATTTAAGGGGAGTCCTTAAGTAAAAATACACTGGGATTAGGAAGAGGCTTTGAACAACATAGGGTTTGTTGTTTATTGTAAGACTAAGTATACCAATTCAAAGTCGTGGATTTCCTTTCTTGGGTGGAGTGTCTCCCAAACGTATGTGTGGTTTCATAGAACTGGGTTATTGATCTCTTATGTTATTTTAATGCTTTTTGTACTATTTTATTATTGTCATATTACTATCATTATGGTTCAAGAACTTTGTATATCTGTCTCAACATCTGGTCCAACATCTGTCCATGTGGAACGTAATTTCAATTGGCATCAGAGAAGGCACCCTATTCTATTTGGGTAAGCTCGATGGAGGACATTTTCTGTTTAAATGGACTACACTAAGGATGGAGAGTCTGTCAATAGACCACGTGTTTTGGATCATACAAATTATGACTATTTGAAAGCTAAAATGCTTGTCTTTCTTAAATCCATAGAAATAAAAACTTGGAAGGCTGCGATTAAAGGTTGGAAACATCCTGTGATCACTTATGAAGATGGTACTACAAGTTTGAATCCTGAAGCTGAATGGACTGATGTAGAAGATAATGAAACTCTGGGAAACTCCAAGGCTTTGAATGTTATTTTTAATGGTGTAGACAAGATCATGTTTAGATTGATTAACATATGCACTGACGCCAAAGATGCTTGGGAGATTCGCAAAACTGCTCATGAAGGCACATCCAAGTTAGTATGTTAAGGTTGCAGATCCTCAATACAAAGTTTGAAAATCTGAGAATGAATGAAGATGAATCTATCTCTAAATTTAACATCAGACTTAGAGAAATTGCCAATAATTCCTCTGCATTGGGAGAGAAGATGTCAGAAGAGAAGATGGTAAGAAAAATCTTGAGATCCTTTCCTACAAAATTCAACATGAAGGGTACAACAATTGAAGAAGCTCGAGACTTAAGCACCTTGAAGGTAGATGAACTCATTGGTTCTCTGCAAACATTTGAAGTCTCTCTGAACAGAATATCTAAAAAGAAGAACAAAGGTTTTACAGTTGTATCAAACTCTCAAGAGAATAAAGATCAAAGTAATAAGGATAATGAAGAATACTTGTTAGAGGCTATAACTTATGATGGAAGAAAATTCAATAATTTCTTAAGAAGACTGGATAAATATTGGAGGACGAATGTGCAAGAAATTGTGTCTAACATTGGTCCCCAGAGAAAGAGCTTAGGTGAAGACAAAGGCAATTGAGTAAGAT
Source organism: Lathyrus tuberosus (assembly GCA_022829125.1). Classification (NCBI taxonomy): domain Eukaryota; kingdom Viridiplantae; phylum Streptophyta; class Magnoliopsida; order Fabales; family Fabaceae; genus Lathyrus; species Lathyrus tuberosus. Next base: position 2,814,443 of record JALAZF010000118.1, on the reverse strand, counting down.
GTTCTGAATGTGAAGGCTTTAGCCACATAAAAACTAAATGCCCTACCTTTCTAAAGAAAAAGAAAAAAAAATTATCAATCACTTGGTTTGATTCTGATTATGAGAATAAAGGAGAAGTATCTGATAAAGTAATGGCATTTACTGAGAAGTATGACTCTTATGCTGAGTCTAGTGATGAAGAAATGTCAATAGAAGATCTTGCTGAAACATATAGAGAGTTACTCACCGAATGGAATGAATCTTGTTTGAGAGAATTGAAATATCGTATGTTGAACAATGGGTATGATGATCTAGGAGATTAAAGAAAAGAAGGCTAAAGGGTTTGACTACAGTTCCATGAATAAAAAGGTCAAACTTTCCTCAAAGAGGTTTGTTTCTCCTGGAGAAAAATCTATGTTTTTTATGAAGGACCACATGTCCCATCATCCTACTCAACACATGTCCCCTCACAACAAAGGCAACAAGAAATATTTTGTTACGTGTCACCGTTGTGGAATATATGATTATATAAGACCTTTTTGATATAGACTATATGGTTATCCTCAATTTTATAGCCATCTAAGCCCTAAGAGCAAGAGAGGGGAGAAAACTCTTGCTAAGCAAGTATGGAAACCCAAGGAATCTGTCAAGTGTCTTTTAGCTTATGTATCTTGTAGAGTCTCTTCAATAGAAGTTTGGTATTTTAACAGTGAATGTTCTCAACACGTGACTAGTGAAAGGAGCCTCGTTGAAGAACTTAAGGCCTACTCTCAGAGTTATGTTACTCTTGGTGATGGAACTAGAAGAAAGATAACAGGAATAGGAAAATTGGTTTACCCAGGTTTCTTTAGCCTTAATGAAGCACTTCTAGTAGAAGGTCTTGCAGCAAATTTGATCAACTTAAGTCATTTATGTGATCAGAATTTGAATGTGGATCCGGAATTCAATAAGTCTGAATGTAGTGTTTCCAACAAAGATAGAGAAGTAATATTTAAGGGGTCATTATCCAAGGAAAATTTTATACATGGATCATAAGTTAACCTTCAACAAGCTTAAAAGATGAGTCCAACATTATGCAGAACAAGATGTCTCACACGATGCTCCACCATCATGCCTCATCATTAAGTCAGGGGTTTCTGCATATGGGAATCACAGAAGAAGTAAATAGAATGTTGTGTGTTAAAGATCTCATTAATGGCAAGATTTACGAAAATTTTGATCAAATGTTAGGACATTTTTTCCAACATATGAAGCCTGAAGTTATAAAGAAGATAATCTTTAAAAGTCTTAAGTGTCATGTAATTCATAAAATAAGGAATGATTCTAAAAAAAGGCACTGTAGACATTTGCATGTGGGTATTAACTCACGTGAGGTGTGAAGATTAAAAGAGGAAAATGTCTCTCACGTGGTAATAAAAGCATCTGAATTGAGAAAATTTTCTTCAAATTCAAACTCTACTCACGGCTACTTCCTCTCCCCTCCCAACTGGTCTGTCTATATTTGTTGTGCTAACACTTCTGCTTCACTTCCAATTCATCAAAATCCTCAATCATGTACCAAAATGAGCGAGAAAGAAATGTTAAAGAGAACTAGGGTTTCATCTAACAACAACACTGATTATTATACCATCATGTACCTGGACCCAAAACCTCTGAAGATGATTGTTCCAGTGGATATTTCAACAAAAGAATCAAAGAATGCTGCTACCAAAAGTAATACCTCATTTGAAAAGGTTAGTACCTAAAAAATTGAACCCTCTTTGAAGAATCCTATTGAAAATATGATCTCTTATAAACCCTACCCCAGTGGGAATAAAGTTAATCTTGATAAAGCCACTAAACAAGATGTGAAACCACATGGTGAATCACCTGATGATCAACTTGTTGGACCAGATGCTAAAACATTTGTTTGAACATCTAGTGAACCCCAAGCTAGACATTCGATTGATTCAACTATGGATGCTTCTGTGGATAGAAATGATGAATCAGACTCTTTTAAAGACAAAACTGCTGAGAATGATCAAAACGAAGATCATGAAGCTCAAGGAGAAAAAAAGGTAGAGGCGGAAGTTATAAGCAAAACAGATGATGGAAACAATGAAGGAAATGGTGAAGATTCTCCTGGTGAAAAAGATAATGGACAAGTGGTCAGTAATGATGTACCCAATGAGTTTGATAACATTCTTATTTGCCCACATAATGAATAGTCTTATTAATAGTGTTTTTAGACCTCAAGACAATGTCACTAAATATAATGTTAAGGAGGTGGTTGATGTTGAAGAAGAAATCGAAACAGATGAAGAACTTGCTATGAAAATATTGGCCATAACTTTATTTGATGAAGAGAACAAGAAGAAGAAAACCAAAGAAAACGCCTCTAAAAGAAAAACTCTTAAGAGGAAACTTGTAATTTCAAGCAACTCAAAATCAAATGCCAAAGCAGATGGCCTTGACATTGTGCCCTATTCAAGGAAGAAGATTAAAGGAAAAATGGTGCCTATGAATATTCTTACTGCTCCTTTGGACAACATGTCCTTTCACTATGAAGAAAGTGTTAAAAAAATGGAATTTTATGTGTCAAAGAAGAGTTGCTTTGGAAAAGGAGATGAGTAAAGATACTCTAGAATTTCAAAAAAATTTGGGATTTTACTGAAGAACGTTGGTTTAATAAAAACCGTAACAGACATTGGTCCTTGCTATGAAAAGCTTGTCCAAAAATTTATTGTTAATCTATCAAGTGAATGCAATAAGGAAGGAAACAAATAATTCTGTAAAGTCTATGTTAGAGGATATTATGTAAAGTTCTCACCTGAAATAATCAATGACTCTCTAGGGAGGAGAAAATATGCTGAATCTGATAGTGTTCCCTCTCTGGACAAAGTGGCAAGAGAAATCATTGATAATCAAGTCCAGTAGTGGCCAAAGAAAATCTTACTTTCATCTAGTCTGGGTGTGAAATATGTTGTACTAAATAAAATATGTGCATCAAATTGGGTTCCAACCACCCATAGCTCAAGCATCACACCTACCTTGACCAAGTTTATTTTTCGAATTGGAACAAAGGCCAAACTAAATTTTAAGGAACATATTTTTGGTCAGACAATGTAACATGTTGACATTTATGCAGTGTAACTTCCCATTGCATTTCCATGTTTAATCACTGGAATCATATTGAAGAAACACCCACCAAAATACTGCATGCAAATGAAATCAAGCATAAAAAGCCAAGCCCACTAACTTTGGACTTCAAACTCTTTGTTGGATCTCATATTGCTAACATTGAGGTGCTAAGAAGTCATAGTCATGCTGCTAGTGGAAGTTACTCCTTTGATTCCAAAGCCACCAAAGAGGAAGTTCTGCATGAACTAATGAAAATATCAAAGACTCTTCAAACAACAATCACTTCAAGTACCATCAGAAAGAATAAGGTGGATGATTTGATCAAATTATTATCAAATGAGGAGGAAGGAGAAGAAAAAGTTGAAGAGGCGGAGGACAACTCTAAAAAATAAGTCGTCTGTTATTGTCAATCAGGATGAGCATACATCCGATCTAACATATGAAATTTGATGTAGTTGGTCGCTGCTAGAACTACATCACTTTATTTTTCTTTTTAGTTGTATTTTTGGCCCATACAAATAATAATTCATACACGAGACAAATGCTTATTTGTTATTAATTATTAATTAAATTTAATTTTTTATATATTTTTAAAATAATTAAAATATATTAATTTGCATGTATTGCTAAAATTATACATGTCAGATATATTTTAATTAATTAATCAATTAATTAAAATCAATATATTTTTATTATGACAAAATAGAAATGAGAGAAGTCATAATATCATAAGTAATAATTTTTCACATTTTAATTTTATTCAAGTCACTTAATAAGTAGTAATTGAAACAAATACTGAAGTTTAAAAAAAAATTGATATATGAGTTTATGATGAATTAATTCAAAAAATCAACTTTATCTCGAGCTCAATTGAAATTAGCAACAAAAAAAAAATTGTATAATTTGTCTAAAACCAAAGTTGTTATAACACAAAATATAATTCAATAATTTTTGTTCTGAACCAAAAATTTCAAATTAATTTTTTATGTTAGTATAAAAGTTTAGTCTTCTTTCAATTCAATTTTGTAAGAATTGAATTATGAGCAATGAAATGAAAGGTGTGATAGTGACGGTAACATAACACTGATGATGGATGACGCACGTGAGAAGGAAGAAAGAAAGAAAGCAAGATTTTACCCTTCTCAACACCAAACACTCTTTACGAGGTAGGTTTCCATGTCTTGTTCCACTTTTTTATATATATTTTTATACAACAGAAACAATTTAAATAAAGTAAAGTATAGTACTAATGATTAACTGTAGTTAAAATAAATGTAAACTTTTTGAGGTCCCATATTAATAATCAATCATTAAATATACTGTTGTGTTGTGTGTGTGTGTGTGTAATTGATTAGTAATATGTCCTTTTCTTTTCAAATTTGGTGGAATAGTAACCTAAACATTTACTAACAACTGTTGTGAACTCAATTTGTCTGAATGTCTTTTAGGTTGAGGGGCCTGGTTTTGTTCATTAAGTTGATTGATTAATTAATTTAACTACTTCTACAATAATCATGTTTTCTTGTTCATTGATTCTAAAGCTTTTTGTTAATTATTTTGCTATTCTAGTTGTATTAGTTAGCACACTTGATTAGTTGTTAAATCTACTAATGCTTTCTAGGATTATAAATAATGCATAGTATATATTCTATATAAATCGTTTCATACTATAAACCAATGGACAACTTTTAAGTCATAAATGAGTGAAAAACTTTTTAAATAAATTATTAATATATTTTAGTTATATCTTACAAGTTTTTTGCACATACATTTTATGGTACGATTTAAATCAATAACATTAATTATATATATATATATATATATATATATATATATATATATATATATATGTGTGTGTGTGTGTGTGTGTGTGTTTGACATATTATAATATATAATTTAGTATAGAAATGAATTAGTCCAACAAATATATATAAAATTAAAGGATTAATAAATTGATATCTAAGAATATCTAAAATCATTAAATAAAAGTCTTTTAACATAAACTTAAAACACAAAAATGTGATTGACACTTGTTGATTTATGGTGATGAAAAATTAAAATTTATATTATTTTGAAATGAATCATTTTGACTTTTATTCATATTTGAATGTATAATCAATTGATTAATTAATTAATTTTTAAAATAAAAATCTATTTATTTTATAAATTTTAATTAATCATTGAATCAATTAAGACATTTATTTGATAAAATAGTTAATATAATTAATATAAATATATATGTTTATATAATAATTATTGAAATATAATAATTAAAAAATATTTAAATATAAAATATTTTAACATCTATCAAATCTTTGAGTTAGCTTTTGTTCACGTAGAGTACACTATTTGATAACCCTACTAATGATAAGCCACTCATTATCGTAAGGCTTTATTATGAGTTGTGTGTAAAAGATATCTGACTCTTGGTAGGTGGTCCGTTTATATATTATCGACAGGGGTGTAATTAGATGAGACTTTGTGGGTGAGGCGGTGACATACACTTAGCCCATCATTCTTCCCACATCACCCATTTATTGGTTCGAGCGCCCATTTTTTGGATAAGGGCGCCCCTTCTCTGAATTCATCATCCGAGACCTTGGTGTCTCAGTCCATAATGTGCTATCATGTGCAAATCGTGTATTGGATCAACAAACGTTACATAGGGGATCATGGGATATAACTGCACTCCATGGATTTCAAGGAAATAACTACCCAATATTAGAGTGCTTGTGGTATCCTAGAAAGAATGAGATCTAGACCCAAGGAATTATAAATACCTTAATACCGTGATAGACTATGGAAATACAGCGAAAAAAATACACACATACATTAGTTTCTCACATCACATGAAATAACTCTCAATACCATAACAACTTTAAAGCCTCTAACAACCCTTATTCACTAGGGATTATCACACATTGGTACTTTTAGCAAGTGGAATTAGCGGCCATTGTTGGCCAATAATAAAAATGACCTAGACCACACACATCATTTACTCAGTGTTACTTTCACCATCTTCTCACGAGGATGTTCGAGCAAAATTCCAAGAAGACCACCAAACACCATCGCTGGAGGTTTCACTAAGGCCGGGCGGGGGGTGATGGGAATATTCTAGTTCATCCTAGAGAAGGTACGCCAGACAGGTTTCAACAACAAATATCGCACCCTTAAAAGCCCTTAACGTATCCAGCAAGGACTAGGACCCAATATCACCTTTTCGTGAGAAGACACGTTCAATGTACCCCCCCCCCCCACAATAATGATCCCATGGTCATCATGATTCAATATGTTACCTAGGATGTTAAGCGAGTGTTAATCGACCTTGGAAATTTAATATGCATCATGTTCTTGAGCGCCTTCCAGAGTCTTCAGTTGGATCCTGATAGCATTGAAGCTTTCCAAGGGTCCCTAGTCGCCCATTCTGGTGAATAATTGCAAATCAAATGCCACATGACCCTCGAAACAACCTTTAGCCCAAGGCCGAGTGAAAGAATCATCAAGGCGAAATATCTCGTAGTATATGCCACATCCCCGTACAATGTCATCCTAGGAAGGTTCGCTCTCAATCTGTTGGGGGCGGTCTTATCCACCCTCTACTTAATCCTAAAATATCCACTACTTAATGGACACATATGAATGGCTAAAGGGATCGGGAGATTGCTAAAGAATGTTACCAGAGTAGTTTGGAAGTAACGAGGGAACCTTAAACCCTAGGAGCCATCACTCGTCCAAAAATGGATGATGCCAATACACTAAGTTGTGACCCCTGTTTGGGGGGAAAAGTGAAAGGTTTAACTCAATAGAAGATTTAAAATAGGTAAAAAAAAATAAGCCTTTGCATCATGTTGCGGTGAAAATCGGATAACAAGATATTAATTAACTTGCATTATATTTCTTTTACAACCGACTTTGATTTATCCAAAGGAAAGGTTCAAGATCGTTAAAAACCTAAAGGGGGGAGATCTAAGGTTCGGGGGTTAGTTATACTAAGGGAAGGTATTAACACCCTAAGTATCCGTAGTACTCTACGGGAACCTCTTGTTTTAATTTGTGTTACGTTATGTTTGCATGCTAAGAATCTGTACTATGGTAAAGATAAAGACCTAGGTATATACACTAAGTTTGTCTCGTCTTAATCATGATTTAATCGAGAAATCGATAATCAATGATTCTTGACTTTCATCGACTAAATAATAAGTGAAACTAAAATAATAATAAAGTGGTTTCATACTGATCAAAGTTTTGTCGCTTTAATGATCAATCAAACTATGAAATTTGTTATATCATCGACCTAAAAATAAAGAAAATGGGTTCGAAATGAGATAAAATTGGTCTCATCTAAATAAAGATTTAGATCCTCATTGACCAAAAAACAATGAAATAAAATGAGATTGAAATGAAACATAAAGTTGGTCTAGTCTAAAATAAAATTTAAAATTGATAAAATCGATAAATCTTAATTAAACTTTTATTGACCAACAAAATGGAAAAAATAAAATAGGCCTCATATTCATCACAATTTATTGATTCAAGTAAGTCAACAAAAATTATGATTTTTGATATATCATAGGCCAAAAATAAATAAAAGGGGATTATATGAAAAATAAAGTCGGTCTAGTCTAAATAAAGATTTAAATCGATAAATCGAAAATACTTTGATTAGAACTTCATTGACCAATAAAAATAAAACGACCTCATATAAATCAAGAAATTTATTGATTTTGATAAATCAACAAAACATGATTTTTGTGAGATAATTGGCCCAAATAAAAAGATAATGGACTTAAAATGAAAATAAAGTTAGTCTCGTCTAAATCAAGGATTTAGATCGATAAATCGAAGATCTCTTGATTAGAACTTCATTGACTAATAAAATAGAATATGGCCTCATATAAATCATGATTTTTAGTGACTTGAATAAATCAACTAAAAATCAAGAGGTGGGAAATGTCATAGGCCCCAAAAAGAAAATGGAAACAAAATGAAAAATAAAGTTAGAAATGAAAAGTAAATCAAAAGATGAATCTAATAAAAATAAAAATATTTGTAGCATAATTAACAAAATACTTAATGAAAATGTTAACAAGATTAAGAAAAATCTAAACAAATTCCAAGAAACTCTAGACAGGCGGGTGTATTGGTGATTGAAGAATGTAAATAAGGAGAGATGGGATCCAAAGAGGATCATATGGGACCCAAAGACCCATCACCTCCTCAAAGAAACCAAACCCGGATAAAGGCAGCAAAGGAGGTATGAAAGCATATCGGGTTTTGAAGCCCAATATTCCATGTCGCGCCCTATCAGAAGAAAAGAGAAACAAGGCGATGGTTTACAAGAACAACAATATATCCCCTTTTTTTTAAAACATATCAAACGAAACATCAGTTGGATCACGGTTCCTAATCAACAACCCTATATTTCAAAATCAAAACAAAAATGAAAATTCACGTTCACGCCGCGGTTTGTTCAACTTGGTTTGTTTCATTCGATTCGGATATGTTTGATTCCAGGTTATTCGACCGCGACTCACCCTCTTCTTTAGGTTAGATCCTCTTCTGCTTTTGGTTTTCGACCCCTCTTCGCCTCACTTTCCTCGTTCGGGTTCGAAATTTGATCACTCTCTTCTCCAATCTCTCTGTTTCTGTTTTCAATTTGGATTTATGGGTTTGCAAAGGGTTTGTCCTCTCATATTCTTCTCTTTCTGTTTTCCAAATTTCGTTTGGTTATGGGTTGTGATTTGTTCTGTTTGTGTTGAAGATTGAAGGATGGGTGTTGAAAAGGAAAGGGCTTTAAGGTTTGAAGGGTGATTGTTGTTTGGAGTTTGTATTGAAGAAATGGAAGAACAGAGTTATGCGTGCGGTACTGTTGAGTGGAAGATGAAGGTGGGTTATTGTTGGTGAAGATGAGTGAGGATGGTGGTAAGAAGTTATAAGGTGAGGAGGTTGAGGAATTATTCGGAGGTATTTTTTGAACTGAACGAGACTTCTCTTCCTCCCCTGTTTCTGGTTTGAGTCCCGTTTTATGAATGGTTGTGCGTGTGGGTTTTGGAGAAAAAATTGGTTTATGAAGTGTGAGTTACCATCTATTGTTTGCAGCATAACATGTTTTTGTAGGCTTTTTGCTGGCTGATGGGAGGCTTGGAGTTTTGGCGTGTTGTTGGAGGTTTGCAGGGTAGCCTTGGCGGAAAGTGGGGGCTTGGTAGCAGGAACGTGGGTTATGTTTGTACGATTTAGCAGGATTTTGGCTTCTTGGAGGAACTGGTGCAGTGTTGGGTGATAGCCGGATTTTGTTTGGCGTGGTGAAATGGTTTTCAAAAAGTTTGACATAAAGTTGTACGGTTTGGATTTTGTGTGTGATATGGTTATACTGGTATAGCAGAAAAAAAGAGGCTTGGAGAATTGTATTGTATTGGAGTATGGAGAGGTAGTGGATTCAGAAATTTAGAGTTATAATAATAATAATAAAAGAAAAAAAATGAAATAATAAAAAAAAGTAGTGATAAAGATAACAATAAAAATAATAAAAAAAAATAATAATAATAATGATATAAATTATAATAACAAGAAAAATAATAGTGATAAAAATAATGACTGGTAATAATAATCAATAGTAATAACAAATTAAAATGAAAACTAATTAAAAATTAAATTTAGATTAGAATTAAAATTAAAAATAGAATTAATCTAATAATTAAAAAACTAAATTAAATATAATCTAATTATCTAAATTAAGATAAAAACTAAACTAAAATTAAAATTAAATTAAATTCAAAAATGAAGTTATAATTAAAGGTAAACCAACTTAAATAAAACTATACAAATGATGACTTAATACTGAAATTAAACTAACTAAATCTCAAAAAAACTATGATTATGAAAGCAAAATTTAAAGTGGAATGAAAAAAAAATCGACAAAAAGCGCATGATTGATGATTAATGAAATATTTAGCTAAAAATGCACAAATGTTGACCTAGAATGACATGCAAAAGATCAGAGAATCTAAGGATAAAATTTGGGGTACAATAGTTGCCCCTATTTAAATAGCTTTACCGGATGACACGAGGGATGGAAACCCTCGAGAGATCAAGGTGAAAGGTTTTTAAATATAGCAAACCGAAAATTTTTCCCTTAGATGGAATGCAGATGCTAAGGACAACTAACAGACATGCAAATGCTGACATGCCATGGACTTCTAGTATGATGATATGATGATATGATGGTGCAAGAATGCAGACAGACCAGACACCAAAGATGAAGGGCAACCAAACACAGGTGAGCCTTTCTGGGGAAGGATAAGGTTAGTATCCATGAGGACGACTTACTGGGGATACAGACTAACCAACATAAGAGACTCAATGGGGAGACTCTGAGGAAACACTAGGGAAAAATAAAAGCACACTCTTTACTGGGCATGGAACCAGAAAGAAGACATGATCTCCACTGGGGATCAATTTGGAATAAAAGGATAGACACCAACACAAGATTTTATGGGATTTTCCTATACTGAAGAGTTCAAACGGGATCTTCAAGAAAAAACCAGAAAAACAGAGAAAGACACATCCGGAAAAACAACAGATGGCAAAAGAAACCAGTCATCCACTAATGGCTGTGAATGAAGGGTACAAATCACGATATCTAATAATGGCTTTAGATGAATGTGAATAGAGACTACATTCAAGAATGGCTTTGAATACAAAGAAACCAGTCATCCAATAATGGCTTTGAATGAAAGGTACAAATCACGATATCTAATAACGGCTTTAGATAAAGTGAACAGAGACTACATTCAAGAATGGCTTTGAAATGCAAAGAAACCAGTCATCCAATAATGGCTTTGAATGAATGGTACAAATCACGATATCTAATAACGGCTTTAGATAAAGTGAACAGAGACTACATTCAAGAATGGCTTTGAAATGCAAAGAAACCAGTCATCCAATAATGGCTTTGAATGAAAGGTACAAATCACGATATCTAATAACGGCTTTAGATAAAGTGAACAAAGACTCAATCTGGAACAACATCAGAAGGAGAGACACATCTGGATAGGCGTCAGATGGTAGAGAAACCGGACATCCAATAATGGCTTTGAATGAAAGGTATAAATCACAATATCTAATAACGGCTTTAGATAAAGTGAAGATATACTACATTCAAGAATGGCATTGAATGTAAAAAAAAACACCAGTCATCCAATAATGGCTTTGAATGAGAGGTATAAACCACAATATCTAATAACGGCTTTAGATAAAGTGAAGATAGACTACATTCAAGAATGACATTGAATGTAAAAAAAACACCAGTCATCCAATAATGGCTTTGAATGAGAGGTATAAACCACAATATCTAATAATGGCTTTAGATAAAAGTGAACAAAGCAGGAATCCAAGAAAGCATTGGATGTAAAGAAACCAGTCATGGATCACAATATCTAATAATAGCTTTAGATAAAGGTGAATAATAAGCACCCAAGAAAGTATTGAGTGACTGTGAACTTTCAGGAATGGCACTGAGAGATATCCAAGCAAAGTTGATTGTGGTTATAGAAGATAGGCAAAAATTCCAGGAATAGCACTGGGAGAAACAAGAGGAACAAGATATCCAGGAATGGCACTGGGGTGAAAGGATATAAAGATCCAGGAATAACACTGGAATGAGAGGAGATACTCATGAAACTACAACATTCAGGAATGGCACTGAATGAAAGGACAGGTAACACTTTGGTAAGGCATCAAGTAAATTGGACTTTGACCACAAGGTAAGACGTGGAGAACGACACGACCTCGGGGGAAATGCAAATGAGGATGAAACACTCATGATATGCACATGTATATGAATTACGCAGATGATATATAACCAAGTGCAAATGCAGATGTCGGTGCTGACGACACAACACGACTCTTTCTGGAGAAGACAAGACTGGAAGACTGATTCCTCAACACGGAGATCACTGCCATTCTACTTGGGGACTAGAGATGCTATTGCTGAACACATCATCGCCATACTGGTAAACTGTATCCAAATTGATGATCCTTGTAGGAAGGATAAATCGTTGCTTGGGGATTCTTCAGGTTAAATTGCCCCAGACTAGCTGATTATTGTAGATGAGCTGACCATTGCTTCAGCTTGTCTGACTCGGTAACTGACTGTTTCACGGTGCTCCTTGGAAAGCTTGCCCCAGTCTGAGTCTTGAAAAACTTCTGTATAAACCAATTTTGAGAAGTCGCCATTAAACCATAAATCTTGAACTGATTCTCAACAGGATGTGGTGGGAACTTGCCCCTGATAGGATCACCGACCAAGTTTCTCAAATGTTTGAAAATTCCTTAAGAAGAAAGCTAGTTTCCAAACAAAGTATTTGTACAAACGTGGTAAATGCAAATTTCATGCAACTTTTGAAATCAATTTCATTTTTGAAAGATGCAAAAGAAAATGCGTCATTGGTCTGAACACGGCGGTTCAAGACATTTAGGAGTGAAAAGTAAAGCAAAAGGTGTGATACCCAAACAAGTGATCTGCTAAAATCTTTAGGAGTCAGGTTACGCAACCTTGCTGTAGTATGCTTTCAAAATGACCTTGCTTCAATTAGGTCTTTCGAGGGTTATAACGTGGCCTGGTTCACGGTTTAAGAAACAAAGGATAAAGGCTCAAAGTTTATTTGTGCCCACCCAATCTTCGTGATGATCTCCAGTCCTATGCTCAGTTAACTCAAACTATGCACTCAAATTCCCATGAGTTAGGAATTACACTGATGGTAGTAATAATGGTTCAGAAGTAAAGGGACTTTGAAATGACAGTCATTGCTTCTCACAACATTTTGTTGTTGTTGTTGTTGTTTTTTTTTTGTGAGGACCTCAGTCAACTTGTTTTATCTTTGAGGATTTTGGTAACCTCTTGAATGATTTTTGTTATCCCTAACTTTTGCCTGAACTGTGTCATTTGAGCTTACAGCCAGCAGGACACCCCAATTTTTGCCTAAGTCTCCTTCATAGGTTTTGACTTAGCGAGCTTTTATTTTGGTTTTTTTTCTTTCACTCCTTTTTTAGTGACTGCCTGGCTTAATGATTACCGCGAACCATCATTGGCATTTGACTTGAAAGACATCTTCGACACTTGCTTGTCGTGTGCGAAGGAAAACTTGTGAGTGCAACTTCTTGTATTTGAATGCATAATCAAGTTAACTGAGAACTACCCTGCCCCAGGTTAAGATTGCGGGTTTTTCATTTGTAAAGAAAAGGAACTCCTACTTCAAGGCTCAAAGGGGTTAAAGAGGAATTATCTTCCTTATTTCTCCGGTGTTTAGGGATTGAAACAATGCCTTACATTGTCAGCAAAGTCTTGATTTGAAAGCATACCAACATCAATTATGGGTATAACGTCTTCATCATCCTCCCTCCAATCTTTGCATAATCAAAAGGAAAGCGGGAAAGAGATAAAGCATTTTGCAAAAGAAAGCATAGAGAGGTAAATGGTGAACACAAATGAATTAAAGTTGCAATGCTCATTTCATTAATTTTGAAAGTACAAACATAATTTGAAAACAACTATTACAAAATAAAGAAAATGCAAACAACAAGAAACAAAGGCCTGGTGACTAATCAAACACAAGGATGAGTTGTCCTGTCTTTAAGAAGTAGCTGAGCCGAAGTCGACTGAGGCTTCACTTGGCGTGCCCTGGCAGAGGATTGTTCTGAACATTGGGATTGTCCTTAAAGGAGAGGACTTTGTTCCTCATCAGCTCTTGTACTCTAGCCTTTAATGCAAAGCATCTTTCCAAGTTATGGCCTGCACCTCCCTGATGGTATTCACAATGAAGATCAGCCCTATAGCCAGCTGGAAGAGGATTTGGAGGAGGAGGCGGAGGCCTTGTGGTAATCAAATTTTGTTGAACCAAACTAGGATAAAGTTCAGTTTAAGTCATGGGAATGGGATTAAATTGACCCCTATTACGATACTGGCTCTGTCCTGCAGCTAGACGTTGGAAAGTTTGAGTTGGTTGTGGTGCAGCAACCACGGGAGTGACAGCGGCAACAGTAGGGTGAACAACATACTGAGGTTGAGGACGAGGCCTTCTCACTTCAACCATTATAGCATTAGTATGATCTTCCTTCTTCTTCTGAAAGTTCCCGTAGGATTTCTTCACAGCATTAGAAGATTCCACAGCCTTGGATACTTTTCCCTTCTTAAGACCTTCCTCTAATCTTTGACCAATAGTAACCAAATCAGTGAAATTAGAGGAAACACTCCCAACCATTTTCTCCCAATAGAACGGGGACAAGGTATCCATAAACATTCCAGTTAATTCCTTCTCGGCCAGGGGGGGTTCCACTTGGGAAGCCAACTCTCTCCAGCGCTGAGCATACTCCTTGAAAGACTCTTTATCATTCTGAGACATGTTTTGCAGTTGAAGGCGATCAGGAGCCATGTCAAGGTTATACTTGTATTGCTTCATGAAGGCATTGGTGAGGTCTTGGAAGTTGTGGATAGAGTTTTGCTCAAGACCCATGTACCATTTGAGTGATGCTCTACTCAAGCTGTCTTGAAAACAGTGGATAAGCAACTTCTGATCTTTGGCATGAGCAGTCATCCTGCTAAGGTACATGACCAAGTGAGCTCTTGGGCAAGAATGACCTTTGTACTTCACAAAATCTGGATTTGTAAACTTAGGAGGTATAACAAGGTCAGACACTAAGCACATGTTGTCTGCATCTACATTAAAGAAATCAGTACCCTCAACGGCCTTGAGTCTTCCTTCTATGCTTTGAAACTGCTCTCGGACAACTTCGGGTTCAACAAAGTCCTCATGGTCCTCACCCTGAGCACTGGCAGCATTGTACTCATAGAGGGGATTCTCAAAAGGAACTCGAGTAGTCTGAACTATAGGTTGAGGCTCGGTAAAAACAGGACAGCAGCTTGACCAACATAGCATTAGATGCAAGAGGTGGAGAATAGTTGTGTGGCAGACCAAACTCAGGCCAAGTTGAAGGCGGCATCTGAACTGGTGGAGGATCAGCGCTTGAAACTTCCTGGATGACAATCCTTTGGGGTGGCTCTCCCCTAGCAATCAAAACTTGGAGCATCTCAGTGAGTTTAGTCATGCTCGACTTAAGGTCATCGATCTCCATTCGAACCTCAACATTGTGTATATCTTGCTCTGACATCTTGCGTCTGTAATTAGCTCTAGTTTGGTATCGGTGTTGAGGAATCAACTTGATGACTCACAGACAAACACTAGTGGATAGAGACAGCTGGAAATGATTAGCTGGACAAACAGACACATGCAAAGAAACATGCAAGGATGCAAATGATATGCAATGCAAAGCAAATAGGATGCAAAACACACATAGCAGGATCAAGGGTTCGAGATCACAACATGGAGTCTGGGTAAAGAACCAAACCAAGGGTGTGTACTAGGGTTCTTGTATCTGCAGAGCAAGGTTCTAAAGAGTTCCCAGAGTCGACAACTCATCTTTCGGATTTTATCAACTTCCCAATTGCTCGGTGATCAACAAAATCCTCAAGAGAGTCTCGTCTGAGCGTAGTATCGCGTAGCAATCATTTAGGATTACTCCCTCATAATCATCGCACTACATCCTAAATAGGCCAGGTAGGGGTAAAGGGATAACTAAAGGTCATCAGTATCTCTGGCTTCTAGGTCGAAAGTAGTAACGCATTCACGATTGCTCGTTCAACATTACCACCTCCAAGAGGGCCTCAACTGAGTGTGGACTTCAACTTCCCTCCTTTGGGATTTCTCCCTCGAAGTTCCCTTGACTATGTCCACGGTTCCTAAACATATGTGTTCTCTCAAGTCCGGGTTAGGACTTATCTCACTCATTGATATCATGTCAACCCAAACCAAACAGGATAATATCAAACATAGAACAAATATACAAGCATACAAGCAGATATGACATACAAGCAATCATACAAGTAGATAAGCAAACATGAATAACATAAAACAAGATAGGCTTAACCCTCTTAGGAAAGGACCAGCAATAGGTCTAACTCTTATCCCCAGTGAAGTCGCCATTTCTATTGCTGTGAAAATCAGATAACAAGCTATTAATTAACTTGCATCATATTTCTTTTACAACCGACTTTGATTTATCCAAAGGAAAGGTTCAAGATCGTTAAAAACCTAAAGGGGGAGATCTAAGGTTCGGGGGTTAGTTATACTAAGGGAAGGTATTAGCACCCTAAGTATCCGTAGTACTCTACGGGAACCTCTTGTTTTAATTTCTGTTACGTTATGTTTGCATGCTAAGAATCTGTACTATGGTAAAGATAAAGACCTAGGTATATACACTACGTTTGTCTCGTCTTAACCATGATTTAATCGAGAAATCG
Source organism: Lathyrus tuberosus (assembly GCA_022829125.1). Classification (NCBI taxonomy): domain Eukaryota; kingdom Viridiplantae; phylum Streptophyta; class Magnoliopsida; order Fabales; family Fabaceae; genus Lathyrus; species Lathyrus tuberosus. Next base: position 2,797,990 of record JALAZF010000118.1, on the reverse strand, counting down.
ATAATCAATGATTCTTGACTTTCATCGACTAAATAATAAGTGAAACTGAAATAATAATAAAGTGGTCTCATACCGATCAAAGTTTTGTCGCTTTAATGATCAATCAAACTATGAAATTTGTTATATCATCGACCTAAAAATAAAGAAAATGGGTTCGAAATGAGATAAAATTGGTCCCATCTAAATAAAGATTTAGATCCTCATTGACCAAAAAACAATGAAATAAAATGAGATTGAAATGAAACATAAAGTTGGTCTAGTCTAAAATAAAATTTAAAATTGATAAAATCGATAAATCTTAATTAAACTTTTATTGACCAACAAAATGGAAAAAATAAAATAGGCCTCATATTCATCACAATTTATTGATTCAAGTAAGTCAACAAAAATTATGATTTTTGATATATCATAGGCCAAAAATAAATAAAAGGGGATTATATGAAAAATAAAGTCGGTCTCGTCTAAATAAAGATTTAAATCGATAAATCGAAAATCCTTTGATTAGAACTTCATTGACCAATAAAAATAAAACGGCCTCATATAAATCAAGAAATTTATTGATTTTGATAAATCAACAAAACATGATTTTTGTGAGATCATTGGCCCAAATAAAAAGATAATGGACTTAAAATGAAAATAAAGTTAGTCTCGTCTAAATCAAGGATTTAGATCGATAAATCGAAGATCTCTTGATTAGAACTTCATTGACTAATAAAATAGAATATGGCCTCATATAAATCATGATTTTTAGTGACTTGAATAAATCAACTAAAAATCAAGAGGTGGGAAATGTCATAGGCCCCAAAAAGAAAATGGAAACAAAATGAAAAATAAAGTTAGAAATGAAAAGTAAATCAAAAGATGAATCTAATAAAAATAAAAATATTTGTAGCATATTTAACAAAATACTTAATGAAAATGTTAACAAGATTAAGAAAAATCTAAACAAATTCCAAGAAACTCTAGACAGGCGGGTGTATTGGTGATTGAAGAGTGTAAATAAGGAGAGATGGGATCCAAAGAGGATCATATGGGACCCAAAGACCCATCACCTCCTCAAAGAAACCAAACCCGGATAAAGGCAGCAAAGGAGGTATGAAAGCATATCGGGTTTTGAAGCCCAATATTCCATGTCGCGCCCTATCAGAAGAAAAGAGAAACAAGGCGATGGTTTACAAGAACAACAATATATCCCCTTTTTATTAAAACATATCAAACGAAACATCAGTTGGATCACGGTTCCTAATCAACAACCCTATATTTCAAAATCAAAACAAAAATGAAAATTCACGTTCACGCCGCGGTTTGTTCAACTTGGTTTATTTCATTCGATTCGGATATGTTTGATTCCAGGTTATTCGACCGCGACTCACCCTCTTCTGCTTTTGGTTTTCGACCCCTCTTCGCCTCACTTTCCTCGTTCGGGTTCGAAATTTGATCACTCTCTTCTCCAATCTCTCTGTTTCTGTTTTCAATTTGGATTTATGGGTTTGCAAAGGGTTTGTCCTCTCATATTCTTCTCTTTCTGTTTTCCAGATTTCGTTTGGTTATGGGTTGTGATTTGTTCTGTTTGTGTTGAAGATTGAAGGATGGGTGTTGAAGAGGAAAGGGCTTTAAGGTTTGAAGGGTGATTGTTGTTTGGAGTTTGTATTGAAGAAATGGAAGAACAGAGTTATGCGTGCGGTATTGTTGAGTGGAAGATGAAGGTGGGTTATTGTTGGTGAAGATGAGTGAGGATGGTGGTAAGAAGTTATAAGGTGAGGAGGTTGAGGAATTATTCGGAGGTATTTTTTGAACTGAACGAGACTTCTCTTCCTCCCCTGTTTCTGGTTTGAGTCCCGTTTTATGAATGGTTGTGCGTGTGGGTTTTGGAGAAAAAATTGGTTTATGAAGTGTGAGTTACCATCTATTGTTTGCAGCATAGCATGTTTTTGTAGGCTTTTTGCCGGCTGATGGGAGGCTTGGAGTTTTGGCGTGTTGTTGGAGGTTTGTAGGGTAGCCTTGGCGGAAAGTGGGGGCTTGGTAGCAGGAACGTGGGTTATGTTTGTACGATTTAGCAGGATTTTGGCTTCTTGGAGGAACTGGTGCAGTGTTGGGTGATAGCCAGATTTTGTTTGGCGTGGTGAAATGGTTTTCAGAAAGTTTGACATAAAGTTGTACGGTTTGGATTTTGTGTGTGATATGGTTATACTGGTATAGCAGAAAAAAAGAGGCTTGGAGAATTGTATTGTATTGGAGTATGGAGAGGTAGTGGATTCAGAAATTTAGAGTTATAATAATAATAATAAAAGGAAAAAAACGAAATAATAAAAAAAAGTAGTGATAAAGATAACAATAAAAATAATAATAAAAGAAAAATAATAATAATGATATAAATTATAATAACAAGAAAAATAATAGTGATAAAAATAATAACTGGAAATAATAATCAATAGTAATAACAAATTAAAATGAAAACTAATTAAAAATTAAATTTAGATTAGAATTAAAATTAAAAATAGAATTAATCTAATAATTAAAAAACTAAATTAAATATAATCTAATTATCTAAATTAAGATAAAAACTAAACTAAAATTAAAATTAAATTAAATTCAAAAATGAAGTTATAATTAAAGGTAAACCAACTTAAATAAAACTATACAAAGGATGACTTAATACTGAAATTAAACTAACTAAATCTCAAAAAAACTATGATTATGAAAGCAAAATTTAAAGTGGAATGAAAAAAAAATCGACAAAAAGCGCATGATTGATGATTAATGAAATATTTAGCTAAAAATGCACAAATGTTGACCTAGAATGACATGCAAAAGATCAGAGAATCTAAGGGTAAAATTTGGGGTACAACACATCACCAAAGAAAGCGCAATGTTGGTGAGAAGAAGAAAACAACAATTGACGAGGAAGTTCTAAAGTTAGAAATCATCAATTTCATATAGATATAAAATACCCTTCACTGTTGGCTAACATAATCTTGGTGAGAAAGGCATCACACAAGTGTCACATGTGCATTGATTTCACCTAACTCAATGCTACATGATCCAAAATCCATATCCTTTCTGATCCGGAGTATTCGAACAGGTCCACGTAATTCGGTCGTCAGATGGCAAGGTGCTCAGACGGATGTTGGTCGTCAGGCGTGCAAGGTGTTCGGCTTGTGAATGAGGAGAGGAGGGGGTGTACCTGCAAGGCACTCCGACGCTCAAGTAAGAAAAGGTCGGAGAAAAGGGGCAAGTACAAAGTGTATTCTTAGGGTGAAAATGTGATACCTGACCCTCTCAAGCGAGAGAGTTTATATAGAGCCCCCAGCGCGTGGCCAACGGTCCTATTTTCGGGGCGAAATAACCGTTTTCCCCAAAGAATAGGTAACTGCCCAAACTAGCCGTTATGTCGGGAAGGGTGCCAGAACTAGCCGTTGTGTCGGGCAAGACTGCAGTTCCGGGCACCTGTCCCTAGCTGTTCGGGCAACGAGGAAGCCGTGCGTAATGGGCATAACAGCCGGGGAGGACGTTGCGCTACTTGCCCGATTGGAGGGGCAAAATGTCGCTATTGCCCCTTTGTGGATTGGGCCTAGGCGATTTGGGCCGCTCTGGAGCAGAGGCGGATTGGGCCAATTCTAGCCATTGGTCCAGTCCAGAACAAGAGCCCCCCAAGTCGTTGCTCCCGAGCATGGGAGTGATGACTTAAGGACTGCTCGTCGCTCGGGGGAGCTAGCGCGGAGTCTTCGTTTGGAGACGAGGATGATTGTCTCGAGGTGCTCGTGGCCCTCTGTGTCCGTGATGTTCGTGGTCGTGACCCTATTGCCCGGTATTCGGGAAGATAAAACGTCAGACAGAATGGGAAACGTTGGGCTGCCACGTGTGTATCGAGCCTTGTGTAGCAGTTAATAGGTAATTATGGCTAGTGGGCAGTCATTATTGCCTACGGGCGTGGTCGTGCAGGTGCCCCTCAGTATAAAAGGGGGAAGGTTGTCCCATTTTGCACTTTTTCCCTTCTGATTTCTCTTCGTCGCCATCAGCGTTCTTGTCCGTCGCCGTCTTCAGAGCAACCGACCGCCGTGCCAAGTTTCGAGCAGTCTTTCTCTTCTACTTAAAGCAAGTAAGTTTTCTGATTTCCAGTTTGTTTTACTTTCTCTTATTGTTAATGGTAGATCGCATGCGGCTAAGGTTAGTTTTAGGTGACAAAATAGGTAGGTTTCCGGTGAGTGTTGGTGGTGGGTGGTGGTTCTGCCCTTCTGCTGCTTCAAGCATCTCGCCGGAGTAGGTAGTGCGTTTGGTGAGCGTGGTGGTCCACGTCGTGGTTGCGAGTCGTGACCACCGCGTCTTACTATCTTCTAATGGAATGGTGGATTTTTCGGTAGAACGTTTCCAGATTCCGGTGGAGCCTTGCAGTTTTCCGGCGGAGCTTCAAACAGAATCTGGGCACGAGCGCAGGGAGGTTCCTCGCAGGAAGATGGTATGTCTCGGGCATCTCCTCGCGGGGAGGTTTTTCTTTCTTTGTTTGATGTTAGGGCTTAGGCCGGGGACGTTGTCCTTAGCCTTCTGCGCGCCCTTTCACTTGACTTAGCGGTGGAAGGGTGGATTTGATTTCCTGTCGAATTCACTGTCTTTCTCTGCTTTTTCAGGTGATCGCAAGGGCGATGGAGCCAGAGAGGGAAGTTATCCCTGTCATATCCGAGGAGGAAACTGTCTCCGATGAGAATAGCAGCACAACGACCTCGAGTTCTGCGTCTTCGAGCTCGACGGCATCGAACTCCTCGAGCGAAGTCGAGGGGGAAGCGAGCGAAGTTGAGGGGGGAGAAGAGGTGGACGTCATGGAGGAAGACGTCGAAGGGTTCTGTCCGGAGGAGTGGGAGGTTGCCGAGCCCTCCGAACATGTTTCCACGTTCGTGAGGTCTCCGGCGGACTTCTTTACCGAGGTGGGACCAGCGGGTGAATGGAGGGTGCTTTTTCCTAATTTGGATGAGCGGGTCTGCTCGAGCTTCGGGGACTGCTTCACGATGTATGAATATGCTTTCAAGGAGTTGGGGCTGAGGTTGCCCTTCACTGACTTCCAGCGGTCGGTGTTTGAGCATCTGAAGTTGGCGCCTTCTCAACTCCACCCCAATTCGCTGGCCTTTATACGGGCTTTTGAGTTGGTGTGCAAGCACCTTGCTCTGGGGACTACCCTTCCTCTATTCTTTGCTGTTTTCCATCTACAGCGGCAGCTGACGGGGAAAAGTTACGGATGGGTCTCTTTGAAGCAGCCCAGAAAGTTGTTTAAGCCGTTCTCAGAGTCCATCCGAACGTTTAAGGGACGGTACTTCATCGTCAAGCCAGTGTCTGAGGCTGCCCAGGACAGCGTGTACGCCTGGGAGGTAGAGTGTGATGAGAATGGAGAGGAGCTACTCAACGAGGAAGAGAAGTATATCAGGGAGAGAGTGTACAAGTTCCCGATCCGCTGGACACCTGACCACTTCTCAAAGAAGCCCAGTGCTTACGTCTTCTAGCCGAGCGCGCTACGCGGGCAGGATGCCGTGTCTTATGAGAGGTTGGTGAACTGGGTCAACTCCTTCGGCCTCGCGAGCTGCTGGACGAGCAAGGGTAACCCTATCATCGAGGAGGATGGGAGCCAGAGGGTTGAGCGTAGGTTCATCAACGTGAAGGCCCTACTGGAGTACAAGACTCCTGCGGATGCCGAGAAGTTGCTCGGTAGTCTTAGTTACTTAGACTTTGTTTGTTGTTTCTTTTTCCACGTCGCTAACGTGTTCGTTTCATTTGTGCAGGTGAGATGCCTCAAGCTCGTGATCGTGTGGTGAGGAACGCCCTGGCGAGGGGTAAGGCTGGAGCGGCTCCCCCTAAGACTCGGACTGCTGCTGGTACTCGTGCTTCTTCCCTTGTTCAAACTGCTCTGGGGACCTCTTCTGCGCCCTCTCCTGGCCCAAGGGACTCTCCATTACCTCTGACCGGGCGGGCGAAGCGGCCACGGACGTTAGATGTTGTGGACCTGACTCGGGCGCCTGAGAAGGGGAAATTTGAGCTTCCCCCCTGCATCTTTGACAGGAGATTTTTTGAGGGAAACACCTTAGTCGTTCCTCAGGCCGAATCTCTTAGCCTGGAGGGCATGGACGGTCGAGCAAGAGGGCGCTGGTGGCCCAGGATGCTTCTGCCCTTGTGAGGATGTTGGAGATGACGGCCGTTTACGCGGAAGGGGACACTGCTCTTGAGGCCGAACTTACTGTTGCCCGGGATTCTGAGACGAGCTTGAAGGAGGAGGTCAAGGTCGCTCGTGAGGCTAGGAAGAAAGCCGAAGAGGAGACGACCAAGCTGAAAGAGGAGGTCACCAAGCTGAAAGCGGAGAAAAAGGCTGCCGAGGAGTTGAACAAGGAGCTGACGGCGGCCAGTGCCCCGGGTGCTGATGAACCGGATGAGATAAGGGTGTTGAAGACTAGGGCCGAGCTGGTTGCCAGCATTGTGCAGGCCGAGGATGACGGTATCGCAGTGGCAATGGAGTCCTTCGACAGTGCCGTGGCCCAGTTGCGGGTGGTGAACCCTGGGCTGGAGATTTCGACAGAGGGTATCCACTATCTTGGGCGTGTGGAAGATGGTCGCGTCGTATTTCCCGCAGTCCTGGTTCTAGATACCCCTGAGGTTCAGCCCGAGGAGCAGCCCGAGGAGGAGCAGAGACCTGAGCCAGAAACAGCCGAGCAAGCGGACGAATGAGGAGCTTTGGTTATTTTGATGTTGTTGTATTTTTTCCGGCCTGCGTGCCGTTGATTAATTTGTAACTTTATTTGATTTTGGGGCATGCCCCTTTTTTTATGTAATACGCACAATCTTTGGCCCTTGTGGCCTTTTTATTTAATGCTCGGTTGATGTTATTTATACAATTTTTGTTGTACCTTACATTATCGCTGTACTTTACATTAGTTGTGCATGTATGACTGCCCTTCGGAGGGTGTGTCTGCTAACGGAGTTTTCTTTTTGAAAGATAGCTCGTTGTGTGTTGATTCGCCAGTGCAGAGAACTAGTCGGATAGCCGAGGAAGGTCCTGACGAGGTTGCGGATCTCAGGTCGGGATTGAAGCCTGAGGTCGCGGCGTAAACGTCCCATCGCGAGCTGGGGTTCTGCCAATCATGGTACTTGGGCGATGGCGGTGCTCGGTTGAGGACCGCCGACGAGCAGAGTTCCGGCTCATTTACTTGAGCGGGATTCTGCTTTGTATGTATGCGTCGTTTGTACCTGGACGAGCATGATGACCGTTAGGTGGTCCTTTGATGCGAGGAAACCTATGGCTACTTTAGCTGTAGTATTGCTTAAGTTTCTCAGCGTTCCATGGTCGAGGGAGTGCATCCCCATTAAGGTTTTCGAGGAAGTATGCACCATTTCCCATTTTGGCACGGACTCTGTACGGCCCTTCCCAGTTGGCTGCTAGTTTGCCTTCGCGAGAGTCCTTGTGGTTTCTTCGCAGGACAAGGCTGCCCACATCGAACTCTCGTCGTAAGACTTTGGCGTTGTGCCTGATTGCTATTTTATGCTTAAGAGATGCTTCGCAGAGGGCTGCTCCTATTCGGATTTCCTCGACGAGGTCGAGCTCCTCTCTTATCGCCTCGTTATTCATTTCCTCGTCTAGAGGTGATTTGGTCCTCCTGGACGGTACATGGATTTCAATGGGTAAAACAGCCTCCGTGCCATATGCTAAGCGGAAAGGTGTTTCCCCGGTGGTGGACTGGGGAGTAGTGCGATATGCCCATAAGGCTTTCTTCGTTTCATCCAGTCTTCGCTTGAGGCCATGAAGGATGACGCGGTTGGCCGCTTCTGCCTGCCCGTTGGTCTGGGGGTGCTCTACAGAAGCGAAGTGTTGCTTTGTTCCGAGATGGGCGACAAAGTCTTGGAACTTCTTGTCCGTGAATTGTTTTCCATTGTCCGTGACGATTGCTTGGGGAATCCTAAAATGGGCAAGGATATTCCGCTTGTAGAAGCGTAGAATGTAAAGTGCCGTTATCTTTGCTAAGGCTTCTGCTTCTATCCATTTTGTGAAATAATCTACGCCCACTATCAGGTATTTGTTTTGGCTGGACCCCGTCACGAAGGGTCCTAGGATGTCTAGGCCCCACCAGGCGAACGGCCACAGGGAGGTCAAGCTCTTCAGTTCGTTAGGTGGAGCTAGGTGCATATCCCCGTGCCGTTGGCATTTGTCGCATTTCTTCACATGCTCCTTGGCGTCTTGCTGCATGGTTGGCCAATAATACCCTGCCCGCAGGGCCTTGTGGGCAAGGGACCTTCCTCTCAGGTGCTGGGCATTAATGCCTTCGTGGATTTCTCGTAATACGTGGGGGACAACCTCCTCCTCTATGCACTTGAGTAGTGGGATGGAGAAGCCCCTTTGGTAGAGTTTGTTTTCAAGGATGATGTACGAGCAAACTCTTCGTCTGATGGTGCTGGCTTCCTTGGGGTCATCCGGAAGTTCGTCCCTGGTGAGGTAGTTGTACACGGGCGTCATCCAGCAGTCGCTGTCCCCGATCGCGTGCACGTGTAGGGTCGAGGATCCCTTATCGATGCTGGACCAGGGAAGTATCTCTTGGATGACTGACCTATTTCCGCCTTTCCTCTTGGTGCTCGCTAGTTTGGACAAGACGTCTGCTCGCACGTTGTGTTCGCGTGGAACATGTCTTACTTCTACCGTTCTGAACTTCGACATTTTTTCTTTGACTAGGGTGAGGTATTCAGAGAGACTGTCATTTTTGGCTTGATACTCCCCAGATATCTGGTGGGCTACGAGATGAGAGTCCGTGCAGATGACGATTTCTTCGGCCCCTAGGTCTTCGGCTAGGCGCAACCCGGCAGGAAGGCTTCATACTCGGCCTGGTTGTTCGACGTGGGAAAGGACAATGTGAGAGAAGCCTCGACTATGGTCCCTTTGTCGTTCTCCAGAATTACTCCTGCCCCGCTGCCGCTCGAGCTGGATGCTCCGTCCACGTAGATGGTCCATCTATTTTCTATGTGGGGCGAGGAGTCTGAGAAGGTTACTTCCGCCACGAAATTGGCCAGGGCCTGTGCTTTAAGAGTTTTTCTGCTTTCATACCGGACGTCGAATTCAGACAGCTCCAACGACTACTTAAGCATTCGACCGGCCATGTCTGGCCGGCCCAGTAATTGCTTGATGGGTTGATCCGTCCTTACTACGATCGTGTGGGCTAAGAAATAGTGTCTCAGTCGTCTGGCAGCGTTGACGAGGGCCAATGCTACCTTCTCTATCTGCTGATATCGCAACTCCGCGTCCTGCAACGCTTTGCTCGTGAAGTATACTGGCTTTTTCCCGCCAGGATTCTCGCAAATGAGAACGGCGCTAACGTCCTCGGCGGTGACGGCGAGGTATAGGAACAAGACTTCCCCGGTATCTGGCCGTGATAACACAGGTGTTTTCGACAGAGCTTGCTTCAAGTGAAGGAGGGATGCTTCGCATTCTTCGGTCCATTCAAACGCTGCTTCTTTTCGCAAGAGCTTGAAGAAAGGAAGGGCATGTTGGGCGGATTTTGCGACGAAACGGGATAACGAGGTGAGTACCCCCGTTGAGGGACTGGATGTTCTTCTTAGACGTGGCCATTGGGAACTCAGAGAATGCCCCACATTTGTCGGGGTTAGCTTCTATTCCTCGTTCCGTTAGGTAGAAGCCAAGGAATTTGCCTGCCCGTACACCGAACGTGCACTTCTCTGGGTTAAAACACATTTCATATTTTCTCGCCTGCTCGAAAATTTTGCGAAGATGGGCGACATGATCTAGTTCCTCGTGGGACTTGGCGATCATGTCGTCCATGTATACCTCGAGCATGTCGCCTATTTGTCCTTGGAAGACTTTGTTCATCATCTGTTGGTATGTGGCGCCGGCGTTCTTCAGCCCGAAGGGCATTACGTTGTAGTAATAGTTGCCCGATTCAGTCATGAAGGTCGTGTAAGTTTTATCGCTCGTGGCCATTGGTATTTGGTTGTAGCCCGAGTAGGCGTCGAGGAACGATAAAAGTTTAAAACCTGCTGAGTTATCTACGAGCTTATCTATATTGGGGAGGGGGTAGGCGTCTTTCGGACAGGCCTTATTAACATCGGTATAATCAATGCACATCCTCCATTTGCCATTATTTTTTCTTACAAGTACAACATTTGAGAGCCATGTAGTGTATTTGGCCTCAGAAATAAACCTAGCTTCTAGAAGGTCTTTGACAGCTTTCTCCACGGCTTCCATCTTCTCCGGGGACTGTTTCCTTTTGCGCTGGACAACGACTTTGACGGCCGGATCAATTGTAAGCTGGTGGCAAGCGACGGAGGGGTCCAATCCTGGCATTTCAGCAGCGCTCCATGCGAACAAGTCTGCGTTCTCCCGGAGGCACGCTTTTAGTTGTCTCTTGGCCAGGTCGGGGGGGGGGGGAGGTCTGCTCCGATCTTCACTCCCCGTTGGGGGTCTTCTCCGAAAGGAAGGATCTCAAAGTTGCCATCTGGGATAGGACGTAGGAGATGGCCGCTGTTGTTGGACTGGCTGCCCAAAGTCGACAGGTCTCTGGCGTGATCTTCCTCGCTGAAACGGCGGTCCAAGTCGATAGATTCGACCTGGGGGAGCGGTTTTGGCTGCTCGGAGCTGCTGGGCAGAGGGGGACGACCAGAGGTCCTCGGCCTTGCTGAGATGGTGCTTAGTCCTTTTGATGCTGCTTCAAAGCATCGACGGGCAGCTTCGATATTGCCGTGGAGGGTGGCGACCATCCCTTCAGAAGTGTAGTACTTCATCTTGAGATGTACGGTGGAAGGCACTGCAATAAACTCTGCCAGGTTTGGCCTTCCAAGAATGCACTGGTATAGTGACGGGCATTCAATTACCAGAAACTGTGCTTTGATTGCTCGGGTTGTCTTTCCTGAACCGAAGGTTACGATGAGCTCTACGTAACCTCAGGGGCCTTGTTACTGCTCCGTTGAATCCCTGCAGGTCGGATCCAACATATGGAGTAAGGTGAGAGTCGTCCAGCTGCAGTGTTTTGAACAAGTGGTTGTACATGATATCAACTGAACTGCCCTGGTCCACGAGTATTATGCGAATGTCGAAGTTCGCCATCCTTGCCCGGATGAGTAGCGGGATGCTTGAGTTCGGTGCCCCGCCGAGGAGCTCCTCCTTGTAGAAGGAAATGGGAGCGGATTCTTTGTGAGTGGTATCCAGCGTGGTAACTTCGTTGGAGCTTTTACTGATCAGTTGATCGAATCTCCTCTTGACTGAACCGACCGTGATTTTGTTGAATCCAGCACCAGAGATGACCATGGCTGACGGGAAGGCCTCCCACGTGCTGTGAGCAGCTAGGAACGTGGAGACGGGCAAACTATCAGGGATGCAAAAGTCTTCTGGCCGAGTTATGGACATAGCGACCTGTACGTTGGTGTCATCGGAGGGCGGAGTCTCTTCTGCAGCCTTCTTTCTTTCCTGGGTTTCTTGCCAGGGATCATCTTTCTTTTTCGCGAACTGCTTCAGGTGGCCGTCGCGAATAAGGATTTCTATGGCATCTATGAGGTGGATGCATTCTTCCGTCGTATGACCGTGACTCTTGTGGAAGCGGCAATACTTGGATTTGTCTACACCCGGCCTGGCCGGCAACTGTTTGGGGAAACGGACTCCCGCCTGTTTGAACTCTGAGTTGGCACATTCGGACAAGATTTTCTCCCTCGAGGTAGTGAGGGGGGTAAAGTCATGGAACTGCCCAGAAGGTCCCTTCTGTTCGCGTGCATCACGAGGCCGATCGTTGCGTCTTTTATCTCCTCGACGGGATGTCGAGGGCTCTTCAGCTCTGGATAACCGGGCACCTTCTTGGTGTCGGGAGGCCCGGACAGAGTGGGCAGCAACCTTCTCCTCGTACTGTATATGCGACTGGGCTTGGTGGAGGAGGGCGTTAAGGTTCCTCGGTGGATCGAGGCCGATGGCTTTCGCGAAGTCTGAGCCAGGATGTAATCCCTGCTCGAGCAGGAATTTGTTCATCTCGTCGATCGTTGGCACTTGGACGGCCTCCTTGTTGAACCGTTCAATGTAAGCCCGAAGAGGCTCATCTCTTCCCTGTACGACAGCTCCGAGGGATGCCTCAGTCTTTGGATGGCGTCGCGATGCAGTTAAGTGACGGGAGAAAATCCCCCCGAGCTGCCTCCAGGATGTGATGGATTCCTCTGGCAGCTGTTTGTACCAGGTCATTGCTCCCTTTCGGAGCGTGGTCGGGAACAGGCAGCATTTGATGGCTCCTCGTACCCCTCTGTAGTCCAAAAGAGCATCTATGTTTTCTATGTGCTCGTCTGGGTCAGTGGTTCCATCGTAAGTCCCTAGAGATGGAGGCTTCTCCAGTCCTTTAGGGAGGTGGGTTCCATCGCTATCTGAACTTGGAGTTGATGGTGACCGTTGTCTGCGCTCGCGGCGGCGGTCCCTGCGAGGTGAGGGTGATCGTGGTTGGTCGCGAGGTCTGACCGGTGGAGAATGCCTGTCCTGCCTCATTCTCTTGTGTCTTGGTGGTGACTGATCCCGCGGGGAGATCTGGTCGCGCTTGCGAACGCGTTGTGGTTCAGGCTCACGCCTCGTCATACGGTCTTCCCCGCGCCTAGGTGGCAGGCTTCTTGATCTCTGGTGTTTACTCTTGGGAGGAGAGGATCTTGGAAGAGATGCTTCCTCGAGAGCTCCTATCCTTTCTCCTTGCTGCAAGATAAGGAGGTTTGTGCGGTTGACAGCTTCCAGAAGAGCTGCAACGGCCAGGTCAGCGCTGGGAGGGACAGGAATTGGTCGTTCCCCCAACGGTAGCTATTTGCATCCTTGCTCGGTGGGAGGAGGAGTTGGAGACGCAGTGGCCCCGTCTCGAAGGAAACAGGGATCGAAAAGTAGCAACGAACTGCCGTCAGCGTCCATCTTGTTGACGGGAATGAGAACCGTAGCGTCGGCACCTTTCGCGGAGTTCTGAGCGGCCATATCTGGGCGGATCAAAGAAAGTATGTTTTGATCTTTTAGTTTCCGAGGAGGAAAGAAAGAAGGGGAAAACAAGGAGTTCCCACAGACGGCGCCACTGATCCGGAGTATTCGAACAGGTCCACGTAAGCTGGTCGTCAGATGGTCAAGGTGCTTGGACGGATGCTGGACGTCAGGCGTGCAAGGTGTTCAGCTTATGAATGAGGAGAGGAGGGGGTGTACCTGCAAGGCACTCCGACGCTCAAGTTAGAAAAGGTCAGAGAAAAAGGGCAAGTACAAAGTGTATTCTTAGGGTAAAAAATGTGATACCTGACCCTCTCAAGCGAGAGGGTTTATACAGAGCCCCCAGCGCGTGGCCAACGGTCCTATTTTCGGGGCGAAATAACCGTTTTCCCCAAAGAATAGGTAACTGCCTAAACTAGCCGTTATGTCGGGCAGGGTGCCAGAACTAGCCGTTGTGTCGGGCAAGACCGCAGTTATGGGCACCTGTCCCTAGCTGTTCGGGCAGCGAGGAAGCCGTGCGTAACGGGCATAACAGCCGGGGAGGACGTTGCGCTCCTTGCCCGGTTGGAGGGGCAAAATGTCGCTATTGCCCCTCTGTGGATTGGACCTAGGCGATTTGGGCCGCTTTGGAGCAGAGTCGGATTGGGCCAATTCTAGCCATTGGTCCAGTCCAGAACAATAACATTAAACAAAGCAAAAATTTATGGTACGATTTAAAGTAGTAGCATTATATATATATATATATATATATATATATATATATATATATATGACATATTATAATATATTATTCTCTTTGTTCAATAATGACTCATTTGAAATAAAAATTTATCCTAAAATAAATGATCAATTTCAATTTTTAATACACTATTTTCAATTCTACCCTCTAATTAATACTTTATTTTTATCATTCTCAATACTTGATAAATAATACTTTAGTAAAAATACAATTCTTTCTCATTTATTAATTCATTTTTTTTAATATGTGTGAAATCATCAACTAGATCACTCATTATGGGATAAACTGAGTAGTATAATTTAGTGTGGAAATGAATAAGTCAAACAAATATATATAAAAGGCTTAAATAGTCTGTTGGTCCCTGTAAGTTAACGAGTTTTTGAATTTGGTCCCTTTTTTTTTTTCTGTGACCCTATATCTCACTTTTTACGCATGATTTAGTCCCTAAAGTCAAAATTCCCAAGAAAATCCACAGGTTTCCTGCGGATTTTCCTTTAGATTTTGCCTTTAGGGACTAAAATGCACGTAAAAAGTGAAATATAAGAACTCAGACAAAAAAATTACAGGGTCTAAACTTAAAAACTCACTAACTTACAGGGACCAAAAGTGCATTTAAGCCTATATAAAATTAAATGATTAACAAATTGATATTCAAGAATATCTAAAATCATTAAATAAAAGTCTTTTGACAATAAGCTTAAAACACAAAAATATAGACATAATTGATTGTACTTGTTTAAGTATGATGATGACGAAAATTAGGTTTTTTATTATGAGTTGTGTGTAAAAGATATCTGACTCTTGGTAGGTGGTTCGTTTATATACTACCTGTAGGGGTGTAATTAAAAGAAATTTAAGGGGTGAGGCGAAGGCATATGCTCAACCTATCATTCTTTTCAAGTTGCAATTTTATTGGTTCAAGCGCCCCCTTTTCGGATATGGCACCCCTTATTCGGATACGTCGCTTAAGACCCTGGTGTTTCTGTCCATAACGCGCGATCATGTGTAAAACGTGTATTGGGACAACAAACGTTACATATGGGATCGTGAGATTTAACTACGCTCCCTGAATTTTATGGAAACAACTACCTAATCTTAGAGTGGTTGTGGTATCCTAGGATAGGATCCAGACCCATGGTATTATAAATACCTCAATACTGTGATAAATTAGGGAACTACAATGGAGAAAAATACTTACATATAATATCTTATCACCTCACATGAGATAACTCTCAATACCACAACAACTTTAAAGCCTTTGACAACCCTTATTCATTAGGGTTGTCACACGTTTGTACTTTTGGCAAGTACAATTGGCAGCCACTGTGGGCCTTCGATAAAACTTACCTGGGACACGTACATCATTTACTCACAATTACTTTCATCATCTTCTCACGAGGATGTTCGAACAATATTCTAAAAAGACCACTAAACAACATCGTTGGAGGTTTCACCATGGGGGGTAATATAGTTCTTCCCAGTAAAGGTACACTCGACAGGTGTTAACACCAAACATCACACCCTGGAATCACCTTTTCGAGAGAAGACATGATCAGTGTACCCCCTGATAAGTGGTAGTTACATCGCTATTCCTAGTGGTTTTTCTTTAGTATTTTATCGCATTTTGTTAAATTTACTTTCAATTGTCATGTTTTTTTATTTGGTTTGTGCTTTGTTGCTAATTTTAGGGTCTAATGAGCATCAAACACAAAGAGGGATCAAAGACAAGCAAAGCGGGGCAAAACGGCAAAAAAACATTTTCTCCCATACAAAAACTAGGGGGTTGCTACGGGTCGTGGCAACAGAAGCCTTAGATGCCCCATTTGAAGCTTCCTAGTAGTAAAGTCAATGCATGCTACGGGCCGTAGCAGGGAGGCGAGAGAAAGTTTGCAAGTATGTTTTGTTTCCTTAAATGGATTGATTCTCTATTAATTGTGGCTCTTAGGCTATATTTGATTTGTCTCAAATCTGAATAATTTACATTGAACCAACGATATTATGTACTTTTACTATTTTTATATAAAACTCTTGTTATGAGTTTAGGATTCCTAACTTTTGTCACAATTCTCATTCTTAGTTTTCTACGTATTTTGTTATATTTTTCTCTGTAACTCAAGTCTCCAAGGGAGCAATTTGTGGAACAAGGTTTATTCATAATTCAAATTTTTATTATCTATTATATCTCTATTATTCAACTGTTTTGGTTGTCTGATACGAGTTTGATGATGAATACCTTTGTGATTGTGCTTTCCCTCACCATGAGTGAGTAGTTCTCTAGGGAATAGAGGTTATGGGAATTGTTTCATGACCTATTGTATGATCTGTTACTATCGATCTCAAGAATTTTAATTAAACTTATTTTATAATCTGAGTTCATGCATTCCAACTTCGTTATGAAAGTAAGTGGTTCTCGGGTATTGACCGTAATCTGAAAGGATATGTGTTGATACCAAAGCACATATATTTTTAAACAACCTAATCCAGGGCAAGAAAGCGCATGAACGAATTTGAGAAAACATATAGCTAGACAAAAGTAATGACTTGTCAAAGAATAATCCAGATGATGCGAAAGTCGATGAATCATTTTTCATTGATAGGGGCAATACTTTAGCGAATGCAGGTTGTGCCCAGTTTTATCTATTTTCTATAATTTATGCAAATTTCTCGTAATAGGTGTAACAAGGATCATATGATTATGTTAGAAATATAAAATGTAACCCCGGGTCCCGTTTGCCCCAATTTGAGATTTAAGTGATTTTTCTGTTAAACTATTTTCATTTAATTGTTTTTTTTCTTTTAAGATGTTTACTAAAATTCCTACTTTTTATTTCTCTAGATATACACCAATATGACAATAATTTGGTACTTAAACCATTGGTCTCTATGGTTCGATATCTATTTTATTACTTCGCGAAAATTGTGCACTTGCGGCTACATCATCCCCCCTCCGTAATAATGATCCTATGGTCATCACGATTTAGTATGCCACATGGGATGTTAAGCGAGAGTTAATCGACCCTGGAAGCTCAGTAAACATCTTGTTCTAGAGCGCCTTCCAGGTGACTTCAGTTGGATTCTGATAGCATTGGAACTTTCCAAGGGTCCCTAAGTGGCCTTTTGGGTGAATAATTGCTGATAAAGGGCCACAACGTCCTCGAAACAACCTTTAGCTCAGAGGCAAATGCTAGAACCATCAAGGTGAACTATCTTGTAGTTGACGCCACATCCCCCAACAACGTCATCCTAGGAAGGCCTACTCTTACTCTGTCGGGGGTAGTCTTGTCCACCCTCTATATAATCCTAAAATACCCACTACCTAATGGACACATGGGAACAATTAATGGGATCAGACGATCATCCTAGAATGTTACCAGAGTATCCTGGAAGTAACGAGGGAAAGGTTTAACTCAATAGAAGATTTAAAAGAGGCCCAAATGGGTCCTCTGCATCACCAAGTTACTAAGATGGGCACCTCATTGTCTGAATCTAAAGAAGAATATTTAACCTCCCTACTGTAGCAGAAAAATTTTAGATTAAGCTATTGATTAAATTAACTCATAAAATAATAGTTGCCACCACGCTTTAAAAACTAAAACTAATAAAAACAGAGACAGGGTAAGGGGGTTGGTTACGCAAAGGGAAGGTGTTAGCACCCAAAATTTCTATAGTACTCTATAGGAGCCTCTTTGAAAATAGAGTTTGGCTTAAAAAGGTGTTGTTTGCAAAAGATTGAAGAGATGAGAAGAGAAATATTTTTTAGGGTTTTGTGTTTGACAGAACTTCCTGAGCCTTATGCCTGCGTACCCAAAAAGTGCAATGGATGATCAAAACGTCGTAGTTCGTGGTAAAAATAAAAAAATTATGAGTTATGATTCATTTTAAATGAAAAGATAACTTGTCATTTTAAGGAGAAAATTTCAACTAATCACCCACAAGTATGTAAAAATGGACCTTTGCATCACCATGAGAAGGGCTTCAACTTGGATAAAAATCAACAAGTATGCCACTAGCTCTCTAAGGTGGAAAAGTGTCAACTTATTTCAAACAATACTATGGGGATAGGAGGATAACATCTTAACTATAAATAACTTATGTCTAAACTTTATGAAAAGTTTTAAAGCAAAAGTGCACAAAAGGCACAAAATGATTTGAATGAATTAAGTGTTTTTTTAGTCTTATGAAACTGGTCTAAGTATGCTTAAGATTAATTAGCATTTATTAAGAAAACGAGTTTGAAAACGCACTTAACAAAGTCAGGGTTTATTAAGAAAGTGGTTCTAGTTTGAAAGAAGGAGGTTTTGAAAAAGGGAGAAGATTTTGAAAATTTAAGAAATGGGAGGAGATGAAGAGGCTATCCTAAAGCATAAAATAAAAGCTAAGGAAGGAAAGATATAACCAAAATACAAGCCTTTGACATAAACAAGCCAAAACTTTCATCCTTTGGACTTAAGCAACAAGATAAGCAAAGATAAGCAGAGAAATAACCAAGCATCAGATGAAAACTAAGTCTCCAAGCCAAGTCTTCACAAGAGGTCAACTCAAGGTCAAAGTACCAGATAAGATCCAAGGTCTCAAGATATAACTCGCAAAGCATAGGGCAAAGAACCTAATTCTAAGTCCATCATCCATAAGCAAAGGATAGTCACCAAATAATCCAAGGAGTATTAAATGTCTTTTAAATGTTCAAGCCTTTATTAACGTCTTAAAAAGAAAAAGAAAGTCCAAGTGGACAAAGAGAAAAAGGCAATAAACACAAACAAGATGATAATATGATATGAAATCACAAGCATAAAAATAAAGAGCATAAAAAATAAAAAGCATAAAGGTAAAAAGCATAAAGATAAATGTGCATAAGAGTAAATGACATAAAGTAAACATTAGTACAATTAAAGTTATTGTTAGTGTTAATGAATAAGATATTTTGTCATTTAAAGTAGATTACTCAACTAATCAACCCAACAAGTGTGAGAACTTTGCATCATCCTTTGAGAAGGGCTCCAACTTGGATAAAATCAACAAGTATGCCACTAGCTCTCTTAGGTGGAAAAGAATCTACACATTATGGAGATAGGAGATTTACATCTAAACTAAATATGACTCATATCTAAAATTGGACCAATATGATCACTTTCTGATTAGGGACAAATTTAGCACTATGTTAAGCAGTCGTAGCACAATCTATAAAGAAGATCATACTATGGAAGGCCGGTCAATAACAATTTATGTACCATACATGTTAGAGATATGATATAAAGATCATACTCCTAAAATATGTAGCACAAGTCAAAACAAGGATGATCAAGACCTAAGTCAAGGAAAGATGGATCCATTACATCAATCAACCTCTCATAGTACTTTGGACAAACTTATGCATCAATCCAAAGTGCCTCAATTGATCAAATGATCAATCAAATGGTAGATTTGAAATGATGAAAGTTCATCAAGCACAATTCATGATCTCATGAACAAGATGGCCTACACATCCTCCCAATTGATCGATGAAAGGGTGAAAAAGAAAAAGAAATGGATGAAGAAGAGAGGATCAAACAAAAAAGCAAAACCAAATTGGATCCAAGTGATGATCAACTCATCATCAAAATCAATCATCCATTTTGGTGGATTAGGGTTTTCACCCCATCAACACCCAAGATCCATTGAGTTTGATGAGACCTATTATCAAATCAACCAAGATCCAAGGCCAACAGTAGTCAACAAAGGTCAAACAAATATAAAATGAAAGAATATGAATTAAAATGCACTAAAAATGATTTTTAAAATTAATTTTAAAATGAAAATAAAGATGAAAATGCAAATGATGCATCAAATCAAATAAAAAATGGTCAAGAAAATTTATTCAAGTCTGAAACAACTTAAGAATGCTATATAAAAATTTTGAGAATTTTTTAATGCATAAAAATATTTTTAAACTAATTAAAATGCTTAAAAAATGAGAAAAATCAAGAAAAATAGAAAATGATAAAAATAAAAAATGAAAAATATAAAATCAGAAAGATAAAAATAAAAGATAATTTTAGAAATTATTTTGGGATTTTTTTAGATTAAAAATGAAATTTCTATGAATTTTTAAAGAAAATGAAATTTAAAAAATAAAACAGAAAATAAAATAAAAGGGAAAAAGGAGGAGTGTAGGATATGGCTTCATTAATTGACGTGGCATATCCCACACTCCTCAAATGAAGGTGCATGATGGAAATTAATCCAGAAATAACATAGGAACGCAGTTGAATTCATCCAATCAAAACATTTCATTTAGTTAGCGTGTCTCACATCTGCAGGTCATCGTCCCCGTCTCCGGTCATCTTCTCTAGTGAGATGCTTACCGGATATTACTAAATGGTAACATTAAGGTATGAAACCACCATCATTGCAACCGTCTCATCAAGGCGAACTCAACCTCACTCTCTATTTTCATTTATTGAAAAAGGAGTATAGAGAATTTCAGAGAAAATACAGTGAAACAAAAATCAAGAAAACAAAAATTAAATGATGAACATGAACAATCAACACCATCTAGGTTAGGAGAAACACTCATCAAGCGAATGACTACATTGTGGTAACTTGTTTGATTGAAAATGGAGCCTCAAACTACCTTGTCAAAAAACGATCTGAGAAACTTTGAAATTGGATTTGGTTAGAGCAATTAAGAGACTCTTAGAGCTTGATTTTTGTTGCAGAAGCTTCAAAGGAACACGATGGAGCTAACTGAATCAAGAAAATAAGTTGAAAGTGGCTGGAAATCAAAAGACGATAACTCACTGTTTGCAAAAAAAAAATTGAAGGTGGAACAGGGGTTTTTTGGCTCTCAAAAGCTTGGTTTTCAGTGTGGAATGATCCGCTATTTATAGGAGATGATGATGGAATGATGAGAGGAGTGGAATGATCCAGAATTTATTGAATTTGTATGCACCCTCATCATGGAAAAAATGTGACTTGAATTAGCTCAAAACTCAGCCAAACCATGCGTTTTATGAGTCATTTAACTTCTGGGAACTTCACTAATCATGTTTAGATGCATAACACGTGATAATTTGGCTTTTAATTGAAGATTAGTTGAGGTAAAAATCTGATCATGGTGCAAAACTTCAGTTCCAAGTAACCATGTTTGCATCAATGGGGCATCTTGTACAAGAGGCTTTTTAATTCAATTCTTTTTGCAACTTGTTAACATCATGGCAAAGATCACAATGTGCCAAGAAAGGTTTCATTTAGATGCTTGAGCAAAAAGTTATGTCATGTTGAAGTTGGCACAAAAATCTGGCAAACCAACCTTGAAATATTCTTAGTCCAAATGGCTGAAAATGACCTATAATGTATTAGTATATTCCATGACCTTCCAAGCACAATTTGACTTTAACCTTTGAAGAAATCTTGTAGAGAGTATCACAAATGATATTGTGCAAAAATAATGAGCTCCAAATGTTATAAATTGACGAAGTTGTGATTCTTGAAAGTTAAGAAAAAGTCACTTCAAAATAGGCAAAATTTCACTAAGTCCACAAATGACCTATAATGTCTTCAAACTTTTGATGATCCTCCAAGCATAATTGGCTCTTATCATGTAAAGAGAAGTTGAAGAGGATGTTAATAAGAGTCATATGCAAAAAGAAGCATTCAAAAATATTGAGATTTGAAGGAGTTGCGATCTTTGGAACTTTGACTTGAAATGTTGACTCTTTAGGTCAAACCTCATTGAACCAACTTGTAAACTTGGACTTTCCTTACATTTCAAAGCACATGGATCATCATATGAGCTCAAGATAAAGTTTCCTTGAGTTTCCATTAATTAAATTGACCAAATATTGAGGTAACTTTTTGATGAAGGCATGGAAATAAACACATGAACCTTTGACTTTTCTTGAGTGACAAGCTACTAAACTTTAAGATATCTTTGATTAAAATGAGATTGAATGATGTTTGAAACCTTGTAATTTAATGTTATAAGCCATGGTTTGATGAGATAGCCCCTTGGGAATCCATGGTTGACCAACTTTAACCTTGAGGGAGCAAAACCCTAGCTGATGAATCATGCTTGGTGTTCTTGATATAGCATCCTACCTTGCAAAGAAACAAAAGGATACAAGACATATTTTTGGCATTTTGATTAGTGTTTAGTGACACATAAAGCATATAAACATAAAGGAACAAAATACACAAAGAGGTGCTTGATGATCCCAAAAATAAACCCAAAGCTGAGAGGGCTAGAAAGCAACCAAGCTTGTGATCTTGTTTGTATGCAAAAATGCAAAAGGGGATGAGATCTTAGGGGTACAAATTAGGTTATAACAACTGCCCCTATTTAAGTTTCTTCAATTCAAAGACATGAAGGTTGAAATGTTTGTCTTGACAGGATTGGAGATGCTTAAATACAATAATAAGTCCTTTTTTTGGCCCTAAGATACCACAAAATGCATATGATATGATATGGGAATGAATGCAAAGGATTCTATGGGTAAAAGGATGCCAAAAAAGACAAACAAACTGCTGGAGAGCAAAAGAAAAGGAAAGAGACTCCGCAGGGGAAAAACAAAAGAGTAAGATTCCACTGAGGGAAACTTACCAACACAAACAACAAAAGATACCAACGGGGGAAGGCCTGCTATTGCCAAACAAAGCAAGACTTTGCCGGGGTCAAGGAAGCAACAAAGGGGGATATCCAATTCCACTAAAGGAAAGGAATCCAAATCAACTGGGGAAGATATTACCTACTACCAGACATAGGGTAGCTTAAACAAAGGTAACTATTCTAGGAAGAAAATGATTACCAACTACCGGTTACTGGGTAGGGTAAGCAAAGAGGTATATTACCTACTACCAAACGAGTGATAACTTAAAAGAAGGTAATAAACTCAGGAGGAAACAAAGTCAACTACCTTTTACTGGGTAGGAAGAGAAATATTACCTACTACCGATTATTTGGTAGCTTAAAAGAAGGTAATAAACTCTGGAAAAAGGATTATGAATAACCCGTTACTGGGTATGAAGAGGAATATTACCAACTAGCACACAAGAGACAACTTTAACAAGGCAATAAATCCGAGGGAAAGATTACCTACTACCGGTTGCTGGGCAGCTTAACAAGGGTAATCATTCCAAAAGCAAAAGAGACATTACCTACTACCAAACATATGATAGCTTTAACAAGGCAATAGAGTCAGGAAAGAGATATCAACTACCTGTTACTGGGTAGGAAAAAGAATATTACCAACTATCAGTTACTGGGTAGCCTAACAAAGGTAATAAAACTTGAAAGGAAGGACTATCAACTACCTGTTACTGGGTAGTTTAACAAAGGTAACCATCCACAGAAGCAAAAGAGATATATTACCTACTATCAAACAAGTGATAGCTTCAACAAGGTAATAAACTCAGGGGTCAAAGTTAAATCCAGGAACAAACTAGAGAGAATCAGTAAAACAAGACTCGACCCAATGAGGAAATATCTCAACTTGGGATTGATTCCATTCCAGATAATGAACTGGAAACGAAAGCTAAAATAAACATCTTCCATAAAGGATAAACTCAGTGTGGAAAGCATAAACACTTTCTGCTTAAAGGTGACACTCTATACTGGAGAGAGGACATACACGCTCTGCGGGGAAAATAGCACCAAAGAGAGGGGAAGCACCGAGGAAATGTAAGAAGCACAATGAAACAAAAATATGCTATGCAAAAGAAAGAATGCGCGTGCAAATGAATATGCGTATGAATATGCTGACAAAACCAACAAAAGGAAAACTGGGGACGACCAATCACCACAGTACAACCGGATACTCAGATATTCTCAGTAAAATGGAGATATCAATGGAGATACTACTAGGGATTCAACTAAAGTAATCTTGCAAGGGATAAACAAAAGCCATCAAAGGAACATAAATCCTACTACAAGGCTTAAAATCTCAATGGGGAGAAACCCAAATATCAGTCTTCTTCATCCACAAAAGGGATAATTACATGAACTCCGCTTCAAAGGAATGAAAGATCCGTTGGGAAAACACATTAGCACAAACTCTTCCAAACTCTTCTTGGGGTGAGAAAACCCAAATGAACTTTGCCGCAGAAGGATAAAAACCTCCTGGGAAGACATGCAGAGCTAAAACTCTAATGGGGATGAGAAAAAATCCACTAGGGAGTCACCATCCTGGTGGATGTAGAGAAAATTCTCTAGGGATTAACCACCTTCGAGGATAAACATCCTGAACTTGTTATGGACATATAAGAAGTTAACATCATAGTAAAAGGTCAAACTACGGGGAATTTTAAATCAATACCCAACACAAAGTATGAGAAAACCCAACAGTTGACGGCTATCTCACACTTCTTAGAAAGGAACAACATTGCTCTGCGCTTTGGAAGAAAATGAAGCAATAATATCACAACATGAGGGTAAAAACTCTGTCGAAGATTCCATATCAAGGAGAGACAGGCTTCAAATGCTTGATCGTAACCCTACTGGAGAAGTAAATCATACTCAGCTGGAGAAATAATCTGAATCCAGACCTGACTGGGGAAGAAAATGGATCTGACGAGGATCATATCCTATCTTGCATAACCAATGGTAATAAATGCACAACCTCCGCTAGGGATCGACAAAGATAATTCCCTGGGTACTAAAAACCTTGAGAGAAATATCTTGGACTCTCGTGGATAATTAAGAAGTTAATCATAGCAGAAAGTTAACCTATGGAAGATTTTAAAACTCAACACAGGGTGAGAGAAAACCCAACAGTTGACTGCTATATTAATACTTCTTAGGAGAAAGATATGGTTCAGACTGGCCATAAGAGTATCAAACCATAACAGAGGAGGTAAAAACCTGTTGGAGATTCCTCATCAAGTTTTATCATAAAATAAGATGGGATCCAATCAATCAAATCCGCACTTATATATGCTTGATCACAATTAGGCCGGGGAAGAGAAACCACGCTCGGCTGAGGAAATCTGAATCAAAACCTAGCAGGCGAGTCCAAGTTTGGGATGCTTGATCTAGCGCTCAGCTGAGGAGTGCATCAACAAGATCAAACTCTACTCATGAGATTATCAATAAACTCTACCAGGGAGAACATTGAAATCTACGCTTCGGGATCTTACCGTTCTTGGAGTAACCATTGACATTTCTTTTAATGTTCATAAATCAAAGGAAAACGTTTTCATAGTTTTCAGAAGCATGATTATTTATTTATCTATTTATTTCAAAAATTATTATAAAAAATAAATGAAATTTTACAAACAGAAACAAAATAAGAATTTCTAACAAAGGGACAAAGGCCAAAATTTTATTGATAGAATGAAAGTCCACAAATGGCGTGACCCCATGGATCATTACAAAGTTGAAAAATGGTAAATACATGGAATTGGTTACATTGAAATACAATGACCACTATTCTCCATAACAACTATGAACTCCACTGTGCTCAAAACTTTCGTTGAGAATGGTTGAATGAGAATCGTTGACAGGCAAAGTTGCTTCAAGTGATCAAGTCTGGCCGGATGCAGTTACTTGTCATGATCCCTAACTTTTACCTAGATTGCCCTTTTGGGTTTTCAATCTACCGGGATGATTATTTCTGTTTATGTCTCTAATTTTTGCCTGGACCGCCCTTTCGGGTTTTCAACCCACTGAGACGCTCAATTTTGCCTAAGTCGCCCTTTTGGGTTTTTAACTTAGTGATCTGTTCTTTTATTTTTTAGGCGAAGTATTTCTTGACTCCATCGACATTCACAGGACGAGTGAACTCTTCACCATCCATAGTTGTAAGAATTAATGGACTGCCTGAGAAAGCCCTCTTAACCACATATGGGCCTTCATAATTAGGAGTCCACTTGCCTCTAGAATTAGTAGTAAAAGACAAGATATTTTTTAGCACGAGATCGCCTTCTCTGAACACACGAGGTCAAACCTTCTTGTCAAAAGCTTTCTTCATTCTCTGTTGATATAACTGGCCATGACACAAGGTCGTCATTCTCTTCTCTTCAATCAAATTCAACTGATCGTATCTACTCTGACACCATTCAGTTTCAGTCAACTTAGCTTCCATCAAAACTCTTATAGAAGGGATCTCAACCTCTACAAGGAGTACTGCTTCCATGCCATATACAAGAGAGAAAAGGGTTGCCCCTGTTGAAGCATGGACGAATGTACAATACCCATGTAAAGCAAAAGGGAGCATCTCATGCCAGTCTTTGTATGTGACAACCATCTTCTGAATGATCTTCTTTATGTTCTTATTTGCAGCTTCAACAACCCCATTCATCTTTGGTCTGTAGGGAAAAGAATTATGGTGCTCAATATTGAACTCATCACATAACTCCTTCATCATCTTATTATTCAGATTTGACTTGTTATTAGTGATAATTTAGTTCAGAACCCCATATCGACAAATGGTTCGTTTCTTGATAAACTGAACCACTACTTGCTTGGTCGCATTGGTATATGATGCCATTTCAACCCACTTGGTAAAATAGTCAATAGCCACCAATATGAAACGGTGCTCGTTCGATGCTTTAGGCTCAATCATTCCAATCATGTCAATTCCCCACATGGAGAAAGGCCACGAAGATGAGATAACATTGAGAGGAGTTGGAGGCACATGAATTTTGTCAGCATAACTCTGGCATTTATGGCACTTCTTTGCATATTTGCAAAATTCAGATTCCATTGTCAACCAATAGTAACCTGCTCTTAATAACTTCTTTGCCATTGCATGTCCATTGGCATGGGTACCAAAGGATCCTTCATGAATTTTTTTCATCAACATGTCTGCTTCGTGTTTATCCATGCATCTGACCAGAACCATGTCATAATTTCTTTTGTATAACACATCTTCATTCAGGAAGAAACTGCCAGCCAACCTTCTCAAGATCTTTCTATCCTTCTTGGATGCCCCAAGTGGTACTCTTGACTCTGGAGGAAGCATTTGATATCATAATACCGCGACTTATCATCTTTGACCTCTTCTGCTGCAAACACATGAGCAGGTCTATCAAGACACATAACATCAATCCTCAACACATCATTCCAATGACTCACTTCATCATAGAAGACAAAGTTGCTAGTGTATCTGCCATCTGATTTTCATCACGAGGCATGTGGTGAAACTCAACTTTATTAAAAAAAAAGTTGACAACCTCCTTGCATAATCTCTATAAGGAATCAAACCAGGTTGACAGGTTTGCCACTCTCATTTAATATGATTAATGACCAAAGTAGAATCACCATACACATCAAGAATCTTGATCCTAAAATCAATAGCCTCTTCGAGACCCATTATACACACTTCATATTATGCCATATTACTTGAAAAATTGAACATCAAACTTGCGGTGAAAGGAATATGAGCACCTTGATGAGTAATAATAACTGTCCCAATACCATTGCCATAAGCGTTAACAGCTCCATAAAAAACTAAACCCCAACGGGATCCAGGCACCGACCCTTTTTCTGGAAATGGGTCATCACAATCTTTAGCTTTCAAATATATCACATCCTCACCAAGGAAGTCAAAGATGATGGATTGGTAATCATCAATTGGCTGATGAGCTAAATGGTCAGCCAAAATACTTCCTTTTACGACTTTCTGAGTTTGGTACTCGATATCATATTCTGACAACAACATTTGCCAACGGGAGCTCCGGCCAGTTAAAGCAGACTTTTCAAAGATATACTTGATTTGATCCATTTTGGATATCATCCAAGTGGTATGATTCAACATATACTGGCGGAGGCGTTTATCAGCCCAAGCTAAAGTACGACAAGTCTTTTCAAGCATGGAGTACCGAGATTCGTAATCAGTGAACTTTTTGCTCAAATAATAAATGGAAAATTCCTTTCGACCAGATTCATCTTGTTGACCAATAACACAGCCCATAAACTCTTCTAGCACAACCAAATACATAATCAAAGGCCGTCCTTCCACTGAAGGAGACAAAATAGGAGGTTCAAGCAGATATTCTTTGATACAATCAAAATCCTTCTGATAATCATCTGTCCATACACAATCTTGATCTTTACGAAGCAGCTTAAATATTGGTGCACATGTGGCAGTCATGTTGGATATAAATCTGGAGGTATAATTCAAATGTCCCAAGAATCCTCTTACTTTTTTTTTCCAGTCTTGGGTGAAGGCATTTCCCGAATAGCTTTAACTTTATCAGGATCAATTTTAATGCCTTTCTGCTTAACAATGAAACTTAAAAAAATTTCGGAACAGACACCGAAAGTACATTTATTTGGATTCAAATGGAGCTTGAACTTTCTCAGCTGTTGAAACAACTTCAGCAAATGCTCAACATGATCTTACTCAATCTTTGACTTAGCGATCATATCATCAACATATACCTCAATTTACTTGTGTGTTATGTCATGGAAAAGAGTAGTCATAGCTCTCTGGTACGTTGCACCAGCATTCTTCAAACTGAAGGGTGTCACTCTGTAACAGAATGTTCCCCAGGGTGTAATAAATGTTGTCTTCTCCATGTCCTCGGGTGCCATCTTAATTTGATTATAACAGGAAAATCCATCCATAAAGGAGAAGATATTGAATTTAGCAGCATTGTCTACCAACATATCAATGTGTGGTAGTGGGAAATCATCTTTTGGACTTGCTTTATTCAAATCTCTATATTCAACACACATCCAGATTTTTCAGTCTTTCTTAGGAACAGGAACAATATTGGCCACCCATTGAGGATACTTAGCAGTCAGAAGAAAACCAGTGTCTATCTGCTTCTGAACCTCTTCTTGGATCTTAACAGCCATGTCGGGGTGAGCTCTTCTTAAATTTTGTTTTACTGGTGGGCATTCAGGCTTCAACGATAATCGATGCTCCATAATACCGGTATCAAGACCAGACATATCTTGATAGGACCAAGCAAATACATCCACATATTCTCAGAGAAGTTCTTCAACCTATTCTTAACATCTGAATCGAGCAGTGCCCCAATCTTGGCTTCCTTCTTGTCATCTTCGGAACCTAAGTTGATCATTTCAATTAACTCTTCATGAGGCTGAATGGTTTTTTCCTTGGCTCAAGCAACCGAGAAATTTCATCAGGAATCTCTTCAACATCCTGTTCTTCCGCTTCAAACACAGGGAATTCAAAGTTGGGAGATGACATAGGGTCATTGTTTTCAATGGGTTTAATAATCAATCTACACAATTATTTTATGTTTGAATTTAGAAAGACAAATAAAATGCAAGTACTATGCAGATATATAAATGATTATTATTTCAGGTTTTCAAATCTCTTCGGGTTGAACCAGGCGAGAAACCCAAACCAACCCTATTCCTGTTTTCAGCAAGCTCAATGATTTGACCCTAACCAGCAGATGAGCCATTCTCCATAATATGTTGAGCATCCTTCAGAGAAGACATGGAGGCTCCATTCATCTTAACAACATCATCAATGACAGAAAGAGCTTGGAACGGAGTTCCCACAGCTTCGTCGACATCAATATAAAAAAAAAGACGAGAGATGGATGACCAACATAACTTATTCACCACCAACCACAACTAGCTTCCCATTCTTCATTTATTTCAGCTTCTGATAGAGAGTTGACGTAACTACCCCAACTTCATGAATCCATGAATGACCCAGAAGGCAGCTATAGGCGGGACGGATGTCCATCACTTGAAAAGTAATCTGAAATGAGCACGGACCTATTTGGATTGGGAGATCAACTTCCCTAATCACCGTATTCCTTGAACTGTCAAAAGCTTTAACAACCACTCCATTATATCTCATAGGAGCATCGAGAGTTTGGACAAAGTAGATTTTGGCATAACATTCAAAGATGAGCCAGTGTCAACCAACACATTAGACAAAGCATCTTCTTGGCAATTCATGGAGATATGTAATGCTAAGTTATGATTTCTCCCCTCTTCGGGCAATTCCTCATAACAAAAACTCAAGTTGTTACATGCGGTAATATTGGCCACAATGCCATCAAACTGATCGACCGTCATGTCGTGATCTACACAAGCTTGCTCCAAAATATTTTTCAAGGCCTCCCTACGAGCCTCAAAGCTCATTAATAAGGATAAATCATATATCTTTGACGGTGTATGCAACAACTGATCAACCACATTATACTCACTCTTCTTGATTAATTTTAACACCTCATCAGCATCATATT
Organism: Lathyrus tuberosus; assembly: GCA_022829125.1. Taxonomy (NCBI): domain Eukaryota; kingdom Viridiplantae; phylum Streptophyta; class Magnoliopsida; order Fabales; family Fabaceae; genus Lathyrus; species Lathyrus tuberosus. The sequence continues at coordinate 2,768,147 of JALAZF010000118.1, read as the reverse complement.
TTTTATTCACACCACTGGATTCACCAGATTGCACAACTGTATTATCAACTTGAACCTGATTTCTCACAGAGACATCTCATACTCTTTTCGGAGGTTCGGAGGCAAATACTCGACCACTTCTGGTCACCCTGCTAACATCAGCAATGCTCACCACAGAAGAAAGTGAAGGAATATGGACTTTCTTACCATCTTATAGCATTGTAGCATTATACTTGTACGAACCAACTTTGTCAGAAACATAAGGCATAGGACCCGCCAAACAAATAACCAAAGGAGAAGTAGCAGACTTCTAACTGTTATAAGAAATAACCACAGGTTCTGGAATATTGAAGTGTGGAACAATAACATTCACATGATCATCTTCATCTCTATCTGCAGTAATTTGAATCAAATTCTTATCAAGTATTTCTTGCAAATCTCTTTTCACAACTGCACACCCACGAGGGTTTCTTAAACATATAAGACAAGCAACATGATCGTGTTCATAATAGCTCAACTCGCACAGAGTAGCATACATTTCAACTAGAGATCTTCTTCTAAGCAGATTGATATAAAAAATTTGATACTTTTCGGGACACCCCTCTACTATATTCACAGTAGCATTGCCATGATTAGGCAGCATATTTGATTGTACATTCGGCCCAAAGTCTTCAAACAACAGAATACCACTTTGAACTAACTTTTGCACTTCATACTTCAAAGGATAACAATTTTCAATATCATGCCCAGGGGCTCCTTGGTGAAAGGCATAATGGGCTTTTGGCTTATACCACCACGAAATATCTTTAGGAACAGTCGGAGGAGTCTGGGTCTGAACAAGATTCTTCTGTATCAAAGCCAGAAATAATTATGTATATGACATCAGAATAGGATCAAATTGTAGCTTCTTTTGGACACAGATTTGTTGATTACTTTGTTGGTGAGTACGTTGTTGGGCGGGAGCTGCCTGAACAATGGGAGTTAAATTAATAATAGGAGTAACTGATGCTATGTGTTTTTGAGGCTGATCATTCCTACCATGATACTTTCTACGATTGTCTCAAGAAATGGCATTAGTTTTGCCCTCTTTCTTCTTAGAAAGTTCCCATCCATACTTTTTAGAACTTCCATAAGAATTTCCTTCTTTAGTCAACCGTCCTTCACGTACACCTTCTTCTAATCTCATCCCCATGTTTACCATTTCTGTAAAATCACTAGGAGCACCTGCAATCATCTTCTCATAGTATAAAGGACTTAGAGTCTTCAAAAAGATCTTTGTCATTTCGTTCTCTTCAAGTGGAGGACTGATTTATGCGGAAATCTCGCGCCACCTTTGCACATACTCCTTAAAAGTTTCTTTATCCTTCTGTGACATAACATAAAGCTGATATCTGTCTGGTGCCATGTCAATATTATACTTGTATTGGCAAACAAAAGCTTCTCCCAAATTATTAAATGTGCGGATCTGAGTACTTTCCAGGCCCATATACCATTTCAAAGCAACGTCAGTCAAACTATCCAGAAAATAGTGAATCAACAGCTGATGATTGTCCGTCTGAGTGGACATCTTATGAGCATACATCACCAAATGACTTCAAGGACAAGAATTGACTTTATACTTCTCGAAGTTAGGAACTTTGAACTTATGAGGAATCTTCACATTAGGAACCAGACAAAGCTCGTGAGCATTCTTTCCAAAGAGTTCCTTTCGCCTTAAGGCCTTAATTTCTTTTTACATTTCTTCAAACTGAACTTGGAACTCGTCCATCTGATCATACATACCTTGAATTTCACTAGCTTCAGTGTGGAAAATAGGTTCATCAATCTATGGGACAACATGTACCACATGAGAAAGGATCGTCATAACAGGCTAAACAATGGAGATTTCAGCGACATGTTTGTATCCTCTAGGCATAAAGTTCATGGGCATACCCCAAGGAAACCCATGAGGCATCTGATGAGAAGGAACGCTGATAGGAGCCACGAAAACTGGCACATGAATAACTTTAGAGATAGCAGTTGTCTGAAGCAGAGTAGCCTGAGGAGTAGGTGGACGAGGAGATTAATTTTGCAAGGCAAACAAAGAATCTACCAATGCATTAAGCTTCTCCATACTAGCACGGAGACTTGAAACCTCTTCACAAAGTTCACGATTCTCTTGTTCCAAGTGATCCACCATCTTTCTCTGAGAATTAGCACGAGTGTTGTATCAGTGCGACAACTTAACTTTTGAGAAAACCAGGAAGAAAGTAATAAGACACCTGTCAAAGCAAGACCCAATGCAAAATGATTCAAATGTAATGCAAATGTTTCATTCAATTTTCAAGGATCTTTAAGATATAAAAATATAGCAAACATCATAAAGAAATAACACTTTTTGAAATACTGATAAAAATCTCATTTCCTTCAGAGTCTCTTAGTCGCTGGAAAGAGTTACACTTGGAAGTACAAGTTACAAATGATCAAAATTCAATGAGAAAAAGCTAGATCCTAAGGATCCTAAGGAATCACATCTAAGGATGGTCCAAGCTGATACTTCCTTCAGAGTTTCTTGATCTCTCTCATAGCTATCCTTCATGGTGGTCTTCTCTAACACGAGCTGGTCCACAATACCTTTCCAAGCACCTGAAGTAGGAAGATAAGATGATGAAGTAGTAGAGGAGAATAAATCCTCTCTATACCTCTTCACACCACGTTGCTCAAGCAACTCTATTAAGTAATCTTTTACTTCATCTGCTTTTGCAACTCTAGCTTCTCAAGGTTTGAAGCATGAAATTTGGATTCCCAGAGATCTTTTTCCTTGCTTTATTTTGGCTAATGCATCTTGAAGCTCCTTCACATCTTCAGAAGGAATGGGGAGTGGTGTAGCAACCACTATAGAAATGGGTTTCTCAGAAGCATAAGGCATTTTGAGCTTCTTAGCTCTCTCCTTTACCCAAAGAGTATAAGGTTCCAATGCAATGCAAATCTGTTTTCCAAGCTCTTCTTTATCCTTCTTATGAATGTTGTGCCAAGCATGAGCCATTATTCTCTTCAAACCAAGAGAATCCTTCCCTTCTTGGAAAAACAAACCCTCTAACAAAACATTATTAGGCGTATCATTCAAAGTATATCCAAGCTGACACCTTGCTAAACTTGAGTTGTAGTTAATTCCCCCTTGTGTACCAAGAAGAGGTACATTGGAGAATTCCCCACAACTATCAATGATCTTGACATTCTCATATACAGAAGAATACCAAGTAATATCAGCATGAGTAAAGGACATGATCCTCTGAGACCATCTCTAACATCTCTTGTTTTCCTTGAAAGTAGATGACTACGGCAAGTGTAAAATAAACCACTTGTACAGCAAAGGTGTGTAACAAATGATGGTACCATTTCCCTTAGAAGTCCTATGATGGATAGAGAAGTAGGTATCGCCAAGTAAATTCGGAACAGGGTTCCCCATCAAGAATATCCGAATAACATTAATATCCATAAAGTTGTCAACGTTAGGGAACAAGACTAGTCTGTAGATAAGCAAAGCTAAAATAGCCTCAAACGCCAACGTGCTACCAGCATCAGCAAATGAAATAGCTTTTTCAACCAAGAACTTAGAAGTCAACCCTTTAATGCCTCCCTTAACAACAAGGTTAGCATCTATATCATATTCCTTCAAATGGACGGCTGCACCAATAACTTGGGACTTGGGAACTTCCTCCAAACCAGTATAAAGAACCCATTAGAAACTGGTATACCCAAGAGATAAGCGTACTCCTCCAAGGTCGGCAAGAGCTGATAATCAGGAAATGTAAAGCATCGGTAAACACGATCATATAATTGCACAAGAGTATTCATAATTCCATCTTCAATGTTGGTAGAAAGAATAGACAAGAGTCTTCCATGACGAGATCTGAAATCCACTGGATCAACTACAAAGGATGCTAGCTTTTTCAAATTTTTAAGATCAGGAGCTCGGAAACTGTACTTCTGAGTATTTCTCCTTCCAATATCCATAATCACAAAATCTGCGATGTTTGCAAAGGAAAATCTCAGAGATCCTTGAAAACTGATTAAAACAAAAATGTCCATGAATGCATGAGTGCATGATGCAACAAGCACAAACAAGATCACAAACAAGGTCAAAGGTTCTGAGTCACGAGCATGGAGCCAAGGGTAAGAACCACATACAATGGTATGTACTAGGGTTTATATCCACCTATACAATAAGGTTCTAAAAGGTTCCCAAAGTCGTGATTCCATCTTTTGGATATTATCGGCTTAAACGACTACTCGTCAGCCAATAATATTCTCAAGAGAAACTCGTCTGAGTGTAGTATCACGTAACAACTAATTCAAGTATACACCTAAATAGTCATTGCACTACGTCCTAAAATGGCCAAGATGGGTTAAAGGGTTCTAGGGTCCACAATTTCTCAGGCTCCCAGGTCGGAAAACGTAATGCCATATACGACTACTCGTATGACATCAGTAATTCCAAAGGGGCCTCCACTGAGTAGGGGATCTCAAGTCAGCTTAGTAAGGACTACTCCACGTAAGTTGAACAAGACTATACCACCCTCCTATCATAAGTGTTCTCAAGTCCGGTTATAGGACTTATCTCACCACTCAGAGATCACCAAGCACCAAAATAAAACAAATAAACAGTAAACATCATATTAATAATACAAACACAGATAAACAAAGATAGGCTAAACCCACTAGGGACTGTCTCCCTAGCAGAGTCGCCATTTTTCTATAGCGAGAAATTTGAGATTAAACTATTGATTAACTTAACTCACAAAACAAGTCGCCACCGCACTTTTATTTTTCCAAAGGAAATGGAAAAGAGCGAACAAAACCTAAAGAAGTTTTAAAAACTAAAACTAATAAAAACAGAGACAGGGTAAGGGGGTTGGTTACGCAAAGGGAAGGTGTTAGCACCCAAAACGTCTATAGTACTCAATAGAAACCTTTTTGAAAATATAACGTTTGGCTTAAAAATGTGTTGTTTGCAAAAGATTGAGGAGATGAGAAGAGAAATATTTTTTTTAGGGTTTTGTGTTTGACTAGACTTTCTGAGGCTCATGCCTACGTACCCACAAAGTACAATGGAGGATCAAAACCTCGTAGTTCGTGGTAAAAATAACAAAATGGTGTGTTATGATTTATTTTAAATGAAAAGACAACTTTTCATTTTAAGGAGAAAACTTCAACTAATCACCCACAAGTATGTGAAAATGAACCTTTGCATCACCATGAGAAGAGCTCCAACTTGGATAAAAATCAACAAGTATGCCACTAGCTCTCTAAGGTGGAAAAGTGTCAACTTATTTCAAACAAAACTATGGGGATAGGAGGATCACATCTCAATTATAAATGACTCATGTCTAAACTTTATGAAAAATTTTAAAGCAAAAAGTCCACAAAAGGCACAAAATGGTTTGAATGAATTAAGTGTTTTTTTAGTCTTATGAAAATGGTCTAATTATGCTTAAAATTGATTAACATTTATTAAGAAAATGAGTTTGAAAACGCACTTGACAAAGTCAAGGTTTATTAAGAAAGTGGTTCTAGTTTGAAAGAAGGAAATTTTGAAAAAGGGAGAAGATTTTAAAAATTTAAGAAAGGGGAGGAGATGAAGAGGCTATCCTAAAGCATAAAATAAAAGCTAAGGAAGGAAAGATCTAACCAAGATACAAGCCTTTGACATAAATAAGCCAAAACTCACATCCTTTAGACTCAAGCAACAAGATAAGCAGAGAAATAACCAAGCATCAGATGAAAACCAAGTCTCCAAGTCAAGTCTTCACAAGAGGTCAACTCAAGGTCAAAGTACCAGATAAGATCCATGGTCTCAAGATATAACTCCCAAAGCATAGGGCAAAGAAACTAATTCTAAGTCTATCATCCATGAGCAAAGGATAGTCACCAAATAGTCCAACGAGCATTAAATGTCTTTTAAATGTTCAAGCCTTTATTAATTTCTTAAAAAGAAAAAGAAAGCCCAAGTGGACAAAGACAAAAAGGCAATAAACAAAAACAAGATGATAATATGATATGAAATCATAAGCATAAAAATAAAGAGCATAAAAAATAAAAAGCATAAAGGTAAAGAGCATAAAGATAAATGTGCATAAGAGTAAATGACATAAAGTAAAGTTAGTACAATTAAAGTTAGTGTTAGTGTTAATGAAGAGGATATTTTGTCATTTAAAGTAGATTACTCAACTAATCAACCCAACAAGTGTGAGAACTTTGCATCATCTTTTGAGAAGGGCTCCAACTTGGATAAAATCAACAAGTATACCACTAGCTCTCTTAGGTGGAAAAGAATCTACACATTATGGAGATATGAGATTTACATCTAAATTAAAGATGTCTCATATCTAAAATTGGACCAATATGATCACTTTCTGAGTAGGGACAAATTTAGCCCTATGTTAACCAATTGTAGCACAATCTATAAGGAAGATCATACTATGGGAGGCCGGTCAATAACAATTTATGTACCATACATGTTAGAGATATGATATAAAGATCACACTCCTAAAACATGTAGCACAAGTGAAAACAAGGTTGATCAAGACCTAAGTCAAGGAAATATGGATCCATTACATCAATCAACCTCTCATAGTACTTTGGACAAACTTATGCATCAATCCAAAGTACCTCAATTGATCAAATGATCAATCAAATAGTAGATTTGAAATGATGAAAGTTCATCAAGCACGATTCAAGATCTTATGAACAAGATGACCTACACATCCTCCCAATTGATCAAAAAAAGGGTGAAAAAGAAAAAGAAATGAGATGAAGAAGAGAGGATCAAACAAAAAGGCACAACCAAATTGGATCCAAGTGATGATCAAGTCATCATCAAAATCAATCATCCATTTTGGTGGATTAGGGTTTTCACCCTATCATCACCTAAGATCCATTGAGTTTGATGAGACCTATGATCAAATCAACCAAGATCCAAGGCCAACAACAGTCAACAAAGGTCAAACAAATATAAAATGCAAGAATATGAATTAAAATGTACTAAAAATGATTTTTAAAATTAATTTTAAAATAAAAATAAAGATAAAAATGCAAATTATGCATCAAATCAAATCACAAATGGTCAAAAAAAGTTATGCAAGTCAGAAACAACTTAAGAATGCTATATAAACATTTTGAGAATCTTTTAACGCATAACAATATTTTTAAACTAACTAAAATGCTTCAAAAATGAGAAAAATTAAGAAAAATAGAAAATGATAAAAATAAAATATGAAAAATATAAAATCATAAAGAGGAAAATAAAAGAAAATTTTAGAAATTATTTTGGGATTTTTTGGATTAAAAATGAAATTTCTATGAATTTTTAAAGAAAATGCAATTTAAAAAATAAAAACAGAAAATAAAAGGGAAAAAGTAGGAGCGTAGGATCTGACTTCATTAATTGACGTGGTAGATCCCACGCTCCTCAGATGAAGGTGCATGATTCAAATTAGTCCAGAAATAACATAGGAACGCATTTGAATTCATCAAATCAAAACATTTCATTTAGCCAGCGTGTCTCACCTCTGCAGGTCATCGTCCCCCTCTCCGGTCATCTTTTTTGGTAAGATGGTCACCGGAGATTGCTAAATGGTAACATTAAGGCATGAAACCACCATCAGTGCAACCATCTCAAAAGCATATAAACATAAAGGATAAAGGAACAAAATACACAAAGAGGTGCTTGATGATCCCAAAAGCAAACCCAAAGGTGAGAGGGCTAGAAAGCAACCAAGCTTGTGATCTTGTTTGTATGCAAAAATGCAAAAGGGGGATGGGATCTTAGGGGTAAAAATTATGGTATAACACCTACTCACGAGGAACAATATCATTTCAAAACATACATGCCCTATTAAACTTTTATTAAATAAAAAAACAATCAACACCTTCACTTAGGGTGTCATCGTATGCTCACATTCATTTAGGGTATCACCGTAGCGAAATTTCTCATAATAAAGCATGCATTAAATAAATCATTTAAACTTCAAATTCACTTTATGGCATAATCAACTCATAAATGAAATCACCTCAAACCATATAAATATCAAACATGAGAGTATACATCAACTCTCTAACGAAAAGATTAAACAAGACTCGCAAAACGTTCCTAGTGTTTCATATCAGAGCACGTAAATTAAATGCAAAAAGAAAAATGAAGAGACAACCTCATTCCTTCCTCAAACTCTAAGGAATCTACTCAGTTACCTACTTATCTGTACCCCAAAGAGGAGCACATACCATAACAACAACAAAGCAGTGAGAAATCACAAACAATAATAACAAACATATACTGCAAGGTAGGATAATAACACGACATCCTCTACACAATTTCATTCATAGTCACACCCAAAATAATCAATAAATCACAACTCATTAATTATGCACATAACTCATTATGCAATGCAACTCGACTATGGAACTCTATGCAAATGCATGGGGTATAAACTTAATATTTGGTTCTCTCTAGAACCAGGCCTCCTCTTCTGAACCCATGAAGCCCTCTTCTGAGCTCCAAGCCCCCTCTTCTGAGATTGGGGACAAGTCACTAATCTCCTCTTCTGAACTAGCAGACATGCCTATTGACACAACTCTTATGATGCATGATCATATCCTCTTATGATCATACCATAATGCATTGACAACTCTAGTAATTCCCTCTCTGGATTACATTACAGCAAAATCATAAAATGCACATTATTAATCAACAATGCAACACGAGCATGCTAATAATTCATCTCAACAAAATTATATTTCAAATAACACGTCAATTTAATCAACTCATTGTGCAAACATAATGATCACAATAATTAATCATACAATGTTCCATAAACAACATAAATAACATAAAACAATGTAGTTCCCCCTTCGAACTACCACCACCACAACAACAATTATGCTTATTCACATACAAACATCATACAACTCAAATATTCATACACCATATACCACCAAATTTATGCATACAAATCATCATCTTTCGTTAATCACATAACAACACCAAATAACATTATCGATTTAATTATAACAATTAAATAAATTTTCTAAATAATTATTAACACTCAAAGATTCGTTAATCGATCATACAAATCAATACAACATCACTATAGTGGTAACATGATTAATTCAATTATTTCACCAATCACTACTATGATGTAGCTCTAAGTGTTAGCTTTCTATAGCTTCAAACGAATCGACATTTGGACTTACGAATCAAAAGTTACGGCAAAAATCGTCGGGAGATAAAATAAGTTTCAAGTAAAGTATTTTCATTCAAATATTCAAATCATCAAATATTTATCATAATCATCCTCTTAAATTATTATCAATTGACAGTACTTCACGTTAGCTTTCTAACGCTTTGAACCACGTCTCGTTCTGAGTTACGAAACTCCACTTATAATATTTTTTGTTAGGCATAGCGGAAGTCAAGAGGGTTGACAGACGTCACCCAGAACTAGGTTTTTTTCCCACGGCCAGTTCTTCGCTAAGTCCTAGAATCCACGGGTAAATACCCAGAATTTATTTTTCCGTGTTTTCCATCATAGAAGCCCTTCCGGACCTCCGATTTCGATTCCGTAAAAAGCCCCGATTTTAGAATTTGACATACAAAAATTATCCAATGATTTAAACCATAAATTCACAATTTATCATAGATTAACATCAACAAAATCATGTATTTAAACTTTCGACAATAATGGAAAATGTTAACAACTTCGAAACAGTAATCACATATCACATTCTACATGAAAATACACATCAATTTAGTCAATCAACATCATAATATCATAGAAACTCAAAATTTCATGAACAACCCAATGCCCTATTGGAGGTTAAGGACTCCTCTAACCTGCCCCTCATGCATAATCCATATTGAAAACTATTCTCCCCTCTAACCTTGTTCTCCTAGCAACAATGGTTGGTTATGTTCTTGGTTATCCTCTCCTTCTATGCTAGTACTCCTCTTGCTCTTCTCTTTGTCCTAACTCTTTCACTCTTCCAATTCACGTACTGTTAAAAACCTTTTAACTCTCTAACTTTCTTTTTTATAATAACAAAACTCTTAAATGTTGAATTTACCTTTATATCCTTACTTACTCACAAAAACCTAACAATGTCCTTCCTTTTTTTATTTACTATATTTAATTACTATATTTTTATTATTTTTATCTCTAATAAAAAAATAATTAAATTCAGTAAAAATGCTACTACTCATATTATTTCATTTAATAATTAAAACAATATTATTTTAATTATTTCACAACTTCTACACTATCACCATAATACTCTATTCTTCCCAACCATCTCACTACACCCACACACACAAAGCAACATTCAATTTAAATCAATATGTAAAATCATATAACCACGCTAAATCACTCAAATACACAAATTAACTTAATTAAATAATTAAACGGAAAAGTCGGGGTGTTACAGCTTCCACATGAAGTTCCTTGTGCTTCACGAGGTAATTAAATTACCAGACTTCCACACGAAGATCCTTTCCTCCATACGGGGTAATTAAATTGTTGGACTTCCACAAGAATTGTCGCACTACCGGGTAATTAAATTGTTGGACTTCCACAAAAAGATCTTTGCTGCCCTATAAGGTAAATAAACTACTAGACTTCCAAATGATGATCCTTGTCGCCCTACAAGGTAAATTAATGTTTGGACTTTCACAGGAAGACCCTTGCCTCCCTATAGGGTAATAAAATTGGTGGACTTCCACATGAAGATCCTTGTCGCCATACAGGGTAATTATATTGCTAGACTTTACAAGAAGATCATTGTCACCCTATGGGGTAATTAATTGCTGGATTTCCACAGAAAAATCCTAGCCACCTACGAGCAATTGTGTTACGAAGACCTTTTCAAGTATTACATGAAGGACTCAACTAAGTCTCGCCTGATGAGATTAACTAATTTTCTCCTGAAGGACTCATCTAAGTCTCGCCTGAGGGATTTAACTAAGTCTTGCATAAGGGAATCAACTAAGTCTTGCTTAAGGGACTCAACTAAGTCTCTTCATAAAAACTCAACTAATCCTTTCCTGAGGGGTTTAGATAAACCTTGTCCAAAAGGTTCATTGAAAGCTTCGAGAACTGAAGGTAGGAATAAAGCTTCAACTATGCTCTTGGAGAAAGCTTTGTGCTTGAGGGACTGTGTAGTGGTGTAATTGGACGAGGCCTTAGGGGAAAACCCAAATGCATACACTCAACCCATTGTTCTTCCCAAGTCATCCTTTTATTGGTTCGAGTTTCCTTTTTTTGGATAGGGTGCCCCTTCTTTGGATACGTCGCCTGAGACCTTTGTGTCTCTGTCCATAACGCATGATCATGCATAAAATATGTATTGGGTCAACAAATGTTACATAGGGGATCATGTGATTTAACTACGTTCCTTGTATTTTAGGGGAAACAACTACCTAATCCCGGAGTGGTTATGGTATCCTAGGAAGATTGGGATCTAGACCCATAATATTATAAATAACTTAATACTATGATAGACAGGGGAACTACACATAAAAAATACACACATATAATACTTTATCACCTCACGTGAGATGACTTTCAATACCACCACAATTTTAAAGCCTCTGACATCCCTTATTCAATAGGGGTGTTCACGCATTTGTTCTTTTAGCAAGTACACTACCTTACATGTTATGTATTCGTAAGCCCAAATGACGAGACATAAATGTTAATGTCTCCTTGCCTATCTGAGGACATTAAATGTCAATTAATTCCTTTGTTTTCTTGCCCGAGATTAACCATTCATGTCTATTCATAAGTATTTAAAAGTTACGCTTGTATCGTCAAATGTAGGTGTGTTTATCTTGGGTTGGCCTGCTTGCCTTTACCCAAAGATCTATTTGTGTTTGGGTTATCATCCGACCTTATTACTTTAAGCCTATATTGAAACCGACCCAATGTGAGACAATAATGTACACATCTCCTCAAGTATGAGGCCCAAAGCGTTTAAGTGTTTTTAGGGAGAGAGACTGAAATGTATTGAGTCACTCAAGCATGGGGCCCAAAGAGGCGAAGTACTTTAGAGAGAGAGATAGACAGACTGACAGACAGACAGACAAACAGAGAGAGAGAGAATGAGAGAGAGAGTGTGTGTATGTGTAACACCCTAATTTCCCCGAAGATTATTTTAAATAAAAATCATAGAAAATAAAAACAAAATACAATTAGAGTGCTACGTTTAACATGCAACAACAACATGCTCAAATATTTTGATATGTAGCATGTTTCTCCTATAGAGGTAAAAGCCAGCATAACTCGGACATAACATCAACAGTTTATTGGCAGCGGAAATTAGCAACAACTGATCAATTTAATTATCCAAAACATAATCATGATATAAAGTAATCATAAGAAATATCAACTTAGGAGATATCCATAAAATCTCTAACAACACAATTAAACACAAAAGCGTTCACCCCCAGTGTTACATATCAGAGCATACATCGACTCAACAAAAATCAAAAGGAAGTGCACTCTCTTCCACTCACATCCAAGCCTCTACTACGGATTATCTACATGATTCCCATGCAAATACAACATTCAAACAGAAGGGGGTGAGAATCACAATCATATAAGAAATTTCATAATAATATGTAAATGCATAATTATCACATATATGATTCACCCATTCACAATCTACATATCACACTACACCAAACATCATATTGTAACATAGCACATAAACATTACACATATGATCACCAATACACCAATCAACAAGCAAATGATGCAACATCTATGCAATGCAATGAGACACCCCTATGATTGAATGCATGTGGTACAAATTTTGAACTCTCAGGTTCAAATCGCTCCGGATCCCCACCTAGAATCTTAGCACACCAATTATCATTATCATCACCATAGGTAACGCTTCACCGATCCCCACTTGGAACCAGCTACTCGTACCCAATCCACACAATGGGATTGAGGCTCACCAAAAACTCGTTACCATCACCATAGGTAACGCTTCATCGATTCCCATCTAGAACCAACTACTCGCACCCAATCCCCACCATAGGATTGAGGCTAACCAAAATGGACCACCGTCCAAACACCATGATACATGATTTATACATAACATGCAATAACATCAAGCAATGTACAATGATATTCATCATGATCAGTGTACGACGCCCACACGGGCCACCAAACACCATGCCAATACAACAAGCATACATCATTAACATCATAGTAATGCATCACACAATAATATAACATCAGACACCATACCTCTATATTCACCTTAATCAAAGTACCATACCAATATCAGCCACCAAACAACATGTATACATTATAATAATTTAATATTAGTATCACAACAACATATCACAAGATATTACACCATCCACACGCATTTATCGTGCAACGACATACATATCACACATCAACAACACCACCATGCAACAATTAAATTAAATTCAGGCTCCACAACTAATATTAAAATAAGGTACATCCTATTAGCTTTCCAACGCTCAAAACGGCACCTTAAATGGACACCTAGAATTCAAGTTATGAATTTTTGAAATAATTTACTTTTGGTATCACCCAGTGTAATCGGTTACACAAAAATGGGTAATCGGTTACACTACATTCCAGTAGCGAAAAAACCCAAAAATTCAATATGGTAACCAGTTACACCAATTCATGTAACCGGTTACATCACCCAATTTTCGAAAATCCCACATTTTAAAATGCAGTGTAACCGGTTACTCAAAAACACGTACCTGGTTACACCCTTGAAATTTCCAATTTTTCTAAAGATGTAACGGTTGTAATAACATTAAATAATGTACAATGATATTCATCATAACTAATTTACTTCACCAATAACAGCCACCAACCACCAACCACCATCCATGCACTACAAGCATTCAATATTAGCATTATAGTGACACATCATAGGACAACATATATTCATCCCCGCGCATTTATCGCACCGCAACATACGATTACTCACCGAACAACACCAACATCATATAATGGCATTCACCTTAGCCATTATACTACATCAAAACAACCACCAAACAATATACATATGCTACAAACATTCAACATTGTATTATAGTAACATATCATGTAACAACATATTCATCCATACACACTTATCATACCACAACATATAATTACTCACCAAACAACTTAATCACACATCATTTAAATAATTTCCAAACTGCAAAGCTATTTTTAAATGAAAGTACATTATGTTAGCTTTCGAACGCTTGGAACGGCGCCTTATTCGGACTTACGGATCGAAAGTTATGAATTTTACAAAATTCTGACAAAATCTGTCAACCCAGCTGTAACCGGTTACATCAAAAGCAGAGGCAAAAATATTCATTTTTTTGCTACAAAAAACAGTTCCCAAAATCTCCCAAAAACCCCAATTTTTATCCCAAAAGTTATTTTCTATTTGTACTCTTCAAACCCCACTAACATATAGGAATTCTAACATTTATCATGCATACAATCCATCAAGAAGCATACAATTTAATCGAATCATTCATCGGTCAATTCAAGCATGCAAACAGAGGAAATTCAACACATATAGAGATAATTAACCACCCACATATTACCATACAATCCCAATATGAAAGGAATTCCCACGTTTACCTTAGATTGATGATTTCAAAGCTTCCCAATGGGTTCTTCTTCTTCCCCCTCAAAGCCCTAACTCTTCCTCTCTTCTCTTTTCTCATCTTTTCCTTGTTTTCACGTTCTGAGTTTTTCTTCTCTATTCCCCTTTTTCTCTTATTTTTGTTTTATTATCACAATTCTAATTATTCATTACCTCACTAAATAAATATAATAATAATTCCAGTAAAATAATTATTTAAAACTGTTATCTCCTAATACTATTTAATTAATTAACTATTTCGATATTATCTAATATTACTTAATTCTCCTCACACTCTCCAAATCTATACACTTTTACTCCAACACCCCCAAATACCTTAAATTTAACATTTCTAAGGTTACTACCCTTCACTTAAGGGTCCCTCCAACACATTGAATTTCATAAATAGATATATATACAAACACATAATTATTTACGAAAATCGATTAAATAATTAAATCAAATCGGGGTGTTACACACACACACACACACACACACACACACACACACACACACAGAGAGAGAGACTGAATTGTACACAGTCCCTCAAGCATGAGGCCCAAGGGAATGAAGTGCTTTTAGGGGAGAGACCTGAATGTATATAGTTCCTCAAACATGGGCTCAAAGGGGGAAAAGTGATTTAGGGAGATATACAAGAATGTAAATGGTCCCAAAAGCATAAGGCCAAAAAGAGCAAAGTGTTTTATGGGGAGATATCACAACGTACACATTATTCTCCCAAACTCAAAAAAGACCAGAACATCATGGGAGTGCTGATAACAAACTCACTTTGGCTATAAAGAGGAGAAAGTATGCCATAGGTTACAATACTATTCTCCCGCTCGACCAAAGTCTAAGTTTAGTCCCCTTATACCTGGGGTTCAAAGAGGTGAGATACCCTTTTTGAGGTGAAGGAACCATGATGTTTAGTAATTCAATTTAAAGGTACAAGTGTCTTCCTCCTCGCTAAAAAATTGTGTCCTATTCCATAGAGGATTTTTTTGTTTGACTATTGACTTTTCTATTTTTATTAAAGGTTTAGTTTAATCATCATTTACCACGTTGGAACTCACACATAAGTCAGCTCATCATTTCCCATATGTCCATATGCTACTATTCTTAAATGCAGCTGCTTTGATATCTGCCACTTACCAACATAAATAAGCATTATATTTCCTCATTCCATCCTAGTTAAAGCATAGTTTTTTCACAACATCCTCATGTGCCGCCTGTTAACTTTCATTTTTCTTTATTGTCTGTCATCTGCTCTATGTTGCAGGTATAATATCGTTTCTTTTCTTATTTTGTTTGCAGTTAATATTTTTATTGTTGGAACAAGATTTGTTCATTCCCTTAAAAGGTTTTGATGATAACAAAGTATTGAAAGATCAATAGGGTTTACTAATGGTTATTCGAGTGTGCAGGATCAAAAGACATTAACCTTGATATGAATCAAGTTAATCACTCAGAAGAACCATTAAAGAGAACAAAGTTGTTCTGAATCTGAAGGATCAGAATCAATCTTTCATACTGTGAAGAGTCTGACTAAAGTCTTTCAAATGCTGAACCTAAGCTTAATTAGAAATACAAAGATCAGCTCAGCTCTGAAGACTGGAACCTTTTGAAGCAAGCATACTCTAGTACAAGGAACGTCTCTACATCTTCTGAGCAAGCTGCTGTCGTACCCCAAAAGTTGCCATATCCTTTCTGACCTTTTTCCTTTTGCATGAGCATATGCATCCGCGTTTACAACATAAGCATTTGCATTTTATATATGGACATTATTGCAAGAATATTCAATCCAAGAGCTATGATAATGATAAGATTGTTAGTGACACAACGACAACGGTTTATTTACCCTTAGTCAAGTCATCAGATGGTCTAATCAGTAACTCAGTCCATGCAAAAGGTTCGAATCTTGATTAATCTAAGCACAAGCCCAGAATACCAAGCCACGTTTAAAACAACATGATTCAAGCGAAAAATTACAAAATTGGACTGTGGTAACCGGTTACCAGTATCAGGGTAACCAATTACACCCTCTTTGCCAGCTCAGGAGACACATGTTGTAGCATGTGTAACCGGTTACAACAATCAGGGTAACCGGTTACACCTGTGTAATTTTGATTTTTTTCAGCAATAGTTCAGCACTGCAGTGGCTATCTTTCAAATTCTTTCCACACATCAAGTGTACATAACATAAGGGATTTGTACATACATTGCAACTACAAATGACAATAACTTCACATATTCCCCTACATCAAATCAAGTGTACTACACCATGCAACCTCATTTTTCATTTCATTTCAACAAAATTAACCATTTGATTTGAAACTAACTCCTTTCAACTAACTGAGTTAGGAATAACTAACTGAGTTACAAGTTGACTCAATGAGTTGGGCTTAACTAATTCCACACCTAGCTCCAACCCTCCCTAAGCTAGCTCCACACCAAATTCCAAACCCCAATTCACTCAAAGCCTATGCTCTATATAAGCAAACTCTTCACATTGATGCAAGGATCAAACTTTCATTCCAATTTTCACTCTTCATTCTCTGAATATTCTGCATCTCTCTCTCTCTCTCTCTCTCTCTCTCTCTCTCTCTCTCTTTTCTTTTTCAATCATCTTCTTCTTCCTAAACCTTACCAAAGCTTATTCACCATTAATTCTTAGCAAGATTTGCATTGGAGCTTGCTATTCTTTAAGTTAAACCTTCATCCTATCACATTCCTTGGATCTATAGCAACATAAGCAATTACTCTATTTCAAGCATTGGAAATTGATTCTTGAGGAAGTTTTGGTGCAAGTTCGAATTCAATTCGGTTATCGCATCATTCTTAGCTTGCTTGTGAAGATCTCTAGATTTCTGGTTTTCTTAGCTTCTCTCCATCACATTTTAAATGCAACAGTTACCAAGGTAAATCTCTGCCTTGTAGGTTGGTAAATTTCGCATTCGTTATCGTTTTCGCTAAATTTTCTCTTTCACAATGTAGCTCTTAAATATTTGCATGCTGCTTGAAATGTGAACTTTGAATGCTTGGCTGTGTTAGCTCATGATTGCTCATAACTAATGTGAATTTCGTAGCCACAGTTATCATGCAACTATGTGCAATTATGTGATTTTGAAACTGCTTTTTGATAATATGTTTTTTTGTTGTTATTGCAAGTGTAACCGGTTACTGCATATGGTGTAACCAGTTACACCTCTCTTGCGCAGCCTGGGAATTCTATTTTCCCATGGTGTAACCGGTTACTGCAATCTGTGTAACATATTACACCTGCTTATTTTTGCTTTTTTGGTTCTGTTTTGGGGACATGTTGCTCCCCTTTCCCTTGGGCCTTTCCTTGGTGTGCCTATAGCAGTGCCAATACCCCTTTCTTAGCTTGCATAGCCCTGCAGTATTTTTGTTCAAT
Source organism: Lathyrus tuberosus (assembly GCA_022829125.1). NCBI lineage: Eukaryota > Viridiplantae > Streptophyta > Magnoliopsida > Fabales > Fabaceae > Lathyrus > Lathyrus tuberosus. The sequence goes on along the minus strand of JALAZF010000118.1, from coordinate 2,750,083 downwards.
TAAATGCTTGATTTCCTAATTTTCTTGTGATATTTGTGCATCCTTGAAGCATTTTTTGTACATGTTTGGCTTTCTTGATACCATGTTAAATCTGTAGAAATGGTTGATAGTTGATTCACTTTTATGCTTTTTATTTTTGCTTAATCCATTAGTTTTCTCATATTTGAGTAGATTTAATTTTGTTTAATCATTCCAACCCTTTTTGCCTTGATTAATCTTTTAACTATGTTAAAAGATTTGTTTTGGCACTTTCTTCCCTCCTTTGGATTAGTTGATCAATTTTTTTTTTTTGGATTAATTAATTGCTTTCTCTTGGCAACGTGCATCCCCCTTGACATCCTTGTTCTCTCTGCTCAATCAAGTCCATTCCTGTTCCGACTCTGTGCAAAATCTCAGGACAAGACTGAAGCATTGTTCAAGCACAACAACACTCGGATTACTATTTAACGCTTGCCGATTACGACTTAAATTGCGTGCCACAAGCCTTAAGTAATGGAGAATGATGAGAGGGACTTGTCCTATCCTTGTCTAGAATATCTCTACGTACGGGGTGTAGACCCAAGATACAAAGAGTATTCGCCTCCGTTCATAGACTTTAGCATAATTCCAATCGTAAGTGGCAAGTCTCACCTAGCACTTCAATTAACATCATTGCACTTCGATCTTCTTTCCCTTCCTTAGTTAATCACCATTTGTCGGTTAACAGACCATCTTCCCTTTCCTTGGTTAATCATTGTTTCTCAGTTAAAATACCAAGTCCCCACTCTTTGGGTTAATCACCACCAGTCGGTTAAAATACTCCCTTCTCGGTCGTTTCTGGTTAATCATTATTTCTCAGTTAAAATACTAGTCTTCCTTCCTTTTGGGTTAATCACCATTTCTTGGTTAACAAACCCTGCAACACCCTTTCTCTAGTTAATCACTTTTTCTCAGTTAAAATACCAGTCTTCTTTCACTTTTGGATTAATCACTATTTCTCAGTTAACAAACCATGCAACTCCTTCATTTTGGTTAATCACCGCATGTTGGTTAAAATACCATTTTCTCTTTCGCTTCTGGTTAATCACTGATTCTCGATTAAAACACCATTTCTCCTACCCCTTTCAAACTCTCAACCTCATGGTTTTGATACCACATTCCTTGTTTTATTGTCCCTTAGTTCCATGAACTACGGAGTTCTGACTTCCTCATCGCACTATGAGGATACGTAGGCACAAGATTGCGAGATCTTGGCGAGCACCCTTCTTTCACAACCTTTTTTCAACCTTCCTTCATTTCCACACTTAGTTCTCCGAACTACGGAGCTCTGACTTCCTCATTGCACTAAGAGGATATGTAAGCACGAGGGCCCCAATCCTCCACGAGCACTCTCTTTGTCCCCCTTTATTTCTCTTTTACGTGAGTAACCTTTAGATAGTAACACCCATCCATGCAAGGAACAAGCAAAATGGTTCCTATCGAGTATGACAGATGTGTGGGATGCTAATACCTTCCCCTCGCATAACCAGCTCCCTTACCCATTTCTATTTCCCTTGGGTTTTATCGATATTTTCCCTTTCCTTTTGGAATAAATAAAGTTCAGTGGCGACTCTGTTGTATCGTTGAGCGTGCGATACGTTCGGGTATATTCCCACTAGCTTCAGCTGGTGACTTTGTTGGGGAGTCCTTGCTTTTGCAAGTAGGAGTCTGGCATAGTTTTGTTTGTTCCTTGTTTGTTGGGTGTTTATATTTATGTGTTACTTGCTTTATCTATATGTTATTTATCGCATTCTTTATTACTTTAAATGTTCATATTCATTGTATTTTGGATATCTGGTATATTCTCTGTTGTGGGCTGGGATATTGCTACATGAGAGAGAAGCTCTATAGCCGAGCTTGAGCATACACACATGATAGTATTGTGACTATAGTCGTGTTGACTTATTGGGAGTAAGTCCTTGTTAGTATTGACACGAGGCGTCACGCCTAGAGTATATCCATTTGTAAGCATCACTGTCTAACGAGTCATTCATCCCAGACAGTGGTATCATAAAAGGGATCCATGACTCTAGGGACCTTTTTTAGGTTCACCTTTGAAGACTAGTGCATACCTGTGAGGGGATATTGGGTTTTTGCAGGAAACCAAGACCTTACATACCTTTGTTCTCATGTATACGTCGGACCTTTGAACGTACAACAAACAATATTTGCAGATTATCCAGAATATGTTGAATCCATGATCATTGCATTGCCATTACATCATATTAAAATTGATTTAAGCATGTGCATTTTTCAGGTAATCTTCAGTCTATCATGTATTTTAGCTCATTCAGTTATGGAGAAGTCTGGCAGAAGGAAAACTTACTAGTACAAGCTCAGGGATTCTAAGCTTGGGGAGTTGAAGAAACTTGGGGCCCTTTTGATTGGTGACTACAGGGATGCCTTTAAGAAGGTGTACAGTAACTTGCTGGGTATTTTACTGACTAAGGGAGATGATAGGTTGGTCCTCACCTTCGCCCAATTCTATGATCCTACCTTGAACTATTTCACATTCCAGGATTTTCCTTTAGCTCCCACTTTAGAGGAGTTAGCCGACATCATTCGTATTCTGATCCTGGATAAAATTCCTTATATAGGTACAAAAAGTTTTCCAGACTCCACTGTGATTACACGAGCTCTTCATCTCTAGAATAATGTAGTTGACTCCAATATCCGCTCCAAGGGTAATTCCAAGGGCTTTTCTTCAAAGTTTATGTTTGAAAGGGCCATTACATTTGCCTATAATGGAATCTGGGAGGCTTTCTATGCCGTCTTTGCCCTCCTTATCTATGGTCTGGTGCTCTTCTCAAACATCGAAGGGTTCATTGGTAAAACTACCATTGTTATCTTTATCTCCGGAAACCTAGTCCCTACTCTTCTAGCCGATGTTTTCTTCTCTTTCCACTGGAGGAATAAGAAGAAAGAAGGACAAATTAATTGTTGTATTCCTTTATTCTACATGTGGATATTGACCCATTTGCCAAGGAGATGCCCCTTTGTTGACAACGTAGGAGCGCTGAAGTGGTGTCAGAGGTTGATGTCGCTAAGTGTTAATGATATAGTTTGGTATAGCCGTGATTATGAGGGGGTGGAGCTCATCTCTAGTTGAGTTGAATTCCAAAATGTTCCTCTTGTTAGTTCTAAAGGCGGATTGATCAATTGCAACCCAATCCTTTCTGTTCGTCAGTTGGGTTATGCGCTAAAAGACAAAATGGAGAAAAAATATTTGGGAGAGTTATTGGTAGTTGAAGGGGTTGTTGATTCGGAGTTGTTGAAGAAGATACACCATGCATGGGGCAAAATTCATCATATTGGGATAAAGGAGCTTGGTAAACAAAGCTACATTATGATGGATCCATATACAAACTGGGTTCGTTCGAAAGTGAAGATCATCAAGTTGCCATATCCTTGGGATCCGTCCATGAATCTCAAGCCTTCTGCACCTACTATGACTTCTGCTTCTGAGGTAGACAATCTCAAAGAGATTATCAAGGGATTGGAAAAGGAAAATGCTGACCTCCGTGCCGATCTTGGTATGCTCATGCTAGAAAGAAAAAACCTGAAGGTCAACCTCAACCAGAAGAGGGAGCGAGCACTCAAAGCAGCTTAAGAAACTCAAGCAAAATATAACATGAGAAGAAAGGTAGGGGAGGCTCTAAAAGTAAACTATGATGGTCTCGCCGGTAAGAAGAAACAGTTAGCCGAGTCTCAGTATCAAGCTGCAAAGAGGTAATTAAACTATCAGATACAACTCAAAGAGCTTCAAAGCAAGTTGAAAGACTGTCAGAAGGAGCTGAAAAGTGAATAAAGTCATGCCACAAAGATAGCAAAATCTCTCTCAACGCCAAACCAAACTCGACGAAGCTGTGAGGGAAAGGTGTCTTAATAATTAGTCTTTATTTTAATGATGTCAAAATATGTATTAGCTCGTACTTTGTAATTTGGACGGTATCATCGCGTCATAGCTTGCATTCATACTTCACAATGCATAAATATACCAAAATCATGTGTCTATACATATAGGAAGAGTCTCATATATTTCTTGTGTGTGTTTGATCATGTTGGGAGTCGTAGGTATGCATAAACATAGCCTAGGTGGAACAAACTATGATCAAATTTTTTTTTGGGAGTTTAAGGTGTTTGAGTCGACTCAAACCCTGTTCAGGTCGATTCATGAAAGCTTATTTTCAATCATTTGCTCTCGGGTATGCTCGCGTCGACCCTTGGGTCGACTCATACTGTTGGCCTTTGTATCTGCAATTTTTAAGTAAGCTTGTGTCGACGCATGGACCCTGTTTCGGTCAACGCATAGCTTCAATATTTAGACAGTTTTGCTCTCGGGTCTGCTCAGGTCGATCCCCTTTATTTTTAGGTCGACCGTTCGCTAATTTCCTGCCATTTTTCTGATCTTTCTCATTTCAAATTGTTGTTATGTTTGTTAATTGGTCATGGGATCATATATATACATTTTGTCTCATCATTTTACAAATAACAAGAAAAAGTGAAAGATATACACTGAATTTTTCTCTCATCATCTTCATCCTCATTCTTGCATTTTCTCAACAATTACACATAACAAATTTTGTTGATCTTATACATCATTGAGGTGCTAACGTCCAAACGTAGGATTGTGTATCTAGTTTGGGGTGAGTTTTCGGTTTGTTTTTTCTTGAATAAAACCGTTAGGGTTTTGTCCTCCAAGATCGTGTGGATTTGGGGATTTTGGGACAAATCTTTGCTTCTTAGATTCAGCCGAGCGAAGGTGATTGAAGAATGGTAGGTTCGTTCAATCTAGTAGTGATAATTGGAGGATCGTGCAAGAAATATTTGGGTTCACACTGTGTGTGATTGAAATCAACCGAGCGAAGGTGATTGAAGATTGGTGGGTTCGTTCAATCTAGTAGCGGTAAATGGAGGTTTATTCAACACATTCGAGGCACTTGATTCAACTTGAATCAAGGGGAAAGAAGGCATAGTATCAACATCAACAAGTATTCTTGAGTGTGTGGTAACTAGGGCTTCTCTTGTAAAAACATTTGCAACAAGATAATACATATCTCAATTCTAGTTTTAGAATTGGGGGCAGACGTACCCGATGCGAGGACAAAAGGGGAACTGGCTAAACAAATTCCGTGTTGTTCTCTCTTTCCTTATCTCTTTAATTTTGAATTGTTTACGTTTGTGCAAAATCAATTGATCGATAAAATTCTGTTATAGTGTAGTGCTGAAAATCTGGTTTGAAAACTCATTACAATCACTTTGATTGAAATTGGAAAAAATTTTGCACTACATTTACATAGAAAATAACACTTGGGGTGTTTTGCACACCAAGTGTTCGATAAATTGATCGCTCACAAACTGTTTGTGAAATTGTCAATTTTGGTTTACTCTTTATAAGTCATTGGAAATATCACAAACTTAAGTGAATTTAATTGTATTGATTAATACTCAAATTAGTGATTCGAATTCTCATTGAGCTTGTTATTCCATTTGGCTTGTCGCATATCCGATCTTTTCGATAACGGTTCGTTTAGACAACGTAGTTCCTCGGCCGCTTCCGCACACATTTTAAAAACAAATTTTTTAAGCGCCGACTCTATTTAAAAAGTAGTGATCTATTCAACCCCCCTTCTAGATCAATTTCCATAATCTAACAAGTGGTATCATGAGCACCGGTTCATCTAGTGCTTCACATATAACTTTTTAGAAAATGGCTAATGAACCAAAAGGGGCTTACAATAGAGCACCAGTTTTTAACGGTGAGAACTATAGTTATTGGAAAGATTGTATGCGTGTGCATATCAATTCTATTGATAGAAAGGTATGGAATGTTATACAAAATGGTCCTATAGATATTACCATGACCAATGCGAATAACATTGTTGTGCCTAAGCCGAAAGCACAATGGAATGAATAAGATGAGAAAAAGTATAACTACGATTGGAAAGCTAGAAATATTCTGATCTCCTCTTTGGGAGTTGATGAGTATTATAAAGTTTCACATTATACGACTACTAAAGCTATGCGGGACACATTGCAAGTTGCCCATGAGGGAACTAATGACGTCAAACTAGCTCGGATCAATACTTTGACACAAGAGTTTGATCTCTTTCACATGAAGCAAGGAGAAACCATTGCCAGCATGCAAAAGAGATTTACTCATTTAATCAATCGACTAAACTCACTTGGTAGACCGGTTTCCAATGACGTTACTACTAATAAAATCTTGAGGTGTCTTACTAGGGAATGGCAACCAAAGGTCACGACCATAAAGGAAGCCAATGACCTCATGACGTTGGACATCACAACTTTATCTGGGAAGCTCGAGGAACATGAGCAAGTACTCATTAGTCTTGACCAATTTGAGAAAAGAGAAAAGAAAGAAAAGACCAAGACCAAAGATGCGGAAAAGAAGTCAATAGCTCTAAAGGCTTCTAGCTCAAAGTCCTCCGTAAAAGAGCTAAGTGACAGTGAATCGAGTGACGATGATGAAGACAATTTGAATGAGGATATGGGATTGTTTGTGAGGCGATACAATCGCTATATAAAGAAAAACGGTATTCAACATTTGGAAAAGAATCTCGTCAACTTTTGAAGACAAACAAGGTCTTCCAAGAATGAAGGTAACTAGAGTGGAAAAACTAAAGGGTCTTGCTATAATTGTGGAAAATTTATAAGCCAGATTGTCCATTGATGAAGAAGGACAGGGGGAAGGAAAAGAATCATCCACAAAAGAAGCAAGGTAAACCTATGAGCTTATATCGCTTGGGAAAGCGATAGTGAGTCATCTAGTGAAGAAAGTTCAAGTGACGAAGAAGAGTCTGTTAACCTTTGCCTCTCCGCTCATCAAAGAAAAAAGAATAAAAAGGCAAGACATGCTAAATATGATAACTCTAAAAAAATGTCTCATTCTGAATTACAACATGCTTTTGATACTTTACACCATGAGGCTAAGGAAGCCTTTAAGCGTTTAGCTTCAAACAAACAAATCTTTTCCCATTTGGAGAAAAAGATCTCCAATTCCGAAAGGGAATTAGAGGCTCTCAAAAAGTCCATGGTGGAAGTAACAAAGGTAGATGTTGGGGAAGACAAGAGTAGGTGGTTAAATTTTGGTTGTGAAACTTGTTATATTTGGCAAAAAGAGGTTAGAACTCTTAGAGCCAAACTTAACAAGGCTCTAGAACCAAAGGTCACTTTTGCTATTGATAGATCACATTTTAAGAAAAGCATGATTAATCCATATCAAAAATACACTTATGTGATTCGAGATCAATCTAACAAAAGTGACTCCAATGTTAACCTTACTTGCTTATATTGTTGTAAGAGGGGCCATACCATTGCAAAATGTCGCTTTATGAGGTTTTTAGTTCAAAAAGGCGTTTATCAATGGTTGCCCAAATGCAATCAAGTATTCACTCACAACCAAGGACCCAATAAGAGTTAGGTACCTATTTGCCTTGGTTGATTGTGTAGGTACAACGTCTTGAGTCCGCGGAGAGAAGATGGGTTCTCGATAGTGGATGCTTAAGACACATGACGGGAGACATTTCTCTTTTCGTTGACTTTATGGCAAAGAAAAAGGGATTTGTGACCTAAGGAGACAACAATAAAGGGGCAATACTCGGCAAAGGTAGTGTAGGTAATCCCTCTGAAATTTTGGTCAAGCAGATCGCTAAGATGTCGGACAGGATGTCGTGACACTTGATCTCTTCTTCTCACACAAGAATAATGAGGAACAGAATACAAACAACAGAAAGTAAATAACACACAAGAATTGTTAACCCAGTTCGGTGATCAACAACACCTAAGTCTGGGGGCTACCAAGCCAGGAATGAAATCCACTAAGCAGAATTTTTTCTAAGCTAAACTCCACCGTTTACAACTTGTCACCTAGAAACTACCCGTGCTAGATTTCCACCTAAGACACTCCTAGGTATGTGACCCTTCTCAATTCCATTTCAATCACAGCAGTGACTGAACAATTATAACTCAATAAAACTGTCCAACTCAGGTATTCACGCAATACAAGAGAGGCTCATAAAAGTACAAACCCTAGTACTCAATAATAACTGTGTATATTCAATACCTATTCTAAGTTAAATCCATCCTATTTATATCACTAAACAGAACTGGATTTGGGCTTTAGAATCGCAGCAATTCAGCTCCACAGAATCTGCGACCTATTCTTCTCTAGAATAGTTTCTTCAATCCTAAGTTTCCTATAGCGTCTCCACACTTAGAAACAACATATTCCTTTTAGAATCAGAATCTCTTATTCGCCAATCTCGGATGCCACCTAGGACAAAATCACATTCCCATAAAAACTGGAAATCAGATAACAGTTATTCCAAACTGTAACAGACAAAGATGTCGAATTAACATGATAAGACATATTGTCTAACAACTTAACCTGCAGTCTGTTCAACATGTTAGGACATCTTGTCCAACATCTTTCTGTTATGTTAGTTTTACCAAAATTGATGCCAACCTCAAAGGCTTGGACTGATCACCCTCTTCTACTACTTTCTCAGACGTGCTACTAGTTAAGGGTCTTAAACACAACCTAATTAGCATTAGTCAATTATGTGACAAGGGTTATAAAGTCTCATTTTCAAAATATTGTTGCATAATTGAAAATAATGATAAAAAGGAGGATGTGTTTAAAGGCCTGGAGGTTAATAACGTCTATATGCTAGACTTGAGTGAGGTATCGTTGAGTAGCGACAAATGTCTCGTCACCATGAGTGAAGATTCATGGTTATGGCATAGGTGTTTGGCGCATGTCAATTTTGATTTACTTAATAAGATAGTCTCTAAGGACCTAGTAGTTGGCTTACCCAAAATAAAGTTTTCAAAGGATCACTTATGTGATGCGTGCCAAATGGGGAAGCAAACAAGGATCTCGTTTAAGTCTAAAAACATTGTTTCAACCACGAGACCCCTTGAACTCCTCCATATGGACCTCTTTGGACCATCTAGGATTAAGAGCTTAGGTGGTAACTACTACAGTTTTGTGATTATCAACGACTATTCTAGGTTTTGCTGGACTATTTTCTTAGCAAGCAAGAGCGATACTTTTTCGGATTTTGAGAAGTTTGCCAAGCTCTCTCAAAACAAATTGAACACAAACATTGTAACAATCCGAAGTGATCATTGAGGTGAGTTTGAAAATCATCTCTTTAAATATTTTTGTGATAGGAATGAGATTGATCATAACTTTCCACACCACGTACCCTCAACAAAACGGGTTTGTGGAACGTAAAAATAGAATTTTGGAAGAATTGGGAAGAACTATGATCAATGAGAGTGGCCTTCCTAAATACTTTTGGGCCGATGCCATTAGTACGTCTTGTCATGTTTTGAATAGGGTTCTCATCCGTCCTATTCTAAACAAAACTTTGTATGGGCTTTTGAAAGGGAGGAAGCCCAACGTATCACACCTTCACGTCTTTGGTTGTAAATGTTTTGTGTTGAATAATGGTAAAGAGACCCTTGGTAAGTTTGATTCTAAGGCCGACGAAGGTATCTTTCTTGGATACTCTCAGTCTAGTGAGGCATATAGGGTATTATGATACCCTAATTTTTACCCCTAAGATCCCACATGTCATTTGTCTGTCATACCACAAACAAGATCACAAGCTTTGGTTCTTTTTCCCTCCTCTGAAGGTTTATTCTTGAGTGAGATCGCCAAGCACCCCTGTCCTCTTGTTTGTTTAATGTTTATATTTGTTTATGTTTACTAACCATTAATTAAAATCCAAAAATAAGTTTGTTTTTCCTTTACTAACTTTTTCAGGAAGAATTTGGATCAAGGATATCAAAATCCGCTCCTCAGCTCGAATAAATTTCATCTGAACAAAGTCAAAGTTGATATGCAAACAATTCAAAAAATCATCTGATCAAGAGTTTCCAAGATTTAATTAATTATTATTCAAGAGACTCCAATGTTCATGTGTTTATTTCCATGCCTTATTTGACAAGCAAAAGAATCGAGCCGAACCACAACAGTGCACTCAAAAAGGGACATTTTTCAAAATTTACATTGAGTAACCGGTTACCCTATATAGAGTAACCGGTTACCCTCGTGAAAATTTGAAAAATGGAAGCAAATTCAATTTCTGCAGCAATTGGCACCAATTTTCATCATTTTGATCACATGTGGAATATTCTAGACCATCTCATTTTAATTCCCCTACATCATCATAATTAATTCCCACCATGTACCTCCACTAATCACCACTCATTTGATAATTTCTCACCAAAATTTAAATTCCAAGCCTAATTTTCATTTCCAAACCAAATTCCAAACCACCAAATTTTCCAAGCCTAAATTCTATAAATAGAGGCCTCATTTCATTCATTTCACAAGCTTTTGAGAGCCAAATTGACCTTGCTAAAATTTCTCTTGAAGCTTTTGAGAGCCAAATTCACCTTGCTAAAATTTCTCTTGAAGCTTTTGAGAGCCAACAAACCTCTTGCAAATTATTTCCCCAACCACAAAATTCACTCAAAGCTCACTTTTCTTCTCTTGAAAGTTAACAAGAATTCACATTGAATCTTGTTCAACTTTGAGCTAAACCTTTATCCAAGCTTATTTTCTTCATCAATTCTCATAGATCAAGGCTTTGGTGTTTGGATCTTGAAGTAATTTGAGGCAATTTTTAGATTTGAAGTGGTAATTCATCTCTCACCATTGTTGAAGCTTCATTTTCATCTTCCATAATGTAGATCTTTGGAGATCCTTGTTACTTGATTCTTTGGATCTTGTAATTGTGTTTAATTGCTGGTTTTTGCTGTTATTTTACTTAAAATTTCGTGCAATTTTGATTCCATGATCACAAGGTGTTTGAAGAAAGTTTTGGAAGTTGATCATACTGAATTTTGCACGCTTTTTTGACTCTGCGTGCAGAGTAACCGATTACCCTATATAGAGTAACCGGTTACTCTAAGTCATAATGCAGTTTTTACTTTGTTTTTGGGACTGTTTTAGTTCCTTTCTCTCCTTCTTCCTTTTCCTTTTGATTTTGGCTTTAGATCACACTTTTAAAGGTCTTATTCCTCTTTAAATTCATTGGAATTTGGGTGTAGATGAAGTTGGATAAACATTCACTAATTCAAATCTATCTTTAAAATGAATTGTTCAATTCATTTTAGGTGCTTTGAGTTAATGATATGTTTAGTGCTTTAATCCACCAAAATGAGTGGATGAACTTAAAGATGGAGTGGTCTTGAATTTGTAATTCAATTTGGCCTTCTCTTCATCTATTTCCCTTTTTATTTTGATCGATGAAAGTCTTATGGACCTTAGAATTTCTTTGTCGAATTCTTGATCAAGACTAGATCTCTACCTATTTTCTTTTCGTGCAATATTGCTTTTGGATGACGATTTATATATCGTTCATCTAGCATGCATTAACACAAATAGCATTATTGACCGGCCTCGAGTAGGGTGACTTTTACATAAGTTACTTGGCGATTGCTTAACATAGCGCTACATTTGTCCCTTCCTCCAAATCGGAACTTGATCTTTTGTGGCCCAAACCTTTTGGTTGTGTAAGCCCAAGGATGGTTAATCTTTTGTATTAGGTTCAAAATCTTTGAAGCTTGTTGCGTAGAGGCTTTAATTCTATCAATCTTCTTATAAGTCTTCATTAACCTTGACCTAAGTACATTATTTAATCATTATAGTTCAAGACGCGAGACAGAATAATCGGTTACCTTTGAAGGCTTATGGAACTAGAGCCCTTGTGCTACTAATTACTAACCTTTAACCTTACCTTTATGCTTATTTCTTGCTCCCTATCTCTCTTTACTTTATTATGCTTTATGTCATTATATCATATCATGTTTTGTTTATGTCCTTTTTCTTATGTCCATTTGGACCATATTATCTTGTGTTTTTGTTATTCTTTTGTCCATTTGGACTCAAAACATTAATAAAGGTTTAAACCACTAAAAAACTTGTGCTCTTAATTGTTGGATTATGGCCACTATCCTTTGCATTGGAGGATCTATACCCTTGATTATGGACTTATGGACTTAGACTTAGGACTCTCTCCCTTGTGCTTTGGACCATTATGGAGTTTGGTATTCTAGCCTTTATTTGGCTTGCTTATTGGCTCAAGAGGATGAAATTCTATTCTTATTATGCTTTGAGGAGTGCCTCTATGTGGTTAGATCTTTCTTACTCTAACTTTTATTTTATGCACTAGGATAGTCACTTCTTCTCCACCCTTTCTTCAATTTTCAAAATCCCCTCTCTTTTTTCAAAATCTTCTTGTTTCCAAACTCAAAACCGCTTTCATAATAAAACCTTGACTTTAGTCAAGTGATGTTCAAATTTTGTTTTCTCTAATAAATGTCAATCAATATTAATCATATTTTGACCATTTCATAAAAACATAAAAAATACAAAAACTCATTCAAACTTTTTGTGCTTTTATGCACCTTTTTCTTTTAAACTTTTCAAAAAGAATTAGACATGAGTCATTTTCTTTGTTGAGGTGTAAAGCTCTTAACCACGGCGTGTTGTGCAAAGGATGGTCATTTTCCACTTAGATGTTGAAGCGATAGGCTTGTTGATTGTAATCCAAGCAAATCCTCCATCTTAATGTGATGCAAATGCCTCTTTCCCATACCCTTTTGGTAATTAGTTGAGTATCTTCTCTTGAGAATGACAGGTTGTCTTTTCGAGATAAAATGAATCATAACTAATAATTTTTGTTTGTACCACGAACTACGAGGTTTTGATCCTACATTGCACTTCGTGGGTACGTAGGCATGAGGCGATAAGTCTCTCCAAACACAAAAATATTAAAAAATATATTTCTCTTCTCATCTCCTCAATCTCTTTCAAGCAAACCATTTTCAAACCAAAAGCAATAGATATTTTAAAGGGTTCCTATAGATTACTATAGACATTTTGGGTGCTAACACCTTCCCATTGCGTAAACAACCCCCTTACCCTTTCTCTGTTTGTTCTTGTTTTTTTAGAACTCTTTAGGTTTTGTTCGATCTTTTTCCTTTCCTTTTTTTGGATAAAATAAAAGTGCGGTGGCGACTCTTGCTTTATGAGTTAAGTTAATCAATAACTTACACTCACAATTTTTACCGCTACAGAAAAGTGGCGACTCTGCTGGGGATGCCCATCCCTTGAGGGGTTTAGTCTACTTTAATTTATTTACTGCTTTTTGTTTGATTTGTTTATTACTTGTTTGTTCTGTTTGGGAGTTCCTCTGTGTGTGTGAGATAGGTCCTATACCCGGACCAGAGTGTACTTTCAGATAGGAGGATGGTATAGTCAAGGGAACTTTGAGGGAGTTGAATCTCGAAAAAGCAGAACTTGAGAATCTATCCACTCGGTGGTTGCCTCTTTGGAATTACTGATGCCGATCGAGCGATCGTTGAAGGCATTACTTTTTCCATAGAAGCCTATAACACCGAGGACCGTAGTAACCATTAACCCATCTTAGCCTTTTTAGGATCGTGGCGCGAAAGCTATGAGGATGCAAATCCGATTTAGCTGTTTCGCGATGCCACACTCAGGTTAGATTCTCTTGAGGATAACTACTAACCTTCGAGTAATCGGTGCGCTAGTGTGTCTGATAGTGGATTGTGGACCCTGGGCACTCTGTGTTAGAACCGCTGTTTTCTGCAGGTACAATGAAGACAAAACCTTAGTACATACCTTTTGTGGGATTGGTTCTTACCCTTGGCTTCATGTTCGTGACTTGAACCTTGAGCCGTGTGCTTTGTGTGATCTTGTTTGTGGTTGTTGCATTCATGCACTCATGCATTCATGAGCATTCTTCTAAAAGGTTTCAAGGAACTTAAAGGTGTTATTGCAAACATTGCATATACTTTTGTTATGGATTTTGGAAGAAGAAGTACAAGGAAGTACACTTTCAAGAGTCCTAAGATAGGGGATTTGAGAGAGCTAGGATTTTTGGTTGTTGATATCGAGAAGTTCGAGTCCAGATATGGAAGGCTTTTATCTCTCTTGAAGGTTGATATGGCTGAAGGATTGCTTGCTACTTTGGTTCAGTTCTATGACCCTTTGCTTCATTGTTTCACTTTTCCTGATTATCAGTTGGTACCTACGCTAGAGGAGTATTCTCTCCTGCTTGGTTTGCCTGTTCATGGTCGGATTTTCTCCGGTTTGGATCCCGCTCCCGAGCATCACGTTATTACGAAGGCTACTCACTTGAAGGTTTCTGAGATTAAGGCTCACATGGATACCAAAGGAAAGATTATTGGGTTACCCGCTAAGTTCTTGATGGATAGAGCTCATCACTTTGCTAGTGTGAAGGACACAGTTGCTTTTGAGGTTATTCTTGCCTTACTCATTTATGGACTGTTCCTCTTCCCGAATGTTGAGAACTTTGTTGATATAAATGCTATTCAAATCTTCTTGATTGGGAATCCAGTTCCTAATTTGCTTGCCGATGCTTACCATTCTGTTCACCTCAGGAATTTCCATGGTAGAGGTATGATTATCTGTTGCGCGCCTTTGCTATACAAGTGATTTATTTCTCACTTGCCAAAGTCTGCATCTTTCTGGAATCTCAAGAATGGTTTATATTGGTCGCGAAAGATCAATACTCTCACTTATTCTGATATTGATTGGTGTAGCCGTGTTCCTTTTGGAGAAATGATTATTGATAGTTGTGGTGATTTTCCTAGCGTGCCTCTTCTTGGTACAAAGGGAGGAATTAGCTACAATCCGGTGTTGGCTCGTCGTCAGTTGGGATATCCTTTGCGAGAGGTACCGAAGAACATGCATTTGGCTGGTCTCTTTTTCGAGGAAGATGAATGTCAGATTGCTCTCAGGGGAGAGATTGTAGAAGCTTAGCGCAACATAAAAGGAAAGGAAAGTTTGGGAAATCTGAATTGTGTCTCTTCGGAATCTTACTTCTAGTGGGTTAAAAATAGAGATATTACTTTGAAGATGCCTTATGCGCGTTAGGAGCCTTTGTCTTTAACAGCTAAGAAGCCTATCCTCTACTTTATGGAAGACACAGAGAAGCTTCAGATCGCTTTGGCCGAGATGCAACAAGAGAGAGATTTTTGGAAGAGCAAGTATCAGATTGTTGAGTTAGAGAATGCAAGACTTCAAGAGCACTTCAAAAAGAAGAATGAAGACGAAGTCACCAACAAGAAGAGGAAGGCGCAAGAGGATTTATTTTCCTCTCGCATTCAGCCAGTTTCCGATATTCCAAAGAGTTCAGAATCTCCTTGGAAGTTGATCGTCGATCAGTTGCTGATTGAGAAGACTCAGATGGAGGCCCGCATCAAGAAGCTGGAAGGGAGATCTGGGACTTCATCTCACGAGATTCTCTAGGGTTCTAGTTTTCTTTATTCTCTATTGTTTTAGGATTCTTGAATCTTTACTTCCAAGATGTAATCTTTTCCATTGTTAATGAATGAGGTTTTAGTATTTCAAAATTGCAACGTTCTTTTATAATTTTTCCGATATACCTTATAATTCCTCGAAACATTGCATTTGCATATTGCACATCAAGCATCATCTCTTGCATTTTTTCTTGCCTTTTTCAGGTGTCTTATTGTTTCTCTTAATCTTCATTCAGCCAAGCTGTCGCACCAGTATAATACTCGGGCTAATCTGAAGAGGAAGATGGATCAGTTACAACAAGAGAACCGTGAGCTTCATGAGTGTCGTTCCCGGGATTTTCATCCAAGTACAAACGCGAAAGTGGCACGGAAATAGAGTCACCAGCAATGTGTATTTATCCCAAGAGAGGGAAAGAAAACACTGCGTAAACCTGCGGGAAGGAAAAGACATGGTCTCGCGACAGAGAGAAACGGGTAAGAGAGTCGGTTACGCGAGGGGAAGGTATTAGCACCCCCACGCGTCCATCGTACTCGATGGGATCTACGCTTGCTGTCTCGATCAAAGGGTGTCGTCGTCTGGAGCTCCACTGCTACTGGAAAGGAAAAGGAACGGGAACGGAGGAGAACGAAGAAACAAGGAAGAAAAGAAAAGAAGTGACTCGATAGGACGTCGGCGTCCTATTCCTACGTATTCCCTCGCGCAATGGGAAAGTCAGAGTCAACATAGTTCGGACACGAACTAAGGGGGGAGGTTGCTCACCAAGACATCGCAGTCTTGTGCCTACGTATCCTCAATCTAACCAGAATGAGGAAATCAGAGCAATCGTAGTTCGACCTAATGAGGTCGGTTTTTTTATGAGCGACGTTAAGTTCGCGTCCGGCAGTTAGGGTCGATGCCTGTTTGCGACGAGATGGAAGTAATGTCCCCTCTTCTGAAAATGGTTTGAGACTTAACAATCCCGAAGGATAAAAAAGGTTTGAGTTTGTTTTGTGTTTTTTAGACAGAAATGGATTGAAGTTAGTTTGTAACTTGCATTGCACCCAAGTCTACAACATAGGAACGAATACTTCGCGTATCGTCCCCAACAGGACGTACACTAAGTATCCTAGAAGAATGAAGGGAGACCCCCCATACCTCACTTCCCACATATAAGGCTCATGCACAATACACGTTAACCTTTATTAAGTGTTTTTAGAAAGGTTATGAGATGAGAAGAGAAGACTCAAGTGAAAAGAAAACACTAAAGGGAATTCTCTCCTAATGTTGTCATGTAAAAGATAGCCCTAAGGTCAAGGCTTAAGAATAACCTAAGTCTAAATAAGAGAGAGGGATAACACTACCTAATTCTTATCCTACCTCACCTTAATAAAAAATTAAGGATGAGCTAGGATCCCAAAGGGATGTGAATAAGTTCTACACAATCAAGCATTATATCACGTAATCCATAAAAGAGAAAGAGAAGTAAGATAGATGAGATATGAAAGAAGGGATGAACATGGATAAGCATCCACATGTTCAAATGCCTTACCTCTGTCCCTACACAAAAGGTTAGTATAAAACGATCACAAGTAATGCATACAAGTGAAAGTAAATAAATCAAACGTTGCTAGTCGTCTTAAGAAGACAACTTGAGAAGCATACAAGAATTAAACCAAAATGGAAGGGTCTTAAGGGTTAAGGATGCTTAAAAGTCAGTAGGTACATGTCAAGGGTCCTTACCAAAGTAAGCATGACAAATGAAAGCACAGAATGTCAAACTATGCATCAAAAGCTCACACAAATGCAAGTTGTGCACAAACTATGTAACATGAATGCATATGGTTCATGAACATGAATGAATGCACATGTAAACATCAAAGTCAGAAGTGGATGAAATTTAATAATGCATTGAGATGTCATTAAGATATCATGTGATTCTTGAGTGCAAGCATTGATTAAGTAAGAAGAAGTGAGAACAAACATCATTCAAGTTCAACAATGAAACATACTTGTAACATAAGTAAAGAATGAAGATGCAAGATGAACATGATTGGAAATGGATGCAAGTCAGTAGCATATGACATTTGAGATGACATTTAAGATGCAAGAATGGACATGCAAAGTTCATACAAGTCTCATGTTAGAGCACATTGAAGATTAGAAGCAAACATGTGCAAATTAGGTCAAACAAACATGCAAAGGTTTATGAACTTAGAAACATGCAAGATGACGTTAAAATTCATGGAATATGATTGAGAAGGATCACAAACAGAAGTTAAATCATGTTTGAATGGATGTTTAAGTTCATGCAAGCATTGATGAAAACAAGTCAACAAAGTTATACAAGAAAAGAAACACAAGTGCACAAAACATTCCAAGTTTAAACAAGTGCACATAATTCAATTCAAGATGGATAAGCAATGATCTATAACATGAGGAAAAGGACCTATAATGTTCACACAACATGTATCAAGAGGTCTCATCAATTGTCAAAGATGGTTGCATACAATGCACATTGAAACCCTAGCATATGATCCCTAACACTCACACAAACAAGCATGCTTTTAAGATGAATCAAAAGTCATGTTAGAAGGATGAAAAAATTGAAAGAAACAATTATTAAGAAGTGCAAACAGTGTTCAAACATGTCTCCAAAGGATGGCTCAAAATTCAATAAGGATTATGCTAACACATGCTTCACAAGTTCACATGAGTGGCACAAGCATTAAGCACAAATATGGCATTAAAACATTGACCAAAATTGATCCCAAAAATCCACAAAAATTATACAAAGTACCTCAAGATGTCATGAAAGCATATATCAATTTTCATGTGAAAATTAAACTCACAAGTATGTCAAACAGTTCATCAATGAACATGTGTCATGAATAAAGCTCAAATGAAATGCAACACATTGAAAAACTCACAAAAATAGCACAATAGTCCCAAAATGAAAAGATAAAAAGACAAAAATTATTTAAATGTACTAGGATGCCTCAGCAAATTTTCTGGAATTTTATCATGCTCAGAAGTATTATTTAAAAATTAACAATCAAACAATTAGGAAAAGAAAAATAAAAAAACAAGAGACAAGGTCAGAGGGGTGCAACGAAAGCAAAAACTTAGTTCAGAAAAGCATTGGGCTCAGGTTTAGGGGTGCGCATAGCATTAAGGGCCCAATCCAATAAGTGTGATCAGAGAGGGTTCATAGCATGGATGTTAGTCAAATCCTTCACTCATCCTAAGCCATTGGATGAGTCCACGCAAGATGATCACACAAAGTACAACAATCATGCAAACCACAAAGCATGCACATGACAGCTTAATATGGAATCAACACACATGAGCACAAAATTCAAAATGAATCAGCAAATGACAACACGTGCAAGGGAGGTGGCTCATTAATGCGCTGGCACAATTAGGATCGTTGGATTCAAATGATCAGACGACTGTGTTATAACCTGGCAAAATGCTAGGGTTCAGGTGAGTTGAAGAACACCACCGATCGGAGAAGACTCCGATCATCTTCTCCGGCCACTCACCACCGTGGCAAAACATTCAGGTCACCAGAAATTGACAAATCATATACCAAAATAATTCTCAAGTCACGTATATCATGAATCCAACTTTAGATTTCACAAACAAAGCACACACGATGCAGATCGAAGCAAAAAAATTTGCCCTAGAAATTTCAACTAAGCACCTAAGGTGCCTATCAACAAGCCGGAAGTTCACATTGCTTCTATTGAGCTCCAGTCATGCAAAAACAAGTTTAAATCAGCTTAAAATGCCAAAGAGAAATGAAGAAAAATCTGAACTGCGATGGATCTTTGAGCACACGAAAATTAGATAAAAATGATCATTGATCTTTGGAGACTTCTACTGGCCAAATAAAGGCTGTGAAAGAGCTTCATAAATGCTTGAAAATCAACTGAAAAGAATGAAGAATCTTGATGTGCAATGCTATGCTTCACTGCCTCTACTCCTTTGATGATCCTTGATGAAAAAGAATGAAGAAATGTGCAGAGAGGAGTGATGGAGATGAAGCTTCGTGAGAGAGAAAATTCAGAGAGAGAAATTGAAGAATGGTGAGAAGTGAAAAAATGATCCAAAGTTCTGGTTACAATTTTGTTAGGAATGGTTTATATATGCTTGGTTAAAAGTTAACCACCTTGGTTAACAGTTAGAACCGTGGTTAATGCAAGGGTGAATGGAGAAATAAGAGGTGAAGTGAGAAATGGAAATGAAGTGAGTTTTATTTGATGGCTCGGGTTTGTTCATGTGGTGACGTAGCATGGAAACTTGTTGTGTGTTCATGATGTAGGATGGTGATTATGAGTTGGTACAATGCTGCAGCTTAACACCCAAACTTCTTGTGCAAGCTTCATTCTTTTTGTTTGAACATTTAAGGAAAAAGGTACATGAGCATGTGCATGAATGTAAGGGAGTGCATGGCTTTATATGGCAAGGTTTGGATGATAGCTGATGCGCATGTTAAGTAATAACAATAAGAAAAATGAAACAGACAAGAGTTTATGCACAAATTCATGGTAGCAACTTTGGCAAGGATTATCTCTAAGAATAATGGATGAATTGTCAAGTTTTTTGGCTTTTTGGAAAGAGGATATGAAGTAGAGTAATGTTGGTGTTCATAATGAATGGAAATGAAGTCCATAAGATGCTCAAATTTGATCACAAAGTCACTAGAACAACACTGCAATTTGGACAAGTCTTGCCCTACTCGTGCCAGGCCCATGGCCTATGACATGGATCAGTTTGAGGTACCCACTTTGAGCTACTATATCTCCCCAATGAGTTGATCATATGAAAATTTCTCCAACATCAATGTTGAAGATGAGATCAAGAGGAACAAAAACCATGTTGGACAATTTTTCATTTGGAGTCTCCATAATGGAGAAATCTGACCTTGAACTTGGAAAAAACATGCACACAAGGTGTTTGTTGAAATTACTGCGCGCTGACTGGTCATGACTTGCCAATTTGCCTTGATTTGTCTCAACTTTAATTGATCATATCTCTCTCAATTTTGATCCAATGGACATGTTCTTGGTATGGTTTTGAAGCTTGGAATATGAACTTTTGATAGGCCTCCATAAACTTTTAATTTGGAGCTTGGAACATGGAGAAAGAATGCCCTAAAGTTGGGTGTTCACCTTGCCAAAACTTACCTTAAATGGAAACCCTAATTTCTATATTTGGCAACTTTGCACCTTTCTTGATTTTTGATGAATCCCTTGATATTTCTTGATCAAATCTTCATCAATGAGCATATTTGAGATGAGGGACATGAAATTGACCTCAAAAAGTTAAGAGTTGACTTTTTCTCTGCACAGTTGACTTTTCCCCAATTCTCCTGATTTTCAATCCGTTGATCAATTGAAGCCCTTCTAAACCAAATTGATGGACAACCCTTCAATCTTAGGCACTTAAGGACATGAGGAATACCATGAAATCAAGTCTTGCCCAAAAATCAGAAATAAACTGATTTTATGGCAAACCCTAATATTGGGGCCTTCAGTCTAGGAAGAATCAGCACATCCTCCAAATCCAAATTCCTCTGAGTATGGTGTGTATCCTCTCAAACAATGATGAGATATGCCATTTGGAGATGATAAAAGCTCAAATATCTTACCCATTGGGGTGTTATACTCAAGAATCCCAAAACCCTAATTTTGCACTAGTTAGGAGAATGTGATTTCCTTGAAATTTCTTGTCAAGCTTGAGCATATGATAAGGAGATGAATCAATTAAGATCTCTTGAGGCTCAAGGCTCCTTGGATTTGATTGAGATACCTTGATCCCATGATAAGGCCAATGATATGCAAAGATGATAATGTAAAGCATACAATGAAACATAAGCCAGTTAAAGCTAAAACATGAGGGCAAATTTTAAGGTGTTACAGCTGACCCTATTTAGACTTCTTGGATCCGAGGGTATGGAAGCGAAAGTTTCCAAACAATCGGTATACACGGGGTTTGAATACCAAAATAACCTGGAAATTTGCAACCTCTGGAGGTAATGAAATATAGTGTTTACAAGAATGGTCAAAGGCGAACTCGAAAAGGTAGACCGGCCGAAGGCGGGTTAGCAAACAACAATAGTACGAGGTCGGCCGAAGGCGAACTCGAAAAGGAAATACCAGCCGAAGGTGGAATTTCAAACAAAGGTAGACCGGCCGAAGGCGGGCTAACAAACATTAACAACACGAGGACGGCCGAAGGCGAACTCGAAAAGAAATACCAGCGAAGTAGGAATTTCAAAAAAAGGTAGACCGACCGAAGGTGGGCTAACAAACATTGATAATGCGAGGTTAGCCGAAGGCGAACTTGAAAATGGTAAACCGGTAGAAGGCGGACTATGCTGGGGAGGAAGACAAGACCGGCCGAAGGCGAGCTAATCAACTAAAGTGAAACGAGAATGGCCGAAGGTGAACTCGAAAATGAGAGACCGACCCGAAGGCGGACTACCGAAGAAAAACTAGGCCGAAGGTAAACTCTCAAAGAAAGACTATGCCGAAGGTAGACTTTTAAACAAAGGATATGAGGACGGCCGAAAGCGAACTCGAAATGAAAAGCCAAGCCGAAGGTTGACTTTCAAACCCAACAATACGAGACCAAACCGATGGTGGACTCAAAAAGAAAGGCTTATCCGAAGGTGGACTTTCAAAGAAGCAATACGAGACCAAACCGAAGGTGGACTCGAAAAGAAAGGCCTAGTCGAAGGTGGACTTTCAAAGAAAGACTATGCCGAAGGTAGACTTTCAAACAGCATACCACGAGACCAAACCGAAGGTGGACTCGAAAAGAAAGGCCTAGCCGAAGGTGGACTTTCAAACCCATAATACGAGACCAAACCGAAGATGGACTCGAAAAGAAAGGCCTAGCCGAAGGTGGACTTTAAAATAAAGACTATGCCGAAGGTAGACTTTCAAACAAAGGGTACGAGGACGGCCGAAGGCGAACTCAAAAAGAAAGGCCAAGCCGAAGGTGGACTTTCAAACAAAGACTATACGAGACCAAGCCAAAGGTGGACTCGAAAAGAAAGACCGAGCCGAAGGTGGACTTTCAAAGAAACAATACGAGACCAAACCGAAGGTGGACTCGAAAAGAAAGGCCTAGCCGAAGGTGGACTTTCAAAGAAACAATACGAGACCAAACCAAAGGTGGACTCGAAAAGAAAGGCCTAGCCGAAGGTGGACTTTCAAAGAAAGACTATGCCGAAGGTAGACTTTCAAACAACATACCATGAAACCAAACCGAAGGTGGACTCGAAAAGAAAGGCCTAGCCGAAGGTGGACTTTCAAAGAAAGACTATGCCGAAGGTAGTATTTCAAACAACATACCATGAGACCAAACCGAAGGTGGACTCTAAAAGAAAGGCCTAGCCGAAGGTGGACTTTCAAAGAAAGACTATGCCGAAGGTAGACTTTCAAGCCCAAGATAAGTAGAATCAACAGATCTACACAGATGACTCTGATGGGGAAAAGAGAAATCTAAGCAGACAACTCTGTAGGGGAGTATAGGAATGAATAACCAATAAGAATGACAAATCCATCGGTTGTTGTGTAATGTTAAACAACAACTCATGAATTACACCTCTTTCTGCTGGGGAAAGAAACTGGTAACAGATATCAAACCTGGCTTATGCTTTGAATGCATATGTTTGAATTTTTCTATGGCGTAATGCTCCATTCGAAATGGAAATGCTACGCATTTGGGAGGATGCCATGAAAGAATGCTTATGCAATGCAAAAGAAGTGTCTCAGTAAAATAAATGCTAAAGACAAAGGCAACTCCACCGGGGATGACAAACTAAATTGTCCTTTAAATTGAAAGACCCTGCTGAAGAAGATTCCACTGAACGACTTCTTGATCACAAACTCTGCTGGAGATGAAAACTCCGAGAGAAATTCAACTTTGTTGGAGATGGATAAAATGAATATTGAAGATGGAACCCAAGACAATTTCTCTCGGCTGGAGATTACCAATGACTTCTACCGAAGATAGAGTTCAAAGTCTGGATCTGAAAGATGGCAATAACAATTGGACTTAAGACCTGCTGGGGATATCAACCACTGTTAAACAAACCACTACGAAGATAACCACCAAACTCTGCTTAGGGAGACGAGTCAATAATTGCGAACCTGCTTGGGGATATTATGCACTCAACCTAATGCTGGGAGGTATCTTTACCTTCACCCTGCTGGGGAGGACCAGCAATTACTAGCAAACCTGCTTGGGGAATGGTAATTGACGACATCAACTCTGCTAGAGGATAACACCAAGCTTACTCATCTGTTGGGGATTAACTCATACCATTACTGGTGAGAAACCCATTTCCTGGCTAGCTGAGGAAAATGGGTGCCAAGACTCTGTGGGGAAAACAACATCCTTGTCCAAAGATGATATTCCATCAGTCTCCTACTGGGGGTGCAGAAGTATCAACTTCTGACGGCTTGCTGAGAGAGTAATAAATCAACCACCACTCTAACTGGGGAAATAATCCTCTGTACTCTGCCTGGGGAGAGTAGTAACCTGCTGAGGAGGATGAAATTTTAATGCCGAGGAGAATAACTCTACTGGGGAGAAATCCCGCTACCCTGCAAACAAAATCAACAGTATATGGAAAATGGCTACCTCGATTACCATCACAGTGACTGTTACCTGAGCAATTTCCACTGTTTTCCGATATGCTTCGTAAAGCTTAACATTTTCGTATGCAATGTTTTATCAAAGTATTAGACGTTTTCACAAACAAAAATAGTTAAAGTAAAAACACAAGTGGAAAGCTCTTTGAATGAAATGAAAGTTTTATTGAATGAATTGGCCTGTAAATAGGCATTTACATCCGGAAGCAATTCCTGAAAAGAGGTAATTGCACAAAAAGTAAAAGAAACTACACATGTTGGCAATGTGGGGAACAAATATCCACCATGATTCAATTCAGCTATGACCCAGTATGGCTCGTTTATTCGTAGATGCTTTGACCTTCGAAGAGACTGACTGGACTGATTCCTTTCCTTTGAAACTTCCAAGTATCAAAAGTGTTCACAGATCGAACGCAGATTATAGCCTCTTGCTTTCAAATCCCTAACTTTTGCCTGGATCACCCTTTTCGGGTTTTCAATCCACCAGGATACCCATTTTTGCCAAAGTTGCCTTTTCAGTTTTTCAACTTTGCGGGTTTATTCTTTTCTTTTCTTTTTATCCCTAATTTTTGCCCGAACCTTTTCTTTTTATGGTCCGCCGGAATGCCCCTTTTTTGCCTGGATCTTCTTTTTATGTCCAACGGGTCTCTTTTATGCAAAGTACTTTTTGACTACGTCTGCATTCACAGGAGACGTAACGTCTTCACCATCCATAGTTGAGAGTAATAAGGCTCCACCAGAGAAAACCTGTCTTACTACATATGGCCCTTCGTAGTTTGGAGTCCATTTGCCCCTGTGATCTGTTTGAGGAGGAAGGATCCTTTTCAAAACCAATTCACCAGCCTGAAAGCACCGAGGACGCACTTTCTGATCAAATTTCTTCTTCATCCTGCTATGATACAACCGACCATGTGCAATGACTACCAATCTTTTTTCCTCAATAAGGTTCAGCTGAATCAATCTGGAACGCACCCATTCAGCTTCATCAAGCTTCACATTTGCCAGAATTCTTAAAGAAGGAATCTCGACCTCTACTGGTAGAACTGCTTCCATACCATACACCAGTGAGAAAGGAGTTGCCCCAGTTGATGTGCGCACCGAAGTACGATAACCGTGTAAAGCATAAGGCAACATCTCATGCCAGTCTTTATACGTCACTACCATTTTTTTGCACAATCTTCTTGATATTCTTATTTGCTGCTTCAACAGCCCCGTTCATCTTCGGACGATAGGGAGAAGAATTGTGATGTTCAATCTTAAAGCTATGACATAGCTCCTTCATCATCTTGTTATTCAAATTTGAACCATTATCAGTAATGATTCTCTCCGGGACTCCATACCGGCAGATGATGTCCTTCTTGATAAACCGAGCTACCACTTGTCTAGTGACATTGGCATACGAGGCTGCTTCCACCCACTTCGTGAAATAATCAATGGCAACTAAAATGAAACGATGCCCATTGGAAGTAGTCGGCTCGATCTTTCCGATCATATCAATGCCCCACATGGCAAAGGGCCAAGGTGATGACAACACATTCAGAGGAGTAGGCGGTACATGCACCTTATCTGCATAAATCTGGCATTTGTGACATTTTCGGGCGTATTTGAAATAATCAGACTCCATAGTCATCCAATAATACCCTGCTCTCAACAGCTTTCTAGCCATAGCATGCCCATTGGCATGGGTACCCAAAAAACCTTCATGAACTTCTTCTATTAATAGGCTTGCCTTGTGTTCATCAACACAATGTAGCAAGACCATGTCAAAGTTCCTCTTGTACAACACATCGTCTTTGGTCAGAAATAAATTTCCTGCCAACCTCCTAAGAGTTTTCTTGTCCTTAGAAGACACACCCTCTGGATACTCTTGACTTTTTAGAAAAACCTTAATATCATGATACCAAGGTTTACCATCTGATGCATCTTCAACCGCAAACACAAAAGCTGGTCTATCCAAGTGCATGATTCTGATTGAGGGAGTTTCGTTCCAATGGTTCACCTGATACATCGAAGACAACGTTTCCAACGCATCTGCCATCTGATTCTCCAATCGGGGTATATGATGGAAATCAATTCTGTCAAAGAAAGGTAATAACCTTCTGGCATAGTTGTTATAAGGCACCAGATTGGCTGACGAGTTTCCCATTCTCCTGTAATTTGATTAACCACCAACGCGGAATCACCATAGACATCGGGGTACTTGATTCTAAAATCAATCGCTTCTTCTAATCCCATGATACATGCTTCATACTCCGCCTCATTGTTGGTGCATATGAACGCTAATCGGGCAGTGAAGGGTATATGAGAACCCTTTGGAGTCGTAATGATTGCCCCGATTCCATTACCATATGAGTTAACAGCTCCATCAAAGACCAGCTTCCATTGGGATCCAATTTCAGGTCCTTCGTCAGGCAAAGGCTCTTCACAGTCTTTCATCTTCAGAAACATGATATGTTCATCAAGAAATTCAAACTTCATCGGTTGATAATCCTCAATTGGTTGTTCAGCGAGATATTCTGACAAAACACTTCCCTTAATGGCCTTTTGGGAAACATATTGAATATCGTATTCTGTCAAAACCATCTGCCAATGGGCTATTCTTCCAGAAAGCGCCTGCTTTTCAAACACATACTTGATCGGATCCATCTTCTAAATCAAGATGGTTGTGTGGTTTAACATATACTGCCTCAAACGCTTAGCTGCCCAAGCGAGTGCACAACATGTTTTTTCCAGCATTGAGTATCTTGACTCACAATTAGTGAACTTTTTACTCAGGTAGTAGATGGCATGCTCTTTTCTACCTGACTCATCTCGTTAACCGAGCACACACCCCATTGAGTTCTCAAGAACCGTAAGATACATAATCAATGGCCTTCCTGGCATTGGCGGCATAAGGACCGGAGGTTCCTGCAAATATTCTTTTATCTTTTCAAATGCCTTTTGACAGTTTTCGTTCCACCTGACCTCTTGATCTTTTCTTAACAATTTAAATATCGGTTCACACGTGGCTATAAGATGAGAGATGAATCTAGCAATGTAATTCAATCTCCCTAGGAAACCACGAACCTCTTTTTCTGTTCTCGGCTCAGGCATTTCTTGTATGGCTTTTACTTTAGCAGGATCAACCTCGATACCTTTTTCGTTAACAATAAACCCCAGTAATTTTCCTGACCTCACCCCAAAAGTGCACTTGTTCGGATTCAACCTCAGTCTGAACTTTATCAATCTTTCAAACAGTTTCTGAAGATTCACCAGATGCTCTTCCTCCGTTTGTGACTTCACAATCATGTCATCAACATAGACCTCGATCTCTTTGTGAATCATATCATGAAAGAGAGTCACCATTGCCCGCTGATAGGTTGCCCCAGCATTTTTCAATCCAAAGGGCATTACCATGTAACAGAATGTTCCCCACGGTGTTATGAACGTCGTCTTCTCCATGTCCTATGGGGCCATTTTAATTTGGTTATACCCAGAGAAGCCGTCCATGAAGGAAAATACAGAGTATTGAGCAGTATTGTCCACTAACACATCAATGTGAGGAAGCAGGAAATCATCTTTCGGGCTTGCTCTATTCAGATCTCTATAGGCGACACACATCCAGACCTTTCAATCTTTTTTAGTTACAGGGACAATATTAGCAACCCACGGAGTATAATTTGTTATAGCAAGAAACCGAGCATCTAACTGTTTCTGAACCTCTTTTTTGATTTTGACAGACATATCCGGTTTCGTCCTTCTCAGCTTCTGCTTAACCAGAGTACATTCCTCGTTAAGCGGCAACCGGTGTACCACAATGTCGGTGTCAAGCCCAGGCATGTCTTGGTAAGACCAGGTGAAGATATCCACATACTTTCGAAGCATTTCAATCAATCTTCCCTTGACAGTGTCTTCCAAAGTAGCCCCAATCATTACCTCTTTCTTTGCATCCTCGGTTCCCAGATTAACAGTCTCAATTTCCTCCTGATGAGGTTGAATAACCTTTTCCTCCTGTTTCAACAGTCTGGCCAATTCCTCGGGTAAGTCACAATCTTCATCAATCTCTTCTGCTGTCTGATAAATAGGATTGTCGAGATTATACCGAGCCATAGCTGAATCATGATTGGTGGTATTTGAACAAGGAAACCTGTATGATTGATGACTTATGTTTATTATGAATGCAACAAACAAAAACACATTGCCATTTTGATGTGATTTAATGCAAAAAAGTAAAAACAGAAAAACAGGGATCAAAATATTTGGATGTGAAAAACGTCCTTTATTAATGATAAAGAAAACACACAAAATATTCAAGCCCTACAAACAAAAATCACTACGTCTTGGGCAGAACGTAGGATTGTCATAACGAGAAAATAAAGGCAATTACTCTGGGCCGGTCACATGAATGGCTTTCTCTGATGACCAATTGCAAAGACTTTGACCTAGAATGTAGGGGCGGATCTAATTATCCATATCGCAATTGCTACCCCCTTCCTCATCAATAGCATTAACTTTATCAAAGTACACACCAGCACTGGTAAAACGAACCGGACCATAAAACTTGGGAGGATCCTCAAGACGCCTGGGCGGCTTATATCCCAGCCCGTAAGTATTCTGCTTCTTTTGAACCTCAATAACTTGCCCCCACTTCTAGAACTGTCGGCTTCTACCACAACACGTGCATCCTTGAAGGAAGACATTGAAACATCTGGCTGATATACCACTGCAGGTTGCTTGAACACCTCAGACTGACCAACTTCCTTGGGAGATTCCCTAGGAATCCTTACCGCTTCAAAGGCTTGGCATAAGGTTTCATGTATTTCACCATCCACCTCCACATACTTGAAGGTAGATAGATGACTTACCATGATATCTTCTTCACCGCAGACTGTCACCACATGTCCGTCTACCATGTACTTCAGCTTCTGATGTAACGTGGACGTCACTTCCCCAGCACTATGAATCCATGGATGGCCCAGTAGACAACTGTAAGCAGGTTGGATGTCCATGATATAGAAGGTAGCATCAAAAACCTCCGGACCAACCTTAATTGGCAGCACAATTTCCCCGAAGACAGATCTCTTGGAACCATCGAAAGCACGCACCACCAAATCGCTTGGCATGCAGATTAACCCGCGAGTGTCCAACTTCATCAGTGCTTTCTTCGGTAAAACATTCAAAGATGACCCAGTGTCAACAAGCACATGCGACATTAACGATCCTCGGCACTCAACTGAGATGTGCAAAGCATTATTATGATTTCTCCCAGCCGGAGTCAAATCAACATCCGTAAATCCCAAACCATTACCTGCATTTACATGGGCCACTACCCCCTCAAGCTGATTAACTGAGATCTCCTGGGGTACATACGCAGCATTCAATACCTTCAACAGCGCGTTTCGAGGCGCTTCTGAGCATAATAACAGAGACAAAATGGATATCTTAGACGGTGTTTGGTGCAATTGATCAACGATTTTGTAGTCGCTTTTCCGGATCAGTCTCATAAACTCTTCCACATTTTCTGAGAAGGAAGTGTCAACTTGTTTCGTTGCGGAACCACTACCTGCTTTTGCATAGAATCATCCATAACTTGTTTTCCTTTATCCTTCCTAGAATCAACAACCTGATTATCAGATGGGATAAAGACCCTACCACTCCTCGTGATAGCTTCTACTTCCTCATTGCTCTCAGAACCAGAGTTCACTGCCGATGTTCCCACCAACTCTTGTTTCTGTCCGTCAACAAACACTTCAGCACCGTAGTTCCAAGGGATAGCCTTGGTGCATTCATATGGGACGGGCCCAGGAACAGTAATAATGACCGGCGTTGGCCTCGCTGGCGCTGAAATAGTTATCTTCTTGAAAGGGATAGTAACAGTGGCAATATCATTCCTCCTGCCAGTAACTTCTTTCTTCTGATCACACCTATCGAACTGCAATCGACCTTCATTAATCAGATTCTGAATTCCTGATCTCAACAGATCACAACCATTCGTCTGCACCATACATTCTGAACAACTTTTATCACAACCAGGGGATACCCCACCCTTCAGTAATCTCTCTTTCACTACCAACAAATGAGTCCTCAATTCGTTCACGTCTAGAACCAAATTCAAAGATTCACCATCTTCTATAACTGCATTAACCCTCAGCCCACCGTGGTTCGGCATTGGGTTTTGAATGACATTTGGCACGTCGTTGGAAAAGTTGATGGCCTTCGAATCCACCAAATCTTGGACTTTATGCTTAAAAGCTTTACAGTCCTCAATGTGGTGTCCAGGCGCCCCAGAATGAAATTCACAGTGGGCATTGGGATTGTAACCCAGAGGTGGATCGCCAGTAATAGGAGCCAAAGTCCTTTTCTGAATTAACTGTAACTGTATCAAATGCTGAAACAATTGGGAATAAGGCAAAGGTGGAGTATCAAAATGCCTATTATGTTTATGCCTCGGCTGATATTGGCGAGGAGCCTGATTTTTCTGTTGAGGTGGAAGTGCTGCAGGAATAGTTACTGAGGCCACCTGCTGATTATAATTCTGATACTGCTTTCCCTTACCGCGGTATGAAGAAACATAATTTGCTTCCTATTTTTTCTTGTAGTTTACATAAGGTTTCTTCCCTTCTCTAGAAGAAGACCCATCACTGCCCGATATCTTTCCAGCTTTGATTCCAGTTTCCAACATTTCCCCAACCAAAATCAAATCAGCAAATTTCTCGGACATGCAAGGTATCAGCTTCTCATAATAATAACCTGGCAAGGTAGCCATAAACATATTCAACATCTCCCGCTCCAACATGGAAGGCTATACCCTTGCTGCCAGATCTCGCCACCTCTGGGCGTATTCCTTGAAGCTTTCACTGTTCTTCTGAGACATACTCTGCAACTGAGTCCTATTGGGAGCCATATCAATGTTATATTGATAGTGCTTGACAAAAGCCTCTACCAGCTCTCTCCAATTATGGACGTGACATCTCTCCAATTGCATATACCACTCCAAAGATGCCCCAGACAGGCTATCTTGTAAGAAATGCATCAGTAATTTCTCGTCACTAGAGTACGCAGCCATTTTCCTTGCGTATGCCCGGACGTGAGTCTTTGGGCAAGTGGTACCATTGTATTTCTCAAAGGTGGGAACCAGGAACTTGTGCGGAATCCTGACACTGCGGACCAGCCCTAAATCATCCAAATCCATACCCACAGAGTTCTGATTCACAACCCCTTTCAGCTGTTCTTCAATCAACCTGATCCCCTGATCATCAACAATCGGGGGAATACCAGCATCCTCTCCTGGTATAGAGAATATGTCATCCTGTTGGTCATCATATCGATGGCCATGAACAGTACATACATTATTTCCTCCTCCTACAACAGAAGGAATCACAAGCTACTTTCCTCCACCCGGAGGGATCACAACGAAAGGGACATGAACACCCCCGTCCAAGAGGACCAATAGGAATATCATTACCCCCAACACCTCCGCCCGGAGGAATGACATCATTATGAAGGCCGCCATGAAGAACGCCATCCTCGTCAACTCTCGCCACCAGGGGTTGGACAAGGGTCCTCAGCTGTTCTTGCCCTTGTGCAACGCCTTGCATTAATTCCATGAACTGGGCCATGCGAGTCTGAATGGCAGCCATCTCAGCTTGCATCTGTTCCATAGCTCTCCTTTGATTGGATCGGGTAGAATACCGATGAATCTGCTGGTCAGCAATCCTGCCTGAAGAAAGAACACGATAAGAAATTCAGAGATGAGTAGCTGCTATGCGAAATGCAAAATGATTATGGTTATGCAAATGCAAATGCAAACATCATATTTAAACATTCTCAGGATGTATCTGCTTTGATTCCAGTCTTTGAAACAAGGCAAGGGATTAGACACACCATCGGAAAATAAATCCGAACCTAGAGATACTGTAGAATCAACACAAAGGAAGCAAACCCCTTTGAAAACAAGAACCACCGAGACACAAATGGTTGAACCAAACATTTCGATATCATTTTACGAGAGTTCATACAAACAAGTTTGACATAATCAAAGGCGATTCCATCAACAATCCTGATGGTAATCACAACAAAAAATAAACAACAAGATCATTACAAATCAATTCCAAACAAGCTGGCTTCAACTTCCTCAAGAAGATTCACCGTGTCAAGATGCATAGGTTGCTCTATCAGTCATTTGATCAATCTGTTTCTCTTTTCAATATCTTGATTCAGCCTAACAATCTGTTCTTCAACATTGTTTCCTTCGCGCCTTGTTTCTTGACTTTGGCTTTTAGCTTGAGCTCCTTAATTTCCTTCTGAGCCTCTCTTCACTGGCCAGAGAAATGCTTTTTTCTTGCTTCCATCCTTTGAAGTTCTTCTTTCAACTCCCCATTCTCAATCTTGACCTTTTCCCACATCTCCTGATACGTGGCAAGCTTGGCTTCAGTCTAGGTCAAGAGGTTCTTATTTTTCCTGTAGGCCTTGCCAGAGGATTCAGCAGCCATACTTACTTTTCTGAAGTGCAGAGCTCTATCAGTGAGATCCTTCTCCTTCTCTTCCAGGCGCTCTGTCACATCTTGAACTTTCCATTTCAACTCCAAGTTGTCATGTAAAGCACCTTGCAGCTGACTACTCATACCAGCATTTTCCACCCTCAAATCATGCACCAATTCTCGCTGCTTATCGAATTCTTCAATGGGTACAGTGAGCCTCTCCTCCAGAGTCTCAGGATACAAGGGAGGCGCCCAATCAAAAGGCAAGTAGAACTCTTCCACTATCTTCTTTACACAGTCTGTATACGGAGAGAAAGCTTGATTATTGGGTTTGCCCAAAGCGGCTTTTCCTTTCTTTTGTCTACTGAGCCATGCTTCGGAAGCCTTTTGCGCCACAGCTAAACCATCGGCTACATGAAAATATAAAGACTCTTTCAAATATTTTTCAACCGGAGGATATTTCAGAGCATATCCAAACTGCTTGATAGCCAAAGAAGGATTGTAATTAATACCCCCTTTTCTCCCTATCAATGGTACATTAGGGTACTCACCACAGCTGTGCAAAATGTCTTTGCCAAGCTACCCTTGATCCACCCAAACAATATCCTTAGCAGCTAGACCCATCAGATGTTTACTCCAATCCAGAGAAGTCCTAGTATCCACAAAAGTGCTTGACTGGGGTAGACGGTTTGCAAACCACTTATAGAAAAGAGATGCACAACAATGAACTATCCCGCCTCGTCTCTTCTCATTCCTGTTGTACAAGGCATAGTGAAGATCTCCTAGCAAGGTCGACACTGGATTCTGAGTTGTAAAGATCCAGATAACATCCGTATCAACAAAATCAGAGTCATTGGGAAAAAGGACAATGCCATATACACAGAGAGCCAGTATTGCATTGAAAGCTGTCCACCTCTTCTCCTTAGCCGCTTCTTGAGCCTTCTTTACCAAGTACGCCAAGTGATAGCCACGGGACTTTCCCTTGTTGGTGATGTCAGCTTCCAAAGTTGATTTGCTCAAATAAAGAGCCTCATCCACAACTTTGAAGTCAAGGTCTGCCTTGGAAGAACAGAATGAAGCACTTTAATGGAAGTCCCCAGGATGTTTGAGTATTCCTCCAGAGTAGGGACCAATACGTAATTTGGAAACACGAAGCATCTCAGGGAAGGATCATAGAACTGCATCAAGGTGTGCAAGCCATTATATTCATACTCACTGATATTACGAACGAAGGATAAGATCCAACCAAATTTCTCTTTGAAAACTCCCAACACTTCAGGACTAGCTATATCCTATAAACTGCCAATCTGACCAAGAGTGAGCTTCGGGAACTTGTAAACAATGATATTCTTCTCACTCTTCTGAGTGTCCATCCTGATGACTTCTTGTTGACTGGAATCAAAAGATCAGATACTACCTGGAAATGCAAAAATATGAATGTCAGAAAGATGAAATGCAATGCAAAGCATGGGATCAAGGTATCCACACAAGCTGGTTACACTGAACAAACTAGGTAATCTCAAGGCTTTGCACCAAATACCCAGAACACCAGAGTAACCACATTGATAAGTTCATACTAATAAGAAATCCAAAGTGTCGGGTATGCTGAAAGTCAGGGTTACCTGGAAACCTGCAAACACCCAACCCCTCTCACATGTGGGTTCTGGTTTGGCATCATCATCAATCGAGGAGGCCTCAATTGATTCCTCTAAAAAAGGATATCCTATAGTAAGTTCCCAGCATTGGGTCCTCGGATCGAGAAGTGTAATGGGTTTGCCATTTCTGGTCTGCCATTATCACATCTCGGGAGGAGTGCCGCAACTGATTCCTCGGGAATGGTCACCAGAGTCGACAGTTCCTCAAGAGAATAACTACTGGCCTGTATCAACATACAGTAGCAGATATCTCCCGATAGAACCTCGTCTGGTTGTAGGTCTCGTGAACACCCACACGTGGCCAACACCACTGGAGCGTAACGCCTGCCCACGCTAATACCTATGTGTATGCTCAAGCCTGGGTAGTGGGCTTATCTCTCAAAAATCCCAACCTGCCAAACAGAAAATCTAGTATAGCACAGTCCAACATAATAATGAAATGCAATGCCATAAATGTGGTAAATACAGTAAAACAGTAAAACGGTAATACAGTAATATATGACAAAATAAAACACCACAACAAACACCCGATGAAAACAAATAACCAAGCGCTAGGATTGACTCGCAAAAGGGATGGACGAGCAAGAGATCAACGGTCTCCCCAGCAGAGTTGCCAGTTGTCGCTCCCGGGATTTTCATCTAAGTACAAATGCGAAAGTGGAGCTGAAACAGAGTCGCCAGCAATGTGAATTTATCCTAAGAGAGGGAAAGGAAACACTGCGTAAACCTGAGGGAAGGAAAAGACATGGTCTCGCGACCAAGAGAAATGGGTAAGGGAGTCGGTTACGCGAGGGGAAGGTATTAGCACCCCCACGCGTCCATCGTACTCGATGGGATCCACGCTTGCTGTCTCGATCAAAGGGTGTCGTCGTCTAGAGCTCCACTGCTACTGGAAAGGAAAAGGAACGGGAACGGAGGATAACGAAGAAACGAGGAAGAAAAGAAAAGAAGTGACTCGATAGGACGTCGGTGTCCTATGCCTACGTATTCCCTCATACAATGGAAAGTCAGAGTCAACGTAGTTCGGACACGAACTAAGGGGGGAGGTTGCTCGCCAAGACATCGCCGTCTTGTGCCTACGTATCCTCAATCTAACCAGAAGGAGGAAATCAGAGCAGTCGTAGTTCGACCTAATGAGGTCGGTTTTTTTATGAGCGACGCTAAGTTCGTGTCCGGCAGTTAGGGTCGATGTCTGTTTGCGACGAGACAGAAGTAACGTGCACTTTTCTGAAAATGGTTTGAGACTTAACAATCCCGAAGGATAAAAAAGGTTTGAGTTTGTTTTGTGTTTTTTAGACAGAAATGGATTGAAGTTAGTTTGTAACTTACTTTGCACCCAAGTCTACAACATAGGAACGAATACTTCGCGTATCGTCCCCAACTGGTTGTACACTAAGTACCCTAGAAGAATGAAGGGAGACCCTCCATACCTCACTTCCCACATATAAGGCTCATGCGCAATACACGTTAACCTTTATTAAGTGTTTTTAGAAAGGTTATGAGATGAGAAGAGAAAACTCAAGTGAAAAGAAAACACTAAAGGGAATTCTCTCCTAATGTTGTCATGCAAAAGATGGCCCTAAGGTCAAGGTTTAAGAACAACCTAAGTCTAAAGAAGAGAGAGGGATAGCACTACCTAATGCTTATCCTACCTCACCTTAATAAAAAATTAAGGATGAGCTAGGATCCCAAAGGGATGTGAAGAAGTTCTACACAATCAAGCATTATATCATGTAATCCATAAAAGAGAAAGAGAAGTAAGATAGATGAGAGATGAAAGAAGGGATGAACATGGATAATCATCCACATGTTCAAATGCCTTACCTCTGCCCCTACACAAAAGGTTAGTATAAAACGATCACAAGTAATGCATACAAGTGAAAGAAAGTAAATCAAACGTTGCTAGTCGTCTTAAGAAGACAACTTGAGAAGCATACAAGAATTAAATCAAAATGGAAGGGTCCTAAGAGTTAAGTATGCTTCAAAGTCAGTAGGTATATGTCAAGGGTCCTTACCAAAGTAAGCATGCCAAATGAAAGCACATAATGTCAAACTATGCATCAAAAGCTCACACAAATGCAAGTTGTGCACAAACTATGTAACATGAATGCATATGGTTCATGAACATGAATGAATGCACATGTAAACATCAAAGTCAGAAGTGGATGACATTTAATAATGCATTGAGATGTCATTAAGATAGCATGTGATTCATGAGTGCAAGCATTGATTAAGTAAGAAGAAGTGAGAACAAACATCATTCAAGTTCAACAATGAAACATACTTGTAACATAAGTAAAGAATGAAGATGCAAGATGAACATGATTGGAAATGGATGCAAGTCAGTAGCATATGACATTTGAGATGACATTTAAGATGCAAGAATGGACATGAAAAGTTCATACAAGTCTCATGTTAGAGCACATTGAAGATTAGAAGCAAACATGTGCAAATTAAGTCAAACAAACATGCAAAGGTTTATGAACTTAGAAACATGCAAGATGATGTTAGAATTCATGGAATATGATTGATAAGGATCACAAACAGAAGTGAAATCATGTTTAAATGGATGTTTAAGTTCATGCAAGCATTGATGAAAACAAGTCAACAAAGTCATGCAAGAAAAGAAACACAAGTGCACAAAACATTCCAAGTTTAAACATGTGCACATAATTCAATTCAAGATGGATAAGCAATGACCTAAAACATGAGGAAAAGGACCTATAATGTTCAACAACATGTATCAATAGGTCTCATCAATTGTCAAAGATGGTTGCATACAATGCACATTGAAACCCTAGCATATGATCCCTAACACTCACACAAACAAGCATGCTTTTAAGATGAATCAAAAGTCATGTTAGAAGGATGAGAAAATTTAAATATACAAGTATTAAGAAGTACAAACAGTGTGAAAATATGTCTCCAAAGGATGGCTCAAAATTCATTAAGGATTATGCTAAAACATGCTTCACAAGTTCACATGAGTGGCACAAGCATTAAGTACAAATATGGCATTCAAACATTGACCAAAATTGATCCCAAAAATCCACAAAAATTATTCAAAGTACCTCGAGATGTCATGAAAGCATATATCAATTTTCATGTGAAAATTCAACTCACAAGTATGTCAAATAGTTCATCAATGAACATGTATCATGAATAAAGCTGAAATGAAATGCAACACATTGAAAAACTTACAAAAAATAGTACAATAGTCTAAAAATGGAAAAATAAAATGCTAACAATTATTTAAATGTACTAGGATGCCTCATGTATTTTTCTGGAATTTTATCATGCTTGGAAGTGTTTTTAAAAATTAACAATCAAACAATTATGAAAAGAAAAATAAAAAAAACAAGAGACAAGGTCAGGGGGGTGCAACGAAAGCAAAAACTTAGTTCAGAAAAGCATTGGGCTCAGGTTTAGAGGTGTGCATAGCATTAAGGGCCCAATCCAATAAGCGTGATCAGAGAGGGTTCATAGCATGGATGTTAGTCAAATCCTTGACTCATCCTGAGCCATTGGATGAGTCCACGTAAGATGATCACACAAAGTACAACAATCATGCAAACCACAAAGCACGCACATGATAGCTTAATATGAAATCACCACACACGAGCACAAAATTCAAAATGAATAAGCAAATGACAACACGTGCAAGGGAGGTGGCTCATTAATACGTTGGCGTAATTAGGATCGTTGGATTCAAATGATCAGACGACTGTGTTATAACCTGGCAAAATGCTAGGGTTCAGGTGAGTTGAAGAACACCACCGGCCAGAGAAGACTCCGGTCATCTTCTCCGGCCACTCACCACCGTGGCAAAACTTTCAGGTCACCAGAAATTGACAAATCATATACCAAAATAATCCTCAAGTCACGTAGATCATGAATCCAACTTTAGATTTCACACACAAAGCACACACAATGCAGATCGAAGCAAAACAATTTGCCCTAGAAATTTCAACTAAGCACCTAAGGTGCCTATCAACTAGCCGAAAGTTCACATTGCTCCTATTGAGCTCCAATCATGCAAAAACAAGTTTAAATTAGCTTAAAATGCCAAAGAGAAATGAAGAAAAACCTGAACTGCGATGGATCTTTGAGCACACGAAAATTAGATGAAAACGATCCTTGATCTTTGGAGACTTCCACTGGCCAAATAAAGGCTGTGAAAGAGCTTAAAAAATGCTTGAAAATCAACTGAAAAGAATAAAGAAGCTTGATGTGCAATGCTATGCTTCACTGCCTCTACTCCTTTGATGATCCTTGATGAAAAAGAATGAAGAAATGTGCATAGAGGAGTGATGGAGATGAAGCTTAGTGAGAGAGAAAATTCAGAGAGAGAAATTGAAGAATGGTGAAAAGTGAAAAATGATCCAAAGTTCTGGTTGCAATTCTGTTAGGAATGGTTTATATATGATTGGTTAACTGTTAACCAAGGGACCTTGGTTAACAGTTAGAACCGTGGTTAATGCAAGGGTGAATGGAGAAATAGGAGGTGAAGTGAGAAATGGAAATGAAGTGAGTTTTATTTGATGGCTCGGGTTTGTTCATGTGGTGATATAACATGGAAGCTTGTGGTGTGTTCATGATGTAGGGTGGTGATTATGAGTTGGTACAATGTTGCAGCTTAACACCCAAACTTCTTGCGCAAGCTTTATTCTTTTTGTTTGAACATTTAAGGAAAAAGGTACATGAGCATGTGCATGAATGTAAGGGAGTGCATGGCTTTATATGGCAAGGTTTGGATGATAGCTGATGCACATGTTAAGTAATAACAACAAGAAAAATGAAACAGACAAGAGTTTATGCACAAATTCATGGTAGCAACTTTGGAAAGGATTATCTCTAAGAATAATGGATGAATTGTCAAGTTTTTTGGCTTTTTGGAAAGAGGATATGAAATAGAGTAATGTTGGTGTTCATAATGAATGGAAATGAAGTCCACAAGATGCTCAAATTTGATCACAAAGTCACTAGAACAACACTGCAATTTGGACAAGTTTTGCCCTACTCGTGCCAGGCCCATGGCCTATGACATGGATCAGTTTGAGGTACCCACTTTGAGCTACTATATCTCCCCAATTAGTTGATCATATGAAAATTTCTCCAACATCAAAGTTGAAGATGCGAACAAGAGGAATAAAAACCATGTTGGACAATTTTTCATTTGGAGTCTCCATCATGGAGAAATATGACCTTGAACTTGGATAAAACATGCACACAAGGTGTTTGTTGAAATTACTGCACGCTGACTGGTCATGACTTGCCAATTTGCCTTGATTTGTCTCAACTTTAATTGATCATATCTCTCTCAATTTTGATCCAATGGACATGTTCTTGGTATGGTTTTGAAGCTTGGAATGTGAACTTTTGATAGGCCTCCATAAACTTTCAATTTGGAGCTTGGAACATGGAGAAAGAATTCCCTAAAGTTGGGTGCTCACCTTGCCAAACCTTGCCATAAATGGAAACCCTAATTTCTATTTTTGGCAACTTTGCACCTTTCTTGATTTTTGATGAATCCCTTGATATTTCTTAATCAAATATTCATAAATAAGCATATTTGAGATGAGGGACATGAAATTTACCTCAAAAAGTTAAGAGTTGACTTTTTCTCTGCACAGTTGACTTTTCCCCAATTCTCCTGATTTTCAGTCAGTTGATCAATTGAAGCCCTTCTAAACCAAATTGATGGACAATCCCTCAATCTTAGGCACTTAAGGACATGAGGAATACCTGAAATCAAGTCTTGCCCAAAAATCAGAAATAAACTGATTTTATGGCAAACCCTAATTTTGGGGCCTTCACTCTAGGAAGAATCAGCACATCCTCCAAATCCAAATTCCTCTGAGTATGATGTGTATCCTCTTAAACAATGATGAGATATGCCATTTAGAGATGATAAAAGCTCAAAGATCTTGCCCATTGGGGTGTTATACTCAAGAATCCCAAAACCCTAATTTGCACTGGTTAGGAGAATGTGATTTCCTTGAAATTTGTTGTCAAGCTTGAGCATATGATAAGGAGATGAATCAATTAAGATCTCTTGAGGCTCAAGGCTCCTTGGATTTGATTGAGATACCTTGATCCCATGCTAAGGCCAATGATATGCAAAGATGATAATGCAAAGCATACAATGAAACATAAGCCAGTTAAAGCTAAAACATGAGGGCAAATTTTAAGGTGTTACAGTGAGGAAGTGACAAATTGGAAGGATAGTTTGTAAGAATCACTGCTATAATGGAAGCATTGGTGGTTGCTCAGAAACAGCCACCCCCTCCTCCTCCACTTTCAACTCCTGTGCAAAGGACAATCATTTCTGAGATTGTCTTTACGCCCATCTCTGTGGCGCCTGCTAGTGTTCCTCAATACTCCATGCCTCCTTGCTTCCCCTGGGGCATGCCCATTAACTTTGTTCCTGAAGGTTACCAACCACCACCACCGCCTCCTGAAGTTCCATTTGTTCCTACTGTCCATCATGTGATGTCTGTACCACAGCCTATGGCTCATACTGTACCTTTTGGTGAAGAGCATATTTTCCATACTGCTCCAAGTGAAAATGTCAGTGCTTATGATAGAATGGAAGAGATTCAAGACCAGTTCACTGAAATGCAGAAAGAAATGAAAGCTTTGAGGGGTAAAGAGCTATTTGGAAAGAATGCTCATGAGTTATGTTTGGTTCCTAATGTGAAGATCTCGCATAAGTTCAAAGTCCTTGACTTTGAAAAGTATAAGGGTAATTCTTGTCCATTGAATCATTTGATTATGTATGCTCGAAAGATTTCAACTTAGACTGATAATAATCAGCTTCTCATTCACTACTTTCAAGACAATTTGTCTGATGCAACCTTGAAATGGTATATGGGACTCGACAACACTCGCATTCTCACTTTCAAAGATTTGGGTGAGGCTTTTGTAAAGCAGTATAAGTATAATGTGGATATGGCTCCCGATCGGGATCAACTTCGAGTAATGGCTCAGAAAGATAAGGAGACATTCAAAGAATACGCGCAGAGGTGGCATGAGATTGCTGCTCAGATTAATCCTCCTTTGGAAGAAAAAGAGATGTCCAAGATTTTTCTGAAAACTCTGAGTCATTTCTATTACGAGCGTATGATTGCTAGTGCCTCGAGTGATTTCACTGAGATGGTTAATATGGGGATGAGATTAGAAGAAGGTGTCCGTGAGGGATGATTTTCAAAAGATGGTAATTCTGCCGGAAGTTCCAAGAAATATGGGGGTGGACTTGCCAAGAAAAAAGAGGGTGATACCAATGCTATTTCCCATGGAGGACGCAAAAAGAGTTATGGTAAGAATAATCAATGTCAGCAACATGTTGCATCTGTTACTCCTGTTATCAATTCAACTCCTGTTGTTCAGGCAGCTTCTGCTCATTAATAATGTTCTAATCAACAGAACAATCAATGGGGCCGTTTTCAGAAGGATTTTCATCCGATTCCGATGACATATACATATTTGCTTCCTTGTTTAATTCAGAAAAGTCTTGTTCAGACTCGTGCACCACCTGCTGCTCCAAAAGATTCGCCATGGTGGTATAATCCTGAAGCTCATTGTGCTTTCCATCAGGGAGGATCTGGGCATGATACTGAGAACTGTTATCCATTAAAGATGGAAGTACAAAGGTTGGCTAGGAGTGGTATTTTGTCTTTTGAAGACTCTAACCCTAATGTAGAATCAAATTCGTTGCCCAATCATGGTAAGGCATCTGTCAATATGGTTTATGGTTGTCCTGGTACATTCAAAAATTTTGATATCCGTTGGATCCGAAGATCTCTTGTGAAAATGCACGCACTTTTGAGTGAATACCATGATATTGATCATGACTATGCAGCTTGTTGCATCTGTTCCGTGAATCCACGTGGTTGTGTGATAGTGAAGAGGGATATTCAAAGGATGATGAACCAGAATTTGATTGAGGTCACTGCTAAAAGAGATGAATATCAGAATGAGGTGAATGTTATTGCACCACACTTTAATATTCTTGAACGAGTTGTTATCTCTTATGACAGTCGGAAGACCACTGTTACACCTTTGGTTATTAGGCTACCCGATCCAGTACCCTATGAATCTGACAAGGCTGTTCCATATAAGTACAATGCTACCATGGTAGAAGATGGTAAGGAAGTGCCCATTCCTTCTTTGTCTTCTGTGGTAAGCATCACTGGAGTTAGTAGAGTGACCCGGAGTGGTCGTGTTTTTGCTTCTGAGCCCCCAAAGATTGTGGAGAATGTTGTTGCTGGCAAACGATCTCAAGATAAGAGTAATGTCTACGCTTCCGGTCAGTCCAGTGGTTCGAAGGCTTATGAGGATGAAGTATTGAAATTGATCAAGAAGAGTGAGTACAGTGTTGTAGATCAACTCTTGCACACCCCGCCCAAGATTTCAGTGTTGTCCTTACTGATGAATTCTGAACCTCATAGGAAATCTTTGCAGAAGGTATTGGAACAGGCATATGTTGAACATGATGTGACTGTTAATCAGTTTGATGGAATTGTTACCAACCTCACCGCATGCAATAATTTGAGTTTCTGTGATGAAGAGTTACCCAAAGAAGGGAGAAATCACAATTTGGCTTTACATATCTCCATGAACTGCCAAGAAGATGCACTTTCTAATTTATTGG
Organism: Lathyrus tuberosus; assembly: GCA_022829125.1. Lineage (NCBI taxonomy): Eukaryota > Viridiplantae > Streptophyta > Magnoliopsida > Fabales > Fabaceae > Lathyrus > Lathyrus tuberosus. Next base: position 2,707,298 of record JALAZF010000118.1, on the reverse strand, counting down.
TTGATACTGGCTCTTCTTTGATTGTGCCACCAAAATCTACTTTGTCGAGGCTTTCGTACCAAGGTGCTCCCATGAGGTATAGTGAGGTTGTGGTTAAAGCTTTTGATGGATCTCGAAAAACTGTGATTGGAGAGGATGATCTTCCAATCAAGATAGGACCATGCTTCTTCCAAATTACTTTTCAAGTAATGGATATTCGTTCTGCTTATAGTTGTCTGCTTGGACGACCCTGGATTCATGAGGCTGGGGCAGTGACTTCGACTCTTCATCAGAAATTGAAATTTGTTAAGAATGACAAGCTGGTAATTGTTGGAGGCGAACAAGCGATACTGGTGAGCCATCTTCCATCCTTTTCGTATGTTGATGCCGACGAAACTGTTGGGACTCCATTCCAAGCCCTTTCCGTTGATGATAAAGTTGTTAAGAAGAATGAGTTACCCATGTCTTCTTTGAAAGATGCTCTACATGTATTAAAGACTAGTCGGTCTGACAGTTGGGGCCGAGTTATTGATGTGGTTGATAACCTGGGTAAATCTGGTTTAGGCTTTACGCCTGGTATAGTCAGAAGGGATTTGAAGAGTATTAATGAGGCTTTTCACAGCGACAGATTCATCAACAAAGATCACTCTACTGCTGCCATCATTGAAGACGATGAAGAGGAAGAACTTCCAAATTTCGTGACACCTGGACAAATCTGGCAGAATTGGATAGCTGTTGATGTTCCCACTGTTGTTTATATTTCAAAGTAATTTGTTTTTGTTTCTTTCAAAAAAATCCTTTCACTCTGCCCAAGGTGAAAGTGAATTTGTGAGGGCTTTGTTTCAAATTTTATCATCATCAATAAAATGTTATTTTGTTTATCCATATTGTTTTCCCTTTTTGCTTTATTTCTGAAAAATGGTAACATAAAAAACCAAATAATAATAATAATGTGATAATCACTTTTATCGGCATAATACTTGCACTTCTTGTTCATATTCTAAAATCGAACATAAATCATTGTGCAGATTGATTGTTAAACCCATTGAAAATAATGACCCTATGCCCTCTCCCAACTTTGAGTTCCCTGTGTTTGGAGCTGAAGAAGAGGATATTGAGGAGATTTCAGATGAAATTTCTCGGTTTCTTGAGCACGGAAAAAGCCATTCAGCCTCATGAAGAGCCAGTGGAATTGGTTAATCTGGGTTCAGATGATGATATAAAAGAAGTCAAGATTGAGGCACTGCTTCAGTCAGATGTTAAGAAGAGGATAATAGAGCTTCTTAGAGAATATGTTGATGTGTTTGCTTGGTATTATCAAGACATGCATGGTCTTGATACTGATATTGTGGAGCATAGATTGCGGTTGAAGCCTGAATGTCCACCTTGAAATAGAAATTGAGAAGAACTCATCCCGACATGGCTGTGAAGATCAAAGAGGAGGTTCAAAAGCAGATTGATGCTGGTTTTCTTGTGACTTCCGAGTATCCTCAATGAGTGGCCAATATTGTGCCCGTACCAAAAAAATACGGAAAAGTCCAAATGTGCGTTGACTATAGGGATTTGAATAAAGCAAGTCCAAAAGATGATTTTCCATTGCCACACATTGATATGTTGGTAGATAATACTGCTAAATTCAATATCTTTTCATTTATGGACGGATTTTCCGGTTATAATCAAATAAATATGGCACCCGAGGATATGGAAAAAACAACATTCATTACACCCTGGGGAACATTCTGTTACAGAGTGATGCCCTTCGTTTTGAAAAATATTGGTGCAACGTACCAGAGAGCTATGACTACTTTGTTCCATGATACGATGCATAAAGAAATCGAGGTCTATGTGGATGATATGATTTGTAAGTCGAAGACTGCAGAAGATCATATTGGGTACTTATAGAAGTTGTTTCAACGTTTGAGAAAGTTTAAGCTCCGTTTGAATCCAAATAAATGCACTTTTGGGGCCCGTTCTGGAAAGTTAAAGCTATTCAGGAAATGCCTGCGCCCAAAACAGAAAAACAAGTAAGAGGATTCTTGGGACGGTTGAATTATACCTCCCGATTTATATCTAATATGACTGCCACTTGTGCACCGATCTTCAAACTTCTTCGCAAAGATCAGGGATGTGTCTGGACATAGGATTGTCAGAAAGCTTTTGAAAGAATTAAATAGTATTTACTTGAACCTCCGATTTTGTCTCCTCCTGTGGAAGGAAGACCGTTGATCATGTATTTGACTTTGCAGGAAGAGTCTATGGGCTGTGTTCTGGGTCAACAAGATGAATCTGGTCGAAAAGAATTTGCAATTTATTATTTGAGCAAGAAGTTCACCGATTGTGAGCTCGGTATTCAATGCTTGAAAAGACATGTTGTGCTTTAGCTTGGGCTGCCAAGCGCCTCCGCCAGTATATGTCGAATCATACAACTTGGTTGATATCCAAAATGGATCCAATCAAGTATATCTTTGAAAAGCCTGCTTTAACTGGGAGGATCGCTCATTGGCAAATGTTATTGTCAGAATATGATATCGAGTACCGAACTCAAAAAGCGATAAAAGGAAGTGTTTTGGCTGACCATTTGGCACACCAGCCAATTGATGATTATCAACCTATCAGGTTTGATTATCCTGATGAGGATATGATGTACCTAAAGGTTACAGATTGTGAAGAACCATTACCTGATGAAGGGCCTGAGCCTGGATCCTGTTGGGGTTTGATTTTTGATGGAGCTGTTAATGAGTATGGAAATGATATTGGGGCAATAATTGTTACTCCTCATGGTTCTCATATTCCTTTCACTGCAAGGTTGATGTTCACTTGCACAAATAATACGGCTGAGTATGAAGCATGTATTATGGGCTTGGAAGAAGCTATTGATTTAAGAATCAAGATTCTTGATGTATACGGAGATTCAGCCCTAGTGATTAATCAGATTAAAGGAGAGTGGGAGACACGTCAACCTAATTTGATTCCTTATCGAGATTATGCAAGAAGGTTATCAACTTTCTTCAACAAAGTTGAGTTTCACCATATACCCAGAGTAGAGAATCGAATGGCAGATGCTTTTGCAACTATATCCTCCATGATTGTGGTGAATCAGTGGAATGATGTGCCCAAAATTGATGTTATTCATCTTGATAGACCAACTCATGTGTTTGCCGTTGAAGAGGTCGTTGATGATAAACCGTGGTATTATGATATCAAATGCTTTCTTCAGAATCAAGAGTACCCACTTGGGGCATCCAAGAAAGACAAGAAGACTTTAAGAATATTGGCTGGTAGTTTCTTCTTGAATGATGATGTGCTGTATAAAAGAAATTATGACATGGTCTTGCTCAGATGCGTGGATAGACACGAAGCAGACATGTTGATGAAAGAAATTCATGAAGGATCTTTTGGTACCCATGCCAATGGGCATGCAATGGCTAAAAAGATGTTGAGGGCAGGTTACTATAGGCTGACAATGGAATCTGACTGTTGCAAATTTGTGAAGAAGTGCCACAAATGCCAAGTTTATGCTGACAAAATTCATGTACCACCAACTCCTCTCAATGTTATCTCTTCTCCACGGCCTTTCTCCATGTGGGGCATCGATATAATTGGAATTATTAAGCCTAAAGCGTTGAATGGAAACTGTTTCATATTGGTGGCTAATGACTATTTTACTAAGTGGGTTGAAGCGGCATCATATGCCAATGTGACCAAGCAAGTAGTGGTCAGTTTATCAAGAACCAAATCATCTGTTGGTATGGTGTTTCGAGCAAGATTATCACTGATAATGGGTCGAATCTAAACAACAAGATGATGAATGAATTATGCGATGAGTTTAAGATTGAGCATTATAATTCTTCTCTTTACAGACCTAAGATGAATGAGGCTGTTGAAGCTGCTAATAAGAACATTAAGAAGATCATTCAAAAGATGGTTGTTACTTACAAGGATTGGCATGAGATGCTCCCTTTTGCTTTGCATGGGTATTGTACATCCTGTAGCGCGATTTTTGTGGTTTCGAATCACTATCGATTTGGTACTACAGTTCGATTCATTTTTTATCCTATTAAGCTAATAAAGGAAGGGAAATAGATGTCTCCAATTAACCCTGCTTGCAAACTGAGGTTAAACAGTCAAAATTGTTGTTTTACAGATGCTATCAAAATAGGGGGTTCTCCCTTTGGGTTATTAACTAAAAAAAGTGTCTAGGCTATTGGTAGGATGTTAGGACTGATGCTTTTCGATTGATGTATGAAGGTATGGGATTTTGGGTTTTTGATTGGTATGCTCGCTAAGATTTTGCAATCTTATGCCTACGTATTCCCGAAACAGGGAAATCAGAGCGATCGTAGTTCCTACTATTCTATGGGAGGGAAAAGGTAGTTTTTGGTGTCTTTTTCAAAGCCCAAGACGTGAAGTTAAAGAGGTTTGTATCTTGTTCAAAGCCCAAGATGTGAAGCTAAAGGGTTTATTCTGAGAGAGAATTTGTCATCTCTAAAGAGGATTTGTTGATGTTTGTATGTTGTGAGCAAGGCACAACTTTGATGCTAAAAGGTTGATTGACTCAACCAGGGGATTCCTTATACAAAGCCTAAGAGGAGGCTATTGACCCAACAAAAGGGTATTTATTATTTGTCTCGTACAAAGCCCGAGATAGAGGCTAAAAGGGTTGACTCAATAAGAGAGTACTAACAAGTGACTGACTCAACAAGATAGTGCTTTTATCTGTCCTGTATAAAGCCTAATACGGAGGCTAAAAAAGATTGACTCAACAAGAGAGTCTGAAGGTGATTGACTCAGTAAGAGAGTCTTTTTATACTCAACAAGATAGTGTTTTGCTGTCTTGTACGAAGCCCGAGATAGAGGCTAAAAGGAGATCGGCTCATCAAGAGAGTCTTTTATACTCAACAAGAGAGTGATTTATATGTGTCTTGTATGAAGCCCAAGACGGAGGATAAAAGTGGTTGACTCAACAAGAGAGTCTTTTATACTTAACAAGAGAGTGATTTATATGTCTTGTACAAAGCCCAAGACGAAGGCTAAAAGTTTGAGTCAACAAGAGAGTCTGAAAAGGTTAGCTCCACTGGGGAGAATCATTTGTACAAAGCCCAAGAGAAGGCTAACTGCGCTAGTGACTGTTTCAGCTGAGTGACAGGCCCAGTGTGTTGGATAAAAGAGAAAATTAGTTCTTATAAAGGGAAAGATTGTAGGTAAGGTTATGCCTTGGTATTGATAAGAGGATTAGGGTTATTTCCTGTTCTTTAAGGAAATGGGAAATCCCACGGGTACTGAGACTGTCCAAGTCTATGGGTGTTTTGAGAAATAGATTCTCAGATAGTGAATGATCTTTGTATGATGCCCAAGAGAAGGCTGGTATGTTAAGGGATGAAGGTCAACCTATTAACTGGTCTGACACTTGACTCAGAAAGAAAGCTCTAGCAAATTGATGACTAGGTTATGTTCCTATACCTGTAGAGGTCTCTGGGTCCTTGTACTAAGCCCAAGAGAAGGCATGAGAACTTCTAAGAAGCTGAAGGGTCCTTGTACAACGCCCAAGAGGAGGCGAGGTGCTTTTAGGAAGCCTGTGGGTCCCCAAACCCCGAGAAGTTCAAGACATGCTATTCACCGAGAATAGATCAAGCCAGGAAAGTCCGAGAATTTGGAAGAAACTCAAGAGATTCCATTCACGGAGAAAAGATCATCTCTGGGGAGTTAGAGTTTCTTTGGCAATTTTTGAGGGTGACAGTCTGAGAAAGTGTTTACCGAGAATGCTGCCTTTCACGTCTCCATATTGTTTAACCCCAATAGGAGGGAAGACTGTATCTGCAAATCCAACGGGGATCTAGTTTTGTTTATATTTAAAAGTGACCAATAGGGCTTTACCTAGTGCTATACGTAGTTGCCGAGGAAAACTCTAAATAACTATACTAGTATTACACAGGGGATATTTGACAAGTATATAACAGTTTGTGAAAGAAGACTTACAGTGAAACAACCCCACAATACAGTTATATATATATATATATATATATATATATATATATGAAAGCGATAAATGAAAGCGGATAAACACTTACCCGTTGTAGAGCTTCCATGCTGTTTTGTTAGTTGTTCAACAAAGAAATTAAAGAAAGTTTTGATGACAACATATATTTTAATTCAAAATCAAAGGAGAACGTGCTTTGAAAATATTTTTGGGGCTTACAGCTCAAGGAGAGGCCCAAGGTTATATCAGTGATTGCACTGTTGTTTTGAATTTGTACAGGGACTTATACAAGTGACTGAGACCCAAAAAGTTTTGATGTACAAGGGGATGGGTCTTACACTCTACTAGAGGCCCAAAGATTTATTTTTGTACAAGGGATGGGACTTACAGCTCGAGGAGAGGCCCAGGGTTATTTGTTTGAAAAAGACGATCGCGCCGATGTTTTTCTTATAACGCAGAGGGACTTATACAATGTCTGAGGCCCAAAATGGTTTTGGTTAAAATGGGATTGGGTCTTACACTCTATTAGAGGCCCAAAGATTTATTTTTATACAAGTGGTGGGGCATACAACTCAAGGAGAGGCCCAAGGTTGTATCTAAAAAAGGCGACTCTCACGCCGAACTTTTTGATGGTATCGGGACTTATACAATACACCGAGGCCCAAATTATTTTATTTTCTAAGAGGGATTAGGTCTTACACTCTATTAGAGGCCCAAAGTGTTTTGAAAATGATTTGTTTAGGGTGATTAAGATCAAAACCCTAAATTAATTTCAAAATGTATAAAAAACTTAATTAAAATGATCAAAAATATCAAACATGTATAAAAAACAAGTTGTGATCTTGGATTAATATTTGAAAAATCATGTTTATATCCACAAAATGATTGGAAATCAATGAAGTTTGGAAAATCAAGAAGGAACAAATATTTCAAATGTTAAAAACAAATAAAACATTAATTCTTTGCAAAAATATCAAATATAAGAAATAAATAATATTTTTAGGAATTTTTGGCAAAATAAAATATTTTAACATTTTTGTGAATTATTAAAAAAAGAATCAACTCAAAATCATTAAAATTCAGAGAGAAATTAATTTTTGAATCAATTAAATAAAATCACAAAATTCAAATATTCAAATATTCAAAAATGGCGCCAAGAACATGGCAAAAACACGCGCCACCCTCTGTTTCTGCAGATTTGCATTTTCTATCCAATCTCACTGAATACTTGATGATATCATGCAATCTACATATCAATCTACTCGTTTTCACCTCACGATCATGTCTATGGTCTTTAATTTCATTTATTTTAAGCATGGAATAAGAAATCAAAGAGAAACCTCAAGAACCCTAAAATTTGCATGAAGGCTCAGAAATTCCATACACGATTCAAACAAAGCAATTGATTGAGGGTAACCACTCTATGCATGATTATGAACATATGGCCAAATTATTGTGCATCAAAAAATGCATGGATCATAGAGTTAGAAGAGCTCATGCTTACCTTTTGCAGCTGGTGGTCGTGTTTTGTGTTAGAGGTGTTACAGCTTGGTTCCAAGGATATGGACAGCTTCCCTAGGTGCTATGTGATGTGTCTGGATGCTTGGAGTGGTTTGAAACAAGCTGAAACTAAAGATGGTACCCCAACTGCAAGTCTGCTAAAAGCTTGTGCAGTTGGATGGTGATTCTGAGAAATCAGTGTTACAGTTGTTGTTTAAGTGTTTGGATCACTTCTATATGATGTTTATGAGGTGTGTGTGTGTGATTGGTTTGGTTGGAATTGCTCTCAAACTCAAAACCCGATAGTGACTTGCTTTGAGGAAAACATTTGTTTGATGGCTTTGGTGTACTCAAACTGATCACAAATGATGTCTATTTATAGTGCAACAAGTTTGTTTTGCCAGCAATAGTGAATGGCAACTACTGCAGAGGTTTGGCCAATGTTGATCAATGGGAATCCAAGTCTCCTCTAGCCATTGACTAGAGGTTAGGGCACAGGCTGCTGGTTCCCTTGGTCTTGGATATGTCTTGACTGAATTCAGTTGGAAGAGGCTCAGTCCATGCCACCTTGGTGTATCCATTGAATGCTCCAAAACAAAATTGGAGTCTTGTCCCTCTTTTAGGCATTTCTAGGTTTGGCATGCTACTTTTGGTTCCAAGGACTTGGGAGGCTTGGGGTCAGTGCTTGTCCCTCCTTGGTCTCCCCCTGAGGTGTTCAGATGGATAGAGTTATTTGTCATTTGCACAAATTGGGCAAATCGAGCAAAATGCACAAATCTGCCTTGCCATGACAGTTTGCAGCAAGGCACTTTGTCATTGTCATATCTCATGGCTCAAGTAGAATTTGGTGGAGTTCTTGGCCATTTTGGAAAGCTCTTATATGATACAACATATGTGTGATCATAGTTTGTCTTGATAATTTTTGGATCCAAGTGAAAAATTCCCCCTACATTTGGAGAAAAGGGAAGGCAGATTCTGACTTAGTGAAAATTTCACTAAGTGTTGGAAAAAAGTGACATTTTCACTTTTTGTGATTTTGGCCATTCCATAACTTGAAATTCATGGGGAATTGGAATGAGTGGTAGTTGAAGCTTTTGTAGAGGGCCATTAGAGCTACAAATCTAGCTTTGAATGTGGAAAAATTTCTAAGTTTTTATGGTTACCCCTTTTACAAGTTATCCCACTTTTCTTGATTTTTCTTGATGAATGATGATTCAAATCACACATTAACATCATTTTATGGTCAAAGAACCATAATTGTGAAAAATCTCAAAAAGTCAAAGTTGACTTTTGTGCACAGTTGACTTTTTGTCAGATGAACTCGAAACTGTGCGATCCTCTATGAAATCAAGTCCTTGACCTAAATCAAACTTGATGAACATGTTCCATTGGTTTTATAGGGTGTATTGAATCATGTCCCAAGGTTTGGGAGCATGCCTGGGTCAAAAGTCAAAGGCACGGTTGACTTTTCCCGCGAAACCCTAATTGTGGTTCTGATGAACTTGAAACTTGTTGATCAAACTTCTTGGACCAATCCATTGTTGCAAATGGATACAAGTAGTGTATTAGGGACCCTCAAATCCTCTCTTGAGATCTTGGCTCATGTTTTGTCCCAAAAGTCAACTTAGGGGTGAATTAGGTCAAGAAACCCTAATTCCTGGTTTTTATTGTATGCATCCCCTGAGGTAAAATTGACTTGATGATTGGGTGTATGAGGTCCCTTAGAGTATCTAGGGTTATGTTTTGAAGCATTGGCTCATGCCCAGAGGAAAATTTCCATCTGGAGGCCTTGGTCGACCAAAACCCTAATTTGGTGACACTGGCGATCTTGAGGCTTAATCCACCTTGAATGCTGCAACCTTGTGCTTGATTCTTGATGTTGGAGTCCTCTTGATCCATTTTGGATGTTTGAGAGGTTTAGACAAGTTGAAGATCATGTCATTCCTTGATTGATCTTTTGTCTAAGAGCTCTAAGAGGGCTTGAAGCTTTAAGTCTGATTGCAGTGAGTGCTCCACAACCCTTGAGGAGATTGATGAGGCACCAAGGTACATCCATGTTGTACTGATGATTTGCACAATGATGGGAAATTTTAGTGGTCAATATTTGGGGTATGACAGATGCCCCTATTTAATCTTCTTGGACCCGAAGGTGTGAATGGCGAAGGTATTCGGGCATTTGGGGTGCAAGAGGATTAAATATTGGAATACCCAAAATTTTGATGGTGGTTAGGAATGGTAGTTCACGCATCCTTCTTCTTTTGCTAAGCAATGATGCTTAGAAAAGGTAAACTTCCCCTCGATCCTGGTTTCCTACCAAGGAGCTGGTCTCAGTTTCTGAAATGAACTTCCCCTTGATCTTGGCTTCCTACCAAGGAACTGGTCTTAGTTTCTTTTGTCAATAAAATTTCTTGACAAGGGACGCTATTCGTAGCGGTTTTCCTCAAACTTCTCGCCGAATTTTCCTGGGGAGATGCCATTTGACAGAAAAAGATTTGATGTCAGACTTGCTAGGGAACCCAGTCGTCTGAGTTGTAGAGGTGTACAAACTTCTCTGTTAGAGACGTCATTCGTTGGCTCTACTGGGGGAAATCGAGTCTCTTGAGAGACCGCTTTCGCTTGGGGTATTGTATCATACTTTTCTCGGGATCTTCTCGGGGAAATGCCTCATGATGTGATCCAATTTTGAGGTGCTGATGACCTTTTCGTCAGCGGATTTTTTAGAGAAAAACGGCTGTATTGCCGAATCTTTGATTAAGAGGCTTTCCCTGGGGATTTTCCTTAATCCGGGAAAGCAAATATATCATCTCCGATGGCGAAGAGTGATGTTCGTCGAAGGTTCTCTGGATTTTCAGAGGTTCAAGTTATCAAAGTGGTCTAAGAACGTCTCTAATCCAGAGATAAACTGGAGAGAGATTGCTTAGATGATTCACTTCCTGACGAGGAAAGACCTGACAACTCAATTGACAAGAGGACTTTTATTACCAGGGGGTAAGACCGACTAGAATGATAGTGATGCAATATGAATGTGAATGTAAATCAATAATGCATGATGTATGTATGTATATGCTGAAAAAACTAACGTGGCATACCGACTAATGGAAGAACATGACTGGATACTCGGCCACAGCGGGAGATGAAAAGTATCGCTGGTTCAATATAGCAATTCTGCATTGCTTAGGAGGGATAATCCCTGTTGGGAGCTACGCTGGTCGGACTTAGGAGGTGAGAACTCTGTCGGGGATGTCAGATGAAACATGGTCTCTGACATAGCTGATCCTTCATACAGGCGCACTAGTTTAGAAGGAATACTTTGATTCTGCATTTTGAGGTTCGATTACTTCTGGAGAAGCGATCGATGTTCTTTCGATGTTCAACAGTCAAAAGAAATTGCCATCTTTATTTTAAAAGCAGAAAAAGTTTAACAAGTAAATTCGTTTTTGTTTTATTTCAAGAATCGTTAATCTTGTTAAAACGTCATTCTATAAAGCTAAAACAAATGAGAATTGCAAACAAAAGCACTAGGGCTCAAATTTTATTGATAGGATGGAAATCAGCCAAGCGCGTGATTCCATGGAGTATTTACAAATTTAGAAAATGGTAATTTTAGGGAAAAGTGCTACATTGAAACATAACAACCGCTATCCTTCTACCAACTTTGAATTCTGGACATCCTGAGCTTCTGCCGAGGATGACCTTGACTGGAGTTTTTCCCGATGGTGTAACTGCTGCGGAGCTGAACTGATCAGACGTAGTTGCTTGCCATTATCCCTAATTTTTGCCTGGATTGTACTATGAGATTTCCAATCCACCTGGATGATTTTTGACCATGTCTCTAATTTTTGCCTGGACCGCCCTTTCGGGTTTTCAATCCATCGAGGCGTTTTTTTTTTTAGTTTAGGCGAAGTATTTCTTGACTACGTCAACATTTATGGGGTATACAAATTCCTCTCCGTCCATGGTTGCGAGTCTCAAGGCGCCGCCCAAGAAAGCTTTCTTGACCACATAGGGGCCATCGTAATTCGGAGTCCATTTGCCCCGGGAATAAGTGAGAAATGATTGTATTTTCTTGAGCACAAGGTCTCCTTTCCTGAAGACGCGAGGTCGGACCTTTTTGTCAAACGCCTTCATCATTCTTTATTGATACAACTGACTGTGGCACATAGCTATTATTCGCTTCTCTTCGATCAGATTCAGCTCATCGTGTCGACTTTGACACCATTCAGCCTCTGTTAACTTAGCTTCCATCAATACCCGGATTGATGGGATCTCTACTTCTATGGGGAGTACTGCTTCCATGCCATATATTAGAGAGAAAGGGGTTGCCCCTGTTGAAGTGCAGACAGATGTTCGATAACCATGAAGAGAAAAAGGCAACATTTCGTTCCAGTCTTTGTAGGTTACAACCATTTTTTGAACAATCTTCTTGATGTTCTTGTTAGCCGCTTCTACCGCTCCGTTCATCTTGTCGGGTTACATTGGCGTATTCCGCTGCTTTGACCCACTTGGTGAAATAATCAATGGCTACCAGGATTAACCAATGTTCGTTTGAAGCCTTAGGTTCAATCATGCCAATCATGTCGATTCTGCATATAGAAAAAGGCCATGGGGAAGAAAGAACTTTGAGATGTGTTGGCGGTACATGGATTTTGTATGAGTATATTTGACACTTGTGACACTTCCTCATGTAATTGTAGCAGTCGGATTCCTTAGTCAACCAATAGTACCCTGCTCTTAGAATTTTTCTTGCCATTGTGTGTCCGTTGGCATGAGTGCCAAAGGATCCTTCGTGAATTTCTTTTATCAGCATGTCTGCTTATGGCCTGTCTACGCATCAGAGCAAGACCATGTCAAAGTTCCTCTTATAGAGTGTATCATCGCTCAGGAAGAAGCTGCCTACCAATCTTCTGAGGGTTTTTCTGTCCTTTCTGAATGCCCCAGGCGGGCACTCTTGTTTCTGAAGGAAGCATTTGATATCGTGATACCAAGGTTTGTCGTCTATGATTGCTTCAATCATGAAGATGTAAGTGGGCCGTTTAAGGCGCATTATGTCAATCTTAGGTAAGTCGTTCCATTGACCTACACTAATCATGGAAGAGAGAGTGGCTAAGGCATCGTCCATGTGATTCTCTTCACGAGGGATATGATGAAACTCGATTCTGTTGAAGAAGGGTAACAACCTTCTTGCGTAATCTTTGTAAGGAATCAATCCTGATTAGTATGTGTTCCAATCTCCTTTGATCGGATTGATAACCAGGGCTGAGTCGCCATATACGTCCAAGTTCTTGATCCTTAAGTCGATCGCTTCTTTGAGACCCATGATACAAGCTTCGTATTTGGCATCGTTGTTTGTGCACTTGAACGTAAGTCTAGCGGTGAAAGGAATGTGGGTACCCTGAGGGGTTATGATGATTGCCCCAATTCTGTTTCCATGATTGACAGCTCCGTCGAAGATTAGTCCCTATTGGGAACCTGGTTCTGGCCCTTCACTGGGTAGCAGTTCATCGCAATCTTTCATTTTCAAATACATGACATCTTCGTCTGGGAAGTCAAACCCGACTGATTCCTGATCGTCAAACGGTTGATGAGCCAGATGATTGGCTAAAATACTTCCTTTTACGGCTTTCAGAGCGTGGTACTCGATGTCGTATTCTGATAACAACATCTGCCAACGGGCGATCCTTCCCGTGAGAGCAGGCTTTTCAAAGACGTACTTGATTGGATCCATTTCAGAGATTCACCAAGTAGTGTGACGAATCATATACTGGCAGAAACGTTTGGCTGCCCAAGCCAGAGCACAACAAGTTTTCTCAAGCATAGTGTACCGAGTCTCGCAGTCGGTAAATTTCTTGGTCAAATAGTAAATGGCAGACTCTTTCCTTCTAGTTTCGTCTTGTTGGCCAAGTAAACAACCCATGGAGTCTTCCAAGACTGTTAAGTAAATGATCAGTGGTCTTCCTTCCACCGGAGGTGATAGAATCGGTGGGTTCAACAGATATTCCTTGATACTGTTGAAGGCGGTTTGGCAGTCATCTGTCCAAATGTCGTCCTGATTCTTTTTGAGTAATTTGAAAATCGGAGCACATGTCGCGGTCATGAGGAATATGAATCTGGAAATTTAATTCAAACGTCCCAGGAATCCCCTGATTTGTTTTTCAGTCTGCGGAGAAGGCATCTCTTGAATGGCCTTGACCTTGTCAGGATCAACCTCAATCCCTTTCTGGCTGACGATGAATCCTAGCAGTTTCCCTGAACGGACACCGAATGTGCACTTGTTGGGATTCAAGCGGAGTTTATACTTTCTCAATCGCTCGAATAGCTTTGACAGGTGGGTCACATGCTCCTCCTCTATCTTAGATTTGGCAATTATATCATCGACATATACCTCGATTTCTTTGTGTATCATGTCATGAAACAGAGTAGTCATGGCCTTTGATAGGTTGCCCCGACATTCTTCAAACCGAACGGCATTACCTTGTAGTAAAAGGTACCCTGTGGGATGATGAAGAAAGTTTTCTCCATGTCTTTCTGCGCCATTTTGATTTAATTATAGCCCGAGAATCCATCCATAAAGGAGAAAACTTTGAACTTTGATGTACTGTCAACCAGCACGTCAACGTGTGGTAAAGGAAATTCGTCCTTTGGACTAGCCTTATTTAGATCTCTGTAGTCTACACACATTATGACCTTTTCGTCCTTTTCCGGAACGGGTACTATGTTGGCTAACCATTGAGGATATTCTGATGTGGCGAGGAAACCTGCGTCAATCTGTTTCTGTACTTCCTCTTTGATTTTGATGGCCATGTCCGGATGAGTCCGTCTCAACCTCTGTTTTATTGGCGGACATTCCAATCTCAACGGTAGATGATGTTCCACGATGCTGGTATCCAACCCTGGCATGTCCTGGTAGAACGAAGCGAATACATTGGGAAACTCTTTGAGAAGCTTCGTCAAACTTTCTTTGACAGTTGAACTGAGCAGTGCCCTAATCTTGACTTCTTTTCTCTCTTCCTCTGAACCCAAATTGATAGTTTCCAACGGCTCTTTGTGAGGTTTAATGGACCTTTCCTATTGTCTGAGTAATCGGGAGATCTCCTCTGGAATTTCTTCGTCATCTTCTTCTTCAGCCTCAAATACCGGGCATTCAAAGTTGGGAGAAGGTATTGGATCGTACATTTCAAACGGGTTTAAAACAAGCAATCTGCATGACGTGATGATTTGTGTTTAGAAGAGATAGAGAAAATGCAAGAGTGTGGGCAGTGTATTATTTTTTACTGCTTGTTTTTATTATTTGAACTGTTTTTTAGGATTACCATTTTCTGAAAAACGAAAAGAGAAAACAACAATTAATGTGGAAATTACAGAACGACATTTATTTATTTATGATTTTGTCGACTCTTGAAACTACAGCCCTATAAAACAAAACTCTGTCACTTTGGGCTAAGCGAAGAGGGATATTTACAGAAAGTAAGCCCTATCAAAACATCCGTTTCACCTGGGCAGGGTGAAAGGTTAAAGACGACCATTACTTTGACTTATGAACAATCTTCGGAACATCGACAACAACCCATTGGCGACGAACTCCTCGGTGAATCACAAAGTCCAGTACCTTCTTTCTTGGCTGGTCCTCAGAAATGACGCTGATTTCTGGCGGAGCTGGATCATTGGAATCTGTCTCCCAGGCAGAGTTGTCGTGGGAGGATTCCTCGGTTGTATTTTGCATAATATTTGTGCTCTCAGGTGAATCTTCCCATCCAGTTGGCTGAATGTCTTTGAGCCTGATGCGAGAGCTTTCGGGAGCGGTGTATTTGACCATGAAGTCGTATTTTCCACTTGGTTGTCCCAGGGTGTCTCACACCTCTTTGAAACTTGAGAAGTCATCTCTTTCAATGACGTTGACCTCGGGAAAAGCATAGTTAATGAATTCTAATCCTGCAAAGTTTGGAAATTCATCGTCGTGCAGGATATTTTCTGAATGACTTGAGTGTTGATTCCATGACATGGTGGGGACGCAGGTATTCATTTCAATGACGCTCAACAGATTTTCATTGTTCGACTAATTTTCTTGCCCCAAGTCTCCTGGGTACCGCTGCCAGATAGGCAGGTCATCCATCGGGCCATAATAGTCGTGGTCAAAGTTGTCTTTCATTAGAGTGTCCTTCTCTAATGAGTTTGGTGGAGCACGACATCCTTCCGGATCACAATCTCCATATATCATTTCGACATCTGACCTTGGTATATATCTCGGACTCTATGCAGAATAGCAAAATGGCGTAGGCAGCTCTTCCTGAGACATATAACAGTCCTCGTTAAGATAGGATTTCAATTCCTCATCTGTATCGGAGGAATCTCCATCGTTGATGGTATGGACTTCTTAAGATACTGGGTGAAGGAACCCTCCACTGTGGAAGAAGTTCTGAATGGGATGAAGACTTTCACCGTTAGCGGCAGTCTGGGTACAGGTTGCAGAAAAACCAAGACCCTTCCTTGTTTTATTATCGGCAGGAATGATGAGCCGTCCCCACCCTTTCATATTGTTACTTTCAATTGCTTCGAGAGCATCTTTGTACGAGAAAATAGAGGTTCCTCTTTCTACCCGCTTATCACTGCTCACCGAAAGCGCTTGGAACCGGGTTCCGATTATCTCTTCCGGTTCCACACAGGTGGATGATGATAAGTTACTCATGATCAAGGCCTATTCTCCGTAGACCGTGACGAGTTAGTCGTTCTTGACAAACTTCAGCTTCTGGTGTAGCGTTGAAGTGACTGCCCCAACTTGGTGTATCCAAGGTCTTCCTAATAAGCAATTGTATGTTGCCCGAATGTCCATGATCTGGAAAGTGACTAGGAAAGTGTGAGGACCGATAGTTATGGGAAGGTCGACTTCGCCGATAATTATTTTCCTGGATCTGTCAAATGCTTTGACAACGACCTCACTGCCTCTCATCGGAGGTCCTTTGAATGATAGTTGCATCAGAGTGGACCTCGGCATGACGTTGAGAGCCGATCCGGTGTCTACCAGCACGCTGGCTAAAGCATCGTCCTGGCAGTTGACTATGATATTGAGCGCCATGTTGTGGCTTTTGCCTTCCTCTGGGAATTCCACATCACTAAACCCCAACTTGTTGCAGGAAGTGATGCTAGAGACGATGTTGTTGAATTGCCTTATCGACACATCCTGTTCCACAAAGGCCTGTTCTAAGACTTTCTGTAGAGCCTCTCTGTGGGCTTCGGAACTGAGTAAAAGTGATAGCACTGAGATTTTTGAAGGAGTTTGTAACAGCTGATCAACAATGTTGTATTCACTCCTTTGGACGAGCTTCAGCATCTCATCATCGTTCTTTGAAAGGTCGGGATTACTAGATTGACCGCCCGGTGGATTGGGAACTTCTGTTTGAGGTTCCTTTTCTTTGTTAGGTTCTCCAACTCCTCTTTTGAAGATTCGACCACTCTGTGTTACTCGACTGATGTCTGCAATATTCACGACGCATGGTAAGGGAATTTCCTTCACATTCTCGGCTGTTGTTGCACTGTATTTGTAAGGGATAGCCTTAGTTGATTCATACGGTAGCGGTCCCGGCAGATAGATGACTACGTGAGCCTTCTAATTTTTCTGACTGTCGTAAGTAACTTTAATCAATTCTCGGTTAGGGACTTTCGATTTGTTAAGCATAGGGCTGATGGTACAAACATCCTTGGTCCTTTCATGATCAGAGATCACAATAACATCCTTAATCTGATCAGCAAATTAGTCTGGCGTCCAGTTGATAGACCCCAAAACTGAGTATTGTTGAATCTCTTTGCGGTCCAAATGACTCTGAAGAGCTCCTCGCCCGAGGTAGCATCCTTGATTATTTTTCGAGCAGACTTTACAGTGTTCGTAATTATGTGGTGGCACCTGGCCATGTCCGCTTTGAATGCAGTGTATCCTTACCAGGTCTGTTTCCGTAGATCGGACATCCTAACTTTGATGCCAAGTAGGGTTTCCGTCAACCACACTGATTTGTTGCGTGTCTTCATCCATATAGATCGGAATCCACCAATGGTTTAACAAGTGTTGCAAAGTTCTTTGAACGAGAGCGCACCCTTGGTTACTCTCACAACATACTTTACAGCTCAGATAATCATGTGAAGTGAGAAAACCGAGTTGGACTTGCTTGGCGTGTAACTCCACCAAGCTGTTATTCCTCAAACGAATATCAAAGATTTGGACCATGTTAATCTGATAAGGATTTCTATCATGGTAGTCCTGGATCCACCCAAGATCCATCTGACGCTGGAGGGCCTCTTGTACAAAAGAGCATCCCTGTTTGTTTACCGAGAAAATCAGACAGGAAGTGTAATCGTGTCGCGGCAGATTATGATACTGGCTTTGCCTTGAGTGCATTTCCACTAAGTTGGCATTCATTGCACGGATGTCGTGGTTTTGAATGATGTTGGAATTCGTACAAGTCATGTTAACCCCACGAAATCATTGCTCCTGGATCCATCTGAGATCCAATTGTTCCTGTAGAGCTGATTGCACCACAGAACATCCTTGATTATTTTTAGAGCAGATATCACACTGGTGATAATTATGAGGTGGCACATGGCCATACCCGCTCTGTCAACAATGTATCTTGACCAAATTGGCCCTCAATAAGAGTACATCGTGAATTTGATAGCTGTTGTTAGCCTCTCATTCTATCAAATTTACCGCAACCTTCTCATGTTGAGGCAGCGGGTTTGTGAGAACATTAGGATTCCTATCTTTGAAAGATAAGACCCCGCTCCTAACAAGCTTTTGCACATCGGATTTGAAACTGAGACAGTTTCTATGTTATGCCCTGATCCTCCTTGATGGTAAGGGCAAGTCTGATCCGCTTTGAACTAAAAAGGCGGATTTTCCGGTATTGTAAGAGGAGCCCTGGTTTGGACATGCCCCTTGACCAGTAAGAGTGGAAACAGTTCTGCGTACAACACCGGTATAGGGTCGAACCCTGGTGGTCGAGTTGTACAGTTGTTGTTATATGGAGGACGAGCCTGCTGAAGAGACTGTTGTGTCCTTTGCTGAAATTGCTGTTGATTAGGTTGGCTCTGAGCCACCTGAGGTTGATACGAAGGAACAGGCGCAGGATCGATAGCAGGATTTACAGCTGCTACTAGTTGATATCGTCGATTTTGCTTTCCGAGAGAGATATTCCCAATATCCTGCTCTTTTTTCTTAGTGAGAGCACTACTGTATCGTTTGGTACTGCTTGATGATCCAGCGTCTTTAACTAAACATCCTTCTCGGACTGCCTCCTCAAGGCGAACTCCCATGCCCACCATCTCGGTGAAGTCACTGGGCGCACTGGCGACCATTCGGTCATAGTAAAATGAGCTCAAGGTCTTTAAGAAGATCTTTGTCATCTCTTTTTCCTTAAGAGGTGGACAAATCTGAGCGGCAATTTCACGCCATCTCTGAATGTACTCCTTAAAGGTTTCCTTGTCCTTTTATGACATCGATCTGAGTTGATCTCTGTCTGGTTCCATGTCCAGGTTATACTTATATTGTTGAACGAAGGCAGCGCCAAGATCTCTGAAACTGGCGATCTTAGTGCGGTTTAAACCCATGTACCATTTTAATGCGGCACCGGTTAAACTATCCTGAAAATAGTGGATCAGTAACTCTTGGTTCTTTGTTTGAGCCGACATTCGTCGAGCGTACATCACCAAATGGCTTTGAGGGCAAGAGTTACCCTTGTACTTTTCAAAATCGGGCACCTGGAATTTGTGCGGGACTTTCACATTAGGGACCAAACAAAGGTCTGCGGCGTCCTTTCCAAATAAATCCTGACCACGAAGGGCTTGCAGTTCTTTCTGCATCTCCAGGAATTGTTCCTGGAACTCATTCATTCTGTCGAACATCCTTTCGTTTCCACCAGAAGGTATATGGGGAATCTGTCCTTCCGGGATAGTGTGTACCACTAGCGGTGGTATAGTCATTATGGCCGAGACTCTCGGTGCCTCCCGAAGTTTGTAACCTTCAGGAGTTGCTGTCATGCCCCTGGCATCTTCGCTTTCCCAAAGTTTGTAACCTTCAGGCCCAGCGGCTCCTGCTAAAGTTTCCGAAACTTCAGTGATCGGCGGAAGAATGCCTAGCTAAACGTTCGAGCATTTGATCAATGAATGGAAGCGGGAAGTGATCTTTCCTAGTTACCTTATTGAGTTTTCTGTAATCGATACACATTCGCCAACCATTTTCCACACGTTTGGCTATTTGTTCTCCTTTTTCATTTTGTACAACTGTGACACCTCCTTTCTTAGGTACCACATGTACGGGGCCTACCTATTTACTATCAGATATTTGGTATATTATTCCAGCCTCTAACAACTTCAACATTTCTCTTTTTACAACGTCACTCATTATAGGATTTATTCTTCGTTGATGTTCTCTGGAGGGTTTAGCGTCCTCCTCCAGCATAATTCGGTGCATACACACAGAAGGACTTATTCCTTTGAGATCGGAAATTTTATAACCCAGAGCTGAGGGATATTTTCTTAAAACATCTAAGAGTTGATTGGTTTCAGGACCATCTAACGTGGCACAGACTATGACTGGGCGATTTAGTTCTTCATCTAAGAACTCATATCTTAAATTCTTAGGTAACTCCTTAAGCTCTATTGATGGTTTTTTCGGACATGGCATATGATCTGGGGTAAGTGCCAAGCATTCGTAAAGACTGTTATCAATGTAAAGTTTAGATAATCGTTCGAATCCGTCGTCCTCCATAATGGGGATCGAAGGTAGTTTGATGATTTCCACATGATCTAATTCTCTTATGCATTCATCAATTATATCAATGACATAACATGAGTCATCTATGGCCGGTGCATTTAAGAATTGGGATAGTATGAATTCTATTTTTTCATTACCCACCTCGAATGTCATTTTTCCTTTTTTGACATCAATTATAGCTCCAGCTGTTGATAAGAAGGGTCTACCTAAAAGGATTAGGATCTCATCGTCTTCCTTAATGTCCATTACTACGAAATCTGTCAGAATATAAAGTTGACCAAGTCTTACTGGGACGTCTTCCAAAATGCCATTTGGATACTTAACTGATCTGTCGGCTAATTGGAGAGACATCCTAGTTGGTTGTATTTTTCCTAGGTTTAACCTTTTACAAACGGCTAAAGGCATTAAGCTTACACTTGCTCCTAAGTCCAGAAGTGCTTTATCTATAACTTGGTTTCCCAAAACACAAGGTATAGAAAAACTTCCTGGGTCTTTCTCTTTCTTAGCAAGCTTATTCTCCGTGATTTGGTTACATTCTATAGGTTTAGGATATTCTAATCTTCGTTTGTTGGTTAGAATGTCTTTAAGGAATTTGGAATAAGATGGTATTTGGGTAATAGCTTCGGTGAATGGAATCTCTACATGGAGTTTCTCAATCACTTTTATGAATTTCTTATATTGGTTATCCAATTTGGTTTGTTTAAGTCTTTGTGGGTATGGAATCGGAGGTTTGTAAGGAGGAGGTGGTACATAAACTTTTTCATTCTCTTCTCTTTCCTTCTCCTTAACTTCCGTATCTTTAGATTTCTCAGGTTCCACTGATTTCTCAACTTCTTTCTCAGGTGTGGTCACAACCTTTTTTCTAGGAGGTTCTGGATTATTCAACCTAGGGTTTATAGGCCCATCGTAAGTGGTCCCGCTCCTTAGGGCTATAGCATTAGCATGCCCTTTAGGGTTAGGTTGAGTTTGTCTAGGGAATTGCCCTCCAGGTGTAACATGAGTAGATTGTTGTTGTGCTACTTGAGAGATTTGGGTTTCAAGCATTTTGTTATGAATAATTACAGAATCGAGTTTAGTACCCAACTGAGTAATTAGTCCATTTATGTGAATGTTTTGATTCATGAACTCCTTGTTCTGTTGTAATTGAGCTGAGATGAATTCGTCCACCTTTTTCTCAAAATTTGACTTCTAAGGAGCATATGTTGCAGATTGGTTGGGTCTTTGAGTTTGGAAACCGGGAGGTCTTTGAGGTATCTCTCCCAAGTGTCGAAAAGTGATTCTCCCTCGCTTTGGGTGAATCGGGTTATTTGGTTTCGTAAGACAACAGTTTTACTCGGTGGAAAGTATCTAGCAAGGAATACTTTCTTTAGGTCATTACTTGTGGTTATAGAGTTGGCTGGAAGGGAATCTAACCATGATCGGGCTCTATCTCTGAGAGAAAATGGGAATAGTCTTAGACGTATTGCCTCAGGAGGAGCTCCGTTCGCTTTTAATGTATCGACTAGTTGAATAAAGACTTTAAGATGTTGGTTCGGGTTTTCCGTAGGAAGACCTGCGAACTGGTTCTGTTGAACTAATTGTAACAGAGATGGTTTTAATTCGAAGTTATTGGTTGGTATAGTTGGGTTAACTATACTAGAATGTGGTTCTTCGTTAGAGGGTAAGGCGAAATCCTTAAGAGGTTTAGCGTTTTCTTCTTCTGCCATTGCTCTTTTGAGTTTTCGAAGTAAAAGACGAGCTCGGGTGTAACGTTCAGGTTCTTCTAAAGGATCAACTAAGTTTTCGGTACTGCGAGTTCTTCGCATTTACCGGCTAAGGGATGCCTTAGTCTAGACGGTGTAGCAATAGGGTACGAAATTTTGATGAAATTGGTCCCCGGTAACGGCGCCAAAAACTTGATGCGTGTTATCCGCAAGTATACGGATTGCGTCAGAGTAATATAAAAGATTTATCGTTCCCACAGAGACCAATGTCAATCTATCGATTACTATTGTTACGTTGTTTATCTAAGGCTAATGAATATCGGGGTTAAAGCTTTCTACTGAACGAAATTATAAATAAATCGGGTAGATACTATACTGGGATGTAATTCACATCAATCAAACAATACTCCTATCATCTAATTAGTAATACTTATGGGGCAATGTTTTCTTCTTTGAAAAAGAGTTAATTAAAAAGGATCCGCCGCGTTAGCGTGATCGGAACCGGACCTAACTTTTAATCTATACCAGCCGCTCACGCTGCACCGGTCGCTCCTTGCGTTAAAGTGATAAAGACCTTTTTTATGTAATTACCTCTAAGACTTAGTTAAAAAGTGCTTTCGATTGAAAATATTTTATACCAAAGGGTTTCCGGCATATGCTCGGCCAACCGGATCCTAAATCTATAAACGCGTCCGAAAATAGTTTTAAAATTTCTTTCTAATAATATAAAACTTTCCTAGTTAATCAATAAAGTGCTTCCGCTGTATTTATTGATTAAAAACTAACAAACTCTTTTCTAAAATGCCGGACGGCTTTCGATCTTACCTGATCTAGTCACAGTTATTACGTGAACAAAAGCACGTCTCATTTACGTAATAACCGATCAATTGAAGTTCAGAAGAGTTTAATTTAAAATCAAAAGCAGCCCCTAAAGTATATCTAAAGAAATGACATATGGAGTACCGTCAGAACGACAATCCTCACATCCCAGCAAAAGGGATTTAGCTAGACATAGTAATAGAGAACATAAAAATAAATCGATTAACAAAATAAGACATATTCAAAGTAAAGACGTGCGTAGTGTGAGAGTGTATTTCGAGAGGGTGAACACAAGTGTCACGCTTAAGTTCAGTTTCGAGCAACACAGATCACACAGATAAATAGAATAATAAGATAAATGCAGAGACGGAAAATAAACGAATATAAAGCAGTGCAGGAAAATAAATTAATATAAAAGCGATGCGGGTAAAATAAATTATATTTTAAAAAAGAAACCTGCTCCAAAGCGGAGACTGAATCTGGTACAAACGCTGGAAAATAAACTGCGGAAAGTAAATAGCTCCTAACTATGATTGCTCCAATTCAACTTACAACTATAGTGCAACAACCCTTCGATTTGGAGGATTATTTCTTTACAAAGTGAACTCTATGCCTATGTTGAGAAACTAAGATTGGATGCTATGAAAGTGAAAATACAAGTCCTTATATAGGAAAATCGTAGATGTAACTGCCTCTAACCATAATGAAAAAGCGTTTTAAAAACTAAATTCTTCAGGTGTAACTGCCAAAAACATTTTAGACCGTTTCCCCTTTATAACTGTCGGCGTCCGCCGACCCCTGCCCCGCGTCCGCCGAGTGTGTTTTGGACGGTGAAACATCTTTTGTGACCGTTGGCGTGTGGGTGAAGTCATTATGCCAATGGCGTCCTCCTTGGCGTCCGCTGAGTGAAACGGCTAGTGCACAGTTTACACAAGAAATCTTCATTTTAGCTCTGTTTTGCCTTGTTTTCTCACTGTAAGCTCAAATCAGGCAATGTATTTGAAAGTAAAACAAAATACCATAATAGCAAAGGAAAATAACAAATAAACAACTAAAATTATGTAAAATCGGAGCCAAATATACAGTGTATTTTTGTGTTATCCAATTCTCCCACACTTAAACCTTTGCTTGTCCTCAAGCAAACTCTGATAAGTAAACAAAAGAAAAATAGCAAACATGCACATATCCGATCTGGGCTAGGGACTTAAGTTTAATCAATAATACATTAGTAGGTACTAACTCATGAACCAGGGGTATCATAATGACACTTTCCGCGATTTGCGGGCATAAGTTTCTCTCCTATACAAACCAATCCAAACTATGATATTATACTTAGGCCTATCTTACTCATTCCTTTCTTACCCTTTTTCATTCAAGCGCAGTCACATTAAGCCCGTTGTCTTTTACTCGCATGGTGAACATAACCTGTGGTAATCCTGATCCTTTTTATCAATGATTTGACACTTTTTACCAATTCTTTTCTTTTTTTTTTATGTATTTTTTCTTGCAAAATTTTTTCTTGAAGGTACTTGAACATCTTCTTGAAAAAATTTTCTTTATTATTTTTTTTCTTTTTCTTTGGCCGGATCTTACCTATTTGCATCGGTTTGTCACTTAGCGGTGGTTAAGATGGTGCTGACTGGTAAAATAAACTACTTAAGGGTTAGTGATGAAGGGTGAGGTTTTAAGGCCACTGTATAATAAAAATCTAGATAAGCTCATATAATTGAGAAACTTACGGTGTGAAAACGATATCGATTTTTCAAATAGCTTTCCCAAGCCTTTGCAATCGATCTTACTTGTCCTAATAGCCCAAATTATCAAAATTAATGTTGTTTCTTTGTTAAAATTTTTTTTGTTAAGGCTTAAGAATTGGAAGAATAGATAAACTACACAAAAATGGCTCGTAAAAACTAAACTATACTAGAAAACATTAAATAAAACAAAACATAAAACAACTAAAAACAGTAAATATCTCCTCCCACACTTAAACCGAACATTGTCCTCAATGTTTCGTTAAAAGTGAGAAAGGGATAGGTGAAACCTGGTACTCAATCATGTCGGCCACTGGGGCCATCTCCACCATGCTCTGGACGTCTGGGACGACGGCTCCTACTGCGGTGTCGGGTAGTATGTGACAGCTCCATCTGCTCAATTCTCTCGATTAGAGAGGTATTTTGATCTCTTAGTGCTTGGAAACCCTCAAGAGTGGATTTCTGTGACTCCCGCATAAAATCGATCATCTCCTGCTGTTGTTGGTACATGGCATAGAATAGGCCATCACGCTCTTCTTCTCTGGCTTGTTGTGCTTGCCACATTTCTTGAGTGATGTAAAATTCGGAAGAGGTGCCTGCAGAATAATCAGTAACAGGTGGTGTGTGTGCAGGTGATACATGAATGGGAGACTGCTCCATATGGTCATATTCATCATCTGTCTCATTTCCTTCCTCCTCGGGGACGTTTGGAAGTAACGGGCCTAAAATCGGAGCAGCCTTCAAATCATAGAGCCAGTTTTCTCTTTTGCGCACATCAGTGCGTGTTGAACACGGTAAGGC
The DNA here is from genome assembly GCA_022829125.1 of Lathyrus tuberosus. Taxonomy (NCBI): domain Eukaryota; kingdom Viridiplantae; phylum Streptophyta; class Magnoliopsida; order Fabales; family Fabaceae; genus Lathyrus; species Lathyrus tuberosus. The sequence continues at coordinate 2,682,008 of JALAZF010000118.1, read as the reverse complement.
GACACTTGGGATGGCAACATTGCGAACCATAAGGATATAGCCTCCTTCCGGCCTCGTTTTGCATAAACGCATGTCTCGCAGGAATTTTAAATCAATGGTGCGAGGAGGAAGTGGTTCCAATGTGGCCAACTCAGCGTCCAGGTGGAGGGCTCGTGCAATGAAGGTAATCAACCCTCCAAATGACACGGTGTTGCCCTTTTTCTCAATTGCCCTCATATGTGATATCATAAATGGCACAGGATTTAATCTTCTTCTAAGTAAAGCAGCCTATAAAAATATAAATTCTTTGGAATTCATCTTGTTAGAGTTTTCACGAGCAAAAATAGTATCAGCTATTAAAAGGCGGAATACCCGTATAGCCGGGTTATGAATGTCAGAAGCCAAATTTCCATCAAAGGAGCAAGTGGTTTGTCCTGAGATGTTTTTCCACAGTTGAAAGGCTTCAGTTGACCAATTTGTGTCTATGGGTGCCTCACATGATGCACCATTCCCAAAATGGAATCCTAATAACTCAGCAAGTGCATCAGTAGTGTAAATGTATTCAACATTGAACATCCAAAATCTCATTGTGCCTACTGTGCTGGCAGTGTTCTCTCTGACAGTGTACTCCAAAGAATTCAAAAATTCGTGGGTTAGCCTTTCGTAGGTAGGCTCCTTGCGAATAAAAATATTCTCTAATTTCAAATTTTGTAATAGATAAAATACGCTAAATCTTATACCAAGGCTATGCAGACAATTATCATTAACGTACCTTGTTGCAAGAATGTTGTGTGTCCGCAATTTCTCCCATTTCTCCCATTGCTTGACTCCGTCATTTCCATCTCGAAAAATTATGTTTTCTTGGTTCTCCGCTGCCATTGTTGAAGAGAAATGAAGGTTTGGTGATGGAAAATGGGTAATTTATGTTTTTGGTAGATTTTGGTGAAATCTATGATTTTTATAGAGATAATGTGTAATGGAAGGTGTAATGGTAGTGGGGAAGTTATGAAATGGGTATTTTAATGGTTTAATGGGGTTTAATGGTGATTGAAATCGATTTTTATGGAGGTAGAAGATGAAGAGAGTGGCAAAAATGGGTGTTTTCTTATTCTGGTGCGTTTTAGAACCCAGAACGTCTCCGCGTTCGCCGAGGGGGGGTCCGCGTCCGCGGACTGTGAAAATTAGGCTGGCACGGATTTGGGCCCTAGTTGGTTCATAAATCTCTCCTTGGGGGTGTTTATAGCATATTGGTACATGAAAGAAATATAGAGAATATTTTATTTATTATTTTATATATTTGTAAATGTAGGATTTAAATAACCGTTATTTTTATTTATTTTTTATTTTTTATTTTTTTTATTTTTATTATTACTTTTAAATTGAATGAATAGAAAATTATATATAACCAATGAAATGATGTAGATATTTATTATAATTTGGAATAATATAACACTCGCAAAAAAAAACATACGGTTTGCCATAAATCTAGTAACCATGGAAAATAAAAACTACTAATGGTCTGATAATAAAGATAATAACAATAATGGTAGAAATGCGGTAAAGGTAAAGATAAATGATCATAAAAGCATGTGGTAAGTCTCTTCCACAAAAAATGCGAGTTATGCTCCAGAGCTCCTGAATATCCCCTAGGCAGACTGACGACGGACACCCTGAGTCATGTGAGGACAAGGTGTCCGTGCCTCTGCAAGCTGGCGTTTGAGATCGCAAATCTCCTACTCCAAAAGATCATATGATGAAACATTTGTTGCGTCTGAGATCTCTATCTGTAATGTAAGCTCGGCGCATTCTTCGCAAAGAGAAATGATCTCCTTGCGCATAGCGTCCAGTTCAGCATATATGTTCCTGCGTTGCAGATTAACGTTAGAGGAATAAACGGTAGTCCTTTCGGGATAGGGTGAAGGGTGGTACTCAGGCACAGGGTGGTTCCTTGGTTTGACGGGTGTCTCGTCTTGGCCTTCTAAGGCGTATGACCAGTTAGCTCTATCATGGACACTTGTTCGGGTATGGTTTGGCAAACCAAAGTGGTGAATGACTTCGTTGTCTATCAGGAGCTTAAAGTTATCTGTACTGAAGAATGATCTCCTGATAAGACCACGGTCAAGGCAGTGATGAATGTCAATCAAGGTGTACCCACAATGAGAGGTGAGATGAGTTAGCTTATTGGCTAAACCCAGGGCATAAGCTATATGTGTAATAGTACCGCCAACATGGATCGGTCCTCTGGAAGATGCAGCATTCAAATATAGGTTGTAAATCAGAAAATTTCCACTGGCTAATGGTCGTGATTCAGCAGTACAAAAGAGCATCAGAATCTCTTCTGCTGTAACTTGGTTCTCAGTTTCACTTCTACCAAAGAAAGTCTCAGCTAGGGTCATTTGGAAATAACGGAAAGCTAGATTGTGGATTTTGGTTGCTAATTGGGTGGAAGGATCAGGTCCTCCTCCACCGGTGATTTTGCTCCAGAATAGGTCGAGCTCATCTTGCATAACATTGGTTTCATGCATAAAATGGATTGAGTCCGAACTATATTGAAAACCAAGTATTCTAGCAAAATCTCTGTGGTTAAGGGCATACTCATTTCCAAATAATCTGAATCTTATGCTTCCACTGTTGTAACCTTTTCCACTATAAGGGTCATAAATGAGTGAACTGAGGAATTCTAAGGTCAGATGCTTATAAGTTACATTCATAGTTTCAGAATACTCATCCCACTGGAGCTGGTGACAGAGGTACCTTACACTAGCCTCAATACCTAAAGCTGTTAGACAGTTTGGGTCAGGGTACCTAGTGGGTAGGATTTGTCTCTCAGAAAGGACTACGTATTTCTTCCTTTGTTCGTCATCTCTGAACACAATGTGCATATCATCATAGCTCTGCATCCTCCAAAGAAAGTTAGTGTGAAATGTCTGAGATGATGTTATCTGTAACCTGTAAATATAGACAATGCATAAGTCAATCACGTTTAGAATATAATATAAATAATAAATAAATAAAATCTTTTCTGAAATAAATTCTAAGCATAAATAAGAAAAATAACGAAAAGAAAATCGTGGGGTGCCTCCCACGCAGCGCTTGTTTAACGTCGTTAGCTTGACGATTGAAGAACTTACGCTGTGGATGTTGCTACATATGGGTCTATCAGAGTGTGACCAGAGTAGTAGGTAGGGATGTCACCTCCATAGTAGGGTTTCAATCTTTGTCCATTCACTAGGAAGGGACTACACGAATGATTTGCAATTTCAAATGCTCCAGATTTCAGGACTTTGGTGACCTCATAGGGTCCAGTCCATCTTGAGCGTAACTTACCTGGAAACAATCGTAACCTAGAGTTGAAAAGAAGTACAGGATCGCCTATGTTGAACTCTTTTTTGATAATCTTTTTGTCATGCCATGCTTTGGTTCTCTCTTTATAAATTATGGCATTTTCATAAGCATTTCGGCGTAATTCTTCTAATTTATGAATATCTAGAATTCGTTTGTCTCCAGCTGTTAAGTAATCCATATTAAGGGTTTTTATGGCCCAGTAGGCCTTATGTTCAAGCCCAAAGGGTAAATGACAGGATTTTTCGTAGACTAATTGATAAGGGGTTGTTCCTATAGGGGTTTTGAAAGCGGTCCTATAAGCCCACAAGGCTTCTTGTAGCTTTAAAGACCAATCTTTTCTAGAGATTGATACGGTTTTCTCTAAGATTTGTTTTATTTCCCTATTTGAGACCTCAACTTGTCCACTAGTCTGTGGGTGGTACGGTGTGGCTACTCGGTGTTTCACTCCGTATTTCTTTAATAGGTTCTCAAATATCCTAGATATGAAATGTGATCCTCCATCGCTTATAACCAATCGAGGTACTCCAAACCTAGGGAAAATATAGTTTTTAAAAAGTTTAATAACTACACGAGTATCGTTGGTGGGTGCAGCTATGGCTTCAATCCACTTGGATACATAATCAACGGCTACTAAGATATACTTGTTTCCCATCGAAGATGGAAAAGGTCCCATAAAATCTATACCCCAAACATCGAAGATTTCCACCTCCTGAATATTTTTCAAAGGCATTTCGTCCCTCCTTGAGACGTTCCCAGTGCGTTGGCATCTGTCACATCTTACAATGTAGGCATGAACATCGCGCCATAACGTTGGCCAGAAAAGACTTGCTTGAAGTATTTTAGCGCATGTTTTGGACGAGCCTAGATGTCCACCATAAGGTGAAGAGTGACAATGTTTAATTATATTTTCAACTTCTTCTTCAGGGACACAGCGATGGAAAATGCCATCTGCGCCTCTCTTGAATAGAAGGGGTTCGTCCCAATAGAAGTGTTTTATGTCATGAAAGAACTTCTTCTTCTGTTGGTAATTTAGATCAGGGGGTATGATATCAGCTGCTAGATAATTAACAAAATCTGCATACCAAGGTACGGTTGTCATTCTGAATGCTTTTTCAATGTCTACGTCTAAATAAGGGTCAGGATAATCATCATGGATGGTTCTAACTGCTCCTACAAATCTATCGTACGCGAAATCATCATTGATAGGAACAAGATCTGGTTTTAAATATTCAAGCCTTGAGAGGTGGTCTGCGACCACATTTTCAGTGCCTTTCTTGTCTCGAATTTCCAAATCGAATTCTTGAAGCAAAAGGATCCAGCGTAGTAATCTAGGCTTAGCGTCCTTTTTGCTTAATAGATATCTGATCGCAGCATGATCAGTGTAGACTATGATTTTCGCTCTTACTAAATAGGATCGGAATTTGTCGATTGCAAAGACTACTGCCAGGAGTTCCTTCTCGGTTGTGGCATAATTTAGCTGAGCCGCATCCAAAGTTCTACTGGCGTAGTAAATTACATGGAGTTTCTTATCCTTCTTTTGTCCCAAAACAACGCCTATAGCGTAATCACTAGCATCGCACATAATTTCAAAAGGTTAATTCCAATCAGGTGGTTGAATTATAGGTGCGGAAATTAGTGCTTGTTTTAGGTACTTAAAGGCTTCAAGACATTTATCATCAAATTTGAATTCGGCGTCTTTCATAAGTAAGTTGGTTAATGGTTTAGTTATTTTGGAGAAGTCTTTAATGAAGCGTCGGTAGAAACCGGAGTGTCCATGAAAACTTCGGATTTCTCTAATGGTTTTGGGTGGTTGAAGGTTTTCTATAACTTCTATTTTAGCTTTATCAACCTCAATGCCTCTTTCGGACACTATGTGTCCTAGTACTATGCCTTCAGTCACCATAAAATGGCATTTTTCCCAGTTTAGAACAAGGTTGACTTCTACGCATCTTTCCAGGATTTTCTCGAGGTTTGTTAAACAGTTTTTAAAACTGGATCCACATACCGAGAAATCGTTCATAAATACTTCCATGATCTCATCAAGGAAATTTGCGAAGATTAACATCATACAGCGTTGGAAGGTAGCTGGGGCATTGCATAGTCCAAATGGAATTCGTCTGTAAGCAAATGTTCCATAGGTACATGTAAAGGTTGTTTTCTCCTGATCGTCAGGGTGAATGGGTATTTGAAAAAATCCTGAGTATCCGTCTAAATAACAAAAGTAAGAATGCCTAGCTAAACGTTTGAGCATTTGATCAATGAATGGAAGCGGGAAGTGATCTTTCCTAGTTACCTTATTGAGTTTTCTGTAATCGATACACATTCGCCAACCATTTTCCACACGTTTGGCTATTTGTTCTCCTTTTTCGTTTTGTACAACTGTGACACCTCCTTTCTTAGGTACCACATGTACGGGGCTTACCCATTTACTATCAGATATTTGGTATATTATTCCAGCCTCTAACAACTTCAACACTTCTCTTTTTACAACGTCACTCATTATAGGATTTATCCTTCGTTGATGTTCTCTTGAGGGTTTAGCGTCCTCCTCCAGCATAATTCGGTGCATACACACAAAAGGACTTATTCCTTTGAGATCGGAAATTTTATAACCCAGAGCTGAGGGATATTTTCTTAAAACATCTAAGAGTTGATTGGTTTCAGGACCATCTAACGTGGCACTGACTATGACTGGGCGATTTAGTTCTTCATCTAAGAACTCATATCTTAAATTCTTAGGTAACTCCTTAAGCTCTATTGATGGTTTTTTCGGACATGGCATATGATCTGGGGTAAGTGCCAAGCATTCGTAAAGACTGTTATCAATGTAAGGTTTAGATAATCGTTCGAATCCGTCGTCCTCCATAATGGGGATCGAAGGTAGTTTGATGACTTCCACAGGATCTAATTCTCTTATGCATTCATCAATTATATCAATGACATAACATGAGTCATCTATGGCCGATGCATTTAAGAATTGGGATAGTATGAATTCTATTTTTTCATTACCCACCTCGAATGTCATTTTTCCTTGTTTGACATCAATTATAGCTCCAATTGTTGATAAGAAGGGTCTACCTAAAAGGATTGGGATCTTATCGTCTTCCTTAATGTCCATTACTACGAAATCTGTCAGAATATAAAGTTGACCAAGTCTTACTGGGATGTCTTCCAAAATGCCAATTGGATACTTAACTGATCTGTCGGCTAATTGGGGAGACATCCTAGTTGGTTGTATTTTTCCTAGGTTTAACCTTTTACAAACGGCTAAAGGCATTAAGCTTACACTTGCTCCTAAGTCCAGAAGTGCTTTATTTATAACTTGGTTTCCCAAAACACAAGGTATAGAAAAACTTCCTGGGTCTTTCTCTTTCTTAGCAAGCTTATTCTCCGTGATTTGGTTACATTCTATAGGTTTAGGATCTTCTAATCTTCGTTTGTTGGTTAGAATGTCTTTAAGGAATTTGGAATAAGATGGTATTTGGGTAATAGCTTCGGTGAATGGAATCTCTACATGGAGTTTCTCAATCACTTTTATGAATTTCTTATATTGGTTATCCAATTTGGTTTGTTTAAGTCTTTGTGGGTATGGAATCAGAGGTTTGTAAGGAGGAGATGGTACATAAAATTTTTCATTCTCTTCTCTTTCCTTCTCCTTAACTTCCCTATCTTTAGATTTCTCAGGTTCCACTGATTTCTCAACTTCTTTCTCAGGTGTGGTCACAACCTTTTTTCTAGGAGGTTCTGGATTATTCAACCTAGGGTTTATAGGCCCATCGTAAGTGGTCCCGCTCCTTAGGGCTATAGCATTAGCATGCCCTTTAGGGTTAGGTTGAGGTTGTCCAGGGAATTGCCCTCCAGGTGTAACATGAGTAGATTATTGTTGTGCTACTTGAGAGATTTGGGTTTCAAGCATTTTTTTATGAGTAATTACAGAATCGAGTTTAGTACCCAACTGAGTAATTAGTCCATTTATGTGAATGTTTTGATTCATGAACTCCTTGTTCTGTTGTAATTGAGCTGAGATGAATTCGTCCACCTTTTTCTCAAAATTTGACTTCTACGGAACATATGTTGTAGATTGGTTGGGTCTTTGAGTTTGGAAACCGGGAGGTCTTTGAGGTATCTCTCCCAAGCGTCGAAAAGTGATTCTCCCTCGCTTTGGGTGAATCGGGTTATTTGGTTTCGTAAGACATCAGTTTTACTCGGTGGAAAGTATCTAGCAAGGAATACTTTCTTTAGGTCATTCCAAGTGGTTATAGAGTTGGCTGGAAGGGAATCTAACCATGATCGGGCTCTATCTCTGAGAGAAAATGGGAATAGTCTTAGACGTATTGCCTCAGGAGGAGCTCCGATCGCTTTTAAGGTATCGGCTAGTTGAATAAAGACTTTAAGATGTTGGTTCGGGTTTTCCGTAGGAAGACCTGCGAACTGGTTCTGTTGAACTAATTGTAACCGAGATGGTTTTAATTCGAAGTTATTGGCTGGTATAGTTGGGTTAACTATACTAGAATGTGGTTCTTCGTTAGAGGGTAAGGCGAAATCCTTAAGAGGTTTAGCGTTTTCTTCTTCTGCCATTGCTCTTTTGAGTTTTCGAAGTAAAAGACGAGCTCGGGTGTAACGTTCAGGTTCTTCTAAAGGATCAACTAAGTTTTCGGTACTGCGAGTTCTTCGCATTTACCGGCTAAGGGATGCCTTAGTCTAGACGGTGTAACAATAGGGTACGAAATTTTGACGAAATTGGTCCCCGGTAACGACGCCAAAAACTTGATGCGTGTTATCCGCAAGTATACGGATTGTGTCAGAGTAATATAAAAGATTTATCGTTCCCACAGAGACCAATGTCAATCTATCGATTACTATTGTTACGTTGTTTATCTAAGGCTAATGAATATCGGGGTAAAAGCCTTCTACTGAACGAAATTATAAATAAATCGGGTAGATACTATACTGGGATGTAATTCACATCAATCAAACAATACTCCTATCATCTAATTAGTAATACTTACGGGGCAATGTTTTCTTCTTTGAAAAAGAGTTAATTAAAAAGGATCCGCCGCGTTAGCGTGATCGGAACCGGACCAAACCTTTAATCTATACCAGCCGCTCACGCTGCACCGGTCGCTCCTTGCGTTAAAGTGATAAAGACCTTTTTTATGTAATTACCTCTAAGACTTAGTTAAAAAGTGCTTTCGATTGAAAATATTTTATACCAAAGGGTTTCCGGCATATGCTCGGCCAACCGGATCCTAAATCTATAAACGCGTCCGAAAATAGTTTTAAAATCTCTTTCTAATAATATAAAACTTTCCTAGTTAATCAATAAAGTGCTTCCGCTGTATTTATTGATTAAAAACTAACAAACTCTTTTCTAAAATGCCGGACGGATTTCGATCTTACCCGATCTAGTCACAGTTATTACGTGAACAAAAGCACGGTCTCATTTACATAATAACCGATCAATTGAAGTTCAGAAGAGTTTAATTTAAAATCAAAAGCAGCCCCTAAAGTATTTCTAAAGAAATGACATATGGAGTACCGTCAGAACGACGATCCTCACATCCCAGCAAAAGGGATTTAGCTAGACATAGTAATAGAGAACATAAAAATAAATCGATTAATAAAATAAGACATATTCTAAGTAAAGACGTGCGTAGTGTGAGAGTGTATTTCAAGAGGGTGAACACAAGTGTCACGCTTAAGTTTAGTTTCGAGCAACACAGATCACACAAATAAATAGAATAATAAGATAAATGCAGAGACGGAAAATAAACGAATATAAAGCAGTGCAGGAAAATAAATTAATATAAAAGCGATGCGGGTAAAATAAATTATATTTTATAAAAGAAACCTGCTCCAAAGCGGAGACTGAATCTGGTAGAAACGCTGGAAAATAAACTGCGGAAAGTAAATAGCTTCTAACTATGATTGCTCCAATCCAACTCACAACTATAGTGCAACAACCCTTCGATGAGGAGGATTATTGCTTTACAAAGTGAACTCTATGCCTATGTTGAGAAACTAAGATTGGATGCTAAGAAAGTGAAAATACAAGTCCTTATATGGGAAACTCGCAGATGTAACTGCCTCTAACCATAATGAAAAAGCGTTTTAGAAACTAAATTCTTCAGGTGTAACTGCCAAAAACGTTTTAGACCGTTTCCCCTTTATAACTGTCGGCGTCCGCCGACCCCTGCCCCGCGTCCGCCGAGTGTGTTTTGGACGGTGAAACGTATTTTGTGACCGTTGGCGTGTGGGTGAAGTCATTATGCCAATGGCGTCCTCCTTGGCGTCCGCTGAGTGAAACAGTTAGTGCACAGTTTACACAAGAAATCTTCATTTTAGCTCTGTTTTGCCTTGTTTTCTCACTGTAAGCTCAAATCAGGCAATGTATCTGAAAGTAAAATAAAATACCATAATAGCAAAGGAAAATAACAAATAAACAACTAAAATTATGTAAAATCGGAGCCAAATATACAGTGTATTTTTGTGTTATCAAATTCTCCCACACTTAAACCTTTGCTTGTCCTCAAGCAAACTCTGATAAGTAAACAAAAGAAAAACAGCAAACATGCACATATCCGATCTGGGCTAGGGACTTAAGTTTAATCAATAATACATCAGTAGGTACTAACTCATGAACCAAGGGTATCGTAATGACACTTTCCGTTTTGGTGAGCCTCAATCCTATGGTGGGGATTGGATGCGAGTAGCTGATTCCTATGGCAATGGAATTAGTGAAGCGTTATCTATGGTGATGGTAACAATATTTTGGTGAGCCTCGATCCCATTGTGATGGATCGGGTTATAGCAGATAGTTCCAGGTGGGAATCGGTGAAGCATTGCCTATGGTGATGGTGACGATTTTTGGTGGGCTCTGATCCTATGGTGGGGATCGGAGCGAATGAACCTGAGAGTTCACTATTGGTACCACATGAATTGAGTCTGGCTGTGAGTCTTATTGCATTGCATATTGGTTTCTTTTTTTGTTGTTCTTGAATGTTGTAGTAGCATGTTGGATGTTGTTGTTATATGTTATACTTGTATGTTGAATGTTGTAGTTGTATGCTGGATATTGTTGTTGAAGTGTGGAATGGGTGATGTGCATGTGATAATTTGTTGCATACTTATTTATCATGCTTTCTTTCATATAATTAAGATATCTCACATCCACGCGGGTAACGTGCAGATAATCCGCAGTAGGAGCTCAGATGTGAGTGGAAGATGAAGTCTTCCATTTAGTCTTTTAGTTTGGCGTCTGCTCTGATATATAACACTAAGGCTATGGAATGTTATGCTTTCTTATGTTTTTGTTTGCTTGAGATTTTTGATATCTCTTAGCTTTGGTTATTTTGTTTAGATGAAAACCATGCTTATGCTTGGAATAATTATCTTGTTGATGTTTCCACTATTTTAATAAAATTTGAAGTTTTGATAATCTTTTAGTATTGTTATTGTTGTTAAATAATTTTAAAAGTGATGTGTTGCATACCATGTATATGGGCAGGTTTTGTTGGATGGTGGCATCCTAAATATGTTTTTGTGAAATTTTTACTCTGATTTTTATTTAATTATGCAGGGAATATTTAGGGTGTTACAAGTTTCACTGATTTTCTTGGTCTACAAGCAAAGCAACTAAGTGACATTTTTGCTAAAGCCTTAGATGTTGTTAATTTTGAAAAACTAAGGGGTGTTATTGATAATTGCATGAGTGAAATCTAATGGAAATTAATTCAAGAGAAGCGTGCTAGAATAAAAAGAAAGTTTCTCTCTCTTATGATCACTGCATAACGTCAAATAAGGGAAGTCTTTTCAAATTCAAATTTTTCTCACAACTACTCTTTTCTCACACACAAAAATTACCTACCACTCACTCTTTATTGTTCTAGCACATTTGTTCACCTTCATCTCTCTCAAGTTCCTCAAATCCGTTAAAATATGAGCCAAAAAGATAATGAAGCTAAATCATCTGAACCCAAACATGTTTCTAATTCGTATGTGTTCAAAATGCTAGGAGTCAAGATGGGGGATAAAGCAACATTAAAGAAAACTAGGGTTTATGGATCAAACAACATTGCCGATCAACCTGAAAGGATTCTAAACCATGTACCTCTACAAATGGTTATTGTTGTTGTTGATATTTAAACAAATAAATAAAAGAGTGTTGCCACCAAGAAGAATAAATCATCTAAAAAGGTTAGTACCACTTAAAAGGAACCACCTATGAATGTTCATAAACTTATTGAATCTATGAATATTCTAAGGAAGATGATTCCATTACCACTGAAAAAGCATTGATCATGCTAAAACCACTCTTGATGAACCATACGTTGAATCACATGCTGATTCACATGTTGAACCAAATGTTGAAACATGTGTTCTAGTGAACCACATGCTGAACCCCCTACTGAACCAATTATGGATATTCACGTATTTGACACTCTTCTGGAAGATACTTCCTTTAAAGATTGGAGTGATGTAGAACCTCATCATGTAGACGTTGAGTCTCAAAGTAAAAGGGTAAAGATAAACAAACTATTAATACTCTTGTTGTTAACTCATATCTGGATAATATCTTGAATGAAAACCATGAGTCCAATGAAGAATTTAGGAATAAAGATCCTCAAAATGAAGATTCTAAGAGTTAAGGTAAAAGGAATGAAGAATCTGGTGAGGATGAGGATATTTCCATTGCCAATATCATGAAGATGAATATTGGAAGTGTTATGAAGCATCAAGAGAAAGTTGCAGAAAATGAAGTGGTGAATTTTGATGAAGAAACTGAGACTCATGAATAACCTGTAGTGATAGTAATGAGGAGTATTACTAAGTTTGTATTTGGTAGAGTTACAAATAAGAAGAAGCTTAAAGTTATTACACCTAAGTCTGCAATGAAGAACATTGAGAAGGCGAAGCAGAAATATCCTATAAAATGGACTTTGAAAAAGAAGAATAAAGTAGAAGAAAATGCTGCTGAGAAAAAAGTCTCTAAAGAGAAAATTGTGCAAATAAGTGACTCTGAGGCAGATGATGAGCCAGATCTACTGGACATTATGACCTTTTCTAGGAGAAAGATTGGAGGAAAAAGGATTCCTATTAATATTCCAAGTGCTCCCTTGGATAATGTATCTTTCCACTCAGAAGCAAGTGTGCAGAAATGGAAGTATGTTTTCAGAAAAGAATTGCTCATGAAAGAGAGCTTAGCAAAGAAGCTTTTGATTGTCAATAAATTATGGATCTGCTAAAGGATGTTGGACTAATGAATATTGTGTCAGATATTAGTCCTTGTTATGAGAAATTGGTCAAGGAGTTCATTGTCAACATATCCAGTGAATTCAAGGTTGATGGAAGCAAAGAATTTAGCAAGATGTATGTAAGAGGTTGCTGTGTGAAATTCTCTCTTGAAATCATTAATGAATATTTAGGGAGATTCAAGACTGAAAAATCTGATGAAGTACTGTCCATTGACTAAGTTGAAAAAGAAATTACAGTTGGGTAAGTCAAGTAATGGCCAAAGAAAAGTTTACTCTCTTTTGGAAAGCTAAGTGTAAAATATGCAGTGCTAAACAGGATTGGTGCAACCAATTAGTCACCCACTAACCATAATTCAAGCATAACTTTAGTCCTGACCAAGTTGATCTTTCTAGTAGGAACCAAGTCCAAGCTAAATTTTGGATAGTATGTATTTGATGAAACCATGAAACATGATGATTCCTTTGTTGTGAAGCTTCCCATAACTTTTCCATGTTTTATCATAGGAAAATTTTGAACCAACACCCTAATATTGTGCATGCTGAAGAAATTAAGAAAAAAAAAGGCAGTGCCTCTGATTCTTTACTACAGACTGTTTGTTGGAACACATGTTCAAGACATTATGGTGTTAAGAAATCAAGATATAGTTGGTGATGAAAATTATTTACCTTTATCCAAATCCACCAAGAAGGATGTTCTGCTTGAACTCAAGAAAGTCTCAAAATCCTTTGAACAGTTTATTATCAGAGAAATCCATTCTGACATCTGTACTCTAGGCCTTAGAATGTTCACCATAAAATGGTACCAAACTTTTTCCACAGGAGAAAGAGTAGAATAACTATCAGAAGGGCCTTTGTTACAATGATGATATGTAAATCACTTTTCGAGCTATTATAACAAACAGAATCAGACAATCATTTTGCTTATTCTGATGAATATGAGCATTGGCCCAAAAGGTTTTTCATAAAATTTAAAAAATTGTGAAGACGTAATCGTTGTCAATTCATTAACAAGGAGCTGTAAGTTTCTTTTTAGAAAATCTAGATATAAAACAATCTTCTTTAATGAGCTACGAGGACATTTTGAAGAAGAATTATTAAGATGAAGAATTGAATTCACAGAATTATCTTATGTAGAAGACAATCTATGAAAAAAAATCAAGTTAGCAACATATCACATAAAATGCTAGAATTTAGTAAGTATGTAATAAAATGTTTGGACGGCCTTAAGTATGAATAAAAACAAGTTAAAATCTTTGTCAGAACACTCCCCTTTTAATGAACCAAACTTTTTAGAGTAGATTCAGAAAAATCAGAGTATTAAAACAAGGATTTTATTTTATCGGAACTTAAGAATTAGTCCAATAGTTAAGTCAAAGCAAATAGCAAAACTTGTTACTGCATGCTTTAAATAAAGAAGTCAAGGAAGAAAGATATCCTGTGACCCCTATTCAGACTTAAAGACCATACTTTAAGAAACTATCAGAAGTAATTCAACTGAGTGCTAACAGATTCCAACGAACATTCCAATACACCATTCAGAGAACAAGCATTTATTCTACGACATATACCATGTTTAGATTTTTCTTTATGAAATAAAATTGATTGATGGCCAAGGGTTTTGTAAATATATCAGCCCATTGAAGTTCAAAATCAATGAACTGAATATCTATTACACCCTTTTGAACATAATCCCTTATAAAGTGATATTTGATTTCAATATGCTTGGTTCTAAAATGCTGAATTGGATTCTTTGTTAGACAGATAGCAGCATTATTATCACAAAAGATTGGAATTTTATTTCTAAAAATATGATAGTTTTCAAGTTGATATTTCATCCAGAGTAGTTGAGTGCAACAATTAGCAGCTGAGATGTATTCTGCTTCTGCTGTGGACAAAGCAATAATTGTTTGTCTTTTACTACCCCAAGAGATAAGGTTTTCACCTAAAAAATGTCAGGAACCACTAGTGGACTTCCTTTAAATTCTATCTCTAGCATAGTCAGCATCACATAATCCAACCAATTTATAATCTGAGGACTTTTTATATAGAAGCCCAAGATTTAATGTTCCTTTCAGATACCTAAAGATTCTCTTAACAGCAGTCTCCCTAGGATCTGCTTGGAACCTTGCACATAAATATACACTGAATAAGATATCAGGTCTAGAAGCAGTGAGATAGAGTAAGGAACCTATCATACCTTAATATTTGATTGGATCCACTTTGGAACTGCACTCTTCAGCACCAAGGATACATGTAGGATGGATAAGAGTTGACAAGACTTTGCAATCATCAAGATTGAATTTTTCAAAAACTCATTTGTATACTTAGACTGGTGAATGTAAATACCTTCAGACTTCTGATTGATCTGAATACCAAGAAAGTATTTTAATTCACCCATCATGCACATCTCAAATTCAGCCTGCAAATTCTTGGAAAACTCTTGACAAAGAGATGCATTAGTGGAACAAAAAATTATGTCATCAACATAAATTTGAACAATCTAGATTTTATCCTTCAAAGTTTTCCTGAAAAGTGTAGTGTAAGCCTTTCCTTTATTAAAACCATTTTTAAGCAAAAAATTACTCAATCTTTCATACCAAGCTCTTGGAGCTTTCTTAAGACCATAAAGTGGTTTTTTTAAGCTTGTAGACATGATTTGGATTATTTAAATCAATAAATCCTGGAGGTTGTTTGACATACACTTCCTCAGTAATGACTCCATTCATAAAAGAACTTTTAACGCCCATTTGATAGAGAATTATGTCATGGTTGATGGTATATGAGGGAAGTAGTCTTATGGCTTCTAACCTTGTAACATGAACAAAGGTTTCAAAGAATTCTATTCCCTCCTGATGACTATAGCCTTGAGCCACAAGTCTAGGTTTATTTCTAATAACTTCACCAAGTTCGTTAAGTGTGTTTCTGAAGACCCACTTGGTCCAAATGATGTTTTTCTCTTGTGGTCTTGGAACAAGATCCCACACATCATTTCTTTGAAACTGATTGAGTTCATCTTGCATAGCCAAGATCCAACCATTATCAGCTAAGGCATCATCAACAGAAGAAGGTTCAATTAGAGAAATAAGTCCAATCATTGAGTGATCATTTCTGAAGGCAGATCTAGTTCTCAATGGTTCTTCCTTATTACCAATTATCACTTCTTCTGGATGAGATGATTTATACTTAAATGATCTCTTAGGTTGAACAGAGGCTTCTGAGCCATTGTGAGCAATCACTGAATCAGTAAAAGAAGGACTAGTTGGAGTAACTTCAGTTTTTGCAGCTTCTGGTATGGCTTCAGATATAGTGATAGATTCTGAATCATTATTCACTACATATTTTTCTTTAGGGACATATACCACAGAATGTTCTTCATGATTCTGAAATCCTGTATAGAAATCATTTTGAACCATATATTCTGACTTATTATGGTTAGGTAAACTGTCATCAAACTTAACGTGCATAGCATCTTCAACCATTCTGGTTTCAGAGTTGTACACTCAGTATGCTTTTGAGCATTCAGAGTATCCTAAAAAGATACCCTTTTGAGCTTTTGCGTCAAATTTCTTTAGGTAGACCTTGTTATTCAGGATGTAACTGGTACATCCAAATTGATGAAAATAAGAAATACTAGGTCTTTTACCTTTAAATAATTCATATGATGTTTTATTCATATTTGGTGTGATATAAATTCGGTTCTGAATATAACAAGCAGTGTTAACAGATTCTGCCCACAAGTACTTAAGGAGTTTATTTTCATGAATCATTGTCCTTGCCATTTCTTGCAGAGATCTGTTCTTTCTCTCAACAACTCCATTTTGCTATGGAGTTCTGGGAGAAGAGAACTCATAGATAATTCCATATTTTTCACAAAAGGATTCAAATGATTCGTTTTCAAACTCACCCCCATGGCCACTTCTGACCTTTAGAATTTTCAATTCTTTCTCAAATTGTATTTGATTGCAGAAGGTGCTATACACTTCATATGTTTCATCTTTCTATTTGAGAAACTTCACCCAAGTCCATCTTCTAAAATCATCAACTATGACCAAACCATATTTCTTTCCATTGATTGAAGCAGTTCCAATAGGACCAAATAAATCAATGTGAAGCAATTCCAAGGGTCTAGAAGAAGAGACAGTGTTTTTGTTTCTAAAAGAAGTTTTTACAATCTTTCCAACTTGACTTGCTCCACAAAGAGCATCTGAGTGATAATCAATATCTGACAGCCCTTTCACAAGTTTTAGCTTGGAAAGTTTAGAGATTAATCTCCAGTTAGCATGACCTAACGTTTTGTGCCAAACCCATTTTTCACCACTCATTGTCATTAGGCAAATGGCCCTTTGAACAACCAATTCAAAAAGATTGATTTTATAAGCATTCCCTTGTCTTTTCCCTTTGAATCCTATAACTTTATCAGAATTGACAACATAACAGAACTCCTTCTCAAACACTACCTTGCAACCATAATCACAAAACTGGATTATACTAAGTAGATTGTGTTTTAGGCCATCTACAGGCCATAACTTATTAATGATAGTTTGAGAATTACCTATGGTACCTGTTTTGATGATCCTTCCCTTCTGGCCACCTCCAAAACCCACATTTCCTTCCTCTTTCAGATTCAGGGTTTGAAACATACGCCTTTCTCTTGTCATATGTTGTGAGTAACCACTGTCCAAGTACCAGGATTGGCATTCAATATGTTCCTTTGGGCATATCTGCAGCTAAGATTATTTGAGATTTAGGTACCCATACACGTATGGGTCCTTTTGGGTTAGTTTTAACAGATTTTCTCCTAGTTTGTCCCTTTACTTTGTGAGAAGGTTTAACTTTCCTCCTATCATTTTGCTTCAAATTTTTTTGACAAGAGTTATTCTTAACCTTATCAGCAGATTTGACCTTATCTTGAGATTTAGAAATTTTGAACTTTGAAGTCATCATATTATCTGATTTGTCAGATTCTGCTATAGCAGCGCCTTTAAACTTCTGATCAATAGATTCAATTAAATTTATTGCTTTAGTAGTAGGAACAAAATGGTTACTTAACACAGTTTGAGCAATACTAGATGAGCATAAATTTTGAACCATTTTTAAAGAGCTATTACCACTAGAGCAACCTTCATCATATCCTAGTCCTTCCTTATTATTTTTTCCAATTCCATAAATCATAAATGCAAGTTTGGCACTATCAATGCCAGATGTAATGAATTTATGAAACGCATGATCATGTTTACCCATAGATGAACATTCATTTTGAGATACATTAACTTCTTTTAATTCTTCTCTTAAAATGGAGTTATCTCTTCTAAGGATCTTAATCTGACTAGTTTGATTTTTACAATGATCTAGAAGATTGTTAGCACAAGAAATAAATTTAGAGTAAGACAATACCTCATCTTCATTTTCAGACTCAGATAGAAGTTCCTCTTCATATGAGTGAGCCATCAGTGCTAAATTAACATTATCTTCCTTTTCTGACTCTTCTTCATCTAGTTATTCCCATGTTGCCATGAGATTCTTTTTGAACCTGTTTATGAAATTATCCTTATGATAATTTCCTTTTCTCTAGCTGTCCTACATAGGTTCAGGATAATCACTTCTGAAATGTTCTGGTTTGTTGCAATTGTAGCAGATTCTGTCTTCATATTTGAGGTTGATCCTTTTGATGTTTTTAGAGAATCTGCTTCTTCTGGCCATTTTCTGAATTCCTCTGATGAAACAAGCCATATCTTTGTCATTAAATCTTCCATCAGATTCTTTTTCAGATGATTCATCATCTTTACCATTTTTTTTAAGATCTTCTGGCCTTGTCACCAGATTTTTCAGAGGCAGATCTCAATGCGAGAGATTTAAAATTTTTAGAAGTTTCATCTCCATTGATTTCCATCTCATGACTTTGAATATTGCTGATTAGACTTTTAAGGGACAACGTATTCAGGTCTTTAGCTTCCTGAATAGCTATTACTTTAGGTCTAAACTTCTGAGGGAGACTTCTCAAAATTTTCTTCACATGATTAACTGTTGAGTAGCTTTTGTTCAGCACTTGAAGGCCTGAGACAAGAACCTGAAACCTGGAGAACATGGTTTCAATATCCTCGTCTTCCTTCATTTTGAATAACTCATACTTTTGTATTAACAAGCCAACTTTGGCTTCTTTGACTTATTGATTTTCTTGATAAGTAGAACACAACGATTCAAAGATAGTCTTAACAGAAGACTTATCAATGATCTTCAAATACTCAGCATGTGGAAGTGCATCAACCAAAATACCTCTGACTCTGTGATGTTTTCTGTAGATTTTCTTTTGAGATGGAGTCAGGGCTTTTCTGTCAGCAACCATACCAACACAGTCTACAGGAATGTCAATGCCATCCTCAAGAATATCTCATAGCTCATCATCGAGTCCAATGATATATGTGTATATCTTGCTTTTCCACCATTCAAATTCAGTAGAATCACCACTGAATATAGGATGTTTAGCAGTTTAATGATTTCTCTCAAAGTTATTGTAATAATAAGAAATCCCCCTTAAGGTACTAGAATTAGTAACCTCAGGATCCATATTTTTCTCGTTGGATCTTTAACTGTACCACTGTTAAGTGTTACGTATACACCTTGCTCTGATGCCAACTGAAGGTGAGAAAAATACACAAGAATGTGGGGTTGAATTGTGTTTTGCAAAAGTTAGATTTACTTCTTAACCAGAGTTCAAATTCTAAAACTGAATTCAGAATCTGATAAGGTGCAGCGGAAATAAAGACAGAAATAAAGTAAAATAGTAAAGAACACACATTAGTTATCCTGGTTCCACTCCCAACTGAGAGTACTCCAGTCCCTTTGCCAAGCAAGAGATTTTCCACTAAAATCAACCGCATTTCACTTGCTTATACACACTTGTATAAGACTTTTTCTTTTTTCTCAGACCATTATCCAAGACTTCCTCTGCTTAGAGCTCATGTCTAAGACTTCACTTTGCTCAATCAGCTCCTGACCGAGACTTCTCTTGCTTAGACCACCCGCCTAAGACTTCACCATGCTTAGAGCTCGTGTCTAAGACTTTAACCTGGCTTAAAGCTCATGTCTAAGACTTTAATCTTGCTTAGAGCTCGTGTCTAAGACTTTAACCTTGCTTAGAGCTCGTGTCTAAGACTTTAATCTAAATAGCTAGTTTAGAGAAGTAATAACTTACAAAAGATAAACACTTGATAAAATATCAGAGGTGTTCAAATAATACAACACACTATTACAAAGATTCTTAATCAACACAAGAGTAAAAACTCTTAACAGACTCAGTTTTTCTGAAAGTAGTGTATGTATGTCTTAGTTATATTTGCAACGTTATTTCTTAATTGATCTTTAAATATTCATCTCCTTTTTATAGCCAAGGAAAATAAAGACGTTGGAGATCTTCAACAGCTACAAACAAAACCAAATCTTCTAGTACATATTCTTTTCCAATGAAGCAAGTATTATGACTTCCAGTCACAAGAGTATCCTTGAAACAAAGCCTTTGTCCAGAGGATACAACTCTCATTCAAATACAACACAACCTGTAGAAGATAATGTCAATAAATCTTGAGTCTCATGTTAGCAGAACTGATATGACATTACTCGGCATCAGAGGCAGCATTACACGCTTCTGAGCTGGAGTGTACTAGCAACAACTTTTTTTATGAGTTGTCTTTGAAAGAGTGTGATCAGAAAAGAACCAAAGCCATTTCAGTGTCAGAACTAGTTCCATCAAGTAAATATAATTCTGCACACACAAACTGGCTTGTTAGAGATCCTAGTAATTTTTTTCAAATACTTTGTTATCATCAAAACCTTGGAGGATTCATGGCATGAACCAAACTTGTTTCAACATGTTTGCTTGAAAACATGAATTGGATGCTAGGATGAATAATAAAGGTAATTTGCATGATAGAGACATATAGGTACTTAATGAATTTGAATGAGGATAAATTATCCATGGCATGTGTGAATTATCAATGTACCTAAAGGTTTCCTTTTTACAACATATTTATGGAAATTACAAATGTAGAAATTATGTCATATTAAGCTAACATGTCAAATACGATATATGTTGTCTGCTGAATATTTCAGACGGCTTCTAGAAGATTAACCATTGGAAGAAAAAGACAGAGCTCAGAAATCATTTCATCCGCTATACCGTATGATGATCACATGTTCACGAGTTTCATCCATGAACAATTCTACACTGAATTAGTAACCAGAAATTTGGTCCATGAGAAAACACTAGAGTTGGAGGATCCAAGTGAATATTTAAATGTGGTGCAAGAGATTAATTCACGGGGTTGGGGTGTTCTGGAAACTCTGAATGAAGTTTTCAACCTTGAATATGTCAAGGAATTCTACGCAAATTCCAAACCCACTGATGATGCACCACGGGCGAATGTTTCTTAGGTTCGGGGCTGAAAAGTCCCATTTGATAGAGATGTCATACATGCATACATAGAGGATAGTTATGTGGCACACTCTAGGAGATTGGACCCATTCATAATACAGTTAGTAAAAGGAAATTGAGATTATAAAGCAATTGCTGATGATATCTATGAAGCAGAGAACGCCTATTAGTTGGGAGAAGACAAACTTCCTATCCATTTCAAAACATCTGACCTGACTATCCAAGCTCAAATTTAGACGACCTTTCTCATACACAATGTTATACCTATGAGCGACACCTCCTCTGCTACCCTGAAGACCATGCAATTGATATTTTACATAGTAAAAGGAAAACTAGTGGATATATCAAGAGTGATCTCCAACAAGATTTGAGATATTAAGGATTCGTAAAAAAAACATGCACTTGGTTTCCTTGGATTGATTATAGGACTGTGCAGGCACTATGGTTTAGACATTCCAGATCACCATTACTTGTGATGAATGTCTAAGATGGATGTTGCTTTTACTGCACGATACCTCACAGGATGCAGAAAAAGAGAGAGAGAGAGAGAGAGAGAGAGAGAGAGAGAGAGAGAGAGATGAGAGAGAGAGGGAGAGAGAGAGAGAGAGAGTACCTTCACCATCATCACCACCACCACTACCTCTTGGTGCACTTATATAACCTCATAATCTTGAAGTAATATTTGATGGCATAAATCCCGCTATGAGAGATCTTTTATCCTATGAGGAATACCATATAGGTATGCTATCTCTTAACAATTCTATGAACAAGTTGTAATTAGGTATGCTAGAACCACATGTGTAACACCCCGATTTCCATCGCGAATAAATAATACATAAATAAATCAGAGTGAATAAAAATTTATTATTCTTAGACAGAAACAAGGATGCCACATTTAAAGAAATAACACACAATTCCGGCTCATAAATTTGATACATAGCACAAAATGGAATAAACATAAAAAGGAAACTTTTTCCAACAAATGGAAAGTTCAATTATGGAATAAAGCGGAAAGATCCATAACTGACTTGTTTTACAAAATAAATTATTTTATATCATCAAAATATACATACAAAGGTAATACAAAATAGATACAACAAAGGTATACATATAACAAAAGCGTTCCCCGACTCCCGTGTTACGTATCAGAGCAGACAGACTGACACACGGATGGAGAACTAATCTTCACAAAAGCCTCCAAGACTACTAATATGCAATTGCCTCATAGAGCAACAAACCATAGAAGAAGGGTGAGAATTAACAACTAAATCAAGATTGCATAATAATATGCAAACACATATAAATTCACATGCATAGCTATTCTCACCACAAGCATCACATACCAATGCATATAGCATACCACAGATACATAACATATTTCTAATAATCCAACAACATAGCATATATCAATTATACCAACATAATCACATATTCACACATAAGGCATACCAAGGTTATGACATATGGAAACACACCACTACATCACATAGCATATGTCTATACATAAAACATATCATCCATAACCAATTCATTTATCACAAATGCATATCAAATCACCAATGCTATCACAAGCTCAACACATAATCAATTAATTCATGATTTTTCACACATAATCAATCCATTCATGATTTTCCACACATAATCAATCCATTCATGATTTTCCACACCTAATCAATCCATTCATGATTCATGCAAATGCACAGAGACCGACACAACGACTCTATACAATGCAATGCGGTACCAATCCATCCATCATTCTCATCATTAATTCACTCAAGAATTATTGGAATCATCGCTTGTTACTTAGTGTAACTCCCCGTCGGGCAAACGATGTTCCCCGTCGCTCACACCTCTTTGTATAAGGCACACGACATTTATGGATCGGTCACACCTCTTTGTATAAGGCACACGACCCGATCGCTCACACCTCTTTGTATAAGGCACACGATCGTCTATAATCATCGCTCACACCTCTTTGTATAAGGCACACGATGTTATAGCGGATTCCCTCTGGAACCGTTTCGTCGCTCACACCCCACAAGGGCACACGACATCACAAGAATGCATATCATGATGCTTGGCATACAAGGACTCATGACAATCAAATGCATCTTCACAAATCAACAATATGGATTATCTCATCATCATTATTCATGCATTGGAAATCAATTCAAACAATGCATTTACTTGCCATAAGGCCACCAAATAACACACATTGAATTTCACATAAACAATGCATTTCATCATAATCCACAAGCCACAACAATTAGCATTTTAGCATATACACTCATATCAATTCATATCAAGAATTACTCACCATCAACTACAACAATCCCTCAAAACATCATAACAATATACATTGATATTCAATCAAACAATATATTTTACCACACAATAACATCATTATCACATGTATTCACATCATATAACAGCACACAAGCTATACGTTATATATCAAAAGCATATCACATGATAACACATCAATCACACACAATTACGACGGTAAAAATACGACAACACCACACTTTCACAAAAACACGACTTAAATAAACCATCTACTGCCCTCCAAACCATTTTTAATAGAAAGAATATTTCATTAGCTTTCCAACGCTTCGAACGGGGGTCAAAACGGACTTACGGTTCAAAAGTTATGAAGAAAACAAAATCCGACATTTTGGAAAATTCTGTGATCATGAGTCGACGCATGATGCTGGGGGTCAGCGCATAAACCTGGAAATTTCGCCCAGGTCAGCGCACGAAGATCATGAGTCGACGCATAATTCTGGGGGTTAGCGCATGAATGCGCAGATTCTGCTAAAAACTCAGTTTTCGACCGTTAAATGCCTTCCGAACCTCCGATTTCGATTCCGTAAAAAGCCCCGGTCTCAGAATTCAACATACAATAATATTTTCACCATTAAAAAGCCATCCAACACATTTTCCGTTTTTGAAATATTGTGAAACATAATTTTATCAATTTATCCCAATTCCAAACTCGATCAAAACCACTCAAAAACACACCAACCACCATTCCCGATTAATTCCTATCCTCACCCGACTATACTACTCATTTTATTCCGCATTCCAACTGTGAAAACATCGATTTCTACTCATATTGCTCATGTTCAACCTAGAAATGAAAACTATGGAAAAACAAGTAAACATTCAACCACATGCATAAATATACATATACAAGCAAGATATAATCGAAACTTCTCACCCTTGCCCGATTAGTCGCGATTGAAACGGAGTTTTCTTCGATTTTCTCCTCTTTCTCCTCTTCTCTCTTTTTCCTTCTCTTCTCTTTCTCTTCTTTCCCTTTTCTTTCTTTTCTTTTCCTTTCTCTCTTTTTCTCTCTATTCTCTATTTATATAAATATCTAACTTATCAATTGACCATTTTGCCCTTACACTCAAATATCTCTCAAACGCTCTCAAAATGCGATAAAACATAAACAGGGATGAAATATATTTCGGGAAATAAAAGTTGAAAAGAAATTATAATTTATTGCAAATATTTTACCTATCGGGGAAATTAACCAATTAACTCAATTAGCAGGTAAAATACAATAAATTCACACATTTCACAAATTTCACATAAATGAAATAAATAAATGCAATTAAACAAACCGGGGCGTTACAACTCTCCCCCACTTAGACATTTTCGTCCTCGAAAATATAACCGATACGAACAACTCCAGATACGACTCTCGCATCCGACTAACAAACTGCCATGCCAACACTAGGCACACCACGAATAACACAAACTGACAAGCACCTTGCTAACAACAGCTACAACAATGACACGACAACGACGACAACTACAACGACAAGATACAAAGCTCATACAATGAACTTAATGACCAACTCACGACTCAAGGAATACCCAAGTTACGAACACACAGGTTCCCTCTAGAACCAGAGCACGACAAGATCGTTACCCTTACCATAGGTAACACTCCCCTAATTCCCCACAAGGAATTAACTACCCGCACTCGAACCATCACCATGGAAACGAGGCAACAACAGAAACAAGAACTTAACGTTCCACGACACAACATCGTTTCAACAACCTCTACATAACCACAATACCAACAGCCTTGTCACACAACATCATTACAACAATGCTACAATTCACCAATCGAACATATAACCAAAACATCCATCTACATAGTAGCCCATGAATAATATTCAAACCTTTCACCTAACACTTCCATTCTGAAACATCCAATGGTCTCATCATTCCTACCTGTTCATAATGTTCAACCTATGAACTCTTACCAATCACACATGCATATACGAATTGTGCCACATCACGCTTCCGTTGTGCACTCTGATTACTCGTAACCATCAAAACTATCAATTTCTTGGCCATCTTCTGACTCTCTCTTATATTTACCAGAAAGATCAAAGTTCATTTATAATATACCCAACTTCACACTCTACTGTGTTATCTCACACACCAGACACCAGTCTCTGAACTGTTCAAATAATTCTAAGCCTCTGACCATCAAAATAGACATGTATAAAAACTTTCGACTTAACTCATCACGCACGACATTAACTTCCCCAATAGGATAATTCTAGCTAAAGTCATAACTCATCACAAATTCCAACCATCCTCGCTGTCTCATACTATATTCTTTCCGACCAAACAGGTACTCAATATTCTTGTGATCACTAAACACTTCGAACCTAGAACCATAAAGATAATACCTCCGAATATTCCAGCACAATACAACCGCAACCAATTCCAAATCCTGAATAGTATAGATCCTCTTATGAATCCTCAATTGTCGTAAAGCATAAGAAATGACTTTACCCTCTCGCATTAACACACAGACTAAACTTCTCAAAGACACATCACAATACCTCACAAATGGTTTATTAGGATCACACAGAATCAAAACTGGAGCCGTAGACAACTTCTACTTCAGCTCACCAAAACTTACTCACAACGAACATCCAAAACAAACGAATCACCCTTTGCAAGTCAACTAAGATAACAGAAGTGCTAACTTAGCAAAGTCTTCCATAGCCTGCAGTAACAACCAACTGAGCCCAAAAGTTTCTAATCTCCTTAACCGACTTCAGAGCCTCTCATTGTAGAACTGCATCCACTTCCGATGGATCCATAACAATACCATCATTAGAAATAACATATCCAAGAAAACTAACCTTTTTCAACCAAAATTCTCACTTAGCATAAAACTTCGTCTCTTTTCAACACTTGCAACTTGATTCTCAAACACCCTACATACTCTCCTTCTGATTTTATAATATATCAGAATATCATCCAATAAACATAACTATGAACTTATCCAAACAAGTATGGAAGATACGATTCATATACTCCACAACCATAACATATATAACCTTCAAAATTCACTATGAGCTCGAAACAATTTATCCAAAATAGCTTAACAATCTCTGGTTACCACATTCCATGTCAATTCTTCTTACGAGGTTCCAACTCACTCAAGGTTTCTGTTGACACGAGATCTCAACCCATAACAAAAGTAATACCATCAAGGAACTTCAAATCGTTCATGATTCGTCCCAATTCAAAACTCAAGCTATCACGAACACAACTTCAAGTTTCCATACTACTCACCGATTAACACGCAACCTCATGCTATCATCCTTTTCCTTACCAACCATGCTGGACCTCTTCAAGTCAACACACTAACGTTTCATCCAAAAACACATCTGAAAACCATGCACAACTGACGGCCCATCACTGTGGCTTCCTGCCAATTTCCAGAACACTATTATCACAAACATAACAAACATCTGAGTTTCACTTCCTAAAAGTTCTCCTACTTACTTAGCAGATCCAAACCTCAAATTTTCACCTTCGTCAAATTTGAGTTCACACTCTACTCTCTGAGAACAACCTTTAACGATACCCAACCGTTCTCTCTCAATGACTTCCCAACTGGACCAACATACCAAAACCTCTAATCCGTCTCATCTTCCGATATTATAATCTTCATCGACTCAACAAAACAATCCGTAATCATTGGCTTAGCTCCAAACGATTCATAAAACATACTATCAAAGCTGGAAAGACACGTCTATTCCATCCAACATAATTCCGTTTACTATCAACAAGAGATTAAGGGTGATCAGTTCCTCAATTTGTCAATAGACAGTCGACAATCATGATGGGGCATAAACCGTCTTTACCAAACTATAATAGCATTTCTTGCATCTTGTGCACAAAACTCCTAAGGCACAAATCCTTTGTCGACATAAACCTTACCTCCGCATTCCCTCCGGAACCGGGAACAACACTGTCCAAACAACACTTACACTCTTGCAATCTACAACACACTGAGCCAACGCTCCACACCTGAAACAACTTGGAGAAGCACTAGCTTCTCCCCCACTTATCTTACTCTCACCCCTGAAGACAAAGGATTAGAAAACCAGAAAGCACTGACAGTGTTTCACACACATATCACGTACTAAGGAACAATCAACATCGACAGTATTTAACTGTCGCACCAACTGACTCAACAACTTGGTCGGACGGACCGACCTGCTCTGATACCACTTATGTAACACCCCAATTCCCATCGCGAATAAATAATACATAAATAAATCAGAGTGAATAAAAATTTATTATTCTTAGACAGAAACAAGGATGCCACATTTAAAGAAAGAAAACACAATTCCTGCTCATAAATTTGATACATAACACAAAATGGAATAAACATAAAAGGGAAACTTTTTCCAACAAAAGGAAAGTTCAATTATGGAATAAAGCGGAAAGATCCATAACTGACTTGTTTTACAAAATAAATTATTTTATAACATCAAAATATACATACAAAGGTAATACAAAATAGATCCAACAAAGGTATACATATAACAAAAGCGTTCCTCGACTCCCGTGTTACGTATCAAAGCAGACTGACTGACACACAGATGGAGAACTAATCTTCACAAAAGCCTCCAAGACTACTAATCTGCAATTGCCTCATAGAGCAACAAACCACAGCAGAAGGGTGATAAATAACAACTAAATCAAGATTGCATAATAATATGCAAACACATATAAATTCACATGCATAGCTATTCTCACCACAAGCATCACATACCAATGCATATAGCATACCACAGATACATAACATATTTCTAATAATCCAACAACATAGCATATATCAATTATACCAACATAATCACATATTCACACAAAGGCATACCAAGGTTATGACATATGGAAACACACCACCACATCACATATCATATGTCTATACATAAAACATATCATCCATAACCAATGCATTTATCACAAATGCATATCAAATCACCAATGCTATCACAAGCTCAACACATAATCAATCAATTCATGATTTTTCACACATAATCAATCCATTCATGATTTACCACACATAATCAATCCATTCATGATTTTCCACACCTAATCAATCCATTCATGATTCATTCAAATGCACAGAGACTGACACAACGACTCTATGCAATGCAATGTGGTACCAATCCATCCATCATTCTCATCATTAATTCACTCAGGAATTATTGGAATCATCGCTTGTTACTTAGTGTAACTCCCTGTCGGGAAAACGATGTTCCCCGCCGCTCACACCTCTTTGTATAAGGCACACAACGTTTATTAATCGCTCACACCTCTTTGTATAAGGCACACGTCCCGGTTGCTCACACCTCTTTGTATAAAGCACACGATCGTCTATAATCATCGCTCACACCTCTTTGTATAAGGCACACGATGTTATAGCGGATTCCCTCTGGAACCGTTTCATCGCTCATACCCCACAAGGGCACATGACATCACAAGAATGCATATCATGATGCTTGGCATACAAGGACTCATGACAATCAAATGCATCTTCACAAATCAACAATATGGATTATCTCATCATCATTACTCATGCATTGGAAATCAATTCAAACAATGCATTTACTTTCCATAAGGCCACCAAATAACACACATTAAATTTCACATAAACAATGCATTTCATCATAATCCACAAGGCAAAACAATTAGCATTTTAGCATATACACTCATATCAATTCATATCAAGAATTACTCACCATCAACTACAACAACCCCACAAAACTTCATAACAACATACATTGATATTCAATCAAACAATGTATTTTACCACACAACAACATCATTATCATATGCATTCACATCATATAACAGCACACAAGCTATACGTTATATATCAAAAGCATATCACATGATAACACATCAATCGCACACAATTACGACGGTAAAAATCTGACAACACCACACTTTCACAAAACCACGACTTAAATAAATCATCTACTGCCCTCCTAACCATTTTTAATAGAAAGAATATTTCATTAGCTTTCCAACGCTTCGAACGGGGGTCAAAACGGACTTACGGTTCAAAAGTTATGATGAAAACAAAATCTGATATTTTGGAAAATTCTGTGATCATGAGTCGACGCATGATGCTGGCGGTCAGCGCATAAACCTGGAAATTTCACCCGGGTCAGCGCACGAAGATCATGAGTCGACGCATAATTCTGGGGGTTAGCGCATGAATGCGCGGGTTCTGCTAAAAACTCAGTTTTCGACCGTTAAATGCCTTCCGGACCTCCGATTTCGATTCCATAAAAAGCCCCGGTCTCAGAATTCAACATACAACAATATTTTCACCATTAAAAAGTCATCCAACACATTTTCCGTTTTTGAAATATTGTGAAACATAATTTTATCAATTTATCCCAATTCCAAACTCGATCAAAACCACTCAAAAACACACCAACGACCATTCCCGATTAATTCCTATCCTCACCCGACTATACTACTCAACTTATTCCGCATTCCAACCGTGAAAACATCGATTTCTACTCATATTGCTCATGTTCAACCTAGAAATGAAAACTATGGAAAAACAAGTAAACATTCAACCACATACATACATATACATATACAAGCAAGATATAATCGAAACTTCTCACCCTTACCTGATTAGTCGCGATTGAAATGGAGTTTTCTTCGATTTTCTCCTTATTCTCCTCTTCTCTATTTTTCCTTCTCTTCTCTTTCTCTTCTTTCCCTTTTCTTTCTTTTCTTTTCCTTTCTCTCTTTTTCTCTCTATTCTCTATTTATATAAATATCTAACTTATCAATTGACCATTTTGCCCTTACGCTCAAATATCTCCCAAACGCTCTCAAAATGCGATAAAACATAAACAGCGATGAAATATATTTCGGGAAATAAAAGTTGAAAAGAAATTATAATTTATTGCAAATATTTTACCTATCAGGGAAATTAACCAATTAACTCAATTAGCAGGTAAAATACAATAAATTCACACATTTCACAAAATTCACATAAATGAAATAAATAAATACAATTAAACAAATCGGGGTGTTACAACATGCACCATTTGAGCATGTACCCCACTCCGGACAAGTTAAACAACTACTTGCAATCGCCTGAATATGCCATTTAGTTACGAGTGAGGTAGTGGTGGTGCAAGTGGGAGTGAAGAAGCAGTAGGAAACCATGCCCATGAAGATGAAGATGAAGATGAGGATGAAGGTGATCGTAGAGAATATGATGATGAGACAATCAGTGAGAGTGATTGACCTACACAACATGAGCGACATCAATGTGGAGTTTTTACCTTTTCTTTGGTTTTATTTAAGCACATGTTAAGCTTTTTTTTGTTAAATTATGCTTTTATGTTGAAGTAGTAGATTACTAACAATGTCCATGTACTATGATCAGGGGTATGTTGATCATTTTTTTACTAAGTAAATGAACACACCCAAGTTCCCAAATATAGTGATGTTTATGATTAATTTAATCCAAATTTTGATGTGCATAAAACAAGGAAATCGAACCAAAAACTAGGTTATGATGTTGTAGTTAAAGGTTTGCTAGGCGAGCCACCCAGTGCGTGCTCTTATTGCATTTGGATGAACAGGCTGGCTAAACAAGGAACACAGGTCTAAGTGAGGTCATAAACATTCCACACATTATTTTATTTCTTGAGGATATGCAAATGTTTTATGAAGGGGGTGGAATGCAAATATGAACAAAGTTAAACCTATACTTATTAATTTTAATTATTTTCATGATTAAGTGTCAATTTTTGATTTTTTTTTGTTGAAAAACTACTGCCTGCGTGGAAGTTCATCTGCAGGTAACTCAGTTAATGATCTAAATAAGTCAAAATATACATAGAACCACAAATCATAGGTTAGCAACCAAGGTCTAAAAACCCATGGCATGAAAAAGGTGTTATTCTCTTTAAATCTCCATTCATGATTAATATCTAACTATCTATAAATTATAAAATGATTAAGAATGTTTTGCTTTATTCAAAGTTTAATTTTTCGACTATCTAGAGAAAACATGTTGACATGAGTCAGGAATCATAAGCATATCCAAGTGAGATGCGTGCAAACTCATGTTTTACTTGTATGTTGAAAGTAGACATCCTGCTAACTATGTAGACTTTGCATCGCTCTCGCTAATTTTTTTGATGTATTTGAAAGTAATGGAAATGATCAAGGCATTGTTTTTTATTGCGTGAAAAAGTATTTAACCTAAAAATCCTACCTTGTGAGGATACAAATCCTTTAACAAACCCCTTTGAGGCGTATAATGAAATTTTTTGTTCTTTCAAAGCTACAACTCTTAACCAATTTTGAAAAGAAAAACAATGTTCACTGCCATATATTAAGGATAGGAAACACATAAAAAACAAGGCTATTGAAAAAATGAAAGTTGGGGAGAAAAAGAAAAAAAGGAAAAGATTTTAAAAGAAAAGACTCAACAGTACTGGTGTAAGGAAAGAAAAATGCTTTAACAAAAACAAAGCCAAAAATCAAAAGTCAAGTATAAAAAAGAAAAAGACACCATAAGACATGGTTATAAGAAAGTGGAAATAAAAGTAAGAGAAAATTTTTAAAAAGAAAAACTTCATGCCTTCTTATCTTTAGCCTTTTGAATCCAAATAAAAACCAATATTTTTAAAAAGAAAAACTTCATGCCCTCTTATCTTTAGCCTTTTGAATCCAAATAATAACCAATATTTTTTGTAAGTCTAACCATGTTACAAACTAAAGAAAAACCTTAGTGACCCATCAGTGATGATATATCTTGTGATATCATTTAGATGAAATGTAAATTATTTCTATAGTACATGCATTGTCTGATATTTTAGGGAAACACTAACCATTGAGAAATATTTAGTGAGATCATGATCCAGATGAATGAATAACTATTGATCTAGAAATATTTTAAAATCTCACTTTGATAAAGCAAATGATTCATCTGTATGCTATGGTTTATGGATAGTCATTATATTGATTATGAATTTGCATTTGAAAGAATACCATGCTATAAAAACAATTTCAAAACTCTTGACTTGAGTCAGTTAACCTTGTCAATAAAACATGCATTAAAAGCATTTCTGAACTATTAGATTAATTTTGTTTGAGGACAAACAAAAATATAAGTTGGGGAGAGTTGATAAGTTTTATATTTACATGAAATACGTCGGCATTTATTAATTTATTTTGCAAGCAATCAATACAAAATCCCCCAATTTATCTATAAAAAGTGAGAAAACACCTGTTTGGATTTTTCTAGTATGTATAAATTAAAAGAAGGTAAAAAGGATTGGAAAATCATAAGACAACAGACAAAGACCTAATCACCGCGCGACACTGACGTGTCTGTCGGATAATAACTGCAAATATACGGTTGTTCGTTTAGTTTTAAAAAGGTTGTCGAACCAACAGG
The DNA here is from genome assembly GCA_022829125.1 of Lathyrus tuberosus. Classification (NCBI taxonomy): domain Eukaryota; kingdom Viridiplantae; phylum Streptophyta; class Magnoliopsida; order Fabales; family Fabaceae; genus Lathyrus; species Lathyrus tuberosus. The sequence goes on along the minus strand of JALAZF010000118.1, from coordinate 2,649,220 downwards.
GATTGATAATCAAACTAATGTTATCTATTGTCACTGTGCAAAGCTAAAGCTAAGGGTTAAAACGATAAGAACGAGAACAAAAATACTAGTCGCTAAAGGTTTGAAAACGATGAAGAAACGAGTCCGGAATATGAATTCCGCGTTCCTAAGGGACTTGTAGAATTCTGGTGCTAGTTACAATTAAATCTAGTTTCGTAGAAAATATCGACTTAAAGACTCCGTCTCACACTCTCACGCTATTGACAAGAACCACCCTTCCTAACCACAGGATTTTGCTCTCGCTCGCCCGTTTCAATTAAAAAGCGTGTTTTGAAAGTAAATGAGATTCTAAACGATGCCTAAAGCGATCTCGCTATTTTTAGGATCGTTGCCTAGTTTCCAATATCCGGTTCATTCCTCACACTCTCGCGCTATCGGCCTGAACCTTGGTTTATTTTTCACTCTCGTGACAAAACAATGTATCATGCAAAATGGAAACTACAACCAAAATAACACAATCATAATTTCACACCTAACATTTCTACTGAGTTCCATCGGTAACGATGGTCCTCATACGTCGAATTCAATTAATTTAACAAGACATAATTTTATCTACAACTAACATGTTCACAACAAATTTACTTAGAACTAGCATGTTAAACGAATTTAAAGTAACGACAAGTACAAGTAAAAATGAGAAATAGACCTGTAAATTAAGTAACTACAATTCGAATTAAGATGCCGACATGCTTCGTTTGCGATCCAAGAGTACAACAAATGGAAAAAAGAAAAGAAAAACAATAACAATGGCGACAATCCCTCGATGTGAGTTATTGTCGCTTTTACAAGTGATTTATGCCTAAACACTAAACGAAAATTTTGCAGCGCTTCCGCACGTCTCGGATGCCTCGAAAACTTACCCAGAGGGCCTATATATAGAGGAACATAGTCTGGATAACTCCTCAGGTCATGCATGCTGATGGAGGGAAAAGCAGTTGAAAAACTGTTGAGAAACTGCCCACTAATGTAGAACTGCCACCTGCGAAATAATGGCGACCACCATCTTAGGGCAATGGCGAACGCCATAGCTTATTCACTAATTTGAAGTGGCAATGGCTGACAATGGCGAGTGCCATCTAGGGGTGGCGAACGCCATATCAGCAGAAATGGCAGATTCTTCACTTTTTGTTGCTTTTTTGCTCTTTTAGCTCCTCGTTCCGATTTTTCTCCCGAATCCGCAATGAACGGGGCCGACAACTGCAAAACAACGAAAACAAAGTAAAAGTGACAAAACATAATAAAATACGGACAAAGACATGTACGCTATAGGCCTAAAAACACGATACAATTCCTCGTTATCACCTAGTCAAATCAAAACCACGGAAGACCAGCCTCGTTAGGCCCAAAATAGGCGCACTTAACATAGGCAGAAGGCCAGATGGAAAATCTTGATGCAAGTACTTCTTGGTGAAGCAAATGTGTGTGTGCTAAGCGCATGGGTGGTGTGCTTAGTGTGGCAAGGTGACTAATGCTATGTGGAAGACAATCAACATTACTTTAGAAAAAAGAAAGTAGGTTTGCTAACCGAAAGGGTAGTGCGCCGGCCAAGCGAGGGGTCTAGAGCTATTCTTAAGAATATAAGTTTCCAGTTTATTACAAAGGGAGGTACAATAGAGTGAGGTTGTATTAGGTTCACATTGGTCTACAACAGAAGAATAAATGAGGGAGTATGAAGGTGGAAGTGGTGTTCAAGTAACATGACAAATAAACTGCTAAGATCAACTTTGCAGGATTACCGACAATTACATTATGATGAGTAAGCGTAACTAAAATCTCTTTTTTAGGGGTTTTGATGTAGTCATTATATTCATTTACTAAATAGGTAATGAAATTTTATGTAAATCTACTCATGTTTTAATATTGATGACTCTTTAATCTTAATGTGTATTTTAGCTTTGCTACCTAAAACTCATTTTCATGGTGTGACCTGACATTGAAAGGTGCTTACCGTTACTAGATCTAAGATAATCATCTATTGGGCACTAGTTCCTAGAGATATGGTTAGGTTCAATATCCAAAAGTATTGTAGCGTGGATCAGTGTGGAGTCTTGCAACTTTATAGCTGTTTGAACTTAATGCTCTGTGTTGGTTAATAATATGATATATCGTCTATACATTAATGCATTAATCTCACGACATTGAGATAAAAAGTAGATACGAATGAGAGAAACAAATGGTAATATTAATAGCTGAGTAGAGGAACATATTACTGACCTTGGATGTGCATGATAAATACATAGTGACGAAATCTACATCTAGCAAGTTTTCGTACCGTTAACACCGAAGTATCCATTTTACTCTATGTCATTTATTTTATGTTATTGACTTTTACGCATCACAACAAATATACAACCCTTCTCTACTTAAGATCTTAAAAATTATTGAACGGTATTTGAAACCACCAGTCTCCATGGGTACGATAATTGTAAAACTTATTTTTGTTTCACAGTGAGCATGGATCCTTATATTTCATTAGAGAGAGGTTAGAGGTCTAAAACCTCTGTTTTGTTAGGGGGTCAGGCTCCTATTGGCACTGCTAGAGGTGAAGGATGTTGTCCTCTAAAGTCTAATTTTGGCAACACATATCATCCATAGCGCTAAGTATCTCCGTTATGGCGTCTTGGTCGCCAAAATAACTGTTGCTATTTGAAATTGCTACTAGCTTGTTACCATATTCACTACAAAAAAATATGGAGTTTCCTACGTGATTTAGTGACGTGATATACATGTGGGAAATAATGGAGGTTGTGACGTGTATATCACGTCACTAAATTATTCTATTAATAAACTAATAAGAGTCAAGTTTGCAAATGGTGGAGGCAGGTTTTTTTTAAAAAATAGTTGTGACGTGAATCTCACGTCGCAACACAAAAATTAAAACTTAAAAATCAAACTATCAGGTTTCACGTGGGGGAAAATTTGAAAATTTTCAGAATTTCATTTGTGGCGTGGTATCCACGTGGGAAAATGAAATTAAAAAAAAAAAGTAGGAAACATATATATCTGTGAAATGATGGGTCTGACCAAGGCCATTTACTTTTGCAGGTTTTCCGACCTGGGATACACATGAGTATGTTCCGACGTGATTCCCACGTCGCTAGCTTCTAAATATTTATTTTGGCCTTACAAATATTACTACCGTTGAGACATATTTTTTTATTACAAGAGTTCCGACGTGGACTTCATGTGAGAAATTTTCGACGTGATTCCCACATCGCTAGAATCAATACATTTATTTTAATTTTATTATCGTTGAGACTTAACGTTATAATATTTATTTCATAGAGATTTCCGACGTGATTCCCACGTCGCTAGAATCAATACATTTATTTTAATTTTATTACCGTTGAGACTTAACGTTATAATATTTATTACATGGAGATATGTTTCGACGTGGAAAACACGTGGCTTCTTTCCCTCGTGATAACCATGTCACAAACCTCACTATATATTTTCCCAAATCTCCAGAACCCACCATTTCACTTTCTTTCTTCTTTTCTTCTTCATTTCCTCCTTATTGTTCTTCTTTTCTTCTTCATTTCTGCTTTCTCTTATCAAGAGGTGATCTCCATTTCATCCACACCATACCATTTTAACACCAACTTTTCATTTTCAATCAAATGTATGATTCATTTCTTTCTTCTTATTTTCTATTCTTTTTATTTTTATTTTCGTTTTACATTTTATTTTTAATATTTTCTAATTTTAAACTTTTAATGTTTATTGTTAAAAGAAAAATATTTGGAAGATTCAAGAGGAGCTCATCAAGATTCAAGATACAAACTTTATTGTTGCTTCATTAAGGTATTTTTGTAATTTAAATTATTCATTTTTCAGATTTATATGAATAAAATTGTATATGGAAGTTGTTTGGATGTTGTTGTGTAAAAATAGAATATATAGATTATATATGAAATTATTTAGGTTTTAAAAATAGTATCTAGCTGAAAATCCTCAATATACTCCGATTGGGAAAGAACCGCTTGATCCACGTGTGGATCTCTATATTTGGAGTTTAACAGTAGGTGGGAAGGGAGACAATGGGTGTTATTTTGGTCTTGGGTCTTTGATTGCTGACTATAGAAAAGGGGACCGCACTTTATTCCAAAAACTTGAAGATAAGGAAGGAGGATCTCGTCCGCCAGAATTGACACCTGAAATGTTGGCAACAGTGAGACAGCTAGCTCTATCTAAGGCGAGACGAGAGAAGGAGGCACGTGAGGCAGCGTTAAAGGCCGAAATGGAGGAAATGAGGAATAGGCAAAATGATGAAATGGAGGAAATGAAGAAGAGGCAATCCGAGATGGAGGCACAAATGCGTAAATTTTTTGCCTCACAATCGAATTGTTCTGTCCAAGATGATGAAGAAGATGAAGATGTTATATTTAGCAGTGACGATGAATAACTTTATTTATTTATTATTATTTATGTTTGTGACATGAATATCACGTGACATTTTTTTAAATTATTATTTATGTTTGTGATGTGAATATCATGTGACTAAATATTTTATATCTTTTAATAATTATTTTTATTAAAAAGTTTAAATTTTTTAATCGAAAATTATTTTAATTTTTACATTATATTATTTATTAGTTTGTTTTATTCATTAATAATATTTATTAATTTTTATATTTTATTAAATAATTTAGTGAAGTGAAATTCACGTCACTAAAATTAAAACAGGTTTGAGTTTTCCCATGTGAAATTCACGTCACTAATTAGTGACGTGAATTTCACGTGAGAATTTTTCCAAACTGACACCTTGTGCATGTCTCAGTCTTGGTTCAGAAAGGCTTTTTCCCATGTGAAATTCACGTCACTAATTAGTGACGTGAATTTCACGTGGGAACATTTCCAAATAATTTTCTGGTTTGCGACGTGAAATGCATGTCACTAATTAGTGACGTGAATTTCATGTGGGAAAAAGTTCCCACAGATGCTCCTCCGACGTGTTCTGCCCACGTCGCAAATTGTGGTTAGTGGCGTGATTTTAGACTTAGTGACGTGAATATCACGTGGGAAATGACAATATTTCATGTAGTGATTTGATAGGGAGTTGAAGATTTGAATATTAATCTGACCATCAATTGCAATGGTGACCCAGGTCAGTTTTACTGGGCCCAACGGTGGGTGCCAATTGTACTTGCTAAAAATATACAATAAGAATAATCATGTATTTGGATGACTATATGTGGTGAGAAGCTATGTATCAATGTATCGTAGGAGAATTGAATCATTGATTCTAAATTCTTAGGCCTAATGAATGTTATTCTTCCACTCTCTCAGAAACGTGGATACCGTTTTTACCCTTATTCTTCTAGGGAACATGGTTGCCCCCTTTGACTGAGGTTTCATATCCTTAGTGCCTAAAGACACGTCAATCTTCATGTTTCATAAGTGGGTGATGAGTGATTTGACTCAAATCCAACATGGGGCGAGTGATGCCACAATAAACGAGTGTTACAATCAATGGGCGCATGTCGTGATTAATGAACGACTAGAATCCCAACTTAAACGGTGTATAATATTCACCCTTATAGATTGTCTTTTTTTTTTTGAAAATCTAGGTATCCGAACTTGCGACCGACTAATCTAAGAGAGAAAAGAGGTGCAACACCAAGACTTCCCAGAAGGTTATATAGACCGTCATATTATTTTCTCTAGACTATTTTCTTCCACGTTTGGTAAACTTATTTTTTTTATAAAACTCAATACTTGTAAAAATATATTTGTATTTTTAAAAAAAAAGTAAAAGTTATTTAAAACGGAGTATCCAAACTTTAATGAAAAAGAATATCACCAAACAAGTTGTCGATGTTGCTGCCTAAAATCAGATAAAAAAGCACTAAGGTTTTGCGGCTAAAGAAAAGATTTCAATGATATCAACATGTTCATGTTGCTATAAACAGCATCGTATTATAATTGCACCCCCTCTGCTAATAATACCATGGCAATAAAGTTTTTCAGTAAATAAAATAAAAGAAATCCACGTGGTTAGTTGTTTCTGTAATAAGGAAAAAAAAGTAATGAGTGAACAGTAATATTACTATGTCCTTGACAGTGATAATGTGATCGGCATGGGTAAAGAGAAATTCAGGTCAGGTTGATCGGTGGGTGATACAGTAACCCAGAATCTATGTTTACTATGTCCATGCAGATCTCAGTTCAGTTCAGAACGTCCTCATGTAATTATCAATAATGCTATAAATGATATATATATATATATATATATATATATATATATTGTCAGATTAAACCTTGTTTAAATTTGAATGTGCATGTGAGTTACACTTGAAAAGGATTGTTTTAATATGGATGAGGAGGACAGTAATATATGAGGTGGATTAGAGAAGGTATATGGCGTCGTTTTCGAACAAAACGGAGATTGTGATTGTTCACTGTTGAGACATATGAATGAACAGAGTCAGGTTAAAGAGAGAGAAAGAGAAGGAAGGTGAATCTCTGTGAATCTGAGTTGTGAAGCTTTTATTGAAGTTAAGGTCAAACCAAACCTTACAAATTATTAAGACCAGTCATAGTACGTATACGCTGCTTTAACATTATTCATTCATATGCATTCAATCTAGACCCCCCACAACTTTCGTCCGTTAACTTTTATGCATTCTTTTAATATATATATATATATATATATATATATATGTGTGTGTGTGTGTGTTTGGTCAAAGAATATATGTTTTTTGACTAACTAAAATATTATGATTTATGCTTTGTTTGGATGCGCAGTGAAAACAGCCAAACGCACGTTTAGCCTACAAGCTACACTTTGTAGCTTCTCATTTCCACGGTGAAATGCTATGGAAACGTGATGTGTAACAAAAGCTATTCCATCTGGCAAAAACAAAAAAACAAAAAAAAAACAAAAGCTATTTCAAACATGCACTTAGCGGATTTGAAAGAGTAGATCGACATTAATATAGTATTAATTATCAATAAATTTAGGATAAATTACACTTGTGATGTTTTAGTTTATTTCACGAAAATAGTATTTTTATTTTAAATTCAAATGGTTTTGCTTCTCTATCATATTTTTATATTTAAAAATGATGATGTATTTATTTTTAAATGATGTTTTACATGTGAAACATGATAAATAATTATAAACGGCGTTTATTTCAGATAGATTTTGACTTCTTTATGAAATTTGTAGTCTTGGATGTTAGCTTTTATTTTTCGTCAATCATAACTCAATCAATGTTCCGATATTTTAGATACGATCAAAATACCGAACATACACTATGACGTAAAATATGTTGAAATGTGGATTCAAATGCGTCCAAATTATGCAACGATCCAAAGTTATCACACGATGATTAGTCAAAACGTGTCAATCGTGTGGCGATTTGGTCAAATCGTACAACTTTTTCAATAGCTCACCAAAAATTAAGTTTCCCAAAATTCTTCTTTTGACAACTTTGTTTTAGTCTCAAATATTGCCATAACCAATATAAAACCATGCAATTACTCACTAACTACTGCTAAAAATATTCAAAACTATTGATAAAACTACATGATGACGGGCTGTCATCAGAATTCCAAACTTGAACGGTTAGTTGTCCTAAAAAAAGAACATGCTGCTAAACTAAATTTTTAATAGTAAAATAGATTTCTTATCCAATCGATCACCAGACATTCCTGACTCATATGTCATTTCTATTCTTTGCTTTAATTCAAACAAGTCTAAAGAATTCTTGAAACTTTTAGATATACTTAGCTTGTCTCTCTTTCTCACATTTTCGCTCAAGTGAAATAATATGATAATCACTTAATCAACACAAAATTATTTTACCATAAATTTAAAAAATTCATAAACAATACATAATTAGAATACACATTTTGAGATTTTTCAGATTATAATGAAGCTTATGTCAAGATGGAATATTCTTAGATAGTATGCTTAAAAATTGGAGTTAAATACCTGTAATTTTTCCTTGTCTTACTTGTTTCACAACTAAACTTAACATGATACTGATTACCAATTTAAGAGAACTAAAGAATAACTTTTTCTTAATTTTTTTAAGAGGCCTTTTTAACTTTTTTATTTTAATTTGTTTAACCATGTTCTTAAGTACCCAACTCCAAACTTAGAATGTTTTTAGTTTTAAAAGTAACCCCAAACTTAATTGTTTGTATTAATAAGAAAAAATAAATTTTCTATCAAAATCTAAAGAGGATGAAAATATTAATCTTTAAAGTCAGTAAGCTTTTAATTTTGCTATGTTACCGAACAAAATGGCTAAGGCTCAAAGGATTTAACAAGATATAAATTCATTATAGCATGACTTGAAAAGACTCGGAGTTTAAACAAACAAGTGTCTCAGTGTGTATAATAAATTAGAACAATCAACTATTTAAAAAAATTGCAAGTTCTAGAAAATAAACAATTGCATAGATACTCTCAATAACAAGGAAAAAGTAAAAAAAAAAAAAAAAAAAATGGGCTCAAGCCTTACTTGTTTATACTTCTAAAAGCTGAGTATACATTAGTTATATATAATTTCTTTTCATTGTCTTTCAATCGACATTTATAAATTCCATAAAAACTGAGAGTCCTAATCACAGTTTCTGAAATCTTTTCCTTTGCACTTGTAGTAATCATTGATATGGAAACAATACTCTTAGATTGAAAAAAATTATAAAGCAAAATAGTTTGTTAATTTTAAATAACCACCCAAATACTCAAAAGAAAAGAAAAACAAAACAGAAAATTAAATCATACAAATATGTGGGTTGCCTCTCACGCATCGCTTCTTTACGGTTATTAGATTGACCGTTGAAACTCTATTATGATGACATATATGACATAAATAACACATTATATCTTTAGTCCTTTTATTTGGTGGAAATCCCATGAACTTAAGATATTGATAATGCTGCTTCCATATCTTTTTCAATTTGATAGTAGCGAACAAGGCATAAATGACATCCAATACTTTATCAATTTCTTTTCTTTATTCTACCTTGTTACTAAAATAGTTTTTAGGGATATTCATTTGTTGAAGTTTTTCTCATTGGATATCTACATCAAACTAAACAAGTTGTTAAATTTGAAATTTCATCAAAAATTATATCATTTCCGAAAATTAAATCCATTTTCAAAACAAAATCTTTTAAAAAAATAGAGTTTAAAAAGCTTTTGTAAAATAAACATAGTAAAATCAGCGGAAATAAATGATTGGAAAATAAAGAGTTAAGGGATGAGAGAAAAACCATGGAGAATTATAGAGGTTCTGTCTAATGATATGAACTACTCATTTCTCCAAGAATTCCTTCTTGAGAGTTTCCAATACAATGATAGCTTTTGTTAGGCTTTGCCTTCGAATCTCCTTTTACGAGGATTAAAGTTTTTTAATGGTTAACTTCTCAACAAAGATGAAATTTTAACTACGGAGTCCTCCACAACCAACTGAGAGATTTTTAACTGTAGTCTAAACTCTTGAACTGAGTGAGAGTTTTAACCATATAGACTTCTCCAACCAATATGAGGTTTTAACTAGTTTATATCAAAAACTAAAAGATATCTTTTTACTTGGTTTAACTCACAACCAAAATAAATATTCTCTCAATGAGAAATTACAAATTTTCCTTTACATCAGACCAGAATACCTCATAGATATAAAGATTTTCGTCTCAAAAGAACTAAGGAAAATGTGAGAAAATAAAGAGAGAGAAGAGGGTGAGAGTAAGGTATCTCAAATACTTTTTCTGGTGTATGAGAAATGAGAAATGAGCTCTCTATTTATAGAAAAAACAGTGGCTCAAATATAGAAACAATCCATGGGATGTTTTGATTTCAATCCATTTCCAATCACTAAGAAACTGCTCCAATCAATTTAGGTGTTATAAAGAGAAATAATTGACTATCCTTTAGGTATAATTGATTATCCATTTGTAAAATATGCTTCTAGTTAATCAAACAATTATCTAATCAATTATCTAGGCTTTTTAAAAAATATTAGGTGATTTTTATAAAAGAAGAGATGGTTTTCAAGGGGTTGAAAGTGCTGGTATGATTTGCCTTATTAAGGTCGAGAGTTAGTCTTACACCTTTACAAATACTGGCTACTCGACCAAGACTCAACAAGCTTTCACACTTCCTCTCTTTTAGAACTCTCAACCTTTTGGTTCTTTGCCACATTATCTTTGAATTTATCACTTTACTGGAACCTTGAATCTTCTTCTGATGAGGCTTGAGAGTACTCTTTTGAGAAAACCACCATCAGGCAAACAACTTGATCAGAGATCTTCGCTAACTTCACCAAACGCCGCTTTACATACGGTTTTGTCCTCCAAGAATAGTCATTGGTAACTTTATCTCTAATCACTCTATCACAATAGATCCCTACAACTTGATCTTCAAAACTTGATTAGTACAACTTGACCAACATAAATTGATTAATAGAACTAGATCAAGACAAGTTGATATTCATGCACATCCACTTTGACCACTGTATCAGATGATCTTTAGGCTTCATCTTGATCAATATATATATATATATTGATAAACTTGATCTTAAATTTCTATCACTATCACTTGATCACATCAGAGGACACCTTAATCTTTAAGCACCATCACTTGAATCAACAAACCTTGAAGAATAAAACTGAAGAAGATTTCTCTTAAGAGCATTCACAATAATCAAAACCAAATCAATAGGTTTTTTCCGACCTCATACCTGTAAGCACATAGATCCACGTTATTCCTGTTTTTGGTGATGGCAACACATCTTTTAGGAAGGTGGACAAAACAAAGAAACAAGGGTGATAAACTTGAGTGTTTAAACATCACTGACAAATATAGAGAGTATACCCTACTCCCTATGAGAGTATACTTGTTTCCCTTGGACATTATCAAAAAGGCAAGAAAAACAAACAAATTGAAAAACATGGTAGGAATCAAGCACATAGATTTTAAAAAGAAAACATATTCATTTATAGGAAAAAGACACTTCATTAAATGAAAGCAACTGAAAAAGGGAAATAACTGGGAAATAAGCATTCTAAAAAGCAAGAAACACTTAAGTGAGACAACAAGTTAGTATCCTCATCATCACCAGTGAGCAGTCTAAGAGACATGTACATTATATCTTGAGCAAAGTAATTAGCAAGAAATTTTATCTTCTTATATGTCTTTTTCCTCCTTTTGATGACTTTTTGGATAAGGGATTCAATGGAGAGTGTCTCAGGGATCTCACATTTGAAATCATCTAAATTTTCAACAGCTTCATGTTGAGAAGATTATGTTGATGCTTGTTGACTTATAGAGCTTTTCTTCTCTTTTGGAAGCTTTTGAAATATCTCCCCATTAACAAATTTAAAGCGTATTTGCCCTAAAACAGTAAAATATTTTCACCAAGGATGGATACATCTTGCTTGGTAGATTACTGATAAAACCCTTCAAATTTAAGTCTTCAAAACATTTTAAGAATTAACAATCTTGAAACACACTTGCATCCAAGGAATGAACGTACATGATACCCATATTTGTAAACTCTAGTAAGAAGTCATCAGAGAGGTAGGTTGGAATGAAGGTTATTACTCTCTTGAGTTCCATGATGATGCTACTGATGGTGCAAAGTAGTGATTCATACAAGAACACACGGAGAGAGAAGAATAAAAGAGATCCAAGAGAATGAATGGGAGACTGCCTTTAATAGTATGATTTTTAGGAATATTTTCGTGATAAAATCTATGAAATTAATGATGATTTGATTTAGTAAAGAGAAGATTGAGAAATATTTCCAAAACGAGCTATTTAATCGATTATAACTAAGGCATAATTGATTAGATATTCATTAATTTTGAGATTTGAAGCAATCTTTAATTAAGATATGCTAAGATATATTTATGGAAGATATTTTATGTGATATCGCTTGAAAACTTGAGGAGGAAGTAATCTATAATCTATTATCCTTTTAGACTAATCAATTATTGAGTAGTCTTCAGCTTCCTTTAGATTGATGTTGGGCCTTGGCATATTGCTTTTGGATCCTTCTTTAATTTTAGATTGCACTCCTTTCTCAAGAATTTTTTTTTAAACTAGACCGAAAGGTTTGTAAAAATAATTTAAAACGACTAGCTATTTAATAAACCAATTTCTAGAGAATCAATTTGAGTTTTTCGATTTTCAACTACTATTAAGTGTACTACCTCAAAACCTCAAGACATCTTGAGAAAAATACCCCTTAAAAGGGAACGAAAAGCAACCATTAACACTCAATCTCTATGAAACATTTGATACAAGAGCTGGCTAAACATTATCTGAAGTGATATGATCACCATCGATTCTTATACTTAAAATCAATAGGACCATCAAGACTTTTGATCACCACCGTCAACGCGAATGAACAATTGGGTCGAGAATAATTGTTGAACACAACCATCAATGTCAACAAACACACTATTGAGCATTACCATTAATTTTAGCAACGACATAGGTGAACACCACCATCGATTCTTTAAGATATAATTATTGAACATCGCCTTTGATGCCAATAAACAAATGTTTAACACCACCATCGATGTTAACTGCTTCATCATCAAGATCACCATGAATCAACAAACTTGTCTTTTATACTCATGGTATGCACATGATTTTCATATCAAATTTGTAAAAACTTCGTTCAAAGCTGCAAAACAATATCAGCAAAATAAAATCAGGTTTTCACATTTGGTACTCAATTTTTTGGGGTCCTAGCGTGTTAATTGCTCTAAAAGGTATAGAGGTGTTACCTTTAGACCGTCGTAGTTTACCATATCAAAAAGGCTCTAAATGGCCAAGCTTATTAGAGAAAGAACATTTATAAATAGGGCGATTCAATTTCTCCCGTGTTTTAGTTATCTTTCCAACTGACCTATCTTAGTCAAATCTTACTCCATTTTTATTAATGGAAGGCCTTTGATTTCATAAAATAAAATCAAGGTTTTCTTTCTGTCATACCCCAAATTTTGACCCTAGATTTCATCATCATTCTAGGAGCATAAAGCATTGCATTGCTAACCCTAACCATTGTTCAAGATGTTTCTTGTTTGGTTTTGTCTGAAATTAGAGTTTTTTCTCAAGGAAATCAAGGGAATCCTCACATGATCAGTCAATGTTTTGGAATGATCATCAACCCCTCAAGCTTACATGCACTCAAGAGGCTTCTCCTTGTCAAGAATCAAGTTCAAGATGGTCTCATTACAAGTTCTATGAAGCTCAAGTTCACCTGGCCACAAATTAGGGTTTCATTAGGAAAAAGTCAACTGTGCCTTGACTTTTGATTAAATCATGATTCCAAGCCTTGGGACATTATCCAAGACACTCTAATACATCCTTGGAGTCCATCCATGATGTTTGAAAGATTCAATAATGCAAGATCATTAAAGATCACACTGTTGGAATCATCTGATACACAAAGCTTTATTTGACAAAGTCAACCCTTTGACTTTTAGGGTTTTTGGTCCAAATTGAAGTCATCAAGCCAAATTTCATCAAGACATGTTTGATCAATGATTTTGAGCATGAAAAACCAAGATTTGGAAGGTTTCTTACAAAAGGCGCAAAGTTAAGAAACTTGAAATTTTTCTAAGTATGGAAAATACCCTAATTTTGAGGCCAACTTTGAAAGATCATAACTCCCAATCTACACAACCATTTTGTGTTCTCCAAAGCTCATATTAAAGCCATTACAACATACTACAAGTTTGTATGAGAGGTGGAAACCTCAAAAAATGCTTGGATTTTGAGTTATGAGGCTTCAAAGTTTGAAGAAATCTTTGGACACTTAGAAAATTTTCAAGGCAGCTTTTGATCTTTTGAAACATCAATCTTTGAGGTCAGTTTTCATTATGATCCGTTTAGATTTAGAATTTTTGTTAAACATGAAAGTTTTAGATCATGTTTGGGGCTTTTAAAAAAAGTACAAGAACTCCTCCATAGCCTTCTTGAGCTGAGAGTTTCGAAAAGAGGAAGTTGGGGTCACAAGGAGGGATTTCATGCCATTTTCACAAACTTGTCTTGAGCCAAATTCTAAGCCATGCCCAATAATCCCACTTTTCAGGCCTCATTACTTCTAAATACATCCATAATTATAATTTTGCATGATTTAAGGGAGCATTACACACTAATTTGAATCTTTGTCCATTGAATCATTCCATTTTTGGAAGAAAAGTGTGATTTCCACTTTGATAAAGCTACTTTATCCACAAGTCAATTTGTCTTGAGCTATGTAGTTGTTCCCTCTGCACTCAAGAAAGTTTTGTACTGAGAAGCAAGACCTCAAGACACTACCAACCATCCTAGAGGCATGATATTTTGCTTGGAAATAACATAAACTCCATGTAACCATCAAGTTGTAACTCAACCAAGAAAAAGATTTAGAACTTGGTGATTCTGATCAGAGCCTTCCTCCACTCTTTCTCTATAAATAGAGGGAAGTCTTAGGCTTCAAGGGACACAACAATTGCATCCCAAATACCTCAACTCTCTCACTTTCCTTAGTTTTTACAAAAAACAGTTTTGCAAAACCACTGGCCATACTCATTTGAGTCATTCACTTTGCAAACTACCACCACAAACCATCTCTATACACTCAATAGAACTTGTCCCAACCCTTGAACAAGTTCTATAGCAAGCCATACACAACTTGCCATTTCTCACCTTCATCTTGCAAGAAGGCACATGTTTGATTCTTGGAGCAACTTCCTGATAACACTGAAATACACTGTATATTTGGCTCTGATTTTACATAATTTTAGTCGTTTGTTTGTTATTTTCCTTTGCTATTACGGTATTTTGTTTTACTTTCAGGTTTATTGCCTTATTTGAGCCCACAGTGAGAAAACAAAGCAAAACGGAACAAAAACGGGAATTTCTTGTGAAAACGTACACTAGCCGTTTCACTCAGCGAACGCCAAGGAGGACGCCATAGGCCTAATGACTTCACCCCCAAGCCAACGGTCACAAAAGGCGTTTCACCTCCAAAACAACACTCGGCGGGCGCGGAGCAGGGGTCGGCGGGCGCCGAGAGTTATAAAAAGGGAACGGTTTGAAACGCTCAAGGCAGTTACATCTGAATAATTTAGTTTATAAAACGTTTTTTTCATTATGATTAGGGGCAGTTACAGCTTCAAATTTCCTATAAATAGGACTTGTATTTTCACTTTCATTTCATCCAATCTTAGTTTCAACCTTAGGCATAGCGTTCTCTTGTAAAGCAATAATCCGTCACATCGAGGGGTTATTGCACTATAGTTGTTGGTTCGATTGGAGCACTGTAGTTAGAAGATTTATATTTCTCGCAATTTACTTTCCAGCCTTATACCAGATTCAGTCTCCGCTTTGGAGCAGGTTTATTTATAAATCGCATTTTATTTTATTCCGCATTGCCTTTATATTATTTATTTTCTCGCACTGCTTTAAATTCATGTATTTTCTGTCTCTGCTTTACATTGTTAATTTATTTATCTGTGTGATCTGTTGTATTTTGGACCTGAACTTAAGCGTGACACTTGTGTTCACACTCTTAAAGTACACTATCACACCTCGCACATTTTTCATATTATAAATGTTTCCTTTAACAAACCAATTTATAATTATGTCTTTAATTGTCATGTCTAGCTAAATTCCTGGTGCTAGAATGTGAGGATCGTCATTCCGACGATACTCCACATGTCTTCTCTTTAGAAATACTTTAGGGGTTGTTTTTTATTTTAATTAAACTCTTCTGAACTTAAATTGAACGGTCATTACGTAAACAAGACCGTGTTTTTGTTTGTGTAATGACTGTGACTAGATCGGGTAAGATCGAAAGCCGTCCGACATTTTAGAAAAGAGTTTGTTAGTTGTTAGTTGATAAATACAGCGGAAGCACTTTATTAACTAACTAGGAAAGTTTTATATTATTAGAAAGAGGTTTTAAAACTATTTTCGAACGCGTTTATAGATTTAGGATCCGGTTGGTCGAGCATATGCCGGAAACCCTTTGGTATAAAATATTTTCAATCGAAAACACTTTTTAACTAAGTCTTAGAGGTAATTATATAAAAAAGGACATTCAACACTTTAACGCAAGGAGCGACCGGTGCAGCGTGAGCGGCTGGTATAGATTAAAGGTTAGGTCTGTTTCCGATCACGCTAACGCGGCGGATCCTTTTTAATTAACTCTATTTCAAAGAAAGAAACATTGCCCCGTAAGTGTTACTATTTAGAAGATAGGAGTATTGTTTGATTGATGTGAATTACATTCCAGCATATTTATTTATCTGATTTATTTTTATTTTCGTTCAGTCTAAACTTGTACTCAGATTTCTATTAGCCTTAGATAAGCACCGTAACAATAGTAATCGATAGATTTGACATTGGTCTCTGTGGGAACGATAAATCTTTTATATTACTCTGACGTACCCCGTATACTTGCGGATAACATCACATCAAGTTTTTGGCGCCGTTGCCGGGGACCAATTACGTCAAAATTTCGTACCCTGTTGTTACACCGTCTAGACTAAGGCATCCCTTAGCCGGTAAATGCGAAGAACTCGCAGTACCGGAAACCTAGTTGATCCTTTAGAAGAGCCTGAACGTTACGCCCGAGCTCGTCTTCTATTTCGAAAACTCAAAAGAGCAATGGCAGAAGAAGAAAACGCTAAACCTCTTAAGGATTTCGCCCTACCCTCTAACGAAGAACCCCATTCTAGTATAGTCAACCCAACTATACCAGCCAATAACTTTGAATTAAAACCATCTCTATTACAAATAGTTCAACAGAACCAGTTCGCAGGTCTTCCTACGGAAAACCCGAACCAACATCTTAAAGTTTTTATTCAACTAGCAGATACCTTAAAAGCGAACGGAGCTCCTCCTGAGGCAATACGTCTAAGACTATTCCCATTTTCTCTCAGGGATAGAGCCTGATCATGGTTAGATTCCCTTTCAGCCAACTCTATAACCATTTGGAATAACCTAAAGAAAGTATTCCTTGCTAGATACTTCCCACCGAGTAAAACTGCTGTCTTACGAAACCAAATAACCCGATTTACCCAAAGCGAGGGAGAATCACTTTTCGACGCTTGGGAGAGATATAAGGAACTATTAAGAGCATGTTCACATCATGGCTTAGAACAATGGCTCATAATCCATACCTTTTATAATGGACTCATGTACAACACCAAGATGACCATAGACGCTGCCGCTGGTGGCGCTCTAATGAACAAACCCTACGCCGAAGCTAGCGCTCTCATTGAGGATATGGCACAAAACCATTACCAATGGGGGACCGAACGAGCACAAGTAGAGAAGAAAGAGACCAAAGGAGGTGTGTATGAGGTAAGTTGTTTTGACCATATGAATGCAAAAATGGACGCTATAGCCCAAAAAGTAGAAAACCTAACTATAAACCCCACAGAAACTGTAGCAGCAATACAACCCGGATGTGAAATCTGTGGAACCTTAGGACATACAATGGCTGAATGCAACCTGTTAGCCGAAAGTCCCACATATCAGGTCAATTACGCCCAAGGAAACCCGTATTCAAACACATATAACCCTGGATGGAGGAATCACCCAAACTTTTCATATAAGAATAATAACCCTACTCAAAATTCAACACCTCAAAGACCACCCGGTTTCCAACCTCAAAGACCCAACCAACCTACAACTTATGCTCCTCAGAAGTCAAATCTTGAGAAGAAGATGGACGAATTCATCTCAGCTCAATTACAGCAGAACAAGGAGTTCATGAACCAAAACGTTCACATTAATGGACTAATTACTCAATTGGGTACTAAACTCGATTCTGTAATTACCCATAACAAAATGCTGGAAACCCAAATCTCTCAAGTGGCACAACAACAATCTACTCATACTACCCCAGGAGGACAATTTCCTGGACAACCTCAACCTAACCCTAAAGGGCATGCTAATGCTATAGCCCTAAGGAGCGGAACCACTTACAATGGGCCAATAAACTCCAGGTTGAATAATCCAGAACCTCCTAGAAAAAAAGTTGTGACCACACCTGAGAAAGAGGTTGAGAAATCTATGGAACCAGAGAAATCTAAAGATACGGAAGTTAAGGAGAAGGAAAAAGAAGAAAATGAAAATGTTTATGTACCACCTCCTCCTTACAAACCTCCGATTCCATACCCACAAAGACTTAAACAAACCAAATTGGATAACCAATATAAGAAATTCATAAAAGTGATTGAGAAACTCCATGTAGAGATCCCATTCACCGAAGCTATTACCCAAATACCATCCTATTCCAAATTCCTTAAAGACATTCTAACCAATAAACGAAGATTAGAAGATCCTAAACCTATAGAATGTAATTCAATTGCTTAGAATAAGCTTGCTAAGAAAGAGAAAGACCCAGGAAGTTTTTCTATACCTTGTGTTTTAGGAAACCAAGTTATAGATAAAGCACTACTGGACTTAGGAGCAAGTGTAAGCTTAATGCCTTTAGCTGTTTGTAAAAGGTTAAACCTAGGAGAATTACAACCAACTAGGATGTCTCTCCAATTAGCTGACAGATCAGTTAAATATCCAATTGGCATTTTGGAAGACATTCCAGTTAGACTTGGTCAACTTTATATTCCAACCGATTTCTTAGTAATGGACATTAAAGAAGACGATGAGATCCCGATTCTTTTAGGTAGACCCTTCTTATCAACGGCCGGAGCTATAATTGATGTTAAGAAAGGAAGAATGACATTCGAAGTGGGTAATGAAAAAGTAGAATTTATACTGTCCCAATTCTTAAATGCACCAGCCATAGATGACTCATGTTATGTCATTGATATAATTGATGAATGCATAAGAGAATTAGATGAAGAAGATCCAGTAGAAATCATCAAACTACCTTCCATCCCCATAATGGAGGATGATGAATGCGAACATTTACCTAAACCTTATATAGATAACAATCTTTATGAATGCTTGGCACTTACCCCAGATCATATGCCATGTCAGAAAAAACCATCAATAGAGCTTAAGGAGCTACCTAAGAATTTAAGATATGAGTTCTTAGATGAAGAATTAAATCGCCCAGTCATAGTCAGTGCCACGTTAGATGGTCCTGAAACCAATCAACTCTTAGATGTTTTACGAAGACATCCCTCAGCTCTAGGTTATAAAATTTTCGATCTCAAAGGAATAAGTCCTTCTGTGTGTATGCACCGAATTATGCTAGAGGAAGATACTAAACCCTCCAGGGAACATCAACGAAGGATAAATCCTATAATGAGTGAAGTAGTAAAAAAGGAAGTGCTAAAGTTATTAGAGGCTGGAATAATATACCAAATATCTGATAGTAAATGGGTAAGCTCCGTACATGTGGTACCTAAGAAAGGAGGTGTCACCGTTGTACAATACGAAAAAGGAGAACAAATAGCCAAACATGTAGAAAATGGTTGGCGGATGTGTATCGATTACAGAAAACTTAATAAGGTGACTAGGAAAGATCACTTCCCACTCCCATTCATTGACCAAATGCTCGAACGATTAGCTAGGCATTCTTACTTTTGTTATTTAGATGGATACTCAGGATTTTTCCAAATACCCATTCACCCTGACGATCAGGAGAAAACAACCTTTACATGTCCCTATGGAACATTTGCTTACAGACGAATGCCATTTGGACTATGCAATGCCCCAGCCACTTTCCAGCATTGTATGATGTCAATCTTCGCAGACTTCCTTGATGAGATCATGGAGGTATTTATGGACGATTTCTCGGTATGTGGATCCAGTTTTAAAATCTGTTTAACAAACCTTGAGAAAATCCTAGAAAGATGCGTAGAAGTCAACCTTGTCCTAAATTGGGAAAAATGCCACTTTATGGTAACTGAAGGCATAGTACTAGGACACATAGTGTCCGAGAGAGGCATTGAGGTTGATAAAGCTAAAATAGAAGTGATAGAAAACCTTCAACCACCCAAAACCATTAGAGAAATCTGAAGTTTTCTTGGACACGCCGATTTCTACCGACGCTTCATTAAAGATTTCTCCAAGATAACTAAACCATTAACCAATCTACTTATGAAGGATGCCGAATTCAAATTCGATGATAAATGTCTTGAAGCCTTTAAATACCTGAAACATGCACTGATTTCTGCACCTATAATTCAACCACCTGATTGGAATCAACCTTTTGAAATTATGTGTGATGCTAGCGATTACGCTATAGGTGCTGTTTTAGGGAAAAGGAAAGATAAGAAACTCCATGTAATTTACTACGCCAGTAGAACCTTGGATGCGGCTCAGCTGAATTATGCCACAACCGAGAAGGAACTCCTGGCAGTAGTCTTTGCAATCGACAAATTCCGATCCTATTTAGTAGGAGCAAAAATCATAGTCTACACTGATCACGCTGCGATAAGATATCTATTAAGCAAAAAAGGATCTGGATTACCACAGGTTATGTTCACCATGCGAGTGAAAGATAACGGGCTTAATGTGATTGCGCTTGAATGAAAAGGGGTAAGAAAGGGATGAGTAAGATAGGCCTAAGTATAATATCACTGTTTGGATTAGTTTGTGTAGGAGAGAAACTTATGCCCGCAAATCGCGGAAAGTGTCATTACGATACCCTTGGTTCATGAGTTAGTACCTACTGATGCATTATTGATCAAACTCAAGTTCCTAGACCAGATCAGTTTAGTGCATGTTTGCTGTTTTCCTTTGTTTACTTATCAGAGTTTGCTTGAGGACAAGCAAAGGTTTAAGTGTGGGAGAATTTGATAACACTGAAATACACTGTATATTTGGCTCTGATTTTACATAATTTTAGTCGTTTATTTGTTATTTTCCTTTGCTATTACGGTATTTTGTTATACTTTCAGGTTTATTGCCTTATTTGAGCCCACAGTGAGAAAACAAAGCAAAACGGAACAAAAACGGGAATTTCTTGTGAAAACGTACACTAGCCGTTTCACTCAGCGAACGCCAAGGAGGACGCCATAGGCCTAATGACTTCACCCCCACGCCAATGGTCACAAAAGGCGTTTCACCTCCAAAACAACACTCGGCGGGCGCGGAGCAGGGGTCGGCGGGCGCCGAGAGTTATAAAAAGGGAACGGTTTGAAACGCTCAAGGCAGTTACATCTGAAGAATTTAGTTTATAAAACGTTTTTTTCATTATGATTAGGGGCAGTTACAGCTTCGAATTTCCTATAAATAGGACTTGTATTTTCACTTTCATTTCATCCAATCTTAGTTTCAACCTTAGGCATAGAGTTCTCTTGTAAAGCAATAATCCGTCACATCGAGGGGTTATTGCACTATAGTTGTTGGTTCGATTGGAGCACTGTAGTTAGAAGATTTATATTTCTCGCAATTTACTTTCCAGCCTTGTACCAGATTCAGTCTCCGCTTTGGAGCAGGTTTATTTATAAATCGCATTTTATTTTATTCCGCATTGCCTTTATATTATTTATTTTCTCGCACTGCTTTAAATTCATGTATTTTCTGTCTCTGCTTTACTTTGTTAATTTATTTATCTGTGTGATCTGTTGTATTTTGGACCTGAACTTAAGCTTGACACTTGTGTTCACACTCTTAAAGTACACTATCACACCTCGCACATTTTTCGTATTATAAATGTTTCCTTTAACAAACCAATTTATAATTATGTCTTTAATTGCCATGTCTAGCTAAATTCCTGGTGCTAGAATGTGAGGATCGTCATTCCGACGATACTCCACATGTCTTCTCTTAGAAATACTTTAGGGGTTGTTTTTTATTTTAATTAAACTCTTCTTAACTTAAATTGAACGGTCATTACGTAAACAAGACCGTGTTTTTGTTTGTGTAATGGCTGTGACTAGATCGGGTAAGATCGAAAGCCGTTCGACATTTTAGAAAAGAGTTTGTTAGTTGTTAGTTGATAAATACAGCAGAAGCACTTTATTAACTAACTAGGAAAGTTTTATATTATTAGAAAGAGGTTTTAAAACTATTTTCGAACGCGTTTATAGATTTAGGATCCGGTTGGCCGAGCATATGCCGGAAACCCTTTGGTATAAAATATTTTCAATCGAAAACACTTTTTAACTAAGTCTTAGAGGTAATTATATAAAAAAGGACATTCAACACTTTAACGCAAGGAGCGACCGGTGCAGCGTGAGCGGCTGGTATAGATTAAAGGTTAGGTCTGTTTCCGATCACGCTAACGCGACAGATCCTTTTTAATTAACTCTATTTCAAAGAAAGAAACATTGCCCCGTAAGTGTTACTATTTAGAAGATAGGAGTATTGTTTGATTGATGTGAATTACATTCCAGCATATTTATTTATCTTATTTATTTCTATTTTCGTTCAGTCTAAACTTGTACTCAGATTTCTATTAGCCTTAGATAAGCACCGTAACAATAGTAATCGATAGATTTGACATTGGTCTCTGTGGGAACGATAAATCTTTTATATTACTCTGACGTACCCCGTATACTTGCGGATAACATCACATCAAGTTTTTGGCGCCGTTGCCGGGGACCAATTACGTCAAAATTTCGTACCCTGTTGTTACACCGTCTAGACTAAGGCATCCCTTAGCCGGTAAATGCGAAGAACTCGCAGTACCGGAAACCTAGTTGATCCTTTAGAAGAGCCTGAACGTTACGCCCGAGCTCGTCTTCTATTTCGAAAACTCAAAAGAGCAATGGCAGAAGAAGAAAACGCTAAACCTCTTAAGGATTTCGCCCTACCCTCTAACGAAGAACCCCATTCTAGTATAGTCAACCCAACTATACCAGCCAATAACTTTGAATTAAAACCATCTCTATTACAAATAGTTCAACAGAACCAGTTCGCAGGTCTTCCTACGGAAAACCCGAACCAACATCTTAAAGTTTTTATTCAACTAGCAGATACCTTAAAAGCGAACGGAGCTCCTCCTGAGGCAATACGTCTAAGACTATTCCCATTTTCTCTCAGGGATAGAGCCCGATCATGGTTAGATTCCCTTTCAGCCAACTCTATAACCATTTGGAATGACCTAAAGAAAGTATTCCTTGCTAGATACTTCCCACCGAGTAAAACTGCTGTCTTACGAAACCAAATAACCCGATTTACCCAAAGCGAGGGAGAATCACTTTTCGACGCTTGGGAGAGATATAAGGAACTATTAAGAGCATGTTCACATCATGGCTTAGAACAATGGCTCATAATCCATACCTTTTATAATGGACTCATGTACAACACCAAGATGACCATAGACGCTGCCGCTGGTGGCGCTCTAATGAACAAACCCTACGCCGAAGCTAGTGCTCTCATTGAGGATATGGCACAAAACCATTACCAATGGGGGACCGAACGAGCACAAGTAGAGAAGAAAGAGACCAAAGGAGGTGTGTATGAGGTAAGTTGTTTTGACCATATGAATGCAAAAATGGACGCTATAGCCCAAAAAGTAGAAAACCTAACTATAAACCCCACAGCAACTGTAGCAGCAATACAACCCGGATGTGAAATCTGTGGAACCTTAGGACATACAATGGCTGAATGCAACCTGTTAGCCGAAAGTCCCACAGATCAGGTCAATTACGCCCAAGGAAACCCGTATTCAAACACATATAACCCTGGATGGAGGAATCACCCAAACTTTTCATATAAGAATAATAACCCTACTCAAAATTCAACACCTCAAAGACCACCCGGTTTCCAACCTCAAAGACCCAACCAACCTACAACTTATGCTCCTCAGAAGTCAAATCTTGAGAAGAAGATGGACGAATTTATCTCAGCTCAATTACAGCAGAACAAGGAGTTCATGAACCAAAACGTTCACATTAATGGACTAATTACTCAATTGGGTACTAAACTCGATTCTGTAATTACCCATAACAAAATGCTGGAAACCCAAATCTCTCAAGTGGCACAACAACAATCTACTCATACTACCCCAGGAGGACAATTTCCTGGACAACCTCAACCTAACCCTAAAGGGCATGCTAATGCTATAGCCCTAAGGAGCGGAACCACTTACAATGGGCCAATAAACCCCAGGTTGAATAATCCAGAACCTCCTAGAAAAAAAGTTGTGACCACACCTGAGAAAGAGGTTGAGAAATCTATGGAACCAGAGAAATCTAAAGATACGGAAGTTAAGGAGAAGGAAAAAGAAGAAAATGAAAATGTTTTTGTACCACCTCCTCCTTACAAACCTCCGATTCCATACCCACAAAGACTTAAACAAACCAAATTGGATAACCAATATAAGAAATTCATAAAAGTGATTGAGAAACTCCATGTAGAGATCCCATTCACCGAAGCTATTACCCAAATACCATCCTATTCCAAATTCCTTAAAGACATTCTAACTAATAAACGAAGATTAGAAGATCCTAAACCTATAGAATGTAATTCAATTGCTGAGAATAAGCTTGCTAAGAAAGAGAAAGACCCAGGAAGTTTTTCTATACCTTGTGTTTTAGGAAACCAAGTTATAGATAAAGCACTACTGGACTTAGGAGCAAGTGTAAGCTTAATGCCTTTAGCTGTTTGTAAAAGGTTAAACCTAGGAGAATTACAACCAACTAGGATGTCTCTCCAATTAGCTGACAGATCAGTTAAATATCCAATTGGCATTTTGGAAGACATCCCAGTTAGACTTGGTCAACTTTATATTCCAACTGATTTCGTAGTAATGGACATTAAAGAAGACGATGAGATCCCGATTCTTTTAGGTAGACCCTTCTTATCAACGGCCGGAGCTATAATTGATGTTAAGAAAGGAAGAATGACATTCGAAGTGGGTAATGAAAAAATAGAATTTATACTGTCCCAATTCTTAAATGCACCAGCCATAGATGACTCATGTTATGTCATTGATATAATTGATGAATGCATAAGAGAATTAGATGAAGAAGATCCAGTAGAAATCAGAAAACAACAGTAAGTTATGACAAAGCTATATTTTGTTTTATTCATGTTTAAGTGTTGTCATAACTTTCACATGTTAACTTGAACTTTGAATTGTTTAAGTATTGTAATAACTTATCCATGCTTTGAAATGTTAACTTGTATTCATGATTAAGTGTTGTTATAACTTATCTTCCTTTGTCTTGTATTCATGATTAAGTGGTGTTAGTAAACCCTAAAGCATGTTTTCCTTAATCACGTGATTGAACTCTTATCCATAACCTTAGTCTTGTTAGAACTATATATCATGCTTGCTTAGATGTTGTAACATCTTTATTTGATTGAACTTGCTTGGTTGTCACCATGTTAATTGAAAACTTTTTGAACTTTTGAACTTACTAGGTAGTTACCTTGTCTAGTTCATAACTTTGTTAAGTGCTTGCCCTAAATGTTGTCACATTTATCTTTATGCTTTGGTTGTAACCACATGATTTACCTTTGCCATGCTAACATCATGTTTGAATGTTATATTGATTTACTTTCCATTGATATCATGTTTGAATATCATATTTGTTCATGCCATCCATACTTAAATCATACTCCATTTTAACTTAGTTAAGTTATTTCCCCCAAATGATGTTAGCTTGTTAGTTTCCATCCTCAATTTGCCCCCTATTCCTTAATCCAAGGGAAAGTCTCACTATTGACTCCATGTCATAGATAACTCATCTTTATCTACACCCTTTGACCTTGTTAGAGGCATTAGGTTTTTTGAGTCTTAAGATAGAATATACAACTCTTGTGACTTTGTCAAGTCAACTAAGTGTTAGGACAAAACACTTAATCCCCTTGAATCTTGATCATAATCAAGTATTCATCCATCCCTATTTAGGTGAACTACAATTGCTCTGATTCCATCCTTGTAAGGATATATAGGCACAAGACCGCGAAGTTTTGGCGAGCATACTTAGTGACCAAGCCCATAGGTTCCTATCTCTCACCATATGACCCGAACACAAAACAATAGCAAACAATATCACAAATACAAATAAGAGGTTCCTATAGAGTACTATAGATACTTAGGGTGCTAATACCTTCCCTATGTATAACCAATCCCCGATCCCCTAAAATCTCTTAGGATTGTTGTTACATTGCAAACCTAGGTTTTTTTTATGATCTTTACCCTTTCCCTTGGATAAATCAAAGCTCAGTGGTGAATCTTTAAAAGATTTATGATTCAAGTTTAATCAATAGCTTGATATCTAATTTTCACCGCAACACTTTCCTCTTCATAAGATTACTTAGGGTTTCAAGCAAATTATTTACTTCAATGTTAAATAAATCGCAGGAATCACATTTAGCTTCTTTTAAAGATTTGTTTATGATGCTAGCAATTGCTTCAAAAAGAATCTTATTGTTATTTTATAAGAATTTAGCATAACCCTTGAGATCAATAATTCTCTTCTCTAACTTTTCATTTTCCTTAGTAAGCTTAACACTAATATTAAATAATTGACTCTGAGTTAGAGAAGTTACCTTAGTGTCATCTTCCTTTGAATGTTTGAGGCACACATGATCTTCTTCATTAGATCCTTCACTTTGAGGAAGCAATTCATAAGAATCTTATGATGTATCACTGAATATATTCTTGAAGACGTCTCTACAATAATCTCTGTAGGGATTTATCGATGTTTCTTCCATTGATTCCTTTTTCACTTCTTCATGGGGAACTTTATACGAAGAATCTTTGAAGCTTATTCCAGAAGTTGATTCTTCACAATTTCTTCTGGATGTTGACTCTTCACCATCTTTTCTTTAAATATATGAAGCTAATTCTAATATTTCACTTTATGGAGAATCTTCAACATTTATTATGGATGTAACTTCCTCATCACATTCATCGATTGGTGATTCTTTGTTTGATTATTTATCTATGATTGTTCTTTCAAATGAAACCACATGGCTTGACTTCACTTTTCTTCTTCAAAAGAATCTCTTGATGGTCTTGGTGATGATTATTCTAGGGTTCTTAAGTTAATCCCTTCATCCTTCAATAATTGAATTGACTCATTGAGCTTTTCAAGGATTTCTTATTTCCTGAAGTTATATTAAAAATCATACACACTTCCATATATGAATTTAAGGATTAGATTAGGTTTCTTATTCTAATTATTAACGTTTGGGTATTTTTTTTATACGAAAGTTATAACTTATTCTCCAAGTTTTCCAATGGTTGAACACCATATATGAAGACAACCTTCACACTCATTTTATGTTTCAACTTTCTGGATTTGTGTGTTAATTCTTTTTTGTTATAAACTTAGATAAACTCCATAGATCATTTCAAGAGTTTCCCACACTTTCTTGGCGGACTCACAAGTAAAAACATAATAAAATTATTTGGAAATTAAAGCATTTATTAAAAGATGCTTGACTTTAATACCAAGCTTGACTTTTCACAAATCCTCTCTAGTCTAATCAAAATTAGGTTTATTTACTACCTCATCATTAAAGGAGAAGGTAGGAAGAAATGGACTATTTTTTATAATATTCCACATTTCAAAATTGTTAAATTTGATAAAAGTTTGAAATCTTGCTTTCCATAAGTCAAACCTATTACCATCAAATGGTGGAGATGTATTCATGAAAAAACTCCTGCTAAAAGTAGAAGTGTTTATAGTCATCATCTCCTTCCTCGTGAGATAATAAGTCTTTAAAGAAGAGTTAGCCTATAATGCCATTTGTTGGACATTAGACTCCAAACACAAGAGGTGGGTAAATTGTGTTTCAAAACAAAATCTTTTACAAAAATAGAGTTTAAAAAGCTTTTGAAAAGCATACAGAGTAAAAGTAGCAGAAATAAATAAATTTAAAATAAAGAGTTAAGGGATGAGATAAAAACACCATAGAATTATAGAGGTTTAGTATAATGAAGTGAACTACTTATCTCCATAAAAATTTCTTGAGAGTTTTCAATTTGATGAGAGCTTATGACATGATTTTCCATGGAACCTCCTTTTACAAGGATTTGAGTTTTTCAATGACTAACTTCTCAACTAAGACGAAAATTTAACTACAGATGCCTCCACAACAACCCGAGAACTTTTTAACAATACGCTAAGCTCACAATTGGCTGAGAGTTTTAAGTACGAAGACCTCCCCAACCAATACGAGCTTTTAACTGATTTACCTAAATAAATAAAAGAGATCTTTTCACCTTGTTTAGCTCACAACCAAAACAAATTTTCTCCCAATGATAAATTACAAAATTTCCCTTAAACCATACCAGACTACCTTACAGATATAAATATTTCCCCTCAAAAGCACCAAGGCAAATGTGAGAAAATAAAGATAGAGGAAAGAGTGAGCGAAAGGGTTACGTACTGGAACCATAAATAGTTGAAGTAGATGACGAAGAATTATGAACTGGTGGTGCGAATCTCCAATATGGCGGCGTAGGGGATGGACCTGCAAGGTTAACACTCTAACGCCTAAGTTTGTTCAAAATTCTAGATGAGTATAGTGAAAAAATGGAGACCAGAGAATGTACCTTGCTTTCTGTGTGAAATGACTTTTATACCTTGGGTCAAATGGGATGGATTTGAGTTTGACCTCGGCTATTTGGCCCTTTGACCGACCTAGAACAATTACCCCAAAGTCTTGTCAGACACTTAGGAATCTGGGGAAGCCTTTAGCGGCAGAGGCCGGTCTTCAAGAGCATTATCCAATGCGATCGAGAAGTGAAATATTTGAAGTTAGTTGAAAAAGTAGTTGGGGGATAAGATCATAAAATTCTCTCTTGTCATTGAAACTTTCGCTCTCTACTCCCCACACATCACCCTAGGTATGCAGGCTAGAAAATGATTCCCCTACTTATGGTACTTGAGTATTTCTGAATCTTCATTCTTCTTGATGTGACGGAGTACTTACATCCCTTGGATTTGTACA
This sequence comes from Lathyrus tuberosus, assembly GCA_022829125.1. Classification (NCBI taxonomy): domain Eukaryota; kingdom Viridiplantae; phylum Streptophyta; class Magnoliopsida; order Fabales; family Fabaceae; genus Lathyrus; species Lathyrus tuberosus. The sequence continues at coordinate 2,620,377 of JALAZF010000118.1, read as the reverse complement.
CTATATTTGATTTGGACCGTTGAATTTCAATCGTCTTCTTTGTAAAAGTGGGTTTCCCCCTTAATATTATTTTCATTTCTATGATGCTTTCCACTTATCTATTCTTATTGGGCTTTATCTATCGACTCTCTTTCTCCAGCTTCTAGATCTTCCTTCGTGTTTCCCTTCCTCTTCACAAGTACATTACATCAATATCTTGGGGCTCATGCTTCTTAATTGAAGGTCTAATTTTATTAATCTATCTAGTTTGTTTGTAACACAGACGCAGGATCCGATCATTCTAATGGTAGCAAAAAAAGTGGAAGATTACTCCTGGGTACACCCAGAATATCTGTAAATACCCTTCTCATATACTTAAGAGGCAAAGGTTGTGGCTGCCTCTTTCGAGGTAGGATCGCTTTCTAACTGGGTTGTATTTCCTATCCCTGATGACAAGTGGGTGTGACGTGAGTTAGAAGGGTATTCTATTCCCTTCTACAATTTCATTTTTCAGAATCTGGGAATTTGACTCTGGTTGACTTCCCTTCGAAAAAGATGTGTTAGATCATCTTTGCATTCCCCCTTTGCAATTTCACCTGCGCGCTTAGGCCTTTGTGAGAGTTTTCCACAAACACTTTTTTTCACCTCTTTGAGGTTAACCCTGTCTCAAAGGCAGGCGGAAGTTATGGGCTCGTTTATCTTCGTCATGCCAAAAATTAAATCTTTCGTGTGTATACAGATAGCTCGAAGGCCTTTAAGGAATAGTATTTATTGGCCACTCCCCTTTTTATAGACTCATACTGCGTTTTGTGTTGTTATGTACCCTTTTGTAGAGTCAGCCTTGTGTGTTGACTAGAGGAGGTAACTATGGTCTCCGAACCACTTCACAAAGAAGGATAAAGATTATTTTGTTCCGTAGAGAGCCCTCACCAAAGTGGAGATGGTCATGAAAGAGACTTTTCTTTCTTTCTACGATTCTGAAATATATTATCGGATTATTGCTGATGCAGAATCTGTTGAAGATAGGAGAAAATAGTTTGATATCCCTTCTAGTCCTTATTTATTTGTAGCATGCGACCTCGTACTATCTCTTACCTATTTATTTTCTTATTCTTTTTCAGATGTTTTAAAAAGGAAGGATACCTCGACTGCTCTCATTGCACCAACGCAAGATTCTGGGGCCACTTTAGTTGTGTCGTCACCTTTAGAGGGTATAAGCACGAAGAACCATGACCACCATGCCTTTGCCAGGGCTAAGAAGGATCAGGGTAAGGATGTGGCTCGGGGAAGTCCTACAAAAAAGATGAAGCAGTTTGGATCTGGTCTACCATCTACCAAGGAATACTTCTCTTCCACTGCCCTCTATGCTAGCCGATCGATTGCCTCAAACTGCGAAAAAGATGAAAGATTATCTGCCTACTTATTATGTTTACGCATATTAGCTCTCCAAGATCGTAAAATATTGCTTGTTGGCGGAGTTGGCTTACCAAGTGTTGCTGGCTACTTCACTCTTGTCCCTAATAGCGATCGACCATGAGGAGCTTCTTGCCCCTGACACCTCTTCTCAAACTACACAAATCAAATATGGACAAAACATTATAATAAAATGATACTAAATATAATGAAATTTAAATGCTCTATTAAGTGAAGGATAGACATTATAGTATTGAAGTTTCCAAAGCCTTTTTCAAGGATGATTGGATATTTGAGAAACATTGAAAGATTGGGGTTTTCCTTTTGGAAGGAGCTTCAGAATAGTTTGATCCTACAATTGTTGTTGGAGAGCTTTAGTCAGTTTATCCTTAATTGCAATAAAAATTATATGGACAAAACTCTTCCAGAGTTGCTAGGCATGTTGAGAATTTTTTAGCAGAGCCTAAAATCAAAAGGAAAGACCATTCTCATGGTCAATCATGGAAATATGATCCACAAAAGGCCCAACAAGGAGGGTAGTAAATGAAAAGACAAGAAAGTTTCATGCCCAAACATACTACTTATGCTTTGAAGCCTAGCGAAGGTATATCTAACAAGGGAACTTGCTTCTACTATGGTAAGACCATACTTTCAAAGATAAATAACCAAAGTACCATGAAGATTAAAAGAATGTATTAGAAACTTCAATTCATGTATTTTTATTATAGAAATAAACTTATATGTGTCGGTAACATGAGTATTAGATAATGAATGTGGTCGTCACATTTATACAGTAGAGAATTGGCAAAAGGTGAAGTTGATATACGAGTTGGTGTTGAAGCGGTAAAGCGGCAAGTAAAAGTAAGTTCGGAAGAATTCCATGTTTTATCGTATCCACATGGATCGGTGCGAGGGATTAAATGCCATTAAAAAATCTCTACATTTCTAAGCTTGTAGTGATAATTATGGTTAAAAGATCGAAGGTACCATAAATAAAGGCAGAAAATATAAAGACTGAACCCAAATGCTAAGCCTAAACCCATGTCTAGAGTTTAGAACCTAACATGTATTCATCCTAGATCCAGATCTGAAGAGCATATGTCTATAGCGGTTCAAATCAAAGATAAACAGGTAAACAAAGATGACACCCATATCAGATAAATGATTGCTTCATATTAAACGTCATGATCAGAATATGTACATATGCTTAACCCTTTTTACATGTATTCAACTAATTTAAGTATGTGAACATAGTTCCTCGTCTCTATTATCACGCATCCTCACAATAATGTTTATGTATAAAGCGTTATCATGGGCTTTACCGTATTAATCACTAGATGATGTCTCATGCTAACAATCAACACAATAATATAAAAACTTGATACTAGTGAATATCAAATCACAAATCTTGTCTAGAGTTTGCTCAATGATAAGTGAATATCTTAGATCTAGGATTTGAAAGAGATTTCTCAATACCCACTCAAACGCACAAACATAAAATCAAAGACAACATCAATATTGAATCAAAACTAGTTCACAAAACAAAGATTAGAAGAATTACATAAGGTACCAATAGATTACATTCAACCCCAACAAGAGATCGAAGCACTTACTCGAAGATCAAGCTCTGATTTGCTTAGATTTGGACTTCTCTCTCTTAGGGTTTGTGTTTCTCTCTCTAAAAATATCTTATACAAATATGAAAGTGAATAATATCTCAAAATATCTAAAAAAGTGCTATTTATACAAGTTCTAAAAAGTGCCTATAAGTGGCACCGCGCTAAGCCATCACAGAACGTACTTAGCGCAAAACGTAATTATTGCGGAGCGCGCTCAGCGCAGAGCGTGCTCAACACAAAGCGTGCTCAGCTCAGAGCGTGCTTAGCTCCAAGCATGCTCAACACAAAGCGTGATTAGCACAGAGCGCGCTAAGCGCGGTGTGAACCCCAAATCTACTGCCACTGCTCCAAAATGGCGCTGAAGTCACGTTAAAAAGCGTGTTAAACTCAAGTTACCGTAAAAAAGTCTCGAAATTGATCTTCTAGGCCCTCATCCATCCACCACAGGTTCCAAGCATTATATATCAACAAGAAAACATGTTAAAAAGCATCAAAATGATCATAATTCACAATATTTACATACGAAAATGGAAATTTGCGTATTTACACTAAACCATATGTATTTACACTAAAACATATGTATTTACTACTAAAATACCAAAGAAACAATTGAAAATGGCCATAAAAATACTATCTAAAATATGCACAATTTGGCACTTAACAACTCTCCCCGACTTATTATTTTGTTTGTCCTCAAACAAAAGTTTGCCAAACATAAAGAAACAAGAGCAATAATCAAGAATCATGATCAAACAAGTTTTTACAAACGAAAACAAAAGTATGGTCTAATTATCAAAAGTACAAATAAAGCAATGCTTACTACTAAACTACAACGACACAATGAATATGAAACAAAGTTTAAGCACAAAACACATGTCAAAGATTCTAAAGCAACAAATTTTCAAAAGTGAATAACATCTAACACTTACCTTCATCAAGAGATGAAGAACAAACATGAGGGATTGAACTCACATCCAACAATCATGCAAACATCAATCAAATTATGCATTCATCTAAAAACTCATACTGAAAGTATAAAAGCACAAATCACAAAGAACTTTCAAGGGTTGTAATGAGGCTTGGTTTAACAAAGAAAGGTCATATCTAAAGGCCTTTGAAACAAAATTTCCTAATCCTATAAGAGCAATCACTTCTCAAATTTTCAAGCAATCAAGAATTATTCACCCTTTTATCTTTGCTCATTTGCTACAACCTTGATCTTACTATTTTTTTCTTTTTTGTTTTCACATTTTTATTTTTTTTTCAACCTCTTTTTTTTTCAACCTCTTAGCAACCAACCTTTAAGCCACCAATCATTTTCTCCCTAACTTGAATACAACCAAACATCGTGACTTTAATGCTCCCAAACTTTTTAATGCAAGGAAAATTTCCAACCACAATATATGGTTAATAGTTCAAGGGCTTTAGAAATAAAATCAGAATCCATGATGAACTACTTACTCATGCACAAGTTCATAGTCCAACACCAAGATGGATCCTGACACTAAGGCTTAAAGGGTTTAACAAATGCTCACTCACTCACAAGGTAATTTATTTTTGGTTAGGTGGTTATGCTCAAAATCAAACAAAATGCCTTGATCATTTTAGTGTTATCATACAAATCAACACAAATACACGATTAAACATAATTCAAACGAGTTAAATAAGAAAGTTGGTCTCCTATACATTTAGTAAACAATGGACGGTTCCTCACATTTGGCTATGAACTAAAGTGATTCACAAATGAACAAGAATTGCAAGTTAATGAATGACATGTTATTTGTACAAAGCCTAAAGTTCATGTTTATGCTATGTTGTAGAATGCACCAAACAAATACCTTGACAATGCAACTTTCTTTTCAAACTTTTATCATTACCATGACATTTTCTTGTTGACACACTCAAACTTGAACAATCACTGCATGTCTCTTCAAGAAAATAAAAAACAAGCTTTTTGGACAAACACAAAACAAGTTTTTAACAACTTAATAACTTTAAATTAAATTACTACTAAACATAAAACAAAATAAGTTCAAAATGGGTCAAAAGACCAGGGTGAAAGTGGATAAATGGATGAGATATTTTTGCATGTAAAGCATAGCGCAGTCTGGTCGCGCTAAACGGCATCAGTAAAACATGGTTTTTCAAAAATGGAGACTTTTCTCAAGTTTTCCATCCACTCTCACTCTTTAATAACTATACTACTCTGAAAATCTATAACAAAGATATGCTCCCTCTCGCCGCTTCCTTTGGTGTAGCTAGTTGTTTTTGCTTCCTGGCTTTGTCGATGTTCCTTCACCAACAATTATCCCTAACCAACACTTGAGCAAATGTTAAAGGAAACAAATATATATACAATATAAACAACTATACAAAACTCAAAAATATAGAAGTTGTTGCGATGCAATTCAATATCTAAACACCAATCCCCGGCAATGGCGCCATTTTGTTGAAGCGGTAAAGCGGCAAGCAAAAGTAAGTTTGGAAGAATTCCATGTTTTATCGTATCCACAGGGATTGGTGCGAGGGATCGAATGTCATTCAACAATCTCTACATTTCTAAGCTTGTGGTGATAATTATGGTTAAAAGATCGAAGGTACCATAAATAAAGGCAGCAAATATAAAGACTGAAAATATAAAATAAAGACTTTAAAATAAACGGAGCCTTGTTGGGATTAGAGTTTCATCAATTGATAACACATGCATTCTTCTGGCCAGTTAAACACAAATCAATCATTCGTCTAATATCCTCACGTATCACCCACGACAGAGGTTATGTCTAACGCGACGTTGAAAGAACAACCGTATTGTCTCATTGGTGATGTCTCATGCAACTCAACAATACAGAGAATTAAGAACCGATACTCACGCAAATGCTAAGCCTAAATCTATGTCTAGAGTTTAGAACCTAACAAGTATTCATCCTATATCCAGATCTGAAGAGTATATGTCTATAGCGGTTCAAATCAAAGATAAACAGGAGAACAAAGATGGCACCCATATCAGATGAATGATTGCTTCATATTAAATGCCATGATCATAATATGTACATTCACTTAACACTTTTTTACATGTATTCAACTAATTTAAGTATGTGATTGCAGTTCCTCGTCTCTATTATCACGCATCCTCACAATACTGTTTATGTCTAAAGCATTATCGTGGGCTTTACCGTATTAATCACTAGATGATGTCTCATGCTAAAAATCAACACAATAATATTAAAGCCTGATACTAGTAAATATCAAATCACAAATCTATGTCTAGAGTTTGCTCAAAGATAGATGAATATCTTAGATCTAGGATTTGAAAGAGATTTCTCAATACCCACTCAAACCGACAAACATAAAATCAAAGACAACATCAATATTGAATCAAAACTAGTTTCCAAAATCAAAGACAACATCAATATTGAATCAAATCTAAGCACTTACTCGAAGATCAAGCTTTGATTTGCTTGGATTTGGACTTCTCTCTCTTAGGGTTTGTGTTTCTCTCTCTAAAAATATCTTATACAAATATGAAAGTGAATAATATCTCAAAATATCTACAAAAGTTCTATTTATACAAGTCCCAAAAAGTGCCTATAAGTGGCACCACGCTAAGCCAGCACAGAGTGTGCTTAGCGCAGAGCGCACAGAGCGTGCTCAACACAAAGCATGCTTAGCTCCTAGCGTGCTCAGCAAAAAGCATGCTAAGCGCGGTCAAAGTGTGCTAAGCGTGATCTGAACCCCAAAGCTACTGCCACTGCTCCAAAATGGCGTTGAAGTCGCACTGAAAAGCACACTAGGCGCGAGTTTCCGTCAAAAAGTCCCGAAATTGATCTTTTAGGCCCTCTTCCATCCACCACAAGTTCCAAGCATTATATATCAGTAAAAAAACATGTCAAAAAGCATCAAAATGATCATAAATTCACAATATTTACATACGAAAACGGAAACCTGCGTATTTACACTGAAACATATATATTTACTACTAAAACACCAAAGAAACAATTGAAAAGGGCCACAAAATACTATCTAAAATATGCATAATTTGGCACTTAACAGTTGGCAAAGGGGAACATTTTGTTGTTTAGTCGTAGAAACTCATGTATTGACTTTATCCTGGATCTATGTGTTTGCAGGTACAACTATCTGTAGATGGTCACAATGATTTTGATGATGACAACACCCAATGTAAAACGACATTTGATGGAGTCACTAACAATCTATGGTCCAACAACCTCTGATGAAGGTGTCTATAAAATGATATATATCCAGCCTCAATAGTTTAAGAGTCAATTTCCAAATGAATTTCTAAATCAATGATGAATCTATCATAAGAAGTTAAAGCTTCAAGTTTGTGAAAGAGAGAAAGTGTGAAAGCTCATTTGGTCCAGTGTTTGAATGATCTATGTATTGTAAAGTTATAAGAGTAACCCTAAAGATACTAAGGTGGATCACACACACACACACACATACACGTACACACGCGCGCGCGCGCACACACACACACACACTTGGTTTGGGGAATCAACATATGTAAAATCTCTCATTTTTTGTAATAAGGTTTGTGGGCATATCCTTAAATACTCCAGACATTTTATTAGTGGAACTCTCAATAAGAAATTTTTGGGAATATGAGTAGGCCATGTGGTAGTTCGAACCTGTATAAATCCTAGTGAAATCTCTTTAACTCTATCTCTTTACTTTTTGTTATTTAATTTCCTTTCCTCTCTAATTATTTCTTTCCTATTTTCTGCCGCTTTATCTTTATTTAATTTTTGAACATAAATTAAACTATTTTTAAGAAAATAATTTTATAATTAATCTTGATTTCTAAATATCATCATTTACCTTCTCTTATGTTTGGAATCACTATTTCAACATCTACTTAGTGGTTTATTAATTTAGTTAGAAATTTGCTATTATGTATCCACAATTAGAAGGAATATTATTTATGTTAATTGCTTGGACAAGTTTAGTTTTTCATTAATAATAAAGTACAATTGTTTCTTAATTTATTTAAATCTTATATTCTATGATACTGCACAAATGAACAATAGAGTGTATGTCCTTGATCTTGAAATGCCAATGTACAATACTAATACTAAAAGGATGAAATCTAACGAGTTAAATCCTACTTAGCATTGGCATTTTCTCTTAGGCCACTTAACAGAGAAAAACATTTACAAATTTCATAGAGATGGGCTCTTGGAATCTTTTGATTATGAATCATATGAGACATGCATATCTTATTTACTTGGAAATATGACAAAGTCCCAATTCACAGAAAAAGGTGAAAGGACTATTGATTTTTTGTCCTTTATACATACTGATGTATCTGGACCACTAATACACCAACTAGATGAGGTTTTCAATATTTCATCACATTTACTTATGATCATAGTAGATAGGTGTCGAACCTCAAATAATACAATCCTTCGCGATGGTCGCAGAAAAATAAGTTCGAACAGAGTTGCCACCGAACCTTATTTATTCAAATGAAGGAAAGGGAAAATATCGATAAAACCCTTAAATATAGAAAATGGTCTTCACAACCAAATTCGAGTTCGGGAGTCGATTATGTAAAGGGAAGGTATTAGCACCCCTCACGTCCGTTGTACTCAACGGGAACCTCTTAGTTTAATATTTGATTGAATGTTAACTTATGTTTATTTGTTTTCTTCAAGTGGTAAGAGATGTAAAAGGAAAAGAAAGGAAGCCTAAAAAAGTTTTATTAATGGGGGGGCTGACAAGATTGTGGGTCTTGCTCCTGCGTATCTCCAGGTGCAAAAAGGTTTGTATGTTTGTGTTTTTTAATGAACAAGTGTTTAGATCGCATTCTAACGGTTAAACATTGGCTTGTCTACTCTCGGTGGAGGCTTAAGCACTAGTTTGTATTCACATTAGAATGGACTAAGCAATTCTCTTTTAAAAAAAAGTTTTAATCGTGGATCGCATGGGGGTGAGTAATTAGGCTTGATTTGTTTCGATCGCACGAGGGCGAGAAAAGGTAGGTTTGATGTATTGGATATCTTTTAGGCAGAAGACAATTATCCAAACAGCGAGCCCTACAACATTGCTTAAATAGTCGGGGAAGGAGAAAATCTATACCATCCTTCCTTTTTCTTCTTTAATATTATGAAAGAATGTGTGGTGAATTAAATCATGGTTCATTAACAGAAGACGATTATTCATGCAGGGAGCCCTACATTAGTGCACAAATAATCGGGAAAGGAAAAAGTCTAGACCACCCTTCCTTTTTCTTCTATAAGAGAACCAAACTTAATTATAATAATTAAAGTATTTTAGAATGGAAGACGAATTTTCAGACATAAAGCTCTAGAACATTGTCCAAACATTCAGGGAAAGAGACGGTTTACACCACCTTTCCTTTTTCAACTAAGTTATTGAGAAAATGAGTTTGAAAGGTTTAAGTTGATTAGGAAAAGAGCGTGACGTCAGATCAAGCGTTTGATGGTTGCATTTTGAATGGATTGTGAAAAATGATTTGAAGTGTATCGAATTCGAATGTGGAAAGTGGTTTGATTTTTATAAAATACTCAATGTTGATTGAGGTTTTAATTTGCGTTTGAAATGGAATGGGATTTGGAAATTATTTAAGAAAAAAGTTGATTGGCGTTGGTGTCGCGGCGGCAAAAATTTAAGATTAAGCTATTGATTAACTTAACTCAGAAAGCAAGAGTCGCCACCGAACTTTATTGTTTCCAAAGGGAAAGGGGAAAAGGTCGAATAAAACCCACAAAAATAAAACAAAAAGATAAAATTTGTATACTGGGGTTGGTTATGCAAGGGGAAGGTATTAGCACCCTTCACATCTATGGTACTCCATAGGAACCACTTGCAAATCTGTGTTTATGAAAATACTGGGTTGTTTGTTTATTGATTTTAATTTGAATAGACATGTTGTCGTATTCGAGTGGAAAACTCAATTTACTACCCACAAGTATGAGGAAATGAGCATTTGAATCATCTTGATATGGAGAACTTTCACTTGGACTTTCTCACAAGCACCCCTCAACATTCAAGTGGAAAATGTAAATCATTTCTTAACATATTGTAGAAGTATAATGGTTTGCATCACTACAAGAATATAATAATATCCAATCTTTTAAAAAAGGCTCTTAAAGAAAAGTGCACAATGGCACAAAATGAAGTTTGATGAGGTTTGTGGACGTGTTTTTCGATGAATCAAAGACCAAGCTATTGGATTAACTTGACTCGCAAATCAAATATCGCCACTGGACTTTAATTTATCCAAAGGGAAGGGGTAAAGAAAGAATAACCATAAATATGCAATGTCAAATAATACAATAAAAGATCTAAGGTTCGGGGGTTGGTTATATAAAGGGAAGGTACTAGCACCCTAAGTATCTATAATATCCTATAGGAACCTCTTAAAATACTTTTGTTATTTTCTTAAGTTATTTGCTATTTGATTTGGAGAGTTTACTATTTTTTGAGTGAGTGATTGGAGTGGGAAATGTTTTTGTTGTTTTTTTAATGTATATGAATAAAGGGGGGGAGTGAAATAAAAAGGTGTGCTCGCTAGGATCTCGCAATCCTATGCCTACATATCCCTAGAGGAAGTCAGAGCATTTATAGTTCGGGGAACTATGGGTAAAAGCAATGTTTGTTGGGTTTTTAGGAGAAGAGACAAGTTGTCATCTTAAGAGGGATTACTCAACTATACCACCACAAACATAGAAAGATAAAGGATCTTTGCATAATAAGAGAAGGTCTACAACTTGTATATAGAATCAACAAGTATGTTGTCATACCCCAAATTTTGACCCTATATTCCATCATCATTCTAGGAGCATTATACATTGCATTGCTAAGCCTAACCTTGTACAAATTGATTTTTGTTTTGTTTCATCTGAATTAGGGTTTTGGACCAATGTATTGGATTGAATTGATCATCATTCTAGGAGCATTATGATAAGTCAATGTATTGGATTGATCATCAACCTACCAAGTGTTCATACACTCAAGAGGCCTCTCTCCATCAAGAATAAAGTGCAAATTGATCTTGTTACAAGTTCATTGAAGCTCAACTTCATCTTGTCACCAATTAGGGTTTTATCAGGAAAAGTCAACTGTACCTTTGACTTTTGATCAAAGCATGATCCCAAGCCTTGGAAAATTATTAAATACACTCAAATACATCCTTGGATTCCATCCATGATGTTTGAAAGATTCAATAATGCAAGATCATTGAAGATCACACAGTTGAATTCATCAGATGCACAAGCTTTTATCTGCAAAGTCAACTCTTTGAATTTTGGGATTTTTGGTCAAAATTTAAGTCCTCAAGATAAATTTAATGGAAACATGTTTGATCAATGAGTTTGAGCATAAAAATATCAATAATTGATAGGTTTCTTGCAAAAGAGGCTAAGTGAAAGAAGTGAAAATTTTCTAAGTATGGAGGAAAAACCCTAATTTTGTGCCAACTTTGAAAGGTCATAACTTTCAATCTAGGCCACCATTTTTTGTGTTTCAAAGATCAAAATGAAGCCCTCACAACATACTAAAACTTTATCAATTAAGGTTAGTCTCCAAAAAGTGCATATATTTTGAGTTATGAGGCCATCAAGTTTGTAAAAATCTTTCAACACTTAGAAAATTTTTCAAGGCAGTTTTGTTCACAAAAAGTACCAAACTTTGGAGCCATTTTTCACTCTGATCCCTTGAGAATCAAGAAATTCATCAAACATGAAAGTTGTAGAACATGTTTGGGGATTTTCAAAAAGTACAAGAACTCCTCCATAGCATTTGTGATCTAGGAGTTTCGAAGAAGATAAGTTAGCCTCAAAATCTGATTTTTCAAGTCATGTTCTTGCCAAACCATGAGTGCAAATCCTAGCCAAAGTCATGAAATCTGGTTTTGCAGCCTATGTAACTTGTAAATCTTCCTCTAATATGAGAATTACATAAGTTTACTGTGCAATACACATTGATTTGAGACATTATCCAAGCGATTACACCATTTTTGGAATGTTTTGCCAAAAAGATTGCATTGCCATTCTCATAAAGTGCCTTTCATCACAATGTCAACTCTCCTTGAGCTCCACATTATTTTCTCTGCACAAAACCTTTTCTTTGCACAGAAGCAAGATGTCTGAACTTTCCAACAACTCTAGAAAGCACGACACCATACATTGGAACTCCAAAAATCCATTGAACTACATTTTGAATTTCAACCAAACCAATTGAAGTTCAAGTTGGAATTTTGCAGAGCTTTAATCTTCATTTTCCCCTATAAATAGAGGCTCATTTATAACCTCTAACACACAACAAAAAACCTCAGAAAACATCCCTTGAAACCTCCCAAACCAGCATCTTGGTCATCTTCCCTTTTGTGCCAAGAAACTTCAAACTTGCACAAACCTTCCATCTGCCTTCTCCAAACACCAAACCACCAATCCAACCTTTCAAACACATCAAAAAATTATCCCTTGAAGGTGTCCAAACCTTCATATTCACCCGAAACCTGTAAAATTAGAAAGTAAACTCTCAAAACCTAGTTTTGTTGACTTTTTACATTTTCCAAGCCAAATCCTTATCCATACCAGTTTCAATCACTCTAACACTTCTAACACACTCCCTAAAACATCCTTAAACTGTTCCAAACTTGGTTCTGCATCTGTAACTTCATTTACTTAAAGTTTCATTTTGGCCAATTTTCACATTTTGCAAGAAGGAGGTGATATTTTGTTCCTAGTGTTTCCAACTTGTTCCAAGCATTCAAAAAGGTTCTTAAAGGTATATTGGAGCTATCCAAGTCATCAAATCATTTATGTATCATGTCTTATGAAAGTTTCAAGTTTTCTCCAAGAGGTAAGTTCACTATGATCATAAAAATGTTTGTTATGCTATATGTGATGTGTTTGAACCATTATTTGTTGCTTACCTTGATTATATGAGACTGTACCTTTGAAAATGCAAATATGAGCCATTTTTAGTGTTGCTATCGTGTTTTAATTTAAGGACATTTTTATACAAAACCAATGGCACCACTGAATTCCTTGTAAAAATTAGGCAAGATTAATCTTTACATCATCTAATTTCATGGAGTATTGAGGAAGTCAGGAGTGCTTTTGCAAAACTGAATTTTGAGGATGATGATGGTTCAGCCATGGCGCATTAGGGCAGGTTTTAGGGCAATGATAGGTATTCGTTTTAATGGAGGGAGGTGATACAATGGATGTATCACCACCCCAGTGGTTATGACCTGCGCGCGTGTGTACCTTTGACCAAGAGAACTGGGGTTCGAATCCCCCTCGCCCTAGTTCCTTTTATTTTCTGAGTTTTCAAGTGACTTTCATATATTATATTGTGTTTCCATGAATTTTTAACTGTGCGCGTTAGCTGGTTTGGTCATTGTTTTGAGTGGTAAACACAGTGGCGTGGGTTCAAATCCCATGAGGGCCACCTCCTTATTTTTTTAATGCTTGTTTTTTTGTTTCTCTTCACAATTTCAAACCTTCATAACTTTTTCATCCTAAATTAGTTTTGACCCATACTTTTTGCAAAATGCTCATGATAATGTCTAGTTTCTGTTTGTAAAAAGAAATGTCCAAGAATAATTTTTTTCTCACATTTATGAGTTCTTAAAGTAAGTGATGTTTTAGGGTTTCTTAAGACTTATTTTGATTCTTTTGAATGATCTCTTGGTTTTCCTTGTGCATTTTGACTTTTATGAACCATATACACTTTGTATAATGTTGTGAACTTGTGCATCCTTGTTTGAGTTTGACTTTGATGCATTTTTAAGTTTATGTTTATATGTAAATGTATGTTGAAACTTTGTTCATACCATGAGTTCTTTCTTGACCTTTTTCCCTTAATATGTGACTTTCCTTCATGTCTTGAATGAACCTTGATGTGCACATACGCCCTTTGTTGATCATACCATGTTTAAGTATTCTTAAATACTTTATTTTTTTTTTCTTAAATGTGACTTTGAATACATGTTTGCATATCTAAACCTTTGTGATGTTTTCTCCTTGTTTAAAGACCATGTTTGAACCCTAATATGTATGTTTGGTTGTTACCTACTTGTCATAACATGTTCAACTTGTATCCATGCTTAAATGTTCAAGTAATGTCTTAATTTTTCATATGATGTTTAAAATTTAACTTGTCATCTATAAGCATGCTCACATATCTTCTCTTATATGTTTGCATCTCCCATCCACATGTTATTATCCTAAATATGTCTCTTTGTTCAAGTATGCCTTGGTTGTTACCTTTACTTGTCCATGTTTAAATTGTATTCATGATTAAGTGATGTTTTAAATTATACATGTTTACCTTGAATCTTGATTGTTACCACGTTAAGTAATGATTTGACTTATACATCCCTTACTTCATCTTTGAATTTTCTCCATGTTAAGTGTTGTCATAACTTTTACATGTTAACTTGAACTTTGTTATCATCCATGTTTAAGTTTTGTTATAACTTATACATGTCATACTTGAACCTTGAATCTTACCATGCTTAAGTGTTGTGATGACTTATCCATGTTGAAATGTTTAAATTGTATTCATGATTAAGTGTTGTTACAACTTATCTTTACTTGTCTTGTATTCATGATTAAGTGGTGTTAGTAAATCCTAATGCATGCTTGCCCTAATTATGAACTTAAAAACCATAATTCTTTAGTCTTTTTAGAACTATACTTCATGTATGTTTAGATGTTGTAACATCTTTGCTTGTATGAACTTATCTTGGTTGTCACCATGTTGATTTGAAACTTCTTTAAACTTTGAATGTGCTTGGTTGTTACCTTGTCCTTTATGACTTTGTCAAGTCTTTACCTTAGATGTTGTCACATCTATTCTTATGCTTTGATTGTAACCATGCGCTTTATCTTTGCCATATCACAATTAACATCATGTTTGAATGTTACCTTGATTACTTGCAATTGATATCATGTTTGAATATCATACTTGTTCATCTCATCCATTTTTGTTCATACTCTTTAAACTTTATCAAATTATTCCCCAAGTGATGCTAACTTATTAGCTTTCATCCTATTTGTTGCCAATTGTTCCCAAATCCAAGGGAAAGAACATTCCATTGGCTTAATGTCATAGGTAGTTTAGCAATACCCATTTCCCTTTGACCTTGTTAGAGTCATTAAGTCTTACAACTTAGACTTAGGGTAGAATTTACAACTCTTTTGACTTTGTTAAGTCATGTAAGTGTTAAGGACATAACACTTACCTCCCTCTTTGAACCTTGATCATAATCAAGTGTTCATTCATCCCTAGTAAGGTGAACTACAAATGCTCTGATTGCATTCTTGTAAGGATATGTAGGCACAAGACCGCGAAGTTTTGGCGAGCATACTTAGTAACAAACCCTTAGGTTTTTATCCCCACCAATAAAACCCAAACACAAGACATTTCAAAACAATAGTAAACAATAACACAAATACTAGGAAGAGGTTCCTATAGAGTACTATAGATACTTATGATGCTAACACCTTCCCTAGGTATAACCAACCCCCGAACCTTATAATATCTTAGCATTATTGTTACATTGAAAACTTAGGGTTTTATACGATCTTTTCCCTTTCCCTTGGATAAAACAAAGTTTCGTGGTGAATATTTAAATATTTGTGATTAAAGTTAATCAATAGCTTGATATCCAATTCTCACCGCAACATATGCCACTTACATCACTTAAATGAAAGAGTATTTTTGCACCATAATAAGGGAGGGACATAAACTTGGATATAGAATCAACAAGTAGGCCACATACATCACTTAAATGAGAGCAAAGATTTAATCAATGAAAACATCACAAACAAATTTAAACATGTACATGAATCATGGATCAGATGAAGATGGTAAGGCAAAACCCTAAAGAGAGTTTATGAAGGAAATACTTGATCATGTCAGCAAAGATTCAAGGTAAACACATGAACAAGATATTTAACATGGTTGAAAACAGGGTTAAAGGAACCAAACTCAAGTGGAAGCCCTAGTTATGCATTAATTTGTTTCAAAAGATTAGGCGAGATTAAACCCTAAAGGTATCACTTAAACAAACCATTTAATCAAAGTTTTTTTCAAAGGGAAATGACAACTAAGCATGGTATAAGTCATTAACAAGACTCAATCAAAGCACACTATAGTCACATAAACACATGTGTTCAATTAGATCAACGAAAAAATCTAAAGAACATCATTAAAAGCTTTTAAAAATACTTAAAAGTACATGTTTTCAACTACACAAAAATACATGAAATAAATATTATTTTTGGTATTTTTTTATTTACTCTCAAAATAGAGGGGATAAATGACAAGTGTGTAAAATAAATTCAAAAATAATTAATTTTGCATATAGAAAAAATTGAGAGAAAATGGGAAGAAAACATGGAAAAAGCTAGTGTTAAAAAAATAGGATAGTCACCTAGTAGGTGATGGGCCCAAAATCTTACCACTGGGCCATGTGCTTTAGGTTTAAAGATAACGCACGTGGTAAAATTTATTTTAAAGTTTCAGTTGAAAATGCTTAAAAAATAAATTAAAAAAGGTCTGGGGCGAGGGGGATTCGAACCCCAGACCTTGAGCCCGCTTCACACACCAAACACACACACTAACCACCATGGCACAATGCATATTCAGGTTTTAAAATAGAGCCTAAAAAATAAATATTAAAAACAGTTTTAAAAATATGAAGATGGCGCCATCCACATCTTCATCTTCTTTCCACGAGTTCATCATCATCTCCATTTTTGAAATTGCTAACTTCTTTAATCCTTAATGAAATGGAATGATGTAACCATCAAAATTGTTTGAAATTTTGCTAGGAATTCAATGGTATAATTCAATTTTATTTATATTGCCTATAATTCAAATTAGCATGCAAGAACTACATAAACCCTAAAACTGAATATCAATCATGAAATCCTATATGTTACTGATTCATGGCAATTAATATGAGAAATCAATCCATACAACATGATAAACATGTTTGTAACAAGAATGACTCAGAATGATGCATGAATCATTGAGTTTGGGAAAGAGCAACTTACCTCCAAAAGTGAAAATCCAATTCTTGCTTAGAGGTGTTCCAGATGTAATTTGATGATCCTAAAAGCTTCCTTGGCCTCCAAGGAATGTGTTAAAATGGTTGAATTGGATTGAAACCTCCTGGAACTCCCTACATGAATCAAACTGCAGTTTGAGCAAGTGAGACGAGCTTTTATGGATTGAGGTGTTACATATGTGTTTCAAGGCTTTGAATCACTTCTATTAATTGTATAGAAGGTGTTTGGATGGATAAGAGGTATGGCAAGTGTTTGGAATGAAAAATTTGATTGCTCTTGCAAGTTATGCAACAATGGTGATGTGAAGATGCAATTTCAGGTTATGAATGATTTGATGATGTTTTGAGTGTTTCAGAAGCTTATATATGTGGTATGAGATGTGTTTGAAGTATTAGAATAGGGGACCTTTTCTAGGAATCTCCTATGCGAGCGTTGCCTATTGTCTAAGGCGGCGTTTTTTCATGATCTTTGGGCACGATTTTTAAAAATGTTGCCTAAATAAAAGGAATAGGGGATGATTATTCATTGCCTCAGAGGCGACGCTTTTTAAGTGTTTCCACAAAAGGAATATGGGACGATTATCCGTCGCCTATGAGGCGACGCTTTTTAAGTGTTGCCACAAAAGGAATAGGGGACAATTATTCATAGCCTCTGAGGTGACGCTTTTTAAGTGTTGCCAAATGCGGCTATAATTATTAAGTGTTGCCTTAAATCTGAATCAGGAGGATTGTTTTTAAAGTGTCCCCATAAAATAAGGAGGATTGTTTTTAAAGTATCCCCACCTTCTGAATCAGGAGGATTATTTTTACAGTGCTCCCATAAAATATACAATTTTGTAATAATTTTCTATATAATATAGTTGATGATGACTAGCTTCAAAAAAATGTAGATTATAACTTAAACAAGATCAAATTTAACCGTACATCCACAAAAGTTGTATTATAATAAAATAGAGTTCAAACATTAATTCAAGAGAGTAGTCAGTAAACAAAATACCTAACGTAACATTAGTTATAATAATAAGTTTAATACTTTGAAGTATGACCCTAGCAAAATAACAAAAAACATAGTTTAAGTTTAATGCTTTCGACTACAAGCCAAAAGAAAGACATCATCCCACTCATTCAAGTTTGTCTTCTTGGAATTCATCATCCATACCATCCTCTTGAAATTCATCACATATACCGTCCTCCAAAAATTCTTCATCTACGTCGTCCTCTTGAAATTCACCATATATATATCATTCTTTTGAAATTTATCATCTACATCTATGTCTTCCTCTTGAAATCCGTCTCCTATAACGTCCTTTTGAAATCCATCATCTACATCTTCCTCTTGAATTTCATCATTTATATCATCCTTTTCAACATCTTCATTGATACCTTGTTGCATAAGAAAATAAAATAAAATACACCATAATTATTTTTGTAATATTGAATATCCATCCCAAAACAATTTTCAGAAACAAAAACATTTTCATCTTGATAATTGTTTTTGTAAGGTTGAAATTTATTCAAACAAATACATAAAATTAAATCTGAAAATATTACAAACAATAAAACTATAATCCAGAAAAGGGTCAACAAACACGTAAAGATAAAAAGAAAGACCACCACTATTACCCATATGAGAGCTAATGCTCCAATCACAAAAAGAATTATCCCAAAGAGATTGAACAAATGTGTTAGAGATGTCACTAAGCTTAATCTCCCTTCTCAAGAGTACGAATTATTATATGTTTTTACTCTCAATAATAAATTATCATAATTCTGAGCTATATCAACCTATGAAAAAATTTGAGTTATATCAACTATGTACTAGAAAACAAAAAAAAAACATAAAAAATTTATATCACGATTCAAACCATCCACATGCACAACGTCCATAAACTCAAAATTAAATACATATTCACCTAAAAAAAGAAAAGGAAGTCAAGCTCTAACATCTTACATGTCTTAGATCATAACTAAATTTATTATTAAACGCTAATGATAAATTTTGACATAAATTATGGATAAAATAAAAGGTGTTTCAATAAAACTCACATATTTATCAAATAGTTATATTTTGTTAAATCAAATATATAAACTACACATATAACTTCTATTATCCTGATGCTTATGCATTTAATCGGCTTGTTTGTTTTTCACTATTTTAGGTGAAATTTTGCTGGTTTTAAGTTTGTACATTGTTTTATGGGCAAAAAACAAAGAAGAAATCACTCATAATCATAATTCTTTACCTAGTCAATAATATAAAAAATGTGCATAAATAAAAACAGAGGCCCCGTGTTGCAAACCACCCCTAATGAGCATAGCTTTTATTCTTAACAAACATACAATTTTTTTATAAAAAAAATAATAAAATAAATGGAGGATGAAGAAGAGAAGAATAATTACTGAAAGAGATTGAGATTGAGGAAGATAAGCAACAAGAAGCTCTTCTGGGGTTTGAGCAATATGTGAGATTAGGATTTAAGGTAGCGATTTGGGGTTCGAGGAACGATCAGGATTCTGGTTCAATTTGGGACGGATTTGACGAGAAATTTGAAGAATTACAGAACAATTGGGATTATGGTTTGATTTGGGATTTTGGTTCGATTTGAAGAATTATTGAAAGATTTGGATTTAAAGATCGATTATAAGATTTACGGAACATATTTGATGAAGCTGTGAGGTTATATTTTGAGGACGTTGGATGTTTTTTTTTTGGAAAATATGAAAAGGTTTGACAGTTTTGATGATACAGGAAGGTTCAATGCATAAATTGATTATTCTATAATACCCACATACATTTGTTTTAATGGTTTAATGTTAAAAAGATTATTCTATAATGAGTGAATTAATATAAATTATTTTTTGAGAGAAGCTTGCAAGAGGCATTATAGGATTAGAATATTTTAATTAATAATTAATTACTAAATCATATTTTAATCGATAAATAATTAATTAATCATACAAATTTAATTAATTAAATATGATTTAATAATTAGTAATATTATTATATATTATAGATCATAAATTTTTCACTTACTATCTTTTAGCCAAATGGGTTAGTGTATTATGTGGGATTGAATACTTAATTATTTCTAAAAGAAAGTTAATAAATTTATTTAATTATTATTATTAAAAAAAGTAATTGTTTCTTGAAGCAGTATCTAAATTTTGTTTTTGGAATACTATCGAACCTGTAATACACGTGAAAAGTAATTGAAATTTGAAAATGAAAATTAAAAATGAAAATTAAAAGTATTCAACTATATTTTTTTGTACTTAATATTTAGAATTTAAAAGTAAATATTTGAAATTTAAATGGAAATTTAATATTTATATAAATTAACAAAATTAATATTATATTATTTAACTAATTTTGATTAACTATATTAAATACTTATTTTAATTTAAATTTAAGGTTTAATAACATTTAATTAAAGAATTAAATATGTTTTTAATCTTTTAAATATAATAAGTTTGTTTTTCATCCTTCTAAATATAATAATTAAATACGTTTTTTTATAGGAACATTAGATTTTCAAAGTGTGAAAGTATAATTATTAATATTTAATATGTTGTTTTATACCATTTATAATATATTTATTGATTGATAAGAGGTTACTATTATTTTATACTATTTATAATATGGCATAATTAGTCACCGGGTATCTTAACTTTGAGCGAAGTTTCGCTTTGGTCCCTAAACTAAAAAATGTTACATAATGATCCCTTAACTTAAGTTCCGTTAAACCTTTTGGTCCCTTCCGTTAGTTTGTGTAAAAAATCGTTAGTTTGTGTGAGCTGACATGCCAAGTAAGCTAATTTAGAATTCCACATCAGCATATGTATATGTTACATTACATAGGGTTCCATTTGGTTGCAGCTTCATTCTTCTTCCATCAGTCTTAAGTCGTCTTCCATATTTCCAACTTCTTCCATCTTCTACTTCAAATTAGGGTTAAGTCCCTTTCTTCCATCTTCCTTATACCATCTTCCATTTTCGTCTCCAAATTAGGGAATTAGGGTTCAATGTCAAAGAGTGCAAGCAATGCGTCAACTTCAAACAACCATAGCTATGGTACATCTGGATCTTTGATTCATAGAAACAAGAGAATCGAGTGCTTTTGCCAAGATGAAAGTGTTCTTAGAACAGTGAATGATGTGAATAGTGTCAACAAGGGGAGAAAATTCTGGGGTTGTAGAAATTACAGAAACCACATTGAAAAGGGTTGTGATTTCTTCAAGTGGTTGGGTGATGAGTTTGTTGATGAAAGGGATTTGAAGCTTGAAAGACAAAAGAAGAAAATTAAAAATTTGAAGAATGAAGTTATCTACACTAGAGGGTCGCTCAAAATGTCCATTGTTGTTGGGATTGTAAGCTTAGGGTTGAACCTTGTGTTTCTAACAATGTATTTCAATTAGTTTTAGGGTAGTTCAAAGTTATGTTGTTATGTTAGTAGTTCTAGAGTTGAACCTTGTGTTTGTAACAAATTGATGAGTTTGTTTAATGAATAATGTACTGTTATGTTGGTCCAATGAATAATGTCTGTGTTATGTTTTCACATTTTCATTGAATAATGTCTCAATATCCAACCTGTAAAAACTGCATCCCAGTGACCAATATTTGTGGAAACAAACTGTAATATAACTTGGCATTATAAGCCATTCCAACATTCATTAACAGATTCAAAGTTTGATACATAACAGGTTCAATTACAAAAGTCCATTATAAGGCATTACATAACAGGTGCAATAACAAAAGGCCATTATAAGGCATTACATAACAGGTTCAATTCCAAAATGTGTTACAACTACATTCCAAAATGTGCATTAACAAAAACAAAAGAGTCAGGCCATTAAATGGCATTTCAAAATCTTAATAGACATAATAATAATGATCAAGGTTGGCTTGAAACAGGCTTGCCACCCTTATGAAGTTTTTTTGTTTTGTTTTGGGTGGTGGCTGACTTGTAACAACAGGTGGTGGTGGTTGACTTGTACCAGCTTGTGGTGGTGGTTGACTTGTAAAAAAAGGTGGTGGTAGTTGACTTGTAACAGCTTGTGATGGTGGCTGACTTATTGAAATAGGTGGTGGTGGTTGACTTGTAACACCTTGTGATGGTTGCTTACTTGTTGCATCTTGTACTTGACTTGAATCAACTTGTGATGGTGGCTGACTTGTTGCTTCTTGTACCTGAATTGGAGGAGCTTATGGTTGTGGTAGTTTACAAGTGGCCTTGTTGTGTCCATCCTTGTGGCAACGACTACACTTGATACCATGTCTTGGCCTCTTCATGTGTGTCTCATCCCTCACCATCTCTCCAGGTTCCATATTCCTTTTTTTCTTTGGCCTTCCAGGCTTCCTCTTTATTGGTGGTGACTGAAGATCAAAAACATTAGTCTCTGCCCACAAGGCTTTCCCATTAAGTGGATATATACCATGTGCATAGAAAGCAACATAGTGTTCCTTCTTGTAACAGTCAGGTACAAAGTCATCAATCTCTAAATGTTGATCTTTTATGCAAGATATTGCATGACAGCAAGGAAGTCCAGTCACCATCCATAGTCTACATGAGCATTCTTTCTTGTAGAGGTTGACATCATATTTTTCTCCATTGAGTAAAGTATGCCTCACCTCATAGTCATATTCACCTGCACGCCTGTAATCAAGTAACCATTTTAATGTTAGTCTATGTAAATAGTTAGCTATTTGAAAGTAATGTTTAACATATCAACCATGTTACCTCACAATCCAATGATTGGTTTTCTGTGACTCTATTTCCATCCTCTTCTTGATGTTAGGTAGTATGATGCCATCGTATTTGGTAATCTTTTGCCTATTGGATTCCCATATTCGCATTAGGTATACTCTAATTTCTTCCTGTATTGTCACAATGGGCTTGGATCTAGCAGCTACAAATACAGAATTGAAGGCTTCTGACATATTGTCAGCCAAAGTGTCACAACCTGAACTTGGCTGGAACCTTGATTTGCTCCAGAATCTTGGTGGAATTTTGATGAGGTGCTTGAAGGCCTCTTCATTAACTCCTTTGATTTCAAGCATTATTTTCTCCCAAGCATTAACATAACTTGCACATGCAACCCTCCACATCATTTCCTTTAATTTCACGCCAGGGAACTTTTTCCCGAAGTTGTTATACAAATGTCTGCAATATAAAGTAAGTGTAAACCAACTAGGTCATGCAAGTATGTCAGAAGAACTAAGTATGTCATATTCAACATGTAAGTAAACATAATACCTAACACAAAATCTCTGGTCAACAATACCAAGTAATTCATCAAGAGCTGGCAGTAAACCCTTCATCAATTGTTGTCCCCTCTTCCACCACATCATCACCCAGTGTGGTCCCACCTTCATTACTTCCCCTTTCATATACTTCACCTACCACATCTTTAGCCACTGTGGTCCTATCTGAATTATTAACCATATTAGGCCCTTCACCACACATATCTTCACCCAATATGCTCACATCTGGTAGTGAGAGTATGGGCTCCTCAATAACATCAGGTTCAGATACAGGATGTGTAACATACAAGTGGCATTCTCCAGTTAACACTGCAATTGTTCTTATCCTATCAGTCCCCTTATCATTTTCTAACTGAATTATATCATTAGCAATCATGTCATCATAATACCAAAGCTTATCTATAGTAGGGTAACCCAACTCTCTTAACTTGTCCAATATTTCAAAGTAACTCCAATAATCAGGATCAACATCCCATATATCCTATAACCCTACATAACCTGACTTGGTAAAATTTGCAAACTCCCTAGAAAACTCACCAGATGATGAACAACACACTTAAACCTACTCTCCATGTCCTAATCAACCTACATATAATATCAGAAGTACTAAGTAAGTTAGGTATAGAAGAAAGTTAACATTTTTTGAATCGTATTTGTGCAAGTTCGTACCTTAGGGTTTTTCTGCAAACGAATGAATGAATGAAGTTCTTCTTCTTCGTTCTTCTTCAATGGAGGGTTGTTGTCGTAAACGTCGCTATCGTCGTCTTCAATGAACTTTGTCTTCAAACAAGTGTTGTTGTAAACAATGTAGCTGCTATCCCACTCTCTGAACCTGAGCTTTCATCCAACAATGTAACCATGCCCTAATACGTTTCATCTTCTTAAAATGGATGTTAAGTGTAATATAAATTCCACCTCATCCATTAAAATAAATACATAATATCCACCTAAGCCATTTAAAGTCCATAAATGCATATTCTAACGTTTTTCCAACCAAAACTAACAGAAATGACTAATATATGTAATAGAGTATAAGTTAGTGGACCATAATGTAACATTTTTTCTTAAGGGATCAAAGCGAAACAATGACTAAAGTTAAGGGACTAAAAGAGGTATTAAGCCTTATAATATCCAATAATAATTACAATAATAATTATTAATGTTTGTATAATTGATGTGAAAATATAAAATGCACATGCCATAAATATTTAAACATGTTTATAAGAGTATCTGCCATTTTAGTTAATTTCGTAAATTAAAGGACCCATAGGTTGGAATTTTGCATTAGCACAGTCATTAGTCTTAATATAATTTTCAAGAAATACTGCTTCTAAAACAATGATAGTCATAAAAAGAATTGGAATTTTGGCACATATGGTCATTACACCATATGGATGAAATGATGATGGCGATGTTAGATAAAACCAAGATGTTGTACTATTTTTATGATTTTTTTTAATTATTGTTTAATAGATTTTAATTATTTTAATTGTGAATTAATATCATACTAACAGGAGCAGTAATATCATATATATCTCTATATATTTTTATTTTTCAGTAAAAGAGATTGAATTGTTGAGCTATTTCTTAATTTATTTATGAACATTATTTAAAAAAAATCTTAAATAGTATATTATTTTCGAATTTATTTTGAAAATCGATGTATCTGAAAATGTGTCTTTTCTTTAAAAAATATTAACTCTTTTATGGAAAAAATGAGAGAGAAACCAAAAAAATGCATTTTTTAGAAAGAAATGCTTAAGTGAGATGAAATTGATTTTATTTGTTTATAATTTGTTACAAGAAAGATGAGTATTTTTTTTCTTATAAACTGTTATGGAGGAAGTACATTTTAAAAACAAATGTGGGTAATACATTAGTATTCGTGCAAACGCACAAGTATCAAGACCAGAATTCGTTCAAACCCACGAGTTATTACATTTTTTTTGTATAATTAAAGAAAATTAAAAAATATATTATAAATAATTTATGAATCCGAACATAGGAAAATGTGTTTTTTAAATTATTTATGTTACTAATTTTTTTATTTTAAAATACTATATTTTTTAAGATAATATATGAAAAAATGAGCTATATTTTATCGATGTAATCATTTCACTAATATATGTTATTAATGGAAAATTTTATATTTAAATTAATGAGCGAATCTTAATATTTTTTAAACTGGGAACAGGTATTTTTTTCCAAAATATTTTTATAAATAATGTCAAAACAAATATAATATTACATAAAAAAAAATATCGTTCTTTCAATTATTTTTATATATGAAAAAATTATATTTATGATCTATATACAAATCGAAATAATTATTTCTTTTAAAAATAATAAACTCATTTGGTAAAAAAATTGTTTTTCTTTTTTATATTCTTATTATATCTAAGTTCAATGGTGATCTCATGCGTGCATTCACACGAGTTATTACATTTTTGGTATAATTACAGAAAATAAAGTAAATATATTTAAAATAATGTATCAATCCAAACACATGCAAAATGTGTATATTCATGTTTGTAATATTTATTTATATAATTAGTACTATATTTAAAAAATTATTTTATTAGTTGATATTTATAAAACTAAATAATTGCATAAATATTTTTATAAATAATGTTAAAACAAAACTAATATTTACATACGGAAATATATACAATTGATTCAATATTTGTATATATGGAAAAACTATATTTATGCTCCAAATATAAATAAAAATTTATTTTTCATTTAAAAATAATAAACTTTCTTAGTTAAATAATTTTGCTTTTTAATTTTTTATTTTTATTACATTTTAAAAACAAATGTGTGTGTAACACACCAATACCCGTGCGAATGCACGGGTATCTAGATCATAATTTGTGCGAACCCACATGTTATTATATATTTTGTACAATTAAAAAAAATAAAAGTAAATATATTTAAAATAATGTACGAATCCAAATACACGAAAAAATGTGTTGTTGTTTAATTATTTGTGTTACTATATTTGTTTATTAATTTGAGATAAAATATTTTTTAAAATAATATATGGAAACGTGAGCATGATGTAATCATTTCACTGATATATGTTATTAATAACAAATATTATTTTTAAATTAATAAATGAATCTTAATTTTTTTTATAAATAGGAACAAATTTTTTTAGGCAAATATTTTTATAAATAATGTTAAAACAAAAATAATATTGCATACAGGAAAAAATACCGTTCATCCATATATTTTTATATATACAAAAAATATATTTATAATCCGTATATAAATCAAAATATATTTTCTTTTATAAATAATAATCTGTTTTGGTATAACAATTTTGTTTTTCTTTTTTATATTCTTATTATATTTTAAAAATAAATGCGTGTAACACACCAGTATCGTGCGAACGCATGGGTATCACGCTACTTATTTCTAATGGAAATTTATTAAATTTATTTAATTATTATTATTACAAAAAGTAATTGTTTCTTGAAGCAGTATCTAGAGTTTTGTTTCTGGAATAGTATCGAACCTGTAATACACGTGTAAAGTAATTGTTTCTTTAAGGAGTATCTAGAATTTGGTGAAATCACCGACTGCGTGATAGTCTTTCTCATTACATCTTATATTTACTGGTACAAAAACAAGAACTTCCAAAAGGAATCAAAGAATTGGAAAAGGTTTGTATATCTATTTCATTCAAATATCATTAATTTGTTATATTTGTTTCAATGAATTATTGGTGCTTCATAGTATGATTAAGCCTTTTCTCATTAAATAAATAAAAAGTGTGTATTATTTCTTTTTTTGGTTTTCAACAAATTTAAATTTATATATATTATTCTGAAACGTGATCAGATAGAGATTAGTGATATTTTATATAAAAATATTCCTTAAATGGTGGGATGTGTTAGATAATAATATTAACAAATTTTCTAAATATAAAAACTCATCCAAAAAATATTTCCCTCAAAATGTGAGATATGTGTTAGATGATATAACAAATATAAAAAATTATCTAACACATAATATAATAATATACTACTATATTATTATATTATGTGTTAGATGATTTTTTTATATTTAATTTTATTAATAATATTTAGAGGGAAATATTTTTTTTATAGTGGATAAGTTTGGAGGGAAGATTGCCACCAAAAATTTGATGTTGCTAAAATTTTATGCAACATTGAAAGAATGTAGCCTTTTATTAAAACTAATGTAACAATATAAAAATGTCTCCAAAAGTATTTAAGGGGACGATTATCAAACATTGCTAAAGAAATAGTATAATGACGCTCCAAAATCGTCCCCAAATGTAGTTAAGGGCACAATTAACAATCATTGCCAAAAAATAAAAGAGTGCCGCTCTAAAAAAGTATTTTAGGTAACGATTATCAAGGGTTGCAAATATATTTTTGTCAACAACCATAAATTGTTGCCTATAAGAATTTTAGGCAACAATTTTTACATGTTACCTAAAACAATGTTGCCAGAGACAACAAATGTTGTAATTTATGGACTGGTTTGTAAAATGCAAGTTTTCACTCTGATGGATTTTGAATTTGGAAAGAATGTGCAACTCTGATGTATAGAGGTTTTAAGGACTTGTTGTCTTCTTATAATGATCAGAAATGACATCTATATATAGGAAAACAAGTTGGTTTTTTTGAGGAAAAATTTTGGATTGGGATGCCCCTATTATCCAATGTACTTTGTCATGTTTCAAGACTTGAATGCAAAGTTCAAGTAGCTTTGTTTCTAAGCAAGATCAAATTTTGACCATTTGAACCATCATCGTTCAGATTGTGACCTTAGTCTTGATGTTTAGAACCACTCATTGACTTGGTGAACAAGTTTCATGACTTTTTGGCATTTCACTTAATAAACCAAAACAAAACTTAAGTTTATGCCTTGGGATGAGGTTTTCTACTATGCAAAGGGATAGAACTTTAGCAAATTTGGTACCATCGTGAAGATATTATGGGATACTACATGATTCATGTTGACCTTGTGCAGAGATAAGGCTTGAAAAGTGATCAAAAGTGTGTCCAAAATCCCGTGCCATAAGGAATCTGTCTTGAATTCAGCTTCATCAACCCCTTTTGTAAAAATAATAACTTCTAACTCAAGTAAGATAAATATTTGTTCTTGGACTCTTTAGAAAGCTTGAAACATCCTCTACAACTTCCATGTTGGCAACTTTCCTTTATTCAATTGGGATCATGATGAAAAATGCCTGTAAAGTTAGCTTCATGACATAGGCAGATTTGGTTGAAATATTTTCTAAGTGTTTTTGTTCAAAAAGTAGTGAACTCTCTACTTTATGGCCTCATATCTCTTTATCCATGCATTTTTTGGAAATCATCCCCTAGGACAAAGTCATAGTATGGAACAAGATCTTCAATTTGATATTTGGAGTAAAGAAAATGGTTGCTTGAGGAGGAAGTTATGGACTTGGAAAGTAGGGCAAAAACCATAGAATTTCATAACTTAGTGAAAATTTTCAAAACCCTAATTTTGAAACTTTGATCCTTTCTTTGATTTTCTTGATTGATCATGATCAAATGCATTCACCAATAATATTTTTATGATATTTGACTTGAGGAAATCATGTTTGACCTAAAGATGCCAAAAATCAGGCTTTTACTTGATCAGTTGTTTCACTTTGTATCAGATGAATCCAACTTTGTAATTGCCAATGAATCAAGCTTATTGGGCAATTGAGATCTCGTGAATGGTCTTCAAAGATGTATTTGATGTCCTTGAATCATGTTTTAAAGTGTAGGATCATGCTCAGGTGAAAAAGTTAATGGTAAGCCTCACTCAGTCAAAAACCCTAATTTGGTGCATCTGATGAATTTGAAGCTTGATGAGTTTGAAATGATGCAATCTTGTACTTGATATTTGATAAAGGGAAACTCTTGATCTTCATGAATGAATGAGATATTTGAGATGTTAAAGATCACACCAATCCCTGGCTAATCATCAGCATGACTATCTTGAGGCATAACCTAACTTGTAAAGCAAGCAAGCACATATTTCTTGTATTCGCAGTGGGTTAGTGAGGTATAAAGACACACACACACACACACACACACACACACATGTAATGCTAAATGTTAGGCAAATCAAGTGAATGAGGTGGAATCTTAGGGGTAAAAATTAGGGTATGACAAGGTTTATCTTTTTTAGAGGTATGAGAAAAGAGTTTAATTATGCTTAAGTGTTTTAGCTTTTATTAAAGAAAAATATTTTCTGGATTGACAAAGTCAGGGTTGATTAAGAAAAATATGTGAAGTTTGAAGACAAGAAAGTTTGGAAATAGAGAGAAGTTTTGAAAATTGAAGTAGTGGGAAGGAGATGAAGAGACTATCCTAAAGCAAAAAGTAAATAACATGAAATAAAATGTCTCATTGTAAGGTAGCCCAAGAGAAAGCATTTGTGCGTGCAAGTGTACTAACCACATGATGGAGCAAGCATTTGACATTGGTCAAAACAAGCATTCCTTTACCTTTGGATTGAGCCACAAGATGAACAAACACATGATCAAATGAATATCAAAAGATCTAGATGAACAACAAAGTCCCAAAGCCATAAAGAACATCCAAGTATTGAATTGAAGATTAAATGGTCCAGAGGAATCAGAAGGTCTCATATGAATTGGTAAAGTCTCATATACCATTCCAAGCAAAGGGAAATCACTAAGTCCTAAGGTCCAAAGTCCAAAGTACTCCTCAAGAAAGGGATAATGACACAAAGTCCAAAAGATCAGATTAAAGGTTTTTAGGGTTTTAGCTATTTATAATGTTTTTGTTCTTTTGAAATGAGAAAGCAATAAAAGGCATAGAGTAAAAAGTAAAAATAAAAAGAATGAATGTAAATGACATAAAAGTAAATGATATAAAAGTAAATGACATAAATTTAAAAGAGCATAAATGAGGATTCAACCGTCGGGACAATTTAGCGCTATGTTAAGCAATCGTAAGTAGAATTATGTAGAAGTCACACCTATCTGAGGCCGGATAATAATAATTTATGTGTCAGACATGTTAGAGAACTAACACAAAGTTAGCCTCCTAAAATATGCAACACAAAATTCAAAATAAAATCAAAAGAAGCAGAAGATGGAGGAGAAGAGATGATCAACCACAATTGAAGCAAGGCAATGGATCATCTAATCATCAATTTCAATCATCCAAGTTCACAATACAATGGGATCAACTTATCATTAATCCAAAGTACCGAAAATGATCAAATGATCATTTAAATGATAAGTTTAAAATGCTGAAAGTTAATAAAGCAAAAGCATTATTAAAAGGCCAATAGATATTGATGAAGCGTTGATCAACCAAGTCATGATCCAAGTCAACAAAAGTCAAAACAGAAAACAGACCAAAATAGAAATCAAAAGAAGATTAAACTGATTTTAAAATGATTTAAAATGGAAAATAAAAGGAAAATTCCAAAAAAGCATCAAAACATCAAATAAATTGCCAAAAAAAATTGAGAAAGTCGAAAATTTTACAAGTAATGGGATCTCAAAAGTTGGAGAGAAAAACATTTCAAAAAGTTTGAAAATAAATAGTTGGATGAAAATTAAAAAGAAAAAGAGGGAAAATAGAAAAAAAATGCTAAAAATGATTTTGAAATTATGAAAAAAAAGATATGTGATAGAAAATAATTTTTATGATTTATGAAATAAATTGGAGTTAAAAGGGTCAAAGGAGCTATTTAAAATAAATCATTAAAGAATAAGAAAATAAAATGAATTAAAAAAGTAAACAAAATAAAATGTTCAAACGGTTAACATGTGTGGCGCGTGGTGATTGGTCAGAATTCAAATTCTCCCACCAGAGCGCGTGAAGCTTCATCGTCTTCAACCTTGAGTTCAATTTTGCAGATCCATGAACTCTGAGTTTTAAGCTCAAACACCATACGTGCAAGCTTATACTCATGTCATCGTTGATGTTTCTCTGCATCAGAGCCATTGATTCACTATGAGCAGAGAGAATTTGCTCAAAAACGTAAAAAACCCTAGCTACTCAAATTAAAAATAAATGACAAATACGAAGAAGAAATTCTAGGTAAGTGAGGGCTTTCAATTAGTGAATCTAGACGAACGCACTGGTAACATGTTTTCTCAAGAATGATACTGATTCCTACCTGTTCAATTCGAGCTTCAGAGGTCAACATTGGTGGAAATGAAAGTCAGGTTTCAGAGTGCTTCAAAGCAAGGCAATGGTTCAGTTAGCTTAAGAAGGTGCCGATGAGTAATTCAGGGCGAAGAAACAAAGCTAAAAGAGCTTGAATCAAAGAAATGGTTAACTGGTTTTTTGAAGTATCGAGTTCAAATGGTTTTAGAGTTTCTTTGCCTATCCAAGCTTGGAAATGAAGGAAAATGCTTCCTCTATTTATAGGAAAAGTGTTGCTGGGCTCACACATGTGAAATAGATTTGAATTCGTGTGAATGGATTTGGAATTTTGTTATTTGCAATCCGTGTGAGGGCAAGGGTGAAAAGCGTGACTTGGGCATGAAACCTAGTCCTTTTCCACTCCATCTACGTGTTTTGCATGGATAAATAATTTTGCACATGTATTGGTGGTCCCAAGTGAAGGTTTGAATGATTACAAGTTCAGGTCATGCGTGAAACGCAGAGTCCATGGCACCATGTTTGAGCTTAGGCCAAATGAGATTCCCTCGTTCGTTTTGAAATATTTTCGTGCCAAATGATTTTCTCATCGTGAAGAATTAAATGAAAAAGAATCAGATCAAAAGAGTACTTGAGTTGAAAATGACATGGACGAAAAGTTCAGGTCATGACCTGAAATTCTAGGTCAGGCATTAGGTCGACCAGGTTTTGGGCCTACTTTTGTGCACACATGGGCATCTTGGAAAATTCCAAAATTGATGGACTTATAGGAAAAATTGATGTTTAACCCTTGAAGCAAAGTTGTAGAGGAGTTCAAATGTGACATTTGGATCAAAGCAGATTCCAAAAATGTTGCCAAATGAGAGAGTTATAGTGTTTTGACCAATTGACATGCCATACTTGAATTTAGGTCAACCAAACATGTACCAACTTGTGACTTCTTGCTATTTCTTGTATCTAAAGGCCCAATGATGAACACTTGGATACCAAATGAATGAAGCTTGATTGTCTCTTGAATAATCTTGATAATTGCTTGAGAAATGGATGGAGATGGCATGGAAATAAACACATGAACCATACTTGAATCAACTTTGAAAATATGCACCAAATTTGAACTTCTCTTTATCAAATGATGTTGAATGAAGCTTGATATGAATGTGACATAAGATTATAGGTCATGCCTTGAAGTGAAAGCTCT
This sequence comes from Lathyrus tuberosus, assembly GCA_022829125.1. Classification (NCBI taxonomy): domain Eukaryota; kingdom Viridiplantae; phylum Streptophyta; class Magnoliopsida; order Fabales; family Fabaceae; genus Lathyrus; species Lathyrus tuberosus. Next base: position 2,587,691 of record JALAZF010000118.1, on the reverse strand, counting down.
TGTGGATCATTTGTTGACCTTGACATTAACTTTGGGAATCAAAACCCTAATTTAGAAACCAAGCTTGATCCTTTGATTGCAAGTCCCTACCTTGTACAATAGGAAAAGGAAATAATACATATTTTTGTATTTTGAATGAGGTTAGCAAAGTTAGAACATAAGCAAGCATAGAGGAAAAAAGAAACACAAAGGGTGCTTGGTGATCTCCCACAAAGGCAAACCCAAAGAGATGAAGGTTAGGAGGATGCCATGCTTGTGATATTGATGAGATGCAAATGAAATGATAGGTGGAATCTTAGGGGGGAGATTAGGGTATGACAGTTGCCCCTATTTAAGTTTCTTCTATCCAGAGGCATGAAGATTTAAAATCTTTGTATCGACGAGATTGAATATACTTAAATACAGAAGACCCGATTTTTATCCCTAAGACGTTGCACGATATTTATGATATGAATGCAAATGATTAAACTCCACGAGAAAGACGTTGTGGGAAACAAACTCTGCGTAAATGAGCTACAACTCTGATACTGCTGGAGAAAAAAACTTGAAGATAGTCCAATAGAGAGATATAACTCACTGGGGAAAAAAACAACACCACGAAGCCTATACTAGGGAATAACCCAAAGTACAGTCAGAAGTGAAAGAGATAGCAAGCGACAATGGAAGACTCCATTGGGGAATACGCAACAAGGAAAAGTCATTGATCTTATTGGGTAATCCACCCTGAGTACTCAGTTGGAAAAAGGAACTACTAGCAACTCATAGCTGAAGGCAGTCAACTGGATCTGGACCTACTACTAACTCATAGTTGAAGGTAGTAAACATGATAATACCAACTTATAGATGACGGTAAAGAAACAGGTAATACCAATTCATAGACGACAGTAAAGAAATAGGTAATACCAAATCATAAATGATGATATACTACCAACTCATAGACGAAGGCAGTGATAAGATTTGAATTGATAATAAGCTTCCCATAACTTACGGTCTTCCACCTAGAACTGGGCCCAGCTTTTTCTTTGACCAAGTATTCTACCTGGAAAGGGTAATAAATTTTCCATAACTTTCGGTCTTCAACCTGGAACGGATCTCAGTTTCTTCTTCGACTAAGTATTCTTCATGAAAAGAGTAACAAACTTCAGATGACTTCTAGACTTCAACCTGGAACGGGTCTCAGTTTTTTCTTTGACCAAGTATTCCACCTAGAAAGGGTGACAAACTTCCCATGACTTCCGGTCTTCAACTTGGAACAGGTCTCGGTTTCTTCTTTGATTAAGTATTCCACCTGGAAAGGGAAACAAACTTCCCATGACTTTCGATTTTCAACATGGAACGGGTCTTGGTTTCTTCTTTGACCAAGTATTCCACTTGGAAAGAGTAACAAACTTCCTATGACTCCCGCTCTTCAACCTGGAATGGGTCTCGGTTTCTTCTTTAACCAAGTATTCCACCTGGAAAGGGTAACAAACTTCCTATGACTTCCGATCTTCAACTTGGAATGGATCCCAGTTTCTTCTTTAACCAAGTATTCCACCTTGAAAGGGTGAGAAACAAGCTCTTTTTGAATTCTATCTTCAACCTGAAGTGGTCTTTACTTGCTGGAGATTTATGTCTTACCTCTGATCGGGGGTTGCAACAAGCTTCTAAAATAAAGAGACAGCCACCTGTTAGAAAACGAGCATGTGGTAACTTTGATTTGTTGAGTCACAACAAGCTTCTCTATCGGAGATTGACTGAAGAGATTTCCACTTGCTGCAGAGATAAGGATTGATATGCCAGGAACAGACAAGCTTCTCAAATAACGAGACTACCACTTGCTGTTGGAAAAAATCTCAAAGAGATTACTAGAGCGATAACTGTTGGGGAATTATATTATTCATCCATTGAACAAGTCTTCTCTGTTGAGGGAAACATGATCCAAAAGGTACAAAACATGCGTTCTTCGTCATCTATGTTTCCAACCCGGAGAAGTAAAAAATTGCTGCAGGGGACTAAAGTTCAATCCAGGAATAAACTAGAGAGAAACGGTCAAACATGACTCTACCCGACGAGGAATGAACTTAACTGGGGATTTGTTCCATCCAGACAAAGAGCTAGGGAGGAAAACTGAAACACAATTCTTCCCATGAGGCACAATCTCGGTTGGGAGATAAAAAATAAACTTTTTTTTAGGGAAAAATGGATTTAGAGACACCAAGGACATATAAATGAGCATGAATCTGCATTCGAATATCCATGAATGCTTTATGAATGCTAAAATGCATGCAATGTTATGTTTATGCTGACAAACCAACACATTGAAAGAATTAGGAGACCAAAATAATCAACAAACTTGATACTCAGCAAAATCTCAACTAGATAGAGACTCTGCCACAAAGCTTGTCTTCTGCAAGATCTTCCAAGACAAAAAAAAATCCTCCTCAAGGGATAAAAGATCCACTAGGGAAACTTGAAACAAAAAATCTTCAGGAATCAACAACTCTCTGAGGGCGTAGAAATGTTTTTTGGCTTTGTTATGGGAGAACCCAAAATCAACATTGCGACAACAAAACTGGCTGGAGGAAATCCACTATCCGACTAAAAATCCATTGAAGCAATTAGGATTATCAAATCCAGGACATGCATAGGAGAATCCAAATGAACTACTTGCACTGGGAAATCTGAGTTCCTCACTTCGAGACTCGATCAATCTCGAACAACCGCCAACGTTCCTTTTAGTTTACTCAAAAGTCAAAGGAAAACATTTTGTAATTTTCAAAAGTATGTTTATTATTAAACCTTTGTTTTAAAAATTATTATCAAAAATAAATTAAAATTTGCAAAAGAAACAAATATGTAAGAATTTAATTTAATTTGGCGAAAGATTAAGATTTTATTAATAAAATGGTAGCCCGCAAAAAGCGTAACCCCGTGGATCATTACAAAGTTTGGAAAATGGTAAATGGAAAGGCTAAATTGAAATAAAATTACCATTATTCTCCCCAACAACTTTGAATTCTTGTACTCTAACTTCCGTTGAGAGTGATTGAACTGAGACTTCCTGATCGATGATGTTGCTGCTTCAAGTGATCAAGCCTTGCCTGATGTAGTTACTTGCCATGAATTCACTAACTTTTGCCTAGATTTCCCTTTCGGGGTTTCAGTCTACCGGGATGAATTATTCCTGTTTATGTCTCTAATTTTTTCCCAGACCGCCCTTTTGGGTTTTCAGTCCACCAAGACACTCATTTTTTCCTAAGTCGCCCTTTCGGGTTTTCAACTTAGCGAATTGTTCTTTTAATTATTTAGGTGAATGTTTCTTGACTGCATCGACGTTAACCGAATAGGGAAGCATCCCATCATCCATAGTTGTAAGAACCAATGCACCTCCAGAGAAGGCTTTCTTGACAACACATGGGCCTTCGTAATTAGGAGTCCACTTGCCCCGGGAATCATTGTGGATTGGCAAGATCTTTTTGAGCACGAGATCACCTTCTCTGAATTCACGTGGACATACCTTCTTATCAAATTATTTCTTCATCTTATTTTGGTACAACTGACCATGACATAAGGTTGTCATTCTCTTCTCTTTAATTATATTCAACTGGTCATATCTTTTCTGACACCATTCAACTTCTGTCAACTTGGATTCCATCAATACTCGCATTGATGGGATCTCAACTTCTGTAGGGAGCACTGCTACCATACCATAAACTAAAGAGCATGGTTGCCCATGTTGAAGTACGGACAGACATTCGATATCCATGCAAAGCAAAAGGAAGCATTTCATGCCACTCCTTGTAGGTTACAACCATCTTCTACAGGATTTTCTTGATATTCTTATTTGCCGCTTCAACAGCCCTGTGTCATACCCCAAATCTTGACCACTAAGATTTCCCATAATTGTGCAAGTCACAATCACAATATGGATGGACCATCATACCTCATTAGTCTCCCCAAAGATGGGTGAGCATCCACTACAAGCAAACTTAGGGTTTCAAGCCCTCTCAGAGCCCTTAGACAAAGGATCAATAAAGGAATGACATGATCCTCAACTTGTCTAAACCTCTCAAACATCCACAATGGATCAAGAGGACTCCCACATCAAGAATCAAGCACAAGGTTGCGGCATTCCAAGTGGATCAAGCCTCAAGATCGCCAGTGTCAGCACATTAGGGTTTTTGGTCGACCAGGGCCTCCAGGTGGAAATTTTCCTCTGGGCATGAGCCAATGCTTCAAAACATAACCCAAAATACTTTAAGGGACCTCATAAACCCAATCATCCAGTCAATTTAGCCTCAGGGGATGTATTCATAAAAAATCAGGAATTAGGGTTTCTTGACCTAATTCACCCCTAATTTGACTTTTGGGACAAAGTATGAGCCAAAACCTCAAGACATGATTTGAGGGTCCCTAATACACTACATTGATCCATTTATAACAATGGATTGATCCAAGAAGCTTGATTCACAAGTTTCAAGTTCATCAGAACCACAGTTAGAGTTTTGCAGAAAAAGTCAACTGTACCTTTGACTTTTGACCAGGACATGCTCCCAAACCTTGGGACATGATTCAATACACCCTATAAAACCTATGAAATCAATCCATCAAGTTTGATTTAGGTCAAGGACTTGATTTCATAGAGGATCGCACAGTTTGGAATTCATCTGATAAAAAGTCAACTGTGCCCAAAAGTCAAAGTTTGACATTTTAATTTTTTGATCAATTATGGTACCCTAACCCTAAAATGATGTTAATGTGTGATTGGAATCATCATTCATCAAGAAAAATCAAGAAAAGTGGGATAACTTATAAAAGGGGTAACCATAAAAAACTTAGAAATTTTCTAAGTTATGGAACAAAGTGGCTAGGGTACCAACTTCCAAGGATCATAACTTGTGATCCAAGCAACCATTTGGGCTGATCCAAAGATGGATTTGTAGCTCTCATGGCATACTTTAAAAGTGTCAACTACACCTCATCCCAATTCATCAGGAATTTTGAGTTATGGTTGGATCAAAATGGCTGAAAACATGAAATGTCACTTTTTCCAACACTTAGTGAAATTTTCACTAAGTCAGAATTTGTTTCACTTTTTTCAAAATGTAGGGGCATTTTTCACTTAGATCCAAAAGGTGTCAAGATAAACTATGATCACACATATGTTGTATCATATGAGAGCTTTCCAAAATGGCCAAGAACCCCATCAAAACTCATATGAGCTAAGAGTTATGACAGTGGCAATATGCCTTGTTGCAGCTGTCATAACAAGACAGATTTGTGCATTTTGCTCGATTTGAGCAATTTGTGCAAATGACAAACAAGTTTATCCATCTGAACACCTTAGGGAGAGACCAAGGAGGGACAAACACTGATCCATAAGCCTCCAAAGTCTTTGGAACTAAAAATAGAAGGCCAAAACTAAAAAACCCTAAAGAGGGGACAAGACTCCAATTTTGTTTTGGAGCATTCAATGGATGCACCAAGGTGGCATGAACTGAGCCATTTCCAACTGAATGAGTCAAAGATGATCTCTAAACTAGGGAACCAAAGGCCTGTGCTCTAACCTCTAGTCAATGGCTAGAGGAGACTTGAGATTCCAAAATGCTCCAATTGGCCAAAGGTCCGCAGCAGCCTCCATTCACTATTACTTGCAAAACAAACTTGCTCTACTATAAATAGAGCTCATTTGTGCTCAGTTTGAGTACACCAAAGCACTACAACACTTGCTTTCCTCAAAATCTCTTTCTCTAGGCAAAAATGCCTTCTTTAGCAAGGTAACTCTGAGTTTTTGAGTTAGAGAGCAATTCCATCATAGCTCATGATCCAAACACATCCAATATGTCATATCTAAGCTGTCCAAACTCTCACAAGTGACCTATAACACCAAAACTTCAAAGTCCCTTCTCAAAACCTCAAAATATGACTTTTTTGCATTTTTCAAGCCATGTCTTGATTCAGTCACTTTCAAAACCAGATAAAGCCTCAAACACACTCCAAATATCATCCTTGAACTATCCCAAATGGTTCCCCACATCTGGAACGCCATTTGAGAGAGTTGCTATCTTGGTCACTTTAGCCCCTTTTACAAGAAAGGGCCAGTTTCCATTCCTGGGGTTTCCAGCTGTTTCCAATCATCCTAAAAACTTCCAAGGGATCATTTGAGGGTGTCCAAATCATCAAATTGTTTCTGGAATAAAGCACTTGACAGATTGCCCAAAAAGCTCCTAAAGAGGTAAGCATCACAACTTGAACTCTTTGAAATATGCATTGCTTTGAAGTCCACTGATCATACACATCTCATACATGTTATATATGTTGTGTTTGGACCAATTCATCATGTGACTCATGCCTGTACCATGAGGTAGCACAGAAAATGCAAAGGGAGGCCTATTTCAAAACCACTATTGGGTTTTAAAATGGGGACCTCATCTGAAAAAACCACCACCACCATTGGATTCCTTGTGAAATTCTAGGCAGGATAGACCTAAATTTTGTCCCAATCCATGGAGAAATGAGAAAGTTACAAGCTTCACGTTTTTGGCCAAAACCTTGCCTTGCCTTGCCTTGGCCAGGCCAAAAACAAGGCAAGCCTTGTATATTTGTGGATGGGCTTTGATACACGGATGTATCACCACCCCAGTGGTAGGAGGCGCGCACTGCACACAAGAGGTCTGGGGTTCGAATCCCCCTCGCGCCAGACCCCTTTTTAATGTTTTTTTTCCATTTTCTATTATTTTTCTTATTATTTTTAATGATTTGAAAAATTAATAACTCCCTCAATTTTATTTATTTTTTATTGGTTCTTTTTGCAAAAAATCACAAAAATGTTGAAATATTTTATTCCCCAAAAAAAATCAAATTTATAGTATTTATTCAATATAGTTGGTATTTTTATGAATAAATTCATTTTTTATTGTTTTTAAACATTTTAAAAGTGAATATTCATCTTGAAAAATCAAAACCAAATGAGTTTTAATTCATATTGTGATTAAAACCTCATTTTTCAAACCTTAACCAAAAATCACAAGTTGTTTATTCAAGCTTATTTGGTGTTTTATCATTTTTTATTGATTTTCTTTAAGAATTCACTTTTAAAATGATGAAATTAGGGTTTTGATCGATTCCACCCTCATCAATCATTTTCAAACACTTTTGGGCCTCTATTAGAGTGTAAGACCCATCCCCTTTGTAAATACACCACTTTTTGGGCCTCAGTCATTGTATAAGTCCCACTTTAATTTCAAAAACAACGGCGCGATCGTCGCCTTTTTAACAAAACCAATTGGGCCTCTCCTCGAGCTATAAGTCCCATCCCTTTTCAAAAACAAAAACATTTTAGGCCTCTAATAGAGTGTAAGACCCAACTCTTTTTTTTGAAACCAAAATGATTTGGGCCTCAGATGTTGTATAAGATCCACTGTGTTTTCAAAAAACCTCGGCGCGATCCCCGTTTTCAAACAAATAACCCCGGGCTTCTCCTTGAGCTGTAAGTCCCATCCCTTGTACAAAAATAAATCTTTGGGCCTCTAATAGAGTGTAAGACCCATCCCCTTGTACATAAAAATAATTTTGGGCCTCACATATTGTATAAGTCCCTCTGTACAGTTTTTAGAACAACTGTGCGATCATCGTCAAAACTTGGGCCTCTCCTTGAGCTGTAAGCCCCAACAATCTTTTCAAAGCACTTTATCCTTTGATTTTGAATTCAAATATATGTTGTTATAAAAAATTTGTTTAATTTCTTTGTTGAACAACTAACAAAACATCATGGAAGCTCTACAACGGGTAAATGTTTATCCGCTTTCATTTATCGCTTTCATATGTATATAACTGTATTGTGGGGCTGTTTCACTGTAAGTCTTTTTTCACATCCTTTTATATACTTGTCACATATCAACTATGTAATACTAGTATAGTTATTTAGATTTTTCCCCGACAACTACGTCTAGAACTAGGTAAAGCCTGTTGGTCACTCTCGAAAACAAACAAAACTAGATCCCCATAGGATTCCAGATACAGTCTTCCCTTCTTTTGGGGTTAAATAATATGGAACAAAGAGAAAGCCAGTATTCTCGGTGAACCTTTTCTCGGACAGTCACCCTTAGAAATTGTCAAAGAAACTCTAACTCCCCAAGATTATCTTTTCTCCATGAATGGCATCTCTTGAGTTTCTTCCAAATTCTCGAACTTTCCTGGAATGATCTCTTCTCAGTGAATTGCATTTCTTGAACTTCTCTTGGTTTGGGGACCCACAGACTTCCTAAAAGCATCCCCGCCTCCTCTTGGGCGTTGTACAAGGACCCTTCAGCTTCTTAGAAGTTCTCATGCCTTATCTTGGGCTTAATACAAGGACCCTGACGACCTCTTAAAGGTATAAGACAGAACGTAGTCATCCTTTGCTAGAGAAGTCTTTCTGCATCAAAACTCTGGCCGTTGTAGGGTTTATACTCATCCCTTAATGCCCGCACCTCCTCTTGGGCATTGTACAAAAGATAAAACTCTATACTTGGACAGTCTAAAACTCTTGAGTCTCAAAGACGTTCTCAAGTTCCTTTCAAACATAGGAAAAAACACCAATCACCCTGGATCAATATCCAGCCTAAACCCGGTCTCTCTCATAAGAGTTACCCACACTTGGACACGTGTCAGGATCTTAATAATCCTCAGTGATAAGACAGCCTCCTCTTGGGCTTTGTACAAAGATTCTCCCCATCGGAGCTAACCTTTTCAGACTCTCTTGTTGAGTCAACCACTTTTAGCCTCCGACTTGGGCTTTGTAAAAGACATATAAAAACATTCTCTTGTTGAGTATAAAAGACTCTCTTGTCAAGTCAATCTCCTTTTAGCCTCACTCTCGGGCTTCGTACGAGACAGAAAAACACTCTCTTGCTGAGTATAAAAGACTCTCTTGTTGAGTCAACCCCTTATAGCCTCTGTCTTGAGCTTTGTACAAGACATATAAAAACACTCTCTTGTTGAGTATAAAAGACTCTCTTATTGAGTCAATCTCCTTTTACCCTCAATCTTGGGCTTCGTACGAGACAGTAAACTACTCTCTTGTTGAGTATAGAGGACTCTCTTGTTGAGTCAATCAACCTTTAGACTCTCTTGTTGAGTCAACCTTTTTTAGCCTCTGTCTTGGGCTTTATACAGGACAGATAAAAGTACTCTCTTGTTGAGTCAAACACTTTCAGCCTCCACCTTGGGCTTTATACAAGATACATTCTCCCCAACGGAGTAAACATCCCTTTTAGTCTCAATCTTGGGCTTTGTACAAGACAGAAAGAACATTTTCCCCGGAAGAGTCAAACTTCCCGCCTCCTCTTTGGATTTGTATAAAGAAACCCCGGTTGAGTCAATCAACCTTTTAGCATCTAATTTGTGCCTTGCTCACAGCATATGATCATCAACAATTCCTCTTTAGAGATGACAAATTATCTCTCAGTCAAACCTTTAGCTTCATATCTTGGGGTTTGAACAAGATACAAATCACCTTTAGCTTCACGTCTTGGCCTTTGAACAAGACACCAAAACATCTCTTTCCTCCCATCGAATAGGAGGAACTACGATCGCTCTGATTTTCCTGTTTCGTTTAACGGGAATACGTAGGCATAAGATTACAAAATCTTAGCAAGCATACTAATCAAAAACTCAAAATCCAGTACCTTCATACATCAATCAAAAAGCATCAGACCTAACACCTTGCCAAAAGCCTCGCAAATAGTCCAGACACTGTTTTTAAGCAAATAACCTAAGCCAGACCCCCCTTTTTGATAGCATCTGTAAACCAACAGTTTTGACTGTTTAACCTCGGTATGCAAGCAGGGTTAATTAGAGACATCTATTTCCCTTCCTTAATCAGCTTCACAGAATAAAAAATGAATCGAACTGTAGTACCAAAGCGACAGTGATTCGAAACCACAAAAATCGCGCTACACAAAATGGCGACCACAGTGGGAGGTATTTATCTCTTGTAGTCTTACGACAAGGGAAGACCTTTTACAGGCTTAGGTAGAAGGCCTTTAATTCACAAAGTACCACAGAAATGACGACTCTGTTAGGGAGTCATTGTCTGTATAGGATCATAAGACTAGAGGTCTAGGATGTTAGGACAAATATATATACTACTTTTCCTAATTGATATCTGTGTTTACTTTTCTGCTAATGGGAATGCGTGTGATGCCGCATCTGGAAAGATTGAGTATACACCTAAGATAAGTGATGTCATTATACGGGTAATCTTACGGGGAGTGAATCCCAGATAAGAGGTCCCGGTCGACCATCAAATCAGTGGAGATGCCATTTGTGGATTCAATGCCTATACGACTTCGGTTGTTGAAAGCAGATTGTTCCATTGGGTTATCCGAGAAGCTGAGGATTTTAGTAGACTGAAACCACTTTATAGTTCGGAAGCTATCAAAAATAGTTGTCACGCGATACTACCGTCATTTGAGACTACTCTAAGATACTACAGATCGCTGGCGATCTGGTTGTTGTCGTTATCCCAAGAGGGGTAAGTGATTTTAAGGACAGGTACAAAAAATCACCAGTATAAACCTTTGGGGATGGGTAGAGCCTTGGCTTCATGACACCGACCCTTTGACCCCATGTTTTTTCTATGTTTTTGTGTGCTGCATTCAAGCATTCATTTAAAAAACTTTAAACAAAGAAAAATCTTCTTCCTAGTCTCTCTTTTTCAAATTAAACTAAGACAATGATTGTAAATGTCAGATAAAGAGATTGCTAATGGATTTCGGTAGAAGGAAGACTCATAAGTACACCTTCAAGGTTCCAAAACTAGAGGATTTAAGAGGTCTGGCGAGGATGATAACCAACCCTGAGGCTTTCAGAGCTAAGTATGGAGGACTGCTGTCTCTATCAAGGGTCCATGTAATCGAAGGAATCTTGTCTACACTAATCCAGTTCTACGATCCGGTCTATCACTGTTTCACATTCCCAGATTATCAGCTAGCACCAACACTGGAGGAGTACTCTCACCTGACTGATTTACATATTACTGATCAAGCTCCCTTTTCTGGACTAGAAGAGATTCCAAAGGATCAAACCATTGCAAGAGCAATCTATTTAGACGAGTCAGAAGTCAGGACTCACATGATCATTAAGGGTGGTATCCAGGGTTTGCCAGCCCAATTCTTAATAAAGAAAGCTCTGTATTTTGCTAGTATAGGGAACGTGGCCGCTTTCGAAAGCATCTTTGTTTTGCTTACCTACGGGTTATTTTTGTTTCCCAACATTGATAACTTCGTTGATATCAACGCCATTAAGATTTTTTTGATTGGAAACCCTGTACCGACCTTGCTCGCAGATTCTTATCATTCGGTACACCTAAGGAATATGTATAGTGGAGGAATGATCACATGTTGTGTACCCCTGCTGTACAAATGGTTCATTTCTCATTTGCCAAAGTCTGCTGCATTTTGGAATCCTAAGAATACTTTACGTTGGTCGCAGAGAATCATGTCTCTTACCAACTCTGACATCGATTGGTACAATCGAATATATGACGGGATTAGGATCATTGACCGTTGTGGAAATTTCCAAATTTACCCCTCATAGGAATTAAAGGAGGAATCAATTATCATCCAGTTTAGGTTCATCGTCAATTTGGATACCCGATGAGGCATGTCCCGCGTAATGCTCATCTGGAAGGTCTTTTCTTCAAGGAAGGAGAAAATGACAGAGCACTAAAGACAAAAATAGTGCATGCCTAGAAGCACGTTCATAGGAAAGGAAGAGAGTCTCTAGGAAAATCGGACTGTGTCTCGGTGGAACCTTATCTCCATTGGGTACAAACTAGAGCTCTCAAGCTAAGGATGCCTTACCCTCGTCAGGAAGTTCTTCCATTAAGGAACCATGTCCTTTATTTTATGTCTGATACGGAAAAACTTCAGGTTACTCTAAACAAAGTTCAACAGGAGAATAGGTCTTGGAAGAACAAGTACCGTATTCTCAATGTGGAGTGCAAGAAAATACAGTAACTGTTAAAAGAAAAAGATGCTTTGATTGAGATTTTAGAGCAACATGCTGTAGAAAATCAAGAGGACCAGAGGAATTTGCTCGCTCCTTTCACGTGGCAAAGGAATGACAACCCGACAACGGCTCAAGAACCCCGGTCAAAGAAAAGGAAAGTACCAGAACCAGCACCTGAGCTCTCCTCAGAGAGGACTCGGGACCCATAAGTTTAGATTTCCTTTTACAACACTATGTAAATTACTATATTTCCATTCTGCAATCTTTGAATTCAATAAAACGGGGTTTCCCCATTGTTTGATACTTGCAATCCAATTGTTGAAGTTTATTTTGATTAAACAAAAAAAATTAATTAAAATTATTGCATTCATCATTCTCACGTAACGCATTCTTCTTACCTACGAATCTCACGTTTCCGTCTCGATTCTAGAGTCAAACTGTCTCATTCGTACAATACTCGGGACAATCGACAAAAAAAGATGGATGATCTCGAGGAAGAGAACAGAGAGTTGAGGGAAGAGATCGACACTCTGAAAGAGGATCTGAGAAAGCTTCATAATGACATGCAAGCTCTAGCAAAAGCTCAGATACAACAACAAAGGACTGTGATCTCAGAGATCATATCGACGCCCATAGTGGAGAAGTATGATCCTAGGTATAAAATGCCAAAAGATCGTCCCTGGGGCATGCCTATTAACTATATCCTAGAAGGATATGTTCCGCCGATTATTGAAGATCAGGGAACCGCAACAGGAGCCGCTGGGCCTGAAGGTTACAAACTTCGGGAAAGCGAAGATGCCCGGGGCATGACAGTAACTCCTGAAGGTTACAAACTTCGGGAGAGGGAAGGACCTAGAGTCACTGCCATGATGACTATACCACCACCCGTGGTACACACTGTTCCGGAAGGATAGATTCCACAGATACCTTCTGGTGGAAACAAAAGTATGTTCGACAGAATGATTGAGTTCCAGGAACAGTTCCTAGAGATGTAGAAAGAACTGCAAGCCCTTCGCAGTCAGGATCTATTCGGAAAGGACGTTGCAAACCTTTGTTTGGTCCCCAATGTTAAGGTTCCGCACAAATTCAAAGTGCCCGAATTTGAAAAGTACAAGGGTAACTCTTGCCCTCAAAGCCATTTAGTGATGTACGCTCGGCGAATATCAACTCAGACAAAGAACCAGGAGCTACCGATTCACTATTTTCAGGATAGCTTAACCAGTGCCGCACTTAAATGGTACATGGGTTTAAACCGCACTAAGATCGGCACTTTCAGAGATCTTGGCATTGCTTTCGTTCAACAATATAAGTATAACCTGGACATGGCTCCGGACAGAGATCAACTCAGAGCCATGTCACAGAAGGACAAGGAAACCTTTAAGGAGTACGCTCAGAGATGGCGTGAAATTGCCGCCCAGATCTATCCCCCTCTTGAAGAAAAAGAGATGACAAAGATCTTCTTAAAGACCTTGAGCTCATTCTACTACGACCGAATGGTCGCCAGTTCACCCAATAACTTTACTGAAATGGTGGGCATGGGAGTTCGTCTCGAGGAAGCAGTCCAAGAAGGACGTTTAGTTAAAGACGCTGGATCGTCAAGTAGTACAAAACGATACGGTAGTGCTCTCCCTAAGAAAAAAGAGCAAGATATTGGCAATATCTCTCTCGGAAAGCAAAGGCGATGGTACCAACCAGTAGCAGCTGTAACTCCTGCTATTAACTCTGCGCTTGTTCCTACGTATCAACCTCAGGTTGCTCAGAGCCAACTGAATCAACAGCAATATCAGCAAAGGACACAACAGCCTCTTCAGCAGGGTCGTCCTCCATATAACAACAACCGTACAACGCGACCACCGGGGTTCGACCCTATACCGATGTTGTACGCAGAACTGTTTCCATTACTACTGGTCAAGGGGCATGTCCAAACCAGATCTCCTCTTGCGATACCAGAGAATCCGCCTTTTTGGTTCAAAGCGGGTCAGACTTACCCTTACCATCAAGGAGGACCAGGGCATAACATAGAAAACTGTCTCAATCTCAAATCCGATGTGCAAAATCTTGTTAGGAGTGGGGTCTTATCTTTCAAAGATACGAATCCGAATAGTCTCACAAACCCGCTGCCTCAACACGAGAAAGCTGCGGTAAATTTGATAGAGGGAGAGTCTAACAACAGCTATCAAATTCATGATGTACTCTTATTGAGGGGCAACTTGGTCAAGATGCATTGTAGACAGAGTGGATACGGCCATGTGCCACCTCATAATTATCACCAGTGTGATATCTGCTCTAAAAAAAATCAAGGATGTTCTGTGGTGCAATCAGCTCTACAGGAATAATTGGATCTCGGATGAATCCAAGAGCACCGAGTTGGTGGAGTTAATATGACGTATGCAAATTCCAACATCATTTAGAACCACGACATCCGGGCGATGAATGTTAAATTGGTGGCAATGCACTCAAGGCAAAGCTAGTATCATAATCTGCCGCGGCACGATTACAATTCTTGTCTGATTTGCTCGGTAAACAAACAGGGATGCTCTTTTGTACAAGAGGCCCTCCAGCGTCAGATGGATCTTGGGTGGATCCAGGACTACCATGATAGAAATCCTTATCAAATTAACATGATTCAAATCTTCGATATTCCTTTGATGAATACCAGCTTGGTGGAGTTACACGCCAAACAAGTCCAACTCGGTTTTCTCACTTCACATAATTATCAGAACTGTAAAGTATGTTGCGAGAGTAACCAAGGGTGCGCTCTCGTTCAAAGAACTTTACAACACTTGTTAAACCATTGGTGGCTTCCGATCTATCTAGATGAAGACACGCAACAAATCAGTGTGACAGACGGGAACCCTACTAGACATCAAAGTCAGGATGTCCGATCTATGGAAATAGACCTAGTAAGGTTGCACTCCATTCAAAGCGGACGTGGACAGGTACCACCACACAACTACGAGCGCTGTAGAGTCTGCTCGGAAAATAATCAAGGATGTTACCTCGTGCGAGCTGTAGCACCCCAAAATTTGCTCTCTTACTTTAGTACTAACTGCCTTATGTTTCGTTTCATTTTTTGCATTATCATGTATGCATATCATTAGCATGGGGTCAAGGTGCTTGAGTCAGTTCAAGAAGGTCCTATCTGGTCTATCACATCATCAAGAGTTCACAAGTGGCAAGGGATCTCAAGTGGATCACTCTCTCCTAACCAGTGCAGGAATTAGGGTTTTGAGATCCTTGGGTTTATTGCTCCACTGGGCGAGCTCCTTGGGTTTTTATCATCACCAAATGGCATATCTTATCTTTGTTGGAGAGGATACACATCATATTCAGAGGAATTTGGATTTGGAGACTGTGTTATTTCCTCCTAGACTGAGGGTACCCAGATTAGGGTTTGCTATGAAGTCAGTTTATTTCTGATTTTTTGGGAAAGACTTGATTCCATGGTATTCCTTGGGTCCCTAAGTACCTAGAGATGGGAGGTTGTCCATTAGTTTGGTCCAGGAGGATTTCAATTGGCCAATGGATTGGGAATCAGGTGAATTGGGTAAAAGTCAACAGTGAGAGGAGAAGTCAACTGTGGAATTTTGAGGTTCTCTTCAAGGATTTCAAGGTCTCACATCCTCATATGGTCTTCAAGGGTCAATTTTCATGCCATTTATCAAGAATCAGGAGTTGGTGCAAAAATTACTAAATATGGAAATGACCTATAATTTGAAAGTTTCCTTTTTGGGCAAGTTCCTGCACTGCATTCAAATGGACTTTTCATCATCAAGAAAGTTTCAAATGAATTTTTCTCCAACATGAAAGTTGAATATATTTTTCTCCTCTTTCCAACAAGTACTAGTGGGTCTCCATATCATTTGTGAAACTCAACTTATGATCAAAAGAAGGCAAAGTGATTTTTAGGGTTTCATTTTCACAACTTTTGGATTTTGGGACATATGGACCTATGATTAATTCCATTGCTTCAAGACATGTTCCAACATCCAAGAACAATCCCTAAGGAGCATTTTTGGCCTTTTAATCAAGTGGTTTCATGGGTTATTATTCACTTATTCTCCATTATTCCAAAATTACCAAGGCATTGAAAACTCATGAATCAAATTGTTTCAAGGCCCAATCAAATGTGGGTGTGATTAGCAACTAGAACATAAGTGATCCATCATGAGGTGTTTGAATATCTATGCATGGAAGGAGGTGTATCTTAACATAATGCAAAATTCCAAATTTGTCCAAAACTCACTAAACAAGGAATTGCCCAAGCCCAAATCATTATCAGTGAAAAACCCTAGTCTATTTAAACCCATTCATCCACTGGTTAGGATTCATTCACGTGCTTTTGGAGGAGAACAAGAACTTGAACCCTAAAGCTTGTCACCTTCGTATCTCTCAATCTACAAGGAGTTTTCAAGAAATTCTTTCTCCATCAGAATCCTTGGGATCTCTAGAACACAACCCAACCATCATTCGCAGCCAATAGTAAGGATTCGTATTGCACCATCTCAGGTTGGTGGATTTATTCGTGATCATAAAACTTAGATTTTAAACGTGCATAATGTTGTGTGATGTCCATGGATCATACTGATATAATTTGTTTTGAATATGGATGTGTATGTTGGTTGTTTTATGAATTTAAAGTTTTGAGCCCTAACATATTTCTCATCGTTTTTTACTATGCGTTGGTTATTTGCAATTTTCGATGACATATTTGAGATCCTCACATTTTTCTGGTCAAAATAGTATATTCGCACGAAAATTCTGGGCAGGTTTTGAGTTGCATGTGAAGAAATGGGCGGCCGGAGCTAGGGCTCCGGCGACCTGGGGGATTTCCGGCCGCCCAAGGGTTCCAAGGAGGAAGATGTAATCCTCACCCTTCGTTCCTTTGATCGCACGGTTCCTGCGCTGCCACATGTTTTTTATTTTATTTTTTTTTTATTTTATTTTAATAATCCTGTGTTTATTATCCCATGGCCCTTACCGTGCACGTCCAATTATGTCTTTTCTTTTTGTTTACTTTTATTTAAGTTGACTAATCAGGGATCGTCTGATGGATCGTATGGCTATTAGTGTGCCAGCGAATAAAAATGCCATGTGCCAGGCACGTGGGAGATGCATGGTGTGCTGTTGGCTTTGGTATAGCGCGTACATGTTAACTAATGTGTTTCCTTTCATCATAGCCGTAGATCATGCTTACAGGTAGGTTTTGTTGACTGGGCAAGAAGCGTACGATTGATCCAAAGGCCCATGTGGAGTCTGAACGTTGACCAAGTCCATGCGTGTTCCTTTTTGTTTTTTTATTTTGCTGACGGACCTTAGTGCTTGGGCCTTGTTACTCGCACCCTACCTTCCAGCCCAGTTCCATATTCCAATTCATTTTCTTACTAAACGCACCCCCTTGCGTTTTGTTTCATTTTATTTTTATTTTAACTATTATTTTCATTTTTAATTATTAAAATTAGTTATATGCATTTAAAAATTACCATAAAATTCATGCATACTTTTTATCATTTTATAAAATTTTCCAAATTTTATTTTTTATTTTTATTTTATTTTTTATCATCTAAATTAAATATTTGTTTATTTTCTTTTTGAATTACTCATATCATGCATACTTAAAATTGTTTATTTTATTTCTCTGCATCCATAAAACATTTTGAACCCATTCCTTTTGCATTCATTCATCAACATTCTGAAGTGTATTAAAATATTTTTCTTTCATTTTTAAAATTATTTCATATTGCATTTTGGTCCTCCTTTTTTGCATATTAAGTCATATTCCTCATCTGAACTTTGTACGATTGTTTGAATGACTAACATCTTGAATTTTTGCAGGAGTTTTTGGTATTTTGTTTGTCTATGGTTGAGAAACTTTGATATTTAATTTGGTGATTTTAGAAGTTGTTTTACTATTTGTTCAATTGGTCTTTGTGTGGGATTTTTCTTGTATGCACATCCTTGACCTTGTCTGGTTATCTGTTTGAAAAGGCACTTGTGTCATTGCTTTGGGGTTTGTTTATTTGACTTCTTAATGCATGTTTGGATTGTTATCACTATTATATGCCATTGTTTGGTTTCCATTTGCTTTGACATTATCTATGTCCGTTTGGTACTAATCTTTTATGCAGGGGTTGAGGTAAGTTCTTTGAGGGTGTGGATAGTCATCCATATTCACCCTTACTCTTTCCTTCTCTCATCTTTTTTCTTTAGGTTTATGTTGTCGTCAAACCTCACTAACCGTAGGTCACCCATGCATGATAACTTTAGGACTCTTAGTTCCCTTTAGAGTTTCCTTCGTGTCTTCTCTCTTCTCATCTCAAACTTCTAAAAAATACTTAATAAATATAAAGTGTATTGCGCACGAGCCTTAAGCGTGGGGAATGAGAAATGAGGGGCTTCCTCTCATCTTTCTAGAGTGCTTAGCGAGCGTCCTGTCTTGGGACGATGCGTTAAGTATTCGCCCCTGTGCCCTAGACTTTGGTGCAATGCAACTTATGAACTAACTTAAGCCATTTCTGTCCTAAAAAATACAAACCAACTTCAAACTTTTTGTCCTTCGGGATTGTCAAACTAAAGGCTATTTTCAAAAAGGGCACGTTACTTTCCGTCTGAGACGCAAACAGGCATCTATCCTAACTGCCGGACGCGAAGTTAACGTCGCTAAAAAAAAACACAAAAGGAACTTGGTCCGAACTACGTTGACTCTGAATTCCCCATTGCACAAAGGGGGTACGTAGGCCTAGGACGTCGACGTCCTACCGAGTCTGTCTTTGTTTTCCCTTCTCCCATCTTAGTACAGCCATAGATGATAGGATAACTCACCCTTAGAATAGACAACAAGCGTGGATCCCATCGAGTACGATGGACGCGTGGGGTGCTAGCACCTTCCCCTCGCGTAACCGACTCCCGAACCCAGGCTATGGTTGCGATGACCATTCCTTTCCCTCTTCCTCAGGTTTATGCGGTGTTCCCTTTCCCTCTCTTGGGATAAATTTACACGGCTGGCGACTCTGTTTTTCTGCGCCACTCTCGCGTTTGTACCTGGATGAAAATCCTGGGAGCGACAGCTGGCGACTCTGCTGGGGAATGGTTGACCTATGCTGGTCCATCCCTAAGCGAGTCAGTCCTAGCGCTTGCTTGACTTGGTTCTCTTTGGGTGTCTTTATGTTTGTTTTGTTTTATTTGTTGTATTTTATATTTACAGCTTTTCTGCATTGCATTTCATTTTTATTACTGTCATACTGCTGTGTTGTGCTGGCTGTGTTTGTTTTGCAGGTTGGGTGGTTTTGAGAGATAAGCCCAATACCCAGGCTTGAGTATACCCTAGGACTAGAGTGGAAAGTAGTGGGACCTACGTGCCCGCTTGGTACGTTTGTGTGTTCACGAAATTCACAACCAAACGAGGCTATCTTGGGATGCATTCTAACGTGTGTGTCTTGCGCATGTTGGGGTGTTGATCTAGAGAGCTGTCGACTCTGGTGACCGATCATCGAGGACCTTAGTGGAAACATCCCTCTTTAGTCGTGACAGTGGCAGACCACATCCTGTGGCAAACCCATTCGCACCCGAGGGCCCGCTTTGGAACTCGCATAGGATGGCCCCTATCTTTTGAAGAGAATCAGTGGAGGCACTCCTCGATTGACGATAGTACTGTACCCCGAGGGATGAATGTACTATTGTTTCTCGACCTCAGTGCCAGAAGCTGAGGACCTTCCGTTTTGGAGAATCAGTTGAGGCCTCCTCAATTGATGATGATGCCAAACCAGAAATGGTGAACGTATCATCATTTCTCGACCTGAGAGCCCGGGATACTGAACATCCTAGTACCCACACGTGAGAGGGGATGGGTGTTTGCAGGTTTGCAGGTAACCTTGACCTTTAACATACCCGGTTTTCTGATCGGCAGATTTATCAGTGTGATATTACGGTTATACCGGTATTCTGAGTATTTGGGCAGATCTTTGAGATGGTTCAGTTTGTTCAGTACAACAGTTGTCCAGTCTGTGTGGCATCCTTGATCCCATGTGTGCATTTGCATCATCATTTTGCACCCCAACATGTTTATTCATTTGTGGGGTTGCATCCTAACTTTGATTCTGGTTTTTGAAATTAAACTGGAATCAAGGGGTAGATCGCCTTGCGAATTTTTAAACATGTTTATTTGCATTCGCATATCCATAATCATTTTGCATAACAGGTGGTTACCTCTGGCGTTCTCACTTGGTTCTCCATCTCAGCTCAGGATTGCTGATCAACCCATTCACCGGTATTCTACCAGACAAAATCAGAAAAGACTCATGGATCAACTACAAGCTGAGATGACTGAGATACGGACTCGCATGAACCAATTCATGGATTTAATGCAAGGGGTTGCTCAGGGCCAATAGCAGTTAAGAACTTTTGTCCAACCACTGATTGCGAGGATTGATGAAGATGGTGTCCTTCATAGAGGAGTTCATACTGGTGTCAATGGTAATAATGATCAGAATGGTCATCTGGGCGGAGGTATTCCTGCTTCTAGCGTTGTGATTCCTCCGGGCGGGGCTGAAAATGTAGGGGGAGGAGGTATTGGTGTTGGTGCTATTCAGGGTCATCAGTATGATGATGTTCAAGATGATGCATTTTCTGTGCCAGGTGGGGATGCTGGGCCCCAGTTTGACAATGATCAGAGGATCAGGTTGATTGAGGAACAACTGAGGGGTGTTATAGATCAGGATTCTGTGGGTATGGATCTAGAGGATTTGGGGCTGGTTCCAGGCGTTGTCATCCCGCACAAGTTTCAGACTCCTACTTTTGAGAAGTATAATGGTATGTCTTGCCCAAGGACTCACGTCAGGGCCTACGCAAGTAAAATGGCTGCGCATGCGAAGATTGAAAAATTGATGATGCACTGCTTCCAGGATAGCCTATCAATATAACACTGACATGGCTCCTAACAGAACACAGCTACAGAACTTATCACAGAAGAACAATGAGAGTTTCAAGGAGTACGCCCAGAGGTGGCGTGAATTGGCAGCAAGGGTTCAGCCTCCCATGCTGGAACGTGAAGTGATAGGTATGTTTATGGCCACCTTGCAGGGACATTACTATGAAAAGCTGGTACCGTGTATGACTGGAAAGTTTGCTGATCTCATCTTAGTAGGAGAAATGGTCGAAAGCGGCATCAAAACGGGAAAGATTCGAAGTGCTGCTGAAGATGCAAAGAAACCTTATGATGGGTCCTCCAAGAGAAAGGAAGGAGAAGCTAGTGCTGTGTATATTCCTCCTGTTGTTCAACGGCCTGTTCAGCATCAGCGACCTTATGCTCCTCAGCAACAGAGACAAAAAAGACCACGAAGGCCTGCGAGAAGTTTTGATCCACTCCCTATTTCTCACAGTGACGTTCTTGCCCGTCTACTTGAAAGTTCTCTGGTTCAACTAAGGGATGCCAAGCCTGTTCCTGACCCTATTCCTCCTGATTATGATCTGGATGCCAGATGTGAATATCACTCAGACACACTGGGTCATTCAATTGAAAATTGCAACGTGTTCAAACACAAGGTGCAAGACCTGGTAGACTCAGAGATCATTGCATTCACTGAAAATGACATGTACATCAATTGAAGCCTCTTGTCTCAAGTGAGCACTCAGTTTGCAAGGATGTCCAGACAGAATTAAGCCTCCTCAGCGATGGCGATCTTCAGCTTCTTTACCACATTTTCATTTGTAGTTTTTCATTTCTTGTTAAAACATTGTATGCATGTAAGACTTGTTTGTTTAATGATGATATTAATGCAATGAATATGTTTTCTTGAAGTAATTCTTTTTCATTCGTATGATATTTTTGTGCATTGCAATACCAATTTTCTTGCTTAAACTCTTTGAGGGAGGATGATGAGACGAAAACGCAGAATCTTTGGTTGTATGTTCAAGGATAGAACCCTGTTGAGGATGTACAGGCATTGTTTCAAACCCCTAAACACTGGAGATATAAGGGAGATAGACCCTCGTTAACCCTTTAGAGCCTTGAAGTAGGAGTTTCTTCCGTTTGAAAAAACCCTCGTACTTAACCCAGGGGCAGGGTAGACGTCAGTTAGTTTGACCGAGCGTTCAAATTTCAAGGAGAGTGCGCATCTGAGGATCCATTACCTTCTATCCCACCGTCAAGAGGTCAAGAGACGTGAGACCACAATGGTTATCCATCGACAATCAAGGAGTGAGGCAGTCGCAACCCTGTCAAGCAAGTAAGACAACCAGTGTCACATGCCTTGTTCAAAAAAATAAAAGAAAGAAAGCCCGCTAAGTCGAAACTTGAAAACAAGCGACTTAGGCAAAAGTTAGGGCATCCCGCTGGACTTCAAAATAAAAAAAATCAAAAGATTCAGTCCAGGCAAAAATTAGGGATCAAAAAAGCAAAAGAAAGAAAAAGCGAAAAGCGAAAAGGATTACAAAAGAAAATCCTCGATAAGAACAAATTCGTGTGATTACAGACACAAAAGATAAAGAGGGATGACTGTCACTCCAAAACCTCCTTAGGTGTCAAACCATTAGTTGCATGGGTTTCTTAAAGATCGTAAACCTTTTGAGAGATGAGTGTTTACGTCAAATTAGCTGAACATAGGACTGGAGAACATCACGAAGAGTGGGTGAGCACCGATAAATTTTGAGCCATAAATCCTTTTTCCGAAACCGTGAACCAGGCCACGTTACAACCCTTAAAAGTCCTAATTGAAACAGGGTTTATTCCGAAAGCGTACTTCAGCAGGATAGCGTTCCTGACTCCTATGAGTTGTGCTAATAAGATTGGTTGGTATTGCATGTGCGCATTGTTTTGCCATTCAAAAATCAAGGTCGCATCCCAACAAGTGATTCGTTCACAAGGCTTGGTGATGCATTTTCAGTAAAAGCTTCAAGGTTAACATGAGTGTTGCATTAGAATTGTCTTTCTCATAATAAACTTGTTCTGCTTGCCAACATGTGCCTAAGCATCAAGGAAGCTTACACAGTGAACGTCAGTCAAGAAGCTTGATCCTGCCAAGGTAGGAAGCTTGAAAATTCTGAAGGACAGTCATATCAAGGGGCATGCTGCCAAGAGACTCAGTGTAGAGTGGGCTCTCCCCAGTAAGTCATGTTAAAGATGTAGCCAATCTGGGGAAGTCACGTCGAGAAATCTCTCCGAAATTCAGTTATTCAAGGGCATTCATTCTAAGATCAGGGGCAAAGTCACTTCAAAGCTCATATTGAGGCAGGCCATCTCTAGAGCATGAGAAGTTGTCCTCTCTAGAAGACTGTTAATCAGGAGCACCTCTTCAAGGTTCAAAACACTGAGACAGAGTATTTCAAGTCGCTACGAATCCTCTCGAGGCAAATTCCTTCATAAGTCATACAGTCTGGGGCAGTTACGTCGAGATCTAATAAATCTCTTCAAGAGTTTGAAGACCCTGGGGCAGTGTGAACGCCCGGTCTTGTATAAAATCCTCTTGAGATGATTTCTTCCATCAAACCCCGTGGGCTGGGGCAAGTCAAGAATCAAGAGAACCGTGGCTCACTCCTGACAATCAGTATGCAGTTGATCAACAGAAACCTGAAGCGCTAAGTCTCTCCCCCAGCAAGGAACCAGAAGGTATCTTTGTCCTAGAAAGGTGCTGGAATTGATATTCTTCCCCAAGCAGAGGGTCGTCCTCAAATCGAAAAGGGTTCTTTATGAAGATTCCCTATCCCCAACAATACAGGTGGATTCCTCATTCCCAGCAGGGTAGCATGACGGAATACTTTCTGGCAGTTTGAAGATGGTGAGAAGTCAGAGTATTCTCTTCCTCAAAAGTCAGGTTTGGTATTTTCCCGCAAGGCAAAGTCCAATGGTTATTGGCATTCTCAGCAGTTCAAAGTCCAATCTTCATTGGCATCTCCCCAACAGAGTTTGCAATTCAGCTTGCAGTTCCTCGACAGGGTTGGCATCACCAGTGGTTATTGGTGGTACAGTTGGTTATCTCCCTACAGGAGATCAGATATTGGTGATCCCTTCCTCAGCGAAGTCCGCTTGTTCTATTCTGCGCATTCCATGGTGGAGTGTCCTCTCATTCTTGCATATAGTAATCATCATTGCATTGCATCCTCAAAATGCGTAACATTTCCATTTCGTATGGAGCATTACGCCATAGAAAAAATTCAAACATGCATCGAAGCATAAGCTAGATTTGGTACCTTGTACGAAAGCCCAGATCAACCCTCAATCAAAACAGAGAGTTCCAACCTCAGAGTTGATGCCCCTTTTCTCGACCTCAGAGTTGATGAAATATCCTTTCTTCCCCAACTTCAAAGTTGTTGTATACCTTTTCTCGACCTCAGAGTTGATGAAATGTCCTTTCTTCCCCAACTTCAAAGTTATTGTACACCTTTTCTCGACCTCAGAGTTGATGAAATGTCCTTTCTTCCCCAACTTCAAAGTTGTCGTATACCTTTTCTCGACCTCAGAGTTGATGAAATGTCTTTTCTTCCCCAACTTCAAAGTTGTTGTACACCTTTTCTCGACCTCAGAGTTGATGAAATGTCCTTTCTTCCCCAACTTCAAAGTTGTCGTATACCTTTTCTCGACCTCAGAGTTGATGAAATGTCCTTTCTTCCCCAACTTCAAAGTTGTTGTACACCTTTTCTCGACCTCAGAGTTGATGAAATGTCCTTTCTTCCCCAACTTCAAAGTTGTCGTATACCTTTTCTCGACCTCAGAGTTGATGAAATGTCTTTTCTTCCCCAACTTCAAAGTTGTTGTACACCTTTTCTCGACCTCAGAGTTGATGAAATGTCCTTTCTTCCCCAACTTCAAAGTTGTCGTATACCTTTTCTCGACCTCAGAGTTGATGAAATGTCCTTTCTTCCCCAACTTCAAAGTTGTTGTATACCTTTTCTCGACCTCAGAGTTGATGAAATGTCCTTTCTTCCCCAACTTCAAAGTTGTTGTATACCTTCTCTCAACCTCAGAGTTGATGAAATGTCCTTTCTTCCCCAACTTCAAAGTTGTTGTACACCTTTTCTCGACCTCAGAGTTGATGAAATGTCCTTTCTTCCCCAACTTCAAAGATGTCGTACACCTTTTCTCGACCTCAGAGTTGATGAAATGTCCTTTCTTCCCCAACTTCAAAGTTGTCGTATACCTTTCCTCGACCTCAGAGTTGATGAAATATCCTTCCTTCCCCAACTTCAAAGTTGTCGTGTACCTTTCCTCAACCTCATTGTTATTGTTTACTTCAAATTTTCTCAATCTCGGAGCAAATGCCATTTTTCCCCAACTTCAGAGTTGATGGTCTACCTTCTTATCCCCAGCGAAGTCCACTTTCTGCAGGTCTTCCTTTGCGGGTGCGGTTGAGGTCGTATTCGCTATTCTTCAACACGCTCCATTTCGTTATCCTCACCATTAGCAAATTTCCGGGTTCTTTCGGTATTTAATCCCCGTGTATCCTGGAATGTCTGAAAGCCGTCGCTATCATACCTTCAGGACCAAGTTGATTGAATAGGGACAGCTGTAGCACCCCAAAATTTGCTCTCTTACTTTAGTACTAACTGGCTTATGTTTCGTTTCATTTTTTGCATTATCATGTATGCATATCATTAGCATGGGGTCAAGGTGCTTGAGTCAGTTCAAGAAGGTCCTATCTGGTCTATCAGATCATCAAGAGTTCACAAGTGGCAAGGGATCTCAAGTGGATCACTCTCTCCTAACCAGTGCAGGAATTAGGGTTTTGAGATCCTTAGGTTTATTGCTCCACTGGGAGAGATCCTTGGGTTTTTATCATCACCAAATGGCATATCTTATCTTTGTTGGAGAGGATACACATCATATTCAGAGGAATTTGGATTTGGAGACTATGCTATTTCCTCCTAGACTGAGGGTACCCAGATTAGGGTTTGCTATGAAGTCAGTTTATTTCTGATTTTTTGGGCAAGACTTGATTCCATGGTATTCCTTGGGTCCCTAAGTACCTAGGGATGGGAGGTTGTCCATCAGTTTGGTCCAGGAGGATTTCAATTGGCCAATGGATTGGGAATCAGGTGAATTGGGTAAAAGTCAACAGTGAGAGGAGAAGTCAACTGTGGAATTTTGAGGTTCTCTTCAAGGATTTCAAGGTCTCACATCCTCATATGGTCTTCAAGGGTCAAATTTCATGCCATTTATCAAGAATCAGGAGTTGGTGCAAAAATTAATAAATATGGAAATGACCTATAATTTGAAAGTTTCCTTTTTGGGCAAGTTCCTGCACTGCATTCAACTGGACTTTTCATCATCAAGAAAGCTCCAAATGAATTTTTCTTCAACATGAAAGTTGAAGATCGTTTTCTCCTCTTTCCAACAAGTACTAGTGGGTCTCCATAGCATTTGTGAAACTCAACTTATGATCAAAAGAAGGCAAAGTGATTTTTAGGGTTTCATTTTCACAACTTTTGGATTTTGGGACATATGGACCTATGATTAATTCCATTGCTTCAAGACATGTTCCAACATCCAAGAACAATCCCTAAGGAGCATTTTTGGCCTTTTAATCAAGTGGTTTCAAGGGTTATTATTCACTTATTCTCTCCATTATTCCAAAATTACCAAGGCATTGAAAACTCTTGAATCAAATTATTTCAAGGCCCAATCAAATGTGGGTGTGATTAGCAACTAGAACATAAGTGATCCATCATGAGGTGTTTGAATATCTATGCATGGAAGGAGGTGTATCTTAACATAATGCAAAATTCCAAATTTGTCCAAAACTCACTAAACAAGGAATTGCCCAAGCCCAAATCATTATCAGTGAAAAACCCTAGTCAATTTAAACCCATTCATGCACTGGTTAGGATTCATTCACGTGCTTTTGGAGGAGAACAAGAACTTGAACCCTAAAGCTTGTCACCTTCGTATCTCTCAATCTACAAGGAGTTTTCAAGAAATTCTTTCTCCATCAGAATCCTTGGGATCTCTAGAACACAACCCAACCATCATTCGCAGCCAATAGCAAGGATTCAGATTGCACCATCTCAGGTTGGTGGATTTTTTCGTGATCATAAAACTTAGATTTTAAATGTGCATAATGTTGTGTGATGTCCATGGATCATACTGATATAATTAGTTTTGAATATGGATGTGTATGTTGGTTGTTTTATGAATTTAAAGTTTTGAGCCCTAACATATTTCTCATCGTTTTTTACTATGCGTTGGTTATTTGCAATTTTCGATGACATATTTGAGATCCTCACATTTTTCTGGTCGAAATAGTATATTCGCACGAAAATTCTGGGCAGGTTTTGAGTTGCACGTGAAGAAAGGGGCGGCCGGAGCTAGGGCTCCGGCGACCTGAGGGATTTCCGGCCGGCCAAGGGTTCCAAGGAGGAAGATGTAATCCTCACCCTCCGTTCCTTTGATCGCACGGTTCCTGCGCTGCCACATGTTTTTTGTTTAATTTTTTTTCTGATTTTAATTTAATAATCATGTGTTTATTACCCCATGGCCCTTACCGTGCACGTCCAATTATGTCTTTTCTTTTTGTTTAGTTTTATTTAAGTTGACTAATCAGGGATCGTCTGATAGATCGTATGGCCATTAGCGTTCCAGCGAATAAAAATGCCATGTGCCAGGCACGTGGGAGATGCATGGTGTGCTGCTGGCTTTGGTATAGCGCGTACATGTTAACTAATGTGTTTCCTTTCATCATAGTCGTAGATCATGCTTACAGGTAGGTTTTGTTGACTGGGTAAGAAGCGTACGATTGATCCAAAGGCCCATGTGGAGTCTGAACGTTGACCAAGTCCATGCGTGTTCCTTTTTGTTTTTTTATTTTGCTGACGGACCTTAGTGCTTGGGCCTTGTTACTCGCACCCTACCTTCCAACCCAGTTCTATATTCCAATTCATTTTCTTACTAAACGCACCCCCTTGCTTTTTGTTTCATTTTATTTTTATTTTAACTATTATTTTCATTTTTAATTATTAAAATTAGTTATATGCATTTAAAAATTACCATAAAATTCATGCATACTTTTTATCATTTTATAAAATTTTCCAAATTTTATTTTTTATTTTTATTTTATTTTTTATCATCTAAATTAAATATTTGTTTATTTTCTTTTTGAATTACTCATATCATGCATACTTAAAATTGTTTATTTTATTTCTCTGCATCCATAAAACATTTTGAACCCATTCCTTTTGTATTCATTCACCAACATTCTGAAGTGCATTAAAATATTTTTCTTTCATTTTTAAAATTATTTCATATTGCATTTTGGTCCTCCTTTTTTGCATATTAAGTCATATTCCTCATCTGAACTTTGTATGATTGTTTGAATGACTAACATCTTGAATTTTTGCAGGAGTTTTTGGTATTTTGTTTGTCTCTGGTTGAGTAACTTTGATATTTAATTTGGTGATTTTAGAAGTTGTTTTACTATTTGTTCAATTGGTCTTTGTGTGGGATTTTTCTTGTATGCACATCCTTGACCTTGTCTAGTGTTTGAAAAGGCACTTGTGCCATTGCTTTGGGGTTTGTTTATTTGACTTCTTAATGCATGTTTGGATTGTTATCACTATTATATGCCATTGTTTGGTTTCCATTTGCTTTGACATTATCTATGTCCGTTTGGTACTAATCTTTTATGCAGGGGTTGAGGTAAGTTCTTTGAGGGTGTGGATAGTCATCCATATTCACCCTTACTCTTTCCTTCTCTCATCTTTTTTCTTTAGGTTTAGTTGTCGTCAAACCTCACTAACCGTAGGTCACCCATGCATGATAACTTTAGGACTCTTAGTTCCCTTTAGAGTTTCCTTCGTGTCTTCTCTCTTCTCATCTCAAACTTCTCAAAAATACTTAATAAATATAAAGTGTATTGCGCACGAGCCTTATGCGTGGGGAATGAGAAATGAGGGGCTTCCTCTCATCTTTCTAGAGTGCTTAGCGAGCGTCTTGTCTTGGGACGATGCGTTAAGTATTCGCCCCTGTGCCCTTGACTTTGGTGCAATGCAACTTATGAACTAACTTAAGCCATTTCTATCCTAAAAAATACAAACCAACTTCAAACTTTTTGTCCTTCGGGATTGTCAAACTAAAGGCTATTTTCAAAAAGGACACGTTACTTTCCGTCTGAGACGCAAACAGGCATCGACCCTAACTGCCGGACGCGAACTTAACGTCGCTCATAAAAAACACAAAAGGAACTTGGTCCGAACTACGTTGACTCTGAATTCCCCATTGCACAAAGGGGGTACGTAGGCCTAGGACGTCAACGTCCTACCGAGTCTGTCTTTGTTTTCCCTTCTCCCATCTTAGTACAACCATAGATGATAGGATAACTCACCCTTAGAATAGACAACAAGCGTGGATCCCATCGAGTACGATGGACGCGTGGGGTGCTAGCACCTTCCCCTCGCGTAACCGACTCCCGAACCCAGGCTATGGTTGTGATGACCATTCCTTTCCCTCTTCCTCAGGTTTATGCGGTGTTCCCTTTCCCTCTCTTGGGATAAATTTACACGGCTGACGACTCTATTTTTCTGCGCCACTCTCGCGTTTGTACCTGGATGAAAATCCTGGGAGCGACACGAGCAGCCATTCAAAGTCAGTTGGCTCCCAAAGAGATTCAACCGTGTCCAAGTTCTGGATCAATCAACTGGACGCCAGACTATTTTGCTGATCAGATTAAGGATGTTGTCGTGATCTCTGATCACGAAAGGACCAAAGATGTTTGTATCATCATCCCTCTACTTGATGAATCGAAGGTTCTTAACCAGGAATTGATTGAAGTTACTTATGTCAGTCAGAGAAATCAGAAGGCTCCTGTAGTTATCTATCTACCGGGACCGTTACCGTATGAATCAACTAAGGTTATCCCTTACAAATACGGTGCAACAACAGTTGAGAATAGAAAGGAAATTCCATTACCCTCCGTCGTGAATATTGCAGACATCAGTCGAGTAACACGGAGCGGTCGAATCTTCAACAGAGGAGTTGGAGAACCTAACAGAGAAAAGGAACCTCAAACGGAAATTCCTGATCAACTGGCCGGTCAATCCAGTGATCCCGACCTTTCAAAGAACGATGATGAGATGCTGAAGCTCATCCAAAGGAGTGAATACAACATTGTTGATCAGCTGTTACAAACTCCTTCAAAGATCTCTGTGTTATCTCTTTTACTCAGTTCCGAAGTCCACAGAGAGGCTCTAAAGAAAGTCTTAGAGCAGGCCTTTGTGGAACAGGATGTGTCGATAAGGAAATTCGACAGTATTGTCTCTAACATCACTTCTTGCAATAACTTGGGGTTTAGTGATGAGGAATTGCCAGAAGAAGGCAAAATCACAACATGGCGCTCAATATCACAGTCAACTGCTAGGACGATGACTTAGCCAGCGTACTGGTAGATACCGGATCAGCTCTCAATGTCATGCCAAAGTCCACTCTAATGCGACTATCATTCAAAGGATCTCCGATGAGAGGCAGTGAGGTCGTCGTCAAAGCATTTGACGGGTATAGAAAAACAGTTATCGGCGAAGTCGACCTTCCCATAACTATCGGTCCTCACACTTTCCTAGTCACTTTCCAGGTCATGGACATCCGGGCAACATACAGCTGTTTATTAGGAAGACCTTGGATACACCAGGCTGGGGCAGTCACTTCGACACTTTACCAGAAACTGAAGTTCGTCAAGAATGACCAACTCGTCACGGTCTGTGGAGAGCAAGCCTTGATCATGAGTAACCTATCATTGTCCACTTGTGTAGAACCCGAGGAGGTTGTTGGAACTCAGTTCCAAGCACTTTCGGTGGGCAATGAGAATCAATCAGAAAAAGGAGCATCGATTTCCTCGTACAGAGCGAAGGGATGGAGACAACTTGTCATTCCTACTGAAAACAAAGCGAAGAAAGGTCTTGGCTTTTCATCAACCTGTACCCAGACTGCTACTAACGATGAAAGTCTTCATCCCATTCAGAACTTCTTCCATAGGGGGGGTTTCCTTCACCTAGTGTCTCAAGAAGTAAATACCATCAACGAGGGAGATTCCTCCGACACAGATGAGGAATGGAAGTCCTATCTTAATGAGGACGGTTATATGTCTCAGGAAGAGGTGCCTACGCTATTTTTCTATCCTGCACAAAGTCCGAGATTTATACCAAGGTCAGACGTCAAAAGGATGTACGGAGATTGTGATCTGGAAGGATGTCGTGCTCCACCAAACTCTTTAGAGGAAGACACTCTGATGAAATACAACTTTAACCACGACTATTATGGCCCGATGGATGGTCTGCCTATCTGGAAGCCATACCCAGGAGA
Organism: Lathyrus tuberosus; assembly: GCA_022829125.1. Lineage (NCBI taxonomy): Eukaryota > Viridiplantae > Streptophyta > Magnoliopsida > Fabales > Fabaceae > Lathyrus > Lathyrus tuberosus. Next base: position 2,556,439 of record JALAZF010000118.1, on the reverse strand, counting down.
CTTGGGGTATGAAAATCAGCCGAACAATGAAAATCAGCTGAGCATCATTGAGAAAAATACCTGCGTCCCCACCATGTCATGGGATCAACACTCAGGTCATTTAGAAAATATCCAGTGCGACGATGAATTTGCAAAGTTTGCAGGACTAGAATTCATTAATTATGCTTTTCCCGAGGTCAACGTCATCGAGAGAGATGACTCCTCCAGTTCCAAAGAAGTGTGGGACACCCTGGGACAACCGAGTGGTAAATACGACTTCTTGGTCAAGTACACTGCTCTTGAAAGTTCTCGTATCAGGCTCAAAGACATCCAGCCAACTGGATGGGGAGATATACTTGAGAGCATAAATACTATGCAAAATACACCTGAGGAATCCTCCTATGACAACTCTTCCTGGGAAACAGATTCCAATGATCCTGCTCCACCAGAAATCATCATTATTTCTGAAGACAAATCAAGGAAGTTGCCATACTTTCTGCTTCACCGAGGAGTTCGCCGCCAATGGGTTGCTGTCGATGTTTTGAAGATTGTTTGAAATTCTGGTATCAGACGTGTGATGTTAAGGTGCGATGTCACAACAACACACTCTGCACAATGGAAAGCAATAACAGTAACAAATTAACACAAGGAATTGTTCACCCAGTTCGGTCTAACTACCTACGTTTGGGGGCTACCAAGCCAGGGATGAAATTCACTACTTGTAGAATTAATTTACAGACTCAACAACCCAGTTGACAATCTCCTAAACTTAATTCCTACTAGTGACTTTCTACCTAAGAAACCACTTAGATATGAGAACACTACTCAATCCCTAAAACAATACTCAAGGAACAACCTCTTTGAGCAACCTTGATCTTACTTCACAGCTTTGATCAAGTAATAACTCTGTATTGCTTCACAGCTTCTAAAAGAGGACAGAAAACGACTCAGCAATTCAACCTAGAATTTTGCATACAAAACTCGTACACTTTGCATACTTTGTTTTACCAAAATTTCAGCCAATCCAAGAATTAACAATCTCTCCCTTTGGCTAATTTTGGCTAAAACAAACTCTGCACTCTGCACCTTCACAGACTTCAGCAGCGGAAAAAAAAACTTCAATGATATTGAAACTCTAAGTAGCATCAACAAAACAGCTACAATCTTCAACCAGAGCTGCACATACTTCAACATTAGCAGCATCTTCAATTTACTTCAGCATCCAGCAGCAGCAACATCATAGAAACTTCATTATGGACTTTGCTTCACAAAAACTCTGCTGCAGTACCATCTTCAACAGCAACAATTTTCAACAATGTTGCTCCCCCTTTATGCAACAACCAGCATAGCAGCTGTTCAGCAATTACTCCCCCTTAATTTCTGCACTTCTGCATCACATCACTTTAGCAGCATTTGACATTCTTTGATACTTTTGGCTTTCTTTCTTGGGCTACTTCTCCCCCTTTTTAGCCACAATTAGACAAGCTTCAATCAGAAGCCCTATTAGTTAGTACACCCTTTTTAGCTCTCATTGTTAGCCTCACAGTTAGCAACCAGGTAAAACAAATCATAGAAAGGAAAAACATAAAAAGGTGCATATAACTGCACAATATTCAACTTACAACCCAAGCACATTAAGTGCTGAAACAAAAACAACAATGCAGAAACATAAAACTAAAACTACTATCTAATAACAGTAGATGGAAGTTAGTCTTCATTCGAGCTGGTACCATCAACATCTTCATCACCTTCATCTGACCCGGAATCCTCAGTATCGCCATTCACATTATCTTTCCCCTGTTCCAAGTCTTTGATCATCTGCTCAATCCTCATTTTCCTAACAGTGTTGGTACTGATAACCATATCAAGGTCCTTGCAGGTTGCCTTTAATTCTTCAATCAACTCAGATTTTGTACTGACCTTCTTAACCCCAGAACTTGATGTTGTAACAATGTCTGGAACATGACTCCCAGCAAACAGTTTAGGATGCAAAGATAAAGCTGACTCCCTCTTACATGCTACCTCTGTACTCGTTAAGATTCCAGGATGTTGATCTATGATTATTCCACAGATAAGGGAATGGAATGATATAGGCATCTTGATAGCATTGGTGGCACCATGCTTCACCACTTGATCAAATATATAGCTTCCATAATTGAACTTGACCTTTTTCCCAACAGCATAGATGAACCTTCCTAATCCCTCAGTTATGGTGGTTTTGTGATTAGTAGGTACCCAGTTAGCAGCACCAATTCTATGCAAAATAGCATACTTGATACTGAGTTTGCTAGCTGTCAATTTATTTTTCAGTGGCCACACTTTAACTTGAGTGGCAATGATTTCTCTACACACTTCATTATCAGTCACTTCCAGCTCACATCCCTCTTGTTCATCTCTTCCCAGATATTTATTGATGGTGCTAGGGGATAAGTCAATACATTGCCCTCTAACAAACACCTTCATGTAGTTCACACTTCTATTGTCAGAAATGTCTATGGGGATGTTGACAACAAATTCCTTAACAAGCTCACTATAGCACTTAGAGAATCTGGTCACAGTCTTCAGCAGTCCAGCAACATGAATGAGGTCCATAATTTCTTTCATCTCCAAGACATCCTTTCCAAGCTCCCTTTCCAGAGCTAATCTCCTTTGGCATACAAATTTCCACAAGGGAGCACTGCTCGCATAATGAAAGGATATGTTGTCCACTGGCACTTCAGAGACCTTATCAGAGATTCTTTTTAAAATGGTCTTTCTGACTGGTGTGATGTCATGAACATCATCTTCGACATCATAGTCAGACTCAGAATGCTCCACAGCCTTCCTCTTTCTAGGATATACTTCCACTTTGCTCCAGGATTTTGCTGGTCCAACAACAATGTTCTTCCTCTTATCAGAATACTTCTTAGGAGAGGGTTCAACCTTCTTTCCCTTCCTAGATTTTAATCTCTTCCCAATACTTGGGACAGCTTTTGCTATCACCTCATCATCTGATAGATCATCTACATTGATCACATCAGCATTATCATTACCAACAGAAGTGGGTTCTCCAGATGTCCTAACATTATCCTCAACATTTGTCTCTTCATGCACATCCTCTTCTTCCCCTCCTATTTCAGAATCTTCAATGACAGACATAGCAAGTCTATGAAGATCAGACTCGTCTCCTTGCATGTCTATCTTTTCTGCCGGCATCTGATTCAATGGTATAGAAATTCCTTTCACAGGTATTCCTTTGTCCAGTATTTTGGTAGCCAGATTACCCATACTCTTGTCAACATCAAACTTTTCTACCACAGTTTGAGACGTGGATGACCTAGGTGTTGTTTTATCACTAAAAAGGACACTAGTAACAAGCTTCTTTGTTATAGTGTCTTTAAAGGTAGTTGCGGCCCTCTTAGAAGCAAGTTTAGGAGGTCTAGGTTTACCTGATTCTGGGAGCATTACGGAGATGGGTTGTATATTCAGAGCTTCGTGTTAAGAGTACTCATCTGTAGATACCCTAGCGTTATTCCGCGATGAACTTTTTGAAGAAGCAGATGTCTGCTTCGACATGGTTCCTTTGAGGCAGTATAGGTTGAGATGATTCTTCTTGTTGAAGGAGAAGAACAGACGAGAGATATGAGTTTTGATGAATTGTGACTTTGCTATAATAGGAAATGAGGGTTTGAGGTAAGGCCCCAGATTTTGTGTATTTTTTAAAGACCAATTAATGAGTTTCTCCCCCCAAATAAGCTTTCCTTTTACAAATTTGAAGGGATTCAACTTAAGAGTACTTAACTCTAATAACCTTTCACACTTGATGTCATAGTCTAATGCTAAAACATCAGTCTTAACATCGATAGATGGGCTAACTTCTATAGGTATCCATAGATAACAATTATCTCTGGACCTGACTCCTTTCATGATCACTTCATCCTTTTCGTTTGTCACCAGACACTCATCCTTGGAATAGCTGACTTTGTAACCTTCGTCACACAACTGACTTATGCTAATCAGATTAGCATTTAACCCATTGACAAATAGAACATTGTCAAGTTCAGGTCTACCATCACCTTTCACTTTTCCAACTTCTGCAACTACACCTTTTTCGCCATTGCCGAACATAACCTCACGAGAGGGACAATGACTGACTTCAACTATCAGAGTTCTGAATCCAGTCATATGTTTTGAACATCCACTGTCAAAGTACCATGTATCCTTATCAACCTGGCTATCTGAGGTGTGGGCTAAAAGATATTTCACCTTCTCCTTAGGAACCCATTGTTTAGCAATTTTAGGTCTGACCTCCTTTGGTTTGCTTTGAGGAGCAGATTGTGGATAGCCATGCAATTTAAAACAAGAGTACTGCATATGTCCAAACCTTCCACAATAGAAGCATCTAACTCTGTCATCTCTGAATTGGTTATATCTTCTACTACTTTGATGATAATGCTGTGGCTGCCACCCATAATGTTGTCTCCTTCTTCCATAGTTGGGTTGTCTTCTTCTGTACTGAGGATCCTGTCTTCTAGGCTGTCTCCTATGGTGATGAGGCTTCCTTCTTCCATAGTGATGAGGCACAGCATTGTTGTATCCATATCCATACCAATTTTCCTTATGTTGAGACATCTGATGAGACATGTTCTGTTTGAACCTTGCAGCTTGCATGCTCTTGTGATATTGGGGAGGCATATACTGACTAGCTCCTTGGGGCTGCATCTTCCTCTGATGAGGACCATTCTTTTTCTCAACATTCTGAGGCTGAACAACCTGGGGTAGGATCCTGTCTCTTTGTTTGAGACATTGGTTGAGACACCTCCTCCTTTGTTCCTGAAGTGCTTGCTTCAGCAGAAACCTTTTTCTCAGCCACAAATCCAATACCTGACTTATCACCAGCAACCTTTTCTGTCTGAAGGATCTTATCAAGTGTGTTTGTACCACAGTTCAGCATCCTAACAGACTTGGTCATATGATCAAGGTGAGCTTTAACTAGTACAACTTCATTTTCCAGATCAGCTTTTTCATTCTCAAGCTGAGCAATCTGTTGCTTGTGGCACTTGTTTTCTTGACAGATCTCAGCACTTTTTAAACACAGCTCCTGATAAGTAGATGCTAACTCCTCATACGTTATTTCTCCATCACTAGAATCATCATTCGAAACAACAGTTCCTGTTAAAGCTCTAACATGCTTTGCTGACTCACCTTCACTTTCACTATCAGAGTCAGACCAGGAAACTGTCATGCCCTTCTTCTGCTTTTTCAAGAAGGTGGGACACTCTTTCTTGACATGTCCATACCCTTCACACTCAAAGCACTGAACTCCTTTATCTTGGGCAGTTTTCTCTTCATCCTTCTCTTTTGACTTGCTGATGTCAGAAGATACGTTCTTGACATTAGGCCTGGAGTTATTATTCATTCTCTTGAACACTTTGTTGAACTGTCTTCCCAACATAACTATGGCCTGAGATAGATCCTCCTGGGATTCAGAACTCTTTCCTTTTTCTTCTTGATCATTTGACACCAAGGCTATACTCTTTGGCTTCTTTTCTGGTTCTTCCTCATTCAACCCAAGCTCAAAAGTTTGAAGAGATCCAATGAGCTCATCAACTCTCATCTTGCTGATGTCTTGTGATTCTTCAATGGCAGTTACCTTCATCTTATACTTATTAGGAAGGGACCTAAGGATCTTCCTTACAAGCTTTTCATCTGACATTTTTTCACCAAGAGCACTGGATGCATTAGCCACCTCCAGAACATTCATATGGAAGTCATGAATAGTCTCATCTTCTTTCATCTTCAGGCTTTCAAATTTTGATGTTAGAATCTGAAGTCTTGACATTTTAACTCTAGATGTACCTTCATGAGTGGCCTTTAAAATATCCCACGCTTCCTTAGCAACTTCACAGGTATTGATTAACCTGAAAATATTCTTATCCACTCCATTGAAGATTGCATTTAGAGCTTTGGAATTTCCAAGGGCAAGCTCATCTTCTTCCTTGGTCCATTCTTCTTCAGGCTTTGGCTTAGAGGTGCCTTCTTTATCTTTGCCAGCATCATCTTTCTCACACACAACAGGTGCTTTCCACTCTTTAATAATAACCTTCCATGCCCTGCTGTCCAAGGATTTTAAGAAAGTAGTCATCCTTGGCTTCCAATAGTCATAATTGGATCCATCCAAAATAGGGGGTCTGTTGACGAATCCTCCAACTTCTTTGTCCATCTTTACACCAGAAAGTAACTTCCCTAGATCTCACCCAGAGACAGACAGAATGCCTGCTCTGATACCAATTGAAATTCTGGTATCAGACGTATGATGTTAAGGTGCGATGTCACAACAACACACTCTGCACAATGGACATCAATAACAGTAACAAATTAACACAAGGAATTGTTCACCCAGTTCGGTCTAACTACCTACGTCTGGGGGCTACCAAGCCAGGGATGAAATTCACTACTTGTAGAATTAATTTACAGACTCATCAACCCAGTTGACAATCTCCTAAACTTAATTCCTACTAGTGACTTTCTACCTAAGAAACCACTTAGATATGAGAACACTACTCAATCCCTAAAACAATACTCAAGGAACAACCTCTTTGAGCAACCTTGATCTTACTTCACAGCTTTGATCAAGTAATAACTCTCTATTGCTTCACAACTTCTAAGAGAGGACAGAAAACGACTCAGCAATTCAACCTAGAATTCTGCATACAAAACTCGTACAAAATACTCAAGACACTCAGTCTATGCTCTTGATCTTCTCTCCGTATTTTCTGTACCTTTTCCTTTGGTCTTGTGCGCTTTAAATAGCAACCTGAATTGGACTTAGACCAGCTACAATATCTCGCCAGGTTTTTTATTTAAAACTGAATATTCAAAACAGATTTTCTCCTAAAATCTTTTTAAATCTCCTACAAATCTGCACCAGATCTCCTATGCAGCAGAAAATATCTATCCCAAGATATTCGCATCCAATGAGACAACTTGCTCTCCACAATTCCAGCTAACACGCAAACCCTAACAACATCACAACCTATTGTTATTAACTCTGCAGATCTAATGCCACAACATCGCCATGTGACATCAGACATCCAACTTCAGCAACTTAACCACTTAACACAGCCCAGTGTTAAGACTTCAATGTTGCAACATCACCACCTTGACATCAACATTGAACATACTTTGTTTTACCAAAATTCCAGCCAATCCAAGAATTAACATTGTTCATAAGTCAAAGTAATTGTCGTCTTTGTTTTAACCTTTCACCCTGCCCAGGTGAAACGGTTGTTTTGATAGGGCTCACTTTCTGTAAATATCCCTCATCGCTTCGCCCAAAGCGATAGAGTTTTGTTTTATAGGGTTGTAGTTTTAAGAATCGACAAGATTATAAATAAAATAACGTCGTTCTGTAATTCCCGCATTAATTGATGTTTTCTCTTTTCGCTTTTTCAGAAAATGGTAATCCTAAAAAACAATTCAAATAATAAAAACAAGCAGTAAAAAAATATATATATATACACTGCACACACTCTTGCATTTTCTCTATCTCTTCTAAAAAACAAATCATAATGTCATGCAGATTGCTTGTTTTAAACCCCGTTGAAACATACGATCCAATGCCTTCTCCCAACTTTGAATTCCCGGTATTTGAGGCTGAAGAAGAAGAGGACGAAGAAATTCCAGAAGAGATCTCCCGATTACTCAGACAAGAGGAAAGGTCCATTGAACCTCACAAAGTGCCGTTGGAAACAGTCAACTTGGGTTCAGAAGAAGAGAGAAAAGAGGTCAAGATTGGGGCACTGCTCAGTCCGACTGTCAAAGAGAGTTTGATAAAGCTTCTCAAAGAGTTCCCTGATGTATTCGCTTGGTCCTATCAGGACATGCCAGGGTTAGATACCAGCATCGTGGAACATCATCTACCGTTAAGATCTGAATGTCCGCCAGTAAAACAAAGGTTGAGACGGACTCACCCAGACATGACCATCAAAATCAAAGAGGGAGTACAGAAACAGATTGACGCGGGTTTCCTCGCTACATCAGAATATCCTCAATGGCTAGCCAACATAGTGCCAGTTCCAAAAAAGGACGGAAAGGTTAGAATGTGCGTAGACTACAGGGATCTGAACAAAGCAAGTCCAAAGGATGACTTTCCCTTACCACACATTGACATGCTGGTAGACAGTACATCAAAGTTCAAAGTCTTCTCCTTCATGGATGGATTCTCGGGCTATAATCAGATGAAATGGAGCCGAAAGACATGAAGAAAACTTCATTCATCACCCCATGGGGCACTTTTTGTTACAAATTAATGTCGTTCGGTTTGAAGAACACCGGGGCAACCTATCAACAGGCCATGACTACTCTGTTCCACGACATGATACACAAAGAAATCGAGGTATATGTCGATGATATGATTGCCAAATCTAAGACGGAAGAGGAACATGTGACCCATCTGTCAAAGCTATTCGAGCGGTTGAGAAAGTATAAACTCCGCTTGAATCCCAACAAGTGCACCTTCGGTGTCCGTTCAGGGAAACTCTTAGGGTTCATCGTCAGCCATAAAGGAATTGAGGTTGATCCTGACAAGGTCAAGGCCATTCAAGAAATGGCTTCTCCAAAGACTGAAAAACAAGTCAGGGGATTCCTGAGACGTTTGAACTACAACTCCAGATTCATATTCCTCATGACCGCGACATGCGCGCCAATTTTTAAACTACTAAAAAAGAATCAGGACTGTGTTTGGACAGAATATTGCCAAACCGCCTTCGACCGTATCAAGGAATACATGTTGAACCAGCCGATTCTATCACCTCCAGTGGAAGGAAGGCCACTGATCATCTACCTAACAGTCTTGGAAGACTCAATGGGTTGTGTGCTTGGCCAACAAGACGAAACCAAAAGAAAAGAGTCTGCCATTTACTATTTGAGCAAGAAGTTTACAGATTGTGAAACTCGGTATACTATGCTCAAGAAAACTTGCTGTGCTCTGGCTTGGGCAGCCAAACGTCTCCACCAGTACATGATTTTTGAAACTACTTGGTTAATCTTCGAAATGGATCCGATCAAGTACGTCTTTGAAAAGCCTGCTCTTACGGGAAGGATTGCCCGTTGGCAGATGTTGTTATCAGAATACGACATCGAGTACCATGCTCAGAAAGCCGTAAAAGGAGGTGTTTTAGCCGATCATTTGGCTCATCAACCGATTGACTATCAGGAATCAGTCAGGTTTGACTTCCCAGACGAAGATGTCATGTATTTGAAAATGAAAGACTGCGATGAACCGCTACCCAGTGAAGAGCCAGAATCAGGTTCCCAATGGGGACTAATCTTTGACGGAGCTGTCAATCAATACGGAAATGGAATTGGGGAAATCATCATAACACCTCAGGGTACCCACATTCCTTTCACCGCCTGACTGACATTCAAGTGTACAAACAACGAGGCTGAATACGAAGCTTGTATCATGAGTCTCGAAGAAGAGATCAACTTAAGGATCAAAAACTTGGATGTATATAGCGATTCAGCCCTGGTTATCAATCAAATTAAAGGAGATTAGAACACATACCAATCAGGATTGATTCCTTACAAAGACTACGCGAGAATTTTGTTACCATTCTTCAACAGAATCGAGTTTTACCACACCCCTCGTAAAGAAAATCACTTGGATGATGCATTAGCCACTCTCTCTCTTCCATGATTAGTGTAGGTCAATGGAACGACTTACCTAAGATTGACATAATGCGCCTTGAACGGCCCGCTTACATCTTCACGATTGAAGTAGTCATAGACGACAAACCTTGGTATCACGATACCAAATGCTTCCTTCGGAAACAAGAGTACCCTCCCGGGGCATTTAGAAAGGACTGAAAGACCCTCAGAAGGTTGGCAGGCAACTTCTTTCTGACCGGCGATACACTCTATAAGAGAAATTTTGACATGGTCCTGCTCCGATGTGTAGACAGACTGGGAGCAAACATGCTGATGAAAGAAATTCATGAAGGATCCTTTGGCACTCATGCCAACGGACACACAATGGCGAGAAAAATTTTGAGAGAAGGGTACTACTAGTTGACCATGGAATCCGATTGCTACAAATACATGAGAAAGTGTCACAAGTGTCAGATATACTCAGACAAGATCCATGTACCGCCAACACATCTCAAAATTCTTTCTTCTCCATGGCCTTTTTCCATATGGGGAATCGACATGATTGGCATGATTGAACCCAAAGCTTCAAACGAACATCGGTTCATCCTGGTAGCCATTGACTACTTCACCAAATGGGTTGAAGCAGCGTCATTCACCAACATAACCCGACAAGTGGTGGTCCGATTTATCAAAAACAATATCATCTGCCATTATGGTGTTCCGAGCCAGATCATTACCGATAATGGATCAAACTTGAATAATAAGATGATGAAAGAGTTGTGCACTGAGTTCAAGATCGAACACCATAACTCATCTCCCTACCGACCTAAGATGAACGGAGCGGTAGAAGCGGCTAACAAGAACATCAAGAAGATTGTTCAGAAGATGCTTGTACCCTACAAAGATTGGCATGAAATGCTACCCTTTGCTCTTCACGGTTATCGCACATCTGTTCGCACTTCAACAGGGGTAACCCCTTTCTCTCTAGTATATGGCATGGAAGCAGTGCTCCCTATAGAGGTAGAGATTCCATCAATCCGGGTATTGAAGGAAGCTAAGCTAACAGAGGCTGAATGGTGTCAAAGTCGACACGATGAGCTGAATCTGATCGAAGAAAAGTGGATAATGGCACTATGCCATGGTCAGTTGTATCAACAAAGAATGAAGAAGGCGTTTGACAAAAAGGTCCGACCTCGCGTCTTCAGGAAAGGAGACCTTGTGCTCAAAAAGATACAATCATTTCTCACTGATTCTCGGGGCAAATGGACTCCGAATTATGACGGCCACTATGTGGTCAAGAAAGCCTTTTCAGGCGGCGCCTTGAGACTCGCAACCATGGACGGAGAGGAATTGGACTACCCCACGAATGTTGACGTAGTCAAGAAATACTTCGCCTAAATAAAAAAACGTCTCGGTGGATTGAAAACCTAAATGGGCGGTCCAGGAAAAAATTAGAGACATAATCAAAAATCATCTCGATGGATTGGAAACCTCAAAGTACAATCCAGACAAAAGTTGGGGATTAATGGAAAGTAACTACGTCCAACAAAGGGGCAAATCCCTCAGCGGCAGTTACACCATCCGTCAGGAAAACTCCAGTCAAGGTCATCTTCGACAGAAGCTCAGGATGTCCAGAATTCAAAGTTGGTGAAGGATAGTGGTCGTTATGTTTCAATGTAGCTCTTTTCCCTTAAATTACAATTTTCTAACTTTGTAAATACTCCATGGAATCACGCGTTTGGCTGATTTCCATCCTATCAATAAAATTTGAGCCCTAGTGCTTTTGTTTGCAATTCTCATTTATTTTAGCTTTACAGAATGATGTTTTGAAATGATTAACGATTCTTAAAATAAAACAAAAATGAATTTACTTGTAAAAAAAATTCTGCTTTTAAAATAAAGATGGCAATTTGTTTTGACTGTTGAACATCGAAAGAACGTCGATCGCTTCTCCAGAAGTAATCGAGCTTCAAAGTGCAGAATCAAAATACTCCTTCTAAACCAGTACGCCTGAATGAAGGATCAACTGTGTCAGATGCGAATAGTCCATTTGATACCCCCAACAGAGTTCTCATCTCCTAAGCCCAACCAACGGTTGTTCCCCACAGGGACTATCTCTCCTAAGCCAGGTAGAATTGCTATTTTGAACCTAGTGGTACCTCTTCGTCCCCCGCAGTGGCCGAGTATCCAGTCGTGTTCATCTACTAGTCTGTATGTCGCGTCAGTTTTGTTAGCATAAACATACATACATTATGCATTATTGATTCATTCATATTCATATTGCATCATTATCACTCTAGTCGGTCTTGTTCCCAAGTGATAAAAGTCCGCTCAATCGAGTTGTCAGTTCTTTCCTTGTCAGGAAACGTCGTGTCTGAACAACCTCTCCTCCAGTTTATTTCTGGATTGAAGGTGGTTTTTTGACCACTTTGATAACTTGAACCTCAGAAAAGCAAGAATAACGCTCGACAAACGTCACTCTTCACCATTGAAGATGATATCTTCGCTTTCCCGGATTAAGGAAAATCCCCAGAGAAAACCTCTTAATCAAAGATTCGGCAATACAGCAGTTTTTCTTCGGAAAATTCGCTGACGAAAAGGTCATCAGCACCTCAAAATTGGATTCCATCACATGGCATTTCCTCCGAGAAGATCTCGAGGAAAAGTATGATGTAATACCCCCAAACAAAAAGCAGTCTCTCAAGAGACTCGTTTTTCCCCAGTAGAGTCGACAAATGGCTTCTCCAACCAGAGAAGTTTGAACACCTCTACAGCTCAGACGGATGGGTTCCCCAGCCAGTCTGACATCAAAAGTTTTTCCCATCAAATGGCATCTCCCCAGGAAAATTCGGCGAGAAGTTTGAGGAAAGCCGCAACTAATAGTGTCCCTTGTCAATAAAGTTTATTAACAAAAGAAATTGAGACCAGTTCCTTGGTAGAAAACCAGGATCGAGGGGAAGTTTACAAAAGAAACTTAGACCAGTTCCTTGGTAGGAAACCAGGATCGAGGGGAAGTTTACATCAGAAACTGAGACCAGTTCCTTGGTAGGAAACCAGGATCGAGGGGAAGTTTATTTCAGAAACTTAGACCAGTTCCTTGGTAGAAAACCAGGATCGAGGGGAAGTTTACATCAGAAACTGAGACTAGTTCCTTGGTAGGAAACCAGGATTGAGGGGAAGTTTATTTCAGAAACTGAGACCAGATCCTTGGTAGGAAACCAGGATCGAGGGGAAGTTTACAAATGAAACTGAGACCAGTTCCTTGGTAGGAAACCAGGATCGAGGGGAAGTTTATATCAGAAACTTAGACTAGTTCCTTGGTAGGAAACCAGGATCGAGGGGAAGTTTTACCTTTTCTAAGCATCATCGTTTAGCAAAAGAAGTTGAATGCGTAAGCTACCATTCATAACCACCATCAAAATTTCGGGTATTCCGATATTTAATCCTCTTGCACCCCGAATGCCCGAATACCTTCGCCATTCACACCTTCGGGTCCAAGAAGATTAAATAGGGGCATCTGTCATACCCCAAATTTTGACCACTAAGATTTCCCATCATTGTGTAAGTCATCGTCACAATATGGATGGACCATCATACCTCATTAGTCTCCCCAAAGATGGGTGAGCATTCACTACAAGCAAACTTAGGGTTTCAAGCCCTCTCAAAGCCCTTAGACAAAGGATCAATCAAGGAATGAAATGATCCTCAACTTGTCTAAACCTCTCAAACATCCACAATGGATCAAGAGGACTCCCACATCAAGAATCAAGCACAAGGTTGCAGCATTCCAAGTGGATCAAGCCTCAAGATCGCCAGTGTCACCAAATTAGGGTTTTTGGTCGACCAGGGCCTCTAGGTGGAAATTTTCCTCTGGGCATGAGCCAATGCTTCAAAACATAACCCAAAATACTCTAATGGACCTCATAAACCCAATCATCCTGACAATTTAGCCTCAGGGGATGCATTCATAAAAAATCAGGAATTAGGGTTTCTTGACCTAATTCACCCCTAATTTGACTTTTGGGACAAAGCATGAGCCAAAACCTCAAGACATGATTTGAGGGTCCCTAATACACTACGTTGATCCATTTGCAACAATGGATTAATCCAAGAAGCTTGATTCACAAGTTTCAAGTTCATCAGAACCACAGTTAGGGTTTCGCGAAAAAAGTCAACTGTACCTTTGACTTTTGACCAGGACATGCTCCCAAACCTTAGGACATGATTCAATACACCCTATAACACCTATGAAATCAATCCATCAAGTTTAATTTAGGTCAAGGACTTGATTTCATAGAGGATCACACAGTTTGGAATTTATCTAATAAAAAGTCAGCTGTGCCCAAAAGTCAAAGTTTGACTTTTTGATTTTTTGATCGATTATGGTGTCCTAACCCTAAAATGATGTTAATGTGTGATTGGAATCATCATTCATCAAGAAAAATCAAGAAAAGTGGGATAACTTGTAAAAGGGGTTACCATAAAAAACTTAGAAATTTTCTAAGTTATGGAACAAAGTGGCTAGGGTACCAACTTCCAAGGATCATAACTTGTGATCCAAGCAACCATTTGGGCTGATCCAAAGATGGATTTGTAGCTCTCATGGCATAATTTAAAAGTGTAAACTGCACCTCATTCCAATTCATCATGGATTTTGAGTTATGGTTGGATCAAAATAGCTGAAAACATGAAATGTCACTTTTTCCAACACTTAGTGAAATTTTCACTAAGTCAGAATCTGTTTCACTTTTTTCAAAATGTAGAGGCATTTTTCACTTAGATCCAAAAAGTGTCAAGACAAACTATGATCACACATATGTTGTATCATATGAGAGCTTTCCAAAATGGCCAAGAACCCCATCAAATCCCATCTGAGCTAAGAGTTATGACAGTGGCAATATGCCTTGCTGCAACTGTCATAACAAGGAAGATTTGTGTATTTTGCTCAATTTGAGAAATTTGTGCAAATGACAAACAAGTTTATCCATCTGAACACCTCAGGGAGAGGCCAAGGAGGGACAAACACTGATCCATAAGCCTCTCAAGTCTTTGGAACTAAAAATAGCATTCCAAACCTAAAAAACCCTAAAGAGGGGACAAGACTCCAATTTTGTTTTGGAGCATTCAATGGATGCACCAAGGTGGCATGAACTGAGCCATTTCCAACTGAATGAGTCAAGAATGATCTCTGAACTAGGGAACCAAAGGCCTGCGCTCTAACCTCTAGTCAATGGCTAGAGGAGACTTGAGATTCCAAAAGGCTCCAATTGGCCAAAGGTCTGCAGCAGCCTCCATTCACTATTACTTGCAAAAAAAACTTGCTCTACTATAAATAGAGCTCATTTATGCTCAGTTTGAGTACACCAAAGCACTACAACACTTGCTTTCCTCAAAATCTCTTTCTCTAGGCAAAAATGCCTTCTTTAGCAAGGTAACTCTGAGTTTTTGAGTTAGAGAGCAATTCCATCACAGCTCATGATCCAAACATATCCAATATGTCATATCTAAGCTGTCCAAACTCTCACAAGTGACCTGTGTAACACCCCATTTTAAATTATTTGGTCGTCAGTGCTATTTTGTTTGTTTGGCCTTGTTAAGGGTGTGTGTGTGGTTGAGCGCGTAGGCGTAGTGTCCTTAGCGGAACCGGTAAATGGAGATGTCGGGATAACGATAATGTAATGTTGGATTATGTGTGGGCATAGTTAATAACGATAGTAAGGTGAATATTATTATTATTAATATGGCTAAGATTAATAATATTATTATTACTATTATTATGGTTATTATTATTATTAATATTATTAGTAAATTAAAATCTGATTTTTAATTAATTTGATAATGGGCTAGTGGTTGAATTAAGGGCAGTTTAGTAATTAAGCTAAGATTAGTGAGGGTTAGTGGGAGAGTTAGCCATAATCAGAATTGGAAAAGAGAAAGAGGAACAAGGGAAGAACAAAAGAAGAGTTAGGGCACTCATCTTCATCAATTTCGCAGGAATTTGATCAGGAAATTCGAGGTAAGGGGGGAGAATGGGTTCAATACAGGTGATAATAACATGAAAGGGTAGTGAGGGTTCCTTTCCCTCGTAGGATTTTCGTATGCTTATTGGTTGATGAAATTCTGAGTATGATATGAATGTTTGATGTCTAGTATGTATTGAATCGTTGATGATAGTATGGTTTTCGTGTATAAATTGTACTGTTGCTACTGTATGAATGCATTTGGTTGCAGATCTGTTTTGATGCAGGTTGAGGGCACGAAATTAGATCTAAGAGTGTATTTCGATTAGTCATAATAGGTAAAATATGTAGGGTGAAATTGTAGGTTATAAAATTGATGTAGAACTAATTTTAGGACTGAATTAGAGTGGAAAAGTGAGGATCCCGTAGCAGAACCCAGACTGGTGTGGGGAAACTGAGTTTGCGTAATAGATTGGGCCATACGCGTAACAGGTAAGGCAATACGCGTACGGCTATGGTCATTACTCGTATGGGAGGGCCAAAAGGAGGATTGGCACGACCCTCTGCCCATACGCGTAACGGTACGCATATGGAGCTTGGTCATTACACGTAAGGGAGAGGCATTATGCGTATGAGAAGGGGATACGCGTATTGGATCTGAGAATGGGCTTTTTGATGGAAAACAGGTCTCTGCCCATACGCGTAATAGGTAGGGCAATACGCGTATGGCACAAGGCAATACACGTATGGCTAGCGAGGGTGCAGAATTTTGCCGTTTCGCGATTTCGTTCCCGTTTTCGCGTCCGAAGTGGTTTATTTTGGTTTGAGAGGTTGGGGATAGATGTCAGACCTTGAGAAATGTTGGATTGGTGATAAAAATAATTTATTTAGTAGTTTTGGTGAATTAATTAGTAATTAGCTAATTTGTGGAAGAGTGCCTTGTGAGGCGTGCAGAATGTGTTGTGTGGCACTGTTTGTGTGAGGTACGAGCTGTCTTGGGGTAGCAGAGGTAATTCTTGGTGAATTACGTTGAGCGCATGACTCACTTGGGATCAATGAGGATCGTGTATTTTACTTGAGGATAGTCTCGTGTGCATAATTTGTGTGTGAGGATGTTGTGTTGTAGGTGAGGTAATTCCGGTGAGAATTACGGTAAGTGTATGGCTTACGTGTGATCAGGAGGATCGTGTAAATGTATAACTGATTAATATACATGTGTTTTGTGTGTAAATTGTGTTATGGTGAATGACTATTTTATGTGTGATCAGGAGGATCGTGAGAATGTGTAATTTTATTATACAGGTGTGTTGTGTGCATATTCGGTATTGTGCATTTCATGGTGTCAGTGGTGATGAATCATTGCTCAGGAGGAGTGTATGTGATTCATCCGAACTCCAATGTGGAGTGTGGTGGGATAAATCATTGCCAAGTAGGGGTGTATGTGATTTATCCGGGTTCGATTGAATGAACCATTGCGATTTTGGTACCACATGCATTGTGTCTGTTGTTGAGTCGCATTGCATTATTATTATATGTTGATTGAATTATGGTTGGGAGTGACAAGTAGGTCGTGATTATGTGATTGTATGATTGGGTGTGAGTAACTACCCTTAATATGTATTATTCACCGTTTATTATTGAACGTAGTTCTCACCCCTTTGTTGTTGTTGTGTCTGTGCTTCTTCGGAAGTACAGATAATCCAGGTACTTGAGTTGCTTGGAGTGCGTGTTGCCTGTTCGAGTCGTAGGAGTCGCTCTGATACGTAACACGGGAATTTTGAGGATTTTATTAATTGTTATTTTGTATTGAATTTTGTTACGTATCTCTTTTAAATTCAATATTTTGAGGACCACGAGTTTGTGGAGCTTTGGAGTATGTTGGCAAGTGTGCCGTGAACTTACGAAATGATTATTCCGTTGTTTTATTTCATTTAATGAAAAGTGAATTTTTATGTTGATTTTATTGGTGTGACATCCTACTTGTAAAAGTTGAAAACTCTGATTTTATCTGTAATATTCTTATATTTTATAAAATGGGAAAGTGGGGTGTTACAACCTGTAGCACCAAAACCTCAAAGTCTCTTCTCAAAACCTCAAAATAGGACTTTTTTTCATTTTTCAAGCCATGTCTTGATTCATTCACTTTCAAAACCAGATAAAGCCTCAAACGCACTCCAAATACCATCCTTGAACTATCCCAAATGGTTCCCCACATCTGGAACACCATTTGAGACAGTTGCTATCTTGGTCACTTTTGCCTCTTTTGCAAGAAAGGGCCAGTTTCCATTCCTGAGGTTTCCAGCTATTTCCAATCATCCTAAAAGCTTCCAAGGGATCATTCGAGGATGTCCAAAGCATTAAATTGTTTCTGGAACAAAGCACTTGACAGATTGCCCAAAAAGCTCCTAAAGAGGTAAGCATCACAACTTGAACTCTTTCAAATATGCATTGCTTTGAAGTCCACTGATCATACACATCTCATACATGTTATATATGTTGTGTTTGGACCAATTCATCATGTGACTCATGCCTGTACCATGGCAAAATTCTGCACCCTCGCTGGCCATACGCGTATTGCCCTGAGCCATACGCGTAATACCCAGCCCCATACGCGTACCATTACACATTTCAGCAGATGGCCGAGAAAAATGGATTTCCATACGCGTATTGCCTTGATTTGCACCTGCCATACGCGTATTGCCCAACCCAATATGCATATTGCCTTGCCTGATACGCGTATGGGCAGAGAAAACCCAGAATTTTTCCTGCATAATTTTCTGCTACGGATTCACCCAAAAATTACGGATTCAGACACAATTTGAATCAAATTCTAACAATCTCAACATATTATGGTTTTAGTTCTTTACTCAATTTCAACCAAATATTACACAAATACATGCATACATAATCATACACAAGTATAAGATAATCGAGTTTCCCACCCTTACCCGATTAATCGTGTTTTCAAAAGTCGGTTGATTCAATTTCTTTCTCTCCAAGTTTTTCCCCTTTTCTTCTTTTCTTTCTCTTTTCCTTCTTCTATTTTTCTTTCTCTCTATTTTTCTCTCTATGTTACTAACTTAAAAAAAATAAGTAAAATGACCAAAATACCCCTACACTCAAATATCTCGCAAACGCTCTCAAAATGCGATAAAACATAATCATGATGAAAACTAATATATTACCAAATAAAATTCAAGAATAAAATAATATAATAATAAAAATAATTAAATCGACTCGATTAAATAAATCTAACAAAAACTGGGGCGTTACAACTCTCCCCCACTTAGAAATTTGCGTCCTCGAAAATATTACCTGAGACGAACAACTCTTGATACGACTCCCGCATTCGACTCTCCAACTCCCACGTCAAATTTCCCTCAGTAGCGCCTCCCCACGCTACTTTCACAAGCACAATATCCTTGCCTCTTAACCGCTTCAACTCGCGATCCAAAATTCTCACTGGTAATGCCTCAACCGTAAGGTTCTCCCTTACCTCAACCTCATCCATCGGAATCACATGCGACGGATCCGGAACATACTTCCGAAGCTGTGAAACATGGAACACATCATGCAAATTCGAAAGATTCGGCGGCAACGCCACCCGATAAGCCACAACACCCACTCTCGCGGATATCTGATAAGGACCAATAAACCGAGAAGTAAGCTTCTTTGATTTCAATGCACGACCAACACCCGTCACCGGTGTAACTCTTAAGAATACATGATCGCCCTCTTGAAACTCAAGATCTTTCCTCCTTTGATCATGACAACTCTTCTGCCTACTCTGAGAAGCCTTCATCTTCTCACGAATAAGTTTCACCTTGTCCTTAGTCTATTGCACTAACTCCGGTCCAACCACCGAACACTCACCAGATTCATGCCAACACAACGGTGTTCGACATCTTCTTCCATACAACGCTTCAAAAGGTGCCATTCCAATACTCGAATAGAAACTGTTGTTCTACGTGAATTCCACCAACACAAGAAAACTATCCCAAGCACCACCTTGCTCAAGAACACAAGCTCTCAGCAAATCTTCCAACGACTGAATAGTTCTCTCGGTCTGACCATTCGTCTGCGGATGATAAGCCGAACTCAATCTCAACTTGGAACCTAACGCCTTTTGCAAACTTTCCCAAAATCTAGAAGTAAACCTTGGATCTCGATCTGAAACAATACACAACGGAACACCATGTAATTTCACAATCACACGGATATAAATCTCAGCCAACCTCTCCAAAGAAAAACTGATGTCAATCGGAATGAAATGCGCCGATTTAGTCAGCCTATCCACAATTACCCAAATGGCATTATGTCCCCTCTGTGTATTCGGCAACCCTATCACAAAATCCATAGAAAGGTTATCCCATTTCCACTCGGGAATATCCAACGGTTGCAACAATCCACTAGGCTTCTGATGTTCTACCTTTGACTTCTGACACGTCAAACACGCATAAACAAACTGAGCCACATCCCTCTTTAATCCGGACCACCAAAAGATCTTCTTTAAATCTTGATACATCTTATTAGCTCCCGGATGTATACTCAAACTACTCCGGTGTCCTTCCTCTAAAATCATCTTTTTCAAGTCCGAATCATCAGGAATACAAATTCTACCACGGAATCTCAAAACACCCTTATCATCCACTTTAAAGTCACCATTCACACTTTGATCTCCAACCATCAACAAATCAACAAATTTCACATCCAACTTCTGTTTCTCGCTAACGGTCAACAGAAAATCATTAGTAACCTTTAACATACCAAGCCTCAAGCTGTCAGATGTCAATTCACACACCAAACTCAAATCTCTAAATGCTTCCAAAAGTTCCCACTCTTTAACCATCAAAGCAGACATATGCAAAGATTTCCGGCTCAACGCATCGGCTACCACATTAGCTTTACCAGGATGGTAATTCAAGCCAAAATCATAGTCCTTCAAAAATTCCAACCATCTCCGTTGCCTCATATTCAACTCTTTCTGATCAAACAAGTATTTCGAACTTTTATGATCACTAAAGACTTTGAATCTTGCACCGTAGAGATAATGCCTCGAAATTTTCAATACAAAAACCACTGCCGCTAATTCTAAATCATGAGTAGGGTAATTCTTCTCATGAATCCTTAATTGTCTCGAAGCATAAGCCACAACCTTACCTTCTTGCATCAACACTCCACCTAAACCAATCAAAGACGCATCACAATACACCACAAACGGTTCAGTAGGATTTGGTAAGACCAAAATCGGAGCTGTAGTCAATCTTCTCTTCAGCTCATTAAAACTTTCCTCACACTGAATATCCCAAATGAACGCTTTACCTTTACAAGTCAACTGGGTCAACGGAAGTGCTAACTTGGAAAAGCCTTCAATGAACCTTCGATAATATCCAGCTAAACCCAAAAAGCTTCTAATTTCAGTAACAGATCTAGGAGCCTCCCATTGTAGAACTGCATCTACTTTAGATGGATCCACAGCAATACCATTACCTAAAATCACATGCCCAAGAAAACTCACTTCTGACAACCAGAACTCACACTTGGAAAACTTGGTAAAAAGTCTCCTCTCCTTCAAAATTTGCAACACAACACGCAAATGTTCTGCATGTTCCTCCCGGGACTTAGAATAAATCAAGATGTCATCAATAAACACAACAACAAATCGATCCAAATGCTCATGGAAAATACGATTCATATACTCCATAAACACACCCGGCGCATTAGAAACCCCGAACGGCATCACAGAATATTCGTAATGTCCGTAGCGTGTCCTAAAAGCCGTCTTCTGAATATCTTCCTCTTTCACTCTAATCTGATGATAACCTAACCTCAAATCAATTTTACTAAACACACACGCACCTACCAACTGGTCCATCAAATCATCAATTCTCGGAAGAGGATACTTATTCTTAATTGTCACCTTATTCAGCTGGCGATAATCAATACACAATCGCATACTTCCATCTTTCTTTTTCACCAATAAAACTGGAGCACCCCAAGGCTATACACTCGGCCTCACAAACCTGTTTTCTAACAATTCATTCAACTGCTTCTTCAACTCAACCAACTCAGATGCCGACATACGATATGGTACCATAGATACAGGTCTAGTACCAGGAACTAGATCTATAGAAAACTCCACTTCTCTCTCTGGCGGCACATCTAAAATATCCTCTGGAAACACCTCCGGAAATTCACAAACAATAGGAAACACACCAATTGCAACTTGACTATCCACTGCCAACGATGCAAACAACCCGAACAACTGAGCTTCATCCGCCAAAATTTTCTTCAACTCTTTGGTAGATAAGAAACTCGATTCCTCGTCTTCCTCAAGAGAAGGAAATCGCACCAACGGCAAACACACCAAATCCATCTCAAAATCTTTACCATAAATGGTCAAAGGATAACTTAAATAAACCAAAGAAGTAGTTACCGACCCCATTGCTGGAGTATCAATAACCATCTCTCCACCAATCGATGACAACAAAAGATTCAAACGCTTCGCGCACTCAGACGAAATAAACGAATGAGTCGCTCCAGTATCAATAATAGCAACTAAAGGCGTACTATTAATAAAACAAGTACCTCTGATCAAACGGTCTGCACTAGTAGTCTGAGTTCCTGCCAATGTAAATACTTTCCCTCCAGCCTGAGCTTGCTTTGGTTTCGGACACTTCGTCTTAATCTGACCAGCTTACCCACAGTTGAAACACTTCACCACATTCTTCTTACAATCAGTTGCGACATGTCCTAAACCTCCACAAATGGAACACTTCCTCATATCCTTTCTACATTCAAACTGACGATGTCCTAAGTCACCACACCTAAAACATCTCAGAGGATTAGACATACCTCCCCCACTTGCCTTTTATCAAAACTACCCCTTTGCTTACCCTTATCAGCTGGTGACATATAAGGACCACCACGAAACGGTTGCTTCCCTTTCCTTTCGTTCACACTCTTATAGTGAGTAGAACGAGCTTTGCTATCCTCCTCAAAAATTCTACAACAATCCACCAAATCCGAAAACCTCCTAATCCTTTGATAACCGATTGCCTGCTTGATCTCAGGACGCAATCTGTTCTCAAACTTCACACATTTGGAAAACTCCGCAGTTGCTTAAGCATAATGTTGATAAAACTGAACAAGCTCCACAAACCTAGCAGTGTAATCAACAACAGACATGTTACCTTGTTTCAACTCCAACAACTCAATCTCTTTCTTTCCTCTAACATCTTCAGGAAAATACTTCCTCAAAAACTCCCTGCTAAATAAAGTCCAAGTGACCTCTTCACCTGTAGCTTCCCAAACATGATGCTTACTAACCCACCAATCATCAGCCTCCTCCTGCAACATGTGAGTACCCAGTCTCACCTTATGTTCCTCAGCACAGTCCATTACTCGAAAGATTCTTTTAATCTCCTTAAGCCAAATCTGAGCACCATCAGGATCATGTCTCCCTTTGAAGATAGGCGGTTGGTTCTTCCTGAACTCATCATTCCCACCAGCATTAGGTGCACCCCGCACAGCCTGAGCCATAGCTTGCATAGCAGCAGCAAGAGCAGCATCATTCCTACCAGCCATATTCTGTTCATATCCAATAACAGCAACTATGGTTAAACAAACAGCTCACCCAAACACAAAGACCAACACGAACTGACACAAACTGACACGGACTGGCTCTGATACCACTTAATGTAACACCCCCAATCTATACCCCCAATTAATTAAAGCGATAACAAATAATCAGAGTATAATTAAAACATTCATGGCATAGACGGAGGCGTCACATCAATTGAAACAAAATACAACAACCTGCTCATATAGATATGTAACACTCAGGTAGCACATAACAGAGGAACTCAGTTCCTAACACCCACAATTTAGATACAGAATAAGACCGGAAAATCTGCAATTGAAATCTCATATATATATAACATAAAAGTTTGTCTGTCATACACAGAGTCATACATGTACAATCCAAAAAGAACATATACATATACACATAATCACAAACGATCTCCCCGACTACCCGGTGCTACATATCAGAGCCGACCGACAAAAGAATGAAGACCTAAGCTTCACAAAAAGACCTCCAGCACCTAATCTGCAATGCCTCATAGAGCATTCAAAATAGCAGAAGGGTGAGACACGCAATCATAATATAATTGCATACAATTATATAATAACACAAAAATACACATGTAAAATATTCTCACCACAACTTACACCAGAATTCAAATACAAAACAACTCAATGCATATCTCATATATCCATCACCAAGGCATATCAATCATGCTCAATTCATTTATCACCAACATATATATATATATATATATATATATATATCTCAACTCATCAATTTCATTCACAATTCCACACAAAATCAATCCATTCATGATTTATGCAAATGCACAGAGACTGACACAACGACTCTATGCAATGCAATGCGGTACCGTTCCATCCATCATTCTCATCATTAGTTCACTCAGGAACTATTGGAATCATCGCTTGTTACTTAGTGTAACTCCCCATCGGGAAAACGATGTTCCCCGTAGCTTTAGGTACTCTTGGTATAAGGCTCACGACGTTTATGGATCGCTTTAGGTCCTCTCGGTATAAGGCTCACGATCCGATCGCTTAAGGTCCTCTCGGTATAAGGCTCACGATCGTCTATAATCATCGCTTTAGGTCCTCTCGGTATAAGGCTCACGATGTTATAGCGGATTCCCTCTGGAACCTTTTCGTCGCTCACACCCACTAGGGCACACGACATCACAAGAATGCATATCATGATGCTTGGCATACAATGACTCATGACATTCAAATGCAAACATATACACATCCGTAATCATGCATATACAATCAAATACAACACAATGCATTTTCTTGCCCTTAGGCCACAAACCATTATCACAACGTTTCATCACATGCATTTACATCATACAACAATACTTAAGTCATATGGTATATATCGAAAGCACATTGCATGATAACACATCAAATACACACAATTAAAACGGTAAAAGTCGACAAAACGACACATTTCCAAATTCCCGATATAAATGAATCGGCCAACAATCTCAAAACCATTTTGATAAGAAAGAACATCTCAATAGCTTTCTAACGGTACCAAGGATGTTCAAAACGGATAATCGAAACACAAGTTATGGAATTAAAAAGAAAGGGAATCGCGAAATGGCAAAATTATGCACCCTCGCTGGCCATACGCGTATTGCCCTGAGCCATACGCGTAATACCCAGCCCCATACGCGTACCATTACGCATTTCAGTAGATGGCCGAGAAAAATGGATTTCCATACGCGTATTGCCTCAATTTGCACCTTCCATACGCGTATTGCCCAACCCAATACGCGTATTGTCTTGCCTGATACGCGTATGGGCAGAGAAAACCCAGAATTTTTCCTGCATAACTTTCTGCTACGAATTCACCCAAAAATCACTCCAAATCTCATTTAAACACCAGAAAATTACCAATTGAATGCCCAACAACATCTATCCAACATGTCTCAGCAATTAGGAACATTAAAACATGATTTCAGACACAATTTGAATCAAATTCTAACAATCTCAACATATTATGGTTTTAGTTCTCTACTCAATTTCAACCAAATATTACACAAATACATGCATACATAATCATACACAAGTATAAGATAATCGAGTTTCACACCCTTACCCGATTAATCGTGTTTTCAAAAGTCGGTTGATTCAATTTCTTTCTCACCAAGTTTTTCCCCTTTTCTTCTTTTCTTTCTCTTTTCCTTCTTCTCTTTTTCTTTCTCTCTATTTTTCTCTCTATGTTACTAACTTAAGAAAAATAAGTAAAATGACCAAAATACCCCTACACTCAAATATCTCGCAAACGCTCTCAAAACGCGATAAAACATAATCACGATGAAAAATAATATATTACCAAATAAAAGTCAAGAATAAAATAATATAATAATAAAAATAATTAAATCGACTCGATTAAATAAATCTAACGAAAGCTGGGGCGTTACATGGACTATCTTCTCATTCAAATCCTTGCTATAAACACCTTCTTGAATGAAGAACCCTTCCAGAAGAATGTTGCTTGGTTTATCCTTCATAGCATATCCAAGCTGACGTCGCGCCAAAACCAGATTGTAGTTGATACCTCCTTTTGTACCAAGAAGAGGTACATTGGGGAATTCACCGCAACTGTCAATAATCTTCACATCATCATAAACTCTAGAATACTAAGTCAAATCTGCATTAGTGAGAGACATAATTCTCTGGTATCACCTCAGTTGACTCTTGTTATCCTTGAATAAGCTAAATTGCAACAAGTGCAAAATAAACCACTTGTACAGTAAAGGTGCACAACACATCACAGTTCCTCCATTCTTCTCCGTCATGTGATGGATAGAATAGTAAGTATCTGTGAGCAAAGTAGAAATTGGATTCCAAATCAGAAAGATATGGATAACATTGATATCCACAAAATTTTCAATATTAGGGAACAGAACAGTTGCTACGCGAAAAATAACAGGCGAAGACACAGAGTCACCATCGAACTTTACTTATCCCAACGGGGAAAGGAAAACATCGAGAAAATCTCAGAAGGGGAAAAACATGGTCTTGCAACCAAATTCAGGGTTCAAAAGTCGATTACGCAAGAAGAAGGTATTAGCACCCCTCACGTTCGTTGTAATCAATAGGATCCACTCTTGTTGTTCTAATCAAAGGGTGTGTATAACTAAAACTTACTTGCTATGGGAATGCATGAATGAATTATTTGGGGGAAAATAAAAGGTTTTTATTATTGAGTTCGTCTGAATCCAGTGCCTACGTATACCAGAGGGAATCAGAACTCCGCTGTTCTTGTTGAAAAAAGTTTGCTCTGTTTAGCGTTTTTTATGTACGATGTTAATGTTTGCATTCCAACCGCTAGGTTTTGCCACTCACACGTGAGAAGACTTACGCTTTACCCTGTATTTATGGTAGAAAGGAAATGACATGTCCTTTCTGAAAAAAGTTGAAGAGAAAATCCCAAAGGAAAAATGATTTGCATTTGTTAAAGTGTTTTTGTTTAAACTTTGAAAAGCTTTGTGATGTGGATTGTACTAAAGTCTATGACAATAGGAGCAAGTACTTTGTATAATTGATCCAAGCGTCTCGCATCCAAAATACTCTAGAAGAGGTAAGGAAAGACTACTGCTCATCTTTTCCTGTGTACTTAAGGCTCGTAACGTACCATACACATTGTATTTATTAAGTATTTTGATGTTAATGCAAGAAAAGATTTTTGTTTTAAGAGATGCAAAAAGGAAATGAAAATCTAGGGGAAAACTCCATCCTAAATGTTGTCATGCAAGGTGGTCCTAAAGTTGGGATGAAAAGGAATTTCTACCCTAATGTGATCATGCAAGATGGACCTATGGTTGAGGATAAAGGGAAAATCTACCCTAGTATTGTCATGCTTTGATAAACAACCTAATGTCTACCTTTAATTCAATTAATCAAGTTAAATAACTTAATTAAATTGAATCCAAGGACTCCTAAGGGATCATGCAATAGCAACAAGTAAGCAAGCAAGAGAACCCACAAGCGATACCATGTATCAACAAACTCATGCAAGCACACATTCAAGTAAGCAAGCATTAACATGCATTTGAACACTTCATGGAATTTAAACAAGCAAGCATGTAAACAAATTGATCACCAATCCAAGTTGGCACTATAAAATGAAGCTAAACAACTCAAGAAACATCCACAAATATCAACCATATCAAGCAATGGAGGATAAAAATGGGAAGGATCCAAAACAGTCCCAAAACAACAAGAAAAACACAAAAACTGCCAGGTGTAACCAGTTACATGAATATGGTTAACCAGTTACCACATTCAAAAATTCAGTTCCTTGGCGCGCTTAGAGGTGGTAATCGGTTACCTGATATTGCATAACCAGTTACATTGTGTACAAACAGCAAAAAACCAGCAGAAACAACTGATTTCAGAATCACATATATGTACCATATCAGAATGCTAAGGCATGCAATTGAACACCAAAATTACAACAATTATGAGCAAACAAACCCCAATACATTCAATCATCTAAATCAATGAAATAAACAACATATAGATCACTAGACACTACATTGTGAAAATGCAAAATAAACTGAAATAATGTTAGATCTAAAGATTACCAACCTACAAGGCTGGGATATGCCTTGGTAATTGTTGCAAAACAGAAAATGATGAATGTAATTAAGAAAACTAGAGATTTAAGCAGCTCCTCACAAGAAAATTGAAGAACAATACAATGAACCGGTCAAATCCAGATTTGCTTTGAAAATCACTTGAAGAATCAACTTCCAAGCTTAGATATGAAGTAAAACCTACCGTTGCTGCAGAACATGATGTAGAGGAAGTGATGAAGTGGAGGTTAAGCTCGAAGATTAACAAGCTTTAATGAAAAGCTTTGTTAACTTTAATGGTGGAGCTTTGGTGAGGTTGGAGAAGAAAATGAAATTGGAGAGAGTGAGTGAAAAATTGTGCATAAAGTGAGAGAGAATAAAGAGTGTGATGTGTAGAAATTCTGAAATTTGGTGAATAATGGTTCCCTTTTGCAAGAATGAGAAGGGTTAGTCTAAATAGCCAATATGTATAGAGAAAAATGTGGCTTGGAAATTGGCTTGGGGTAAGGTTTGGACCTAGGTATGGAGTTAGTTAGACTCAACTCGGTGAGTTGAATCGATAACTCAGTTAGTTATGAGTTGACTCGGTTGTAAATCACAAGATCACTTGGTTTACAATGAGGATGTATGGTAAAGTTTAATTGGAAATGAAATGGGGGAACAAATGTGGACTGATATTTGCTGCAATGTAGCATGGTTCTAGAATTTTCCAAAGCACATGAGTAAAGCATGCAAATGAATGAGAGTGATAGTTTATGCTGCACTTATAACCCACCAAATTTGGCAAAAAAAATCTGAGGTGTAACCGGTTACACAAAATAGGGAAATCGGTTACCAGCTTCAAAAATTCAAATTTGGCGCCTTCTGGATGGGTGGTAACCAGTTACCAGGATCTGGGTAACTGGTTACAACAGTGCAAAATGTGAAAATTACCCTGTTGAAACCTGTTCTGAGCACGACTTCGCATATGAACCTTAGGTTTTGATAATGCCCTTGAATAATGCCTAAACTACGATGAAAGACCTATCTCGAACCCTGGATAACCTCTGACCGGCATGAATTCCAAGTAATCTTATACGATCTTTGAGCAAAATAAATGCTAGAGATTTTTGAAGTCGTTGATTTGGCTTTGAACACCTAAACTAACAACTTGGCCTGAACCTGAAGGATTGAGACTCAGAATTCTTTGCTTTTGCCTGCTCACTTTGGGTAGACAACTTCATACCACAAGAAATAGCCTTGATCCCGTGTCTTAAGAGCTCATGCAAATGAATAATGGTAATGTCATGACCTAATGGTAAATTTATTTGAATGAGAAGTAAAAGCCAACTAGGGCAAATTCTGGGGTACAATAGCTGCCCCTATTCAATCGTTTTAAACTTAAAGGTATGAAAAGTAACGATTTTCATACATTCAAGGTATAAGGGGAATTGAATACCAAAAGAACCATAAAATTTGCACTCTAGGTGAAAGAAATATAAAATCGATAAGGTGTCAGCCGAAGGTGGACTTAAAAGAGTGTTGGCCGAAGGCAGACTTAAAAAGGATACCAGGCAAAAGTGGATTTGAAAAAAAAAGACGTCGGGCGAAGGCAGACTTAAAAGGGAACGCCGGCTGAAGGCGAACTTACAACCAAGGTACCAGCTGAAGGTGGATTTTAAAGAAAAAGATGTCGGCCGAAGGCAGACTTAAAAGGGAAAGTCGGCCGAAGGCAGACTTACAACCAAGGTACCAGCTGGAGTTGGATTTTAAAGAAAAGGATGTCGACCGAAGACGGTCTTAAAAGGGAATGTCGGCCGAAGGCGGAATTGAAAGGGGAATGCCGGAAGAAGGCAGACTTACAACCAAGGGTGCCAACCGAAGGTGGACTTTGAAAAGGGAATGTCGGCCGAAGGAGGACTTACAACCAAGGATGCCAGCCGAAGGTGGACTTACAACAAAGGGTAAAGAGGGTAAGATCGAAGGATCTATGGCCCTGGGGACTGACTAAAATATATTCTGGGGAAAGGACGCAACTTCCTCTATGGGGATACCATGATAATCGTAAGGTTAACTGTCATTACTGCGCCTAGGAACATACATTGTATGGTGTCAGGACATCGACTGGAACGTCCACTTGATTGACTGATTGTTTGGCCACAATAGTACGACATCAACTCTGAGGTTTGGAAATATTGAGATGAACATTATCTCTTAGACTAGAGGTATAATGAATAAGTATCAACTCCAAGGTTAGAAAAAGAGAGGCGTCAACTCTGAAGTTAGAAAAAAAGGATACATACCGACTCTGATGTTGGGGATAAAGGATAAACATCAACTTTGAGGTTGGGAAGAATACATGCGTCAACTCTGAGGTTGGGAAAAAAGATAACTGTCAACTCTGAGGTTGAAAATAAAAAGATATCAACTCTGAGGTTGGAGATAAGAATAAAATCAGCTGCTGAGACTGAGGATAAAGGTAGACATCAGTTCTGAGACTAAAAATGAAAAGATAGACATCAACTCTAAGGTTGGTACTAGATACTGCTCATCAACTCTGAGGTTGGGAACAAACGGTAGATATCAACTCTGAGGTTGGGGATAACAGATACACATCAACTCTGAGGTTGAGGATAAAAGGATATGCATCAACTTTGAGGCTAGGAGAGGGGTGGCATCAACTCTAAGGTTGGGGGAAGAGGGGCGTCAGCTCTAAGGTTAGGAAAAGGGATATACATCAACTCTGGGGTTGGGATATGTAAACATCAACTCTGAGGTTGGGAATAAGAAGATAGACATTAACTTTGAGGTTGGAGAAAAGGTATACATCAACTCTGAGGTTGGGGGTCAACTCTGAGGTTTCAGATAAAAGAATTTTCCATCAATTCTGAGGTTGGACATAAAAGATAATGGTCATCAACTCTAATGTTGGAAACAAAGGGTTAACATCAACTCTGAGGTTGGGAAAAACATTGGTCATAGACCTCGAGGCTAAGAATGAAAGACATTCATCAACTCTGAGGTTAGAGATAAGAAAGACCTACATCAAATCTGAGGTTGGAGTTTGGAAAACTGACATCAACTCTGAGGTTGGAGAAAAAGGAAAGCTACCATCAACTCTGAGGTTGGGGTTTGTGGAATTTGTAGGTAATGTTCCCTATTTGGCTTATGCTTCGTATGCATGTTTGAATTTTCTATGGCATAATGCTCCATATCAAATGGAAATGCTACGCATTTTGAGGATGAAATGTAATGATGATTACTATATGCCAGAATGCAATGAGAAGACTCTCCGCCGAGGAAATGTGCGAGAAAACAAGCAACTTCGCTGGGAAGGAATCATCAATATTGGACTTCCTGCGGGGAAATAACAAACTGAATTGCCAATAACCACTGGACTACGAACTCTGATGGGGAACCACTGAGGGGATTGCAAACTCTGGTGAAGAGATGTGCCAATGAAATATGGACTTTGACCTGCTGTAGATGTCGATAACCGTTGACGCTACCAACTCCGCTGGGGAACAATAACGGGGATATTGCTGGAAAATGCCAATAACCATTGGACTTTAACCCGTTGGGAAACATCATCAGATCCTGACTTGTGAGAAAAAAGAGCACTCTGACCTTTCACCCTCTTCTATCTGTTCAGGAATATTCCAACCTCTTACGTGTAATGCCCCAAATAATTATAATATTTATTTATCAAATTATTATGATCATGCAGTATTTTGGTGCTTTGTGATGACTTTGTGACGTTGAGGAATTATGTGATTTTGTGGGGTAGCCTTGGGTTAAGGGAACTTGGAGACCTTAGAGTTAGTAATTTAATTAGATTATTTTTATTAATAATAATATTGAAATAATTTGAATAATTAGAATATCATTTAAATTATTATTATTATTGTTAATTAAAATAATTAGGAGGTCATTAAGGGTAAGACGGTAATGTTGAGGCGATTAGTGGAGGATAATGTTGTAAACAGAGATTAAGGCCCAAAACCATTAGGTTTAATAAAAGAGAAAAGTAGGGATTTGGAGATCAGAATTTTTCAACCCTAAGGAGTGATTAGAGATCTGAGGAAAGGAGGCTAGATTGAGGAATCGAGCGTAGAACCCCGGAAAACAAAGAATCTCTGTTGGAATTTCGAGGTATGGGGGGTAATCCGGGTTAATATGTTTGATATGGGTTTAAGGTAGAGATAATTGTGTGTTTTCGTGTCCGATGATTATATGCTGGTTTGTGATAAAATTTTGTGCCTGTATGTATATGATTTTCTGTGATGAAATTCGTGTGATTTTCTGCAATGATGTTGAATCTGTGTAATTGATGTTGTGACGAACTTTGGGTAACCAGATCTGTAAATCGAACCTGATAATAACTAAATTTAGACTTAGTAATTAAGGGTAATTGATGTAGATGATGAAGTAGGATGAATAACTTAGATCTGGGATGAATCAAAGATGATTTGAAGCTGTTTCTGGTAGATCGAAGGTGTTGGGAAGAGGGATTTTGCGTTCAGATGCGAAATCTGAGTTTTTGGAGGAGTCTCTGGTGATATGCGTAAGGGGGAAGGCAATACGCGTAATGGAGAAGGC
The DNA here is from genome assembly GCA_022829125.1 of Lathyrus tuberosus. Classification (NCBI taxonomy): domain Eukaryota; kingdom Viridiplantae; phylum Streptophyta; class Magnoliopsida; order Fabales; family Fabaceae; genus Lathyrus; species Lathyrus tuberosus. The sequence goes on along the minus strand of JALAZF010000118.1, from coordinate 2,524,104 downwards.
AATACGCGTACTGGGGAAGGCAATATGTGTAACGGGGACACTCCTAAGGTGATACGTGTAACGTACGCACCTGTCCACAAGGGGTGACACGGCCTTCTACTGATACGTGTATCATACGCATATGGAAGTTGGGCAATACGCGTACCAGAAGGCATTACACGTAAGAAGATCTGAAGGAGAATTGAGAGGAAGCACCTCTCCGCTGATACGCGTATTGAAGAGGGCAATACGCGTAAGGGTAGGCGTGAAATTTGAGCCATACCCGTATCAGGGTGATCCATACGCGTATCGGCAGGGGCATGGGTAGATTTTCCCTTTTTTACGATTTCTGTCCCGATTTTGCTTGTAACGAGGTTTCTTTGAGACGTAGAGCTATGATGAGATAATATGAAACTAGTAATCTAGTAATGATGATGAATAGAATAAAAATCGGGGATTTTATATGATGAACCAACTATGACGCATTGTGAGTTATAATGATAAACTTTGACGGGTGCGAATTGATGTGATGTTATGATGTTTGTTTGATGATGAATTCATGAATGATGATGCAACTATGAAGATAGTATGACGATTTTGCATCATGCATTCATGGCATAGTAGGACTTCTGTCCATTTTGATGGCTTCAATCCCATTGTGTGGATTGAAGTGTTTTATGATGTGCTCCGATTCTTGTGTAGAACGATCCTATTAGTGTGGATCTTTGGAGGGTGATGGACCAGTGTCCATCGATTATGACGATGTTGGTACCACATGCATGAGTCTGACGTTGCATTGCATACTATGTGGCATTTCATTACATTGATGTTATTGATGTGTTTTGATGTTGTGTGTGATTGATGATGATGCTACTTGTGCTTTATCTTTTACGCATATCTTATATATTGATTTCGTGATTACTCACCCTGCCTGTTTGAATGTTGCCTCCATGTGGGTAACGTGAAGGTGATCAGGTTTAGCTCCTTTGGCGTATGAAGATTTAGTCTTGAAGCATTTTTTATTCTCCGTCGATTTAGAGGGTCTTGCTCTGATATGTAACATCGGGTCGGGACGTTTGAGTCGAATGATTTCGTTCTTTTGTTTTTGTGGACATGATGTTTTTCATGAGTTTTGTTTGAGGAGTTTTGAATTATAAAAGTATTTTATTTAAACTTGATTTTTCCGCTGCGTGGTGTTTAATTAATTATGATGGAAAAACCCGTGTGACGGGACAAGTGGATGTTTTGATGATTTATGACGTTATGTGATGCCCTTTTTGGGATGTTACTCTGATTACTTGTCGTGTTATTCGTGTTATTTTGTTGTGTAGATAAAGGGTGTTACATTACGCTGCTGGGAATAAGGAATTCTCATACACTGCTAGGGATAAGTACTCTTGTAGAAGGCTTCTCTGCTTGGGGAGAATGAGCACTCTCAACACCATGTTGGGGAAAAGATGTTCTCTGAAATCCTGTTGGGGAAGAGATCAATGACCTCATGCTGGGAATAACCTTGACTTTATAGGGGATTTTGCGTGTTGACTATTAACATAGTTCCTGAAGATATGATATGACAAATTGTGCCCGGTACAGTATAATCTATGAAGGAACTTGCCTCGAGAGGATTCATAAAGATCCTTGATATTTTGCCCCAGTATTCTGAACCTTGGAGAAGTGATTATGATTAACCACCCTCGGGGGAGGATAGCTTCTCATGCTCTTGAGGTGGCTTGCCTTAGTACGAGCCTTGAAGTGACTTTTCCCCTGACTGATTGACCTTTGAGTGAATGCCCTCAGACTAACTGCTCTCTGAGAGATTTGTTGAATCTCGACGTGATTGCCCCAACTTAACTGAACTTTGAAGAGGTTTCTCGACGTGACTGCCCCACACTGGCAACTTTTTAACACAACTTGTTGGGAAAGCCGCTACTCAATAGAGTCTCTTGGTTACATGTGTAACACCCCCAATCTATACCCCCAATTAATAAAAGCGATAAAAAATTCATCAGAGTATAATTAAACATTCATGGCATAGACGAAGGCGTCACATTAATTGAGACAAAACACAATAAACCTGCCCATAAAGATATGCAACAATTAGGTAGCAAATAACAGAGGAACTTAGTTCCTACTACCCACAATTCAGATGCAGAATAAAAGCGGAAAATTTGCAACTGAATCTCATATATATATCACATATAAAGTCTGTCTGTCATACACAGATCCATACATATACAATCCAAAAGATATCAATACATATACACATAAATCACAACGATCTCCCCGACTACCCGGTGCTACATATCAGAGCCGACCGGCAAAAGAATGAAGACCTAAGCTTCACAAAAAGAGCTCCAGCATCTAATCTGCAATGCCTCATAGAGCATTCAAAATAGCAGAAGGGTGAGAAACACAATCATAATATAATTGCATACAATTATATAATAACACCAAAATACACATGTAATATTCTCACCACAACTTATACCAGAATTCAAACACCAAACAACACAATGCATATCATCATATATCCATCACCAAGGCATATATAATTAAATAAATGCATTTATCAACAACATATATATATATATATATATATATATCTCAAGTCATCAATTCCATTCTCAATTCCACACAAAATCAATCCATTCATGATTTATGCAAATGCAAAGAGACCAACACAACGACTCTATGCAAATGCGGTACCATCCATCTGTCAATCTCATCACTAGTTCACTTAGGAACTATTGGAACCATCACTTGTTACTTAGTGTAACTCCCCGTCGGGCAAACGATGTTCCCCGTCGCTTTCGGTCCTCTTGGTCTAAGGCTCATGACGTTTATGGACCGTTTTCAGTCCTCTTTGTATAAGCCTCACGATCCGATCGCTTTCGGTCTTCTTTCTATAAGGCTCACGGTCGTCTATAATCATCGCTTTCAGTCCTCTCGGTATAAGGCTCACGATGTTATAGCGGATTCCCTCTGGAATCGATTCGTCGCTCACACCCCACAAGGGCACACGACATCACAAGAATGCATATCATGATGCTTGCCATACAATGACTCATGACATTCAAATGCACACATATACACATCCATAATCATGCATATATAACCAAATACAACACATTGCATTTTCTTGCCCTTAGGCCACAAACCATCATCACAACATTTCATCACAGACATTTTCATCACACAACAGCATGCAAGTCATACGATATCCATATCAACAGCACATTGCATAATACACCTCAATTACACACAATTACAAAGACAAAAGTCGACAAAACGACACTATTCCAAGTTCCCGACATAATTAAATCGGTTAACAATCTCAAAACCATTTTAATAAGAAAGTACATTTTATTAGCTTTCCAACGATACCAATAATGTTCAAAACGGATAATCGGAGCACAAGTTACGGACTTAAACGGAAAAGACATCGCGAAAAGACAACATTTTGCACCCCTGCTGGCCATACGCGTATTGCCCTGAGCCATACACGTATTGCCCAAACTCATACGCGTACCATTACGCGTTTCAGCAGATGGCCGAGAAAAATGGAACTCATTACGCGTATTGCCTCATTTTGCGCCTCCCATACGCGTATTGCCCAAGCCAATACGCGTATGGACATGCCTGATACGCGTAACGGCAGACGAAACCTAGAATTTTTCTACAGAATTTTTTCTGTGAAAATCACTCAAACTCACTCCAAATTTTCACCTAAACACTAGAAAATTTCCAATAGATAGCACAACAACATATATCTAACATGTATCAATAATAAGGGACCTGAAAACATGCTTTCCGACACAATTTAATCGGATTCTAACAATTTCAACATATTATGGGTTTTTGTTCTACATTCAATTTCAATCCAAAAACAACCAAATACAAACATACATAATCATACACAAGTATAATATAATCGAGTTTCGCACCCTTACCCGATTTAATCATGTTTGAAAAGTCGGTTGATCGATTTTCTTCCTTTCCAAGTTTTTCTCTCTTTTCTTTCCCTTTTCCTTCTTCTCTTTTTATTTCTCTCTAACTTTATCTCTTTCTATTTCTATTTACTAACTTAAGGAAAAATAAAGTGAAATGGCCAAACTACCCCTACACTCAAATATCTCGCAAACGTTCCCGAAACGCGATAAAACATATTCATGATGAAAAATAATATATTATCAAATAAAAGTCAAAAATAAAATAAAATAATAATAAAATAATCAAATCGACTCGATTAAATAAAACTAACTAAAACTGGGGCGTTACAACTCTCCCCCACTTAGAAATTTTTGTCCTCGAAAATATTACCGGAGACGAACAACTCCGGATACGACTCTCCAACTCCCAAGTCAAATTGCCCTCAGAAGCGCCTCCCCACACTACTTTCACAAGCGCAATATCCTTGCCTCTTAACCGCTTCAACTCGCGATCCAAAATTCTCACTGGTAATGCCTCAACCGTAAGGTTCTCCCTTACCTCAACCTCATCCATCGGAATCACATGCGACAGATCCAGAACATACTTCCGAAGCTGTGAAACATGGAACACATCGTGCAAATTCGAAAGACTCGGCGGCAACGCCACCCGATAAGCCACAGCACCCACTCTCGCGGATATCTGGTAAGGACCAATAAACCGAGAAGTAAGCTTCTTCGACTTCATTGCACGACCAACACCTATCACCGGTGTAACTCTCAAAAATACGTGACCGCCCTCTTGAAACTCAAGATCTTTCCTCCTTCAATCATGATAACTCTTTTGCCTACTCTGAGAAGCCTTCATTTTCTCACGAATAAGTTTCACCTTTTCCGTAGTCTGTTGCACCAACTTCGGTCCAACCACCGAACTCTCACCAGATTCATACCAACACAAAGGTGTTCGATATCTTCTTCCATACAATGCTTCAAAAGGTGCCATTCCAATACTCGAATGGAAACTGTTGTTATACGTGAATTCAACCAACGCAAGATAACTATCCCAAGCACCACCTTGTTCAAGAACACAAACTTGCAACAAATCTACCAAAGAGTGAATTGTTCTCTCGGTCTGACCATCCGTCTGCGGATGATAAGCAGAACTCAATCTCAACTTGGAACCTAACGCCTTCTGCAAACTTTCCCAAAATCTGGAAGTAAACCTCGGATCTCGATCTGAAACAATACTCAACGGAACACAATGTAATTTCACAATCACATTGATATAAATCTCAGCCAACCTCTCCAAAGAAAAACTGATGTCAATCGGAATGAAATGCACCGATTTAGTCAGCCTATCCACAACTACCCAAATGGAATTATGTCCCCTCTATGTATTCGGCAACCATGCCACAAAATCCATAGAAATGCTGTCCCATCTCCACTCGGGAATATCCAACGGTTGCAACAATCCACTAGGCTTCTGATGTTCCACCTTAGACTTCTGACATGTCAAACACGCATAAACAAACTGAGCCACATCCCTCTTCAATCCAGACCACCAAAAGATCTTCTTCAAATCTTGATACATCTTATTAGCTCACAGATGTATACTGTTAGTTCTTGTATTGGCTGGAATTTTGGTAAAACAAAGTTGAACAATGTTGATGTCATATGTCTGATGTCATAACATTGGTTCCTAACATTAGTTGTTGCAGGGTTGAAGTTTTATATACTGATGTTAAACTTGATGTCTTGACATCAGTTATCAGAACATCAGAACATCAAGTTGTGATGTTTTAGGGCTACGCGTGTTAGTTTGTTTTAAGGAGATCTATTAGAGAGATTGGATGTGAATTTCTTGGAGAAGATATTTTCAATCAGATATGGTACAGATCATGTAACTAACATTAGGGCTGATTTGAAAAGATTTAAAAAGATTAGAAGATCAAATCTATTTTAAATCCTGATTAATAACAAATCAAATCAGATTTTTTTTGGAGGAGGTCTAAGCCCAAGTCAGAATGATATTTAAAAGCAGCCTCAACCCTTGCTGAAATAGAATGAAGAAGGAGAGCTAAAGACTGAGTGTCATTTGTGTCTTCATGTGTGTTTTGTAAACCATTCATGTTTGAATTGGTGTTACTATTTTTGAGTTGTTAATTGTTCTTGATCAAAGCTGTTAAGCAGAATCAAGTTGTGTGATTAATTTGTAATCATTGGATTGTATCACTGAGGTGATTTAGGGAGTGAGTGGTTTCTCATACCTAAGTGGTTTCTTATGTAGAAGTGTCATTGGGTAGTTATTAAGTTAGGTAGATGTCAACTGGGATTGTTGAGTCTGTAATTTAATACTACTTATAGTGAATTTCCTCCCTGGCTTGGTAGCCCCCAGACATAGGTAGTTAGACCGAACTGGGTGAACAATTCATTGAGTTATTTACTGTTGTTATTACCTTGTTCATATAACAGATTGTGTTGTTGTGACATCACACTTAACATCACACATCTGATACCAGAATTTCAACTGGTATCAGAGCAGGCATCCTGCTCTGCATCTGGGTGAGATCTAGGGCTGATACTTTCTGGTGCAATGGACAAGGAGTGTGGTGGATTTGTGAATAGACCCCCTATTCTAGATGGCTCAAATTATGACTATTGGAAACCTCGTATGGTTACATTCTTGAAGTTATTAGACAGCAGAGCCTGGAAGGCTATTTTGAAAGAATGGAAACATCCTGTTATTGTGGAAAAGGATGAGAATGGAAAGGAAGTAGAGGGTAGATCAAAACTGAAACCTGAAGAAGAATGGACCAAGGAAGAAGATGAGCTTGCCCTTGGGAATTCTAAAGCCTTGAATTCCATATTCAATGGTGTTGATAAGAACATCTTCAGGTTGGTCAACACTTGTGAAGTAGCTAAGGAAGCATGGGATATCTTGAAGACTACTCATGAAGGAACCTCCAAAGTCAAGATGTCAAGACTTCAACTTTTGACAACAAAGTTTGAAATCTGAAGATGAAGGATGATGAGACTATCCATGATTTCCACATGAACATCCTTGAGCTGTCAAATGCTTCTAGTGCCCTAGGAGAGATGATGACTGAAGAGAAGCTAGTGAGGAAAATTCTTAGATCTCTTCCCAAGAGATATAAAATGAAGGTGACAGCTATAGAAGAAGCCCAAGACATCAGCAAGATGAGGGTTAATGAGTTGATAGGTTCTCTTCAAACCTTTGAATTAGGAATGGAAGAGGAACCTGGAAAGAAAACCAAAAGTATAGCTTTGGTATCTAGTTCTGAAGATTCTAAGAAAGAGAATGGTGCTGAGTCTCAGGAGGAGCAGTCACATGCCATTGTTTTGTTGGGAAGACAGTTTAATAAGGTTATGAAGAGGATAAATAGGAGTTATAATCCTAATGTCAAGAACATCACATCTGACACCAACAGATCAGGAGATCAGGGGAAGAAAACTAGAGATGAAGAAAAGTCTAATAATGACAAAGGAGTCCAATGCTATGAGTGTGAAGAGTATGGTCATGTCAAGAAGGAATGTCCTACTTATCTCAAAAAGCAGAAAAGGGGTTATCTGCTTCCTGGTCTGATAGTGAGAGTGAATCTGAAGAAGAATCAGCTAAGCTTGTTAGAGCTATGATTGGGGTTTGTGAGTCAGATGATGATTCTTGTGATGATGAGGTTACTTATGAAGAGCTTGCTGCCTCTTATAAAGAACTGTGCATGAGAAGTGAACAAGTGTGTCTTAAAGGAGAGAAGCTAAAGAAAACCATAGTGCAGTTAGAAGCTGAAAAGACTGAACTTGAAAATGAAGTCAGTATGCTTAACTCTAAACTGGATTCTATGACCAAAACTGTCAGAATGTTGAACAATGGTACTGATGCTCTAGACAACATTCTTAGTATTGGGAAAATTGCTGGAGACAAAAGTGGCTTGGGATTCAACAATGTTGCAGCTTCTAATGATGTTATTACCAGTTCCAAACCAGTGATGTTAAAACAGATGTTTAAACATACTGATAGGATTCCTTCTAGGAAGAAATTCAGGCGCTGGAGATGTCATCACTGTGGGCATTTTGGACACATAAAGGCCTACTGTTATAAGCTACATGGGTATCCTCAGAAGGCACATCAGTTTGTTCCCAGACAGAACTTTCACAGAGGTAGTCAGTTCACCAAGTCTAAGAAGCAATGGGTTCCAAAAGGTAAAGTTACCAGCTTAATAGCTCACACTTCTCTTAGGGTTTCTACCAAAGAAGACTGGTACTTTGATAGTGGGTGTTCAAGACACATGACATGAGTTAAGAATTTGTTGGTAGATGTTAAGCTTCAGTCTTCAGGTCATGTAACATTTGGTGATGGTGTCAAAGGAGAAATCAAGGGGATGGGAAAGCTGAATTGTGCTGGTGCTCCTAGACTGGATGATGTTCTACTTGTCAAAGGGTTGACAACAAATTTGATCAGTATTAGTCAACTTTGTGATCAAGGATTCAAAGTAGACTTTACAAAATCTGAGTGCAATGTCACAAATGAGAAAGGAGAAGTCATCATGAAGGGTGTTAGGTCTAAGGACAACTGTTATCTATGGGTGCAACAAGACTCAAGTACCTCAACATGTGTGTTTGCTAGAGATGATGAAGTCAAAATTTGGCATCAAAAGTTAGGACATCTTCATCTGAAGGGAATGAAGAGAATAATATCTTCAGAAGCTGTCAGAGGAATTCCTAAACTCAATATTGAAGAAGGAAGAGTTTGTGGAGATTGTCAAAAAGGGAAGCAGACCAAGATGTCACATCAGAAGCTTCAACATAACACCACCTCCAAAGTTTTGGAACTTCTTCATATGGACTTGATGGGACAATGCAGGTAGAAAGTCTAGGTGGGAAGAAGTATGCTTATGTTGTTGTAGATGACTATTCTAGGTACACATGGGTGAGCTTCATTAAAGACAAATCATAGGTGTTTGATTTTTTTAAAGATCTTTGTCAAAGACTCCAAAGGGAAAAGGAGAGTAATCTTATTAGAATAAGGAGTGATCATGGAAGAGAGTTTGAAAATAGCAAGTTTGCTGAATATTGTTCTGCTGAAGGCATAAGTCATGAGTTTTCTTCTCCAATTACTCCTCAGCAAAATGGAGTTGTTGAAAGGAAGAATAGAACTATTCAAGAGTCTGCTAAGGCAATGATTCATGCCAAAAAGCTTCCTTACCATTTCTGGGCTGAAGCCATGAACACTGCTTGCTATATTCACAACAGAGTTACTTTGAGAAGGGGCACTTCAGCTACTCTGTATGAACTGTGGAAAGGGAGAAAGCCAACTGTGAAGTACTTTCATGTTTTTGGAAGTAAATGTTACATTTTGTCAGATCGTGAACAGAGGAGAAAATTGGATCCTAAAAGTGATGAGGGAATCTTTCTAGGCTACTCTACAAATAGCAAAGCTTACATGGTTTTCAACTCCAAAACGAAGGTTATGATGGAGTCTATAAATATGGTAATTGATGACATTGATAAGCAGGAAGATGCTGATGTCCTGGATGATGTTGAAACATCAGTTGAAGAAGTTACAGCAGAAACTGAAGACAGAAGTGGGTCTCCCAGTCCTGTTGATGCTGAGCCTGAACCTGAACAATCTAATAAAGAACCATCTATTAGAGTGCTAAAGGACCATCCAAGGGAGCTTATCATAGGTGGTTCTAAATCAGGGGTTAGCACTAGATCAAGAGAGGTTGTGTCAAATTCTTGTTTTGTTTCAAAAATTGAGCCCAAGAATGTCAAAGAAGCTTTGACTGATGAGTTTTGGATTAATGCCATGCATGAAGAGCTGGAACAATTCAAAAGGAATGAAGTGTGGGATCTTGTACCAAGGCCTGATGGAGTTAATGTGATTGGCACCAAGTGGATCTATAAGAACAAGTCTGATGAAAAAGGAGTGGTCACCAGAAATAAGGCAAGATTAGTTGCTCAGGGATACACTCAGGTTGAAGGAATTGATTATGATGAAACCTTTGCTCCTGTGGCAAGACTGGAATCTATCAGATTACTCTTAGGGGTGGCTTGTAATTTCAAGTTCAAGCTTTTTCATATGGATGTTAAGAGTCCTTCTTGAATGGTTACTTAAATGAAGAGGTGTATGTTGATCAACCAAAAGGATTTATTGATCTAACATTTCCTGACCATGTTTACAAACTAAGGAAAGCTCTCTATGGTTTGAAGCAAGCACCAAGAGCTTGGTATGAAAGGCTTACTGAATTCCTGGCTGTAAATGACTACAGAAAAGGAGGGATTGATAAGACTTTGTTTGTTAAAGAGGAAGGAGGAAAACTGATGATAGCTCAAATATATGTTGATGACATAGTATTTAGTGGGATGTCAGATGCAATGGTGAAACATTTTGTGGAACAGATGCAGTCTGGGTTTGAAATGAGCCTTGTTGGAGAGCTCAGCTATTTTCTAGGTCTACAAGTTAGACAAATGGAAGACTCCATATTCATATCCCAGAGCAAGTATGCAAAGAACATTGTTAAGAAGTTTGGTCTGGAAAATGCTAATCACAAGAGGACACCTGTTCCTACTCACTTAAAGTTGTCCAAGGATGAACATGGTGTGAGTGAGGATCAAAGTCTATACAGAAGCATGATTGGTAGCTTATTATATCTCACAGCTAGCAGACCTGATATTTCTTTTGCTGTTGGAGTGTGTGCCAGATATCAATCCGAGCCTAAAGTTAGTCACTTGAATCAAGTGAAGAGGATTTTGAAATATGTGAATGGGATTAGTGACTATGGAATGCTTTACAGTCATGGATCAGGTACTGAGTTATGTGGTTTTTGTGATGCTGATTGGGCAGGGAGTGCTGATGATAGAAAAAGTACTTCAGGAGGGTGCTTCTTCTTAGGGAATAATTTGATATCATGGTTTAGTAAAAAGCAGAATTGTGTGTCTCTTTCTACTGCTGAAGCTGAGTACATAGCAGCAGGGAGTAGTTGCTCTCAACTTGTTTGGATGAAGCAGATGTTAACAAAATATAATGTCAAGCAAGATGTCATGACATTGTACTATGATAATTTGAGTGCTATCAATATCTCTAAGAACCCTATTCAACATAGCAGAACTAAGCATATTGATATAAGGCATCATTTTATAAGATATTTGGTTGAAGACAAAGTAGTTGCTTTGGAACATGTTGCTACAGATAAACAATTAGCTGACATTTTTACTAAATCCTTAGATGCAAATCAATTTGAAAGTTTAAGAAGCAAACTGGGAATTTGCATTTATGAGGATTAGGTGTGCTGGAAGGAGTATTTGTGCAGTTGTGAGTTTGCTTATGTTTAAAGGAAACAACATTTTATTCAACTGCTGAAAGCATATAAGATTGGATTTTAGTACATCAAAAGCAACATATAAAGGGTCTAAAGATTATCCCAACCCCCTGCATCAAGAAAAGTTTTCCAATCTTCATCCCATTCATCATCAGAAGCATGGAGTTGCACTTGAGTTTTTTTTATGGTTTTTGTCTCTGATGGTTTTCTTGTTCTTGTTGCTCCTGAAGAAGTCCCAGCGGCTGTCCTTGTTGTGTTCTTGTTCTTCAGTGGATCTGGTTTATTGACCTCCTGCATGTGTTGCTTTCATGCTTCTTTGTTAGACTGACTCATACTTGTTTTTTGTCTGGTGCTGTTAGAAGGAAGAAGGCTTGGATTTTATAGTTCTATAAGAATCCATTGGTTGTATCGCCTGACTAGTCAAAATTTTTTGGAATTTGTGTTCCTTGGGAAGCTTGTTATTTGACCATGTCTTAATGGCTGTCAGATCTTTGTGTTTGATGTTGGTAGTTGTCCAATTGTGGCTAAAAAGGGGGAGAGTTAGCCTATGTGCCTATGTTGTTGCCTAGGTGTCTGAAGTGATTCTAGGCTTACGGGGGAGTGTGCATGTTTGAACAGCTGGTATGCTGGTCCTTGTGTTTGAGGGGGAGTTTAGATTTGTGCAGATTTTGGATGTGATTGCTGCTGGTTGTGTTTTGGAATGTTAGGAGTATGAAGTTTTTCCGCTGCAGGTACCTCTGATGTTGGCAGAGATTGTTTTAGCCAAAATTAGCCAAAGGGGGAGATTGTTAGTTCTTGTATTGGCTGGAATTTTGGTAAAACAAAGTTGAACAATGTTGATGTCATATGTCTGATGTCATAACATTGGTTCCTAACATTAGTTGTTGCAGGGTTGAAATTTTATATACTGATGTTAAACTTGATGTCTTGACATCAGTTATCAGAACATCAGGTTGTGATGTTTTAGGGCTGCGCGTGTTAGTTTGTTTTGAGGAGATCTGTTAGAGAGATTGGATGCGAATTTCTTGGAGAAGATATTTTCAATCAGATATGGTGCAGATCATGTAACTAACATTAGGGTTGATTTGAAAAGATTTAAAAAGATTAGAAGATCAAATCTGTTTTAAATCCTGATTAATAACAAATCAAATCAGATTTTTTTTTGGAGGAGGTCCAAGCCCAAGTCAGAATGATATTTAAAAGCAGCCTCAACCCTTGTTGAAATAGAATGAAGAAGGAGAGCTAAAGACTGAGTGTCATTTGTGTCTTCGTGTGTGTTTTGTAAACCATTCATGTTTGAATTGGTGTTACTATTTTTGAGTTGTTAATTGTTCTTGATCAAAGCTGTTAAGCAGAATCAAGTTGTGTGATTAATTTGTAATCATTGGATTGTATCACTGAGGTGATTTAGGGAGTGAGTGGTTTCTCATACCTAAGTGGTTTCTTAGGTAGAAGTGTCATTGGGTAGTGATTAAGTTAGGTAGATGTCAACTGGGATTGTTGAGTCTGTAATTTAATACTACTTATAGTTAATTTCCTCCCTGGCTTGGTAGCCCCCAGACGTAGGTAGTTAGACCGAACTGGGTGAATAATTCATTGAGTTATTTACTGTTGTTATTACCTTGTTCATATAGCAGATTGTGTTGTTGTGACATCACACTTAACATCACACATCTGATACAAGAATTTCATATACTCAAATTACTCCGGTGTCCTTCCTCTAAAATCATCTTTTTCAAGTCCAAATCATCAGGAATACAAATCCTACCACGAAATCTCAAAACACCCTTATCATCCACTTTAAAGTCACCATTCACACTTTGATCTCCCACCATCAACAAATCAACAAATTTCACATCCAACTTCTGTTTCTCGCTAACGGTTAACAGAAAATCATTAGTGACCTTTAACATACCAAGCCTCACGCTACCAGATGTCAATTCACACACCAAACTCAAATCTCTAAACGCTTCCAAAAGTTCCCACTCTTTAACCATCAAAGCGGACATATGCAAAGATTTCCAGCTTAACGCATCAGCTACCACATTAGCTTTACCAGGATGGTAATTCAAGCTAAAGTCGTAGTCCTTCAAAAGTTCCAACCATCTCCGTTGCCTCATATTCAACTCTTTCTGATCAAACAAGTATTTCAAACTTTTATGATCACTAAAGACTTCGAATCTTGCACCATAGAGATAATGCCTCCAAATTTTCAATACAAAAACCACTGCCGCTAATTCCAAATCATGAGTAGGGTAATTCTTCTCATGAATACTCGATTGCCTCGAAGCATAAGCCACAACCTTACCTTCTTGCATCAACACTCCTCCTAAACCAATCAAAGACGCATCACAATACAGCACAAATGGTTCACTAGGATTCGGTAAGATCAAAATCGGAGCTGTAGTCAATCTTCTCTTCAGCTCACTAAAACTTTCCTCACACTGAATATCCCAAATGAACGCCTTACCCTTACAAGTCAACTGGGTCAAAGGAAGTGCTAACTTAGAAAAACCTTCAATGAACCTCCGATAATAACCAGCTAAACCCAAAAAGCTTCTAATTTCAGTAACAGATCTAGGAGCCTCTCATTGTAGAACTGCATCTACTTTAGATGGATCCACAATGATACCATTACCTGAAATCACATGCCCAAGAAAACTCACTTCTGACAACCAGAACGCGCACTTGGACAACTTGGCAAAAAGTTTCCTTTCCTTCAAAATTTGCAACACAACCCGCAAATGCTCTGCATGTTCCTCCCGGGACTTAGAATAAATCAAGATATCATCAAAAACACAACAACAAATCGATCCAAATGCTTATGGAAAATACGATTCATATACTCCATAAACACACCCGGCGCATTAGAAACCCCGAACGGCATCACAAAATATTCGTAATGACCATATCGTGTTCTAAAAGCCGTCTTCTGAATATCTTCCTCTTTCACTCTACTCTGATGATAACCTGATCTCAAATCAATCTTACTAAACACACAAGCACCTACCAACTGGTCCATCAAATCATCAATTCTCGGAATAGGATACTTATTCTTAATCGTCACCTTATTCAGCTGGCGATAATCAATACACAATCGCATACTTCCATCTTTATTTTTCACCAATAAAACTGGAGCACCCCAAGGCGACACACTTGGCCTTACAAACCTCTTTTCTAACAATTCATTCAACTGCTTCTTTAACTCAACCAACTCAGATGCCGACATATGATAAGGTGCCATAGATACAGGTCTAGTACCAGGAATTAGATCTATAGAAAACTCCACCTCTCTCTCTGGCGGCACATCTGAAATATCCTCAGGAAACACCTCTGGAAGTTCACACACAACTGGAAACACATCAAGTGCAACTTGACTATCCATTGTCAACGATGCAAACAACCCAAACAACTGAGCTTCCTCCGCCAAAAGTTTCTTCAACTCTTTGGTAGATAAGAAAATCGACTCTTCGTCTTCTTCAAGAGAAGGAAATCTTACCAACTTATGATAACAATCAATATGAACCCGATTAAACTGCAACCAATTCATACCCAGAACCACATCTAAACCCTCCAATGGCAAACACACCAAATCTATCTCAAAATCTTTACCATAAATGGTCAAAGGACAACTTAAACAAACCAACGAAGTAGTTACTGACCCCATTGCTGAAGTATCAATAACCATCTCTCCACCCATCGAAGACAACAAAAGATTCAAACGCTTCGCGGACTCAGACTAAATAAACGAATGAGTCACTCCAGTATCAATAATAGCAACTAAAGGTGTACTATTAATAAAACAAGTACCTCTAATCAGACGGTCTGCACTTGTAGTCTGAATCCCTGCCAATGCAAAAATTTTCCCACCAGCTGGAGCTTGCTTTGGTTTCGGACACTTCGTACTAATATGACCAGCTTCACCACAGTTGAAACACTTCACCAAATTCTTCCTCTTGCACTCAGCTGCAACATGTCCTAAACCTCCACAATTGGAACATTTCTCCAAATTCTTCCTACATTCGAACTGACGATGTCCTAAGTCACCACACCTATAACATCTCAGAGAATTAGACATACCTCCTCCACTTGGACTTTTCTCAAAACTACCTCTTTGTTTACCCTTGTCAGCTGGTGTCACATAAGGACCACCACGAAACGGTTGCTTCCCTTTCCTTTCGTTCACACTCTTATAGTGAGTAGAACGAGCTTTCATATCTTCCTCATAAATCCTACAACAATCCACCAAGTCCGAAAACCTTCTAATCCTTTGATAACCGATCGCCTGCTTAATCTCAGGACGTAATCCGTTCTCAAATTTCACACACTTAGAAAACTCTGCAGTCGCTTCAGCATAATGTGGGTAAAACTGTACAAGTTCCACAAACTTAGCAGTGTAATCAATAACGGATATATTACCTTGTTTCAACTCCAAGAACTCTATTTCCTTCTTTCCCCTAACATCTTCAGGAAAATACTTCCTCAAAAATTCCCTGCCAAACAAAGTCCAAGTAACCTCTTCATCTCCAGCTTCTAACACATGATGCGTGCTAACCCACCAATCATCGACCTCCTCCTGCAACATGTGAGTACCCAGTCTCACCTTATTTTCCTCAGCACAGTCCATTACTCGAAAGATTCTTTCAATCTCTTTAAGCCAAATCTGTGCACCATCAGGATCATGTCTCCCTTTGAAGACAGGCGGTTTGTTCTTCCTGAACTCATCATTCTCACCAGCATTAGGTGCACCCTGCACAGCCCGAGCCATAGCTTGCATAGCAGCAGCCAAAGCAGCATCATTCCTACCAGCCATATTCTGTTCATTTCCAATAACAGCAACTATGGTTAAACAAACAGCTCACCCAAACACAACGACCAACAAGGACTGACACAAATTGACACGGACTGGCTCTGATACCACTTAATGTAACACCCCCAATCTATAACCCCAATTAATAAAAGCGATAAACATTTCATCAGAGTATAATTAAACATTCATGGCATAGACGAAGGTGTCACATCAATTGAGACAAAACACAATAAACCTGCTCATAAAGATATGCAACAATCAGGTAGCAAATAATAGAGGAACTTAGTTCCTACTACCCACAATTCAGATGCAGAATAAAAGCGCAAAATCTGCAACTGAATCTCATATATATATCACATATAAAGTCTGTCTGTCATACACAGATCCATACATATACAATCCAAAAGATATCTATACATATACACATAAATCATAACGATCTCCCCGACTACCCGGTGCTACATATCAGAACTGACCGACAAAAGAATGAAGACCTAAGCGTCACAAAAAGACCTCTAGCATCTAATCTGCAATGCCTCATAGAGCATTCAAAATAACAGAAGGGTGAGAAACACAATCATAATATAATTGCATACAATTATATAATAACACCAAAATACACATGTAATATTCTCACCACAACTTATACCAGAATTCAAACACAAAACAACACAATGCATATCGTCATATATCCATCACCAAGGCATATATAATCAAATAAATGCATTTATCAACAACATATATATATATATATATATATATATATATATATATATATATATATATATATATATATATATATCTCAACTCATCAATTACATTCTCAATTCCACACAAAATCAATCCATTCATGATTTATGCAAATGCAAAGAGACCGACACAACGACTCTATGCAAATGCGGTACCATCCATCCGTCAATCTCATCACTAGTTCACTCAGGAACTGTTGGAACCATCGCTTGTTACTTAGTGTAACTCCCCTTCGGGCAAACGATGTTCCCCGTCGCTTTCGGTCCTCTTGGTATAAGGCTCACGACGTTTATGGATCGCTTTCAGTCCTCTTTGTATAACGCTCACGATCCGATCGCTTTCGGTCCTCTTTGTATAAGGCTCACGATCGTCTATAATCATCGCTTTCAGTCCTCTCGGTATAAGGCTCGCGATGTTATAGCGGATTCCCTCTGGAATCGATTCATCGCTCACACCCCACAAGGGCACACGACATCACAAGAATGTATATCATGATGCTTGGCATACAATGACTCATGACATTCAAATGCACACATATACACATCCATAATCATGCATATATAACCAAATACAACACATTGCATTTTCTTGCCCTTCGGCCACAAACCATCATCACAACATTTCATCACAGACATTTTCATCACACAACAGCACGCAAGTCATACGATATCCATATCAACAGCACATTGCATAATACACCTCAATTACACACAATTACAACGACAAAAGTTGATAAAATGATACTATTCCAAGTTCCCAACATAATTAAATCGGCCAACAATCTCAAAACCATTTTAATAAGAAAGTACATTTTATTAGCTTTTCAACGATACCAAGAATGTTCAAAATGGATAATCGGAGCACAAGTTACGGACTTAAACGGAAAAGACATCGCGAAAAGACAACATTTTGCACCCCTGTTGGCCATACGCGTATTGCCCTGAGCCATACGCGTATTGCCCAAACTCATACGCGTACCATTACGCATTTCAGCAGATGGCCGAGAAAAATGGAACTCATTACGCGTATTTCCTCATTTTGCGCCTCCCGTACGCGTATTGCCCAAGCCAATACGCGTATGGACATGCCTGATACGCGTAACGGCAGACGAAACCCAGAATTTTTCTGCATAATTTTTTTTACGAAAATCACTCAAACTCACTCCAAATTTTCACCTAAACACCAGAAAATTTCCAATAGATAGCACAACAACATATATCTAACATGTATCAACAATAAGGGACCTGAAAACATGCTTTCCGACACAATTTAATCGGATTCTAACAATTTCAACATATTATGGGTTTTTGTTCTACATTCAATTTCAATCCAAAAACAACCAAATACAAACATACATAATCATACACAACTATAATATAATCAAGTTTCGCACCCTTACCCGATTTAATCGTGTTTGAAAAGTCGGTTGATCGATTTTCTTCCTTTCCAAGTTTTTCTCTCTTTTCTTCTTTCTTTCTCTTTTCTTTCCCTTTTCCTTCTTCTCTTTTTCTTTCTCTCTAATTTTCTCTCTTTCTATTTCTATTTACTAACTTAAAGAAAAATAAAGTGAAATGACCAAAATACCCCTACACTCAAATATCTCGCAAACGTTCCCAAAACGCGATAAAACATATTCCCGATGAAAAATAATATATTATCAAATAAAATTCAAAAATAAAATAATATAATAATCAAATAATCAAATCGACTTGATTAAATAAAACTAACTAAAACTGGGGCGTTACAACTCTCCCCCACTTAGAACTTTTCGTCCTCGAAAATATTACCTGAGACGAACAACTCCGGATACGACTCTCGCATCCGACTCTCCAACTCCTAAGTCAAATTGCCCTCAGCAGTGCCTCCCCACGCTACTTTCACAAGCGCAATATCCTTGCCTCTTAACCGCTTCAACTCGCGATCCAAAATTCTCACTGGTAATGCCTCAACCGTAAGGTTCTCCCTTACCTCAACCTCATCCATCGGAATCACATGCGATGGATCCGGAACATACTTCCGAAGATGTGAAACATGGAAAACATCGTGCAAATTCGAAAGATAATTCTAATGTATGCAAGCCGAAAATGTTTATTCTGAGAATGATAATTCTAATGCAACACACATGCTAATCTTGAAGTTTTTATTGAAAAGATATCGCTAAACCCAATGAATGAATCACTTGTTAAGATGCGACATTGATTTTTAATGGAATATAGTATGCACATACAATAACAACAAAGATCTTTTAGTACACCTATTGGGAGTCAGGAACGCTATCTTGTTGAAGTATGCCTTCAGAATAAACCCTGCTTCAATTAGGACTTTTGAGGGTTGTAACATGGTCTGGTTCACGTTTATTTTAGAAAAAAGGATTTAAGGCTCAAAGTTTAGTTGTACCCACCCCTTCTCTGTGCGTTCACCAGTCCTACGTTCATTTAACTTGGCATGAGCGCTCATCTCTCAAAAAGATTTTGTGATGGTAGGAGTGATAGTTAAGGAACCCACGAGGTTTTCGGAGTGACAGTCACCCCTTCTGGCTTTGTGTTTTGAAATCACACGAATTTGTTCTTGCTTGAGGATTTTTGTTTTGTAATCCTTTTCGCTTTTTGCTTTTTTATTCTTTTTCTTTTTCCTCCCTAATTTTTGCCTGAACTGGTTTTTTGTTGATTTTGAAGTCCAGCGGGATGCCCTAACTTTTGCCTAAGTCACATGTCTTCAAGTTATTGACTTAGCGGTTTTCTTTTTTTTTTCTTTCTCTTTTGATTCTTCTTTCGGAACAAATCGCGTGACACTTGTTCATTTGACTTGTTAAAAGGATTGTGACTGCCTCATTTCTTGGTTGGTGAGGGATAACCATTGTGGTTTTATGTAAAAAGGTGATTGGCCCTTAGATGCACACTCCTTTTGAAATTTGAACGCTCGGTAAAATTAACTGACGACTACCCTGCCCCAGGGTTAAATGTGAGGGGTTTTTCATATGAAAAGAAACTCCTACTTCAAGGCCCAAAGGGGTTGACGAGGGTGTATCTCACTTATATCTCCAGTGTTTGAGGATTTGAAACAATGCCTTACATTGTCGGCAAGGTTTTATTCAAAAGCATACTACCAGAAATTTTGCGTTTTTACTTTGTCATCCTCCCTCTATGAGTTTAAGCAAGAAGTTAGTATTGCAATGCAGAGAAAGAAATTTATGAGTGAATACGAATGAATTTCTTCAAGAACAACATACTCATTGTATTATGATTATCATTAAAAAACAAACAAGTTCTTACATGCAAACAATGTTTTAACAAACAATGAAAGATTACAAATGAAAATGCAGTAAAGAAGGCTTATTCCGTCTGGACTTATTGCTTCTGAAGGCGTTTTTCTAGTCTATGTGCTCACTTGGGAAAAGAGGCTTCAATTTATGTGCACACCAACTGTTGTGAACGTGATGACCTTTGATTTGATCAGATCCTGCACCTTGTGCTTGAACACGTTGCAATTATCAATCGAATGCCCGAGTGTTCCTGAGTGGTACTCACGCCTAGCATTCATGTCATAATCTGGAGGAATAGGGTTTGGAACAGGCTTTGCCTCTCTAAGCTGAATCAAAGAACCTTGGAGCAAATGAGCAAGCAGCTGAACGTGAGGAATAGAAATAGGATCAAACATTCTCTCGGGCCTTCTTGGTCTTTGTTTCATTTGTTGCTGATGGTTCTGTTGTAGAGGAGCATAGGGTTGTTGCCATGGAACTGGTTGTTGAGCAGCAACTAGAATAGACACAACATTAGTTTCCCCCTCCTTCCTCTTGGGGGTTCCGGCACTGGTTTTCTCTCCACCTTCGGAGAGACTAGCAACAACTTGAATTTTTCCCATCTTAATACCGCTTTCAACTCTCTCTTCAGCCTTTACCAAATCAGAGAAACCCATAGTGGTACTTCCTACCATCCTGTAGTAGGGTCCCTACAACGTTCTCATAAACATATTGATGAGTCCAAGCCTTTGTGGTTGGCATCAATTTTTGTAAAACTAACTTGTCAGCAAGATGTTGGACAAGATGTCCTAACATGAAGAACTAACTGAAGATCAAGATGTTCGACAAGATGTCCTATCATAATGATTCGACATCTTTGTCAGTTACTTTTCAGTTTTTAATATTTCTATTTAAATTCCAGATTTCAGATTATTCTGGGATTATTTGTTTTTCCTAGGTGGCGCCCAAGATTGAGGAATTAGAGATTCTGATTCTAATTTGAAGATGTTGTTTCTAAGTGTAGATACACTTTAGGAAACATAGGATTGAAGAAACTATTCTAGAGGAAAATAAATTGCAAATTCTGTGGAGCAGAATTGTTGCGTTTCTGAAGCCCAAATCCAGTCTTGTTTATGGTTATAAATAGGAGGGATTTAACCTAGGAAGAGTGTCGGAAAAAAGACATTGTTGCCTAGTGTGATTAGGGTTTGTATTTTGTGAGCCTCTCTTATATTGTGTGAATACTTGAGTTGGACTATTTTATTGAGTTGTAATTGTTCAGTCACTGCTGTGATTGAAAGGGAATTGAGAAGGGTCTCATACCTAGGAGTGCCTTAGGTAGAAATATAGCACGGGTAGTGATTAGGTGACAAGTTGTAAACGGAGGAGTTTAGCTTTGAACTAATACTGCTTAGTGGATTTCATTCATGGCTTGGTAGCCCCCAGACGTAGGTGTTGTTGTTCACCGAACTGGGTTAACAAATCTTGTGTGTTACTTTATTTTCTGCATTCTGCATTCTGCTCTTTATTATCCTTGTGTGTGAAGCAGAGATCAAGTGTCTCGACTTCCTGTTCGACATCTTCATGATCTGCTATACCAGAATTTCAAGTGGTATCAGAGCAAGCATCCTGCTCTGCATCTGGGTGAGATTCAGGGATGATACTTTATGGTTCAATGGATAAATAAGGAGGAATTTTAAATAGCCCACCCATTCTTGATGGTTCCAATTATGAATATTGGAAAGTGCGCATAGTGGCATTCATCAAATCTATGGATTGTAAAGCTTGGAAGTTTGTGGTCAAAGGGTGGGATCCACCAAAGACCAAAGATAAGGATGGGAAGATTACTGATAAGTTGAAACCTGAGGAAGACTGAGATGATGAAGATGATAAGCTTGCTCAGGGTAACTCTAAGGCCTTGAATTCCCTATTCAATGGTGTTGACAAGAACATATTTAGGTTGATTAAGAACTGTATTGTTGCCAAGGATGCGTGGGAAATCTTGAAGACTGCTCATGAAGGAACATCTAGGGTAAAATCTTCAAGACTTCAACTTTTCACTACCAAGTTTGAGAACTTGAGGATGAGAGAGGATGAAAGTATTCAAGACTTTCATATGAACATCATTTACATAGCCAATACCTCAAGTGATCTTGGAGAAACAATTCCTAAAGCTAAGTTAGTTCAGAAAATTTTAAGATTCCTTCCCAAGAAGTTTGACATGAAGGTGGCCGCCATCGAAGAAGCTCAAGATATTAATAAGTTGAAGGTAAATCAAAGAGGATGAGATCATTCAGTTAAGTTGATCAGGATCAAGTGTACTTTGTAGCCTTGTGGATCTGGGGCATTGACATCCGTGAGTATAGAATCAGTAAGTCTAAGGCAAATCCCCAAGCATCAGTTGATTACGGGGCAAATTATTCAAGATCTGGTTGATCAGAAGTGAATCATCTCTAGACTCTACCTACCAGGGGGCATGTCACTCAAAGGTTCTTTTTATCAAGGGTGAATCCCTCTGGTGTTCAATCAACATAAGTTAAGTCGCTTCAACGCTCATTCAAGGGCAAGCTACGTTTGGAGTACATCGAAGCCAACTCATTCCAAGAGTTGGTTAATCAAGGACTAATCCTTTTATAACTCAGGTTCTAGGGCAGGCAATCTCGAGGTCATCGCATGGTACAATTGCTTCCAACTTCCTTTCGAGGGAAATTTCTTCAAAGACTCACCATACTGGGGCAAGTTGAACTACACTAGGGCATAACCTTTCATTATTTTCAGAGCTACTCAAGCAAGTTCTATTTCGTCAGCAATTGTCGAGTTTAAGACGAGGGTCGGGGAATCATGCCATCACCTCATCAGATAACCTTCCTTCTGAAGAAGCTTTACCACCAAGGACCTCTCTTTCATTGCTGGGAATCTTTTTATCCTTGTATTCTGTAGTTGGGTTTCATCCTACAACCTGAATCTGTCAGAACTTTGTAACCTAAATCACTTCGAAACTAGTTCCCATCTGGCCAACCCTTCACTAAATACCAGTTCCCGCCTGGTACATGTCAGCTTTTAATCCAGTTCCCGTCTGGTCACCCATTATTTAACTAGTTCTCATCTGGTAAACACCCTTTCAAAGTCCAGTTCTCGTCTGACAAACCAAAATGTCAGTTCTCGTCTGATAACTTAACCTTTTGTCACCAGTTCTCGTCTGGTGGTATACCCTTTTAATATCAGTTCTCGTCTGGTAGTTCCCCTTCAAAGTCCAATTTCATTGGCAACCAAAAATATAAATCCCTAAAAATCCAATCACCATCAATCTGGCCTCACGCCTAAACCAAAATCCCAACTATATTTGGCACAATCATTCCCAGTGGCTCACATATCTTCACATTCCCCGACATGAGGCTCGTTAGATCTCTCTTCTCCCCAATAGAGTTTCTCTCCGCGACAGATATTGTTGAAGTTTTATTATCCTCAATAGAATAGCGAAACCTCTGATTACTCTCCCCAACAAGAGTTCAGAGGATTGCTTTCCACAGTCAGATTTGTCTATTACTCCCCATCGAGTATTCAGAAGTTAATTGTCCCAGACAGGATAATGTTGCATCTCCAGCAGGACTCTTGTTGGATGTTTCTCCCCTAATATATACTTTACATTCTCCACAGATTCGTGGTGTTTACTTTCCTCATCGGGTCAAGAAGTGTAATTTCGCCAGCGACAGTGTACTCTTATCCCCATCAGGGTAAGGTTAAAGTCATTTCCCCAACAGCAGGTTAAGTTCAATGATATTCCCCGGTAAGTTTGGTATTATTGACTTCAATCCCCAAGCAGAGTTTGGTATTAATTCTCTCGATAGGTAGCTCAAAAGTGGTTGATATCCCCAGCAGATTCCAAGCCCAATTGTTATTGGCACTTTTCCGCATCAGATCTTTAGGTCTTATCTTCAGGAGGTGTTATTCATGGTTTCCAGCGTAGGGGAATTTCATGTTGGGTTTTGTAACACCGCACTTTCCCATTTTATAAAATATAAGAATATTACAGATAAAATCAGAGTTTTCAACTTTTACAAGTAGGATGCTACACCAATAAAATCAACATCAAAACTTCTTTTCATTAAATGAAATAAAACAGCGAAAATAATCATTTCATGAATTCACGGCACACTTGCCAACATACTCCAAAACTCCGCATTAAACTCGTGGTCCTCAAAAATATTGAATTTAAAAGAGATACGTAACAAAATTCATTACAAAATAACAATTAATAAAATCCCCAAAATTCCCATGTTACGTATCAGAGCGACTCCTACGACTCGAACAGGCAACACGCACTTCAAGCAACTCAAGTACCTGGATTATCTGTACTTCCGAAGAAGCACAGACACAACAACAACAAAGGGGTGAGAACTACATTCAAAAATAAACGGTGAATAATACATATTAAGGGTAGTTACTCACAGTCATTCACACAATCATATAATCACAACACACTTGTCATTTTCAATTATCATTCAATCAACATGTAATAACATTGCAATGTGACTCAACAAATGACACAATGCATGTGGTACCAATATCACCAAGGTTCATTCAATCGAACCCGGATAAATCACATACACCCCTACTTGGCAATGATTTATCCCACCACACTCTACATTGGAGTTCAGATGAATCACATACACTCCTCCTGAGCAATGATTCATCACCACCGACACACCATGAATGCGTGACATCAATATGCATATAATTCATGTATAATCATAATCATACAATCCTACGATCCTCCTGATCACAATCAATCCATAACACCACAGAAAACACCTCACACGATATTAATTAGCTAATTAGCAATTAATTCACCAAAATTACTAAATCAATTATTTTTGTCACCCATCCTACATTTCTCAAGGTCTGACCTCTATCCCCAACCTCTCAAACCAAAAGAAACCACTTCGGACGCGAAAACGGGAAAGAAATCGCGAAACGGTAAAATTCTGCACACTCGCTGGCCATACGCGTATTGCCTTGTGCCATACGCGTATTGCCCAGCTCGCTCGCCCAACCATACGTGTATCCTACGCGTACCGCCTCTCCTCCCACCCTGCCATAAGCGTATTGCCCTACCTATTACGCGTATGGGCAGAGACCTGTTTTTCCATCAAATTCCATTTCCAGACCCAATACGCGTATTCCCTCCTCATACGCGTAAGGCCAGACCTCCACATGCGTACCGTTACGCGTATGGGCAGAGGGTCGTGCCAATCCTCCTTTTTGGCCCTCCCATACGCGTAATGACCATAGCCATACGTGTATTGCCTTACCTGTTACGCGTATGGCCAGATCTATTACGCAAATGCAATTTCCCCACACCAGTTTGGGTTCTGCTATGGGATCCTCACTTTTCCACTCCAATTCAGTCCTAAACTTGTTTCTATATCAGGTTTAGGTCCTATTCCTCATCTTACTTCTTTTTACCTATTATTACTAGTCAAAATTATGGTTCTTGGATCTAATTTCGATCACTCAACCTGCACCAAAACTCAGATCTGCAACATTCATATTCATACAGTACCAGCAACACCAAAATATCAAACAATCAGAATCGCAATGATTTAATTCACACAACTTTCATCATAGATTCACATATGCATCACATAATCATAATACAACATACATTTAAACGAATTCCTACGGGGTTAAGGACTCCCCACTACCCCCTTATGATTATACCACCAATATTAAACCCGTTCTCCCCCCTTACCTCGAATTTTCTGATCAAGTTCCTGCAAAATTGATGAAGATTCTAGCCCTAACACCCTTGTTCTTCCTTGTTCCTCTTCCTCTCACTTTGTCTCTTTTCCCAAAATCTGATTATGGCTAATTCTCCAACTAACCCTCACTAATCTCTGCTTAATTACTAAACTGCCCTTAATTCATCCACTAGCCCCTTATCCAATTAATTAAATCAGATTTTTAATTAATAAAAATAATAATAATACTAATAATAATAATAATAATAATAATAATAATAGTAATAACAATAATAATAATAATAATAATAATAATAATAATAATAATAATAATATTCACTTCTATACCACTATAATTGGACATACCCCCATATTAATCTTTATTATCCTATTAACATTACCCCTTCGTACTCAGACACCCCCCCTAAACAAGGCCAAACAATTGAGAATAAAATACGACGATTAAATAATTTAAATTGGGGTGTTACAACTCTCCCCCCCTTAAATTATTTTCGTCCTCGAAAATGTACCTGATGGAAATAGCTCCGGATACGAGTCTCGCATCCTGCTCTCCAGCTCCCAGGTCACACTTCCCCCAACAGCTCCTCCCCAAGCTACTCTCACCAAAGGGATCTCCTTTCCTCTGAGTTGTTTCATCTTGCGATCCTTGATTCTTATCGGCATCGCCTCTACAGTAAGATTATCCCTGATCTGCACCTCATCCCTCGGGATAACATGAGATGGATCAGATACATACTTTCGAAGTTGCAACACATGAAACACGTCATGCAAGTTCGAAAGTTCAGGCGGCAACGCCAACCTATAAGCAACTGCACCAACCCTCTGCAAGGTCTGATACGGTCCAATAAACTTAGGATCCAGTTTCTTTGATTTCAATGCACGTCCAACACCTGTCACTGGGTTGACTCTCAAGAACACGTGGTCACCTTCACTGAATTCCAAGTCTTTCTTCTGATTATCATGATAACTCCTCTGTCTACTCTTAGACGTTTTCATCTTCTCGCGGATCATCTGAATTGTCTCAGTTGTCTGTTGCACAATCTCAGGTCCAAGCACCACATTCTCACCAGTCTCATACCAACACAGAGGTGTCCTACACCTCATACCATACAAAGCTTCGAAAGGTGCCATTTGAATACTCGAATGGTAGTTATTGTTATACGTGAACTCAATCAATGGAAAATGAGTATCCCATGCACCACATTTCTCCAACACACAGGCTCTCAACAAATCTTCCAACGACAGAATAGTCCTCTTTGACTGACCATCGGTCTGCGGATGATAAGCCGAGCTCAACTTCAATTTAGAACCCAAGGCTTCCTGCAGGCTCTTCCAAAATTCCAAAGTAAACCTCGGATCTCTATCCGACACTATGCTCGATGGAACACCATGTAACTTCACAATTATCCTGATATAAATCTCCTCCAGCTTTGACAACGGGAAAATGATGTTAATCGGTATAAAATGTGCAGATTTTGTAAGTCGATCCACCACTACCCAAATAGCATCAAATCCCCTTGCCGTATTTAGCAAACCAGTGACAAAATCCATCGCAATGTTGTCCCATTTCCATTCAGGAATCTCTAACGGTTGCATTAATCCCGAAGGCTTCTGGTGCTCCACTTTGGACTTCTGACATGTCAAACAAGCATAAACAAACTGAGCTATGTCCCTCTTCATGCCAGACCACCAAAATAACTTCTTCAAGTCATGTTACATCTTTGTAGCTCCCGGATGAATACTCAAGCTACTCCGATGACTTTCCTCTAAGATTGCCTTTTTCAATTCCACATTATCCGGTACACAAATTCTGCCCCAGAATCTCAACACACCAACATTATCCACTTTAAAATCACTATCAGGATCGCCCCCTCCGGTAGGCATCAAGTCCACTAATTTCACATCTAGTTCTGATTTTCCTTAATTACATCCAAAAAGTCATTATTCACTTTCAGCATACCCTATCTAATACTCTCCGGTGTAGTTTCACAAACCATACTAAAATCTCTGAATTGTTCAATCAATTCCATTTCCTTCACCATTAATGCAGACATATGAATTGTCTTCCGACTGAGAGCATTTGCTACAACATTAGCTTTTCCCGGATGGTAACTCAAATTAAAATCATAATCTTTCAAGAACTCTAACCACCTCATCTACCTCATATTTAACTCCTTCTGATCAAATAAATATTTTAGACTCTTGTGGTCACTGAATACTTCAAATCTTGATCCATACAAATAATGTCGCCAAATTTTCAATACGAAAACCACTGCAGCTAATTCCAAATCATGAAAAGGATAGTTCCTCTCATGCACCCTCAATTGCCGTGAAGCATATGCCACCACCTTGCCATCTTGCATTAAGACACCGCCTAATCCCATCTTAGACGCATCACAATAAACTACAAAAGGATCATTTGGACTTGGTAGAATTAACACTGGTGCTGTAGTCAAGTTCTTCTTCAGTTCCTCAAAACTTTCCTCACAAGCAGCATCGCAAACAAAAGCTTGATTCTTTCTAGTTAACTGCGTCAACGGTAACGCCAAATTAGAAAACCCTTCAATTAATCTTCTATAGTATCCTGCCAAACCCAAAAAGTTTATAATCTCCGTTGCTGTCTTCGGAGCTTCCCAATGAAGTACTGCACTTATTTTAGATGGATCCACCGCTATACCATCACCAGAAATAACATGACCCAAGAAACTCACAGTCTTCAACCAGAATTCACACTTCGAGAACTTTGCAAACAATTTATTATCTTTCAACACCTGCAATGCGGTTCTCAAGTGTCCTGCATGATCTTCGTCAGACTTAGAATAAATTAGTATGTCATTAATGAATACTACAATAAACTGGTCCAGATAAGAGTGGAAGATATGATTCATATACTCCATAAACACCCCCAGCACATTAGACACTCCGAAAGGCATTACTGCATATTTGTAATGTCCGTAGCGAGTTCTGAAAGCAGTCTTCTGAATATCACCTTCCTTTACTCTAATCTGATGGTAACCCGACCTCAAATTAATTTTGCCGAAAACACGAGCTCCTACCAGCTGATCCATTAAGTCATCAATCCTCAGAAGTGGATACTTATTCTTAATGGTCGCTTTATTCAACTGGCGGTAATCAATGTACAGACGCATACTACCATCCTTCTTTTTCACCAACAACACTGGAGCTCCCCACGGCGACACACTTGGTCTAATAAACTTCTTATCGAGTAATTCTCTGATCTGAGATTTCAACTCTGCCAATTCTGATGCAGACATCCTGTACGGTGCCATAGAGATAGTTCTGGTACCCGGTACAAGATCAATAGTAAATTCAACTTCCCTTGTCGGAGGCAACTTTGAAATGTCATCTGGAAATACTTCAGGAAATTCATTCACCACTGGTAATTCATTAACTCAAGTCTTACTTTCAACATATAACGAGGCAAACACTGCAAACATCTTTGCTTCATCCTCCAACAACATCCTCAACTCCCTGCTAGATAACGAATCCGCCAATACTTCCTCTTCAGGAGTAAAAAACAATAACGTCTTCCTGAAGCAATCAATATAAACTCGGTTAAACTCCAACCAGTTCATTCCCAAAATAACATCAAGATTACCGAGTGGCAAACAAATCAAGTTCACTCTGAAATCTCTACCAAACATAGTCAGCGGACACTTCAAACACACCAAGGAAGTAACCACATAACCAATAGATGGAGTTTCAATTGTCATCCTATGATCTAGAGTAGACGGCACAATCCCTAGTCTCTTCACACAATCAACAGAGATAAACGAGTGGGTTGCACCCGTGTCAATGATAGCAATCAAAGGAATATTGTTGCGGTGAAAATCGGATAACAAATTATTAATTAATTTGCATCACATTTCTTTTACAACCGACTTTGATTTATCCAAAGGAAAGGTTCAAGATCATTAAAAAAACCTAAAGGGGGAGATCTAAGGTTCGGGGGTTGGTTATACTAAGGGAAGGTATTAGCACCCTTAATATCCGTAGTACTCTACGGGAACCTCTTGTTTAAGCTTGTGTTATGTTATGTTTGTTTGCTAAAGGTAAGATATTGATATTGCTAATGACTATGAGGTCAAAGGCTAGGTGGCTATGAGGCCAAGGTGATAATGAGCTATCTATGACTATGAGGTTAATAGAGAGACTTTGTGACTATGAGGTCAATGTTGGAAGGTGACTATGAGGCCAATGGAGAGGGCTATGACTATGAGGTCAAAGTTTTGTTTATGACTATGAGGTCGAAGGTTAAAGATGGCTTTATGACTATGAGGTTAAGAGAGAGAGTCCTATGACTATGAGGTCAAAGGATGGTAAATGAGCTTTCTATGACTATGAGGTCAATAGAGAGACTTTGACTATGAGGTCAAGATTAAGGAAGGGCTATGAGGCCAAAGTTTTAATTATGACTATGAGGTCAATGTTGAATAAATTGCTCTATGAATTATGGGTTCAAGAGGGGTCCTATTGACTATGAGGTCAAAGAAGGGAGGTTGCCTAAGACTATGAGGTCCAAGGTAGTAATGAGCTTTCTATGATCTTGAAATTAATAGAAAGACTTTTCCTTTGGAAGGAAGGGGGGAAATAACTTCTTATAAATAAGAGTTACAAATAGTTGACATATATGTTTAAGAATTCCAACAAAACAGTGAACATTAACATGTGAAATAGAATTCCAGAATAATTAATAGCAAGGATAGATGAGCCACATAGGTACATAGCAAGTATAAAGTTCTTAACTTGAAAATAGAAGCTTTTAAAGTCTTGTAATTTTAGTAACAGAGACTAGGGACATATAAATAGCACTTGCTCAAAGTTTCAAAAAAAAATACAGTAGAGTTTAGTGTAATGAAACATATGGATTTAACAATTCTCAAGACAGTAAGCAAACAACATGTGAAGTATAATAAAAATGTGACAAACTACAGAGTTAACAAGTAGGACAGAAATATTTCTTTCATAGTTTGAATCAATGCACTTAACCAGAAAAATAAAAGTTTGTTCATTACCTGAGAAAAAAGGGGTTGAGTTACACCATGTATTTTTGTATTTTAGAAAAAAAATGATAGTTGATTTTAAAAAGAATTTTCTGAATGAAATAAAATAGATTTATATTTTTATTTGTTGATTTTTTATATAAGAAAAATAAATAACAAAAGAAAAGTAAAAAATTAATAAAGATAAGAGAAAAAAAAGAAAGAAAAAAAAAAGGAAGGGGTGGCGCATGTGTGTGTGTGATGGAGAGTGGCTTGCGCCACCTCCTTGTGTGTGTAATGGTGGCTTGCGCCACCTTGGTGTTAGTGGGGAGGGGTGGCTTGCGCCACCTCCTGTGTATGAGGGAAGGGTGGCGTGCGCCACCCTGTGCTATTTTTTTTTTTAATATTTTGTGCAGGGGGTGGCGGGCGCCACCCGGTGTGTGTTATTCTATTTTATTTTATTTTTTATTTTTTGTTCATAAAATGACGGACGCCATCATCACTGTGGCGAGCAAAACCAATCTAATTTTTTTCTTTTTCAAAGCATGATTCAAACACACAAAATAACTCATAACCACATATTAAGAACATTATTTCCAGTAGCATGAATATAACAGCATACACCATCGCGAATATTATTTCCAGCAGCATAACAGTATAACAGCATACATTATCATGCATATTATTTCCAGCAACATACCA
Organism: Lathyrus tuberosus; assembly: GCA_022829125.1. NCBI lineage: Eukaryota > Viridiplantae > Streptophyta > Magnoliopsida > Fabales > Fabaceae > Lathyrus > Lathyrus tuberosus. Next base: position 2,492,597 of record JALAZF010000118.1, on the reverse strand, counting down.
ACAAACTTACATACGAAACATGAATATCATTTCCAGCAACATACCAACAAACTCACATACGAATCATGAGCAGCACAACAGTATAATAGCATGCACTAAAATGAAATGGTATAGCATCTAAAAAGGAGAAGCAGAAAGCGTGTTACCTAGTAGAGTAAGTCTACTGCTTCTTCAACTATGAGTTCTGGAAATAGCAAGCTTCCTCCTCTCCTCCTTCAACTACCAAGAACAGGATGTGTGAACGCTTTGGTGTTGTTTTTGTAGGAAATGTTTTGCAGTGTTTTACTAAGTAATAAAAGTAGAGAGTTTCTTGCAAGTTTGAGGATGACTTGCAAGAGTGAGGACGTATGAATTTTTGAGAGAGTTTCTGAGTGTTTAGTGGGTTTTTTTCTGTGTGTTGAGCAAGGAGGGAATGAGCTCCTTTTATAGGCAGAACAAGTTGGTTTGAGTATTGAAGACACAGTGGGTAAAAGCAATATCCGTTGGGGATAAAATTAGGGTTTGCAAGGACTGCTGGGTAAAGAATTAGGGTTTGCAAGGATATTTTTCAAACTTGGTCGTCCATAAAATCTCAGAGAAGCAGGAGGCAGCTTTTTCATTTTCACAAACTCATGTATTACTGCATGCTTCCTTTTTGTGGTGTCATAGGAGAGTGAGCTCAAACAGGCAAGTGTTAGGGACAAGCCAAAGGTGAAAATCAACGGTAACTTTTGAAACCAATGTTCACTCACGGTAACACAAAAGTAAGAAAGAAATAAAAGGAAAAGAAAATAAATTTTTGAAAAAAGAAACTAATACGGTAGAATAATTGGAATGAGCTTAAATGAAAGAAAATGAAATCTCTATATTTAAATGACATTTTTGCTAGAGAAAAAATAAGTGAGAGCTAAATAAATAAAGTAAGAATAAAACCTAAATTTAAAAGCAAACTTAAATAAAATTAAAATTATAAATGGACTAAAATTGATAAAAATTAAACTAGTTAAATTAAAGTAAATTTAATTAACTTAACAAAAATATAGATGAAGCTAAATGATTCAAGATAACTATTTTTAAAAGAAAATTCAAAATACCTATGGAATAATAAAAAAATCGGCTAAAATGCATCGATGAAAAATTTAGCTAAAAAAGTAAAGATAGCAAATTAAAAAATGATATGCAACTGAAACAAACGAATCTAAGGGTAAAATTTGGGGTACAACAAATATCATTAATAAAACAAGTACCTTTGATGGAACGCACCTCATCGGTGGATTGGGCTCCCACCAAGGCTAACACTTTTCCACTAGCCTGAGCTTTCTTTGGCTTCTCGCAGTGAGTGCTGATGTGACCCTTTTCTCCACAGTTATAACAGGTAGGCATAGTGACTTTACAATCAGCTATAACATGACCTGGTCGACCACACTTGAAACACTTCTTCACCTCATTTGAACAGTTATTAGCATGGTGACCCGCGCCACCACATCTGAAACACTTGAGAGTAACAGAACCTACTCCTTTCTCCTTTGGTTCCTTCCCCACATCAGTTTTCTGTTTCCCCTTATCAGCTGGAGCACTGTAAGGAGTACCTCCAAACGTCTGCTTACCCTTCTTCTCATTCACAACCTTGTAATGATCAATTCTGGCTCTGTTATCGTTGTCATAGATTCTGCTTCTGCTTACCAGTTCTGGATAATTTCTTATTTTCTGACAAGCAATGCCCAGTTTGATCTCGGGGCGTAGCCCATTCTCAAACTTCAAGCACTTCGAAGTCATAGCTTCTTCAGTATTGTAATGAGCACAATACTGTACCAATTCCTCAAATCGGGCAGCATATTCAGCAACTGTCTTATCACCCTGTTTCAGCTCCAGAAATTCAACTTCCTTTACACTACGAATATCTTCCGAAAAATACTTTTCCAGAAACTCAGCTTGAAACATTGTCCAAGTAATCTCAGTACCCGCAGCTTCCAATCTCTGACGGCTATTGTCCCACCAGACCTCAGCCTCCCCTTCCAACATATGAGTACCAAACTGTACCTTCTGAGCATCACTGCATTCCATGGTCCTGAAGATCTTCTCCACAGCCTTCAGCCATTTCTGTGCAGCCTCTAGATCCAAAATACCTCCCTCATATGTAGGCGGCTTAATGCTCTGGAACTGTGCTAAGTCACGAAACTGAGCACCCCCAGCCTGATTGTTGTTCTCTACAGCTTGTACCATGGCTTGCATAGCAGCAGCAAGAGCAACATCATTCGTTCCTGCCATACTGGTCAACAATCAACATACAGTCAGAACACACAATCGACTCCAATTCTAAGGACAGACTCAACTACTACACCTGGCCAGACGGACCGACCTGCTTTGATACCAATTGTAACACCCCACTTTCCCATTTTATAAAATATAAGAATATTACAGATAAAATCAGATTTTTCAACTCTTACAAGTAGGATGCTACACCAATAAAATCAACATCAAAACTTCTTTTCATTAAATGAAATAAAACAGCGGAAATAATCATTTCATGAATTCACGGCACACTTGCCAACATACTCCAAAACTCCACATTAAACTCGTGGTCCTCAAAAATATTGAATTTAAAAGAGATACGTAACAAAATTCATTACAAAATAACAATTAATAAAATCCCCAAAATTCCCGTGTTACGTATCAGAGTGACTCCTACAACTCGAACAGGCAACACGCACTCCAAGCAACTCAAGTACCTGGATTATCTGTACTTCTGAAGAAGCACATACACAACAACAACAAAGGGGTGAGAACTACATTCAATAATAAACGGTGAATAATACATATTAAAGGTAGTTACTCATAGTCATTCACATAATCACGACACACTTATCATTTTCAATTATCATTCAATCAACATGTAATAACAATGCAATGTGACTCAACAAATGCCACAATGCATGTGGTACCAATATCACCAAGGTTCATTCAATCGAACCCGGATAAATTACATACACCCCTACTTGGCAATGATTTGTCCCACCACACTCCACATTGGAGTTCGGATGAATCACATACACTCCTCCTTGTAATACCCCAAATTTTGACCACTTAGATTTTCCATCATTGTGAAAATCATCATCACAATATGGATGTACCTTTATGCTTCATCAGTCTCCCCAAAGATGGGTGAGCATCCAATACAATCAAAATTAGGGTTTCAAGCCCTCTCTGAGCTTTAGACAAAGGATCAATCAAGAAATGACATGATCTTCAACTTGTCTAATCTCTCAAACATCCACAATGGATCAAAAAGGACTCCCACTTCAATGATTAAGCACAAGGCTGCTCCCTTCTAGGTGGATCAAGTCTCAAGATCGACAGTGTCACCAAATTAGGGCTTTGGTCAACCAGGGCCTCCAGATGGAAATTTTCATCTGGGCATAAGGCAATGATCCAAAACATGACCTAATATACTTCATGGAACCTCATGAACCCATGCATCAAGTCAATTTTGCCTCAGGGGATGCATTCATCAAAAATCAGGAATTAGGGTTTCTTGACCTAATTTACCCCTAAGTTGACTTTTGGGACAAACCATGAGCCAAGACCTCAAGACATGATTTGAGGGTCTCTAATACACCATATTGATCCATTTGGAACAATGGATTGATCCAAGAAGCTTGAGCAACAAGTTTCATTTTCATCTGCACCACAATTAGGGTTTTAAGGGAAAAGTCAATTGTAACTTTGACTTTTGACCAAGACATGCTCCCAAACCCTAATACATGATTGAATATACCCTATGACACCCATGGAACATGTCCATCAAGTTTGATTTAGGTCAAGGACATGATTTCCTGAAGAATTGCACAGTTTGGAATTCATCTGATAAAAAGTCAACTGTGCACAAAAGTCAACTTTGACTTTTTGAGATTTTTCACCAAAATGGATTTTTAACCCTAAAATGATGTTAATGTATGATTTGAATCATCATTCATCAAGAAAAATCAAGAAAAGTGAGATAACTTGTAAAAGGGGTAACCATAAAACTTAGAAATTTTTATAAGTTAAAAATAAAGTGGCAAAGGTACCAACTTTGGAGGACCATAACTCCTAAACCACAAGGCCAATTTTTTCCATCCAAAGCTTGATTTGTAGATCTCACTGCCCTCTACAAAAACTTCAACTAGGCATAACTCCAATTCCTTATGGATTTTGAGCTATGAGTGAGCCAAAGTGGCTGAAAATGTGAAAAAATACCATTTTCCAACACTTAGAAAAATTCTGCCTAAAACAGAATTTTGTTGAAACACCAAAACTTGTGGGATTTTTGCACATAGATGCAAGTTGAATCAGTCCCAAAGTTAAACATCAATGTTGTTGCATATGTTGCTAAGAATTCAAAGGGCTCAACAGCATGAATTGATTCAACTCAAGCCATGAGAAATCCATGCCCAAAGTCATGCTGCTGCAAGCTGTTTTGGAAAAATCAGTTTGCATGTTTGCTTATCTCACACGATTTTGAGCCAAAGACTGAGGATCAGCATGCCACTTGTGTTCAAGCCAATCACATTGCATCTAATCCAACTGATAAATCTGAGTCAAAAAGCCAAAGAACCTTCCAACTTGAAATTCATCCACTTTGGCACTTTTTGCCTTGAATTAAAAATGCATTTATGTGGAATAGTGCATTGTCAAGATTCTCACTCTCCTCAGTCAAGTTCTCTGATTAAACAACATTAAAAACATCTGAAGAATGTGATTTCAGTCAAGGCATAGCTGATCTATTTGGAGCAGCTGTTATGCCTAGTGCAAGAGGCATTTATGCCAAGCCAATCCAAGCAAATGTGATCTGATCCAGCTGCCATTCACTATTCCTCCAAGACAAGAGTTGATCACCTATAAATAGAGGTCTCAATGGATCACTCAACCCACCCTAAAGCCAGTTACAGCACTGCTTTCTCTCATTCTTTCTTGAACTTCAAGTTTTCTTGTTTTTGAGTAACCACTATCGGGTTTTGAGTTGCAGCCATAAGCAATCAATTCCAATTGCTCAAACACATCACATATGATGTATTTGAGGTGTCCAAGTGCTTAAACAACATCTGTAACACTCCCAGCTCAAAATCACTCTTCAACCAAGCCATTTTGCTTCAGTTTTGCAGGTGGAGGTCTCCAGCTTGATCCAGAGAATTTCAAAGTTTTCCAAAGCTTGCAACACACTCCATAACATCCATTGAAGCTGTAGGGATCATCAATTCACGACTGGAACACCATCTGGGCAAAGTTCCATTTTAACTTGCATCAAGGTGAGCTTCAAACTCAAACTCCATGATCCATGCATATTTCCTCGCATGATAATTTTGCCATTTGATTACCATCATATGCTGATTGTTTTGCCTCAATAAATTTGATCATAGACCTCATAACCATGCTTGCATGATTGCTTTTGCAAATTAGGGTTCATCTGTGTTCATCATGATTATTTCACTCCACACTGAAAATGAATAAAATTGGGTATTGCCATCTTGTTCCTTGTGAAAAAACGCACGAGTTTGGTGTTTGAATCATGTCCAATGGTTGAGAGATGAGTGAGATAGGGTACTTCATGCACGAGCTCGGGGAAGGAGATGGCCATGGCGCCATTTTCAGAAAACCAACCAAGTTCTCTATATAATTTTCACTTGCCATATATTTAATGAATTGGCATTGCGCCCCAGCGGTTCATCAGCTGGTTTTGTGAGTATTAGCAAGCGAGAGGTCTGGGGTTCGAATCCCCCTCGCCCCAGACTTCTTTTTATCACTTTTTTATTTTATTATTTTTCATACTATTATTTTTAATGATTTGAAAAATTAATAACTCCTTCAATTTTTATCATTTTTGATTGGTTCTTTTTGCAATAATTCACAAAAATGTTAAAATATTTTATTTTACCAAAAAAATCCCAAAAATATTATTTATTTTATATAATTGATATTTTTGCAAAGAATTAATATTTTAATTGTTTTTAACATTTGAAATATTATTTCCACAATGATTTTGCAACTTTTAATGCTTTCTATTTGTTTTGTAGGTCAATACTTAATTTTTGAAGCATTAATCCAAGATCACAATTTGTTTCCCATGTGTAAAACAATTTTTGATCAATTTAATTGAATTTTTATTCAATTAAACACATTTTTTGGAAACAAATTAGGGTTTTGGATTAATTCAACCCTCATAAATCATTTTCAAAACACTTTGGGCCTCTTGAGAGAGTGTAAGACCCATCCTCCCTTGTACAAAAACTTTTTGGGCCTCATCCATTGTATAAGTCCCTCTGTACAAGTAAACGGCGCGATCGTCGCCTTTTTTAAATAAACCTGGGCCTACCCTCGAGTAGTAAGACCCATTTCTTTTTTCTTAAAACATTTTGGGCCTCTATTAAAGTGTAAGACCCAATCTCCCTTTTAACCAAAACATATTTTGGGCCTCACTTATTGTATAAGTCCCTCTGCGTTAAAAAGAAAACCTCGGCGCGATCGCCATTTTTAAACGAAAAATCATTTGGGCCTACCCTCGTGTTATAAGCCCCACTCTTTTTCTTTAAACCTTTTTGGGCCTCTTGAGAGAGTGTAAGACCCATCCCTTTGTACAGAAAACCTTTTTGGGCCCCAGTCACTTGTATAAGTCCCTCTGTACAAATTCAAACAGTGCGCTCACTGATAAAACCCTGGGCCTCTCCTTGAGCTGTAAGCCCCAAATCTTTCTTTTTCAAAGCACTTTCTCCTTTGATTTTGAATATATTGTTGTTTTCAATCTTTCTTTGTTGAACAACTAACCAAACAGCATGGAAGCACTACAACCGAGTAAGTGGTTATCGCTTTCATTTACTGCTTTCATATTATAAACTGTATTGTGGGGCTGCTCACTGTAAGTCTCCTTTCATAAACTCATATCTACTGTGTAATAATAGTATAGATATTTTGAGTTTCCCCGGCAACTACGTCTAGAACTAGGTGACGCCGTTTCACTTATTCGTAGAAATAGACGCCTAGATCCCTAATAGGAGCACCAGATACAGTCTTCCCTTCAGCTGTCCTCCTTAGGAATTGTTAAGGAACTCTATTCCCAAAGATGAATGTATTCTCTGTGAATGGCATCTTTGAGTTTCTTCCAAATTCTCGAACTTTCCTAACTTGATCAATTCCTTGTGGATAGCTTGCCTTGAATGTCTCGGGGTTTGGGTACCCACTACGGTCATAATCTTGGACCTTAACTAAGGAACCCTCTTTAAAAGCTAAAAGTCACTGGATAGTAAACCTCGCATGTTTACCAGTGGTTTTCATCTTTAAAAGAGTTATCTCTCCTAATGGAAAGGAGATGATAGACCCACGGGCTTCTTAAAAGCATCGGCCTCCTCTTGGGCATTATTCAAGGACCCTACGGCTTCTTAGAAGTATTCACAGCCTCCTCTTAGGCTTCGTATAATGATCTCTTCCTCCGGGAATGATAGCCTCCTCTTGGGCTTCGTACAAGGACCCGTCGGCTTCTTAAAAGATTCCAGCCTCCTCTTGGGCTTCGTACAAATTGTCCCGACGACCTCCTAGAGGTATAGGAACAGAACCTAGTCATCCTCATAGAACAGTCCTTTCATAGAGTCTACTACTGTTTCTCGAAGCATAGTACAAAAGATAAAACTCTAGACTTGGACAGTCTAACTTCCTTGAGTCTCAAAGACATTCTCAAGCACCCTTCGTTAAATAGGAAGGAAACCCGCAGACTCGGATAGTCTCAATACCCTTTGGATTTCCCGTTTCCTCAAAGAAAAGGAAATATCCCTGATCCTCAAATTAAATCCCTGTGTACAGTGTTACTCATATAAGAACTGATTTTCTCTTTTAAATCAGTATATTGGATCTGTCACTCAACTAAAACAGTTACAATAGCCTCCATCTCGGGCTTCATACGAGATACCAAAATTCTCCCCAGTGGAGTCAAAACAACCTTTTAGCCTCTCTCTCAGGCTTTGTATGAGACACAAAAGATTCCCTCGTAGAGTCAATCACCCCTTTTTTTGCCTCCATCTCGGGCCTCGTACGAGATATAAATCCCTTAACCAAGAGTCGAACTCTTTGCTAGCCTCCTCTTAGGCTTTGTATAACGATATGCCCCGCTGGGTCAAAAACTTTTAGCCTCTCTCTCGGGCTTTGTACGAGACACAAAATAGCCTCCTCTTAGGCTTTGTATAATGATTTTCCTAGCGGAAATTAGCCTCCTCTTAGGCTTTGTATAAGAAAACCACTGGTTGATCCGATCAACCTTTTAGCATCAAAGTTGTGCCTCGTTCACAGTACACAAACATCAACAACTCCTTTCCCTTCATATAATCGCTGTAAATGGCAAGCCTCTGGATCATCTATATCCATGCCACTGTCCCTCTTTTAGCATGAGAAATTCCTAAGGAAAGATGGCATTGCTCTACACTGAGTTAAAGTCTTCTCCTTCAGGTTAAAACCCTTTCTTCGGAAATTATGGCATTGCTCGGATCCGCGTATCCCAGTTAAAGTAATTCTCCTTCTCCCCTCTTTAGAGATGACAAATTCTCTCTAAAGTCGAGGTCTTTTAGCTTCACATCTTGGGCTTTGAACAAGATACAAATCACCTTTCGCTTCACGTCTTGGGCTTTGAACAAGACACCAAAAACCAATTTACTCCCATAGAATAGGAGGAACTACGAACGCTCTGATTTCCTTGTTTCGGTAAACGGGAATACGTAGGCATAAGATCGAAAGAAAAGATCTTAGCGAGCGCACTCAACAAAAAACCCAAATCCCATATCTCCATCAATTAAAAGCAGTAATTCAAAAGCATCAGTCCTAACATCCTAATCCTTATTCCCCGCCAGAAACCCTTTGCCTAGAAAAAAGAAAGAAAGAACCGTATTGGCGAAATACGAATAACCAGTACAAAGGCCCCCCCACATTGATAGCATCCGTAACCTAACAGACCGCTGTTTAAACTCAGTATGCAAGCAGGGTTAATTGGAGACATCTATTTCCCTTCCTTATTCAGCTCACAATAGGATAAAAAATGAATCGACCTGTAGTTTTAAGCTCAACCGCAGAGAGCGACCAGCGCTTAAGAACCGCGTCCAAAATCGCTCGCTACAGAAAAGTGGCGCCCACCGTGGGGCCGTTCAAAGTTAGATCTAGGCACGGTCGTCCCCATTTTTCACAGAAAAGTGGCGCCCACCGTGAGGCTTTTCTTTCTTTCTTACAATTTAAACCTTGGGTAAGTCATTTTCATGGCGGTGGCCGCCAACAGAAAAGTGGCGCCCACCGTGGGGCCCGATCCTTTCTTTCTACTTCTCTTGTGTGAAAAATTACACAAATGGCGACTCTGCTAGGGAGTCTCCTTTTCTGCCTTAGGGCATCATCCCTGTTTTCTACAGAAAATGGGAACTCTACCGAAGAGAAAGATTGACCTATGCTGGTCCATCTCTTAGGCAGGGAACCACAGATTGGGGCTTCCGCCGGGGAACCCATTTCTGTCAGGAACTTAAGATTCATAGCTTTATAAGTCTAGGATGATTAGGACAAATATATATACTGCTTTTCCTAATTGCTATACGTGTTTATTTTTCTGCTAATGGGAATGCGTGTGATGCCGCATGTGGTGAGATTGAGTATACACTTAAGAAAAGCCAACCTTTTTCGTAGTGCGGAAGCTATCGGAAATAGCTGTTACGCGATACTACCCTCATTAGAGGCTGGTGATCTATTCTCGGTGAATAGCACTTACTCTAAGATTGCACACAACTCGCTGGCGATCCGCTTGTTGTTTTGCTTTCCTGGGAGGAGCTGATGATAATGAGTACAGGTACAAAAATCACCCTAGTATAAACCGTTGGGGATGGGTAGAGCCTTGACTTCGTGACAACGACCCTCTGACCCCATGTTTTTTCTATGTTTTTGTATGCTGCATTCATGCATTCATTTAATAAAACATTAAAACATTCAAAAAAATTTTCTCTTCTAGTCTCTCTATTTTTCAAATTAAACTAAGACTGTGATTGCAAATATCAGAGAAAAAGATTGCATTAATGGATTTCGGTAGAAGGAGAACTCACCAGTATACCTTCAAGGTTCCAAAACTAGGGGATTTGAGAAAGTTAGCAAGGATGATCGTTAACCCAGAGGCTTTCAGAGCCAAGCACGGTGGTTTGCTACCACTGTTAAGAGTCCATGTGATTAAGGGGATCATGGACGCGCTCATTCAGTTCTACGATCCGGTTTATCATTGTTTCACATTCCCGGATTACCAGCTGGCACCAACGCTGGAGGAGTATTCTCATCTGAATGATTTACATATCACAGATCGAGCTCCATTTTCTGGACTGGAAGAAATTCCAAAGAATCAGACTATTGCAAGAGCAATTCATTTGGACGAGTCTGAGGTCAGGACTCACATGATTACTATGGGTGGCATCCAAGGTTTGCCAGCCCAGTTCCTAACCAAGAAAGCTCTGTACTTCACTAGTATAGGGAACGGGACTGCTTTTGAAAGCATCTTTGTCTTGCTCACCTACGGGTTATTTTTGTTTTCCAACATCAATAACTTCGTCGATATCAACGCTATTAAGGTTTTTCTCATTGGAAACCCTGTGCCGACTTTGCTCGCAGATGCGTATCATTCTGTACACTTAGGAAATTTGTACAGCGGAGGGGAGATCACATGCTGTGTACCTTTGCTTTACAAGTGGTTTATCTCTCACTTGCCCAAGTCTGCCGCTTTTTGGGATTGCAAGAGTGTCTTACGTTGGTCGCAGAAGATCATGTCCCTCACCAATTCTGATATAGATTGGTGTAATAGGATTTATGAGGGAATTAGAGTCATTGACCGTTGTGGAAACTTCCCCAGCGTACCCCTCATAGGAACTAAAGGAGGAATCAACTATCATCTGATATTAGTTCTTCGTCAATTTGGATACCCGATGAGACACATCCCACTGGGTGTTTATCTGGAAGGTCTTTTCTTCAAAGAAGGAGAAAACGACAGAGCACTAAAGATAGAAATAGTGCAAGCTTGGAAACATGTTCATAAGAAAGGACGAGAGTCTCTGGGAAAACCGGACTGTGTCTCGGTGGAGCCTTATCTCCATTGGGTACAAACTAGAGCTCTCAAGCTAAAGATGCCTTATCCTCGTTACGGAATTCTTCCGCCGAGGGAAACTGTCATGTACTTCATGACGGAAACTGAAAAACTTCAGGTTACTCTCAACAAAGTTCAAAAGGAAAGAAGGTCTTGGAAGAACAAGTACCGCACCCTCGACGTAGAGTGTATCCAAATACAGCAATTACTGAAAGAGAAAGATGCTCTGATTGAAATTTTGGAGCAGCATGCTGTTGAGAATCAAGATGACCAAAGGAATTTGCTCACTCCTTTCACCTGGCAAGGGAATGACAACCCGACAACGGCCCAAGCGCCCCGGTCAAAGAAAAGGAAAGTACCAGAGTCAGCACCCGGTTTCTCCTCAGAGAGGACTCGGGACCCATTAGTTTAGGTTTCTGTTTCTGCACTTTGTAATCTACTGTATTTCCATTTCTGTAATCCTTTGAATTTCAATAAAAAGGGGTTTCCCCACTGTTTGATATTTGCAATCTAATTGTCGAAATTTATTTTAATTAAACCTAAAAACAATTAATATAATCATTGCATTCATCATTCTCACATCGCGTATTCTCCTTACCTACGAATCTCACGTTTGTGTCTCGATTCTAGAGTCAAACTGTCTCATTCGTATAATACTCGGGCCAATCGTCAGAAAAAGATGGATGATCTTGAGGAAGAAAACAGAGAGTTGAAAGAAGAGATCGACACTCTGAGAGAGGATATGAGAAAGCTTCGTAACGACATGCAAGCCATGGCAGAAGCTCAGCTACAAAGAACTGTGATCTCAGAGATCACCTCAACGCCCATCATAGAAAAGTATGATCCTAGGTATCAGATACCGAAAGATCGTCCTTGGGGCATGCCTGTTAACTATATCCCGGAAGGATATGTTCCGCCGATCACTGAAGATCAGGGAATCGCAACAGAAGCCGCTGGGCCTGAAGGTTACAAACTTCGGGAAAGCGAAGATGCCAGGGGCATACTCAAGACTCCTGAAGGTTACAAACTTCGGGAGGCACCAAGACTTACTGCCGTAGTCACGGTACCACCCCCTGTGGTGCACACTGTCCCGGAAGGACAGATTCCACCAACACCTTCTGGTAAGAAGGAAACTATGTTTGACAGAATGGAGGAATTCCAGGAACAGTTCTTGGAAATGCAGAAAGAGCTGCAAGCCATTCGCGGTCAGGATCTATTTGGAAAGGACGCCGCAGACCTCTGCTTGGTCCCAAATGTAAAAGTCCCGCACAAGTTCCAAGTGCCCGACTTTGAAAAATACAAGGGTAACTCTTGCCCTCAGAGCCATCTGGTGATGTACGCTCGGCGGATGTCAGCTCAGACAGAGAATCAGGACTTGCTGATTCACTACTTCCAGGATAGTTTGACCAGTGCCGCACTCAAATGGTACATGGGTTTAAACCGTACTACGATCAGTACATTCAGAGATCTTGGTACTACCTTCGTCCAACAATACAAGTACAATTTGGACATGGCACCCGACAGAGATCAACTCAGATCGATGTCGCAAAAGGACAAGGAAACCTTTAAGGAGTATGCTCAAAGGTGGCGTGAAATTGCCGCTCAAATTTGTCCACCTCTTGAGGAAAAAGAGATGACAAAGATCTTCTTAAAGACCTTAAGCTCATTTTACTATGACCGAATGGTTGCCAGTGCACCCAGTGATTTCACCGAAATGGTCGGCATGGGTGTACGTCTTGAGGAAGCCGTCCGAGAAGGACGTTTGGTAAAAGACACTGGATCAACGAGCGGTACTAAAAAATACGGTAGTGCTCTCCCTAAGAAAAAAGAGCAAGATATTGGGAATATCTCTCTCGGAAAGCAAAGGCGACGTTATCAGCCAGTAGCAGCTGTTACTCCTGCTATCGGCCCCGCGCCCGTTCCTATGTATCAACCTCAGGTTGCGCAGAGCCAGCCTGATCAACAAAGGACACAACAGCCTCTTCAGTAGGCTCATCCTCCATATAACAACAACCGTACAACACGGCCACCGGGATTTGATCCTATACCCGTAACGTACGCAGAGCTGTTTCCGTTACTACTGCCTAAGGGGCACATCCAGACTAAGTCTCCTCTTATAGTACCGGAAAATCCGCCTTTTTGGTTTAAAGCGGATCAAACATGCCCTTATCATCAAGGAGGTTCAGGGCATAACATTGAGACTTGTCTCAATTTCAAATCCGACGTGCAAAAGCTTGTTAGGAGCGGGCTCTTATCTTTCAAGGATACGAATCCTAATGTCCTTACGAACCCGCTGCCTCCACATGAGAAGGCTGCAGTCAATCTGATTGAGAAAGAGACTAACAATGTCTATCAAATTCACGATGTACTCTTATTGGGGACCAATCTGGTCAAGATGCATTGTAGACAGAGTGGATATGGCCATGTGCCACCTCATAACTATCACCAGTGTGATATCTGCTCTAAAGATAACCAAGGATGTTCTGTGGTGTAAGCAGCTCTGCAGGAACAGATGGATCTCGGATGGATCCAAGAGCACCGAGTTCGTGGAGTTAACATGGTCTCTACGAATTCTAACGTCATTCAAAACCACGACATCCGTGTGATGAATGTCAACTTGGTGGCGATGCACTCAAGGCAAAGCCAGTATCATAATCTGCCGCGGCACGATTACAGTTCATGTATGATTTGCTCGGTAAACAAACAAGGATGCTCTTTCATACAAGAGGCCCTCCAGCGTCAGATGGATCTTGGATGGATCCAAGACTACCATGATAGGAACTCCTATCAAATCAACATGGTTCAGATCTTTGACATTCGCGTGATGAATACCAACCTGGTAGAGTTACATGCTGAGCATGTCCGACTCGGATTCTTAATATCACATGACTATCAAAGCTGTAAAGCGGGTTGCGAAAACGATCGAGGTTGTACCCTTGTCCAGGAGGCACTTCAGCACTTGTTAAATCATTGGTGGATGCCAATCTATATAGACGAAGATACTCAGCAGATTAGTATCAATAACAGGAATCCTACTCGTCGTCAAAGTCAGGATGTCCGATCAATGGAAGATAACCTAGTGAGGTTGCATTGCATTCAAAGTAGGCGTGGCCAGGTGCCACCACACAACTATGATAGTTGTAGCGTCTGTTCGGAAAGTAACCAAGGGTGTTACCTTGTGAGAGCATCTCTTCAGGGTCAGATCGATCACGGAGAAATTCATCCATATCCAGGTTCAGGACCTATCATTTGGTCGCCGAACTACCTTGCCGAGCAAGTTGAGGATGTTGTCACGATCTTTGGTCATCACCAGATCAAGGATGTTTTTGCCATCATTCCTCTACTTGACGAATCTAGAGTTCCCAACCGGGAACGGATCGAGGTTACTTATGATGGTTAGAAAAATCAGAAGGTTCCCATAGTCATCTATCTACCGGGGCCATTACCGTATGAATCAGCTAAGGCGATCCCTTACAAATACGGTGCAACAATAATCGAGAATGGAAAGGAAATTCCATTACCCTCCGTCGTGAATATTGCAGACATCAGTCGTGTAACACGGAGCGGTCGAATCTTCAACCGAGGGGTTGGAGAATCCAACAAAGAAAAGGAACTTCAGGCAGAAATTCCTGATCCACCAGTCGGTCAATCTGGTAATCCCGACTGTTCAAAAGACAAAGATGAGATGCTAAAGCTCATCCAAAGGAGTGAATATAACATTGTTGATCAACTGTTACTCAGTTCAGAAGCCCACAGGGAGGCTCTACAGAAAGTCTTGGAGCAAGCCTTTGTGGAACAGGATGTAACAATCAGACAATTTGATAGCATTGTCTCTAACATCACTTCCTGCAATAATTTGGGATTTAGTGATGAGGAATTACCTGAAGAAGGTCGTCGTCATAACATGGCGCTCAACATTACGGTTAACTGCCAGGGCGATGCTTTAGCCAACGTACTGGTAGACACAGGGTCAGCCCTGAATGTTATGCCGAAGTCCACTTTGATACAATTATCATTTAAGGGCCCTCCGATGAGAGTCAGCGAGGTCATCGTCAAAGCATTCGACGGATCCAGAAAAACAGTTATCGGCGAAGTGGATCTTCCCATAACTATTGGTCCTCACACTTTCCAAGTCACTTTCCAGGTCATGGACATCTGGGCAACATATAGTTGTTTATTAGGAAGACCTTGGATACATCAGGCTGGAGCGGTCACTTCGACCCTCCACCAAAAGCTAAAGTTCGTCCAGAACGATCAACTTGTCACGGTTTGTGGGGAACAAGCCTTGCTCGTGAGTAACTTATCATCATCTACTTGTGTGGAACCCGAGGAGGTTATTGGAACTCAGTTCCAAGCACTATCGGTGAGAAAGAACGATCAATTCAAAGAAGGAACTTCAATTTCTTCATGCAAAGATGCTATCAAAGCGGTCGAGAGTACCGATACGACAGGATGGGGACGGCTTGTCATTCCTATTGACAATAAAACAAAGAAGGGTCTTGGTTTTTCTGTAACCTGTACCCAGACGGCCGCCAACGATGAAAGTCTTCATCCCCTTCAAAACTTCTTCCACAGTGGAGGTTTTCTTCACCCAGTGTCTCAGACAGTTCATGCTATCAATGAGGAAGATCCCTCTGACACAGATGAAGAATGGAAGTCCTACCTTAACAAGGACGGCTATATGTCTCAGGAAGAGGTGTCTATGCCTTTTTGCTTTCCTACAGAAAGTCCGAGATTTATACCAAGATCAGATGTCGAAATGATCTACGGAGATTGTGATCCGGAAGGATGCCGTGCTCCGCCAAATTCATTAGAGGAAGACACTCTGATGAAAGAAAACTTTGATCGCAATTACTATGGCCCGATGGATGGTCTGCCAATGTGGCAGCCTTACCCAGGAAACTTGGGGCAAGAAAGTCAGCCGAGTAATGAAACTCCGCTGAGCGTCATTGAACAGAATACCTGTGTCCCCACCATGTCATGGGATCAACACTCAAGTCATTCGGAAACTACTCAACATGAAGATGAATTCGCAACGTTCGCAGGACTTGAATTCATCAACTATGCTTTTCCTGAGGTCAACGTCATCGAGAGGGATGACTCCTCCAGTTCCAAAGAAGTTTGGGACACTTTGGGACAACCAAGTGGAAAATACGACTTTATGGTCAAGTACACTGCTCCCGAAAGCTCTCGTATCAGGCTCGAAGATATCCAGTCAACTGGATGGGGAGATACAGCTGAGAGTACAAATGCTATGCAAAATGCAACAGGGGAATCCTCCTACGACAATTCTGCCTGGGAGACAGATTCCAATGATCCTGCTCCACCAGAAATCAGCGTCATTTCTGAAGATAAATCAAGGAAGGTGCCTGACTTTGTGATTCACCGAGGAGTTCGCCGCCAATGGGTTGCTGTCGAGGTTCCGAAGGTCGTTCGCCAGTCAAAGTAATTACCATCTTTTAACCTTTCACCCTGCCCAGGTGAAACGGATGTTTTGATAGGGCTCGCTTTTTGTAAATTTCCCTCTTCGCTTTGCCCAAAGCGGCAGAGTTTTGTTTTATAGGGCTGTAGTTTCAAGATTCAACTTGTTCATTAATAAAATAACGTCGTTCTGTAATTTCCGCATTAATTGCTATTTTCTCTTTTTGCTTTTTCAGAAAATGGTAATCCTAAAAAACATTCAATCATAAAAACAAGCAGTAAAATCAAAACACTGCACACACTTGCATTTTCTCTATCTCTTCTAAACACGAATCATCACGTCATGCAGATTGCTTGTTTTATACCCCGTTGAAACATACGATCCGATGCCTTCTTCCAACTTTGAGTTCCCGGTATTCGAGGCTGAAGAAGAAAATGACAACGAAATTCCAGAAGAGATCTCCCGACTACTCAGACAAGAGGAAAGGTCCATTGAACCTCACAAAGAACCGTTGGAAACGATAAACTTGGGTTCAGAAAAAGAGAGAAAAGAAATCAGGATCGGAGCATTGCTCAGTCCAACTGCCAGAGAGGGTTTGATAAAGCTTCTCAAAGAATTTCCCGATGTATTCGCTTGGTCCTATCAGGATATGCCAGGGTTGGATACCAGCATCGTGGAACATCACTTACCGTTAAGATCAGAATGTCCGCCAGTAAAGCAAAGGTTGAGACGCACTCACCCGGACATGGCCATCAAAATCAAGGAGGAGGTACAGAAACAGATCGACCCGGGTTTCCTCGCTACATCTGAATATCCTCAATGGTTAGCCAACATTGTACCCGTTCCCAAAAAGGACGGAAGGGTCAGAATGTGTGTTGATTATAGAGATCTGAACAAGGCAAGTCCAAAGGACGACTTTCCTTTACCACACATTGACTTGCTGGTTGACAGCACAGCAAAGTTCAAAGTATTCTCCTTCATGGATGGATTCTCGGGCTATAACCAGATCAAAATGGCGCCGAAAGACATGGAGAAAACTTCGTTCATTACCCCATGGGGTACCTTTTGTTACAAGGTAATGCCGTTCGGTTTGAAGAATGCCGGGGCAACCTATCAAAGGGCCATGACTACTCTGTTTCATGACATGATGCACAAAGAAATCGAGGTATATGTCGATGATTTGATTGCAAAATCAAGAACAGAGGATGAGCACGTTGAACATCTGTCAAAATTATTCGAACGTTTAAGAAAATTCAAGCTCCGCTTGAATCCCAACAAGTGCACCTTCGGTGTCCATTCAGGGAAACTACTAGGGTTCATCGTCAGCTAGAAAGGGATTGAGGTTGATCCTGACAAGGTCAAGGCCATTCAAGAAATGCCTTCTCCGAAAACTGAAAAACAAGTCAGAGGATTCCTGGGACGTTTGAACTACATCTCCAGATTCATATTCCTCATGACCGCGACGTGCGTGCCGATTTTCAAATTACTGAAAAAGAACCAGGATTGCGTTTGGTCAGAAGACTGCCAAACTGCCTTCGACAGTATTAAGGAATACCTGTTGAATCCTCCGATCTTATCACCTCCAGTGGAAGGAAGACCACTAATCATTTACCTCACAGTCCTAGAGGACTCAATGGGATGTGTACTTGGCCAACAAGACGAAACTAAAAGGAAAGAGTCTTCCATTTACTATCTAAGCAAGAAATTCACCGACTGCGAGACTCGGTACACAAGGATTGAGAAAACTTGTTGCGCTTTGGCTTGGGCAGCCAAACGTCTTCGCCAGTACATGATTCGTCATACTACTTGGTTGGTCTCCGAAATGGATCCAATCAAGTACGTTTTCGAAAAACCTGCTCTCACGGGAAGGATTGCCCGTTGGCAGATGTTACTATCAGAATATGACATAGAGTACCACGCTCAGAAAGCCGTTAAAGGAAGTATTTTAGCCGATCATTTAGCTCATCAACTGATTGACGATCAAGAATCAATCGGGTTTGACTTCCCAGACGAAGATGTCATGTATCTAAAAATGAAAGATTGCGATGAACCGCTACCCAGTGAAGGGCCAAAACCAGGTTCCCAGTGGGGACTTATCTTTGACGGAGCAGTCAATCATTATGGAAACGGAATTGGGGAAATCATTGTTACCCCTCAGGGTTCCCACATTCCTTTCACTGCCAGACTTACGTTCAAATGTACGAATAACGAGCCCGAATACGAAGCATGTATCATGGGTCTCGAAGAAGAGATTGATTTAAGAATCAAAAACTTGGACGTATACGGCGATTCAGCCCTGGTTATTAACCAGATAAAAGGAGATTGGAACACATACCAATCAGGATTGATTCCTTACAAAGACTATGCAAGAAGGTTGTTACCCTTCTTCAACAGAGTCGACTTTCATCACATCCCTCGTGATGAGAATCACATGGCTGATGCATTAGCCACTCTCTCTTCCATGATTAGTGTAGGTCGATGGAATGACATACCTAAGATCGACATCATGCGCCTTGAACGGCCCGTTTACGTCTTCACGATTGAAGCAGTCATAGATGACAGACCTTGGTATCACGATATCAAATGCTTCCTTCAGAAACAAGAGTACCCATCTGGGGCACTCAGAAAAGACAGGAAAACCCTCAGAAGATTGGCTGGAAACTTCTTCCTGAGCGGTGACACTCTTTATAAGAGAAATTTTGACATGGTTTTGCTCCGATGTGTCGACAGACCAGAAGCAGACATGCTCATGAAAGAAATTCATGAAGGATCCTTTGGCACTCATGCCAACGGACACACAATGGCGAGAAAAATTCTCAGGGCCGGGTATTATTGGTTGACCATGGAATCCGACTGCTACAAGTACATGAGGAGGTGTCACAAGTGTCAGATATACTCCGACAAAATTCATGTACCGCCATCACATCTCAAAGTTCTTTCTCCCCCGTGGCCATTTTCCATATGGGGAATCGACATGATTGGTATGATTGAGCCCAAGGCTTCAAATGGACATCGGTTCATCCTGGTAGCCATTGACTATTTCACCAAGTGGGTCGAAGCAGCGTCATTCGCCAATGTAACCCGACAAGTGGTGGTCCGATTTATCAAAAACAATATCATCTGCCGTTATGGTGTTCCAAGCGAGATCATTACTGATAATGGATCTAACTTGAACAATAAGATGATGAAAGAGTTGTGTGCAGAGTTCAAGATCCAACACCATAACTCATCTCCCTACCGACCCAAGATGAATGGAGCGGTAGAAGCGGCTAACAAGAACATCAAGAAGATCGTTCAAAAGATGGTTGTAACCTATAAAGACTGGCACGAGATGTTACCTTTTTCTCTTCATGGTTATCGCACATCTGTCCGTACTTCAACAGGGGCTACCCCTTTCTCTCTAGTATATGGCATGGAGGCAGTGCTTCCCATAGAAGTAGAGATCCCGTCAATCAGGGTATTGATGGAAGCTCAGCTCACCGAAGCTGAATGGTGTCAAAGTCGACACGACGAACTGAACCTGATCGAAGAGAAGAGAATCACGGCACTATGCCACGGTCAGTTGTATCAACATAGAATGAAAAGGGCGTTCGACAAAAA
This sequence comes from Lathyrus tuberosus, assembly GCA_022829125.1. Classification (NCBI taxonomy): domain Eukaryota; kingdom Viridiplantae; phylum Streptophyta; class Magnoliopsida; order Fabales; family Fabaceae; genus Lathyrus; species Lathyrus tuberosus. The sequence continues at coordinate 2,472,486 of JALAZF010000118.1, read as the reverse complement.
AGTCCGACCTCGTGTCTTCAGAAAAGGAGACCTCGTGCTCAAGAAGATACAATCATTTCTCACTGACTCTCGGGGCAAATGGACCCCGAATTATGATGACCCCTATGTGGTCACGAAAGCTTTCTCAGGCGGCGCCTTGAGACTTGCAACCATGGACGGAGAGGAATTTGCCTACCCCACGAATGTTGATGTAGTCAAGAAATACTTCGCCTAAACTAAAAAAAAAAACGTCTCGGTGGATTGAAAACCCGAAAGGGCGGTCCAGGCAAAAGTTAGAGACATGGAAAAAAAAGAATCATCCCGATGGATTGGAAATCTCATAGTACAATCCAGGCAAAAATTAAGGATAATGGCAAGTAACTATGTTCAACAGAGGCAAGTCCCTCAGCAGCAGCAGTTACAGCATCATCTATCGGAGGAAATCTCCAGTCAAAGGTCATCTTCGACGGAAGCTCAGGATGCCCCGAATTCAAAGTTGATAGAAGGATAGTGGTCGTTATGTTTCAACGTAGCCCTTTTCCCTGTAAATTACCATTTTCTAACTTTGTATATACTCTTTGGAATCACGCGTTTGGCTGATCTCCATCTTATCAATAAAATTTGAGCCTTTGTGCTTTTGTTTGTAATTCTTAACTTGCTTTAGCTTTACAGAACGACGTTGTTTAAACTTAATTAGCGATTCTTGAAATAAAACAAAAATGAATTTACTTGTTAAAACTTTTTCTGCTTTTAAATTAAAGATGGCATTTCTTTTGACTGTTGAACATCGAAAGAACATCGATCGCTTCTCCCGAAGTAAGCGAATTTCAAAGTGCAGAATCAAAGTACTCCTTCTAAGCCAGTATGCCTGAATGAAGGGATCAACTGTGTCAGAGACCTTGTTTCGTCTGACACGCCTCGGTCGAGTTCTCATCTCCTAAGCCCGATCAACATAGCTCCCCGCGTGGACTATCTCTCCTAGGCAAGGTGGAATTTCTATTTTGAATCAACGGTACTTCTTCGCCCCGCGATGGCCGAGTATCCAATTGTGTTCATCCATTAGTCTGTATGTTGCGTCTGTTTTGTCAGCATAAACATACATACTTCATGCATTTGATTTGCATTTACATTTCATATTGCATCACTATCAGTCTAGTCGGTCTTGTCCCCTAGTGATAAATAGTTTTCCCAATCGAGTTTGTCAGTTCTTTCCTCGTCAGGAAGTGTTGCGTCTGCACAATCTCGCCACCAGTGAATCTTTAGATCAGAGTCGGCACTTGGCCACTTTGATAACTTGAACCTCTGAAAGATCAGAGAACCTTCAACAGATCTCACTCTTCACCATTGAAGATGATATCCTTGCTTTCCTGGATTAAGGAAAATCCACAGAGAAAGCCTCGTGATCAGAGATTCGGCAGCACGCCAGTTTTTCTCCGAAAAGTCGTTGATGAAAAGGTCATCGGCACCTCAAAATTGGACCCCATCATATGGCGTTTCTCCGGGAAGATCCCGAGAAAAGTATGATGAAAGATCCCAAACGAAAACAGTCTCTCAAGAGACTCGCTTTCCCTAGTAGAATCGACAGATGGCGTCTCCAACAGAGAAGTTTGTACAACTCTACAACTCAGACGACTGGGTTCCCCAGCAAGTCTGACATCAAAACTTTTTCCACTCAAATGGCATCTCCCCAGGAAAATTATGCGAGAAGTTTGAGGAAAGCCGCTATGAATAGCGTACCTTGTCAAGAAAGTTTATTGACAAAAGAAACTAAGACCAGTTCTTGGTAGGCAACCAGGATCGAGGGGAAGTTTAAATCAGAAACTAAGACCAGTTCCTTGGTAAGAAACCAGGATCGAGGGGAAGTTTAAATCAGAAACTAAGACCAGTTCCTTGGTAGGAAACCAAGAACGAGGGGAGGTTTATTTCAAAAGAAAACTGAGACCAGTTCCTTGGCTGAAAACCAGGATCGAGGGGAAGTTTACCTTTTCTGAGTGTTTAGTGGGTTTTTTTCTGTGTGTTGAGCAAGGAGGGAATGAGCTCCTTTTATAGGCAGAACAAGTTGGTTTGAGTATTGAAGACACAGTGGGTAAAAGCAATATCCGTTGGGGATAAAATTAGGGTTTGCAAGGACTGCTGGGTAAAGAATTAGGGTTTGCAAGGATATTTTTCAAACTTGGTCGTCCATAAAATCTCAGAGAAGCAGGAGGCAGCTTTGTCATTTTCACAAACTCATGTATTACTGCATGCTTCCTTTTTGTGGTGTCATAGGAGAGTGAGCTCAAACAGGCAAGTGTTAGGGACAAGCCAAAGGTGAAAATCAACGGTAACTTTTGAAACCAATGTTCACTCACGGTAACACAAAAGTAAGAAAGAAATAAAAGGAAAAGAAAATAAATTTTTGAAAAAAGAAACTAATACGGTAGAATAATTGGAATGGGCTTAAATGAAAGAAAATGAAATCTCTATATTTAAATGACATTTTTGCTAGAGAAAAAATAAGTGAGAGCTAAATAAATAAAGTAAGAATAAAACCTAAATTTAAAAGCAAACTTAAATAAAATTAAAATTATAAATGAACTAAAATTGATAAAAATTAAACTAGTTAAATTAAAGTAAATTTAATTAACTTAACAAAAATATAGATGAAGCTAAATGATTCAAGATAACTATTTTTAAAAGAAAATTCAAAATACCTATGGAATAATAAAAAAATCGGCTAAAATGCATCGATGAAAAATTTAGCTAAAAAAGTAAAGATAGCAAATTAAAAAATGATATGCAACTGAAACAAACGAATCTAAGGGTAAAATTTGGGGTACAACAAATATCATTAATAAAACAAGTACCTTTGATGGAACGCACCTCATCGGTGGATTGGGCTCCCACCAAGGCGAACATTTTTCCACTAGCCTGAGCTTTCTTTGGCTTCTCGCAGTGAGTGCTGATGTGACCCTTTTCTCCACAGTTATAACAGGTAGGCATAGTGGCTTTACAATCAGCTATAACATGACCTGGTCGACCACACTTGAAACACTTCTTCACCTCATTTGAATAGTTATTAGCATGGTGACCCTCGCCACCACATCTGAAACACTTGAGAGTAACAGAACCTACTCCTTTCTCCTTTGGTTTCTTCCCCACATCAGTTTTCTGTTTCCCCTTATCAGCTGGAGCACTGTAAGGAGTACCTCCAAACGTCTGCTTACCCTTCTTCTCATTCACAACCTTGTAATGATCAATTCTGGCTCTGTTATCATTGTCATAGATTCTGCTTCTGCTTACTAGTTCTGGATAATTTCTTATTTTCTGACAAGCAATGCCCAGTTTGATCTCGGGGCGTAGCCCATTCTCAAACTTCAAGCACTTCGAAGTCATAGCTTCTTCAGTATTGTAATGAGCACAATACTGTACCAATTCCTCAAATCGAGCAGAATATTCAGTAACTGTCTTATCACCCTGTTTCAGCTCCAGAAATTTAACTTCCTTTACACTACGAATATCTTCCGAAAAATACTTTTCCAGAAACTCAGCTTGAAACATTGTCCAAGTAATCTCAGTACCCGCAGCTTCCAATCTCTGACGGCTATTGTCCCACCAGACCTAAGCCTCCCCTTCCAACATATGAGTACCAAACTGTACCTTCTGAGTGTCACTGCATTCCATGGTCCTGAAGATCTTCTCCACAGCCTTCAGCCATTTCTGTGCAGCCTCTAGATCCAAAATACCTCCCTCATATGTAGGCGACTTAATGCTCTGGAACTGTGCTAAGTCACGAAACTGAGCACCCCCAACCTGATTGTTGTTCTCTACAGCTTGTACCATGGCTTGCATAGCAGCAGCAAGAGCAACATCATTCGTTCCTGCCATACTGGTCAACAATCAACATACGGTCAGAACACACAATCGACTCCAATTCTAAGGACAGACTCAACTACTACACCTGGCCAGACGGACCGACCTGCTTTGATACCAATTGTAACACCCCACTTTCCCATTTTATAAAATATAAGAATATTACAAATAAAAACAGATTTTTCTACTTTTACAAGTAGGATGCTACACCAATAAAATCAACATCAAAACTTCTTTTCATTAAATGAAATAAAACAGCGAAAATAATCATTTCATGAATTCACGGCACACTTGCCAACATACTCCAAAACTCCACATTAAACTCGTGGTCCTCAAAAATATTGAATTTAAAAGAGATACGTAACAAAATTCATTACAAAATAACAATTAATAAAATCCCCAAAATTCCCGTGTTACGTATCAGAGCGACTCCTACAACTCGAACAGGCAACACGCACTCCAAGCAACTCAAGTACCTGGATTATCTGTACTTCTGAAGAAGCACATACACAACAACAACAAAGGGGTGAAAACTACATTCAATAATAAACGGTGAATAATACATATTAAGGGTAGTTACTCACAGTCATTCACATAATCACGACACACTTATCATTTTCAATTATCATTCAATCAACATGTAATAACAATGCAATGTGACTCAACAAATGCCACAATGCATGTGGTACCAATATCACCAAGGTTCATTCAATCGAACCCGGATAAATCACATACACCCCTACTTGGCAATGATTTATCCCACCACACTCCACATTGGAGTTCGGATGAATCACATACACTCCTCCTTGTAATACCCCAAATTTTGACCACTTAGATTTTCCATCATTGTGAAAATCATCATCACAATATGGATGTACCTTTATGCTTCATCAGTCTCCCCAAAGATGGGTGAGCATCCAATACAATCAAAATTAGGGTTTCAAGCCCTCTCTGAGCTTTAGACAAAGGATCAATCAAGAAATGACATGATCTTCAACTTGTATAATCTCTCAAACATCCACAATGGATCAAAAAGGACTCCCACTTCAAGGATTAAGCACAAGGCTGCTCCCTTCTAGGTGGATCAAGTCTCAAGATCGACAGTGTCACCAAATTAGGGTTTTGGTCAACCAGGGCCTCCAGATGGAAATTTTCATCTGGGCATAAGGCAATGATCCAAAACATGACCTAATATACTTCATGGAACCTCATTAACCCATGCATCAAGTCAATTTTTCCTCAGGGAATGCATTCATCAAAAATCAGGAATTAGGGTTTCTTGACCTAATTTACCCCTAAGTTGACTTTTGGGACAAACCATGAGCCAAGACCTCAAGACATGATTTGAGGGTCTCTAATACACCATATTGATCCATTTGGAACAATGGATTGATCCAAGAAGCTTGAGCAACAAGTTTCATTTTCATCTGCACCACAATTAGGGTTTTAAGGGAAAAGTCAATTGTAACTTTGACTTTTGACCAAGACATGCTCCCAAACCCTAATACATGATTGAATATACCCTATGACACCCATGGAACATGTCCATCAAGTTTGATTTAGGTCAATGACATGATTTCCTGAAGAATTGCACAGTTTGGAATTCATCTGATAAAAAGTCAACTGTGCACAAAAGTCAACTTTGACTTTTTGAGATTTTTCACCAAAATGGATTTTTAACCCTAAAATGATGTTAATGTATGATTTGAATCATCATTCATCAAGAAAAATCAAGAAAAGTGAGATAACTTGTAAAAGGGGTAACCATAAAACTTAGAAATTTTTCTAAGTTAAAAATAAAGTGGCAAAGGTACCAACTTTGGAGGACCATAACTCCTAAACCACAAGGCCAATTTTTTCCATCCAAATCTTGATTTGTAGATCTCACTGCCCTCTACAAAAACTTCAGCTAGGCCTAACTCCAATTCCTTATGGATTTTGAGCTATGAGTGAGCCAAAGTGGCTGAAAATGTGAAAAAATACCATTTTCCAACACTTAGAAAAATTCTGCCTAAAACAGAATTTTGTTGAAACACCAAAACTTGTGGGATATTTGCACATAGATGCAAGCTGAATCAGTCCCAAAGTTAAACATCAATGTTGTTGCATATGTTGCTAAGAATTCAAAGGGCTCAACAGCATGAATTGATTCAACTCAAGCCATGAGAAATCCATGCCCAAAGTCATGCTGCTGCAAGCTGTTTTGGAAAAATCAGTTTGCATGTTTGCTTATCTCACACGATTTTGAGCCAAAGACTGAGGATCAGCATGCCACTTGTGTTCAAGCCAATCACATTGCATCTAATCCAACTTATAAATCTGAGTCAAAAAGCCAAAGAACCTTCCAACTTGAAATTCATCCACTTTGGCACTTTTTGCCTTGAATTCAAAATGCATTTATGTGGAATAGTGCATTGTCAAGATTCTCACTCTCCTCAGTCAAGTTCTCTGATTAAACAACATTAAAAACATCTGAAGAATGTGATTTCAGTCAAGGCATAGCTGATCTATTTGGAGCAGCTGTTATGCCTAGTGCAAGAGGCATTTATGCCAAGCCAATCCAAGCAAATGTGATCTGATCCAGCTGCCATTCACTATTCTTCCAAGACAAGAGTTGATCACCTATAAATAGAGGTCTCAATGGATCACTCAACCCACCCCAAAGCCAGTTACAACACTGCTTTCTCTCATTCTTTCTTGAACTTCAAGTTTTCTTGTTTTTGAGTAACCACTATCGGGTTTTGAGTTGCAGCCATAAGCAATCAATTCCAATTGCTCAAACACATCACATATGATGTATTTGAGGTGTCCAAGTGCTTAAACAACATCTGTAACACTCCCAGCTCAAAATCACTCTTCAACCAAGCCATTTTGCTTCAGTTTTGCAGGTGGAGGTCTCCAGCTTGATCCAGAGAATTTCAAAGTTTTCCAAAGCTTGCAACACACTCCATAACATCCATTGAAGCTGTAGGGATCATCAATTCACGACTGGAACACCATCTGGGCAAAGTTCCATTTCAGCTTGCATTAAGGTGAGCTTCAAACTCAAACTCCATGATCCATGCATATTTCCTCGCATGATAATTTTGCCATTTGATTACCATCATATGCTGATTGTTTTGCCTCAATAAATTTGATCATAGACCTCATAACCATGCTTGCACGATTCCTTTTGCAAATTAGGGTTCATCTGTGTTCATCATGATTATTTCACTCCACACTGAAAATGAATAAAATTGGGTATTGCCATCTTGTTCCTTGTTAAAAAACGCACGAGTTTGGTGTTTGAATCATGTCCAATGGTTGAGAGATGAGTGAGATAGGGTGCTTCATGTACGAGCTCGGGGAAGGAGATGGCCATGGCGCCATTTTCAGAAAACCAACCAAGTTCTCTATATAATTTTCACTTGCCATATATTTAATGAATTGGCATTGCGCCCCAGCGGTTCATCAGCTGGTTTTGTGAGTATTAGCAAGCGAGAGGTCTGGGGTTCGAATCCCCCTCGCCCCAGACTTCTTTTTATCACTTTTTTATTTTATTATTTTTCATACTACTATTTTTAATGATTTGAAAAATTAATAACTCCTTCAATTTTTATCATTTTTGATTGGTTCTTTTTGCAATAATTCACAAAAATGTTAAAATATTTTATTTTACCAAAAAAATCCCAAAAATATTATTTATTTTATATAATTGATATTTTTTCAAAGAATTAATATTTTAATTGTTTTTAACATTTGAAATATTATTTCCACAATGATTTTGCAACTTTTAATGCTTTCTATTTGTTTTGTAGGTCAATACTTAATTTTTGAAGCATTAATCCAAGATCACAATTTGTTTCCCATGTGTAAAACAATTTTTGATCAATTTAATTGAATTTTTATTCAATTAAACACATTTTTTGGAAACAAATTAGGGTTTTGGATTAATTCAACCCTCATAAATCATTTTCAAAACACTTTGGGCCTCTTGAGAGAGTGTAAGACCCATCCCCCCTTGTACAAAAACTTTTTGGGCCTCATCCATTGTATAAGTCCCTCTGTACAAGTAAACGGCGCGATCGTCGCCTTTTTTAAATAAACCTGGGCCTACCCTCGAGTAGTAAGACCCATTTCTTTTTTCTTAAAACATTTTGGGCCTCTATTAGAGTGTAAGACCCAATCTCCCTTTTAACCAAAACATTTTTTGGGCCTCACTTATTGTATAAGTCCCTCTGCGTTAAAAAGAAAACCTCGGCGCGATCGCCATTTTTAAACGAAAAATCATTTGGGCCGACCCTCGTGTTATAAGCCCCACTCTTTTTCTTTAAACCTTTTTGGGCCTCTTAAGAGAGTGTAAGACCCATCCCTTTGTACAGAAAACCTTTTTGGGCCCCAGTCACTTGTATAAGTCCCTCTGTACAAATTCAAACAGTGCGCTCACTGATAAAACCCTGGGCCTCTCCTTGAGCTGTAAGCCCCAAATCTTTCTTTTTCAAAGCACTTTCTCCTTTGATTTTGAATATATTGTTATTTTCAATCTTTCTTTGTTGAACAACTAACCAAACAGCATGGAAGCACTACAACCGAGTAAGTGGTTATCGCTTTCATTTACTGCTTTCATATTATAAACTGTATTGTGGGGCTGCTCACTGTAAGTCTCCTTTCATAAACTCATATCTACTGTGTAATAATAGTATAGATATTTCGAGTTTCCCCGGCAACTACGTCTAGAACTAGGTGACGCCGTTTCACTTATTCGTAGAAATAGACGCCTAGATCCCCAATAGGAGCACCAGATACAGTCTTCTCTTCGGCTGTCCTCCTTAGGAATTGTCAAGGAACTCTATTCCCAAAGATGAATGTATTCTCTGTGAATGGCATCTTTGAGTTTCTTCCAAATTCTCGAACTTTCCTGACTTGATCTATTCCTTGTGGATAGCTTGCCTTGAATGTCTCGGGGTTTGGGTACCCACTACGGTCATAATCTTGGACCTTAACTAAGGAACCCTCTTTAAAAGCTAAAAGTCGTTGGATAGTAAACCTCGCACATTTACCAGTGGTTTTCATCTTTAAAAGAGTTATCTCTCCTAATGGAAAGGAGATATAGACCCACGGGCTTCTTAAAAGCATCGGCCTCCTCTTGGGCATTATTCAAGGACCCTACGGCTTCTTAGAAGTATTCACAGCCTCCTCTTAGGCTTCGTATAATGATCTCTTCCTCCGGGAATGATAGCCTCCTCTTGGGCTTCGTACAAGGACCCGTCGGCTTCTTAAAAGATTCCAGCCTCCTCTTGGGTTTCGTACAAATTGTCCCGACGACCTCCTAGAGGTATAGGAACAGAACCTAGTCATCCTCATAGAACAGTCCTTTCATAGAGTCTACTACTGTTTCTCGAAGCATAGTACAAAAGATAAAACTCTAGACTTGGACAGTCTAACTTCCTTGAGTCTCAAAGACATTCTCAAGCACCCTTCGTTAAATAGGAAGGAAACCCGCAGACTCGGATAGTCTCAATACCCTTTGGATTTCCCGTTTCCTCAAAGAAAAGGAAATATCCCTGATCCTCAAATTAAATCCCTGTGTACAGTGTTACTCATATAAGAACTGATTTTCTCTTTTAAATTAGTATATTGGATCTGTCACTCAACTGAAACAGTTACAATAGCCTCCATCTCGGGCTTCGTACGAGATACCAAAATTCTCCCCAGTGGAGTCAAAACAACCTTTTAGCCTCTCTCTCAGGCTTTGTATGAGACACAAAAGATTCCCTCGTAGAGTCAATCACCCCTTTTTTTGCCTCCATCTCGGGCCTCGTACGAGATATAAATCCCTTAAGCAAGAGTCGAACTCTTTGCTAGCCTCCTCTTAGGCTTTGTATAACGATATGCCCCGCTGGGTCAAAAACTTTTAGCCTCTCTCTCGGGCTTTGTACGAGACACAAAATAGCCTCCTCTTAGGCTTTGTATAATGATTTTCCTAGCGGAAATTAGCCTCCTCTTAGGCTTTGTATAAGAAAACCACTGGTTGATCCAATCAACCTTTTAGCATCAAAGCTGTGCCTCGTTCACAGTACACAAACATCAACAACTCCTTTCCCTTCATCTAATCGCTGTAAGCGGCAAGCCTCTGGATCATCTATATCCATGCCACTGTCCCTCTTTTAGCATGAGAAATTCCTAAGGAAAGATGGCATTGCTCTACACTGAGTTAAAGTCTTCTCCTTCAGGTTAAAACCCTTTCTTCGGAAATTATGGCATTGCTCGGATCCGCGTATCCCAGTTAAAGTAATTCTCCTTCTCCCATCTTTAGAGATGACAAATTATCTCTAAAGTCGAGGTCTTTTAGCTTCACATCTTGGGCTTTGAACAAGATACAAATCACCTTTCGCTTCACGTCTTGGGCTTTGAACAAGACACCAAAAACCAATTTCCTCCCATAGAATAGGAGGAACTACGAACGCTCTGATTTCCCTGTTTCGGTAAACGGGAATACGTAGGCATAAGATCGAAAGAAAAGATCTTAGCGAGCGCAATCAACAAAAAACCTAAATCCCATATCTCCATCAATTAAAAGCAGTAATTCAAAAGCATCAGTCCTAACATCCTAATCCTTATTCCCCGCCAGAAACCCTTTGCCTAGAAAAAAGAAAGAAAGAACCGTATTGGCGAAATACGAATAACCAGTACAAAGGCCCCCCACATTGATAGCATCTGTAACCTAACAGACCGCTGTTTAAACTCAGTATGCAAGCAGGGTTAATTGGAGACATCTATTTCCCTTCCTTATTTAGCTCACAATAGGATAAAAAATGAATCGACCTGTAGTTTTAAGCTCAACCGCAGAGAGCGACCAGCGCTTAAGAACCTCGTCCAAAATCGCTCGCTACACTCCTGAGCAATGATTCATCACCACCGACACACCATGAATACTTAACATCAATATGCATATAATTCATGTATAATCATAATCATACAATCCCATGATCCTCATGATCATAATCAATCCATAACACCACATAAAACACCTCACACGACGTTAATTAGCTAATTACCAATTAATTCACCAAAATTACTAAATCAATTATTTTTGTCACCCATCGTACATTTCTCAAGGTCTGACATCTATCCCCAACCTCTCAAACCAAAAGAAACCACTTCGGACGCGAAAACGGGAAAGTAATCGCGAAACGGTAAAATTTTGCACACTCGCTGGCCATACGCGTATTGCCTTGAGCCATACGTGTATTGCCCAGCTCGCTCGCCTAACCATACGCGTATCCTACGCGTACCGCCTCTCCTACCACCCTGCCATACGCGTATTGCCCTACCTATTACGCGTATGGGAAGAGACCTATTTTTCCATCAAATTCCATTTCCAGACCCAATACGCGTATTCCCTCCTCATACGCGTAAGGCCAGACCTCCACACGCGTACCGTTACACGTATGGGCAGAGGGCCGTGCCAATCCTCCTTTTTGGCCCTCCCATACGCGTAATGACCATAGACGTACGCGTATTGCCTTACCTGTTACGCGTATGGCCAGATCTATTACGCAAATGCAATTTCCTCACACCAGTTTGGGTTCTGCTACGGGATCCTCACTTTTCCACTCCAATTCAGTCCTAAACTTATTTATATATCAGTTTTAGGTCCTATTTCTCATCTTACTTCTTTTTACCTATTATTACTAGTCAAAATTATGGTTCTTGTATCTAATTTCGATCACTCAACCTGCACTAAAACTAAGATCTGCAACATTCATATTCATATAGTACCAGTAACACCAAAATATCAAACAATCAGAATCGAAATGATTTAATTCACACAATTTTCATCATAGATTCACATATGCATCACATAATCATAATACAGCATACATTTAAACGAATTCCTACGGGGTTAAGGACTCCCCACTACCCCCTTATGATTATACCACCAATATTAAACCCGTTCACCCCCCTTACCTCGAATTTTCTGATCAAATTCCTGTAAAATTGATGAAGATTCTAGCCCTAGCACCCTTGTTCTTCCTTGTTCCTCTTCCTCTAACTTTGTCTCATTTCCCAAAATCTGATTATGGCTAATTCTCCCACTAACCCTCACTAATCTCAGCTTAATTACTAAACTGCGCTTAATTCATCCACTAGCCCCTTATCCAATTAATTAAATCAGATTTTTAATTAATAAAAATAATAATAATACTATTAATAATAATAATAATAATAGTAGTAGTAGTAATAACAATAATAATAATAATAATAATAATAATAATAATAATAATAATATTCACTTCTATACCACTATAATTGGACATACCCCCATATTAATCCTTATTATCCTATTAACATTACCCCTTTGTACTCAGACACCCCCCTAAACAAGGCCAAACAATTGAGAATAAAACACGACGATTAAATAATTTAAATTGGGGTGTTACAGGTTTCATCTTCAGTGGAGATTTTAATCGGGAATGCCGTTCAGTTTGTTTTCCCCAGCAGAGTTTGTTTTCGGTTTTTCTCAGCACTTCTTCCGAAGAAGTGTCTTTTGCATATCATGAGCATATTTGCATTGCATCCTCCAAATGCGTAGAATTTCCATTTTGTATGGAGCATTACACCATAGAAAATTTCAAACATATGCATTCGAAGCATAAGCCAAGGTTAATAATATATTTTCCAGACGTTTCCCCAGCCGAAAGTGACATGACCCAGGAGATCTTGTTCTACTTTATCCCTGGTAAAGCCTTGTGCTCCCCTGCAGAATTGTCTATTTAGGCTTCTCTTTGCCCCAGTGGAGTCATCTTCTCTTCAGGTCGTAAGTCCGTGGAGTTCTCTGGTTCTATCTCAACTCTTGGTTGGTATCCTTTGTTGCATCCCAACTCTTGGTTGGTATCCTTTATTTTATCCCAACTCTTGGTTTGTATCCTTTGTTGTATCCCAACTCTTTGTTGGTATCCTTTGTTTTATCCCAACTCTTGGTTGGTATCCTTTTTTGTATCCCAACTCTTGGTTGGTATCCTTTGTTGTATTCCAACTCTTGGTTGGTATCCTTTGTGGAAATTCTCCTTTGGTCGACGTTTGCTTATTCTAACTCTTGGTTAATATCCTTCATCCCAACTCTAGGTTGGTATCTTATCCTTCATCCCAACTGTTGGTTGGTGCCCTTTGGTTTTATCCCAACTCTTAGTCGGTATCTTATCCTTCATCCCAACTCTTGGTTGGTGCCCTTTGGTTTTATCCCAACTCTTGGTTGGTACTCTCTGTTATTCCAACTCTTAGTTGGTATTCTTCGTTGTGAGTTCGCCTTTGGTCGGTGTCTTGGTTATCCTAACACTTGGTTAGTATCTTCTATCCCAACTTTTGGTTGGTATCCTTTGTTGTATTCCAACTCTTGATTGGTAATCCTTGTTGTATCCCAACTTTTGGTTGGTATCTTTTGTGGAATTCCATTCCAACTCTTGGTTGGTAATCCTTGTTGTATCCCAACTTTTGGTTGGTATCTTTTGTGGAATTTCATTCCAACTCTTGGTTGGTAATCCTTGTTGTATCCCAACTTTTGGTTGGTATCTTTTGTGGAATTTCATCCCAACCTTTGGTTGGTAATCTATTTTTATCCTAAATTTTGGTTGGTACCCTCTATTTTTATCCCAACTCTTGGTTGGTACCCTCTGTTTTTATCCCAACTCTTAGTTGGTACCCATTCCTTCATCCCAACTTTTGGTTGGTGTTCTATTTCAATCTCAACTTTTGGGTTTATATACTTTATGAAGAATTCGCATTTGGTCGACATTCTGGTTATTCTAACTTTTTGTTAGTATCCCTTATACCAACTCTTGGTTGGTAATCGTTGTCTTATCCCAACTTTTGGTTGGTATCGTATCTTTTAATCTCAACTATTGGTTGGTATTTGTGGCTAAAACTCTCATTTATGGGTCGTTGACTTATCTGTTATCTTTTGATATCCCAACTTTTGGTTGGTATTTTGTATCCATTCGCTATCACAACTTCTGGTTAGTATCCGCTTGGCAATCACTTTATTTCATATCTCCCCACGGGTTACAAATTTCTGGGTTCTTTTGGTATTCAATCTCCGTGTACCTTGAATGTCTGAAAGTCGTTGCTGTAATTCCTTCAGGTCCAATTTGATTGAATAGGGGCAGTTGTAGCACCCAAAAATTTGCCCTCTTTTTCTTGACCTTCTTGGCTTATGCTTCATTTCATTTGCATTGTCATTTCTGCATTTGCATGGTTCTCTTAGATATGGGATCAAGGTATTTTCCAGCAGCTTAGGGTGTCATCAGTTCCGAGGTTATTTCAGCAGTGTTCAAGGCTTAACAGATACCTTTCAAAGTCATTTTGAGCATTTAGTTTGCTCACTGGATGATTTGGTTATCAGAAGCCCCGACAGTTATCTTTGCTCAGCGATTCGGCACTGGACAGTATTTTTCCAGCAGGATATTTTGAGTGCGGAAAGTAGTTCACAGTATATTTCAGGCATGGTTCAGTGGCGATATCAAATGGTAAGTTTCAGAGGTCAAATGTGGCTCAGAACAGATGGCAGCAGGCGATTCTTCTAGTTTCCCTAATTAAGGCGCCAAGAATTTGAATTTTTGAAGGTGGTAATCGATTACCACATATGGGTAATCGATTACCCTGGGCAAATTTTGCCTAGTCTGCTCATTTTTCAGCACTGCAGAATTTGGATCCAAATGGCGGCCATGTGATTTCCTTGTGCATCAGTTAGAATGATCTGGAATTGCTTCATTTTCACAATTTAATTGCACTTCCCTCTAAAATTCAAACACTCCCATTCCTAATTCCACTCTTAATTTCCATTCCTCTCACTAACCCATACTCCAAACCACATTTGAATTCCTAACCTAGGGATTATTTAAATCAAATTGCTCCAAACCTAACGGATTCATTCTCATTCACTCTCATTTTCACCCTAATTTTCAGAATTTGCTCTCATTTCTCTCTCATTTTTTCACTCTCCATCTTCATCTTCAACCTTACTCCAAAGCTCCTCCATAAGAGTTAACAAATTCTTCATTGGAATTTGTTAATCCTTGAGCTAAAACCTCTAATTACCATTCCATCATTTGATTCCATTGTTGATTTTCGTTTGGATCTAGATTTGGAATTTTGGAAGTGATTATTTGAAGTGATTTTGAAGCATTTCTAGCTTATTGCTTGGATTTTCAGCTTTTCTTGCAAGGAGCTCTTGGATCTCTGGTTTTCTAGCTTGGACTCATTGATTGCAGCTTAACAACACTTACCAAAGCAATTCTCGGCTTTGTAGGTTGGTTAAGTTCAGATCTAAGCCTGTTCTAGCTTATTTTTCAGATTTTAAAATGTAGATCATTAATTTGCTGTTGTGGATCTGTTCAATGCTTGTTTTGATCTTTGATTTGGTTATTTGATTACTGCAAATGATGTTTGATGGTTGTGATTTAATGTGATTTTCGTGTACAGTTGAATATGTATGCATATGGTTGATTGAATTGGAGAATTGCTGCTGAAAAGTGCTTCTGAACTGGTTTTTTTTTTGCCACTGTCTCAGTGGTAATCAATTATCACATATGGGTAATCAATTACCCTGCCCTTTCGACATGTATTTTTGCAAGTTTTCAAAGGGTAATCGATTACTAGGAGGAGGTAATCGATTACCACTGGGACAAATTGCCTTTTTCTTGCATTTTCACGCTTGTTTGAGTTCCTTTTCATCCCTAAACTTACTGGATTGATGTGGTGCATTTATGTGGATTGTTTTTGACCTATTTCCTCATCTTGATTGTATGCTTGTATTTTTTCGACACGCAGATTTTGGTCTTCCGTTGACGAACGTTCATGATCATTGTGTTACACTCTTGGTGTGTTGATCATGTTGTCTAATTGTTTTCACATTGTTGATGGTTGATTACTGATGTTTATCATGTTGGATATGTATCACATTCCTATGTTTGTTTCTGATCTCGTAATTGCATAATCGTTCAAGTTCGTTAATCGGTGTGAATGTGCGTGGTGATCTCGTTGGTTGTTTAAGTGCATAATCTTGTTGAATTTGCTTGTGCTAAATTGTTAATGCATGTTCTTGATTGACCATTACCATGTCATATGCTTTCATTGCAATGTTCATGTGCACATGCTGCCTAACTTTTCACACCTGCTGTGTTGGATTTTCACATGCTGTTAATTGTGCATCCATTATGTTTGATGCTTTTACACCTGCTTCTCCCTGAAAATGTGTGCTGTTAAAAGCTGTCTTGCTTGTATGCTGGATTTTACTGCTGAATTAGTGCTGGAGCGCTGTTGTAGCTGCTGTTTTTAGCTTTTTCTTTTGGTTTTTGTTTGTTTTTGCATGCTCCCTTAGGATTCCCTACTCCGGCTTAGTTTTTGATTAAGCTTGGAGTAGGATAGACATTAAGAGTTAATTCATGCATGATAACAATTAGGATAGTCCCTTTCAAACCTCCACCTTAGGTCTATCTCTTTGCATGCTAACGTTAGGATAGAATTTCCTTTCTCATCCTCCACCTTAGGGCCATATTGCATGATAACATTTAGGTGAGTCCCCCTTAGATTTTCTTTTGCCCTTTGAGTCCTTTCTCTTCTCATCTCAAAAACAAAATCAAAACACTTAATAAATACAACGAGTATTGTGCGCCACGAGCCTTAAGTACATGGGAAGTGATAAGCGGGAGTCCCTCCTTACCTTGTCTAGGGTGTTTTGCATACGTCCCGTCTTGGGTCGATCTTGCAACTCATTCGATCCTATGTTATAGACTTTAGTGCGATACGAGTTTCAAACTAATTATATCACTTCTGTCTTAAAAACACAAACCAAATGCAATTTTTTTTGTCCTTCAGGATGGGTTTCAAATTATTTTCAGAAAGAGTACGTTATTTTCACTTTGTCGCAAATAGGCATCAACCCTAACTTCCAGAATGCGAATCTAACGTCGCTCATAAAACACTTAACCAATCTGTGGTTTCGTAGGTTGAACTACGACTGCTCTGATTTCCTCTCTCTCTCGTTCGATTGAGGATACGTAGGCACAAGACGGCGATGTCTTGGCGAGCAACCTTCCTCCATCACTCGTAGTCCTCTGAACTACGTTGACTCTGACTTTCCCATTGTACGAGTGAATACGTAGGCCTAGGACGGCGATGTCCTACCGAGTCTCCTTTTTGTTTCTTTCCCTTTCCATTTCCGTTTAGCAGTAGGCTTTAGATAACACACCCTTTGATTAGACAACAAGCGTGGATCCCGTTGAGTACAACGGACGCGAGGGGTGTTAATACCTTCCTCTCGCGTAACCGACTCCCGAACCCAGACTATGGTTATGATGACCATGTCTTCTCCCTTTTTGAGGTTTTCTTCGATCGTTTCCATTCCCCCGTCGGGATAAATAACGTTCAGTGGCGACTCTTCTGTTTTTTTCGCTGGTTGTTTTTCGCACTTACGACAATTAATGTTTTAAGAGAAAGTCCAAATGGACAAAATAAAAAGAGCATAAGCATAAACACAAGTCCAAGTGGACAAAGCGAAAAGCAATATGATAATATAATATGAAATGCTAAAGAAAAAACATAAAGTAAATTGCAATAAGTAAAGAGCATAAAATAAATGGCTTTAAAGTAAAGAAATAAAACAAAAAGTTAGTAGGTTAGTGATTAGAAAAGAAAGGCCAATTTGTCATTTTTTGGGGGAACACTCAACTAGACATTCACAAGCATGAAAATATGGTCTTGTACATTACCAAGAGAAGGGCTCCAACTTGGATAAAATCAACAAGTATGCCATTAGCCCCCTTAGGTAACAAAAGATCCAATCTATTTCACACAATACCATGGAGAATAAGAGGCTGACAATCTCACTTACAAAAATGACTTAGTTTCCGATTCAGGAAAAATTTAGCGCTATGTTAAGAAATCGTAGCACAACCTATAAGAAATGTCATACTATGGGAGGCCGGTCAAAACAATTAATGTGTTAATACAAGCTAGAGAAATGACATGTAAGCATTCTCCTAAAGCTTGCCACATCAAAAATAAAAAGAGGAGTGGTTTCATCTTAATAAAGAACTTCCATCAATGATCAAAGGTAACCTATCACTATCCAAAGTTAAGTGAGTGATCAAATGATCACTTCAACAACGTATTTGAAATAATGAAGGTTCAAACATCTTGATCATCAACATTCCATGATGTTAAAAAATTTCATCAACTAAAAGAAAAAAGAAGAAGGGAGATGAAGAAGAGGCAGCAAATAAACAAACACAACAAATTAAACCCAAGGATTGATCAAGTTATCATCAAGATCAATCATCCATTTTGGTGGATTAGGATTTTCACCCCATCAACACCCAAGATCCATTGAGCTTGATGAAACTTGACCAAATCAACCAAGATTCAAGTTAAACAGAAGTAAAAAAAAGGTCAACAAACACAAAAATGCAATAATATGAATTAATATAAATCAAAATTATTTTTAAAATGAATTTTTAAATGAAAATAAACATGAAAATGCAAAAGATGCATCAAACAAGATCACAAATGACCAAGAAAAATACAAAAAGTTAGAAATAATGTAAGGATACTATGGAAATTTTTTGAGAATTTTTAATTGCATAAAAATATTTTTAAACAATTTAAAATACAAGGAAAACGAGAAAAAAACCATGAAAAATATCAAATGACAAAATAAAAATATGAAGAAAAAAATCATCAGAAAGAGAAAAATAAGAAAAAGTTTTAGAAATTATTTTGGTATTTTTTGGATAAAAATGAAATTACTATGAATTTTTAAATAAAAATGCAATTTAAAAATAAAATCAGAAAAGAAAATAAAATGAGAAAAAAGGACGTGCGTTGGATCCATTTCATTAATCCGATGTGGCAGATCTCATGATCCAGAAACGCGCGCTCATGGTGAAATTTACTTCAGAAATAACATGGAACCATATTTGAAATCATCCAATCATAACATTTCAAAATGCCAGTGTGTCTCCATCTCAAGTCATCTTCTCCGGTGAGCTCTCATCAGAGAATCCACAAATGGTAAAGATAGGTTATGAGACCTATGTCATTTTGACCGTCTCATCAACGCGAACTCAACCTCACTCTCCATTTTCATTTATTGAAAAGGAGTAAAGAAAATTTTGGAGAAAATCAAAAGAACACAAAAACACAAAAACAAAAATTAAATGATGTACAAGAAGAATCAACACCAGCTAGGTTAGGGGAAACATTCAGCAAACAAAGGACTACATTGTGGTAATTTGTTTGAGTGAAAATGGAGCTTCAAACTACCTTATCCAAAAACGATCTGAGAAGCTCTGAAACTGGATTTAGTTGGAGCAATTCATGGACTCTTAGAGCTTCAAATTTGTTGTATAAGCTTTAGAGGAACACAATGAAGCTTATGGATTCAAGAAATGAGAGTGAGAATGGCTGAAAATTAAAACACGATAGCTCACTTTTTGCAAAAAAATTGAAGGTGGAGCAGGGGTTATCTGGCTCTCAAAAGCTTGGGAATGAAGGTAGAATGAACCTCTATTTATAGCTGAAGATGATGGAATGTTGAGAGGGGTGAATTGAGTGGAAATTTAGTTTAATCGTGTGCAACCTCATCATGCCAAAAGTGTGACTTGAATCCACTCAAAACTCAGTAAAACCATGCGTTTTACCACTCAATTAACTTCAGTCAACTTGGTTAATCATGTTTAGATGCATATCATGTGTTAATTTGACTTGTAATTGAAGTTTAGTTGGAGCAAAAATCCGATCATGGTGCAAAACTTCAGTTCCATGTCACCATGTTTGCATCAATGGGGCATCCTACTCAAGAGGCTTTTTTCCACCATTCTTCTTGCATTGTGTAGTCCTCATGGCCTAGTTTACAATGTGCTAAGAAAGTATTCATTTGGACATCTGAGGAGAAATTTATAATATGTTGAAGTTGGCATGAAAAACTGGTCATCATACTTAGAAAAATTCTAAGTTTTTGAGGCAGAAAATGACCTATAATGTTCCAACAAATTTAAAGGCCTTCCAAGCATAATTTGATCTTGATCATTGAAGCAAACTTATAGAGGTCATTGTAAATGATTTTATGCAAAAATTAATCAGATTTTTAGGATGAAAATTGAAGAATTTTTTATCCTTGAAAGTTAAGAAAAAGTCACTTAAAAATAGGTCAAATTTCACTAAGTCCACAAATGACCTATAATGTCTTCAAACTTTTGATGGTCCTCAAAGCATAATTGGCTCTTGTTATGTAAGGATAAGTTGTAGAGGATGTTGATAAGAGTCATATACAAAAAGAAGTACTAAAAAATATGGAGAATTGAGGGAGTTGTAGTCCTTGGAACTTTGGCGTGAAAATGTTGACATTTTGGTCAAACCTTCTTGAACCAACTTGTATACTTGAGATTTTCTTGCACTTCAAAGCACATGGATGATCATATGAACCTAAAATATGATGTCCTTGAATGTCCTTTGATTAAATTGACCAAGGATTGAGATAACTTGTTGAAGAAGGCATGAAAATAAACACATTGTAGCGAGCGATTTTGGACGCGGTTCTTAACCGCTGTCGCTCTTTGGGGTTTACTACAGTTCGATTCATTTTTTATCCTATTGAAGTTGATGAAGGAAGGGAAATAGATGTCTCCAATTAACCCTGCTTGCATACTGAGTTTAAACAGCGGTCTGTTAGGTTACGGATGCTATATGGTAATGGGGCCTTTCTTTCTTCTTACTTTATTAAGGTGGAAAACTAGGACTATTCATGGGGAATTTGTCAGATTGGGTGGAGATAGGGGACTTTAGGTTTTTGGATTAGTGTGCTCGCTAAGATTTTTCTTTCAATCTTATGCCTACATATTCCCGTTTACTGAAACAGGGAAATCAGAGTGTTCGTAGTTCCTCCTATTCTATGGGAGGAAATGGGTGTTTTGGTGTCTTGTTCAAAACCCAAGACGTGAAGCGAAAGGTGATCTATATCTTGTTCAAAGCCCAATATGTGAAGCTGAAGGTGGTTTGTATCTTGTTCAAAGCCCAAGATGTGAAGCTGAAGGGTCTATTTGTATCTTGTTCGAAGCCCAAGATGTGAAGCTAAAATGTGTTGTCTTTAGAGAGAATTTGTCATCTCTAAAGAGGGTCTGTTTGTCACAACTGTTTATAAAGGAGAATTACTTTAACCGGGATATGTGAATCCAGAAATGCCATAATTTCCTTTATAAGGGGGTTCCAACCTAAAGGAGAAGACTTTAACTCAGTGTAGAGCAATGTTATCTTTCCTTGGGAATTTTTCATGCTAAAAGAGGGACAGTGGCATGGATGTAAATAATCCAGAGGCTTGCCGCTTACAGCGATTAGATGAAGGGGAAGGAGTTGTTGATGTTTGTGTGTTGTGAACGAGGCATAACTTTGATGCTAAAAGGTTGATTGGCTCAACCTGGGTTTTCTTATACAAAGCCTAAGAGGATGTTATTGGCCCAACAAGAGGGAGTTTTTATGTGTCTCGTACGAAGCCCGAGAGAGAGGCTAAAAGGGTTGACTCAACAGGAGAATCTTTTATACTCAACAATAGAGTTTTTTTGTATTTCGTACGAAGCCCGAGATGGAGGTTAAAGATGGTGACTCACCAAAAGAATCTTTTATACTCAACAAGAGAGTGATTTTGTATCTCCTACGAAGCCCGAGATGGAGGCTAAAAGGTGATTGACTCAACAAGAGAGTCTTTTATACTCAACAAGAGAGTGTTTTTGTATCTCGTACGAAGCCCGAGATGGAGGCTAAAAGGGAGATTGGCTCAACAAGAGAGCCTTTTATACTCAACAAGAGAGTTTTTTGGTATCTCGTACGAAGCCCGAGATGAAGGCTAAAAGTTTTGACTCAACAAGAGAGTCTTTGTATCTCGTACGAAGCCCGAGATGGAGGCTACAAGGTTTGACTCAACAAGAGAGTCTTTGTATCTCGTACGAAGCCCGTGATGGAGGCTAAAAGGGTACTGTTTCAGTTGAGTGAAAGGTCCAGTATGTTGGTTCAACGAGAAAATCAGTTCTTATATGAGTGATGTTGCACTCATGGATTTGATCTGAGGATCGGGATTATTTCCTGTTCTCTAAGGAAACGGGGAATCCAAAGGGTATTTGAGACTGTCCAAGTCTGCGGGTGTCTTCCTATTTTTGAAAGGAACTTGAGAATGTCTTTGAGACTCAAGGAAATTAGACTGTCCAAGTCTAGAGTTTTATCTTTTGTATTGTGCTTAAAGAAACAATAGTAGTATGTTCACGGTAGAAAGATCTAGACTCTTTGAAAGACTATTCTATTAAGATAACTAATTTTCGTTCCTATACCTCTAGGAGGTCGTCGGGACAATTTGTACGAAGCCCAAGAGGAGGCTGGAAAACTTTTAAGAAGCCGAGGACACCAAAAAATCCCATTATTGTCAGGAAGGTTTTTTTTCCGCGAAATCAATAAATTGTTTCACTCTATTCTCATACTCTTTACTTAATCTATTGGCTTTCATCCAACCACAATCCCTAATCACATAAAGCTTCTGGAAAAAAAAATAGTACACAACTAACAAAAATAAAGCTTCTCAACAACAACAACAAGACTAACACTAATAGAGAATAACAAGAACAACAGTAATGGACCAAAGCAACAATAAGAACAACAACAACAACAATAACATACTGGAGAATATTGGTGAGAGAGTTTTTTTCGTTCGCTAGGGCTCCTTGGAGAATAAATGTTCTTTCGTTGGTTGGAGAAGAAGTGTTCTTTCGCTAGAGCTCGAGAAGTGAATGAGGCAGACACTGGGGGAATAAAAAATATAAAGAGAATAACAAGAACAATAGTAATGGAGAATAACAAGAACAACAGTAATAGACCAAAGCAAAAACAAGAACAACAAAACCAATAATAGCATACCGGAGAATAATAGTTAGAGAGTTTTTTCATTCGCTAGGGCTCCTTGGAGAATAAGTGTTCTTTCGTTGGCTGGAGAAGAAGTGTTCTTTCGCTAGGGCTCGAGAAGTGAATGAGGTAAACACTGAGTGAATAAAAAAATATAAAGAGTATTTATCACGGTTATAATGAAAACCAAGATAACATATCCGGCGTAAAATCTATAAAAAATAAAGGCGTCTTTTTGGTTCCAAAAAGAATAAAAAATTAGATAGTACTTATCTCGGTTTTCATTAAAACCGAAGTAACATATCTGACGTAAAATTTATAAAAATATGAAGGTGCCTTTTTGGTTTCATATAAAACATAAAACTGCAGGAGCTGGGAATCTAATCTCAAACCATGAGCATATATTTATGTCAGTTTTTCATAAAACCGAGGTAATAGATTGATTTTTTAAAATAAAATAAGGCGCTCCCATTACATATACCCTCAGTTTTATATTGTTTGTGGTGAAAGTTTTTTCATAAAAAGTGTTATTTGTTGTAGTGTAGATAGCTTAGATACAATGAATTAGGTGGTGTGTTGAAAATGTAATTTCTTGAGTCGAAGCATATTGCTCGACAGAAACAAGGAAATGTCGAAATGCTTGTTAGTATCAAAATGTTTTAATGTCTAAATGTTGAAGTGTATCTCGATATAATTTTGACCTAACTTTATTTGTTTGTTTTATCTAAGTTAGTTAGGTTAGTTAGGGTTTGTTTGGTGTGCAAGCAACCTCAACATATAAATAGGGAGGAACCGTATTATTGTAAAGTGTAAAAAACGAATGCAGTTGCATAGAAATAAAGGCAGAAGTTTCTTTACACTTTTCACAATTATTCTTCCATTTTTCTCTAAAACCCTAGTCTTTCTTTCTTCCCCAATTCATCTTTTCTTTCTTCTCTCATTAACAATTGTAAAGTGAAATCATCTTGTTCATCAAGATTGATTTATAAATTCTCCATAGGTTTGGTATAATTCCAACAGATCACGCTTTACTTAATGCTCAAGTCAACTTAATTCCAATGCAAGTCATTCGAATTTCAAAGCATCAAAGCGGGGGAAATGGAAGTTTCTATGCCTCTCAAGAATTTCAATTTTTGGTGTTTGTCTCATTTTCTATCTTTTACTTTACAAGTTTTTGTTATTGAGTCACATATAAGTTAAGTTTTGTGCATATATTTGAATTGAGTGCAACACACTTAAATCATTTTCTACATCAAATCGTGGTTTGCATGCATTAAATTAAACACTTAGATAAATGTCGATGCCAAGTGGTTAAAGTCAAATTAGTCTATTATTTGGATCAAAAAACACCTGAATGAATGGTTCCTCTCATACAATCTGTAAGGCAATGTAATCCTATAGTGTGAGTCAAGTAAATCTAAGACTAGTTTGTTTATAATCACATGTGATTATAATAAAAATCTCTCAAGTGTGAGGAGAATGACTTTACCTTTATCTTGTTAAGTATAACAAATGTGAGTAGTGTGGATAATAGTCCCATATTGGATAGGAATGTGGTGACTTGAGCATTTATAAGTGAGAGATCCACCCACCTACTACCTTAAGGTTTTGGGTGAATATGTGATGTGTCTCTCACAAAGGTGTTGCTCTAGAAAGGAAAGTTCCACAAAGTAACAATTCTCCCTAGTGAAAAACTCCTCCAACAGTGGTATCATTAGCCTTTGGTTCGAGTGAAGGACCGACTCACTTGTATCGAAAGTATCCCCACATGCGGTGGGTTGTGTGTCCCGTTGAAGAGTGTCAACGGATGTACAAGTGTATGTGGATGAAAAGAGCTGGAGAACCCACACACCTAGAAAGTGTACAAGTGTACAAGTGCATTTATAATTGAGAGATCCACCCACCTACTACCTTAAGGTTTTGGGTAAATATATGGTGTGTCTCTCACAAAGTTGTTGCTCTAGAAAGGAAGTCCCACAATGTTCAATGTTCCCTAGTAAAAAAATATTCCCCAACAAATGGTATCATGAGCCTTTGGTTCGAGTGAAGAACCAACTCACTTGTATCGGAAGTACTTCCCACAGGTGCTGGTTAGGAGGTGTCCCGTTGAAGAGTGTCAACGGCGGTACAAGTGTATGTGGAAAGAGCTTCCGCTTAAGGGGGGGCATTGTGGAAGCATTGTGGATAGACTCACACTTGATGGGGAGTGTTAAGTATAACAAATGTGAGTAGTGTAGATAATAGTCCCACATTGGATAGAAATGTGGTGACTTGAGCATTTATAAGTGAGAGAATCCACCCACCTAATACCTTAAGATTTTGGGTGAATATGTGGTGTGTCTCTCACAAAGATGTTGCTCTAGAAAAGAAAATTTCACAATGTTCAATGCTCCCTAATAAAAATCTCCCCAACATATCTAACGAGGTGAACCAATATATATTTTATGTGTTGTTTTCTTCCCTATTTTCTTTAGTTTTGCCGCACTTTTAATGTGTTTGAGAATATTAAAAAGTTTTGAAATTAAGATAATTCTTGTATTTTTTTTAACATCAAATAACAATTTTGTAATTGTGAAAAGACACTCTCTTAAATATTTTTAGAGATTTTTGTTAAATTATCTCCCTCCGAAATCAAATACTCTTTCCTTTTGTCATAAAAAAAATTAATGAAGATATTTAAGAAAGACTATATACTTTGAATTTGAAATATGCCAGAGTTCTTCAAGAAATCTTACAGCAATGAGAGCAAGTCTCTCTCAATACCCCCTTGCAATTAATACAACTTGCATTCCTCAAGATATCTTAAGTGTGATCTAGATACATTCAAGAGATGGTTGTAGAGTTCTGGAATTTGCTTGATTTGAACTTGAGAATACTGATCTTATGTGGCCCTAGTCAAATGTAGGATATGGTCCAAAAATTAAACATACTAGGGAATAGAAACAACACCAAAACCTTACATTTATGCTTAGCAATGTTGCATGATGTACATCTAGTTGGTATAAATTCTTGGTGGATTGGATGAAAGTATTTGTAGGAAGCTAGCTCATTTTATTTGTTGTGGCATTATGTTCTTCTCTTTTGAATTATACTTATATACG
Organism: Lathyrus tuberosus; assembly: GCA_022829125.1. Lineage (NCBI taxonomy): Eukaryota > Viridiplantae > Streptophyta > Magnoliopsida > Fabales > Fabaceae > Lathyrus > Lathyrus tuberosus. Next base: position 2,446,636 of record JALAZF010000118.1, on the reverse strand, counting down.
AATATTCAAGCTCCAAAAAGTGATGGTCTATATGACTCAACATTTGCCACATTTCTTTCTTTTTCAAATAATCAACATTCAAACAAAATTGGATGTGAGATTTTCTGTCGGTTAATGATTGCATTGCTTATGATTGATAGATCTTGAAAAGAATAGTTAAAAAAAAAATTGCCTTAAATATACTTTTGACCCTATTTACTAGTTCTTGATTTTTTTTTTTTTAATTCTCTTTCATTAAATAGTTGATATTATCACATAATACATGTCAATTAAATCAACCATGACACGCTACTTATTTAAAATGACAATTTGGTTTTATAATATTAATGAAAATTTGGTTTTATCATACTAATCAAGATAATTAAATTTTGAAATAATGTTTTAAAAATCTTTCTAAATTTTGAAATGGAGAACTTAGAATCCTCAGTCGTCACATGAATCAAATTCTTTCATTTTTTAAACTTGAAATCGAAAACCTTAAATCATCAATTATTTTTTTCTCCAATCATTTATCCTGCCTCGACCTTAAATCTTCAAACGTTTTCTTCTTCAACTAATTTACCTAAATTTGAAGATTATATTTACAAAATTGCATTCAAGCTCAAGCAAGATGGTATTTCTGAAATCACGTTCAAGAAAGGCCGAAGTTCCTCAATCGTTTGCAATGAAGAAATTTGTTCCTAACCGGCCAAATGATCCAATAAGATCGACCAAATTTAAATGTTAAATCTAGAGTTTCTCCCGCTTAAAGTTTACGAACAGATAAGCCATCACCAAACGACTGCACACTAGAACCCAACATCATACTCATCGCATGCATTGGAATAAATCCAATGGCCTCTCGCATTCCACGATGCGCTCATCAGGGGTGGTTTTTACTGTCGCTCGTATATAAGCACAATCACTCGTCACATAAGTGTATGACTCATTCACTTTTTCAAGTTACACATTTCTGACCTAACTAACTTGACCATTGGAGTGCTAACTTTGCAGATGCACCCCCTTCTTCACCAACTTGAGAACACTATCGTCATCGGGATCATAATTCTCCTTCTCATGATTGGGAAGCAGGAGATGAAAGCCACACCCCTCCTCAAGATCTCCTACTAAATAGGTCCATCTAACATTATAACTCATTATTTGTGAGATATATAAGACCTTACTAGATTTTATTTTGTGTTAGCAAGCATTATTACCGTGAATTAAGTATGTTTTGTTGTTTTAAGCTTAGTTAGGATGGAGCACGCTAGTTGATCTCTTTTGTGAGTTTTATGTGTTGGTTACTTGTTTAGAAGTGCTCTGGTGAGAAGTTCTATCACGCCAAGAATGTAACATCAATGCAACCTCACTTCCCAGCAGTCCTTAGAGCCAGAAGACACTGTAAGGAGTGAAGGATCACAATCACAAGGCCATTAATCCAATGACAATAGGAAACTTTAAATGATAAGGGGTATAAAAGAACCACATTGAAGAAATGAAAGGAGGTTCAGAAGATGAGACACTTGAGAAATAACTTACAAGAATATCTTTCATTTGGAGAAGAATGAGTTTGAACTATAAGTGAAGAGAATCTTTCCTCCTTCCTCTCTTGAAGAAGTGTTAAGCTTCCAAGCGTGACATAACTCGCCTCTTGCTAATTAAATATTGCAAGAAGTAGAAGTGTTACACTTAGGTTTTCATTTTATTTTCCTTAGTGTTTGTAAATGTTAACTTTGAGAACGTGTGTTTCTATAGTTCTTTTACTGACCATGAGTTAAACTCTTTAACTGATGCATTTTATCATATGAAATAATGCCATATATTTATTTCTTTATCTTATCACATTAGAAATAGGTAAAATCTAGTTAATGATTGAGAGTTCTTTTACCTAGTGGAACTCATGGTAAATGTGGTTAAAAATAGTAGGATAGACATATTCACTAGATTAGTCACTTTAGACATAAAGAACTACAACCATAAGGAAAATCAGGAGTTATATAAGACATGCTTTAGTGTTATTGCGAGACCTAGAGATTGGTTCTCCTAACTTAATGAATATGCTTTGGTTCCCATAACTTAAAGAATATGAAACTTATTAAATGGATTATTGCCTAACATATCTCTCACTATTTCTTTAACTTCTTTAATCTTATTAATCACTACTCAACATAACTCTGTGACAACCAATTATTATTATCATCTTTTGCTTATGAATATTCATAAAGTTTTCCAATAAGAATCAATTTAAGTTAGTACAATCTCTGTGGGATTGGTACTCATATTTTTACATCACTTGCTACTATTTGATTGTGTATACATGCACATATAAATAGAAAAACATTGAATAGACACAATAATTTTTAGTTTATTGTAAAAAGGAAAGCTCACCTAGTCATATGCTTAGCACTTTAGAGATATTAGTTTATTGTAAAAAGGACAAAAGTAAGTCTTGAAGTACTAAGAAAATAACACAAACATTAAATAATTTTCAAACCTCTTCTATTTTAATTAAATCTCTTGAAACAAATCCATAAGAGTATGGAATCAATTAAGAAGCACTTTTAATTAATTAGGAAAGCTAACTCATTGCCTAATCTATTAAGACTTTGGTCAAATTGATTAAAGTAAAGTGAAACACATTCTAATCGATTAGAAAAGTCATTGATCGATTAAATTATATAGTTATTTTAGGTTTCAGTTTTATGGATTAGGGCTTCTATTTTTATGGTTGTTTTAATTGATTAAAACATCATTTTAATTGATAAACTCATTTATTCGTATATTATTTCCTTTTAGCCAACTCTTTTACTATATAAAAGAGATTTCTCCTCATTTTATTTTACACCATATCTTTTAATATAAAACTCTCTACTATTTTTCTACTCACTTTCTTTCTAAAAATATCTTTTTCACTATAGTTATCGTACTGTTGAAAGGCGGAAAACTCCTTCTGAGAGTTGTATTGTATTGGTGTTATGATTATTTTGTTTTATTCAAGCGTGTGATTATCTTGTGTAATATCTTTGTAAAGCATTTGAAGATTGCAAGCTATACCTAAAAAAGAAAGCTTGTGTGAATCTTCTTGAGATAAGCTCGCATAAAAGCTCTGTTTGTTTCTGAAGATTAGTGGGTTGATTTAGTGTAAAAGTTCCAAGTGTTATTGAAGGTTGTTTGGGTTGATCATTTAAAAGCTCAAGTTTGATTTTAGTGGAATTTTCAAGAGGAAACTCTTAAGGATAGAGTTAGGCCAAGTGTTTAGGCCAAACCGGTATAAATATCTAGTTAATTCTCTTAATCTCATCTTTCTTTATTTTCTGTTGTTTATTTTATTTCTATTGCGTATCTATCTTTTTATCCATCTTCTTTCTATCTTTTTGCTACCATTTCTATGTTCATTCATATCTTATAATGTAAACATTTTCAAAAATAAAAGTTTTTATAAATTAATCTAAAATTTTGAATATCACAATTCACCTTCTCCCCGTCTTATGTTTGAAGTTACTTGGTCAACAAGTGGCATCAGAATCAAACTCGTGTTATAAAACTAATTGTCCTAAGAGGTAGGAAAGACTTCAAACGATTCATTAAAGAGACCCCCATCTTTTAATGTAGAAGTATATGCTTTGTGGAAAGAGAAGATGATATTCTTCATAGAGAGGAAGTATTATGATATTTTGAAGGTTGTTAAAAATGGTCCTTTTTTCTCACACATAAAGTGAATGGCACTGTGAAAAACAAAGATAGAGAAATCTAGACCAATGAGGATAAGGAAAAAGTTGTTGTAACAGTATTAGGGGGTGTTTTTATTGTCTCTACGGGGATTGTGCGATATTTTGATGCTTGTCGTTCAATAGTCGAAACGTTTTAAGTTAACGAGTTTCAAATTGTTTCTTGGTTTCGTTTAACATAAATTTGTAGCAAAGAGTAAATTTGTGAGCAAAGATGTTGTAAGTTTAAGAAAGGCATGTCAAGATTAGGTTTCGCTAATCCTTTTCATACATATCCGATTAATCAAGCATATGAACTCAGTTTCGACCAATACAATCGCGTATCCTCTCGAATAAGTTTATGTCTAAAGCAAATTCGCGAATGTCGTTGTTTAGACCGTTAGATGATGTCTCACGCTAACAATCGAAACAACAACCGTTAAGATCAATACAAAGCGAATAATGAATCCCAAATCTATGTCTAGAGTTTGGTTTTTAAGAGATGAAAATATTAGGTCATGATTTGTAAAATCTATGTCTAGAGTGATTCAAACCACAAATACATCATTAAGAACAAATAACTTCATCTATATTGATCATAAACCTTGTTCATATACAAAAGATCAAAAGAAATACATATGATCAAGATCAACTACATCTAACCTTAACACAAAAGTGTTTAGCTACACATTTTCATGGTAGCTTGGATGACAAGTTTCAAGAGGAGATGAAAGAACATCCGAGTCGAATAATCGAGATTGGATGTGACTTCAGCTTCTCTATGTGAAAATTCACTCTTAGATGATCAAAGTTCAGAAAAATACATTTTTGTGTGAAAAATAGCAAGTTATGATCCCAAGGAAAATGAAAAATCTATTTATAACACACTTGAGTTCTGATGCATTCGCCTAGCGAATGATCCATTCGCCCAGCGAATGAAGAAAAATGGCACTTTAAGTGCCTCTGAAAGCTTAAACCGCCCTTGGCTGTCATCGCGGGTTCGCTAGGCCAACGTTTCATTCACTAAGCGAGCCACTCGCCAAGCGAATTTTGGTTCATTTCTCCACTGCCTCATCCAAGAGTCCTTCCCCAGGACCTTCGCCCAGCGAGTGAAGCAGCGAACACTGGCTGGCACTTTGCAAAGCAAATTTTACTCCCTTTTCCCACTGTCTCAATCTGGAGCTCTTCGCTGGGAGCTTCGCCACCGTTTGCTGGTGAGTTCGCCAATCCTGCTGTTGTTTTCCTCCTTCTTTGACAGCTTGCATCAACTTCTTGTGTCTTAATTTCTTGATCATTTAGTGCCTTTTTTTGCACAATAGCACACAAATTACAAGCACCAAAGGTAGGTTACAATGTGTGAAGAACAACAACAATTCACCACTAAAATCAACAATTAATCATAGAAAGTGTTGAAAAATGCCAAGTATTGAATGCAAATATGTAGCATGTTTGACATCGAACAAACTCTCCCCAGCTAACTCTTTGTTTGTCCTCAAGCAAAGTATGCCTCTCATTGAAAACAAGAGGATTTGCTCGAGCATTTAATTCAACTAAGACAAGATAAACGGTTCAAATAAACAAGAATTGCAACAAAGCACAATTACACAATCCTTGAATCGACAATGCAAAAGAACTTGATTCTTACAACAAATTTCAGACAATGTTTCAAGAGACAACTAAATCATCATGCACATGTCATTCTAACACTCCTCTTCGAAACAAGATTGAAGGAAAACGCGCATGCAAGCACGAGATAAATTCACTCAAATGACAAATGATGTAAATACTAAGCAATTCATACAATATCTAAATGATCACATAAGAAATCATGGAAGTGAAAGATCACTAAGGGCTTTAATGTTATAGCTTGGTCGGGTTAACAATAAAGGGATATTTCTAAAGGCCATTGAATCGAAATTGCCGATGCACAAGAACATTCACTATACAAGGTATTCACAACATCTCAACTTCATTCACCAATTTCTTTCCTTTATCACACCTTCTCAAACTTCCTTGCACAATTATTGGACCTATTTTTCTCATTCAAGCAAGTATTCTTTTTCTCTTTTGTATACAAATATTCACATACTCTTTTATTTCTTTCTTGCTTAAATGTTTTCAAAATTTTGAGTAATTCACCAATCTACTTTTTCATTCTCCCCAACTTATTTTCGATTAAACCTTAAGTGAATGTTCGTTGCTTTTTAAGGCAATGAAGTCAATTAAAACAAAAGTTCCAAGGTTCAAGAAGAAAAATTTTTAGAAACTCTTAAAAATTCAATGATGAACTTAATTTTCAGAATATGTACAACACAAAGTTCATCACTAAAAGAGATCTAACAATGTAGGCGCAAAGGGGGTTAACGAATTCTCGCTACTCACGGGTAAATTACTGTTTGGACATGGTTGTGCTCAATATCAACAAGTGCCTTGATCATTTCTAAGACTTCCACAAAATCACATGCATCACAAGATAAAGCATGAATTAAAAGTATAAAACAAAATTTATCATCAATCCAAAGCATATAGTATAACCTGGAGGTTTCTCACTTTTTTGATTTTTGGACCTAAATGACACAAGCACTCAAATAGAGTTGTAAGAGGAAACAACATTTTCATTTGTACAAAGACAACAAAGTTCTAATACATTCTAAATTCTAGAACTAGGTAACTATGTACCTTGCCACAACATTATGCTTAAAGTACTATCATAGCAATCCAATCTTGGAGGAATCTTCTTTGATGCATAATCATCACCAACCTCAATTTCTTCCACAAAACATCCAAAAGTTGGAAATATTAAATTTCCACAAGCATATCAACATAAAACAATAAAAAACATATTAACATTTTAAGAGTTGAACATTCGTAAACTGAAGAATTCAACTCTTAACACATAAGCATACCAACAATTTAAGTGTTGAGCATTCGTAAACTGAAGAACTCAACACTTAATACAATAATTAAAACCGAAATATTAGTAAAATTAAAACAGAAATTTTTTTACTGAAAAACAAAAAATATTACTAATAATAATCAAAATGTACTGGTGTAAACACACCTACAAAGTTAAAAGTACCACCAGAGGGTACAAGTACATCCAAAATAATCCACAAAGTGGATACAGTACATCAATACAAACTGAAATAAACAGAGTACCTAAAACATGATAAAAACTTCACTTTGTCGCACAAAGGAAGTACAAAATCTGAACTCAAGAAAAATCAGTCCTCCTCGGACTCCTCAATCTCCTCGCCCTCTGAAACAGAGCCAGCCACCTCATCATCATCATCAGCCTCAACATCAACACCTTCTTCATCAGCATCATCATCAGCTGCATCCTCCTCCCCTCCGAGTACTGGCCTGGCCTCAGGCCAACCAACATGTGTCAGGAACTGCTCCCTAGACATCAAAGAATGCTCACCGGTAGGATCGCGAATCTGCAACTGAAGAACCTGCATGGAATCATGTAAGTCAGTCATGGCACGCTGAGAAGCCGTCATCCAGTCCCAGTTGTACTGGCATATTTCCTGCTGAAAAGGATAAAAAGCATGTGACCCCAAACCAGTAGCTCCACCATCCCCTGTGCTAGCATGAGTACCAACACCAGATGTCTCCCCCCTTGCCCCTCTGGCCGTACAAAACTTGTCCATGTAACGATCATTCATAGCGGAAGGAATTGTAACCTGTCGGCGTGCAGGTATATCAACCCCAACATGAGCATACAACGACATAACGAGACAAGGGAAAGCAAGCGGGGCATTCGCCCGAGAAGCAGAACCTCCAAGACCACTCAGAATAATGGCTTGATCTCATCAGCTATGATACGAGCCACGTCAATCTCAACATTCGTAAGAATGTTGTGGACAAGATGAGCAAGTGGTATTGTGATGGTGGAAGAATGTGACTTTGGCTTGATGTTTGTAATCACAAAGAGTAGAATGAGATGAGCCAACGGTTGCATATCTGCCCGCCGGTATCTAATAGCAACCCCAGATGGGTTGCGTTCCACTTCTTTACCCAAAAGGAGCAGATCACTGGTCATTTTCGGGATATCACGATGAAGATGAAGGTCTCGATGATACACATCCAACTGACTACCTACCAATGGCAACGGGTCACCAAGAACAGTGTTTATAGTTCGCCTATCAAACCTCACCATGGTCCCCCTTACTAGAGACGTCCAACTGAAAAGCTCACCATCATTGGGGAGCATATTAGTAAAGAATTCGCGGACAATCTCCACATTGTAGCCATCGAGGGGAGTCATCAAGTGAACCCACCCTTTTTCTGCAAAAAGTGCAGCCACTGTCCTATAACTCCCACGGTCGCTCAAATTAAACCTCTTCTCTGCCAATATATTTTTCCGTTCCAAGGTCTCGAATCTTGCCGCCTGCTTGGCTCCTCTGAACCTATCACTATCAAACTGAATTGGTACTTGTCGTGATGCTGTGGCCTTTCTCTTCTTTGCAGGATTAGTTGCCATCTTAGGTGCCATCTGCACACAACAACCAATAAAACACAACAAGCAGCAAACCAACACATTAGTGAAAAGAGCCAACACAGCATCAAACTCAAACTTCATAAAAAAAATAATTAAATTCTGTTTTGTTCGCTCCAGGTGTCACTAAGCAAAGGCTGGCGAACATTCGCCTCAGATTCGCTAGGCGAATGCTCGCTCAGGCTCGCAAAGCGAACACGGCAGCGAACCCACGAAAGTGGACAAAAACAGAATCAAGCAATCAGTCCAACAGCAGACATATTTCCAACAAAATCCTATTCATAATGCTTGATTAATTTAGAACATGCAGAAACATGGAGCATTATAAACAGAGGTACATGAGACTAAGAAACCCTAAGTGATTTGTCTCTAAAATTCAATCCATTCCCTAACCTACTATCAAACAGAAATTGAGATGAAAAAGAGGTTCATACCTGACTTACAATTGAAATAGGAAGAACTTGGTGAAATATGATAGAGCAGGGACAATTCGTGAGCAATGAGTTCTTGAGAGGAGAGAAAGTTTTGAAAATGTTGGAGAGGAAAAGAGTGAACACAGAAACTAGGATTTCCCTCTCAAATTGCTCTGAACGGGTTGGGTCATGGACCCAAATGTCTGGCCCACCCAAAAATTACACCCAATTTTTAACTGAGGTGGCGGAAAAAACCTCCCCTGTCTCGCTGGGTTCGCCAAGCGAAGGAGCCAGCGAATGATTGCCCCCAGGCTCGCTAGGCGAGCGCCTACGAATATGACAGAATTTTTTTCAAATTTTTCTGCACTCTGCCACCTTTCTCAACACATCAAAACTTCAACAAACACTCAAAAACAGTAAATAAAGCAATAAATACTTACAATGTTAGGGCGCCTCCCAACAAGCGCTTGTTTAACGTCGGCTAAGCTCGACGGTCCAATGCAACCTCAAGGATCACAAAAAGGAACAACGGAGGGATTCCGCTCGAAATCACCACCTAGATAAACTTTCAACCTTTGACCATTCACAGTCCAATTCTCCTTTGAGTTCGTGTCTTCAATGACGATTGCCCTATATGACTTGATCTCCCGAATCCAAAATGGACCAGACCACTTAGATTTCAATTTACCTGGGAACAATTTCAATATAGAATTGAAAAGTAGGACCAGCTGCCCCACTTCAAACTGCTTGATCACTATTTTCTTGTCATGGTAAGTTTTGACTCGCTCTTTGTAAAGCTTATTGGAATCATACGCCTGGAGGCGCAATTCCTCTAATTCATGTGATTGCATTTTTCTCCTGTCTCCGCTTAGAGTTGGATCAAAGTTCAGAAATTTCAAGGCCTAAAATGCCTTATGTTCCAGCTCTACCGGTAGATGACAATTCTTACCATAAACCAATTTAAACGGTGTGAGACCAATCGGAGCTTTAAAAGCCGTCTGATAAGCCCACAAAGTATCGTCTAGCTTATTCGACCAATCCTTCCTTAAGGATGACACCGTTTTTTCCAAAATTCTTTTAATTTCCCGGTTCGATACCTCCGCTTGCCCATTGGCCTGAGGATGATATGGTGTTGTCACTTTATGCTTAACACCATATTGCTCCAAGGCTTTTTCAAGATGAGTGTTGCAAAAGTGGGATCCTCCGCCACTTATCAACACTCGCGGAGTACTAAATCGAGCAAAAATATTTCTTTTCAAAAATTTGATCACAGTTTTTTCGTCAGCCTTAGCACACGCTATTGCCTCTACCCATTTGGACACGTAATCAATTGCGACCAAAATATACTCGTTGGAAAATGAAGATGGAAAAGGTCCAACAAAGTCGATTCCCCAAAAATCAAACACTTCAATTTCCAACATATTTTGTAAAGGCATTTCATGTCGCTTTGAAATTCCACCACTTCTTTGACATTTATCACAACTTTGCGCATGCGCATGCGCATCTTTGAATAAAGAAGGCCAATAAAAGCCCGATTGAAGGACTTTCGTTGCCATTCTTAATCTCTTAAAATGTCCTCCATACGGAGAGTTGTGACAATGCCAAAGTATGTTCGTGGCTTCCTCTATTGACACACAACTTCTCAAGAGGTTATCGACACCAAGCTTAAACAAATGTGGTTCATCCCAAACAAAAGACTTGGCATCCGATAAAAATTTCTTTTTTTGATGGTGAGTTAGACCATCCGGTATTAATCCGGAGGCTTTGTGGTTAGCCATGTCGGCGAACCATGGTCTAACTTGCACCATATACAATTTTTCATCCAGAAATTCCTCTTTGACCTCTAATTCCTTTTTGCTCACTTCCACATTTACAAGGCGGGATAAGTGATCCGCCACCAAATTCTCAGATCATTTCTTGTCACGAATTTCTAAATCAAATTCTTGTAACAAGAGGATCCAGCTGTAATACCCCAAAATTTGCTCTCCCCTTTTGGCATCATAGCATGGCATTATCATTTATCATATCATATCCATCTCATTAACATTACATTGCATTAACATAGAAAAATGAAGCATGGCATCCTTCTTACCATCAGGGCATGTGATCAGGTGGAAGGTGGACAATCAAGGAATCATTCAAAGCTCAAAAGGTCAATCAAGTGCCCTCAAGGCAAGCCAAGAGGTCTTTCATGTCTCATACCATCTCAATTGATCATCCACAACCTCAAGGATAAGAGATACAATGGGAGATTGAAGCATTACATCTTTCACTATGCAAGAGGTTCAAAAACTGAAGGAAAACCCTCAAAAGAGATAGCTCATTGATCCAAAATCATCCTCAAAAGGCATATATCATCATCCTTTAAGAAGGTATACAACATACTCTGAGGAATTTGAAATTGAAGACTGCACATTTTTCTCCTAGGAGGTGGGCACCAAAACTAGGGTTTCCCATTAAATCAGGGAATCTTTGATTTTTTGAACAAAACTTGATGTCATGGTATTCCATATGTCCTTGAGTGTATGTATGTGGAAAATTGCATCTCAATTGGTTTTAGAAGTGGTTCAATTGGAAGAAAGATCAAGAATCAGGGAAATTGGGGCAAAGTCAAATAATCAGAGGAAAAAGTCAACTCTTGACTTTTTGAGCCCAAAATCATGAAATTCATGTTACATATGTCCAATGTACAAAATTTGGTCAAGAAATTCCAAAGGAATCATGAAAAAATCAAGATGTGGAAAGTTGCCATTTTTGGGTGAAGTAGGGTTACTAAAAAGAGCAAGTTTTGGCCATTTTGCATCAGAGTTTGAACCAAGGCCATTTAAAATTGAAGCACCAAATGAAAATTCCACCAGGCCACAACAAAAGGTCTTGCTTTAAGCTTCAAATCCATGTGTAGAACATCTCCATTGGATAAAAATTGAGGGAGATATGATTGATCAAAGTTTGGGCAAAGTAGGTTCAAAACTAGGTCATGACCAAGATTTTCAGGTCACGCGCGCAGTCATTTTAACAAACATGTGGTGGGCCAAATGTCCACTCATTTTTATCATGGTTAAAGGCCTCAAATGAAAAACTTTTCAACATCAAAGTTGTTCCTTGTAGTGTCATCTTCAATACTCATGTTGGACAAAATTCCATTTGATCAAGTTATAGTGGAGATATATTGGTTCAAAGTCATGTTGATTGTGCTGAAATTTTGTGTGCCAAGTTGCCATGCCATGACTTGCTTGCCACGCCCCATAACCAGTTCCCAAACTTGTGTATTTTAAGTCATTTTGCAACTTATTCCAACCTCATTTCACTTCAATTTTCACATCAGCATTGTGCTCCAATGTACTCTCTTTCAAATGAACCCATGAGCTCACCAAATCATTCACATTACATGGAATAATTCATCCTCAAATCACCCTATCTCTATTGTTCTCACTGTCACATAAAACCAAAAAAAAACAAGTGAAGGTTATTGTTGATTGTATCAGCTTGCCCATGTATTGCTCACTCTCCCAACAATTGCTTCATTTAGCCAAACATGTACCTCAGTCACCATATCACGTGCTATACATGATCATAAAAAGGGAAAGGAGTGGAAACTTGTATAACAAGTTTTGCTTGCTGCAGCTTCACATTTCACCTCCACCATAGTTTGTTATGAACCAGCCACACCATATCATGGCTCTCCCTAACTAACTTGACTCAGTTAGTTAGGGATGACTCACTCAAACCATTGTGACTCAGTTAACCTCACTCAGTTTAACCTTGGTTAACTCACACTATAAAATGAAATCTCACCTCACAACTTGATTTTCAGCCACATTCTCTCAAAAACACTTCAAATTCTTTCCACATTCTCTGATTTTTCTCGCTCTCTGTACACGAATTTCATCATCATCTCCTACATTTCATCTCCATCTCCATCTTGATTCTACTTTGGAGATTAAGAACAAAAGTGCATAGGTTCAGTTAAGGAAGTTCAGGATCAAGAGAGTTGAAATTCTGGTTGATTCTTTGCACGAATTCAAGCTCTCAAGCCTTTATTTGGCCAAGTGAAGCTCAAGGAAGAAGCATCTCCTTCTGGTATTCTTGTGCATTCCAAGTTTCATCATCATTCAGGTTTGAACTCTTGAAATTACCTTACACGATCTCTGTCTATTTTTACTTGTTTTTTTTGTGTTTTAAGCTTGCTAGAAGCTCTGCTCAAACCGGCTAGTTGATAGGCCTCTTAGAGGCTTAGTTGCAAAATCTAGGGCTTAATGTAATCTCCTCTGTTCTTGCTATGTGTGTGTGTTTTGTGGATTTCATAAGCACATTCATGATCTGCATAAGTTTAGCTTTCGATTGATGTATGTGTTATGCATTTCTGGAAAATTGTGAGGTTGCAGGTGGTGGTTTCTCGCCGGAGAAGGTGACCGGAGGTCCTTCTCCGGCTGGCAGCTTTGATGGTTAGGGTTTAATATGTTTTAATCCTGTCCGCTCGTTTTTCTTCATCGCGTGGTCCATAATGTGACAACACATAAAATTGGCACATGCGTTGCACATGTTTTGTTTTTAATCAGAGTAAGCATTGTGTGGTGTGGTGTATGATAGTGAGTATGTGCCCTCATGCGCGTGTGTTAGATTTGCTTACCTTGACCTTTGTGTTTGACTTGACTTAATCTGATGGTTGTGAATGATTTGACTTGGTTTGACTGAAAGAGCATGGTAGTTAGTATGTTGTGCGCGTTATTGGACCTAATCAGATTGCTACCCACACCCCCATGTTTTCAAGCCCAATTAATTTGAACTGCATGATTGCTATGTTCACACCTCCCCTTCCCTGTGCATTCCATTTTTATTTTCATTTTTTTCTACACATTTGATTTTTAATTTTTAAAAATACCAAATATCATCATAAAATTCCACAAAAATTCATGAGTATCAATAAAACATTTAGGAAATTTTCCATGATTTTATTTCTTGATTTTATGACCTTTTTACCCCTGGTCCATAATTTTCTTTGAATTTCCATTTAGATGCATTCTAAGCATGATACATGAATTTGTTTAATTTTGTTCTTGCTCATTACCAACTGTTTTGACATGATTCTTTTTGCATTGATTCACTAATACATTGAAGCATGTTAGATGATTTTTGTTTGATTTTTTAGGTCACTTTATTACATGTTTTGATGCCTATATTTGCACCACTTTGCATGATGTTTCAATTTGACCTAATTGCTTTGTTTGAAGTCATTTTGCTCTGAATTTTTACATGCTATCTTGATGTATGATGCATTTCTGACCTAGGCATTCCAATAATATGCTGGCATAATTTTCATGAATCCATTTGGTCTTTGTTTGATGCATTACATTGGAAGTATAATCCATGGCATGTCATTACAACTTTAGTGCATGTTTACATGAATTCTTTTGTGCACATTTGTATGAGCATTTGCATATGTTATGAGCCATTCATATGATATTATAGGTCTTTGATACACATTATAGGTCATCTTTACATGTTCATTTCAATTTGAACTTTGTGCATCATTAACATGTATTGTTTGCACTTTCTTTTTGAACTTTCATTTCAATTCTTCTTATATTACTTCTTGAATGTCTTGAAGTTGATTCATAAATACTTTTGAGATGTTTATAAACCATTTTCCATTTAGTTTCAATTCTGGTTGTTGATTTACATGTTCCATTTATGCATGTCCTCTTCATTTCTTTCCATCTTTCATCTACCCCTTCTTCTTGTAACATGTTTAAATGCTAATGGGTGATGATTATTGCTTATTCACTTGCACTTGTATGATGATATTCACTTGTTGTCCATATGATGCCCATTCTGGTTGTGGCTCTAGGATTTGGTTTCTCATTTAATTCTTTTGAGTTTTATGATGCATTACATGTTCTTTTACTTCTTATACTTCTTATACATGTTTACTAACCATGTAGGGGCTTTGGCAAGTTTCAATTGAGTGTGGATAAGGAATCCACATTCAACTTCTATCCTTTCTCTTTTACAATTCCATTCTATGTTTTGTTAAGCACTTATGTGCTTTCTTTTAATAACTCATCACTTTCCCTTTGTGAATTACAATTCATCTTCTACTTTAGAAGTGAATTGTTTAATTCATTCTTTCTTTAGACTTTAGGTTGAAACCTCACAAACTTTAGGATCACTCCCTTAACTAATCAATTAGGATTGAGTCTTAGTCCATATAGATTTTTACCTTTACCCTCTCTTGAGTCTTTCATCTTCTCATCTCAAAGAAAATTCAAAACATATAATAAAGGTAGGCATTTATTGCATTTAGGCCTTTCATATAAAGAAAAGATTATAAGGGGTCTTCTCTTGTAATCTTAGAATGTGTAGCATATAGCCCATCTTGGGTCAATGTGTTAAACATTTGATCTTGTATGAGGGACTTAAATGCAATACTTGTTGAAGGTGCAAATAATAAAAAAAACTTCTTCATTTCTTAATCAACAAAAACACTTAATAAATACAAGTACGCTAGTGTGTTTGAACCTTGACAATTGGAACTAAGTGTGGGGGTCTTCTTCACTCTTAGTGTGCTTTCTTACCCATTCCATCTTGGAATGTGAGAATGTACACATTCCAATGACTAAGATTCAGATACACTGTCATATGCAAATAAATGGAAAAAACTTCTAAAAGACAAAAACAAACAATAACGTCTTTCCTTCGGGAATTCTTTTCTCATCTCATTCATTCTCAACGCACGAACGCGCTTCTACTCGTTCTCTTGCAAGACGGTAACGCACTCGGACCAGCGAGCCTGCAACACCTGAGCTAGAACGTAAGCCGTTCTCTAAAAAACACAAACAATCCATCCCTAGTGATGGGAACTACGTCGCTCTGATTCTCATGCTCCCGATGAGATACGTAGGCAGTGGGGTAGGGCCCATGCGAGCACTTCTTTTATTTTCCCTACATTTGTTTCCCGTTCCTTTTCTTTTCTTTCTCCTTTCTTTCTTTCAGTTCCTTTTCCAGTATCCTTTCTTTACACCCTTTGATCGAGACAAGCAAGCGTGGATCCCATCGGGTACGATGGACGCGTGGGGGTGCTAATACCTTCCCCGCGCGTAACCGACTCCCGAACCCAGTTCTCTTGGTCGTAAGACCATGCTTTTCCTTTCTCTCAGGTTTACGCGGTGTTTCCTTTCCCTCTCTTGGGATAAATACACATTGCTGGCGACTCTGTTTCGGTGCCACTTTCGCGTTTGTACTTGGATGAAAATCCCGGGAGCGACAGCTGGCGACTCTGCTGGGGACTAAAACTCAGAATCTCTGGTTTCCTTAGCGAGTCAATCCTAGCGCTTGTCTGCTTTTCTTTCATTGGGTGTTTACCGTTGTGCTATATGTTGTTGTTTATTTATTTTACTGTATTTACCGCATTTTAGCATTACATATCATATATTATATTGTGTTGCACTGTTTTGTCTGTTTAGCGGGATGGTTTTTCTGAGAGATAAGCTCACTACCAAGGCTTGAGTACATACATAGGTATTAGAGTGGATAGTCATGACGCTTGCGTGGTGGTGACCACGTATTGTTGTTCATGAGACCCACAACCAGACGAGGTTTTATCAGGAGCTTTCTGCTACTGCATGTTATGCAGGCCAGTGGTTATTCTCTTGAGGGACTGTCGACTCTGGTGACCATTCCCGAGGACTCAGTTGCGGCACTCCTCCCGAGATGTGACAGTGGCAGACCACATTCCGTGGCAAACCCATTGCACATTCTCGATCCGAGGACCCAATGCTGGGAACTTGCTATAGGACATCCCTTTTTGAAAGAGAATCAGCGGAGGCACTCCTCGATTGGCGATAGTACTGTACCCTGAGGGATGAATGTACTATTGCTTCTCGACCTCAGTGCCAGAAGCTGAGGACCTTTTTGTTTTGGAGAATCAGTTGAGGCCTCCTCGATTGATGATGATGCCAAACCAGAAATGGTGAACGTATCATCATTTCTCGACCTGAGAGCCCGGGATACTGAACATCCTAGTACCCACATGTGAGAAGGGCGGGTTGTTTACAGGTTTGCAGGTAACCATGACCTCCTACATACCCGGTTTTCTATCATCATTGCACAAAAAGGAAGTTTCATCCTATTGTATTCAGATGGTTCTTATCTATGGTTCTATATTAGTCTCAGAGCTACACTGACACCGTTCACAGTTCAGCACAGACACCTGATTACCTGATCACATTGCCCTTTGCATTGCATTATCATATCCTAACATACATGTTTATTCATTTCCAGGTGCATATATTACCCTTGATTCCAGTCATCAGGTCCATGCAAAGATGAACACTAAAGAGAGGAAGAATATCATCAGCTATAAGTTCCTTACGCCTACTTTGGGCCCTATTGTTATGCTGAAGGGAATGGCGAGCCCTGCAGTACGAGAAGCTTTTAAAGAGAAATATGGGTGGATTTTATCTATGGTCCGTAATGTCAGTGATTATGAAGCCAGAGGTCTCCATACGTTGATGCAGTTCTATGATCCGCCTCTGAGGTGTTTTGTATTTCCAGACTATGTGTTGGTTCCTACCTTGGAGGAGTATTCAAACATGTTGGGGATTGCTATCAAGGAGGAGCCCCCTTTCTTTGGATCAGTGGGGGATCTTGACTTTGGAAAGGTGGCTAGTGCTCTTTATTTGAGCAAATCAGAGTTAAGCGACAATGTCTCCAACAAAGGAAAGATTCGTGGTTACAAGCTGGAATATCTGATTAAGAAGGCCCAGGAAGCAGCTAAAGGCGAGAATTGGCTTGTTTTTAATGCTTTGCTAGCCCTTTGCATATACGGCATAGTGTTGTTTCCCAACGAGCCGGATTTCATTGATACGGACGCTATACGAATATTCCTGATGAAGAACCCGGTGCCAACGCTACTGGGAGATCTTCACTACTCGTTGTACAACCGAAACGAAAAGAAAAGACGAGGGATAATTCGTTGTTGTGCACCTTTGTTCTATAAGTGGTTTGCAGGCCGTTTACCACAATCAGGGGCTTTTGTGGATTCCAAAGATTCTCTAGAGTGGAAACAGCGTTTAATGGGATTGGTGGCCAAGGACATCGTATGGGTAGATCATGGGCTGATTGGCAAGAATATTATCCACAGCTGTGGTAAGTTCCCTAACGTTCCACTGATAGGAAGACTGGGTGGGATTAACTACAATCCTTCTTTGGCCATTCGACAATTTGGGTATGCCCTGACAGGTCCGCCTATTAAGAGAGATGTGGAGGAGTCCCTCTATTTTCATACATCAGATGGGTGGGAAGCAGCACAGAAAGCTTCTGAAAGCTGGGGTAGCATACTGAAAAAGGGGAAAGTTACTCTAGGAAAGCCTAACAACCGGGTTTATCCAGCATATGAAGAGTGGGTGAAGAAAAGAGTTGAAGATTTTCTCTTGCCTTTTGGTAAGGCACCCCTTTTGTATCCGGATAATGAGAAAGCAAGAAGCACTGCTACTGTGGAAGAAGTTGACAAGTTGCAAGCCTTGGTGAAAAAGCTCCAAGGAGAGAATTCCGAGTTGAGTAGCCGTCTTCAGAATGCTCTACATGCCAACAAAGAGCTGGAGCGGAAAGCCCAAGATGCTGAACAAATCCTAACTGCAAAAGAAAAAGACTTTGCTGGAAGAGCCCAACATTTCCGGAAGATTATTAAAGGTGCTGATGATGCTACTCAAGCCCACAAGCAAACCAAACAGGCGTTAGCACAGACCAAAGAAAAGTTAACAAAGTTTCAGCAGGCTTGGGACGAAGTTAGGATAGAGAATGCTGAATTACAGGAACAGTTGCAGATTAAGGACGAAGAGCTTGAAAAGGCGCATGAGCAGAGGAGAAAGTATCGGGAAAGCCTCGGTAAGAGTCAAGAACAGCTAGAAGAAGCTAGAGGTGAGCTGAGGAATACCAAGAAAGAGCTTGAAGAAGTCATGATAGAAAGGGAGATACTCAAGACGCAAGCTGGCATAAAGAGACACAAAGGAGTGTGTGATGACGAGGCTCTGATGCTGCATATGGGTTCTTTAACTGAAGCTCTTGAGAAAAGGGATGTCTTGATCAAAGAAATGATTGAAAAGCCGAATCACCAGCGTACCCGTATACTTTTTGAGGAGATCAAATACTCAAGTGATAAGCTGAAGGGTGTGGAATTGTCAGACTGATGTTCTTTTCCTTATATTTTGTTGTTAATGGTTACCATCAGGCTTGTTGATGGATCCATTTTTCCTTGTATTGCAATTGCGGTTGAACCTTTCTTAAATGTACTTGAATACTTCGTTGAATGAGTATGAGCAGTTTTATTCAGAATTATTCCTTATCAGATAGCTGCACACAAGCACATGACCACGACACGTCTCTTTATATCACAATTTCTGGTCTTCAGATTTCTGTGGTTGGATTGGAATCAGGGTATAAAGCACCTCGGAAATGACAAACATGGCATTGCATGGCATTGCATATCATTTTGCATTTTTTGTTACTTGCTTTTCAGGTACTCGTTGCAGGGACTCTAACCTTTATTTGGTTTCAGGCAGTATAGCGGAGAGTCATATTCACCGATATTCGACGCGAAGGAATCAAGTAAGAATCATGGATCAAGTGCAAAGTGATTTGGCTGAAATGAGGGCGCGTATGGACCAGTTCATGACCCTCATGACTGGCATGGCGCAAAATCAGGAGAGATTGAGGCTTCTGGTAGAGCGTCCAGACAATGGGCCCGAAGGTGATCAGCATGACAATTCACAGGGACATGGCATTCCTCCTCCCGGTGGCAACCCTCCTCCTGGTGGTAACAATCGAGGTAATGGAAATGGTAGGCATGCTGGTGTTACTCTTGAAGATACTCTGGAAGACCAATTTACTCTGCTGGATGCTGATGTGGGTAATCAAGGGGATCGAAGGTATGATGAGTTAGCAGAGAAGATCAGGGCCATAGAATGCAAGAACTCTATGGGTATTGATGTTACCAGCTTGGGGCTGGTCTCAGGAGTCAGAATTCCCCCTAAATTCAAGCCTCCCACTTTTGATAAGTATCACGGCAATGCGTGTCCCCAAACGCATCTTCAAGCTTACTTTGGGAAGATTTCAGCCCATACGGATGACGAGAAGCTATGGATGCACTATTTTCAGGACAGTCTGGCTGGGGCGTCCTTGACCTGGTATATGAAGTTGAATAGAGCTGCTGTGAAGAATTGGAAAGATCTGGCAGAAGCGTTCCTGAAGCAATACCAGTATAATATTGACATGGCGCCCAACCGCACTCAATTGCAGGGGTTGTCACAAAATGCCAAGGAGAGTTTCAAAGAATATGCACAGAGGTGGAGGGAAATGGCTGCCCAGGTTCAACCTCCCTTGTCAGACAGAGAAATGGCAGATATGTTCATGGGCACCTTGCAAGGGGCCTATCTTGATAGATTAGCTGCTTGTCCGTCAACTGGATTTGCTGATATTGTGATTGCGGGAGAAAGAATAGAAAGTCTGTTAAAGCTTGGAAAGATCCAGGATGTGAGTGGGGCTGGCTCTTCGGGGACGAAGAAACTGTTTGCTAGTAACCAGAAAAGAAGAGAAGGTGATACGAATGCTGTGTTTAGAGGACGAGGCAGAGGGCGTTCTCAAGCTTATTATCAGGTAGATGCTGTAACAATCCCCACACCGTCTGTTCAGAAACAACAATCCCAACAACAAGTTCAACAGCAACAACCTTTTTTCCAGCAAAGGTCTAGACAGAGGGATCGTAAGATGGATCCTCTCCCTATGACTTATGCCGCGCTGTTGCCCTGGCTACTCGAGTTAAAGTTGGTAGAACTCCGTACTATGAAAGCTCCGGTTGCTGGAAACCTGCCACCTAACTTCGATGCTAATGCTCGTTGTGAGTTCCACTCAGGTGCTCAGGGACACTCCATTGAAAAATGCTGGGCTTTCCATCATAAAGTACAAGATTTGATTGATGCTAAAGCCATCAATTTCTCTCCCGCTCCTAATATTACTCAGCATCCCATGCCTGATCATAGTGTAGCAAATGTGTACGCTATTGAAGATGGGAGGAGATTGAATTTGGTGTTAGACGTTCATCAAGTGAAAACTTCTTTGTTGGTTGTAAAAGATCGTTTATTGAAGGGACAGGTGTTCCCGGGCTGTAATCAAGATTGCTCTGAGTGTATGAATCAGGAGAACGGCTGTGATAAGTTGAAGATGGGTTTACAGAATCTGATCGATGAAGGATGTCTACAGTTCGACAGAGTCGTGAAAGACACTGATGAGATATCAACCGTGACCATCTATTACACCCCCGCTGAGATTCAAATGCCGGCCAATGCAGTTCCCGTGGCGAGTGTTGCGCCAGAAGGGCCCAGTCCTGTCACTATCACGGTGCCAGGACCAATTCCATTCACATCTACGAAAGCTATCCCATGGCACTATGGGGCAGATGTATATTACGAAGGTAAAAAGCAGGAAGTTGAGTCATCAGTCAGCCCAAATATTGATAACGTAGGGGGTGTAGGGGGCTTTACAAGGAGTGGAAGGTTGTTCGCTCCCCAAACCTTGAGAAGTGATAAGGA
This sequence comes from Lathyrus tuberosus, assembly GCA_022829125.1. Classification (NCBI taxonomy): domain Eukaryota; kingdom Viridiplantae; phylum Streptophyta; class Magnoliopsida; order Fabales; family Fabaceae; genus Lathyrus; species Lathyrus tuberosus. The sequence continues at coordinate 2,425,452 of JALAZF010000118.1, read as the reverse complement.
GGTAGAAGCTGCAGCAAAGGCTAAGGGTAAACAGGTGGTTGAAAGTGCGCCTACACCTGAAGCAGAGACAAAGATTACTTTTGATAAGGAAATGGAAGAATTTATGAAGATAATCAAGAAAAGCGATTATAAGATTGTGGACCAACTGAATCAGACCCCTTCAAAGATTTCAATCTTGTCACTATTGATGTGCTCTGATGCGCACCGGCAGGCGTTGTTGAAAGTGTTGAAGAGTGCATACGTGCCACAAGAAATTACTGTTAATCAGCTCGAGGGCGTAATCTCCAATGTTAATGTTAGCCATGGCTTGGGCTTTACAAGTAGAGATTTGACTGTTGAAGGAAGAAACCATAATAAGGCTTTGCATATCACGATGGAGTGTAAGGGCGCAGTGTTATCTCATGTACTGGTAGACACTGGTTCATCACTCAATGTCTTGCCCAAGAAGGCATTAATGAAGCTAGAAGTTGACGGTTTGATCTTAAGGCCTAGTGAATTGGTGGTCAGAGCATTCGATGGAACTAGACGATCTGTGTTTGGTGAGGTGGAATTGCCCGTACAAATTGGACCACAGGTATTCAAATCCACGTTCCATGTAATGGACATACAACCTGCATATAGCTGCCTATTGGGACGCCCTTGGATTCACGGAGCCGGGGCTGTTACTTCTACTCTACATCAAAAGCTGAAGTATGAGTTTGAAGGGCAGGTTGTGACAGTGTGTGGGGAAGAAGACATCTTTGTGAGTCACTTGTCCACGTTCAAGTACATTGAAATGGATGGGGAAATTCATGAGATGCTGTGCCAATCATTTGAAACAGTCAATATTGACGATGCACCTGAGTCTTCTTCTGTACCAGTTGGGGCTGGTACCTCCATTTCATCTTACAAACAAGCTGTCGAAGTCGTCAAGGCAGGCAACGCCCAAGGTTGGGGCAGGTTGATAGAGACCCCAATGAAGGAAGACAAATTTGGTATTGGTTATCATCCCTCTACAACTTCAGATGCGGGGAGCAGGGGACCCATTACTTTCAATAGTGGGGGAATTATCTACACGGACCAGTCTTGTGCAGCCACAGAGGATAGTGTTGACAGTGATTGTGACCTGGACAACTGGGTACGCCCTCATGTTCCGGGACAACAAGAGCAGAACTGGTTCGTTGAAGAAGTCATCCGGGTTACTCTTCAGACAGAATAATTTTTCTTTGTTTTTTCTAACCATAATGCATGTCAAAATCTTGCGCTCTGCCCAAGGCGTATAGATTCATTTGTAGGGCCACCATGGTTGCATTTGCAATGTTTAATCATTAATAAAGGACGTTTTGCAATCAAATTTTGTTCTCTGTCTTTCAGTTTTTATTTTTGCACAAAAAAAAATAAAATGGCAATGTTTCATTTTCTTTTGTTTTGCTTAAAAATAAATTCTAAAATAAGGCATGAACCCGTTCATGCAGACTTGATCCTCCGGATACCACTGATAACGATTTTGATATGGCCATGTATGACTTTGACAATCCGATTTATCAAGCCGAAGAAGGGGATGAGAAAGATTGTGAACTTTCTGAAGAACTGGCCAGATTGTTGAAACAAGAGGAAAGGGTCATCCAGCCTCATCAGGAGACTGTAGAAATCATCAATATTGGTACCAAGGACGCCAAGAAAGAGATCAGGATTGGTGCCAGCTTGCAAGCAGATGTGAAGCAAACTTTGACGGAAATGTTGCGCGAGTATGTTGACATCTTCGCCTGGTCGTATCAAGACATGCCGGGGTTGGATACGGATATTGTCGTGCACAGGCTACCATTGAGAGAAGAATGTCCGCCAGTCAAGCAGAAACTTCGTCGGACTCACCCCGACATGGCTTTAAAGATTAAGGAGGAAGTCCAGAAGCAGTGGGATGCTGGTTTTCTTGCTGTGACAAAGTATCCTCCATGGGTAGCCAACATCGTGCCAGTACCGAAGAAAGATGGAAAAGTGAGAATGTGTGTGGATTATCGAGATCTTAATAAAGCTAGCCCGAAAGATGATTTTCCACTACCTCATATTGATGTGCTGGTCAATAATACAGCTCAGTTTTCAGTGTTCTCATTTATGGACGGTTTCTCCGGGTACAACCAGATCAAGATGGCACCTGAAGATATGGAGAAGACCACGTTCATTACTCCGTGGGGTACATATTGTTATAAAGTAATGCCTTTTGGATTGAAAAACGCAGGGGCAACGTACCAGCGGGCGATGGTGACATTGTTTCATGACTTGATTCATAAGGAGATCGAATGTCATGTAGATGATATGATTGCCAAGTCGAGAACAGAAGAGGAACATCTGATTAACCTGAAAAAGCTGTTTGAAAGGTTGAGAAAGTTCCGTCTGAGATTAAATCCAAACAAGTGCACGTTTGGGGTGCGTTCTGGAAAGTTACTGGGTTTCATTGTGAGCGAAAGAGGAATCGAGGTTGATCCTGCCAAGGTGAAAGCAATACAAGAAATGCCTGAACCGAGAACAGAAAAAGAGGTTCGTGGTTTCTTGGGTAGATTGAACTACATTGCAAGGTTCATATCTCACCTAACAGCCACGTGTGAGCCAATATTTAAATTGTTAAGGAAAGATCAAACGGTCAGGTGGAATGACGATTGCCAATTGGCATTCGATAAGATAAAAGAATACTTGCAGGAACCTCCGATTCTAATGCCTCCAGTTGAAGGGAGACCGCTGATAATGTATCTGACAGTGCTTGAAGGTTCCATGGGTTGTGTTCTCGGTCAACATGACGAGACAGGTAGGAAGGAGCATGCTATTTACTACCTGAGCAAAAAGTTCAATGATTGTGAGTCCCGATACTCAATGCTTGAAAAGACATGTTGTGCGCTTGCATGGGCCGCTAAGCGATTGAGGCAATATATGGTTAGGCACACGACCTTGTTGATTTCAAAAATGGATCCTATCAAGTACATTTTCGAGAAACCAACATTGACAGGCAGAGTTGCACGGTGGCAAATGGTCTTGACAGAGTATGACATTCAGTACACTTCACAAAAGGCCATCAAAGGAAGTATCTTGTCCGACTATCTTGCGCAACAGCCGATTGATGATTACCAACCCATGAAATTTGACTTCCCTGATGAGGACATCATGTTTCTCAAAGCTAAAGACTGTGAGGAACCACTTCCGGAGGAGGGGCCAGACCCTGAATCCAAATGGAGTCTGATGTTTGATGGGGCTGTCAATATGAATGGGTGCGGAGTTGGAGCGGTTCTTATCACGCCGGAAGGTGTTCATGTGCCTTTCACTTCCCGAATAACTTTCGGATGCACCAATAATGAAGCAGAGTACGAAGCTTGTATAATGGGGATCGAGGAGGCGATTAATCTACGGATTAAGACCCTTGATATATTTGGTGATTCAGCTTTGGTAATCAATCAAGTGAAGGGGAGTTGGTACACGCACCAAACAAATCTAGTGCCGTATAGAGATTATACAAGGAGATTGCTGACGTTTTTCACAACAGTGAAACTGTACCACATTCCTCGAGATGAGAATAGGTTCGCTGATGCCTTGGCCACTTTGTCTTCCATGATCAAAGTGCAAGGATGGAACCATGTACCTAAGATTGAGGTATCCCGCCTTGACAGACCAGCATTTGTGTTTGCGGTCGATGCAACGTCTGATGACAAGCCATGGTTTCATGACATTAAGTGTTTCTTGAAAAGTCAAGAGTACCCGTCCGGGGCATCGTCCAAAGACAGGAAGACGTTGAGAAGGTTAGCTGGTAGTTTCTTCTTGAATAAAGATGGCGTGCTGTATAAAAGAAATTTTGACACGGTCCTGCTTAGATGTGTGGATAGACATGAAGCAGACTTGTTGATGATTGAAGTGCACGAAGGCTCTTTCGGTACCCATGCCGGAGGGCAGGCAATGGCTAAAAAGTTGTTAAGGTCGGGATATTATTGGTTGACTATGGAGTCAGATTGTTGCAAATATGCCCGCAAATGCCATAAATGCCAGATCTATGCAGACAAGGTGCATGTGCCTCCAAATCCGTTGAGTATCATGTCGTCGCCTTGGCCGTTTGCCATGTGGGGCATTGATATGATCGGAAAGATTGAGCCTACAGCTTCCAATGGTCATCGTTTCATCTTGGTGGCAATTGATTACTTCACCAAATGGGTTGAAGCCGCATCCTATGCCAATGTTACAAAACAAGTGGTCGCTCGTTTCTTAAAACGGGATATCATTTGCAGATATGGAGTTCCCGAAAGAATCATTACTGATAATGGTTCTAATTTGAACAATAAGATGATGGCTGAGTTATGCCGGGACTTCAAAATCGAACATCACAATTCTTCTCCGTACCGCCCAAAGATGAATGGCGCGGTCGAAGCGGCCAACAAAAATATCAAGAAGATTGTGCAGAAGATGGTTGTCACGTACAAAGATTGGCATGAGATGTTACCATTTGCTTTGCATGGGTATCGAACGTCGGTACGCACGTCCACTGGGGCAACCCCATTCTCACTTGTATATGGTATGGAGGCAGTGCTACCGGTTGAAGTAGAGATTCCGTCCCTCAGAGTTATGATGGATGTTAAGCTAGATGAAGTTGAATGGGTACGAGCCAGATTTGATCAGCTGAGCCTTATTGAGGAAAAGCGATTGGCGGCTGTATGTCATGGGCAACTATATCAGCGCAGAATGAAATAGGCATTTGACCAGAAGGTGCGTCCTCGGGTTTATAAAGTCGGAGATGTGGTACTCAAAAGGATCCTTCCTCCCAATACAGATCACAGGGGCAAATGGACTCCTAATTATGAAGGTCCATTCGTGGTTAAAAAGGTCTTTTCGGGCGGAGCTTTATTGCTTACAACCATGGATGGCGAAGACTTTTCATCCCCTGTCAACTCGGACGTAGTCAAAAAATACTTCGCATGAATAGACCCGCTGGATAATAAGAATAAAAAAAATCCAGGCAAAAAAAGGCATCCCGGCGAACCAAAAACAGAATAAGGTTCGGGCAAAAATTAGGGATATAATTGAAAAAAATTTGTACACCCGGTAAGTTGAAAACCCGAAAGGGCAACTTAGGCAAAAAAGGGTATCCTGGTGGATCGAAAACCTGAAAGGGCGGTCCACACAAAAGAGGGATTTAAGCGAATGACTACGGTTTGAGTTATCTGTACCCCATTATCGTTTGAACAACTGACGTTCTGAAAGATAGGGATTGGTCTGATCGTTTCTCAGAAGGCAAGGTCGGGGAGTTTTGAAGACATACTGGTCATAACAGAATGGAAACTCAGTGGAAGTCCGTTTTCACATTGCCATTAGGATAGTTTCTTTTCTCAATTTTCAGCGATCACCTCTTTCCAGGGATTGCTTCCGGATGTAATTGCCTATTATGGGCTCTCAGTCAATAAATTGAATCTCAATAAAAAGCTTTCTATTTTTGTTTTATTGCTTTGTTTGCAAAAACGTCCTAATTTTGATAAAACATTGCATTTGAAAACATGGCGGCCTTGCAATAACATGCGAAAAAAAAAACATTTGAAATTACCTTGAATGTTGAATATTCCCGGATGGTGGATTCTAGCCACGCAATATTCGGGGCATGTGGGCATATTCTTTTGTTGCAGGTAGCAGGTGCAGATGATTTTAAGCACAAGACCAGCAATAAATCACCCCACGCAAAAGACTGGGGCAATTATGGGTAAGGAGATCGGCGTTCATCGTTCGGTCGACGATTGTTCATAACGAGTCGATATCAGTGAATTAAGTTCAACTGGGTACCGTTGCATCTTATTAAGTCGATTCTCTTATTCAGTCCTTCCAACAGCTACAAGCTTTTCTATGTCGATAACGGTCACAGGTTCCCCAAAAGAGTGGTCTCGTCGACACCGAAACTGATGGTCATTATCCCCAACGAAGTCACAAGAGTTTGAAGAGGCTAGATCTTCTGTAAAATCCTCTTATGACATCCTCTTCGGGGACGAATTGTTGTGTTGTCCAAGCATGGGGCATGTTTGTTTCCCCAGCATGAAGTGTTGATCATCCCCAGTAGAGTTTGAGGACAGTTGGTCTTCTATAAAATCCTCTCAAAAGGCATTCCCCAGCACGAGACGTTTTAAAGCAGTTTCCGCCAGCAGAGTTTGTTATAAACTCGTCATCCCTAACGGAATTGTCTAAAGGGAAGCTCGCCTAACATGGGGCATTGTGGTACTTATCCTAAGCTTGACAGTCATATTCTTCAGCAGAATACTGTGGATTTGCTTTGGGTTTCCCCAACAGATCTCTAAGGACTCTTTCCTAGCAAGTTGCAGTGGAATGTTCTAACCAGGATTTGCATATCCCTGGCAGAGTAGCCCTGATACCCAGCAAGATCGTATCTCTGGTCATGGTATCCCCACAGAGGTCAGCATCGAATCTTGTCAGCAACTCCCAGCTGAGTTGTTGTTCTTCCCGCAGAGGTTATCAGATCGACAGAATCTATTCCTCAACAAGGATGGTACAGCCTTTCCCCAGCCGGGTCAGAAGGTGGATAACCCCTACAAAGGGTCTTGGTTTGGACAGATCCCCAAGCAGAGTTTTTATGACTTCTCTCCCCTAGAAAGACGCCATACAAAGAAATTCTCATCCCCAGCGGAATCGCTGTGACCAGAATTCATTCCCCCAACAGATGAAGTGATTCCTGGCAGATTTATTATTCTTCAAGTCCAATTTATTTTTGGCAAGCTTGACAATTCGAAGCAGACGGATTATTCATTCATTCTCCAGTGGAGAGGTTATCCTTTCAGGAGTCTCCAAAGTCAAATCATTGGTCTTTGTTCCTCAGCAAAGTCGGCAGAGATGTCTGACACGGATGCAGAGTGTAATCCAGTATTGGAATTTTGCGAAAGTCCACCCGTAGTGTGGCAAGCCAGTAGTCGTCTGGCATTGTTAAAAGACGTTAGCAAAGTCCAACAGTGGATTGGCAAAAGTCCGTCTTCGGGTGGCAAAAGTCCAACAGTGGATTGGCAAAAGTCCGTCTTCGGGTGGCAAAAGTCCAACAGTGGATTGGCAAAAGTCCATCTAAGGGTGGCATATTCTAAAAGTCCAACAGTGGATTGGCAAAAGTCCATCTTCGGGTGGCAAAGCAGCTAAAAGTCCAACAGTGGATTGGCGAAAGGTCCATCTAAGGGTGGCATATTCCAAAAGTCCAACAGTGGATTGGCAAAAGTCCGTCTTCGGGTGGCAAAAGTCCAACAGTGGATTGGCGAAAGGTCCATCTAAGGGTGGCATATTCCAAAAGTCCAACAGTGGATTGGCAAAAGTCCGTCTTCGGGTGGCACGAAGCTGCAAAGTCCACCAGTAGTGTGGCAGGCCAGTAGTCGTCTGGAATTGCATAAAAGACATTATTAAAGTCCACCAGTAGCGTGGCAAGCCAGTAGTCGTCTGGCGTCGTTCAAAAGACGTTATCAAAGTCCACCAGTAGCGTGGCAGGCCAGTAGTCGTCTGGAGTTGCATAAAAGACATTATTAAAGTCCACCAGCAGCGTGGCAAGCCAGTAGCCGTCTGGCGTCGTTCAAAAGACAGATCTCTCTGACGTTTCATCGAAGATTCAATCCAGCAGTCTCGTTGGGTTTATATCCCTTTTATTCTTCATCATCCAGAGCAAATTTTTGGTTATATTTGGTATTCAATCACTATATACCTTGAAAGTCCGAAAGCAATTGCTTTCAGGCATTCAGGTCTACAGCGCTTGAATAGGGGCAGCTGTAATACCCCAAAATTTGCTCTTCCCTTTTGGCATCATAGCATGGCATTATCATTTATCATATCATATCCATCTCATTAACATTACATTGCATTAACATAGAAAAATGAAGCATGGCATCCTTCTTACCATCAGGGCATGTGATCAGGTGGAAGGTGGACAATCAAGGAATCATTCAAAGCACAAAAGGTCAATCAAGTGCCCTCAAGGCAAGCCAAGAGGTCTTTCATGTCTCATACCATCTCAATTGATCATCCACAACCTCAAGGATAAGAGATACAATGGGAGATTGAAGCATTACATCTTTCACTATGCAAGAGGTTCAAAAACTGAAGGAAAACCCTCAAAAGAGATAGCTCATTGATCCAAAATCATCCTAAAAAGGCATATATCATCATCCTTTAAGAAGGTACACAACATACTCTGAGGAATTTGAAATTGAAGACTGCATATTTTTCACCTAGGAGGTGGGCACCAAAACTAGGGTTTCCCATTAAATCAGGGAATCTTTGATTTTTTGAACAAAACTTGATGTCATGGTATTCCATATGTCCTTGAGTGTATGTATGTGGAAAATTGCATCTCAATTGGTTTTAGAAGTGGTTCAATTGGAAGAAAGATCAAGAATCAGGGAAATTGGGGCAAAGTCAAATAATCAGAGGAAAAAGTCAACTCTTGACTTTTTGAGCCCAAAATCATGAAATTCATGTTACATATGTCCAATGTACAAAATTTGGTCAAGAAATTCCAAAGGAATCATGAAAAAATCAAGATGTGGAAAGTTGCCATTTTTGGGTGAAGTAGGGTTACTAAAAAGAGCAAGTTTTGGCCATTTTGCATCAGAGTTTGAACCAAGGCCATTTAAAATTGAAGCACCAAATGAAAATTCCACCAGGCCACAACAAAAGGTCTTGCTTTAAGCTTCAAATCCATGTGTAGAACATCTCCATTGGATAAAAATTGAGGGAGATATGATTGATCAAAGTTTGGGCAAAGTAGGTTCAAAACTAGGTCATGACCAAGATTTTCAGGTCACGCGCGCAGTCATTTTAACAAACATGTGGTGGGCCAAATGTCCACTCATTTTTCTCATGGTTAAAGGCCTCAAATGAAAAACTTTTCAACATCAAAGTTGTTCCTTGTAGTGTCATCTTCAATACTCATGTTGGACAAAATTCCATTTGATCAAGTTATAGTGGAGATATATTGGTTCAAAGTCATGTTGATTGTGCTGAAATTTTGTGTGCCAAGTTGCCATGCCATGACTTGCTTACCACGCCCCATAACCAGTTCCCAAACTTGTGTATTTTAAGTCATTTTGCAACTTATTCCAACCTCATTTCACTTCAATTTTCACATCAGCATTGTGCTCCAATGTACTCTCTTTCAAATGAACCCATGAGCTCACCAAATCATTCACATTACATGGAATAATTCATCCTCAAATCACCCTATCTCTATTGTTCTCACTGTCACATAAAACCAAAAAAAAACAAGTGAAGGTTATTGTTGATTGTATCAGCTTGCCCATGTATTGCTCACTCTCCCAACAATTGCTTCATTTAGCCAAACATGTACCTCAGTCACCATATCACGTGCTATACATGATCATAAAAAGGGAAAGGAGTGGAAACTTGTATAACAAGTTTTGCTTGCTGCAACTTCACATTTCAACTCCACCATAGTTTGTTATGAACCAGCCACACCATATCATGGCTCTCCCTAACTAACTTGACTCAGTTAGTTAGGGATGACTCACTCAAACCATTGTGACTCAGTTAACCTCACTCAGTTTAACCTTGGTTAACTCACACTATAAAACGAAATCTCACCTCACAACTTGATTTTCAGCCACATTCTCTCAAAAACACTTCAAATTCTTTCCACATTCTCTGATTTTTCTCGCTCTCTGTACACGAATTTCATCATCATCTCCTACATTTCATCTCCATCTCCATCTTGATTCTACTTTGGAGATTAAGAACAAAAGTGCATAGGTTCAGTTAAGGAAGTTCAGGATCAAGAGAGTTGAAATTCTGGTTGATTCTTTGCACGAATTCAAGCTCTCAAGCCTTTATTTGGCCAAGTGAAGCTCAAGGAAGAAGCATCTCCTTCTGGTATTCTTGTGCATTCCAAGTTTCATCATCATTCAGGTTTGAACTCTTGAAATTACCTTACACGATCTCTGTCTATTTTTACTTGTTTTTTTTGTGTTTTAAGCTTGCTAGAAGCTCTGCTCAAACCGGCTAGTTGATAGGCCTCTTAGAGGCTTAGTTGCAAAATCTAGGGCTTAATGTAATCTCCTATGTTCTTGCTATGTGTGTGTGTTTTGTGGATTTCATAAGCACATTCATGATCTGCATAAGTTTAGCTTTCGATTGATGTATGTGTTATGCATTTCTGGAAAATTGTGAGGTTGCAGGTGGTGGTTTCTCGCCGGAGAAGGTGACCGGAGGTCCTTCTCCGGCCGGCAGCTTTGATGGTTAGGGTTTAATATGTTTTAATCCTGTCCGCTCGTTTTTCTTCATCGCGTGGTCCATAATGTGACAACACATAAAATTGGCACATGCGTTGCACATGTTTTGTTTTTAATCAGAGTAAGCATTGTGTGGTGTGGTGTATGATAGTGAGTATGTGCCCTCATGCGCGTGTGTTAGATTTGCTTACCTTGACCTTTGTGTTTGACTTGACTTAATCTGATGGTTGTGAATGATTTGACTTGGTTTGACTGAAAGAGCATGGTAGTTAGTGTGTTGTGCGCGTTATTGGACCTAATCAGATTGCTACCCACACCCCCATGTTTTCAAGCCCAATTAATTTGAACTGCATGATTGCTATGTTCACACCTCCCCTTCCCTGTGCATTCCATTTTTATTTTCATTTTTTTCTACACATTTGATTTTTAATTTTTAAAAATACCAAATATCATCATAAAATTCTACAAAAATTCATGAGTATCAATAAAACATTTAGGAAATTTTCCATGATTTTATTTCTTGATTTTATGACCTTTTTACCCCTGGTCCATAATTTTCTTTGAATTTCCATTTAGATGCATTCTAAGCATGATACATGAATTTGTTTAATTTTGTTCTTGCTCATTACCAACTGTTTTGACATGATTCTTTTTGCATTGATTCACTAATACATTGAAGCATGTTAGATGATTTTTGTTTGATTTTTTAGGTCACTTTATTACATGTTTTGATGCCTATATTTGCACCACTTTGCATGATGTTTCAATTTGACCTAATTGCTTTGTTTGAAGTCATTTTGCTCTGAATTTTTACATGCTATCTTGATGTATGATGCATTTCTGACCTAGGCATTCCAATAATATGCTGGCATAATTTTCATGAATCCATTTGGTCTTTGTTTGATGCATTACATTGGAAGTATAATCCATGGCATGTCATAACAACTTTAGTGCATGTTTACATGAATTCTTTTGTGCACATTTGTATGAGCATTTGCATATGTTATGAGCCATTCATATGATATTATAGGTCTTTGATACACATTATAGGTCATCTTTACATGTTCATTTCAATTTGAACTTTGTGCATCATTAACATGTATTGTTTGCACTTTCTTTTTGAACTTTCATTTCAATTCTTCTTATATTACTTCTTGAATGTCTTGAAGTTGATTCATAAATACTTTTGAGATGTTTATAAACCATTTTCCATTTAGTTTCAATTCTGGTTGTTGATTTACATGTTCCATTTATGCATGTCCTCTTCATTTCTTTCCATCTTTCATCTACCCCTTCTTCTTGTAACATGTTTAAATGCTAATGGGTGATGATTATTGCTTATTCACTTGCACTTGTATGATGATATTCACTTGTTGTCCATATGATGCCCATTCTGGTTGTGGCTCTAGGATTTGGTTTCTCATTTAATTCTTTTGAGTTTTATGATGCATTACATGTTCTTTTACTTCTTATACTTCTTATACATGTTTACTAACCATGTAGGGGCTTTGGCAAGTTTCAATTGAGTGTGGATAAGGAATCCACATTCAACTTCTATCCTTTCTCTTTTACAATTCCATTCTATGTTTTGTTAAGCACTTATGTGCTTTCTTTTAATAACTCATCACTTTCCCTTTGTGAATTACAATTCATCTTCTACTTTAGAAGTGAATTGTTTAATTCATTCTTTCTTTAGACTTTAGGTTGAAACCTCACAAACTTTAGGATCACTCCCTTAACTAATCAATTAGGATTGAGTCTTAGTCCATATAGATTTTTACCTTTACCCTCTCTTGAGTCTTTCATCTTCTCATCTCAAAGAAAATTCAAAACATATAATAAAGGTAGGCATTTATTGCATTTAGGCCTTTCATATAAAGAAAAGATTATAAGGGGTCTTCTCTTGTAATCTTAGAATGTGTAGCATATAGCCCATCTTGGGTCAATGTGTTAAACATTTGATCTTGTATGAGGGACTTAAATGCAATACTTGTTGAAGGTGCAAATAATAAAAAAAAACTTCTTCATTTCTTAATCAACAAAAACACTTAATAAATACAAGTACGCTAGTGTGTTTGAACCTTGACAATTGGAACTAAGTGTGGGGGTCTTCTTCACTCTTAGTGTGCTTTCTTACCCATTCCATCTTGGAATGTGAGAATGTACACATTCCAATTACTAAGATTCAGATACACTGTCATATGCAAATAAATGGAAAAAACTTCTAAAAGACAAAAACAAACAATAACGTCTTTCCTTCGGGAATTCTTTTCTCATCTCATTCATTCTCAACGCACGAACGCGCTTCTACTCGTTCTCTTGCAAGACGGTAACGCACTCGGACCAGCGAGCCTGCAACACCTGAGCTAGAACGTAAGCCGTTCTCTAAAAAACACAAACAATCCATCCCTAGTGATGGGAACTACGTCGCTCTGATTCTCATGCTCCCGATGAGATACGTAGGCAGTGGGGTAGGGCCCATGCGAGCACTTCTTTTATTTTCCCTACATTTGTTTCCCGTTCCTTTTCTTTTCTTTCTCCTTTCTTTCTTTCAGTTCCTTTTCCAGTATCCTTTCTTTACACCCTTTGATCGAGACAAGCAAGCGTGGATCCCATCGGGTACGATGGACGCGTGGGGGTGCTAATACCTTCCCCGCGCGTAACCGACTCCCGAACCCAGTTCTCTTGGTCGTAAGACCATGCTTTTCCTTTCTCTCAGGTTTACGCGGTGTTTCCTTTCCCTCTCTTGGGATAAATACACATTGCTGGCGACTCTGTTTCGGTGCCACTTTCGCGTTTGTACTTGGATGAAAATCCCGGGAGCGACACCAACGAATTAGCCTTTATTTAGAATCGGGCTTGGTGACCAAATACTTAATCGCCGTGCGATCCGTGTAAACAACTACTCGCGAACCGATCAAATAGGAATGAAATTTTTCCAATGCATACACTATCGCAAGCAACTCTTTTTCAGTTGTTGCATAGTTTATTTAAGCTTCATTTAAAACTTTGCTCGCATAGTGTATAGCATGAAAAAATTTTGTTTTCCGTTGACCCAAAACTGCACCCACCGCATAATCACTCGCATCACACATGAGTTCAAAATCCATTTTCCAATTAGGTGCGATGATTATGGGTGAGGTAGTCAAACTTTTCTTTAAAAAATTAAAAGCAAACATGCAAGATTCATCAAAGTCAAAGGACTTATCTTTGTTGAGCAAATTGCTCAACGGCTTTGCTATCTTCGCGAAGTCCTTGATGAAGCTCCGATAGAATCTCGCATGTCTGAGAAAACTTCGGATGCCTTTGACATTAGTTGGAGGAGGCAACTTTTCAATCACTTCAATTTTTGCTTGATCAACCTCAATACCTTTAGAAGAAACTTTGTGGCCAAGCACAATTCCCTCCGTTACCATAAAATTACACTTCTCCCAGTTCAATACCAAATTTGTCTCAACACACCGTTCAAGAACAGCCTCCAAATTTCTTAAACAAAGATCAAAAGACGCTCCAAAAATGGAGAATTCGTCCATGAATACCTCCATCGTTTTTTCAATAAGATCGGAGAAAATTTCTTGAACACAACGTTGAAACGTTGCCGGTGCGTTGCATAAACCAAACGACATCTTTCGGTAGGCAAAAATCCCAAAAGGACAAGTGAATGTCGTCTTCTCATGGTCATCCGGGTCAACCGAAATTTGGTTATAACCGGAGTAACCATCCAAAAAGCAATATAATTGTTGGCCTAACAATCTTTCTAATATTTGGTCCATAAACGAAAGTGGAAAATGGTTTTTTCTTGTAGCGGTGTTTAGCCTCCTATAATCTATACACATCCTCCAACCCGTCACCGTTTTTGTCGGAATCAACTCATTTTTTTCATTTCGGACAACGGTCATTCCCTCCTTCTTAGGCACAACGTGGACCGGACTTACCCAAGGACTATCAGAAATCGAGTAAATCATACCGGCATCCAAGAGATTGACAACCTCTTTTCTCACTACTTCTTTCATCGTTGGATTCAAACGGCGTTGCGGTTGAGCAACCGGTTTGAAATCCTCTTCCATGAATATTTGATGCATACAATTAGAGGGACTTATTCCTTTTAGATCGGAAAGAGTTTATCCCATTGCTTCTTGATTTTTTTCAAAACTTGAATTAACTGGTTTTCCTCATTGTCCGATAAAATGTTGCTTATGATAATCGGTTTGTTACCACCGTCATCAAGGAAAACATATTTCAAATTTGAAGGCAACATCTTTAATTCAAGTTGAGATTTCGCATCACTCACCTCTTTTTTTAACACTTCCTCTTCACATTCCCATGGGTGCAACTCCTCCAAAGATTCAAGTTCCTTTAAACACTCTTCAAGTGCTCTTTCTTCTTCATCGAAGAATACTTCAAAGGAATCATCAAGAGCTCTTTGCAAAGGGGACACTACATGAACTTGCTTTGTGACATCCATAATCGCTTCTCCCGTTGCATCTATTCTAAAACAGTCACCTTTGTCATTCTTATGTTTCATGGCCTCAAATAGATTAAAACAAACCTCCTCATCTTGGACTCTAACCTTCATAAGACCATCGTCCATATCAATTGACATTCTAGCAGTTTTCATAAACGGTCTCCCAAGAATCAATGCAGCGTCTTCATCTTCCTCCATTTCAATTACCACGAAGTCAATAGGAAATAAGAATTTGTCCACTTTAACCAATACATCTTCTGCTACACCGTGAGGACGGGTAGTGGATTTGTCGGCAAGTTGCAATGTCATTTGAGTGGATCTCAAATCCATATGTCCCAATCGTTTCATAATAGACAAAGGTATCAAATTGATACTAGAGCCCAAATCGATCAACCCGTTACCCACATAGATATTTCCTATTGTAACCGGCAAGGTGACTCGTCCCGGATCACTTTCTTTCCTCGGGAGAGTACGTTGAATGATAGCGCTACAACTAGCATCCACAATGATAGTCTCTTGATCTGTATACCTCTTCTTTTTTGTGAGAATATCCTTCATAAATTTTGCATATTTTGGCATTTGCTCCAAAGCCTCGGAAAATGGAATGTTTATTTGCAATTGTTTGAAAATATCCATAAACCGAGCATAGTGCCTCGCACTATCTTTCTTTGTCGGAGCATGAGGATATGGCAAATGTTGGATCAGAATATTATTCAACGGTTCCTTCCCCTTCCTAGTTTTTTTCAATTTTTCTTCTCTCTTTCTTTTTTCATCATCCTCACTTTTTTTCTCTTTTTCAACTAAATCTCCCTCGACATTTTTTTCTACTTCAACCTCATCACTATCTTTTTCTTTCTCAACTTCCTCCTCCTCATTATTTTCAACAACAACATCATCGACTTTTTCCTCCTCAACAACCTCCTCAATTCGAACATCCACATCTTTCGCATTTTTTTCTCCTTCTCCCAACACTTTCCCACTTCTAGTAACAATAGCTTTACAATGCTCTTTTGGATTTGGTAGAGTGTTAGCGGAAAAAGAAGGTCCAGTTTGTTGTTCGGCCACTTGTTTTGCAAGTTGCCCAACTTGGTTCTCTAGATTCTTGATTGATGCTTCATTTGACTTTTGGTTTGCCATGGACATTTGAATAAATTGGTTAAGAGTTTCTTCAAGTTTGGAACTCCCACCTTGAGGTTGATAAGGATTTTGTCGATTTTGTTGATATCCTTGATTCTGATAATTTGGTCTAGGTTGTTGATTTTTATACCCTTGGTGATAAGGTTGTTGTTGCCTTTGGTAACCTTGTTGTTGAGTCGGATTGTTCATGTAATTCACTTCTTCTTCCACCGGAGGACAAGGAGGACAATATCCGTTTGGATGATCACCTTTACAAAGCTCACATACCAAGACTTGCACATTTTTGCTTGAGGAGTCATGAATCTCTTTGAGTTGTTATGGAAGTTTGGACATTTGTTTCGTTAACAACTCAACTTGTTGGGATAATAACTTGTTTTGAGCAAGTATAGCATCATTGGTTCCCAACTCCAAAACTCCCGGAGTCCTTTGAGAAGAGCCACGGTTATGGCTTCCCTGATGGTCATTTAAAGTCATCCGATCAATTATGGCAATGGCTTCTTCTGCACTTTTGCTCATCAAACATCCACCCGCAGAGGCATCCAACAATGTTTTCTGCACCACTTGAAGACCATTCCTAAAAATGTGAACTTGAGTCAGCTCGTCGAAACCATGCCCTTTACATTTCCTCAACATAGATTTGAATCTCTCCCACGCTTCGTTGAGAGATTCGTTTACACCTTGCGTGAACACTGCAATTGCGGTCTTTGCCTCCATGAAACGATTATGTGGAAAAAATCGTTCCAAAAATTTTTCCTCAAGTACATTCCAATCCGTCATGATTGATGTAGATTGATCAAGATACCATTCCTTGGCCTTCCCAATAAGGGAATGCGGGAATAGCCTCTTAAACAGTGATTCCTCTTCAGCCTCGGGCGCACCAGTTGCTCCCGCGATCTCATAGAACTTTGTCAGATGTGTATAAGGATCCTCATGATCCATACCAGAAAAAGGACTCTGATATAGAAGCGAGAGAATACCAGTCTTCATTTCTGAATGTCGTCTGTTCTGAGCATTGCGCGAAAATTACGCGGTGTGTCTCGGACTGTTAGTACAAGGTCTAGAAGCAGGTGGTGATGGTGGTGGTGGATCCATAGTTGGAGGTAACAGTGGAATTTACGTCGAAGTCGAACTTCCTTCTCGCTCTCGTCTTTCTTTGGCAAGTTGCCTCCTTCGCCTTGTTCTGCTATTGATTTTACGAGCGGTTCTTTCAATCTCAGGATTGAACAGAAGTTGGTCCGCGGGTAAATTCCCTCGCATAAAACGAAGTCTGCACACTAAACCAAACAAATTAACAAGTTCAAGACAAAGTTAACAAGCTTAAAACAAAACAACTACTTCAATGCTTGCAATATCAAACAACAATCCCCGACAACGACACCATTTTGTTGTAACAGTATTAGGGGGTGGTTTTATCGTCTCCACAGGGATTGTGCGATATTTTGATGCTTGCCGTTCAATAGTCGAAATGTTTTAAGTTAAAGAGTTTCAAATTGTTTCTTGGATTCGTTTAACATAAATTTGTAGCAAAGAGTAAATTTGTGAGCAAAGATGTTGTAAGTTTTAGAAAGGCATGTCAAGATTAGGTTTCGCTAATCCTTTTCATACATATCAGATTAATCAAGCATATGAACTCAGTTTCTACCAATACAATCGCGTATCCTCTCGAATAAGTTTATGTCTAAAGCAAATTTGTGAATGTCTTTGTTTAGACCGTTAGATGATGTCTCACGCTAACAATCGAAACAACAACCGTTAAGATCAATACAAAGCGAATAATGAATCCCAAATCTATGTCTAGAGTTTGGTTTTTAAGAGATGAAAATATTAGGTCATGATTTGTAAAATCTATGTCTAGAGTGATTCAAACCACAAATACATCATTAAGAACAAATAACTTCATCTATATTGATCATAAACCTTGTTCATATACAAAGGATCAAAAGAAATACATATGATCAAGATCAACTACATCTAACCTTAACACAAAAGTGTTTAGCTACACATTTTTATGGTAGCTTGGATGACAAGTTTCAATAGGAGATGAAAGAACATCCGAGTCGAATAATCGAGATTGTATGTGACTTCAGCTTCTCTATGTGAAAATTCACTCTTAGATGATCAAAGTTCAAAAAAATATGTTTTTGTGTGAAAAATAGCAAGTTATGATCCCAAGGAAAGTGAAAAATCTATTTATAACACACTTAAGTTCTGATGCATTCGCCTAGCGAATGATCCATTCGCCCAGCGAATGAAGAAAAATGGCACTTTAAGTGCCTCTGAAAGCTTAAACCGCCCTTGGCTGTCATCGCGGGTTCACTAGGCGAACGTTTCATTCGCTAAGCGAGCCACTCGCCAAAACCTTCTCCATGTGAATTTTGGTTCATTTCTCCACTGCCTCAGCCAAGAGTCCTTCGCTAGGACCTTCGCCCAGCGAGCGAAGCAGCGAACACTCGCTGGCACTTCGCAAAGCGAATTTTACTCCTTTTTCCCACTGTCTCAATCTGGAGCTCTTCGCTGGGAGCTTCGCCACCGTTCGCTAGGCGAACGTTCTCTGGTGAGTTCGCCAGGATTCGCCAAGTGAACCCTGCTGTTGTTTTCCTCCTTCTTTGACAACTTGTATCAACTTCTTGTGTCTTAATTTCTTGATCATTTAGTGCCTTTTTCTGCACAATAGCACACAAATTACAAGCACCAAAGGTAGATTACAATGTGTGAAGAACAACAACAATTCACCATTAAAATCAACAATTAATCATAGAAAGTGTTGAAAAATGCCAAGTATTGAATACAAATATGTAGCATGTTTGACATCTAACAAAAGTGCAACACAATTTGAAAGTAAAATCTACCATCACTGCTGCCTGAGGCATTGATGCGTTTTTTCGTGTTTTTTATTGCAATACTGTCAAAGAAATGTGGGACACCCTTTAACTTACCTATGAAGGTACAATTGAGGTAAAAAGGGGTAGAATTAACACATTGACCCGTGAGTGCAAACTATTCATAATGAAACCTGAGGAAAATATTTAGGATATGGAAAAACATTTTATTCATATAGTGAATCATATGAGAACTTTGGGTAAAGTTTTTTAAAATGAGTACTTAGTTATCAAAGTTCTTAGGTGCTTAAACTACACCTGACAACCTGAAGTCACTAAATTTAGGAATCTAAAGATTTGTCGTATATGAATTTATCTACCTTGTTTGGAAAAATGCAGGAACATGAAATTGAACTAAAAATTTTAGATGAGAATGAAGAATGCAACAAAAATAAGAAAAGTCTTGCACTAAAAGTCATGAATGTCAAAGACTTAGAGTCAGAAGATGAAGAATGCCAAAGTCAAATTGATGAATACGTAAATATCATGTTTTGAAAATTCGATGAAGTCCTTAGGCATGAAAAAAGCTCCAAAGCTTTAGAAAAAAAGTAAAGAAATATCAACCTCATTCCAACTTGCTTCTGATGTGGAAATAAAGGTCACATGAAGCTAGAATTTCTGCATAATCAAAGAAAATCTAAAAGGTACAAAATACAATAAAAAGATTCAGAGAGAGCTTACATTGCATGGGACGACACTGACCTGGACTCCTCTGATAAATTTAAAAAATAAGAAGAAACTAACCACACAAAAATAAGGTAAATAAACTAATTTTTGAATTTCTTATAATGAATTATTTCAAATATGTAGAATGTTAAATAATACTTTAAGTAAATTAAAACACAGTGTTTCTACTTCTAAGAATATTATCTCTTCCCTTGAAAAAAATTATTGGAAGAAATAGATAACCTCAGAGAAAAACAAAGTATTTTAATTCAAAACTCTTCTCCTTATCACGTGGTTATGGTTGAACCTACCATGTGTGAACAATGCAATATTTTAAAAAATAAAATTGACGATTTACACAACACACTTGATAAATTTACCAAATGAAGAAATAACTTGAAAATTCTTCTAAGTAATCAAAAAGAATTTTATAACAAAGTTGATATAGATTATGAACCTAAAAATAATGTTAAAAGTTTTGGTAACATATGCCATGCAAATAAGATCTCTAAGTGTAATTATTGTAATAAAAATGATTATTTTGGTCTATTTTGCTTTGAAGGGAAAATATCTTAGTAGAACCTCTTTTATTTATCAATCTTTGAAGCCAATGCTTTCACTATAGGCGAGCAATTATCTTTTACTTACAATGTAAGCTTGCATGTTGCACGTTGGGTTGAGGATTTTTTTGGAGTTAATCATGCACAACTTCTCTGAGGGAAGGTTCCTTGATTAGTGGGTTTAATAGGAATCTGGAAGATATGTCTTCCACTTAAGCCATAAAACCTAAGGCATATGTTGGGTGGTTGTGTTAGGGTATTTGCTTATCCTGCTCCGTAAGCTGAGCTTCATGAGATTTCTCTAATGCAAGTGGTGGATGGAGTTCTCTCATTATCCTATCAAAGTATAATTTTTTTAATTAATGTTTTGGGTTTTATCTTAATACAACTTGTTTTTGGGTCTATACATTAATCATTACATAAGGCATCTATAATGCTCAAATTCCATTACACCTATCAGAAGTGTTACTGAGGTTAACAATGCTATTAAAAATCAAATCCCCAATATTTATAGAGTCCCCATGAACAAGTGATAGAAACACATACACCCAAAAGATTACACAATCAGTATGATTGGAAGTGCTCTCCAAGTTTAATAAAAAGAAAGACTGCCACATTTTGAAAAATGGCTCAAGCTTAGAAGCCACGAGTTTTTATGGAGGTTTTCCTTCAATATGGTTCGATGTGGCCCTTTTTTGGTCAATCTATTTCCCTCAATCAGGCACTGGGTATAAATTTGTTTACCTATACACATGAAGGATGCTATTAGCCAAAGTAATCATTTAATTGGTTTCCCACTCTAATAAACTGATTTACCTCGAAGAAAAAAGATCTAGTCAACAATAGTTCCTTATATGTTAGAAAAGAAATTAATCCCTATTAAGAGATTAATGTGGTAGGACAAAATGCCATGGAAATATTCCCAATATATGGCCTTGAAATTCTCTTTAATTTTAGGATTCTCATCTTAATTATCCACTTCAAAACGCCCTTTTTGCATTAACATTACAATTTCCAATGGTAGCTCAAAATGCAATTTCTTTTTCAATTACAAACTTTTCATATTGATCATTTGGAGTTCTTGAAGAAGAAGCAATTCTAATTTTATTTCTTTGTGCAGCCATGGCGAGCTTAAGAAAATAGATGAAAAAGAGTGGCTTAGGGTTTAGGTGACTTAGGTGTAAGAATATATGAGAGTATATAAGAGAATGAGTAAAGATAAATGGGACAAAAGACTCATATTTAAAAATTACAATACATTATGCCGTGGTTATAAGCATCGAGCCACTATTTTAATTTCCAAATGTGTGTCTAATAGTTTATCATATTTCACTATAATCCAACAGATTATAATATCACTAAGATGTCTTTTGATCCACTTGATATATATATATATATATATATATATATATATATATATATATATATATATATATATATATATATATATATATATATATATATATATATATATATATATATATATATATATATATATATCTTATATTTCTCAAATACAAACTACTGATTCCTACTAGATCTCTTTGTATTCTCAAAGAATCACAATAACACTTAACTCTTAAGAAAATATTATCTAATAAACAGATAATTGATGGGGTTATTAAAAAAAAAATCATTTAATAGAGGATGTAAATAATTTAAGCATGATTACAAGTTTTTTTATCTTTCAACATAAACCGTATACAATAAAATGAATTTCTTTTTTCTTTCTTTCTTTCGTTTTTTTGAGTAGAGCTTCTTCTCTAGATATTCTTGGTTCAATTTTTTTCTTTTCTCATGTTTATTCTCAAAAGTTTATCAGATTAATATTCAATGTTGTTTGGTGTAGTGAGTAAAATAATGAGAAGTTGTGTCTTTATATAAATTCTTTTTGTTGATAATTTATTGATCTTGATATTTGATAAAAGAGTTGTTGTAATATTTTTTTAATCTTTGAAATATTTTATTTCATGTCCTTGCTCTCACAATAGATCTATGCGCGCACGATGTTGTACCTTTCTCTCTTGTGTATTATGCTTAGCTCTCTTTCATATTTGAAATGTTTATGGTGATATGGAAATCATCCTAGCTAGTCTTCTAGAAAATACAATTCACTCATGGTCATCATGGGAACTAATTCGTCAAACGATTACAACTTAATATTCTAATAGAGGGTCAAATCGTTGAACTTAAGTTTAGCGTTGTCTAAAGGATATTGATGATTGCTTAAGTAATCATATCTAAATGATAACAGTGACATCAAGTATGAGCATGTACCAAAGTGCAATTCTACTGCAACAGGTCAGGTCACACCATAGATGTTTGCTATTGCAAGAATGGCTTTCCTCAAACCTTTGCCAAAAAGCAAACTTCTGCTAATGCATCCAATGCATCACATGGTGATACACAATATGTTGTTAACAATGGGGAATGGGGTATCACAAGTAACAATGCTGCTAGTACTACTCAAGAAAAATATTCTAAATTGATTAGCTTGTTACAACAAACCAACTTGATGTCTCCTACACAAAACTCCAATTCCAATTCTAATTCCAATCACATTTCCACTCATTTTGGTCATACATTAAATGAGATTTCAGGTAAGTCACAAGTGTCAACAGTTTCATGTTCTACTCACATTAAACTTGAATTTTAGATCCTTGACTTAGGTGTTAATGATCATTGAAATTCTGGTATCAGACGTGTGATGTTAAGTACGATGTCACAACAACACACTCTGCACAATGGACAAAATAAACAGTAGAAGAACACACCAAATTGTTCACCCAGTTCGGTCTAACTATCTACGTCTGGGGGCTACCAAGCCAGGGATGAAATTCACTACTTGTAGAATTAAATTACAGACTCAACAACCCAGTTGACAATCTCCTAATCTTAATTCCTACTAGTGACTTTCTACCTAAGAAACCACTTAGATATGAGAACACTACTCAATCCCTAAAATCTTTCAAAGAACAACCTCTTTGAGAAACCTTGATCCTGCTTCACAGCTTTGATCAAGTTACACAACTCTCTATCGCTTCACAGCTTCTAAGAGATGACAGAAAACAACTCACCTATTCAACCTAGAATGGTGTATACAAAACTCGTACAAAATACTTAAGACACACAGTCTATGCTCTTGATCTTCTCTCTGTATTTCTGTACCTTTTTCCTTTGATCTATGCGCTTTATATAGCAACTTGAATTAGGCTTGGACCTGCTACAATATCTGACTTGATTTGTTATTTAAAACTGAATCTTCAAAACAGATTTTCTCCTAAAATCTTTTCAAATCTTCAACCTTTTAAATCTCCTACAAATCTGCACCAGATCTCCTATGCAGCAGAGAATATCTATCCCAAGATATCCGCATCCAATGAGACTACCTGCTCTCTACAATTTCAGCTAACACGCAAACCCTAACAACATCACAAAACCTGATGTTATTAGTCTTCTGCAGATCTAATGTCACAACATCGCATGTGACATCAAACATCCAAACTTCAGCAACTTACAAACTTAACACAGCCCAGTGTTAAGACTCAATGTTGTGACATCACCCATATGACATCAAACATTGAACAACTTCACTACTTAACACAGCCCAGTGTTAAGACTCAATGTTACAACATCACCACCTTGATATCAACATTGAACATACTTTGTTTTACCAAAATTCTAGCCAATCCAAGAAACTAACAATCTCCCCCTTTGGCTAATTTTGGCTAAAGCAATCTCTGCACCTTCAGAGACTTCAGCAGCGGAAAAAAACTTCAATAATTTTGAACCTTCAAGCACCAACTTCTTCAATACAAAAAGACTTCACTTTGCTGCAGCACCATCTTCAATAGCTATAATTTTCAAACAGCAACAGCTGCACATATCTCAACATTAGCAGCAATGAGCACTCCCCCTCAATGCAACAACCATCATAGCAGTTGTTCAGTGATTACTCCCCCTCAACTTCCTAATTTCTGCACTTTTGCACTATAACATCAGCAATCAGCTCATAAACTTCTGCTTCATTCCTTAGCAACACCCTCTTTGATACTCTTAGCTCTTGGCTCTCTTGGCTATTTCTCCCCCTTTTTAGCCACAAATTGACAACCCCAACAAGTAATTCTAAATACAGTTAGTACTACCCTAGCTCTCATTGTCAGTCTCACAGTCAGCAAAAAGACATAACAAATCATAGAACAAAACATAAAGGGTGCATATAACAGCACAATATTCAAAATACAACCCAAGCACATTAAGTGTTGAAACAAAAACAGCAGAAATAAAACTAAAAATACTTAGAAGCAAAAGCAAATAAACTAGTCTTCACTTAATCCATCTCCATGATCAACATCCTCATCATCTTCTTCTGAGCAATCAGCATTGTCCTTATCAGATTCATCATTTTCTTCATTGGCACTTTCAATAGGAACATCATCACCATTGTCTTGTTCTAACTTCTAGATCAGCTTCTCAAGTTTTTCTTTTCTGGCCAGACTGGTACTGATGACTGCATTAAGGTCTTTGCACATGGTCTTCAATTCCTCAAGCAGTTCAGCCTTTGTACTCTTCCTGTTACCACCAGCCTCTGATGTCACAATAATATCTGGAACATGATGTCTAGTAAACAGCTTAGGGTGTAGGGACAAGGTTGTCTTCCTCTGGCAGGCTATATCTGAGCTTGTTAAGGTCTCAGGTTGCTGATCTAAAATGATTCCACAAACCAAGGAGGGGAATGCTATAGGTAACTTGACAGCATTGGTTTCAGCATGTTTTACCACCTGGTTGAAAATGTAGCTTCCAAAGTCAAATTTCATCTTCTTACCAACAGCATAGATAAACTTTCCAAGACCAACAGCAATTGTTGTTTTATGGTTGGTTGACACCCAGTTAGCTGCACCAATCCTGTGAAGCACGGCATACTTTATGCTGAGTTTGCTAGTCTTCAGCTTCCCTTTCAATGGCCAAACCTTCACTTGTCCAGCAGTAATCTCCTTGCAGATATCATTATCAGTAGACTCAAGATCACTGCACTCTCCATCATGTCTACCTAGATATTTGTTGATGATGCTAGGAGAAAAATTTATACACTTCCCTCTAACAAAGACTTTCACGAAGTCTGTGCTTCTCTTATCAGTAATGTTGATAGGGATGTTTACAATAAACTCTTTGACAAGACCTTCGTAACATCTAGGATGTTTTGTCACAGTCTTCTCCAGTCCAGCAGTCTTAATTAATTCCATAATTTCCACCATTTCCAAAGCTTCTTTGCCTAGTTCCCTTTCCAGGGCTAGCCTTCTCTGACAAACAAACTTCCACATAGATGCACTACTGGCATAATGGAAAGAAATGTTATCAATTGGAACTTCAGAAACATTATCAGATATTCTCTTTAGAATAGTTTTCCTGATAGGCGTGATGTCCTGAACATCTTCTTCGACATCATAGTCAGACTCTGAATGCTCCACAGCCTTCCTCTTTCTAGGATTTACTTCCACTTTACTCCAGGCTTTTGCTGGTCCAACAGCAATGTTCTTCTTCTTATCATCAGATGACTTCTTAGGAGAGGGTTCAGCCTTCTTTCCCTTCCTTGTTTTTAACCTCTTTGCAATACTAGGAACTGCTCTAGCTATCACCTCATCATCTGATAAATCAACTACATTGATTACATCAGCATTATCTTTACTACCAGAAAGATGTTCATGTGATGTTCTGACATTCTCCTCAACATTTATTTCTTCATGTATGTCTTCACTCTGATCAGCATCTTCAATAGCTGTTATTGCAAGTTGTTGAAGACTTGACTTACCTCCTTGCATGTTATCTTTCTCAGCTGGCATATGATTCAGAGGAATTGAAATTCCTTTAACAGGGATGCCTTTGTCCAGAATTTTTGAGGCAAGATTTCCCATCCTTTTGTCTACATCAAACTTCTCTTCAATAGACTGAGAAGTAGATAATTTTGGCACAATTTTGTCGCCAAATAACACACTAGTAACAACTTTCTTTGTTTCAGGATTTTTAAAGACAGTAGCAGGTCTCTTAGGAGTTAGTTTAGTGGGTCTCGAAGTACCTGATTCAGGAAGAATTGTTGAGATGAGCTCAATGTTCATAGGATCGTATGTTGAACCTTCGTCAGTGGAAACCCTAGCTATTCCTTTCGCAGATTTCTTGGATGGAGAAGCCATGAATTCTTCGAGATAAGCGAGATTTAGTGAGGGTTGATTCTTGAAGGCGAAGAAGATGAACAGTTGTGAGAACAGGGCTTTGAAGAAGCGTGATGTTGCAACACTAGGAAATGAGGGTCTGAGGCAAGGAGCTTGATTTTGAGTATCAATGACTTTCTCCCTCCATACACACTTTTCTTTTAAATTTTTAAAAGGATTTATGTCAGAATTCATTAATTCTGATTGCCCTTTCAGTATTCTTTCATGCTTGATGTTACCATCTGATGTTACAACATCAATCAAAACATTACCATATAAGTTGACCTCTTTTGGTATCCATTGATAGCAATTATCTTTGGATCTTATACCCTTCATCACAACCTGATTATGCTCATCAGAAACCACACACTCATC
Source organism: Lathyrus tuberosus (assembly GCA_022829125.1). NCBI lineage: Eukaryota > Viridiplantae > Streptophyta > Magnoliopsida > Fabales > Fabaceae > Lathyrus > Lathyrus tuberosus. Next base: position 2,398,944 of record JALAZF010000118.1, on the reverse strand, counting down.
TTTGGTGTAGTTAACTTTGTACCCTTCATCACACAATTGGCTTATGCTGATCAAATTTGCATTTAAACCATTGACAAACAGAACATTGTCAAGTTCAGGTCTACCATCACCTTTCACTTTTCCAACTCCTGCAACTACACCTTTTTCACCATTGCCAAACATAACCTCATGAGAGGGACAATGACTGACTTCAACTATCAGAGTTCTGAATCCAGTCATATGCTTTGAACATCCACTGTCAAAGTACCATGTATCCTTATCAACCTGGCTATCTGAGGTGTGGGCTAAAAGACATTTCACCTTCTCCTTAGGAACCCATTGTTTAGCAACTTTGGGTCTGACCTCCTTTAGTTTGCTTTGAGGAGCAGATTGTGGATAACCATGCAATTTAAAACAAGAGTCCTGCATATGTCCAAACCTTCCATAATAGAAGCATATAACTTTGTCATCTCTGAATTGGTTATATCTTCTACCATTATAATGATATTGTTGTGGCTCCCACCCATAAGGTTGTCTCCTTCTTCCATAGTTGGCCTGTCTCCTATGATGTTGTTGTCTTTTACCATAGGTAGACTGTCTCCTGATCTGAGGATGTTGTCTTCTAGGTTGTCTCCTATGGTGATGAGGCTTCCTTCTTCCATAGTAATGAGGCACAACATTGTTGTATTCATATCCATACCAGTTACCCTGATGTTGAGACATCTGATGAAACCTGTTCTGATTAGACCTAACAGCCTCCATGCTCTTGTGATATTGAGGAGGCATATACTGACTAGCTCCTTGGGGCTGCATCTTCCTCTGATGAGGACCATTCTTCTTCTCAACATTCTAAGGCTGAACAACCTTCTTTGGTGTAGGATCTTGTCTCTTAGTTTGATGTTGAGACAATGGTTGAGACACCTCCTTCTTTGTTCCTGAAGTGCTAGCCACATATCCTATACCTGATTTATCTCCAGCAGCTTTCTCTGACTGAAGAATCTTATCAAGAGTAGTTGCACCACTGTTCATCATCCTAATGGATTTTGTCATCTGATCAAGTTGAGATTTAACTAGTACAACTTCATTTTCCAGATCAGCTTTTTCATTCTCAAGCTGAGCAATCTGTTGCTTGTGACACTTGTTTTCTTGACAAATCTCAGCACTTTTTAAACACAGCTCTTGATAAGTAGATGCTAACTCCTCATAAGTTATTTCTCCATCACTATCATCATCAGAAACAACAGTTCCTGTTAAGGCTCTAACATGCTTTGCTGACTCACCTTCACTTTCACTATCAGATTCAGACCAGGAAACTGACATGCCCTTCTTCTGCTTCTTCAAGAATGTGGGACATTCTTTCTTGACATGTCCATACCCTTCACATTCAAAGCATTGAACACCTTTATCCTGGGCAGTCTTCTCTTCATCTTTCTCTTTTGACTTGCTGATGTCAGAAGATATGTTCTTGACATTAGGCCTAGAGTTATTGTTCATCCTCTTGAACACTTTGTTGAACTGCCTTCCCAACATAGATATGGCCTGAGATAAGTCCTCCTGGGATTCAGTACTCTTCCCTTCCTCTTCTTGAGCATTTGAAGTCAAGGCTATACTTTTTGGCTTCTTTTCAGACTCTTCTTCATTTAACCCAAGCTCAAACGTTTAAAGAGATCCAATGAGCTCATCAACCCTCATCTTGCTGATGTCTTGAGCTTCTTCAATAGCAATCACCTTCATCTTTTACCTCTTAGGAAGGGACCTAAGGATTTTCCTTACAAGTTTTTCTTCTGACATCTTCTCTCCAAGAGCACTGGATGCATTAGCCAGCTCAAGAACACTCATATGGAAGTCATGGATAGTCTCATCTTCCTTCATCTTCAGACTTTCAAACTTCGATGTTAGAAGCTGAAGTCTTGACATCTTAACTCTAGATGTTCCTTCATGTGTAGCCTTTAAAATATCCCAAGCTTCCTTAGCAACTTCACAGGTATTGATTAACCTGAAAATATTCTTATCCACTCCATTGAAAATAGCATTTAGAGCTTTGGAATTTCCAAGGGCAAGCTCATCTTCTTCCTTGGTCCATTCTTCTTCAGGCTTTGGCTTTGAGGTGCCTTCTTTATCTTTCCCAGCATCATCTTTTTCAAACACAACAGGTGCTTTCCGTTCTTTAATTATAGCCTTCCAAGCCCTGCTGTCCAAGGATTTCAAAAACGTGATCATCCTTGGCTTCTAATAATCATAATTCGAGCCGTCCAAGATAGGGGGTCTGTTGACAAATCCTCAAACCTCTTTGTCCATCCTTAACTTCCCTAGATCTCACCCAGAGACAGACAGGATGCCTGCTCTGATACCAATTGAAATTCTGGTATCAGACGTGTGATGTTAAGTGCGATGTCACAACAACACACTCTGCACAATGGACAAAATAAATAGCAGAAGAACACACCAAATTGTTCACCCAGTTCGGTCTAACTACCTACGTCTGGGGGCTACCAAGCCAGGGATGAAATTCACTACTTGTAGAATTAAATTACAGACTCAACAACCCAGTTGACAATCTCCTAATCTTAATTCCTACTAGTGACTTTCTACCTAAGAAACCACTTAGATATGAGAACACTGCTCAATCCCTAAAATCTTTCAAAGAACAACCTCTTTGAGAAACCTTGATCCTGCTTCACAGCTTTGATCAAGTTACACAACTCTCTATCGCTTCACAGCTTCTAAGAGAGGACAGAAAACAACTCACCTATTCAACCTAGAATGGTGTATACAAAACTCGTACAAAATACTTAAGACACTCAGCCTATGCTCTTGATCTTCTCTCTGTATTTCTGTACCTTCTTCCTTTGATCTATGCGCTTTATATAGCAACCTGAATTGTGCTTGGACCTGCTACAATATCTGACTTGATTTGTTATTGAAAACTGAATCTTCAAAACAGATTTTCTCCTAAAATCTTTTCAAATCTTCAACCTTTTAAATCTCCTACAAATCTGCACCAGATCTCCTATGCAGCAGAGAATATCTATCCCAAGATATCTGCATCCAATGAGACTACCTGCTCTCCACAATTCCAGCTAACACGCAAACCCTAACAACATCACAAAACCTGATGTTATTAGTCTTCTGCAGATCTAATGTCACAACATCGCATGTGACATCAAACATCCAAACTTCAGCAACTTACAAACTTAACACAGCCCAGTGTTAAGACTCAATGTTGTGACATCACCCATATGACATCAAACATTGAACAACTTCACTACTTAACACAGCCCAGTGTTAAGACTCAATGTTGCAACATCACCACCTTGATATCAACATTGAACATACTTTGTTTTACCAAAATTCTAGCCAATCCAAGAAACTAACAATCATGTATGTTAATCCCTACATTGGTTTAGTTCTTATCACAAAATTAAACTAGTTAATATTTGTTTACCTAATGGTTCTATTTTTGTAGTTAAACGTGCAGGCATATTTAGCTTTTCACCATAATTATGCCTTACTAATGTCTTATACACTCCTGATTTTTCCTTAAATCTGTTATCAGTTTCCAGATTATGTCACTTCGTTCAATGCATTTTTCAATTTTCTGACAATGAATGTGGTATACAGGATGTGAAAACCCAGAGGATGATTGGTTTGGCTAGATAATTTGAAGGATTGCACAAACTTGTGATTGATGATGGTTGCCTTGTTGAAGATAAATCTCATAATCAATCCACCATTCACAATGACTCCTTATGCAAACCATGTGTACCTAGCATTCCTATCAATAATTGTAAAGTGATTCCTAACCAAGCCATATGTCATTTTAGATTGGGACACTTATCTCGTGATAGGGTTTCCAAGATGTCTCAAATGTACCCTCAAGTTTTCAATGATAATAAAGAAATTTTTATGTTTGCTATTTTTCTAGACATAAGAAACTTCCATACAGTTTGAGTAATTCTAAAGCTGCACACAAATTTGAATTGTTGCACTTTGATATATGGGGCCCTGTCTCAGTTAATTATATTTATAACCGTAGATACTTACTCATAGTTGTTGATGATTATATTAGGTTTGTATGGATTATTCTCCTTAAATCAAAATCAGAACTGTCTAGCCATGTTCAACAATTCATTACTCTTGTAGAAAATCAGTTTCAAACTTGTCCTAAATTTGGCAGGTCAGATAATAGACCTGAGTTTTTGATACCTCAATTTAATGCTTCAAAAGGTATTGTACATCAAAAAATCATGTGTTAAAACTCCCCAGCAAAATGGCAGGGTTGATAGAAAACATCAACACCTTCTCGATGTAGGATGAGCATTACTATACCACTCAAATTTACCTAAGTCATATTAGTCATATGCAGTCAACTATACTGCATTTGTCATTAATAGAGTTTACACACCTCTGCTTAATAATCAATCCCCTTATCAGTTACTTAATGATACATTACCAGATATAAATCAGATTAAAGTCTTTGGTTCTCTATGTTATGCATCAACTTTGACTAATCATAGAACCAAACTTGATGTTAGAGCTAGAAAATCTATTTTTCTAGGCTATGTAGTTGGATAAAAAAGATCTCTTTTGTCAAACGTACATTTTCATAGCATATTCATCTGTAGAAATTTCACACATCATGAACATATATTGCCTTATCATAGTAACTTCTCTTCTGCCACACTGAGTTGGGAATTTGGGAATATTTTAGTGACTTACACCACAAGTCAGACCTCACCACATCACAGTTTCATAATATCCCTACATCTAATCCTATCATTCAACCTATAACCAATCAGTTTCTAATCCAACTACCTCTGAACAACCAGTTTTTAATCCATATGCCACAGACCATCCTCTTCCCACACGAATTTCTTCAAGAGTAAGGCATCAACCATCACTTCTCAAATATTATGTTTGTGCAACCTTCAATGATTCATCAAATCCATCATCTTCGGGTACTCTTTACTTTATCTCTAATTTTATTTCCTATTCTAAACTATCTTTATCTCAATATCATTTTAGCTTGTCTCTTACCATACACCATGAACCTAAAACTTATAATGAGGCATGCAAATTTGAATGTTAGAACCAAGCTAGGAAAATTGAGTTTGATGCTCTTGAGAAAACTGGTACTTGGAAACTTGTAGACCTTGCACCTAGTGTCAACTAATAAGTTATCAATGGGTTTACGAAATTAAGCACAAATCAGATGGTAGCATAAAGAGGCTTAAGGCACGACTCATTGCAAAAGGATATAACCATATTGAAGGCTTAAATACTTTGATACTTTCTCACTGGTTGCTAAACTCACCACAGTTAGACTTGTTCTAGCATTGGCTTCAATACACAATTGGCACTTACATCAACTTGATGTAAATAATGCTTTTTTGCATGGTGAATTACATGAATATGTATACATGATAATTCCTCCTGGTGTTCAAACATCCAAGCCAAATCAGGTTTGCAAGTTGATAAAATCCCTTTATGGCTTATAATAAGCCAGCATACAATGGTATGAAAAGTTAGCTTCACTTCTCATCCACCATGGACACATACAAGTTGTAACAACCCATATAATATATATCTAGAATAATATCATACAAGTGTTATTATCTGGTACTGACACCATCATAAGTGCCTATTAGCATCATTTACATACTTGACCATTTACAGAACATAAAAGAAATAACATATGGTACAAGATACGAAAAAGTGTCCCAAATAAAAATCTAAGATCTAAGTACAATATCCTTCATAGTACACAATGCATAGCAGAAAAATCATCACAATAAAATATTCCCTTGAAACATCTATGCACAGATCTACTTGTAAACTAAACCTGCAAATAATACCTAAAAAATAACAACAATAATGGGGTGAGATGATAATCTCAGTGAGTTCCCCGATCTTATGGGTTCACTCGGCTCTACAGGATTGTAATCACAATTATAACTCAATTCAAGGGGGAAAAGGGAAATAAGACTTGAGTTCACAAAACTCGTAATGTATGGAAACATGTCTCTTGAGTTCATCAACTCAAATAATCACTAGCTTGGAAACTATACCAAGGCATTTTTCCCCGTCCTCTCATACGTCTAGGAATTTCGGCACAGGTCACAGATTCTAGTATCATACTTGACATACGAAATGGATTCGGATTCAAGGGAAACATGGTCCACATGAATCGTCGCTTCCCATTGGACCTCTTCCCATCTTAAGCCTTTTACCCGTAGGCTCCATTCGTACACTAGGGTTCAAACATGTCAAGTAATGGTGCGAACATCCCAAATGAGCTCTACATAAGCATCAACTCTTGGAAAGGCACAAATCAAGGGTTGTTTCCAACTACGTGATAAAATATAACATAATGTGATCGTATTCAACAATCACAAGGTGATCACATTCACCTTAATCATAAAACAACACATTAATCGTACATGTTCCATACAATGCGTCTCACTCACAACTATCGTAACCATTCATCTATGACACACACCTAGGTATCATATTGCATGAATGTCACCTTCTAGTATCATCTAAGTCATACTTGCAACCTAGTTATCCTTTTAATCCATTTACCTAGTTTTTAGCCTAGGTTTCCTCACTCATCTTCATATTGTTTTAAGCATGTTATCACACAAACAAACACCTAATTTGCTTCATGGTCGCCCGGTGACCAACCAGCGAACAAGTCGTTTTCCGTTCCCTAAAGCTTGCCTAGCGACCGTAGCAAAAAAAAAGGTCGCCTTTTGTTCGCTAATGCTCGCTCGGCGACGCTATCAGAAAATAGCTCGCCTAGTGACGCGAGCGAATTCCAGAATCTGCAGAACGTGAAAGTGAAGGCAGCCATGGCCAAATCTCAACCCCACATGGTCATACAACATCCAAACACCCAATTGAACATGGTATAACAATATTAAACATGAAATTCATCAATTACAACATGAAAACAACATTAATTCAATTTCAACACAAAACCTAACCCTCCAATATTCTTATTTTTCCCCAAGAGCTAAACTATCTAATGGAACTCACCTTGGAGATGAAGAAAATGAGATGGAGTTGATGATGATGAATTTTCCTCTCCTTCCTCCATGAGCTCTTCTTCTCTTCTTCCCCATTCCTCTTCTCTTTCTCTTTTCATTTTCTTTTCTTCTTACCAACTTTCTTCTTATTTTCTTTCCATCCACTGTTAAATATATATATATATATATATATATATATATATATATATATATATATATATATATATATATTATATTATATTATATAATGGTACAAAATACCCCAATTGATATTTTGTCATCTAACACCAATTGACCAATTATTAATATTACCAAAATGTCTCCTCACATGCTTGTTAATATTGGTTTGTCTCTTTTATTGATAATTGATCTCTCTTCAGAGTTGACTAGTTACTCTATTGGTCCTAACTGGTTACATTTAGAGCACTTAGGAGTTCCAATTATTCTGACTGACAAGGGTAGAATACATAGCAACTCAGTTGATCTCAACTGACACCCAGTTGAACATTTAAGAGAATATATATGGGATATTACACAAGTAGCTTCTGATCATTCCTTGTTAGTTAAGAAGACATAATCCTTATTCACAATTCTACTTGTGTATGTAGATGATGTTATATTGGTTGGTGATTATATGCAGGAATTCCAACATACGAAGAATATTTTGCATTAAGCCTTTAAGATAAAAGACTTTGGTGTACTCAAATATTTCTTAGGCTTGGAAATTGTACACTTTAAGCAAGGTATTTCAATTTGTCAAAGGAAATATTATATTGATCTCTTAACTGAGTCAGGGTTCTTGGGATCTAAACCTGCCAACACTTCAAGTGACCCTTCCATCAAGTTATGCCATGATAACAATCCTACTTTTGATGACATCCCTTCATATTGAAGACTTATTGGCCGATTAATATGTATCAACACAACAAGGCCTGACATCACTTTTATCACCCAACAGCTCAACCAATTTTTGTCAACACCATCCATGACACATTACAATGCAACTTGTAGAGTGTTAAAATATTTGAAACAATGTTCAGGTCGAGATTTGTTCTTTCCTCGAAACTCATCCCTTCACATTACCAAATTTTCTGTTGCAGATTAGGCAGGTTGAATAGATACTAGAAGATCTATGTCAGGCTCATGCTTCTACATAAGATCTTATCTAATCAACACGGTCTCTTCTGAAGTTGAATACAGGGCTTTGCCTGCAGTTACATGTGAACTTCAGTGGATTTTATACTTAATAAAAGGCATGAACATAAAATGTTCCAAAGTTCCATTCTTGTTTTGCAATAGCCAAAGTGCTCTTCACATAGCTGCTAATCCGGTTTTTCATTAAAGGACCAAGCATCAAGACATTGATTCCCACACTGTTAGAGAAAAGTTTTTGGTTGGAGTTATGAAGGTCATTCCCTAGTCTTCCAACAACAAACTTGCAAATTTTGTTACCAATCCTTTGCTTCCAAAGCCTTTCAATTCTCTCATGACCAAGTTAAATTTGCTAAACCTTTACCAAACTTCAACTTGTGGGAGGCTATTAACTGAAGAAACACAAAGTTAGTTAAGTTTGTAATTAGTTAGTTAGTTAGTACAAGTTAGTTAATCTCACATTTCTAGTTAGTTAGATAGTTTTCTTCTACTCTAAGCAACTAGCATGTAACTCATCTTATATATAAACTACACACTCATCTCAATCAATGTATTAGAGTTTATCCTTTTTTCTCATCTTCCACATGTTAACTTTCATATCATAATACTAAGCTTTAGTGTAGTTTTCTATTCTTTCCACTTCTTGGTAGAGGTGTTAATGGGTGTGGGTCAACCCAAGAACCCTATGACTCAAACAAAATCAATTCATAAATTACCCAAACCCATTCATTTACGGGTAGACTCAACCTAACCCATAACAACCCGTATAGTTTTGATTCGGTTATCGGATTTGAGTTTTGCAACCTGCGTACCCATTGACCCAATTCATTGATGTGGCTTTAGTAATTTCTTATTATTTTAAATAAAAATATAAATTTAATATCTCACTAATAACCATAATTTTTCCAAAAAAAAAAAAAAATCCACAAATAGTACTACTAGACCAATAAATTTACGTAATTCTACGATTAAATGTTGTTTCTTATTTCCTTTTGTTTCATTTCTAACTTTTGTATTTTATGAAAATAATGTGTCTTGTTGAATTTTATACTATTATCAAATGTTATGTCGTGTTAATAACTTTTATTAGATATTATATGGTGTGTTTCATCGAATTTGAGTGTTATAAATGAGTTTTGTATTGAGTTGTTTTACATTTGTTTAAACTGATAAAAAGAATCATAAAAAATATATATTTTATTTGAAATACACCCCACAAACTCAACCCAGTCTAACCTATAAATGAACGGATCGGTTTGCGTCGGTTTTGCCAATGAAATTGCGGGTTGGACGACGAACTCAATTCATTAAAATTTGAACAAATTGAGTAACAGATTAGATCAAACCCGGTCCAACTCTTCTTCTTGGGCCAAAATAATCTTTTAATGTATTTCTTTAACTTTTGCAATAAAAAAAAAGTTAAATTAATAAGTATTATTGAATTCTGAATAAATATTAAAATATATGTATATGATTTGATTTGGATAGATTTGATCTTAAAAAAAGAAATACAAAATATCTGTTATAATTTAAGTGATTTTTACAAAATAATATTCAACCACTTTCAATAATATTTAATTTTATACATTTTTTTTATTATTCTTAGAAGAAAGTCTCTCTCAAGATCTCAAGAACTCTATGCAATACAATTTGCATTCCTCACGATAGCTCAAGTGTGATCCAAATCTAGTCAAAAGATGGTCGTAGAAATCAAGAATTTTCTGTATTAGGTTAACTAGTAATTTGGCATAAAAATGGTCCTCTATGATCTGGTAACAAACTAATGCTTTATACTCATAATATTTTATAGACCTGTCCTTAACAAGTGAATATTCGACATCTTTATTTATTTCTATATTTATTTAGTGTGGAATATGGTTTATAAAATAAATATGTATGCTCAACAATGAGAGATTATCACAAAGTTTACACAAAAATATATTCATTTATATTTTGATTTGTGTTAATTAAAAAAACAGATAAATAAGTACCAAAGTATTCGTTTAGACGCTAATGATTTATAAAATAAATATGCCAGCCTAAGAGGACTACAAGGCTTCAAATTTATTTATTTACATCTAAAAATGTTATTACTGATTAATGTTTTTGTCTCTTAGAATAAATTCCATTAATTTTAAAAATTCAATCATATGATTGAATCTAATATTCAAGCTCAAACAGTGATGGTCTACATAACATTGCTTATAAATCTTGAAAATTACACTATCGAAATTTGAAAAAAATAAAAGACAATATTATATCTAAAATTATATTAAACAAATAAAATACTTTTTATATAATTATTTACTTGTATTTAGATAAACAATTTAATTATTGAGTTGCATTTAAATAACTATATAATTATTTGAAATGAAGAATGATGTTTTTTTGTTGTGAAAGGAAGACATCAATAGTTTTTAAAAAGGCATATTATACAGCATCGATCCTATTTCATTTTACCATCATTATTTTGGGACCATGCATAATCTCGATTATTCACCATGCAAGAATATTATAACCACTATATATACATTTCTATCACAATGCTAACGATTATCAACTCAGCCTCAAACAATTGTTTACATACATGTGTTCTATGTTTAACATTTAATGGCTCTGTTAATATTTCTTGTGTATTGGTTGAAGAATGGATAATCTGCATCCTGAGGTGTAGATCAGTATACACATTTGTTTTTGTTTGTATCTACACTTTGGGATGTTGATTACCTCTTCTTTGTTACCAATGAAGAAAGCTCTAATCATTTAATTTGTATGAGCATAATGTTTATCTAAATACAAGTAAATAATTATATAAAAAGTATTTTATTTGTCATAATTGGATAATTTACACTAATCTTAGGTTTAGAATCATATATTGTTTGTTTAGGTGTTGGATGCATATTATCTTATTCTAAGATGATTAATCTATAGAACACATAATACACTTTATGCAACTGTGCACAATTTCACAAAACAACATTTTTTGAGAAAATTTTGATTGTTGGATTTCTTTAGCACATGTGCATTAGAAAAATGAATGATAAAGGGGAAGGAAAACAGATATGTAGAAAAAAGGTTTTTATGAGTGCATGTTTATCATAGGTTTAAACTTTATTTTATTTTGAATGTTGTCAAAATTAGATTTATGATAAATGTAATGTATTTAAATTTTTCACAATATTTTTTTTAACTTATCAAAATTATAGTAATTAATTTTGGATTTAATGGAGATGCACTGGCAATGTAAAAAAATTTACATCGTCATCCAATGGAAATATATCACTATGCTATATCATACAAGTAACTTAAAAATTTCAATCTAACTTGACAGAATATATGATCGTCATTGGTTGACAGTGTAAAATTAATTTACGCTGCCACTGCATCACCCATTTTCTCTTTATTTTTTATTTATGCAATTCTTTGATATTCATGAAAACACATATAAGTTTACTATTTACTAACATCATTCAATCATGGTCCCCAATTGTCAAAATATTCATTCTAATCACATATGAGATTTATTATAAGACTTATTTCAGGATATACCTTAAAAAGAGAAGATTTTTAGGAGGGTCTAAATGGAATGTAGGGAGTAAAGCAAGAGGTAAATGTGGAGGGTAAATCCATCATGAAGTTTTCGTCGGCTTTTGTTGTTACAATTTTTTTCTAAATCCTAAAGTTTAAGGAAAATAGATAAGCCTTTTGTTATATATAAGAGTGGGTGACATGTTTTCAGATATATTTCTTTCTTATTAAGAAGTTAGACAATAAATTTTGGTTGGACTGTAAAATTATATCGGTAGAGAGCTTAATTACCCAACATAAAGTATTGGTTAAGGATGTAAGATTCAAGAGGAGAGCAAAGGAAAAAAATCAAAAGGGGGTTCCACGGATCAAGTGGTGGAATTTGAATGGTGAAAATAAGGCAGTTTCCAACCCAAGATTTTGAAGGAAGAATTCAAAGGGCCATAAGAAAGTGCAAATGATATGTGGAACATGATGGCCCAAGAGATTTGAAAAATAGCTAAATAGATGTTTGGAGAATCAAGAGGTTTTGAACATAGGGGTAAGGAAATTGTGGTGGTGGAAGGAAAGTGTTCATAATAAATTTAGAATAAAAAAAGAATGTTTTATAGAATGGTCCAAGAATAAAAATGCCAAAATTTGGGGAAATAATATAAGAAATCTAAAGAAGAGGTCAAAAAGGCGGTGAGTGAAACAAGAATACAAGCTTTTGACGGTTTATATCAATTTTTAGAAACTAATGAGGGAGAAAAATATATATAGGCTTTCTAAGGGAAGATAAAGAATGACAAGAGATTTAGATCAAGTGAAGTGTGTTAAAGATGAAGAAGGAAAAGTCGTGGTTAAGGAAAAATGATATAAAGGATAGGTGGAAGATTTATTTTTACAAATTATTTAATGAAGGATGTGATATCTTAGAAGACTCTAACAGGCTTGACATAGAAGAAGAGGATATAAACTATAATTAATAACGTAGGATTCATAAACAATAGATGAAATAAACATTGAAAAGAATGAGAAACAATAAGACAGATGATACAGACAACATATTGATAATCTTTTAACAAGTGTACTAAAAAATTATCGCAAGTAATAAAAAGAATTCATCTCCACATAGATTATCATATTCTAACAAAGAAATCACAATATGTTATAAGGAGTGAAATTCGGGGTTTTGTAATGATTTGGTAGGGATATAAGTAAATTTTGGGAAAAATCAGATTAAAAGCGATGAGGTTTTATTTGAATCCCCTGAATCTCACTGTTGATAATTTCATTTATTTGCTTTCAATTATTCTTTAATAAATACGAAGAACTAACACAATTGTTATACCTAATCCCTTAACTGACTAACTTATATGAAAACTCCCTAATTCCTTAGGTCAGTTCAAAGTTAAATTAGAAAAAATTAGAACGTTGATTCAGAGGTTACAACTTACACTTGTTTATCTCTAAATCAGTTACTAAGCTGAACAATTGCTCTAGATCAGGGTTATAAGCTTAGGGTCAGTAATCCCTGCAATCCTTAATCTATGTGCTCGTCAACACATTCAAGACAATGCACAAAAGAGTAACTGAATAAACATTCAATATCAATTTACGCAAATAATTCATAATAAAATCATATGTCCCAGTAGATCAAACAATTGTTCATATCCTAAAATTTAATCCAAAGAGAAATTAGCTACTCATTATAGTAGAATTCATACAAAAGAGATAAAGAAATAATATTTGAATTTTTTATAAGACATTGGTCTTCGAATGATGAAAACCCATTGTTTTAAACTCCTTTATGTTCTTCCTCCATCAAAACGACTTCGATATTCGTATAAGAATGTCCAACCTTTTAAAACCCTGCATTTTTTCCTTTTATGTGCGTTAACAAAATGCATAAATCCTGCCACGATGACTTTCCATCGTGCCACGATCTGAGTAATTAATGTAGGATCGTGCCACGGTCATTTTCCATCGAGGCACAATTTGTTAAATGTTGCTACATCAAGCCACGATTTAGGACACTATTTTTTTCAGGGGCTGATTCTAGTTTTTTCTTCGCAGATTCTTCACGAAAGTTCCTTTTGCCATGTTTCTTCAACTTCTCAATTTTCTTCCATTTTCCTCTTAAGCTAATACATCTTCTATTAAAAATAACTAAAAAAAACATGTGAATCATCAATAATAATACATGATGACATTCACTCGTCACAACCCCAAATTTCATTTGTTGTTTGTCCTCAAGAAACACATTTGTAAACTAAAAATTTCAACAGTATAATTATTATACCAATGGCAGTCACCTATTTCAGTTAAGGTTGCCACTTATGTTCCTTACTTCATTTAAGATGAATACAAAGAGTTTTCTCCAACCTTCGTGTACATAACACGTCTCTCAATATCACATGTTTACTCAAATTGAATAAACACAATAGTCTCTCAGTCAACATACAAGAGTCATCAAGGAATAAATTTGAAACATATTTAAAAAGTCAATCAAAGTATATTTGAATACACACTTTTGAGGTTTTTTCGGGTTGTAACAGAACTTATGTTAGGGTAGGATATTTTTGAGACATTAGGCTTATTTCTTTGGTGCTAACTACCTATTATCTTCCTTATCTCAACACCAACCTAAAAACATACCGCTTGTTTACTCATGGGTACTAGAAATTTAGCTCTTTTACTCTTTTTTTTTCATAAGTTATTCTTTAAAAGTTATTTAGCCTCCTCCATTTCTAAACTTTCTTGCTTCTATTTTTTTATGAAAAAATACTCATTTCTCTAGTAACTCTACCCCAAACTTAAAACGTTGCCAATTTCAAAAGCAACATCAAACTTAGTGCTTTGCATCAACAAAGAAAACTAACATTCTACCTAATTCAATATAAAGGGGGAAATATTCTTTTCAAGTCAATTGCCTAAGAATATGGCTAAGTCACGTAATAAAAAGGTTAAGTCACAAAGAGTTTAAACAACAGATAATTTTTTTTACCGATAAGCTTAAAAAAAACTCAGAGTTAAATAAAAACAACATGTGCCTCCATCTGAAAATAAATAGACATACAAACTAATAAGAAATACCACAAATCCTACCAGTTAAACAATTCTATGGAATTTTGAAAATCAAGAAAAAGTAGACAATGGAAATTTTTTGTTCAAAACTTACTTGTTGAGGTATTTGAAGATTGATTACATTTCGTTTGAATATTTCTCCCCTTCTTAAACTGTCAATCCACATTTGGAACTTCCGTAACATCTCAACTTTTTCTTTGATTCTTTTCTGCTGATTATTTTTGTGTAGATTTTTTATATGTCATTGGTAAGACATCATACTATTACATGAAATAAATAATAGCAACAAAATCATACATTTAATAGAAACAACAACAAGCTTACAAAAGGGGAAAGCACACGAAATTAAAAAAAAAAATTAAAAACTTAAAATGCATCAGTAGAAAATTAAATCACATAAATATATGGGTTATCTCTCACACAGTGCTTCTTTAAGGTCCTTAGGTTTACCATTTTAATCTCTAATCATGTGCTTCCCTCAAACTTATATTAGTGTATTCAATTGGTTTGAATTATTCATCAAGCTTGATTTTATGAATTTCAAGCTTCATTCAACATCATGATATCGAGAGAAGTTTAAGCTTGGTACATGTTTTCAAAGATGATTCAAGTGGTGGTTCATATGTTTATTTCCATGTCATCCTCATCCATTTTTCAAGCAATTATCCAAGATTATTCAAGGAGACAATCAAGTTTCCCTCATTTGGTGTCCAAATGTACATCAATAGGCCTTTGGATGCAAGTAATGGCAAGAAATCTCAAGTTGGCACATGTTTGGTTGGCCTAAAATTAAGAATGGCATGTCACTTGGTCCAAACACCATAACTTTTTCATTTTTCAGCATTTTTGGAATCTTCTTTGAGCCAAATGTCACATTTAAACTCCTCTACAACTTTGATTCAAGGGCCAAACATCAATTCAACCTATAAGTCCATCAATTTTGGGATTTGCTCAGCTGCCCATGTGTGCACAAAAGTAGGCCCAAGACCTGGTCGACCTAATGTCTGGCCTAGAATTTCAGGTCACGACCCCAACTTTGAATCAATTCCATTTTCAATTTAAACATCCTTTTGATGTGGTTATTTTTTCATTTGATTCTTTGTCATGAGAAGATCATTTGGCAAAAAGAAAACCTCAAAACGCACGAGTGGATTTTATTTGGCCTAAGCTCAAACATGGTGCCTCGAGCTCTGCTTCTTGTTCAACTTCAAGTCAGGAGTTTCATGCCAAATTTCAATTTTGGACCACTTGCACATATGAAACCTTTTTGGAAAAGTAAAACGCGTATGAATTGATGAGTCCAAGCCCTTGAGGTTGGCATCAATTTTGATAAAACTAACTTAGCAGAAAGATGTTGGACAAGATGTCCTGACAAGATAAACTAATTGCAGGTTAAGATGTTAGACAAGATGTCCTATCAGGTGGATTCGACATCTTTGTCTGTTACAGTTTTGGAATAACTGTATTTATGTTCCAGGTGTAATTGGAATATGGTTTGATCCCAGGTGGCATCTGAGATTGAGGAATCAGAGATTCTGATTCTAAAAGGAATATGCGGTTTCCTAGTAAGGAGACATTTTTGGAAACTTGGGATTGAAGAAAAGAATAGGTCGCAGATTCTGTGGAGCAGAATTGCTACGTTTTTGAAACCCAAATCCAGTTCTGTTTTGCAATATAAATAGGATGGATTTGACCTAGGATGTATTGAATATTGGAGTTGTTATAGAGTACTAGGGTTTGTACTTTTGTGAGCCTCTCTTGTATTGCATGAATACTAGATAAGGACAGTTTATTGAGTTGTAATATTTTCAGTCACTGCCTGTGATTGGAATGGAATTTAGAAAGGTCTCATACCTAGGAGTGTCTTAGGTAGAAATCTAGGAAGGGTAGTTTCTAGGTGCTAAGTTGTAAACGTTGGAGTTTAGCTTAGAACCAATTCTACTTAGTTGATTTCATTCCTGGCTTGGTAGCCCCCAGACGTAGGTGTTGTTAATCACCGAACTGGGTTAACAATTTCTGTGTGTTGTTTTCTTTCTACTGTTTGTTTCTGTTCTTCCTTAATCCTTGTGAGAAGCAGAGATCAAGTGTCATGACATCCTGTCTGACATCTTAGTGATCTGCTTAACCAGAATTTCAATTGGTATCAGAGCAGGCATCCTGCTCTGTATCTGGGTGAGATTCAGGGACGATAATTTCTGGTTCGATGGATAAAGAATGAGGAATTCTAAACAGACCACCCATACTTGATGGTTCCAATTATGAATATTGGAAAGTACGCATGGTGGCGTTTATCAAGTCCATGGATGGTAAAGCTTGGAAGTCTGTGGTTAAAGGGTGGGATCCACCAAAGATTAAGCTCACTGATGAGCTGAAACCAGAGGAAGACTGGGATGATGAAGATGATAAGATTGCTCAAGGAAATTCCAAAGCCTTGAATGCCTTGTTCAATGGTGTGGACAATAACATCTTCAGACTCATCAACAATTGCACTGTTGCAAAGGATGCCTGGGAAGTTTTGAAGACTGCTCATGAAGGCACTTCTCGAGTTAAATCTTCAAGACTTCAGCTTCTCACCACAAACTTTGAAAACTTGAGGATGAGAGAGGATGAAAGTATACATGACTTTCACATGAACATTGTTGATATTGCCAACACATCTAGTGACCTTGGAGAGAAAATTCCTGAAGCAAAGTTGGTCTAGAAAATTCTAAGGTCTCTTCCCAAGAGGTTTGACATGAAGGTGATTGTTATAGAGAAAGCTCAGGATATTACTACTTTGAAAGTTGATGAGCTTATGGGATCACTACAAACTTTTGAGATAACACTAAATGAAAAGACTGAGAATAAGAAAATCTTGGCCTTGGTGTCAGATCATGATGAAGGGAGGACAAACTCCATAGAAGAGATGTCTAAGGCTGTTGTTTTTCTAGGAAAATAGTACAGTGAGTTGCTGAAAGAGATGGAAGGAGAATCAAGATGAAATGACAAGCCTCAGCCATTCCACAATTATAGAAGAAATAATCTGGGAAGAAACTCTAGGTATGAGGAAGGAAAAGGGATCAAGTGCTATGAATGTGAGGGATATGGACATATTAGGTATGAGTGTCCGACCTTTCTCAAGAAAGAAAAGAAATACCTCATTACATCTTAGTCTGAAGATGATTCTGCAAGTGATGAAGAATCACCTAAACAAGTCTCTGCTCTCACAGGAATATTTGACTCGGATATAGAATCAGAAATTGGAGATCTATCATATAATGATCTAGTCAAATCCTTTAAAGAGCTTTGCAAGAGATGTGTTAAGTCTGTCAGCTAGGAGAAGGACAACATAGGATTATTATGCTCCTTGAGACTGAAAGAATAAAATATCTTGGTGCTATCTCTTATCTCGAGGAGGAAGTCACTGTACTCAACTCCAAACTTGACAATGTCATTAAAAATGTTAGGATGCTCAGCAACATTTCTGCCATACTAGATGAGATACTTCAAGTTGGGAGGAATGCTGGAGATGTCAGAAGACTTGGCTACAATGATCAAGAAATAACAAGCAAGAAAAGGAATCCAGAATGTTGCCTCAATCCGGCCAAAAGAGGACAGAAGATGTCCAACAGAATGTCTCAACATCATAGACATCAGAGAAGACAAGACTGGAAATGTCATCATTGTGGCAAGTATGGCCACATCAAACGATATTGCTACAAGCTACATGGATATCCTAAAGGAAGGATTGCAGGAAAGAGGAGGATTTCCATAAATGAGTTTGTGGCTCTGGTAGCTCATTCCAATCAAAAGGAGTACACTAAAGAGAAGTGGTACTTCGATAGTGGATGCTCAAGACACAAGACTGGTGTCAAGAGCTATCTGGTGAATATAGAGCCCCACTCCTCCAACCATGTCACCTATGGAGATGGATCCAAGGGAAAGATCAAAGGGGTCGGGATATTGGATCAAGCTGGGAATCCTAGACTTGATAATGTGCTACTTGTCAAGGGATTAACTGCAAATTTGATTAGTATTAGTCAACTTTGCGATCAAGGTCTGAAGGTCAACTTCACCAAATCTGAATGTCTAGTTGTGGATGATAAAGATAGGATCATCATGAAAGGTGTCAAATCAAAGAACAACTGTTATGTTATGGACAGCCTTGCAGATGGAGAAACATCAGAAACACTCCTCAGATTTACACATGGGTGAATTACAAATTGGAAGATTAAACAAGATGACACATAGGAGATTGCAACATCAGACAATCACAAGGATTGAGACACTTCTTCAAAAGGCCTCCATGATTAAGGAAATTGCTGGAAACAGATGCTCTTATGTCGTCACGATAGACTCAATCATAGAAACCTATGAAACCCGTACACAGAATGATTACCTTCAGATCATTGGAACTGAAAGTGTGTTGCTATGGTATAATGTCGTACCTGATGTCATGACATCCTGCTGTGACATCTTGAACTCATCTGGTATTCCAGAAACTCAAAGAAAAATCCTGAAGGACAAATTAGGGTTTTACTTGGTTAGTGGGAACACTATTTAAGGGTTCAAATGGTTTGAAAGCCAAATCACCCAAAACCGCTTCAGACCTACATACCCTCACTTTGCGCTAATCCTCTCGAACTTGTTCACCCTTCAGATTAAAGAAAAATCAAATTGTGTTTACGTGAAGATGTCACAACAACAATCACCACAAGGGCAACCAAGAAGGACACTGCAGCAACACCTGATTCTATGTCAAAATCTGAAGATCTACATGCTGAAGAGGCAATTGATGTTGCTCCGCTTGCTATTATGCCATGCCAAACGAACAAACTTATGATTAGAAGATCAAAAACCACCCCACCAGGTAATCCTTCAAACACCTTTGATGCTTTCTCTAGACCTAGGACGGGGATAGAAAAGTTCAACACTGATGAAAGGATTGATAAAATTGTAAATAAGATCATAAGTCAAGGGGATAGAATGAGTGTTGCTGGAATAACCAGGCCCCTGGCTCAGATTATACCTGAGAGAAATACTGATAAGGGTGGAGATGATGATGAAGTGTCAGAAGGGAATCTGCACACCCTTGCTGACTCTGTGGTGAGAAATGTTGAGACAGATGATGAAACATCTTCATCTACACAAGGGGTTTCAGAACAGGCTAACAAAATTATCAATTTAGATGATTTGCCCTATGATGATGAAGTCATTGCAACCAGTCTCAAGCCTAGTGTGGCTGAACGATTGAAAAGGAGGAAAGATAAAGGTGTAGACATCTTTGACAAGCAAACTAAGAAGTCTGCAGTTGGACCTCATAGGCCTTGGAGCAAGGTTGATGTTTGGACCAAGAAAATGAAGGCAGAGTCTGACAATGAGTCAGACTATGATGGCACAAAGGATGGACAGAACGTCATACAGAAACCAGCCTCTAAGAAGAAGATTGTCACGCTTCCTAAAGCTCCCATGGACAACATCTCCTTTCATGATGTTGTAAATGTTAACAGGTGGAAGCACGTTTATCACAGAAGAATTGCTCTGGAGAGAGAACTGGGACAGAATGCCCTCCAGTGTGAGGAAGTAATGGATTTGATTAAAAACATTAGTTTACTCAAGACTGTCTCTCACTTTAACTCATGCTATGAGAAGCCGGTCAAAGAGTTTGTAGTAAACATTCCAGAACGATGCAATGATCCAAAAAGTGAGGACTACTTAAAGGTATATGTCAGGGGAAATGTTGTGACATTTTCTCCTGCTGAGATCAACAAGTACCTTGGCAGATCTGAATGTCCTCAGGCTGAAATTGAAGATTCTGATGATCAAATCTGTAGGGAAATTACTGGGAACACTGTAAGGAATTGGCCCAGCAAAGAGAAATTGTCAGCTGTGAAGCTAAGTGTTAAATATGCCATTCTTCATAGAATTGGTACTGTGAACTAGGTCCCTACTAATCACACTTCAACTATTTCAACTGGGCTTGGAAAGTTTATCTATGCTCTTGGAAAAATAAAGCCTTTTGATTTTGGTGAATATATCTTTGATCAAATTCTAAAACAAGCTGCATCTTCAGTTGTTAAGCTGCCAATTTGCTTTCCATCACTCATCCGTGGAATAATTCTTCAACAATATCTGGGGATAATTTTATCTAGTGATGCTATCATGAGAAGGAAGCCGCCTCTGAATTTACATCATAAGTTGTTTGCTGGCAAGCATGTCTCAGATATTGCCTCAACATCTACTCCAACATCTGTAGCTAATGCTCTGAGGAGGACACCATTGTTCAGCTAAAGGCAACCTACAAAGAGCTTGATGATATTATCAAGGTCAGCACTGCCAGAAAGAAGAAGCTAGAAAGATTGATACAAGCCCTATCTGCTGAGCAAATCAAGAACACTAGAGTCAATGCTAGAGATGCTGAGAAGGTTGCTAAGGAGAAATGTGATGCAGGTGAAGAAGATGCTGAAAATGGTTCTGGTGGAAGTGCATGAGAAGAAGAAGATGATGAGGAAACAGAAGATGACTTTTGATAGTTGTCTTTTTCCTTCTTTATATTTATGTTTTATTTTTTGTTGTGTAAGGGTTGAATACCCAGGATAATTTTTTTTTTCTTTTGTTGGGTGTGTAATTTAATTACTATGAACTGATTAATTGGTTTTTTAGTTAGTTCTTCTGCCTTTGTCATATTCTGGCTAAAAGGGGGAGAAATACTAACATCACTAACCATTGATGATATACTACTAACTTCTGAAGGGGAGTAGTTTTGTACTGTTTACAGGAAGTACTAGTTGAGGGGGAGACAAAGTTGTGTTTCCGCTGCTGTTCTGATGATGGTCTTCCTGATATGCTTCTACAGGTCAATTAAAGTTAGATTTAGCCAAAATCTACCAAAGAGGGAGATTGATGAGTCCAAGCCCCTGAGGTTGGCATCAATTTTGGTAAAACTAACTTAGCAGAAAGATGTTGGACAAGATGTCCTGACATGATAAACTAATTACAGGTTAAGATGTTAGACAAGATGTCCTATCAGGTGGATTCGACATCTTTGCCTGTTACAGTTTTGGAATAACTGTATTTATGTTCCAGGTGTGATTGGAATATGGTTTGATCCCAGGTGGCATCTAAGATTGAGGAATCAGAGATTCTGATTCTAAAAGGAATATGCGGTTTCCTAGTAAGGAGACATTTTTGGAAACTTGGGATTGAAGAAAAGAATAAGTCGCAGATTCTGTAGAGCAGAATTGCAGCGTTTTTGAAGCCCAAATCCAGTTCTGTTTTGCAATATAAATAGGATGGATTTGACCTAGGATGTATTGAATATTGCAGTTGTTATAGAGTACTAGGGTTTGTACTTTTGTGAGCCTCTCTTGCATTGCATGAATACCAGAGAAGGACAGTTTATTGAGTTGTAATATTTTCAGTCACTACCGTGATTGGAAGGGAATTGAGAAGGGTCTCATACCTAGGAGTGTCTTAGGTAGAAGTCTAGGAAGGGTAGTTTCTAGGTGCTAAGTTGTAAATGTTGGAGTTTAGCTTAGAACCAATTCTACTTAGTTGATTTCATTCCTGGCTTGGTAGCCCCCAAATGTAGGTGTTGTTGATCACCAAATTGGGGGTAGTAAGTTAAGTTTTTCCACTCGAATACGACAAAATATCTTTTCACTTAAAATCAATTAACAAATTCAGCTTTTATAAACACGGATTTGCAAGTAGTTCTCGTTTAGTACAACGGATGTGAGTGGTGCTAATACCTTCCCCTTGCATAACCAACCCTCGTATCCAGATCTCTCCTTTTTAGATTTTTGCTTTTTGTGGGTTTTGTTCGACTTTTTCCCTTTTTCCTTTGGAAACAATAAAGTTCGGTGGCGACTCTTGCTTTTTCTGAGTTAAGTTAATTAATAGCTTAATCTCAATGATTTTTCTCACCGCGACAGCAGACAATATTTTCTTTGAGAAATACATGTGCCTGATTTAGAATGAGCCAATTCTAATCCTATAAAGTATTTTAGAATGCCAAGGTCCTTTATTTTGAAATTTTTGTCTAGAATGCCTTTGATTTTAGTGAATTCATCAAGAGAAGTTCCAATTATAATAATATCATCAACATACACTAAAAGAGTAATGAAATTACCTCATGTTTGAGAGTATGAGAGTGAACAATGAGTAATCAGATGTAGAATGATGACATTCTTCTTGTGCGAGGAGATGAGTCAATTTTTCATACCATTTTTTTCTTGATTGTTTCAAACCAGACAAGGTCTTTTGTAATTAGCATACTTGGTTTGGTTTAGCTAAAACACCATCAGGAATATATGTGTAAACATCTTCTTGCATGTCTCCATGCAAAAATGCATTGTTAACATTCATTTGATGAATGTACCAATTCTCTAGAAAGGTAAGAGTTATTAGAAATTTGATTGTTGTTAATTTTTCCACGGGTGAGAAAGTGTTAAAAAAATCCAACCCTTTTATTTGATTGTAATCCTGGTCCACCAATCTAGCTTTGTATCTCTCAATTGACCCATCAGCTTTATGTTTCACCTTATAGAACCCCTTTCTACCAATAGGCTTCACATGTGGTGACATATCAACCAACTTCCATGTATTATTAGTAGCTAATTCATCTAACTCAATTTGCACAGCCTTCAACCAATAATCATGTTGACATGTTTCTATATATGTCTTAGGCTCAGTACAATAAGTGATAGTCATGGCAAAAGTGTTTTGAGAAAGGAAAAATGATCAAATGAATAAAAGGATTCAATAGGTAAAGAATACCTGAAGGTAATGATTCCTTATGACTTGAAAAATAATTGTATACATAGTCATGTAAATAGGATGAAGTATGTTTTTGTCTAAAAGGTATCGTATGACTTTCTTCGTTGTTGTCAATTGTGTTTGGATATTCAACAGAAGATATATCCTCATGCGTATGAGCAGAGTCAATTGAAATTTCAATTGGTGAGACATCATAGTGTGCAGGATTTTGGGATTGGCATTGGGTTTGAGTAAGGTCTATATAGTTGTTTGTGGTTGGCTGGTTAGTGTTAGGTGTGGTATTAGTGATTGTGGATTTTTAGGTTTGGGCTATATGATCAAAATTTGCACGACAAGTCAAGGTTGAAGGAGAGGATTAGGGTTGGTGAGTTAGGATATGTTCATAATGTATGAGGTTCCTTGAGACAAATATTGCTTTTTGTTGATGTATAAAAAAATGAACCCCTCATACTAGTTTTGTAGCCAAGGAAAACACATTTCCTTGCTCTATGGTCAAGCTTGGTTCTATGTGCTTGTATGGTAAATGCAACAAAAAAAAATAGAAACAAAGACCTTGAGATCATGCATGTTAGGATTTTGTTGATGCATGATGAAGTTTTAAGATTTATCATCGAGAAAAAGGCTAGGAATTATGTTCATACTGAATGAAGCATGTAGAACAACATATGACCAATATGGTTCAAAATTTGTTGATGTTTCCTCTCAAGCGTCCATTTTTTTTGGAGATTTAACATAAATTGTCTGGTGAATAATTCCATGAGAGGCATAGAATGAATGGATTTTAAACTCAGGGTCATTATCAGTTCTGACTATTTTAACTTTGTGATTAGGTTAAGTGAAAATGAGGTTTATGAAGTCTATATAACATGTTGTTTGTTCACCTTTATGTTTCATGAGATTCAGCTAGGTGAATTTGCTGCAATCATCTTTGGCAGTTAAAAAATATGCATGTTCGTGTACGGATGGAATCGAAATTGGCCCTCAAATGTCAAAATGTACACGATCAAAGGGTTGTAAAGCTTTACTTGAAAAAATTTAAAATGGGTCATTTTCTTTGGTTTGCAAAATTCCAAACATCACAATTAGATTTAGAATCAAAACTTTTCGTGTTATTTATAGATATGTGGCCTAGTCTAAAATTCCAAATGGCATTGTCAGGTAAAGTAGCATAGTTTGAGCTAGAGCTACACACTATTTTATTTGACATGACTAGGTAATAAAAGTATTTAACTTTTTTATCGAAATCGGTCATCTTCTTTGTGTTACTTTCCATAATGAAACAAGTAAAACCATTAAAATCGACTGTGTAACCAAGTGATTAACACAGTTTGAACACATAAATAAAATTCAAAGAAAATGAAGGTACATAAAGCACATTTGTTAAAACAAAATCAAAGGGAAATTTAATGGTTCCAGTATGTCTAGCCATTGCGAATTGTCCAGTAGGCATCTTAACATGAATATGAGTGATTTCATTGTAAGAATGAAATCATTGAGTGAACCACACATATGATCACTTTCTCTTGAATTTATGATCCAAGATCCTAGAGTAAAATTTTTACAAGAAAGAGAATAAAAGAAACTTGTACCTTGTTTACCAATTCATAAATGCCCAACTGGTGAAAAAGAATGGACTTGATTAGAAGATTTAGATGATTGTTGGTTGATACTATACTGATGAAGTAGGTGTGTGAGTTTATCATATTGCTCAAAAGAGATTGATGATGGATTAGATTTCAATTCATTAACTTGTGAGGATGCTTTCATATATTGTTCATTACCACTTATGGAAGTATGGTCAGCAAATTTCTTATGCATGTGGGCAGGAAATCTGTATTGGCATAAATTATCAACTTTGTTATTGGTCTTGCCACAATGAGTACACACATGATTAGTTCATTTTCTAAAAGAACTAAATCCATAGGATTTTCCTTTGAATTTTTTAGAATTAACTTTATTTACAAGAGATGTGGAACCTTCAAAATAGCTGAAGTTTCATTGTCTCTCATATGGTAACACCATAGAAAAGATCTTGTTTCTAGGGGGAAGATGATCCATTAGTAAAATATGATATTTCACAACAGCAAAATTTGGATTTAAACCAGTCAAGAATATGATTGCATACAAAGTGGTATGATGTTCTCTAGCATTACACATAACTTCACATGCACACTTGATGTGACAAGTGCATGAAGGAATGAGAATTTAGATCTCAAGTTCTTTCCATATAATCTTTAAATCCTAATAAAAAACAATCAGTAACCTAGAGTCTTCTTGCATTCCATAGATTTATTGCAGCAATTCAGAGATACACATCAAATCACCTTGAGAGAAGCACTCCTTGAGATCGATCCAAACATCAAATGCGTTGTTCATGAACTCCGTTGGATTGAGCAATTGATTCAGATACATAGTTGATAATCTATGAATGCATAAGCATATTGCACAGGTTCCATGCACGATACAAAGGATCAAAACTATCAATGATTGTGAAATTCTGGTATCAGATATGTGATGTCAAGTGCGATGTCACAACATCAATATCTGTTGTATGAACAAGGTAAAAACAACAGTAAAAAGAACACACAGAATTTGTTCACCCAGTTCGGTCTAACAACCTATATCTGGGGGCATACCAAGCCAGGAAGGAAGTCGACTATTAGCAGTATCAAATTACAGACTCAACAATCCCAGTTGACAATCTCCTAACTTAATCACTACCCAATGACCCTTCTACCTAAGTCCTCCCTAGGTAAGAGACTCCATCTCACTTCCAATCCTCGCAATGATGTCTAGCAGTCAACACCTCAGCCACTGCATCAACAACTTGATTTCCAACAACTCTTCAATCACAGAAAAGTAGAAGACATACTTCCATGACAATACCTAGACATGACAAAGAATAATACTTAGAGTTGCTTAACAGCTTCCTCTAAGAACAATACCATCTCACAATCCGAGTGGTTCACACATACCAACTCTCCTAGAGAGTGGTTCACAAACTCAGCCCTTAGAATTTACATGATGGTTGGCCTCTTATTTCTAGGTTATAAAGACCCTATTTATCACCTATACCCAACTGGATTTGGGCTTCAAATCACAGCATATCAGTTACTACAAATCTGCAAAAGATTCTCCTACAAAATAGGTCTTCAATCCAATCCTTCCTAATTTATCTCCATAATTAGAAAGTCATTACTCTTCAATATTCTTCTTGAATCTTCCAGACCTTTAAATCAGCCCTATAATATTTCCAGGATATTATGTATCTTTTAAATCTTCACTTTTTAATTCAGCTGCAAGATCTTCTCCATAAAAATAGGAAAAAATCTCCAAATAGTTTCCTAAAAAGTCTCCAAGATCCTTTTTATGAAATCCAATTAAATCTGCACTTTGTTCCTAATAAATCTCCTTGACCTGCGTACAATGATAAGGTATATCCAAACAGATCTCATCAAATCAAATCAAATTCGTCAAGAGATATACAAGAGCAGTACTTGTTGTCCCAGACAATTGATGTCGTGACAT
Source organism: Lathyrus tuberosus (assembly GCA_022829125.1). Classification (NCBI taxonomy): domain Eukaryota; kingdom Viridiplantae; phylum Streptophyta; class Magnoliopsida; order Fabales; family Fabaceae; genus Lathyrus; species Lathyrus tuberosus. The sequence goes on along the minus strand of JALAZF010000118.1, from coordinate 2,371,903 downwards.
CTCCTTTGACATCACATGACAGCAGTACTTGCTGTCCCAGACAACTGATGTCGTGACATCTCCTTTGACATCACATGACAGAAAAACAGAAACACCTGCTATACCAGACTAAGATGTCATGACATCTCCTGCAACATCTGTCACATAACAGCAGCAACTGATGTGCCAGAACCAAGATGTTATGACATACTGTCATGACAGTAATACTCCATATCTGTACTGATGTCTGATTAACCATGTCAGGACATCTCACCCAATATCCTGCAATACAAAAAACACAACAGATGGTTTTCTGATGTTCTGTCAGCTGATGTCAAGACATCATCTTTAACATCAGACCACAAAACTGCAACCCTGCAATAACTAATGTCAGGAACCAATGTTAAGACATCAGACATATGACATCAACATTGTTCAACTTTGTTTTACCAAAATTCCAGCCAATACAAGAACTAACAATCTCCCCCTTTGGCTAATTTTGGCTAAAACAACTCCATATCAGAGATCCCTGCAACAACCCACACAACTAACATTCTCAGAACAAAACAATCCTACTTCTCTCCCCCTTTTTGGCCAAAAATTGACAACCATTGGGGTGAATGTACACTACTGGTCCAATCCATTGATACACCAGGTCTAAACTGTCATGTCCAGCATGAACGACATAACACCTTCACCAGAGCCACAAACAATCTAGATAACCAAAAGTTTAACTCCCCCTATCTAAGATAACTAGTGCTCCATTGCAAGATGAACTCCTTAAATGAATGGAAAACATAAGACTTATCTTCATGTCTTCAAGAGCGCACCCTCTGTTCAACACACCTGCTGAACGCATTCACTTAATGCTTGATCCTCAAACAACACTAGTACATTTAACTGACAGAAGTTGCTCCTTCAACAAGCAACACCACAAAATCACCAATGATATCCCATGACACCTTTATGATCATATAGTAAGAATGTACCAGGATCACCTCCAACAACCTCTTGGATTAAGACCAAAATCATCATTGATCCCTCTCATCCAGAAACCATCCATACCCTGTACAAATCCACCTTGAATTTTACAGCCATAGACATTCTTGTTACACACAATCATCCATAAGAACTGAGGCACAAATACACTGCCTTCCACTACACTTTAAGTAAAGTCCTCTACCTTTGAATTAATAACACACACCAAGACAAGTGTGACATCTCCCATCAACAAAAACCCCTATAGAGTTCTTCCAGAAACTGCAGAGAAAAGTAAATTCTCCCAGACACAAACAAAGTTGTCCTTCAGACTCCTCCTCAGAAGCATATGCGCATATGATTCAAACAATTAGCTTCACATGGCTAGAACCATTCATGTCCACACCAACATGTCATCCAACAGCCTAATGTCATAACATGTTATCTGACATTATATCCTCATAAAATTCAACCAATCTTCACAATCTTGATCAGCATGCAATCTTCACAATATATGTACCTTTGCAGCAAAATCCATAGACAAGTACTCCCCTAGTCATGGTTAACTAATGCTCTAGATGAAGATAAACATTTGAGCACACTTGCTGAGCACATGCATTTTGGTACCATTGTCCTTTTCTCCAAAGGCAGTCATTCCCTATCATACTCTTCATCTTCAGACTTCCAATTATTCAATACCTGATCTACTTCAGTCTTCTCTACATTCTCCATCCAAGGCAGACCTTCTACTTCATCATTCTCCCGTATGACTATGTAGACGCTCCTTAGGCATAATGTATGCACCAAGCTTCAGAACCAGAACAAAATCATCCTTCACCAAGGATATTCAACCAGATAATGTCCCAACACAAGTTAGAACATTTGCCACACACCAAGATATCATCACCATGATTCTTGATATGCTCCACCAACTGGACTTACTATTGCATAGTAATCCAAAGAACTAGAGAATTAACCTCTCATCCACCTTAAAGAAGAATAATCTCCTTGAGTCTTCAACTCATCACCCTTCTGTCCAAGAGTAACTTGTTCCAAGACAATCCTTAATAATAACCAGCTGCCACACTCTGATTATCTTGATTCTTCGAATCCACTTCTGAGATCAACCAAATGCCACAGTTTGATCACCTCATTCATGAATCCTCATATGAAAACAACTAAATGCCACATTTTGAGCTTTTTCACATTTTTCAGAACTCTCACAAAGATATCTTGATCCACCAAGGAAACTTGATCTTCAAGTCACATGTTCCACTTGCTCAAAAGCAAACACACTTAGACTCCCTAAGCCATGGTCATGTAACATCTTCTCCTTCCTGCAGCTCCCGCAAACTGCCATGAGAACGATCTTTTTGAAGCATCCTATTGTTCATTCCTGTAGATCACCCTATCATTAGCTGATGTGCCACATCACCAGCTGAGACTCCTGATGTTAAGCTAGATGTCAGAACATTATGTCATCCAACTGTAGAATTCAGCTCTACCTTCTGCCACTCAGAAAAACCTCCTCCCTTTGCAGAAACAGATTTCCATGCTCTCATATACTTGATTCAACAATCAAGTTTGAGTAGACAACCTCCATCCTGCTTAGAAACTCCAAAGACTTCAAACCTACCACATCTGAATCTTCAGAAAATAAGTAGTCTAAGACTACCCCATAACTATACCAAATAATGCCACTTCTAAATACACTATAGAACACACAATCTTATTGTTATAATCTCAAGATTCTTTTAACCATCATGATTGTTTCACAGAGTTCTCACACACCAACACACCACGAAGAGAAATAAACAGCCACATAGAGAAAAGTATATTCTCAACACTTCAACAGTCCTACACTTTTACATCAGACATATACATAGTCTCCCGTCAATGTATTTTGTCATTAGTTGAATGCACAACCTTATCAAAAGCAGACAAATACTTAACTCCTGTCAAGGTAACCTTCTCACACAACTGGCATCTGCTGATGACAACCATTCACACCATAAAAGCCTTCCAGTTAAGGTCAGTGTCTTGATCTTTTACTCCACCCTGAGCAAAAAACCTGAAATGATGTTTCAACATCAGTTCCGACATTAGTCTAAATCACTTTAAACATCTCCTATGGATTTGGAGACTACAATCATATTAATCCACACATATCTCTTGTAGGGAACACACGAGAATATATCAACATCTGATCAACTTCCAAGATTAGACCAACAAAACTGCAGTAACTTGCATAACACACTCTTCCAGAAGCTTCTTCTTATAAGCACAAGGTTCAGATCTTTTGTATAACTTAAGAGTGATAACTACCATCCTTCTGCATCTAAATCCAGAGTATAAACATACCATAGACAATCTGCTACTTCCAATCCTTTAAGCCACAAAACTGGAAGAGTTCATTCCATACAACTAATGCAGACACCAATTGACCACAGGCTGATTTACACTGCTACTGCACACAGACTCTTGGATGCATTTTCCCTATAATATTGTCCTCAGACAGTTTAGCTCAAACAAGGATCATCTCCTTCTCTTCTGCTATGCTATGACATTATGAACAGCATCTCAAAAATTGTTCAACTTCACAGCTTCAGTGATCCTTCAAAACATCTACAATCTAATGGGTCTTTGACTCAGCATTTACCATAAACTGCTGATGTGTAGCGCGATGTCGAGACATTAGGATTGACATATCAAGCTCAGCTTCTTTCTGGATGAAACTTCCTCCAATTCATGATTTTGAAAATCAGGAACATGTGTCTTCACAAGAGAATTCATCTTCAGATATACCAGAACTATAGTGGACACCATAACCAGGACGATCTCCTAATTAGGTCACCACAAATACGCTTAAGAGATAACTTATCAAGATCTTCACTCCCGCATGAAAGATTTGACAGTGATACTCTTTTGCTTTGGCTCCACCATCTTCTTTCATCATCAAGAGAATTGAGAAGGAAGGGATCAATGTTCTGGACAGATTGGTCTTCAATACCTGATTTGAAATATATTCTTCTTCGGCTGAGGAGACCAAACTCTAAAGTATTTCCAAGAAAATACCTGCCAAAAGTCTCACCACAAGAAACAACCAGGGTAGCATTAGATACCATGCAGCGGAACACACACCAACTCCTCAACAACCTTCAGGCACTACTCAATAATCCTTGCACACCATCACCATAAACCAAGTGCCAACAAATCAAACTCACAACAGCAGTTCTCCTAATAATAACAGACAGGTCCAATACATACCCTGTCATGAATAGGCCATCCTTCACTTCAAGGGATCATACAAACAACTATATGAACTGACCAAGTCCATAACTCAGCAAAATTATCTTCCTTGCTCATGAACCAGAAAGTATCTTCCCTAGATCTCATCCAGAAACAGACAGGATGCCTGCTCTGATACCAATTGAAATTCTGGTATCAGATATGTGATGTCAAGTGCGATGTCACAACATCAATATCTGTTGTATGAACAAGATAAAAACAACAGTAAAAAGAACACACAGAATTTGTTCACCCAGTTCGGTCTAACAACCTACATCTGGGGGCATACCAAGCCAGGAAGGAAGTCCACTATTAGCAGTATCAAATTACAGACTCAACAATCCCAGTTGACAATCTCCTAACTTAATCACTACCCAATGACCCTTCTACCTAAGTCCTCCCTAGGTAAGAGACTCCATCTCACTTCCAATCATCGCAATGATGTCTAGCAGTCAACACCTCAGCCACTGCATCAACAGCTTGATTTCCAACAACTCTTCAATCACAGAAAAGTAGAAGACATACTTCCATGACAATACCTAGACATGACACACATGACTAAGAATAATACTTAGAGTTGCTTAACAGCTTCCTCTTAGAACAATGACCATCTCATAATCCGAGTGGTTCACATATACCAACTCTCCTAGAGAGTGGTTCACAAACTCAGCCCTTAGAATTTACATGATGGCTGGCCTCTTATTTCTAGGTTACAAAGACCTTATTTATCACCTATACCCAACTGGATTTTGGCTTCAAATCACAGCATATCAGCTGCTACAAATCTGCAAAAGATTCTCCTACAAAATAGGTCTTCAATCCAATCCTTCCTAATTTATCCCCATAATTAGAAAGTCATTACTCTTCAATATTCTTCTTGAATCTTCCAGACCTTTAAATCAGTCCCATAATATTTCCAGGATATTATGTATCTTTTAAATCTTCACTTTTTAATTCAGCTGCAAGATCTTCTCCATAAAAATAGGAAAAAATCTCCAAATAGTTTCCTAAAAAGTCTCCAAGATCCTTTTTATGAAATCCAATTAAATCTGCACTTTGTTCCTAACAAATCTCCTTGACCTGCGTATAATGATGAGGTATATCCAAACAGATCTCATCAAATCAAATCAAAATCGTCAAGAGATATACAAGAGCAGTACTTGCTGTCCCAGACAATTGATGTCGTGACATCTCCTTTGACATCACATGACAGCAGTACTTGTTGTCCCAGACAACTGATGTCGTGACATCTCCTTTGACATCACATGACAGCAAAACAGAAACACCTGCTGTACCAGACTAAGATGTCATGACATCTCCTGCAACATCTGTCACATAACAGCAGCAACTGTTGTGCCAGAACCAAGATGTTATGACATACTGTCATGACAGTAATACTCCATATATGTACTGATGTCTGATTAACCATGTCAGGACATCTCACCCAACATCCTGCAATACAAAAAAACACAACAGATGGTTTTCTGATGTTCTGTCAACTGATGTCAAGACATCATGTTTAACATCAGACCACAAAACTGCACCCCTGCAAATACTAATGTCAGGAACCAATGTTAAGACATCAGACATATGACATCAACATTGTTCAACTTTGTTTTACCAAAATTCTAGCCAATACAAGAACTAACAGATTGGATTAATGGTACCGTCGACAAACTCAAGTTTTAGCTTACCTCCAAGTGATTGACGCATTAAACAAGCCCATGAGTTATAATTCATACCATTGAGCTTAGGAGAAATACTAACTGAGGATGGTCCATCACTCGGATGAACAAAGAATGAGCTGGATTTATCCAATTAAGAATATGCATTTTAAGAGGAACTAGCAAGAATTTGATTACAAGGAGGAGCCATGAAACACAAAAATGATGCACTCTCAAATCGAGAGACTCATGATATCATGTTGAATAAACAGATACTCCGTGAAAATATCATGGGAGTAGCTTGAAATATAGAGATGAAGAAGCAATGTATTACTTATGCAACTTAAACTTTGCAAAATTACAAATTACAATGTGTTATATGTTTATCATGATGCTTTATTATAGCTATCATACACACGCATGTAGTGGATTAATCATAACAAAATTATAAGATTCTATTATGATAGTTACAACCGACTAACTTCAATGACATGTGCATCAAGTAACCTCATGATCATCATCTATATCATGTGTCATCTACATCCTTTGCTTATGGAGACTTTTGTTATGTTTTCATTTAACGTAATTCTCCATGCATTACAATTTGCATTCCTCACGGTAGCTTAAGTATGATCCAAATCTAGTCAAGACATGGTCATAGAAATCAATAATTTTCTTCATTAAAAGTCAATTGTTTATGAAATTTCAATTTTAAGCACAGAAATGACTAATCAACATACACAGAAATTTCAATTAAAGACTATCAATATTAAATGAAAATACGATCAACCCCTAAGCTCTGTTTATGAAATGTTTCTACATCTTTATCATTAGTTATTTGGGATTCTGAGATTATCCTTGCTTTAGTCTTCAGCTTAAACTCCTTGCCTTAGGGCAAGGGGCCTTGGCTCTAGCGGGGTTCGTTTGGATTTCTAAATATCTAAGATTATTACAGTTCACTATGGGGAACGGATCAGCTGGAGAAGACGCAAATGGTTGGGAATAGGTTCAACGTCAAAATCGAAAGGGGAAGTATGTTCACTGGGAAGATAAAGGCAGAATCAAAGGGAAGAAAGTCAAGGAGTCAACTTCGATCTTTATCACTGAATTTCCGGGAAGGTTAAGGGTTAAGGACTTGTTCTCATTGATGAAGGAATTCGGCCAGGTGGATGAGGTTTTCATACTAGAGAAAAGAGATAAAAGAGGGAAGAGATTCGGTTTCGTTCGGTTTTTTAACGTGAAGGACGCTAGAAGCTTGGTCCTGAGTCTGGACAACTTCTTCATAGATGGTAGAAAACTGTTTGCAAACTTGCCTAGGTTTGCAAAGAGTGGTGTTAAGAAACAATCAGTCTCCGCGGGAGGCTCAGCGACTGAGTCGTCTAGAGCTCATCCACAGCCTAGGAAGTATAACAACGGGAAACCAGGTTATGCGTCCTTTGTTGGTAACAAATGGGAGATGAGTTATTCAGGGGCGGTAGGGAGGGCAGATGCTAAGGGAGAAAAGTGTTTGAATTATGAGGTTACTGAAGAATCATTGAAGAGGTTCGAGGGAGCCTACGTGGGGAAGGTGATCAACCCTGGTGCAACATATAACATGAGAAGGAACTTTCATTTAGAAGGTTATTTTGGAGTGAAGGTGACTCCTCTAGAGGCCAATCTTTGTCTTTTGGAAGATAATAACTTAGGCGAACTTGAGGATCTATTGGAAAGAGCTAGTGACTGGCTTAAACAATGGTTCTCTGAAGTGGTTAAGTGGGAGCCTCACATGGTGGATCCGGAACGTTTAACGTGGCTAAGATGCTATGTGTAAATCAGAGTGAACAAAAAGAGTTTTTCGACAGAAATAAGGATGCCACATTTCCGAAAAACATAATCCACCTGCTCATAACTTTGATACATAACACAAAATTGAATAAATAATAGCAGGGAACTTTTTCCAACAAAAGGAAAGTTCAATTATGGAATAAAGCGGAAAGATCCATAACTGACTTAATTTACAAAATAAATTGTTTTATAACATCAAAATATTCATACAAAGGTAATACAAAATAGATCCAACAAATGTATACATATATAACAAAAGCGTTCCCCGACTCCCGTGTTACGTATCAGAGCAGACAGACCGACAAAAGGATGGATAATTAATCTTCACAAAAGCCTCCAAGATACTAATCTGCAATTGCCTCATAGGGCAACAAACCACAGCAGAAGGGTGAGAAATAACAACTAAATCAAGATTGCATAATAATATGCAACACATATAAATTCACATGCATAATTATTCTCACCACAAGCATCACATACTAATACATATAGCATGCCACAGATACATAACATATTTCTAATAATCCAACAACATAGCATATATCAATTATACCAACATAATCACATATTCACACATAAGGCATACCAAGGTTATGACATATGGAAACACACCACCACATCACATATATTCATATATAGCATATCAACGATAATCCAAACAATCTTTGTAATGTATAACGTCTCCACAAAACATAGCATATGTCCATTCATAAAACATATCATCCATAATCCATACATTTATCACGAATGCATATCAAATCAACAATGCTATCACGAGCTCAACACATAATCAATCAATTCACAATTTCCCACACATAATCAATCCATTCATGATTTCCCATACATAATCAATTCATTCATGATTTATGCAAATGCACAGAGATCGACACACCGACTCTATGCATGCGGTACCATTCCATCCATCATTCTCATCATCATTAATTCACTCAGGAATTATTAGAATCATCGCTTGTTACTTAGTGTAACTCCCCGTCGGGAAAACGATGTTCCCCGTCGCTTTAGGTCCTCTTTGTATAAGGCTCACGACGTTTATGGATCGCTTTATGTCCTCTTTGTATAAGGCTCACGATCCGGTCGCTTTAGGTCCTCTTTGTATAAGGCTCACGATCGTCTATAACATCGCTTTAGGTCCTCTTTGTATAAGGCTCGCGACCATTACAGCAGATTCCCTCTGGAATCGTTTCGTCGCTCACACCCCACAAGGGCACACGACATCACAAGATGCATATCATGATGCTTGGCATACTAATGACTCATGACAATCAAATGCATATTCATAAATCAACAATATGAATTATCTCATCGTCATTATTCATGCATTGGAAATCAATTCAAATAATGCCTTTACTTGCCATAAGGCCACCAAATAACACACATTGAATTTCACATAAGCAATGCATTTCATCATAATCCACAAGCCACAACAATTAGCATTTTAGCATATACACTCATATCAATTCACATCAAGAATTACTCACCATCAACCACAACAATCCTGCAATCATATAATGATACTCACAACACTAGGATTCACGCCACGAAGGCTACCCACAACAACATGCATTAATACCATACATTTGTATTCAAGTCAACAAAGTATTTAGCCATAAGGCCACAAAAATTACAACAACTTATCACATGCTTCAACATCATATTAACCACATAAAAGCTCCACGTCATATAACAATAGCACAACACACTGTAAAACACCGACCGCACGACATTAACGCGATAAAAACCCGACAACCCAACACTTTTACATAACCATGACTTAAATAAATCATCTACTGTCCTCCAAACCATTTTTATAAGAAAGAATATCTCATTAGCTTTCCAATGCTTCGAACGGCGGCCAAAACGGACTTACGGTTTGAAAGTTATAAAGAAAACAAAATAGAAAATATGTCACGTTCGCTCCAGTATTCGCTAGGCGAACCCCAGCAAACCGTGGTAGAAAAAAACCAGCATAAAGTTCGCTAGGCGAACTTCTAGGCTAACATTCGCCCGGTCCTTCGCTGTGGTTTGCTAGGCGAACCCGCGAAACCCAGAATTCGCAGCAGCGTCAATATAGGTCATTAGGGGCCAAAATCCATCATTTCTTCCACCCAAACCCTTCTAATTCATACCATATCAACCAAAACATGTTCCAATCATAGCAACAAGTATTCTGCGCAGTTTATTCCACATTTTAACCGTTAAAACGATTGATTCCTACCAATTGTTCACAATTTCAACCAAATGGACAACACATATTTTTCCATCAAACATTCAAACAAATACATACATACACATATACAAGCATGATATAATCGAAACTTCTCACCCTTACCCGATTAATCGTGCTTGAAACGGGGTATTGAAGATTTCCTCTTCTCCTCTCTTTCTCTCCTCTTCTTTCCCTTCCTTTCTCTTTCTCTTCCTTTCTCTTTTTCTTTCCCCTCTATTTCTACTTATATAAAAATATCTATTTCTAAAAAAATATCTAACCTCCCAAATGACCATTTTGCCCTTTCGCTCAAATATCTCCCACACGCTCTCAAAATGCGATAAAACATAAACAGCGATGAAATATATTTCGGGAAATAAAAGTTGAAAAGAAATTATAATTTATTGCAAATATTTTACCTATCAGGGAAATTAACCAATTAACTCAATTAGCAGGTAAAATACAATAAATTCACACATTTCACAAAATTCCCATAAATGAAATAAATAAATACAATTAAACAAATCGCGGCGTTACACTATGGGATTCCTTGTCACGCCTGGTCGTCTGAGTTCTTTGTATTCCTCTCTTCTTTAGTTGGAAAATATATCTGTTGCGAAGAGAGCTCCATGGATGCCACTAAATTAGATGTGGCTAGCATCATGGTTAGAACAATGGTGGGATCTTTGATTGATGAAGTGGTAAAGGTCTTCATCAATGGAGTGTTGTTCAGGATCAGGCTGGCTGAGGAAACACTAGGTCCATTGTTAAGAACGGTGGATAGATTAGCTGAGGGGGTGTCGGAAACGGATTCAGAGTCCTCTTTCGTGAAAGATAGCTTTGAGGGAGGTAAGATGATGTTGATGTTAACCAGTTTTCGCTGCATGAAAATATGGACCAAGGAGCAGACCATAATAAGGGTACTAGTGCATTTAATGAATGTAATCAGGTCGCGACAGACATTACCTTTTCAAGGTTAGCTGGTTGTCTCGAGGTCAATGGCACTTCTGCACACCCTACTTTGGCGAAGGTAGCTGTCGTCCCTCAATTGGTTACTAATGTTCCTATGAGCAACAATAGTTGTTTGGTGAGCCCACCTCTCGTTGACAAGGATTTAGTGGGAGGAAAAAATTTCTTTGAAGGATAATTCTATTTCCTTTAATGGGCTACTGAAAGCCCAATTGGCTTGTGGGTCCACTAAGGGGTTTGGTGGTCAGGGTGTCTTGGAAGAGCAAAGAGTAGGAAAGGATTCCCAAATTCAATATGTCGATTTGGGGGAAAATTTAGGGTTTTGTGAACCCTCAATTCACGAACCAATCTCATCCTTTTCTAGCACATCGAAGGAAGCATTCTCCCATTCCAGTAGAGTGTGCAGGTGAATTATGGCTAAGGCTAGTAAAGCAAAGTTATCTTTCTCAAGTGGCAAGAAAAAAGCTGAGGTACTTTCTTCATCTGATGAATCGGTCTCTCGTTGCTTCTCAGTTACGGATTCAGAAGTGGTCAAAGGCAATAACAGATTTTAGGCTGAAATGGAATCGAAAGTTTCAAAGAAGGTCTGGGAAATCGCTAATTCCTTAGGTATCAAAGGAGAAGAAAGGAAGGAAGATCTATTTGAATTTATCCAAGCTCTTGAGGTTAGAGAGAAGGAGGGTAAAGTTTTGAGGGAGTCTGCTAAAAAGGGTGTTAAATGAATATTCTATCATTTAACATCAAAGGGTGTGGCAACATTTTGAAAAGGAAGAGGCTTGTTGGTTTTATTCGTGCAGGCAACGTGGATTTTTGTTTCATCCAAGAAACTAAACTGATTTTTATGGATGATACAATGGCGTCCTCTTTATGGGGTGATTCTTTGGTGGATTGGTCAGCCTTGGATGCGGTTGGAGCAGCGGGAGGTATTGCAATTCTTTGGAAGAAGAAGTCTTTCAACACTATTCTTAATATTAAAGGTGAGGGGTTATTAGGAGTATTGGTTGACTGGAAAGGCAAGGATGTTATGTTAATCAATGTTTACTCTTCCTGCATCTTAGCTCGCAAGAGGAATTTATGGCACGAATTGGTGGAATTGAGGAGGAAATTTTTTACTGCTGAATTTGTTCTCGGGGCGACTTCAACGCAGTCTCTCATTCTAGTGAAAAGAGACGTGATAGTCAAGGTAGTAGGATAAAGGAGATTGAAGAGTTTAAGAGTTTTATCAGTGATATAGATTGCGTAGACGTTTCTTGCCTGGGAGGGTCATTCACTTGGTTTAATAGCTCGGGTTCTGCTAAGAGCAGATTGGACAGATTTTTAATTTCACCTAATCTAGTTGAAGTCTGGGGGTTAGCGGGTCAATATATCGGAAGTAGGGACGTATCCAATCATTGTCCCATTTGGTTGAAACCAAATTATGTTGATGGGGGCCCAAAACCATTTATATTCAATAATTGTTGGTTGGAACATCCGAAGTTTCTAGCATTTATGGAGAAGGAGTGGATGTCGTATGATATCAAGGGTAGAGGAAATTTTGTGCTTAAATCCAAGTTGGGTCTCCTGAAATTTAGCCTTAAAAAGTGGAATAGGGAAACCTTTGGGTGGTTGGATCTGAGCATTGAAAAAGCGGTGAGTCACCTCAACGTCTTAGATGATCAGGCTGGCTCCTGTGGTTTGGCTGATATTGAAGGTATGGCTTCTCAAAGAAGGAATGTGAGTGGGGAGGTGTGGAATCGTTTGAACCATAAGGAATGTTTGATAAGGCTCAAGGCTAGAGCTTTATAGCTGAAAGAGAGGGACTGCAACTCCAGGTACTTCCATAACGTAATGAGGGGTAGGCGAAGAAGGAATAAGATAACTTTTGTTAAATTTGGCTACGTCTTTAAAGAGAAGGTTGACGAGGTTAAAGAAGAGGTTGCTTCTTTCTTTGAGGAGAACTTTTCGGAGGATAAGTACCGTCGCCCTGTAATTCAGAATTTGGACTTGAAGTTCTTGACGGAGAGTGAAAAATTGTACATTGAAGAGGAGTTTTCTGAAGAAGAGATAAAAACTGCAGTGTGGTCTTGTGAAGGTGGAAAGAGCCCTGGTCCCGACGGTTTTAGCTTCGCTTTCTTTCATAAATGTTGGGAGACGGTTAAGGTGGACATTATTAAATTTGTTAGAGACTTCTACTCAAATCCAACTCTTTCCAAAGCTGCCACTGCGTCGTTTATTACCTTGGTTCCTAAGGTTAAGCATCCTCAACTTCTTGTCAATTATTGTCCAATCTGCTTAGTTAACTGTTTTCAAAAAATTCTAGCTAAGATTCTCGCTTGCCGTTTAAAGAAGGTTGTAAGCTCTCTAGTCTCAGCAGAATAATCAGCGTTTGTCCCAAGTAGATGCATCTTTGATGGAGTGGTGGTGGCCAACGAGTGTTTGGATTTAGCTAAGAGGTCGAATCGAGATTGTATGGTTATGAAAATTGATTTTGAAAGAGCTTATGATTGTGTTTCTTGGGGCTTTCTTCGGTTTGTTTTGGAAAAGAGGAACTTTGGGGGAAGGTGGATGTCGTGGATGGAGACTTTGGTTTTTAGCGGGTCGATGTCAATTCGTTTGAACGGGAGTGCAACTAGAGACTTTAAAGTGGGGAAGAGCCTTCGTCAAGGGGACCCATTATCCCCTTTTCTCTTTATTTTGGTAATGGAAGTGCTTACTCAATTACTTAACAAGGCTGTAAGCAAGGGTTTGTACTCGGGATTCAGAGTTTCTGAGGGGCTGTTTTTTAGTATGGTTCAGTTCGCCGACGACACGTTGTTGATTGGTGCAGCTCATTGGGAGAATTTATGGAGCATCAAGGTTGTCCTAAGAGGCTTTGAGCTCATATCGGGTATGAAGGTCAACTTTTACAAAAGCAGAATTGGTGGAATTAATGTCAGCCAGAATTTCTTGCTTGCTGCTTCTAAATTTCTGAACTGTGAGATTTGCAAGTTTCCTCTTAAATTTCTTGGTATACACATAGGTGATAGCCCTCGAAAGAAGAATTTATGGAAGGACGTGATGGAATCTGTGGGTAGCAGACTTGCATCTTGGAAAGGCATACATTTATTGGTTGGTGGTCGGGTTGTCCTCATTAATTCAGTGTTTAACTCCTTACCCATGTATTCGTTCTCGTTTTACAAGGAGCCTAGAGGAGTCATCAAGTCCATTGAGAGTATGATGAGCAACTTTTTATGGGGCGGTTCTTCGGATAAGAGAACTATTCATTGGATTGATTGGAAGACGGTCTGTTCTCCTAAGGACAAATGAGGGCTTGGAATCAAGGATTTAGAAAGGTTTAATAGATCTCTTCTGATGAAGTGGAAATGGAGACGTTTGAAGGAAAATGAGGTAATTTGGCACGATTTATTGAAGTTCAGGTATGCCAAAGACGGTTTGAGTTTAGCCATTACGGGTTTCGATGGTCATAAAGGTAACAAGTCTCGTTCTATTTGGTGGAGGGATCTACTGTCGATAAGTATTGATAAAGACTCTTCTAGTGATCAATTCGTAGATCACTTGGTCTGCACTATCGGAGACAGAAGAGATTTATCATTTTGGCATTGCAAATGGGCCTTTGATGCATCTTTCAAATCATTGTTTCCTAATCTGTTTTTGTTCTCTAAGTTTCCTAATTGTTCTGTGTATTCATCGGGTTATTGGAGGAAGTGTGTTTGGAATTGGGATCTGTCATTTCATCCCTTCGGTTTAGACATTGTCATGGAAAGGGAGAAATCTAAGTTGTTGTATGTCTTAGAATCGCTGGATCCTAAGTTGGATGGAGAGGACTATCTGGAATGGGATTCTGCTGATTCTGTTGTTTGTATTGTCGCGGATTATTACGGTAAGTTGTCCAGGTCGGGTTCGAGGGACGGGCGTGGTGTTTCGGAAGGTTCAGCAGAGCTGCTCTCCGCTTGTAAGGTGGTATGGAAAATGGATTTGTCGTCTAAATTGCAGGTGTTCCTTTGGAGGTTTTTTATAGATCAGATTGCTTCGAAGGATCAGTTGGTTAAAAGGAAAATCCTTTTTACCGGAGTGTCGTTATCTTGCCCTTTATGCGATCTTGAAGAGGAGTCAAGCTCTCATTTATTCCTTTCCTGTCAGTTTGCAGAAGAAGTTTGGAGAGGTATCCAGGTTTGGTCTGGCATGGCATTTTCGTATCAGGGCACATGCCTTTCTTCTTTTAATTCGTCCTTTAATTCTACGTCGAGGAAGAAGTGGAGCGAGATCGGTATAACTATTTGGTCTACTGCTATATGGTGCATTTGGACCAGCAGGAATAGCAAGGTTTTTAAGGATAAACCTATTTCTGCTCATGATATTATTTATTCGATTAAGTATTTGTCGTGGAAATGGTTTTTCTCTAGGACTGCTAAGACTAAATGTAGTTTGTTTGAATGGTTTTGTGCGCCGTTAGACTGTATTAAGCGGAAGTAACATTCCCGCTTGTTGTATCCGGTTTTTCAACACCTCTTGTGCTGGTTTAATATTATTCTATTGCTTACTTAACAAAAAAAAAAATCTTCATTTGGCTAACAAGTAATTGGCACAAAAAGTGGTCCTCTATGATCCGGTAACAAACCAATATGCTTTATGGCCACAATATTTTTTAGACTTGCCCTTAGCAAGTGAATATTCTATATCTTTTATTTGAACTCGAGAATATTGGTCTTATGTGAACATGGTCCCCATAAAGTTAATTTGCATGATGAGCAATGTTGCAATGTCGGTTCAAGAAAATTGGAATTCTCATTATTTATTTTCATATAAGTTAATATTATCAATTTTATTATGATTATTTTTCTTTGGTCTCTTGGACTAAATTCTATTCATTTTAGAATCATCATTTTGGGACCATATAATCTCGATTATTCTACATGCTAAGAATTGTACCGCAACACTTGAGCACATGAGAACCACTATATATACCTTTCTATCACCATGCTAACAACTATCAATTAAGCTTCCTACAATAATTTACATATATACGTGTTCTTTGTTTAACATCTAATGACTCCATTAATGTTTCTTAGTGTTCTTTGTTTAACATCTAATGACTCCATTAATGTTTCTTAATGTTTCTTGTGTGTTGGTTCAAGAACAGGTAATCTGCATCCTGAGGTGTAGATCAATATACTTGTTTTTGTTTGTATTTACTCCTGGGGGTGTTGATTACCTCTTTTTTGTTATCAATTAATAAAGGTCTAATCATTTAATTTGCATGGTATTAGTATAATGATTGGCATTATGTTAGGATTGGATAATCTACATAATGAGGTTTAGAACCATATGTTTGTTGTGCCTAGTCCTTTGGATGCATATTATATCATTCTAATTTTAATTGATGTTAAAATCAGGTTTAGGATAGATGTAATGCATTTAAGTTCCTCACAATTTTTTCTTATTTTAGTTGAACATAAAATCATGAGAATTGAGGGAAGACTTTTACTATTCTAATTATGAAAATATTTATAATTAATTTATTATTTTATATGGGTAATGCTAACTTGTGTTTTAGGAGTATAAGTTAAAGAAACTTACTTATAAAAAATTTGTATTAAAAAAAGTAATAATAAAATAATTAATTTTATATTATAATTAATATTAATGCACAATTTCCAATATAACATTTCTTCATCTCTTTATATAGTTCTTAAGGGCACAAGTTAGTATTTCTCATATTATATAATTAAAATTAGGCTTAATGCATCTTTTGGTTCGTTAATTTAATTTAATGTTTCATTTTAATCCATCATCTAAAAACTGTTACATAGTAATCCCTTAAAAATAGATTCGTTAGTTGAATTGGTCATTTCCATTAAATTTTATGAAGAAGAAAAAAACGTTAACTTCCTCCTACGTGGCAATCTTGATGAATTTTTGATATCTAATCTGACTTTAGATGGATTTTTAATAGTTAGCCTGGCTTTTTTTGGCTTATATATTTGGAACTCTAAGTCACACTAGCCGCCACCTCTCTTTCTCTCTTTCCAATCTCTTTCTTTCTCTCTTCTTCTTCCACCATCACAATCCTTCGTCTCCTTCTTTCTTCTGCCTTGAAATCGGTTAAGAAAAATCATGAGTCTGATATGTTTTGTTGAGTATATGTGATTGATAATCACACGATCTCTTGGAGTGTATTGGATTGTTGGACAATCTGTTGAAAAGCTTAATAGTTATCAAGTATATTTATTTACCATTTTAAGGTACAATAAAGTCTTTTCCATGAAAGCATCTCACACATGCCTGTAATTTTGTAGGGTATGGAGCTTGGTATTGATAAATTTGATAAACAAACGGTGAAACTTGTTGGTATATATATTTTTTCTTGATAACTACTCATGATTTTATATTCATTTTTTAAAACTATTTCTGACGTTGGCATCATTCTTGTTAGGACTATTGCATGATATAGGACACAGGTCATTCAGTCACTTGTTTGAATGATAGTTTCTTCCTCAAATTAAGAGTGGTTCTCATTGGTACTCTTGTCATTTTATTTCATTTTATTTTTCTCTACATTTTTCCTGTATTGTTGTAGCAAGAAGTTTTTCATGTGTTTCTAAGTCCTGAAAAAAGACTTATGTTATCACTTTAATCAAAATGTAGATCTCAAAAAATGAGTGTGACATCCTTGTTGGATCTCAAAATAAAATTCACAACCATATTTGTCTCTCGTGCTAAATTGTATATAGTATTTCATTATATTTGATTTGATTGTGTAACATTGGTTTTTAATTTAGTTAACTTGTATTTGTGTGTACTTTTTGAAAATTATATTGAAATTGACTACAGTAATCCCTGGCCACTCGTCTGCAATTAAATTAGCCTAGCTGGTGTGAATGGATTGTTGTTAAAGCTTTTGAATTTTGACATGATGTAGTTATTGAATATTGACATGATGTAGCTCTCAAAACAAAATCTCCCCAATTTAAATAAAATATTAATTTTTTAACACATATGTTGATTAAGCTTATTAACATATGTTTTGTTGTCATGCCACGTATACAAAGTTAACGTTTTCTAGAAAATATAACGGTAAGAACCAATTTGATTAATGGAATAATTTTTAAAGGATTATTATGTAACATATTTTAATTAAGGGATTAAAGTGAAACATTAAATTAAGTTAAAGGACTTTGTGACTAATTATGCCTTAAAATTAAGTTGAACTTTTTTTAGATTTAAAGTTTTAGTTTGAGATGATTGGCCGTTGTATCAGATCTATATCACAAAATTGAAAACTCTTTGATTTTTTAGTCCGTTTGAAAAACTTGAGATGAACTTAAATAAAAAATATTTTTAATTATTATGAATGTTTAGAATTTGTGGGTTGAAGGGTTCCAATTGCAAAATTGAAGGAAAGGAATTGATGTTATTTTCATCTTAGAATGGAATTATATGGTTTTTTCTTTAGTTAAAGTCTCTTCAAGCTCTGATAGTTTGGTGGTGCTACCATTTTCATTAAGTTGGATGTCCGTGCAGGATACCATCATATTCGGGTGCACTCGTGTGATACATACAGAACGCATGAAGGGTATTTTGAGTTCCTTGTCATGTCATTCGGTCTCACCAATGTACCTTTAACATTATAAGCTCTAATGAATCAACTCTTTCTGTAATTTTTGCGGCAGATTATCTTTGTTTTCTTCGCTGATATTTTTGTTTATAACTCATCTTTTGTTGACCACTTGCAACATCTTAAGTTAGTTTTGAATTGTTTACTTACTAGCTCTTTTTATGTCAATCTCTCTAAATTCTTGTTCTGCCAAGAATTAATTGAATATTTAGGTCACATTGTCTCATCCTAGGGAGTTCAAGATGACCTTCCAAGTTTGAAGCTATATATGGTCAAGTGGCTTACTCCTTCCCATCAAATAGTTTTTTATTTTTTTGGGTCGCACGGGTATTATCAACCGATTCATCGTCAATTACGCCTATTGAGAAACAAGTGTGAGTTATGTAGAGAAACAAGTGTGAGTTATAAGTCCAACAATGCTTAGAAAAGTGGAGGTTGAGCACTTTATAAGTAAAAGGACCCATACACCTATCACCTTAATGTTTTGGGTGAATATGTGGTGTCTCTTTCACTTGTGTGAATGAGTCTTTGACCTTTAAGTGAGTGTTTGACCCAATGTGTATGTTTCCCCCCTCATGATGACCTATCAGTGGTATCAGAATCAATGGTTCGAGTAAGGGATCGACTCCTTGTGTCAAAAGTCTTCCTAACATGGTGGTCAGGCGACGTGTTCCGTTGAACCATCCATGATGATTAAGGGTGTTGATCAACGGCGGTACAAAAATATGGATGAAAGAACTTTCGCTTGAGAGAAAGCATATTGGATGGACTCACACTTGAGGGGGATTGTTGAGAAACATGTGTGAGTTGTGTTGAGAAATAAGTGTGAGTTCTAAGTCCCACATTGCTTAGAAAAATGGAGGTTGAGAATTTATAAGTAAGAGGACCCATACACTTATCAACCTAAGGTTTTGGGTGAATATGTGGTGTCTCTCTCGCTTGTGTGAGTCAGTATTTGAACCTTTAGGTGAGTGTTTGACCCAATTTCTATGCTTTTCCCTCATGATGACCCATCAACGCCAGCATCGCTACACCGCTTACTAATCTACTTTGTCATGATGCCTTTGTTTTGTCATCCAAAGTAGCTTCGGCATTCACTACATTGAAGCAAGCTATGATGGTAGCGCTGTTGTTGAAACTTCCAGACTTTGACAAAGAGTTTCTTATTGAGACTGATGCTTCGAATTGTGGAATTAGTCCATTGCCTTTTTTAGCAAGAAATTGAGGCCAGAGATGCAAGTTGCGTCCATGTACATTAAAGAAATCCATGCCATTACTGAGACGGTGTTGAAATGGATCCAGTAATTATTGGCCTATTTCTATGTGATTTGGATAGATCGCAAAAGTATCCAGGAAATCCTATAATAAGTCATCCAGACTCTGGACCAGCAAGCTTATGTTTCCGAGTTATTTGGCTTTCATTTCCACATTGAATATAGATTGGGTGTGTCAAATAGGGTTGTTCATGCCATGTCCCACGTTCCTAACGAGTCGGATTCAGGCCCTGCCTCCACTCTACCCTTGTTTTATGCATTAGTGTACTCCCAAATTCTCAATTTTACAGCAATTGCAGCTTGAGAATCTAACTGGACTATTTTTTTATGGAGTTACATAACAAACATAAACAGAGCCTCTTTACATATCTATATTCTATTGCAAATGATGTGGTCCTTCACAAGGGACGTTGTGTTTTAATTCAAACTTTAGCATTATGTAACCAAGTCCTGATTGAATTTCATAATACACCAAGTGGCGGTCACGCCGATATTAAATGCACCTTGGTTCGTGTAGTTGTGGATTTCTTTTGTCCTAAGATGCGCCAATCATTTGAAGTGTTTGTGACATCTTGTCTCATTTTCCTTCAAATCAAATATCCCACACAAGTTTTGGTAGGTTTGTTGCAACCTCTTCTGATTTCATAATCCTTTTAGGAGGATGTGACCAAGGACTTCATCATTGACCTCCCGATTTCTAAAGCTTCCACTGTTATCTTAGTTGTTTTTTACCGTTTGTCAAAATTGGCTTCTTTTATAACACTCCTAACTTCCTTTACGACATCGCGGATTATTGAATTGTTCATTTCAATTGTGGTTAAGTTGTTGAACATATGACTCCATACAATGAGTGAATTGGGGTTTCAAAAAAACTTGATTTTGAAAAACTTTTTAGATCATCATTAGATTTAAAAACATTTTTATAACATTTTATAATTATGCAACACAAATTTAAATTGCAGAAGGTAAAATGTGATAAATATAAAGAGTTTAAGGGAAGAGAGAAAAACACCAGGAATTATACAGGTTCAGTCAAAATAGACTTAGTCATGTGCCCAAGATTTGATCTTGAGAGTATCCAATAAACATAAGAGCTTTTAGTAGGTTGAACTCTTGAACCCCTAATACAAGTAAAATGAAGTTTATGGGTAGCTTCCAACCAAACAGCAAACACGAAGAGAAGTTGTGAGTCTTTCTTCTAGACGACATATTGAAGTGGTTAGTCTTCTTTCCAAACAGCAACTTAGAGTGGTTAGTCTTCAAGATTTAAAACCTAGATTTTACACGGGGTGATCTTGAACTTGGGTGAGATTTTAATACAAGTTGAACTTGAACCAAACTGAGGTTTTCATGGGCTGACCTTGAACCTAGGAGATTTTATGCAGGGCTTATCTCCAACCTTAGTAAGCTTTTAATCGAGATTAGCTTACAAACCAAAAAGGGGTTTTAACACAGGATAACCACCATCCAACTTGAATACCAGGATGATCTCGGACCTTTGAAGGCTTTTAAATGGGTTGAGCCTTCGAACTTAAACAGAGACTTAATCACTAAATCCTCAAACCAAATATTTTAATGGGTTTAGATTCGAACCCAGATAAAAATCCCTAAATGGATAAAATATTTCAACCAGGGTAGAAATAAAATATTCCTTGGTGAATTTACAATTCTACCCTTCTAGAATTATACAAATTCCTCAATCGCAAGAGACCTTTCTCGAAAGCATAGAGGCTAAATTTCTTAGTGATAAAAAGTGAGAAAATATTCTTAGAAGAAATTGAGATGTGAGAAATGAGAGCTCGGGATTATAGATGATTGAAAGTGTAGGAAGGGGCCTTTATTTATAAGCTACAGATTGGCACAAAAAAGAAAAAAAATTGCTAAAATTAATTAGTCAATTGATTGGCATCATGCATCAATCATTTCGCTAGTATAAAATTAATCGATGTGTTTGTGTCTGTGTCTGTGTGTGTGTGCCTGTGTGTGTTAGTGTAGGTGTGTGTGTGTGTGTGTGTGTTATCGATATCATCTTGGATCAAAGACTTCATAAACATTATTACTTGTGTTAGCCTAGGAATTTTAATCTAAGATTTTTTATATGTGATGCAACTGCAAGTACACAGTTGTTGTTAAGTAATAAAATAGATATCAAATCACAGAGACCAATGGTTTAAGTACCGAATTCTTTTCCTCTTGGTGTATATCTAGAGAAATCAAAAGTAGGAATTTTGGTAAAAAAGCTTAATAGAAAAAGCAATTAAGTAAAAATAGCTTAACGGAAAAATCACTTAAATCTCAAATTGGGACAAACAGGACTTGGGATTACATTTCATATTTATAACACAAGCATATGATCCTTGTTACACCTATTGCGAGTCTTTTGCATAAATTATAGAAAATAGATAAAATTGAGCACTACCTGCTTTCGTCAGTGCATTACCCATATCGTCAACGAATAATCTGTCGGCTTTTGCATCGTCCGGATTATTATTCGACGAGTCATTACTTTTGCCTAGCTATATGTTTTCTTAAATGTGTTCATCATATTTAGCATCGTCCGGATTGGATTGTTTAAAAATCTGCACTTCGGTATCGACACATATCCTTTCAGACTACAGTCGATACCTGAGAACCACTTACTTTCGTAACGAAGTTGGAATGCATAGACTCAGATTATAAAATAAGTTTAATTAAAATTCTCGCAATCGATAGTAACAGATCATACGATAGGTCATGAAATAATTCCCATAACCCCTAGTCCCTAGGAAACTACTCACTCTTGGTGAGGGCAAACACAATCACATAGGTGTTCATCATCAAACTCATAGCAATCAATCAAAAAATATAAATAATATAAAGAGAATGAATTGAAAACCTGAATTATGAAATAACCTTGTTTCACAAATTTCTCCCTTAGAGGCTACTTGAGTTATAAAGAAAAGTATAACAAAAGAAACTTAGAAACTAGGAATGAAAAATAACAAAAGTTAGGAACCCTAAACTCATAACAGGCTATGAGTTTTATAACAAAAATTAAAAGTGCAAAATATATTTGGTTCAATGTGAAATATTAAGATTTGATATGGATCCAATTATGCCTAAGAGCCACAATTAAGAGTGAATCGTTCTAATTAAGGAATTAAAAGACAAATCTTGACTTTTCTCTCGCCTCCTTGCTACGTCTCATAACAGCTTCTACGGGTGGCTATAGCATGGCTCTATCTCTTCTACTAGAAAGGCTCAAAAGGGGGGCTAGGGAACCATGCTGCTACGACCCGTAGCAGCTACTACGGGTGGCCACAACAGCCCCCTGGTTTTTGTATGGGAGAAATTGCCAAATTGCCGTTTTGCTCCATTTTACTTGCCTTTAATCCCTTTTTGTCTTGGATGCTCATTAGACCTTGGAATTCACAAGAAAACACAAACCAAATGAAAGGAAATCGAATGAAATTCGATAAAATACTAAAGGAAAACGACTAGAAAGAGCAAAACCACTTATCAAACTCCCCCAAACTTAGATTGTTTCTTGTCCTCAAGCAACAAAAGTTGCAATCATGAGTTTTCGGATTAAGTGGTCACATCATAATAAAGCATACGAAAACGGGGTTAATGATACTCATATGTAAGTATTTGTTCCAATCGGCTAGGCCTAATTCTCTTGGTAATCATCTGTCAACGAAGGTATTCGCAAGAACACTAATTGCGGTGAAGCCATGGACCTAAGTCTCCCTTTTGAACACCTCTCCAACTATGCTTTGGGCTTAAGTCTCTTTTTCGATTTTCTTCCCCTTTTATTCGGACAATCATATTAAGGCATTTGGAATTATTGATATCGTCACATACACAAGATCAATCGAGAATTTTTGTCTAGGTACCTTTTTATTTATTTTTTTCTTTTTTGATGAATTTACGCACTTTGACGTTTATTGATCCACTTTGGAACGACATTTGAGGACCAACCGTCGTTAGGCTAAATAACTAGGTGAGTGTTACCCAACTTAGAAAGTTTAGTTGTCTTTATTTCTTTTTCATCATTTTGGTGCCCAAATTATTTGTTTCTCAACCAATCATCATACATGCAAGTCTTAAATTATGTCAGACCATGAATATAAACTAATCGGGAGATACTTCTTAGAGCAGAATACTATGGCACAAATCTACACGTTGGACTCACGTCCTTACTCTAGGGGACCTAAGGTGTTCGGGTAATACCTAAGTTTTCAAACTTTCCCAATGTCCCTAGTCCTAGTCTTTCTTCCCTCAAATTCGATATACTTTCTCATCTTCCCCGCAACCGAAGCTTGTCATAAAAAAATTCATGGTCTTAGTTTTAGAAAAAAACTACCAAAAAATGGTCTTAATGCATCAATCAAACTAGAAAATAATTAGAAAATATTCCAAGATAATGGAATATAATCAGTCAAAGGAAAAAGGAGAGATAAAAAAAGAACATCAACAAAAGCGTAGTCAAGGAACAACCACTAGAAGAGAATGCTCTAGAAAGAGCACCCACTCACTAAAGCACCACCCAGCAAGAAATCCGACTAGAGCTCAGACGACCGGACCCGCCAACAAGAGAACATGGAGTCCTTTAACAAAACCAAAACCATAAACACCTCTTGGAGCATGTCTGAATTCTTGATCCGCTATCGATCTAAACACATGATATGGTTCTGAGGCCAACCCGAAAATGAGAATGAGTTCAATGAAGACATGCTTAAAAACCACTTGCAAGCCAAAAAAACACTCATCTCTTTCAACTCTTCACATTTGTTAGCTAACCACAAAATAACTTATCATTACGTGTTGACTAAATGGTTCAAACTATATCATATCAAATCATAGCAAAACATTTCATACTCTTAACCTTAGAACCTAGATACAAACTCAATAAATCATAAGCTTCTAAAAATGACCATCTTAAAATTCAACCACTTAAAAATCTTATAACACACAGTAGTTTCTAAGAGTAACTTTGGCGTTTTCCCTATACATATTCATCATTTTTTATGAATCGATTTTTTGTTTGTGATGTAATTAAACAACCTATCCACCAATTTGAATGAATAATATTATTTGTTAAATAATAAATAAAAAATATTGTGGATCTAGCATTAGTTATAAAGGTTTTTAGTTTGGCATCTACACATTTGCATTTGGGGTTATTTATTGTTATTTTTTATGAATCTAATTTTTTTTATGTAATTAAACAACCTAACCACCAATTTGAATGAATAATATTATTTTTTTAATAATAAAAAAATCACATAATCTCAGCTTTATTGAAATAAGAATAGTCAATGGGAATTTAAATTTTACTGTGTAAGCATTAATTTTCACAGTAACCATTATAATGATTTTGTGAATTGGGCCCGTCAAATACATAAACCACGGTGTGCATTAATAATGAAAAACAGAGAAATTGTATAAAACATAAAAAATTGGAGATGCAGGGGATCGAACCCTGTGCCTCTCGCATGCAAAGCGAGCGCTCTACCATTTGAGCTACATCCCCATTTGTTTAAATGCTTCAATGTTTTATATATACTCGTTATAAAGTATAAACAAGTATGCAACATAATAAGTTAATATATTTCATTAACTTAGTTACTTTCCCCTTCATTTTAAGATTTTTGTTTCTATTGTCAGCAATGGACTGTGATTTTTTTAATTAATAAAAAACAATTGCTCTCTTATGTGTGATACTCTTAGCAAAATTTTACATTTTTCAAGATTATTGAAGTGAGTAAGTAATTTTAAGCATTGAGTTTGTCCAAAGACATAGCAAGTGGTTGATGTCACGTCATGTAATAAGTATGACAAGTCACAATATTTTACATGAACAAAAGGGGTGTAAAGGAATCACTCTGATGATACCTTTTTTTTCCTTGAACGTACTAAGAACCTCTGTATTCCATTCCCATTCTCTTCCTCTCCAAGTTATTCCAACTGACATAGATATAACACTACACTTTTCCAATGTTCACAAGCCAAATTCAATTTTCGATTGTTTAAACTTCTGAACTATATCATGTCTACACTTTTCCAATGTTCACAAGCCAAATTCAATTTTCGATTGTTTAAACTTCTGAACTATATCATGTCTACACGCCACAAGTTAGTTCTCTAGCTATGGCCAGCATCATTATTCATTATCATGTTTCTGTAATTTGGTCTTTTTTTTATTAATTCAAGTCGAACTCGGTATCCAAAAATTCGACAACAGCCACTTACGATAGACCCCGATGGTTTTATAATTTGGTTCTGATATTCATATAAACCAGATATTTTAATGCTTGCGCACATGACAGATTTTATTAAGTTCTAGCTTTACGAACATCCACAAATTTCCCGTCGTAACAACTTATTGCGACGAAATGAAAAAGCATAAACAATGGAATGCACATTTGATCATTCTAGTCACAGAAATGTTGAAATTTACAACTGTGTTTCGCTGGTTCAATTCTATCAGCATCTCCAATTTCCCCTCCAAAGAATAACTGTACAAATAAATAATTTTAACGTGTAAAAATAGGAGATAAATAGCCACTGCTAAAGCTCTAACACTTCTACTTAAAGATGCCCTGACCATCATCACCCTTAGGAAGTGTTGTTCTCTGAGAGCCTGTATAACTTCGTCTGATATTAAGCATATCAATGTAATTCCGAAGCCTGTAACGGTCTGATCTTGTCAATGAAAATGGAGGGTTGAGAATCAGGGATGGTCCTTCCACTAGAAGGAAAACCAATAGACGAACGGCTTTTGAATACAATGTAGATGCACTTTCTGCAGTACCCATGAGCTCTTCTACCTGCCAACAACATGAGTAACAAATCCTCAGTTTTACCGTCGCAGTGTTTGTTCATTCACAATATTTAACATCCTAAATTTCGTATAAAAGTGATGTGGCAAAACTCATGTAAGATATCAACAAAATTCGAGTATTTATGATGAAATAAACAACCAACACCTTTTCACACTAGGCAGGATTTGCTCTTTGAATCAAATAACACTAGAAGGAATTTGGCCACATCAAAGCCAGCCGGAACTATGGATGAATATAACAACCTGTTTTGGTTCAGGTATTCTAGAAGCAAATAGTGGGGACTTTGTTGGACAGACTTTGTGAGGGGATTCAACATGAGTGAAACCCCACAAATCTGACACTTTTGAATTCTTGAAGTCATTAGGGGTATCAAATATGGACTTGCCGGGAAAGGGGAACTTAATATTGGTAGGGTGTAGGCATCAAACCATCTATGATGGGCAAGCCCCTTCAAACTTGAAAGGAACAACTGCCGCCCATTATTGAAGTCACCAACATACCAATGTGCGTGACTTAGGATGGTTGGTAACAATAATGTGAAACCACGGGTTAACAATAAACATGAGGTGTCCAAAAAGAGTCAAAGGGTAGACAAATGAACCTCTCCCTATTCAAAGATGTTTAAGATTGTAGGCAGGCTAAATGGGGGTAAAGGTAGACTAAGAAAAACTATAGAACAAATCATTGTGTAACAAACTGAGGTATGATATGTTTATGTTAGTTGAGGATAGTTAAGTTTGTTATCCAACTAGTTAGTCGGGAATTTGTAGAAAGGGTGCAGTATTGTATATAAATAGTAGAAGAGGAGGGTGTGTATTGTTATTTTAGGGCCTTTAGGCTGTGGGAGAGATTCAGACTCTAGTCCTACAAGTTTATTACTTGTAATTGAAGTTTATCCTTATTTTTCGGTAATAACATACTGGTTCCTATCAACTAGTGTCAGAGCTCCAGCCTTGGAGTTGTGAGGATTGTTCTTTTGAGGATGACCCCAACTTTAGAAGGGAGTGAGGATTATTGGTGGCTGATCAAGATAAATTTAGTATATTAAAGAAAATCTATTATCTAGCATTGTCAATTACTTTACTGAACCTAAAATTACACTTCAAAGATGCATTTTTAAAACCCAGTCCAAAATGGAAGAAATGAGAAGCAGAAGGAAATACTCACACCACCATGCTTCCCGAAACCAAGGGCGGCTTGAAATATTGTTTCCATTGCATCTGGCATCTCAGTATTTCCTGCAAACAGGAGATATAAAATTGTTTAAGTCTCATAAAATATAGAATGAAATATAAAAATCACTTCATTACAACACAAGCATGAAAAAGAAAATATTTTATTAGAGAACCAAAATAGTCATCTCACTGAAGATAACTCCACTAGCATTGGTGCAAAAGATAGCTAATTTTAAAAACAGGAAGACAAGTCAACTAGACATTCCGCTCATGAAAAATATAAAAGTCATACCAGGCTTAATGGTCTTGGCAAGTTCTTGAGCATGCTCAAACTCCCTCAAAAATCCACTTTCAATTTCAGTTGATAAATCTTTGGGCCCTTGGGTGTTTTCATCAAGACATTCTTCTGAATCGGGACTACCCAGCTTCTTGCTGGTGCTCCTCTTATATCTTGAAGCTTCTTGACTTGGACTTCCTTCCATTGCTGAGGCAGCCTGTGTATGGCACATGTGCAGTGCTTGCTTCCAAATGGCAAGAATCACAAGCTCAATAGAAAATGCTTCTAACTGCTTTTTTGCCAGAGTCTTATAAGTTTGTTTTGGAGGGGAAGATGGAGGTGGAGTAATAAGAAATATTAGTATCATGAATTTTATGACACAAATAACAAGTTCAATTGTATTTAAACTACTTCATGCAATGCCAAAGACAGAAGTATAAGAAACATAAAGGAATATGTAAACAGGAAATAGGGTGGAATCATTCCCCAAAAGGAAAAGTTCTAAACAGGAAAGTAGACAGTGCATAATGCATACTGATTACTGAAGGAACTATCCAACACCTACACAGTTTATTGCAACAATAACAAGTTTCTTGAGCAGATGGGAAGGGGGAAAGCACCAAACAGTTGTATTGGTTATTATCTAGAATGCTTGCATCCATTATATGAAATATACTGTATCACTCAATATTTGACCAAAAAAATGTTCTGATTAGTTTAATAAGCTTAAAGATCATGTGATCAGAGAGCTTCTAAATGCTCTTGCAGAGACTCAGTGAAATTTTGACAAATAAAATTGGTCATTGTTTTGTATAAGATAAATATACCAATAAATTTTGAAGCAACATTTACCTTTTCATCAACTAATTCTCTGAGGGCAGATGCATAATCTTGCAATGATTTCACCCTAGTCATAATGTTAGTTGATGGTTGTTCATCACCTGTATCCATTGATCCATGTGATGTCCCAGGAGCAGAGTCCTGACTACCTGAACTTCCAATTTGGCACATGCTATTGGTAGATGCACCAACGATTGGCATTGGACCACTTAATCTGGTGGTTGTATTAGAAGACTCTTGGGGGAAACTACCTGGTCTAAATGAGGAATGGCTGGGCTTTGAAGCATACACTGAAGAAGATGAAACATCCATAGGGGGCCCAGACACAAGAACATATTCTTGATCAATATTCTCAAGTGAATCTGTAACTGCCAATTTCATAGAACAAATAGAAGCATTATTATGGATAATTTGAAAGATTTGTCTTAAATCTAAATGTGAAAAACAGAAATGGAAAAAATAAACTTCAGTTCGGGATTGATACCTTTTGGATAAGGGTTTGCAAATATCTGTTCTGGTGATTCTAGAGGATTTGTGAGATTTCTTCCTGAAATTTTATGGTTGTCCAATCTTTTAGAAGTGATTTCAGGTCTCTGTGTTATACTACTATATCTGGAAGCATAAGTTACATTATTAGAAATGGAAGTTGACTCTAGTTTGGCATTTAGATCAAATCCAAAGGTAGACTTCATTGAGGACTTCTTCTTTGAAAGCAAAGTACTCCCTTCAGGTCTACTAGATTCATCATCTAGAACGAAAGGTAAGCAATCCTCTTGATAATTTTCCTCAGTTCTTCTCAAAGGATCGGTCACTGTTGAAGAGAACCCACTTACCAACCTTGAAGAGCTTTTATTCCTGCAAATGAAAAGAAATTTATGTCTTGAAACTAAAAAATCACGATACCATAAATTCTAAAAGCCTTCCCTTTTACCTTAATGATTCGTCCTGTTCTCTTTGCTTCGGATTAAGGAATGGGTGGTTAAAGAATTCTTCAAAAGTTAGACGTTCCACTACAAATTAAAAAATAAACCAAGTATTAGAATGAGGTTTTTATTTGAAGTAGGTTGGAGCACGGATGTGAAAACTTTCCTCAACTAATACAAGAAACAGAGAATTATTACAAGAATATTTCATAAACAACATCCCACAATCCCCAATTTGTTGTCTATGATCAATCCTCAAATTCATCACCCTTCCTCAAATCATAAAACTCTCTCCTTAACAGTTGCAGGTAGAATATAATAAAAGATCTTAAAACATACTTGAAACTATAATTGAGTATCTTTGTTTACTTCATAGGAACAGGTAATGATCTTAGAGTAGTGTGTGTTTGGATAATTTTTTTTAGGAAATTTAAAATGATTTGACCAAAATCCATTGTTTAGATAAAAATATGGAGAATTGTTAAAATAATAGAAATCTCCAAAGTATTTTGTTTAAGTTAAATTAATGAATTTGAAATTCCTCTCCTACTCTATTTAATTTGAATGTCAAATTGATTATTATTAATCTTTCAAATTTTGCAATTTGGTCCTCATAGTTTTTGAAATTTTCAAATATTCCTTCAAATTTTCAAAAATTGCAAATTGATCTCTATTTTTTAAATTTTAAATTTTACCTAAACTTTTAAAATTTATAAAACTTACCCAAAAAAATTTAACAAATAATTTTAATACTCTATCCAAAGAAAAGAAATAAAAAAATGAAGGGATTTCAATTGAAACATTTAAATTACCTAGAATTCTAAATTCCTTAAAAATTTCTAATTACCTCATCCAAAACACATCATTTGAGTATCTTAAATTATCTTTAGTTTTTATATTATTTCTTACTGATTATTCCTGATTTCCCTATTTATTTAGGGTTCGGTCTATATATCCCAATAAATATAGACTAGAGTTTAGTCTTTTGTATCAAGTTAGTATCAAGCTATTATCATTGTACTTTCTATCAACTATCAATAATACTAAAGCTTTTACTATTTCTCTCATCCTTTTATCTAAAACTCATGACTTCAACAGTTGCCTTGTGCTCTTAACGATCGTTAATAAGTTACCTTTGTAACAAGACCCTTATATCAAGTACAGTTACGTATCTATATCATGCCAGAAAAGCCAAAATAAGCATGCCAAAATAAGCATTCTACAGTCATAAGTGCTCTTTTGAATTTTCATTAGCAAAATGAAAAAACATCAAAATGTCTATGTATGTTTGTTAGCATGGTTAGCAAAAGGATGACTCAAGTTATCTAAAAGCCTAATATCAAGGAAAAATAGGTTGCCCAATTTTGTTGTATATTACTAAACTTATGGTTACTACCAGAGCAAATCTAAGTTCGCAGGTAATTCAACAGGCACTGATCATCCCCTCTACTAAAACAAGAACTAACTCAAGAAATTATATACAATAGTAGACAGTGATTAACGAATTGCTGGGGCTATTGTTAAATATCTTTAACAGGTCTGCAGATTTCATAATTCATTTATGTCCCAAACATCAATCTATTGGAAAATCAAAATATACCTGGATTACGGCGTAGTAATTTCTGGCATAAATCTCTGCACTCAGAACACAAGCCTTGACTATCAGATGGAAATTGCAGTTCTGTTGATTTCATGATGTTCTGTAGTAACTGCAGAGTTCATGATTTACAACATTAAGCTATCTAGGAATGCCAAAAGAGTCATGCCCAATGGGAAAACTACGGTACAGATAACAGCATCTAAATCAGTAAGGAATACGGCTTTTTTTCACACAAAAAGAAGAAAAAAAACTCTATTGCTTCAAATACCTGGATTTGATTGTTTCCAGTAAAAGGTGTTTTCCCTGTAACAAACTGATATAAGATTGCTCCAACACTCCAGAGATCTGCCTGCGTATTTAATTCAGGATTAATATGATGGAAACCAACAATGAATGCTTTTTAGTGCTTTGATGTATTAAATAGATTAGTGAAAGGTTCACTGCAATAGAACTGCACCCACACACAAAGGATTACTCCTCCAAACAGATCCTGTTACAAGCTGTAACTGAATCTGCTGTTGTAACTAACTGACTGGCAGTGTCAGTCAGTAACCTTCTATTCCCTAGATTCTCCATAAATAGGATCTACACCTATTGTAATAACTAACTGAAATCATTCAATCAAACTAGAAACTGAGATTCAGTATTCAGTTCATAGTTTTCTATCTTATAGCATTCACGAATTACATCAATATACATCTCTAGAAATTCTAATATGATGAGTGACATTCAAAAGTAAGAATCACCTTGGCATCATACTTCTGCAGTTGCATGATTTCGGGAGCCATGTAAAGTGGTGAACCACATAATGTTTCTGCAAGGCCTCTTGGTTGCAGAGATCTGCCCAAAAAGAAATTGATGCTTTAGTAACTAATTTATAGAAAGGAGTAGAAAGCCTTTTCCAAACACAATTCCCATGGGTTTTAAAGTAAAAAAACAAACAAATATCTTGTATAAATACTGAGCCACAAAAATATAAAGTAGTTTTGAAACAATTGGCCATTTGTGAGATTTTCATCATTTTTGGGGTCTTAAAGGTGAACTATATAGAAATAATTAGGCTACCTTGCAAATCCAAAGTCAGCGATCTTCAAAACTGACTTCTCATCATTTCTGGAGAGAAGAAGATTCTGTTTCAAGGATTATAGGCATATTACCAATATTTAGATACAACAAAGACGCTACTTTCATATAAAAATTATATTTTAAAATAAAGGGGAATTGGATTGGAAGGATTATGACCTAAAAAAAGATAAACAATTGACACACATCTACATCTACGCTTTTAAGTATTAGGATACCTGTGGTTTCAGATCTCGGTGAATAAGGTTATTGTCCCGAAGAACTTGAAGACCAGCAGCTGTAACACAGAATTCGCCTTTATTACCAGAAGAACATAATAAGAAAACACAAGCTATAAACAGATGAAACATACCCAGCTGAAGCATAAAATGCTTTGCAGTTGCCTCCGGTACCTTTCCATGGCGTTGAATATACATAGAAAGATCTCCACCTTTACAATACTCTAACACAAGATGTATCTTGCCAGGAGCCTATATAAAATTAATGGCATTACTAAGAAGAGACTTGTTTGATGCACCAATCAAAGAAATATTCATTTGGCTTCACATTTAACTTCACACATACAACAATTTCTTTCAGACCAATTTATTCACAAGAGCTAAAATTCTGAGTCAAAACCCCAACCATTTTGGTTTAGAAAAAAAGAACAAATCCAAAAACTTAAATCATAAATTGTAGTAGTATTGACTATTGAGCCATATATAATTTATCATTAGTGCAAAACAAATCCAGCCCAATGCCAATATCAGGCTAATCAACCTAGAGTTTAAGTATAGCATCCTAACCTACCACAGCCCAAGTGCGATATCTAGAACTAACATGAGTTCATTGTCAAATACTCAAAACCGCTCCTTCACTACAGCATAAATCAAACATTACATTATACCCCATTCAAGAAATCAAACTTTACCACTATGAAGCACAGACATCCCAAATACGACACCAACACCGACACGGTAATACTTATAATAATTTGAAAAAATTAATTAATTAAATGTAATCACAATTGTCAGTATAGGTTCCAACACAGACATGGACACGCCTTTTTTTCAGGTGTCAAAGCTACATAGCTTTACATTATAGAACCTCATTTCAAGATCCTAGTTTCCCAACTACAGAAAAGCAAATACATCAATTTTCAAAATTACCAACCTCATCACACAGTTTAAAGTTTAAACCTCCTAAAACAGCTATTCACTAAAAAAATAACATTAACTACAGGTCAAACCCTACTTACAAACCCTAAAACTCAAAACAGTTAAATTAAAACAAAGCATAAACTAATTAGTATATATTTTTAACAAAAAAAAAAACTCATCTTAACTACTAATTTTTCCTTAAATACCACAATTTTAGTAATAAACACACCAGTTATATATTATAAATTATAAAATAAAAATTAATCAATACAAACATTAGATTTACACAATAAAAAGTAATGGAACCTGAATGATATCGTGCAAGGATATAATATTAGGATGATTAATCCGCTTCAGGATATAAATCTCCGACATGAGACTCTCCTGCAACTTCTTGTTAAGCCTAAGCGTAGCGATCTCTTTTATAGCAACTTCAGTTCCATGAACTTTGTGCCTCGCATGCCACACAACTGAAAACGAACCCGCTCCAATTTGCTTCCCAACCACGTAGTCTCCAATCACTCTACTGCTCCGTCCCGTCCCTTGCGCCATCGCCGGAAATCGAAAACCCTAATTCAGCTCCGAATAAACAACACTGGAATTCAGAAATTCGGAATTGAGGATCTTAGTTTAAACGATGTGAACGAGAACGATTCGTAGAATTTTTTTGATTTTGGTTTTGAAGATTGATTCGGTTTCGTTGTTGTTAGTGTTATCGTATGAATAGGGAAGAATGAAGAAGAGGATTATGATAATGAAGATGATGATGATGATGATGATGGCGATGATCATAAATTAAAATAAAACCTTGTGATTGATTAATTGGGGTTTTATATATATAGTTTAATAAATGATTATTAAATGTTGGATTTTGAGATTAGAATAAGGACGTGTTTTAGGATTTTTTTTCTTTTTTTCAAAAATCGTTTTTTTCCCTTCAAAATAGTAGGGTTGTTACTTGTTAAGCATGTTTTTTTATTACTGGAAATATTTTATTTTAAAATGACACTATTTATTTATGTTTGATGATGTTATATTTTAATATAATTATCAATGATGGTGGAAATGCACGGTTTATACTAATCCGTGATCATAGTTTAGTCATTTTATATTTTATATCTTTTTCCATAAAAGCAATTAGATAACTTTTTCATTAATTCTTATATATATATATATATATATATATATATATATATATATATATATATATATATAATGAAAAAATGAGAACAGTTAATTATGACAATTTAATTTTTATTTTATATGTCATAACTTTTAATTGCGTAAATTTTTGTAGTTTTAATTTTATTTTGCTTAAAATAAGCATGTGACAATTGTTATAGTTGTACTTTTATTGTCAAATTTTAATGCCAATTATAGGATCTCTTTTTAATAAAATTAAATATTGTTTCAATATTGCTATTATTTTTTTTTTATTAAATATTCATATTTAAATATTTTAACATAATAAGTTCATATAATTTTTCAAAAAGTTAAATTTCAATGATGTTTTTTGTAAAAATTATTCAAATTAACATTTTTTTATTTTTTTTTATTTTAATATAAAAAATCCATGGCAAAAAGATAAAATATTTAAATTAAAATTTTATAAGAAATAATTTAAATCTTTTTTATTTGAAGTTCTTTCAGAAACGAGTATTTCATTTTAAAAAAATAATCATGTTATAAAAAAAAAAAATCAAAATAACCATATTTTCAGATTAAATATCAAAGTAATCATGTTTCAAACAAAAAAATTTGCCCACAAGAAGAGTTGACATAGGGTATGGCGCATGCACTCATCTTTTGAACATAGACAGCCACTAGTCTGGACAACAGTAGCAGTCTTCTTCGGCTTTTGACATTGAGTACTGATATGACTTTTCTCACCACAGTTGAAACAGGTCGGACCTTCATCCTTGCAGTCAGTAGCTTTATGCCCCTTCTTACCACATCGATAGCACCTCACCACATTATTGGTGCACGCATCAGCACGGTGACCTTACTCGCCACACTTATGACACTTTCCAGAAGCGGGAGCTGCTCCCCCACTTGTCTTTTTCCCCTCTGAAGCCTTCTGCTTCCCTTTGTCAACTGAAGTTGTATAAGGCTTACCCTTATACTACCCTTTCTTCTCACTCAACTGCTTGTAGTGAGCAGATCGAGCTCGTCTATCCTCATCGTAGATTCTGCTCGTGTCAACCAACTCAGCATACCTGCGGATCTGCTGATACCCAATACCCTGCTTAATCTCCGGCCTCAGCCCATTCTCGAACTTGAGACACTTAGACATCTCAGCATCAGCATGATTGTAATGCGGATAAAACTTCACCAACTTCTCGAACTTTGCGGCATACTCTGCCACAGTCATATCCCCTTGCTCCAGCTCAAGGAATTCCACTTCTCTCTTGCCACGAGCATCCTCTGGAAAATACTTCCCCAAAATCTCCTGCTTAAACACAGCCCAAGTTATCACAGTACCAACATCTGCAAGTCTCTGACGGGTGTTATCCCACCAGTCCTCAGCCTCTTCTTCCAGCATATGCGTTCCGAACTGAACCTGCTGCTCATCAGAACACCCCATCACCCGGAAGATCTTCTCGATCGCCTTCAGCCACTTGTGTGCACTTGCTGGATCATGCGTACCCACAAAAGTCGGTGGATTGTTCCTTTGAAACTTCCCCAAAGCACGAAACTCATCAGGAGCTCCACCATTTGGATTCAGCTGCGCCACCACATTAGCAACCGATTCCAACGCATCAGCAATTGCACGATCGTTTCTTCCAGCCATCCTGCACACCACCAACAAGGTTAGAAGAACTAAAACATCGACAGTGTACACACACTCGTCGACTGACAGGGGACTGACAACACGTAAAAACCTGGCCGGACGGACCGACTTGCTCTGATACCACTAATGTAACACCCTTCTAACCCAACAATTATTTCACATACGTATGGAAATTAAATCAAATAAAATCACCTCTCAAGGGTGTCACACTTCACAAAGGCATCATAATTATTTTCCTGCTCCGTAACACGGGTTACAACATATAGGAATAACAACTTATTTTGGATCAACACCTCCTTTAAAACAAAAACGTCGCAGCAGAATTATCGTCATAAAAATAAAATCTCCTTTATAAAAACAACTCATAATAATTTAATCTCATCAAAATTTGAATTTAAAACAACTCAAAATCTTCAAAAATCCTCATGAAACATGTTGATCAAAGTAACACAATATTTCAAACAAAAGCGTTCCCAACCCCGATGTTACATAATCAGAGCAAGACACACCCTCTACTCAACTGAAAAGAAAACTGACTCCAAAGCTAACTCTTCACACACCGCGAACTATTCTTGGTTATCTGCACGTTACCCACGTAGAGGCAACATTCAAACAGGCAGGGTGAGTAATTATAATTCAATATAATCATATAAGGAAAAGACTTTAACAGGCAACAGTTATTTTGATCAAATACTACAGCGACTCACCCAAAACATCACATAAAACAACACATCACCAATATCGCTCATATGCAATCATGCAATGTCACCAAGAATGAAATGCAACGTCATAAAAAAATGCATGTGGTACCAAATCGTCATAATAATGGACACTAGGCCATTAACCCTCCAAAGATCCCCACCAATAGGATCGATTCCGCATTTGGAACCGGATCACGTCATAATTACCTCATATCCGCACAATGGGAATGAAGCGTTGTCACAGAGTATGCATATGAATGTATGATACACAACATCACTAATCATCATCATCAATTAAACATCATAATGTGCATCATCATTCCTCAATCCTCATATACGTCATATCATCACATATTCGTCAAACAATCCTCAAAACATCATCGTATACTCATCAGTAACATCATGAAAAATCATCACATAACACGTCAACACATAGCAGCAAATTACAGCAACATC
The DNA here is from genome assembly GCA_022829125.1 of Lathyrus tuberosus. NCBI lineage: Eukaryota > Viridiplantae > Streptophyta > Magnoliopsida > Fabales > Fabaceae > Lathyrus > Lathyrus tuberosus. The sequence goes on along the minus strand of JALAZF010000118.1, from coordinate 2,334,294 downwards.
ACAACATTAATATAATATAAAACAGATATTTTTCATGAATTTTAAGTCAATAAAATAATACTTTTCAGCCCCAGGTCGCACTAAGCGAGCCCCACCTGCGCTAAGCGCGCTACTCACTGCCTCGAGGAGGCGAAATTCTTCCAGACCGCGCTAAGCGCGCTCGACCGCGCTAAGCGCCCTCTGCGATTTTGGCAGAAAAACCCTGTGATAACAGCACTTCTCCATCTGCGATTCAACACCCCTAAACCAGATTTTATCCTTAAATTATCACAGATTATGTTACTATAACCTATAACTATCACATATACGTCGATAACAACAATCATCACATAGCAAATCATCAAAATCCATCATCTCTAACCTCTAATTCCTAGGTTTTCCCCCAAAACCCCAATTATCCACCAACACCTAATCTTTATTTCAAAATATTGCAAAATGATACTCCCCATACCTTAGAATATTGTCTCCTTCGACCTCTCTTGAAGTTTCGCCAGAATTCTTCTATGCCCTAGCCTCCTTCTCACTTGTTCTTCAGAGCACTTTTGCCTCTTCCTCAAAATAATACGAATAATGAGTTCCTTTCACTATTTTCTCTTAAAATACCCCTAAATGTGTTCTTCCCATTATACCCTCACTTATCCATCCCTAATGACCAACATACCCTCAATACTCCCACTTCTATTATTTTAAATAATAAACAATAATCTGAATAATACTATATGATTATTCTTACTATTAATATTATTAAAATAATTTCACCACAATGCATCGTGCCACATAACCACATATCATCAAAAATCACCTTATATCCTCAAATAAGTAACAATTAATCATAATCGAATTTGGGGTGTTACAACTCTCTCCCACTTAAGGAATTTTCACCCTCGAAAATTTACCTGAAGCAAATAGAGTCGGATATGACTCCTTCATCTGATCCTCGCGCTCCCAAGTCCAACTTTCACCAGCCGGTCCTCTCCACAGAACTTTCACCAAAGCAATCTCTTTACCTCGCAGTTGTTTCATTTCTCGACCATCGACACGCACCGACAATACTTCCACAGTCAGGTTATCCCTTACTTGTACATCATCCATCTGAATCACATGCGACGGATCCGGAATGTACTTCCTCAATTGAGACACATGGAACACGTCATGCAAATTCGCAAGTGACGGCGGTAAAGCAATTTGATAGGCTACCTCTCCTATCCTCTGCGATATCTGATATGAACCAACAAAACGTGGAGTGAACTTCCTAGACTTCAAAGCTCGACCCACACCCGTCACTAGCGTCACTCTAAAAAACACGTGATCTCCCTCTTGGAATTCAAGTGCTTTACTCCTCTTATCATGGTAACTCTTCTGACGACTCTGCGAAGCTTTCATCCTTTCTTGTATCTTCTTAATCTTCTCAGTCATCTCTTGCACAATTTCAGGCCTGAGTATCGAACTCTCGCCCGATTCATACCAACACAACAGAGTCCTACACCTTCTCCCATACAAAGCTTCATAAGGCGCCATTTCAATACTAGCATGAAAACTATTATTGTATGTGAACTCAATCAACGGTAAATGGTTATCCCACGATCCTCCATGATCCAACACACAAGCCCTCAACAAATCCTCCAAATATTGGATAGTCTTTTCTGTCTGACCGTCCATCTGCGGATGATATGCAGAACTCATCCTCAACTTGGCACCCAACGCATCTTGCAAACTCTTCCAGAACCTCGATGTAAACCTCGGGTCTCTATCTGACACAATACTCGAAGGTACCCCATGTAACTTCACAATCTCTTCAATGTACAACTCTGCTAATTTCTGCATGGAATGATTAATCTTCATCGGTAAGAAATGAGCCGACTTAGTTAATCTATCCACAATCACCCATATTGAATCATTTCCTTTAGCAGTCTTCGGCAATCCCACCACAAAATCCATGGAAATACTATCCCATTTCCATTCTGGAATCCTCAACGGCTGCATCATACCTAAAGGTTTTTGATGCTCAACCTTCGACTTCTGACAAGTCAAACACGCATAAATAAACTCCGCAACATCCTTCTTCATACCTGGCCACCAAAACAACTTCTTCAGATCATGATACATCTTCATAGCACCAGGATGGATACTCAGCCTACTTCGATGTCCTTCTTCTAGAATACCCTTCTTGATTTCTAGAACATCCGGAACACATACTCTATCTCGAAACCTCATCACACCATTCTCATCAATCCGGAAGTCACCTTTGTTACCTTGGTTAATCAAAGTCAATTGGTCAACCAACTTTAAATCGGATTGTTGTCCCACTCTGATTTCTTCCAGAATACTACTAGTCCTAACTTCACACTGTCAGGAGTCGCTTCACATACCAAATTCAAATCTCTGAATTGCTCAATTAGTTCCAACTCTTTCACCATAAGCATTGACATATGTAATGACTTCCTGCTCAATGCATCGGCCACTACATTTGCTTTTCCTGGATGATAACTCAAATCAAAATCGAAATCCTTTAACAACTCTAACCACCTTCTCTGCCTCATATTCAATTCCTTCTAATCAAACAAGTACTTTAGACTTTTATGATCACTGAACACCTCAAATTTAGAGCCAAACAGATAATGTCTCCAAATTTTCAACACAAACACCACCGCGGCCAACTCCAAGTCATGTGTAGGATATTTCCTCTCATGAACTTGCAATTGTCTCGAAGCATAGGCAATAACTTGTCCATTTTGCATCAATACTCCACCAAGACACATCTTCGACGCATCACAGTACACTACAAAAGACTCACTCGGATTAGGAAAAATCAACACTGGAGCAGTAGTCAATCTCTTCTTCAATTCCATAAAACTCTCTTCGCAAGCTACATCCCACATAAAAGCTTGACCCTTTCGAGTCAACTGAGTCAACGGTAGTGCCAACTTAGAAAAGCCCTTAAAATAAACTTGCGGTAATACCCCGCTAATCCCAGAAAACTCTGTATCTCAGTAGCAGACTTCAGAGTCTCCCACTGTAACACAACATCAATCTTAGAAGGATCAATAGCAATCACTCCACTCGAAATCACATGGCCAAGGAACCTCGCTTCCTTCAACCAGAACTCGCACTTCGACAGCTTTGCATACAACTTCTTCTCCTTCAACACTTACAACACAGTCCTCAAATGCTCAACATACTCTTCTTCAGATCGAGAATATATCAAGATATCATCGATAAACACCACCACAAACTTATCCAAATACTCATGGAAAATCTTATTCATGTACTCCATGAACACACCAGGTGCATTAGATACACCAAACGGAATCACAGTGTATTCATAGTGTCCATACCTCGTCCTGAAAGCCGTCTTCGGAATATCATCAGGCTTAACTCGGATCTGATGATAACCCGACCTCAAATCAATCTTGCTGAACACACGGGCACCTACTAACTGATCCATCAAATCGTCATTTCTCGGTAGCGGATACTTATTCTTGATAGTCACTTTATTCAGCTACCGATAATCAACACACAACCTCATACTCCTGTTTTTCTTCTTCACTAACAACACAGGAGCACCCCACGGAGAAACACTTGGTCAAACAAACCTCTTCTTAAGCAACTCTTCCAACTTTTTCTTCAATTCACTTAGCTCAAAAGCTGACATCCGATAAGGAGTCATCGACACTGGACTCATACCTGGTATTAAGTCCACTGTAAACTCTACTTCACGCTCTGGAGGCAAATCACTGATGTCATCTGGGAATTCACAGACAACCGGCAACTCCACACTCGCAGCTTCACGATCAATTTGCAACGAGGCAAACATTGCAAACACCAAAGCTTTGTCTTCTTGAAGTTTGTCTACTTGCTTAGCAGACAAGAACATCAACCCCCCACTATTATCAATCTCAGGAAACTCCACAGTCTTGTTATAACAATTGATATGAACACGGTTGAACTCCAACCAGTTCATTCCAAAGATCACGTCAATTTGGTGCAAGGGTAGGCACACCAAGTCCATTACAAAACTCTTCTAAAAAATCGTCACAGGACATCTCAAACACACAAGGGTAGTAGTAACAGAACCATTAGCTGGAGTTTCTATTACCATATTCCCATTCATATCAGATAACTTCAAACTCAATCTATTAGCACATTCAAGCGAGGTAAAAGAATGAGTAGCACCAGTATTAATAATGGCAACCAACTCGATATTATTAATAAAACAAGTACCTCTAATCAGGCTGTCCTTCTCTAGAACTTCAGCACAACTCAAAGCAAACACACGGCCACTGGTCTGGATAGCAGTAGCAGTATTCTTCGGCTTTTGACATTAAATACTGATATGACCTTTCTCACCACAGTTGAAACAGGTCAGACCTTCATCCTTGCAGTCAGTAGCTCTATGCCCCTTCTTACCACATCGATAGCACCTCACATATTATTGGTGCATGCATCAGCACGGTGACCTTGCTCGCCACACTTATGACACTTTCCAGAAGCGGGAGCTGCTCCCCCACTTGTCTTTTTCCCCTCTGAAGCCTTCTGCTTCCCTTTGTCACCTGAAGTTGTATAAGGCTTACCCCTATACTGCCTTTTCTTCTCACTCAACTGCTTGTAGTGAGCAGATCGAGCTCGGCTATCCTCATCGTAGATTCTGCTCTTGTCAACCAACTCAGCATACCTGCGGATCTGCTGATACCCAATACCCTACTTAATCTTCGGTCTCAGCCCATTCTCGAACTTGAGACACTTAGACATCTCAGCATCAGCATGATTGTAGTGCAGATAAAACTTCACCAACTTCTCGAACTTTGCGGCATACTCTGCCACAGTCATATCCCCTTGCTCCAGCTCAAGGAATTCCGCTTCTCTCTTGCCACGAGCATCCTCTGGAAAATACTTCCCCAAAAACTCCTGCTTAAACACAGCCCAAGTTATCACAGTACCAACATCTGCAAGTCTCTGACGGGTGTTATCCCACCAGTCCTCAGCCTCTTCTTCTAGCATATGCGTTCTGAACTGAACCTGCTGCTCATCAGAACACCCCATCACCCGAAAGATCTTCTCGATCACCTTCAGCCACTTGTGTGCACTTGCAGGATCATGCGTACCCACAAAAGTCAGTGGATTGTTCCTTTGAAACTTCCCCAAAGCACGAAACTCATAAGGAGCTCCACCATTTGGATTCAGCTGCGCCACCACATTCGCAACCGATTCCAACGCATCAGAAATTGCACGATCGTTTCTTCCAGCCATCCTGCACACCACCAATAAGGTTAGAAGAACTAAAACATCGACAGTGTACACACACTCATCGACTGACAAGGGACTGACAACACGTAAAAACCTGGCCGGACGGACTGACCCGCTCCGATACCACTAATGTAACACCCTTCTAACCCAACAATTATTTCACATACGTATGGAAATTAAATCAAATAAAATCACCTCTCAAGGGTGTCACACTTCACAAATGCATCATAATTATTTTCCTGCTCCGTAACACGGGTTACAACATATAGGAATAACAACTTATTTTGGATCAACACCTCCTTTAAAACAAAAACATCGCAGCAGAATTATCGTCATAAAAATAAATTCTCCTTTATAAAAACAACTCATAATAATTTAATCTCATCAAAATTTGAATTTAAAACAACTCAACATCTTCAAAAATCCTCATGAAACATGTTGATCAAAGTAACACAATATTTCAAACAAAAGCGATCCCAACCCCAATGTTACATAATCAGAGCAAGACACACCCTCTACTCAACTAAAAAGAAAACTGACTCCAAAGCTAACTCTTCACGCACCGCGAACTATTCTTGGTTATCTGCACGTTACCCACGTAGAGGCAACATTCAAACAGGCAGGGTGAGTAATCACAATTCAATATAATCATATAAGGAAAAGACTTTAACAGGCAACAGTTGTTTTGATCAAATACTACAGCGACTCACCCAAAACATCATATAAAACATCACATCACCAATATCACTCATATGCAATCATGCAATGCCATCAAGAATGAAATGCAATGTCGTAAAAAAATGCATGTGATACCAAATCGTCATAATAATGGACACTAGGCCATCAACCCTCCAAAGATCCCCACCAATAGGATCGATTCTGCATTTGGAACCGGAGCACGTCATAATTACCTCATATACGCACAATGGGAATGAAGCATCGTCACAGAGTATGTATATGAATGTATGATACACAACATCACTAATCATCATCATCAATTAAACATCATAATGTGCATCATCATTCCTCAATCCTCATATACGTCATATCATCACATATTCGTCACACAATCCTCAAAACATCATCGTATACTCATCAGTAACATCATGAAAAATCATCACATAACACGTCAACACATAGCAGCAAGTTACAGCAACATCACAACATTAATATAATATAAAACATATATTTTCCATGAATTTTAAGTCAATAAAATAATATTTTTCAGCCCCAGGTCACGCTAAGCGAGCCCCACCCGCGCTAAGAGCGCTACTCACTGCCTCGAGGAGGCAAAATTCTTCCAGACCGCGCTAAGCGCCCTTTGCAATTTTGGCAGAAAAACCATGCAATAACAACACTTCTCCATCTGCAATTCAACACCCCTAAACCAGATTTTATCCTTAAATTATCACAGATTATGTTACTGTAACCTATAACTATCACATATACGTCGATAACAACAATCATCATATAGCAAATCATCAAAATCCATAATCTCTAACCTCTAATTCCTAGGTTTTCCCCCAAAACCCCAATTATCCACCAACACCTAATCTTTATATCAAAATATTGCAAAATGATACTCCCCATACCTTAGAATATTGTCTCCTTCGACCTCTCTTGAAGTTTCGCCGGAATTCTACTATGCCCTAGCCTCCTTCTCACTTGTTCTTCAGAGCACCTTTGCCTCTTCCTCAAAATAATACGAATAATGAGTTCCTTTCACTATTTTCTCTTAAAATACCCCTAAATGTGTTCTTCCCATTATACCCTCACTTATCCATCCCTAATGACCAACATACCCTCAATACTCCTACTTCTATTATTTTAAATAATAAACAATAATCTGAATAATACTATATGATTATTCTTACTATTAATATTATTAAAATCATTTCACCACAATGCATCGTGCCACATAACCACATATCGTCAAAAATCACCTTATATCCTCAAATAAGCAACAATTAATCATAATCGAATTTGGGGTGTTACATGTTCCAACCATACTTGGATCAGTTTGTTGTAATCTTCAATTTACTCTCGTACTGTGCAAGAGTGTGAAAAGCATCTGAGGATTGTGTTGTCAATTTTGCGGGAAAGGAAAATTTTTGCAAAGTTCAGTAAGTGTGAATTCTAGACATCTGAAGTCAAATTCCTTAGGCATGTGAATTTTCAAGGAAGTGTGGAAGTGGACCCTTCAAAGGTATAAGTAGTGATAAATTAGGAAATACCTAAGAATGAATCTGAAGTTAGAAGCTTCTTAGGGTTAGTTAGGTATTATCAAAGATTCATCATGGGATATTCTCAGTTGGAGTTACCCTTGACCAGACTCACTCGCAAAGAAGCATCGATTAACTGGGAAAAACCTAAGAATTCATATGAAGTTAGAAGCTTCTTAGGGTTAAATAGGTATTATCGAAGATTCACCATGGGATTTTCTCAGTTGACATTACCCTTGACCAGACCCACTCGCAAAGAAATTCCATTTCGTTGGGATTTAAAGTGCAAAGAGAGTTTTTAGAAGTTGAAATAAAAACTGACCACCACTCCCGTCCTAGTGATTCTCGATCTTAACCAAAAATATGAAGTATTATGTGATGCTTCGATGAAAGGGTTAAGATGTGTTATAATGCAAAATACCCAAGTTTTAGCTTATGCATCTCAACAATTGAAAACCCATGAGGAAAATTACCTATCGTATGATATTGACCTAGCTTCTATCATATTTGCACTCAAAGTGTGGCAACATTACCTATATGGAGTACACTTTGAAATGTTTAATGATCACAAGAGCTTAAAGTACCTATTTGATCAGAAAGAGTTAAACACACGTCAGTAGAGATGAATGGATTTTATGAAGGATTATGAGTTCAAATTTAATTACCATTTGGGAAAAGTAAACAAGGTAGCAGATGCGCTTAGTAAAAAAGAGTTGCATACGACCAAACTAATGATGTTAGAGCATGATTTATTGGAGATATTCCAAAATTTTAACCTACAGTTCACATGGACTCAGGTGAGAGTTCTAATCACCAACTTAAGTATCACATGTGATATGAGCGAAAGGATAAGGCAATGCCAATTATTAGATATGAAATTGCAAGTTAGAGTTGACCATCCAGGTTTCACTTGAGCCGTGGATGGAGTTATTCTATTTAATCAGAGAATGTGTCCGTCGAATGACTCGGAGTTGAGAAGAAAAATCCTAGTAGAAGCTCATAAGATCAATTTTACCATTCACTCTAGTTCTTCTAAGATGTATCAAGATTTGAAGAAGAACTTTTGGTTGGTTGGTATTAAGAGAGATACTGCGGAATATGTAGCTAAATGTATATTATGTCTGTAACACCTCAAAATTTGCTCTCTTGTTTTGAAGCTAACTGGCTTATGTTTCTTTGCATTTCTTGCATTAACATTTGTGCATGGCATTGGTTATTAGCATGGGATCAAGGTACTTGATTCATCTCAAAGGAGTCTCAAGCCTCAAGGTGGTTTGAGGGGTTTATCATATCTTCATAAGATCAAGAATGACAAAGGATTTCAAATGAATCTTTCCCTCCTAACCAGAGGGACCAAATTAGGGTTCTTAGGTTCAAAGAGCTTCTTGAGAAGACTTTGTGGATTTAAGCATGCTCTCATGGGTTCCATATGCTCATAAGTGTTCATGGATAGAAGCTTGGTTAGTGGTTCATTGTGGAAGATGTTCAGTGGATCAGTTACTTGTGAAGTAAGCAAAAGTCAACAGTTCAAAAGAAAAGTCAACTGTAAGGAGGAAAGTCAACCATGGAATTTTGAGGTCCTCTTCATGATTTTTAAGGTCTTATGCCCTCATATGGTCCTCAATTGTCAAGATTCATGCCATTCATCAAGAATCAAGAGTTTGTACAAAAGTTACTATTTTTGGAAAATGACCTATAATGTGAAACTTCCATTTTTTGCAACTTTTCAAACCATCTTCAACTTGACTTTTCATCATCAAGGAAGCTTCAAATGAATTTTCCTCAAACATGAAAGTTGAAGATCTTTTTCTCCCATTTCCAAAAAGTACTAGATTGTCTCCATATCATTTGTGGTTCTCAAGTTATGATCAAAAGAAGGCAAGGTGCTTTTTAAGGTTTTCTCATGTATCCATTTTTCCACCTTTTGCATTTTGGTTCAAAATGACTTGTAATGACCTCTAATGCTTCAAGTCACATTACAATATCCAAGTACACTCCATGAGGACCATTTTTGACCCTTGAATCAAGTGGATACGTGCCATGTACTTCACTTATTTCACAAAATGCATTTTTGCAAGATGGATCAAATCCCATGAATCAAGCCACTACAAAGCCCAAACCCATTCTATTTGTGATCAGCAGAAGAAATGTGAGTGAATCATACTTGTTTCATGACCTTGGCACATGTGGATTAGTTTGTGCATCACAACTTGCATTTTTGCAAATCACCTTGGATAGCCTTAATCAAGGGATTAACTAAACCCTAATCATGCTCAGAGCTCTAACCAAGTCTATATAAAGAGGATCACACGTTCATTTCACCCTCATGCACCCTCATTTGCTCAGAATTCCATTTTTCACTCACACTTTCTCTCATTCGAAACTCTCTCCTCACAAGGGTTTCTGAAGAATTTTTTTCATATTCTTGATCTACACACTCCATAGAACAAGAATCAACCATCATTTGAAGCTCTAAGCAAGGTTTTCTCCATACACGAATTTGAGGTGCTCACTTTCAAAATCCAAGATCCAGCCAGATTCAAGCCTCTATTTGCATTTATTTTGCAAATAGAGCTCAAAAGAGGAAGATCTGCACTCTTACACTGGGTTTCCAGGAGTATTTTTGCTAGTTTCAAGTTTCAGGTGAGTTGGATTTCATGATCTAATAACCTGTTTTTATGGTGTGCATTTTGTTCCACATGACTTGCTGATGATTCTGATATGATTTGTTGTGAATTTGAACGTGTATTATGGCTGTATTTTGGATCTGAAGTTTTTAGATCCAAACTTCTTTTCTTCGATTTGGCTTGTGTGTTTACTGTTTGATGAAATGATTGGTATATTTGGAATCCTTGTGAAAATCTGAGTGGAATAGTGTACCTATTTGCAATTTCTGGAAATGTTTGAAGTGCAGGTCGCCGGAGAAGACGACCGGAGCTAGGGCTCTGGCGTCTGGTTATGTTTCAGGTCACCTGAGGTTTGGAGGAAGGAGATGTAATCTGAACCGTTGGTGGTCCAGATCTGAGGGTCCACGTTCAGTCACGTCTTTTAAAATCTTCATTTATTTTATTAATTGTGTGTGTGATACTCCATGATTGTTACCATGTATGTCAGATCTGCGCCTTACATCTTGCATGATTTTGATTTTGTTGACTTGATCTGGCACGTTGATTTGATCTAATAGTTTTGGTTGTGCCAACACATTAAAAATTCCATGTGCTATTCACGTGATTTATTTTAATTTCTGAATGATTGGATGGGCGCGCGTGTACCTTGTTATCATGAACTCTTGATCTGAGCATTTAATCATGTTTACTTATTGATTGTGTTGACTGATTGTGCGACGTTGGATTAATCTGGTGGTGTAGATTAGGCCTTTTGGTTGACTGATTCCATTTTTTTATGTTGACTTGCGCTTTGGACTGGACCAGGCCTTGATTTGCTTTCCAAACCCCCTTTTCTGAGCCCATTTAATTTTCAACGTGGAATTGTTGCTTATTGCACCCCCTGGGTTTCCTTTATTCCTTTTTTATTTTATTTTTTGCATAGTTTTGTATTTTAATTTTTAAAAATAGTTTGATGCATCTAAAAATCACCTAAAAAATCATGGATCATCTTTGGAATTTTATAAAATTTTGAAAAATTTTATTTTCCATTTTTATTTTATTTTGTGCATCTGAATTAATTGTTTGATTAATTTCCTTTGTGAATTTCTTCAATTGTGCACACCTTGCTTTGTGGATTTTTGTTCTCATCATTGGTACATGATTTGCATCCCATTCTTTTTTAATATTTCAGAGGACATCTTGAGGTCCTTAAAAATATTTTTCTCATATTTTTAAACTCTTTGAATATTGCATTTTAGTCCCTCTATTTGTGCACTGTTCTTCTTTGTTCTTATGCAACTTTGAAACATTGTTTGAGGTACTTAACTTGTGAATTTTTGTGTGATCTTTTGGCATGTTGCTTGCTTCTGAATTAGGTCACTTGGGTTTCAATTTCTCAATTTTTGAATGTCATTTGATATATGTTTGATTATTTGTGCTTAAGTGAATTATGCATGATCATCTCTTGACATCTCTTAACCCTAATTGCTTTGCCATGCCTAATTGATTGAGTTTCTTTGTGATTCTTTGCATGAGTGTTTGCTATGATGTTTACCCCTGGTTGAGGTCCCTTGGGACCTAATTTTGCAATTTGTGGATCATGTTTGGATATGCTTTATGTGCTTGAACTTTGATTTCCTTTTGTGGACTTTCTTTGGTGCATAATGTTTCATGTTTTGATCTTCTTTTGCACATGAGAATTATTGATGATGTTATGATCTTGGTTCTAACTTGATTTAATATTCATATTATTTTTCTCATTTCATCTTGATATGAAGTTCATTGGTGCTTAATTGTGCATTTCATATAAGTATGCTTGCATTCTTTCATGATTACCTTTGCATGCTTACTTGAGATGTTTTGCATGATCTTTGAGACTTGTTTATTGATGTGAGTTGGATGTACTTGATATGATGTGCTTGCTTCCCTATCTTGTTTCTTATCTCATCCTTCTCTTTCTCATTCTTCTCTTTCACTCTCTTCCTCCCATGAATCTCAAGACTTGTTTAAGTCTTGGGTTCTCTCTCTTTAGAGCTACCTAGTCCAACTTAATTTTTGATTAAGCTTGGAGTAGGATTAGCATTAGGCTTTAGGTAGTCATATCTCCTAAGCCTCACTAACCATAGGTCATCCATGCATGATAACATTAGGACTCTTAGTTTCCCTTTAGAGTTTCCTTTGGGTCTTCTCTCTTCTCATCTCAAAACTTCTTGAAAACACTTAATAAAGATAAAGTGTATTGCGCACGAGCCTTAAGCGCGGGGAATGAGAAATGAGGGGCTTCCTCTCATCTTTATAGAGTGTTTAGCGGGCGTCCTGTCTTGGGACGATTCGTTAAGTTTACGTCCCTGTGCCCTAGACTTTGGTGCAATGCAAGTTATGAACTAACTTAAAAAAAACACTTCTGTCTAAAAAACACAAAACCAATTCAAATCTTTTTATCCTTCGGGATTGTTAGGTTTCAAATTTCATTTTCAGAAAAGAGCTCGTCGCTCACGTAAAAAACACTTACCCATCCGTGGTCGTACCCACGAACTACATTAGCTCTGATTCCTCTCTCTCGTCCGATTGAGGATATGTAGGCACAAGACAGCGATTGTCTTGGCGAGCAACCTTCCCCCAAAGTTCCCGTCCGAACTACATTGACTCTGACTTTTCCATTGCACTGAGGGAGTACGTAGGCCTAGGGCATCGAATATGTCCTACCGAGTCCGTCTTAGTCACCCCCATCCCCGTTTTCTTTTGTTCAGCCATAGATAGTAGGACAGCTCACCCTCCGTTTAGACAACAAGCGTGGATCCCATCGAGTACGATGGACGCGTAGGGTGCTAACACCTTCCCCTCGCATAACTGACTCCCGAACCTGGACTATGGTTGCGATGACCATGTCTTTCCCCCTTTCTCTTCAGGTTTATGCAGTGTTTCCTTTCCCTCTCTCGGGATAAATACACATTACTGGCGACTCTGTGTTTTCCGCGCCACTCTCGCGTTTGTACCGTTGGATGCGAATCTCTCGGGAGCGACAATGTCACCAATTCCAGATCGAGCATCAAATATTGGGTGGTATATTATAACCCTTTGATATACCCAAATTTAAGTGGGAAAGTATCATGATAGATTTCATAGTGGGTTTACCTCGTAGGCTTGGCGGTCATGATTTAATTTGGGTAATTATGGATAGATTGAATAAGTCGGCTCATTTCTTACCCATAAAGACTACATATAAGGTTATTCATTATGGAGATAATTCGATTGCATGGTGTGCCGAATTGTATTGTGTCTGACTGAGATCTAAAGTTTACTTCGAGATTTTGGAAGGCTTTGTAAAACAAACAAAGAATAAACAGTGAGATAAATAAAGAAATAGTAATTAGAGTAAATAGCTCAAATGTAATAATAATAATAATAAGAGTTGAGAGAATTACACATGGATTTATATAGGTTTGACCTAACCACTTGACTTACTCATGTCCCAAAAAACTACATTTGACCTAACTTCTTGAGAGTTTCCACTGTATCAAATTTGAGCCCTTCATAAGCTATGCCGACAAACCTTCTTACAACCAAACATGAGTTTTAAAACGACTATCCTCTAAACCAAATACGAGATTTTACACCAAGATAGTCTCAGAATCAAATATATATTTTACACCAAGTTGATCTCAGAAATCAAACTGATATTTTAACAGAAAATCTTAAGAACCAAATATAGATTTTGTCTGGCTAATCGCACAAACCATACATGAGCTTTTATTAGTTTAGCTCACGAACCAAAAAACAACGTATCACAAGAGATATTACATAAGAGACAAAGTCATATTGAGTAAATTACATGAATAATCCCAACACCAAAAAAAAACAAAAAACCTCACAGGTATTTTTCACTCTTAAATAACTAAGGCAGTTTAGTGAATAAGAAATAAAAGAAATGGAGAAAGTAAAATGTGAGAAAGTATATAAAAATATGTTTTCTAGTGTGTTTTCAAAGTCAGGAGACACTTTATTTATAGGAGAAAATTTTGGCTAAAGAAGCATAAAGATCCATGGGCTTTCAAATGAGCTAATCGATAGATTAAGCCACAAAGTTAATCGATTATGAGCTTCAAAAATACAACAAACCTAATTCTAAAAATAAACCCTACAACGGCTTTCTGTCTTGATCAATTAGGAGTGTTCTTAATTGATTAAGAAGTTTTATGTATTGCTCTAATTGATTGGTTAAGGCCCTTAATTGATTAGGTAGCGTATTCAAGCTTCCTAAATGATAAGTGATAACTCATTATTTGTGATATATTTAAGCCTTTATTACTTGATTTTATTTTGTTTTGAAAATCATAATTAGGTTTAATTGAGAATGTTTTGTTGTTTTAACTTAGTTAGCATGGAGCACATTAGATGTTTTTTTTTGTGAATTTTACTGTGTCTGTTGCTTGTGTAGAAGTACGATGATGACAAGTTCTGTCACACCAAGAATGCAGCTACAATGCTACCTTACTTCCTTGTAGGCCTTAGAGACAAAAGAGACTGAAAGGAGTGAAGGATCTTAACATCAGGGCAAGTGTGGCATGGGCTTGAGGATGGAAGTATAAGCTGAGTTGGAAAGCTGGATCGACAAGGATGAATACTAAAGGACAAAAACTTGTGAATCTTCCTAGCACTGAAATTACCTACTAGACAATCACTCAGTCTATTAACCGATATGATATCATTAAGTTTCAACAGTTTATACGGGTATTGATTCTAAATTTATGTTTATACTTTAGCATATCCAATAGATGAAAATTTTAAATCTAGTAATGACTAATACCTTTCAAATATCAAGCAATACCATGAAAACATGTTTTAGGTAGCCAATCCAAAACAAGTATTTGGTTCAAAGAATTCATCAATATTAAGGCTTAGTAAGAATTAAATAGAACACCATGATTGAAATCATAACATGAGCGGTTCCTTCGAGGAGAAGGTGAGTGTGCCCGTCCTTTGGACTTGATCGGAGATTCCTCGTTCCTTCGAGTCCTTTTGTGGTCATGAGCGTGCTGGTCATGTGGGGAGATCTGGTCGCACTTTCGGGCTACGCGAGGATCGTGCTCTTGGCGCAGTCTTCGGTCAATTTCTCTCCGTGGCTGCGGGCTTCTTGATTGTCGCTGGTTCCTCCGCATAGGAGGGGATCTTGGACGGCGAGACTCTTCCAGTGCCCCGATCCTCTCATTTTGCTGCATGATCAGGGTGTTAGTTTTGTTGAGTGCCTCTAGGAGGGCTGCCACGGCCGGGTCGGCATTGGGTGGAACAGGAACTGACTGGAGGTCGAGAGACAGTTGATCATTGTTGCGATCAGCAGGGGTAGGGGAAGGAGAAGCAGTGGCTCCATCCCTAAGGAAACGGGCATCTAGGAGGAGAGATGATTGGCTGTCAACGTTAGATTTGTTGACGGGGAGGATGGTTGATTGGAGAGCATCCTTGGAGCGATCTTGGGAGGCCATGATCATGATGATGTTTGAGAATTGTTTTGATCTTTGGTTAAAGAAAGATGGGGAGAACAAATGTTCCCACAGACGGCGCCACTAATCGTGAAGGCTGTATCAGATCCTGTAGAATCAGGCCGCCAAGTGCGTCAGAGATGCTGGTCATATGGAGAGGAGGGGGTGTACCTATAAGGCACTCCGACGCTCAAGTGAGAAAGGGTCAGAGAAAAGGGGAAAGTACAAAGTATGAATTCTTAGGGTGAATATTGGATACCTGACCCTCTCAAGCGAGAGGGTTTATATAGAGCCCCCATCGCGTGGCCAACGGTCCTATTTTCGGGGCGAAATAACTGTTTTCCCCAAAGAATAAGTAACTGCCCAACTAACCGTTATGCCGGGCAGGGTGCCCGAAACTAGCCGTTATGTCGGGCATAAACGCAGTTCTGGGCACCTGTCCTTTGCTGTTTGAGCAGCGAGAAAGCCGTGCATAACGGGCATCAACGTCGGGGAGGAACGTTGCATTCCTTGCCCGGTTGGAGGGGCAGAAAGGTCACTTTTGCCCCTCTGTGGATTGGACTTAGGCAATATGGGCCGCTCTGGAGCAGAGGCGGATTAGGCCAATTCTAGCCATTGGTCCAGTCCAAAACAGGAGCCCCCCAAGTCGTTGCTCCCGAGCATGGGAGTGATGACTTAAGGACTGCTCGTTGCTCCGGGGAGCTAACATAGAGTCGTCGTTTGAAGACGAGGAGGGTTGTCTCAGAGTGCTCGTGATCCCAGGTGTTCGCGAGATTCTTGGTCGTGACCTTATTGTCCGGTATTCGGGGAGATCAAGTGTCAGACAGAATTAGAAACGTTGGGTTGCCACTTGTGCCTTAAGCTCCGTGTAGCAGTTAATAGGCAATGATGGCTAGTAGGTAGTCATTATGGCCTACGGGTGCGTGTGTGCACGTGCCCCTTTGTATAAAAGGGGGAAGATTGTCCCATTTTGCACTTTTTCTTTCTGATTCCTCTTCGCCTCTTCTAAGCTTTTGCCCGTCACCGTCTTCAGTGCTTCCGACCACCGCGTCAAGCTTCGAGCAACCTCTTTCTTCTACTCAAATCGAGTAAGTTTTCTTATTTGGGACTTGTTTTACTCCTTTTCGTTGTTAGTGGTAGATTTGCATGCGGTTAGGGCTAGTTTAGAGGACGGAATGTGTGATTTTCCGGCGATTGTTGGTGGTGGACGGTGGTTATGCCATTTTCACGCTTCCAACATGTCGTCGGACCGGTTAGTGCGTTTGGTGAGGAGGGTGGTTCACGGCGAGGTTACATGTGTGACCACCGCGTTTGTCCATCTTTTGATAGAGCAATGAGTTTTTTGGTGGATCGTTTTCAGATTCCGGTGAAGCTTCGCGATTTCTGGTGGAGCTTCAACGGAAGCTGGGTGAGAGCACGGGGAAGCTCCTCGTTCTGGGATGACAGTCTCGAGCGTCTCCTCGCGGGGAGGTTTCAGCTTTCCCTTTGATGTTAGAGCTTAGGACGGGGACGTTGTCCTCAACCCTTTGCACGCCCTTTCACTTGGCTTAGCAGTGGAAGAGTGGATTTGATTTGCTGTCGAATTCACTGTCTTATCTGCTTTTCAGGTGATCGTAATGGCGACGGGGCCAGACAGAGAAGTTATTTTAGATACGTCCGAGGAGAAAACCGGCTCCGAGGAGAGGAGCAGCTCGACGGCTTCGAGCTCGGCGACATCGAGTTCCTCGAGCAATGTTGGGGAGGAGGAAGAGCTAGACGTCATGGAGGAAGACGTCGAAGGGTTCTCTGCGGAAGAGTGGGAGGTGGCCGAACCTTCCGAGCATATATCCACGTTTGTAAAGTCCTTGGTGGACGTCTTCACGGAGGTAGGACCGGTAGGAGAGTGGAGGGTGCACTTTCCTTCTTTAGACGAGCGGGTCTGCATGGACTTCGGGGACTGCTTCACAATGATGAGTACGCCTTCAAAGAGCTGGGCCTGAGGCTGCCTTTTACCGATTTCCAGCGGTCAGTGTTCGAGAATTTGAGGTTGACCCCTACACAACTGCACCCTAACTCACTGGCCTTCATCCAGGCTTTCGAGTTGGTGTGCGAGCATCTTTTCTTGGGGGTCACTCTCCCTCTGTTCTTCGCTATTTTTCATCTACAAAGGCAGCTGGCGGGGAAGAAGTATGGCTAAGTTTCTCTGAAGCAGCCTCGCAAGCTATTCAAACCGTTTTCGGAGTCAATCCGGACATTCAAGGAGCGGTACTTCGTCATTGATCCCATGTCTGAGGTTGCCCAGGACAGTACGTACGTCTGGGAGATTGAGGTTGACGAGGATGGAAATGAGCTGCATAACGAGGAGGGGAAGTACATTGGGCGGAGGCTCTACAGGTTCCCCATCCACTGGGCACCCGACCATTTTGCCAAGAGGCCCAGTGACTACGTTTTTCAGCCGAGCGACCTGCGCGGGCAAGATGCCGTGGCTTACGAGGCACTGGAGAAGTGGGTTAACTCCTTCAGCCTTGCTGAGTGTTTCACGAGCAAGGGAGATCCGATCTTCGAGGAAGATGGGAGTCAGAGGGTTGAACGCCGGTTTATCAATGTTAAGGCACTGCTGGAGTGCAAGACTCCTACGGATGCTGAGAAATTGCTCGGTAGTCTTTAGTTATTTAGATTTTGTTCATGTTATTTCTTTTCTTCGTATCTAACATGCTCGTGTTTTGTGTGTGCAGGTGAGATGCCTCAGGCTCATGATCGGGTTGTGAGGAATGCTCTGGCGAGGAACAAAGTTGGAACGGCTCCTCTGAAATATCGGTTCGCTGGTACTCGTGCTCCTTCTCCCATTTAAGCTGCTACGGGGACCTCCACTTCTCCGACTCCTGCTCCCCAGGGATCTCCCCTGACATTGGCCGGGTGACCCAAGCGGCTAAGGACCGTTGATGCCGTGGACCTTACTCGAGTAGCGGAGAAGGGGAAGTTCGAGCTTCCTCCCTGCATCTTTGATAGGAGGTTTTTTTAGGGCAACTCTCTAGTCGTTCCCCGGGCGGAATCTCTTCGCTTGGAAGGCATGGACCGCCCGAGCAAGAGGGCGCTGGTGGCCCAAGACGCTTCAGCCTTGGTCCAGATGCTGGAGATGGTGGCAGTTTATGCTGAAAGGGACTCTGCAACTGAGTCCGAACTCAACACTGCCCGTGCTTCTGTGGCATCCCTCAAGGAAGAAGTCAAGGGTGCCGACGAGGCTCGGAAGAAGGCGGAAGAGGAAGTGGCCAGGCTAAAAGAGGAGAACTCTAAGTTGTCGGCGGAGAAGAAAGCTGCCGAGGAGCTGATCAGGGAGCTGAGGGCGGCCAATGCCCCGAGTGCCGATGAGCCAGACGATTTGAAAGATCTGAAGACTAGGTTCGAGCTGGTTGACCGCATCCTGCTGGCCAAAAATGATGGCATCGCCGTGGCGGAGGAGTCTTTCAGAAACGATGTGGCTCAGCTGCGCGTGGTGAACCATGGGCTTGAAATCTCTGCTGAGGGCACTCACTATCTTACGCATGTTGACGATGATCGTATTGTCTTGCCCGAAGGTATCCTTGCCGTTACCCCCGAGGATCAGCCCGCAGAGGAGCAGGGACCCGAGCCAGAGTCAACCGAGCACGCTGATGAATGAGGAATTTGTTATTTTTTTGATGTCGTTGTAATCTGTCCGGCCTGCGTGCCGTTGTAATTTATTTTTGGGGGGCATGGCCCTCGTTTTATGTAACAACGTACAATTGTGGTTTTTGCGGCCACTTGTTAAATTATCACATATTTAGTTCTCTCGTTTGCATGATTTTACTTGCTCTTATTTTTGCTAAGCATCGTATTCATGCTTGCTGTGAACGTATGTCCGCCCGTGATAGGGGGTGTCTGACTTGTGTGAATATTTTTTGGGGAGATTGCTCATAATAGATGTGTTCAGTAGTGTGGGGAACTGGTCGAACTGTCGGGGAATGTCCTGGCGGGGAGCGGAGCTCAGGTCGCATTTGAGGCCTGAGTTCGCGGCGTGAACGTCCCATCGCGAGCTGGGGTTCTGCCAATCATGGTACTTTGACGATGGCGATGCTCAATTGAGGACCGCTGTCGAGCACTTACCGGGCTCGTTACTGAGTGGGGTTATGCTTTAATCGTATGCGACGCTTGTACCTAGACGCGCATAGTGGTCGGTAGCTGACATTCGTCGTTGCGACGAGTCGAACCGAGGATTTAGCTATAGTATTGTTTTAGCTTTTCAGCGTTCCATGGCCGAGCAAGTTCTTCCCCAATGAGATGTTCTAGGTAATAGGCCCCATTTTCTGTTTTTTCCCGGACGCGATAGGGTCCTTCCCAGTTGGCTGCTAGTTTGCCTTCGCGAGAGTCTTTATGGTTTCTTCTTAGAACAAGGCTCCCCACGTCGAACTCTCGCCGTATCACCTTGGCGTTGCGCCTGATGGTAATTTTTTGTTTTAGTGAGGCTTCGCGGAGGGCTGCTCCGGTTCTGATTTCCTCGACGAGGTCGAGCTCTTCTCTTAAAGACTCGTCGTTCATCTCCTCGTCTAGGGGTGACTCTGTCCGCCTAGAGGGTACGTGAACTTCGATGGGAATTACAGCCTGGGTTTCGTATGCTAGACAAAAAGGTGTTTCCCCGGTCGTTGAGTGTGGAGTTGTACGGTATGCCCAGAGTACGCTGTGCAGTTCCTCGGCCCATGCCTTCTTTGTTTTGTCTAGCCTTCGCTTGAGGCCTCGAAGGATGACTCGGTTAGCTACCTCAGCCTGCCCGTTTGTTTGAGGGTGTTCAACGAATGCGAAGTGTTGCTTCGTGCCCAGTTAGACGACGAAGTCCTAAAACTTCCTGTCCGTGAACTGCGTCCCGTTGTCCGTTACTATCGCTTGGGGAATACCAAAACGTGCAAGGATGTTTCGTTTGTAGAAACGCAGGATGTTGAGGGCAGTTGTTTTGGCCAGAGCTTCTGCTTCTATCCACTTTGTGAAATCATCTACGCCCACTATGAGGTACTTGTTCTGACTTGATCCTACCACAAAGGGTCCTAGGATGTCTAGGCCCCACCAGGTGAATGGCCACGGGGAGGACATAGCCTTGAGCTCGTTAGGTGGAGCCAGGTGCATGTTCCCATGCCGTTGGCATTTGTCGCATTTCTTCACGTGTTCTTTCGCGTCGTTTTGCACGGTCGACCAGGAGTATCCTGCGCGGAGAACCTTGCGAGCAAGGGACCTTCCTCCGAGATGTTGGGCGTTGATTCCCTCGTGGATTTCGCACAGGATGTGTGCGACCATTTCCTCCTCGACACATTTGAGCAGTGGAATGGAGAATCCCCGCCTGTATAGTTTACCTTCGACCAAGATATACGAGCAGGCTCTTCGCCTTATCGTGTTAACTTCCTTTGTGTCAGACAGGAGTTCGTCTTTAGCGAGATAGTTGTAGACTGGGGTTATCCAGCAGTTGTTGTCGCCGGTCACCTGCACGTCGAGTGTCGACGAGGTCTTCTCGATGCTGGGTCGAGGAAGCACTTCTTGTATGACAGATTTGTTTCCGTCTTTCTTCTTCGTGCTGGCCAGTTTAGACAACATGTCTGCTTATACGTTATGTTCGCGGGGAACGTGTTTCACTTCCACTGTTATGAATTTCGCCATTTCCTTCTTTACCAGGGCCAAGTATTCAGTCAGGTTGTCGTTTTTGGCTTGGTATTCACCCCGGACCTGGAGGGCCACGAGTTGTGAATCCGTGCAAATGACGACCTCTTGCGCGCCCAGATCCTCGGCAAGGCGTAGCCCAATGAGGAAGGCTTCGTACTCCGCCTGGTTATTGGAGGTTGGGAAAGACAGTGTGAGTGATACCTCGACGATAATTCCTTCGTCGCTCTCCAGTATGATGCCTGCGCCGCTTCCGTCGAGCTTAAGGCACCATTGACGAATATGGTCCATTTACGTGCTTCGCTCGCGGGGGAGTCTGCGAATGTCATCTCCGCGACGAAATCGGCCAGAGCTTGGGCCTTGAGGGCTTCTTTGCCTTCGTATTAGATGTCAAATTCGGACAGCTCCAGCAACCGTTTGCGTATTCGGCTGGCCATGTCTGGTCGTCCGAGAAGCTGCTTTATGGGCTGATCTGTTCGAACCACGATCGTGTGAGCCAGGAAGTAGTGTCTTAATCTTCTGGCTGCGTTGATGAGGGCCAGTGCCACCTTTTCTATCTGCTGGTATCTTAACTCTGGTCCTTGCAACGCTTTGCTTGTGAAATAAATGGGTTTCTGCCCGTCAGACGTCTCGCGGAAGAGAGCGGCACTCACTGCTTCGGTCGCAACGGCTAGATATAAGTATAGCGTTTCACCGTCGTTTGGTCAAGAGAGGACCGGCGGCTCTGAGAGTACCCGTTTCAGATGGAGAAGGGCTCTGTCGCACTCCTCGGTCCATTCGAACGTGCCTCTTTGCAGAGGAGTTTGAAGAATGGCAGGGCGTGCTGGGCGGATTTGGCCACGAAACGAGATAGTGACGCGAGCATCCCGTTGAGGGACTGGATGAATTTTTTGGATTTGGGCGTAGGAAACTCGGAGAATGCCCGACATTTGTCGGGGTTGGCCTCGATTCCTCGTTCTGTTAAGTAGAAGTTGAGGAATTTTCCTGCCCGGACACCGAACGTGCACTTCTCTGGATTGAAACACATTTTGTATTTCCTTGCCTGTTCGAAGACTTTTCGTAGATGGGCGGTGTGATCGGTTTCCTCGTGGGATTTTACGATCATGTCGTCCATGTAGACTTCGAGCATGTCGCCTATTTCTCCTCGGAACACTTTGTTCATCATTCGTTGGTACGTTGCTCCGGCGTTCTTCAGGACGAAGGGCATTACATTGTAGTAATAGTTGCCTGATTCGGTCATGAAGGCCGTATATTTTTTGTCGGACATTGCCATTGGGATTTGATTGTAGCCCGAGTAGGCGTCCATGAACGATAAAAGTTTAAAACCAGCGGAGTTATCAACAAGTTTATCAATATTGGGGAGGGGGTAGGCATTCTTCGGGCATGCCTTATTGAGATCAGTATAATCAATACACATGCGCCATTTTCCATTAGATTTTTTAACCAATACAACGTTGGACAGCCAAGTGGTTTACTTGGCTTCCGAAATAAATTTGGCCTCGAGGAGGTCCTTTACAGCTTTTTCAGCAGCCTTCACTTTCTCCGGAGACTGCTTCCTTCTACGTTGTGCTACGACCTTAATGGTCGGGTCAATTGTCAGCTGGTGACAGGCGGTGGACGGATCCAAACTGGGCATTTCCGCGGCACTCCACGCGAAGAGGTCGGTATTCTCCTTGAGGCATGATTTGAGCTGCTTCCTCACGATGTCAGGCAGGCCAGCTCCGATCTTCACTCCCTGTTGGGGGTCTTCGCCGAACAGAACTATCTCAAAATTGCCATCCGGGATTGGGCGCATTGGATGGAAGTTGCTGCTGGATGACGTGGACGGGCTGGCTGAAGCTGCTCGTTCCTCCTGTTGGTCATCGGGGAAGCGACTGTCGAGGTCGATAGAGTCGACCTGGGGCAGAGGCTTGGCCTCCTCGGAGCTGCTTGGCAGTGCTGGCTTGCTCGACGCTTTAGGCTTGGGTGCAATGGCATTGAGCCCCTTTGTAGCTGCTTCAAAACACCGTCGGGCAGCTTCTATATCACTGTGGAGTGTGGCGACCATTCCTTTCGAAGTGTAATACTTCATCTTCAGGTGGACGGTCGATGGCACTGCTACCAACTCGGCTAGAGTTGGCCTTCCGAAAATGCATTGGTAAAGTGATGGGCAGTCGATTACCAAAAATTGCACCTTGATGGATCTGGCGATTTCAGCTGCTCCGAAGCTCACGATCAGCTCAACGTAACCCCACGGCTACGTATGGGGTAAGGTACGATTCGTCCAGCTGAAGTGTTGAGAACAGCTGGGAGTACATGATGTCGACCGAGCTGCCTTGGTCGACTAGGATTCGGCGAACGTCAAAGTTTGCCATTTGGGCTCTGACGAGCAACGGAATGCTTGAGTTCGGGGAGCCGCCGAGGAGTTCCTCCCTGTAGAAGGAGATAGGGACGGAACCCTTCGGGGCCTGATCAAGCGTGGTCACTTTGTTCGAGCTGGTGTTGATCAGGTGTTCGAACTTCCATTTCACGGATCCCACAGTAACTTTGTTGAAACCCCCGCCAGAGATGACCATGGCGAGGGAAAGGTCTCCCATGGGCTGTGGGCCGCGAAATATGCAGGGGCGCTGAGCCCTTCAGGGACGTTGAAGTCCTCGGGTCACGATATGGACATAGCGACCTGTATGTTGGCGTCTTTCGAGGAGGGTACCTCCTCCTCGACCTTCTTGGACTCCTGGGCGTCCTGCCGAGGAATGTTCTTCTTCTTCGGGAACTGCTTCAGGTGGCCGTCCCTGGTCAGTATTTCAATGGCGTCCTTCAGATGGATGCAGTACTCCGTAATATGGTCGTGACTTTTGTGAAAGCAGCAGTATTTTGACTTGTCCACGTTTGGTCTGTTCGGCAGCTGTTTGGGGAATCGGACCCCAGCTTGTTTGAACTCCGAATTGGCACATTCGGTCAAAATCTTCTCCCTGGAAACGGTCAGGGGAGTGTAATCATGGAAATGCCCGGAGGGCCCTTTGCTGTCACTGGAGTCGCGGGGACAGTCCTCGTGCCTTCGTTCACCCTGACGAGATGTCGAGGCTTCTTCTCCTTTAAAGGCCCGAGCGTTCTCCTAACGGCAAGATGCTCGGACGTTGCAGGCCGCAATCTTCTCTTCGTACTGAATGTGAGATTGGGCTTTGAGGAGGAGGGCGTCTAAGTTCCTTGGTGCCGTGAGGCCAATGGCTTTAGCGAACTCGGAGTCCGGGCAGACTCCTTGTTCGAGCAGGAACTTCTTCATCTTATCTGTCATCGGGACCTGCACAGCTTCCTTGTTGAACCTCTCGATATATGCACGGAGAGGTTCGTCTTTCCTCTGGATTATGGCTCCGAGGGAGGCCTCAGTTTTGGGATGGCGGCGAGATGCTGTGAAGTGCCGCGAGAACATCCTGCTCAGTTGTTTCCACAAGGTGATGGATTCCTCAGGCAGTTGTTTATACCATGTCATTGCTCCCTTCCAAAGTGTGGTCGGGAACAGTCTGCATTTGATGGCGCCCCGTACACCGCGGTAGTCTAGCAGCACATCGATGTTCTCGATGTGCTCATCGGGGTCGGTGGTCTCATCGTATGTGCCAAATGACGGGGGTTTCTCTAAGCCTTTCGGGAGACGGGTGGCCAGGATCTCCTGGGACAACGGGCCGCGAGGCTCGTCGTCGTCACTAGAACTGGTGTATGATGGTGACCGGACGGGATGCTCGCGTCGGCGGTTCCTTCGAGGAGAAGGTGAGCGGTTCCTTCGAGGAGAAGGTGAGCGGTTTCTTCAAGGAGAAGGTGAGCGTGCCCATCCTTTGGACTTGATCGGAGATTCCTCGTTCCTTCGAGTCCTTTTGTGGTCAAGAGTGTGCTGGTCACGCAGGGAGATCTGGTCGCGCTTTCGGGCTACGCGAGGATTGTGCTCTTGGCGCAGTCTTCGGTCAATTTCTCTCCGTGGCTGCGGGCTTCTTGATCGTCGCTGGTTCCTCCGCATAGGAGGGGATCTTGGACGGCGAGACTCTTCCAGTGCCCCGATCCTCTCATTTTACTGCAGGATCAGGGTGTTAGTTTTGTTGAGTGCCTCCAGGAGGGCTGCCACGGCCGGGTCGGCATTGGGCGGAACAGGAACTGACTGGAGGTCGAGAGACGGTTGATCGTTGTTGCGATCAGCAGGGGTATGGGAAGGAGAAGCAGTGGCTCCATCCCTAAGGAAACGGGCATCTCGGAGGAGAGATGATTGGCCGTCAACGTCAGATTTGTTGACGGGGAGGATGGTTGATTGGAGAGCATCCTTGGAGCGATCTTGGGAGGCCATGATCATGATGATGTTTGAGAATTATTTTGATCTTTGGTTAAAGAAATATGGGGAGAACAAATGTTCCCACAGACGGCGCCACTAATCGTGAAGGCTGGATCAGATCCTGTAGAATCAGGCCGCCAAGTACGTCAGAGATGCTGGTCGTATGGAGAGGAGGGGGTGTACCTATAAGGCACTCCGACGCTCAAGTGAGAAAGGGTCAGAGAAAAGGGGCAAGTACAAAGTATGAATTCTTAGGGTGAATATTGGATACCTGACCCTCTCAGGCGAGAGGGTTTATATAGAGCCCCCAGCGCGTTGCCAACGTTCCTATTTTCGGGGCGAAATAACCGTTTTTCCCAAAGAATAGGTAACTTCCCAAACTAGCCGTTATGCCGGGCAGGGTGCCCGAAACTAGCCGTTATGTCGGGCATAAACGCAGTTCCGGGCACTTGTCCTTTGCTGTTCGGGCAGCGAGAAAGCCGTGCGTAACGGGCATCAACGTCGGGGAGGAACGTTACATTCCTTGCCCGGTTGGAGGGCCAGAAAGGTCACTTTTGCCCCTCTGTGGATTGGACTTAGGCAATATAGGCCGCTCTGGAGCAGAGGCGGATTGGGCCAATTCTAGCCATTGGTCCAGTCCAGAACAAAATCTAACCCTATTTTTGACTTTACATAATTAAATATTAAATCAAAATATAAAAAGATAATAAAAGGGAAAAAAAAGAAAAAAAATTAATGTTGCAATATGATGGAGGTTTGGATGTTTTTGATGTAAAGGTTTAGGTTTGTTAATGATGAGTTTGGATTGAAATTTGAATATAGTTATGTATTTGAGTTAGTGATGGAAAAGTGTGGTGAAGTGAGAAGATGATATTGAATTATGTTTTGTTTTTTTACTATATTTGTGTTTTTTTTTAATTATTCCTATAATTTCTAATAACAGTTAAAATTGAGTATTTAAAACAAAAATTAAAAAAGGGACTAAATGAATTAAATTAAATTAAATTAAGTAAAAAAAAATGTAAAGACAACAAGTAGAAAAATCATGTAACATATAAAACCAAAATTTCAAAAGACCAGATATGCAATCGAATCAAAATTCAAGTAGCAAAAACTCGAACTTACATCAAACATAATATTCATGAGGTATAAAAGAAGACGAAGTTACCAATCTGGGGTGACATGACCAATGTAGGCAGCTTCCTCCCTTATTTTCTTTCCCTTCGTTCTTCGGTGCGAGATTTTCCTTCTATCTGGATTGCTGAGGCTTAGGGTTTAGGTGTTAATTTTCTTCCGTGCGAGGAAAATCAACTTAGGATTATTGTATGTGATTTCTATGTGAATTGTGGATGGATAAATGTGTAGAAACTAGTGTATATTTATAATGTAAAAAACTAGGTTAAAAGACCAAAAAGGAAAAAGAATAAAATCAAATAATATCAGATATTAACTAATTTTTCTTGATCATCTAGCTAACAAACTTTGACTAATCAAAATCCATTATGACAAAGCATGACCAATCATAAGCAAGTTTGCCAAATTGTGACCAATCAAAAAACAGGAATGACAATTTGTGAGATATTTATATATTTTTATGAATTTTTGGCTATTTTATGCATAAAACAATGAATTGAATGCAAATATTTTTTTTAAATGCCTAAAAATAAAAAACAAAAAATATATTAAAAATTAAAAAAAAACAAACTTTAACTTTTTGACCTTTTTTTAATAAATAACCAAAATAAAAAGAAAAATAGTGGGATTCTAACTCGCGACCCTGTAGTTGACATTCCTAGACACTTAACAATTGAACTGACTGACACTTTTGATTTTTTTCCTTTTTCTAAAAATGCTAAAAATAAAAGATAATAAAAACAAAGCAGGAAAAACTTTTGGGTACGACAGTTACCCCTATTTAATTACCTTTAACCTGTGAGGGCATGAGTGACGACGCATGTAATCGTTGTGGAAGATAATTAAATATGAAAGGACCCAAAATTTTGTCCATGTAAAGGAATATGGAAGAAATCAAATTAGACAGGATAGAGTAAAATATTGTCGCCTTCCCGAGGGTCGGTGCTTAGATAGAACGTAAACAGATCATTACTAAAGGTCGGTGCTTAGATTGAAACAAAAGGAGATCGTCGCCTTTTCAAGGGTCAATGCGTAGATTGAACATAAAGAAATCGTCACTAGAGACTGGTGCTTAGATCGAACATAAATAGATCGTTGCCTGAGACCAGTGCTTAGATCAAACATAAAGACCATCATTGGAGACCAGTGCTTAGATCAAACATAAAGACCATCGTTGGAGACCAGTGCTTAGATCAAACATAAAGAGATCGTCGTCTTCCTAAGGGTCAGTGCTTAGATCAAACATAAAGAGATTGTCGCCGAAGACCATTGCTTAAATATATCTAACATAAATATATCGTCATCGGAGACCGGTGCTTAGATCAAACATAAAGAGATTGTCGCCGAAGACCATTGCTTAAATAAAACATAAAGAGATCGTCGCTAGAGACCGGTACTTAGATCAAACATAAAGAGATCACCATCGGAGATCGGTGCTTAGATCTAATATAAAGAGATCGTCGCCTTCATGAGGGTCGGTGCTTAGATCGAACATAAAGAAATTATTGCCAGAGACCGATGCTTAGTTCAAAAATTAAGAAATCGTCATCGTATACTGGTGCTTAGATCAAACATAAATAAATCGTCGTCGGAGACTGTTGCTTAGACCGAACATAAAAAGATTGTCAACGAATACTGGTGTTTAGATCAAACATAAATAAATCGTCACAAGAAACTGGTGCTTAGATCATACATAAAGAGATCCTCGCCAAAAATCAGGTGGGAGTATTCTTCCAGTGTTGGTGTAAGCTGATAATCCAGGAAAATGAAGCAGTGGTACACCGGATCATAGAACTGAACTAGTGTAGACAAGATCCCTTCAACCATGTTGACCTTTAGAAGAGATAACAATCCTCTGTGCTTAGCTCTGAAAGCCATGGGATTAGTAATCATTCTTCCCAATTTCCTTAGGTCTTCCAGTTTTGAAACCTTGAAGGTGTACTTGTGTGTTTTTCTTCTTCCGAAATCCATAACGCAACCTCTCTGATATTTGCAATTATTGTTTTAGTTCTTTTTAGAAAAAGATTTTTTCTTGTTTAAAAAACATTTTTTTATGAATGCATGAATGCATGAATGCAGAAAACAAAAACACTTGAAAACATGGGTTTAGGGGTTCGTCGTCACGAGCATGGAGCCATGGATCTACCCATCCCCAAAGGTGTGTACTAATTGGTCAATTTTTCTACCTATAGAACGGGTTCTAACAAAGGTTCCTAAAATCATTGACCCCTCTTAGAGATATTAACAGCAAACCGATTGACTAAGTAGAGCTGTAATATCCTAAGATGAATCTCTTTTGAGTGTAGTATCGCGTATCAGCTATTCCTGATAGTCACCGCACTACCTAATGGTTTAATGGGTAATTTTCTACTAAATCCTCAGTGTCATGGGTACCGTACTGGGAAAACTATGCTTTCACGACGTGGTCGTTCAACATTAGCAAGTCCACATGGGTACCTCGACTGATTCAGTGGACTGCCAGGTTAACTTGGTCGAGAATCACTCCCTATAACCCATCATGGAGATACCACCACTTATCTTAATGTTATCTCAAACTTTCCACATGCGTATTAATCGCATTCCCAGTTAACAGTTATTTAAACACGGGTATCAAGTAAGGTGACAGAATATGATATATATATATATATATATATATATATATATATATATATATATATATATATATATATATATAGAGAGAGAGAGAGAGAGAGAGAGAGAGAGAGAGAGCAGAAAATCAAGTAAATAAACAGAGAAATAAATGCAAAGCAAAGCCTAAACCTCTTAGAAACTCTAATCCTAAACTCCCCAGCAGAGTCACCATTTTTCTGTAGCGTGCGATTTTTGTTGGTGACGCGACCACCTTATTTCAATGTTGGAATTGGGTGCTACTTTCTGATTTCTTATTTATCCTATGAAGCTGGAAAGGAAAGGGAAGATATTTAAAATTAACCTTGCACGCAAATGTTTTCTTTAACAAATGCTAAGAGATCGGGGGACGGGGTCTGGTTATACAAAGGGAAGCTATTAACACGCAGTGTATCTATGGTAATCCATATGAACTCTTTATCGCATGTATCTCTGTTAACTTTAAATGCTTCCTTGTGTTTATCTACTATGGCTTGGGAAAGTTTCTCCTTTGGGAGTGATTGAGAGAATGTTTTTGTTGTTTTGGTTTTCTGTTATTTTTGGGAAGGTACTGGGCCTAAAATTTTTGATTTATGTGCTCGCTAAGATTTCGCAATCTTATGCCTACGTATTCCCGTAAAGAGATCTGAGAAATCAGAGCAATCGTAGTTCCTCCTATTCCTATGGGAGGAAAGATATTTGGTGTCTTGTTTAAAACCCAAGATTGAAGCTAAAGGTTGACTGAGAGAGAATTTGTCATCTCTAAAGGGAGAATATCTCACATATTCATCACAAATTATTGAGAAATTGATTATAAGGGAAATTACTTTAACTGGGATATGTGAATCCAGCAATGCCATAATTTCCTTTATAACGGTGATGTCATGAAGGAAGAAAGCTTTAACTCAGTGTAGAGCAATGCCACTTTTTCCTTATGAATCTTTCATGCTAAGAGAGGGACATTGGCTTGGATGTTAGGGATCCAGAGGCTTGCCACTTACAGCAATTAAATGAAAGATAAATTTTGACCAGAATAAAAGAAGGACTTCAACTTGGATTTTGAATCAACAAGTGTGCCACTTACAGCAATTATCTGAGAAAAAGGTTTTGATTGTTTGTTTTAATATGTGATGTATAGAGGATATGTCTTCCTGCAGAGAGGACTCATGGTCTCATATGAGGGGATGCTGATTTTTGTGTGCCTTGATCAAAGCCCAAGGTTAAAGCAAAAAGAAACTGACTCTTCTGAGGAGGGTTTTATCTACCTTGTACAAAGCCCAAGGTTGAGGCTGAAGGAAAATGACTCCACTAGGGAATATTTTATCTGTCTTGTACAAAGCCCGAGATTGAGGCTGACTGGGGAGATTCATTATACAAAGCCTAAGAGAAGGCTATCTCTTGTTGAGGATTTGTGGAAATCCAGGAGCAGGTCCAAATTGTATTGGGGAATCTAAGGGATTTACTCTTGTTGGGAATCAGAGAAGAGTGGAAGTATCAGATGCCATTAGGCTCTGATTCTACTGGGGATTTGTTGATGGCAAATTGACCCTGGTTGGGGATTTTTTTAAATGAAAGTTTAAGCCTTGTTGGGGATTAGAGGGGTTCAAAGGTGAGTTTGAAAACCTTAGAGGTTTTAACTCTGCTGGAGATTAGTATATTGATGAAATAACCAAGGTTTCTCCTTTGCCTTTAGGAAACCTGTGAGTCTTAGTGTTAAAAAGAGACTATGAGAGCGAGACTTTCCAAGTCTACTTGAATGAAGTCCAAGAGAAGGCTGAGATAGTCCAAGTTAGGGGTGTTCAAAAATATGATTAACTGAATTGTATACTTGAATTGAATTGCATTGCACTGTAAAAAAACTGAACCACATAAATGGTTAATGAACTGAACCATATAATTAAAACAATTCAAATTTAGTTTTAAACCGGTTCAGAACCAATTTTTTTTATAAATTGATTTAATTATATAAATTAATTAATTTTTAATAAAAAAATAAAAAATTCTGAAAATTAAAAAAATATTAAAAATTAAAAAAAAATTCTACAAAACATATTTTTTTCCTAAAAATAAAAAAAAAAACTAACATCGATTTTGTCTGAAAAATCGATTTTTTCGAAAATACGAAACATTGATTTTTTTTCAAAATTAAAGTTGGTATATTTATATAAATAATAAAATGCGTTACAATTTTTCTTCCTTCCATTAAAGACATTCAATAGTGCAAATGTTGATGTGAATGCGGATTATTTTGTTGCCGTGAATATTGTATTTGAGGTACTAAAAAATAAATTAGCTCTATATATTTTTTTCTCATTATGTTATAATTATATTTCATCGTTTTGTAGCTGTTAAAAATGTAACGTGAAAAAAGATAAATATTCACTAGATTATGTTATTTGTTAAACCAGAACACTGCTTCATACTTTAAATCAAAGGTGGAACAAGTCGTTGCACTTCGAATTTCTGGAAACAAATCTGCTTTTGATAATTGCGACTTTTAAGGAGTTCTAGACACATTTATGATCACAAAGGGCTTCATTATTTTAAAAATTATCATATTTTTATTACTTTCTACTATCTGATATATAATAATAATTTCCAAAAATATATTTCAGAATTTCAAAAATATGAAAAAAGTCGAGTTTTTTCAGAAATACGATATAAAAGTCGAGTTTTTTCAGAAATATGAAAAAGTCTAGTTTTTTCGAAAATATGAAAAAGTTGAGTTTTTTTCGAAAATTTGAAAAAAAAACGAGTATTTTCCGGAAATATAAAAAAAATTGAGTTTTTTCAGAAATATGAAAAAATTGAGTTTTTTCAAAAATATGAAAAAGTCGAGTTTTTTTCAAAAATATGAAAAAGTCGAGTTTTTTTCGAAATATGAAAAAATAAAGTTTTTTCGGAAATATGAAAAAGTCAAGTTTTTTTCGAAATATGAAAAAGTCGAGTTTTTTTCGAAATATGAAAAAGTCGATTTTTTTGCAAATATGAAAAAGTCGAGTTTTTTTGAAAATATGAAAAATTTGAGTTTTTTCAAAAATATGAAAAAGTCGAGTTTTTCAAAAATATGAAAAAGTCGAGTTTTTCAGAAATATGAAAAAGTCGAGTTTTTTGGAAAATATGAAAAAGTCGAGATTTTTCGGAAATATGAAAATGTCGAGTTTTTTCGTAAATATGAAAAAGTCGAGTTTTTTCGGAAATCTGAAAAGGACGAATTTTCGGAAATATGAAAAAGTCGAGTTTTTCCAAAATATGAAAAAGTGGAGTTTTTTTCGAAAATATAAAAAAGTCGTGTTTTTTTTCTAAAAAACGAGAAAACATTTTTTTCTCGAAAATATAAAATATGAAAAGAAAAATTGAAAATAAATATTTTGAAGAATATTTTTTTTTAATATAAAAAATTTTAAATTTTTAGAAAGTTAAAAAATTTACTTTTAAAATAGTTTAAAATATATAATTGGTTTAAAATTGAAAATTGATTATAAACTAGTTTATAAAAATAAACTAGTTCTAAACTAGTTTTTAACTGAATTGTAACCATTTTAGCAGTTAATTGAATTTTTATTAAAATGGTTATTGCAAACTGAACCAAACCATAAATGTAATTCAGTTCAATTCAGTTCATGAACCATGAACACCCCTAGTCCAAGTCCCTTAAGAAGTGGTAGACTCTGGTGTACTTGAATTGATCAGAAAGAACTTGTATTTATAGTAGAGCAACTTTGTTTCGGGAGTAATAGTGATTGGAGGCTGGATCACTCCATTATCCATTGAACTTTGTCATGTAGCCAAAGTCTCCTCTAGCCATTGCCTTGAGTCAATCTTGCAGGCTATGAGTCTTCTGTTGCAGGGATAAGGCTTGTCTCCTTTAGTGATCAATGACTCAGTCCATGCCACCTCAATGTATCTCTTGAATGCCTTGAAACAAAATTGAAGTTTTTGGATTTGCAACATTGAATTTCACATGCCAAGGAATAGGATTTTTGACTTGGTGGCTTTGTGATCAGGTTCTCCATCATTCAAGTCGATTTTGGACAGAAATGAAATGATGCAAGTGTCCAAAATTAGCTCAAGAAATCGTGGGAACCAAGTCATGTTTTCATGCCTTTGTGTGGGCAGGGTGAAAAATGCCATTTTTGGAGGCTTATAACTCCTTGCTCAAGTTGAACCATGGGAGGCTCTTGTACTTTTTGGAAAGCCCCAATAACATACTTCAACTTTGATGTCCACCTTTGGTCTTGAATTATCTTGGATCATAATGAAAAAATGGCCTCAAAGTTGGTGAAAATGCAAAACAGATTATGTCCAAAATTTCACTAAGTGTTGGAAAAATGACCATTTTCATATTTTTGTGATTTTGATCAATCCATAACTCAAAATCCATGAGGATTTGGAATTTGTTGTTGACAATCTTGAAGTATGTAATGATAGCTTTCATTTGAGCTTTGGATGGAAGAAAAAGGTTACTTGGATCACAAGTTATGGTCTTGCAAAGTTGGGTATAAATCATTTTTTTTCATAACTTAGTGAAATTTCAAGTTTCTTATGGTTGCCTCTTTTGCAAGTAACCCCACTTTTCTTGATTTTTCTTTATGGATGATGATCCAAACCATAAGTTAACATTGTTTTTGACTTAGGGAAGCCTTGTTTGTCAAGAAATTCAAAAAGTCAAACTTGGTTTTTTGCCACAGTTGACTTTTTATCAGATGAATTTCAAACTTTGTGATCCTATATAAAATCAAGTCCTTGACCTAATTCAAACCTAATGGATGGATTCCATAGGTGTTATATAGTGTCTTGAATCATGTCCCAAGGTTTGGGATCATGTCTTGGTCAAAAGTCAAAGGTACAGTTGACTTTTCATCAGAAAAACCCTAATTGCTCTAGATAAATTTGAATCCTTGTACTGCTTATGAACCAAGTTCTTTGAATCAATTCCAATCTTGTAAATGAATCAATATGATGTAATAGAGGTCTTCAAAGCACTTCTTGAGGTCTTGGCTCATGCATTGCTCCAAAAGTCAACTTAGGGGTGAATTAGGTCAAGAAACCCTAATTCCTGGTTTTTTATGAATGCATCCCCTGAGGTTATTTTGAACTTATGATTGGATCCATGAGGTCCCTTTGAGCTTCTTGGATCATGTTTTGAAGTATTGGCTCATGCCCAGGTGAAAATTCCCCTCTGGAGGCCTTGGTCGACCAAAACCCTAATTTGGTGACACAGATGATCTTGAGGCTTGATCATCTTGAGATGTTGCATTTTCATGCTTGATTCTTGATGTGGAAAACCTATTGATCCTTCATGGATGTTTGAGAGGCTTTACAAGTTGAGGATCATGTCCATTCTTAATTGATCCTTTGTTTGAGTACTCTGAGAGGGCTCAAAACCCTAATTCTTGATTGTAGTGAATGCTCAACAATCTTTGAGAGGATTGATGAGGTATGAAGGTACATCCATATTGTGTTGATGATTTGCACAATTATGGGAAATCTTGTGGTCAAAATTTGGGGTATAATAGTACAAAGAAATCGTCTTCAACCTGAAGGTCGATGCTTATATCAAAGTAAGGAGATTTGATGGGAAAACTTTAAAAAAAGACTCTATGGGGAAGTTACTTACTGGGAGAAACCAATAAGTATTCATGCGAAGATAAGAACTCACTTGCAAAAGTGCAATTGACTTAGCCGGGGATTAATCTGAGCATCTACGAGTGGTCACAAAATCCTGGCTTATATTATGTATGCATGTCAAGCAAGGCTTAAATGAAAAAAAAAAACAAGCAAGGTTGAAGTTTGGAATTCTGGTGAAGACTAGACTTTGGTGTGCCAACGAGGGTTGGGTTTTTGAGATGTTCGCGTCAAGCGAAGTTGGACTTTGAAAGGTGAACTTCCAGATGAAAACTAGATTTGAAGGATAGATTACCAGACGAGAACTGGTGTTTTGTTTTTTGTTTGTAAGACTGGAACTGTCTTGAAGATGGGCTACCAAACCAGAACTGATGAAAAAGATTAAGTTTCTAGATGGGAACTGGTTTTTGTTTGCCAGACGGGAACTGGTTTTCGAATCGGCCACCAGATGGGAACTAGTTTTGAAAAACTAGCTACCAGGCGTGAACTTGTTTTGAAATAGACATACCAGACATGAATTGGTTTTGATTTTCTATCAGACGAGAATTGACTATGAAATTTGACTGCCAAACAGGAACTAGTTTTGGTTTGCTTGTCAGAAGGGAACTGACTTTGAAATTTAACTTACCAGACGAGAACTGGTTTTTGATTTAATTTCAGACGAGAACTGACTTGGGAATTTATATACATGACAAGAACTGGGTTTTTTGTATGTCATACGAGAAATGACTTTAAAATGGACTACCAGACAGGAACTGGATCAACTTCCAGACGAGAACTGGTTTTAAACTAGAGACCGCCATGTGGGTACTGGACTTTAAATGATTATCAGAAGAGAACTGGATTCGGCTGCTAGACGAGAACTAAACATTAATTGATTACAATACGAGAATTGGATTAGAAAGATAAATTACCATATGTGGACTGGTGTTTTGTTTTTTGTTTGTCAGATGGGAACTGACTTTAAAATGGGCTACCAGACGGGATCTGAATTTGACTTCCAAATAAGAACCGGGCTTTATTGATTACTAGACAGGAACTAGATTTTACTGCCAGACTAAAATTGAGCTTTAATTAATTACCATACGAGAACTGGATTTGACTTCCAGAAGAGAACTCGACTTTAAAATTGAGTGAGCTCTGAGCGAGAGTCGGATTCTGAAGAAGAAAAGGGTTTTGAACTTCGCCAGACAAGACTAGTCTTTGCGTGTGCCAAATGGTGTTGGTCTTTTTGGATTTAAAAAGTATAGTGCCAGTGAAAGATAGTTTTTGGGAATGAGGGTGAGTGTCACACATGACTCGTGTTATGCATGATGATTAAGATTTATTTTTATGCATGAAGTAAGATGATTGTTTATGCGATATGTGTTAGGAATACATGAAGTATGATGAATGATTGATGCATGAGGTACGATGTCTAAAGTGTTGTCAATGAAGATTTGGTTTCAGGGTAAGTGTCAAGTGGGATAGTTCTTTTGTAAGGTGCAAAGCAAGGTTAAACTTTGAACCTTTAAATGACTAGGTGACAGACAGTGTTGGGATTTTGGTTGTAGTTGTCTGATTTTACTGCTTGTGTTATAATTTTTTTTTATGATTTCAGATTCATGCTATAGGGCATGCCTGATGAATGAGATAATATGCATGGTTTGATGCTTGAGAAATGAAAACATGATTGATGCACGAGGATAATTTGAATGTTTTAACAAGTGCCCTTGTGGTGGGCAATGAAATGGCTAAGACTAAGGCTTCTTGTCAAAAGGTGATAGGATGTTGTGCTAGTGTGATATCCCGACACTCGTTTCGAACCTAATGGTTGCTGATGTATGGTAGAGTTTGCTTGAGAAGCTTGAAAGTATGGAGAGAACGGGCCCCCTATGTAGCCCATCTTTCCCAGTCTGCTGGGTCATTGAAGAGATTTGTCTCAATATAAGCTTTGGATCAGTCTTGCCATTAGATGACTTCGAGTAGGCTTTCCCCAATATTTTGATTCTTGAAGCACTATGCCCCTGATTAACCGACTCTTAGAGTGGTTGGCTTCACCGTGATCTTGAGGTGGCTTGCCCCAGTATGAGCCTTTGTGAGATTTTTCCCTGATTGGACCATTTGTTGAAATTTCCTCGGTGCTTAATGCTTATTTGAAAATAAAATTGTTCCTTAAAAATGGTAATTCTAATGCAATGCTTATGCAACTTTTGAAATCAAAAGTTGTTTAATGAGACAACGTTGTAATGTATAGTGAAGAGATCAATGGTCTAAGCGCAATGTTGACTTAGGCGTTCAAAGTGGAAAACATCGATAGCATGACACAAATGAAGATTATTTGCAAAGATCTTTGGAGTCAGGTTAATGAAAATTCATTGTCGCATTCTTTTGAAATAAACTCTGCGTCAATTAGGTATTTTAAGGGTTGTAACATGGCCTGGTTCACGGTTTTGAAACAAAAGGATATAAGACTCAAATTTTTAATTTTAACCCACTCCATTCGCCTTGATGATCTTCGTTCCTATTCTCAGCTAATTTGACACGTGCATTCAATATTCCAAGAGGGTTTTGAAGGGGGAAATGTGATGGTTTGAGAACCAATGAGGTTTTCTTGAAGTGGTAGTCATTCTTTTTCTTTGTCAAGAATTTTGGTGACCTTTTGATAGTTGATATGGTGGTCACCTAATCTTGTATTTTGTTGAGGATTTTAGTGACCTCTTTTGAATTTTTTTTTCTTTTTTTTTTGTATCCCTAATTTTTGCCTGTCATTTTTTCAGGTTTTGACTTAGCTGACTTTTTTTTTTTGCTGAAAGGTTGTGATTGTCCTGTTCATGGCTGGTGAGGAACAACCACTATGGACTTTTGAGTTTTCACGATCTCTTCGACATCGAATGATGTGTATGAGGAAGAAGATGTGGTTGATCCTTAGATGGGATGTTTTCCTTTCAAAATTTAAATGCATAGTCAAATTAACTGAAGACTACCATACCTTTGGTTAAGATTAAAAGGTATTTTCGTACAAAAAAAATCAATTTCTAGGCTCAAAGGGGTTGACCAGGGATTAAATCCTTATATCTTCGGTGTTTGGGGATTTGAAATAATGCCTTACATCGTTAGTAATGTTTTATTCAAAAGCATATTGTCAACAGTTTTGGGTTTTATTTTCATCATTCTCCTTCCGATCTTTGCTTAAATACCAGTTTGATAAAGGAAAGTGAACGAGAGAAGTATTGACATTGTTTTTTTTTTTTTTTATGGAAAAGGAAAGAATGCATATCTGCAGAGTGAATACAAATGGATTGATTCAAAAATGTATGCTCATTTCATTAGTATTACCATTTAAAAACAACAAGTTTACAAGCAAGTCGCGTTTAATGAACACAGAAATTACAAACAAAAATGATAGCCTAATGATCTTCAGCATTGAGGAAACTCCCTCGTGCTTGATTCGTTGTTTGATTGGCCCTCTGCCCACTCAAAGACTGAGGTTGGTGTGTTAGTCGAGTCTGAGAAGGTGCCTCAAGTTTCATCATGATTTGACACCAAACCTCCAAGTTTCCTTTTACTTCAAACTTCTCCGACACCAGGTTCTCAAGTTTTTCTGCATCTGGGAGACTGTCGTTGATTCTTCTTTTCTTCAGTTTTTTGTTTGGACCAGGCTCGGGTGTTGCATTCTTTTTGTCTTTTTTTTAAATCCCTAACTTTTTCCTGGACTATTTTTTTAATCCAACAGGATGATACCCTTTTTTCCTAAGCCGTTCTTTCGGGTTTTTGACTTAGAGATCTCTTTTTATTTACTCTTTTTTTAGGCAATATATTTTGTTTGTCCACGTCGGAGTTTATAGGAAGTGGAAATTCCTCTCCGTTCATTGTTGTAGGAACCAAAACTCCTCAAGAGAAGACATTTTTCATGACGTATGGGCAAGATCTTCTTAAGCACTAGGTCGCCTTCCTAGAGTTCTTGAGGACGAACATTTTTATTGAATGCCTTTTTAAACCTCTTTTGATAACAGTGACCATAACATAAGGCTATCACTTTTTATTTACTTGGTCTCATTGGCCCTTAAGGATGATTAAAAAAAGGACGATTGATACCTCGTGGTTGAGGAGTGGTGTCATAGTGCTCCCTATTTGCAGCCAGTCGTTCTTGATTTTCTCTTTTTTCCATCAAAGATTGTAGGTCCATCAAAACCAATCATACTTTCTCCTTCAATTTGTTGGCTTCGTGTTTTAGAGTTTCTTGTCTTAGCACAAATTCCTCCATGACTTGCGAGAATGAGTTCAATATGAGCATGGAAGACCACCTGTCTTTTATATGGTGGGTGACGACAGGGTATGCATTAAGTATGAATGCGATGCAACAAAAGGAATTCTATGAAATGAAATGCACTATGCTGAGAATTTTTACTTTAATAAATGTAATGCAATGCCAAGTGTGGGCCCAGGAAATTGTGGATTTGGATTGGCATGGATAATTGGACAACATAACAACCTATATGGAATGGCTCCTTATGAAAGATAGTTCTAAGCCTTTCTACCCAACCCCTCACAAGGTATGCTCTAGGGTTTTGTTGAGTGTATAAGAATAAACCCAAGGTCATGGACAACATATGAAACTTCATCACGATATCAGACTTAGCCAATTCATGATGAAATCCCAAAGGGTCTCCCTTAGGCAGAACCTTTGTATAGACCTAGTAAGATGTTCATCTTGTAGGCCATACAAAGTTTCAACGTTCTAGTTCTAGAAGAGTTCCCTAGAATCGTTGACCAAGTTCAAAGTTTCGTCACAAAGATGGGCTAGCCAACTCATGATGAAAGCTTTGAACTGATCTACTATATGCGGAGTTGTCATAAAAAACCTATTGGGATGTGCATCCCATTGGCCAATACTAGACAACCCCTTACTTAAGCTTATGTTTCTTCTCGAGCTTGGGTGTAGAGCTTATTCTCAAACAATAATTTAAAATCCACAATATTATATAAGATACAAGATAAAACTAAAGAAGAAAAATAAAAAATAAATCATAAAATAAACAAAATAAAGAATAAAATAAAAACAAGCAAACAAACCAACAACCCTAGAACTAAAGGATAGTCTTGCCTCTCTTTAGGGAGGTGTCCCTAGCAGAGTCCCTAGTTGTCGCAGCGCAAAAAATACATGAGCGTCTACATGCTCTAAAATGACACAGAGTCGCCACAGAAGCTTTTATTTAAACAAAAACGTCGATAAAACCCTTAAAGGAAGAAAACATGGCCATCGCAACCAGTTGAGTTCGGAAGTCGGTTATGCGAGGAGAATATATTACCACCCCTTACATCCGCGGTACTCAACGGGAACCTCCTAATAGGCTAGGGTTAAGTGTTCTTAAGGAAATTTTTACAATATTTTTGTTTATTTATTAAAAGGTATATTTACAAAAGATTTAAAGAGGGAAAATGTTAGTTTTTTATTATTGCACTCGCCCGAGTTTCAAAACCCTGTGCCTACATATTCCTAAAGTGCAATGAGAAAGCTAGAGCTTCGTAGTTCGTATAAAAAATGTTTGTGGGTTAGTTGATTTTAGAGAATAGTGCTAGATCATATTTTAGCGGTTAAATGCCTGCTTGTATGTTCGCATGATGAAGGTTTAGACATTGTTTGTATTCGCGTTAAATGATTCTGACTATTCTTTTATGAAAAAGTTTGGTTTAAGTGCACAAAGGCAATAAAATGATTTGATGGGTTAAGATGAATTTTAGTTGTGAAAAAAAAGAAGTTTTTGTTTTTAATCTTTGAAATTGACTTCGTGTTAGTCACCTATGCACATGTATTGTGAACCTATGCACATGTATTGTGAAGTATTTACGAGTTTATATACAAGTGAATGTTTTAATTAGGTGAAACCTAGAGATTGTACAACTAAGTTAATATTTCACTTAAAAGAGATAAAGACATGTTTTTGTGTATTTTGATTAATTAAATATATATATTTTTTTTTTTGATATTTTTTTAATAAATAAGATTAACTAACCTAATAAACTAAAATGATTTGAAAAGGGCTAATTAAATATAAGAACCTAATGAAAGAGACATGTTTTTGGTATTTTTTAATATTGGTTAAGAAAACCTAGGTTAAATGAATTTACTAAATAAACTATTTTTTGTGTTTTGAATAATGATTAAGAAAATAAATCAACTAAATAAATTAAATTATTAAAAAAAACTAATGGGGTGTAGTAGAAAGATGGAAAGGGTGTGAATCATAAAGGTTAGGCCCAAGCCCAACACAAAATCTAACTCTAATTTTGACTTTACATAATAAAATATTAAATCATAATAATAAAAGATAATAAAAGGAGAGAGAGAGAGAGAGAGAGAGAGAGAGAGAGAGAGAGAGAGAGAGAGAGAGAGAGAGAGAGAGAGAGAGAGAGAGAGAGAGAGAGTTGCAATATGATTGAGGTTTTGATGTTTTTAATGTAAAAGTTTAGGTTTTTTGGTGATGAGTTTGGATTGGAATTTGAATATGGTTATGTATTTGAATTAATGATGGAAAAGTGTGGTGAAGTTAGAAGATGATATTGAATCACATTTTGTTTTTTTACTGTATTTGTGGTTCTTTTTTTATTAAAATTACTAGTAATATACCCGTGCGCCTATACGAATAAATTTATTTGATACGGTATAAAATATATTTAGATGCACATGTAAATTTGAAATTAATTATTTAATTGTAAAATGAACAAAGATTGTATAAACTCAATTATATTAAATAAACATTAAAAAATAGACATAAAGAAAAAATTGAAAATAATTTTTTTAAATATCTGATCATATATTTGATGCAAAAAATACTCATTGAAAAAAGTACCGCTAATAGTACCAATTTTAAAATCTTGTATTTAGTTCTATTGTAAAGTTATTCCAAGTTTCAAACCGATTATATGCGGTTTAGAGAAAGACGGAGAGACAATAAGTAATAAGTGGATGGATAGAAACCTGTTTTTTGTGTTTTGAATAATGATTAAGAAAATAAATCAACTAAATAAATTAAATTATTAAAAAAAACTAATGGGGTGTAGTAGAAACATGGAAAGGGTGTGAATCATAAAGGTTAGGCCCAAGCCCAACACAAAATCTAACTCTAATTTTGACTTTACATAATAAAATATTAAATCAAAATAATAAAAGATAATAAAAGGGGGGAGAGAGAGAGAGAGAGAGAGAGAGAGAGAGAGAGAGAGAGAGAGAGAGAGAGAGAGAGAGAGAGAGAGAGAGAGAGAGAGAGAGAGAGAGAGTTGCAATATGATTGAGGTTTTGATGTTTTTAATGTAAAAGTTTAGGCTTTTTGGTGATGAGTTTGGATTGGAATTTGAATATGGTTATGTATTTGAATTAATGATGGAAAAGTGTGGTGAAGTTAGAAGATGGTATTGAATCACATTTTGTTTTTTTTATTGTATTTGTGGTTCTTTTTTTATTAAAATTACTAGTAATATACCTGTGCGCCTATACGAATAAATTTATTTGATACGGTATAAAATATATTTAGATGCACATGTAAATTTGAAATTAATTATTTAATTGTAAAATGAACAAAGATTGTATAAACTCAATTATATTAAATAAACATTAAAAAAAAGACATAAATAAAAAATTGAAAATAATTTTTTTAAATATTTGATCATATATTTGATGCAAAAAAATACTCATTGAAAAAAGTACCGCTAATAGTACCAATTTTAAAATCTTGTATTTAGTTCTATTGTAAAGTTATTCCAAGTTTCAAACCGATTATATGCTGTTTAGAGAAAGACGGAGAGACAATAAGTGGATGGATAGAAACCATTTGTTATGTTGTCTCAATGGCTACCATGTCATCACAAAAATCCATATTGACAGTTTCTATGTTTTACATTTGAAATTAGGACATAAAACCAATGCTTAGAAACACAATACTTGTTAATTCTTTGCTTTTGTGGTTGGCATTTATTTTGCTAAAACTATTCTAGCAGCAAGATGTTGAAACAAGATGTTCTAATTTGCTGCACTCAACATGTCGTATGAAGATGCCCCATACTTGCTCATAGGACATCGTGTTTGGATTCAGTTTAAAAGCAGATTCTGTTGCTGAGATCTGTTACTGAATATTCTGTGAATATTTGGTTATCCTATGTGGCATCCAAAGCATTTTTGGATTGTGTTTATTTGTTGGTCTTTCGGATTTTCACCTGTTTCTAATTATGGAGACATATTAGGAAACTTTAGATTGAAGACCTTTTTTGTTGGAGTTTATTTTGCAGATTTGTGAGCAGTCTTTTTGCTACGTTTTTGAAGCCCAATTCAGTCTAGATTTAATGCTATATATTGACTGATGTAAACCTAGTTTAGGTGTGGAACTTACGTGTGTTTTGTTAGGGTTTTCAAGTGTATTTTGTGAGCCTAACTGGTATCATTCTGATAATAGTATAAGGACTGGTTTTTTTGTGTTGTAAGTTCTGTCAGTTACTCATAAGCTTTTAAGCATTGAGTTTCTTGTGTGTCAATTCTCATAAGCTTTGAAGCATTGAGAATTGTGTGTTTTGAAAGTGTGAATTTTGGTTTGTTACTTGTGTGGAAAGATACCAATCATGGGTTGTGGTTGTAGAGGGATTTGAGGAGGGCCTCATACCTAGGTGAGTCTCAGGTAGAAGTCATAGGAAGGGTAGTGATTAAGTGAGCAGATTATTTGGTTATTGTATGATCTATGAATTGATACTATCGTATATTGGTTTCGTCCCTGGCTTGGTAGCCCCTAGAGTAGGATTGTTGATCCGAACTGGGTATACATATCACTGTGTTCTTTACTTTCTGCACTGTTACTATTATTGTTATCTTGTTCATTGTGTTGGATATCAGTGTCTTAACATCTGTGTAGGACATCTGATATCTGTGCCAGAATTTCCATTGGCATCAAGAGCGTGCACCCTTATTTGGTTCTGGGTGAGATTCAGGGAAGGTATTTTCTGGTACAATGGACAAGGATGGAGGATTTTTGAACAAACCACCTCTGCTTGATGGTTCCAACTATGACTATTGGAAACCAAGGATGATAACATTCATCAAATCCATGGATGATCAAGCATGGAAAGCTGTTATAAAAGGATGGGAACCCCCAAAGTTTAAAGATGAAAAAGGTACCCCTACTGATGTGGTGAAGGAAGAGAAAGACTGGGATGATGCAGATTACAAAGGGTCCGTGGGAAATTCCAAAGCCATGAATGCATTGTT
The DNA here is from genome assembly GCA_022829125.1 of Lathyrus tuberosus. Classification (NCBI taxonomy): domain Eukaryota; kingdom Viridiplantae; phylum Streptophyta; class Magnoliopsida; order Fabales; family Fabaceae; genus Lathyrus; species Lathyrus tuberosus. The sequence goes on along the minus strand of JALAZF010000118.1, from coordinate 2,290,192 downwards.
TAATGGTGTCAACAAGAATATCTTCAGGTTGATTGAACATTGCGCCATTGTAAAAGAGGCGTGGAAGGTCTTGAAGGTTGCTCATGAAGGGACTTCAAAGGTGAAGATGTCAAAACTTCAGCTTCTCACTAGCAAGTTTGAGAGTTTGAAGATGAAGGAGGATGAGAGCATTCATGATTTTCACATGAACATTATTGAGATAGCTAATGCCTCTAGTGCCCTAGGTGAAAAGATGTCTGACAGCAAACTGGTCAGAAAAATCCTCAGATCTCTACCTAAGAGATTTGACATGAAAGTGACTGCTATAGAGGAAGCTCAGGATATAGACAAGATGAAAGTGGATAAACTGGTGGGATCTCTTTAAACATTTGAATTAGGGATCAGTGAAAAGTATGAAAAGAAGAAGAGCATAGCTTTTGTGTCAAATGCTGGTGACTCAGAAGATGAAGGTGACCTGGTCAAAGATGAAGGGGTGTCTAAAGATCTGGTATTGCTTGGAAAATAATTTAATAAAGTGCTGAAAAGAATTGACTGGAAGTCGAGAGCAAATGCTCAGAACAAGTCACTCGACATCAGTAAAAACCAAGATGGAGGCAGAAGGTCCAGAACTGAAGAAGACTCCAGTCAAGGGAAGAGAGTTCAGTGTTTTGAATGTGAGGGATATGGGCATATAAAGACTGAGTGTCCCACGTATCTCAAAAGGCAGAAGAAGGGCTTATCTGTGTCTTAGTCAGAAGGAGAGTCTAAGAGTGATCTTGAAGAAGAATCAACAAAATTGGTGACAGCCTTGACTGGGATATGTAAGGCTGATGGAGAAACTACTTGTGAGTCTGACTCTGACAAAGAATCCTATATTGGAGAACTCACTAAGGAAGAAGTCTTCAATGGGTTCTCAGAGTTATGTATCAAGAATGAAGAAAGGTGCCAGATAATATTAGACCAGAAGGTTCTGATAGCTCAACTAGAAGCTGAGAAGAAAGAACATCTATCAATCATTGCTGATCTGAAAGAGGTGGTTGTATGGAAAAAGTCAAAACTTGACAATATGACCAAATCTATAAGAATGCTAAACAATGGTACCACGCAGCTGGATGAGATTCTTCAGACTGGGAAAGATGCTGGAAATGTGCAAGGCCTTGGTTTTAACAATCAAGCAGAGACTTGCAAGAACCCTGTATTGAAGTTTGTTCCTCAGAAAATAAAGCAAGAAGAAGGGATGTCAAATCACATGTTACAACATCAGATGAAGCATCAGAAAAGAGTTTGTAGATCAAAGTATAAACCATGGAGATGCCATTACTGTGGAAAGATTGGTCACTTAAAGTCCTTTTGCTACAAGTTGCACGGCTATCCCAAAACTGCTCATCAACAAAATAAAGGACAGAGTTGGGCTAAAGTGAAGAGAAGATGGACTCCTAGAAATATGATGGCCGATCTCATAGCACATACCTCTCTTAGAGCATCCGCAAGGTAAGATTGGTACTTTAACAGTGGTTGTTCAAGACACATGACGGGTGTGAAGAAATTCTTGTCAGATATCAAGCCTCACTCCACCAATTATGTCACTTTTGGGGATGGATCAAAAGGTGAAATAAAAGGTGTTGGAAAACTGGACTACACGGGACAACCAAATCTGGATCGTGTTCTATTTGCCAAAGGGCTGACCGCAAATTTGATCAGTATAAGCCAACTGTGTGATGTAGGACTCAAAGTTAATTTCAAAAAATCTGAATGTCTCGTAACCAATGAGAAAGATAAAGTTATTATGAAGGGAACCAGGTCTAAGGATAACTGCTATCTGTGGAATCCTCAAGAATCAGAAAGTGTGTCTACTTGTTTGATGTCAAAGGAAGATGAAACCAAACTGTGGCATCAGAAATTGGGTCACTTACACTTGAAAGGGATGAAGAAAGTTATGTCAAGTGAAGCTGTTAGAGGTATTCCCAAGCTGAAGATTGATGAGGATAAAATATGTGGTGAATGTCAAGTTGGGAAGCAAACAAGGGTGTCACACAGGAGGCTTCAACATCTTACCACAACTTCTAGAGTTCTGGAACTGCTTCATATGGACTTAATGGGACCTATGCAGGTCGAAAGTCTTGGTGGGAAGAAGTATGCCTATGTTGTCGTTGATGATTACTCCAGATTCACCTGGATAAGCTTTATCAGAGAAAAGTCTGAAGTATTTGCAGTCTTCAAAGAGTTGTGTCAAAGGATTCAACGGGAAAAGGATTGTGGTGTTGTTCGAATCAGAAGTGACCATGGGAAAGAATTCGAAAATAGCAGGTTTGAAGAGTTTTGCTTATCTGAAGGAATCACTCATGAATTCTCATCACCGATCACTCCTCAGCAGAATGGTGTGGTGGAACGCAAGAACCGAACTATACAAGAGTGTGTAAGAGTCATGATTCATGCCAAAAAGCTTCCATATCATTTTTGGGCTGAAGCCATGAATACTGCCTGCTATATACACAATAGGGTGATTATCAGATCAGGTACTTCTGTCACTCTTTATGAGCTATGGAAAGGTAGAAAGCCAAATGTGAAGTATTTACATGTGTTTGGGAGTAAGTGCTATATCTTGGCGGATCGTGAGCAGAGGCGAAAGATGGATTCTAAGAGTAAGGAAGGGATATTTTTGGGATACTCTACAAACAGTAAAGCATATAGGGTATTTAATTCCAGAACTAAGGTGATGATGGAATCCATAAATGTGGTGGTTGATGACTCTGGCAAAGACGAAGATGTCCCAGATGATGTTGGAGCATGCCTTCCCATGAACAATGAAATCTCACAAGACATTGAGTCTGTAGAAGATAATGCTCAAGAAACCGACACTAGACTTGAGAATGAAGAGGTAGAGGATGCTAACAGGGGACCCTCTATAAGGATTCAGAAGGATCACCCTAAGGAATTGATTATTGGAGATCTGAATGAAGGTGTAAGAACCAGAACGAGGGAGGCTGTGTCAAATGCATGTTTTGTTTCTAAGATTGAACCAAAGAATGTCAAAGAAGCATTGACAGATGAGTTCTGGATAAGTGCTATGCAAGATGAACTTTGTCAATTCAAGAGGAATGAAGTTTGGGAATTGGTACCACGACCAGCAGGAACAAATGTGATTGGCACAAAATGGGTTTATAAGAATAAGTCTGATGAACAAGGAGTTGTTACCAGGAACAAAGCCAGATTAGTTGCTCAAGGATATACACAGATTGAAGGAGTAGACTTCAATGAAACATTTGCTCCAGTGGCTCGATTGGAATCTATCAGATTGCTGCTAGGAGTGACACGTTTTTTGAAATTCAGATTGTTTCAAATGGATGTCAAGAGTGCTTTTCTGAATGGGTATCTTAATGAGGAAGTCTATGTTGAGCAGCCTAAAGGTTTTATGGATCCAAATTTTCCTGATCATGTTTTCAAGCAAAAGAAGGCTTTGTATGGGTTGAAGCAAGCTCCACGAGCTTGGTATGAAAGGCTGACTGAGTTCTTAGTCAACCATGGGTACAGGAAGGGTGGTATTGATAAAACACTTTTTGTCAAGGAGAAGGATGGGAGACTAATGATTGCTTAGATTTATGTAGATGATATTGTGTTTGGTGGGATATCGGATGAAATGGTCCAACATTTTGTCAACTAAATGCAGTCTGAATTTGAGATGAGCTTGGTAGGTGAATTGACCTACTTCCTTGGATTACAAGTTAAGCAGATGGAAGATTCCATTTTTATTTGTCAGAGCAAATATGCGAGGAACATTGTGAAAAAGTTTGGACTGGATAATGCCAAGCATAAGAGAACTCCTGCTCCTACTCACTTGAAGTTATCCAAAGATGAAAAGGGAGTGAATGTTGAACAAAGTTTATACAGAAGCATGATTGGCAGTATGCTGTATCTTACAGCAAGTAGGCCAGACATAACATTTGCTGTTGGTGTGTGTGCAAGATACCAAGCAGAACCCAAGGTCAGTCACATCAATCAAGTCAAGAGAATTCTTAAGTATGTGAGTGGTACATATGATTATGGGTTGTTGTACTTCCATGACTCAAGTCCCACTTTAGTAGGTTACTGTGATGCTGATTGAGCTGGAAGTGCTGATGATAGGAAGAGTACCTCTGGAGGATGTTTCTTTTTGGGAAATAATCTTATTTCATGGTTTAGTAAGAAGCAAAATTTTGTATCTCTTTCTACTGCTGAGTGCTATTAATATTTCCAAAAATCCTATTCAACATAGCAGGACTAAGCACATTGATATCAGGCATCACTTCATCAGAGAACTTGTGGAGGACAAAGTCGTAACTCTTGAGCATGTGAGCACAGAAAATAAGCTTGCTGACATATTTACTAAGGCTCTGGATGCAGTTCAGTTTGAAAACCTGAGGAGCAGACTTGGGGTTTGCATTCATGAAGAACTATAGCAATTAATGTTCCTTCTGGCTGCCAGAGTGGAAAGATTAAAGAAGGTTCTGGTAGTGCAGTGTGTGAAGGAAGGGAAAATGTTGAAGTTTGTGCATGACACTTGGTCATGTGATGTGGTGTGCATCTACTCTCTGATGCAGTTTAGTCTGGTTTATGATTTGACCATTTCTCAATTATTTTTAACTGTTCTACTTGCCTTTGTCATATTTCTGGCTAAAAAGGGGAGTAGTATGTTTTAGTATTTTTGTGTGTGGTGTGCTTGTGCTGGTGCTGCAGCTGAGGGGGAGAATATGGAATGTTTGTGTTGCTGCAGTTGAGGGGGAGTTTTTTTTTGCTGTGTGTTGTTTGCAGTTGGAGGGGAGTGCTGCTATATGCTGTTTTTTTTACTATGTGTGCTGTGATATTTCGCTGCTATCTCTGATATGGTTTTCTATATGGTTTTTCTTGCTTGTGCTTCTTTACAAGATTTGTTTGGTGTGTAGTTTTAGCCAAAATAAGCCAAAGGGGGAGATTGTTAATTCTTTGCTTTTGTGGTTGGCATTTATTTTGCTAAAACTATTCTAGCAGCAAGATGTTGAAACAAGATGTTCTAATTTGCTGCACTCAACATGTCGTATGAAGATGTCCCATACTTGCTCATAGGACATCGTGTTTGGATTCAGTTTAAAAGCAGATTATGTTGCTGAGATTTGTTACTGAATATTCTGTGAATATTTGGTTATCCTATGTGGCATCCAAAGCATTTTTGGATTGTGTTTATTTGTTGGTCTTTTGGATTTTCAGGTGTTTCTAATTATGGAGACATATTAGGAAACTTTAGATTGAAGACCTTTTTGGTTGGAGTTTATTTTACAGATTTGTGGGCAGTCTTTTTGCTGCGTTTTTGAAGCCTAATTCAGTCCAGATTTAATGCTATATATTGACTGATGTAAACCTAGTTTAGGTGTGGAACTTACGTGTGTTTTGTTAGGGTTTTCAAGTGTATTTTGTGAGCCTAACTGGTATCATTCTGATAACAGTATAAGGACTGGTTTTTTTGTGTTGTAAGTTCTGTCAGTTACTCATAAGCTTTTAAGCATTGAGTTTCTTGTGTGTCAATTCTCATAAGCTTTGAAGCATTGAGAATTGTGTGTTTTGAAAGTGTGACTTTCAGTTTGTTACTTGTGTGGAAAGATACCAATCACGGGTTGTGGTTGTAGAGGGATTTGAGGAGGGCCTCATACCTAGGTGAGTCTTAGGTAGAAGTCATAAGAAGGGTAGTGATTAAGTGAGCAGATTATTTGGTTATTGTATGATCTATGAATTGATACTATCGTATATTGGTTTCGTCCCTGGCTTGGTAGCCCCCAGAGTAGGATTGTTGATCCGAACTGGGTAAACATATCACTGTGTTCTTTACTTTCTGCACTGTTACTATTATTGTTATCTTGTTCATTGTGTTGGATATCAGTGTCTTAACATCTGTGTAGGACATCTGATATCTGTGCCATAATTTCAATACTAATATATTTGGCATGTTCATATCCCATCCAAAAAGTTAGTAAAGAAAATTCACTCACCTAATTTGGTATAGTTAGTTCTTAAATCTTACCGTATACTTGAAGAAATTTCAGCAACACTTCCCTACATGTCTCTAAGTATACAAATAAAAAAAGTTTCTTCTACCATTTCGACAAATCAAGAGTCAATATAATGCGCAAAGCACACACAAACTGATAGGTTATCATGAGGGGGAAGCATACACATTGGGTTAAACACTCATCTAAAGGTCAAAGACTCACCCAAACAAGTGAGAGAGACACCACATATTCACTCAAAACCTTAAGGTGATAGGTGTATGGGCCCTCTTACTTATAAAATGCTTAACCTTCACTTTTCTAAGCAATATGGGACTTAGAATTCACACTTGTTTCTCCACATAACTCACACTTGGTTCCCAACAATCTCCCCTCAAGTGTGAGTCCATCCACCATGCTCCCCCTAAGGCGGAAGCTCTTTCATCCACATGCTTGTACCGCCATTGAAAGACACTCTTATCTCATCATGGGCACTTCAATAGAACACGTCGCTTGACCACCATGTCAAGAAGACTTTCGACACAAGGAGTCGGTCCCTTACTCAAACCAGGCTCTGATACCACTGATAGGTTATCATGAGAGGGAAGCATACACATTGAGTCAAAATTTCACCTAAAGGTCAAAAACTCACCCAAACAAGTGAGAGAGACACCACATATTCACGTAAAACCTTAAGGTGATAGATGTATGGGTCATCTTACTTATAAAGTGCTTAACCTCCACTTTTCTAAGTAATGTGGGACTTAGAACTCACACTTGTTTCTCCACACAACTCACACTTGTTTCCCAACACAAACACGAATCTTATCATTTCAAAGTTTATCATAAAATGTAACAAAAAAATCCCAATGTATAATATGTGAGTCATACAGACAATAAAGCAGATTTTGTCAAGTATTTTATGGTAAAAGTGATAAGGATTTATCATTCATGAAATGCACCTCTATTCATATGTACTAAAAAAACTCATGTACTATTATCTAGCATTTTCTTTTCACGTGAAATAGAGCTCTACTGTTGAGTATACAAAAAGTGAAAAATTTGTAAATAAATCAAGCCAACGAAGCTAGTTGCTAGCATCATGAGTGAAACTGTATAACAATAAAACTGATGCTCCAAAATAACAATAAGCATGTATGCTTTTATTATTATGTAGTAGTTAACTCATTCTATGTCATTAGCATAAGATGCATATAGGGAAGCAACTATTACCCAGGCACCAGAAATTAACTGAACTCTCAATAGAAAATCGAAGAAGGACATTTTAACCATATTCTGCTTCAACCTAAATGGCAACTTAGTTGAAAAATCAATTGAAATGATATCTACTTGCAACAACTTTAATGAATTTCAAAAGATCAATGTTTTAAAGTACAACATAAATAAACATTTTATCATGATTAAAAGAATGAGATATAAATGATAGAATCAAAGAAAATGAGAAGTCATTTTCATCATTCTTTAGCAGAATTGAAATTGCTATTCTTTTCATCCCTGAATACTTGAACAAAAAATGAGCAAACCTCACCACTCAGAATACTATATTAGCATCATGATAATTACAGCTAACCAAAGTATAAAAGGAAAAAAAAAAAGAAAAAATAATTTTGCAATATGATGGAGGTTTGGATGTTTTTGATGTAAAGGTTTAGGCTTGTTGATGATGAGTTAGGATTGGAATTTGAATATGATTATGTATTTGAATTAGTGCTGAAAAAATGCAATGAAGTGAGAAGATGATCCTGAATCACGTTTTGTTTTTTTTACTGTATTTGTGGTTACTTTTTTTATTAAAATTAATCATATAATTTCTAATAATAATTAAAATGGAGTATTTAAAACAAAAATAAAAAAGACTAAATAAATTAAATTAAATAAACTAGAAAAAATAAAAATAAAAAAAACATGTAATGACTACAAGCAAAAAAATCATGTATCATATAAAATCGAAATTTTAAAAGACTGAATATGCAATCAAATCAAAATTCAAACCAAAAAAAAATCGAATTTACATCAAACACAATATTCAGAAGGTATAAAAGAAGACGAAGATGTGTCAAAAAAATACGAAGTTACCAACCTAGGGTGGCATGACCAATGTAGGTTGCTTACTCCTTTCTTTTCTTTCCCTTCCTTCTTCAGTGCGAGATTTTGCTTCTATCTGGATTGCTAAGGCTTAGGGTTTAAGTGTTGATTTTCTTCAGTGTGAGAAAAATCAACTTATGATTTTTGTATGTGACTTCTATGTGAATTGTGGATGGATAAATGTGTAGAAAGTGGTGTCTATTTATAATGTGAAAAACTAAGTTAAAAGACAAAAAGGGGAAAAAATAAAATAAAATAAAATCATATATCATCTGATTTTTCTTGATCAGCAAACTAACAAACTTTGACTAATCAGAAACCATTATGACAAATCATGACCAATCAGAAGTAAGTTAGCCAAAATACGATCAATCAGAAAACGAGAATGACAAATTATGAGATATTTTTATATTTTTATGATATTTTGTCTATTTTGTGCATAAAACAATGAATTAAATTATTTTTTTAAATGCCTAAAAATAAAAAAAATAAACGAAAAAATTATATTAAAAACACACACAAAAAAAGTTAACGTTTGACTATTTGACCCGTTTTTTTAATAAATAACCAAAATAAAAAGGAAAACCGTGGGATTTAAACCCGCTATCCTGTATTTGACATTCCTGGACATTTATCAATTGAACTGACTGACATTTTAAATTTTTTTTCTTCATTTTTTAAAAATTCTAAAAATAAAAGATAATAAAAAACAAGCGGGTAAAATTTAGGGTGCGACAAATTAGCCACACTTATTCATCATAACTTTACAATTAAGCTCTAGAAGGAAGATGTTGAAAAGCATTTGTTGTCGATTCCTCACACAATGATTCTGCCCTTGATCTTCCTCTCTTTTCCTCTCATGTTGTGTTTCTCACTCCTTACTAACCAATTACACCAAGTTCTAACAATGTTTCTCTAAGATATTAAAAATCTTTTACAAGATCTATCAAATGAACTACGCCAACCCCTATTTATTGTGGTCTAGCTTGCCATTCTTGTTAAGCGAGCTCTGAGCATTGCTTAACGTGCCTATAATATTCCTCCTTATGAAATGACTGCTCCTTTGCAAGTCGTCTTGATCGCCTTAATCTCGCTTATCACGCATTTAGCTTGCTTGGCGAGTGAAACATTGCTTCACCCTAATGTAACTTAACCTTGAAGCTTTCTAACATAACATATCTCGCTTTGCGCGACTGCCAACAAGTTTTGGTGTCTAGATGATGTTTTCTTGGACATTTGCTGCCTATTTATGGCTTAGCGAGGCATGGTCCTTCGCTAAGCGAGTCTTGATGCAAAAAATGATGTGTTTTGTTTGATATTTGTGCTTTCTTGGTCCTTTTGGCATGTTTTTGATAAATACGTTGTTAAAAAGTTTACACAGACATTTGATCATGTTTTCTTGATAAATTAGAGATTTTCTCATTGATTACCTGCAAATAGAAGTTAATAAGTGTTTATGAATTTTATGTATTTTCAGTACTTATCACAAAGCTGGCGGATCTATTTAAAGGTACAAGGCAAGATTGCTTGCCAAAGGATTTATCTAAATTTATGAAGTAGATTACTCAGGGACATTTTTTCTAATTGCTTAAATGGATATTGTTAGGGTGATATCATCTTTAGTGACTAATTAAAATTAAAATTTACATTAATTTGATGTGAAAAATATCTTACTTCATGGAGATTTTAAAGAAGAGATCTATATGGATGCACCCTATGGATACCATAAACTTACTACATGCCAACACTGTGTGCAAATTAAAAAGATTTTATATGGCCTAAAGCAATCACCACGAGCATGATTTGAAAGATTCACCAGTTATGGTAGACTTGAGATTTAAACAAAGTCAATGAGAGCAGACTCTATTTACCATATATTAGAGAGACATGAAGAGTAATGGTGTTATTGGTGTATTTGGATGACATTATAATAACAAATGATTAAGAGAAGGAGCAACGACTGTTAGGCTAACACTTGGGCAATGCGTTTAAGATTAAGACCTTGAGAAAATTAAGTACTTTATGGAACTTGAAATTCCCCACTCTAAGAAAGGAATATTCATTTCTCAACGGAAAATACATTATTGATTTTTAGCAAGAGACTGGTAAGACAACATGCAAGCTTGCAAGTACAATACTTATATACCTATCACATATTATATCTGATGTTGCTTTTTCTTAGTCAGCCAATTCATGCACCAACCAAAGAAGATTCATTTACAGGCCACACTATAAATTGTGTAATATCTAAAAGGAATTTCAGGTAGAGGAATTTTGTTTAAACAAAATGGAAGTGAGGGTCTTGAAGCATATACTGATATTGACTATGCAGAGTCAATTGTGGCTAGAAGATCAACTACACAATGTTGTACTTTTTAAAATGGGAATCTTGTGACTTCCAAGAGTAAAAAACAAAATGTTGTATCCACGGCTGAAAAATAATCTTAGAATACTTAAAGATAAAGAGTGATGAACCAACGAGACTTTATTATGATAATAAATATGTTATTAACATAGCTCATAATTCAATGCAACATGATAGAATCAAACATATTGAAGTTCACATACATTTCATCAAAGAAAAATTAGACAATGGTCATGTTTTTACACCATATGTTTTTTTTCAAGATAACATTGTAAATCTTTTAACTAAGGGGTTGAACATCATTAACTTTAAAAAGATTGTTTCCAAATTAGAAAAGATAGATATTCATTCACCAATTTGAAAGAAAGTGTTGTAAATAAGTTATTTTTATTGAAATTTTCTTACTATTGTTACTAGGAATTTTATTCGAGTCTTTAACCCACTACTTAGGCACATTAAATTAGAATTGTCTTTAGAAAGAGATCAGTGGTTATACATTTTTCATATTCGAAATATATTATTCAGATTTCACAATAAATTACCCTTTTTATATTCTAAGACATAAATAGTATGAGTAAAAATTTGCAAAAAGACTTCTATTTAAGAAGAAACTAATGTATGAGTAAAAAAAGGGACAAACAAATGTTTGAAATTGATCCTATAATTATGAAAGGAGGGAGTAATTATAATAGTTCTAACAACTACTCAGTCAAAGGCCGAATTCATATACATCATTACAATGATTCACATAACTCCAACCCCTAGACTTTGTTTACTACTAAGGTTCACATCAGTATAGCCTTTATGCACATCCATCCAGTCCCATTAAGATTGGTCATTTTTTTGACATTACCATGGCCAATATGTAATTATGATCTCTTAGATATTAACCCTGCCAGCAGTATCACCCATCATTTTGACACTATTATTCTCCAATCCACTTTTAAGCCAGGCAAGGTTACTAATATCTGTAGCTATTGCAGCCAGCTCAAAACTTGGGAAAGATTGAGGCTCCGAATATTCAACAAACTCTGGGCCCAGCAAAGAGTTTTTTGAGTTGTTACCATTTAGAGAAGAACAGCATCCATGACCACACTGTTGAGGTACTGACCGGTCGCCATAAGTTCTGTTGAGCATTTTGCAAATTTCCATATCTGATTTTGGCGAATGTAAAATAGGTCCTTGCATTGGAACAGGTCTTGGAACTGATGATGAAGGCTGTGAACCATTACAAGTGTGATATACGTTAAAAGCACTTACACGTGGTACAGGCTTAAAAAGGGTCGGTGGATCCCTGACTTCAACAATTGGCAGATCCGTGACTTCATGGTATGATTGCGGATCAGTCCTTGTTTTCTCTTCATATCTATCTTCCACAACCTCCTTAGAACTAAAATCTCTTCCTTCAGAAGATTTCAATGAATTAAGATCTCCACATGATAGAGTTTCTTCTGATGATGCTCTGGCTTTGTCCAAGCTAATATCTTCTGCCATGTTACCTGATTCTAACTTAATCTTACCATGTTCAACTCCCCGGCGCCTCAAAGTAGAATTCCAGTGGTTCTTAATGGCGTTGTCTGTTCTTCCTGGTAGAATCCTGGCAATGGCTGCCCATTTGTTTCCATGGACCGCATGAGCAGCAACTATGATCCGGTCCTCTTCATCTGAAAAAAAATTATGTATTTGTTTAGCCTATATATTCAGGATAGTGCAATAATAAAATTTTATACAAGGAATCCAGAAGGTTCTAAGAAAATATAAATGACATATAAACCTTGAAGATCATACACCATGCATGAAGAACAAATGCAATTATCCGACACAGGACATAAATGATGTTGTATAGACATAGGGATACATCATACAGCAATTCATAATATTACATAATCTTATCCTATCATATATTATTAAGCAATTTTGGAAAAAAGGAAGGCACTGTCATGCATATCCAATATACAATAGAGATTCACATAATTATTAAATCTTACAAAGCTGCAGTAGTTGAAAAAACTAACTCACTTAAAATATTCTAGACAGCATCAAAAGCACATGAACTAAATGAGACACAAAACAAGCCAACACAAATTACTAATACTCTTTTGTACAAGCCATTCACAATCTTTGAGTTATATGCTGAAGATGCCCTTAAACCAGACTTGACGTGGAAGATGTGACATTTAGATTCATTATTTCTGCAAAACTGAGCAGGGAGTTTGACTTGTAAAAGGGTACCCTTTGTCAAGAAGGAAAACCCTTGGAAGGACCTTTTGTCTCTGATTCAGTGAACCATTACATAAGTTCTTTCTCTTTCTCTCTTCTCTAACCCTCAGCTGCCTTTCTAAAATCTGAGAATTTTATCCTGAATCTGAAACAATTTCATTCCAATGTACCATATAATGCAAGCACATGTACCATCTTGAGAGGGGTGGGTTGTTTTGACTGAGAGAAGACCTCGGCACGATTGATTGTATATACATGACTAACCGTCACTAATATTAGGAAACAAAGAAAGTAGGGGTTTTCTTTTGGGAGTTGGAGGGGGAGGAAGGAGGATAGGGAAAGGGAAAAGAGGAATGGTTCCCCACCTGTAATGGGGTTTCATTTTCTCCATAAGACTAAAAGCCCAAAATCCCCCAATTTGGGGGAAACTAAATATGATTTACTACTTTAAAGGATTTTGGAGGGCTTTGAAATATTTCTCAAATCCATTTCCTCTTTATATTACTCTCAAAACAAAGAATATATGTCATAGACTCATAAGAATTCTCCTCCCCTACCTTCTAAAAAACACTTTCCCAAATAAAGTGAGGGACTACCCTCTATTTCCCTCCCATCCAAAGCCCTTTCCCTCTCTTCCCCTTCTAACTACCAAACAACTAAGATAACTGGGAAACTAAGAACAGCTATACAAATGAAATTAACTCAGAAAATATGCATCTCATAAATATAGGAGACACTATCCAACTGGGTAACAATATGGAATAGAGGAGAGAGGCCATGGAGAGAGTGTCCTTCAGTGTAGTGTAGATGAAATTAGGATGAATATTCATGTTATAAAAGGAATTGGCAATTTCTGGGTTAATTGATGAAGAAATCTGGCATTAACCTAGAGGAGAAAGTGGAGTCCACATATTGTGCAAGAAAAACTGAATTGCCGAAATTCAAGGGCCGCAATTGGATGGGCTGGGTTGACCAATTGGAGAAATTCTTGGATATACACGGAATTGAACACAAGGGTGTAACTTGGTGCGCTGGTTCTATTTTTTGAGTTACAAGATACTAGACTCCCGAACATTTGACGTTGACTTGACTATGGTTTGGGGGAAGGAGTATGGGTAGTGTGATTGAAAGATTGGCCACATCATAGCAAATGGGATCTATAAATGACTATATACAAGATTCTATAATATTGATGGTATAAGCATTGAAGATCCAGAGCATCAACTCCTGGGATTTTTTTTAGTGGATTGACAAATGAAGAAAAATGATGATTTTATGTAAATTGGTATTGATCAGTACTGTTTGTACGATGACATCTATCTGTTCATTCTATTTCTGATTTATTTCTATCACTAGGCAGCTACAATACAAGGAATGTGTAAGACAGGGAGAAGAGAGTTGATTTTTTTGTGGTTAGCCAATTGGCTCACATGCACCAGTTCCTAAAAAGCATGAAGGTTACTGTTTTGGAAGAATATGAACAACTGGACGGGAAGAAAGGAAGACTTGTTAAGATGAATCCCTAGCAGGAGAAGTACAATGGGCAGAATGCAGCCACTCTAAGAACTCTTGTAAGACGGGGTGGAACTTCACAGGGATGACATTGATGGGCCAATAAAGTAATTAGTAAATCATAGAACTGGTTAGGCAGTTAGTATTGTTAAGACAAGGGATTGTCCTAAATAGTATGAGATGGTTAGAAGAAGGGGCATTCATATTTGTTGGTTTTGGAGAGTTGAGCAGTGACTCACTTGTAAAGGGGAAGGAAAACACATGGAAGAGGATTATCGCCTTCTTTGGCCTCTATTTGTGATTCAGTAATCAATTACCAAAGTGTTCTTTCTCTTTCTTCACAGGTCCCTAACTCTCTTTTTAAAATATAAGATTTTTATCTTAGTGACACCTGAACTAAGACCCTTTGATGTATATCAATTCATTTATCTTTCATTCTAAGTTAAAAGGAAATATGACTATTCAAAACAAAGTTAGAGATTAAATTAAAAATAATAATTGAAAATTTTAAAAAGAAGTTTATAAAACAAACAATGACCAGGGTCAAAAGAAGTTTATTTTCATCATTCAATGGGATTCTTGATATTAAAACCAAACATGACATAAGTTGACCAGATGCAAAATCAATTTAGCTGCAAAACAAGAGGTCCCCATATCAGGTATGAAATTCACACGGAAGCTCAAATGATGAGAACCTAGATCATCAGGTTAATTATTTTCTTAATGTAAAACTGAGGAGCCTGTTTGTTTAAATTTTGCCCATCTAAGCACACAGTAAAAGGCACAACTGTCAAGAGTGATAAATCCTTCAACCATGTGTGGCCATTTAGAGCCTACAAAACGAAAATTAAACTATTTACAGTTATGGATCTCTACTTGTGAGTATGCAATCCTCCTGTTAAACGACCAAATTTTCACGCCCTACTTTGCCGGTGGTTCACGTTCAAGACTTGAGCCCACTTGCCAAATTTCAACCACATTATTATGGTAAGAATTGCAGAAATCAACCAGTAATAGCTGCAATAACTACCAACACCCCGGACAATATTATTATTATTAGCATAACGACAAAATGTAAATCTATAAAGTAACAGCTAGATGAGACGTATTACTAAGGATATATCAAGGAAAAATAAAAAATAAACAGAAAATCCAAATATTCTAGCAAATTAAAAAAGAACTGATCCAGAATGATAACATTAATTCATGTACCATATACCTTCAAAAATATCCAACATGCAACATTATACCAAGGTTTTAAAAATTGCAGTCAAGAACCAAAGTTGTGGACCTCAGTCAAGATTTTAGAAGTTTTAAAACAGCACAACAACCACCGCATATGCAACATTTGTTCACAATTTACCTGGTACTAGGACGGTGATGAACTGCAACAACAATTCAAAACTTTGTATAACACTTATACCATATAACACCCACAAATAAGATTTTTTATGCATCTACGACTGCAAATACAATTGACCACATTGACCACGATTCTTCATTGTGTAAGGGATCACGACTACACACTATTAAGATCTTTTATGCCTCAACAACAGCAATTGAGGCCACACCAGCCACATTTGACCAAATTGACCATGATTCTTCATTGTGTAAAGGATCACGACAACACATCTAGACTGCCCTATTAAGATTTTTATGCATCACCAACTGCTATCGAGGCCACACTAGCCACATTTGACCACATTGACCGTGATTTCACCGTGTCCATGATTCTTCATTGTGTAAACAATCAAGACTACGCATCAAGGGCACACTATTAAGATTTTTTATATATATTTATACCGACGCAATTGAGGCTACACCAGCCACATTTGACCACATCGACCATTATTCTTCACCGAGTAAACGATCAAAGACCTCGACCACACTTTAAAACCCTTTCCAGGAACTTAAAGAATCACCCTTGTCCAATACTTATTCTTTTCCAAATCAAACAAACCCTAAAACTCGATACACAAAAATCAATTCTTACTCAATAATCTCACACCTCAATGCACACAAAACCATTCCACCTAGTTCCATTCCTTCATTCTAAATTCCTAATGACAATCCCCAATGCTCGATATCGCGAATCAACTTATTAAACCAAATCAAACAAACACAAAAACACAATCAAATTCAAATTCAAATAAAAAACCAGCAAAACCAACAACCTACACACATACCAGTAAACGGCTTCCGCTTAACAGCAGGGTCAAGCTGATTACACCACCGAAGTCGACACGACTTTCCGGATCTCCCAGAGATCCCCCGAGCGATGAGACTCCAGTTTCTAGCACCAAACTTACTCACAAGACCGCTGAGAATGGCGTCTTCTTCAGGAGACCAAGGTCCTTTCACTCTGTCTCTGTTGCTGGTCTCGTTGCTGACAGAACCTTCCCCTAATGCAACTACACCGTCGTCGCCGCTTCCGTCGTGCCCCGCCGTAACGGTAGGTTGTTCCGGTTCCATGACGGTTATGTTTGAAAAGTGAGAGAAAAAAAGTGAAAGGGTTGTTTTGATAGAGACAGAAAATAAATAAATAGAAATATTCGCGCAAATGCTTCGGCGGTTGAAGAAACGGGTTCGGAACATTTTCAGGTAATTAGGTGTCTTCTCTTTGATTATGAATTACAATTATGTCCTTTTCTCTTTTTTTATAAAGAGAAATTAGTTAATACCCATAAGGGTGAACGAGTAAAATGTATACTATAAAATAGAAAAAATATTGTTATTGTTAATAAATAATTTGTTTTATATTGATTAATTTGTTAATTAAATTAAAAATTTTGTTTTATTAATTTTTTTTCGTTTTCTAGTAAAATAAAAATTATATATTTTTTTTAAATAGTGTTGTTGATTTATAAATATCTAACAATTTTTATATATTAATGCATGAATATATAATAAAATTTGGTCGCTAGAGATTACATCATAAACTATCATCTTACACATTTTTAACTCGATTAACATTTATTAGTTCATCCATCCTTAAATTAATTTTTTTTTCCAGTTATTCATCTTCTCCCTCAAAACTTTATTATCATTTTGTCCATTCATTTTCTCGTCATAACGAGTACATATTGGAGTAAATGAGATAATTTTCTAATTGTCTATCATGATTCTTTAGTTATTTAAAGTTTCGAAACCTTGAATCGATGTCGCTGATCTTCAGTACGGCAGTGCGGTGGTAGACCTGCAAAGTTAGCACTCCAACGTCTAAGTCAGTGCAAGATTCAAGATGAGTGTAGTGAAAACTATATATCAGAAAATTCTCATTGCATTTCGTGTGACCTGACTTTATACCTTGGGTCATGTTAAGTGGATTTGATTTGATTTGAGCCTTTGTACGACCTATGACAATTGCCCCAAGGCTTTCCAGACGCTGAGGGAGTCGTGGAAGTTTTTAGTGGTCGAGGCCGACCTCCAATGATGTCATATGATTCGAATTAGAAGTGAAACACTTGGAGTTAATTGAAAAAGTAATGGGTAGCAAATGCATTTTCATCATTGAAATGTTTCACTACTTTCTTCTGACATGTGTGCTGGCATGACTAGTCAGGGCATGACACTGCTTATTGTAACACCCCGTTTTCTTAAAATTATTTATTTAATTGAATTTATGCTTTATTTATTTATTTAAATGAATTGTATATGCATTGGATTAATGAATTGGTGCTTTGGCATGTTTATGTTATGTTGAGATTGGTAGAAAAACATTTAGTTATTTAATTAAATGATTAGATAATTAAATAATATTAAAATTAAATAGAAAATAGAGGTTTTTAGTAGAAAATAGAAACTATGAGGAATGTAAGGTAAGTGATGGGAATTATAAAAAGTTGGGGCAAAAGTATAATTATTAGAAGATTAAATTAGATTTTCTAATAAAAATGGATTAGAAAACCTAAGAGTAGTCAGTACGTATTATTTTGGGACAAAAGTAAAAAGCCAAAGTGAGAGTAAAGTGAGAACAAGGGTTTGAGAGAAAATCATCATAACCAAAGCTTAGAGTTGCTGCTAGAAATCCAAGGTAAGGGAGATTACTCTAAATATGGTGTTAATTGCATGATGGGTAGGGAGAAGTCCTTAATCTCCATTATGTTTTTCCCTATTTTCTCTCATTGTTGAATGTTTGATGATATGGATGGAACTATTATGATAACATGATATGATTATTGTAATTATCCTGAAATTTGTGTACTGATTTACCAAGGAAATTAGATGTTTGTATTCATAAAAGTGTTATGAGTTGTGTTCATATGGTTGGCATGAATATGATGAATAAATTGTTAAAAGTTGTGATTAATTGATGAAATTATGTGTTAATCGATTGGTATATGATGTTATAATGATAACATGTTATTTCTCGTATGTTTATGATCGATTTGGGAAGATAATTTCTGGTACAATGGACAAGGAAGAAGGATTTGTGAACAGACCACCCATTCTTGATGGAACAAATTATGACTATTAGAAAGCAATGTATGGTGGCCTTTCTGAAGTCTAGGGACAACAAGGTTTGGAAGTCTATGGTCAAGGGATGGGATCCACTAATGGCTAGAGATAAGGATGGTAAGATTGATGATGTTTTGAAGGCTGAGGAAGAATGGGATGATGAAGATGACAAGCTAGCTCAGGGAAACTCCAAAGCATTGAATGCACTGTTCAATGGAGTGGACAAGAACATCTTCAGACTGATAAATAATTGTACGTTGCTAAAGATGCTTGGGAGATTTTGAAGACTGCTCATGAAGGAACTTATAAGGTGAAGATGTGAAAACTTCAACTTCTTACCACCAAGTTTGAGAACTTGAAAATGAAGGAGCATGAGAGCATTCATGATTTTCACATGAATATTATTGAGATAACCAATGCCTCAAGTGCTCTGGAGGAGAAGATGTCAGAAGCTAAGTTGGTAAAAAAAATTCTCAGATCATTTCCAAAGAGATTTGACATGAAGGTAACTGCCATTGAAGAAGCCCAAGACATAAACAACATGAAAGTTGATGAACTTATGGGATCTCTTCAGACTTTTGAATTAGGGATTAGTGAAAAGGCTAAAAAGAAGAAAATCGTATCCTTTGTGTCAAACATTGAAGACTCAAAAGATAAATGTGACCTAGATACATATGAAAGTATATATAATGCTATTGTGCTTCTTGGGAGGCAATTCAACAAGGTTCTGAAAAGGATGGACAGAAGAGGAAGATCAGGTGTCAAGAACATCTCATATGATATCAGAAATAACAATGACTCTCAAAAGAATTTCAGGACTGAAGAGAAGTCAAATCAAGGCAAAGGAATACAATGCCATGAGTGTGGGGATTTTGATCACATCAAGTCAGAATGTACCACCTTTCTCAAGAAACAAAAGAAAGGGTTGTCTGTATCATGATCTGATGATGATGAGTCAGAAGATGAATCTAACTCTGAAACTGTCAATCTTGTGACTGCTCTCTCTGGTTGATGGGCTGATGAAGAAGAATCTTGTGCAAAAAATTTTCTCTATGAAGACCTGGATATGTCTTACAAGGAAAATTGTGACACTGTGAAGAATATATTAAGACAGAGGAAAATCAGAGGAAGATCATAGTGTTAACCCTCATTTTCGACGCTAGAAAAATCAAAGCTATTGTTAAGTTAAAAAAAATTATTTTTAACATAAGAAAGGTTTTCGACCCAGTGTTGATATAGCCTGAGGCGAAGCAAGGTTTTAGGAACCTCAAAAAATGGCTAAGTGTTGGGAAAGGTTTCGACCATGGGAATATTGAAACGCGCGCTGCAGTTGTTATACTAAGGCTGGAGGGAATTTCCAATGTTTGAAATTCAAATAGGAGCAGTTGTGAACGTGGGAACAGTTGAGGCCAAGGAGAAGGCGCCAAAGGGACACGTTTGAAGCAATAACCACCACTTAGTAGCTATTTCTTAGCACTATAAATAGGAGTTAGTTCTATGTAATAAGGGTGTTCATATTTTTGTACAAGTTACTCAAAGAAACTCAAAGTACCCGCGTGTAGAGAAACGAGTTCGTGAGAATGTACGTAACATAACACCACCCTTTATTTCTTCATTAATGCAATTTATCTTCATCATGTTTAAGCTTCAAGCATTTACTTTCCATGTCTTTACGTTTTTCTGAATTTTACTTTTCATGTCAAATTTACTTACAGTCTTGTTTTTAAAATTTCATTTAAACTTCCTGCATTTACTTTCGACTGCACCTTTATATTCAAGCATTTACCTTTAAAGTCTTTATTTTCAAGAACGTGGAGTTCATCTTTATTTCTTGTCTTTTATCTTCAAAGTCTTTTATTTTTAAAGTCATTTATCTTTCCGCATTTACTTTCGACTGCACTTTTATCAATTCCAGTCTTTATTTTCAAGAACGTGGAGTTCATTGCATTTTATCTTCAAAAGCTTTTACATAATTGCATTTACTTTTAAAGTCATTTATTTCCTCGTCATTTACTTTCGACAGTCATTTATTTTTCTGCATCTTTTACATTCAAGAACGTGGAGTTCAAGCACTTTTACATTTTTGTCATTTATCTTCGACAGTAATTTACCTTCCTGCATTTTTATCAACTCAAGTCTTTATCTTCGAGCCATATTTTCAAAGCTTTTTATTTCTTGTCTGTTACTTTCGACGCCTTTAAATTCTGCATTCTTTATTTACAGCCTTTTAACTTCCAAGCTTTTACTTTACTGCAAGTAGTCGAACGTGGAGTTCACTTAGGTTTCTTTTTTCAGCATTGTCGAACGTGGAGTTCAGTTTACATTTCCTTTATTTCAAGTTATATTCACTCTCTCTTAAAATTTAGCACATGTCCTAGGATTTGTGTGGTCGATCCTGCAAGTTAGTCAGTTTTATTTAAAATTGATAGACCAGAGGTTGTTTACCAAAATTCACAGTAAACAAATTGGCACGCCCGGTGGGACCTAGTGCTAAGTTTATACTTTTTGTTAACCTTATCTTTCTTGGTGAAGAAAGACTTTCGTTGTATGTTATTGAGAAGTGGGAAGTTAGCCACAACAAACGAAGGAATACCAAAAAGAAGATACACTAAGAGAATGACAACTAATGCCAACCAACCAGTTGATCCTCAAGGGAGTATTTCAAACACTCAGTCAAGTAGCAGTATGGGGTCTCAAAGCACACCATCACCAGTGTCTTCGACAGGAGGACAGACGTCACCTCCATTAGTAGTGTCTGAACCAGGAGCAACATGCACAAAATCATATACTCAACCGGTGATAGAGTACATAGGACCACAAAGTCCTAATTCACCAACACCTCCAGGTGGAAGTTCAATGTATAGGCAGTATCTTCCTCCAGGTTTTCCACATCTAGGGTCGAGGAGTCAGCCCTATGGTATGCCTACATCAATGATGCAAAATCTGCAGAATGCTCCACCTGTATTTTCAGAGAATGTAGTGTCTTCGCCATTGCAAGGATCCGGATCAGGAGGTCGAAACAACCAGAGTATAGGTGTTGGTTACTCTGTTCAAATGCCTAGCCTTACAAATACATCCATAAATTGCTTGAGACAACAGATGGATGAAAGTAACATGCAAATGGTGCATACTTTGTCTCAAACAATGGGAGAAGTTTTTCAACCCTTGATTCAGAATACAACTCAAACTAACCAACAATTGGCTGCACAATTGGCACGTATGGCTGACTTTATGGGAGTACCAGCGGTGGATCGAAGAGCAACTGTTGTCAAAGATATCCCAAGACGTCATCCACGTCATGTACCTGAGGTGAACTTGGAAGATCAAGAGATGATTGATCATTTCAGAGTCAAACCACCAAGAAACCACATGCCAATCCAGGTGGAGGAAGAGCCAGTAGTGATGGTGAACAGGAACCAAAATGTTGATCAATTACTTAGACAGGTTCGACACCAAAATCAAGCAGAGGAAAATAATCTTGCAGCCATGGTTGAAAGGATAATGACCAAAAATGGTGTGAATCTTGGCTTCACAAGGCCAAATTATACTTCGCCTATAGTGGATTATATTCTCCAAGCAGAATTACCCTCTAGGAAGAAGGTTCCAAAGTTCAGCAAGTTTTCAGGAGATACTACTGAATCTACCGTCGAACATGTGGCTAGATATTTGATTGAAGCAGGCGAAATTGTAGCTGACGAAAGCCTCAGAATCAAATACTTCCCAAGTTCCCTTACCAAGAATGCCTTCACATGGTTCACTACCTTGCCTCTAAATTCCATATACAATTGGACCCAGTTAGAGCATTTGTTTCATGAACAGTTCTACATGGGGCAAACTAAGATTAGTTTGAAAGAATTGGCTAGCATCAAACGCAAAGTTACTGAGCCAATTGATGATTACCTGAATAGGTTTTGACTTCTTAAAGCCAAGTGCTTTACACAAGTACCAGAACATGAGTTGGTTGAAATGGCTGCTGGGGGTCTTGATTATTCCATTAGGAAGAAATTAGATACCCAATATCTTAGAGATATGGCCCAGTTAGCTGATAGAGTCCGACAACTAGAAAGGCTAAAAGAGGAAAAGGCTAAATTCAGCAGGGGTAAAAAAGTAGCCTTTGTCGAATGTAATGAAGATGTGGAGAATTTGTATGATGAAACATCTTATTTCGACGGAAATGAGGTTGACGTTGCTGAGTTAAAGCAAGGTCCACCTTATGCCTGCGAATTATTAGCTCCTTCAAATGGAAAAAATCCTGTCGAATCTAACGACAAATTTCCTAAGAAAACATACACTTTTGACGTCACTAAATATGACGAAATTTTTTATTTGTTAATTAAAGATGGGCAAATGATAGTGCCTGCTAGTGCTAAGATGCCACCTTTAGAACAAAGAAAGAAAAGAGGTTTTTGTAAGTACCATAATTTTTTGGGTCATAAAACTTCTCAATGTTTTCTTTTCAGGGATTTGGTGCAAAATGATATTCAAGAAGGGAGGCTGAAGTTTGGTGACAAAGGCAAAGCTCAGATGAAAATTAACTCTGATCCATTGCAAGTTGCAGAGGCTAACTATACAGAGCCTCACGAGGTTCAGATGGTCGAGGCCACAGAAGGATTTGATCAGTCAGTCAACATGGTGGAAGTCACTGAGGACTTCGCCACCAATCCTGTGGTAACTAAAGGTTTTAATAAGGCTGCGAGTGGCTTGAATGCTGATGGTGCCAGTTTAATGTTGGTGACCAAAAAAACTGCTGACAAGTTTGTTGAGATGGATAACGCTGCCAAGATATTGGATATGGCAGTAAACGAATTGAAGATAAATGCCACTGAGGGCATTAACATGGTCGAATCGGTTGAAGAATCTGATGCTAGCTCAGGAAGTATCAGTACCAACGAGGCTATGGGCAGGAACGCCCCCAAAGTCCAAGTTGTTAAAGAGTTGGAAGATGACATGCTATTGGTATGAGAGATGATAGACATGGATGGTCGTTTGGTAGAAAACTGGATATGTATGGCTGCTGAACAATTCTTCAAGACATCTCCTGATGTTGAAAGAGTCAATGCTGAGGAAATGGTCGAAGCCGAAAAGACTGCTTGGCATAAGGCTTCCCAAAAAGCTGCAGGAGCAGCAGCAAGTGGTGGGTGTCTGGTGAAGACCACTGAAAGTCTTGAAGCTCATTTCTCCAAGATGCGCTTAAAGGATAAAATTGATGTCAATATAGTCGAAATTACAGATAAAAAAGTTGAACAAGTGAGTAAGGTAGATGAACAAGAAGAGCGCAACAAAATACCTTATCCTAAGCAAGAGGAGACAATTGTGGATTTTCTGCACCGTTGCCAGAAGAAAGGTTCTGGAGTAATGCTATGTCCTAGATGCAGCGCCATTTTTTATGAGAAAGCTGCCCACAAGTTAGAGGGTGTCAAAAAAGCTGGTGGAAGATGGGGGCAGAAGGTAAATAAAGGTCCCAGAAGTTTTGACCATAGACGACTTTCGACAAGGTTGAAAACCCAAGTACCAAGAGTTAGGCCAGGTACATTCAAACCAGCTGCGAATGTGCCAACAGGTAGTTGGATCAAGCCTATCGAAGGAAGAGGACAGAAGAAGAAGTGGGAGAAATTTGATGTGGAAAGAGGTTCTTCATTTGAGTATAGAAATAAGAACCATACCACCAACAAGTCAGCATACATTTCTCAGAATTACAAGGGTAAAAATCCCATGTCTAGATCACAATGGCGAAGAGAGCAACGTAGGCGAAAGGCTATCAGGGAGACTCAGGTACAAGGAGAGTCAAGCACCAATATTGATAATCAAGCTGGGACAATTGAGAAGATGCCCATAAGGGGAAAGCTGTTCAATGTTAAGCCAGAGAAGAAAGTTGAAGATGATGAGAATATGACTGATAATTTCGACAGTGAGTCAGCAGCTTCTCTAGATATTATTGTGAATGTTGTATCAGTAATGCCAAAAGAATTTGGTCAAGTTTCAGAGGTCGAAGACTTGGATCAAACGGCTGAATTAGAAATGTTGGCACACAAGCCTGTGTGTTATTACATCATGAATAATGGGTGCGTCGAAGAACATAATGCTTTTTTTGAACGCCCCACAGAGGCAATGAAGGGTTATCTGAAGCCTCTCTACATTACTGGCAAAGTAAAAAATGTTCCTGTTAACAAAATCTTGGTGGATTGTGGTGCAACTGTTAATTTAATGCCAAGATTTTTGCTGAGCAAGATTGGGAAGTTTGAGACTGATACCAAACCCTACAACATGGTTCTGTCGAACTACGAAGGAAAAGTTGGTTCCACTCTAGGAGTGATTCAAGTGGATCTTACTGTGGGAACCATTACCAGACCAACAGTGTTTATGGTCGCTGAGACGAAAGCTAACTACAATTAGGGGTGGAAGTAGGCCAGGCCGATAACAGGGGCCTACAGGCTAGCCTACATAGGCTCAGGCCATGCCAAGCTATTTTTTTAAATAGAAAAGGCCTAGGCTATTTTATAAGCCTATTTAATTAAAAAGGCTAGGCCTCAGACCATAAAGAAAGCCTTTTAAGCCTAACAGGCCGACCTATTTAAATAAATATGAATAACTTTTTTATTATTTTATGTTATGTTTTGTACTTTGAGTTAAAATACATAAATAAAAATTGGTTATTTTGGAGAACTTATGAAAATAAAATGAAAACACCTTATGAACAATGTTATAAGTTGTTTTCATAAGTTATCTTAAACAAATAGTCTCACAAAACTTATGCTAATAGGTATGTTAAAATAAGTCAATGCAAACAAACTTTTAGTTTCATTGATTTTTTAATCTGTTCGTTTATTTAAACATTATTTTAATTGTGTATTTACATATTTGTAAAATAATAGGCTTTTATGTAGGCTAACAGGCTAACCAGGCCTTAGAAAAGGTCAGGCTCAGGCCTAAAAATAAGCCTATGACAGGCTACAGGCCAGGCTTAGGCTTCAGTTTTTTAGGCAGACCAGGCTTAGGCTTGGCAAAGCCTAGCTCGGCCCAGCCTATTTCCACCCCTAACTACAATCTACTCTTGGGTAGGGAGTGGATTCATGGAATAGGTGTTGTACCTTCATCTATGCATTAAAGAATCACCATTTGGAGACCAGATGGGATAGTTGAAAATATTGAAGGTGATCAAGGGTACTTTAAGGTGCCTATTAATCATGTGGGTAGTAGACAGTTTGAGAAATATTTGGCGAACATTGCTCCATGTCCTCCAGCCGACTTTGGGTTTACACCTGACGAAGAAACGTTTTATTCATTGTATTTACACCCTGTCGAAGGTTTCAGATGGGACAGGGAAGTACCAGGAGGAAGGTTGCCATGCTTAGGCTCACCTCCAATAGAGCCCACAGGATGGGGAGATGAATTCAGTGATCATGACTGAGTTCGAAGATTTAAAAAGGATTTCGGCCTATGTGGCTGAAACAAAACTACAAGCGGCTTTGGAAGCTGCCAATGACTATATGGCTGGCGAAGCCATTTCTGAATTTTATCAAGAAAGTACTGGTAAGGACTTCGACCCAAAACCTCCAGCTAAGGTTGAAACTGGAGAGCAAAGCCAGAGGCTCGATGCCATCTATGAAGATGAGCCTTTGGGATTTGAGAAGGATCCATTGGCGAATAATATCAAAATGCTAGCACAAGATCCTTTAGAAGAAGTTGACCTCAGTGTGGGGACAACCAAAAGGCCTACCTACATCAGTGCCAACCTTGATCCCTAGTTGAAGGTTGAAGTGGTTCAGTTGTTGAAAGAGTTCAAGGACTGCTTCGCCTGGGATTATGATGAGATGCCTGGTTTAAGCAGGGAGTTGGTCGAACACAGGTTACCTATGACACCTGGAAAAAAACCAGTCAAGCAGAATCCAAGACGGTTTGCACCAGAGATATTGTCAAAGATCAAAGAGGAAGTCGAAAGACTGCTTCATTGCAAATTCATTCGCACGGCAAGGTATGTTGAGTGGTTGGCTAATATAGTACATGTTATTAAAAAGAATGGGTCTTTGAGAGTTTGCATTGATTTTAGAGATTTAAACTCTGTAACTCCTAAAGATGAATATTCAACGCCAGTAGCAGAAATGTTAATAGATTCTGCAGCAGGACATGAATATCTTAGTATGCTGGATGGATATTCTGGCTACAACCAAATATTCATTGCTGAGGAAGATGTTCATAAAACTGCTTTTAGATGCCCTGGAGCCTTAGGCACCTATGAATGGGTAGTGATGCCTTTTGGTCTCAAAAATGCTGGTGCCACTTATCAAAGGGCGATGAATTCAATCTTCCATGATTTTATAGACACATTCATGTAAATTTACATTGATGATATTATGATAAAATCTATTTCTGGGAAGAGTCACATTGACCATCTTCGACAGTCCTTTAAAAGGATGAGAAAATATGGTCTTAAAATGAATCCTCTCAAATGTGCTTTTTGTGTGCAGGCAGGGGATTTCCTAGGCTTTGTGGTCCACAAGAAAGGGATCGAAATAAATTAGAATAAAACCAAAGCCATAATGGAGGCAAAAGCACCATCAACTAAAAAGGAGTTGCAGTCGTTGCTGGGCAAGATCAACTTCTTAAGAAGGTTTATATCCAACCTGAGTGGCAAAACACAAGCCTTTTTGCCATTGCTTCGTTTCAACAAAGATGGTTTTGAGTGGGGGCAATTACAGTAGGAAGCCTTCGACAAAATCAAGGAGTACCTAAGCCACCCTCCAATTATTTCACCACCTTGTAGAAACAAGAGTATGAGATTGTATATAGCTGCATCAGATAAAACTCTAGGGAGCATGTTAGCTCAGGAGGATGAAAATGGAGTCGAAAGAGCCATTTATTACCTTAGTCGAGTTTTAAATGATGCAGAAACTAGGTATAGCATGATTGAAAAGTTATGTTTATGCTTGTATTTCTCTTGTACTAAATTGAAGCAATATATAAAGCCAGTTGATGTGTATGTTTCTTCTCACTTTGATGTTGTAAAACATATGTTATCTAAGCCTATTTTGCATAGTCGAATTGGCAAATGGGCATTAGCATTAACATAATTTTCTCTAACATATCAACCTTTAAAAGCTGTGAAAGGGCAAATAGTTGCAGACTTTATAGTTGACCACTCCATAAATGAAAATGATTTGAATTATGTTGAATTAAAATCCTGGAAGTTATACTTTGATGGGTCAAGTCATAAAAATGGAACAGGAGTGGGAATATACATTATTTCTCCTGAAAAAATTCCAACAAAATTCAAGTACAAGGTCGAAGGACCTTGCTCTAACAATGAGGCTGAATATGAAGCATTAATTGTTGGCCTTGAAATTTTGTTAGAATTAGGGGCACCTAGAGTCGAAATAATGGGAGACTCAGAATTGGTTATAAAACAAATCACAAAGGAATATAAATGTGTTAAAGAAAATCTCATTATGTACTTTGTGATAGCCAATAGATTATTAAAGAAATTTGAGGTAATGGCCATCCAACACATACCTAGAATAGAGAATCAAGTTGCTAATGACTTGGCTCAAATTGCCTCTGGATACAAAGTGTCGAAGGAAAATATTCAAGAAGTAATTGAAGCAAGAGGTAAAGTGGTGGGTGTTGGATTGTGCCCATCAGACTTAGAAACAACTAAGCTTGGATGCATAGATGGCGAAAATTATGAAATTTTTGCTATAGATAATTTGACAGATGAAGACTGGAGGAAACCTATAGTTGAATATTTGCAAAATCCAACGGCTTCGACAGAGCAAAAAATCAGGTATCAAGCTTTAAGCTATGTACTTTTGGGTAATGAATTGTTTAAAAAGACCCCTGAGGGAGTCTTATTGAAATGCCTTAGTGAAGCAGAGGCATATTTGGCTCTTTCGACAGTACATAGTGGGGCATGTGGAGCACACCAAGTTGGCCAGAAGATGAAATGGTTGTTGTTTCGACAAGGCATGTATTGGCCGACTATGCTGAAAGATTGCATAGAATTTGCTAAGGGTTACCAAGAATGTCAAATTCAAGCTGGCATACAGCATATCCCTGCAAGTGAATTACATTCCATAGTGAAACCATGGCCTTTCAGAGGATGGGCTTTGGATATAGTGGGAGAGATTCAACCAGCATCTTCAAAGAACCAAAGGTATATTTTGGTGGGAATTGATTATTTCACCAAGTGGATTGAAGCAATACCACTGGCGAATATAGGTCAAGAAGATGTTATTGAATTTGTCAAATTCATGCTGGCATATAGCATATCCCTGCAAGTGAATTACATTCCATAGTGAAACCATGGCCTTTCAGAGGATGGGCTTTGGATATAGTGGGAGAGATTCGACCAGCATCTTCAAAGAACCAAAGGTATATTTTGGTGGGAATTGATTATTTCACCAAGTGGATTGAAGCAATACCACTGGCGAATATAGGTCAAGAAGATGTTATTAAATTCATTCAAAATCACATTATTTATAGATTTGGTATTCCTGAAACAATCACTACGGATCAAGGATCAGTGTTTACTGGTCGAAAGATGCAGGAGTTTGCCAAAGAAATAGGTTTTAAGTTATTGACTTTTACACCTTATTATGCTCAGGCCAATAGGCAAGTCGAAGCTGCCAATAAGGTAGTGATTGGACTAATCAAGAAGCATGTGGGAAAGAAGACTAGAAATTGGCACAAGACGTTGGACCAAGTTCTTTGGGCATGTCGAACATCCCCTAAAGAGGCTACTAATACCACTCCGTTTCGACTTACTTTTGGTCATGATGCAGTATTGCCTGTTGAGATTTATTTGCAATCTGTAAGAGTTCAAAGACATCATGAGATTCCTTCTGAGGATTATTGGGAGATGATGATGAATGAACTAGTTGATTTGGATGAAGAAAGGCTTAGAGCCTTGGAATTGTTAAGAAGACAAAAGAAAAGGGTCTAAGAATCTTACAACAAAAAGGTTAACTCTAAATCTTTTGCATATGGGGATTTAGTTTGGAAAGTGATTTTGCCTATGGATCGAAAGGATAGAACACTAGGAAATGGTCTCCTAAGTGGGAGGGTCCATTCCAGGTTATACAAGTCTTCTCCAATGGAGCCTATGAAGTTGAAGAGTTGGACAAAGATAAAAGAGTCTTGAAAGTAAATGGCAAGTATTTGAAAAAATATAAGCCTATTTTGCAAGAGATTCGCATCAAAACTTAAGCTTTATTCAATAAAAAGAAAGCCAAAATAGGCCAAGTCATGCTAATATGGCATACAAAGCAAAGAAGAATCAACACAACAATTTTTTTTAATCAAGGAAAGGTTATTCATAATCTCTCCAATCTATGGATTTGAGGAAATCCATATAATCTACATCTGGTTCATCATCAAAGTCCTGGGTGTTGGAGCGTCCTTTCTTAGAGATCTTCATTTTAGTTTCTCTTTTCTTGGCTTAAGAGGTTGCTCCAATAGAGGCTTCAGGTTTCTTTGTTGCCTCCATCTTTTTTGTTTCCTCAACTGCCTTTGCCTTTCCAGCCATTTTCTTGGCTGATGATTTCTCTGAATTGTTCATGTTTGCTTCTATGCAAAACTTGGTCATGTGGAAGAGAATTTATAGAGGCGAAGTGTTGATTAGATTGGCCAGTCAAACGGTGGAAACACGTGAGTTATTCTTGGAAGTATGCCTGAAGGCTATGCTATAAATGTTACTCTAAAGCTAGAGGCTTATGCCTTGAAGTTTTAAAACTGAGAAAGTTTTGTTTTCCAAGATAAAAAGGCAGAATGTCTTAATTACAGAATTGACTTAAATATGAAGCAATAAATAAAATGCATCATAATATAATATGAGTCGAAAGCAGTTAATGGCGAAATACTAATGATTACTTAATCAGTGCCAAAGGCATAAAAACTGTCATTACATAAAGGCCTGAAAAGGCCAAGAAACAAATGATGGTTAAACAAACAAAGGTTTCGAAAGTATCAGAAGGGAAGCCTCGACGCCAACTGAGAAAAGGCTTCTATGTGATGTTTGAGGCGAGCATGGCACAAAGATTCATCAAGTTTGGCTGCTGCGAGCTCTTTTTCATATCTTTGGGCTGCCTCAATATGATCGATAGCATTCTTCGTTTCTTCAGCCATCTTAGTGTCGTCGAAATGTTGCAATTCACGGTTGTGTTTTTCAGCATTTTCAATTTTGGCTTGTAGCTCCATGATTTGTTGCTTCCAGGCTTCAATATCCTTCTGGTTGGAGGCTATCTCATCTTGTTTTTTCTTTTGATCAGCCTCCATACGTTCGACCTTTTCATATGACTCTTTTGTACCACACCAGACTGAACTCTCACGACCAGATGTTTCTTCTATGGTATTCCTGATAGATGGAAGCAACTTTATTTCTGCAGCTATTTGGTTCACCACAGCGGTTAACTCTATCAGAAAACCAGAAACGTCTGGATTAAGGGTGGAGAGCTCAAGCTTTTCAAGGGTGTCCTTCAGATAAGTGGTTGCAGTGGGGTCTGAGGCCAAAACTCTGTGAATGTCCCCCTGAAGAATTTTTTCTTTATGGCTTGGAGGATTGGTTTGGCGAAATCATCTGATGCTGGAATCGAAGAGCCAGAAGAAGAAGAACCATACTTCTGCCCGAGTATTAATTTGGAATACTCACGTGGGTTCGACCACTTGAGGGTTGTCAGTGAGTCTCCGGGATTTGGAACGTTAGCCAAAGGTTGCTGGACCACGGGCGAAGAAGTATGGTGAGGGGTATGATCTGGTTGGTCTTCTTCCTCTTCTTCTTCTTCTGATTCTTCTCCTTCATCCTTTTCTTCTCCAGTTTCGACTGCCACTCCTCCATCATTTTCTTCAGCAGTTGGTTGAAGGTTGGCCTGGTCAACAGCTGGTTCAGGATGTGGTTCATGTGTTTCTTTAGGGGCAGCTTGTCCAGGATTGTCATTTTGAGGTTGAGCCTCAGGACCACCTTCTTCTTCGATAACCAGTTGATCAGTATCCATGAAGTTAGCCAGGTCGAAAGGTGGTGGACTTGAAGCATCATCATCATCAGAGTTAGAGCCATCAGCCTGTGCATTCTATGTAGTATTTTGGGCAGGAGGGTTGGTGGGGTCTGCAGCTCGAGGATTAGGTTGATTAATTTCACTTAAACCAGAGCCAAGATCAGATGATGGATGGTAAGTTGGTTCACCTTGGCTGTTGAGGAGTATAGTGGTGAAACTTTCTGCAGCGTGTTGAGGGGTGGGATTGTTGATTATGTCGGTAGCAAAATTGCCCGAAGCTGGTTGAGGGTCAGGATTATTGATTATGTTTGCCTAAAGAACACAAGTGAAGAAAATGAGATTGAAAGAATTTGGGCGAAAGACGTCAGTATAATGAAAAAATGGTGCACATACCTGAGCTTGTACAGCAGCAGGACTTGAGTTACCACTTTCATGGTCGCCAGGAGGTGTTTGGGTAGCTACCATGGAAGGTTTTTTTCGACACCACTTGTTGTGGGTGCCTTTTCAAGTATTTTGGCCACCTTCGAAGAAGGTGGGCCAGTAGGTCCAGATGCCTTTATTGGTTTTCTTCTTTTCTTTGTAAGAACCTCCTCAGAAGATTCATCTGAGGCATCTGAAGATATAATAACAACTGGGGTATCCTTTTTACCTTTCTTGGAAGGTGTTGGAGGTTTTCTACCAGTCTGAAGAGGCAATGCAAATATAAGAAAGAAATTCATATAGTAAAAGCGTAAGCAGGGGATGTGAAATATACCTGTGTGCTCTCTGGTTCTTTGCCACTTTATGAGGTAGCAGCCCTAATTGAAGCAGTTTTCCTAGGCACAGCTGAAAGACAGTAAAAATTGTTACAAGTTAATGATTACGTGGTTAGTTATAAAGCCATGGATTAAGGGTTTCAAACCTTCATATATTTCAGATTCGACACGAACGTCCTGAATTCCTATATGAAGGTGTCCTTTAAAACTGTCTAACATATGCTTAGTCGGAACCACTGGTTGGGCCTTTGGCTGAGACTGCTGTCGAAGAAGTTTTAAATGCTCCCCACAGACAAACCAATCTGGAAATGGAGGGGCAAGCGCCACTCCAAAACCAGCATTAGGCAGTCGAGGGAACTTTGGAGGAAAAATTTTAAAAGCTACCTCATAACGTTTCTCACGAGGGACGTTGGGAGGAATTTTTAGTTGATCCAGCTTTTCTAGAAATTTTCTCTTTAGAGTGACAGCAGCCTCATGAATGGTTCTACTAAGATCATCTGGTCGATAGATAGCTTCAAAGTATTTTTGAAAAGCCTGTATTTCTTTGATGTGAGTAAACTTACTCTTTTTCATCTTGTCCTGCACATTGAGAAAAGCTTGGTCAAGTAATGAAGAAAATGTAGCCACATCAAGAAAGTGCTCACTATAGTGCTTCGACCACCATTGGTGGAATGATGAAGTGCATAGAAAAGAAGGCTAAAAAACACAGGAGAGAGGACTTTTCTTTTCTCATTCCGGCTGTCGAGTGTAATGGAGACATTTTCCTCGTTGAAGCAGGCAGTGTGAAGAATTACTTGGCCCTTTTTCTCATACAAGCATTGAGGAAAGCTCTGGGCCAGCCCAAACTGTCGAGAGACAAGGTTTGGTTGATAGGCAATCAGTGCTGATAAACCTCTCCCTAAGTTCAGCCTGTGGATAAAGAATCTGGGAATAAAAAAGGCTTCCCAGATAGCAACAGATTCTTGATCAAGAGTTTGGTGAGGATTTGGAAATGGCCTTTTAAACCACACAGGGTCGTATCTTCTTTGAGCAAAAGGTTCCATGCTAGGAGTGAACTCATAGCGCTTGGCAAACATCATAATATAACTGGTAAAGGACCTTTGAAGGGTTTCACCATCATCATTGGGAGTGAGTTTGGCTAGACGCTTCCCTTCGACACTCCTTTCCCTGATTTCAGCAGAGGCTTCATCAACTAGGCCTTTTCTGGGGAGGCTAGCCTCAAATGTAGCATTAAGCCACAATTGAAGTAGCCAAAGAGGCCCATTCAAGTGCATAGGACCTTGGGCCTCCATATTTCTAAGTCGAGAAGCCCGTTCACTGATAGACTCATAAAGGTTCGCCAGAATGAGTTCACTCAAGCAGGTTCCTCTGTTGTTGTGAAGTTGATTCGCCAGGGGCAGGTACTTCTTAGCCACCTGCAAAGATTTTGTACAGAAAATATATCTCGACAGCCAGACTGTGAGAAAAGTAATATGTTCTTCATCAGACACTTTGTCATCTTCTTGTTTAAAGTGGTGTTTGATGAAGAGAGTGTATGTAAGTTTAGAGCCTGAAATATTGATGGTGTCTTCAGCATCAACATCAGGGTTATAGGTAAGGCCATCTGGGCGAAGCCCTGTGATGGCAGCTACATCGAACAAGGTTGGGGTAACCCTTCCACATGGCAGATGGAAGGTATAATGGGTGCTGTCCCAAAAGTATAAGGACGCTGCCAACATGTTCAGACAGTATGGTATGCTGGTCTTCGACAGCATAAGAAGGTCATAAATCCCTATATTCTTCCAATGTTCAGCTTTGACCTTCTCCATCTTCGCCATCCATTGGTCGAATTCCTTCAAGGGATTGACAGCTCTCACCAGCCTGGTGCCATCAGTGAGATAGCCAACGTTGATTTTGGGCAGGGGGATTTCTTCAGGAGAGGTTTCGTCAGAAACGTTAATTTTGGAAAAGCTTTTTTGCCCTAATGGCCTTGTTTTCCGGTAAGAGGGGAGAAACTCACTTAGTTTCTCATTAAAAATGTCAACATCAGCTAGAGGACCAGACAGCGCATAAGGTTTGTCAGAAACGACTAAAGGAATCATTACTTGAGACTTATATATGGCTCGTGTTTCTTCAGTGGTGGGTTCCGGCATGCAACGGCGGTTATCCACTATTTGGGGGCCTGGGATATTAGCGAATGGAGGAATGGCTTGTTTAAATTGAGTAGCCTTGTCTCTTTGAGTTTTCTTTGGTTGAGGATTGGTTTGGGAAGACGCCATTATTGAAGAAGACGAAAAGATGGTGTTTTCTGGGTTTTGCGTAAGAGAAACTGAAGAGAAGAAGATGTTCGCTTGAGAATATAAGAGTGTGAAAAGTTCACAAAGTGGTGGAAATGGGTATTTATAGACGTTTGAAAATCCCAAGAGCCTTGGATCTACCGTTGAAGTTGAGGAGTTAGTGGGACGCGTGTTCTTTTCCTGGAGACGTGATGAATGGTAGCAGTTATGAACAGACTGCAAACATCTGTTTTCAAGAAAAGTGTTATGATGAATACGACTGAAGTGACGTTTATGGATTTGTCATGATGGTATGACGTCATAAGCGTGGGTCAAAGAAACTGAATAATTTAGCCACTAAGTAATTAGTGGGATATTCAGTTGAGGCCATGCAAACAAGCATCGAAATGGTTATTATATCAAGAAATGACCTTCCTACCAATTCTGGCGAAAGGACATTCCTCGGGGGCAATTTGTTAACCCTCATTTTCGACGCTAGAAAAATCAAAGCTATTGTTAAGTTAAAAAAAAATTATTTTTAACATAAGAAAGGTTTTCGACCCAGTGTTGATATAGCCTGAGGCGAAGCAAGGTTTTAGGAACCTCAAAAAATGGCTAAGTGTTGGGAAAGGTTTCGACCATGGGAATATTGAAACGCGCGCTGCAGTTGTTATACTAAGGCTGGAGGGAATTTCCAATGTTTGAAATTCAAATAGGATCAGTTGTGAACGTGGGAACAGTTGAGGCCAAGGAGAAGGCGCCAAAGGGGCACGTTTGAAGCAATAACTACCACTTAGTAGCTATTTCTTAGCACTATAAATAGGAGTTAGTTCTATGTAATAAGGGTGTTCATATTTTTGTACAAGTTACTCAAAGAAACTCAAAGTACCCGCGTGTAGAGAAACGAGTTCGTGAGATTGTACGTAACATAACACCACCCTTTATTTCTTCATTAATGCAATTTATCTTCATCATGTTTAAGCTTCAAGCATTTACTTTCCATGTCTTTACGTTTTCCTGAATTTTACTTTTCATGTCAAATTTACTTACAGTCTTGTTTTTAAAATTTCATTTAAACTTCCTGCATTTACTTTCGACTGCACCTTTATATTCAAGCATTTACCTTTAAAGTCTTTATTTTCAAGAACGTGGAGTTCATCTTTATTTCTTGTCTTTTATCTTCAAAGTCTTTTATTTTTAAAGTCATTTATCTTTCCGCATTTACTTTCGACTGCACTTTTATCAATTCCAGTCTTTATTTTCAAGAACGTGGAGTTCATTGCATTTTATCTTCAAAAGCTTTTACATCATTGCATTTACTTTTAAAGTCATTTATTTCCTCGTCATTTACTTTCGACAGTCATTTATTTTTCTGCATCTTTTACATTCAAGAACGTGGAGTTCAAGCACTTTTACATTTTTGTCATTTATCTTCGACAGTAATTTACCTTCCTGCATTTTTATCAATTCAAGTCTTTATCTTCGAGCCTTATTTTCAAAGCTTTTTACTTCTTGTCTGTTACTTTCGACGCCTTTAAATTCTGCATTCTTTATTTACAATCTTTTAACTTCCAAGCTTTTACTTTACTGCAAGTAGTCGAACGTGGAGTTCACTTAGGTTTCTTTTTTCAGCATTGTCGAACGTGGAGTTCAGTTTACATTTACTTTATTTCAAGTTATATTCACTCTCTCTTAAAATTTAGCACATGTCCTAGGATTTGTGTGGTCGATCCTGCAAGTTAGTCAGTTTTATTTAAAATTGATAGACCAGAGGTTGTTTACTAAAATTCACAGTAAACACATAGCTGCGCTGGAGAATGAGAAGAAAGAACTTCTAAGTAATATTTATCATCTGCAAGATGAGGTGACCTTCTTGAAATCTAAGCTTAATAACATGACAGACTCATTAAGAAGAATGGAAAACGGATATGATGTGGTAAAAGATTATGGAAATGCAAGAGGTGATTATCCATCTGATGATCAATAAAATAATAAGTCTGTAGAAAAGTTCATTCCTTCTGAAAAGAAGAAAATGGTCACCATGTCCAACCACATGTTACGGCATCCTGGAAGACATGATGTGTCTTTAAAAAAATCTAAATCATCTACTTGGAGGTGTCATTATTGTGGTGAGTATGGTCACATTAAGCCTTTCTATTATAAGCTATATGGAGTGCAGCAATCTTCAGCTCGTTCCAAAGCTAATCAAGTGGGTAAGTGTTGAAATACAAATATAGTAGGGTTTTTGTTATCGTTCCACAGATATTGTTTAGAGATATCACCGCCGTTCTACAATTGAAGTCATTTTAAACTTAAAGTAACAAAGGGTTTTGGTTGTTGATAACGGGTCTTTTGCATAAACGGTAAAAGTAATCGGATTTGAAAGATTTATAAAACACATGCCAAGATTAGGGTTCGACTAACCATTTTGCACGTATAGAATCGATAAAGCAAATGAACTCGTTTAGACGATAAATATAATCACATATCCTCTCAATATGTTTATCTCTAACACATATTGTGAGTTTTATCATTTTGATCCTTTGATGATCTCTCACTCAAACTATCAAAAATGATAACATTCAAGTTCAATATTTATGAACATCAACTCTCATAACTATCTCTAGCCTATGTTCATTGATGGATGAAAAACCTAGATAAAGTGTAAGAACACATTTCTCAATCATGAAGACATGAACCAACACAAAGAATAAACCATAGAAACAAAGTTTTTCACCATATATTCATCATCCATAAGTTCATAAGCTTAAATCAATACCTATACATACAAAAGAAAGGATTGTCTACCTTCTAATCTTGACACAAAAGGAGATTAGCTATCCATTGACATGGTAGCTTCACAAACAAGAAAATGGAGAAGAGGAACAAGCATCAACGACGATCTCTCGACTATTGATGCTCCGATTCTTTGAAAATAAGATGCTACAGTGTTTATAGGGTTTTTGCTCTAAGAAAATAACAAGGATCCACAAAAAATGCTGATCAAATCTATTTATAGAGGGGCTGAGATGCGCAGAGCGCGCTAAACCCGCATCAGCGCGCTAAGCGCGCTGTCATTTATTGCTAAACTGCCTAAAATCCCGCTTAGCAGTCTCCAGACCGCGCTAAGCGGGCAACCTACTGGAATTAGCTCCTTCCTTGGGCTAGTAGCACGCTAAGCGCGCTTATAGCATGCTTCAAAAATTCAATTTCTTCAAAAATGCTCCTTAAGAGCCTTCCACGCTCCAAGCTTCCCATTGCAATGTTAAAACCTACAATTATAAACACAAAAGTTAAATAACTAAGTCTAATAATGCATTTAAACTATACTACGATTATTTACCGGAAACAAAGGGAAAAAGCATCAATTAACAAATAAAGATCTCAAAAGGTGCCAAAAACTAAACTATATATTAACACATTCTAGCACCTAACAACTCTCCCCAACTTGCTTTTTTGTTTGTCCTCAAACAAAGGTAAGATAGAATAGAAACAAGAAGAATATCGGATAAGACAACACAGTAAAAAATCGATGGTTCAAACTAAATTGATGCGCTCGCAAGTAATGCTCAGCTCCAACACAGAGTCAAAACATGGCTATGAACTAACTTCTAAACAGAAATAACAAGCAACTCATCACAAGCAATCAAATGTTCAAACGGGAATCATCTACTTTACTCAAATGAGTCATGCTCAATATTTACAAGGGACAAAACACTCTCATAGTAATTGTGCCAGCATCCAGAACCATTCATGCATTCATCTACTCAATTCAACAAGGAAATCAAGGAAACAAAGATCTCTTTAGGACTTCAAAATGTTGTAACTAGGCAAGGGTTAACAAGAAATGGATATTTATAAAAGGCTAATGAATCAAAGTGGCTATAAAAAATTTTTCAAAAATGAAGAACATGCAGACTTAGTCAAACCTCAAATCATTTCAATCTTTTCCTTTCTTTTTCTTCTCTTTTCTTTCATGGTGCCCTCCCTCATTTGAATCAAATGCTTCTTTTATTTTTCTTTTCAAGCAACTCACTTTTGAGTGCAAATCATAGCAAATAATACTTTTCATTTTTCTTTCTTTTTCACAAGAGGCACCATTTCACCAAATCATTTCTTTTTCACACAACAAACACTCTTCCCAACTTTAAACCACACTTTAATTTAATGACAATGTTCTTCAAAAGCATGTTCAAACAAAGGGTTAAGTGTATACAAAAACAAACTAGAATGAATCACAATGATTTTCTTTTAACAACAACAACCACAAATGAGTGGGTTTCCCGGCATTTTGCCGAATTTCGTTTTATGATTCATTCTATTTGTGTGAAGGCTCAAAATTGGTTAGCAAATGCTCACACTTCTCACCGGGTAAAGTAAAGCCTAAAAGAATTGGTGGTTTTTCTCAATGTCAAACAATGTCTAGATCACTTCTATGTTTCCAAGATTTACCAATGAATACAAGATTAAGCATGAATCGCACGAGCTAAACAACAACTACACGACTACTCTCTTTTGTGAACAATGATGGGCACTCACTTTTGTGGTTTCGTCCTAAATGATTCCCATATGAACATACATGCGAAATGAAACAAAGCTTGAAATTTGTGTAAATCAAAAAGTTCATACACATACTAACATTCTACAAAGCAAAAACAGAGTACCTTTTTCGTGCAACAATCCAGATTTTTATCATCACAATCAATGATTGGTGTAGCATATCACTTTTGAACAAAGAAATCAAAACTTGCTTCAATCAATCAATTACCTTAAATCAAGAACAAACACAAAAATTTGTACCAAAAAGCATGAACATAAAACCTATCCGCCCGGATGGAAACTTCAATAATAAAAAGAAAGTTTTAACAACTAAAAACGTATCCAAAACAAAAGTCAAATACTAAACATAATAAAAAAACAAGGGTAAAATGATCAAACCCATCAGTAGGAACTCGAACTAGACACTCCATCATCATCCTCATCACGGTCATCTCCGACATCCTCACCAACATCACCACCATCATGCACAGCCCCCCCCTCGAGAAACCTAGCCTGGCCTCAGGCCACCTAGCATACGCCATCAGGTCCTCTCTAGACCTCAATGGATGATCAATGTGAGGCTCCCGCCAATTTGTTGAAATACAAATAGAGTAGGGTTTTTGTTATCGTTCCACAGAGATTGTTTAGAGATATCACCGCCGTTCTACAGTTGAAATCGTTTTAAACTTAAAGTAACAAAGGGTTTTGGTTATTGATAACGAATCTTTTGCATAAATGGTAAAAGTAATCGGATTTGAAAGATTTATAAAACACATGCCAAGATTAGGGTTCGACTAACCATTTTGCACGTATAGAATCGATAAAGCAAATGAACTCGTTTAAACGATAAATATAATCACATATCCTCTCAATATGTTTATCTCTAACATTTATTGTGAGTTTTATCATTTTGATCCTTTGATGATCTCTCACTCAAACTATCAAAATGATAACATTCAAGTTCAATATTTATGAACATCAACTCTCATAACTATCTCTAGCCTATGTTCATTAATGGATGAAAAACCTAGATAAAGTGTAAGAACACATATCTCAATCATGAAGACATGAACCAACACAAAGAATAAACCATAGAAACAAAGTTTTTCACCATATATTCATCATCCATAAGTTCATAAGCTTAAATCAATACCTATACATACAAAAGAAAGGATTGTCTACCTTCTAATCTTGACACAAAATGAGATTGGCTATCCATTGACATGGTAGCTTCACAAACAAGAAAATGGAGAAGAGGAACAAGCATCAACGACGACCTCTCGACTATTGATGCTCCGATTCTTCGAAAATAAGATGCTACAGTGTTTATAGGGTTTTTGCTCTAAGAAAATAATAAGGATCCACAAAAAATGTTGATCAAATCTATTTATAGAGGGGCTGAGATACGCAGAGCGCGCTAAGCCCGCATCAGCGCGCTAAGCGCGCTGTCATTTATTGCTAAACCGTCTAAAATCCCGCTTAGCGGGCTCCAGACCGCGCTAAGCGGGCAACCTACTGGAATTAGCTCCTTCCTTGGGCTAGCCTTCCATGCTCCAAGCTTCCCATTGCAATGTTAAAACCTACAATTATAAACACAAAAGTTAAATAACTAAGTCTAATAATGCATTTAAACTATACTACGATTATTTACCGGAAACAAAGGGAAAAAACATCAATTAACAAATAAAGATCTCAAAAGGTGCCAAAAACTAAACTATATATTAACACATTCTAGCACCTAACAGTAAGAAGAGAAGGACTATCAACAGGGATGTGAATCTTATGGCTCACACCTCCTTGAAGGCTTCAACTAGAGAAGACTGGTACTTTGACAGTGGATACTCTAGACACATGTCAGGGATTCAGAGGTTGTTGGTGGATATTAGGTCTCATCCCTCAAGTTCTGTCAGATTTGGTGATGGATTTAAAGGAGAAATTAAAGGAGTGGGAATATTGGTGTGTGCAGGTTCTCCTAATTTAGAAGATGTTCTTCTTGTGAAAGGATTAACTACAAATCTTATTAGCATTAGTCAGCTATGTGATCAAGGTATGTTGGTCAATTTTTCAAAGTCAGAATGTTTAGTCAAGGATGAGAAAGATGTTATTCTAATGAGGGGTATAAGGTCTAAAGACAACTGCTATCTATGGGAACCTCAAATAACGGCTTATTCTTCCACGTGTTCTATAACCAATGAGGATGAAGTGCAGTTATGGCACCAGATTCTTGGACATCTCCATCCCAAAAGAATGAAGGAAATAATGTTTGAAGGGGCCATTAGAGGAATGCTAGAACTTAAGATTAAAGAAGGGAAAATTTGTGGTGAGTGTGAGATTAGAAAGTAGGTCATGATGTCTCACACAATGTTGCAACATCAGACTACCTCCAGAGTGTTGGAACTGCTCCATATGGATTTAATGGGACCAATGCAGATAGAAAGCTTGGGTGGAAAGAGGTGCGTCTATGTGATTATAGATGATTTTTCTGGGTTCACGTGGATGAAGTTTATTAGAGAAAGAT
The DNA here is from genome assembly GCA_022829125.1 of Lathyrus tuberosus. NCBI lineage: Eukaryota > Viridiplantae > Streptophyta > Magnoliopsida > Fabales > Fabaceae > Lathyrus > Lathyrus tuberosus. Next base: position 2,248,509 of record JALAZF010000118.1, on the reverse strand, counting down.
CAGACTTGTTTGAAGTCTTCAAAGATATGTGTAAAAGTATTTAAAAGAAGAAGAATAGTGTGACTGTACAGATTAGAAGTGACCTTGACAAGAAGTTTGAGAATGCAGAATTCTCAGAGTTTTGTGATTTTGAAAATATCAGTCATGAATTTTCCTCTCAGCTAGATTGAATTGTTGAACAGAAGACCAGAGTTATACAAGAATCAGCTAGATTTATGCTTCATGTTAAGTAATTACCATTGAAATTTTGGGATGAAGCTATGAATATTGCATGCTACATCCATAACAGGGTCACATTGAGAGGAGGTACTTCAACCACTGTCTATGGGCTATGGAAAGGAAGGAAACCTACAGTCAAACACTTGCATATGTGTTGGAAGCAAATGCTTTATTGTTGATTGACAAAGATCAAAATGGCAAGATAACTCCTATAAGTGATGAAGGGATATTTTTGGGCTACTCTTCAAGCAACAGAGCTTATAGAGTTTTTAACTCCATAATTAAAATGATTGTGGAATCTATCAGTGTGGTAATAGATGATTCAATTACTGAGCAAAGGATAGATGTTGAGAACAATGTTGGAACATCCTCTGTGTATACTAGAGTATGAGAAAGCTGCAATCTTTCTAGCATTATGTCAGATGACCATCAAGTAACTTCATGTCTCTCTATTAGAATTCAGGTAGAGCTATCCAAGGAACTCATTGCAAGACACCTTTCTGAAGACAAAATCACTGAATTACAAAGCCAATATCAGACTCTTGTCTTGTCTTTAAGTTGGAACCAAGGATGGGTCCTATCATTCAAGAAAAGAAGATCTTGAATTACATCATTGGAACAAGTTTCTATGGTGTGTTCTACCCTCACAACACTGAATTCTTGATGAAAGAATTTTACAATGCTGATGGATGTGTTTCTGGGAATACTGTTGAAACTGAATATGGTAAGACAAGAAGGGGTTGTTCTCAACTAGCGTGGATGAACCAGATGTTGAAGGAATATAATGTCAAGTAGAATGTTATGACATTAGATTGTGAAGATCTTAATGTTATTAGATATGTTATTCAACATGGCTGGAACAAGAACCCTGGCAGGTATAATCAACTAGTCAGGAATCTTGATGAAGGAAAGGTGATTATTTTGAAGCGTGTGGACTCTAAGGATCAGCTGACTGATATGTGTACTAAAGCCTTATATACAAATCAATTTGAGGACATAAGTAGTGGGCTAGGTACTTGCCCTATGAAGGATTTATAGCAGTTACATGTATGGAGGAAGGCAACAACTACTGTATCTTTCCTATATTCTCTGAGGCATAGTAAGCCTAAGAAGGTTGTCATTATTAAGGGATGGAACAAAAGATCTCTGCTAGATAGAAGGGTTGTTTTGAAGAAGACAGGTTTTAAGGCCGTGGCAGGGGAGTTCAATGTCAACACTCCTAAGACTTGTGACAACAACAAGAAGTGCAGAAGGATCTTTGACAGGGGAAAGAGGTGGCATAGCACCTGAAGTTGATCAAGACTGTGTGTTTCCACCATGTGATGTGTGTTTCCATTTCCTTGTGTATGCTTGAACACACAGTGTCTGGACATTGTCTCTCTTTGTGCTATACAATTCAGGGGGAGTTCTGCTACTGGTCTGGTGATGTCAGACAAGATGTCTTAACAAAGTTTTTTTTGATGTATAGAGTTGATGGTTGTTTCTTTCCTCTGTGTTTGCTTTTGATAGTTCTTCATTAAGAAACTACTTTGTCGCTTGGATCATTAACTTTGTACCTTGTGATGAGGAAGGTGTTGCTTTCAGAGTATCATGTCAATCATGATGGCATTTCATTGTACTTTGACTCGCTGGTCACAATCAGGACCTTCAAGGATTTCCATTATGTGCAGCTGGACAAGGTCATTATGTCCAGGAGAAGGTATCCTCTGCAGTAGGTTGTAGTCATTAGGGGGAGTGTGGCTGAGGTGGCTGAGGTGGCTGGGGCTGCTATGTATGGGAACTGGAATTGTTCAAGTTTGTTTTTGACTTGGTTTCCACCTTTAAGGGGAAACTGATTATGTGTGACAGGGGGAGCTGTGCACCTGTCTGTTGTGTAGCTGCTTTCATACAGCTTGTATAAAGCGTGCATGTTCTCATGCAACCGGTTTTGTTATACCTCTAGTGAAGTTATAATGTCAGACAAGATGTCTTGACATTTCTCTGTCAGGTTGGTTTTGTTATTTGGTTGTGAAATGTCTCACGTAATGTCGTGACATTGTGCTCAGTTTGTAAGTTGATAACTGATGAATATTTTAGGCAAGGAATTTAGTGGGAAGTTGCATGTTTGGATCTCTTTTTGTGTCTTTGGATGGTTCATAAGAGTATACAATGTCCATCCAGATGTCAGAACATTGTACCAAGCTGTTTCAGTTAAGATTGCCTAGAGTACTTGTGTGGTCAACATGCCAAGGATGATGTATCTAGTCATCAGTGCTTTAATAGTAGGCCTGAAAAACATGTTTTTTTTGTGTGCATGCATGTTCATGGATAACGTGTTTCTATGACATGGAAATTGTCATGGTCCAAGCTTGGGAAAAGAGACCTAGAATTAAAAGATTTATTTCCCACATGTGGACGGTGGTTCATTTTCAAGGCTGAGTTAACTTCTTCCAATATCCCTCTCCTTGACTTGTCAGGCATTACAAACAAGGAATTTGTGCTATATAAAGTCTGAAGCCTGATTTCTCTCACATCCCATCACGTTGTACTTCAAACATGAGCCAATCCTCCAAAATTTCTGATAATAAGAAGGTTCACTTGAAGGAAACTATGAACAAAAAGAAGGATCAATCACATGCTGTGACATTTGCAGGATCATCAATCGGAGCTGTCCTGACAGGGAAAACATCTGTGACAAAGGTTACATCCCTAAAGAAAATTCGTCCTAAGGATCATGCTTCTGATGTGGATGGTGATGAAGACTGGATTCAATTTGTTAACTCAGGAGGATGGAGGGAATAGTTAGCTCAAAAGGAGAACGTGTTTTTGTTTGTTTTTGTATTAAGGTCCTATTATCAATTGTTTACATTTGGGGTCTTAGGTTGCTTTTCTTATTTCTTTTGGTGTTTTTTTTAAGTGTTGATTCCCTTGCTATAGGTATGTTTCTTTTCTTGTAGAGTCAGTTTTGTTTACTTGTTATTTGTTAAAATTTAGCTCAAACAGGGGGAGAAAAGTAAAGTCTATAAAGATGGTATTGTTGGTTTTTGGTTTTTGAGCTTGTGTCCTATCAGATGTTCTGTCATTCTGGACGTGTCTTGGGATCTTATGACTTGTGTCTTGTGCTATTCATATGTTGCTTCTCCCATATGTGTTTCTAATGTGTATAGTTTCTGCCATATGAGTTTCTAATGTCTTGAACTCGTTTAGTTTAAGTTTGTGTCCAGGTTGGTTTTCTTTTGCTTCGGAAAAGTTTCTTCCGTTCTGAGAGGGAGATTTATTCCTCGGTGACAAGGATCGGTTATGTGATCTAGGGGGAGTATCTTGGATATTCCTGAAGATGCATGTTATCTTATTTCTCATGTACACATTCTCCAGGTTTATTGCGCAAAAGGTGTTTTAGCCAAAATTTGCCAAAGGGGAAGATTAGGGGTGGAAGTAGGCCATACCGATAACAGGGGCCTACAGGCTAGCCTACATAGGCTCAGGCCATGCCAAGCTATTTTTTTAAATAGAAAAGGCCTAGGCTATTTTATAAGCCTATTTAATTAAAAAGGCTAGGCCTCAGACCATAAAGAAAGCCTTTTAAGCCTAGCAGACCGACCTATTTAAATAAATATGAATAACTTTTTTATTATTTTATGTTATGTTTTGTACTTTGAGTTAAAATACATAAATAAAAATTGGTTATTTTGGAGAACTTATGAAAATAAAATGAAAACACCTTATGAACAATGTTATAAGTTGTTTTCATAAGTTATCTTAAACAAATAGTCTCACAAAACTTATGCTAATAGGTATGTTAAAATAAGTCAATGCAAACAAACTTTTAGTTTCATTGATTTTTTAATCTGTTCGTTTATTTAAACATTATTTTAATTGTGTATTTACATGTTTGTAAAATAATAGGCTTTTATGTAGGCTAACAGGCTAACCAGACCTTAGAAAAGGCCAGGCTCAGACCTAAAAATAAGCCTATGACAGGCTACAGGCCAGGCTTAGGCTTCAGTTTTTTAGGCAGACCAGGCTTAGGCTTGGCAAAGCCTAGCTCGGCCCAGCCTATTTCCACCCCTAGGGGAGATTGAAGGTTCCGTGGTTTAAGGATTGGCAACAATTTTGCTAAAACATGGTTCACTACAGGATGTCGTGTGTGATGTTGTAACATGCTGATCAGCTCACCTTGAGAGCAGATGTCCTAACAGATGTTGTAACATGTTATACCAGAACATCTGTTCTGGCTGGTTTAAATCTTGAGAGATTTGTTTTAATTTTGTGATATTTCTTTTGGATATATCTCAGTAATTTTCGCAGGTCAAGAAGATGTTATTAGGAACAAGTTTTTGTACCTCCAGCTGTACACAAATTGCTAAATTTGTATGATGAGACGTTTTAGGAAACTTTGAAGATTTGTTCCTGTTATTATGGAGAAGATTCTGCAAGTGGTTTAAAACTGACAAAGTGGAATTGATTAAAGAGTCCAAGCCCATACTGCACGAGTCTATATAAAGAGACTTACTAAACCTAAAAAAAAAAGAAGAATTGTTGTTGAAGAAATCGTGTGTGCAAATAGGGATTTAGGGTTTGAGTTTTCTTTTAGTGTGTTGTTGTATTGTGTGTCACTCATGTGTCTTCTGATACATTGAGGTAGACTATTTGTGAGCCATTCATTCATCCCCTAGATGCTTGAACTGGACTGATGTTATTGAGTTGTAAGTGTCCACTCTAAGCTTTTAAGCAAGAGTATATTGTCCTTGATTGACACTTTTATGCAAGATCAAGTATTGTCTTTGAAGTGTGTCTTCTTTTGATGTATGTTATGTCTATCACTGTTGTTTGTGACTGGTAGGAAGTGAGAGGGGATTTTCATACCTAGGTGAGTCTTAGGTAGAAATTGCACTGGGAAGGTATTAAGCGAGAAGTTGTAAATTGGGATTGTTTAGCTTTGAATTGATACTACTAATAGTGGATTTCCTTCTTTGCTTGGTAGCCCCCAGACGTAGGTGTTGTTGTACACCGAACTGGGTTAACAACTCATCGTGTTATGTTATTTTCTGTACCTTTAACTTTGTTTTATTTTATCCTTGAGTTTTAAAAAGATATCAGTGTCTCGACATCTCTTAGGACATCTGATATCTGCATACCAGAATTTCACTTCATAACGAAATAAATGATATCCAGAAGTCCTTAGATTCAAAATGCGAGTTTCGAAAATCCTCGAAACGAAACAAATGATATTCGAAAGTCTTCGGATGCAAAGTGTGGTTTTGGAAATCCTCATAATGAAACAAATAAGATCCAGAAGTCCTCGAATTCAAAGGGTGAGTTTCGAAAATCTTCGGAACGAAACAAATGAGATCGGAAGTCCTCGGATTCAAAGGACGAGTTCCGAAAATCATCAGAATCAAAGGGTGAGTTTAGGAAATCCTCAGAACAAAACATATGATATCCGGAAGTCCTAGGATTCAAAAAGTGAGTTTCGAAAATCCTCGGTACGAAAAAATAAGATCCGGAACTCTGATTCAAAAAGAGAGTTCAGAAAATCCTCGGAATGAAGCAAATGAGATCCAGAAGTCCTCGGATGCTAAGGATAAGTTCCATAAATCCTCTGAACGAAATAAATGAGATACGAAAGTCCCTACATTCAAAGGGCAAGTTCCATAAAACCTAGAAATAAAACAACTGAGATCAGGAAGTCCTCAGATTCAAAAGGTGAGTTACGGAAATTCTCGGAACAAAATAAATGAAATTCAAAAGTCCTTGGATTAAAAGAGAGAGTTCTGGAATTATTTACAAAGGACCTAAATGTTTTCCTTCAAATGAAAATGAAATGGAATAAAAAGAGTCTTGGTGAGTTGCTTTTATTGTGGAATGGAAGTTACAAGGGAGACTTACAAGGGATTAGCTGATGAATTTTATGAAGAAGTTCCACTGGAGAAGATTTCCAAGAGAAAATCACTGGGGAGAACATTCCTTAGGGACGCTTCAAAAACAAAGGGTTCCAGAAGTCCTCAGAACGAAACAAATGAGATCTAGAAGTCCTCGGATTAATGGATGAGTTAAGGAAAACCTCATATTCAAAGAGTGAGTTCCAAAAATCCTTGGAATGAAACAAATGAGATCCAGAAGTTATGGAAATCCTCATAATGAAATAAAATGAGATCCGAAAGTCCTCAGATTGAAGGGGTGAGTTCCATAAATCCTTGGAACGAAATAAATGAGATCCGAAAGTCCTCAAATTCAAAGGGTGAGTTATGAAAATCCTCTAAATGAAACAAATGAGATTTGGAAGTCCTCGGATTGAAGGGGTGAGTTTCCGAACTCTTCGAAATGAAATAAATGAGATCCTGAAGTTCTCAAATTCAAAGAGTGAATTTCAGAAATCGTTTGAATGAAACGAATGAGATTCGAAGGTCTTCGAATGCAAAGGGTGAGTTGAGGAAATCCTCGAAATGAAACAAATGAGATATGGAATTCCCCGAATTCATAGGTGAGTTCCAAAAATCCTCGAAAAAAAAAAAAAGAGATCCAGGAGTCATCGAATTCAAAGGGCGAGTTTCAGAAATCTTTAGAACGAAATAAATGAGATTTAGAAGTCATCAGATGCAAATGGAAAATTCTGGAAATCCTCGAAACAAAACAACAGAGATTCGGAAATCCTTGAAATCAAAGGGTGAGTTCCGAAAATCCTCAGAATGAAACAAATGAGATCCGGAAGTCCTCGGATTGAAGGGGTCAGTTCCGAAAATCCTTGGAACGAAAAAAATAAGATATGGAATTCCTAAGAAATAAAGGGTGAGTTTTGGAATTCCTTAGAATGAAACAAATGAGATCCGGAAGTCCTCAGATTCAAAGGGGGTGTTCTGGAAATCCTCGAAATGAAACAAATAAGATATGGAAATCTTTGTAAATGGTGAGATTTGGAAATCCTCAGAATGAAACAAATGAGATCCGGAAGTCCTCGGATTCAAATGGGGCGTTCTGGAAATTCTCAGAACGAAACAAATGAGATTCAGAACTCCTCGGATTCAAATGGTGAGTTCTTAAACTCCTCAAAACTAAATAAATGAGATCTGAAACTCCTCGTATTCAAAGGGTGAGTTTTGAAAATCCTCGGAACGAAAAACTTGAGATAAAAAAGTCCTTGATTTCAAAAGGAGAGTTTCGAAAATCCTCGGAATCAAAGGGTGAGTTCCAGAAATCCATGGAACAAAACAAATGAGATTCAGAAGTCCTTGGATTGAAGGGTTTAGTTCCAAAAATCCTCAGAACGAAACAAATGAGATCCGAAAGCCCCAGATTCAAAAAAGTGAGTTCCGAAAATCCTCAGAACAAAACAAATGAGATCCAGAAGTCATCGGATTCAAAGGGTGAGTTTCGAAAATCCTCAAAACAAAACAACTAAGATCCGATGTCCTGGAATTCACAGGGTGAGTTCTAGAATTCTTTGGAATGACACAAATGGTATTTGAAAATTCATCAGATTCAAAGGATGGATCCCAAGAATCCTCAAAATCAAATGGTGAGTTATGGAAATCCTTGGAACGAAAAATATGATATCGGGAAGTCCTCAAATTCAAAGGGTATGTTTTGGAAATCCTCATAACGAAATAAATGATATCAGGAAGTCCTCATATTCAAAGCGCGAGTTCCATAAATACTTTGAAAGAAATAAATGAGATCCGGAAGTCCTCGGATGCAATGCATGAGTTCTGGAAATCCTTGTATATATGGGAGTCCTCGGATTCAAAGGGTGAGTTCCGAAAAATCTTCAGAACAAAACAAATGAGATTCGAAAGTCCTCAGATTTAAAAAATGTGTTCTGGAAATCCTAGGAATTAAAGGGCGAGTTCAAGAAATCCTCGGAACGAAACAAATGATATCCGAAAGTCCTCAGATTCAAAGAGTAAGTTCCGAAAATCCCCAGAACAAAACAAATAAGATCCAAAAGTACCTAGATTCAAAATGAGAGTTCTGAAAATCCTCGCAATGAAACAAATGAGATTTAGAAGTCCTCGGATGTAAAGGGTGAGTTTCGGTAATCCTATGAACGAAAAAATGAGATCCAGAAGTCCATGGATTCAAAGTTCATGTTCCGAAAATCCTAGGAACAAAACAAGTGAGATTCAGAAGTCCTCGGATTCAAAGGCTGAGTTATGAAAATTGTAGGAACGAAACAAATGAGATCCAAAAGTCCTCGGATTCAAAGGGTGAGTTTTGTAAATCTTCGAAATGAAACAAATGAGATCCGGGAGTCCTCGGATTCAAAAGGGTTAGTTTCAGAATTCCTCAGAACGAAACAAATGAGATTCAAAAGTCCTTGGATTCAAAGGGCGAGTTCCAGAAATCCTTTGGAACAAAACAAATGAGATCCAAAAGTCCTAGAATTCAAAGGGGGAATTCCAAAAATCCTCGAAACGAAACAAATGAGATCCGAAAGTTCTCTGATGCAAAGGGTGAGTTCTAAAAATCTTCAGAATGAAAGAACTAGATCCGAAAGGTTTGGGATTCATAGGGTGAGTTCTGAAAATCCTCGGAAAGAATTAAATGATATTCGGACACCCTTAAATTCAAAGGGCGAGTTTCTGAAATCCTTAGAATCAAAGGCGAGTTCTGAAAATCCTCGGAATGAAACAAATAAGATCTAGAAGTACTTCAAAGGGCGAGTACCAAAAAATCCTCATGACAAAACAAATGACATCTGAAAGTTCTCGAAATCACAAAGCGAGTTCCAGAAATCACCGGAACGAAACAAATGAGATCCGAAAGTCCTCTATTTAGAAGGTTGAGTTCTAAAAATCTTCAGAACGAAACAAATGAGATATGAGAGTCTTCAAATTTAAAAGGGTGAGATCCAGAAATCCTCGCAAAGAAAGAAATGATATTTTTTAGTCCTCGGATTCAAATGGTGAGTTCCCTAAATCCACGGAACGAAACAAATGAGATACAGAAGTCCTAGGATTGAAAGGGAGAATTCTAGAAATCCTCGGAATCATAGGGTGAGTTCTAAAATCAAATTTGATAGATGATCATTCCAATGCCATGTTCACTAATGCTCCTTATGAATATTAGATTCATAATGCTGTCATGATCCTTAAGAGGGACTCTACACCAGGTCCTTATGGTTTTGCTGCATACTTTTATCAACACTATTGGAAAGTGATCAAGATTAATGTCATTAATTTAATTACTCAATTCTTCTTACAGGATTGGATTCTTCCACACTTTAATTCAAATATTATTGTACTGGTTCCTAAGACTAATGAAGGTGACAACATAAATCAATTTAGACTTATTGCTCTAGCTAACTTCAAGCACAAAATCATCACCAAGATTTTAGCTAACAAACTTGTTACTCTCCTTCTAATTTGATATCTCCTGAGCAAAAAGGTTTTGTCAATGTTAGAAGCATTAGAGACAATATTTGCCTTACTTCTGAATCTATAAATCTCCTAAACAATAAAAAATTTAGTAGCAACGTAGCTCTTAAAATAGACATTTCCAAAACCTTTGATATCTTGAGTTGGCATTTCCTTATAAAGACCCTTGTATCTTTTGCTTTCAACATCAACTTATGTAAGTGGATACATGTGATTCTTCAATTTACCTTCCTTTTAATAGGCATGAATGGAAATCAAGTAGGATTCTTAAATTATTTCAATGGTGTGAGATAAGAAGACCCTTTTTCCCCCCTTCTCTTTTGCTTGGCTAAAGAGGTGTTAAGTAGAGGGATCACAAATCTTATGGCCGAGAATCATATTTCTTTGATCAAGGGGTCTAGGAGTTACAATGTTCCCTCTCATACCCTTCATGAAAATTGTCGCGGCTGAAAAATTACAGAGTCGTCATCATCCTTTATTTGTTCCTAAGGATCAGGGAAATAAAGATAAAACCTAATGTTAAGGATAAGACGTTAGAATTCGGGAGTGATAAGTGCAAATTGTAGCTATTTTTGTATATAAATTTTGTTGCACTTATTGATACTTTTTGTTGATAACGTTCGAATAAACCCCGCTTTGTTTGTAAATACGTTTACTTTACGTTTTAGTGTATATATTGCGTATCGTGTAAATATCAATGAGTTTAATTGATTTTCTCTCATTTTTGCAGGTATTCAACCAAGGATATCTTGCCATTGTTGTATAGAGCATTGAATAAGCTTTCCAGCATTTTAAACCGGGCGAAAAACAGAGTTACGATTCAAAAGTTATGAATAAAACAGTGCTGGATTTTTGCTGTCTACTGTCAGCTGCGCCTCTGCTGGGCCAGGTGGTGCAGCACCGGGCTCTCCAGAACAACACTGGAACTTACAAAATAAGTCGCCTTTCTCCGTCGGGCGCCCCAGAATACCGCTGGGAGAAACTGGACGGGCAGAAACACCATTAAAGGGTCAAAAACACAATTTTTAGGGATGGTTTTGGGGTTTTGTGATCCCAACTCCATCAAACTTCATTTTTCAGTAGATTAGTTTAGAAAATAACATTGGAGCTTGCATATGGATGACCTGGAGTCGAATCTCTCGCCGATTGGTGTTGACAAACCAAGAAATGTTTGGTTCTGTCACACCCTCATTTTCACCCACCCCTTATCGTATCATTTTCATCATCTATGCATTCCTTTAGGTCATACTCATATCATACGTTGCATTGGTCTTCTAAGGCTTGGGGTCAAGTGGTTCTTTGAATTAGGGTTTCCTATTTGCTTTGAGGTTCTTCCATTCAAGTTTGAAGTAAGGGTTGAGTTCTAATTGTCTTAACTCCTCATCAAGATTCATCAGGCTCGTCAGGTCAGGTGTACAAAGGCAGTACTGTTAGAGATTCAATGGTTTGACCTAATCTTGGTCAACCAAAGTTTTGTTTCAAGATCAAGTTCTGGGTGTGATTGATTCAAGTGTTTGTGTATGAAGTTTCAGTCTTGGTTTTTGTGCCAATTCAGATTATCCGTGTGTGGATCAAGTTATCAAGTTGTGTGCAAGTACTGATTGTGTGGTTCAGGTTTTCGTCATTGGTCTGAGGATTCGTCATGTTTGTTATTCAACCAGGATCATTTCGAGATAAATTCGAAGTTGTGATGTAATCCTGATATTACGGCGGTCCAGTGCAATTGTCATGGTTTTGAGTGTTGATTAAAGGTGGAGGTACATTACCGTTATCCATATCCATTTCCATAACCATTTTTGTTATTTATCCATTTTTCAATCCAATTTTCATTCAACTATCCATTTTCATGTCCATTTCATTAACCAAACCCATCATATCCATTTTCACTCTTGTCCATTCATTTTTTTATCCACTTCTAGACCATTTTCATTAAATCCATCCAATAATATCCATATTTTCCAATTTCCATTTCCATTTCTTTTAATTATCCATTCATATCCATTTTTTAATTATTAATCATTATTCATATTTTATCCATTTCATTTTCCATATGTCCATAAATTAATAGTCCATTCAATTATCCATTTTTTTTATTTTTAGTATCCACTTTCTCACCATTTTCAAAAATTAATTCATGATCTATTTACAAGCCCAAGTCCATTAACAAAATGTGCCAAAATAAAAAAAAACTCATGAGTGTGATGTTGTTACTACTTTATTCAAGCTACCATTTACAAAATCACCACCTGCAGTTCGTACACAACCTGCTACACCAATTCCGTAAAACCACTCCAAGACAAAATCTGCACATCTCAATGACATAAGCCTCAGGCCTGAAGACACTACAATATGAAGCCAAAATACTGCTGCCACAAACCACCAAAAACCTGCGAAACAAATGACCTACAAGCAACAGCAACATCACACTACTCCACCCAACAAAACTCTGCATCCTGCTACAATGACTACACGCTATCCATGCCAAAACCTACGACCACACCATACCTGTAAAACCTGCCAACATCAACCGACAATTGCAGTGAAAAACAACAAAGGCAACAGGCCAAAATTCTGCAGGACAGAAACATTTTTTTAAAGAATGAACTTAAAAGGAGAGAGGAAGGACAATGAAACGGACCTTCATGCTGAGAACTATAACCTTAACTCATTTAACTCCCAACACACTGAACAATAACCATTACAACCTCCATTAATAGAACACAACGAAACCTTCCAACGTTCTTCATCGCCGAACCAACGACACTCCCTGTCGTGACCATAAAACCACTTCACAAGACAGACCTCAAATTCATTTTTCAAATCACCTCCGAAAAGTCCGCCAACGTACATATTCGGCCACCCCTCTTTCTTCCCAAACCTTCTTTCTCCTTAAAAATCTCTTCTTCTTCTTCGAACCACAAACCACCGCGTAACTCCCTTCAACTCGCCACCACCATCATCATTTTCCACTCAGCAACTAAATCACAAACGCCCTGCTTCTCTGATTCCATAGCTATCATGTACTCCCTCCTAGCTGTGAACATCAACAATCTTCTCTGTTCTCTATTCATCGCTTAAACAACACAACCATAACACATCAACGAACACACCGACAATTTCTTCTTCTTCGCACAAGCATCAACCACTGCACATTCACCTTAACACGTCACTTTCCTTGCCTTCCACACACGGCCTCCATTAACCTTACCATCTCAACTCACAACATAGTAACAACAACAACCGACTAACCACCAAGAACCAACGCTCAAACCACAAACCCTCAACAAACATTCTTCATATAACCAACAACAATCAAAAACCCAAATCAATACCAAATCGGCCCCAGAAAGAGATGAAGAAGAGAAATTTTTGAGACAACACAAACTCGATTTGAGATGGATCGAAACCTGAAAACTGTGAGGAAGTGAAGACAAGAAGAGCAGAGAGATTAGCGCCGACGGATGCGTGAGAACAAGTAGCCGCGGGAGACCGAGTGTCGGCGATTTGAGGAAGGGAAGAAATAGAGACGAACTCGCGAGAGAAAGGAAAACCTGAGCGAGAGGAGACTGCGAGATCAAGAAGCAATGGCGGCGGTAAAGGTTGATTTTTTTTGTCTTCTCACCTTGTTACCCGTGATGGAAAGGATGAAGAGGAGGATTAACCTCTGACTCTTTTCATGTGTTTTTAAGAAACCCTTTTCTTGGGTTGTAAAGCCCATTTGATAGATACACACCACCAAGTCAATCTCTAACCACCCGTCCCAAATCTTTGATTTTAATTTTCTTTTTTCTAAAAAACTATTTTCTTTTATTATGATCTTTTTTTTCTTCATTAAATTGTTAATATTAGATTAGTTAGTAACATTGAATTTAGGAATATATTTATAATGTTTAATTTGATTTAATATTTATTTAATAATAGTCATTTAGAGTATTAGTTTAGTTATTAACTAAAAAATCTCAAAAATATTTTCTTATTAGATTAATCTTTTAATTTTAAATCATATTTGAAATGTAAATATTTAGATTTTTAATCTTTGATTTCTAATTTCTATTAACTATTTGACAAATAATTTTGTGAGCTAGGGATTTGATTATTTCTACTTGATCTTGATTTTGAGTCTTTCTTGACTTTTCTCTTGACCACATTCTTGTATTCATCAACTTATTCCATTTCTCATTTTCATTCTCTTCTAAAGTCAAAAACCTTGGTCTTGTACCAAGTGCATAAACTTCTTTTTCTCAATAAACTTAGATGGTCGTGGAGTGGTTAGGCGAAGGCCTTCTCCTATCTCGAGTGCTTGACATTACCTTTAGGGTTCATTGTCGTAAAGCACTTACCATCTAAAATCAAAACACTTCCTTAATAAGAGAATAAAGTTCTCTTTGTATTGAACTAAAGAAAGAGGATTGGGTGAAGACCTCTTCCTCTTTGAGTATTAGGATGCTCACTTTAGAGTGTGTGGTCTCGATACTCGTCTTTCAATACGAAGACGTGACTATATTTGCCACACATCTTTCACAATAAATCTTTTGAGATAAAGAATTAGGTACTACCCAAAGGGGTTCCTATCCGAGGACTTATTTCACCCCTTAAAACCAACCTTTACAAATCAAATGAGACATCTTGCCATGATGGCAAAAATCAACTTTTTCAAAAAAGGACATGTTACGTCCGTTCTACCGCAAACAGGTAACACATAAGACTCCACAAGCGAGCCGCAAAACACCTAACTGCTAGAACCCGCACGTTAACATCGTCCATAAAAAACACCAACAAACTGTAGTAGGTCGAACTACGATTGCTCTGATTCTTCATTCTTGTTCGAATGTAAGATACGTAGGCACAAGATTGTGATGATCTTGGCGAGCCACCTTCTATCCATCTTCCATTTTTAAACCCCCCTTTCATTTTCTTCACCCGTAGTCCTCCGAACTACGTCGACTCTGACTTTCCCATTGCACAAGGGAATACGTAGGCATAGGACCGCGAAGTCCTATCGAGTCCCCTCTTCTCCCCACCTTTTCTTTTATTTTCTTTCACATTATTTGTTCATACCCTTCTCTCTCCCTCTTTAGAACACTCTTAGAAAGCAATTTCCTTAGCAAACATCCTTACACATAGACAAGCAAATGGTTCCCATCGAGTACGATGGATGTGGGGGGTGCTAATACCTTCCCCTCGCATAACCGGCTTCCGAACCCGTAATTTGGTTGCGAGACCATCTTATCCTTTCTTCCTTGGGTTTTCTCGATGTTTTCCCTTCCCCTCATGGGATAAATAAAGTTTGATGGCGACTCTTCTGTTTCTTCCTCTTTTCGCCTCCGGTAGACTATTTTTCGAGTAGCGTCAGTGTCGCTCCCAGGATTTTCATCCAGGTACAAACGCGAGAGTGGCGCGGAAAAATAGAGTCGCCAGCCGTGTAAATTTATCCCAAGAGAGGGAAAGGGAACACCGCATAAACCTTAGGAAGAGGGAAAGGAATGGTCATCGCAACCATAACCTGGGTGCGGGAGTCGGTTAGTGCTAGCACCTTCCCCTCGCGTAACCAACTCCCGAACCCAGGTTATGGTTGCGATGACCATTCCTTTCCCTCTTCCTAAGGTTTATGCGGTGTTCCCTTTCCCTCTCTTGGGATAAATTTACACGGCTGGCGAATCTGTTTTTCCGCGCCACTCTCGCGTTTGTACCTGGATGAAAATCCTGGGAGCGACAGCTGGCGACTCTGCTGGGGACTCTGGTTGACCTATGCTGGTCCATCCCTAAGCGAGCCAGTCCTAACGCTTGCTTGTCTTTGTTCTCTTTGGGTGTTTTTGTTTTTGCTTTGTTTTTTTGTTGTATTTTATTTTTACAGCTTTTCTGCATTGCATTCCATTGTTATTACTGTCATACTGCTGTGCTGTGCTGGCTGTCTTTGTTTTGCAGGTTGGGTGGGTCTGAGAGCTAAGCCCAATACCAAGGCTTGAGAATACCCTAGGACTAGAGTGGAAAGTAGTGGGACCTACGTGCCCGCTTGGTACGTTTGTGTGTTCACAAAATTCACAACCAGACGAGGTTATCTTCAGACGCATTCTAACGTGTGTGTCTTGCGCATGTTGGGGTGTTGATCTAGAGAGCTGTCGACTCTGGTGACCGATCATTGAGGACCTTAGTGGAAACATCCCTCTTTAGTGGTGACAGTGGCAGACCACCTCCCGTGGCAAACCCATTCGCACCCGAGGGCCCGCTTTGGAACTCGCATAGGATGGCCCCTACGTTTTAAAGAGAACTAGTGGAGGCACTCCTCGATTGACTTTAGTACTGTACCCATAAGGATGAATGTACTATTGTTTCTCGACCTCAGTGCCAAAGCTGAGGACCTTCCGCCTTGGAGAATCAGTTGAGGCCTCCTCGATTGATGATGATGCCAAACCAGAAATGGTGAACGTATCATCATTTCTCGACCTGAGAGCCCGGGATACTGAACATCCTAGTACCCACATGTGAGAGGGGATGGGCGTTTGCAGGTTTGCAGGTAACCGAGACCTTCAACCTACCCTTATTCTAGATTTCTCATCAATGTCTGATTATTTGGGTTATCTCAGTGGTTCAGAGTTCTGGTTTTCTGGTTTCTCGTTCAGCTAACAGCACAGCACATCCAGCAATGTGCCTTGACCCCATGTTTGCATGAGCATATCATTTGTCTTGCATTCTGACGTGTTTGACATTTTTCAGGGCTTGCATCTTACTCTTGATTCCGGTTTTCTGAGGTTACTTCAGTATGGATGTTCAGAGAAAGAAGACTGTTGCCTATTCATTCCCAGAGCCGACTTTGACACTAATTCACAAACTGATTAATATGGTTGGTTCCGGAGTTCGTACAGAGTTCAGTGGAAGGTATGGAAGACTTCTGAAATTTATCTATAATATCTCCCAGTATGAGAAGGATGCCATTCACACACTTCTTCAGTTTTATGATCCGTCTCTGCGTTGCTTCACTTTCCCGGACTACATCTTGGCTCCGACGTTGGAGGAGTTCTCATTTATTTTGGGAATTCCTATTAGTCATGATATAGTTTTCTTTTCTGAAGAACACCCCGGTATAAAAGATATGGTTGTTGATCTTCATATTAGCGAGCCTGTTCTGAATAGTAACATTGCAGAAAAAAAAGGAGTTAAGGGTTTCCTATTGAAGTTCCTATTTGATCAAGCTTGTATACATGTCAAAGAGAAGAACTGGACTGCTTTCCAAGCTATCCTAGCTATGTGTATCTATGGGATTGTTTTGTTTCCGAATATTCCTGATCTGGTGGATATGCATGCCGTCAGAATCTTTATTTCGAAGAATTCTATACCTACCTTGCTAGGTGATATGTACCATTCAGTTCACTATAAGAATGAGAATAGGCGTGGGAAAACTATAAGTTGCTGTGCACCACTCTTAGCTACTTGGTTTTTGAGTCGTCTCCCTGAATCTGGCGCTTTCGTTGATACGAAAGATTCTCTGAAGTGGTCTAAGAGGGTTATGGGCTTGACTGCCGATAACATCGTTTGGATTAATCGTGACTTGCTAGGAATGGAGATTATTTGCAAATGCGGAGAATTTCCTAATGTTCCCTTGATAGGGAGGAAAGGTGGAATTAACTATAATCCCTCCTTAGCTATCAGACAGTTTGGCTATCCTTTGAAGAATCCACCCGAAGAGCGAGATGTCCGAGAATCCTTATTCTTCAATGGTATTGAGGATCAAGGGTTGATAAGGAAAGTTGTGAATGCTTGGAAACAGGTAACTAAGAAGGGTAAGATTCCATTCGGGAAAAGTAACAATCAGGCTTTCCCTCCCTATAAAGAGTGGATTAAGAAGAGAGCAGAAGAGGAGCTTCTTCCATTCCCGGTGGAACCACCTTTGTATCCTTTGGTGATCGAGCCTCCTACCACCGTTGAGTTGGAGAAGTATAACACATTATGGGCTGAAAAGGAAAGGTTGCGGGAAGAGAATAGTGAGCTAAAGAGAGAGATTTATCAGTGGAAGCATGAGCGGGGTGAAGTTGTTCATACCGCCAAGTTAAAGACAGAGCTCCTTGCTAAAGCAGAAAAAGAGCTTGCTGACATGGTCGCATCCAGAGAAAGAATGAAACAAGCTTTGGATGGTATCAGTAGCGTCCTCAGGTCCAAGGAGGAGGAATTAGGCAAGGCTTTGTTAAAGATTCACAGGTTCAATGATCACCAAGAAACTGCCATGGCTGAGAATAAGAGAAAGGAAGACGACTACATAGCTAAGATTGATCAGTTGAAGTTGACGCTAAAGAAGAAATATGCCGAGATCTTATCAGGGATATTCAAGAGACAAGTAGTCGAGGGTCGACTTAAGGAAGCCATAGCCTCCATGGAAGAACTGAAAGTCCAAGCTGAAGTGAAGAAACCTAGACATGAGGGTCCTAGCATGGATGCTGTTTCTGGAGAAGACGCTTGGGAGTTACATTGCCGATACTTGGATGGGATCATACACAGGAGAGACCTTCTCATTCAAGGGCTAATTCAGAGGCCGAAGCATCCCGATACCAGAAAGCTGTTCAAGGAGGTTCAAGACTGGTGCAGAAAGCATAATGGATGGGGGGGATTGACACTTGTGGACTTTGATGATATGTCTTAGTTTTCTGTTTTCTTTCATTGTATGTGGATCACCACCAGGCTTGTTGGTTGGGACCTATGGTTTTTATATTCAGACTTGTTGTCTCGGATTTATGATTGTCGACATTTGGTTTTCCTCTGGTTTTCTTAATATATGAGCAGAAGTTCCATTGTATCGTGTTATTAAACTGGAATCAAGGGGTGGATCGCCCTGCGAATTTTCAAACATGTTCATTTGCATAGTCATGATCATTTTGCATAATCATTTTGCATAATTATTTTGCATAACAGGTGTTTATCTCTGGTGTTCTTATTTTTGCTCTCCATCTCAGTCAGGATTGATCAGCTAGTTCACCGGTATTCTACTCAGTCTGTGATAACTAGGGGATAGCCATGGAACAACTCCGCTCAGAGATGCTTGAAATGAAGGTTCAGATGAGGCAGTTTGGGGAAGACATGCTGGTCATGTCCCAAGAGCAGAAGATGCTGAAGGAGGAGGTCAATCAAATGAAGACTCAGATGGGTTTGATCATGGAAATTTTGAAAACAGTGTTAAAGAAGAAAAACGGTCATGTGCTCGCTTCCGCGACAGAGGTCCTTACTCCTCCCATCTCTTTGGAACTTGATTTAAATCGTGGATCTCTTCCACTAGCAGAAGCTCCTGAACTTTCCCAGCAGCAGCTAAGTCTTGGCTCCCAAGAGAAGCCCAAGGGCAAAAAGTGTACACAGAGACAGAAGAAGTCTGAAAGAATTTTCCACCCGCTCCCTATGCCATATTCTCAACTACTGCAGCATCTCCTTCAGTTACGATTGGTACGAAAAAGGACTTTTGCTCCTCCCTCTTGTACTCCCCCACCAGGTTATGATGCAAGAGCCCACTGTGATTTTCACTCTGGCGCGCCGGGGCATAATGTGGAAGATTGTAGGGCATTTCAGCATGTTGTCCAGGATCTGATAGATTCCAAGACAATTGAATTCGCGCCGAGCGGTGTAAGCATACATGGTGGTCCTACTCTTGCTGTTGAAAAAAAGGAGGATATCCCTGGTGCCTCTCCCAAAGCTACATCAAGTCAGGGGCATTTCTTGCAGTCTTTGGCCTTAGAATCCCCACATCCGCAAATGCTGCCTACACCTCGACCAAGTCTGAAGAGAAAAATGCCTGAAAAGATTATGCGCTCAAATCAGCATCAACAACAGAAGTATCAACGTCAGAATCAGCATAGGCCGCGCAACAACTTGGAAAGAAGGAATACTCCTCTTCATCCAGTTCCCATGTCGTACAGTCAACTCTTGCCACACCTGGTTCGAAACTCATTGGTGGAGCCTAAGACTTTGAAGCTTGTTCCAGAACCATACCCTCCGGGGTACAACCCCCACGTGCAATGTGGATATCATGGAGGATCTATAGGGCACTCAACCGAAGATTGTAAAGCCTTTCAAGCCAAAGTGCAACAATTGATTGACCAAGGGTACATATCATTTCCAGAAGGAGACTTGGTTGTGCATGTCGACCTCTCATCTGCGTGAAGACTTCAAAGGACATCATCAGAAGAAATTAGTCCAGACGGAACCAAGCTTCCTCAGCAACGGCAATCATCAGTTTCTTTACTGCATTTTCATTTATAGTTTTTCATTTCTTGTTAAGAGCATCGTATGCAATTAAGACTCGTTTGTTTTTTTATGATGATATTAATGCAATGAGTATGTTTTCCTTGAAGTAATCCATTCGTGTTCACTCTTAAATGTTTATATGCGCTGCAATACCAACTTTTTTGTTTAGAACTCTTGAGGGAGGATGATGAGACGAAAACACAGAATCTCTGGTCGTATGTTCAAGGATAGAACCCTGTTGAGGATGTACAGGCATTGTTTCAAACCCCTAAACACTGGAGATATAAGGGAGATAGACCCTCGTTAACCCCTTTGAGCCTGGAAGTAGGAGTTTCTTTCGTACGAAAAAACCTCATATTTAACCCAGGGGTAGGGTAGGCGTCAGTTAGTTTGACCGGGCGTTCAAATTTCAAGGAGAATGTGCATCCGAGGAACCATTACCTTTTATCTCACCGTCAAGAGGTCAAGAGATGTGAAACCACGATGGTTATCCATCGACAACTAAGGAGTGAGGCAGTCTCAACTCTTTCAAGCAAGTAGGACAACCAGTGTCACACGCTTTGTTCAAAAGAGGAATATAAAAAGAAAGAAAAGAGAAAAGCTCGCTAAGTTGAAGCAACTTAGGCAAAAGTTAGGGCATCCCGCTGGACTTCAAAATCGAAAAACTCAAAAGAGCCAGTCCAGGCAAAAATTAGGGATCAAAAAAGCAAAAGAAAGAAAAAGAGAAAAGCATTACAAAAGAAAATCCTCGATAAGAACAAATTTGTGTGGTTATAGACACAAAAAGGGGTGACTGTCATTCCAAAACCCCCTTAGGTGCCAAACCATTAGTGGCATAGGTTCCTTGAAGATCATAAACCTTTTGAGAGATGAGCGTTTGGGTCAGATTAACTGAACATAGGACTGGAGAACATCACGAAGAGTGGGTGGGCACCGATAAATTTTGAGCCATAAATCCTTCTTTCTGAAACCATGAACTAGACCACGTTACAACCCTTAAAAGTCCTAATTGAAACAGAGTTTATTCCGAAAGCGTACTTCAACAGGATAGCGCTCCTGACTCCTATAAGATTTGTTGGTATTGCATGTACACATTGTTTTTCCATACAAAAAATCAAGGTCGCATCCCAGCTAGTGATTCGTTCACAAGGTTGGGCGACGCATTTTCAATAAAAACTTCAAGGTTAACATGAGTGTTGCATTAGAATTCTCATAGATAACTTGTTCTGTTTGCATACATGTGCCTAAGCATCAATGTAGCTTACACAGTAAAAGTCAGTCAAGAAGCTTGATCCTGCCAAGTTGGGTTGCTTGAAAATTCCGAAGGACAATCATATCAGGGGGCATGCTACCAGGAGACTCTGTATAGGGTGGGCTCTCCCCAGTAAGTCGTGTTAAGATGTAGCCAATCTGGGGCAGTCACGTCGATAAAACTCTCTGAAGATCAGTTATTCTGGGGCATTCATTCTAAGAGCAGGGGCAAAGCTCATATTGGGGCAGACCACCTCTAGAGCGTGGGAGAGTGTCCATTCCTGAAAATGGTTAATTGGAAGAACCTCTTCAAGGTACAAAATACTGAGGCAGAGTATTTCAGGTCATTACAAATCCCTTTCGAGGTGAAGTACTCCATGGATTATCGAGACTGGGGCAGTTATGTCGAGATCTGATAAAGCTCTCCAAGAGTTTGAAGACCCCGGGATAGTGCGAAGGCCTGGTCTTCTGTAAAATCCTTTTGAGAGGATTTCTTCCATTAGACCTGGTGGTCCGGGGCAAGTGAAAAGTTCAGGGAGTCGTTTACGACCACAAAGACAAGTCAGGATTGGAGGGCAGCAGGATCATACTTCCCCAGCAGCTTGCCCTCCCCAGCATTGAGATTGCACTTTCCTCAGCAGAGCAGACTTCCCCAGCAGGAGACTTGAGAAGTATTTTCTCTAGGATCAAGACATTATTTCCCCACAGAGCCTGAACGCTTGTTTTCCTCAGCCAGTCAGGAAATGTTTTTCTCAGCAGCAACGGTGCGATCTGATCCTCAACAGATAAGTAAGCTTGATGTTATCCGCTAGCAGGGTGGATGTCAGCATTTACCGCTCCCCCAAGCAGAGTTTGGTGGTAATCATCGCAACAGTTTGTCCAACGGTGGTTGACATCCCTAGCAGGTTTTAAAACCAGGTGATATTTGGGGCACTCTTCTGATTCAGGCCGTGACCTTCCTTTTCAAATAGTTATGTATAATCCCCAGTAGAGCGGATGTCCTTTTGGATTTCATCCCCAGCAGAAGTTGTTGATCCAAAGAGTCGGTCACTATGATTGTAACGCCCCAGTTTTGTTAGATTTATTTAATAGAGTAGATTTAATTGGTTTTGGTTTTATATTATTTTATTCTTGACTTTTATTTGACAATATATTATTTTTCATCGTTGTTTATGTTTTGTCGCGTTTTGAGAGCGTTTGCGAGATATTTGAGCTGAGGGGTATTTTGGTCATTTGGGTAGTTAGATATTATAAATAGAAGTAGAAAGAAAAAGAGAGAAAAGAAAAGGAAAAGAGAAAGAAAGAGAAGAGAAGAGAAAAGAGAGGAAGGAAAAAGGGAGAAGAGGAAAAGTGGAGAAATCAAAGATTCGTCCGTTTCGAACACGATTTAATCGGGTAAGGGTGTGAAATATTATTATCTTATCCATGCTTATGATTATGTATGTGTTTTGTGTGGATGTTTTGGTTGGTTTTCCATATTTTTCCGTTTAGGTCGAATTGGACATAATCGATAGAAATCGATGTTTTCACGGATGAATTTCGAAATAAATTGCGTAGATTAGTCGTATGAGGTTAGACCGAGATTATAGAAACTCGTTTGGTTGAAATCGGTTGATATTGTGAGTTTTGACATTTTTGGGTTTTGAGAATGTGAGATTTTGGTGAAAATCAAACGTCGTAGAATTATCGTTTTATGGTCCTAAAACGTTGATATATATTTGGTAAGGATTACTGTGTATTTGTTTCGTATCATAGAATTGAATCGGTCGGATTTTCGGGCAAAATAGCCGAAATCCGTAGCAGCCCGCAGGCGTACGGACGCGTGCTGTAGGTGGAAAATCCTGATTTTTCGGAAAACTTCGGAAATTCATATCTCTTGAACCGTAAGTCGGTTTTGATCCCCGTTCGAAGCGTTGGGAAGCTAACGAGATGTTATTTCTAGGAAAAATAGTTTTGAGGTCTGAACCTAGTCCAATCGGTACAGTTTTTTTTCGAACCGTTTCGTAGTGTCGGGCGTCCGGTTTATGTTTTTGCGTTATTTTGAAATATTCATATCTTCTTCGTTGTTTATCGTATTTAAGTGTTCTTTATACCGAATCGAAGCTGTCGATGAGCACTTTTTGATGATGATAGAAAATATTATTTTTGGCCGACTTTTAGCCGACTTTTTCGAGAAACCGTAAAAATGGAATTTTGAGTTATTTTCTATATTGTGCGATAGGATATGATATGTAACGTATGACTTGTGTGAGGGATGTTTGATGGGTATATGATGTCGTGGTGAAGGTTTGTAGCCGTTTGGAAAATATGTGCATTGTATTATATGTACTTGAAATGCATGATTTACTGTATGAGTCTTGATTGCCATGGGTCATTATATGACATGCATCATGCATGAAGACATTGTAAGATCCCTTCGTGGGTGTAAACAATGCATGAAGACATTGTAAGATCCCTTCGTGGGTGTAAACAATGCATGAAGACATTGTAAGATCCCTTCGTGGGTGTAAACAATGCATGAAGACATTGTAAGATCCCTTCGTGGGTGTAAACAATGCATGAAGACATTGTAAGATCCCTTTGTGGGTGTAAACAATGCAGTTAGACATTGTAGATCCCTTTGTGGGTGTAAACAATGCATGTTGAATTGTAGATCCCTTATGGGTGTAAGCAATTGTTGTATTGATCGTGTGCCTATTATAAAGGACTAAAAACGATCCATAACGTCGTATGCTTGTTGATAAGTGGTAGCGACGGGGGACATCGTAGGCCCGACGGGGAGTTACTCTATGTAACGAGCGATGATTCCAGCAGAGTTCCTGAGTGAACTAGTGGTGATTGAGTCGGTACCGCATTGCATCTGCATAGAGTCGTGAGTCAGTCTCTATGAGTTGCATTTGTCATCATTGTATTTGTGCATTGATGAATAAACATATATATGTATATGTTGATGTGGAATGAGTAGAATTGTGCAGGTGTGCATGGATGGATAAACATGAATATGTGTGTTTATGTTGAATAATAAGCATTATGAGGAATATGCTTGGTTTTATATATATATATGCCTTGCGATGTATATTGAGTGAGATGTGATGATTGTGACATAGTAAACATAATATGTATGTTTATGTGGTATGATGGAATGGTGAGAATATGTGGTATATGTGTATTTTTATGATTAAGATATATAATTATATGCATTGTTATTATGATAATGTTTCTCACCCTTCTGCTCTTTTATGATGCTCTACGAGGCATTGCAGATTAGGTATCTGGTGGTCTTTTGTGAAGTGTGTCTTCATACCTTTTTGGTCGGTTGGCTCTGATATGTAGCACCGGGTAGCTAGGATGCTTATGTTTGATTCCTTTTTGTGATACATTCGTGTATGTATCTTGCTGATGAATTTGTGTATATAAACATGAATGATGTTGTTGTATCATACTTGTTGATGTATATATATATATATATATAATGTATATATGTTTGATGTTATCAATGTTTAGATTTTCCGCTTTTATTCTAAATGTTGACATGTGGGTATAAGGACCGAGATCCTTTATTGTTGAAAGTTACCCCACTGTTGCATATCTTTTTGAGCAGGTGTTGTATGTGTTTAATTTCATGCATAATGTGACATTCTCTTTTTATGCCGTGTTTACAATTATACTCTGATGAAATTTTCAATACGTGCCTAAATGATTTATTTGATTATTTGGGGGTATAGAAAGGGGGTGTTACATTAAGTGGTATCAGAGCCAGTGTTGAGTCAGTTGTTGAGTCTGTTGGTGTGACAGTTGAATACTGTCGTTGTTGTTTGTCCCTTAGTACGTGATATGTGTGTGAAACACTGTCAGTGCTTTCTGGTTTTCTAATCCTTTGTTTTCAGGAGTTAGAATGAGATAAGTGGGGGAGAAGCTGGTACTTCTCCATGTTGCTTCAGGTGTGGAGCGCTGGCTCAGTGTGTTGTGAATTGCAAGATTGTAAGTGTTGTTTGGACAGTGTTGTTCCCGATTCCGTAAGAATGCGGAGGTAAGGTTTATGTCAACTAAGGATTTGTGCCTTAGGTAGTTTTGGGTATGGGATGCAAGAAAGGCTATTATAGTTTGGTAAAGACGGTTTATGCCCCATCATGATTGTCGACTGTCTATTGGCAAATTGAGGAACTGATCACCCTTAATCTCTTGTTGATAGCAGACGGAAATTATGTTGGATGGAATAGGCGGGTCTTTCCGGCTTTGATAGTGTGTGAAATGAGTTGTTTGGAATTTAAGGAGATGATTACAGATTGTTTTGATGAGTCGATGAAGATGCTAATATCGGAAGATGAAATGGATTAGAGGTTTTGGTATGTTAGTCCAGTTGGGAAGTCATTGAGAGAAAACGATTGGGTATCGTTAATGGTTGTTCTCAGAGAGTAGAGATTGAACTTAATTGGACGAAGGTGAATAGTTGAGGTTTATATCTGCTAAGTAAGTAGGAAACTCTTAGTAGATGGGAATAATATGTTTGTTTTGTCTGTGATGGTAGTGTTCTGGGAATTGGCAGGAAGTCGCAGTGATGGGCCGTCAGTTGGGCATAATTTTCAGATGTGTTTTTGGATGTAACATTGTGTTTGAGAATTCTTTTTGGTTGGTTGTTGATACATGTTGGAATTGCGGAATTGGACGGTCAGGAGAAGAAATTGGGTATGGATTACTAATAGTTGAATAGGGTAATGATTGAGAATAAGTGTCCACTTTCATGAACAGATGACTAGAATGGTTTGGTTGAGTTTGAGTGAATTACAATTGTTTGGAATGTTTGATAAGAGTGGTGAATTGTGTGAGTTGAGGCTTTGATCGATTTAATGTGACTGGTTAGGTTTGTTATCCTCGGAATAGGTTGTTATTTACTCGGTTAAGCTTGTATGTGAGTAACCAGTTACCCAGTGAAAAGTTTTGCAAAAGCTTTAAGGATTTATATCTTTTGGATTTTGGTTGGGAATTGCAACGTATAGTGATGGTATTTGGTGTTAGTAACGCGTCTCTAATGCTTATGGAGTAGAGGAATCGTATCTTCCATATTTAATTGGATAAGTTCGTAATGGCTTTGATGGAGGATATTCGGATCTGTTGTAAACTCAAAGGAAGAACAGGTAGAGTGTTTGGGATTTGAATTACAAGTGTCAAAAAGAGATGAAGTTTTATGCTAAGTTATTCAAGTGAGAATTTGGGTTGAAAAAGGTTAGTTTTCTTGGATATGTTATTTCAGATGAGAGTATGGTTATGGATCCATCGGAAGTAGATGTAGTTCTACAATGAGAGGCTCCGAAGTTAGTTAAGGAGATTAGAATCTTTTTGGACTTTTAGTTGGTTATTACCGGAGGTTATGGAAGGCTTTTTCAAGTTAGCGTTTTCGTTACTTCAGTTGACACGCAGAGGGTGAGTCGTTTGTTTGGATGTTCGTTGTGAGTAAGTTTTGGTGAGCTGGAGTAGAAGTTGTCTACGGTTTCAGCTTTGATTTTGTGTGATCCTAATAAACCGGTTGTGGGGTATTGTGATGTGTCTTTGATGAGTTTAGTCAACGTGGTAATGCAAGGGGGTAAAGTCGTGGCTTATGCTTTACGACAATTGAGGATTTATAAAAGGATCTGTATTATTATGGATTTGGAATATTTGGAGGTATTATCTTTATGGTTCTAGGTTCGAAGTGTTTGGTAATCGCAAGGATATTGAGTACTTGTTTGGTCTAAAGGAATAGAGTATGAGACAACAAGGATGGTTAGAGTTCGTGATGAGTTATGAATTTGGCTTGGATTATCCTTCGGGGAAAAGCTGTTGTTGTGCCTGAACAGTTAAGTTGGAAGTTTCTATGCATGTCTATTTTGATGGTCAGGGAGTTAGAGTTATTTGAGCAGTTCAGAGACTTGTGTCTGGTGTGTAAGCTAACATGCAGAGTGCGAGGTTGGGTATATTAAAGTGCACAGTGATTTTTGGCAGAGGTGAGAAAGAGTTAAACTTTGGACGTGAGATTGGCAGACTTGATGGTTTCGAGTAATCAGAGTGTGCAGCGGAAGTGTGAGGTGGCACATTTTGTAACTACGTGTGGGACTTATAAGAGTTCATAGGTTGAACATTGGAAACATGTAGGAGTGTTGAGACCATTGGACGTTTCAGAATAGAAGTGTTAGGTGAAAGGTTTAGATATTCTTCATGGGCTACTATGTAGATGGAGGTTTTGGTTGTATGTTCGATTGGTGAATCGTAGCATGGTTGTAATAAGGTTGTGTGACAAGGATGTTGGTATTCTAGTTTTGTTGAGGTTGTTGAGACAATGTGGTGTAGTGGAACTTGTGTTCTTGTTTGTGTTGTTGCCTCGTTCCTATCGTGTTGGTTCGAGTGCGAGTAGCTAATTCCTGTGTGGGGAGTTAGGGGAGTGTTACCTAGAGTGAGGGTAACGATCTTGTTGTGTTTCGGTTCAAGAGTGAACCTGTGTGTTGGTATCGTGGTTTTCCTTGAGTTGTGAGTTGGTCGTCAAGTGCATTGTATGGGTTTTGCATCTTGTCGTTGTAGTTGTCATCGTTGTCGTGTCGTTGTTGTAGCTGCGGTTAGCTAGGTGGTTTGTCAGTTTGTGTTATTCGTGGTGTGCTTTTGTTGGCATGCTGGTTTGTTGGTCGGATGCGAGAGTCGTATCCGGAGTTATTCGTAGCGGTTATATTTTCGAGGACGAAAATGTCTAAGTGGGGGAGAGTTGTAACGCCCCAGTTTTGTTAGATTTATTTAATAGAGTAGATTTAATTGGTTTTGGTTTTATATTATTTTATTCTTGACTTTTATTTGACAATATATTATTTTTCATCGTTGTTTATGTTTTGTCGCGTTTTGAGAGCGTTTGCGAGATATTTGAGCTGAGGGGTATTTTGGTCATTTGGGTAGTTAGATATTATAAATAGAAGTGGAAAGAAAAAGAGAGAAAAGAAAAGGAAAAGAGAAAGAAAGAGAAGAGAAGAGAAAAGAGAGGAAGGAAAAAGGGAGAAGAGGAAAAGTGGAGAAATCAAAGATTCGTCCGTTTCGAACACGATTTAATCGGGTAAGGGTGTGAAATATTATTATCTTATCCATGCTTATGATTATGTATGTGTTTTGTGTGGATGTTTTGGTTGGTTTTCCATATTTTTCCGTTTAGGTCGAATTGGACATAATCGATAGAAATCAATGTTTTCACGGATGAATTTCGAAATAAATTGCGTAGATTAGTCGTATGAGGTTAGACCGAGATTATAGAAACTCGTTTGGTTGAAATCGGTTGATATTGTGAGTTTTGACATTTTTGGGTTTTGAGAATGTGAGATTTTGGTGAAAATCAAACGTCGTAGAATTATCGTTTTATGGTCCTAAAACGTTGATATATATTTGGTAAGGATTACTGTGTATTTGTTTCGTATCATAGAATTGAATCGGTCGGATTTTCGGGCAAAATAGCCGAAATCCGTAGCAGCCCGCAGGCGTACGGACGCGTGCTGTAGGTGGAAAATCCTGATTTTTCGGAAAACTTCGGAAATTCATATCTCTTGAACCGTAAGTCGGTTTTGATCCCCGTTCGAAGCGTTGGGAAGCTAACGAGATGTTATTTCTAGGAAAAATAGTTTTGAGGTCTGAACCTAGTCCAATCGGTACAGTTTTTTTTCGAACCGTTTCGTAGTGTCGGGCGTCCGGTTTATGTTTTTGCGTTATTTTGAAATATTCATATCTTCTTCGTTGTTTATCGTATTTAAGTGTTCTTTATACCGAATCGAAGCTATCGATGAGCACTTTTTGATGATGATAGAAAATATTATTTTTGGCCGACTTTTAGCCGACTTTTTCGAGAAACCGTAAAAATGGAATTTTGAGTTATTTTCTATATTGTGCGATAGGATATGATATGTAACGTATGACTTGTGTGAGGGATGTTTGATGGGTATATGATGTCGTGGTGAAGGTTTGTAGCCGTTTGGAAAATATGTGCATTGTATTATATGTACTTGAAATGCATGATTTACTGTATGAGTCTTGATTGCCATGGGTCATTATATGACATGCATCATGCATGAAGACATTGTAAGATCCCTTCGTGGGTGTAAACAATGCATGAAGACATTGTAAGATCCCTTCGTGGGTGTAAACAATGCATGAAGACATTGTAAGATCCCTTCGTGGGTGTAAACAATGCATGAAGACATTGTAAGATCCCTTCGTGGGTGTAAACAATGCATGAAGACATTGTAAGATCCCTTCGTGGGTGTAAACAATGCATGAAGACATTGTAAGATCCCTTTGTGGGTGTAAACAATGCAGTTAGACATTGTAGATCCCTTTGTGGGTGTAAACAATGCATGTTGAATTGTAGATCCCTTATGGGTGTAAGCAATTGTTGTATTGATCGTGTGCCTATTATAAAGGACTAAAAACGATCCATAACGTCGTATGCTTGTTGATAAGTGGTAGCGACGGGGGACATCGTAGGCCCGACGGGGAGTTACTCTATGTAACGAGCGATGATTCCAGCAGAGTTCCTGAGTGAACTAGTGGTGATTGAGTCGGTACCGCATTGCATCTGCATAGAGTCGTGAGTCAGTCTCTATGAGTTGCATTTGTCATCATTGTATTTGTGCATTGATGAATAAACATATATATGTATATGTTGATGTGGAATGAGTAGAATTGTGCAGGTGTGCATGGATGGATAAACATGAATATGTGTGTTTATGTTGAATAATAAGCATTATGAGGAATATGCTTGGTTTTATATATATATATGCCTTGCGATGTATATTGAGTGAGATGTGATGATTGTGACATAGTAAACATAATATGTATGTTTATGTGGTATGATGGAATGGTGAGAATATGTGGTATATGTGTATTTTTATGATTAAGATATATAATTATATGCATTGTTATTATGATAATGTTTCTCACCCTTCTGCTGTTTTATGATGCTCTACGAGGCATTGCAGATTAGGTATCTGGTGGTCTTTTGTGAAGTGTGTCTTCATACCTTTTTGGTCGGTTGGCTCTGATATGTAGCACCGGGTAGCTAGGATGCTTATGTTTGATTCCTTTTTGTGATACATTCGTGTATGTATCTTGCTGATGAATTTGTGTATATAAACATGAATGATGTTGTTGTATCATACTTGTTGATGTATATATATATATATATATATATATATATATATATATATATATATATATATATATATATATATATATATATATATATATATATATATATATATATATATATATATATAATGTATATATGTTTGATGTTATCAATGTTTAGATTTTCCGCTTTTATTCTAAATGTTGACATGTGGGTATAAGGACCGAGATCCTTTATTGTTGAAAGTTACCCCACTGTTGCATATCTTTTTGAGCAGGTGTTGTATGTGTTTAATTTCATGCATAATGTGACATTCTCTTTTTATGCCGTGTTTACAATTATACTCTGATGAAATTTTCAATACGTGCCTAAATGATTTATTTGATTATTTGGGGGTATAGAAAGGGGGTGTTACATTAAGTGGTATCAGAGCCAGTGTTGAGTCAGTTGTTGAGTCTGTTGGTGTGACAGTTGAATACTGTCGTTGTTGTTTGTCCCTTAGTACGTGATATGTGTGTGAAACACTGTCAGTGCTTTCTGGTTTTCTAATCCTTTGTTTTCAGGAGTTAGAATGAGATAAGTGGGGGAGAAGCTGGTACTTCTCCATGTTGCTTCAGGTGTGGAGCGCTGGCTCAGTGTGTTGTGAATTGCAAGATTGTAAGTGTTGTTTGGACAGTGTTGTTCCCGATTCCGTAAGAATGCGGAGGTAAGGTTTATGTCAACTAAGGATTTGTGCCTTAGGTAGTTTTGGGTATGGGATGCAAGAAAGGCTATTATAGTTTGGTAAAGACGGTTTATGCCCCATCATGATTGTCGACTGTCTATTGGCAAATTGAGGAACTGATCACCCTTAATCTCTTGTTGATAGCAGACGGAAATTATGTTGGATGGAATAGGCGGGTCTTTCCGGCTTTGATAGTGTGTGAAATGAGTTGTTTGGAATTTAAGGAGATGATTACAGATTGTTTTGATGAGTCGATGAAGATGCTAATATCGGAAGATGAAATGGATTAGAGGTTTTGGTATGTTAGTCCAGTTGGGAAGTCATTGAGAGAAAACGATTGGGTATCGTTAATGGTTGTTCTCAGAGAGTAGAGATTGAACTTAATTGGACGAAGGTGAATAGTTGAGGTTTATATCTGCTAAGTAAGTAGGAAACTCTTAGTAGATGGGAATAATATGTTTGTTTTGTCTGTGATGGTAGTGTTCTGGGAATTGGCAGGAAGTCGCAGTGATGGGCCGTCAGTTGGGCATAATTTTCAGATGTGTTTTTGGATGTAACATTGTGTTTGAGAATTCTTTTTGGTTGGTTGTTGATACATGTTGGAATTGCGGAATTGGACGGTCAGGAGAAGAAATTGGGTATGGATTACTAATAGTTGAATAGGGTAATGATTGAGAATAAGTGTCCACTTTCATGAACAGATGACTAGAATGGTTTGGTTGAGTTTGAGTGAATTACAATTGTTTGGAATGTTTGATAAGAGTGGTGAATTGTGTGAGTTGAGGCTTTGATCGATTTAATGTGACTGGTTAGGTTTGTTATCCTCGGAATAGGTTGTTATTTACTCGGTTAAGCTTGTATGTGAGTAACCAGTTACCCAGTGAAAAGTTTTGCAAAAGCTTTAAGGATTTATATCTTTTGGATTTTGGTTGGGAATTGCAACGTATAGTGATGGTATTTGGTGTTAGTAACGCGTCTCTAATGCTTATGGAGTAGAGGAATCGTATCTTCCATATTTAATTGGATAAGTTCGTAATGGCTTTGATGGAGGATATTCGGATCTGTTGTAAACTCAAAGGAAGAACAGGTAGAGTGTTTGGGATTTGAATTACAAGTGTCAAAAAGAGATGAAGTTTTATGCTAAGTTATTCAAGTGAGAATTTGGGTTGAAAAAGGTTAGTTTTCTTGGATATGTTATTTCAGATGAGAGTATGGTTATGGATCCATCGGAAGTAGATGTAGTTCTACAATGAGAGGCTCCGAAGTTAGTTAAGGAGATTAGAATCTTTTTGGACTTTTAGTTGGTTATTACCGGAGGTTATGGAAGGCTTTTTCAAGTTAGCGTTTTCGTTACTTCAGTTGACACGCAGAGGGTGAGTCGTTTGTTTGGATGTTCGTTGTGAGTAAGTTTTGGTGAGCTGGAGTAGAAGTTGTCTACGGTTTCAACTTTGATTTTGTGTGATCCTAATAAACCGGTTGTGGGGTATTGTGATGTGTCTTTGATGAGTTTAGTCAACGTGGTAATGCAAGGGGGTAAAGTCGTGGCTTATGCTTTACGACAATTGAGGATTTATAAAAGGATCTGTATTATTATGGATTTGGAATATTTGGAGGTATTATCTTTATGGTTCTAGGTTCGAAGTGTTTGGTAATCGCAAGGATATTGAGTACTTGTTTGGTCTAAAGGAATAGAGTATGAGACAACAAGGATGGTTAGAGTTCGTGATGAGTTATGAATTTGGCTTGGATTATCCTTCGGGGAAAAGCTGTTGTTGTGCCTGAACAGTTAAGTTGGAAGTTTCTATGCATGTCTATTTTGATGGTCAGGGAGTTAGAGTTATTTGAGCAGTTCAGAGACTTGTGTCTGGTGTGTAAGCTAACATGCAGAGTGCGAGGTTGGGTATATTAAAGTGCACAGTGATTTTTGGCAGAGGTGAGAAAGAGTTAAACTTTGGACGTGAGATTGGCAGACTTGATGGTTTCGAGTAATCAGAGTGTGCAGCGGAAGTGTGAGGTGGCACATTTTGTAACTACGTGTGGGACTTATAAGAGTTCATAGGTTGAACATTGGAAACATGTAGGAGTGTTGAGACCATTGGACGTTTCAGAATAGAAGTGTTAGGTGAAAGGTTTAGATATTCTTCATGGGCTACTATGTAGATGGAGGTTTTGGTTGTATGTTCGATTGGTGAATCGTAGCATGGTTGTAATAAGGTTGTGTGACAAGGATGTTGGTATTCTAGTTTTGTTGAGGTTGTTGAGACAATGTGGTGTAGTGGAACTTGTGTTCTTGTTTGTGTTGTTGCCTCGTTCCTATCGTGTTGGTTCGAGTGCGAGTAGCTAATTCCTGTGTGGGGAGTTAGGGGAGTGTTACCTAGAGTGAGGGTAACGATCTTGTTGTGTTTCGGTTCAAGAGTGAACCTGTGTGTTGGTATCGTGGTTTTCCTTGAGTTGTGAGTTGGTCGTCAAGTGCATTGTATGGGTTTTGCATCTTGTCGTTGTAGTTGTCATCGTTGTCGTGTCGTTGTTGTAGCTGCGGTTAGCTAGGTGGTTTGTCAGTTTGTGTTATTCGTGGTGTGCTTTTGTTGGCATGCTGGTTTGTTGGTCGGATGCGAGAGTCGTATCCGGAGTTATTCGTAGCGGTTATATTTTCGAGGACGAAAATGTCTAAGTGGGGGAGAGTTGTAACGCCCCAGTTTTGTTAGATTTATTTAATAGAGTAGATTTAATTGGTTTTGGTTTTATATTATTTTATTCTTGACTTTTATTTGACAATATATTATTTTTCATCGTTGTTTATGTTTTGTCGCGTTTTGAGAGCGTTTGCGAGATATTTGAGCTGAGGGGTATTTTGGTCATTTGGGTAGTTAGATATTATAAATAGAAGTGGAAAGAAAAAGAGAGAAAAGAAAAGGAAAAGAGAAAGAAAGAGAAGAGAAGAGAAAAGAGAGGAAGGAAAAAGGGAGAAGAGGAAAAGTGGAGAAATCAAAGATTCGTCCGTTTCGAACACGATTTAATCGGGTAAGGGTGTGAAATATTATTATCTTATCCATGCTTATGATTATGTATGTGTTTTGTGTGGATGTTTTGGTTGGTTTTCCATATTTTTCCGTTTAGGTCGAATTGGACATAATCGATAGAAATCAATGTTTTCACGGATGAATTTCGAAATAAATTGCGTAGATTAGTCGTATGAGGTTAGACCGAGATTATAGAAACTCGTTTGGTTGAAATCGGTTGATATTGTGAGTTTTGACATTTTTGGGTTTTGAGAATGTGAGATTTTGGTGAAAATCAAACGTCGTAGAATTATCGTTTTATGGTCCTAAAACGTTGATATATATTTGGTAAGGATTACTGTGTATTTGTTTCGTATCATAGAATTGAATCGGTCGGATTTTCGGGCAAAATAGCCGAAATCCGTAGCAGCCCGCAGGCGTACGGACGCGTGCTGTAGGTGGAAAATCCTGATTTTTCGGAAAACTTCGGAAATTCATATCTCTTGAACCGTAAGTCGGTTTTGATCCCCGTTCGAAGCGTTGGGAAGCTAACGAGATGTTATTTCTAGGAAAAATAGTTTTGAGGTCTGAACCTAGTCCAATCGGTACAGTTTTTTTTCGAACCGTTTCGTAGTGTCGGGCGTCCGGTTTATGTTTTTGCGTTATTTTGAAATATTCATATCTTCTTCGTTGTTTATCGTATTTAAGTGTTCTTTATACCGAATCGAAGCTATCGATGAGCACTTTTTGATGATGATAGAAAATATTATTTTTGGCCGACTTTTAGCCGACTTTTTCGAGAAACCGTAAAAATGGAATTTTGAGTTATTTTCTATATTGTGCGATAGGATATGATATGTAACGTATGACTTGTGTGAGGGATGTTTGATGGGTATATGATGTCGTGGTGAAGGTTTGTAGCCGTTTGGAAAATATGTGCATTGTATTATATGTACTTGAAATGCATGATTTACTGTATGAGTCTTGATTGCCATGGGTCATTATATGACATGCATCATGCATGAAGACATTGTAAGATCCCTTCGTGGGTGTAAACAATGCATGAAGACATTGTAAGATCCCTTCGTGGGTGTAAACAATGCATGAAGACATTGTAAGATCCCTTCGTGGGTGTAAACAATGCATGAAGACATTGTAAGATCCCTTCGTGGGTGTAAACAATGCATGAAGACATTGTAAGATCCCTTCGTGGGTGTAAAACAATGCATGAAGACATTGTAAGATCCCTTTGTGGGTGTAAACAATGCAGTTAGACATTGTAGATCCCTTTGTGGGTGTAAACAATGCATGTTGAATTGTAGATCCCT
Organism: Lathyrus tuberosus; assembly: GCA_022829125.1. Classification (NCBI taxonomy): domain Eukaryota; kingdom Viridiplantae; phylum Streptophyta; class Magnoliopsida; order Fabales; family Fabaceae; genus Lathyrus; species Lathyrus tuberosus. The sequence continues at coordinate 2,213,287 of JALAZF010000118.1, read as the reverse complement.
TATGGGTGTAAGCAATTGTTGTATTGATCGTGTGCCTATTATAAAGGACTAAAAACGATCCATAACGTCGTATGCTTGTTGATAAGTGGTAGCGACGGGGGACATCGTAGGCCCGACGGGGAGTTACTCTATGTAACGAGCGATGATTCCAGCAGAGTTCCTGAGTGAACTAGTGGTGATTGAGTCGGTACCGCATTTGCATCTGCATAGAGTCGTGAGTCAGTCTCTATGAGTTGCATTTGTCATCATTGTATTTGTGCATTGATGAATAAACATATATATGTATATGTTGATGTGGAATGAGTAGAATTGTGCAGGTGTGCATGGATGGATAAACATGAATATGTGTGTTTATGTTGAATAATAAGCATTATGAGGAATATGCTTGGTTTTTATATATAATATGCCTTGCGATGTATATTGAGTGAGATGTGATGATTGTGACATAGTAAACATAATATGTATGTTTATGTGGTATGATGGAATGGTGAGAATATGTGGTATATGTGTATTTTTTATGATTAAGATATATAATTATATGCATTGTTATTATGATAATGTTTCTCACCCTTCTGCTGTTTTATGATGCTCTACGAGGCATTGCAGATTAGGTATCTGGTGGTCTTTTGTGAAGTGTGTCTTCATACCTTTTTTGGTCGGTTGGCTCTGATATGTAGCACCGGGTAGCTAGGATGCTTATGTTTGATTCCTTTTTGTGATACATTCGTGTATGTATCTTGCTGATGAATTTGTGTATATAAACATGAATGATGTTGTTGTATCATACTTGTTGATGTATATATATATATATATATATATATATATATATATATATATATATATATATATATATATATATATATAATGTATATATGTTTGATGTTATCAATGTTTAGATTTTCCGCTTTTATTCTAAATGTTGACATGTGGGTATAAGGACCGAGATCCTTTATTGTTGAAAGTTACCCCACTGTTGCATATCTTTTTGAGCAGGTGTTGTATGTGTTTAATTTCATGCATAATGTGACATTCTCTTTTTATGCCGTGTTTACAATTATACTCTGATGAAATTTTCAATACGTGCCTAAATGATTTATTTGATTATTTGGGTATAGAAAGGGGGTGTTACATTAAGTGGTATCAGAGCCAGTGTTGAGTCAGTTGTTGAGTCTGTTGGTGTGACAGTTGAATACTGTCGTTGTTGTTTGTCCCTTAGTACGTGATATGTGTGTGAAACACTGTCAGTGCTTTCTGGTTTTCTAATCCTTTGTTTTCAGGAGTTAGAATGAGATAAGTGGGGGAGAAGCTGGTACTTCTCCATGTTGCTTCAGGTGTGGAGCGCTGGCTCAGTGTGTTGTGAATTGCAAGATTGTAAGTGTTGTTTGGACAGTGTTGTTCCCGATTCCGTAAGAATGCGGAGGTAAGGTTTATGTCAACTAAGGATTTGTGCCTTAGGTAGTTTTGGGTATGGGATGCAAGAAAGGCTATTATAGTTTGGTAAAGACGGTTTATGCCCCATCATGATTGTCGACTGTCTATTGGCAAATTGAGGAACTGATCACCCTTAATCTCTTGTTGATAAGCAGACGGAAATTATGTTGGATGGAATAGGCCGGGTTCTTTCCGGCTTTGATAGTGTGTGAAATGAGTTGTTTGGAATTTAAGGAGATGATTACAGATTGTTTTGATGAGTCGATGAAGATGCTAATATCGGAAGATGAAATGGATTAGAGGTTTTGGTATGTTAGTCCAGTTGGGAAGTCATTGAGAGAAAACGATTGGGTATCGTTAATGGTTGTTCTCAGAGAGTAGAGATTGAACTTAATTGGACGAAGGTGAATAGTTGAGGTTTATATCTGCTAAGTAAGTAGGAAACTCTTAGTAGATGGGAATAATATGTTTGTTTTGTCTGTGATGGTAGTGTTCTGGGAATTGGCAGGAAGTCGCAGTGATGGGCCGTCAGTTGGGCATAATTTTCAGATGTGTTTTTGGATGTAACATTGTGTTTGAGAATTCTTTTTGGTTGGTTGTTGATACATGTTGGAATTGCGAATTGGACGGTCAGGAGAAGAAATTGGGTATGGATTACTAATAGTTGAATAGGGTAATGATTGAGAATAAGTGTCCACTTTCATGAACAGATGACTAGAATGGTTTGGTTGAGTTTGAGTGAATTACAATTGTTTGGAATGTTTGATAAGAGTGGTGAATTGTGGTGAGTTGAGGCTTTGATCGATTTAATGTGACTGGTTAGGTTTGTTATCCTCGGAATAGGTTGTTATTTACTCGGTTAAGCTTGTATGTGAGTAACCAGTTACCCAGTGAAAAGTTTTGCAAAAGCTTTAAGGATTTATATCTTTTGGATTTTGGTTGGGAATTGCAACGTATAGTGATGGTATTTGGTGTTAGTAACGCGTCTCTAATGCTTATGGAGTAGAGGAATCGTATCTTCCATATTTAATTGGATAAGTTCGTAATGGCTTTGATGGAGGATATTCGGATCTGTTGTAAACTCAAAGGAAGAACAGGTAGAGTGTTTGGGATTTGAATTACAAGTGTCAAAAAGAGATGAAGTTTTATGCTAAGTTATTCAAGTGAGAATTTGGGTTGAAAAAGGTTAGTTTTCTTGGATATGTTATTTCAGATGAGAGTATGGTTATGGATCCATCGGAAGTAGATGTAGTTCTACAATGAGAGGCTCCGAAGTTAGTTAAGGAGATTAGAATCTTTTTGGACTTTTAGTTGGTTATTACCGGAGGTTATGGAAGGCTTTTTCAAGTTAGCGTTTTCGTTACTTCAGTTGACACGCAGAGGGTGAGTCGTTTGTTTGGATGTTCGTTGTGAGTAAGTTTTGGTGAGCTGGAGTAGAAGTTGTCTACGGTTTCAACTTTGATTTTGTGTGATCCTAATAAACCGGTTGTGGGGTATTGTGATGTGTCTTTGATGAGTTTAGTCAACGTGGTAATGCAAGGGGGTAAAGTCGTGGCTTATGCTTTACGACAATTGAGGATTTATAAAAGGATCTGTATTATTATGGATTTGGAATATTTGGAGGTATTATCTTTATGGTTCTAGGTTCGAAGTGTTTGGTAATCGCAAGGATATTGAGTACTTGTTTGGTCTAAAGGAATAGAGTATGAGACAACAAGGATGGTTAGAGTTCGTGATGAGTTATGAATTTGGCTTGGATTATCCTTCGGGGAAAAGCTGTTGTTGTGCCTGAACAGTTAAGTTGGAAGTTTCTATGCATGTCTATTTTGATGGTCAGGGAGTTAGAGTTATTTGAGCAGTTCAGAGACTTGTGTCTGGTGTGTAAGCTAACATGCAGAGTGCGAGGTTGGGTATATTAAAGTGCACAGTGATTTTTGGCAGAGGTGAGAAAGAGTTAAACTTTGGACGTGAGATTGGCAGACTTGATGGTTTCGAGTAATCAGAGTGTGCAGCGGAAGTGTGAGGTGGCACATTTTGTAACTACGTGTGGGACTTATAAGAGTTCATAGGTTGAACATTGGAAACATGTAGGAGTGTTGAGACCATTGGACGTTTCAGAATAGAAGTGTTAGGTGAAAGGTTTAGATATTCTTCATGGGCTACTATGTAGATGGAGGTTTTGGTTGTATGTTCGATTGGTGAATCGTAGCATGGTTGTAATAAGGTTGTGTGACAAGGATGTTGGTATTCTAGTTTTGTTGAGGTTGTTGAGACAATGTGGTGTAGTGGAACTTGTGTTCTTGTTTGTGTTGTTGCCTCGTTCCTATCGTGTTGGTTCGAGTGCGAGTAGCTAATTCCTGTGTGGGGAGTTAGGGGAGTGTTACCTAGAGTGAGGGTAACGATCTTGTTGTGTTTCGGTTCAAGAGTGAACCTGTGTGTTGGTATCGTGGTTTTCCTTGAGTTGTGAGTTGGTCGTCAAGTGCATTGTATGGGTTTTGCATCTTGTCGTTGTAGTTGTCATCGTTGTCGTGTCGTTGTTGTAGCTGCGGTTAGCTAGGTGGTTTGTCAGTTTGTGTTATTCGTGGTGTGCTTTTGTTGGCATGCTGGTTTGTTGGTCGGATGCGAGAGTCGTATCCGGAGTTATTCGTAGCGGTTATATTTTCGAGGACGAAAATGTCTAAGTGGGGGAGAGTTGTAACGCCCCAGTTTTGTTAGATTTATTTAATAGAGTAGATTTAATTGGTTTTGGTTTTATATTATTTTATTCTTGACTTTTATTTGACAATATATTATTTTTCATCGTTGTTTATGTTTTGTCGCGTTTTGAGAGCGTTTGCGAGATATTTGAGCTGAGGGGTATTTTGGTCATTTGGGTAGTTAGATATTATAAATAGAAGTGGAAAGAAAAAGAGAGAAAAGAAAAGGAAAAGAGAAAGAAAGAGAAGAGAAGAGAAAAGAGAGGAAGGAAAAAGGGAGAAGAGGAAAAGTGGAGAAATCAAAGATTCGTCCGTTTCGAACACGATTTAATCGGGTAAGGGTGTGAAATATTATTATCTTATCCATGCTTATGATTATGTATGTGTTTTGTGTGGATGTTTTGGTTGGTTTTCCATATTTTTCCGTTTAGGTCGAATTGGACATAATCGATAGAAATCAATGTTTTCACGGATGAATTTCGAAATAAATTGCGTAGATTAGTCGTATGAGGTTAGACCGAGATTATAGAAACTCGTTTGGTTGAAATCGGTTGATATTGTGAGTTTTGACATTTTTGGGTTTTGAGAATGTGAGATTTTGGTGAAAATCAAACGTCGTAGAATTATCGTTTTATGGTCCTAAAACGTTGATATATATTTGGTAAGGATTACTGTGTATTTGTTTCGTATCATAGAATTGAATCGGTCGGATTTTCGGGCAAAATAGCCGAAATCCGTAGCAGCCCGCAGGCGTACGGACGCGTGCTGTAGGTGGAAAATCCTGATTTTTCGGAAAACTTCAGAAATTCATATCTCTTGAACCGTAAGTCGGTTTTGATCCCCGTTCGAAGCGTTGGGAAGCTAACGAGATGTTATTTCTAGGAAAAATAGTTTTGAGGTCTGAACCTAGTCCAATCGGTACAGTTTTTTTTCGAACCGTTTCGTAGTGTCGGGCGTCCGGTTTATGTTTTTGCGTTATTTTGAAATATTCATATCTTCTTCGTTGTTTATCGTATTTAAGTGTTCTTTATACCGAATCGAAGCTGTCGATGAGCACTTTTTGATGATGATAGAAAATATTATTTTTGGCCGACTTTTAGCCGACTTTTTCGAGAAACCGTAAAAATGGAATTTTGAGTTATTTTCTATATTGTGCGATAGGATATGATATGTAACGTATGACTTGTGTGAGGGATGTTTGATGGGTATATGATGTCGTGGTGAAGGTTTGTAGCCGTTTGGAAAATATGTGCATTGTATTATATGTACTTGAAATGCATGATTTACTGTATGAGTCTTGATTGCCATGGGTCATTATATGACATGCATCATGCATGAAGACATTGTAAGATCCCTTCGTGGGTGTAAACAATGCATGAAGACATTGTAAGATCCCTTCGTGGGTGTAAACAATGCATGAAGACATTGTAAGATCCCTTCGTGGGTGTAAACAATGCATGAAGACATTGTAAGATCCCTTCGTGGGTGTAAACAATGCATGAAGACATTGTAAGATCCCTTTGTGGGTGTAAACAATGCAGTTAGACATTGTAGATCCCTTTGTGGGTGTAAACAATGCATGTTGAATTGTAGATCCCTTATGGGTGTAAGCAATTGTTGTATTGATCGTGTGCCTATTATAAAGGACTAAAAACGATCCATAACGTCGTATGCTTGTTGATAAGTGGTAGCGACGGGGGACATCGTAGGCCCGACGGGGAGTTACTCTATGTAACGAGCGATGATTCCAGCAGAGTTCCTGAGTGAACTAGTGGTGATTGAGTCGGTACCGCATTGCATCTGCATAGAGTCGTGAGTCAGTCTCTATGAGTTGCATTTGTCATCATTGTATTTGTGCATTGATGAATAAACATATATATGTATATGTTGATGTGGAATGAGTAGAATTGTGCAGGTGTGCATGGATGGATAAACATGAATATGTGTGTTTATGTTGAATAATAAGCATTATGAGGAATATGCTTGGTTTTATATATATATATGCCTTGCGATGTATATTGAGTGAGATGTGATGATTGTGACATAGTAAACATAATATGTATGTTTATGTGGTATGATGGAATGGTGAGAATATGTGGTATATGTGTATTTTTATGATTAAGATATATAATTATATGCATTGTTATTATGATAATGTTTCTCACCCTTCTGCTGTTTTATGATGCTCTACGAGGCATTGCAGATTAGGTATCTGGTGGTCTTTTGTGAAGTGTGTCTTCATACCTTTTTGGTCGGTTGGCTCTGATATGTAGCACCGGGTAGCTAGGATGCTTATGTTTGATTCCTTTTTGTGATACATTCGTGTATGTATCTTGCTGATGAATTTGTGTATATAAACATGAATGATGTTGTTGTATCATACTTGTTGATGTATATATATATATATAATGTATATATGTTTGATGTTATCAATGTTTAGATTTTCCGCTTTTATTCTAAATGTTGACATGTGGGTATAAGGACCGAGATCCTTTATTGTTGAAAGTTACCCCACTGTTGCATATCTTTTTGAGCAGGTGTTGTATGTGTTTAATTTCATGCATAATGTGACATTCTCTTTTTATGCCGTGTTTACAATTATACTCTGATGAAATTTTCAATACGTGCCTAAATGATTTATTTGATTATTTGGGGGTATAGAAAGGGGGTGTTACAATGATCCTTCCCAACGGAGTTCCTGTTCAGAGGACAATTTATTTTTGTCATCCCCAGCTAAATCAGTCTTTTCTTTCCAGCATTTATTTTGCTGGAGGGACCCCTTTTGCATATCATAAGCATTTGCATCCTCTAGCACATAGCATTTCCATTTGCATTTGAAGCATAAGCCAGGTTTGATACTTTCTTTGCCAATTCTCTTTCTCAGCAGAGATGGCATAACTCGGGAGATCTTTTTGGAAAGATACGTTCCTCATACTTGTGTTCCCCGACAGAGTCTTTTATTTAGACTTCTCCTTCCCCAACGGAGTCATCTTACCAGTAGATTTTGAAATGAGGTGGTTTAAAACCAGAAGTTTCGTTTCACGTTATCCCCAGCGAAGGTGGCATTTATTTTGCTAGATTCTCTTTATCAACAGGGAACAACAATGTTTTGAAGATTTTCTTTCGTCAGTTTCCCTTTGTCAGCAGGGATGGCATTTATTTTGCTAGATTCTCTTTATCAGCAGGGAACAGTAATATTTTGAAGATTTTCTTTCGTCAGTTTCCCTTTGTCAGCAGGGATGGCATTTATGTTGCTAGATTCTCTTTGTCAGCAGAGGACGACAATGTTTTGAAGATTTTCTTTTGCTAGATTCTCTTTATCAGCAGGGAACAACAATATTTTGAAGATTTTCTTCGTCAGTTTCCCTTTGTCAGCAGGGATGGCATTTATGTTGCTAGATTCTCTTTATCAGCAGAGGACGACAACATTTTGAAGATTTTCTTTTGCTAGATTCTCTTTATCAGCAGAGGACGACAATGTTTTGAAGATTTTCTTTCGTCAGTTTCCCTTTGTCAACAGGGATGGCATTTATTTTGCTAGATTCTCTTTATCAGCAGGGAACAGCAATATTTTGAAGATTTTCTTTCGTCAGTTTCCCTTTGTCAGCAGGGATGGCATTTATGTTGCTAGATTCTCTTTATCAGCAGAGGACGGTAATGTTTTGAAGATTTTCTTTTGCTAGATTCTCTTTATCAGCAGGGAACAACAATCTTTTGAAGGTTTTCTTCGTCAGTTTCCCTTTGTCAGCAGGGATGACATTTATGTTGCTAGATTCTCTTTATCAGCAGAGGACGGAAATGTTTTGAAGATTTTCTTTTGCTAGATTCTCTTTATCAGCAGGGAACATCAATCTTTTGAAGATTTTCTTCGTCAGTTTCCCTTTGTCAGCAGGGATGGCATTTATGTTGCTAGATTCTCTTTATCAGCAGAGGACGGCAATGTTTTGAAGATTTTCTTTCGCTAGATTCTCTTTATCAGCAGAGGACGGCAATGTTTTGAAGATTTTCTTTCGCTAGATTCTCTTTATCAGCAGAGGACGACAATGTTTTGAAGATTTTCTTTCGCTAGATTCTCTTTATCAGCAGAGGACGACAATGTTTTGAAGATTTTCTTTCGCTAGATTCTCTTTATCAGCAGAGGACGACAATGTTTTGAAGATTTTCTTTCGCTAGATTCTCTTTATCAGCAGAGGACGTCAATGTTTTGAAGATTTTCTTTCACTAGATTCTCTTTATCAGCAGAGGACGACAATGCTTTGAAGATTTTCTTTCGCTAGATTCTCTTTATCAGCAGAGGACGGCAATGTTTTGAAGATTTTCTTTTGCTAGATTCTCTTTATCAGCAGAGGACGACAATGTTTTGAAGATTTTCTCTCGCTAGATTCTCTTTATCAGTAGAGGACGGCGATGTTTTGAAGGTTTTCTTCGTCGGTTTCCCTTTGTCAGCAGGGATGGCATTTATGTTGCTAGATTCTCTTTATCAGCAGAGGACAACAATCTTTTAAAGACTATCTTTCGTCAGTTTCTCTTTATCAGCAGAGATGACATAACTTGGGAAAGTTTGTTTCGTTTTATACCCAACATAGCAGCATTTTTAAGCTAATTCTCCAGTGAAGGATTGCAAATTTCTGGGTTCCTCGGTATTCAATCTCCGTGCACCCTGATTATCTGAAAGCTGTCGCTATCATACACTCAGGACCAAGTTGATTGAATAGGGGCAGCTGTTGCACCCCAAAATTTGCCCTCCTTACTTTTTTACTAACTGGCTTATGTTTTATTTCATTTTTGCATTATCATGTATGCATATCATTAGCATAGGGTCAAGGTGCTGGAGGCAGTTCAAGAAGGTCCTATCTGGTCTACTACATCATCGAGAGTTCACAGCTTATTCCAGGCATTTTTAATATTTTCGTATCACTGTATTTCCACTCTGCATCATCTAAATAGCATAAAATAGTGCTTTTCATTTCGCATACTGCCTAAAATATTGGTCGGAATAATTTCTCAGAAATTTACAGACAGAGTGGTCAAATTGAATTTCAGCGGTGCTTAAAATCAGGGGACGGAAAATTTTAAAATCGAACTTGCAGACGTCAATTATATTATTCTATGGTTCGCGTAGCTTAACTCGGCGTGTTCGTTTTAATTTTTCGTCATATTTTGATCAATTTGAGCATTTTTACGGATCAAAATTTATTTTAAAATCTGACCAAATGCTGTATTTTTTCGAGTCATATATTTCGTACTAATCATTTTAGTGTACTCGGTTTATTTTTTTTGATCACTAGGGCATTCGATTTTTATTTATTTGATGTTTGTTTATTTTTTCTACTAATATTGTTTAGAATAGATAAATAGGATAATTAGTATTTTTATTTTAAATATTTATTTTTATTTTTAGATTTAACTAATATTGTTTTTCATAAATGAATAGGATTTTTAGTTTCTGTTTTTAATTTTATTTTAATTGAATTGTTTAAATTTTATTTAATGTTAATATTAGTTATTTGGGCTTTAAAATGGACATTAGGGATATTATTGACAATTTAAAGATAACCCTAATTTGGTCCCTATATATTGTTGTTACTGTTAACAAAAAAGGGGGACGAAAATATTAAAAATGCCTGGAATAAGCTGTGAACTCTCGATGATGTAGTAGACCAGATAGGACCTTCTTGAACTGCCTCCAGCACCTTGACCCTATGCTAATGATATGCATACATGATAATGTAAAAATGAAATGAAACATAAGCCAGTTAGTAAAAAAGTAAGGAGGGCAAATTTTGGGGTGCAACAGTCAGCTAGCGACTCTGCTGGGGATATGGAAAATCCCTAAGCAAGCCAATCCTAGTTTGTTTGTCCTATGTGTGATTTGTTAGCTTTATTATTGCTTTATCATCTTGTGTTTCTCTTATCTATTGGGTATATTGGGGATGGTTGGTGAGGAGAAAGACTTTCTACCCGAGCTTTTCGAGTATACACTAAGCTAGGAGGTGGTTGTTTACTGATTTGCGAGACTTAGGACTCGTCGAGTCGGTTTGACTTCCACCGCTCAGATGAGGCCCCTTTGGAAATGATTATGTCTTACGATCAGTCGTAATGGCGTCTTTGTTTCCGACCTGGGAGTCTGTGATTCTGAGGACCTTTAGAACCCAATTCCAAAGGTTACTAAGGCATAACTCTGTGCTCATCCTTTGAAGGGATTACCGTCTTACGAATCGTTGTTATGATGGAAAACTTTTGAGGGTTAGTGCATGGGACCTTGTTTGAAAACCCTTGGAATGCCCTGTTTTAAACCAATAGATTTCCTAACCGAGGTGAGGGATATCTTATTTTATGGCCTGCAGAATCTGTGACCTTGACACCTGTAGTGTGAACCTCGGATTCAGTGATCTTTGATCCCATGTCTTATTGCATTCATAACATTGCATTTACATAAGCATCTTTGCATCATTTTGCATATCATTCTCCAACCAAAACCAAGAAGCTCATTCAGTCCTTTGTCCATAACCCGCAGTTGATTTCTCGACACTCGTATTGAACCTGTGGTAGATGTGAAGCATTTGAAGGAAGTGGAACATAGACGACTTGATAGGACAGTTAGACAAAGCAAGTTGGAAGCTGAGGTAGCCATGTTAGAGAGCAACTGTCAGAATATTGATCCCCCACCAGGTTTCACTGTGACAACTAATCCACTGTATGGTCTTCTGCCTGATGATGATCCTCCACGATTAAATGTTCCTACTCAACCCCAAAGGATTCCATTGACTGACCCCATGAAGGAAAAGCTTCGTGCCATTGAGGAGAAACTCCAAGCTATGAAAGTGCATGATACGCCTGGGTTCGATGCTGCTGATATGTGCCTAGTGCCAGATTTGGTAATCCCTCCGAAATTCAAGGTACCCAACTTCGAGAAGTACACATGCCTTAGTTGCCCGAAGCGTCATTTGGTGATGTTCTGCCGAAAAATGACCACATATACCCATGATGATAAGCTGATGATTCACTGTTTTCAAGATAGTTTGAGTGGGGCATCTTTAAGTTGGTACATGGATTTAGAAAGAAGCCATATCCAATCATGGAAGGACTTATCCAGTACTTTTCTAAAGTGATATCAATACAATCTAGACGTGGCTCCTAGTCGCATGCAGTTGCAAAGCCTATCTCAGAATGGCGATGAATCCTTCAAGGAATACGTACAGCGATGGAGAGAATTAGCAGCTAGGGTGCAACCACCACTCTTGGACAGGGAATTGATTGACATGTTCATAAACAGTCTGCATGGCTCTTATCTTGAAAGAATGGTTGGCAGTATGCCATCAAGCTTATCTGACATTGTGATGGTAGGGGAACGCATCGAAAGCTACCTCAAGAGTGGACTAATCCAAAACGTCTCAAATAGCCAAGCCGGTGAGACTGAATCCCTCAGCAACTCCCAAGAGGAAGAGGAGGATGAAACCAATGCAGTCATAGTAAATGTTGAGTATTCTCATGGTGTACCAGCAAAACCTTTTGGTCCCTCATCTTCTCAGCAGTCATCATTTCCAGCGCCATGCTATCCTTATGGGCAACCAGTAATGCCTATAGCTTCGTCCCAAAAACCGTGGATTGCTCCTCATGTAAATCAACGAGCCGATGGTCGAGGATATCAGAATCAGCGCCAGAGTCAGCATAGGCCTCGAAATAATCTAGAAAGAAGGAATGCTCCTCTTTATACAGTCCCTATGTCATATAGTCAACTCTTGTCGCATCTGATTCAAAGCTCACTGGTGGTTCCCAAGTCTCTCAAGCCATTGCCAGAGCCATACCCTCCTGGGTACGATCCCGATGTGCAATGTGAATATCATGCTGGATCAATGGGGCATTCGACTGAAGATTGCAAAGCCTACCAAGCCAAAGTGCAACAACTGATTGACAAAGGTTACATATCCTTTCTAGAAGGAAGCCTGGTTATGCACGTCAACCTCTCGTTTGTTTGAGTTCAAAAACTACAAGGGTCATCTCCTCGAGCCAGTGGGTCAGACAGAAGACATCCCCAGGATTGGCAATTTTTAGATCTTGTCATTTATTTGCATTTGTAGTTTCTTTTCTGTTAAGTGCTATTTGTTGTTAAACATTGTTGCTTACTAATGGTTTTGTTAATGTAATGAACGTGATTTTTTGAACAAGTCCATTCGTATCCACTCATTTTTTCTCATATATTGCAAAAAATCACAAAATTTTTTTTCCCACATTTCACTCCCTTTATCAGTTGTTGTCTTAGTAAAGATTTGAGGGAGGATGATGAAAATTAAATACCCATAATTGCTAATAGTATGCTTTCGGATAAAATCCCGCTGATGATGTACAGGCATTGTTTCAAATCCCCTAAACACTGGAGATATAAGGAGTTAGTCCCTAGTCAACCCCTTCGAGCCTAGAAGTAGGAGTTTCCTTCTGATTTCTAAACCCTTACGCTTAACCTGGGGCATGGGTAATGTTCAGTTATCCTGATTACATATTCGAATTTCAAGATGAAACCTTTTATTATGGCGGTTATTCTTCAGAGACCAAAGACTTGGCAGTCACGACCCTTAAAAAAAAAAAAAAGAAGAAAGCCCGCTAAGTCCACCACCCCAAAGAGGAAACTTAGGCAAAATTAGGGCAATCCCGATGGACTCGAAAATTGAAGTCGGTCCATGCAAAAGTTAGGGATCAAAAAAATAAATAAAGTAAAAGAGGCCCTTAAATCCTCAAAAAAAGCAAAACCCGATTCAGTGGCCACCGAAATGGATTAGAAAGGTCACTGACATCCACGAAAACAAAATAAGGTGACTGCCATTCCAAGCAAATTCGCCCTTACACCGTCAACCCTTTTGGAAGATAAATGTGTGTAATATAACTGAACGTAGGACTGGAGTTCATCACGAAGAAGGGAGGGTACAAATCAAAATTTGAGCCTAATATCCTTTGTTTCAAATAACCATGAACCAGACCACATTACAACCCTCGAAAGACCTAATTGAAGCAGGGTTTATTCTGAAAGCAAACTATAGTAAGGTTGCGTAAACTGACTCCCCACAGATTTACTAATCTTCATCATTGGTGTCATATTCTTGCTATATCTTTCGCATACAAGTAAATCAACACTGCGTTTGGACTAATGGTCCATTCGTCACACACTATCACATCAATTCCGATAAGTGATTGCTTTCAAAACCTGCATGATCGTCGCATTAAAGTTACCATTTTTAAATGAACAATTTTAACTGTAAGCAAGTACTTGACATCAAAGAGATTCCAACAAAGTACAATAAGAGAGAAACTTGATCATTCTTTGGTGCTGACTCGAATCAAGGGTTTCTCATAACCTTGCAAATCTGGGGCAAAGCATTCAAGAGTTAGTCGAGCAGAGAATCATCTCAAGACTCCACCGGCCAAAGGTAGGTCACCCAGAGATTCTTGTGATTAAGGGCAAATCCCTCCAAGGCTCAATCAACACAAGTTAAGTCGCTTCAACGCTCATTCTGGGGCAAGTCCTTCAAGAGACTCAAGCAAAGGCTGACTATTGAAGATTTAGACATTGGGGCAAATTATCTCCGACTATGTCATGGTATAATCACCCCCAAAATTTTCGTTCAAGGAACACACTGGGGCAAATCAATTGCAAAGGGGCAGTTTTCCTCTATACTTTCAAGATTGGTCAAGTTGACCCTGTTTAGGCACTAGTAAATGTTGAGTTTGCAACAAGTGCCAAAAAGCCTCGGGGCAGAGCAAAAGCGCAACCAACATGTATAAGTCCAGTCGTTATGCCCATGCTGTCATTTGCAAAGTCATCTTGGCATCTCAGTTAGAAGTGAGGTTCTCTTAAGGAGTAAGTGCAACTTCTGCAAAGGACCAAACTTAGAGCATTAGAAGCATCCGCATCTATCATCCGATCGTAGCATCGCCAGGTTTCGAGTGTCGGGAAGTTAAGCTCATTCCCCATCCAACCCAAAGCCCAATCATACTTGGCACACCAACCAAAGCCCAACCATACTTGGCACCTCCCACCATAAGCCCGAACATACTAGGCACCCGTAACCAGATACAAAATCCACCCTGCTTGCACAACTTTAAAGTCCAGTTCTCATCTGGCAAACCATAAAACCAGTTCCCGTCTGGAAAACCAAAACAAAACACCAGTTCTCGTCTGGTAAGCACCATTTCAAAGTCTAGTTCCCGTCTGGCAAACCATAAAGCCAGTTCTCGTCTGACAGCTTAACCTATTGTCACTAGTTCTCGTCTGGTAGTCTACCCCTTAAAAACTAGTTCTCGTCTGGTAACCCTTTTAAAAGCCATCTTTGGTTAGTATCCTTCACCTTACCCATCTCCTTTTCCCCAACAAGCATTTCAACAAAAGCCCAACCATTCCTTGGCACCTTAACTAAAGCCCAACCATGCTTGGCACGACCATCAATCCGTACCCTCATATCCCCAGCATTTTGCATACATTTTTGCATCATTTGTACGCTTGTTTAGCCAGTTCCTGTAGAGGGTAGGGCATTCTTGTGGGCTTCGTCTCTCCCATCATTTGCTACTTCCAACCCTTTCTGTGTCTCCTTACCTTTCGTAAGGGATTTCACCGCCTTACGCGTGAAATCTTACTTCTTCGCTTTCCTTTCGTAAGCGTTCTCGCTGCCTTACGCACGCGACAAAACTTTGTATTAGGTATCTCCGATCAATTTGGACGCTTGATGCCTATGTGGCCAATAACTGAATGGTCGCTACTCAGAGAATGTCATCTTCGCCGTTGTGCCTGTGAGGTTAAATGATGTTCTGATACCCTTTGCAAGTCCCCTCTTCCTTTTGTTTGAAGATGGTTATTGCCCCTAACTTACCTTTTGTGAGTCTTTCGTGTTATTTTTCACGATGTATCTCCTCCTTGCCTTTTGCAATGTGTCCAACTTACCTTTAGTAGGAGCCTTCCCGTGCCTTTTGCACAATTTCTTCCCAGCTTACCTTTTGTAGGTCTCCTTCCTACCTTTCGTAGAAAGGAATCTGTCTCCAAACCTTTTGTTCTGGGGTCCTTTCTACCTTTTGTAGAGGGAATTGTCTCCAAACCTTTTGTTTCAGAGTCATTACTGCTTTCGCAGAAGTAAGTACGATCGTCTTCTCCCAAGGGAGTTATGTTATTTCTCCAAGCCTTTTGTTCCGGGGTCTTTTCTACCTTTCGTAGAAAGGAATTTTCTCCTAACCTTTTGTTCTGGGGTCCTATCTACCTTTCTTAGAAGGAAATTGTCTCCTAACCTTTTGTTCTGGGGTCCTCTCTACCTTTCGTAGAAGGAAATTGTCTCCAAGCCTTTTGTTCTGGAGTCCTCTATACCTTTTGTAGGAGGAATTATTCTTCAAACCTTGTGTTCTGGAGTCATTTCTGCTTCTGCAGAAAATAATACGATCGTCTTCTCCTAAGGGAGTCTCCTCTACTTGTTGTAGCAGGAATTTATTTTTTCTCCTAACCTTTCGTTCAGGGGTCCTCTTTGCCTTTTGCAAGAGGAGAACCAATTCCTATCCTTTATTCTTGAGTCCTCTTTACCTTTTGTAGGAGGAATATCTCATCTTTTATTTCTTGAGTCCTCTTTACCTTTCGTAGGAGGAATATCTCATATTTTATTTCTTGAGTCCTCTTTACCTTTCGTAGGAGGAATATCTCATCTTTTATTTCTTGAGTCCTCTCTACCTTTCGTAGGAGGAATATCTCTCTTAATTTTTTTTACCCTTGAGTTCTCTCTACCTTTCGTAAAAGGAATATCTCATCCTTTATTTCTAGAGTCCTACCTACCTTTTGTAGAAGGAATATCTCAACTTATTTTATGTCACCGGAATGCAATAGGAATGCCCCCTTTCAAGACTGGCAAAACACTCATGATCATTTTGTATTGCGTCTCAAGCATATCATCATTTTCCCTCATAACCAATTGCCTTCTTCCCCGACAGATGCCTTTTTCAAGCCATCCCACTATTTCATCACCTTTCATTCCACTCATTTCCCGACTGAACATTCCGGGTATTCTTATATTTAATCTCCTTGTACCTTGACTGTAAGAAAGCCTATGCCACTCATACCTTCAAGTCCAAGAAGATTAAATAGGGGCATCTGTCACACCCTCATTTTCACCCACCCCTTATCGTATCATTTTCATCATCTATGCATTCCTTTAGGTCATACTCATATTATACATTGCATTGGTCTTCTAAGGCTTGGGGTCAAGTGGTTCTTTGAATCAGGGTTTCCTATTTGCTTTGAGGTTCTTCCATTCAAGTTTGAAGCAAGGGTTGAGTTCTAATTATCTTAACTCCTCATCAAGATTCATCAGGCTCATCAGGTCAAGTGTGCAAAGGCAGTACTGTTAGAGATTCAATGGTTTGACCTAATCTTGGTCAACCAAAGTTTTGTTTCAAGATCAAGTTCTGGGTGTGATTGATTCAAGTGTTTGTGTATGAAGTTTCGGTCTTGGTTTTTGTGCCAATTCAGATTATCTGTGTGTGGATCAAGTTATCAATTTGTGTGCAAGTACTGATTGTGTGGTTCAGGTTTTCGTCATTGGTCTGAGGATTCGTCATGTTTGTTATTCAACCAGGATCATTTCGAGATAGATTCGAAGTTGTGATGTAATCCAGATATTACGGCGGTCCAGTGCAATTGTCGTGGTTTTGAGTGTTGATAAAAGGTGGAGGCACATTACCGTTATCCATATCCATTCCCATAACCATTTTTGTTATTTATCCATTTTTCAATCCAATTTTTATTCAACTACCCATTTTCATGTCCATTTCATTAACCAAATCCATCATATCCATTTTCACTCTTGTCCATTCATTTTTTTATCCACTTCTAGACCATTTTCATTAAATCCATCCAATAATATCCATATTTTCCAATTTCCATTTCCATTTCTTTTAATTATCCATTCATATCCATTTTTTAATTATTCATCATTATTCATATTTTATCCATTTCATTTTCCATATGTCTATAAATTAATAGTCCATTCAATTATCCATTTTTTTATTTTTAGTATCCACTTTCTCACCATTTTCAAAAATTAATTCATGATCTATTTACAAGCCCAAGTCCATTAACAAAATGTGCCAAAATAAAAAAAACTCATGAGTGTGATGTTGTTACTACTTTATTCAAGCTACCATTTACAAAATCACCACCTGCAGTTCGTACACAACCTGCTACACCAATTCCGTAAAACCACTCCAAGACAAAATTTACACATCTCAATGACATAAGCCTCAGGCCTGAAGACACTGCAATATGAAGCCAAAATACTGCTGCCACAAACCACCAAAAACCTGCCAAACAAATGACCTACAAGCAACAACAACATCACGCTGCTCCACCTAACAAAACTCTGCATCCTGCTACAATGACTACACGCTATCCATGCCAAAACCTACGACTACGCCATACCTGTAAAACCTGCCAACATCAACCGACAATTGCAGTGAAAAACAACAAAGGCAACAGGCCAAAATTCTGCAGGACAGAAACATTTTTTTAAAGAATGAACTTAAAAAGAGAGAGAAGGGACAATGAAACGGACCTTCATGCTGAGAACCATAGCCTTAACTCATTTAACTCCCAACACACTGAACAATAACCATTATAACCTCAATTAATAGAACACAACAAAACCTTCCAACGTTCTTCATCGCCGAACCAACGACACTCCCTGTCGTGACCATAAAACCACTTCACAAGACAGACCTCAAATTCATTTTTCAAATCACCTCCGAAAAGTCCGCCAACGTACATATTCGGCCACCCCTCTTTCTTCCCAAACCTTCTTTCTCCCTAAAAATATCTTCTTATTCTTCGAACCACAAACCACCGCGTAACTCCCTTCAACTCGCCACCACCATCATCATTTTCCACGCAGCCACTAAATCACAAATGCCCTGCTTCTCTGATTCCATAGCTATCATGTACTCCCTCCTAGCTGTGAACATCAACAATCTTCTCTGTTCTCTATTCATCGCTTAAACAACACAACCATAACACATCAACGAACACACCGACAATTTCTTCTTCTTCGCACAAGCATCAACCACTGCACATTCACCTTAACACGTCACTTTCCTTGCCTTCCACACACGGCCTCCATTAACCTTACCATCTCAACTCACAACATAGTAACAACAACAACCGACTAACCACCAAGAACCAACGCCCAAACCACAAACCCTCAACAAACATTCTTCATATAACCAACAACAATCAAAAACCCAAATCAATACCAAATCGGCCCCAGAAAGAGATGAAGAAGAGAAATTTTTGAGACAACACAAACTCGATTTGAGACGGATCGAAACCTGAAAACCGTGAGGAAGAGAAGACGAGAAGAGCAGAGAGATTAACGCCGCCGGATGCGTGAGAACAAGCCGCCGCGAGAGACCGAGTGTCGGCGATTTGAGGAAGGGATGAAATAGAGACGAACTCGCGAGGGAAAGGAAAACCTGAGCGAGAGGAGACCGCGAGATCAAGAAGCAATGGCGGCGGCAAAGGTTAATTTTTGTTGTCTTCTCACTTTGTTACACGCGATGGAAAGGATGAAGAGGAAGATTAACCTCCGACTCTTTTCATGTGTTTTTAAGAAACCCTTTTCTTGGGTTGTAAAGCCCATTTGATAGATACACACCACCAAGTCAATCTCTAACCACCCGTCCCAAATCTTTGATTTTAATTTTCTTTTTTCTAAAAAAATATTTTCTTTTATTATGATCTTGTTTTTTTCATTAAATTGTTAATATTAGATTAGTTAGTAACATTGAATTTAGGAATATATTTATATTGTTTAATTTGATTTAATATTTATTTAATAATAGTCATTTAGAGTATTAGTTTAGTTATTAACTAAAAAATGTCAAAAATATTTTCTTATTAGATTAATCTTTTAATTTTAAATCATATTTGAAATGTAAATATTTAGATTTTTAATCTTTGATTTCTAATTTCTATTAACTTATTTGACTAATAATTTTGTGAGCTAGGGATTTGATTATTTCTACTTGATCCTGATTTTAAGTCTTTCTTGACTTTTCTCTTGACCACATTCTTGTATTCATCAACTTATTCCATTTCTCATTTTCATTCTCTTCTAAAGTCAAAAACCTTGGTCTTGTACCAAGTGCATAAACTTCTTTTTCTCAATAAACTTAGATGGTCGTGGAGTGGTTAGGCGAAGGCATTCTTCTATCCCGAGTGCTTGACATTACCTTTAGGGTTCACTGTCGTAAAACACTTACCATCTAAAATCAAAACACTTCCTTAATAAGAGAATAAAGTTCTCTTTGTATTGAACTAAAGAAAGAGGATTGGGTGAAGACCTCTTCCTCTTCGAGTATTAGGATGCTCACTTTAGAGTGTGTGGTCTCGATACTCGTCTTTCAATACGAAGACGTGACTATATTTGCCACACATCTTTCACAATAAATCTTTTGAGATAAAGAATTGGGTACTACCCAAAGGGGTTCCTATCCGAGGACTTATTTCACCCCTTAAAACCAACCTTTACAAATCAAATGAGACATCTTGCCTTGATGGCGAAAATCAACTTTTTCAAAAAAGGATAATTTACGTCCGTTCTACCGTAAACAGGTAACACATAAGACTCCACAAGCGAGCCGCAAAACACCTAACTGCTAGAACCCGCACGTTAACATCGTCCATAAAAAACACCAACAAACCGTAGTCGGCCGAACTACGATTGCTCTGATTCTTCATTCTTGCCCGAATGTAAGATACGTAGGCACAAGATTGTGATGATCTTGGCGAGCCACCTTCTATCCATCTTCCATTTTTAAACCCCCCTTTCATTTTCTTCACCCGTAGTCCTCCAAACTACGTCGACTCTGACTTTTCCATTGCACAAGGGAATACGTAGGCATAGGACCGCGAAGTCCTATTGAGTCCCCTCTTCTCCCCACCTTTTCTTTTATTTTCTTTCACATTCTTTGTTCATACCCTTCTCTCTCCCTCTTTAGAACACTCTTAGAAAGCAATTTCCTTAGTAAACATCCTTACACATAGACAAGCAAATGGTTCCCATTGAGTACGATGGATGTGGGGGGGTGCTAATACCTTCCCCTCGCATAACCGGCTTCCGAACCCGTAATTTGGTTGCGAGACCATCTTATCCTTTCTTCCTTGGGTTTTCTCGATGTTTTCCCTTCCCCTCATGGGATAAATAAAGTTCGATGGCGACTCTTCTGTTTCTTCCTCTTTTCGCCTCCGGTCGACTATTTTTCGAGTAGCGACAAGTTCCTCTTCTTCTCTTCTCTTTGTAATCTCTTTTTGTTGGGTGTTTGTATATTTACTATGAACATATGTATCTTTGTTGATCATAATATTGTGTAAAATCTTCTTTACAAATCATTATCGATGTCTTCCTTGATCTTTTTGCATTTATGTTTGGATTTGTGTTGTGTTAGAGATAAACATCATGAATCTTGATTAGGGATGGATATCTATTGTCTAGATGCTAGAGATAGATTTAGATAATAATCTTTATGGTGTCAGAACTTAATACCTTCCGTGTTTCGACGCGTCGTGCGCGAGAGTGACGACGAGAGTAATACGGTTGCTCTCTCAGCTCAGTGTGGCAGAGATGGACACTGTTGTGAGCGATACTGGATGATTTTGACGAGTATTGTAGTATAGTGAAAATGATCAACAAATTTATGTTTGTGACGAGTGGATGATATGTATGCCTGATAAGTTTATTTTTCTCTGAAGAATGAATTATTTTTATGTTGATATTTACTTTTCTATTTTCTTGTTTTAAACCAATTTAATCCCAACTCATTAACGCGAGAGACTGTCGAACGACATTCTTTCCCTCGAACTGATATCTGTGGACACGACATAAATCCTTGAGGGAATTCTTTCCGAAAATAAATATTTTTGCTTGCCGCTTTACCGCTCAAACAAAATGGCACCGTTGCCGGGGATCGGTTTTGATATTGAATCGCATTGCGATAGTTTCTTTGTTTTTGAGTTTTGTATATATATCGTATATATTGTCTACTTCCATTATGTTTGTTCAAGTGTTGTATACATTTTGTTCCCGTAACGTTTGTTTAAGTGTTTGGTTAGGGCACTTGCTTTTGGTTTGCGCGGTGAGGGGAAGTTACTAGCTAAGCATTGTAAAGGCGTCGAGCTTACGACGTAAAACAAGCATGGTGGATTATTTTCTTTTGTTGTTGTTTAGCTTAGGTAGTGTGGTGAACATTCATTAAACAAGTTGTACTCGGATTTTTCGTAAATTCTCAAATCTTCACTTTACAACTTGTTTAATGAATTTTCTACCGGTTTTTCAGTTTGTTAATATTAATAGTTTTCGTGTTTGTCAATGAACTTGACTTGAATAGCTTGAGGATATTTGGTGATGTTCCAAGTTTGATCATTTCAACTTGCGGATGTATGGTAATGATTTTGTTAAGTTTTGTACACGTCCAAGGTATATGTTTATCGCTTTCTAGACTTTAGCATATTCATGATACTTAGGCATTTTACAAACTTCCATGCCATTCATTCTTTTGTATACTTGTTCTTGTTGTGAATCACTTTAGTTCCCAACCTTTTTGTGAGGTGGCTTTCCATTGTTCATATATGCGGAGTACCAACATTCTTGTTCTAACTAGATTTTATTATGTTGAATCTTTTGTTTGTGTTGATTATATGAATGCATGAAAAGGATCAAGGCAATTTTGTTTCATTTTTAGCACAACTACCTAGCCAAATAGTCATTCACCTTGTGAGCGTATGATCATTTGTATCCCCTTTGAGCTTTTTGATCCATGTTTTATTTGAACTTAATGCTTGTCTATGAGTATTTAGTTCACTTATTTTTGATTGGATTTTGTTTTTTCTTGAATCCTTAACTTTGCGTTGTTGTATGAATTTTTACATTGCCTTAGAAAGTAGAGAGTATTCACATGATGATCTGGTTGAATTCAAGTTGGGGAGAGAATGGTTGTTTACTCATTGGTTGGATTCTATGAGGAAAGAAAAAGAAAAGAAAAAAGAGAAAAATATGACAAAGAAAAAGAAAAGAAAAAAAGAAAGAAAAAAAAAATCCTTGAGAAAGGAAACAAAAAGAGTTCAAATAATTGTGCTAAATAAGTATTGTGTTTTGTTTAACACTTAGGATGAAAGAAGAAGTTGATTGGAATTTGGTGTTTAAACTTTTGTGAGTTGATCACTCCCTTAGGTTTAGGCAAGTTTTTGTTTCAATTACCTTTAGAAATTGCCTCTTGTTTGTTTACCCGACCACGCTACAACCTTGAAAAGTCCTTGTGATTCTTGCCTTTGTATGTTCAATGTGAATTGTTGGATGAATGCATAATTTAGTCTTTTTTTTCAAGATTGTTGTGTGAGTGTAAAGTACCCCATTTTGTGTTTTTCATCTACCGATAATTATTTTTGCTAGGTGTGATTCACATTTGAACCTGTGTTGTTTTAGGATGTTTGGCATGATTTTTTTTATTTTGCATTTGTTTCGTGACTATGTTGTCGTCGTAGTTTAGTGGCAAGTATTTATTTTGTGTGTACCGTTTTCATTTGAACCATTCACTTGTCCGATTTTCAAAACCCGTTGATTCGTGATTCTTTGGTTTTCACTCTGTTTCTTTGAGTTGTTTGATTTTTGTTTGAGGACAAACAATTATGTAAGTTGGAGAGAGTTTGATAAGTGCAAATTGTAGCTATTTTTGTATATAAGTTTTGTTGCACTTATCGATACTTTTTGTTGATAACGTTCGAATATACCCCGCTTTGTTTGTAAATACGTTTACTTTAAGTTTTAGTGTATATATTGCGTATCGTGTAAATATCAATGAGTTTAATTGATTTTCTCTCATTTTTGCAGGTATTCAATCAAGGATATCTTGCCATTTTTGTATAGAGCATTGAATAAGCTTTCCAGCGCTTCAAATCGGGCGAAAAACGGAGTTACGGCTCAAAAGTTACGAATAAAACAGTGCTGAATTTTTGCTGTCTACTGTCAGCTGCGTCTCTGCTGGGCCGGGCGGTGCAGCGCCAGGCGGTAGATTGCAGCGCCGGGCTCTCCAAAATAACACTAGAACTTACAAAATAAGTCGGCTTTCTCCGCCGGGCGCCCCAGAATACCGCCGGGCGAAACTGGACGGGCAGAAACACCATTAAAGGGTCAAAAGCACAATTTTTAGGGATGGTTTTGGGGTTTTGTGATCCCAACTCCATCAAACTTCATTTTTCAGTAGATTAGCTTAGAAAACAACATTGGAGCTTGCATATGGATGACCCGGAGTCGAATCTCTCGTCGATTGGTGTTGACAAACCAAGAAATGTTTGGTTCCTCTTATTCTCTTCTCTTTGTAATCTCTTTTTGTTGGGTGTTTGTATATTTACTATGAACATATGTATCTTTGTTGATCATAATATTGTATAAAATTTGCTTTACAAATCATTATTGATGTCTTCCTTGATCATTTTGCATTTATGTTTGGATTTGTGTTGTGTTAGAGATAAACACCATGAATCTTGATTAGGGATGGATATCTATTGTCTAGATGCTAGAGATAGATTTAGATAATAATCTTTATGGTGTCGGAACTTAATGCCTTCCGTGTTTCAAAGCGTCGTGCGCGAGAGTGACGACGATAGTAATACGGTTGCTCTCTCAGCTCAGTGTGGCAGAGATGGACAATGTTGTGAGCGATACTGGATGATTTTGACGAGTATTGTAGTATAGTGAAATGGTCGATAAATTTATGTTTGTGACGAGTGGATTATATGTATGCCTGATAAGTTTATTTTTCTCTGAAGAATGAATTCTTTTTATGTTGATATTTACTTTTCTGTTTTCATGTTTTAAACCAATTTAATCCAAACTCATTAACGCGAGAGATTGTCGAACGACATTCTTTCCCTCGAACCGATATCTGTGGACACGACATAAATCCTGAAGAGAATTCTTTTCGAAAATAAATATTTTTGCTTGCTTGCCCTATTCTGCATCCAACAGGGAGTTGATTAAGTGAGGAGAAGGTGTTAGGCACCCCTCACCTCCGTTGTATTCAATGGGAACCTTCTCTAATTCTAGCACTAGCTATGTTTGCCTAAGGAAAGTTTACTTATGTTATTTACTCTTGCTTAGTTATTTATTTATAGGGAACTATGTTACTGTTTTAATAAAAGGAAGATTTAGTCAAGAAAGAGGACAAAGAAAAAGTTTTTTGGTTATTGTACTTAGCAGAGTGTTACAACTTTGTGCCTACGTACCCTCAAGCAATATGAAGGATCAGAGTACCGTAGTTCGTCTAGAAAAATATTGTGTGTTTGTTGATTTAATTGATGAAAAGGTCTCAATGCACATGGGCGGACAAAAGTTTATTTGAAAAAGTTCTCAATGCACAAGGGCGGAGAAAATTGTTTTTGATGTGTGTTGGGATTGATTTTAGATTGATTTGTTAATTGGTAAGGTGTGACACCAGTCAATCAACTTGATTTGCAAATGTGTTTTTAATTTGATTTAGAAAATAGGGTCATATATACATAGATATTATTTTATTAATTTTGTTATTTTCGAATTTTTAAATATAAAAAAAATAAATTTGATTTTTATGGTTTTAAAAGCTACACTATCCTAATTTAAACCCTAATTAAAATTAATTGATCATATTGAATAATTTAATTAAAAAGTAAGAGGGTATTTTTTTTATTTCCTAAATTAAATTTAATAATTCAACCTAATTAACTAAATTGGTTAACTAAAACTAATTTAAACAAAAAAAGATATTTATATATGTTCAAAATATTTCTTCTACTATAAATATTATTATTTCATAACTTCATTATATTTATGCAACTTTTTAAATAAATTATTAAAAAACGATTACATCATATGTAATTCCTACACATAATAAATGTTTAATTGACGACTATCAATTAGTTGAATTTATATTATTTTTTTAAAGATTAATTAATATTCAAATTATTTGAAATTATTGAAATATTCAAATTTTATAATTTTTATATCATAAAACTAAAAAAATAAGAAAAAATTTATAATGTGCTAACAATAATATTTTACACTTCACTTTTATTTAAATTATTTTTAGTGATATATGGAAGCATGCAATTCATATATAAAATAAATATTTGTCACTGATCTATTAATTAATTTAATTTATTATTTATTTTAACATCTAAACAACATTAGAAAGTTTATATATTGGCGTGAGGGTACTTTTGTATCTTTCTTTCCAATTTGCTATATTTTATATTTTAACCGATCTATAAAGATTTTTTTTTTTTGGATTTAATAGGTATGCACTTGTAAAATTATTTTACACTATCAATCAATCATTCTCATGTATCCTACCACATTAAACTGTAAATTTTAAATTATTAATATGACATGACAGATTAATAAATTCCTATTGATTTTACACGGTTAGTGCATACCAATTAAACTCTTTTTTAAAATTATTTTCGTCACAAAACCAAACACAAAATATTGTATTCTTTATTTAGTATTAATACAATTTTTACATTTATTTTATTTTTATTTTTCTATCAACCACCCCTACCACTAATATTTATGCCATGGATGAAGAATTTCTACACAAAATTAAAGTATTTTAATATTTTAAAATTTTTCTATTTTACCAATTTACTATATTATTCAATTTTTTTCTTCTATTATATTTTTAAATTATTTTGCTCAACTTGTTAAATCTTTTAACTTCTTTTAATTAATTATTAACTAGACATTTATCCGTATGATGCAGAGATAAACTTTATTGAAAAAAATTAATAATAATTTAATCATTTATATTTTATAAAATTGACAACATATATTTTAGCGTAATTAAAAAATAGAGAAAAAATTAATAAAATTTACATATAGTGTATAAAATAATAAAAATACCATGTAGACATAAAACTCATATACTAATCTAACTTTTACAAACCAACTCAGTTCAATATTCAAAATTAAGACGCATAAACAAAATCCACTACCTCTAATAAAAAACAAAATAAAACAATATCAACTTAAAACAAAATATACAAATAAATATTAATAAAAAAATATATGTTACCTAAAAAACTTACTTTTAAAAACAAAGTTTAAAAAAAGGTTATTACAATAAATACATATAAATATTTATTAAAAAAAAAGGTGATCGTATCTGGATCAGACAGTTAGACAGTGGCCAGCAACGTCGTATGGACTTCAGCTCCGGTGATGATGATACGGCGGAGGGTGTACCTGCAAGGTACTCCGACGCTCAAGTCAGGTAAGGTCAGAGAAAAACAAATACAGAGAAGTGAGTTTAGAATGTTTCGTCACCTGGCCCTCTCAAGTGAGACGGTATTTATAGAGAGTCCCCAGCGTGGGGCCAACGATTACTTGCACTGGGCTGGATTGCAAGACCCAATCCAAGTAACCGCCAGGGCTTACGTGACGTAGTGAAGACCAACACGTTACTTAGATTGAACCTTCACTACGCCACGTAAGCCCTGACAGTTACTTGGATTGGGCCTTGCAATCCAGCCCAGTGCAAGTAACCGTTGGCCCCGCGCTAGGGGCTCTCTATAAATATCCTCTCACTTGAGAGGGTCAGGTGACGAAACATTCTAAACTCACTTCTCTGTATTTGCTTTCCTCTGACCTTACCTGACTTGAGCGTTGGAGTACCTTGCAGGTACACCCCCCGTCGTATCATCATCACCGAAGCTGAAGTCCATACGACGTTGCTGGCCACTGTCTAACTGTCTGAGGCTTTCACGTGTCCTAATAGTTAGTAATATTTAAAAAAATGTTAAAAAAGTAGTAACTTTTCTATTATTCTTAAACCAAAAAAAATCAAACACAAAATATAAAGAAAAAAAAGTGAGATGAAAATATATAAACTAATTGATTTGTAAAATACCACATTTTTAACAACAAACAACTTTATTTATGTAAATGTTAGAATTAACTTCTTTTATATATAAGATTAATTAATTTTTATTAATTATCAATTAAAACATGTGATTTCGTCATTAAGAACTTTTATTATTACTAATAAAATTCATTGCTTATAAAAGTTTTTATTATTGTATTCAATTTAATTTCTAAAACTTATAATATATAATAATAATAATAATAATAATAATAATAATAATAATAATAATAATAATAATAATAATAATGATAATGATAACTCATAATTAAATAATATATACTCTAAAAAAAAATTTAAGTCATTTACTAATTAGGATAATTTTGTAATTTTCATATTTATTTAAATTGTTGATTGATAATTAAATATAAATAATATGTCATCCCACTAAATCTTTAGTTATTTACTAAATTAATAATTGAATATAATTAAATTTTCATCCCATTATCCTAGAATTTCTTTAACAAAAACTTCCCGCAAAAACAGTAATAATAACTAATAGATAAATATTAATTGAAAACTGATTAATTAAATCAAAATTAAAATAAACAAAACGTGGTGATATATGGAATCCAAATTCTAAACTTCTCTAAGTGAAACTTTCCTAATAAATAACTAATTCCAAGGTGTTCACCATGGTTTTAAATTGCGGTTGCGGCTGCGGATGCGGTTGCGGTTGCGGGTGTTGCGATTGCGGTCATTGCGGGTGTTGCGATGCGTATTGCGGCCGTTGCGGTGTGAATTTTTATAAGTAGATGTTTGAAATACAAAGTTGAAAAACACTTAATGTTAAGTTTTTTCATTACATAATAAGTAAATTGAGTTTTAGGATTCTAATATTTTAATTTTAGATGAAAATACTTGAAGAAACATGATTTAAATTATCTAATGTGGTTCCAAACATAGCTGGAACCGATGTTTTCAAATCACACCGCAATTGCGGTCCGATGCGGTTGCGGAGGCAACCGCATCCGCAATATTGCGGGTGCAATTGCGGTTGCGGACCGCAATTTAAAACCATGTTGTTCACCTAATATAAATTCAGATTTTAATCCCAAAACCTTACGGCACGCCTTTCTTCATTAACCTAGGTATAAATAGGTTTCTTCCTCTGAACCACAAAAAGTGAGATTTTATTAACACTATATTCTTCCATACCAACAGATCTTTTCATGTCTCATTCTGAAGCCGTGCTGCTGCAGAAGCTATTCAACTA
Source organism: Lathyrus tuberosus (assembly GCA_022829125.1). Classification (NCBI taxonomy): domain Eukaryota; kingdom Viridiplantae; phylum Streptophyta; class Magnoliopsida; order Fabales; family Fabaceae; genus Lathyrus; species Lathyrus tuberosus. The sequence continues at coordinate 2,184,982 of JALAZF010000118.1, read as the reverse complement.
TGCAAATCAGACTTCAAAATCAATGGTATGTGCTGAATCATTTATATTTTTTTAGTTTTGTTTTTAATTTGAATGAATTAAACTGAATAGAATAATTTTCTGAATGAAGAACTCAGGTGTTACTGAAAATGTAATAGGATATCTTCATGCAGTCAGAGTTGCATTACAAAATAACATGGAAAAGTATGATCAATTTATAAAAGTCCTAAGAGATTTCAGCTCTAAAAGAATTTATATAAATCGTGTCAAAGCAAAATTAAAGACCTTGTTTAAAGGACATAAATATTTAATTTTGGAATTCAACTCTTTGATGCCGAAGAAACATCGAATCACACTTTTATTAGAAGATTCAGATGCATCACGTTTTGTGAAGGCACTAAAACATGCCATTCAATATAAGAGAGAAAACAATTACGATGATTTCGTAAAAGTTATGAAGGATTACAAGGATCAAGCTATTGATTTAAGCTGTGTCTATGCAAGAGTGAAGGTGATGCTCAAAAATCATCCAGATTTAATTTTGGAATTCAACACCTTCATGCCATCTCAATATCGGATCAGGATCAAGACCACCGGAAAAAAAGAAGACGATGGTCAATTATGTCAACTACCTTGGGATATGCTTGATATCATTTGCAAAACCCTAGATTTCGATGACCTCTTTTCATTTTCGGGTGTTTGCAAGAATTGGAGGACTTTTCATAAATCAAATTTCTTGTCATCCCGAGAACCATTGCTAATTCGTATTAATGGTTACCATACTGAATCATATTCCTTTATTAGCATACTTAATCAAAAGGTTTATGATTTGAAAATGATGAGTAGCTTACAGCTCCCCAACATTGTCTATGTTAGAGTTTCCAGCGGATATTTCATCTTGGCCCATCATGAAAATAATTCATTTGTGCTATTCAATCCATTTACTAGGAAAAAATTGGTAATCGATGCCACCTTTAGAGTTAATCATGTGCTATTTGATCGGTACGAAGCCTTGCTTGCTTTTGAGAAATGCTCTGAGGAATTTGTCTTGATGGTTTTATGCAAAGAGTCTTGCCTTTTGTATGTCTATCAATCTCGATATAATGGTTGGTTTACTTATTCAACATTAAAGCCAGAAGAGGTGGTAGTCGACTTTGTGGTTTTGAATAATATAATATATGTCGTCACTAACAAAGCTAGTGTAGGGATATTAAACTTGAATTCGGGAAATATTAAATTTCTAGACCTCAAGAATACTCCGGATAAACTTCCCTACAGAGAATCCTCAGAAATATCATTTAAGTTGGTTAATTGTGATGAACAACTTTTAGTGTTTGATTTTAGATCATGGTACTCAAGAAGGGATGTTTACAAGATAGACTTGTCAACCATGAATTATATTAAGATGAAAACTTTGGGTGACATTGCATTATTTTATGTTTCTTATAGAAACTGTCAGGCATTGAGCAACCCCGAGAGATTTGGGTATCGGAGCAATTACGTTTATGAAGTAAATTCTTTTTCACAATGTGGTATGTATGATTGGAATGATTATAGATCAAACTATTATAATTGTTCTGATGGAGACTTCAATTTCTTTGATTGGTGTTTTAGACATTTAATAGGTCAAGGTTCTGTTAGAGACTTCAATTTATTTGATTGGTTTTTAGACATTTAAACTATCAAGTTGATTATTCTTTAGTTGAATAATTGTTACTTGTATGTTGTTGTTCTTATTCTCTTATCCTCTGAAAACGAATAAGGTACGTGTTTGCATTCGTCTTTGCATTTTGTTGTTGTTTCCCTAGCCTCATTGTGTTGTTGATGTTGTCGTGTTGCTGTTGTTGTTGCCCTATATCTGAATGTTGTTGTTGCTTCTGTTCTCTGTACCCAGAATTTTTTAAGTTGATTATATATGGAATATGCATATTATTTTGCTTGCTAGAATTCATTACATATTCTTTTACAGGAAAATTTCAATTTTTAATTGAATAGATGATTTTTCTTCACACAATTAAATTTTTTTTTAAATCTTAATGGGTATAACTGTATGTGAAGAGATACACTATAGAATACAAGATAAAATCTATCGATTCTTAAGCATGATCCCCAATGAACCATTTAAATGTTGGTTCACCTGACACATCACCTAATTATAAATTAATAGTAATGAGTAACTTTTATATATACATTAATACATACATATATATATATATATATATATATATATATATATATATATATATATATATATATATATATATATATATATATATATAAGTTACTCATTATTATGCAGGAGGTCGCAGCATCATTTCTTTGCTTGAGTGGAATAAGACTACTATAGGTAAGATGCTTTAGAATATTTGGTTTAAGAAAAGATAACTTCATTTGATGATCTATTCAACTTTAAAATATCTACACTTGTGTGATTTAGAGTCAAATATTTCATTGTAAACCTTTTTCTTTTTTATGTGTATCCATGCATCTTTTTATTTTCTAGAACTTGTGACTTTTTGTTATAAGTTAATTGTCTACTTTATACTTATTGAGGAGAGAATTTTTTTGATACTTTAAATTATAATTTTTCGTGGTTTTTAAAGTTATATTATAAGTCAATGAGCCTATATTAATGGTTGTCTCTCACCTTTCTTCTTGTATTTTGATCTGTTCTCTAAACTTAGTGATTCTAAAGTATTTATTTTGCTCTTGAGTATTTGGTTAAGTACTTGGAATATGTAGGTGTTTACCTCTAATTGTTGCTTGTTTGTGATTACATGTTGCCACTTATCAAGTTATGACTCATAATTGGTCAATTAATGATATTTCATTTTATGATACGTGTATAGGGGTTACTTGTGTTCAAAGTGTGAAAGTCAGATCGTTTTCCTACAGGTATAACATTTTTTCTTTTTGTTTTTGTTTAGTTTAATTAGTATAACTATGGATAAGAAATGGATGTCTTCAAGTCGATTATCGAAAGAGTACGACAATGGGGTATCAGAATTCGTTAAGTTTGCTGTTGCGCACGCCAAAGACCTCAGTCGAATGATATGTCCTTGCTTGGGTTGCTGTTTTGGGAGTCGGGTTGACGCGGTTCAGTTGGCATCGCATTTATTGAGGAGTGGAATTGATAGAAGTTATACATGTTGGAATTTGCATGGTGAGAAAATTAACGGGAATGTTGAATCGGGGGATAATACGACCTACGCTTCATACGACAATGGTACAGATACATACGATTCTGATCGAGTCGAAGAGATTGCAGAAGCACTTGAAGAAGATCTTAAGGATTGTCCCAAAATGTTTGAGAGGTTGGTAAGCGATGCAGAGAAACCTTTGTATAATGGTTGCACTAAATTCACAAGATTGTCTGCGGTATTAAAGTTGTACAACTTAAAGGCGGGCAATGGATGGTCAGATAAAAGTTTCACAGAGTTATTGGCCCTTATGAAAGATATGCTTCTAGAGGATAATGCTCTTCCCAATCGAACATATGAGGCCAAAAAGATGTTGTGCTCTATTGGCATGAGCTATGATAAGATACAAGCATGTCCAAACGATTACGTATTGTTTCGAAATGAGTATGCATCGTTAAATAAGTGTCCTAAATGCGATGTCTCTCGATATAAGAAAAAGTTGTCTCCAGCAAAAGTCTTATGGTATTTTCCTATAATTCTGAGATTTAGACGCATGTTTCGTAGTGAGACCGATTTAAGACACTTGACTTGGCATGCAGATGAAAGAATTATTGATGGAAAGTTTCAACATCCGGCAGATTCACCACAGTGGATGGAAATTGATGATGATTATCCTGAATTTGGAAAAGAAGCAAGAAACCTTCGCTTGGCATTATCTACTGATGGAATGAACCCACACGGTATTCAAAGTATCTCACATAGCACTTGGCCTGTGATCATAATGATTTATAACCTACCTCCATGGCTATGTATGAAGCATAAGTACATGATGTTATCTATGTTAATTTCTGGGCCTAGACAACCAGGGAATAACATAGACGTATACTTGGCACCCTTAATCGAAGATTTAAAATTTTTGTGGGAGAACGGTGTGGAGGTTTATGATGGGTATAGGAAAGAAAGTTTCAACTTGAGGGCGATGTTGTTTGGCACAATAAATGATTTTCCAGCATACGGAAATCTATCAGGGTACAACATAAAAGGTCAATGTGCGTGTCCTATTTGTGAAGATAAAACAAATTGGACGCGATTGGAGTTTGGTCAGAAGAATGTCTTTCTCGGTCATCGTAGATTCTTAAATTCTAATCATCACTATCGTGGGTGGAGAAAAGCATTCAATGGAGAGCCAGAACATGGTAGAGCTCCAACTGTATTGACAGGTGATCAAATTTTTGAAAAGGTGAAAGATGTGAGAACTCAGTTTGGAAAGCCTTTTGCATATACACTTGTCAAGAGTCGGTGGAAGAAGAGGTCAATTTTTTTGAACTGCCATATTGGAAGTCGTTGTATGTAAGACATTTTCTCGATGTTATGCATATTGAAAAAAATGTATTTGACAGTGTTATTGGTACGTTACTCAATATACCAGGAAAGTCTAAGGATGGCCTTAAAGCAAGAAAGGACTTGGTACATATGGGGATAAGAACTGAATTAGGACCCTTGAAGAAAGGAAAGCGAACATATCTACCACCTGCTGCGTATACTCTATCTAGAAAGGAGAAAAAGGTATTGTGTAAGTTTCTAAGTGAAGTTAAAGTTCCAGAAGGATACTCTTCAGATACTAGAAGACTTGTGTCTATGAAAGACCTCAAGTTAAAGAGTTTAAAGACGCATGACTGCCATGTTATAATGGAACATTTTCTACCAATAGCTATACGTTCTATTCTGCCAGAAAAAGTAAGAAGCGCAATAACTAAATTGTGTTTTTTCTTCAAGTCAATTTGCAGTAAGGTGATCGATCCTGCGATCTTACCAACATTGCAAAAAGAAATAGTTATTACTTTGTGTGATCTTGAAATGTATTTTCCTCCCTCGTTTTTTGACATAATGGTTCATCTAGTTGTTCATCTGGTGAAAGAGACACAATTGTGTGGACCGGCTTATATGAGATGGATGTACCCTGCTGAACGTTATATGAAAATATTAAAATGGTATGTTAAAAACCGAAGTCGACCAGAGGGTTGTATTGCCGAACGATACATTGTTGAAGAAGCGGTTGAGTTTTGTACTGAATATATGTCCAATGTACAATCAATTGGACTCCCCAAATCTCATATTGTCGAAAAAAAAGAAGGAAAAAAGTTAATTGGAAATGAAGTTGTGACAGTATCAAGGGTCAAACGGGATCAAGTGCATTTGTATGTTCTGCACAATGAGAATGAGGTTGAGCCGTATGTTGAAATGCACAAGGATGTTCTCCGAGGTTTAAATCCGAATAGAAATAAGAATTGGATAGTACGAGAGCACAATCGAAGTCTCATACCTTGGTTTAAGGATCATATTTATTCAAAGTATTATTCAGACCGCGCTTCAATAACAGAAAGGTTGAGATGTTTAGCATATGGTCCAAGTATGGTCGTGTTTTCTTATAGCGCATACACAATTAATGGATACACATTTTATACCAAAGAACAAGATGATAAAAGTACTATGCAAAATAGTGGTGTCACCGTGGTAGCTGAAGCAATGCACATTTAAAGTGTGAAAGACTTAAACCCCAAATTTGCAAATCTTTCATATTTTGGGGTTATCGAGCGCATTTGGGTGTTTGATTATGAGAAGTTTCAGATTCCTATATTTCGTTGCAAGTGGGTTGAAAATAATAATGGCGTACGAATGGATAAGTCAGGATTTTTGCAAGTGGATCTTAATAGGGTGAGGTACAAAGATGAGCCTTTTATTCTAGCCTCTCAAGCTAAACAAGTGTTCTATGTCACTGATCCGACAAGTACAAAATGGTCTATAGTGCTTTTATCTAACAAAGTAATTGATGAAAACGTTGGAGATCAAGGTGATATTGATGTTGATATTGAATCATTTACTAGAAATGATCAAGATGAAAATATTATAGCGAATGAATCATATACTAGAAATGATCATAATGAGAGTATTTGGATCAATCCAACCGTCCGTGTTGTTAAGAGACGGGTAGAACATACTCCAAACAAGAAAAGAAAGAGACGTTAGTGAAAAATGTACTAGTTGTAAAATTATAGCTTATATCATTCAATATAGCTTATATCATTCAATGGATTAGGATTATGGATTTTTATATTTGTCATTTAATTTTTGTTTTTTTCTTTCTTACAGGTCAAATGTCTAGTAACCAGGAAGATACTCACGAGTAGCACGGGCTAGAGCAACCAATATTACATGGGTCAAAGTGGAGGTATATTAATTTTCACAATATTGCTTATTAGTGATGCTACTTGATAACACAAAACATCTATATATTATTTCTTATTTGTTTGTCTATGTGTAGTGCCCTCGTCAGCGTAATGGCATAGACTGGGGGTACTTTGTTTTGAGGTTCATGAGAAAAATCCTTCAAATGGGACAATTGGAGATTCCTATTACAGTATGCATGGTTTTATAACTTAGGATTTATTTTAATATTTATCGGATATGTCATATAATTTATTATTTTTAACTAAATAATGCGTATTTTGTTTTGTTATGTAGTATTTCGATGATATGGCGTGTCCTTATTACACGAGGAAACAATTGCAAGATACTAAGGAGGAATTGTGCGAATTTTTTATTGCAAGAAGAATTCCTTCTTGAATGTATAGTTTTGTGAATGTAAATTCTAGTTTATTGAAATGTAAATTCTATACAGGTTTGAAACCATACAATAGAATTTGTGCGAATTCTGCATGTAAATTCTAGTTTATTGAAATGTACAAATTCTAGTTTATAGAATTTGTGCGAATTCTGCATTAATGTAAATTCTAGTTTTGAAATAGAATTTGTTGATGGAAATGCGTATCCATACTGGTTTATTGAAATGTGAATTATACAGGTTTATGAAAATGTGAATTATACAGGTTTCTGCATAAAAAATGGTTAAATGGGATTTTTAAAAAAAATCTTCAAAATTATACGTAGACAAAAGACAGCGCTTTTGAGAAAAAAGCGCTGTCTAAAGTTATACATTAGACATCGCTTTTAAAAGCGCTGTCTAAAGTCCCCCTTTAGAGAGCGCTTTTAAGGAAAAAGCGCTCTCTAAAGGTATATAAAAAAATCATTATACGTATACATTAGACATCGCTTTCAAAAGCGCTGTCTAAAGTCCCCCTTTATAGAGCGCTTTTGAAGAAAAAAGCGCTCTCTAAAGTATATAAAAAAATTCTTTAAAATTTTAAACGTATACATTAGACAGCGCTTTTAAAAGCGCTGTCTAAAGTCCCCTTTTAGAGAGCGCTTTTTCATAAATAAAAAAGCGTTGTCTTTACCTACGACAGCGCAGGCTTAGACAACGCTTTTAAGCGCTGTCATAGGCCAAAAAAAGCGCCCTCTTTTCCCTTGTTTGGCGTAGTGTTGATATTTAACTAGAAGTTAGTTATGTTATAGCTACTTTACCTTGTGAACAAGTTTATTTTCACAACTCTTTTCATTACATTCAACAACCCCCTTAAGCTAGAATGTATGTCAATCATTCATAACTTGGCTTGAAGACTTGAGAATGGCCCCGGGTGCAGTGATTCGGTGAGAATGTCAGTAACTTGTTCTTTGGAGGTGGCTGGCATGAGATGTACCATTCTAGTTAGGACCTTGTCACGTACCACATGACAATCAATTTCGACGTGCTTGGTTTTTTCATGGAAAATTGGGTTTGCTGCAATGTACATTGCAAATTTGTTGTCAAAATAAATGATAAAGGGAAGCTAGTGTGAAACCTTGAGGCAATCAAGTAGGGAAAGCATCCATATGCCTTCACAAGTAGCATGAGCCAACGCGCGATATTCAACTTCTTAAGAAGATCAAGATACAACAACTTGCTTCTTACTTGTACAGCTGATGAGAGATTTGCCTAGGAAAAAACAAAAACCAGTTATGGATCTTCGTGAATCTGAGCAAGCACCTCAGTCAGAATCATAAAATCCCTTGAGGCAAAAGGTGCTGGAAGCACTGAAGAACAATCATTGGCCAGATTGTGCTTGAGGAATCGAAGAACATGAAGGCCAGCCAGTATGTGCTGATCAATTGGAGCATTAAGAAATTGACTGAGTTTACTTACTACATAAGCAATGCCTGGTCGAGAATGAGTAAGGTATAACAATTGAACAATGAGTCTTCGATATGCAGTGAAATCAGATATATGATTGCCAAGATTCTGGTGAAGTTGTAAGTGAGGTTGCATTGGTGTATTGCATGGCTTAAAACCAATAAGGTATGCATCGTTGATGAGATATACTGCACATTTACGCTAGCAAAGTGAAATACCTTGTGCATTTCGAGCTACTTCAAAGCCTAAGAAGTATTTCAAAACTCCTAGATGTTTGATACTGAACTTGGCATGGAGAAATGCTTTAAGCTGTTTAGTTTCTTCAAGATTAGTTCCTCATAGGACTGAGTCATCCACATAGACAAGGATGACTGTAAAACCTAATGGTGAAGTCTTGGTAAAGAGTCAGCTTTTGATTGAATGTAGCCACTAACAATGAGGGTATCAATGAGTTTGGTATTCCACTTTCGACTTGCCTGTTTCAATCCATACAAGGATATTTGTAGTTTGCACACAAGATTAGGATAAGGTAGTTCCAGGCCAGGTGGTGGCTTCATGTACACTTCTTCAGTTAAATCTCCATGGAGAAATGTTGTGTTGACATCAAGTTGGAAGTGTGGCCAGTTGTGAACAGTAGCAATAGCCGTAAGCATTTGAATAGTAGTTAGTCATTTTAACCACAGGACTGAAGGTGTCCATGTAGTCTTGTAATACCCCAAATTTTGACCACTTAGATTTCCCATCATTGTGAAAATCATCATCACAATAGGGATGTACCTTTATGCTTCATTAGCCTCCCCAAGGATGGGTGAGCATCCACTACAATCAAAATTAGGGTTTCAAGCCCTCTCTGAGTGCTTAGACAAAGGATCAATCAAGAAATGACATGATCCTCAACTTGTCTAATCTCTTAAACATCCACAATGGATCAAAAAGGACTCCCACTTCAAGGATTAAGCACAAGGCTGCTCCCTTCTAGGTGGATCAAGTCTCAAGATCGGCAGTGTCACCAAATTAGGGTTTTGGTCGACCAGGGCCTCCAGATGAAAATTTTCATCTGGGCACAAGGCAATGATCCAAAACATAACCTAATATACTTCATGGAACCTCATGAACCCATGCATCAAGTCAATTTTGCCTCAGGGGATGCATTCATAAAAAATCAGGAATTAGGGTTTCTTGACCTAATTCACCCCTAAGTTGACTTTTGGGACAAACCATGAGCCAAGACCTCAAGAGATGATTTAAGGGTCTCTAATATACCATATTGATCCATTTGGAACAATGGATTGATCCAAGAAGTTTGAGCAACAAGTCTCAATTTCATCTGCACCACAATTAGGGTTTTAAGGAAAAAGTCAACTGTAACTTTGACTTTTGACCAGGACATGCTCCCAAACCCTAATACATGATTGAATATACCCTATGACACCCATGGAACATGCCCATCAAGTTTGATTTAGGTCAAGGACATGATTTCCTGAAGAATTACACAGTTTGGAATTCATCTGATAAAAAGTCAACTGTGCACAAAAGTCAACTTTGACTTTTTGAGATTTTTCACCAAAATGGATTTTTAACCCTAAAATGATGTTAATGTATGATTTGAATCATCATTCATCAAGAAAAATCAAGAAAAGTGAGATAACTTGTAAAAGGGGTAACCATAAAACTTAGAATTTTTTCTAAGTTAAAAATAAAGTGGCAAAGGTACCAACTTTGGAGGACCATAACTCCTAAACCACAAGGCCATTTTTTCTCATCCAAAGATGGATTTGTAGCCCTCATTATCACCTACAAAAACTTCAACTACAAGTCATTCCAATTCATTAAGGATTTTGAGTTATGGAGTGATCAAAGTGGCTGAAAAGTGAAAATGTCACTTTTTCCAACACTTAGTGAAATTTTCACTAAGTCAAATTCTGCCTCACTTTTTGCCAAATGTAGGAGGATTTTTCACTTGGAATCAAAAGAGATCAAAACCAAACTTGTTCAAACAGTTGTTGTATCATGTAAGAGCTTTCCAAAATGGCCAAGAACATTGCCAAATTCAACCTACACCATGAGATACAACATTGCCAAGTTGCCTTGCTGAAATCTGTCATGGCAAGGCAGAATTTGCAACTTTGGTCGATTTGCCAAAATCAGCCAAATTCAATTGCTCCTATCCACTTGGACACCTCATAGGATTGAATCTAAAGGGGACAATCAATGAGCCAAGCCTCCAAGGTCCAAGGAACAAGGAATAGCATGTTGAACCTAGAGTTGCCAAAATAGGGACAAGACTTCAAATTTGGAATGAGGCATTTAATGGAACCATCAAGGTGGCATGGACTGAGCCATTCTCATATGAAATCAGTCAAGACTTATCCAAGACCAAGGGGACCAAAGCTTTGTGCCCTAACCTCTAGTCTAGAGGAGACTTGGATTTTCATTTACCAACATTGGCCAAACCTACTTGCCAGCTGCCATGCACTATTCCTTGCAAAACAAACTTGCTCTACTATAAATAGAGCTCAATTGTGGTCAGTTTGAGTACACCAAAGCCATCTAACAGATGCTTTCCTCAAAATCTCTTCTTTCACTCCAATTTTGCCTTCAAAGGCAAGTCACTATCGGGTTTTGAGTTTGAGAGCAATTCCAATCAAACCAATCACTCACACACCTCACATACATCATATAGAAGTGATCCAAACACTTAGATTACTTCTGAAACATTAATTTCACAAAATCACCAGCTGGTTGCTCAAGGTTTTAACCAAAGTGCAGCTGAGGTACCACAAAATGATCCAGCCAATTTCAATCAAGTCCAACCATCCAAACACAATCCATAGGGTGTAGGGAAGCTGTTCAGATCATCACCACTCATCTGTAACACCTCCAAATCAAAAATCACTTTGAACTTGCTGTCACGACTTGGAGGTAAGCACATACTTGGTCATCTCTCAATCTATGCATATTTCCTCGCACAATAATTTGGCCATATGTTCATAATCATGCTTGGAATGTTTTCCCTCAATTAATTGCATTGTTTGAATCGTGTAACAAAAATCCTAGCCTTCATGCAGAAATTAGGGTTCTTGAGGTTTCTTCGTGATTTCTTGTTGTATGTTTAATTTAAATGAAATTAAAGTACATAGACACGATCGTGAGGTTGAGACGAGCATAATGATATGTGGATTGCATGATATGATTACGTATTCATGGAGATTGGATAGAAAATGCAAATCTGAGAAACCAAGAACACGCGCGTGTTCTTCAGCTGTTCTTGGCGCCATTTTTGAATAATTCAAATATTTGAATTTTGTGATTTTGTTTAATTGATTCAAAAATTAATTTCTCTCTGAGTTTTAATGATTTTGAGTTGATTCTTTTTTTAATAATTCACAAAAATGTCAAAATATTTTATTTTCACAAAAAATCCCAAAAATATTATTTATTTCATATAATTGATATTTTTGCAAAAAATTAATATTTTCATTGTTTTTGGCATTTTAAATATTTTTCTACATTGATTTTGCAACTTTTAATGCTTTCTAATTATTTTGTAGGTCAATACTTAATTTTTGAAGCATTAATCCAAGATCACAATTTGTTTTCCATGTGTTAAACAATTTTTGATCATTTTAATTGAATTTTTATTCAATTAAATACATTTTGAAGACAAATTAGGGTTTTGGATTAATTCAACCCTCATAAATCATTTTCAAAACACTTTGGGCCTCTATTAGAGTGTAAGACCCAATCCCCCTTTTAACCAAAACATCTTGGGCCTCACTTATTGTATAAGTCCCTCTGCGTTAAAAGAAAACCTCGGCGCGATCGCTATTTTTAAACGAAAAAATCATTTGGGCCTACCCTCGTGTTATAAGCCCCACTCTTTTCTTTAAACCTTTTTGGACCTCTTGAGAGAGTGTAAGACCCATCCCTTTGTACAGAAAACCATTTTTTGGGCCTCAGTCACTTGTATAAGTCCCGCTCTACAAAGTCAAACAGTGCGCTCACTGATAAAACCCTGGGCCTCTCCTTGAGCTGTAAGCCCCAAATCTTTCTTTTTCAAAGCACTTTCTCCTTTGATTTTGAATATACTGTTGTTTTCAATCTTTCTTTATTGAACAACTAACCAAACAGCATGGAAGCACTACAACCGAGTAAGTGGTTATCGCTTTCATTTACTGCTTTCATATTATAAACTGTATTGTGGGGCTGCTCACTGTAAGTCTCCTTTCATAAACTCATATCTATTGTGTAATAATAGTATAGATATTTCGAGTTTCCCCGGCTACTACGCCTAGAACTAGGTGACGCCGTTTCACTTATTCGTAGAAATAGACGCCTAGATCCCCAATAGGAGCACCAGATACAGTCTTCTCTTCGGCTGTCCTCCTTAGGAATCGTCAAGAAGCTCTACTCCCCAAGATGAATGTATTCTCCGTGAATGGCATCTTTGAGTTTCTTCCCAATTCTCGGACTTTCCTGACTTGATCTATTCCTTGTGGATAGCTTGCCTTGAATGTCTCGGGGTTTGGGTACCCACTACGGTCATAATCTTGGACCTTAACTAAGGAACCCTCTTTAAAAGCTAAAAGTCGCTGGATAGTAAACCTCGCACGTTTACCAGTGGTTTTTATCTTTAAAAGAGTTATCTCTCCTAATGGAAGGGAGATGATAGACCCACGGGCTTCTTAAAAGCATCGGCCTCCTCTTGGGCATTATTCAAGGACACTACGACTTCTTAGAAGTATTCACAGCCTCCTCTTAGGCTTCGTATAATGATCTCTTCCCCCGGGAATGATACCCTCCTCTTGGGCTTCGTACAAGGACCCGTCGGCTTCTTAAAAGTTTCCAGCCTCCTCTTGGGCTTCGTACAAATTGTCCCGACGACCTCCTAGAGGTATAGGAACAGAACATAGTCATCCTCATAGAACAGTCCTTTCATAGAGTCTACTACTGTTTCTCGAAGCATAGTACAAAAGATAAAACTCTAGACACGGACAGTCTAACTTCCTTGAGTCTCAAAGACATTCTCAAGCACCCTTCGTTAAATAGGAAGGAAACCCGCAGACTCGGACAGTCTCGACACCCTTTGGATTTCCCGTTTCCTCAAAGAGAAGGAAATATCCCTGATTCTCAAATTAAATCCCTGTGTACAGTGTTACTCATATAAGAACTGATTTTCTCTTTTAAAATCAGTATATTGGATCTGTCACTCAACTGAAACAGTTACAATAGCCTCCATCTCGGGCTTCGTGCGAGATACCGAAATTCTCCCCAGTGGAGTAAAACAACGTTTAGCCTCTCTCTCGGGCTTTGTACGAGACACATAAGAGACTCTCTCATTGAGTCGATCACCCTTTCGCCTCCATCTCGGGCTTCGTACGAGATACAAAGACTCTCTTGTTGAGTCAAACTTTTAGCCTCCATCTCGGGCTTCGTACGAGATACAAAAACACTCTCTTGTTGAGTATAAAAGATTCTCCCGTCGAGTCAAAAACTTTTAGCCTCTCTCTCGGGCTTTGTACGAGACACAAAATAGCCTCCTCTTAGGCTTTGTATAATGATTTTCCTAGCATAAATTAGCCTCCTCTTAGGCTTTGTATAAGAAAACCACTGGTTAATCCAATTAACCTTTTAGCATCAAAGTTGTGCCTCGTTCACAGTACATAAACATCAACAACTCCTTTCCCTTCATCTAATCGCTGTAAGCGGCAAGCCTCTGGATCATCTATATCCACGCCACTGTCCCTCTTTTAGCATGAGAAATTCCTAAGGAAAGATGGCATTGCTCTACACTGAGTTAAAGTCTTCTCCTTCAGGTTAAAACCCTTTCTTCGGAAATTATGGCATTGCTCGGATCCGCGTATCCCAGTTAAAGTAATTCTCCTTCTCCCCTCTTTAGAGATGACAAATTCTCTCTAAAGTCGAGGTCTTTCAGCTTCACGTCTTGGGCTTTGAACAAGACACAAATAGACCTTTTAGCTTCACATCATGGGCTTTAAACAAGATACAAATCACCTTTCGCTTCACGTCTTGGGCTTTGAACAAGACACCAAAAACCAATTTCCTCCCATAGAATAGGAGGAACTACGAACGCTCTGATTTCCCTGTTTCGGTAAACGGGAATACGTAGGCATAAGATCGAAAGAAAAGATCTTAGCGAGCGCAATCAACAAAAAACCCAAATCCCATATCTCCGTCAATTAAAAGCAGTAATTCAAAAGCATCAGTCCTAACATCCTAACCCTTGTTCCCCGTCAGAAACCCTTTGCCTAGATTAAAAGAAAGAAAACCGTATTGGCGAAAATACAAATAACCAGTACAAGGCCCCCCCACATTGATAGCATCCGTAACCTAACAGACCGCTGTTTAAACTTAGTATGCAAGCAGGGTTAATTGGAGACATCTATTTCCCTTCCTTATTCAGCTCACAATAGGATAAAAAATGAATCGACCGGTAGTTTTAAGCTCAAACCGCAGAGAGCGACCAGCTCTTAAGAACCGCGTCCAAAATCGCTCGCTACAAGTCTAAGCTTTCAGTTTGAGTGAAACCCTTGGCAACTAAACACGCCTTATACCTTTCAACAGTTCCATTGGCATTCATTTCCTACTTGAAAATCCACTTACATTCAATGGCTTTCTTGTGTAGAGGTAAAGGGACAAGAGACCAAGTGTTGGTTTTAATCAAAGTATTCAGCTCAACTTGAATAACTTCTTTCCAATTATCATCACAAATGGAAGACTCATATGAGTGAGGTTCACTTATGGCAGACAAATTGAGAATAAAGTTTTTGTGTGCAAGAGAAAAAGCATCATATGATAAGAAGGATGATAGAGGATACTTACATTGAGAAGAAGAATTGGTAGCAGCTGCTTCTGAAATGGGGATTGTATTAGACATGAGATTACAATGGTAATCTTGAAGATATGTAAGGGGTTTGACTTGCCTGGTGGATTTCCTGGTAGGTATTGGAACTTGGGGTAGAGAGGTTGTAGCATGGTCTGTAATAGGGGTTGAAGTAGGTGTAGCAATTGCTGGTGTAACATGTGAAGTTTGAGGGAAAGAAGCAAGTGTGGGATGCGTGGTAGGTGTATATGAATTGTTCAACAGATCATATAAGTAAGTATCATTAGAAACTTGTGTTGCAAGACTAGAATTAGTGAAATTAACATGTAGATGTTTGTATGGGAAGTGATGTTCAAAGAATGACACATCTCTGTATACAAACAACTCTTTACTTTGTAAGTCAAACAAGATATAGCCTTTGGTGCCAGGTTTATAACCTAAGTAGTCACATTTTCTAGATCTAGAGTCTAGCTTCTTTCTATAAGCTTTCAAAGTGGATGCAAAGCATAGTGAGCCAAACACTTTGAGGTTTGTAAGATCAGGTAACCTGTTCTATAAGACCTGATATGGTGAATTGTGTTTTAAGAAAATAGATGGCAGTTTGTTTATTATGTGAACAACATGGCCAACAACACGAGCCCAAAATGTTTGAGTCAAAATCATATTAGAATAAGATGGCTCGAGTGATACCTAAAATATGTTGGTGTTTCCTCTCAATAATGCCATTTTGTTGAGGGGTACAAACACAAGATGTTTGATGAATAATGCCATGCTGTTTGTAAAATTCTTTGAGGATGAATTCATATCCATTATCAGATATGATGCATTTAATAGATGTGTTGAATTGAGTTTTGACCAATGAAACAAAGGATTTAATGATGGATGATGCTTCAGATTTTAATCTTGTGAGAAATAACCAAGTGAATATACTCTTATCATCAACAATAGCGAGGAAGTGTCTATAACCCACCATAGATGGTATGGATAGCGGGCCCGAAATATCTATAATACCCCATATTTCCTAAATGCTTTAAATAATATTAGTTGAGATCAGCTGAGTTCCTATGTTCTATGAAAGTTATTAGTTGGGATAATTAAAGTATCTAGTGAGTTCATATTTGATTTAATTAATATTACTTAACTCTGATCTTTTATTAATTGGTACAGTAGAGACATTTTTTATAACACTAATATTGGACATGTACCACTTAATATTCTTTTCTACATTTTTTGCTACTCTCACCAACTTTTCCCTAATGATACTTCTATGTATCATTTTTATCCTTTTTTCCAACATAGTGGGAAACTCGAGAGAAAGATAGTAAGAGGAATACAGAGAAAGGGGAAAAGGAGGAAGAACAAGGAAACCTAGAAAGAAGAAGATCATCATCATCCATCACCAACATCATCTCATTTTTATCTATCATAACATCTTCATCATCCAAAGGTGGGTTCTTGGTAGAAGATGTAAGTTAGGGTTATTAGATAGAAATGATATATGTTGGGTTTGATATGTTTTGCTTCTAATTTCATGAGAATCTCATATATATGTTGTTGTTTATGTTATCTATGTTGGAATATTGTTTGATGTGTTGTTGTTTGGTTAGTGTGAGCTTATATAGAGGTGGGGTTTGGAAAACCCCCTTGTTGCTGTCAATTCTGCAGGCATTTCTACAAAATTCGACATGCTCACATTTACCCTCCAGCGAGCCAGCAGTGACCTGTTGTTTTGCTATGGTCGCACAACGAGCTCGAAAAAAATTGAAACCGAGCAGCTCGAATGGCGATCGCACGACGACCATAGCGGTATTTTGTTTCTGCTTATGCCTCGCCCAGAGCTCGCACAATGAACTCAAAGCGAGCAGCCTCATTTTTCCGTCGCACAGCGAGCATGACAGGTTCTTGAAATATTGTTGTTTGGTTGTTTCCTATGCATGCTCAAGTGTATCATGGATTATTTTATATTGATTATTATGATTGATATGCATACTTATCATGGATGATTGATTGATTGTGAGTGATGATAACATGATTGAAAAATTATAAAGAATATTGAGAAAACCATTAATGGAAATCAAATAAACGAACTAGTATTGTGACTAGGACATGATAGATGACTTAGATACCAATCTTGTGCATTTGATGTCTAGGTGTGCATCTTTGACAAGTAGCTGTTTAGTGGAGAGGTGAGGTATTACATGGAACATGTGGTATTTTGTTGTGAATGTTAAGGTGATGTGTTTGCCTATTGTAACACCCCAACTTTTAAATAATATTTTTTACTAATTTTTGAAGTGTATATTTCTGTATTGTTTATTTTATTTTGAATATGTGTAATTTTGGTGTTTCGGAGATATAGGAGTATTTTAATAACTTAATAATTAAGAGAATTATAAAGTTTGAGAGTAGAGAAATAAAATGGAATTTTATTTTAAATTATTAGAGGTAATTATATAATTTTAAATATTTAACAATTAATTAGAAATTTTTATTATTAGAGATAATTCATAACAGTAAAGATTTTTATTAAATAATTATTTAAGTATTTTAATTATTTAAATAAATATTTAAATGCTACATTTAGTTAGAAAATAACATAAATATTTGGGATTATTTTAATTACAAAGTTAGAATTCTTTATCGATCGTATTTTGTTGTGTTTTTTTATATGTTTTGTTGTGTTCTGTGTATCGTGCATTTTTGCCAAATGGAATTTCCCTTCACCCCTTTGACTTGACCTATAGTAATATCTCAATAGTATTAATAATACTAAAGTTGTTATAATATATGCTATATATTTGTGTACGGTTGTCAATTGTGGTATCAAATGTTGATTTGACTCTTTTTGGATACAGATCATTGTAACCAAATGGGATTTGAATCCCATTTGATTACTGTTTGTGAATCGTTAATTTTATCGATTGAAATTGAGTGACGTGGCCGAATGAGTTTCGGGAAAAATCTCGTTTATCCTCCGTACGATGAAATTGGGGGTTTTGGAATACTATAGTTTTGTTAATTTAAAAAAAAAAATGTTCTTTTTGAGAAAAATATTTTTTCGTAAAAAAAAGAAAATTTTTTTTAAACAACTTTTTTTCTTAAAATCATTTTTTATGTGAAAAATTGATTTCTTTGAGTTCAAACTCGCATGGCGGTACGAAAATTTCAAAAAAATCAGAAATGATTCGGAAATCGGACGTCGGCGGCGGCCCGCACAATATTACAAGTACTGTTCTGAGTTAATATTTATAAAAACAACATTTAATTATTAAAAAGATATTTGATTGGATAGGCATAACTCCAATTTTTGGGGAGCCGCTGAATAATTTCGCTCTTCTCTGGTTTCTGGCTTTGGTCGATAGGACCAAGGAGGAGACGGCTTGCTATGTGTGGTTTATCTCGGTTTGGATTATTTGGAGTACGAGAAACAACATAATCTTTAACGGTGAAATCTGTGACGTTGATGAGATTTTCAACCGTATCGTTACTATATCTTGGAGATGGTTGGTGATAAATCGTAGGAGTTCTAGTTTATACGATTGGATGAATCATCCTCTTGATTTCTTGTAACTTTCTCTTGGGATTTGCTTCTTTCCCTTTCCCCTTTGTTTGGTGTTTGTATTAGGCCGGAGAACCTCTTTTTCTCCCATTAATACATCTTGCTTATCAAAAAAAATAAAAGTGGTGAATCATTTTTTTTGACATGAGTTTTTTTTTTAGATTTATTTTCATATTTCAAATGAATTTCTTAATGTTTGAAATAAAAATCTGGGAAGGAAAAGAAAAATAAATTTAAAATGTATTTATTAAAAATACTTTTTAATAAATTATTGATTCTAATTAATTTTAAAATTCCACTAAATTAAAAAGTATTAAAAATCATGAAGACATCTCAACGTTTATACATTAGTAGATTTCGTAAAAAAAAAATCATATCAAAGAAATAGGAAATGAAAAATATATATAGATTTTTTTTTAAATATTTAAAGTATGATTTGGAAATACTATTAATCTTATACATATAACACGTCCAAAAAAAAAAAGGAATTTACACTCACCTCCCCCGAAATCAACTAAAATGACACAGACATCCCTTCTAGTTTTAAAATATCAATACGCCAAAATTGATATTTTGTATCGTCTAATTTAATAGCGCTTTTAAAGAAAGTGCTATTAAAAAGGAAACAAACACATTTATAATAGCCCTTTATGGTCGGCCGCTATTATAGGATACAAAGAATTTGATTTTGATTGCACTTTGTACAAAAACGCTATTAATTTTCTTCACTACGATAGCGCTTTTTAAAAAAACGCTATTATTTGCCTATCTTATGTTAGCGTTTGCAAGAAAGCACTATTTAATTTTAAATATATAATAAATAATAAAAATAATTATAAAATTAATCAAAACAAATGTTTTGGCAGATAATTTTTGTATTGGCGCACAACGATTTAGCTACTACCCATATTCACGTATTCACTAATATAGTTTCCTTTGACCTAGCCTTCACCGATTCACTCGGACCTCTTCTTCCTCCAGTATTCACTCAGTCCTCTTCTTCTTTCGATTTATGCACTTTGTCGAACTCAGCCATTCTCCGTCGAAGAAAACGCATTCTCCGTCGAACTCAGCCCTTGGTCAGCTCACCACCGTCATCATTCCCTTCATTGGTATCTGGTAATCTTTCTTTTCTCAGATTATTGCTTTGTGTTGTAAATTGTAAAATTAGGCATTTGAATTTGAAGATAATTTAGTTTCTACCATTGAAGAAAATAACGGTGTGTTTTTTATTGGTGTATGAAATTGGGGTTTTTTGTTAAGTGGAAAGTTGGTTTATCAAACGACTAAGAAGAGAGAGTGGACCTAAGTGTCCTGTTACTGGAAAGAGGATCCAAGGGGTATGAATCTATATATTTTGTTTCTTTGTTTTTTTTTTCTTACTGTGATTTGGGTGAATAAGTCTGCATCTAAATTATATGTGATTTATGATTGAAAATTAACATTAACGTTATGGGGGTCACGAATTGTACGAAATTGGTAACGTTATGGGGTTAGGAATGTCTCAAAAGAGAATTATGAGTTTTTTGCTATTTTGTCTTTTGCAGGGTTTGAAGGTTTTTGCATTGATTTTGGTGGTTTGTGATATTGTGGATCATGTTGCCCTGCTGACACTGAAGGTTTGCGTGAAGTATTGGTTGCAAGGTGGTGGTCGCGTGGGGCTTACTGAAGTGTACAGTTTGCATCATGGCTTGTATGACAGTTTGTGTATGGAAAGTTTGTGGGGCCAGCTTAGAGTGTAGAAAAGGCTGGTTCTCAGCTTGAGCAAGTTTGATGGCAATTGAGGAAGCTACAGGTTTGTGTGGTGCTTAGTGGTACGGGTTGTGTTGCGATTTGTTATGCAGGTAGTTTTGAAATTGGTTTTGGTGCATGACGATTTCATGTTGGCTGGGTTTTGTAAGTGACTTGGTGGCTAGCTGAGTTCCAATTTGGGACGACGTTTTATAAACCAAACCGAAACCGCCACATCCTACTATATTTGCTTGACTGAAATTTTCAGTGGATTTTATGATTTCTAATATGGAAAGATCCTTTGTTTCATTATTTTTACTATGGAACAATACCACTAGGCTAGCCTCCCTATCAACCTCAGAATGAACACCGTTGTTCGAGTACTGAGAAATCGATTCAAGTTCAATCTTATCAGAATCTCCTCTTGGATTGACCCTCCTCTTAGAGAGTATCCAGAGTGTCAGCAATGTAATCAAGGTAGTTATGCCGAAACACACCATGATGATAAGTATGACTATTATTTTCTTAGATTTGCCTCTAGCTGAAGTACCGACATCATTTCGTTGAGAAGAACAAGGGCGCTGAATAACCAGACCGCACAATTGCGAGTTTCCTTTAAAGCTGGTGTTGGAAAAGGTATCAAACTGACTACCAGTTGGTATTCGTCCTTAAAGATTATTATTGGCTACACTGAAAAAGACAAGAAATGCAATTTATTGAGTGAATCAGGAATTTCGCCAGATAGTTCGTTTTCCAAGAGGTCTAGTTTTTCTAAGTTAATCAAGTTTGAAATTTGATCCGGTATATTGCCAGAGAAGTTTTTTTTCTTCAGGTCCAGCTGAAGAAGGACTTTCAGTTGACCAACCTCGACCGGGATACTGACACTAAGGCGATTGTTTCCAAGATATATTGCCGGTGGTAAGCTCGAAAGTTGATTGTATTGCAACAAAGAAACATTGTTAGCATTAGCAAAGACGGGCAACTCCAATTAAGTCCTTTCAATGAGCTTCTCCTCAATTGTATACTCAGTACAAAAACGAAACCTTGAACTTCTTTCTTTGAGCATGATCCTGAGCCTATAAGTCAACTGTGGGTTCCAGTCACTATCATACGGTATGACACATCAACATTATTAAGATTAATACCAAGACCCCCAGCTCGAGTTGATAACAGGCAGAATAAATTTCTCACTTCCCAGTTCGTTGTAAGCCTCAATACCACTTCAGTAGCGGTGTTTGCTGCAGCAGTTACATCAGATGCACGCCCCGTAACAGGCCCCTTTTGAAGAACATGTGTGTGAGCCATAGCAGCAATAAATCCATCAATATGACATGTCAAATCAACTTTCAATATATCCTCCTTTTCCAAAACCGTTTCATTACACACAATATTGTTTACAGATATGCAGGTTGGGAAGACAACACCTCTCACATTCTTGTACGTTTTCTCTCTAATGAAGGAATCCCCTTTCTCGCAAATATCCACAACCTTGACCTTCAGTTTACATTCTAAAATAACCAACTTCACAGCCTTGTTAGCGATCTCTGCATCGCTTTTGTACTTGGTTACATCATCAAGAGAAGTGAGATCCAACTCCTTCTCGTCTTTCTTGTCATCGGACATGACGAACTGGCCTAGCGAGGTTTGGATTGATTGTGAAAAATGGATATTTGGGAGGAAAAATGAGAGTGGCTAAGTGGGAGTGAAGCTAGCTTGTGGCTTGGCTCAGGTTTAATAACTGTAGAATCAACCAACAACCAACTTTGAAATGCTAACAGATGAGTTAGATGGCAAGATAACTGAATGCTGATTAAATTCTCATTTGACAGCTGCAATGTCTAATGAACCTACAAGACTAGTATTAACTTCTTTCAAATTCTTTTTTTGAGTTATCATCGTTCTTTGT
The DNA here is from genome assembly GCA_022829125.1 of Lathyrus tuberosus. Taxonomy (NCBI): domain Eukaryota; kingdom Viridiplantae; phylum Streptophyta; class Magnoliopsida; order Fabales; family Fabaceae; genus Lathyrus; species Lathyrus tuberosus. The sequence continues at coordinate 2,162,755 of JALAZF010000118.1, read as the reverse complement.
GTCATTGATCGGAGAGCTTTCACTTCATATCCAACTCCATTCTGTTGTCTCACTGTTGCTTCAGTTTTGCAGGATACGGTTTGTTTAATGCTGCAGGTACATGTCCGTTTTTGGCTCCATGCTCACTCATCGGTCTCATAATAGACAAAAAGGATTTATGCTCCATGCAATCGTGGTGATACTGGCAATTATTATGTCTGTTGTGTTTTCTTTGCTGAGAATAATGTTCTCCTCTGAGACAATGAATTGGTAACTTCATTAAAAATTAACATTAACTTAAAATGATATTTTAGATTGCTTGCATAACTTTAAGATTTTTGTGGTTAGTGCAAGATTCAAAATACCTTAGTGTATTTTCTTCTGCTCCTGTGTTAACATAATGGACGAAATGAAAACACAGGTTTGCTCATCCATACATGGCTTTTATGATGTTTATACCCTGGTCACTCATCGGTCTCATAATTCCAAGAAAGATCTGGATACGCTTTCCTCTTTCTCAACATGTTGCAATTGTCAAGAGATCAAAAAAAGCATTCTAGATTAATATGAATAAAAGAGAGGTATTCCAGTATATATTATATTGAAGCATGTTTAATTAATAATTCTAGTGTGATCAAAGTTTCATGGTGTTTTTGTATGTTAGTTTCATTAGTTGTTATATGAAATATATTTTTGAGAGAGAGCTTCTAAGTCCAAGCTACCTAACATTTGATTTGTCTGACACATAAATTTCAGACACTATTTGATGAAGCGAGGTTCTGGGGAGCATTTGGGTTCTATGCCATATTAACTTTGGTGAGTAGATTTGATATTTTTTCAGCATATGTGATGTATTATTCTCTTGGTTTTCTTGGATAACAAATTTTGTAAATTAATGTAATTTAATTTTAATTGTTATTAATTTGTAAATTAATGTAATTTAATTCTAATACAATTGTTGATGTTTTTATATTTGAAGTACTTTCCTGACCACAAATGACGTACCAACTCTAAGGATGAGTTAACCGAGGTCAAGGAGGATTGGGCTACTTATATGGTGGATGAGTTAATACCTTACTTGCATATTAAAAGTTTGAATTGGTTGTGCCATTTTCACTTAAGGTTTTCATTTCAATCCTCTTTATACTGAGCCATAACTACTTGGAATAATTCATTACACAAAATCCTCTTTATACTATAAAGATCATAGAAAATAGATTGTGGCATTGGAAAATTTGTAATAACTTGATTAATAGGAGATTAAAACATTGCTTTAAACTTTATTATTTATTTAAGACATGCCTTCAATTGGAAATTTGTGTTTAGATAACTCTAGCTGGTACTTGCATATTGTTCAGTTCCACATTATGTTGCTCATATGGATGAGAAAGAAGGGTCTATGTAACTTGTTAGAATTTATTCAGCATGCAATTCTAGATTAGTAGTATCGCTAAAATAAACAACTTTTTTAGTGTTTTTTCCGTAACATTCAATGCTTTTATTGTAACACTATTATAAATATGAATACTGTGATTTGAGTACAGATATAAAATTATTGAATTTTATATAGTATTAGTAGAAGTTCATCCTAGTGTTGTTCATAAAACAGGAAAACAGTAGAAGTTCATCCTAGTGTCGTTCATAAAATTGGAAATTATTGAATTTTATATAGTATCAGTAGCGGTTCATCAGTATAATTTTATATAGCTTCTCATCACATACACATATTATTATGCCAAAGTTGGCAGACTTCATGCAAATACTAAAATAAATTGCTGATCCACAACAACTTGGAATGATGTTCTTCATAAAACAGAGCTTCTAGTTTTGATTTGGTGATCTTTGTGTTTCAGTATTTTTTAATTATATATTAAAATTTCACTTTCAGGTTTCGATTTTCTGATTAATGTACAATACATAATCAATATTCTTTCTATGATACAGGAAAACAAGAAGCAGTTATTTTTCCTAGCTATAGCTAGTAAAGTGATTGTATCTCTGGGTGTAGCAGTGCTTTGGTGCGCGAAATGGTTACTACTTGATGTTGTTTTGTTGTCCTTTCTTGTTTTTTAGATGTTTTTCTTTAGTTTAGAGAATATGCCTAGCTAAGTGATTGTACTTTTTGTTTGAAATTTAGGTTTGAAGTACTCTTAGTTGGACCAAATTAATAACTTGTGGCAAAAGTTTTAGCTTAATTTCATTGAGATCAATGTTGAATATGGTTTGTTAATTTGTTTGTTATCAATTACCACTATTATGAAGTGTAGATTGATCATCCAGTTCCTTTCGTGTTTATTATGGCAGTGGTAGATATATATGGTATCACATTTGTTCTTGAATAAGTGGCTTTATTTCATTTTCAAATATTTTAGTTGGTTATAATCATTATTTTTTACGAATTCTTATGTCGTAAAATGCAAATGTCATATATATATATATATATATATATATATATATATATATATATATATCAAAAGAATGATTTTAAAAAAAAAAAAAAAAGTGTACTTCAATAGCGTTTTGTAGAGAGAGTGCTATTAATGAAACATAATATAATAGCACTTTTATGGAAAAATGCTATCAAACACGTGCCTTATAATAGCGCTTTGTTTGAAAGTGCTATCAAAATCAAAGCAAAATACGTATTATAAAATGTAAAATGTCTACTTCTGTAACGCTTTTGGAAAAACGCTATTAAATACGGTACTATAATAGCACTTTTGGAAAAACGCTATTAACTACCTGTACTATAACAACGCTTTTAAAGTGCTATTAAACAAAAATATTTACAATAGCAGGCTGGTTAATAGCGCTTTTAAGCGCTATCAAAAAGCCAAAAAACGCTATTAAATAGCTTTTTTGTTGTAGTGTATACATTAACCTCCCTAGAAATTACATATACCAACGGATTTTTTTAGTGACAGAGAAAAACCGTAGGTAAATGTTATCATTACCTACGGTTTTGACTGTCACTAATATATAGGGGGTGTTAGTGATATATTAATATACCTCATAGGAGGGTAGTGTTTGTTTTAAAATTAGAGGGGGTGTCAGTGTCATTTTAATAGAACTCAAGGGAGGTGAGTGTAATTTCCCCAAAACAATATTTAAACTGAACAAGAAAATGATCGATATACTCAATTTAAAGTTATTCTGTTAGTTTAAAATTATCCTTGCTTTACAAATAATTTGGTTATTTTAAACAAGTATTTAAATATACTACTCTTATGATTCTAGTCCAAAGAATTTGCATAAAATGAGTTAAAATAAAAATAAATTTGGAGGCCTTTTATTGGTGATTATTTTTGGAGCTTTGCATTGGTGATATATGGTTCGTATTTGGAATCTATTTTTGGTGAATAATTGATCAAATACCTTGGGTTAATTATATATGGTTGGGTGAACTATACTGTTTGACTACTAGCATTTTCATGCATGCATATACATTGGAGTTAGGTGAGACTTCGGTCCATTTGATGGCCTCAAATCTATTTGGTGGGATCGTTGGTCTAGTTAAGAAACTAGAGGCGGGTCTCAGATCTATTTGGAGGGGATCGTCGATTCAGGTGAGGGACCAGAGACCGTGGAAGAAATTAGTAACATACCTCTGATATCCATAAAAACTTGGTACCACATGCATATTGGTGATGTAGTTGGTGCATAATAGCATTACATATGTTGATAATGATTTTGTATATGTGTGTTTGCATAAGTGTATGTGTTTGAGTATTAAACATATCATTATATTCATTTGTCATCCTGTTGCTAAATTTCACCATTATTACTTGTTAGTGTATTCTCACCCATTGCTTATTTTAGTTTGTCTGGCATTGTGCAAATTTTGTATAGGTAATCATCAGGAGTGATAAATTGTGGTAGTCGTTAGATGGCTTCGAAGCCTTCTCAGCATTTACTGTTTTTATTATTTAGTCAAATAAATGCTCTGATATGTAACATCGGGGATTTGGGCGCGTGTACTTTCATATTTTGAGATGTGACTCTCGTTTATTTAGTTAATTGAGACGTTTTTAATTTATCTTTCGTTGTGAATTAATTGATTGCATATTTATTTATGAAAGTTTTTGATGAAGTAACATCATATGTATGATTTTATTGTTATAATTAAAGTCTAGGGTTTAGGGTGTTACATAGTGGAATCAGAGCAGGTCGGTCCGTCTGGCCAGATTTTGTAATTTTTATCTGTTTCCTAGTATGCGACATGTTGTCGGTGCTCCTTTGTTTTTTTTACCGTTTTCCAGCAGGAGCGAAATTGAAACAAGCGGAGGAGAAGATTCTGCTTCTATAAGGGTCTTCTAGTGTGAAGGATTTGTTCAGCGTGTTGCTGATTTCAAGAGTTTGTGTTTCTGGATGAAGTTGTGTTATTCCCTAGGTTTGATAAAGAGGAAGATTTAAAGTTTAGAAATGCTTATCAAGCGGGGAAATTCATGAAAGTTGAAACTCAAGTGTTTGCAATGTTCGCTTCTTCGAAAGTCGAGACTGAAGCCGTGATTGTTAATCTTCCAGTACTGTGCAAGTTCCAGACGTGTTTCTAGATGAATCAGTGATTTTCTGCCTGAGAGAGAAGTTTAGTTCGTCATAGCTTTAATACTTGGTACTAGACCTCTGTAGATTGCACCGTATAGAATGTAAATGTCATAATCGGGTGAGTTGAAGAATCAATTAGAGGATATTTTGGAAAAGAAGTTTGTCAGACCGAGTGATGTCGATAGGTTTTAATAATACCCCATGACACCTTTGTGTTGTGCTTCAAGTTTTGAAAGAGAATAATTTGTATGTCAAGTTGTCTAAGTGGGAGTTATGGTTGCGAGAAGTTATTTTTCGTGGTCATGTGATTTACAGTGGTGGTATAGTGGTTGATCCTTCTAAGGTAGATGCAGTGTTACAATGGGAGGCTCCAAAGTTAATTACCAAGATCAGAAGTTTTCTAAGTTTGGGCGGTTACTTTAGTAAGTTTGTTGAAGGCTTTTCGAAGTTAGCTTTGCCTTTGAGTTAGTTGACTCGAGAGGGTGAAGCTTATGTGTGGGGCGTTCATTGCGAAGGAAGTTTCAGAGAGCTAAAGAAGAGGTTGACAACAACGTCAATTTTGATTTTTCCTGATGTAAAGGAATTCTTCATGGTATATTGTGACACGTCTAAGATAGGATTAAGTGGTGTGCTTATGCAGGATAGTTAAGTGATAATTTATGCTTCGAGGTAGTTGAAGATTCATGAGAGGAATTACCCTACCCATGATTTATAGCTGGCAGTTGTAGTGTTGTGCTAAGGGTATGGAAACATTATCTATATGGATCCATATTTGAAGTGTTTAGTGATCATAAGAGCTTAAAATATCTTTATTATCAGAAGAACCTTAATATGAGGCATATGAGATTGTTAGAGTTCTTAAATGACTACGATTTTGGTCTGAATTACCATCCTAGTAAGGCCAACGTTGTTGTCGATGCTTTAAGTCGGAAGTCGTTACACATGTCAGCTATGATGGTTAGAGAACCGGACTTGATCGAACAATTCAGAGATATAAACTTAGTATGTGAGGTGAATCCTAGTAGTGCGAGGTTGGGCATGTTGAAGCTTACCAGTGGGTTCCTCGACGATATCATAAAAGGTTAGAAGCTAGACATAAACTTGGTCGATCGCCTATCTTCTATTGGTCAGGATGGAGATGAGGATTTTAGAGTTGACAAGAATGGTTTGTTGAAGTTCCGGAATGGGTATGTGTGCCTGATGTGCTAGACCTGAAGCGTATGATTTTGGAAGAAAGTCATAGAAGTAGTTTGAGTATTCATCTTGGGGCTACTAAAATGAATCGGGCTCTGAAGAAGATGTTTTGGTGGCCGGGTAAGAAGAGAGATATTGCTCAGTTTATTTATGCTTAATTGAATTGTCAAAAGTCGAAGATTGAGCATCAGAAACAGTTTGGTCTGATGCAACCGTTGGATATACCTTAATGGAAGTGGGATAGTATCTCGATGGACATTGTTATTGGGTTGCCAAAAAACCCAAGAGGAAGTGATTCGATTTGGGTGATTGTTAACAGGCTGACTAAATCGGCTCATTTTATACCGATTAAGATTAGTTTTTCATTGCAGAGGTTGGCTGAGATATACATTAGTACTGTTGTGAAGTTGCATGACATTCCGTCGAGTATAGTTTCCAACAGGGATCCGAGATTAGCTTCCAGATTTTGGGAGAGCTTACAGGAAGCTATGGGTACTAGACTAAGGTTGAGTTCTGCTTATCATCCATAGACCGATAGTCAGATCGAGATGACTATCCAGTCTCTAGAGGATTTGTTAAGGCCTTGTGTTCTAGAGCAGGGCGGTGATTAGGATAGTTATTTACCACTGATTGAGTTTGAAATTCTGGCCTATGCAGACAGCAGATGTCCTAACACATGTCAAGACATTGTGTAACATAATCATTTAAACTTAGAGGCGCAACAGCAAACTGATACCTTGAATATCAGAATTGCACAATCACAGATGTCGCGACATCTGATCCAACATGTTTATCCTGATCTCTAACAGAAATTGTAAATCTGCAGAATGATAAAGAACACAGTAATTGTTAACCCAGTTCGATGCAATTCACATACATCTGGGGGATACCAATCCAGGAAGAAGACTCCACTATCTGTAGAACTATTACAAAGCTAAACTCCCCCATTTACAACTTTATACCTAACATCTACCCAATGAATATCTTTACCAATGCTAAACTCAAACGTTTACAACCCTGATATAAGATACCCCACTCACTTCCCTTAATCACCAACTGTGATTTCTACACCATCCCTGTCAATACAGAAATCTGTCAAGCTTTCTTGATAAATAACCTAACTCAGATTTTCTTAAAAGCTTTATCCAAGAACAATACACAATTCAATACCTCAAGGCTTATGGATCTGTGTGACACCTATATCTACCACAGTGCATCAAACGATACAAAGGGATACTTACAACCTAGAGAGCCAACGACTCTCAAACCCCTAAACCCTTGTTTCTTACGCAAGAAAACAAGGTTACAAAAGGTGTACTAAAGGCATTTTAAAACCTAGGTCTAAGTCTTCTATTTATAGGCTTGTGCTTCCTTGGGCTTCAATCTTCTGTCCTTGATCCATGCATATAAATTCTTGGCAGATTTGTTACAGATTTACCCCTGCTAAATCAGTGCAGTACTACAAAATGTCATGACTTTAGGTTAAGACATCTTCCTCGACATCTTTGTTCAGTCCAGATTTCTTCATCTTTATCTTCAATGTGTTTTACCAAAATTTGTCAAACTAAAGGTGTTTTCAATCTCCCCCTTTTGACAAATTTTGGCTAAAACACTTTTTGGACGTCTCTTCACCCTGAGTGGTGGATATGATTGGAATACTGTGCAAACCGAGTCTATGTTGGTGTACATGAGGAAGAAGATAACTTTGGCTCCCCCATAACCAGTGAGACGGTACTGCCACCCTTGAGGAAAGTAGTAAACCAGGATGAGCGAATTTGAAAAATGTCCAGGCAATAGAAACTTCTAAAGAAGTTAGTAGAAAGAGATTAAAACCCAAGAAAAAAGGACATCCTTTTCAAACACACTCCCCCTCCAGAGATCACTTGTAGTCTTCTTGAATCTGAGTACATAAAGCATGTAACTCAGGTCACAAGACACAACTTGATTCTTAACTCAAGTTACAAGACACAAAGGAAACTTACACACAGACAAGATGTTATAACATCTTGTTTATCATCCTTGCAAAGCAACCGCAAGAACAACCCATGCATCCCTTGACTTAGTGACCTATACTCCCCCTTTTTAGCCAAAAATTGGCAAAAGAAACCAAGACATTCCCATACCCAACCAACACTTATCCGACTTGAATAAAAGACATTTTGACCACACCACAAAGAATAACACAATCTGAGGCAAAATGCTCCAAGAACACCCTTAAATAACCAAGAACTTTCCTTCAAATGTAACGATCTATTGAAAACTCAATGCGGTTATTACTTTAAGGTTGTAACTTCACCAAGACCCAATGTGCACTGGCTAAGAATGCTTTGACCATTTCTTCTTCAAGAAAACCGTCCAACAATAATACAAGTAACGATGAACATGTTTAGCACGCACATAAAGCAATACCCACCGACCAAAAGACCAATTACTCATAAAGCATGTCCTTAACAATGTTCTGACATCATGTCACACACTGTCCATTAAGAAAACTTCTGTATTGACGAATATCTTCACAAGTTTGTGATCACAGCCTGCAGAGAAAAATAAATTCCCCCAGACTCAATCAATGATTCTTAAGCATCCAATAAGAACCATTTAACTTGCACTGCCAAGTCTCCCACAACTTGCAACAATACAAGAATGTCAAGACATCCTTATTTACATCTCATCCTCCCAGGATGGACACATAATCACAGCTTGCTTGACGCACAATGCAAACTGGAACTCCAACTGCACCCTCGTAGTAAAACATCTTAGATCAAGGAGAAAATCCCCCTATCTAAGGTAACCACTGCTCCTCCACAGAACACCTCGCTGATGAATGGAAAACATAAGATGCATCTTCATGTCTTCAAGAGCGCACCCTCAGTTCAAGCCACCTGCTGAACACAATCATCAACCATCTTATTGCTTCTTCTGACAAGAACTAATAATCACTCACACATGATCACCATCATGCTACTCGTGAGGAAATATATAAGGATCATAATCCTACCATAACAAACTCTTGGTTTAAGATCAAAGTCCCATTAATCCCCCTCTTCCTGCAACCATCTACACACCACACCAACTCCTCTTAAATTCTCATGTATAGACCTCCAGCTGCTTGAGGCACAAACCAATTGAATCTGAATGCTTCACATTCCTCAAAGAGATGCACATGGCCCCTTAATTTGTTATAACGATGTCAGATAACCTATGTATGCTCCGAAACTTCACAGCTGCCAAATTTATCCACTACTAGCATGGCTTGCAGCCAGGGGCAGTATCCCCTTTCACAAGATTTTCCACAGACCTTACCAAGCCAGCAATTGAGATAGACACCCCACAATCCAAGACAGTCATTCCTTATCATTCTCCCGTATGATAACCTCGAATACTTCTGATTTTCTGGTGAATATCCACTTTTGAACGCATTAGAAACCAGACCTTTATGCAATCAACCCTTGATCCACTCCAGTCTTCCAAAACCTTACATCAAACTTCCAAGACAGTTCTTCTACTCCATCATTCTCCCATATGACAATGTAGATACTTCTTAGACACGATGCAAGTAACCAGTTCCTCACAGAACTTAAGAATCCTCCACCAAGGATAACCAACCCAAAAATGTTCTAACATCAGTTAGGACATCTTCCACACATCATAGACACCACACACCATGATTCTTGATATGCTCCACCACTAGACTTACTATCAGCATAGTAATCCACACTGAAATTCTTCACACAACACTGCGCCACTAGCTTGAACAAAGAAAGCTTCAGAAACCCAGAGAGAAATAAACTCTCATTCACCAAAAGAAGGTATACTTCCATCCTCAACCCAGAATTTCTGCCACAAGCTCCAAGAGAACCAGAACCTCCTTACGTTTTCAACTAACGACTCTTTTTCACAAGAGCAATCAGTTTCAAGCATCCTTCTTGAATGCACACAATGAAACCAACCAAATGCCACCTTTTGATTGATATCACTCTCCTTCAGAACTCTCACAAGATACACTAATTCATCAATGAAAACAGATCTTCAAGTCACATGAACTACTTGAACCATAGCAAGACATCTTGGATTCACCAAGCCTCTTAGTCATGTAACATCTTCCCATCCACAGCTCCCGCAAACTGCATGAGATAGACCTTTTTGAAGCATCCATAACTTCCATTCTCCTGTAGATCACCTTATCTTAAGCTGATGTGCCACATCACCAGCTGAGACTTCTGATGTTAAGCTAGATGTCAGAACATTCTGATACGACATCCAACTGTTGAATTCAGCTCCTCCTTCTGCCACTTAGAAGAACCTCCTTGAAATTCTGGTACATGTGCAGAATTCAGATGTCCTAGAACATGCCATTCGACATCTGGTCTGACATGAACACAAAGGGCAAGGTATATAGCAATAATTAAGGTACTGAAAAGATAAAAGCAAGACACACAGAATTGTTAACCCAGTTTGGTTTAACACACCTACTCTGGGGGCTACCAAGCCAGGGATGAAGTCCACTATCAGTAGTATCAATTCAAAGCTAAATTCTCCGTTTACAACTTATCACTCAATCACTACCCAATGACCCTTCTACCTAGATCCTCTCTAGCTATGAGAAACTCTTCTCACTCCCAATCATCGCAATGATGTCTAGCAGTCAACAATCCGCCACTGCATCAACGACTCTTTACCTAACCAACAATTCAACAAGGAAGACACCCTTCCAAGACACAACTTAGAGTTACTTAAAAGCTTCCTCCAAGAACAATACTCCTCTTACTTAACAGCTTCGAGGATCACACTTACAAACTGTCCAACTCACATGTCGAGTGGTACATGAACCAACCCTAATACTAGAACTTTTACATCTTTTTGGTTCAGTTTTTGAACTAGGTTACAATGCATATATATATAACCTATTCCTAACTGGATTTGGGCCTACAAAAACACAGCAAATGAGCTGCTATAAGTCAGCAGAAACTTCTGCTACAAAATAGGACTTCAATCTATAACTTCCTAAAATATCTCGATATTTAGAAAGTGTATATTTTCCAATAATCTTCTTAATTACAGATTTGAATCTTCAGACCTTTTAATTCAGCGCCACATAGAATTTGCATATTACTCCCTGAATCTTCTGCATCTATTAACACATAACAGAAACTTTGATTCACTTCAGTTCTGGCGCGATGTCGAATGGTCCTGCATGGGACATCTTGATACGACATGTTGTTCCAGATGTTGAAACTACTTCAGCTCACCATGTTCCATTTCACACTAGGACTTCTTGCTCAACCTGTTCTTCCTCAGCAAGATAAAACATCCTATCAAACATATTGCTGTTATTATTTGTTTTACAAAATTAATGCCAACCCTTAAAATTAAAGAACTAACATTCTCCCACTTTGGCAAATTTTGGCTAAAACAAATACATAAACATTACAACTCAGATTACAGCAGCAATCACAACCCTACACTACTGTCAGTAGTCATCAGCAACTACTGAACCTAACAGAAGCCATCAGTAGCTACTGAGAACAGCAATCATGGAGAATCATCTTCTTGGGTATGATGTTAGGACATCATGTTTGACAACTCTTTTCAGAAAATTCTATGAGCTCCATAACATCACCTTTGAGCACCACAGCACAATAACTTAAGGCAGCACATTAGGACCTAAGACGTAGAAAGTCCTGAAGTCATTTGGTGCACATGAGGAAGAAGATATCTGGTGTACATGAGGAAGAAGATATCTGACACTCCCCTTTAATACAACACATTTCTTTTTCCTTCCAGCTCAGACCTGGATTAATTGTTGAAGACTCCTCCAGAAAAGAAACGTCTGTCTTGACACAAAGGAGCAATGGTGGCATAAGAGATTTCTGCACACCTTAATTGATCAGACGCCCCCAGTCGACCTGCGGCATAAGATGAAACTTAAGAAGTATATTAACCCAGGTAACTCAGAACACAAGTCACAACTGTGTTCATAACTCAGGACACAAGTCACAAAGACTCAACACCAACTCATAGAAAGGACACCCTCTTCAACATCTCTGCACACAATTGGAACTGCAGACTCCAGACAAGGCATCTGTACAAACCATTTCACACACCCTTTCTCCCCCTTTTTAGCCAAAAATTGGCAATGAAGGTCCTCACAGAACCAGACCCAAGTGATGCTTACCCAAATACGAACAAACGGCATAAGACTTGTGAAACAAGAACACTCACTTGGTTGAAGGAGAAGAGAACAACCCCTATAAATAGCTGACTAGTAACTTTGGAATTAACGAGCTTTGAATATGTCAAGGTTCTTGGTCAAAGAAACGCTATTTTAGGTATCAAAAACTCCATTCAAATTCAATGCCTACCTTCCAAAACAGCCTTGACTGCCTTTAATGTTTCTCAACTGAATCTTACCATAAATTAAGCCAATAACGTTTCATGCATAGGCAGAGACACGTGTTACACCTTATCCTTGCTCTACCGACCAGAATAATTCCTTGTTTGGCTTAAGAGAAACAAGTCCTGTACCATGTTCTGACATCTTACCAAATAATTGTTTGCTCATAAACTTATCAACCCAAGACTCCACAGAACCTTATACAAGCACATCTTCTTATCTAATGGATACTAAGACGACTTCTATAGATCAGTACAACTCACAATCCCTTCTAGATTCCTTCAAAACAGCAGAGAAAAATAAAGTCACCCATATACAACAATTCTGCTTTTCAGACGCCTTCTGCATAAGTACTAGCTTCACGCAGCTAGGGTATATCCCATCATGGTGTTTGACATCACACTGCTACACAAAAATCTGCACACTTGCAGTAATAGACCATATACATCAGCCTTAACTCCCCCTGACATGAGCAACCAAAGCTAGCACAATGGTTTTTCCATGTTCTCAACACTTAAGTACTGCCACTACTTGTAATTGTTGAGTAAGATCTCACCATGTTAATTTCAGATACATGGTCTGCCAAGTCCAATAGAAGAGCCCACTTGATTTGGAATTTCTCACAAACTCCATAACAGATGTCTTTAGATTACTCGCAACACAAGATAAGGACTGCCACCCCTTTTACTTGTATTAGAAGGAACCTCCTTTTCTTAAACCAGTCTGATCAGATCACACCACTAACAACAACCTCCAGCCCTTACATTCACAAGCACCTAATGAAATCTTCATCATGAAAATAGTCATGTATTGCCAGACCAAACTACTTAACATCAGGATCAGAATCTGCCCATTCTAATCCATATTATGTCAGAACTGCCACTTCAGACGATAATGCTGCTTCCTCCAACTCCATAAGCATGACTCCTAGACCTCAATCCAGGATACACAACAAATAATGATGTTGTAACAATATGTAGGACATCAACATAGGATAAAATCACACACCTTCTGTATTTTGTTCAGGTAGTCACATCCACCTAATCACAGCTAGCACCAGCAGCTTTATCGAAGGCAAACACAAAAGAATCTCATCAGACAACTAGACAAAACCTAGGCTCACTCTTCATCCTTTTAACCACAATTGGACAACCTCTTATCCTACCAAGGCATCAAGCACGAAGTTCTGACATCTAATGTGACATGGTTAAAAACAGGTTCCCAAGAAAACAAGTTTCCAACCCAAAGACCACTTTGACTGGTTAGGCGATACAAACAAGGACTCTTTATGCAGTATAAAAACCAAGCCTCCTTGCTTCTAACCACACATCACAGATAGAACCATGAGTCAATCTAACAAGGATGCAAAAAGGAGTCACATGCAAGAAGTCAAGAAACCAGATCCACAGAGGTCGAAGGACCAAACATTGTCCTCAACTGGGACAACTTCAGGAGCAACAAGAACAAGAAAGACATCAGAGACAAGGATGAAAGCCCCCATGAAAATCCAAGTGCAACTTCAAGCTTCTGAAGATGAATGGGATGATGATTGGAAGACTTTTCTTGATTCGGGGGGCTGGGATAACTTATAGACCCTTTGTTTGTTGCTTTTACTAATCTTGTATGCTTTCAACAGTGCAATAAAGTTCAGTTTTAATTTTGTCCCATCTACACTAAACAAATGCAATAAGGATCACAACTGTACAAAACACATCCCAGCACTTTTAATGCAACTGCCTAAATTGCTTCTGGCCAAAACACATCATAAAAATGCAGCAGCAGAAAACCAAAATCAGACCATCTCTGTAGACATATGTCAAACATGATAAGTACCAACAACAAACTCCCATCACACGCTCAGCTGCATAGAATTTTTGACACTCTCCCCCTATCAAAAATAACATGTGCTTCTTCGTACCTTGAAGAAAGGAAAACATAAGACACATCTTCATGTCTTCAAGAGCTCACTCTTTGTTCAACTCACAAGTTGACCACAATCATCCCATGTACCAATACTCACATGATCCCAACTATCCATTACCACCAGTACTCCTTTGCACAAAGAATACCATGCACATTTAGTTTACCGCACCTGCTGAACACATTTACCTACAGCTTGGCCTTCACAGCCGGTAGAGGCTTGTGACCTCAACAAAAATCACAACATTCTGAACAGAGGTTCTGTCAATAGGTGTTTAAGACATCAGTCTTGACATCAAGAGCAGAGTCCAGAAAAAATTTCAACCACTGACTAACCCATCACATCACAAGAGCATGTGAGCAGCATTCTCTCATCCAATTCTCCAAAGGTAATCCCCATCATTCTCAGCAGTACAGACTGTGATTGGATCACCCACAGTCACTACTAATCTAGCTTCACACGATCATTCAAATGATGCTTCCAGAGAGAAATCATGCCTCTTTGATCTTCATGTCCAAGAGATCTGCAAGCAATAATACTTCTTGAATCTCAGGTTCTCCACTCCTGCAGCAAGGACCAGAAATAAACTGACCTCAGGAGTAACTAACATGTTGATCACACCTTGACCAACTCACACATCTAAGATAAGTTCCAGGGCCAGAAACTTCTTAGACAAGCCACCCAGATGCCTCCTCTTCCAGATTAGGAGTAGGTTTTAAACTCATGTGATCAAACCACAGTAGTTCAGCACCCAGAGCATCTGCTATGCCACTCCTTTAGACCATAGAATTCTTCACAATTCTGACTTGATGTCCTCAGATCTCTTCCTTACACCTTCACTTATTATTGCCTTTATGAGTGGACCTGAACACTAGTCCTCAAGTATCGTTGACACATTAAGTTGAAGCAGTCTTGTACTCCTCCCATCACCACAGGATATACATACAGAGAAGAATAATCTTCTCAGTTACAACGCAGTGGATCAAAAAAACAAACTCCTCAAAAAATTCAGGTGTCACATATCAGCCCTAACATCATACTCCAGGTGACACCACAATACCACAGGTTTGAAAATAAATCAAACCTAACATAACCACAACACATCAGCTTTTTAACCAAAACTCCAAGCCTTCAGCACATGCCACTGCCTATCACGAATAGTCCATCCTCCACTTCTAGGGACCATTCTCACACCTATATGAACTTCTCCAAGTCCAACCAACTTTTCAGTAGAAGGCTTCTACCTTGACCATGAACCAGAAAGTATCTTCCCTCGGATCTCATCCAGATACATAACAGAATGACCTGCTCTGATACCACTTGAAATTCTGGTACATGTGCAGAATTCAGATGTCCTAGAACATGCCATTCGACATCTGGTCTGACATGAACATAAAGGGCAAGGTATATAGCAATAATTAAGGTACTGAAAAGATAAAAGCAAGACACACAGAATTGTTAACCCAGTTCGGTTTAACACACCTACTCTGGGGGCTACCAAGCCAGGGATGAAGTCCACTATCAGTAGTATCAATTCAAACCTAAACTCTCCGTTTATAGCTTATCACTCAATCACTACCCAATGACCCTTCTACCTAGATCCTCTCTAGCTATGAGAAACTCTTCTCACTCCCAATCATCGCAATGATGTCTAGCAGTCAACAATCCGCCACTGCATCAACGGCTCTTTACCTAACCAACAATTCAACAAGGAAGACACCGTTCCAAGACACAACTTAGAGTTACTTAAAAGCTTCCTCCAAGAATAATACTCCTCTTACTTAACAGCTTCGAGGATCACACTTACAAACTGTTCAACTCACATGTCGAGTGGTACAGGAACCAACCCTAATACTAGAACTTTTACATCTTTTTGGTTCAGTTTTTGAACTAGGTTACAATGCATATATATATATAACCTATTCCCAACTGGATTTGGGCCTACAAAAACACAGCAAATGAGCTGTTATAAGTCAGCAGAAACTTCTGCTACAAAATAGGACTTCAATCTATAACTTCCTAAAATATCTCCATATTTAGAAAGTGTATATTTTCCAATAATCTTCTTAATTACAGATTTGAATCTTCAGACCTTTTAATTCAGCGCCACATATAATTTGCATATTACTCCCTGAATCTTCTGCATCTATTAACACATAACAGAAACTTTGATTCACTTCAGTTCTGGCGCGATGTCGAATGGTCCTGCATGGGACATCTTGATACGAAATGTTGTTCCAGATGTTGAAACTACTTCAGCTCAACATGTGCCATTGTACACTAGGACTTCTTGCTCAACCTGTTCTTCCTCAGCAAGATAAAACATCCTATCAAACATATTGCTGTTATTATTTGTTTTACAAAATTAATGCCAACCCTTAAAATTAAAGAACTAACACTCCTCCCTTTGAAGAACAAGAGTTCCATGCTCTCATAGATTTGATTCAACACCAAGTTTGAGTAGATAACCTCCATCCTGCTTTAAAACTCCAAAGACTTCACACCTGCCACGACTGAATCTTCAGAAGATAAGTAGTCCAAGACTACACCATAGTCATACCAAAGAATGCCACTTTCCTTAGTAGAGCAGACTGTAGAAAGTCAGAGATAACTGCCACTTAACTTTGACTTCTAAGAAGAGCAAGATCCATGCTCCAAAGTACCTAGATTAGAAATAAACTGATCCAAGCTATAACCATCAAGATTATGATGTCTTCATCTTTATCTTCAACAACATCAACGTCCAGACCAATTTCTTGCCAGGAAACTCTCCAGCGAACACATGCTTCTGTCACTCCCGACTGAAGCCACTTCTTAGGTCACCATCTAAGACTAAAAACAGATGCTAAAACTTATGCAATACCTCTCCCATGATTCTGCACAAACTCTGATGATGAGATGTTCCAACATCTTGTTGAACATCAGCAATCTTGACTTTCAAGGATAATTAATTAAATACTTGTGGACTCAACAAATAGCAATTAATCTTAAATCCTTGTGCAATAACCCTTCTTCACTGTTGTAGATAAGATCTACCAGATCACTTCATGAACACTTATGAAGTATTCAATCTTTTGCAATTATCTTCTTTGAAGAATAAAGTTGAGATACCAAGGCTGCCACCCTTGACTCAAGTAACTAAGATTCTCTCTGAACAAATCTTATTTACCTCAATAATTCTGAATGCTCCAATCAGATTAGATTCACTCTTAAGGTCAAGAGAGATGAATCCTTCCTTGCTGTTTTTGGATGGCGAAAATAAATCATCTTCACTTTCTTCAGATTGTGTTTCAAAGAAACACCTTCTAGTCAGAAGAATAACTAGAAGACTCCAGATGAACGACTGAGATGTCATTCTGAGTGGACTTGAGAGAATTCTCAAGTATCTTTGACAACTTAGTCGATCAATAATATATCAAACTCCCAGAGCTAGAACTTGATAAACTTAACTCAACGCATCTCCTCTTCAACTGACTCCAAACTGCACCAGGAAACCAAGCTTCCAAGTACCAAGTCACTATAACACATATCTACTAATAGCTCCCTTCACTCCATCGCTCCCGACTTTGGAATAAAAGATGCAGATATCTTTGCATATAGAGGCCGACGATTGAGATCTTCCACCAACTGTCTTCAGTAACAACTCCAGAATCCCATAATTCAAGAGCTCTTCCATCATAAACACATGCAGCAGAACCACCAAGGAATAGATCCTGCCTGCCCTAATAAGATGTCAGAACATCTTATAAGACACACCAACAAGAGAACTAGCCAATTCTCCTGTAGTTGTTGTAGAACCTCCTCAACAACATGAACAACCTCAGGGTTGCTCCCTTCGATCCAGAACATCCATCTCATCCATTATTACCCTTGAGTATGTCTGAGTTGATTGATCTGATCTTCAAAATGCCTCCTTATTTAAACGCCAGAAAGTATCTCCCAAAGATCTCATCCAGAACCAGACAGGATGCCTGCTCTGATACCAATTGAAATTCTAGCCTATGCAGACAACAGATGTCCTAACACATGTCAAGACATTGTGCTACATAATCATTTAAACTCAGAGGCGCAACAGCAGACTGATACCTTGAATATCAGAACTGCACAATCACAGATGTCACGACATCTGATCCAACATGTCTATCATGAACCCTAACAGAAATTGTAAATCTGCAGAATGATAAAGAACACAATAATTGTTAACCCAGTTTTGTGCAATTCACCTACATCTGGGGGATACCAATCCAGGAAGAAGACTCCACTATCTGTAGAACTGTTACAAAGTTAATCTCCCCAATTTACAACTTTATACCTATCATCTACCCAATGAACATCTTTACCAAGGCTAAACTCAAACGTTTACAACCCTGATATGAGATACCCCACTCACTTCCCTTAATCACCAACTGTGATTTCTACATCATCCCTGTCAATACAGAAATCTGTCAAGCTTTCTTGATAAACAAGCTAACCCGAATTTGCTTAAAAGCTTCATCCAAGAACAATACACAATCCAATACCTCAAGGCATATGGATCTGTGCGACACCTATATCTACCACTGCGCATCAAACGATACAAAGGGAGACTTACAACCTAGAGAGCCAACGACTCTCAAAACCCTAAACCCTTGTTTCTTACGCAAGAAAACAAGGTTACAAAAGGTGTACTAAAGGCATTTTAAAACCTAGGTCTAAGTCTTCTATTTATAGGCTTCTGCTTCCTTGGGCTTCAATCTTTTGTCCTTGATCCATGCACATAAATTTTTAGCAGATTTGTTACAGATTTACCCCTGCTAAATCAGTGCAGTACTACAAGATGTCATGACCTCAGGTTAAGACATCTTCCTCGACATCTTTGTTCAGTCCAGATTTCTTCATCTTTATCATCAATGTGTTTTACCAAAATTTTGTCAAACCAAAGGTGCTTTCAGAGTTCACGTACAATAACAACTATCATTCTAGTATTGGCATGGCACCTTTTGAGGCCTTGTATGGTAAAATAAAAATAGTGCAAATAAGTGATTATAAAAATAAGTCAATCTACTGTTTTGGTTTCCGGCTAATCACTGGTTTTTTTCTTACCAATTCCCTAACGACTTCAATCTCTATTCAACTTCAATATCAAATGACAAGTTCACTAAGATATCAAATAGATTGACATTCCAATATTCCAAATTAAGCAAACGGATAAAGACAATCGTGAATTAAGCAAACACGATATAGAAACTCGATTTAACGACAAAGCAACGTAAACAACGATTAAAGGTTAGGAATACAATCATATGAATTAAATCAAAACATTCCACACAATAACATATTAAGAAAATGCAATTTCATAGAATAGAATTGAAAGAGAAACGAAATTGAATTGATAGAATAAAAACCTCAAAGCGTTGGAAACACGATTATAGTAAATCGACTCTAAGAAGTTAGTTCTCCATAAGATTCGTACAAAAGCCAAAAAGCAAAAATCATGAATAGTAAAAAACGTAATAAACAGTAGCACGACTGCTACTAGGTATAGGGAAGCACACAAAATCTAGTTCTAACCCAACTAGGTCAAAAAACATAAAAAACCCGGCCCAAAACTAAATATTCCTAAAGGCAGAGTTCGGGTCCTAACTTCAACGAATTATTCGAGTCTGCTACACTCCGAATCAGCTTCTGTGTAAAACATGAAAGTTGTAGCTCTTTGTCTCAACTTTCCAACTCCTGGTATAACGCGTAAATTAGATTCTCGTAGCTCCAGTTATGATCCGAACAGTGAACAAATATCAAATAACCGCTAAAGCTGGAAATAAGTTGCGAAAATAGATTAACGGCAAACAAAGACTTAATGTCAACACAATATTTCTCCATGGAGATTTAAATGAAGAAGTGTACATGAAGCCACCACCTGGCCTGGAACTACCTCATCCTAATCTTGTGTGCAAACTACAAATATCCTTGTATGGACTGAAACATGCAAGTCAAAAGTGGAATACCAAACTCACTGATACCCTCATTGTTAGTGGCTACATTCAATCAAAAGCTGACTCTTTACCAAGACTTCACCAGCAGGTTTTATAGTCATCCTTGTCTATGTGGATGACTTAGTCCTATGAGGAACTAATCTTGAAGAAACTAAACTGCTTAAAGCATTTCTCCATGCCAAGTTCAGTATCTAAGATCTAGGAGTTTTGAAATACTTCTTAGGCTTTGAAGTAGCTCGAAATGCACAAGGTATTTCACTATGCTAGCGTAAATATACAGTATATCTCATCAACGATGCAGGCCTTATTGGTTCTAAGTCATGCAATACACCAATGCAACCTCACTTACAACTTCACCAGAATCTTGGCAATCGTATATCTGATTTCACTTCATATCGAAGACTCATTGGTCAATTGTTATAACTTACTCATTCTCGACCAGACATTGCTTATGCAGTAAGTAAACTCAGTCAATTCCTTAATGCTCCAACTGATCAACACATACTGGTTGGCCTTCATATTCTTCGATTCCTCAAGCACAATCCTAGCCAATGATTGTTCTTCAGTGCTTCCAGCACCCTTTGCCTCAAGGGATTTTATGATTCTGATTGGGGTGCTTGCCCAGATTTACGAAGATCCATAACTGGTTTTTGGTTTTTCCTAGACAAATCTCTCATCAGCTGGAAAAGTAAGAAGCAAGCTGTTGTATCTTGATCAACTTCAGAAGTTGAATATCGCGCGTTGCCTCATGCTACTTGTGAAGGCATGTGGATGTTTTCCCTACTTGATGGCCTCAAGGTTTCACACCAGCTTCCCTTTATCATTTATTTTGACAACAAATATGCAATGCATATTGCAGCAAACCCAATTTTTCATGAAAGAACCAAGCACATCGAAATTGATTTTCATGTGGTACGTGACAAGGTCCTAGCTGGAATGGTACATCTCATGCCAGTCACCTCCAAAGAAAAAGTTACTGACATTCTCACCAAATCACTGCACCTGGGGCCATTCTCAAGTCTTCAAGCCAAGCTATGAATGATTGACATACATTTTAGATATAACATAACTAACTTCTAGTTAATTATCAAGTAGTTAGATCCTAGTTCAAGTTAGTTAGATTTTACTGGCTATATAAGCAAACTTGTACTCTAGTAATTGGCAATGATGATGAGTAATAACAGATTCTGCATATTCATTCCTTTCTATTCAATCTTCTTCTTCTTTTTAACATGTATAAAGCTTGAAGCTTAACAATGCCAACAGTGAAGAAAGAAAAAGAAAATAGCATGAAAATTTGATACGGGTTAAATAGAGCAAGGTTATGGTTTTAAATTGCAGTTGCGGATGCAAGTGTTGCGATTGCAGTTGTTGCAATGCGGATTGCAGTTGTTGCCGTGTGAATTTTTATAAAAATCTATTTGAAATATATAATGTTGAAAAATACTTAATGTTATGTTTTTTATTACATAAGAAGTAAATTGAGTTTTAAGATTCTAATATTTTTATTTTGATTAAAAACATGATTGAAATTATTTAAAGTGGTTTCCAATACAATCGAAGACATAATTTTAAAATCACATTGTAATTGCGGTTTTCGCAACCACATCCGCATTATTTCTGGTGCAATTGATGTTGCGGACCGAAATTTTAAACCATGAGCAAGGCTAAATGGAGCAAAGTCATACTCATTATAATTGTTCTGTCACACATATTACAACATAATCATTGAAAGATTGATTGAGCAATACAAGTAGGAGTTCGATCTGTTTCGTGAATTGTACAACTAGATGATGCAAGGAAGAGAGTGGATGAATTTACAGATTTACTGTACCAAAAACAAAAACAAGAAGGATAATCTCAATTTTTTGAATATGTTAGTTCAAAATTATATATAGCTAACTTTTTCAACTCCATCATAGAAGAAATATATTGGATTATTCAAAATGCACAACATGTAATATTTATTTTATAAGAAAACAATAAGCACAAAGCATTATTATCTGAATACATTACTCAAGCCAAGCAAAAAAAGAAAACAAGGAAAACATACAAGTAACAATTATTCAACTAAAGAATAATCAACTTGATATTTTAAATGTCTAAAACACCAATCAAATGAATTGAAGTCTCTAACAGAACCTTGACCTATTAAATGTCTAAAACACCAATCAAAGAAATTGAAGTCTCCAACAGAACAATTATAATAGTTTGATCTATAATCATTCCAATCATACATACGACATTGGGAAAAACAATTTACTTCATACACGTAATTGCTCCGATACCCAAATCTCTCGGGATTGCTCAATGCCCGACAGTTTCTATGAGAAACATAAAATAATGCTATGTCACCCAAAGTTTTCATCTTAATATAATTCATGGTTGACAGGTCTATCTTGTAAACATCCCTTCTTGAATACCAGGATCTGAAATCAAACACTAAAAGTTGCTCATCACAATTAACCAACTTAAATGATATTTCATAGCGTTTTCTGTAGGGAAGTTTATCCGGAGTATTCTTGACGTCTAGAAATTTAATATTTCCAGAATTCAAATTTAATATCCCTATGCTGGCGTTGTTAGTGAGGACATATATTATATTATTCAAAGCCACAAAGTCGACTACCACCTCTTCTGATTTTAATGTTGAACAAGTAAACCAACCATTATATCTAGATTGATAGACATACAAAAGGCAAGACTCTTTGCATAAAACCATCAAGACAAATTCCTCGGAGCATTTCTCAAAAGCAAGCAAGGCTTCATACGTATTAATTAGAAAATGATCAACGCTAAAGTTGGCACCAATTACCAATTTTTTCCTAGTAAATGGATTGAATAGCACAAATGAATTATTTTCATGGGCCAAGATGAAATATCCGCTGGAAACTCTAACATAGACACACTTGGGGAGCTGGAAGCAACTCATCATTCTCAAATCATAAACTTTTTGATTGCGTATGCTGATAAAGGAATACGATTCAGAATCATAACCATTCATACGAATTAGCAATGGTTCTTGGGATGACAAGAAATTTGATTTATGAAAAGTCCTCCAATTCTTGCAAACACCCGAAAATGAAAAGAGGTCGTCAAAATCTAATGTTTTGCAAATGATATCTAGCACATCCCAAGGTAGTTGACATAATTGACCATTGTCTTCTTTTTTTCCTTTGTATCATATCATAACAATGACAATGTTAGAATATGTATAATATCTTTTATTCTTTATAAAAAAACAATAAATTAGTACTAACCGGTGGTCTTGATCCTGATCCGATATTGAGATGGCATGAAAATGTTGAATTCCAAAATTAAATCTGGATGATTTTTTAGCATCACCTTCACTCTTTTATAGACACAGCTTAAATCAATAGCTTGATCCATGTAATCCTTCATAACATTTACAAAATCATCGTAATTGTTTTCTCTCTTATATTGAATGGCATGTTTTAGTGCCTTCACAAAACGCGATGCATCTGAACTTTCTAATGAAAGTGTGATTCGATGCTTCTTTGGCATGAAAGAGTTGAATTCCAAAATTAAATATTTATGTCCTTTAAACAAGTTCTTCAATTTAGCTTTGACACGACTTATATAAATTCTTTTAGAACTGAAATCTCTTAGAACTTTTATAAATTGATCATACTTTTCCATGTTGTTTTGTAATGCAACTCTGACTGCATGAAGATATCCTAATACATCGTCAGTAACACCTGAGTTCTTCATTCAGAAAATTATTCTATTCAGTTTAATTCATTCAAATTAAAAACAAAACTAAAAAAATATAAATGATTCAGCACATACCATTGATTTTGAAGTCTGATTTGCATAGTTGAATAGCTTCTGCAGCAGCACGGCTTCAGAATGAGACATGAAAGATAATTAGGTTTTGTTTTCATCTCGTACCTTGGAATTAGTTATTATTAAGAAAGTTTCGCTTAGAGAAGTTTAGAATTTGGATTCCATATATCACCACGTTTTGTTTATTTTAATTTTCATTTAATTAATCAATTTTCAATTAATATTTATCTATTAGTTAGTTATTATTACTGTTTTTGCGGGAAGTTTTTGTTAGAGAAATTCTAGGATAATGGGATGAAAATTTAATTATATTCAATTATTAATTTAGTAAATAACTAAAGATTTAGTGGGATGACATATTATTTATATTTAATTATTAATCAACAATTTAAATAAATATGAAAATTACAAAATTATCCTAATTAGTAAATGACTTAACAATTTTTTTAGAGTATTTATTATTTAATTATTAGTTATTATTATTATTATTATTATTATTATTACTCCCTCCGTCCCAAATTATAAGTCACTTTGCCAAAAAAATTTGTCCCAAATTATAAGTCACCTTACATTCCCAATGCAATATAAATTACATCTTCCCCAATATACCCTCAAATATTTATTATTATTTATTCTTTCAACTCTTTTAATTTCTCTCTCCTATATAATTATGAGGGGCATTACTGTAAAGTTATACATAATTTGTCTTTCCCATAAAGTAATAATTAAGTTTCTTAATTTGTGTGAAAAATCCAAAACGTCTTATAATTTGGGACGGAGGGAGTATTATTATTATTATTATTATTATTATTATTATTATTATTATTATATATTATAAATTTTAGAAATTAAATTGAATACAATAATAAAAACTTTTATAAGCAATGAATTTAATTAGTAATAATAAAAATTCTTAATGACGAAATCACATATATAAAAGAATTTAAGTCTAACATTTACATAAATAAAGTTGTTTATGGTTAAAAATGTGGTAGTTTACAAATCAATTAGTTTTTATATTTTCATTTCACTTTTTTTCTTTATATTTTGTGTTTGATTTTTTTTTTTGTTTAAGAATAGTAGAAAAGTTACTAATTTTTTCAACATTTTTTTAAATATTACTCCCTCTGTCTCAAAATAAGAGTCTCTTTAGCCAAAAAATTTTGTCTCAAAATAAAAGTCTTTTTACGTTTTCAATGCAACAATCATTAATTTTTACCAACTTTACCCCTAATAATTATTATCTACACAACTTTTAAGACAATACATTACATTACACTTTTATGACATCAATGGTAATTAAGGGTAATTTTGTAAAATTGTTATATTTAATTAGTCAATCATTACTTTTCTTAATCTATGTGAAACAACCTTAAAAGACTTTCATTTTGAGACGGAGGTAGTACTAACTATTAGGACACATGAAAGCCCATTTTTTTAAAACAAATATTTATTTGTATTTATTATAATAACCTTTTTTTAAACTTTGTTTTAAAAAAAAAGTTTGTAGGTAACATACATTTTTTATTAATACTACTATTTATTTGTATTTTTTGTTTTAAGTTGATATTGTTTTATTTTATTTTTTATTAGAGGTAGTGGAGTTTGTTTATACATCTTAATTTTTAATATTGAATTGAGTTGGTTTGTAAAAGTTACAATAGTATACGACTTTTTTGTCTACATTGAATGGTGGTATTTTTATTATTTTATACACTATCTGTAAATTTTATTAATTTTTTCTCAATTTTTTAATTATGCTAAAATATATATTGTCAATTTTATAAAATATAAAGTATTAAATTATTACTAATTATTTTCAATAAAGTTTATCCGTGCATCGCACGGGTAAATATCTAACTAATAATTAATCAAAAGAAGTTAAAAAATTCAACAATGTAATAATTTGATAAAATAGAAAAGTTGAGTAAAATAATCGAAAAATATAATAGAAGAAAAAAATTGAATAATATGGTAAACTGATAAAATAGAAAAATTCAAAAATATTAAAATACCTTAATTTTGTGTAGAAATTCTTCATCCATGGCATAAAAATTAGTGGTAGAGGTGGTTGGTGGAAAAATAAAATAAAAATAAAAATAAAAATAAATGTACAAAATTGTGTTAATATTGAATTAAATAACTAAATATAACAAATTGGAACGAAAATTACAAAAATACTCTCACGACAATATATTTTAAGAAACTTAAAACTTTAATAAATAAGATATTAATAAATAGAAAAAAAAAGTAATTATTAAAACTGTAATTTTTTGTATGCATGCAATCATAGTATAATATAAATTGAGATTTTGATCCCAAACCCTAATTATTTTTCTGGTGAGAAAAAAAAACAAAACCTAATTATCTTTCATGTCTCATTCTGAAGTCGTGCTGCTGTTTTTAGGGCTGACAATGAACCGAACCAACTCGAAAATAGTTTGAAATACGGTTCGACAATTAAATCGTTGAACTAGGTTCATGAACCAAATGAGCTGAATATGAGCGAAAAACTATGTTCTTAACTAAATGAGCTGAATTTGAACTATACATAGCTCGACTCGTCAGGTTCATGAGTCAACTCGATTATATAGGACAATGATTATATTATCTTTAAGAGTATATTTAAAGATTTATTCCAAATTTTAACCCTATATTGTCCTTTATGTACTAGTTATGAAAATAAAGATGACAATTGCATTTAGAGTCATTCTTGTTGGAGACATTATGGCATATGCTAAAATAACATGTGTAATGAAAGTTGCAAGTGGTGTAATTCTTCTGTGATGAAAATGTATCAATTTCTAGTATTATTTTTTGTACTATTTCATTAAATTTGTAAGTTTCCTAAATATTTGATGAAATTATGGATTTTTTAGATAAATTTATACTTCAATTGAGTATTTTTTGAATTAGACTTTCAAATGTGTCTTTTGAATGTCGTGTAGTTTTTGAATTAGTAGATTCTTTAAACAAAGTTAAATTCCATACTCATAACTTTTATTTTATCTCAATATATTTTTTAAAAATATTAATTTAAAATGTCAAATATATAAAAATAAAATAGACTTACAAAATGGCTTTTAAGTCTGTGAAGCAAGTGAGTTGAACCTAATAAGATGAACCTAACGAGATGAACCGAATAGTTCGTGAACTTTTAACGAGTTGAGTTTGAACTTATAAAAAAGTTTGTGTCAAACTCGAACCGAGATTTGAGCTGGACTAATTCTTAACGAGTCGAGTCGAGTTAAGACGAGTTCGACTCGACTCAACTCATTTCCAGCCCTAGCTGTTGTAGAAGCTATTCAACTATGCAAAACAGACTTCAAAATCAATGGTATGTGTTGAATCATTTATATTTTTTTAGTTTTGTTTTTAATTTGAATGAATTAAACTAAATAGAATAATCTTCTGAATGAAGTATTGCATATTGGAAATGAAATGAAATCTTGCCATGGCGGGAAAGAAAGGAAGATGAAATGAAAATCAAAATGGAAAAATGTAAATGAATCAAAATCTGATACAAACCAGTATACAAAAACAAGGCATATAAAGAAGGCTACAAGGCCCATATGACAAAGAGGTCCATGGGAAAAAATAAAACTAATACAATATTCTTAATATCCCCCCATAAGCTTGGGGTATATGGAGTGTAGGCCAAGCTTATTGATGTTGTCAAGAAAAGGTTTGGCATCTAAGGATTTTGTGAAGACATCCGCAAGCTGTTGGGATGAAGTAACAGGAAGAAGATGAAAAAGTTTTTGTTGGAGTTTTTCACGGACCAAATGACAATCCAATTCTATATGCTTGGTTCGTTCGTGGAAAGATGAATTTGTTGCAATGTGCCTAGCTGAAGCGTTGTCGCAATACAAGAGAGCGGGCTATTTGAATGTAATGGGAAGTTCTTGAAGAAGATTGGTAAGCCATTGAAGTTCGCAGACTGTGGATGCCATGGATCTGTATTCTGCCTCGGTCGAACTACGAGAAATCGTGGCTTGCTTTTTGGATTTCCAAGAGATCAAAGAGGCACCAAGATAAATGCAATAGCCAGTGATGGATTTACGTGTTTTAGGGCATGTTGCCCAATCTGAATCGGAGAATGCTTTAAGCTGAAGGGAAGAGTTGCTAGGAAAGAAAAAACCTTGGCCAGAAGCAGCTTTAAGGTAACGGAGGACGCGAAAAACAGTATTGTAATAAAGATCATAAGGGAACTCGTGTGCTGACTGAGTTGTTGAACTGAATAAGAGATGTCTGGTCGAGTGTTGAGGAGATAAATGAGCTGGACCACAAGTCCTCTATATTTAGTAGGATTAGCCAAGAGGACTCCGTCTGTGGTTTGCAAACGAGTATCACGAGCCATAGGTGTTGTAGCAGGTTTACATCCAAGTAAACCAGTGGTAGAGAGCATGTCCAATGTGTACTTACGTTGACAAATATTGATTCCTGAACTGCTGCGTGCAACTTCTAGTCCTAGGAAGTACTTTAAGGAACCAAGATCCTTTATGTGAAAATGATGTAGCAGGATATACTTTAAGTATTTGATGGGTGAATAAACAGGGAATGGCCAGAAGAGCATTGCTTAAAATTGTTGTTGAGTAAAACTTGTGAAAGCTTGTCAAACCATTGTCTACTGGATTGTTTAAGCCCATAGATTGATTTGAGAAGTTTACACACCTGATTTGGATATGAGGGAGTAAGACCTTGAGGCAAAGTCATATAAACTTCCTCATCCAAATCTCCATGTAAAAAAAGCATTGTGCTCATCAAGTTGATGGAGAAATAAATTCATGGAAGAAGCAATAGCAAGAAGAATTCTTACAGTGGTGAGTTTTGCAACCGGGGAAAAGGTGTCAAAGAAGTCAATACCTTGGATTTGTTTGAAGCCTAGAGCAACTAACCTAGCTTTATGCCTTTGTAGAGATTCATCAGAATTGAATTTAGTTTTGTAGACCCATTTATAGCCTATAGGTTTCTTACCTTGAGGTAGAGAAGTGAATGTCCATGTTTGATTGGCTTGTAAGGCTTGGATTTCATTTTCCATAGCCTTTACCCAATGAGGATGAACAGAAGCTTGCTTGTATGATACAGGGTCACATGCAGTTGTAATAGCAGAAACATAGGAAAAATATGCAGAAAAGAGATGATTATAAGAAATATAATTAGAAATATCATGCAGAACAGAAGGAAAAGAAACATTACAAACGAAATCCTTGAAAAAATAAGGTGCAGACCTAATTCTGGTGGACTCGCTAAGGGTAGTGATTGGAGGGGAATGTTGTTCTATTATAGGGGAAGCATCAAGTTGTGGAGGTGAGGAATGGGTTGAGGGAGATGATTCAGGGGTATGTATATGTGGTAAGTGTGGTTGGTTATTAGGTATCCTTTGATACCCCTAGTGAAACCAAGGAAGGCACACTTGGTAGCCCTAGGATCTAGTTTATCTCTATTTCTAAGAAGGGTAGAGGCATAGGCAAGACAGCCAAATGTTTTGAGATTGGTATAAGAAGGAGGTGTTTTAAATAACAATTCACAAGGGTTATGATTTTGGAGATTGGGGCTGCAAAGTCTATTAATAAGGTAAGTGGCATGTCATAAGGCAAAGGACTAGAAACATTTAGGAAATTTGGCCTGGAAAAGAAGGGATCTAGTAACATTTAGCAGGTGTCTATGCTTTCTTTCTACAATTGAGTTCTGTTGAGGTGTTTCCACACAACTCTTTTGATGTATAATACCAAGTGAGGCATAATGAGAGGGCATGAGAAACTCACTACCATTGTCACTCCTAATTTCTTTAATTTTGCAAGAAAATTGAGTGTTACAATAGGTTATAAAGTTCTTAATGTGCAGTCTAGCCTCAGATTTATTTTGCATAAGGAAAGTCCAAGTATATTTAGAAAAATCATCAACAGTAGTAAAAAAATACTTAAAACCATCCATAGAAGCAAAAGAAATAGGACCCCATATGTCCATATGAAGTAAATCAAAACAATTAAAAGATACGGTATTTCTAGTAGGGAAAGGTAGTTTACATTACTTTGATAAGTGGCAAGTATTACACATAGAAGTCTTATGATATTTGATAGAAGGAAATTGCTTAGACATAGTGTGAAAAACCTCATTTGAAGGATGCCCTAAACGATGGTGCCATAAGGAACTATCTAAAGAAACATCATTCTCAGTGTGTGTATTATTACAAGTATTAGCACAGGTGAAATTGGGCACAGGTTGTTTATGCTGAATGAAAAGATTATTATGCAAGATCACTTGTCCAATCTTCTGCTTGGTAGACACATCCTGAATATAGCAGGAATTGTGTGAGAAGCAGATAATGTAATTAAAATTAAGGCATAGTCTAGAAATGGAAATCAAGCTGAATTTAAATTCTGGAATGTAAAAAACATGATGTAATGTTAAGATGTTATTAAGAATGACAGTGCCAGAATAATGAGCAGTAATACAAGTGCTATTAGGGAGGTAAATATGCACAGGTTTGACAGCAAATATAGTAGAAAAACATTGAATATGGGGGCAAACATGATGAGATGCCCCATGTTGCGGTGAAAATCGGATAACAAATTATTAATTAATTTGCATCAGTTTCTTTTACAACCGACTTTGATTTATCCAAAGGAAAGGTTCAAGATCGTTAGAAAAACCTAAAGGGAAAGATCTAAGGTTCGGGGGTTGGTTACGCCTAAGGAAGGTATTAGCACCCTAAACGTCCGTAGTACTCTACGGGAACCTCTTGTTAAATGTTATCTTATGTTTGCTAAAGGTTCTATGCTAAAGGTTGAAAACCCTAGGGGTTAGTATCTAAGTATACTCGATAAAGCATCGCACTTTTCGCCTACGTATCCTCGGGAATAGAATCAGAGTATTGGTAGTTCTACTTCTACTGAATGATTGACTGTGGTCAATATTCAGAGGGGAAATGAGTACAAGCTCATTGTAGAGTTTAGGAACTCTCTAGATCTAGTTGAAATGGACCTAAATTGAAGTTTAGTCAGTAGGGGAAGTGATAAATTCAATATGATGAATATCACTAAGAGTTAAGGAACTCTCCCTAAAGCTAGTTATGATTTCTATGGCTCTGACGAGACCCAGAAATAAGGTTTAGCTCTTATGAGGCTACTAGGTTAAGATGGGGGCTATGACTTTAAGAGTCAACACTATTCACCTTCCTTTGGAATGAAGGCAAACAGATAAACCACAAGAAAATGGACATCACAGATTAGGGATTAATCACAGCCAAAACGAAGAGAATTAAACTCCGAATGAACATCAGGAATTAATTGAAGTAAAGATGCAAAAATGTCAAGATAAACTTTAAAATTAAATACAATCTAACTAGAAACTAATTAACAAATTCTACTTAAAAGGGCTAATTAAATAAATGAACTAATTAACTTAATTCTAAAAAACTAATTAATTAAAATTAAAAACTAATTCTAACTTAAAATAACTAATGAAAAGCTAAGTCTAATCAAACAAAACTAAATTAGAATTTAACTAAACTAAATTCTAACCCTAAACTATCTAAACTAGTTTTTAATTTAAATATAAAACTAATTAAAAAAATCTAAAGTTAAAAACTATTAAACTAGATCTAATTACTAATTAAATTAAAACTTAATTAAACTAAATGATTAAAACCTAATGCTAAACTCTACTGGAAGGTGTAGGTTGGAAGAACAAATTAATGGGCCAGGAAATGAATAGGTCCACGTCCTGGGCGGTGAATTGGTATTGAGTGGGTTGGCTTTGGTCCAAACCCGGTTCAAAAATAGTAAAACCTAACCAGCCACCAAAATCAAATTCCTCTATCTCTCAAATGAAACAAATCGTACGCAAAGGGGAAAAATCCTCCGTTCAAAATGTCAAACCAAACACACAGAAAACAAAACCTCATCACCTTCGTTCAATTCGCTTCGTTCTTCACCTCACACGAAACTCTTCCTTTTTTTTCGCAACCGTTTCTTCTGCTTCTTTTTCTTGCGTCTCTGTTTCTCACTCGTGGTAGGTCGTGGCTTCGTCGGTGATTCGCAGCGGGTGCGAGGCGACTGTTTCGATGAGGTGTTATTTCCAAGGTGGTCAAATGGTTGGGATTGGAAGAGCAGTGAAGATGGTTTCGAAGGCGGTGAAGCTGATGAGGAAGTGAAGAAAATGATGATGTTGGTGAGGTTGATTGGTCGAAGGAGGTAAGAGGTGATGCTTTAGTTTTTCATTTTTCTTTGTGACTTTCTCTCTTGTTCTTTTCATTCTGGTTGTTGAGTGGGTGATTGATGATTGTCGGGTTGAGCGAAGGGAGAAGAAATGATGAGTTTGGTGTTTTGAGATCGTATGGAATTGGTTGGAGGATTATTCTGTATTGGTGAAGAAGGTGGGTTGTCGTGCGAGTGAGTGGCGGATGAAGGGTTTGGGACGGTGATGATGGCTGTTTATGCTCAACGAAGGTGGTTTTGTTGTTCGGTTTTGGAGAAGGTGAGTGATTGTAAAAGGTATGTGGAAGGTCGTTGTAACGAGACGGCTTCACGTCGGAGGTAGAAACAACTTGTTGTGTTACCAAGCTACCATGGAAGTTTGAAGTAGAGTCTTGTTGGAGCTGAGTTTGAATGGGTGATGTCTGGAAAACAGGGCTCGGTGGTCAAAGAACAATTGTGGTGGTTTAACAGTGGGTTTTGTTTGGAGCAGGGTATCACATGGAAGAGAAAGAGGAGTGAGCGGTGGTTTAAGGTTGCTGGAGGGTGTTTTTGTGGATGATGAAAGTACTGTGGTTGGGTGTTTGAAGACAAAAGAAGATTGATGGAAAAACGGGTTGAGTTAATTGAAGAAAAGTCTTCAACTCAGTAAAGAAAGAAAACTTCCTCCTCTCTTTATTCACGTTTTCTTCTTTTGTTCTTGGTGAAGATCCCCCCTCTCTATCCTTTTCTCACATCTGTTATATAACCTCTAGAAACAAAATTTGTTTCCCAAATTTCAATTGAAATTTGAACGTTACTGAATGGTCATTTTCACTGCAGGTTAACGTTGGTATGCAGAGTGCTGTAGGCAAGGCGTACGGTTTGTGTAGAGATGGAAAGGACACTAATGTAACACATAATGTATTTTATTAAGACTTATCATATGGCAGCTGTAAAGAATTTTAGACTTGTATGGTTCATAATATGCACATGATGAGCTGGGAGAGATGCTCTCCTTTTCTTACCTTGTAATATACCAAAAATAAATAAGAGTAACAAGCTTTCTAATTTGCTTAGACAAAATGATTAAAGATTAAATGACTAATTAACTAAAATGATTTCGACACTAAATTAAAACAAAAGAAAATGAAATTAATAAACACTAAATTAATTGACTTTAATTAAAATGTGAACTAAATTAAGAATGACTATGTTATAATTAAACTAAAAAAAATAAACTTAGTCAAATTCCAAATAAATTTTAAAAATAAGGCAAATTCTAAAATGAAATGGCAAACTGGTTAAAAACATGATTAATGCTTGAAAAACTAAGAAAATGCACTAATGGCCGCTCGCAAATGATATAATGGTGATCAGACGAATTTGAGGGTAAAATTTGGGGTACAACAGTTGCCCCTATTTAAATATCTTCGCCGGATGACATGAGAGATGAAGATCCTCATGGAATCAAAAGTGAAAGATATTTAAATACAGATAACCGAAAATTTTGCCCTCAGATGCGCAAACATGCAATGCAACAACATGATGCCAAGATGCCAAAGAAGATGCAAAGATGCAGACACAACAAGGCGCCAAAGGACAAGACATGAAGCAAACACAAGATGAGCTTCACTGGGGAAACACGAAAGCTAAAGTATCCATGAGAAAAACTCACTGGGGATACAGGCTAACCAGCGAAAGAGACTCACTGGGGAGACTCCAAAGAAAAACTGGGGAAAAGACCGCAGACAATCTCCATTGGGGAATGATCCGGGGAGATAGACTATTGGGGACAAAACAAACCCACATTCTTCCTGGGCACGAAACCAGAAAGAAAAACCTGATCACTAGGGATCAGCCCAAAGGAGACAAACAACCAAACAAAGACTTCCTGGGGATCTCAAACTGAAGAGTTCAAGATGGGATCTTCAGAAAGAGCCAGGAAAGACAGAGACTAACCCTGTGCACCAAACAATGAGTCTTATATGGTTGAAGAAATTCGTTCCAAGAAGCTTGGCCTAAAGCAATTTCAGAAAAGAAACAAGATAAGGGTTCATCGTCTGACACGATTCGAACAAGAATAGTTTTAAAACAAAAGACAGTGCTTGACACGATTCAAACAAAGTCCCAATTCAAGTTCGACACGATTCGAACAAGAATGGTTTTAAAACAAGGGACAGTGCTTGACACGATTCAAGCAAAGTCCCGATTCAAGTTTGACACGATTCAAACAAGAACGGTTTTTTAAAACAAGGGGGTCAGTGTCCGACACAATTCGAACAAAGACTCTGTTCGGGTTTGACTTGATTCAAACAAGAATCAGAAAAGACAATGCTTGACGCGATTCAAACAAAGTCCAAGTTCAAGTTTGACACGATTCAAACAAGAACACAGAAGACAATGCTTGACATGATTCAAACAAAGTCCAAGTTCAAGTTTGACACAATTCAAACAAGAACAAGTTCAAGTTTGACG
Organism: Lathyrus tuberosus; assembly: GCA_022829125.1. NCBI lineage: Eukaryota > Viridiplantae > Streptophyta > Magnoliopsida > Fabales > Fabaceae > Lathyrus > Lathyrus tuberosus. Next base: position 2,128,288 of record JALAZF010000118.1, on the reverse strand, counting down.
CGATTCAAACAAGAAAACAGAAGACAATGCTTGACACGATTCAAACAAAGTCCAAGTTCAAGTTTGACACGATTCAAACAAGAACAAGTTCAATTTTGACGCGATTCAAACAAGAACAGCTCTAAAAATCCTTTAAAGTTAAACTTCTTGGGGAATAGAAAAATATTTTAGAGATTCAAATCTGGCGCGCAAAGGTTAAGACCGAACGAGCACGACACAAAGCAAACCGTGAACGTCTTTACTTCACTGGGGAAATAAAGACAGGCACAACAAAAGACCACAAGCAAAACAGAGCACAAAGAATGCAAAGATGCTAGGGGATGATGCACATGCTTAGCTATATGCTAGAAACGACGCAAACGACGCAAAACGGGAAAGAAGAAAAGAAAGCACAGGCCAACACCCTGAAATCCAAACATCAAGGATAACCAGGACAATCTTCTTCCCACTGGAGATGGCAGAATCATGCCAAAAAACAATACTGCTAACTCTTCTTGCATAAATTTAATTCCAAAACGTCTTAATTCCAGAGTAAAACTTAGTTTATCTTTGTGTTTTCTTAGAAATTGCGCTTCCAAGAATCAGATGAAAATGACGAAGTATTGTAAGAATTCTGTTGTCTAACAGCCGACTTCTCTGGGGACTCCTGTATAAAGAGCTGGGGTTTAAGTGGGAACATGGTTAATGAGTCAAGAATAGACTCTGGTACTCAAATAAGAGTTGGTTGAGATAACACATAATCTGCTTCATGAAGGAAAACCGGTAGGAGCCAGAAAGGTAACCTCATTGGAGATAGAACCAAGAAATGGGCTCCAATAAAGGTATCTAGAATGATTGATCATCAAGGCTAACCGCAACTAGATGGCATTCTAGAAAGGATTCGCAATGAAGGTTGAACCGAAAAAACGGTCTTCACTGGGAAAAGATATCCAAAGTGATGGAACAACAGATTCAAGCATGACCGGTTGGTACTTTGGAAAAGGAAGAACCTTATTGGAGATTGAACCAAGAAATGGGCCCCAATAAAGTATCTAAGTTGATTGATCATTAAGTCAAAACATGACTAAATGACATCCTAGAAACACCTCTAAAGTGATGGAACAACAGGTTCAAGCATGACTGGTTGGCACTTTGGAAAAAGAAAAACCCTTATTGGAGATTGAACCAAAAAATGGGCCCCAATAAAAGTATCTAGAATGATTGATCATCAAGGCTAAACACAACTAGATGGCATTCTAGAAAGGATCCGCAATGAAGGTTGAACCAAAAAACGGTCTTCACTGGGAAAAGATATCCAAAGTGATGGAACAACAGATTCAAGCATGACCGGTTGGTACTTTGGAAAAGGAAGAACCTTATTGGAGATTGAACCAAGAAATGGGCCCCAATAAAGTATCTAAGATGATTGATCATTAAGTCAAAACATGACTAAATGACATCCTAGAAACACCTCTAAAGTGATGGAACAACAGGTTCAAGTATGATCGGTTGGCTCTTTAGAAGTAACCTCTAAAGTGATGGAACAACAGGTTCAAGCATGACCGGTTGGCGCTTTAGAAGTAACCTTGTTGGAGGTAGAACCAAAAAATGGACTCCAACAAAGTATGATTGATCATTAAGTCAAAACATGACTAAATGACATCCTAGAAACACCTCTAAAGTGATGGAACAACAGGTTCAAGTATGACCGGTTGGCTCTTTAGAAGTAACCTCTAAAGTGATGGAACAACAGGTTCAAGCATGACCGGTTGGCACTTTGGAAAAAGAAAAACCCTTATTGGAGATTGAACCAAAAAATGGGCCCCAATAAAGGTATAGTATCTGATAGGTTAGTACCGGGGTTGCATAACTGAAGATAAGGCTCCCTGGGGAATTCCCAATCACGGTTGCGAAGAGGTTGAATAGTACCAGAGATAGATAAGCTGCTTATAAGAGACTGTCAATTATTGCCATAAAAGAACATGCTTCTTCAAGAGATTATTGCTTTAAAGATATGTTGATATCATAACATTGCTGGAGAAAATAATCTGTCTTCAATTTGGATCTGTAAAAAGATCCCTCTTGCGAGAAACAGTGCAAAATAAATGCACGTCCAAAGATAGGTTAAAACCACACCTGCCCGGGACCAAAGTTTAATCTAGGAGCAAGCTAGAAAGAAACGGTCAAACAAAACTCCAATTGAGGGATGAACTCAAATGGGGATTTATCTTATCCAGGATATGGAAAAGATAACCGAACCAACCGTCATCCACGAGAATCAAACTCTGTGGGGAATTCAAAAAAGAAAAGGGCACTTTATGCCTAAGGCTGACTTTCTATTGGAGTGAATAGACAAACCCAGTCACTTGGGGAGATAACCGCCAAAGTGAACAAAACAGGAAAACACCAGAAAGGGAAGCAGAAATGCAAACATGCTATGCATATGAGTGCTTATGCCATGCTCATGCTTATGCTGACAAAACAGACAAAAGGAAACAGGAGATGAAATAAACATCTTGACAAAGATACCCAGCCACACTCAACAGATTGGACCAAATACTGGGGGTGAAGAAGAATCAACAACTTCACTGGTGAAAAAGGTATTCCACTTGAGGTATAACATCATGAGGATTGCCATCATGAGCTTGATTTCTTTGTTGGTGGTCAATCCAAGGAGAATTTGTCAAGATTAGCTGAGGTAACAGCCTATTGGGGAGCTAGCCAAGGTTACTGGCTTAATGATCATCTTCAAATCTTATCTGCCCCAGGCTATATGGTCTGTCGGAAGAGGATAACAAGACGATTTTATAGAAGAATTGGCATACAGGGTGTTTCAATATCTTCAAACTCTTGGAGAGGTCTTGGCATAACTGCCCCAAATTAACTGTATTCACACAGCAAGGTCCTTGAACTTGCTTTAGACTGGTTGCCTGACGAATGGGAACAAACTTGCCCCAGTTAACTTGGTTGATCTGTGACGGAGATGTCCTTGACTGCTTGTCTTTTAGAGATTTGCCGAATCTCGACCTGATTGCCCCTGATTAACTGGTAGGTAATCAAAAGGATTTTACAGAAGAATTGGCATACAAGGTGCCTCAATATCTTCAAACTTTTGAAAAGAAATGAACCTAGACCTGATTACCCCAGTTCAACTGTATTCGTGATACTCAAATTGTAGTAGAAACGACTGGGGAACGGAACTTGCCCCTGCTGATGGATCGTTGGAGTCCATACTTGTCATAAGATGATCTGGAGAAGACTTGCCCCAATATTTTAAACTTTGACGAATTCTGCCCCTGATTCTATAGATTGGCAAATACTTCCACTGGGTTGCCCCTGACTGAGTTTCATTTATCAAGTCGAATCCCCTAGCTGGCTGTATTTGTTGGGATTTCCTTTGATATTGAATTGTTTTTGCAAACAAGTATCGTTCATAAAAAAAAAAGGGCAAAATTTAATGCAACGTTTAATGCAAAGTTTGAAAACAAAGCTTTGATAAAAAAAAGCACAGTGAAATGATTAAATAGCCAAAAACAAAGATGGGTCTAGTCATTAAGGAAGTGACCAACACACGCGAGTAACAAAGATTATTAGGAGTCAGGTTACTCAACCTTGCTGTAGTATGCTTTTCAAAACAACCTTACCTCAATTAGGTATTTTTAGGCGTTGTAAAGTGGTATGGTTCACTGTTTATGAAATAAAGATAAAGGCTCAAATCCTACGCTTAATTAACTCAAGATGTACGTTCAAATCTCCAAAAATAGTAAGTCACTTTATTTAAAAGCTGACTGGCACCTTATATGAAACGCTCGTGTTTGAATGCATAACCGAGTTAAACTGAGAACTACCCTGCCCCATGGTTGAGATTTAAGGGTTTTTGTTTTGTGTGTAAGGAAAGAAAACTCCTACTTCTAGGCTCGAAAGGGGTAACGAGGGATGAATTGAAACAATGCCTTACATCCTCGGCGAGGTTAATTTGAAGGTATACCACAGCAATTATGAACGTAAAGTTTTCATCATCCTCCCTAATCTTTGCTTAAACAAAGTTTGAAAAAGGGGTGAAAAAGATGAAGATATTTTTTGCTTTTATGAAAATAAAAGTAAATGAGTGAAACGAATGGATTTAACCAAAAGATGCATAAATACTTCATTAATGTTGCCAATTTGAAAGTACAACAAAGCTTATAAGCAAATGCAAATTCTAAGTGCAAAGGAAATACAATAAAATTGCTGAAGCAGCCAACAGATTGCCAGCTTTAGGGAATCAAATGCAGAAAATCAAAGAGGAGCTCAATCACAGTCCATCTTGGTCTTGATACATCTTCCACAGCATTACTTATCTCATGAGTAGGTAAGGATTATTCTTGATGATAGGCTGGGAGTCGTTGAAAGACAAAATTTTTCTCTCCACTAAGTCCTTCACAATATGATTCAAAGCAAAGCAACCTTCTAAATTATGTCCTGGTGCACCTACATGGAACGCACAATGAGCATTGGGATTGTAAGATGGTGGAAGCGGATCAGGAGGTGGGCCTGATGACCTTGTAGTTATTAATCCTTGTTGCACCAAAACAGGATACAATGCTGTGTACGTCATTGGAATGGGAAGAATCGGAGGCCTTCCACCCTTTCTTTTACCTGGAATGTCCTGACGAGAAACTTGAGTCCGTTGGCAATAAGCAGGAGCGTTGGGCGCTCGTTGATACACTAGTGGTTGAGGAACCAAATGATAAACAGAAGCTGGACGGTTGAAAGTTGGCGCGATGGCGGCCACATAAGGTTGCTAAACGGCATAACACTGTTGTTGCTGCTGACGTTTCCAGAACTGATTTTTCTTCTTTTTGTTTGTCATCACTGCACTGGTTTCTCCTTCCCTTTTGAATGATTTCTTGGCATCTTCGTTCGAACTATCAGCTTTCTTGGTCATTTTCCCATTCTTCAGACCAAGCTCTACTTTAATCCCCACAGCCACAATATCAAAAAAATTAGAAGACACACTACTGATCATCCTTTCATAGAATTCCGGTCTCACCGTGTCAACGAACCAATCAGTTAACTCTTTTTCGGATAAAGGTGGCTCTACCTGTGAAGCCAGCTCTCTCCATCTCTGTGCATACTCTTTAAAAGACTCAGTATCGCACTGTGACATGCTCAATAATTATCTACGATCTGGCGCCAAGTCCATGTTATATTTGTAATGCTTTACGAAAGCATCAGATACATCTTGAAAACATTGGATCTTAGATTGGTCCAAAGTTAAATACCACTTTGCAGCCGCTCCTTTCAAACTATCTTGGAAGCAGTGGATCATCAACTTATCATCATCCATATATGCAGCCATTCGTCGGTAATACATGACCAAATGCAACTTAGGACAGGTCGTTCCTGAGTATAAGTCGAAACTGGGTAGCTTGAACTTGGGTGGAATTACCAAGCCTGAGACTAAGCACAATCCTTTAACATTAATATTAGATGCATTGCTCCTCTCCATTGCTTCAAATTTCCTCTGCATTGTCTCTACACTTTCCTTCAACCTTTTATGTTGATTATCTCCTTCTTCAGACCTATTGACATGATCATGAACCAGAGGTGGATTCTGAAAAACTGGGTGCATCTGGGCTTGCACTGTTGCTGGAGTGAAGGTAGGAATAGCTTGAAAAGCCTTACTAACCAAAGGAACAGCTTGTTGCGTAGAAGTAACGGTCGGATCACGCATGAAGTTAAAAGGCATGCCCAAAGTGGGGTTCACAATAGTAACGGGAGGCTCTACAGTTGTAGTGATAATCTCGGAGACTACTGTCGCTTGTGTATCCATCCTGGCACTTATAACTTAAATTGCTTCCATAATCTGCCTCATTCCTCCTCGGAGCTCACTCAATTCATTGTTGACTCTGTCCATCTCGCAGTATTGTTCAGACATCCTTTGTCAAGTTAGGACTTGGGTAACAACTCAAAGATAATTCTGAAGGGAAAACGACGACATGAGACGAAGACAGAGAGGAAATGCACATGCTAAGGTGCAAATGAGATGCTGATGCAAGCCAAATGGTTTCAAGGAACTCAAAGGCAAGTTGCGAGAAGTTCTTTTGGAAAAACTGAAGAAGTTTTTTTTTTTGTTTTAAAATCCCTGATCTGTATTGATCTTTTGAAAAGGAAACAAACATTTGAGTTCCTCGAGACCAAAGGGCTAGGAATGCTTGAATGTAGAGATGCACAAAGCACACAAGCACAAACAAAGCATACAGATCCTATGTTTAGGGTCTAATGAATGGAGCCATGGTCTACCCATCCCAACAAGGTGTAGACTACGGGTTCGTCATCTGCAAAACAAGGTTCTAAAAAGTTCCCAGAGTCTACGTAAATCTTTCAGATATTATCGGCCCATGTACCTACTTACACGAGTTAATAATATTCTCAAGATAAACTCGTCTGAGTGTAGTATCGCGTGACAACTACTCAGGACTGGCTCCCTCATCGTCACCGCACTACATCCTAAAAGGCCAAGTGGGGTAAAGGAAACTACGGTCCTCAGAATCCATGGTTCTCAATTGAAAAAGTAATATCAATGTGACTTCTCACATCAGACATCAACAATCTCAAAGGGCCTCATCTGAGTGTGGTCATCATATGCCATAAGTTATTGGTACTACTGCCAACAACCGACTATTGATTACACCACGATCCTATAATAATGTGCTCTCAAGTCCGGGTTAGGACTTATCTCACTCATAGATACCACCCAAGATAAACAGGATAATAAGGCAAGAACACAGATACAAGTATATAAGCAAATATGACATACACAAGCATATACAAGTAAATAAGCAAACATGAATAACATAAAAACAAGATAGGCTTAACCCTCTTAGGAAAGGACCAGCAATAGGTCTAACTATCCCTAGTGAAGTCGCCATTTCTGTTGCGGTGAAAATCGGATAATAAATTATTAATTAATTTGCATCAGTTTCTTTTACAACCGACTTTGATTTATCTAAAGGAAAGGTTCAAGATCGTTAGAAAAACCTAAAGGGAAAGATCTAAGGTTCAGGGGTTGGTTACGCCTAGGGAAGGTATTAGCACCCTAAACGTCCGTAGTACTCTATGGGAACCTCTTGCTAAATGTTATCTTATGTTTGCTAAATGTAACACCCCCAATCTATACCCCCAATTAATAAAAAGCAGTAAAAAAAATTCAAAATTTCGTCAGAGTATATTTAAATTATCATGGCATAGACCGGGAGGGTCGCATCAATTTGAAACAATACATACAACACCTGCTCATAAAGATATGCAACAGTGGGGTAGCAATCAACAGAGGAACTTAGTTCCTTACACCCACATTTCAGAATTTAGAATAAAAGCGGAAAATCTAAAACTAAATAACATACATATATATATCATGAAAAGTTTGTCATACATCAGATTATACATGCACAAGCCAAAAGATATACATATACATAATATACAATTATCACAAACGGCCTCCCTAACTACCCGGTGTCACATATCAGAGCCGACCGACAAAAGAATGAAGACGCAAAGCTTCACAAAAATACCTCCAGTAACTCTAATCTGCAATGTCTCATAGAGCATTATAAAACAGCAGAAGGGTGAGAAAAACAACCATAATATAATTGCATACAATTATATATATAACACGAAAATACACATATATATATAATTCTCACCATAACTCACGCCATAATGTAAACACAAGGCATTACAAGACACAAAACATATTTCCATCACCAACACATATCCATATATCCATTTATCCACAAATCTACACATAACAACCATAAATGATTTATGCAAATGCAAGAGACCGACACAACGACTCTATGCATATGCACATACGGTACCGACTTCCATTGTTTCTCATCACTAGTTCACTCAGGAACTCTGCTGGAACCATCGCTCGTTACATCACTGTAACTCCCCGTCGGGCCTACGATGTTCCCCACCGCTCACACCCCACACGGGCACACGGTGTTTATGGATCGCTCACACCCCACACGGGCACACGACCTGATCGCTCACACCCCACATGGGCACACGATCATCTATAATCATCGCTCACACCCCACATGGGCACACGAAGTTATAGCGAATTCCCTCTGGAATCCAAACCGTCACTAAGGACGTTTCCACAATGCATATCATGATGCTTGGCATACAAAGACCCATAACATTTAATATGCACACACACACACACATAATCATTTACATCGATAAAATCACACTTTGCACTTATGCCCAAAACAATGCATTTAATTTCCATACGGTCACAAATCATCACATCACCATCTAAGCACATACATTTACCTCATACAACAGTACCTTGCATAATACACATCAATTACGCACAGTTATAACGACAAAAGTCGACAATCGACACTATTCCTAATTTTTCGACATAATTAAATCGACTACCAATTTCGAAATCATCATAATGAGAAAGTACAGTTCAATAGCTACGCAATGATACCAAGAATGTAAAAATCGGATAAACGGATCAAAAGTTACGAAAGAAAACGAAAAACGATATTTTGAAAAGTTCCATTTTGCAATTGTCCTGTCCATACGCGTATTGCCCTGAGCCATACGCGTATGAGCAGAGACTCTTTTTTTTCGAAAGTTTACGTGTAAATGTCCGTACGCGTAATGCCCAAGCCCGTACGCGTAATGCCCTGCAATGCTACGCGTACCATACGCAAATGGGCGGATGGCCGAGGAAACAAGCAACCCATACGCGTATTGGCCCTATGGCTCGCCCACCATACGCGTATTACCAAGGTTCATACGCGTATGAACATGCCCCGTATGCGTATGACCTGGAAATCTCAGAAAAATTTATGCAGAACGTGGTTCTGCGTTTTCACTTCCAAATCACTCCAATTTCCACCTACACCCAGAAAAATTACCAATACAATGCATTGCAACAAGTATCTATCACATACCAACAAAAAGGAACACTTAACACATAATTTTCAACACATTTAATCGATTTCTAAACCATTTTACCAAAAATGGGTTTTACTAAATAATTTCATTTCAATCCAACAAACATCACAAATACACATACATAATCATACACAATCATACAATAATTGAGTTTCGCACCCTTACCCGATTAAATCGATTCTAGAAGTTGATTTTTCTTTGATTTTTCCAAGTTTTCCACTATTTCTCTTCTTCTTCTATTTTCTCCTCTTTTTCTTTCTTTTCCTTTTCTTTCTTTCTCTTTCTCTCTCTTCCTAATTCCCTTTCTATTCTAACTTAACAAAATATTGTGAAATGTCCAAAATACCTCCACACTCAAATATCTCACAAACGTTCCCAAAACCCGATAAAATATCACAACATTGAAAAATAACATATTTTCAGATAAAAGTCGGAAATAAAATAAAATAATAATATAATAATCAAACGACTTGATTAAATAAAACGCACACAAAAACTGGGTCGTTACAACTCTCCCCCACTTAGAAATTTTCGTCCTCGAAAATATTACCTGAGATGAACAAATCCGGATACGACTCCCGCATCCGACTCTCCAACTCCCAAGTCAAATTGCCCTCAGCAGCGCCTCCCCACGCCACCTTCACAAGCGCAATATCCTTGCCTCTCAACCTCTTCACCTCGCGATCCAAAACCCTAACTGGTAATGCCTCAACTGTAAGGTTCTCCCTTACCTCGACCTCATCCATCGGAATCACATGCGATGGATCCGGAACATACTTCTGAAGCTGTGAAACATGAAACACATCGTGCAAATTCGACAGATTCGGCGGCAACGCCACCCTATAAGCCACAGCACCCACTCTCGCGGATATCTGGTAAGGACCAATAAACCGAGAAGTAAGTTTCTTCGATTTCAATGCACGGCCCACACCTGTTACCGGCGTAACCCTCAGAAATACATGATCGCCCTCTTGGAACTCAAGATCCTTCCGTCTCCGATCATGATAACTCTTTTGTCTACTCTGAGAAGCTTTCATCTTCTCACGAATAAACATCACTTTCTCCATCGTCTGTTGCACCAATTCTGGCCCAACCACCGTTCTCTCACCAGATTCGTGCCAACACAAAGGTGTTCGACACCTTCGTCCATACAATGCTTCAAACGGTGCCATTCCAATACTAGAATGGAAACTGTTATTATACGTAAACTCAATCAATGTAAGATAACTATCCCACGCACCACCTTGTTCCAAAACACACGCTCTCAACAAATCCTCCAAAGACTGAATCGTCCTCTCCGTCTGACCATCCGTCTGCGGATGATAAGCCGAACTCAATCTCAATTTAGAACCCAAAGCCTTCTGTAAACTTTCCCAGAATCTCGATGTAAATCTAGGATCTCGATCAGAAACAATATTCAATGGAACTCCATGTAACTTCACAATCACACTGATGTAAATCTCCGCTAACCTCTCCAAAGTAAAACTGATGTCAATCGGAATAAAATGAGCCGATTTAGTCAGTCTATCAACAACCACCCAAATAGCATTATGCCCTCGCTGAGTATTCGGTAACCCTGTTACAAAATCCATGGAAATACTATCCCATTTCCATTCAGGAATATCCAACGGTTGCAACAAACCACAAGGCCTCAGATGTTCCACCTTCGATTTCTGACAAGTCAAACATGCATAAACAAACTGAGCCACATCTCTTTTCAATCCAGACCACCAGAAAATCTTCTTCAAATCTTGGTACATCTTGTTCGCTCCCGGATGTATACTCAAATTACTCCGGTGTCCTTCCTCCAAAATCATCTTTTTTAACTCCGCATCATCTGGAATACAAATCCTACCTCGGAACCTCAAAACACCATTAATATCCACCTGAAAATCACTATTCGCATCTTTTCCTCCAACCAACATCAAATCCACAAATTTCACATCCAGCTTTTGCTTCTCACAAACAGTCATCAAAAAATCATTAGTAATCGTTAGCATACCAAGCCTAACGCTATCAGACGTCACTTCACAAACCAAACTCAAGTCTCTAAACGATTCCAAAAGTTCCCACTCCTTAACCATTAAAGCGGACATATGTAACGATTTTCGGCTCAAAGCGTCGGCTACCACGTTAGCTTTACCAGGATGGTAATTCAAGCCAAAGTCGTAGTCCTTCAAGAATTCCAACCATCTACGTTGCCTCATATTTAGCTCTTTCTGATCAAACAAATATTTCAAACTTTTATGATCACTAAAGACTTCAAACCTTGCACCGTAGACATAATGCCTCCAAATCTTCAACACAAAAACCACAGCCGCTAACTCAAGATCATGAGTAGGATAATTCTTCTCATGAACTCTTAACTGCCTTGAAGCATAAGCCACCACCTTACCTTCCTGCATCAGAACACCACCTAGACCAATCAAAGAAGCATCACAATAAACCACAAATGGTTCATTAGGCTTTGGCAAAATCAAAATCGGAGCTGTCGTCAATCTTCTCTTCAGCTCAGTAAAACTCTCTTCACACCGAATATCCCAAATGAACGCTTGCCCTTTACAAGTCAACTGGGTCAAAGGAAGTGCTAGCTTCGAAAAACCTTCAATGAATCTGCGATAATAACCGGCCAAGCCCAAAAAGCTTCGAATTTCAGTAACAGATCTCGGAGCCTCCCATTGTAGAACTGCTTCTACTTTAGATGGATCCACAGCAATGCCATTACCTGAAATTACGTGTCCAAGAAAACTCACTTCCGACAACCAGAATTCACACTTGGACAATTTGGCAAAAGGCTTCCTTTCCTTTAAAACCTACAGAACAATACACAAATGTTCTGCATGCTTCTCCCGAGACTTAGAATAAATTAAGATATCATCAATAAACACCACGACAAAACGATCCAGATGCTCGTGAAAAATACGATTCATGTATTCCATAAACACACCTGGCGCATTAGAAACCCCAAACGGCATCACCGAATATTCATAATGACTGTAACGTGTCCTAAAGGCCGTCTTCTGAATGTCTTCTTCCTTCACCCTTATCTGATGATACCCTGACCTTAAGTCAATCTTACTGAACACACACGCACCAACCAACTGATCCATCAGATCATCAATCCTTGGAAGAGGATACTTATTCTTGATCGTCACCTTATTCAACTGGCGATAATCAATACATAATCTCATACTCCCATCCTTCTTTTTCACCAATAAAACTGGAGCACCCCAAGGAGAAACACTTGGCCTCACGAACCTCTTTTCCAACAACTCATTCAACCGTTTCTTTAACTCCACCAACTCAGATGCCGACATACGATAAGGTGCCATAGAAACAGGTCTAGTACCAGGAACTAGATCTATAGAAAACTCCACCTCTCTCTCCGGCGGCAAGTCTGAAATATCCTCAGGAAACACTTCCGGAAATTCACACACAACAGGAAACACATCAAGTGAAACTTGACTATCCACAGTTAAAGATGCAAACAATCTAAACAACTGAGCTTCCTCCGCCAAAAGTTTCTTCAACTCTTTGGTAGATAAGAAACTCGAGTCTTCGTCTTCCTCAAGAGAAGGAAACCTTACCAGCTTATGATAACAATCAATATGAACCCGATTGAATTGCAACCAATTCATACCCAGGACCACATCTAAACCTTCCAACGGTAAACACACTAAATCCATCTCAAAGTCTTTACCATAAATGGTCAAAGGACATCTTAGACAAACCAAAGAAGTAGTTACTGACCCCATTGCTGGAGTATCAGTAACCATTTCACCACCCATCACAGACAACACAAGATTCAAACGCTTTGCGCACTCAGACGAAATAAATGAATGAGTCGCTCCAGTATCAATAATAGCAATCAAAGGAGTACTATTAATAAAACAAGTACCTCGAATCAGACGATCTGCACTCGAAGTCTGAGTCCCCGATAATGCAAACACTTTTCCACCAGCTGGAGCTTGTTTCGGTTTCGGACACTTCGTACTGATATGACCAGGTTCACCACAGTTGTAACATTTCACCACATTCTTTCTGGCACAATCAGCAGCAACATGTCCTACACCTCCACAATTAGTACACTTCCTCAAATCTTTCCTGCACTCAAACTGACGATGCCCCAACTCACCACATTTATAACACCTCATAGGACCAGACATTCCTCCTCCACCTGACCTTTTCTCAAAATTCCCTCTTTGTTTGCCTTTATCAGCTGGTGTCACATACGGACCACCACGAAACTGTTGTTTCCCTTTCCTCTCGCTCACACTCTTGTAATGAGTAGAACGAGCCTTACTGTCCTCTTCATAAATCCTACAACAATCTACCAAATCAGAAAACCTCCGAATCCTCTGATATCTAATCGCCTGCTTTATCTCAGGACGCATGCCATTCTCAAACTTCACACACTTAGAGAATTCCGCAGTCGCTTCAGCATAATGAGGATAAAACTGCACAAGTTCCACAAACTTAGCAGTATAATCGACAACAGACATATTACCTTGCTTTAGCTCCAAGAACTCAATTTCCTTCTTTCCCCTCACATCTTCAGGAAAATACCTCCTCAAGAACTCCCGGCTAAAAACTTCCCAAGTAATTTCTTCCTCTTCTGCAGCTTCCAACACACGTCGAGTACTAACCCACCAATCATCAGCTTCTTCCAATAACATGTGAGTACCTAGTCTCACCTTCTGATCTTCATCACAATCCATCACTCGGAAAATCCTTTCAATCTCTTTCAACCAAATCTGTGCACCATCCGGATCATATCTTCCTTTGAAGACAGACGGTTTGTTCTTCCTGAACTCATCATTACCCGCAGCATTAGGTGCACCCTGCACAGCACGAGCCATAGCTTACATAGCCACAGCCAGAGCAGCATCATTCCTACCAGCCATATTCTATTCATTTCCAATAACAGAAACTATGGTTAAACAAACAACTCATCCAACCACAACGACCAACAAGGACTAACACAACTGACACTGACTGACACAAACTGGCTCTGATACCACTTAATTAACACCCCCAATCTATAACCCCAATTAATAAAAAGCAGTAAAGAAAATTCAAAATTTTGTCAGAGTATATTTAAATTATCATGGCATAGACCGGGAGGGTCGCATCAATTTGAAACAATACATACAACACCTGCTCATAAAGATATGCAACAGTGGGGTAGCAATCAACAGAAGAACTTAGTTCCTTACACCCACATTTCAGAATTTAGAATAAAAGCGGAAAATCTAAAACTAAATAACATACATATATATATATATATCATGAAAAGTTTGTCATACATCAGATTATACATGCACAAGCCAAAAGATATACATATACATAATATACAATTATCACAAACGGCCTCCCTAACTACCCGGTGTCACATATCAGAGCTGACCGACAAAAGAATGAAGACGCAAAGCTTCACAAAAATACCTCCAGCAACTCTAATCTGCAATGCCTCATAGAGCATTATAAAATAGCAGAAGGGTGAGAAAAATAACCATAATATAATTGTATACAATTATATATATAACACGAAAATATATATATATATAATTCTCACCACAACTCACGCCATAATGTAAACACAAGGCATTACAAGACACAAAACATATTTCCATCACCAACACATATCCATATATCCATTTATTCATAAATCTACACATAACAACCATAAATGATTTATGCAAATGCAAGAGACCGACACAACGACTCTTTGCATATGCACATGCGATACCGACTTCCATTGTTTCTCATCACATGTTCACTCAGGAACTCTGCTGGAACCATCACTCGTTACATCACTGTAACTCCCCGTCGGGCCTACGATGTTCCCCACCGCTCACACCCCACACGGGCACACGGTGTTTATGGATCGCTCACACCCCACACGGGCACACGACCTGATCGCTCACACCCCACATGGGCACACGATCGTGTATAATCATCGCTCACACCCCACATGGGCACACGAAGTTATAGCGAATTCCCTCTGGAATCCATACCGTCACTCAGGACGTTTCCACAATGCATATCATGATGCTTGGCATACAAAGACCCATAACATTTAATATGCACACACACACACACATAATCATTTACATCGATAAAATCACACTTTGCACTTATGCCCAAAACAATGCATTTAATTTCCATACGGTCACAAATCATCACATCACCATCTAAGCACATACATTTACCTCATACAACAGCACCTTGCATAACACACATCAATTACGCACAGTTATAACGACAAAAGTCGACAACCGACACTATTCCCAATTTTTCGACATAATTAAATCTGCTACCAATTTCGAAATCATCATAATGAGAAAGTACAGTTCAATAGCTACGCAACGATACCAAGAATGTAAGAATCGGATAAACAGATCAAAAGTTACGAAAGAAAACGAAAAACGATATTTTGAAAAGTTCCATTTTGCAATTGTCTTGTCCATACGCGTATTGCCCTGAGCAATACGTGTATGAGCAGAGACTCTTTTTTTTTTCAAAGTTTACGTGTAAATGTCCGTACGCGTAATGCCCAAGCCCGTACGCATAATGCCCTGCAATGCTACGCGTACCATACGCAAATGGGCAGATGGCCGAGGAAACAAGCAACCCATACGCGTATTGGCCCTAAGGCTCGCCCACCATACGCGTATTGCCAAGGTTCATACGCGTATGAACATGCCCCATACGCGTATGACCTGGAAATCTCAGAAAAATTTGTGCAGAACGTGGTTCTGCGTTTTCACATCCAAATCACTCCAATTTCCACCTATACCCAGAAAAATTACCAATACAATGCATTGCGACAAGTATCTATCACATACCAACAAAAAGGAACACTTAACACATAATTTTCAACACATTTAATCGATTTCTAAACCATTTTACCAAATATGGGTTTTACTAGATAATTTCATTTCAATCCAACAAACATCATAAATACACATACATAATCATACACAATCATACAATAATTGAGTTTCGCACCCTTACCCGATTAAATCGATTCTAGAAGTTGATTTTTCTTTGATTTTTCCAAGTTTTCCACTATTTCTCTTCTTCTTCTCTTTTCTCCTCTTTTTCTTTCTTTTCCTTTTCTTTCTTTCTCTTTTTCTCTCTTCCTAATTCCCTTTCTATTCTAACTTAACAAAATATTGTGAAATGTCCAAAATACCCCCACACTCAAATATCTCACAAACGTTCACAAAACCCGATAAAATATCACAACATTGAAAAATAACATATTTTCAGATAAAAGTCGAAAATAAAATAAAATAATAATAGAATAATCAAACGACCCGATTAAATAAAACGCACACAAAAACTGGGTCGTTACACTAAAGGTTCTATGCTAAAGGTTGAAAACCCTAGGGGTTAGTATCTAAGTATACTCAATAAAGCATCGCACTTTACGCCTACGTATCCTCGGGAATAGAATCAGAGTATGCGTAGTTCTACTTCTACTGAATGATTGACTGTGGTCAATATTCAGAGGGGAAATGAGTACAAGCTCATTGTAGAGTTTAGGAACTCTCTAGATCTAGTTGAAATGGACCTAAATTGAAGTTTAGTCAGTAGGGGAAGTGATAAATTCATTATGATGAATATCACTAAGAGTTAAGGAACTCTCCCTAAAGCTAGTTATGATTTCTATGGCTCTGACGAGACCCAGAAATAAGGTTTAGCTCTTATGAGGCTACTAGGTTAAGATGGGGGCTATGACTTTAAGCGTTAACACTATTCACCTTCCTTTGGAATGAAGGCAAACAGATAAACCACAAGAAAATGGACATCATAGTTAGGGATTAATCACAGCCAAAACGAAGAGAATTAAACTCCGAATGAACATCAGGAATTAATTGAAGTAAAGATGCAAAAATGTCAAGATTAACTTTAAAATTAAATACAATCTAACTAGAAACTAATTAACAAATTCTACTTAAAAGGGCTAATTAAATAAATGAACTAATTAACTTAATTCTTAAAAACTAATTAATTAAAATTAAAAACTAATTCTAACTTAAAATAACTAATGAAAAGCTAAGTCTAATCAAACAAAACTAAATTAGAATTTAACTAAACTAAATTCTAACTCTAAACTATCTAAACTAGTTTTTAATTTAAATATAAAACTAATTAAAAAAATCTAAAGTTAAAAACTATTAAACTAGATCTAATTACTAATTAAATTAAAACTTAATTAAACTAAATGATTAAAACCTAATGCTAAACTCTAATGGAAGGTGTAGGCTGGAAGAACAAATTAATGGGCCAGGAAATGAATAGGTCCACGTCCTGGGCGGTGAATTGGTATTGAGTGGGTTGGCTTTGGTCCAAACCCGGTTCAAAAACAGCAAAACCTAACCAGCCACCAAAATCAAATTCCTCTATCTCTCAAATGAAACAAATCGTACGCAAAGGGGAAAAATCCTCCTTCAAAATGTCAAACCAAAAACACAGAAAACAAAAACTCATCACCTTCGTTCAATTCGCTTCGTTCTTCACCTCACACGAAACTCTTCCTTTTTTTTCGCAACCATTTCTTCTGCTTCTTTTTCTTGCGTCTCTGTTTCTCACTCGCGGTAGGTCGTGGCTTCGTCGATGATTCGCAGCGGGTGCGAGGCGACTGTTTCGATGAGGTGTTATTTCCAAGGTGGTCAAATGGTTGGGATTGGAAGAGCAGTGAAGATGGTTTCGAAGGCGGTGAAGCTGATGAGGAAGTGAAGAAAATGATGATGTTGGTGAGGTTGATTGGTAGAAGGAGGTAAGAGGTGATGCTTTAGTTTTTCATTTTTCTTTGTGACTTTCTCTCTTGTTCTTTTCATTCTGGTTGTTGAGTGGGTGATTGATGATTGTCGGGTTGAGCGAAGGAGAAGAAATGATGAGTTTGGTGTTTTGAGATCGTATGGAATTGGTTGGAGGATTATTCTGTATAGGTGAAGAAGGTGGGTTGTCGTGCGAGTGAGTGGCGGATGAAGGGTTTGGGACGGTGATGATGGTTGTTTATGCTCAACGAAGGTGGTTTTGTTGTTCGGTTTTGGAGAAGGTGAGTGATTGTAAAAGGTATGTGGAAGGTCGTTGTAACGAGACGGCTTCACGTCGGAGGTAGAAATAACTTGTTGTGTTACCAAGCTACCATGGAAGTTTGAAGTAGAGTCTTGTTGGAGCTGAGTTTGAATGGGTGATGTCTGGAAAACAGGGCTCGGTGGTCAAAGAACAATTGTGGTGGTTTAACAGTGGGTTTTGTTTGGAGCAGGGTATCACATGGAAGAGAAAGAGGAGTGAGCGGTGGTTTAAGGTTGCTGGAGGGTGTTTTTGTGGATGATGAAAGTACTGTGGTTGGGTGTTTGAAGACAAAAGAAGATTGATGGAAAAACGGGTTGAGTTAATTGAAGAAAAGTCTTCAACTCAGTAAAGAAAGAAAACTTCCTCCTCTCTTCATTCACGTTTTCTTCTTTTGTTCTTGGTGAAGATCCCCCCCTCTCTATCCTCTTCTCACATCTGTTATATAACCTCTAGAAACAGAATTTGTTTCCCAAATTTCAATTGAAATTTGAACGTTACTGAATGGTCATTTTCACTGCAGGTTAACGTTGGTATGCAGAGTGCTGTAGGCAAGGCGTACGGTTTGTGTAGAGATGGAAAGGACACTAATGTAACACATAATGTATTTTATTAAGACTTATCATATGGCAGCTGTAAAGAATTTTAGACTTGTATGGTTCATAATATGCACGTGATGAGCTGGGAGAGATGCTCTCCTTTTCGTACCTTGTAATATACCAAAAATAAATAAGAGTAACAAGATTTCTAATTTGCTTAGACAAAATGATTAAAGATTAAATGACTAATTAACTAAAATGATTTCGACACTAAATTAAAAAAAAAAGAAAATGAAATTAATAAACACTAAATTAATTGACTTTAATTAAAATGTGAACTAAGTTAAGAATGACTATTTTATAATTAAACTAAAAAAAATAAACTTAGTCAAATTCCAAATAAATTTTAAAAATAAGGCAAATTCTAAAATGAAATGGCAAACTGGTTAAAAACATGATTAATGCTTGAAAAACTAAGAAAATGCACGAATGGCCGCTCGCAAATGATATAATGGTGATCAGACGAATCTGAGGGTAAAATTTGGGGTGAAACACCCCAGAATCCAGAATCCATACAAAATTATTAGGAAAGGCACTACCTGGATTTACAATACCTGATATGACACCCTGGTCTGAGTTGGAAGCCTAATCATGCTTGAGAGGTGGGTGATCCTTCTTGGATTGTTGGAGAAGCATCAAAAGGTGTTGGTAGTCCTCTTTAGAAATAGGTTGTTCTTTAGCAGCAACATTAGCAGTCTTGGATTCTGATGAAGACTTGTGATTGTTCTTGTTATTCCTATAGCTAGGTGGAAAACCATGCTTGAAATAACAGGTTTCCATAGTATGATTTGTCTTATGGCAATTGGTGCAAACCATGGAGGGTTTAGAGTTGAGTTTACCTTTGTTTCTAGGGTTTGTATTATTAGCAGAAAGGATTGTGGACTCAGTGGGAGAAGTTTCCGAAGGAGTAAGTTGTTGTTGAGCAATAAGATAGTACACACGGCTAGTGCTAGGTAAAGGGTCAAGAAGCAAATTTGTGTACGAATGCTATGGTAATTATCGTTTAAACCTTTCAAGAAATAGGCAACATATTCCATATGTTTGAAATTGCGCACAACTTTGGCCAGATCACAGGTACAAGGTGTAGGGCAAGTACAGGCAGGGGTAGGTCGCAAATCCTCTAATTCATCCCAAAGTATTTTCAAATTGGTGAAATAGGTGGATAAAGACCTATCACCTTGATGGATGGAGTGTAATTCACGAAGAAGATCAGAGAAGCGAAAATGATTACCTTTAATGAATCTTTCTCGAAGGTCCTCCTAAAGATCGAAGGCGGAATCAAAATAGTTGGTGCTTTGCGCGATGTGTGCGAGAGCGTTCGATTAATCCAAGATAGGACCATACTATTAGCACGATCCCAAAGCTCAAAGTTAGGATCAGAGGGAGGTGGTTTTGGAAGGTTGCCATTGATGAAAGTAAGCTTGTTCTTGGAGGTCAATGCGCGACGCATCGATTTACTCCAGTTGTGATAATTGTTATCATCCAAGGGTGGAGAAACGATAACGGCGCCTGGATTCTCACCGGGATGAAGGTAAAAGGGGTTGCGGGGGTTAAGAATTGGATCTGGAGTAGATTTCTTGGGAGAGTTGGGTTTCGCGGAAGTATCTTTAGCAGAAAGCTCGTCATCGGAAGCCATGGACGGATGGAGAAGAAAGGTTAACAAGAACAGAAGGTGAAAGGGTGGGGGAATGCAAAAGGGTTTGGGTTAATTTCTACTGATACCATATTGCATATTGGAAATGAAATGAAATCTTGCCATGGCAGGAAATAAAGGATGATGAAATGAAAATGAAAATGGAAAAATGTAATTGAATCAAAATCTGATATAAACCAGTATACAAAAACAAGGCTTATAAAGAAGGCTACAAGGCCCATATGACAAAGAGGCCCAAGGGAAAAAATAAAACTAATACAATATTCCAAATATGAAGAACTCAAGTGTTACTGACGATGTATTAGGATATCTTCATGCAGTCAGAGTAGCATTACAAAATAACATGGAAAAGTATGATCAATTTATAAAAGTCCTAAGAGATTTCAGTTCTAAAAGAATTTATATAAGTCGTGTCAAAGCAAAAATGAAGACCTTGTTTAAAGGACATTGATTGGTAATCTTATCTCTACTTCGCAAACGGCTTTCATTCCGGGAAGACAGATTTTGGACGGTATTCTTGTGGCTAACGAAACCATTGATTGGGCGCGTAGAAAAAAGAGGAAATGTTTGATGTTTAAGGTCGACTTTGCTCAGGCATACGATTGTGCCGAATGGGATTTCCTAGAAGTTATGCTCCTAAAGATGGGTTTCGGTGAGAATTGGTTGAGATGGATCAAAGGAACCGTTTTTAGTAGTCATTATTCGGTGCTGATTAACGGTAGTCCTTCATTGGATTTTAAAGCATCGAGAGGGCTCAAACAAGGAGATCCTCTATCCCCTTTTCTTTTCGCCATTGTTTCGGAAGGTCTTGCTGCATTGGTTCGTAGAGCAGTGTCCTTGAACCTCCTTTCTGCATTCAAGTTTTGTGACGCGGGTTCCGTTAGTATCCTGTAATTTGCAGATGATACACTTCTTGTTTGTGATGGATCTCGTCATAATTTGTGGGCGATTAAATCTGTTCTTAGAGCGTTCGAAATCCTATCCGGTTTGAAAATAAACTTCTCTAAAAGCTGCTTATTCGGTATTGGATTGGATTGCGATTTCATGTGTGCTGCAGTAAACTTCATGCACTACCAAAGTAGCTCTGTGCCTTTCAAATTCCTTGGGTTGGTCATTGGTGGGAACCACAGAAAATTGAACTTTTGGGAGTCAATTCTGAGATGTTTCACAACTCGGTTATCCGCTTGGATTGGTAGGAAGCTCTCAATTGCCGGAAGGGTTACTTTAATCAACTCGGTCCTTATGAACATGCCTATCTATTACCTGTCCTTCTACAAGGCGCCGACTGCGATTATTAATAGTATCATTACAATCCAACGAAATTTCCTGTGGGCGGGTTCATCGGGGAAGAATGTTATTCCTTGGGTGAGTTGGGATTCTATATGCAAACCTAAGGACAGAGGCGGTCTTGGTATCAAACACATCGGTCGGTTTAATAATGCTCTTATCGCCAAGTGGTTGTGGAAATTCACTCAAGAAGGCTCGAAATTATGGAGACCAATCCTTTTGGATAAATATGGAGAGTTGAAGGGTAGAGTGGTGGAAGGATCGGTGTCTGGTGGTTTGTCTCAAAGGAAGGACTGGAGTAACTTCGTTAATAGTGAACTAGAATAAAAATAATTGTGTTCGTTTATTTTTATTTACATGTTAATGCCATTAGATTAAATTCCGCAAATGGGGACGAAATATGAAACCCAATTCAACCCCCCCCCCCCCAATTTCTTGTGTTTCTCAACCTTCAGAAAGAACTGAGGGATTTCAATGGTCCTCTAATTCTTGAGCTTCTCTCCAGGTTCAGCCTGACGGATCCAGCTTGAGGATGCTTCATCATCATTCTCTTCAGCAATCATCGCCACATGGCGACCAAAGATGTGACAAGCACTTGTAAAAGTTTCCTCCAAAAGAGGGATCTACTTCTTGCTATATGGAACCAACACTGTACTAGAAGACGACTGATATTACAAATTATGACTTTGCTGAAACAAGTAAGATAGTCCTTTAAGATCTTATAATGCCTTAGTTATACGTTGAACGAGCTTGTCATTGATACTCATCAATGTTTTCTCACTGATAATAAGTAAATTCACTTTCAACCAAGTTGGCATATACATGATAAAATGGCCGGGAAGGTTCATGTACCGACAGAGTGCAACCAAAATAAGTTTTCACTTTAAGAGTTTTATTACTCTAAAGATAATCATTTAGGTGTTGATTACCATCAAGTTTCTTGAAAGCCTTGTTGTTCGTCAATTCATATTTTTTTAAAAAAATTAAACTCTATCAATCGGGTGCTTTAATAATCGGTGCAAATATCAATGATTGCTTCAAATAATTGAAGGCTTTTTCACATCCAGCACTGAAGACATATGGCACATCATGTCGCAACAACTGATATATAGGATTTGTAATCTTTGATGAACCTCCTATAAAATCCAACATGGCCAAAAAATTCTTCTTGTGCCTTTAATATTGGAGGTTGCGGGTAGTTTCTCAATGACTTCAATCTTGGCTTGGTTAACCTCCAACCCCACCTTAGAAATTATGTGGCCTAAGACAATACCTTCTTTTACCATAAAGTGACACTTCTCCCAATTTAACACAAAATTTATCTCTTCACACCTTGTCAATACAAACTCCAGGTTGTCCAAGTACCTTTGAAATGACTCTCCAAAGACTAAAAAGTCATCCATAAATACTTACATGGATCTTTCTATGAGATTCGATAATATGGCCATTATGCATCTTTGAAATGTTGCAAGAGAATTACATAAAACAATTGACATCCTTCTAAATTCAAAGGTTCCATCGGGACATGTAAATGTTGTCTTCTTTGTAAGTATAAAGTGCAACCCTAAGAGGGCTGAATTATGTTTTAAAAATGTCTCTCAATATTTTGCATATGGCTTTATTTTTTTATTTTTATGGAATAAAGTGATGAACTTATGAATGATAGTGCAGAAAATTTAAAGTGCAAAAATGTAAAAGAGACACAAGCAATTATACTAGTTCCCCTTATTAACCCGGGGTACGTCTAGTCCCTCCACACCCCGTGAAGGATTTCACAATGTTAGATCTTTATACAAACTTACACCAAGACTCTCCTACAATCTTATAAGATAAACACCTAACTTATGGTGGGATTTGAATCAACCCAATTCAAAGAACCTTTTTTCACAAACCATCAACCACTATGATGATTCTCACATAAACCAGAAAGCACACCACTTTCTATTTACAACACTTAAAAATCACACCATTTTCTATTACAAAACAAGTCACCACACACTTGGTGATTAATTACAAACAAATATGAAGATGAAGTTGTTCTTGAATCAATTCAAATATAGAAAATTGATCTTCTCATTCAATGTACAATTAAAATATAATAACGTTAAAATGTTCATAAACTTTTTGTAATGATATGACAATTAATACAGAAAAAGTTTAAAGGTTTTGGATGGAGAAAAACTCTTAAAACAAATTTGACTTGTAGTTTAAAATTGAGTGAAGAGGTAATTTGAAATTTGAAAATTCTTGCTATAAATACATTGCAAGATGCCTCTAGAAAGAGTGGCAATGTTTGGAAAATGTTCATGATTAATAGTATGAGTTTGGAAAAGGTTTCGTGAATATTTGGAATGAAAAGGTTTAATACTAGTTCATATTTTTCCAAAAATCCATAGATTTAACCCGTTGCAGTTTTATGTCAATCGGTTACACTGCCTGCAATGTTCAAAAAATTTGAAACAGAATCAAAAAGCAATCGGTTGCAGTTTTATGTTAATTGGTTACACTTTTAGCAGCTTTCAAAAGTTTCAGTAAAAAACTTAAAGCAATCTGTTGAATATAATATGCAACCCATTGCACTAGTGTAATTTTTGAAAATTTTCCTTTTAAATGTTATGTTTTGATAGAGCGTGCTATATGAATAATTGAGAAATCTTTAGAGAATATGAGATAACGTTTCTTGAGCATCTAAATATTATATAAACATATGAATTCCTAATAAAGTACCTTAATCAATTATCCAATATTTTTATTTCCAAAGCTTATATAATATTGATAATTGATTCCAATCTTTTTATTCTCCGATCTTTCTTCATTGATAAGCTTTTGCCTTCATCAAAACTAAGCTAAGATAGATGATGAACATCTTCTGCACATTCTCTTGGTCTTTAGGGGCTATTGCAAAAATGATTATAGCCTAAATATCCATCATGAAAGCAATAAAACTATTTTCCATCCAGACTATTAAGCATTTGTTCAATAAAGGGAAGAGGGAAATGGTCATTCCTTGTAGCCTTGTTTAACTTGCTATAATCCATATAGATCCTCAAACCAATGACTAGTCTTGAAGGGATTAACTTTTTTTTCTCATTCTCAATCACAATCATACCACTTCTCTCTGGAACACATTAAATTAGACTCACCCACACACTATCATAAATGGGGTAAATAATACCTACATCTGTAGCGAGCGATTTTGGGACGTGGTTCTTAAGCACTGCCGCTCTGGGGTACTACAGGTCGATTCATTTTTTATCCTATTAAGCTTACTAAGGAAGGGAAATAGATGTCTCTAATTAACCCTGCTTGCATGCTGAGTTTAAACAGCGGTCTGTTAGGTTACAGATGCTATGTGGAAGTGGGGCCCAATCTTCGGTTATTTTGCTTAGAACACAGTATGATGGGATTATGCTATTGGTAGGATGTTAGGACCGATGCTGTTCGATTGATGTATGAAGGTATGAGATTTTGGGTTTTTGATTAGTGTGCTCGATAAGATTTTTCCAATCTTATGCCTACGTATTCCCGTTTAGCGAAACAGGGAAATCATAGTGATCGTAGTTCCTCCTATTCTATGGGAGGAAAAAGTTCGTTTTGGTGTCTTGTTCAAAGCCCAAGACGTGAAGCTAAAGGTGATTTGTATCTTGTTCAAAGCCCAAGATGTGAAGCTGAAGGGTCTATTTGTATCTTGTTCAAAGCCCAAGATATGAAGCTAAAGGGTTTATTTGTATCTTGTTTGAAGCCTAAGATATGAAGCTAAAGGGTTTATTTGTATCTTGTTTGAAGCCCAAGACATTAAGCTAAAGGGTTTTGACTTTAGAGAGAATTTGTCATCTCTAAAAGGGGATTGTTGATGTTTGTATGCTATGAACAAGGCACAGCTTTGATGCTAAAAGGTTGATTGACTCAACCGAGGTTTTCCTTATACAAAGCCTAAGAGGAGGCGATTGACCCAACAAGAGGGTGTTAACAAGTGACTGACTCAACAAGAGAGTGCTTTTATGTGTCTTGTACGAAGCCCAAGACGGAGGCTAAAGGTGTTTGACTCAACAAGAGAGTCTTTGTACCTCGCACGAAGCCCGAGATGAAGGCTAAAAATGTTTGACTCAACAAGAGAGTCTTTTATACTCAACAAGAGAGTGTTTTTGTATCTTGTACGAAGCCCGAGATGGAAGCTAAAGGGAGATTGAATCAACAAGAGAGTCTTTTATACTCAATAAGAGAGTGATTTAGTATCTCGTATGAAACCCGAGATGGAGGCTAAAAGGTGTGACCCAACAAGAGAGTCTGAAAAGGTTAGCTCCCTTGGGGAGAATCATTGTACAAAGCCCAAGAGGAGGCTATTGTGCTGGTGTGACCCAAAAAGACTGTATTTAGCTCCCTTGGGGTCAATGATTCTCCCCAAAGGTTTATTTTTATACAAGTGGTGGGGCTTATAGCTCAAGGAGAGGCCCAGGGTTTTGTTTTGAAATGGAGATAGCGCCGAGATTTTTTTTTAACGCAGAAGGACTTATACAATGTTTGAGGCCCCAAAATGGTTTTGGTTAAAAGGGGATTATGTCTTACACTCTATTAGATCCCAAAGGTTTATTTTTGTACAAGTGGTGGGGCTTACAGCTCAAGGAGAGGCCCAAAGTTTCATCTTGAAAAGGCGACGATCGCGCCGTGATTTTTGAAAATACAACGGGACTTATACAACATCTGAGGCCCAAAATTGTTTTGTATTTACAAAGGATTGGGTCTTACACTCTACCAATAGGCCCAAAGGTTTATTTGTGTGAAAATCAAGGAAACCCTAAATTTTTTTTCTTTTAAAAGTAAATATTTAAAGAAAATCAAATAAAGATGATAAAAATACCAAATAAGTTTGAATAAACCACTTGTGATTTTTGTTTAAGGTTTGAAAAAAATGAGGTTTTAATCACAAGATGAATTAAAACTCATTTGGTTTTGATTTTCATAGTAAATATCCATTTTTAAATGCTTAAAAACAATTAAAAAGGAATTTATTCACAAAAATACTAATTATATTAAATAACTAATATAAATTTAATTTTTTTGTGGAATAAAATATTTCAACATTTTTGTGATTTTTTTTCAAAAAGAACCAATAAAAAATAATTAAAATTGAGGGAGTTATTAATTTTTCAAATCATTAAAAATAATAAGAAAAACAAAAAAAAATATGAAAAAGTGGTAAAAAAGAGGATCTGGGGCGAGGGGGATTCGAACCCCATTCCTATTGTGTATAAGGCGCGCGCCTTACCACTGGGGTGGTGATACATCCGTTGATTGAAATGAAACCACAAATATACAAGGCTTGCCTTGTTTTCTAGGCCTGGCCAAGGCAAGGCAAGGTAAGATTTTGGTCAGAAATGTGAAGGCCATAACTTTCTCATTTCTTCATGGATTGAGGCAAAATTTAGGCCTATCCTGCCTAGAATTTCACAAGGAATCCAATGGTGGTGGTGTTTTTTCAGATCATGCTCCTGTTGAAAAACCCGATAGTGGTTTTGAAATAGGCCATGATTTGCATTTTCTGTGCCATCTCTTGGTACAAGCATGAATTACATGATAAATTGGTGCAAACACAACACATATAACATGTATAAGAGATGCATGATCAGTGGACATCAAAAGAAAGCATGATTCAAAGAATCCAAGTTGTGATGCTTACCTCTTTTTGGAGCTTTTGTGCAATCTGCCAAGCCACTTGTTCCAGAAATGATTTGATGCTTTGGACACCCTCAAATGATCTCTTAGAAGCTTTTAGGATGATTGGAATCAGCTGGAAACCTCAGGAATGAAAACTGACCCTTTCTTGCAAAAGGGGCAAAAGTGACCAAAATAGCAACTCTCTCAAATGGTGTTCCAGATGTGTGGAACCATTTGGGACAGTTCAAGGATGATATTTGGAGTGTGTTTGAGGTTTTATCTGGTTTGGAAAGTGACTGAATCAAGACATGGCTTGAAAAATGCACAAAAGGCCTATTTTGAGGTTTTGAGAGGTGACTTTGTGATTTTGGTGTTACAGGCCACTTCTGAGAGTTTGGACAGCTTAGATAAGATATATTGGATGTGTTTAGATCATGAGCTATGGTGGAATTGCTCTCTAACTCAAAAACTCAGAGTTACCTTGCTAAAGAAGGTATTTTTTCCTAGAGAAAGAGATTTTGTGGAAAACAAGTGTTGTAGTGCTTTGGTGTACTCAAACTGAACATAATTGAGCTCTATTTATAGTAGAGCAAGTTTGTTTTGCAAGGAATAGTGAATGGTAACTGCAATATAGGTTTGGCCAATGTTGAGCAATGAGAATCCAAGTCTCCTCTAGCCATTGACTAGAGGTTAGGGCACAGGCTGCTGGTCCCCTTGGTCTTGGATAAGTCTTGACTGAATTCAGTTGGGGATGGCTCAGTCCATGCCACCTTGGTGTATGCATTGAATGCTCCAATCCAAAATTGGAGTCTTGTCCCTCTTTTAGGCCATTCTAGGTTTGGCATGCTATTTTTGGTTCCAAAGACTTGGGAGGCTTGGGATCAGAGTTGGTTCCTCCTTGGTCCCCCCTTGAGGTGCTCAGATGGATAGAGTTGCTTGCCCTTTACAAAATTTGGGCAAATCGACCAAAACTCCAAAATATGCCTTGCTTTGGCAGTTTTCAGCAAGGCATGTTGCCATTGTCATATCTCATGGCTCAAGTTGAATTTGGTGATGTTCTTGGTCATTTTGGAATGCCCTCATATGATAAAACAATTGTTTGATCATGTTTGGTTTTGATACTTTTTGGATCCAAGTGAAAAATGCCCCCACATTTGGAAAAAAGTGAAGGCAGATTCTGACTTAGTGAAAATTTCACTAAGTGTTGGAAAAAGTGGCATTTCATGTTTTCAGCCATTTTGATCATTCCATAACTCAAAATCCATGATGAATTGGAATGAGGTGTAGTTGAAGCTTTTGTAGAGGGCCATGAGGGCTACAAATCCAGCTTTGGATGGGGAAAATGGCCTTGTGGTTTAGGAGTTATGATCCTCCAAAGTTGGTACCCTAGCCACTTTGTTCCATAACTTAGAAAATTTTCTAAGTTTTTTATGGTTACCCCTTTTACAAGTTATCCCACTTTTCTTGATTTTTCTTGATGAATTATGATCCCAATCACACATTAACATCATTTTAGGGTTAAAAACCCATAATTGTGAAAAATCTCAAAAAGTCAAAGTTTGACTTTTGTGCACAGTTGACTTTTTATCAGATGAATTCCAAACTGTGCGATCCTCTATGAAATCAATTCCTTGACCTAAATCAAACTTGATGGATTGATTTCATAGGTGTTATAGGGTGTATTGAATCATGCCCTAGGGTTTGGGAGCATCTCCTGGTCAAAAGTCAAAGCTACAGTTGACTTTTCCCGCGAAACCCTAACTGTGGTTCTGATGAAATTGAGACTTGTTGCTCAAGCTTCTTGTATCAATCCATTGTTGCAAATGGATCAATGTGATTTATTAGAGACCCTCAAATCATCTCTTGAGGTCTTGGCTCATGATTTTTCCCAAAAGTCAACTTAGGGGTGAATTAGGTCAAGAAACCCTAATTCCTGATTTTTATTGAATGCATCCCCTGAGGCTAAATTGACTTGATGATTGGGTTCATGATGTTCCATGGAGCATATTAGGTTATGCTTTGAAGCATTGGCTCATTCCCAGAGGAAAATTTCCATTTGGAGGCCCTGGTCGACCAAATCCCTAATTTGGTGACACTGTCGATTTTGAGGCTTAATCCACCTAGTAGGGAGCAGCCTTGTGCTTAATCTTTGAAGTGGGAGTCCTCTTGATCCTTTATGGATGTTTCAGAGGTTAGATAAGTTGAAGATCATGTCATTCCTTGATTGATCCTTTGTCTAAATCTCAGAGAGGGCTTAAAACCCTAAATTTGACTGTAGTGGATGCTCACCCATCTTTGGGGAGACTGATGAGGTATGAAGGTTCCTCCATATTGTGATGATGATTTGCACAATGATGGGAAATCTTAGTGGTCAAAATTTGGGGTATGACAGATGCCCCTATTTAGTCTTCTTGGACCCGAAGGTGTGAATGGCGAAGGTATTCGTGCCTTCGGGGTGCAAGAGGATTAAATATCAGAATACCCGAAATTTTGATGGTGGTTATGAATGGCAGCTTACGCATTCATTTTCTTTTGCTAAGCGATGATGCTTAGAAAAGGTAAAAACTTCCCCTCGGTCCTGGTTTCCTACCAAGGAACTAGTCTAAGTTTCTTTTGTCAATAAATTTTTTTGACAAGTGACGCTATGCGTAGTGATTTTCCTCAAACTTCTCGCCGAATTTTCCTGGGGAAATGCCATTTGATAGAAAAATTTTGATGTCAGAGTTGCTTGGGAATCCGGTCGTCTAAGTTGTAGAGGTGCACAAACTTCTCTGTTGGAGACGCCATTTGTTGACTCTATCTGGGGAAAACGAGTCTCTTGAGAGGCTGCTTCCGGCTTAGGGATATTACATCATACTTTTCTCGGGATCTTCCCGGAGAAATTCCATATGATGTGATCCAATTTTGAGGTGCTGATGACCTTTTCGTCAGCGGATTTTTTCAGAGAAAAACTGCTGCATTGTCGAATCTCTGATTACGAGGCTTTCTCTGGGGATTTTCCTTAATCCGGGAAAGCAAAGATATCATCTTCAATGGCAAAGAGTGATATTTGTCAAAGATTCTCTAATTTTTCAGAGGTTCAAGTTATCAAAGTGGTCAAGGGCCAACTCTAATCCAGAAATAAACTGGATGAGAGAGATTGTTCAAATGCAACACTTCCTGACGAGGAAAGGGTTGACAACTCGATTAAGAGGACGGTTATCACGACGGGATAAGACCGACTAGAGTGATAGTGATGCAATATGAATGCGAATGTAAATCAATAATGCATGATGTATGTATGTTTATGCTGACAAAATTGATGCGACATACAAACTGACAGATGAACACGACTGGATACTCGGCCACAACGGGAGACGAAAAGTATCACTGGTCCAAAAGTAGCAATTCTGCCTTGCTTAGGAGAGATGGTCCCCGTGGGGAACAACCATTGGTCAGGCTTAGGAGGTAAGAGCTCTGCTGGGGGTATCAGATGGGAAAGCCGCATCTGATACGGCTGATCCTTCATTCAGGCGCACTGGCTTAAAAGGAGTACTTTGATTCTGCACTTTGAAGTTCGCTTATTTCTGGAGAAGCGAGCGATGTTATTTCGATGTTCAACAGTCAAAAGAATTGCCATCTTTATTTTAGAAGCAGAAAAAGTTTGACAAGTAAAATTCATTTTTGTTTTATTTCAAGAATCGTTAATCATGTTAAAATGTCGTTCTGTAAAGCTAAAACAAATCAGAATTACAAACAAAAGTACAAGGGCTCCAATTTTAATGATAGGATGGAGATTAGCCAAACGCGTGATTCCATAGAGTATTTACAAAGTTTAGAAATCGTAATTTAAGGGAAAAGGGCTACATTGAAACATGACAACCGCTATTCTTCTACCAACTTTGAATTCTGGGCATCCCGAGCTTCTGTCGAAGATGACCTTGACTGGAGTTTTTATGATGAACGACATGACTGCTACTGAGGGATTTGCCCCTGTCGGACGTAGTTACTTGTCATTGTCCCTAATTTTTGCCTGGATTGTACTTTGAGATTTCCAATCCACCGGGAAGATTTTTTATTATGTGTCTAATTTTTGCCTGGACCGCCCTTTCGGGTTTTCAATCCACCGAGACATTTTTTTTTAGTTTAGGCGAAGTATTTCTTGACTACGTCAACATTCGTGGGGTAGGCAAATTCCTCTCCATCCATGGTTGCAAGTCTCAAGGCACCGCCTGAGAAATCTTTCTTGACCACATAGGGGCCGTCATAGTTCGGAGTCCGTTTGCCACAAGAATCAGTGAGAAATGATTGTATCTTTTTTAGCACAAGGTCTCCTTTTCTGAAGACGCGAGGTCGAACCTTTTTGTCAAACGCCTTCTTCATCCTTTGTTGATACAACTGACCGTGGCATAGTTCCGTGATTCGATTCTCTTCGATCAGGTTCAGTTCGTCGTGTCGATTTTGACACCATTAAGCTTCTGTAAGCTTAGCTTCCATCAATACCCAGATTGATGGGATCTCTATTTCTATGGGGAGAACTGCCTCCATGCCATATACTAGAGAAAAAGGGGTTGCCCCTGTTGAAGTGCGAACAGATGTGCGATAACCGTGAAGAGCAAAGGGTAGCATCTCGTGTCAATCTTTGTAGGTTACAACCATCTTTTGAACAATCTTCTTGATGTTCTTATTAGCCCCTTCTACCGCTCCGTTCATCTTGGGTCGGTAGGGAGATGAGTTATGGTGTTCGATCTTGAACTCTGCAGCATAAGTCTTTAGGCCCTTTATGTCTAATGTCCTTACTTTAATTGGGAGAGTTTTCTTTTTCCCAAATTCCATTGTCCTTTGATTTAATCCCTTTTTTAAAATTAATTTTAAGATTCCTGTGAATGCAAAAAAAGAAAATATGAGAATGATGAATGCAAATGATATCTTGATTAGGGTAAAGGTAATGTGTAAGCATGCCCTTAGTAAGGTGGGACTCCCTAGAACAAGCTGGATCTAAGTTAAGACTACCCAATCCCCTCACATGTAGGTTATACAAATTTGGACGGCATAACGACCCCAAAATGTTCAGACTATACCCTTGTTTTACCATGAGAAGGAGCAAGCCTTCCTACGGTAATCCTTCAGGATAAGTCTCATTTGGGGTAGGAGCCTAGTAACAGCCCTTGAGGGTTGAATGCATAGGGTCTCCATAGATTGGTGTGGGGTAGGTTAAAGGTTCTCAGAGTCATGGACCACATCCAAATCATTCCACTACGTCAGGGGCTAGCCATTTCGTGAGGACGACTTTGGAAGGATCTACTCTGAGTGTGGCATCAATGCATTGTTGGGGATGTCGCATCCCCCCCAAAAACATTTACGTTCCACTTTATGTTCTAGGGTTATCCTCCAAGCTTTGGGTTTTAGCTTCACTCCTTTTTTTTCGTTTGCCCCAATCCCTTGTATAATGACAAAATAAAAAAACAAAGGGTTAAATAAATAAAAAATATGAAATAAATAAAAAATACATAACAATAAAATAAAAACAAAATAAAAACATCCAAGACAAACAAATCCCTAAATCCTAAGGCTAGGAAGGACTCTCTCTAGAAAGGAATCCCCAGCAGAGTTGCCAGCTGTCGCGACCGACAAAAAATTTTCGAGTCGCCATCATATTTTTTAAGGGAAAATAATGATAAACCTAATATCTTAATCCTAAGGTAGAGATTCCTACGGTTCGGGAGTCGGTTAAGTGAAGGGAAGGTGTTAGGCACCCCTCACTTCCATTGTACTCAATGGGATCCACCTTTGAATTTAGGGTATATTTGTTTGTCTAAGTTATAGGAAAACTTGAGTTTTTTTTTTAATTATACTCGCTAGGGTTGGTTTGCAACCCTATGCCTACGTACCCTCAATTTGAAGGATCAGAGTAACCGTAGTTCACCTCTCCTATTCCTATCCCCTAATCCTATTCCTAAATCCCAAAACCTGTCCCTAAATCCTAATCCACTATTTATACTCTTGGATAAAGAGTTCTATCCCCTAAATCTAGTGTTTATACTCCTAGATGAGGAGTTATATCCCTTAAAACCCTATCCATTATTTATACTCTCGGACTGAAGAGTTTTATCCCTTAATCCCTTTATTTATACTCTCGGATATCAAGAGTTTTATCCCTTGGCCTATATTTATACTCTTGGAACCTAAGAGTTTTATCCCAAAATCCTAATCCATTTATTTATACTCTCGGATATCAAGAGTGTTATCCCAAATACGGTAATCCTTCAGGATAAGTCTTATTTGGGGTAGGAGCCTAGTAACAGCCCTTGAGGGTTGAATGCATAGGGTCTCCATAGATTGGTGTGGGGTAGGTTAAAGGTTCTCAGAGTCACGGACCACATCCAAATCATTCCACTACGTCAGGGGCTAGCCCTTTCGTGAGGACGACTTTGGAAGGATCTACTCTGAGTGTGGCATCAATGCATTGTTGGGGATGTCGCATCCCCCCCAAAAACATTTTCGTTCCACTTTATGTTCTAGGGTTATCCTCCAAGCTTTGGGTTTTAGCTTCACTCCTTTTTTTTGGTTTGCCCCAATCCCTTGTATAATGACAAAATAAAAAAAAACAAAGGGTTAAATAAATAAAAAATATGAAATAAATAAAAAATACATAACAATAAAATAAAAACAAAATAAAAACATCCAAGACAAACAAATCCCTAAATCCTAAGGCTAGGAAGGACCCTCTCTAGGAAGGAATCCCCAGCAGAGTCGCCAGCTGTCGCGGCCGGCAAAAAAATTTCGAGTCGCCATCATATTTTTTAAGGGAAAATAATGATAAACCTAATATCTTAATCCTAAGGTAGAGATTCCTACGGTTCGGGAGTCGGTTAAGTGAAGGGAAGGTGTTAGGCACCCCTCACTTCCATTGTACTCAATGGGATCCACCTTTGAATTTAGGGTATATTTGTTTGTCTAAGTTATAGGAAAACCTGAGTTTTTTATTAATTATACTCGCTAGGGTTGGTTTGCAACCCTATGCCTACGTACCCTCAATTTGAATGATCAGAGTAACCGTAGTTCACCTCTCCTATTCCTATTCCCTAATCCTATTCCTAAATCCCAAAACCTGTCCCTAAATCCCAATCCACTATTTATACTCTTGGATAAAGAGTTCTATCCCTTAAATCTAGTGTTTATACTCCTAGATGAGGAGTTCTATCCCTTAAAACCCTATCCATTATTTATACTCTCGGACGGAAGAGTTTTATCCCTTAATCCTTTTATTTATACTCTCGGATATCAAGAGTTTTATCCCTTGGCCTATATTTATACTCTTGGAACCTAAGACTTTTATCCCAAAATCCTAATCCATTTATTTATACTCTCGGATATCAAGAGTGTTATCCCAAATATTTATCCCTTATCCCAAATTTTTATCCCAATTATCCCTAATATCCCATAAAATAAATAAATTCAATCCCAACATAAATTAATTCCTTTTAATAAAATAAATTTAATCTCCTTTAAAAAATTAAAATAAATTCAATCCCAAAAAAATTAGCTCCATTTAGTAATAAAAATAATTTTAATATCCCATAATGAAACCCCTTTAGAAAATAACAATAAATTCACTCCCAGAAATGATTTTAATATCCATTAATGAAATCCCTAATTTTAAATTAGCATTAAACTCATAAAAAAACATTAATCCCTTTTTTAAAATTAAAATAAATGTAATTATCATCTTAAAGACCCAAAAAAAATAGAACAATCCCTTATTTTTTAATTCCAATCATATAAAATCCCCAAATTATATTATAAAAACCTTATATTTATGTAAATAAACCCCAATTTATAAACCCAAAATAAAATATAATAAACCCCAAAATTTATATTAATATAAATAAATCCACCGAATTATAACAATCCCAAATTTAAATGTTAAATTCAAAATTTATTAATTATAAAAATAAATAAACCCAAATTAATACCTATAAAGATAGATAAGTTATAATAACCCCAAATTATAAATTTATATAAATGAGCCCCTATTTATTATAATACCCAAAATAAAACTCCAAATTTGTATAAATTAATATAAATCAATCCAAACTTTATTATGATAAAAATCAAATTATAACAACCCCAAAATTATATTGTACAAAATAAATAAACTCTAAAATATAAATTAAACCCAATTTTTATAAATAAATTCCAAATTTTAAATTAAACCCAAAAATTACAAGTTTAAATAAACCCACATTTTTTATTATAGAAAATATAATAATAAGCTAATAAATTATTTTATTTTATTACACGGTTAAACCCTTTATTCTTGATTATGTTAATTAATTAATTTTTATTAAACCCAATTAAATTTCCTAATCATGAATAGTAAAAGTTAAAAAAAATCTAATCCATATTTATTTTATTTTCTATTTTTCAATATTCCTTTTAAAAGAAAAGATTAATAAATGGTTATATTTTTTTAATTTTTTTTATTTTAACCATTTTATTAAAAATAATCCGTACCCTAGTATTAATACCCCAAAAACTCAAAATTTGATCAATCAATCGAAACAAACAAGCAATAACATATATATTTTTACAAACAGGAATTCGATAATAAATATATACAAATGATAACTAAAAGTTTGAAGACACCAACCTAGAGTGTCATGACCCACTTAAGCTGTTGCTTTCCTTTCCTCTCCTTTCTTTATCCTTTCTCCCACCTTATTTTGCGTTCTTCGCGTATCCTTTGCTGCTCCCTTTTGATCTTTCTTGGTCAGCTTGCTGTTAGAGGCTAGGGTTTATTTGTTGTTGTTCTTCAGTGTGAAGAACAACAACTTTGGGGATTGAATATGTGAATAGTGGGTGAGGAAAATATGAGAAAAAGAGGTTATATTTATAGATAAAAAATTAGGTCAGAAATTGAATGTGATTATCTAAATTAGGAATGATTTAATCTGACCTGATTTTATTCATTCCTTAGAGCCCAAGCCAATGAATCTGGATGAATTCATGTCTTGGTGAATTTTAAATAAAGAATATATTTTAAATAAAAATAATAACCTAATAATAATGATAAAAAAAGATTTTATTTTATTTTATTTTTGTGATTTTTTGAGATTTTTTCCATAAAATAATGATTTTAATGAAAAAATCATATTTTTAAGAATGCATTAAATATAAATAAGAAAATTAAAAATTAAATAATAAAAAATGATTTTTTTATGATTTTTTTATTAAAAATAAAAATAGAAAAAGTTAGTAGTAAAGATAAAATAAATAAAACAATAAAAAGTGGGGAAGGTGGGATTCGAACCCGAGACCTTGTGCTTGTAAGCCTTACACATGCTCTTTTACCAATTGTGCCATTTTATTTATTCGAAATAAAGTGGCATTAGAAAACATATGGAAGGTGGTCAAAATTTAGGGTACGACATCTGCCCCTATTTAATCGACTTCGAATCGGACGGATGATGTCGACGAGCCTTCTTCCTTCCGAGGAGGAGACGATTAAATATAAAAGGACCCCAAATTTTGATGAAAACAACCCACTGCCTCCAAAGCAGATCAAACCCTGATGCTTCGATTATTCCCTTATCTTATTTTATTTAGATAAAACCCCGGTAGAACCCCTTGTGACAATTCCAGACTGAACTGATTTGCTAAAAAACCCGATGGAACCCCTGATGATAATTTCTGACTGAATGGCTTGATAAAACCCCAATGGAACCCATTGATGTCAACTTTTGACTGAATACAATCCTGATGGAACATCTGGAATCAACTATTAACTGAATACAAACCTGATGGAACCCCTTATCAATCCCTAACTAAATTATTTGGTAAAAACCCTGGTAGAACCCCTTGACAAAAATTCCATACTGAAATATTTAATAAAACCCCGATGGAACCCCTTATCCACTTTTGACTGGATATAAACTCGATGGAACCCTTTATTAATCTTTTATAGGACCCATTATCAATCCCTGATAGAACCCCTTATCCCTTTCAACCCCTCTGGGTGAACATTGCCTATGATTCCTATGATCCTCCGAACATGTTACTGGAATAGGATAGGAATTTAGTGATACCTTGATCACTCTGGATACAAACCCTTGAATAGAACCCCTTAACTCCCGATTAGAACCCCATATTTAACCCATTGGATGAAACATCCGATAGAACCCCTTTTGTAGAACCCCATAAATCCATTGGATAGAAATCCGGTATAACCCCTTTTTGTAGAATCCCATATAACCCCTCAAATAAAAATCCGATAAAATTTCCTTCAAATCTGTTGATAAACCCCTGATATAACCCCTTTGTATAGACATACGGTAGAACCCCTTTTGATGAAAATCCCTTGATAGCACCTCTTGGTGAAATCCCTTTGGTAAATCCCTTGGTAAAACCTCTTTTGATATATCCCTTTGATAAATTCCGTTAATGGAATACAATGCAATCCCTTGAGAAAATTCCAACAGAACCCTTGTTGATGAAATCCCTTAAAATCTTTTGACGAAACTTGACAAACCCTGGATAAGTCTTTGATAAAACCCTTGATGAAAACCCTTTTAGTAAATCCCTTGTTGAATACCATATTGAATCCTTTTGACAGATTCCGTTGGTCGAATCCGGTGTAACCCTTAAATAACATCCTTAGATAATGATCCCTTAATATAATTTCGGTAAAAGCTCCCAGATAACATCCTATGTACATTTGATAATATCCTTGTGAATAGAACCCTTTTATAACCCAGTTGGTTGATGACAACCTTTGTTCAATGATGCTCAGCTGATTTCCATTGTTCGGCTGACTCTCTTGCCCCAAGTTTCCTGGGTACGACTGCCAAATAGGCAGGCCATCCATTGGCCCATAATAGTCATGGTCAAAGTTGTATTTCATCAGAGTGTCCTCCTCTAATGAGTTTGGTGGAGCACGACATCCTTCCAGATCACAATCTCCGTATATCATTTCGACATCTGACCTTGGTATAAATATCGGACTCTGTGCGGGATAGCAAAATGGCGTGGGTACCTCTTCCTGAGACATATAACCGTCCTCGTTAAGATAGGACTTCCATTCCTCATCCATATCGGGGGAATCCTCCTTGTTGGTATTATGGACTGTTTGAGGCACTGGGTGAAGGAAACCTCCACTATGGAAGAAGTTCTGAATGAGATGAAGAGTTTCATCCTTAGTAGCTATCTGGGTGCAGGTTGGAGAAAAATCAAGACCCTTATTTGTTTTGTTATCGGTAGGAATGACAAGCTGTCCCCATCCTTTTGTATCGTTACTTTTGATCACTTCAAGAGCATCTTTGTACGAGGAAATAGAGGTTCCTTTATCTGATTGATTCTCATTGCTTACCGAAAGTGCTTGGAATTGAGTTCTAACAACCTCCTCGGGTTCTACACAAGTAGACGATGATAAGTTACTCACGAGCAAGGCTTGCTCCCCACAAACCGTGACGAGTTGATCGTTCTTGATGAACTTTAGTTTCTGGTGAAGCATCGAAGTGACTGCCCCAGCCTGGTGTATCCAAGGTCTTCTTAATAAACAGTTGTATGCTTCCTGGACGTCCATGACCTGGAAATTAATTAGGAAAGTGTGAGGACCGATAGTTATGGGAAGGTTGACTTTGTCGATAACTGCTTTCCGAGATCCTTCAAAGGCTTTGACGATGACCTTACTGCCCCTCATCGGGGTTCCTTTGAATGATAGCAGCATTAGAGTGGACTTCGGCATAACGTTGATGGCCGATCTTGTGTCTACCAGTGCGCTGGCTAAAGCATCGTCCTGGCAGTTAACTGTAGTATTGAGAGCCATGTTGTCGCTTTTGCCCCCCTCTGGGAAATCCTCATCACTGAATCCTAAGTTGTTGCAGGAAGTGATGTTAGAGACGATGCTATCGAATTGTCGTATTAACATATCCTGTTCCACAAAGGCCTGCTCAAAGACTTTCTGTAGAGCCTCTCTGTGGGCTTCAGAACTGAGTAAAAGCGATAGCACAGAGATCTTTGAAGGAGTTTGTAACAGTTGATCAACAATGTTGTATTCACGCCTTTGGATGAGCTTCAGTATCTCATCATTATTTTTCAAAAGGTCGGGATTACTGGATTGACTGGCTGGTGGATCAGGATCTTCTGTCGGAAGTCCCTTTTCTTTGTTAGGTTCTCCAACTCCTCGGTTGAAGATTCGACCACTCCGCGTTACTCGACTGATGTCTGCAATATTCACGACGGAGGGTAATGGAATTTCCTTTCCATTTTCGATTATCGTTGCACCATATTTGTAAGGGATCACCTTAGCTGATTCATACGGTAATGGTCCCGGTAGATAGATAACTACAGGAGCCTTCTGATTTTTCTGACTGTCGTAAGTAACTTCAATCAGTTCCTGGCTAGGAACCTTTGATTCTTCCAGTAGGGGGATGATGGTACAAACATCCTTGTTCCTCTCAGGGTCAGAGATTACGACAACGTCTTTGATTTGATCAGCGAAGTAGTCCGGCGTCCAGTTGATTGGCTCGGTACCCGGATATGGACGAATCTCTCTACGATCCACCTGACCCTGAAGAGCTGCTCGCACAAGGTAGCATCCTTGGTTACTCTCCGAGAAGACTCTACAACGTTTATAGTTGTGTGGTGGCACCTGGCCACGCCCGCTTTGAATACAATGTAACCTCACTAGGTCAGTTCTCATAGATCAGACATCATGACTTTGACGCCGAGTAGGGTTTCCATTAAGCACACTGATTTGTTACGTGTCTTCATCCAGATAGATCAGAAGCCACCAGTGGCTTAACAAGTGTTGTAAAGTTCTCTGAATGAGAGCACACCCTTGGTTACTCTCACAACATCCTTTACAGCTCTAATAATTATGCGAAGTGAGAAAACCGAGTTGGACCTGCCTGGCATGTAACTCTACCAAGCTGGTATTCAGCAGACGAATATCAAATATTTAAATCATGTTGATCTGATAAAGATTTTTATCATGATAGTCCTGGATCCACCCAAGATCCATCTGACGCTGGAGGGTCTCTTGTACAAAAGAGCATCCCTGTTTGTTTACCGAACAAGTCAGACAGGAATTATAATCGTGCCACAGCAGACTATGATACTGGCTTTGCCTTGAGTGCATTGCCACCAAGTTGACATTCATTGCAGGGATTTCGTGATTCTGAACGATGTTGGAATTCGTATAGGTCATGTTGACTCCATGAACTCGATGCTCTTGGATCCATCCGAGATTCAATTGTTCCTGTAGATCTGCTTGTACCACAGAACATCCTTGATTGTTTTTAGAGCAGATATCACACTAGTGATAATTATGAGGTGGCACATGGCCATATCCACTATGTCTACAATGCATCTTGACCAAGTTGGCCCTTAATAAGAGTACATCATGAATTTGATAGCTGTTGTTAGACTCTCCCTCTATCAAATTGACTACAGCTTTCTCATGTTGAGGCAGCGAGTTCGTGAGAACATTCGGATTCGTATCTTTGAAAGATAAGACCCCGCTCCTAACAAGCGTTTGTACATCGGATTTGAAACTGAGACAGTTTTCTATGTTATACCCTGGTCGTCCTTGATGGTAAGGACAAGTTTGATCCGCTTTGAACCAGAAAGGCGGATTTTCCGATACTGTAAGAGGAGCCCAGGTTTGGACATGCCCCTTGACCAGTAGTAACAAAAATAGCTCTGCGTACAACACAGGTATGGGGTCAAACCCTGGTGGTCGCGTTGTACGGTTGTTGTTATATGGAGGACGAGCCTGCTGAAGAGGTTGTTGTGTCCTTTGTTGAAGTTGTTGTTGATTAGGTTGGCTCTAAGAAACCTGAGGTTGATACGTAGGAACAGGCACGGGGTTGATAGCAGGTGTTAGAGCTGCTACTGGTTGATAATGTGGCCTTTGCTTTCCAAGAGAGATATTCCCAATATCTTGCTCTTTTTTCTTAGGGGGAGCACTACCGTATCGTTTTGTACTACTTGATGATCCAGCGTCTTTAACTAAACGTCCTTCTCGGAAGGCTTCCTCAAGAAGAACTTCCATGCACCATCTCGGTGAAGTCACTGGGCACACTGGCAACCATTCTGTTGTAGTAAAATGAGCTCAAGGTCTTTAAGAAAATCTTTGTCATCTCTTTTTCCTCAAGAGGTGGACAAATCTGGGCGGCGATTTCACGCCATCTCTGAGCGTACTTCTTAAAAGTTTCCTTGTCCTTTTGTGACATCGATCTGAGTTGATCTCTGTCCGGTGCCATGTCCAAATTATATTTATAATGCTGAACGAAGGCAGCGCCCAGATCTCTGAATGTGCCGATCATGGCACGGTTCAACCCCATGTACCATTTTAAGGCGGCACCGGTTAAACTATCCTGAAAGTAGTGAATCAGCAGCTCCTGGTTCTTTGTTTGAGCCGACATTCGCCGAGCGTACATCACCAAGTGACTCTGAGGGCAAGAGTTACCCTTGTATTTTTCGAAGTCGGGCACTTGGAACTTGTGTGGAACTTTCACATTGGGGACCAAGCAGAGGTCTGCGGCGTCCTTTCCAAATAGATCCTGACCGCGAAGGGCCTGCAGTTCTTTCTACATTTCCAGGAACTGTTCCTGGAATTTATTCATTCTGTCGAACATGCTTTCGTTTCCACCAGAAGGTATCTGGGGAATCTATCCTTCCGGGACAGTGTGTACCACGGGCGGTGGTATAGTCATTATGGCCGAGACTCTCGGTGCCTCCCGAAGTTTGTAACTTTCAGGCCCAGCAGCTCCTGCTGCGGTTCCCTGATCCTCATTGATCGGTGTAACATATACTTTTGGGATATAATTGATAGGTATGCCCCAGGGACGATCTTTTGGCATTTTGTACCTAGGATCGGACTTCTCCACTATGGGAGTCGATGTGATCTCCGAGATCACAGTTCTGTGTTGTTGCATCTGAGCTTCTACTAGAGCTTGCATGTCGTTATGAAGCTTTCTCAGATCCTCTTTTAGAGTGTCGATCTCTTCTCTCAACTCTCTGTTCTC
The DNA here is from genome assembly GCA_022829125.1 of Lathyrus tuberosus. Taxonomy (NCBI): domain Eukaryota; kingdom Viridiplantae; phylum Streptophyta; class Magnoliopsida; order Fabales; family Fabaceae; genus Lathyrus; species Lathyrus tuberosus. The sequence continues at coordinate 2,086,052 of JALAZF010000118.1, read as the reverse complement.
TTCCTCGAGATCATCCATCTTTTTCTGACGATTGTCCCGAGTATTATACGAATGAGACAGTTTGACTCTAGAATCGAGACGCAAACGTGAGATTCGTAGGTAAGAAGAATGCGTTTATGAGAATGATGAATGCAATGATTATTAATTATTTTTGTTTATTCAAAGTAAACTTCAACAATTAGATTGTAAATATCAAACAGTGGGGAAACCCCGTTTTATTGAATTCAAAGGATTGCGGAAACGGAAATGCAGTATATTACAAAGTGCTGGAAAAGGAAACCTAAACTAATGGATCCTGAGTCCTTTCTGAGGAGAGCTCAAGTGCTGGTTCTGGTGCTTTCCTCTTCTTTGACCGAGGCTCTTGATCCGTTGTCGAGTTATCATTCCTTTGCCAAGTGAAAGGCATGAGCAAACTCCTTTGGTCATCCTGATTTTCTACAGCTTGTTGCTCTAAAATCTCAATCAGAGCATCCTTTTCTTTTAATAGCTGCTGTACTTTCTTACATTCCACATTAAGAATACGGTACTTGTTCCTCCAAGACCTCTTCTCCTGCTGAACTTTGCTGAGGGTAACCTGAAGTTTTTCCGTCTTAGACATGAAATAAAGGGCAAGGTCCCTTAATGGAAGAACTTCCTGACGAGGGTAAGGCATCCTCAACTTGAGAGCTCTAGTTTGTACCCAACGGAGATAAGGCTCCACCGAGACAAAGTATGGTTTCCCTAGAGACTCTCTTCCTTTCCTATGAACGTGTTTCCATGCATGCTCTATTTCTGTCTTTAGTGCCCTGTCATTTTCTCCTTCTTTGAAGAAAAGACCTTCCAGATGAGCACTGCGCGGGACATGCCTCATCGGGTATCCAAATTAACGACGAACTAACATCGTGTCGTACCCCAAATTTTGACCACTAAGCTTTCCCATCATTGTGCAAATCATCATCACAATATGGATGTACCTTTGTGCCTCATCAATCTCCTCAAGAAATTGTTGAGCATTCACCACAATCAAAATTAGGGTTTCAAGTCCTCTCAGAGTTTTTAGACAAAGGATCAATCAAGAATTGACATGATATTCAACTTGTATAACCTCTCAAACATCCACAATGGATCAATAAGACTCCCACTTCAAGGATTAAGCACAAGGTTGCTCCCTTCTAGGTGGATCAAGCTTCAAGATCGCTAGTGTCACCAAATTAGGGTTTTGGTCGACCAGGGCCTCCAGATGGAAATTTTCCTCTGGGCATGAGCCAATGATCCAAAACATAACCTAATATACTCCATGGAACCTCATGGACCCAATCATCAAGTCAATTTTTCCTCAGGGGATGCATACATAAAAAATCAAGAATTAGGGTTTCTTGACCTAATTCACCCCTAAGTTGACTTTTGGGACAAATCATGAACCAATACCTCAAGACATGATTTGAGGGTCTCTAATATACCATATTGATCCATTTGGAACAATGGATTGATCCAAGAAGCTTGAGCAACAAGTTTCAATTTCATCTGAACCACAGTTAGGGTTTTGCGAGAAAAGTCAACTATAGCTTTGACTATTGACCAGAACATGCTCCCAAACCCTAGGACATGATTCAATATACCCTATAACACCCATGGAACATGTCTATCAAGTTTGATTTAGGTCAAGGACATGATTTCCTGAAGAATTGCACAGTTTGGAATTCATCTGACAAAAAGTCAACTGTGCACAAAAGTCAACTTTGACTTTTTGAGATTTTTCACAAAATTGGATTTTTAACCCTAAATTGATGTTAATGTATGATTTGAATCATCATTCATCAAGAAAAATCAAGGAAAGTGGGATAACTTGTAAAAGGGGTAACCATAAAAACTTAGAAAATTTTCTAAGTTATGAAATAAAGTGACAAAGGTGCCAACTTTGGAGGATCATAACTCCTAAACCACAAACCTATTTTCCCCATCCAAAGCTTGATTTATAGCTCTCATTGCCCTCTACAAAAGCTTCATACTGATCTATGTCCAAATTCCTCATGGATTTTGAGTTATGGAGTGATCAAAATCAAGAAAAGTCACTTTGTTCCAACACTTGGTGAAAATTTCACTAAGTCAAAATTTGCCTTACTTTTTTCCAAATGTAGGGACATTTTTCACTTGGATCCAAAAAGTATCAAAACCAAATATGTTCAAACAGTTGTTGTATCATATAAGGGCTTTCCATAATGACCAAGAACAACACCAAATTCAACTTGAGCCATGGGATATGACATTGGCAAGATGCCTTGCTGAAATCTGCCAAAGCAAGGCAGATTTATGTACTTTTGGTCGATTTGCCAAAATCAGCCAATTCCAAGCCTTGTCATCACTTTGGACACATCTGAGGATTGAATCTAAAGGGGACAATCACTGAGCCAAGCCTCCAAAGTCTTTGGAACAAGAAATAGCATGCCAAACCTAGAATTGCCTAAAATAGGGACAAGACTCCAATTTTGGATTGAAACATTCAATAGAAGCACCAAGGTGGCATGGACTGAGCTATTGGTAACTGAATTCAGTCAAGACTTATCCAAGACCAAGGGAACCAAAGCTCTGTGCTCTAACCTCTAGTCAATGGCTAGAGGAGACTTGGATTTTCATTTGCCAACATTGGCCAACCCTACTCAGCAGTTGCCATTCACTATTCCTTGCAAAACAAACTAGCTCTACTATAAATAGAGCTCAATTGTGATCAGTTTGAGTACACCAAAGCCATCAAACAGATGCTTTCCTCAAAATCTCTTCTTTCACTCCAATTTTGCCTTTTAAGGCAAGTCACTATCGGGTTTTGAGTTTGAGAGCTTTTCCAACCAAACCAATCACACACACACCTCACATACATCATATGTGAGCTGATCAAACACTTAAACAACACCTGAAACACTGATTTCTCAGAATCACCAATCAATTGCTCAAGGTTTTAACCAAGTTGCAGTTGAGATGCCATGAAGTGATCGAGCCAATTTCCATCAAGTCCAAGCATTCAAACACACTCCATAGGGTGTAGGGAAGCTGTTCAGATCATCACAACTCATCTGTAACACCTCCTACTCAGAAATCATTTTGAACTTGCTGTCACGACCTAGAGGTAAGCCTAAACTTGGTCATCTCTCAATCTATGCATATTTCCTCGCACAATACTTTTGCCAAATGTTCATAATCATGCATGGAATGTTTCCCCTCAATTAATTGCTTTGTTTGAATCGTGTATCAAAAATCCCAGCCTTCATGCAGAAATTAGGGTTCTTGAGGATTTGTCGTGATTTCTTGATTTATGCTTAATTTAAATGAAATTAATTGTCATAAACATGATCGTGAGGTTGAGACAAGCATATTGATATGTGGATTACATGATATAATCAAGTATTCAGTGAGATTGGATAGAAAATGCAAATCTGGGTAAAGCTGAAAAACGCGCGTGTTCTTCAGCTGTTCTTGGCGCCATTTCTCTCAAATTCAAATATTTGAATTTTGTGATTTTATTTAATTGATTCAAAAATTAATTTCTCTCTGAGTTTTAATGATTTTGAGTTTATTCTTTTTTTAATAATTCACAAAAATGTTAAAATATTTTATTTTACCAAAAAATCCCAAAAATATTATTTATTTTATATAATTGATATTTTTGCAAAGAATTAATATTTTAATTGTTTTTGACATTTAAAATATTTTTTTCCCTCTTGATTTTGTAAGTTTTAATGACTTCTAATCATTTTGTAGGGCAAAACATGATTTTTGAAGCATTAATCCAAGATCATAATTTGTTTCCCACATGTTAAACAATTTTTGATCATTTTAAATGAATTTTTATTCAATTAAAATACATATTGGAAATAAATTAGGGTGTTTGATTAATTCAACCCTCACAACTTTTTTTTAAACCTTTTGGGCCTCTTGAGAGAGTGTAAGACCCAAAACCCCCTTTGTACAAACAATTTTGGGCCTCACTTATTGTATAAGTCCCTCTGTACAAGTAAACGGCGCGATCGTCGCCTTTTAAGAAAAAATCAACTGGGCCTCTCCTTGAGCTATAAAACCCATTCAAAACCTTTTGGGCCTCTAGTAGAGTGTAAGACCCAATCCCCTTTTAACCAAAACAACTTTGGGCCTCAGATATTGTATAAGCCCCTTTGTGTTAAAAGAAAATCTCGGCGCGATCGCCATTTCAAACGAAAAATCATTTGGGCCTCTCCTCGAGCTGTAAGCCCCAACATCTTTTTCAAAGCACTTTCTCCTTTGATTTTGAAATATATTGTTGTTTTCGATCTTTCTTTGTTGAACAACTAACAATACAGTATGGAAGCTCTACAACCGAGTAAGTGTTTATACGCTTTCTTTATCCGCTTTCATATACATATAACTGTATTGTGGGGCTGTTTCACTGTAAGTCTTCTTTCATAAACTCATATCGACTGTGTAATAATAGTATAGATATTTAGAGTTTCCCCGGCAACTACGTCTAGCACTAGGCCCTGTTGATTACTCTTAAAATAGACAAAACTAGATCCCCATAGGAGCACCAGATACAGTCTTCTCTTAGGTTGTCCTCCTTAGGAATTGTCAAGAAACTCTACTCCCCAGAGATGATCTCTTCTCCGTGAATTGCATCTCTTGAGTTTCTTCCAAATTCTCGAATTTTCCTGGCTCGATCTATTCTCTGTGAATAGTCTGTCTTGAATTTCCCGGGGTTTGGGGACCCAAGGGCTTCTTAAAAACATCAGCCTCTGCTTGGCCATTGTACAAGGACCCATAGGTTTCCTAAAAAGCATCCCCGCCTCCTCTTGGGCGTTGTACAAGGACCCTACGGCTTCTTAGAAGTATTCACAGCCTCCTCTTAGGCTTCGTATAAGGATTCTTCCTTCGAGAAGAGAGCCTCCTCTTGGGCTTCGTACAAGGACTTCCCGGCTTCTTAAAAGTTTCCATCCTCCTCTTGGGCTTCGTACAAATTGTCCCGACGACCTCCTAAAGATATAGGAACATAAATCAGTCATCTTAATAGAACAGTCTTTCCAAGAGTCTACTACTGTTTCTTTAAGCATAGTACAAAGGATAAAACTCTAGACTTGGACAGTCTAATTTCCTTGAGTCTCAAAGACATTCTCAAGTCCCTTTCAAAAATAGGAAAAAACCCGCAGACTTGGACAGTCTCAATATCCTTTAGATTCCCCGTTTCCTTAAAGAACAGGAAACAATCCCGATTCTCAGATCAAACCCATGAGTACAGTATTACTCATATAAAAATTGATTTTCTCTTAACCAACATACTGGACCTGTCACTCAACTGAAACAGAACCATTTTGCCTCCATCTCGGGCTTCGTACGAGATACATAGGCTCTCTTGTTGAGCCAATCTCTTTTTTTAGCCTTCATCTCGGGCTTCGTACGAGATACAAAAACACTCTCTTGTTGAGTATAAAAGATTCTCATGTTGAGTCAACCCTTTTAGCCTCTCTCTCTCGGGCTTCGTACGAGACACATAAAAACTCCCTCTTGTTGGGCCAATAGCCTCCTCTTAGGCTTTGTATAAGAAAACCATTGGTTGAGTCAATCAACCTTTTAGCATCAAAGTTGTGCCTCGTTCACAGTACACAAACATCAACAACTCCTTCCCCTTCATCTAATCGATGTAAGCGGCAAGCCTCTGGATTATTTACATCCATGCCACTGTCCCTCTTTTAGCATGAAAAATTCCTAAGTAAAGATAGCATTGCTCTACACTGAGTTAAAGTCTTCTCCTTCAGGTTGGAAATCCCCTATAAAGGAAATTATGGCATTGTCGGATTCAAATATCCCGGTTAAAGTAATCCTCCTTTATAAACAGTTGTGACAAACATACTCTCTTTAGAGATGACAAATTCTCTCTAAAGACAACACCTTTTAGCTTCACATCTTGGGCTTTGAACAAGATACAAAAAGACCTTTTAGCTTCACGTCTTGGGCTTCAAACAAGACACCAAAACACCATTTCCTCCCATAGAATAGGAGGAACTACGATCGCTCTGATTTCCCTGTTTTGGAAAAACGGGAATACGTAGGCATAAGATTGAAAGAAAAATCTTAGCGAGCACACTAAACAAAAATCTTAAATCCCATATCAATTGAAAAACATCAGTCCTAACTTCCTGTCCATAGAATAAATCTGTCATTCTGTCAAAATAAACATAAGAGAGGCCCCACTACCACATAGCATCCGTAACCTAACAGACCGCTGTTTAAACTCAGTATACAAGCAGGGTTAATTGGAGACATCTATTTCCCTTCCTTCATCAACTTTAATAGGATAAAAAATGAATCGACCTGTAGTAACCCCAAGGAGCGACGGTGCCTAAGAACCACGTCCAAAATTGCTCGCTACAGACAAATGGCGCCCACCGTGGGGCTCCTCTCTATTTTTCTTCTTTCTTTTCATCTCTTGTGTCGAAACCACATAATGGCGTTTCCGCCGGGGAGCCATTTTCTGTCAGGAACGTTGGATTCATAGCTTTAAAAGTCTAGAACATTAGGACAAATATATATACTGCTTTTCCTAAATGATATATGTGTTTATTTTTCCGCTAATGGGAATGCGTGTGATGCCGCATGTGGAAAGATTGAGTATACACCTAGGAAAAACCCCTTTAGTGGCGCAGAGGCTATCGGAAATAGTTGTCATGTGATGCCACCCTCTTCTGAGGACTCTTCAAAAAACACCACCTAGCACGGTTCCCGGCCCGCTGGTGTTTTCTTGACAAGAGTTAATGATGAAGAGAGACAGGTACAAAAATCACAAGTAAACCTTTGGGATGGGTAGAGCCTTGAATCCATGACACCGGCCCTTTGACCCCATGTTTTTTCTATGTTTTTGTGTGCTGCATTCATGCATTCATCTAAAAAACATTAAAACAAAGAAAAAGTTTCTCTTCTAGTCTCTCTGTTTTTTCAAATTAAACTAAGACTGTGATTGCAAATATCAGAGAAAAAGATTACGCTAATGGATTTCGGTAGAAGGAGAACTCATAAGTACACCTTCAAGGTTCCAAAACTAGAGGATTTAAGAGGTTTGGTGAGGATGATCACAAACCAAGAGGCCTTCAGAGCCAAGTACGGAGGTCTGCTACCTCTGCTAAGAATCCATGTGATTGAAAGAATCATGGATGCACTCGTTCAGTTCTACGATCCGGTTTATCACTGTTTTACATTCCTGGATTACCAGTTAGCACCAACGCTGGAGGAGTACTCTCACCTGACTGATCTACACATTACTAATCGAGCTCCATTTTCTGGACTGGAAGAAATTCCAAAGAATCAGACCATTGCAAGAGCAATTCATTTGGACAAGTCTGAGGTCGGGACTCACATGACCACTAAGGGTGGCATACAAGGTTTGCCAGCCCAGTTCTTGATAAAGAAAGCCTTGTACTTCGCCAGTATCGGGAACGTGACTACTTTTGAAAGCATCTTTGTTTTACTCACCTACGGATTATTTCTGTTGCCCAACATTAATAACTTCGTCGATATCAACACCATTAAGGTTTTTCTCATTGGAAACCCTGTGCCAACTTAGCTCGAGGATGTGTATCATTCTATACACTTAGGGAATTTATACAGCGGAGGGGAGATCACATGTTGTGTACCTTTGCTTTAAAAATGGTTTATCTCCCATTTGCCTAAATCTGCTGCTTTTTGGGATCATAAGAGTGCCTTACGCTGGTCGCAGGAAATCATGTCTCTCACCAACTCTGACATTGATTGGTGCAATAGGATTTATGATGGAATAAGGATCATTGATCATTGTGGAAACTTCCCCAACGTACCCCTTATAGGAACTAAGGGAGGAATCAACTACCATCCGGTATTGGTTCATCGTCAATTTGGATACCCGACGAGGCATGTCCCGCGTAATGCTTATCTGGAAGGTCTTTTCTTCAAGGAAGGAGAAAATGACAGAGCACTAAAGACGGAAATAGTGCACGCTTGGAAACATGTTCATAAGAAAGGATGAGAGTCTCTAGGAAAACCGGACTGTGTCTCGGTGGAGCCTTATGTCCACTGGGTACAAACTAGAACTCTCAAGCTAAAAATGCCTTATCCTCGTCATGGAGTTCTTCCACCGAGGGAGTCTGTCATGTACTTCATGACTGAGACTGAAAAGCTTCAGGTTACTCTTAACAAAGTCCAGTGGGAGAGGAGGTCTTGGAAGAACAAGTACCACATCCTCAACGTGGAGTGCACCCAAATACAGCAACTACTGAAAGATAAGGATGCTCTGATTGAAATTTTGGAGCAACATGCTGTGGAGAATCAAGATGACCAAAGGAATTTGCTCACTCCTTTCACCTGGGAAAGGAATGACCACCCGACAATGGCCCAAGAGCCCCGGTCAAAGAAAAGGAAAGTACCAGAGTCAGCACCCGATTTCTCTTCAAAGAGGACTCGGGACCCATTAGCTTAGGTATCTGTTTTTGCACCTTGTAATCTACTGTATTTCCATTTCTGTAATCTTTTGAATTCAATAAAAAGGGGTTTCCCCACTGTTTGATATTTGCAATCTAATTGTCGAAGTTTATTTTGATTAAACCAAAAAGCAATTAATATAATCATTGCATTCATTATTCTCACATCGCGTATTCTTCTTACCTACGAATCTCACGTTTGTGTCTCGGTTCTAGAGTCAAACTGTCTCATTCGTACAATACTCGGGCCAATCATCAGAAAAAGATGGATGATCTTGAGGAAGAAAACAGAGAGTTGAAAGAAGAGATCGACGCTCTGAGAGAGGATATGAGAAAGCTTTGTAACGACATGCAAGCCATGGCAGAAGCTCAGCTACAAAGGACTGTGATCTCAGAGATCACCTCAACACCCATAGTGGAGAAGTATGATCCTAGGTATCAAATGCCGAAAGATCGTCCCTGGGGCATGCCTGTTAACTATATCCCGGAGGGATATGTTCCGCCGATCACTGAAGATCAGGGAATCATAACAGAAGCCGCTGGGCCTGAAGGTTACAAACTTCGGGAAAGCGAAGATGCCAAAGGAATATTGAAGACTCCTGAAGGTTACAAACTTCGGGAAATGCCAAGATTCACTACCGTAGTCACGATACCACCCCCTATGGTGCACACTGTCCCGGAAGGACAGATTCCACCGATCCCTTATGGTAAGAAGGAAACTGTGTTTGATCGAATGGATGAGTTCTAGGAACTATTCCTGGAAATGCAGAAGGAACTGCAAGCCATTCGCGGTCAGGATTTATTTGGAAAAGATGCCGCAGACCTTTGTCTTGTCCCCAATGTGAAAGTCCCGCACAAGTTCCAAGTGCCCGACTTTGAAAAATACAGGGGTAACTCTTGCCCTCAGAGCCATCTGGTGATGTACGCTCAACGAATGCCAGCTCAGACGGAGAATCAGGACCTATTGATTCACTACTTTCAGGATAGTTTAACCGGTGCCGCACTCAAATGGTACATGGGTTTAAACCGTGCCACGATTATCACTTTCAGAGATCTTGGCACTTACTTCGTCCAACAATATAAATACAATCTGGACATGGCACCGGACAGAGATCAACTCAGATCAATGTCAGAAAAGGACAAGGAAACCTTTAAGGAATACGCTCAGAGATGGCGTGAAATTGCCGCTCAGATTTATCCACCTCTTGAGGAAAAAGAGATGACAAAGATCTTTTTAAAGACCTTAAGCTCATTTTACTATGACAGAATGGTTGCCAGTGCGCCCAGTGACTTCACCGAGATGGTGGGCATGGGAGTTCGTCTTGAGGAAGCCGTCCGAGAAGGACGTCTAATAAAAGACGCTGGATCATCAAGTAGTACAAAGCGATACGGTAGTGCTCTCCCTAAGAAAAAAGAGCAAGATATTGGGAATATCTCTCTCGGAAAGCAAAGGCGGCGGTACCAACCGGTAGCGGCTGTGACTCCTGCTATCAATCCTGCACCTATTTCTACGTATCAACCTCAGGTTGTGCAGAGTCAACCTAATCAGTAAAGGACACAACAGCCTCTTCAGCAAGCTTGTCCTCCATACAATAACAACCGTACAACGCGGCCATCGGGGTTTGATCCTATACCCATGTTGTACGCAAAACTATTTCCATTACTACTGGCTAAGGGGTACATCCAGACTAAGTCTCCTCTCACAGTGCCAGAAAATCCGCCTTTTTGGTTTAAGGGGGATCAGACATACCCTTATCATCAAGGAGGATTGGGGCATAACATAGAGAACTGTCTCAATTTCAAATCCGACGTGCAAAAGCTTGTTAGGACAGACTCTTATCTTTCAAAGATATGAATCCCAATGTTCTCACAAACCCGCTGCCTCAACATAAGAAAGTTGCAGTCAACCTGATTGAGAAAGAATTTAAAAACGTCTATCAAATTCATGATGTACTCTCGTTAAGGACCAATCTGGTCAAGATGCATTGTAGACATAGTGGATATGGCCATGTGCCACCTCATGATTATCAACAATGTGATATCTGCTCTAAAAGCAATCAAGGATGTTATGTGGTGCAATCAACTCTATAGGAACAGATGGATCTCGGATGGATCCAAGAGCACTGAGTTCGTGGAGTTAACATGGTCTATTCGAATTCCAACATCATTCAGAACCACGACATCCGTGCGATGAATGCCAACTTGGTGGCAATGCACTCAAGGCAAAGCCAGTATCATAATCTGCCGCGGCATGATTACAGTTCTTGTCTGACTTGCTCGATAAACAAACAGGGATGCTCTTTTGTACAAGAGGCCCTCCAGCGTCAGATGGATCTTGGATGGATCCAGGACTACCATGATAGAAATCCCTATCAAATTAACATGGTTCAGATCTTCGATATTTGCTTATTGAATACCATCCTGGTAGATTTACATGCTGAGCAGGTCCGCCTCGGATTCCTGATATCACATAATTACCAAAGTTGTAAAGCGGGTTGCGAAAATGATCGAGGTTGTACCCTTGTCCAGGAGGCACTTCAGCACTTGTTAAATCACTGGTGAATGCCAATCTATATGGATAAGGATACTCAGTAAATTAGTATCAATAACAAAAACCCCACTCGGCGTCAAAGTCAAGATGTTCGATCTGTAGAAGCTAACCTAGTGAGGTTACATTGCATTCAAAGCGGGCGTGGCCAGGTGCCACCACACAACTATGAACGTTGTGGAGTCTGTTCGAAAAGTAACCAAGGGTGCTACCTTGTGCGAGCAGCTCTTCAGGGTCAGGTGGATCATAGAGAGATTCGCCCATATCCGGGTTCTGGACCAATCAACTGGGCACCGGACTACCTCGCTGATCAAATTGAGGATGTTGTCGTAATCTCTGATCATTGGAGGGCTAGCGATGTTTGTACCATCATCCCTCTACTTGACAAATCGAGAGTTCCCAACCAGGAGTGGATCGAAATTGCTTACGATGGTCGAAAAAATCAGAAGGCTCCCATAGTCATCTATCTACCGGGACCATTACCGTATGAATCAACTAAGGCTATCCCTTACAACTACGGTGCAATAACAGTCGAGAATGGAAAGGAAATTCCATTACCCTCCGTCGTAAATATTACAGACATCAGTCGAGTAACACGGAGTGGTCGAATCTTAAACCGAGGGGTTGGAGAACCTATCAAAGAAAAGGAACCTCAGACAGAAGTTCCCAATCCACCAGTCGGTCAATCCAGTAATCCCGACCGTTTGAAAAATGATGATGAGATGCTAAAGCTCATCCAAAGGAGTGAATACAACATTGTTGATCAGCTATTACAAACTCCTTCAAAGATCTCTGTGCTGTCACTTTTACTCAGTTCAGAAGCACACAGGGAGGCTCTACATAAAGTCTTGGAGCAAGCCTTTGTAGAACAGGATATAACAATCAGACAGTTCGATAGCATTCTCTCTAACATCACTTCTTGCAATAATTTGGGATTTAGTAATGAGGAATTACCGGAAGAGGGTCGTCGTCATAACATGGCACTCAATATCACAGTCAACTGCCAGGACGATGCTTTAGCCAGCGTACTGGTAGACACAAGGTCAGCCCTGAATGTTATGCCAAAGTCCACTTTGATGCAATTATCATTCAAAGGCCCTCGATGAGAACCAGCGAGATCGTCGTCAAAGCGTTCGACGGATCCAGAAAAACTGTTATCGGCGAAGTTGATCTTCCTATAACTATTGGTCCTCAGACTTTCCTAATCACTTTCCAGGTTATGGACATCCGGGCAACGTACAGTTGTTTATTAGGAAGACCTTGGATACATCAGGCTGGAGCGGTCACTTCAACCTTCCACCAAAAGCTAAAGTTCGTCCAGAACGGCCAACTCGTCACAGTCTGCGGGGAGCAGGCCTTGCTCGTGAGTAGCTTATCATCATCTACTGGTATAGAACCCGAGGATGTTATTGGAACTCAGTTCCAAGCACTGTCGGTGAGCAAGGACAATCAATCAAGAGGAGGAACTTTGATTTCCTCATACAAAGATGTTATTAAAGCGGTCGAGAGTGCCAATACAATAGGATGGGGACAGCTTGTCATTCCTACTCACAATAAAACAAAGAAGGGTCTTGGTTTTTCTGCAACCTGTACCCGGATAACTGCCAACGATGAAAGTCTTCATCCCATTCAGAACTTCTTCCACAGTGGAGGTTTCCTTCACCCAATGCCTCAGGAAATCCATGCTATCAATGAGGAGGATTCCTCCGATACGGAGGAAGAATGGAAGTCATATCTCAACGAGGACGGTTATATGTCTCAGGACGAAACGCAAACTCCCTTTTGCTATCCCGCACAGAGTCCGAGATTTATACCACGGTCAGATGTCGAAATGATATATGGAGATTGTGGTCCTGAAGGATGTCGTGCTCCACCAAATTCATTAGAGGAAGACACTCTGATGAAAGACAACTTTGACCACAATGGCCCGATGGATGGCCTGCCAATGTGGCAGCCTTACCCAGGAGACTTGGGGCCAGAAAGTCAGCCGAGTAATGAAACTTAGCTGAGAATCATTGAACAAAATACCTGTGTCCCCACCATGTCATGGGATCAACACTCAAGTCATTCAGAAACTACTCAACATGACGATGAATTTGCAACGTTTGCAGGACCGGAATTCATCAACTATGCTTTTCCCGAGGTCAACGTCATCGAGAGGGATGACTCCTCCAGTTCCAAAGAAGTGTGGGACACCCTGGGACAACCAAGTGGAAAATTTGACTTCATGGTCAAATACACCACTCATAAAAGCTCTCGTATCAGGCTCGAAGACATCCAGCCAACTGGATGCGGAGATACACCTGAGAGCAAAAATGCTATGCAAAAGGCAACAGAGGAATCCTCTTACGACAACTCTGCCTGGGAGACAGATTCCAATGATCCTGCTCCACCAGAAATCAGTGTTATTTCTGAAGACAAATCAAGGAAGGTGCCAGACTTTGTGATTCATCGAGGAGTTCGCCGCTAATGGGTTACTGTCGATGTTCCGAAGGTCGTTCACCAGTCAAAGTAATTGCCATCTTTAACCTTTCACCCTGCCCAGGTGAAACGGATGTTTTGATAGGGTTCGCTTTCTGTAAATTTCCCTCTTCGCTTTACCCAAAGTGACAGAGTTTTGTTTTATAGGGCTTTAGTTTCAAGAATCGACTTGTTCATTAATAAAATAACGTCGTTCTGTAATTTCCGCATTAATTGTTGTTTTCTCTTTTTGCTTTTTCTCAGAAAATGGTAATCCTAAAGAACAAATCAATAATAAAAACAAGCAGTAATAAAAAAATACACTGTACACACTTTTACATTTTCTCTATCTCTTCTAAACACGAATCATCACATCATGCAGATTGCTTGTTTTAAACCCCGCTGAAACATACGATCTGATGCCTTCTCCCAAATTTGAGTTCCCGGTATTTGGGGCTGAAGAAGAGGTTGACAACAAAATTCCAGAAGAGATCTCCCGATTACTCAGACAAGAGGAAAGGTCCATTGAACCTCACAAAGAGCCGTTGGAAACGGTAAACTTGGGTTCAGAAAAAGAGAGTTCACTTATTTCTGGAGAAGCGACAGAAAAACCCTCAGAAGACTAGCAAGCAGGTTCTTCCTGAGCGGTGATACTCTCTATAAGAGGAACTTTGACATGGTCTTGCTCCGATGCGTAGACAGACCAGAAGCAGACATGCTGATGAAAGAAATTCATGAAGGATCCTTTGGCACTCATACCAACAGACACACAATGGCGAGAAAAATTCTAAGAGCAGGGTACTATTGGTTGACCATGGAATCCGACTGCTACAAGTACATGAGGAGATGTCACAAGTGTCAGATATACTCAGACAAAATCCATGTACCGCCTACAAATCTCAAAGTTCTTTCTTCCCAATGGCCTTTTTCCATTTGGGGAATCGACATGATTGGCATGATTGAACCCAAAGCTTCGAACGGACATCGGTTCATTCTGGTAGCCATTGATTACTTCACTAAGTGGGTCGAATCAGCGTCGTACGCTAATGTAACCCGACAAGTGGTGGTCCGATTTATCAAAAACAATATCGTCTACGGTTATGGTGTTCTGAGCCAGATCATTACTAATAATGGATCTAACTTGAACAATAAAATGATGAAAGAGTTATGCGCAGAGTTCAAGATCGAACACCATAACTCATCTCCCTATCGACCAAAGATGAACGGAGCAGTAGAAGCGGCTAACAAGAACATCAAGAAGATTGTTCAGAAGATAGTCGTAACCTACAAATACAGGCACGAGATGCTACCCTTTGCTCTTCATGGTTATCGAACATCCGTCCGTACTTCAACAGGGGGAACCCCTTTCTCTCTAGTGTATGGCATGGAGGCAGTGCTCCCCATCGAGGTAGAGATCCCATCAATATGGGTATTGATGGAAGCTAAGCTTACAGAGGCTAAATGGTGTCAAAGTCGACACGACGAACTGAATCTGATCAAAGAAAAATGGATAATGGCACTATGCCACGGTCAGTTGTATCAACAAAGAATGAAGAGGGCGTTCGACAAAAAGGTTCGACCTCGTGTCTTTAAGAAAGAAGACCTTGTGCTCAAAAAGATACAATCATTTCTCACTGATTCTCGGGGCAAGTGGACCCCGAATTATGATGGCCCCTATGTGGTCACGAAAGCTTTCTCAGGCGGTGCCTTGAGACTTGCAACCATGGAAGGAGAGGAATTTTCCTACCCCACAAATGTTGATGTAGTCAAGAAATACTTCGCCTAAAAAAAACGTCTCGGTGGATTAAAAACCCGAAAGGGCGGTCCAGGCAAAAGTTAGAGACAAAATAAAAAAAATCATCTCGGTGGATTGGAAACATCACATTAAAATCCAGGCAAAAGTTAGGGATAATGGCAAGTAACTATGTTCAACAGAGGCAAGTCCCTTAGCAGCAGTTACACCATCCATCGGAGGAAAACTCCAGTCAAGCTCATCTTCGACAGAAGCTCAGGATGTCCAGAATTCAAAGTTGGTAGAAGGATAGTGGTTGTTATGTTTCAACGTAGCCCTTTTGCCTGTAAATTACCATTTTCTAACTTTGTAAATACTCTTTGGAATCACGCGTTTGGCTGATCTCCATCTTATCAATAAAATTTGAGAACTTGTGCTTTTGTATGTAATTCTCATTTGTTTTAGCTTTACAGAACGATATTTTAATATCATCAACGATTCTTGAAGTAAAACAAAAATGAATTTACTTGTAAAACTTTTTTTGCTTTAAAATAAAGATGGCAATTTCTTTTGACTGTTAAACATCAAAAGAACATCAATCGCTTCTCCAGAAGTAAGCGAACTTCAAAGTGCAGAATCAAAGTACTCCTTCTAACCCAATACGCCTGAATGAAGAGATCAACTGTGTCAGAGACCTTGTTTCGTCTGACACGCCTCGGCCGAGTTCTTATCTCCTAAGCCCGGCCAACATAGCTCCCCGCGAGGACTACTTCTCCTAAGAAAAATATAATTGCTACCTTTTGGACCAACAGTACTTCTTCGCCCCGCGATGGCCGAGTATCCAATCATGTTCATCTTTTAATTTGTATGTCGCGTCAGTCAGCATAAACTTACATACATCATGCATTATTGATTTGCATTCACATTTCATATTGCATCACTATCACTTTAGTCGGTCTTATCCCCTGGTGATAAAAAAAAGTCCTCTCAATCGAGTTGTCAGTTGGTCCTCGTCAGGAAATCCTGCGTCTGAACAATCTCTCTCCTCCAGTTTATTTCTGGAATGAAGTTGACTCCTCGACCACTTTGATAACTTGAACCTCTGAAAAACCAGAGAGCCCTCAGTCAACATCACTCTTCGCCATTGAAGATGATATCCTTGCTTTCCCGGATTAAGGAAAATCCCGAGAGAAAGCCTCCTAATCAGAGATTCGGTGGTACAACCGTTTTTCTCCAAAAAACCGCTGATGAAAAGGTCATCGGCACCACAAAATTGGATCCCATCATATGGCATTTCTCCGAGAAGATCTCCGAGAAAAGTATGATGTAATACCCCAAATAAAGGCAGTCTCTCAAGAGACTCGTTTTCCCCAGTAGAAACAAATGGCGTCTCCAACAGAGAAGTTTGTGCACCTCTACAACTCAGACGATTGGGTTCCCCAGCCAGTCTGACATCAAAACTTTTTCCGTCAAATGACATCTCCCCAGGAAAATTCGGCGAGAAGTTTGAGGAAAACCGCTACGAGTAACGTCCCTTGTCAATAAGGTTTATTGACAAAAGAAAGTTAGACCAGTTCATTGGTAGGAAACCAAGAACGAGGGGAAGTTTATTTCATAAACTAAGACCAGTTCCTTGGTAGGAAACCAGGATTGAGGGGAAGTTTATAAAAGAAACTAAGACCAGTTCCTTGGTAGAAAACCAGGATCGAGGGGAAGTTTATAAAAGAAACTTGGACCAGTTAATTGGTAGGAAACCAAGAACGAGGGGAAGTTTATTTCAGAAACTAAGACCAGTTCATTGGTAGGAAACCAAGAACGAGGGGAGGTTTATTTCAGAAACTAAGACCAGTTCCTTGGCTGAAGATCAGGATCGAGGGGAAGTGTACCTTTTCTAAACATCATTGCTTAGCGAAAGAAGATGAATGCGTAAATTACCAGTCATAGACACCGTCAAAATTTCGGATATTCTGATATTTAATCCTCTTGCACCTCGAATGCCCGAATACCTTCGCCATTCACACCTTCGTGTCCAGGAAGATTAAACAGGGGCATCTGTCATACCCCAAATTTTGACCAATAAGATTTCCCATCATTGTGCAAATCATCATCACAATATGGATGTACCTTTGTGCCTCATCAATCTCCTCAAGGAATTGTTGAGCATTCACCACAATCAAACTTAGGGTTTCAAGCCCTCTCAGAGTTTTTAGACAAAGGATCAATAAAGAATTGACATGATCTTCAACTTGTCTAACCTCTCAAACATCCACAATGGATCAAGAGGACTCCCACTTCAAGGATTAAGCACAAGGTTGCTCCCTTCTAGGTGGATCAAGCTTCAAGATCGCCAGTGTCACCAAATTAGGGTTTTGGTCGACCAGGGCCTCCAGATGGAACTTTTCCTCTGGGCATGAGCCAATGATCCAAAACATAACCTAATATACTCCATGGAACCTCATGGACCCAATCATCAAGTCAATTTTGCCTCAGGGGATGCATACATCAAAAATCAGGAATTAGGGTTTCTTGACCTAATTCACCCCTAAGTTGACTTTTGGGAAAAATCATGAAACAAGACCTCAAGACATGATTTGAGGGTCTCTAATATACCATATTGATCCATTTGGAACAATGGATTGATCCAAGAAGCATGAGCAACAAGTTTCAATTTCATCTGAACCACAGTTAGGGTTTTGCGAGAAAAGTCAACTGTAGCTTTGACTATTGACCAGGACATGCTCCCAAACCCTAGGACATGATTCAATATACCCTATAACACCCATGGAACATGTCCATCAAGTTTGATTTAGGTCAAGGACATGATTTCCTGAAGAATTGCACAGTTTGGAATTCATCTGACAAAAAGTCAACTTTGACTTTTTGAGATTTTTCACAAAATTGGATTTTTAACCCTAAATTGATGTTAATGTATATTTGAACCGTCATTCATCAAGAAAAATCAAGCAAAGTGGGATAACTTGTAAAAGGGGTAACCATAAAAACTTAGAAAATTTTCTAAGTTATGAAATAAAGTGACAAAGGTGCCAACTTTGGAGGATCATAACTCCTAAACCACAAAGCCATTTTTCCCCATCCAAAGCTTGATTTATAGATCTCATTGCCCTCTACAAAAGCTTCATGCTGATCTATGTCCAAATTCCTCATGAATTTTGAGTTATGGAGTGATCAAAATCAAGAAAAGTCACTTTGTTCCAACACTTAGTGAAAATTTTACTAAGTCAGAATTTGCCTTACTTTTTTCCAAATGTAGGGAAATTTTTCACTTGGATCCAAAAAGTATCAAAACTAAATATGTTCAAACAGTTGTTGTATCATATAAGGGCTTTCCAAAATGACCAAGAACATCACCAAATTCAACTTGAGCCATGAGATATGACATTGGCAAGATGCCTTGCTGAAATCTGCCAAAGCAGGGCAGATTTTTTAACTTTTGGTCGATTTGCCAAAATCAGCCAATTCGAAGCCTTGTCATCACTTTGGACACATCTGAGGATTGAATCTAAAGGGGACAATCACTGAGCCAAGCCTCCAAAGTCTTTGGAACAAGAAATAGCATGCCAAACCTAGAATTGCCTAAAATAAGGACAAGACTCCAATTTTGGATTAAAGCATTCAATGGAAGCACCAAGGTGGCATGGACTGAGCTATTGGCAACTGAATTCAGTCAAGACTTATCCAAGACTAAGGGAACCAAAGCTCTGTGCTCTAACCTCTAGTCAATGGCTAGAGGAGACTTGGATTTTCATTTGCCAACATTGGCCAACCCTACTCAGCAGTTGCCATTCACTATTCCTTGCAAAACAAACTTGCTCTACTATAAATAGAGCTCAATTGTGACCAGTTTGAGTACACCAAAGCCATCAAACAGATGCTTTCCTCAAAATCTCTTCTTTCACTCTAATTTTGCCTTCTAAGGCAAGTCACTATCGGGTTTTGAGTTTGAGAGCTTTTCCAACCAAACCAATCACACACACACCTCACATACATCATATGTGAGCTGATCAAACACTTAAATAACACCTGGAACACTGATTTCTCAAAATCACCAATCAATTGCTCAAGGTTTTAACCAAGTTGCAGTTGAGATGCCATGAAGTGATCCAGCCAATTTCCATCAAGTCCAAGCATTCAAATACACTCCATAGGGTGTAGGGAAGCTGTTCAGATCATCACAACTCATCTGTAACACCTCCTACTCAGAAATCATTTTGAACTTGCTGTCACGACCTAGAGGTAAGCCTAAACTTGGTCATCTCTCAATCTATGAATATTTCCTTGCACAATACTTTTGCCAAATGTTCATAATCATGCATGGAATGTTTCCCCTCAATTAACTGCTTTGTTTGAATCGTGTATCAAAAATCCCAGCCTTCATGCAGAAATTAGGGTTCTTGAGGATTTGTCGTGATTTCTTATTTTATGCTTAATTTAAATGAAATTAATTGTCATAAACATGATCGTGAGGTTGAGACGAGCATATTGATATGTGGATTGCATGATATAATCAAGTATTCAATGAGATTGGGTAGAAAATGCAAATCTGGGCAAAGCTGAAAAACGCGCGTTCTTCAGCTGTTCTTGGCGCCATTTCTCTCAAATTCTAATATTTGAATTTTGTGATTTTATTTAATTGATTCAAAAATTAATTTCTCTCTGAGTTTTAATGATTTTGAGTTGATTATTTTTTTAATAATTCACAAAAATGTTAAAATATTTTATTTTACCAAAAAAATCCCAAAAATATTATTTATTTCATATAATTGATATTTTTTCAAAGAATTAATATTTTAATTATTTTTGACATTTAAAATATTTTTTCCCTCTTGATTTTGTAAATTTTAATGACTTCTAATCATTTTGTAGGTCAAAACATGATTTTTGAAGCATTAATCCAAGATCATAATTTGTTTCCCACATGTTAAACAATTTTTTATCATTTTAATTGAAGTTTTATTCAATTAAAATACATTTTGGAAATAAATTAGGGTTTTTGATTAATTCAACCCTCACAACTTTTTTTTCAACCTTTTGGGCCTCTTGAGAGAGTGTAAGACCCAAAACCCCCTTTGTACAAACAATTTTGGGCCTCACTTATTGTATAAGTCCCTCTGTACAAGTAAACGGCGCGATCGTCGCCTTTTAAGAAAAAATCAACTGGAACTCTCCTTGAGCTATAAGACCCATTCAAAACCTTTTGTGTCTCTAATAGAGTGTAAGACCCAATCCCCTTTTAACCAAAACAACTTTGGGCCTCAGATATTGTATAAGCCCCTTTGCGTTAAAAGAAAATCTCGGCGCGATCACCATTTCAAACGAAAAATCATCTGGGCCTCTCCTCGAGCTGTAAACCCCAACATCTTTTTCAAAGCACTTTCTCCTTTGATTTTGAAATATACTGTTGTTTTCAATCTTTCTTTGTTGAACAACTAACAATACAGTATGGAAGTTCTACATCCGAGTAAGTGTTTATACGCTTTCTTTATCCGCTTTCATATACTTATAACTGTATTGTGGGGCTGTTTCACTGTAAGTCTTCTTTCATAAACTCATATCGACTGTGTAATAATAGTATAGATATTTAGAGTTTCCCCGACAACTATGTCTAGCACTAAGTCATGTTGATTACTCTTAAAATAGACAAAACTAGATCCCCATAGGAGCACCAGATACAGTCATCTCTTCGGCTGTCCTCCTTAGGAATTGTCAAGAAATTCTACTACCCAGAGATGATCTCTTCTCCGTGAATTGCATATCTTGAGTTTCTTCCAAATTCTCGAATTTTCCTGGCTCGATCTATTCTCTGTGAATAGCCTATCTTGAATTTCTCGTGGTTTGGGGACCCACGGGCTTCTTAAAAGCATCGGCCTCCGCTTGGGCATTGTACAAGGACCCACAGGCTTCCTAAAAAGCATCTTTGCCTCCTCTTGGGGGTTGTACAAGGACCCTACGGCTTCTTAGAAGTATTCACAACCTCCTCTTAGGCTTCGTATAAGGATTCTTCCTTCGGGAAGAGAGCCTCCTCTTGAGCTTCGTACAAGGACTTCCCGGCTTCTTAAAAGTTTCCAGCCTCCTCTTGGGCTTCGTACAAATTATCCCGACGACCTCCTAAAGATATAGGAACAGAAATCAGTCATCTTAATAGAACAGTCTTTCCAAGAGTCTACTACTGTTTCTTTAAGCATAGTACAAAGGATAAAACTCTAGACTTGGACAGTCTAATTTCCTTGAGTCTCAAAGACATTCTCAAGTCCCTTTCAAAAATAGGAAGAAACCCGCAGACTTGGACAGTCTCAATACCCTTTGGATTCCCCGTTTCCTTAAAGAACAGGAAACAATCCCGATTCTCAGATCAAACCCATGAGTACAGTGTTACTCATATAAAAACTGATTTTATCTTAACCAACATACTGGACCTGTCACTCAACTAAAACAGAACCCTTTTGCCTCCATCTCGGGCTTCGTACGAGATACATAGGCTCTCTTGTTGAGCCAATCTCTTTTTTTAGCCTTCATCTCGGGCTTCGTACGAGATACAAAAACACTTTCTTATTGAGTATAAAAGATTCTCCTATTGAGTCAACCCTTTTAGCCTCTCTCTCTCGGACTTCGTACGAGACACATAAAAACTCCCTCTTGTTGGGCCAATAGCCTCCTCTTAGGCTTTGTATAAGAAAACCACTGGTTGAGTCAATCAACCTTTTAGCATCAAAGCTGTGCCTCGTTCACAGTACACAAACATCAACAACTCCTTCCCCTTCATCTAATCGTTGTAAGCGGCAAACCTCTGGATTATTTACATCTATGCCACTGTCCCTCTTTTAGCATGAAAAATTCCTAAGGAAAGATAGCATTACTCTACACTGAGTTAAAGTCTTCTCCTTCAGGTTGGAAATCCCCTATAAAGGAAATTATGGCATTGCCGGATTCAAATATCCCGGTTAAAGTAATCCTTCTTTATAAACAGTTGTGACAAACAGACCCTCTTTAGAGATGACAAATTCTCTCTAAAGACAACACCTTTTAGCTTCACATCTTGGGCTTTGAACAAGATACAAAAAGACCTTTTAGCTTCATGTCTTGGGCTTCAAACAAGACACCAAAACACCATTTCCTCCCATAGAATAGGAGGAACTACGATCGCTCTGATTTCCCTGTTTCGGAAAAATGGGAATACGTAGGCATAAGATTGAAAGAAAAATCTTAGCGAGCACACTAAACAAAAATCCTAAATCCCATATCAATTGAAAAACATCAGTCATAACTTCCTGTCCATAGAATAAATCCGTCATTCTATCAAAATAAACATAAGAGAGGCCCCACTACCACATAGCATCTGTAACCTAACAGACCGCTGTTTAAACTCAGTATGCAAGCAGGGTTAATTGGAGACATCTATTTCCCTTCCTTCATCAGCTTTAATAGGATAAAAAATGAATCGACCTGTAGTAACCCCAAGGAGCGACAATGCCTAAGAACCACGTCCAAAATCGCTCGCTACACATCGGATGATAGTTGATTCCTCCCTTAGTTCCTATAAAGGGTACATTTGGGAAATTTCCACAAAGGGCAATGATTTTGATCCCGTCGTAGATTCGATTGGACCAATCGATGTCCGAGTTGGTAAGAGACATGACTCTCTGCGACCAACGTAAAGTATTCTTTTGATCCCAAAATGCAACAGACTTGGGCAAATGGGAAGTGAACCATTTGTAAAGCAATGGTACACAGCATGCGATCATTCCTCCACTGTATAAATTCCTTAAATGTACCTAATGATACGCATCTGCGAGTAAGGTCGGTACAGGGTTTCCAATCAGGAAAATCTGAATGGCGTTGATATCTACAAAGTTATCGATGTTGGGAAACAAAAATAACCCGTAGGTAAGCAACACAAAGATGCTCTCGAAAGCGGCCACGTTCCCTATACTAGCAAAATATAGAGCCTTGTTTGTCAAGAACTGGGCTGGCAAACCTTGGATGCCACCCTTAGTAGTCATGTGTGTCCAGACTTCTGACTCGTCCAAATAGATTGCTCTTGCAATGGTCTGATCCTTTGGAATTTCTTCCAGTCCAGAAAAGGAAGCTTGATCAGTGATATGTAAATCAGTCAGGTGAGAATACTCCTCCAGTGTTGGTGCAAGCGATAATCCAGGAATGTGAAACAGTGATAGACTGGATCGTAGAACTGGATTAACTTGGATAGGATTCCTTCAATTACATGGACCCTTAACAGAGATAGCAGTCCTCCATACTTGGTTCTGAAAGCCTCGTGGTTTGTGATCATTCTCGCCAAACCTCTCAAATCCTCTAACTTTGGAACCTTGAAGGTGTACTTATGAGTTTTCCTTCTACCGAAATCCATTAGCGCAATCTCCTTTCTCTGATATTTGCAATCATTGTCTTAGTTTAATTTGAAAAAGAGAGACTAGAACAGAATATTTTTCTTTGTTTTAATGCTTTTTAAATGAATGCATGAATGCAGCACACAAAAACATAGAAAAAACAGGGGGTCAAAGGTTCGGTGTCATGAAGTCAAGGCTCTACCCCCCCCCCCCCAAGGTTTATAATGGTGATTTTTTGTACCTGTCCGCAAAATCATTGACCTCTCTGGGATAGCAACAGCAAGCGGATCGCCAGCGAGCTGATGTATCCTGGAGTGATCTCAAATGAGGGTAGTATCGCGTGATAACTATTTCCGATAGCTTCCGCACTACAAAATGGCTTAAGTCTACTAAAAACCTCAGCTTCTCAGATATCCCAGTCGACCACACTACTTTCAACAACCGAAGTCGTATAGGCAATGTATCTGCAAAGGGAGTCTCCATTGAGTTTGATGGTCGATCGGGAGCTCTTAACTGGAATTCACTCCCAGTAAGATTACCCGCATTGCCATCACCTATCTTAGGTGTATACTCAATCTTTCCACATGCGGCATCACATGCATTCCCATTAGCAGAATAATAAACATAGATATCATTTAGGAAAAATAGTATATATTTGTCTTAAGCATCCTAGACCTCTAGTCTTATGATCCTATACAGACAATGACTCCCCAGCAGAGTCGCCATTTCTGTGACATTTTGTGAACTCAAGGTTTTCACCGAAGATTGTAAGAAAGAGAAGAGGGCCCACGGTGGGCGCCATTTTTTCTGTAGCGAGTGATTTTGGGACGTGGTTCTTAAGCATTGCCGCTCTGGGGTACTACAGGTCGATTCATTTTTTATCCTATTAAGCTGACTAAGGAGGGGAAATAGATGTCTCCAATTAACCCTGCTTGCATGCTGAGTTTAAACAGCGGTCTGTTAGGTTACAGATGCTATGTGGAAGTAGGGCCCAATCTTCGGTTATTTTGCTAAGAACACAGTATGACAGGATTATGCTATTGGTAGGATGTTAGGACCGATGCTTTTCGATTGATGTATGAAGGTATGGGATTTTGGGTTTTTGATTAGTGTGCTCGCTAAGATTTTTCCAATCTTATGCCTACGTATTCCCGTTTAGCGAAACAGGGAAATCAGAGCGATCGTAGTTCCTCCTATTCTATGGGAGGAAAAAGGTCATTTTGGTGTCTTGTTCAAAGCCCAAGACGTCAAGCTAAAGGTGATTTGTATCTTGTTCAATGCCCAAGATGTGGAGCTGAAGGGTCTATTTGTATCTTGTTCGAAGCCCAAGATATGAAGCTAAAGGGTTTATTTCTATCTTGTTTGAAGCCCAAGATATGAAGCTAAATGGTTTATTTGTATCTTGTTTGAAGCCCAGGATATGAACCTAAAGGGTTTTGACTTTATAGAGAATTTGTCATCTCTAAAGGAGGGTTGTTGATGTTTGTATGCTATGAACAAGGCACAGCTTTGATGCTAAAAGGTTAATTGACTCAACCGAGGTTTTCCTTATACAAAGCCTAAGAGAAGGCGATTGACCCAATAAAAGGGTGTTAACAAGTGACTGACTCAACAAGAGAGTACTTTTATGTGTCTTGTACGAAGCCCAAGACGGAGGCTAAAGGTGTTTGACTCAACAAGAGAGCCTTTGTACCTCGCACGAAGCCCGAGATAAAGGCTGAAAATGTTTGACTCAACAAGAGAGTCTTTTATACTCAACAAGAGAGTGTTTTTGTATCTCGTACGAAGCCCGAGGTGGAAGCTAAAGTGAGATTGACTCAATAAGAATGTCTTTTATACTCAACCAGAGAGTGATTTAGTATCTCGTATGAAGCCTGAGATGGAGGCTAAAAGGTGTGACCCAACAAGAGAGTCTGAAAAGGTTATCTCCCTTGGGGAGAATCATTGTACAAAGCTCAAGAGGAGGCTATTGTGCTGGTGACTGTTTCAGTTTAGTGACAGGTCCAGTATGTTGGATAAAAGAGAAAATCAGTTCTTATATGGGTAATGTTGTACCTTTGGATTGATCAGAGGATCAGGGATATTTCCTCTTCTTTAAGGAAATGGGAAATCCAAAGGGTATTGAGATTGTCCAAGTCTATGGGTGTTTTGAGAAATCGATTCTCAGGTAGTGAATAACCTTTGTATAATGCCTAAGAGAAGGCTGGTATGTTAAGGGATGAAGGTCAACCCATTAACTGGTCTGACACTTGACTCAGAAAGACAGCTCTAGCAAATTGATGACTAGGTTCTGTTTATATACCTGTAGAGGTCTCTGGGTCCTTGTACTAAGCCCAAGAGGAGGCATGAGAGCTTTTAAGAAGCCGAAGGGTCCTTGTACAACACCCAAGAGGAGGCGGGGGTGCTTTTAAGAAGCCTGTGGGTCCCCAAACCTCGAGAAATTCAAGACATGTCATTCACAGAGAATAGATCAAGCTAGGAAAGTCTGAGAATTTGGAAGAAACTCAAAAGATGTCATTCACGGAGAAAATATCATCTCTGGGGAGTTAGAGTTTCTTTGACAATTTCTAAGGGTGACAGTCTGAGAAAGGGTTCAAAGAGAATCTTCCTTTCACGTCTCTATATTGTTTAACCCCAAGAGGAGGGAAGACTGTGTCTGGTAATCCTATGGGGATCTAGTTTTTTTTTTACTTAAGAGTGGCCAACATGGCTTTACCTAGTGCTAGACGTAGTTGCCGGG
Source organism: Lathyrus tuberosus (assembly GCA_022829125.1). Taxonomy (NCBI): domain Eukaryota; kingdom Viridiplantae; phylum Streptophyta; class Magnoliopsida; order Fabales; family Fabaceae; genus Lathyrus; species Lathyrus tuberosus. Next base: position 2,059,765 of record JALAZF010000118.1, on the reverse strand, counting down.
GAAAACTCTAAATAACTATACTAGTATTACACAGTGGATATTTGACAGGTATATAAAAGTTTGTGAAAAAGACTTACAGTGAACAACCCCACAATACAGTTATATATATATATATATATATATATATATATATATATATATATATATATATATATATATATATATATGAAAACGGATAAAGAAAGCGGGTAAACACTTACTCGGTTGTAGAGCTTCCATGTTGTTTGGTTAGTTGTTCAACAAAGAAAGCTTTGATAACAATATTATATTCAAAATCAAAGGAGAAAGTGCTTGGAAAAGATTGTTGGGGTTTACAGCTCAAGGAGAGGCCCAAGGTTTTATCAGTGATTGCACTGTTGTTTTGAATTTATACAGGGACTTATACAAGTGACTGAAGCCCAAAAAGGTTTTCTGTAAAAAGGGATGGGTCTTATACTCTCTCAAGAGGCCCAAAGGTTTATTTTTATACAAGTGGTGGGGCTTGCAGCTCAAGGAGAGGCCCAGGGTTTTGTTTTGAAATGGCGATATCGCCGAGATTTTCTTTTAACGCAGAGGGACTTATACAATGTCTGAGGCCCCAAAATGGTTTTGATTAAAAGGGGATTGGGTCTTACACTCTATTAGAGGCCCAAAGGTTTATTTTTGTACAAGTGGTGGGGCTTACAGCTCAAGGAGAGGCCCAAAGTTTCATCTTGAAAAGGCGACGATCGCGCCGTGATTTTTGAAAATACAACGGGACTTATACAACATCTGAGGCCCAAAATTGTTTTGTATTTACAAATTATTGGGTTTTACACTCTACCAAGAGACCCAAAGGTTTATTTGTGTGAAAATCAAGGAAACCCTAAATTTGTTTTCTTTTAAAAGTAAATATTTAAAAAAATCTAATAAAGATGATAAAAATACCAAATAAGTTTGAATAAATCACTTGTGATTTTTGTTTAAGGTTTGAAAAAATGAGGTTTTAATCACAAGATGAATTAAAACTCATTTGGTTTTGATTTTCATAGTAAATATCCATTTTTAAATGCTTAAAAAGGAATTTATTCACAAAAATACTAATTATATTAAATAACTAATATATATTTAATTTTTTTGTGGAATAAAATATTTCAACATTTTTGTGATTTTTTGCAAAAAGAACCAATAAAAAATAATTAAAATTGAGGGAGTTATTAATTTTTCAAATCATTAAAAATAATAAGAAAAACAATAAAAATATGAAAAAGTGGTAAAAAAGAGGATCTGGGGCGAGGGGGATTCGAACCCCAGACCTCTTGTGTATAGGGCACGCACCTTATTACTGGGGTGGTGATACATCCGTTGATTGAAATGAAACCACAAATATACAAGGCTTTTCTTAAGGCTTTTCACGGTCTAACAAAATGAAACATATTCCTCTCAAATTCTCCTTTTTGTTAAACCTTTGGGCTTCTAAAATGGGCTTTTCCCATAATACACTCACTAATCCTCCTCAAAAGTCCATCTTACCCTTAATTACTCTAATATTATTTAAATTAATAATAATACTAATATATTCCATATTATATACTATTATTTAATTAAATAACCAAAACTCCACAAAATTCCACACAATGCCCAAAACCCTAAAATTCACCAAAAATCACGAATATTATATTTAAATAAATTAAATAAACGTTCTTACAAATTTGGAATGTTACAACTCTCCCCCACTTAAAGAATTTTTGCCCTCGAAAATTACCTCAAGGAAATAAAGTCGGATACGATCCCCTCATCTGATCTTCACATCTTAAGTCCAACTTTCGCCAGCCGGTCCACCCCACAACACCTTCACCAGAGTGATATCCTTACCCCGCAGTTGCTTAATCTCTCGACCATCAATCCGCACAGGTAATGCTTCCACTATCAGGTTATCCCTCACTTGTACATCATCCATCTGAATCACATGCGACGGATCCGGAATGTACTTCCTCAACTGAGACACACAGAACACGTCATGCAAATTCGCAAGTGACGGCGGTAAAGTGATTCCATAGGCTACCTCTCCTATCCTCTACGAGATTTGATATGGACCAACAAAACGTGGAGTGAGCTTCTTAGACTTCAAAGCTCGAACCACACCAGTCACTGGCGTCACCCTCAAAAACATGTGATCTCCCTCTTGGAATTCAAGTGTCTTCCTTCTCTTATCATGGTAGCTCTTCTGAAGACTCTGTGATGCTCTCATCCTTTCTTGGATTGTCTTAATCTTCTCAGTCGTCTCTTGTACAATCTCAGGTCCGAGTACAACACTCTCGCCCGACTCATACCAACACAAAGGAGTCCTACACCTTCTCCCATACAAAGCTTCATAGGGCACCATTCCAATACTAGCATGAAAACTGTTATTGTACGTGAACTCAATCAACGGTAAATGGCTATCCCAAGATCTTCCGTGATCCAACACACAAGCCCTCAGGAAATCCTCTAAGGATTGGATAGTCCTTTCTGTCTGTCTGTCCGTCTGCGGATGATAGGCAGAACTCATCCTCAACTTAGTACCCAAAGCATCTTGCAAATTCTTCCAGAACCTAGATGTAAATCTTGGATCTCTATCCGACACAATGCTCGAAGGTATCCCATGTAACTTCACAATCTCCTCGATGTACATCTCAGCTAGCTTCTGCATAGAATGATTAATCTTCATCGGCAAGAAATGAGCCGATTTAGTTAATCTATCCATGATCACCCAATTAGAATCATTCCCTTTTTCAGTCTTCGGCAATCCCGACACAAAATCTATGGAAATACTATCCCATTTCCATTCTAGAATGTTCAACGGCTGCATCATACCTAAAGGCTTCTGACGCTCAATCTTCGACTTCTGACAAGTCAAACACGCATAAACAAACTCCGCAATATCCTTCTTCATACATGGCTACCAAAAGAACTTTTTCAAATCCTGGTACATCTTCGTAGCACCGGGATGAATACTCAACCCACTACAGATACCCTATCCCGAAACTTCATCACACCATTCTCATCAATCTGGAATTCTCCTCCGGTACCTTGACTGATCAATGTCAACTGGTCAACCAAGTACAAGTTAGATTGTTGTCCCACTCTGATCTCTTCCATAATGCCGCTCGTCAACTTCAACATTCCCAACTTCACACTGTCGGGAGTGGCTTCACATACCAAACTCAAATCTCGGAATTGTTCAAGAAACTCCAACTCTTTCACCATGAGCATCGACATATGCAATGACTTTCTGCTCAATGCATCGGCCACTACATTTGCTTTGCACGGATGATAACTCAAATCTAAATCGAAATCGTTCAACAGCTCTAACCACCTTCTCTGCCTCATATTCAATTCTTTTTTATCAAATAGGTACTTCAGACTTTTATGATCACTGAACACTTCAAACTTAGAGCCAAACAGATAATTTCTCCAAATCTTCAACACAAACACCACAGCGGCCAATTCCAAGTCATGTGTAGGATAATTCCTCTAATGAACTCGCAATTGTCTCGAAGCATAGGCAACAACTTGTCCATTCTGCATCAATACTCCTCCAAGACTCATCTTTGACGCATCACAATACACCGCAAAAGATTCGCTCGGATTAGGCAAAATCAACACTAGAGCGGTCGTCAACCTCTTCTTCAATTCCACAAAACTCTCCACACAAGCTACATCCCACACATAAGCTTGACCCTTTTGAGTCAACTGAGTCAAAGGTAATGCCAACTTAGAAAAGCCTTCGATAAAATTGCGGTAATAACCCGCCAATACCAGAAAACTTCGTATCTCGATAGCGGACTTCGGAGTCTCCCACTGCAATACAGCATCAATCATAGAAGGATCAACAACAATTCCGCCACTTAAAATTACATGGCCAAGGAAACTCACTTCCTTCAACCAAAACTCACCCTTAGATAGTTTCACATACAACTCCTTCTCTTTCAACACTTGCAAGACTGTTCTCAATTACTCAGCATGCTCTTCTTCAGGTTTAAAGTATATCAGAATATCGTCAATAAAAACCACCACAAACTTATCCAAATACTCATGAAAAATCTGATTCATATACTCCATGAACACCAGGTGCATTAGATACACTAAACGACATCACAGTATACTCATAGTCACCATACCTCGTCCTGAAAGCTGTCTTCAGAATATCATCAGGCTTAACACGAATCTGATGATAACCAGACCTCAAATCAATCTTGCTAAAACACAAGCATCCACCAATTGATCCATCAAATCATCAATCCTCAAAAGTGGATACTTATTCTTGATCGTCACTGTATTCAACTGTCTATAATCCACACACAATCTCATAGTTCCATCTTTCTTCTTCACCGACAACACAGGAGCACCCTACAGAGAAGCACTCGTCCGAACAAACTTCATCGCACGCAACTCTTCCAATTGTTTCTTTAATTCTCCTAACTCAGATGGAGACATCCGGTAAGGAGTCATTGACACCAGACTCATACCTGGTATCAAATCCGCCGCAACCTCTACCTCACGCTCTGGAGGAAAATCACTTACGTCATCAGGAAACACTTCCGAAATTTCACAAACAAAAGGAAAAACACCAACTTCTCCATCTTCACTAATACTCAAAGTTGCCCTCAACATAAACATCTGAGCACCATCCTGCATCGACTCATCAAAACCATCTGTAAGCACTTGGCTTAACTACAAAAAATTCACTGCGCACGCAAGACACGTCTATCCCATCCAACATGATCTCGTCTATTATCATGAGGCGGAACAAACTATCTTTACCAAACTATCGTAGTGTCCAACACCACACTTAGCCATCGCTCCACACTTGAAGCACCTTGGAGAAACACCATCTTCTCCCCCACTTGTTTCATTCCCAACCTGCAAATGGAAAACAAAACAAGCATCGATAGTGTTTTCACACACATGTCGCACACTAGGGAATAGACAATATTAGACAACCTGGTCAGACGAACCGACCTGCTCTGATACCACTAATGTAACACACTTTTCTACCCCACGAATATACACGGCAAAATACACAAATTATCAGAGTAAAAATCACCTCAAAATGGTGCACATTTCTCAATAAACTCAAAATAAAACATTTGCTCCGTAAACAACAGGTTTTCCTCAAAATAATCAAAAAGCCATAAAATAGTAGCTGTTGTACCCCAAATTTTACCCCTTATATGTCATAACATCTTGCACTTACATGTAGGGATCAATCATCTATCCATTATTAACTAACCACTTCATCTTGCAAGTTTGTTTCTTTTGAACTAGGGTTTACACCAGAAAGAGGGCAAGGTTTCCTAAGCCAGGCTCTCACATGATTCAAGGTCTCCTAAGACTATTCTCTGGCTCCATACAATCACCACAAGTGTTCACCAATTTGGGGTCTCAAGACATTGGATCAAATCAAGTCAACAAGAGACACAGACCAAAGTTGTGGAATTAGGGTTTTAACCTGAAGAATCATTGAAGAGATTTGTCATGATCAATCAAGGTTTGATTGGTTCATCAACCAATTGAACTTACCTACATTCAAGAGGTCTTATGCAACAAGAAATCAAGAGCATCTGGCTTTCATCACTAGCACAAAGAGTCACAAGTTCATCTTTCCCTCAAACTAGGGTTTTGTCAAGACAAGTTAGCCATTGCCTTTGATTTTGACCAACGCATGTTCCCAAACTTTGAGACATGCTTCTATATGTTCATAAACATCCTTCGAGACCATCTTTGGACCTTGGAAGAGATTGAAGAAGCAAGATCCTCAAAGATCATCCAGTGGGATTCCTGAGGAAATTAGGGTTTTGACTGACAAAGTCAAGCCTCTGACTTTGATGTTATTGGCCCAAAATGAGGTATTCAAGTCACACTCCATCTCAACATGTTCAATACATGAATGAGAGAATAAGAGATCACCATTTGAAAGGTTTCTTGCAAGAAGGGCAAGGTTTTGTTCTTAAAATTTTCTAAGCAAGGAAGAATTCACTTCTTGTGCAAAATTGGAAAAGACATAACTTTCAAACCACACATCCAAATTTGGTGACTCAAAGCTCAAATTTAAGCTCTCATCATGAACTTCAAAACATATTAGAGGACCCTTCTCAAGATATGGCTTGGTTTTTAAGTTACAAGGCTTGGAAGTTCAAAACACTTAAGGACTTAATGAAATTTCACTACTTTTTGCCTTAAAAACCAGCTGACTTCATCTCCACTTTTCACCAAGATCCCTTTTGATCCAGAACTTGGGGTGAACATGAAAGTTTTAGAGGACATTTGGGGCTTTCCAAAAATTACTGGAACTCCCTACTAATCCATGGAGGGAGCTAAAAGTTTCGAAGAGGAAAAGTTTGAGGTCCATTTCTTGATTTTCAAGTTACCAACTTATGCATAATGATGCATAATCACTTTTGAAATTGTGGTATCAGATATGTGATGTCAAGTGAGATGTCACAACATCAATATCTATTGTATGAACAAGGAAATAATAGTAATAGTACAAAAACCAATAAATAAACACAGAGAATTGTTCACCCAGTTCGGTCTAACAACCTATGTCTGGGGGCTACCAAGCCAGGGAGGAAATTCACTATAAGTAGTATTAATTCATAGACTCTACCATCAACACACAAGTTGATAATCTACTCACTTAATCACTACCCAATGACACTTCTACCTAAGACACTATTAGATATGAGACGCCTCTCACTCCCCCTCAATCACACCAGTGATGACAACAAACAATAATGAAAGTAGAAGACACTCTTCAACAACAATACTTGATCTTGCTTCAAAGCTTCAATCAAGAACAAACACTCGTGCTTAAAAGCTTAGAGTGGACAACATACAACTCAATCAAACAGTCATATTCAAACATCAAAGAGATGAGTGAATGGCCCATAAATAACAGACAAAAACACAAACCTTAATACTTGACACTCAGTTCATAATCTCTTGTCTTCGTGCCTTCCAAGTAGGGTTGAGGCTGCTTTAAATAGAAACTTATTCTTGGGCTTGGACTCCTTGAAAATCTCATATTTGATTCACAATTAAAACTGATTTTATCTTCAAATCTCTTCGCCTTAAAATAGTAACAGAATATACTTCATAGGAAATATAAAATGATTACATCAGATAAAATCTCCTCCAAGAATCTCGCTAGCAATCTCTCAAACATAACAATTAACACGCAACCCTAAATCACATAACAGACTGAACATAATGTTCTGTCAACAGATGTTAAGACATCAGTCTTGACATCATGCACAAAAACTGCAATACCAAATAACACACCACCAGCAGAATGTTAGAAGCACATGTTAAGACATTAGACATGACTTCTTGAACAAACACATTGTTTTATCAAAATTGCAGCCAATAACAGAACTAACAATCTCCCCCTTTAGCTAATTTTGGCTAAAACAATATCAGAACACATTAGAGATACCTGCAGCGGACAACAATAACATTCAGCTGTTGCACACCAAACAAAATTCAAACTCCCCTTCAAGCATAGAACCCTACATCCACACCCTCTCAAACAGGCTTATCTCTCCCCCTTTTTAGCCACAAATGGACAAACTCTGAACCTACCAACAGCAGCAAGCACAAGGTTCTGACATCCAAGAGTCAAGGTCAAACATCTAGCTTCCCAAAAAAACAAGTTCCAAAGCCAAAAATTTGACTGGTCAGGCGATACAAACTATAACCTCCTATTGTATAAAAACCAAGTTGTCCTTCTTCTAACAACAACTTAACTAAGATAGAATCATGAGTCAGTCCTTCAACAAAGATGATGCTGGCAAGAAACACATGCAGGAAGTCAAGAAACCAAATCCAAAGAAGGTGAAGACCTCCACAATGGCAAAAGCTGGATCATCTTCTGGAGCAACAAGGACAGGAAAAACATCGGAGACAAGGATGAAGTCCATCAAGAAGGATCAAGTTCAAAGGCATGACTTTGATGATGATGCTGATGAAGACTGGGTTAATTTTATTAACTCAGGTGGTTGGAATAATATATAGACTCTTTGTTTGTTGCTTTGGTTGAACTAAATTTCCAACCTTGTGTGCTTTCAGCAGTTGAATGAATCTGTTTGTTTTCTTCAAAATGAACATTAGCTATAAGTATGTCAATAAATTCTCACATAAGACAACTGCACCACAAATCACCTTCCTACAAACAAAATATAACTAATCCTCATATATGCAAATCCCTAGTTTGCTTCTCAAATTTTCAAATTGATTTGCATCTAAAGCCTTTGTAAAAATATCAACTAACTGCATTTCAGTAGCAACGTGTTCCAAAACAACCACTTTGTCTTCAACCAGGTCTCTTATAAAGTGATGACGTATATTAATATGCTTAGTCCTGCTATGTTGAATTGGGTTCTTGGAGATATTGATGGCACTCAGATTATCACAGTACAATGTCATGACATCTTGCTTGACATTGTATTCAGTTAACATTTGCTTCATCCAAACCAGTTGTGAACAACTACTTCATGCTGCTATGTACTCAGCCTCAGCAGTAGAGAGAGACACACAGTTCTGCTTTTTGCTAAACCACGAGATAAGATTGTTCCCTAAGAAGAAGCATCCTCCTGAAGTACTTTTTCTATCATCTGCACTTCCTGCCCAATCAGCATCACAATATCCACTCAGTTCAGTGCCTGTTCCATGAATGTATAGTATGCCATAGTCACTAGTACCATTCACATATTTCAGAATTCTCTTTACTTGATTCATGTGGCTCACTTTAGGTTCAGATTGATATCTGGCACAAACTCCTACAGCAAAGGAGATATCAGGTCTGCTAGCTGTGAGATACAGTAAGCTTTCAATCATGCTTCTGTATAAGCTTTGATCCACACTCACTCCATATTCATCCTTGGACAGCTTCAGGTGAGTCGGAGCAGGTGTCCTTTTGTGATTAGCATTCTCAAGTCCAAACTTCTTGACTATGTTCTTTGCATACTTGCTCTGAGAGATAAATATGGAGTCTTCCATTTGTCTAACCTGCAGACCCAAAAAATAGCTGAGCTCACCAACAAGACTCATCTCAAACTCAGACTGCATCTGTTTCACAAAATGTTGAACCATTGCTTCTGACATCCCACCAAACACTATGTCATCCACATATATTTGAGCTATTAACAGTTTTCCTCCTTCCTCTTTGACAAACAATGTCTTGTCAATTCCTCCTTTTTTGTAACCATTCAGAGACAGGAATTCAGTAAGCCTGTCATACCAAGCTCTAGGAGCTTGCTTTAATCCATAAAGAGCTTTCCTTAGTTTGTAGACATGGTTAGGAAATGTTGGATCAATAAACCCCTTGGGTTGATCTACATAAACTTCTTCATTTAAGTACCCATTCAAGAAAGCACTCTTTACATCCATCTAGAATAACTTGAATTTGAGATTACATGTCACACCTAAGAGTAACCTGATAGATTCCAATCTGGCCGCAGGAGCAAAAGTCTCATCAAAATCAATTCCTTCTACTTGAGTGTAACCTTGGGCAACTAGTCTAGCCTTTTTTCTGGTGACCACTCCTTGTTTATCATATTTATTCTTGTAAACCCACTTGGTGCCAATTACATTTATTCCATCAGGCCTTGGTACAAGATCCCACACTTCATTCCTTTTGAATTGTCCCAGCTCTTCTTGCATGGCATTAATCCAAAATTCATCTTTCAAGGCTTCTTTAACATTTTTGGGCTCAATTTTGGATACAAAGCAAGAATTTGACACAACTTCTCTTGACCTAGTGGTAACTCCTGAGTTTGGATCACCTATAATAAGCTCTTTTGGATGGTCCTTATGCACTCTGATAGATGGTTCCTTGTTAGGTTGTTCAGGATCAGGTTCAGCAGCAACAGGACTGGGATTTACACTTCTGTCTTCAGCTTCTGTTGATACATCTTCAAAAAATGTTCCAACATCATCTAGGACATCAGCATCTTCCTTCATTTCATTGTCATCAACAACCACATTTATAGATTCCATCATGACTTTGGTTCTGGAATTGAATACCCTATAAGCTCTGTTGTTTGTAGAGTATCCCAGAAAGATTCCCCCATCACTTCTTGGATCCATTTTTCTCCTTTGTTCATGATCTGTCAGGATATAACACTTACTACCAAATACATGAAAGTACTTCACACTTGGTTTTCTTCCCTTCCATAGTTCATACAAGGTGGTTGAAGTACCTCTTCTCAAGGTCACTCTGTTGTGAATGTAATAGGTAGTATTCATAGCTTCAGCCCAGAAATGGTAAGGAAGCTTTTTGGCATGAATCATTGCCCTAGCAGATTCTTGAATGGTTCTGTTCTTCTTTTCAACAACTCCATTTTGCTGAGGGGTAATGGGAGAAGAAAACTCGTGACTGATGCCTTCAGCAGAACAAAACTCAGCAAACTTGTTATTTTCAAACTCTCTCCCATGATCACTCCTTATTCTAATGACATTGCTCTCCTTTTCTCTTTGGAGTCTTTGACACAGATCTTTAAACACATCAAACACTTCTGTTTTGTCTTTGATGAAGTTCACCCAAGTGTATCTGGAATAGTCATCTACAACAACATAAGCATATTTCTTCCCACCTGCATAGGCCCCATTAAGTCCATATGAAGAAGTTCCAAAACTTTAGAAGTAGTGAATTGTTGAAGCTTTGGATGTGACATCTTGGTCTGTTTCCCTATCTGACAATCTCCACAGACTCTTCCCTCTTCAATTTTGAGCTTAGGGATTCCTCTTACTGCTTCTGTGGATATGATTCTCTTTATTCCCTTCAGATGTAAATGTCCTAACTTTTGATGCCAGACTTTGACTTCATCTTCTTTAGCAAGGACACATGTGGAGGGACTTGAGTCTTGTGACACCCATAAGTAACAGTTGTCCTTAGACCTAGCACCCTTCATGACGACTTCACCTTTCTCATTAGTGACAATGCATTCAGTGTTTGTAAAATTAACTATGAGTCCTTGATCACATAGTTGACTAATACTGATCAAACTGGCTGTCAACCCTTTGACAAGCAGTACATCATCCAGCCAAGGAGCACCTACACAATTCAGCTTTCCCATACCTTTGATTTCTCCTTTAACACCATCACCAAAAGTCACATGGCCAGAAGAATGAAGTTTAACATCCACCAGCAAGTTCTTCACTCCTGTCATGTGTCTTGAACAGCCACTATCAAAGTACCAGTCTTCCTTAGTGGAGACTCTAAGAGAAGTATGAGCTATCAAGCTGACAACATTAGTTTTGGAGACCCATTGCTTCTTTTGCTTGATGACTTGATTCCCTTTATGAATGCCCTATCTGGGTGCACAATTAGGAGTACTCTTAGGATACCCATGTAACTTATAACAGAAGGCCTTTATGTGTCCAAAGCTCCTACAATGATGGCATCTCCAGTGCCTGAATTTCTTCCTAGAGGGAGTCCTGTCAGGATGTTTCAACATCTGTTTCAACATCACTGGCTTGGAACTAGGAATAACCTCATTTGAAGCAGATCCACAGTTGAACCCCAATCCACTTTTGTCTCCTGCAGTTCTTCCAACATCAAGAATCTTGTCTAGAACATCAGTTCCACTGTTCAGCATTCTGATAGACTTGGACATAGATTCAAGTTTAGAGTTCAGCACAGATACTTCATCTTTCAGCTTGGCAATGGTTTCCAGATTCTTTGTCTTTTTAGCCTGGAGTTGAGCAATAATCTTCTTCTGCCTTTCCCCTTCTTGATAAGCTTCTTAACTTTTAATGCTTAGCTCTCTATCAGTAAGCTCATCATATGTGCTCTCTTCATCCCTAGAATCATCATCAGATATATACCTTCCAGTCAATACCCTAACATGCTGGGCAGTCTCTTCATCTTCCTCACTTTCAGTATCAGACCAGGACATAGATAAGCCCTTTTTCTGCTTCTTAAAATATGTAGGGCATTCAGCTCAGATGTGACCATAACCCTCACAGCCATGGCATTGGATTCCTTTGTCATAATTAGACTTCTCCTCAGTTCTTATTTTCCTCATCTGATCACCTGACCTGTTGATGTCAGATGTGATGTTCTTGACATTAGGTTTATAGCTTCTGTCCATTCTTTTCAATACATTATTAAATTGTCTTCCTAGTAGAACAATGGCATTGGATATCTATTCATGAGTTTCAGGACCACACTCTTTCTCATCATCTTCTGTACTAGACACCAAGGCTATGCTTTTACCCTTCTTTTCAAATTTGTCATTCAACCCTAATTCAAATGTCTGAAGTGAACCAATCAATTCATCAACCCTCATCTGGTTGATGTCTTGAGCTTCCTCTATAGCAGTCACCTTCATATCAAATCTCTTGGGAAGAGATCTAAGAATTTTTCTCACAAGCTTCTCATCATACATCCTTCCTCCTAGGGCACTAGAAGCATTTGACAGTTCAAGTATATTCATGTGAAAGTCATGAATGGTCTCTTCATCTTTCATCTTCAAGCTTTCAAACTTTGTTGTTAGCAGCTGAAGTCTTAACATCTTGACCTTGGAGGTTCCTTCATGAGTTGTTTTTATGATATCCCAAGCCTCCTTAGCCACTTCACATGTGTTGACCAGCCTGAAAATGTTCTTGTCAATACCATTAAATAAGGCATTCAAGGCCTTAGAATTCCCAAGTGCAAGTTCATCTTCTTCCTTGGTCCACTCCTCTTCAGGTTTCAGCTTTGACACACCATCTTTTCCCACAATGACAGGATGTTTCCATTATGTCAAAACAGCCTTCCAAGCTCTACTGTCAAAAGACTTCAAAAAGGCAACCATACGAGGTTTCCAATAGTCATAATTTGATCCATCTAGAATAGGGGGTCTATTCACAAATCCACCACTCTCCTTGTCCATTGCACCAGAAAGTAACAGCCCTAGATCTCACCCAGATGCAGAGCAGGATGACCTGCTCTGATACCAATTGAAATTCTGGTATCAGATATATGATGTCAAGTGAGATGTCACAACATCAATATCTGTTATATGAACAAGGCAATAATAGTAACAGTACAAAAACCAATAAATAAATACAGAGAATTGTTCACCCAGTTCGGTCTAACAACCAACGTCTGGGGGCTACCAAGCCAGGGAGGAAATTCACTATAAGTAGTATTAATTCATAGACTCTACCATCAACACACAAGTTGATAATCTACTCACTTAATCACTACCCAATGACACTTCTACCTAAGAAACTCTTAGATATGAGACGCCTCTCACTCCCCCTCAATCACACCAGTGATGACAACAAACAATAATGAAAGTAGAAGACACTCTTCAACAACAATACTTGATCTTGCTTCAAAGCTTCAATCAAGAACAAACACTCGTGCTTAAAAGCTTAGAGTGGACAACATACAACTCAATCAAACAGTCTTATTCAAACATCAAAGAGATGAGTGAATGGCTCACAAATAACAGACGAAAACACAAACCCTAATACTTGACACTCAGTTCACAATCTCTTGTCTTCGTGCCTTCCAAGTAGGGTTGAGGCTGCTTTAAATAGAAACTTATTCTTGGGCTTGGACTCCTTGAAAATCTCTGATTTGATTCACAATTAAAACTGATTTTATCTTCAAATCCCTTCGCCTTAAAACAGTAACAGAATATACTTCATAGGAAATATAAAACGATTGCATCAGATAAAATCTCCTCCAAGAATCTCGCCTGCAATCTCTCAAAAATAACAATTAACACGCAGCCCTAAATCACATAACAAACTGAACATAATGTTCTGTCAACAGATGTTAAGACATCAGTCTTGACATCATGCACAAAAACTGCAATACCAAATAACACACCACCAGCAGAATGTTAGAAGCACATGTTAAGACATCAGACATGACATCTTGAACAAACACATTGTTTTATCAAAATTGCAGCCAATAACAGAACTAACAACTTTTAATCACCAAATGCCTCTCTATTCTGATGTTTAAAGGCAAGAATAACATGTTTTGAGCCTATGCCACGATTCATCAAGTTGCACATTAGAAAATTCATAGTTTATGCAAAGGAAATGCAAGTTGAATGCAAGTGGATCAAGTAAGAGAAACTTTTCAACAAAGCATGGCAGTCATCCTTTCTCCTTGTAACTTGGACTCTGGCCCAATCAAATCAGTCCACAAGGCAACAGAGCCTAGAACTAGAGCTTTTAGGACTCTTGACTCAGCCAAGGCAGCTCACTTGCAAGGGAAACTTTTCAAAAGGGCAAATTTGGCAAGTTTCCATTTCTGACCTTACCTCAAACCCTCAACCTTCCTTATAAATAAGGCATTGTTCTACACTCCAAAACACACCAGATTCACCCCAAAAGAAGGCTGAATACTCTCCATATTCTCCCATCCATATGCTCTTGCAAATCTGCAAGAACACTCCAAACATCCATTTCACTCGTGCACTTCCATCCAAACTCCACAAACCTTCTCTAAACACCTTGTAGAGAAGCTACAAACACTTAAACCCTAACTGTAACACTTCTACCACCATCTGCTATTTTTGAACTCCAACTTACAAGAAGGATCGGGTTACATTCTCCAGGCATATTCCAAAGCTCTTAGCCATCTGCAACTTCTCTCCAAGGTTTAGCAAGGACCCAGAAGTTGGTTTTTCTCATCTGCAAGTGCTATAGAAGAAGCCTTGGACTTTCTCCAAGAGGTAAGGATTCCATCTCTGAAACTCACCTATTCATGTATTATTTTGTTGATTTTTGAATGTAGAAATGTAATGTGTTTATTGCTTTGTGATTCTAAATAAAAGCTTGTCATATTTGGTTGAAATATTGCATGTTATAACATGTTGGAATTTCATGATGTTGCACTGTTGGCTGAGGTTTTGTGAATCAGGTGATGGTTATTAAGAACATATTTGTGTTCCTGGGAGTTTTTACTCCAACTTTGATTTTTGTTTCATCTAATTTGGTGGAGTAACGAGAGAGATATGTGGGCTAGAAAATCTGGCCATGTTTGCCATGTTAGGGCACGAGAGAGAAGAGAGAACGAGGGAGGAAGAAGAAGTTAGGGTGGCCCCAGTCAGTCCAACGTGGCGCTGAGGTGGCCATTTGGGTTGGGTTTTAAAATAAAAACAATTGAAGGCAATATATGTTTGGATGAGAGCGTAGCACCGCTGGTCCATGGAGGAGGTTTGTGTGTATTGGCAAGCGAAGGGTATGGTGTTCGAATCCCCCTCGCCCCAGACCTTTTCCATTTTATTTTTCCCATCTGTTACACTTGTTTTGTTATTTTATTACATGCTTGCGTCTTATGTTCACAGCGCGCTCTTGGTTCAGTTGGCAAGGCTTTTGAGCCCTAAGCCCCATGGCTCGAGTTCAAGTCCCATGTGGGACATTTCCATTATTTTTATCACTTGTTCCATTTTTATTTTTATGGTTTGTACCTTGTTTTCAAATGTTCATAACTTGCTCATTTTTCACTCTTTTTGAACCATTCTTTTTGCAAAATGTTCTTTAACATGTCTATTTTCTGATTGTGGAAAGAAATTGGTGAAAATAATTATTTTTGAAACATTTATTAATGTTGAAAGTGAGAGGCTTTTTTAGGGTTTTTATAAAAACATCTTGACTTCTCTTGATTTCTTTGACATGTTTTCTTGTTTATATTGATGAAATGAGACCTAATGCATGTTGTCAAACCTTGTATGATGTTGTGACATTATGTACCTTTGTTTCACCTTTGTTCCTTTAAGTTTAATGGGTTATTACATGTAAATATCCTTTGAAATACCATGAGATCTCTTTAGATCATTTGTCTTGTAACATGAGTTTTGTTTGATCAAATATATGACATGTTTATGCCTTGAAACTTGAATGCCATGTTTGAACCACCTTTGAGTGTTTGATGTCTTGAGTTTGTCACCTTTGAATGCATGAGTTTTAAGATATTGTCACATACCACTTATGCTTGTTAAACATTTCCACATGTGCTCCCCATGAAGTGTTTTGGTCATTACCATGCTCATGTTTTCATCTTGTTTATGATATTTATTTATCTTGAGAACTTCATTAAGTCTCCCCCAAGTAGGGATGGCAATTTGGCCCATCCCCAGTGGGTACCCATAAAATTACCCATAACGGGTAGGGTAAAAACCCATAAAAATGGGTACGTGTACGGGCTCGGGTAATTACCCACTTAAATAAGCGGGGATGGGTGTGGGGATGGGCACCTTAGTACCCAGCCCGCCCCATAGCCGCACAATATATATTTATATTTTTAATTTATATTATTATATAAAAATAACTATGTATAAAATTTTTAAAAAAGCCATCAATTTTAAATTACTACATATTTAATATACGTGATCATTTATTTCATAATTCAACAATATATTTTTTTACAAACATTTTAATATTTTTAAAAACTTAAAATATTATGATATTTTATACTTGATCTATTTATTTTTATTAGAAATGCGTGTAACGGGTACGTGTACGAGCAATTATATACCCATAGGGTACGGGGACGGGTGCCAATTTTGATCCCCAAGCGGGTATGTGCTCGGGTACGGGGATTTTTTTCAACTGCGGGTATGGGGACGGGTACTATAGTACCTTACCCATACCCTGCCCATTGCCATCCCTACCCCCAAGTGAGGCAAGCTCTTTAGCTCTTCTCCTTAACCCTCATTATTTCCCTCCTTCCAAAGGAAAGACTCTCTATTGACTTTTAAGTCATAGATAGCTCATTACCATCTTGGCCTCCTTAGAGCCATCCTCTATCCTCATTAGGATCCACCCTTGGCCTCCTTAGAGCCTCTTCTCCCTTGAACCTCATTAGGTTCCTCCTTTTGTGAGCAATATCCTCATAGTTTCTCACTTCTCTCTTTGGCCTCCTTAGAGCCACTTACCTCATGACTTAGGTTTTCATCTAGAGTTCTTCAACTCTATGTGAGCATCATCACTCTGATGTTCCTTCCCCTTTGGCCTCCTTAGAGCCATTTACCTCTTAACTTAGAAATAGGCTAGAGTTCTTAAAATCTATGTGATACTCATCCTCATGAGTATTCACTTACCCTTATAACTTAGACTTAGAGAGTTCTTTAACTCTATACGAGCTCATACTCATTCCCCTTGGAACTTTGGCCATAGTCAATGGTTCCTCACCTTTAGTAGGTGAGCTACGGTTGCTCTGATTCTTTAGTCAGGATACGTAGGCACAAAATGCGACGTCTTGGTGAGCAAACTTAGTATATACCCCTAGGTCCTTACCTTTATCCTTAGCAGATTTCCTTAGCAAGCAAACATAACATAACACACAAACAAACAAGAGGTTCCTGTAGAGTACTACAGATACTTAGGGTGCTAATACCTTCCCTTAGTATAACCAACCCCCAAACCTAGATCCTCTTAGGGTTTTCTTCGATCATTACCCTTTCCTTTGGATAAATCAAAGCTCGGTGGTGAATTTAAAAGATGTGTGATTCAAGTTAATTAATAGCTTGATATCTGATTCTCACCGCAACAGAAATGGCGACTTCACTGGGGAAATCTTTTGAGGGTTAAGCCCAACTTGTTTGTGCTTGTGTGTTATTTATGTTTCTTGCCTGTATGTTTGTACATATCTGTATATCTGTATACCTGTTTTGTTGGATTCTTCTGTTTGGCAGGGTGTTACTATTGAGTGGTGAGATAAGTCCTAACTCGGACTTGAGTGCACTTATTATAGGGCGATGGTATATTCAAGGAGGCTTTGAGGGAGTCGATTCCCAAAAAAATTGACTTAAGATACCATCACTCAGTTGAGACCCTCTTGAGAGTCTAGTCATGTTGAGCGAGTCTATTCGTGAAAACGTGCTACTCTTGACCTAGGTACCCTTGATATTGAGAACCGTAGTTACCTCTAAACCCCACTTGGCCTTTTTAGGATGTAGTGCGAGGACTATGAGGGAGTCTATTCCTGAATTGGTTGCTACGCGATACTACACTCAAGCGAGATTCTCTTGAGAATATTATTGACTACCGAGTCATTCGGGAAATCGATAATATCCGAAAGATTGGTTGTCCACTCTCGGAACTTCTTAGAACCCTGTTCTACAGTTGATAAACCAATAGTACATACCAATTGGGAAGGGGAGAACCATAGCTCCATGCTCATGACCTTAACCTAAGCCTTTGTCTGTGTGTTTGTACCTTTGTGTATATGTGTGCATCTATGTGCTTGTTTTGCATTCATACATCATAAGCATTCATTTCATGTTAGTTTCATGGAACTCAGACCTCCTTTTTGTGAATATCATAGGGATATCATGGACAGTGCAAGAAGGAATACCGTGAAATACACTTTCAAGAGTCCTAAATTGGACGACCTAAGGAGATTGGGAGATTTGTTGATAGACCCCGAAGGATTCAAAGGTATATATGGGAAGCTGTGGATCTTGTTGAATAAGAAAGTTGATGAAGGACTCCTCTCTACTTTGCTTCAGTTCTATGACCCAAAGTACCATTGCTTTACTTTTCCCGATTATCAACTCTTACCCACCCTTGAAGAGTATTCTCAGATAGTTGGTTTACCTATTAAGGATGAGTCTCTTTTTCCTATCTTCGAGAGGAACCCCAAAGAAGAAGAAATTACTAAGAAGACTTACTTAGAGTTAGTTGACATCCAAAACAACATGACTGCCAAGGGAGGAATATTTGGTTTGACTACTAAGTTCTTAATTGGAAAGGCTCAATACTACACCAAGCACTCTAATAGGGATGCCTTTGAAGCCCTTTTCGCATTACTTATCTATGGGCTCTTTCTTTTCCCAAACTTTGATAATTTTGTGGATCTAAATGCTATCAAGATCTTTTGAAGAAGAATCCTGTACCAACCTTGCTAGCCGATGCTTACCATTCGGTCCATTTGAGGAATGCCCATGATGGAGGTCAGCTCACTTTTTGTGCTCTTGTGTTGTATATATGGTTTGTTTCACATGTGCCAAAAGCAGGCGCATTTTGGGACCCTAAGAAGGGATGGTGGTCTAAGAAGATTATGGCTCTTTCTCATTCCGATATTGATTGGTATAACCGTGTGTATGATGGGATAATGATCACAGACAGTTATGGAAACTTTGGCAACGTACCTCTTCTTGGTACCAAAGGAGGAATCAGCTACAACCTTGTATTGGCTCGTCGACAATTAGGGTACCCTCTAAAAGATAAGCCTCTTGGTATTCATTTGGAAAGCATCTTTTTCGAAGGATATGATAAATATGAGGAGTAGAAAATATTGATCTTGAGTGCTTATGGTAGCAGGCACAAGAAGGGAAGAAGTGCTACGGAAAAACCCAACTGTGTGTCCTTGGAACCGTATCTCCAATGGGTCCGAAGAAGAGCTATTGAGTTAAAGATGCCTTATTCTAGACAAGAACCAATTGCTTTGAAGGAAGAGCCCGTTCTATTTTTCATGTCAAAGGAAGAAGAGTTGAAGATTTCATTGAACCAAGCCCAACAGACAGGAGAAACTTGGAAGCACAAATATCAAGTGGTTGTTGAGGAGAACTTAGAACTTCAAAAGCAACTACAAGCCAAGAATGAAGAGCTGCTTTCACGCAAGAAGAGGAAGACCCAAGAAAGACTGATCGGTCACCATTCTACTATATTTCTGTCACTTATTCGGCATCAATCCATAAAATTAGTAGCACTTTGTTTGTCTTTTCATTGTTTTTCAATTCAATTTTACTTGTCGTATTTTATTCTCGCATTTTATGATTTCTTGTTTTATTTCAATTATGTTGCATTTTATGCTTTGGTTTGGTAGTTTTCAATGGTTTCAGGTCTGAGTGGAAAATCCCAAAGGACTCGTGCGAAGAAAATGGAAGTTTCGGGGATTTAGAAGAGTTTTTGGAATAAAGCAGAGGATGCCTGGACCTAAAATTCAACAAACATGGAAAAATATTGGGCAACCAAGTTCCTTGTCTGTACTATGTTGTAGTTCTCTTCACTAGCTTTTCGGCGCTTCGAACGGGGACCAAAACAGACTTACGGATCAAAAGTTATGATCAAAACAATTTCGGTTATTAAATCCAGCAAGCTGACACGACCGGCAGTGTTGGCTGACACGGCCCGTGTCAGCTTTGACGCTAATGATCTGAATTTTTCCATATTTTCTCCCTATATTAAGTTGTGGGGACACTTTGGGTATTTCCAATCGATCTGGGTGAATTGTGACTTCTTAGACTAGTTTTTAGAGAAGAATAGACACTTTTTGACTTAACGAAGAATTGAGAAGAGTTGGAGGCGATCAAGGAGATTTGGAGAAGACGATCGTTCATGAGCGGAAGCGATTGAAGAATCAGTTTTCCTCCGATCAAATTGTAATGTCTATCTTTAATTTTCTTTTTGTTTTAGTTCTTAATACTATGAGAGGCTAAACCCCCCAATGCCAGGGGGTGTCCCTGATTTTCCCTGTAATGACAATTTTCCCTTTGCAATAGAAATTTCACTCCTTTCTCATAATCATGTTTATCGTATAATGTTCTTAATGCTTGTCCATATTGGAAAATAGGATTTGATTTACGGTTAACCTTAGGTCGGACAAACCATTGTTAACGCTTTTTATACGATAATACTATAGTAGATATCGCCTAGGACTAGGGATACCCTATAGTAACCGTAAAGCTTTTGATAAAAATAAGTGCTTGGTATTCTTTCTATACCGCTAAGGAATTGGGGTATAGGGAGAATACCAAAGGTTTTTCTACTAAGGAATTAGAGAGAAATATTCTTAAGAGCCGGTAATGATTAGTTTAAACGATGATTTTGAAAAATAAGGATTATTATTATTATAAGGAATTTCATACACCTTGCCCTGGCATGTTTCTCATATTTGTTTAAGTCATTTTTACTCTTTCTGCTTATTTGCTCAATAGTTATTATAATTTTTATAACAAACAAACCACCAAAGGCATTTTTGTTTAATTGAAATAACATCTGCACTTACAATTACACGCAGTCCTCGAGAGATCGATTATGGGGATAACCCCAACTATTACTACATCGGTAAAAATAGTACACTTGCTATTTTTCCGATCAAGTTTTTGGCGTCGTTGCCGGGGACTGCCAAATTATAAGTTCTTGTGTTAATTCAATTGGAATTTTGTCACTCTGTGACTAAAATTTTATTTTTCTGTTATCTTTATTTTGATTTTTTTATAACTTTTGGGTTATTACTGTTGCTACTAATCTGCGTCTAACATTTTTATGCAAGGAGAATCCTCAGCAAATTTTCTTTTTGACGCAGAAATTGAAAGAACGCTACATGAGAGGCGTAGGCAAGCAAAACTTGCAGCTTCGAAGCACTCAAACTCAGGTTCAGAGTCAGACAAAGATACAGTGACCATGGTTGGAAATCAACCAGCGGAGAGACTTCTAGGCGATTACGGTGGGGTAAATGCACCGGCTGGTAGGTTGACCATTGTGAACCAACCGGTGAATGTGGCGAATTTCCAGCTGCATCCTAGCACCATCACTCAACTTGAGAGGAGACCTTTCACCAGAAAGGTTAATGAAGATGCCAACAAACATCTGCAAAGATTTCTGACTATGAGAACCACTCTCAAGATTGAGGGGCACACGGAGGAAGCAAAAATGTTAAGAATGTTTCCTTTCACTCTGGCGGAAGAGGCTGAAGAGTGGTTCTACTCGTTACCTGCAGGGAGTATTACCACTTGGGAAGAGATGGAGAAGGCATTTCTGAATGAGTATTTTCCGGCCTCTGTTTATATCCGAAAAAGATATGATATTGTGAATTTTAAACAGAAGGACGGAGAATCTCTCGAAGATGCATACAAGAGGTTCAAGAAAGTTTTGGTAGCCTGTCCGACTCACAACATGGATTAAACTGAGCAGATGCAGGTGTTCGTCAATGGCCTCCAGATAAAGACTAAGCAACTAATTGATACAGCTGTCGGTGGCTCATCTAATTTTACAACAGCCACTGGTGTCAAAAAGATCATTGAAGCCATAGCCGCTAACGAAAATTTGGAGTTATATGATCGAAGTGTGAGTAAATCTGAGGGTGTGATTGACTTGAAGTTGAATAATCAGGTTGTGAAGGTGGAAGATCAGATTGCGGCGGAAGTTGAAAGAAGGTTAAAGGCTATGAATGTGGGTACTCAACGTGTGGCACAAGTTCAAACTGGTCAACCCATTAGTTGTGAGATTTGTAGTGGACCCCATTATAATGCACATTGTGTTGCGACTCTGCAACAAATTGAAGAGATAAAATTCCTAAAGCAGAATAAACCCTACGCTCAAACTTATAATCCAGGGTGGAAGAATCATCCTAACTTCTCCTGGAAAGATCAGAATCAACAACAATACCCACAGCAGCAACAACCTCCCCAAAAAGCACAATGGGAGATTGCCATTGAGAAGATGGCAGCTCATAACATGCAATTTCAGGAAGAGACCCGGAATAGCTATAGGAATACCTCAGCCTCCATAAAGAATCTGGAGGTTTAATTGGGTCAGATAGCTCAAAAAGTTGCAAATTCTCAAGCACCAGGCGTCATCCCAACCGCCACCATACCAAATCCGAAGAGTCATGAGAATGTCAATGTTGTTACGACAAGGAGCCAGGAAGTTGCAGAAGAAGAAGTCAGACTAACCGAAGAGAAGAGAAAAGAAGCGGTTAAACCTAAGATCAAGTTACCGTACCCCTTAAGAGTGACAAAGAAGGAGACTCTAGAAAAAGACTTTGAGAAATTCAGCTCATTGGTAAAAAAGTTAGAGATTAATATGCCCTTCTTTGAAGCACTTGAGCAAATGCGTCTATACAAGAAATTCATGAAGGAGGTCATTGGAAAAAATAAACCTAGTGGAGAAGAGGTAAAGAGTCTAATTGAGGAGAGTAGTGGGGGATCATAAGGTAGGAGAATTCCAATCAAACGGAAAGATCCTGGTTCTGTGTCAATCCCCTGTACCATAAAGGATAGAACGTTTAAGAGAGTCTTGATTGATTTGGGTGCTAGCGTGAGTCTCATGCCCCTCTCAATTTTCAAAAATCTGGGTATAAAGAAAATAAGTGAAACGGGAATAAATCTAAAGTTTGTCGACCTCACAACCAAGCGGTCGTACGGCTTAGCAGAAGATGTGCTTGTGACTATTGATAACTTCACCTATCCAGTAGACTTTTAGATCATTGATCTACCTGAGGATGAGGAGACGACTATCATACTGGGACGACCATTCTTGATGACTAGTCGGTGCAGTGTGGACATTGAGGCTGGTACTTTAACCTTGAAATATTTTGAGGAGGAAAGAACCTTGAAAGTGTTTGATCGCGACTTTACGTGTTCGGTCGGATAGATACTACAAGCATACAGGGTATCGCGTAGTTTTAAAAGATTGTCGAACCCACAGGGATTGATAGTCGAAAGGTAGTGTCCTATAATTGTGGTGCAAGGCTAAAGCAGGAAGTTGTCACGGATAAAAGTGTTAAAGAAAAAATAACTAAAATAAAAGGTTTTAGAACAAATAAGGAAACTGAGACCGTAGAATGATTTTCGGGGTTCTTAGGGACTCTATAGGCTCCGGGGCTGAAATGGATGTAGAAGTTGTTCTGAAGGAAATACCGATCTAAAGGATTAATCTCACACTCTCGCGCTATTGATCGAGCCACCCTGATAACCCCAAGATTTTGCTCTCGCTCGCTCGGTAATTAAAAGGCGCTTTTTGAAAATGGGCAAGACCGAAAAGAATACCTAAAGCGCTCTCGCTGTGTTTAGGACCAGTGTTTTGTGCCTACTATCTGACGTGTACCTCAAACTCTCACTCTGTTGGACTCGTTTTAGTGCATTTCTCACTCTCGTGACGAAATGCTGTCAGGCAGCCTCTCGCCGTCGCGACTAGTCTACTTGAAGTTAACTTAGACAATAAAACCAGAATTTTAAACATGCAAGACAGTGTTGGTAGTCCTACAGAGTCCCGTCGAGACGACGGTCCTCAAACTACGGGCTCATACGAATTTAGTTACACATTATTAAACATAATATTAAAACATCAATGATACTGGTTTCTAAGTCACACATACTGTTTTGGTTCTGTTTTTAGAAGATTCTGTTTTTAGGGTTTTTATTGAAATATTTGGTGTAATGCATAAACAATAAGAATCAGTAATGTTGTAAATAAATAATGGAAACAATGAAGTAATAACCTGTAAAAACTGCAATTAAATAAAGGAAATGAACTTGTATTGATTTTGAAAATGATCCAAGTACAGCAGAATAATGAAAAGAAACAAAATACAGCAAGCGTGATAATCACTCAGTGTGAGCAATTATCACTTTGGTAAAGTAATTTAACGTGGTTCTGGTTCGATTTCGGCAGCGCTTCCGCAGGGTGAAATTAGACAATTAATGAAAGCCTGGAAGGTCCTATATATAGGTAGAGGTTGGCTCCAAAAACGGTTGAAGAAGATTTGAAATTCAAAATGCGTGAAAACTGTTTCTGGAAAAACTGCTCCCGCGATACATGGCGATCGCCATATGCAAATGGCGAACGCCATTTGCCTAGCAACGGAAATTTGAACTTTGGGTCATCTGGCGAACGCCATTTGGCTCGCATAATGAGAATGGCGAACGCCATTCAGCTGGGTGACAGCAGAAAAGCTTCAGTGCTGCTCTTTTTCAACTCTTTTGCCAAAAATCTTGTTCTTTTCATCAATAAGGCTGATACTGGTCCTGAAATCACAAAGTAAAGGAAAACATAAGTACATGATACAAAATACGATAAAGACTCGATAAAAATACGACTAAACATGCACGAAATGAATCGAAATAACCTATACGAAATCGAGTCATCAAACTCCCCCACACTAAGACTTTTGCTTGTCCTCAAGCAAACTCCCAATGCGAATAAAAATAGGTAAGCATGGTATTTCGACTCGTAGGCACACCAGAAACGATTAAGCACAAGGTTGCTAGGCTAAAGCAGACAGATAGGTACTGAATAGTGCAAACAAGAGTATCGTAACGACACGACTCCACAAAAGCGGACAAAGAATTCCTTCCTATGCAATACCGGTTCAAATCATGATATCATAACTTGACCTAATAACTTCGTTCTTATTCACCTCTCTTGCATTCTCGTGCAATCACATTAAGCCCGTTATCCTTTTGCTTACATGGTAATCGAACCTGTTAATGTGATCTCTTATTCAACAAAAATTTTTTTTTTTTTTTTGCTTATGAATTTCAAGATTCTGATCCTTCGGGTTAAATGATCGGGTGAGGACCACCTAACTTAGTGAGAACAGGTCTTTAATTCACATTTTCTATAAAAACACATAAACACAATTTAAGATCAACACATATTTGCATCGGTACGTCACTTAGTTCGCAAACAAGGATGGTGCTGACTCCTAAGATAAACTAATCAAGAGGCTACTTTTAAAGAAACTAAGAACAAGGTCTCGGCACAATATGTATTTAAACTAATATTGCATACTTAGGAACTCTAAGGCGCAAAAACGGTACTGATGTTAACAAAACTTTCCCAAGTCCGCCTACTTAGCCTAAATCAAAATATAACAACCTATACTAAGTATGTCCTGCCCTTGAGTCGATTTTTCTTTTTTTAAATAAAGGAAATTGGGGAAATTACAGACTATGAAAAAACATAAGGTAAATAACGACTCAAACGTGCATATGACTCAATAACGATACAAAAGAAACAAACTAAACTAGGAAAACGGGAAATAACATAAAGCAATAAATGAAAAGCGATAAATGACTCCTCCCCCACACTTAAATCGAACATTGTCCTCAATGTTTCAATTTGACGTGAAAAGAAAGGAGCGATAAAACCTAGAATGAAAATCAGTGGCAGCGGGCACGGCCTCGGCGCTGATAGGAATCATCTCTGACATCTGGGTCCTCGTGTGGATAATGGGCTTGCATGCTACGCACATCTCTGCGCAGACCTACTACCTCAGAAGTAAGATCTCTAAGGCTAAGCTCGGTCTAGTTCATGAATTCCACTTGCCTGTTTTGAAACTCGTAGTACTCCTCTATACGCTGCTCATCTCGCTCTCTCTGCTGCCGGAGCTCGGACAAAATCTCATTAAGCGATCCTCGCATACCTATAAAATCATCAGATAAAGGTGCGGTGCGTGGTGCGGTACTAGGACCGGGTGTGTCAAAAACACGGTGATAGGGACGAGTTTGAGCAGCAGCCCTATCCTCTTGTTCAGAAATAAGCAACCAATTAGTGCGGACGCACACATCAATACGATCGGGGGCTGGAAGAGAAAAACTATGGTGCTCACGGTCACGAATCAAGACGCGGTACTTGCCATCAGGTAATCCTTTGACAAGACGCGTGCTCTTCCAGAAATCTAGGTCGGTGAAAATACTGCCAAAGCACTCATCTGCATCCAAGATAATATTAAGATTAAGAGCCTCAGCAATGGTGGTAATCATGCTGCCGATACAGATGGCTCCTCCGACTCTGTTAGAGACACTCACTAGGTGGGCAAGGAAGAAAGGCACGGGGTCTACAGGGGTTTGGTTTAGAGCACAGTGAAGGAAGTATAGATCTTTTGAATTCACATTTCCTGTGTTCTTTCGACCAAAGATGGTGGAAGCAAGGATGCGGTGAAGAACACGAATGGCGGGGTTTTGAATAGAGGTGGCCTTAAGGCCTTCCCATGTGTCAGTGGTATTACCTGTAATATTTTTCCAAAACTCAAAGGCACTGCCTTGCCACTCACTTTCCAGGGGTGCAATGGTTGCAGCTCCCGCAACAGAAACAGGGAAATCAAAAATCTCTCAAATTCTCTCATGGGTCAGTGAAAAGTCTCGGTTGAGCAACCTAAAGTGTATGGTTCCGGAGGTGCGAGTGATGTCATGCACATAGCGAAGAGAACTAAGGAACTCATAGGTTGACCTAACAGAAATTGTTTTACTAAGAGTACAGAAACGGGTCATACCTAAGTTCCTCAGCATCCAAGCGACGTTGTGCATGAGACCTAAAGTACAAAGAGCTTCCGAGTCAGGATACCTCGTAGCTTCGACTTCTCTCTTAGATATGCGGTGGAAATCCTCACGCATGTTGATTCCGGTTTCTCCCTCCGGGAACACAATACCCATGTAGTTAATCTCTTGGTTTGCTACCATTTTTGGTTAGAGAGAAAAGAAAGATACTTTGAGAAATGGGTTATGATAGGAAATGGGTTTTTTGATGATAATGAGAATGGATGGTGATACGGGGTTTAAATAGAGGGGGAAATGGAATATGAGTGGTTAAGGAATTAATGAAAATAAGTGGGAAATGAAAAAATGGTGAAAAGAAATTCAAAGGGCGGTCTATCCAAAAGACGCACGCCTTCTGCTTTCTGTAGTTAAATGGCGAACGCCATTAGGCAATGGCGAACGCCATTTGCCTTGCCTTTGGAGCGATTATGATTTTTGTTTTTTTCTTTTTTTTTCTCCTTTTTTTTTTTAAAAACTGGAAAAAAAAAATATAATGCAATACTAATTGAAAAGGTAAAGCTTACAGTACGGGAAAGGGAAAAAACAGTACAAGGAAATGCAAATTATCCTAAGAAAAACAGGGAAAAAGGTTGACAAAACTAGAATCATCCGCGAAGTCGTCCGACTAAAGAGTCGATGACATTACGGAGTGAGAACACGATCTGGTAAAGGTGATCAAATTGCTCATTCACGACATCCACAAACTGAATGTGATCTACTCGAAGTGATGACATATCAGTACAGAGATCATCTACTCCAACTTGCAGTGCGTAAATGGCATCAGGAATAGCTATTGTGGTATGGAAAGTATCAGGTTCAGCAGTGGCAAAACTATTTGTGGCTTTCTGAGGTACAGTGGTATCCATATGCTCATAAGGCTGAGGTGAATCTGGAGGAGTAAATGTTTTGTTCAACACATCCAAGTCATACAACCAGTTATCCTTGTTGTGCACACTTGTTCTCTCAGGATTTGGCAAGGTGAAGGCATGGACAACAGCATTATCAATTAGTAACTCAAATTCCACCGGTTCTAAATTGGCTATGATTCCACTGTTAAAACAAAACAGAAGTTGATATCCATTGGGCGAATACCACCGAAAATAACAGAACGGTTCAGATGGTAGTGCATGCCAATGGCATCAGCGATCATAGTCACCAACCCTCCAACGATAATGGGGTGAAATGAGTCACGAGCCAGCTTTAGAAAAGTAGCTAATATAAACGGGGAAGCATTGACCAGCCTTCCTTGTGAGGCACAAAGCATGATATAAAGCTCATCTCAGGATACAGCATAAACATTCTCTTCCTTCCCGAAAAGAGTGTGAGCAAGGATCTTATGGAAATACCTAATTCCAGGATTGTGAATACTCTTAAAGGACATGACATTTAGGTCAGGATGGTAGTTACCTGTGATAGTACCCCAAAATTGTTCAAGGTCATAACCAGTAAAAGCATCTTCAGGGGTTTTAGTGACAGCATCAGGATCATTGGGAAAACCCAACAATTCAGCCATCTCATGGTGAGTGAAGCGGTATTTGTTTCCAAACAAACGGAAGGTAGCCAATCCACGGCCAAATCCATACCCTCGAGTTGGTTTATAGTATAGGGAACTTAGGAACTCCAAGGTCAGGTTATGGTAGGTGCTGAAATTTTTGTTAAAGCAAAATTGGTCCAACCGAGCTGGTTAAAGAAGTAAACAACACTGTCCCTAATGCCAAGGGTAACCATAGCTGAGTCATCAGGATAAATCGACAGAGCAAAGTCTCTTTGAGAAAGAGCCTCAAAGCGACTCCTCTGAAGGTCATTTCTGAACACAACGGTGTGGTTTTCAAAAGTTTGCATGATGGATCTATCCTAAGGACTGCGAACCTGAAAAATCAAGAAAGAAAATAATATATTGTTAGGGAAAATACACTACATGCAGGGGTTAGTGTTAATAATAGTCACAGCAAACATAATGCAAATGGTATGGTAATACGGTAACGAAAACACAATTTACGAAGATATTAATTAACATGCTAATACTAATAATGAAATGCAATCATGAACTAAAGTAATAACAACTATGCATGAGTAAACAAAAATAAATACTACTACTAAGGTTTAAGATTTAAGCTCTCACTGAGGGCTCCGTTTAATGTCAGAAGCTCGACATTAGAAATAGGGAAGAATTTCAGTCGTCTGG
The DNA here is from genome assembly GCA_022829125.1 of Lathyrus tuberosus. Taxonomy (NCBI): domain Eukaryota; kingdom Viridiplantae; phylum Streptophyta; class Magnoliopsida; order Fabales; family Fabaceae; genus Lathyrus; species Lathyrus tuberosus. The sequence goes on along the minus strand of JALAZF010000118.1, from coordinate 2,030,581 downwards.
AGGAGCGGGAAGCTCTTCCAACTTGCAACTAGAGTAGAATTCTTTGTTTTCTGTCGAATGGTAATGCTTAAGTCTTTGCCCATTTACTAGGAATGGTTCACATGAATTTCCTTCGATTTCGACTGCACCGCTGTTTAGAATCCTAGTAATTTTGAATGGTCCAGACCATCCAGAACGTAACTTTCCTGGGAAAAGTTTAAGTCGAGAGTTGAAAAGAAGAACTGTGTCCCCCTCTCTAAACTCTTTTCTTGCTATTCTTTTGTCATGACACTTTTTGCTTCTTACTTTGTAAATGCGGGCATTTTCATAAGCATCAAGTCTCAGTTCTTCAAGTTCATGGATGTCTAGAGTCCTTTTCTCGCCAGCTGCCATGTAATTGGTGTTTAGGGTCCTTATGGCCCAATACGCCTTATGCTCAAGTTCTACAGGCAGATGACACGACTTTCCATAAACCAGTTTAAACGGGGTGGTTCCTATAGGAGTTTTGTAAGCAGTTCTATATGCCCAAAGAGCCTCGTGAAGTTTAATCGACCAATCTTTCCTAGATGTTGCAACGGTTTTCTCAAGTATCTGTTTAATTTCTCTATTGGAAACTTCGACTTGTTCGCTGGTTTGAGGATGGTAAGGTGTCGCTATTCGATGTCGGACCCCATATTTGAGCAATAATTTTTCAAATATGTTTGAAATAAAATGAGATCCTCCATCACTTATAACAACTCTCGGCACTCCAAATCTAGGAAAAATAGTATTTTTAAATAACCTAATAACTACTCGCGCGTCATTTGTGGGGAAGCTATCGCCTCGATCCATTTTGATACATAATCTACTGCGACGAGTATATACTTGTTTCCACGGGAGGACGGAAAAGGGCCCATGAAGTCAATACCCCACACGTCAAAAACTTCCACTTCTTGAATACCTTTTTGTGGTATCTCATCGCGTCCAGAAATGTTACCTATGCGTTGGCACCGGTCGCAGTTTAAGACAACGATATGGACGTCCTTCCAAAGGTTAGGCCAAAATAGCCCTGATTGCAGAATTCTTGCGCAAGTGTTAGAGGTGCTCACATACCCTCCATACGGTGCGGCGTGATAATGAGATATGACATCTTCTATTTCAGATTCAGGGACACATCGACGGAATATTCCATCGGCGCCTCTTCTAAAAAGTAAGGGCTCATCCCAATAGTAATTTTTTAGATCGTGAAAGAATTTCTTCTTTTGCTGGTAGGTTAAATCAGGTGGAAGCGCTCCTGCTGCTAGGTAGTTGACAAGATCAGCGTACCAAGGCAGTGAGGCTTCTACACGACCTGAAACTTCGTTGGGTTCTTGAAACTCCAAAGGGTCTTCTTGGTTTTCACTTTCATCTTCCATATGGGCTATAAGTCTATCATACGGAGAATCATCGTTAATGGGAACTGGTTTCGGTTCTTGGTGTTCTATCCTAGAAAGGTGATCCGCTACTACATTTTCGGTTCCTTTTTTATCCTTTATTTCCAAATCGAACTCTTGTAGAAGCATGATCCATCTCAAAAGTCTAGGCTTAGCATCCTTCTTATTCAATAAGTATCTAATTGCAGTGTGATCGGTGTAGACACTATTTTTGCTCCTACCAAATAGGAACGAAATTTATCTAATGCGAAAACAACAGCTAGAAGTTCTTTTTCTGTGGTTGCATAGTTCAGATGTGCGCTATCCAAGGTTCTACTTGCATAGTAGATAGCATGAAGCTTTTTGTCCTTTCTTTGACCTAAAACAGCGCCAACGGCAAAATCACTAGCATCACACATTATTTCGAATGGTTCACTCCAATCTGGTGGCTGCATAATAGGTGCGGTAATTAAAGCATTCTTGAGTAACTCAAAGGCTTTCAAACAATCTTCATCAAATATAAATTCAGCATCTTTCATTAGCAATCCGGTCAGTGGTTTAGTGATCTTAGAGAAGTCTTTAATGAATCGTCGGTAGAAACCGGCATGTCCAAGAAAACTGTGGATTTCTCTAATGGTTTTCGGAGGCTGAAGGTTTTCTATTATTTCTATTTTGGATTTATCTACTTCGATCCCTCTTTCGGATACAATATGTCCTAACACAATCCCTTCTCGAACCATGAAATGGCACTTTTCCCAATTCAGCACCAGATTGACTCTGACGCATCTCTCGAGAACCAATTCTAAGTTTGATAAACATCCCTCGAAACTTTGCCCACAAACAGAGAAATCGTCCATAAATACCTCCATTATATTATCTATAAAGTCGGCAAATACGGCCATCATACATCTTTGAAATGTTGCAGGTGTATTGCATAGTCCAAACGGCATCCGCCTATATGCAAACGTTCCATAAGGACAAGTGAATGTAGTCTTTTCTTGATCGTTGGGACGAATAGGAATTTGAAAGAATCCTGAGTATCCATCTAAATAGCAGAAATATGAATGTTTAGTCAGTCGCTCAAGCATTTAATCTATAAAGGGCAAAGGAAAATGATCTTTTCGAGTGGCTTTATTCAGTTTTCGGTAGTCTATGCACATCCTCCATCCAGTTTGAATACGTTTTGCTACAGATTCTCCTTTTTCATTACTGACAACCGTTACTCCTCCTTTCTTAGGTACAGCATGTACTGGGCTGACCCAGCTGCTATCTGATATCAGATATATGATACCTGCTTCTAAGAGCTTTTGTACTTCTTTCTTGACTGCATCGCCTATGATAGGGTTTATCCTTCTTTGATGTTCCCTAAAAGTCTTACTATCATCTTCTAGCATAATGCGATGCATACAAATGGATGGGCTTATCCCCTTGAGGTCAGAAATATTATATCCCAGTGCAGTCGGATACTTCCTTAGAACATGGAGTAACTTCTTAGTTTCTTTCTGTCCCAAATCAGCGTTAACTATGACTAGTTTTTCAAGCTTTATATCTAAGAATTCGTACCTTAGATTTTTGGGCAGCGATTTTAATTCTATAGCAGGTTTTTGTTCATCGGACGATGGTTCGGGTGCTAATGCAAGACATTCTTTCAAATAGTCATCGACGAATGGTTCGTTACAATTATCATTTTCGAACAGAGAAGGTTCGGTGAATTCAGGTGATTTCACTTCCAATTCTTTTACGCATTCGTCAATGATATCTAGCAAACAACATGAGTCATTAATAGCTGGGGCTTTCAAAAATTGAGCTAAAATGAATTCGACTTTTTCTTCTCCTACTTCGAAAGTCAGCTTTCCTTTCTTAACATCAATTATAGCTCTGGTTGTTACTAAAAATGGTCTTCCTAATATAATCAGGACATTGTAGTCCTCCTTTATGTCCATTATCACAAAATCAGTAGGAATGAAGAATTGACCAATTCGAACAGGGATGTTCTCCAACATACCTATAGGATATTTGACAGAACGGTCCGCAACTTGCAGAGAAATTTTGGTTGGTCTCAATTCTCCTAATTCGAGTCTCTTGCACGTAGATAACGGCATCAAACTAACACTGGCCCCTAAATCGCATAGACCGTTGTCTATAACGTACTTTCCTATTACACAGGGTACTGAGAAACTCCCTGGATCTTTAAGCTTAGGTGGCATGTTATTTTGAAGTATAGCACTACACTCGGCAGTGAGCATAACCGTTTCGTTATCTTCGAGCTTTTTCTTGTTAGATAGAATTTCCTTGAGGAATTTCGCATATGAAGGCATTTGGGTTATGGTTTCTGTGAATGGTATAGTAACATTTAATTGTTTTAGAAGTTCCACGAATTTCTTAAATTGCCCTTCATTCTTGTTTTTGGCTAATCTCTGCAGATAAGGTATAGGTGGTTTATATGGTGGTGGAGGCACATAAGGTGTTTCCTTCTCCATGACTTTGTTACTCTTATCATCCGCATCATTGGTTTTTGGTTCATTTTCCTTCTCAGTTCCTTTCTTTGGACTTTGATACATGGCCGGTTTTGTAAGTCTCGGGTTAACCGGTCCATCATATTCGGTTCCGCTTCGCAAAGTTACGGCATTTGCTTGCCCTTTTGGGTTAGGTTGAGGTTGGCCAGGAAAAGTTCCAGACGGGGCTGGTATTGTTGGTTGTTGTTGGGCTACTTGAGTAATCTGGGTTTCTAACATTTTGTTATGCGTAGCCATTGCATCAAGTTTGCTAGTCATTTGCCTCATCAATTCACTTGCATGAGCGTTTTAGTTCGCAAATTCCTTATTCTGCTGTATCTGGGCGTTCATGAAATTTTCCATCATAATCTCCAGATTTGACTTTCTAGGTGCTTGTGGAGCGGGTGGTCCTACCTTATGAAAACTAGGTGGTACAACGGATGTCGAACTTGGTGGTTGCAAAGCATTATTGTTTTTGTAAGAGAAGTTCGGATGATTTCTCCAACCAGGATTATAAGTATTTGAGTATGGGTTTCCTTGGGTATAATTCACTTGGTCGGTGGAAACACCGGTTAACACCTGACATTCGGCATTTGTATGTCCAGGGGTACCGCATACTTCACAGTTAGGAGACACAGCAGCCACGGTAGAGGCTGGTTGTGTTACGGCCAAATTTTCAATTTTTTGAGTTAATGCATCCATTTTAGCATGTATGCGGTCTATTGCACTAACTTCGTACATTCCGCATTTCGAAGTTGGTTTCTCTGTAGAAGCACGTTCTCCTCCCCATTGGAAGTGATTTTGAGCCATGTTCTCTATGTGTTCAACGGCTTCCTCGTACGGTTTATCCATTAAAGCGCCACCAGCAGCAGCACTTAGGTTCATTTTCGTGTTGTACAACAGACCATTATAGAAAGTATGGATTATCAGCTATTTTTTGAGTTCGTGATGTGGGCAAAGCCTCATCATGTCTTTATATCTTTCTCATGCGTCAAAAAGAGATTCATTGTCTTTTTGTTTGAATCCGTTAATTTCTGCCCTTAGCATAACTGTCTTACTTGGAGGAAAATAGCAGGTCAAAAAGACTCTTTTTAGATCGACCCATGAAGTAACAGAATTCGCAGGCAGAGACTGGAGCCAAGCTCTAGCTCTATCTCTTAAAGAAAACGGGAAAAGACGAAGTCTAATTGCTTCTTGGCTAACACCATTTGCTTTCACAGTGTCAGCATATTGCACGAAAACAGATAAATGTAAGTTAGGATCGTCCGTAGGACTTCCTGAAAATTGGTTCTGCTGAACGGCTTGTAATAGTGAAGGCTTCAACTCGAAATCGCGTCTTTCGATTTCAGGGGCAGCAATGCTGCTATGCGGTTCATCTTGCGATGGGACAGCGAAATCCTTGAGATGACGGTTTTGCGGGTGTTGGGCCATGTTTTGTTCTGATTCGGTTTCGGTTTCGAAATCAGAATAAGAAATGATAGGATCTGGAAAGAGATATCTTAAGTAGTAATCGTTGATTCAGTGCCTTAACAAAATAAAGCGCTCGATTTCGTCAATCGGTTCCACTGGCTCTTCGCTTTGTGAGCGAGTGCTGGGCATACGATTGACAAATTAAAAATAAAGAAAAATTGCCTTAGTCGTTACTGTGCAACGAAAGAGACACAACAAGACTAATTCAATCCCCAGCAACGGCGCCAAAAACTTGATCGCGACTTTACGTGTTCGGTCAGATAGATACTGTAAGCATACAGGGTATCGCGTAGTTTTAAAAGATTGTCGAACCCACAGGGATTGATAGTCGAAAGGTAGTGTCCTATAATTGCGGTGCAAGGCTAAAGCAGGAAGTTGTCACGGATAAAAGTGTTAAAGAAAAAATAACTAAAATAAAAGGTTTTAGAACAAATAAGGAAACTGAGACCGTAGAATGTTTTCCGGGGTTCTTAGGGACTCTATAGGCTCCGGGGCTGAAATGGATGTAGAAGTTGTTCTGAAGGAAATACCGATCTAAAGGCTTAATCTCACACTCTCGCGCTATTGATCGAGCCATGCCTGATAACCCCAAGATTTTGCTCTCGCTCGCTCGGTAATTAAAAGGCGCTTTTTGAAAACGGGCAAGACCGAAAAGAATACCTAAAGCGCTCTCGCTGTGTTTAGGATCCAGTGTTTTGTGCCTACTATCTGACGTGTACCTCAAACTCTCGCTCTGTTGGACTCGTCTTAGTGCATTTCTCACTCTCGTGACGAAATGCTGTCAGGCAGCCTCTCGCCGTCGCGACTAGTCTACTTGAAGTTAACTTAGACAACAAAACCAGAATTTTAAACATGCAAGACAATGTTGGTAGTCCTACATAGTCCCGTCGAGACGACGGTCCTCAAACTACGGGCTCATACGAATTTAGTTGCACATTATTAAACATAATATTAAAACATCAATGATACTGGTTTCTAAGTCACACATACTATTTTGGTTCTGTTTTTAGAAGATTCTATTTTTAGGGTTTTTATTGAAATATTTGGTGTAATGCATAAACAATAAGAATCAGTAATGTTGTAAATAAATAATGGAAACAATGAAGTAATAACCTGTAAAAACTGCAATTAAATAAAGGAAATGAACTTGTATTGATTTTGAAAATGATCCAAGTACAGCAGAATAATGAAAAGAAACAAAATACAGCAAGCGTGATAATCACTCAGTGTGAGCAATTATCACTTTGGTAAAGTAATTTAACGTGGTTCTGGTTCGATTTCGGCAGCACTTCCGCAGGGTGAAATTGGACAATTAATGAAAGCCTGGAAGGTCCTATATATAGGCAGAGGTTGGCTCCAAAAACGGTTGAAAAAGATTTGAAATTCAAAATGCGTGAAAACTGTTTCTGGAAAAACTGCTCCCGCGATACATGGCGAACGCCATATGCAAATGGCGAACGCCATTTGCCTAGCAACGGAAATTTGAACTCTGGGTCATCTGGCGAACGCCATTTGGCTCGCCTATGAGAATGGCGAACGCCATTCAGCTGGGTGACGGCAGTAAAGCTTCAGTTCTCTTTTTCAACTCTTTTGCCAAAAATCTTGTTCTTTTCATCAATAAGGCTGGTACTGGTCCTGAAATCACAAAGTAAAGGAAAACATAAGTACATGATACAAAATACGATAAAGATTCGATAAAAATACGACTAAACATGCACGAAATGAATCGAAATAACCTATACGAAATCGAGTCATCAGTGTTGGAACTCGAGAAGCAAGGTCAAGAGGATAGCGATCACCCCTCAGTTGGAATGGTCCGAACAGTGGAAAAAAGCAAAAGCTCAAAACCACTTCTTGAAAAAGTCTCTGGAATAATCCATCAGGTTGCAGTATCTGAGTCATCTTTTGCGCCTAGCAAGACTCCAACATCCAGTCATGAAGTTAATAAGAGGAAGAAGCATCAAAGAAAAAAGAATAAAAAAACATCAAATGATGAATGTGGAAGTTGGCTGTGAGTTGAATCACAATGTTGTTCTTAGTCTTGAATCTGACCGGTGCTCTGTTGCGGAAATGTCAAGTAACAAAAGCAACAAAACGTGTAAGCAGAAGTACCCTCCATAGCAATGGGGAGTGACCCGTCGAGCCATGCGACGTTAAACGAAGCGCTTCATGGGAGGCAACCCACGGATTTTATTTCTTAGAGTTTCTGTTGCATTTCAAGTTTAATTAGGTACACTCACAGTCTTCTACTGTAAAAAAAAATTTACAGTAGGCCGTGTCAGCCCTACTGTAGCGAAAAAAAATTAATTTAAAAAAAAATTTATAGTAGGCTGACACGGCCCGTGTCAGCCCTACTGTAGCACAAAAAAATTAAAAATTAAAAACAAAAAAAATCTCTTTCTTTGTCCCTCCGCATTGAGGCTCTGTAAGTTCCCCTCTCTAGCTTGTTCTAAAACATTGAGGTCAATGTTTAGTTCAAGTGTGGGGGGGTTTTATTGCTTTCAGTATTTTTATTTATGTTATTTCATCTTCGTACCGTTTATTGGTGGGTTTTGTATTTCGTGTGTTACAGATTGAAGGTATTCGTGTCGGATGAATGAGGAGACTTATAGTTAATGGATGAAAAGGCACAACCCATACTTGCTCTCCAGGAAACCCCCGAAAGTTGGTGCTGCTGAGGTGGATGATTGGACGCAATTTTCCAACACTGGACTGATACGGGAATACTGTGCACCTGAGATGGAAATGAAGCGACATTACACTAGAGGTACCTTGGAAGTTGTCAGTATGCCAAACATGGTGAGGATCATAAAAAAGCAAACACCTTATCATCATGAGAGTTCGTCAGGTATGTCTCTGTCACTCTTAGTTTGCATACTCGTCTGTTGGAGTTTCAATACAAACATATACACACTGAGGCACTTGTTTATTTTTAACCCTGAGCCTTTCTAGCCTACCATTTTATGTTATCCTTCGTTAACCCCCTCGAGCCTTCTTCCTTTTGTTTGTTTATTAACCGCATAATTAAACCATGAGCCCAAACACTCCCTCACCCTGCTCAGATAAGTGTTGTTGATTTTTGATCTGTGAAAAATTCTAAGTTTGGGGTTGAGATACCTTTAAGAACTAGGTAAGTGCAAAAAGAAAAAAAAAAAGAAAATTCAGGAAAAAGAAAAAAAGAGAAAAGAAAGAAAGAACAAAAAAGAGAAGTAGAATAAAGCACTTACCTAGAGGAGGATTTAGTTTTAAGAAGTCAAAAAGTAAGCTCAAAGAAACAATTGAGTGTAAACTAAAGAATCCTAGTAAAATGGTGTTCGATACCCTTGATTGTGAAATAGAACAAATACCATAGTGATCAGAATGACGAAACTGAGTCTGAGCTAAAAACCAATCATTTTTCCGTTTTGTTTGTTTATCCCTCCTTGTCCCTAAGCCCCATTACAACCATAAAAGCCCTCATAAAGTGTGTGTTGTGTGTGTTTGAGATGAAAATAGATGTTGTTCAAGCTTATGAGTTGACTTAGCATGCTATGATTATTGAGTGTAAACACTGTAACCCGAGAGATTTGGTGAGAGTGTGAAAAGCTGACAGGTAAAGAGGTACTTTGATGTGGAAGTGTAGCGGACCGTCAAAATTCAGGTAAGAAGGAAATGTTGAAAGAAAAGTGGAAAGATAGTCGCGAAAGATCTCAACGGTGTTGTGGTAAGATAATTTTGATTAATTCGGGGGTGACCTTTCTGCTGTCTCGAGCATTACTTGAGCACAAGCAATGAGATAAGTTTGGGGTTGTGATCGGTCACCATTTCTACTATATTTCTGTCACTTATTCGGCATCAATCCATAAAATCGGTAGCACTTTGTTTGTTTTTTCATTGTTTTTCAATTCAATTTTACTTGTCGTATTTTATTCTCGCATTTTATGATTTGTTGTTTTATTTCAATTACGTTGCATTTTATGCTTTGGTTTGGTAGTTTTCAATGGTTTCAGGTTTGAGTGGAAAAGCCCAAAGGACTCGTGCGAAGAAAATGGAAGTTTCGGGGATTTAGAAAAGTTTTTGGAATGAAGCAGAGGATGCCTGGACCTAAAATTCAACAAACATGGAAAAATATTGGGCAACCAAGTTCCTTGTCTGTACTATGTTGTAGTTCTCTTCACTAGCTTTCCGGCGCTTCGAACGAGGACCAAAATAGACTTACGGATCAAAAGTTATGATCGAAACAATTTCGGTTATAAAATCCAGCAAGCTGACACGACCGATCCTCACAACAATATTTAAGTGTTTTGAATTTTTATCTCTTGTCCAATGTCAACAACCACTGATACTACTGCAATTGAGGTGGCCCGTGTTAGCTTTGATGTTGATGATCTGAATTTTTCCATACTTTCTCCCTATATTAAGTTGTGGGGGCACTTTGGGTATTTACAATCGATCTGGGTGAATTGTGACTTCTTAGACTAGTTTTTAGAGAAGAATAGACACTCTTTGACTTGATGAAGAATTGAGAAGAGTTGGAGGCAATCAAGGAGATTTGGAGAAGACGATCGTTCATGAGCGGAAGCGGTTGAAGAATCAGTTTTCCTCCAATCAAATTATAATGTCTATCTTTAATTTTCTTTTTGTTTTTGTTCTTAATACTTTGAGAGGCTAAACCCCCCAATGCCAGGGGGGTGTCCCCGATTTTCCCTGTAATGACAATTTTCCCTTTGCAATAGAAATTTCACTCCTTTCTCATAATCATGTTTATCGTATAATGTTCTTAATGCTTGTCCATATTGGAAAATAGGATTTGATTTACGTTTAACCTTAGGTCGGACAAACCACTGTTAACGCTTTTTATACGATAATACTATAGTAGATATCGCCTAGGAATAGGGATACCCTATAGTAACCGTAAAGCTTTTGATTAAAATAAGTGCTTGGTATTCTTTCTATACCGCTAAGGAATTGGGGTATAGGGAGAATACCAAAGGTTTTTCTACTAAGGAATTAGAGAGAAATATTCTTAAGAGCCGATAATGATTAGTTTAAGCGATGATTTTGAAAAATAAGGATTGTTATTATTATAAGGAATTTCATACACCTTGCCCTGGCATGTTTCTCATATTTGTTTAAGTCATTTTTACTCTTTCTGCTTATTTGCTCAATAGTTATTATAATTTTTATAACAAACAAACCACCAAAGGCATTTTTGTTTAATTGAAATAACATCTGCACTTACAATTACACGTAGTCCTCGAGAGATCGATTCTGGGGATAACCCCAACTATTACTACATCGGTAAAAATAGTACACTTGTTATTTTTCTGATCAAAGACCAAGCACCTATGATACTCAATCTACTCCGTGGAAGTTGATCATCGACAAACTCATCAAGGAAAAGGCTCAGATGGAAAAGGAAATTAAAAAGCTCAACATGAGACTCCTAGGAGAATCTCCTTATGTATTTTTAGCTTTTATTTAGCCTTATGTTTAGGACCTTTTGAAAGTGTATTGACTTTTGTAATTCACTTTTTATTAATGAGAATGAGACTTTTTGGTATCCCTTGGTATTTCACGAGTGTCTGAATTCCATGAAACTTTGCATTTGCATCTCGTATTTTTTCGCTAAACTATCGAGAAACTAATCTTGTTTTGCAGACTTTGTAGAGATGGATACTAGAAGAGTTTGGCCGTATACTTTTGAGGTTCCCGAGTTGGAACAGCTGTTGGGGTTGGGAGATATGATTAAAGACCCGTCAACTTTCACTGAAAAGTATGGGAGGATCCTGCCATTGCTGAAACTCCAAGTGATTGAAGTACCACTTGAGATATTGGTCTAACTTTACCATCCTGTTTACCGCTACTTCGTGTTCCCAGACTATCAACTAATGTAAACTTTGGAGGAGTATTCCGCTCTGATGGGCATCCCTGTCAATGACTCCCCTCCGTTCTCTGGATTAGAAGATGAACTCACCTACAGAGACATCGTAAAAGGAACGAGGCTGAGATTGTCTGACATCAGAGCTCACTTGACTAACAAGGAAGGACGTCGTGGATTACCTGCTCAATTCTTGCTCGAGAAAGCTCTCTATTTTGCTGATAGAGGAAACTATGTACTCTTTGAATCAACCTTTGCTTTACTTGTCTATGGTTTGTTCCTATTTCCTAATGCCAAGTACTTCGTCGACGTTCAGGCTATTCGAATCTTCATGCTCAACAACCCAGTTCCACTTTTGGTTGATACTTATCATGTCGTCCACACAAGATACATGAGGAATGGAGGACCAATTATCTGTTGTGTTACCCTCTTCTATAGGTGGTTTATTTCGCACCTACCGAAGACGCCAACCTTTTGGGAAGTAGAAGATAGCAAGATTTGGTCCAAGAAATTGATGGAGTTGACCCACACTGACATTGAATGGTAGGGTCTGGTCTATGGGGGAATCTTGATGATCCATAGCTGTGGGGACTTTCCCAACGTCCCTCTTATGGGCAGGAATGGGTGCATCAGCTACAATCCTGTACTCGCTCACCGTCAATTAGGCCACCCAATGGAGGAGATCCCTGATTTTGATGACCTTGAGATACTTTTTCTAGAGTAGGATAAAGGTTTTGAGCTTAAGATCAAAGTGGAGCGTGCTTGGCGCATCATCAACAGACAAGGATGGACCGCTTTAGGAGACCCTGATTGCATCGCTATCGAAGCCTTTTTAGAATGGACTCACGAAAGAGCTCTCGTGATGAGGACACTTTACCCCTGTCACGAGTCATCTACAGAGGAAGAGCTGAAGTTGAAGAATGCGCTAGGAGAATTGACCCTTGAAAAGGCAAAAGTCAAGGAGCGAATCAACAAGCTTTTGAGAAAGATCAATGGAGGGGAGGGACCATCTGCCAGTGGATCAAATGCTTAGTTTCCTTTATGTTGTATTTTCCATTTCCGCTTATGTATTTGAATTATGAAGATGTACTACCTCTGATGTAATATTTGCAAGAATTTCTAATGAAGAAGCTTATTTTGATGAACATCTTGTTATCTACAATGTTTGCAAAATTTCTTGGTTTCTTGATAGTTTAGCTTGCATTTGCATCTACATTTTCATTTGCATCATGTCATAACATGTGCATTCTCTTCCCTGTCTTATCTCATGTCACCACATTCTCTTCAGAATCGTCACACTGAGTCCCCGACACTGCTACAACACACGAGCCCAAGCTCGTCAAAAGATGTCAGAACATAACTTTGAAATGGACAGAGTTAATAATGAGCTGAGTGAGCTACGAGGAGGAATGGGGCAGATTCATTAAGCTATTCAAGTTATGAAAGCAAATATGGATACACAGGCCACTGTGGTTTCCGAGATTATCACTCCAACTGTGGAACTTCCTACTGCTACTTTGAACCCCACATTGGGTATGCCTTTTGATTTTATTCGTGCTCCGGTTCTTACTTCTACTCAACAAACTGTTCCTTTGAGTAACGAGAACCATCAAGCTATTCCTACCTTTACTACACCGGCAGTACAAGCTCAAGTGCACCCTGTTTTTCACAACCCACATCCGATTTATGATTATCCTGAAATGTCTGAAGAAGTTGATGAGCGACATGAAAGACTGAAAAAGAGTGTTGAGACCATCCAAAGAAAAATGAAGGCGATGGAAGGAAGCAATGTATTTAGTACTGATCCTAAAGACATGTGCTTAGTCTCAGGCTTGGTAATTCCACCCAAGTTTAAACTACCCAATTTCGACTTATACTCAGGTGCAACGTGTCATAAGGCACATTTGATAATGTATTTCCGAAGAATGGCTGCATATATGGATAATGATAAGTTGATGATCCACTGCTTCCAAGATAGTCTGAAAAGGGCTGCTGCCAAGTGGTACTTAAGTCTGGACCAGTCTAGAATCTGATGCTTTCAAGATGTATCTGATGCTTTTGTAAAGCATTACAAATACAACATGGATTTGGCACCAGATCGTAGACAACTTCTGAGTATGTCACAAAACAATTCAGAGTCTTTTAAGGAGTATGCGCAGAGATTGAGAGAGCTGACTTTGCAGGTAGAACCACCTTTGTCTGAAAAGTAATTGACTGATTGGTTTGTGGATACTGTGAAGCCAAAGTTCTATGAGAGGATGATTGGCAGTGTCACCGCTAACTTTGTTGATATTTTTGATGTAGGCGTAAAAGTAGAAGCAGGGATGAAAAGCGGAAAAGTAGTCAGTTCCTCAAGCAGTTCAAACAATACCAATACCAAGAAAGTTTCTAGCCACTTCCACAAGAAGAAAGAAGGAGAGACTAATACCATCATGGCAGGGAAGAAAAGGAACCCAAGGTGGACACAGCTAATGTATCAACAACAGTCGGTTCCGAACTTTACTCAACAGCCGATTTACCCCATGCAGTATGCTCCCCAACACTATGTAGCAGCTGTAACACCTACCTTTAATCATCAAGTTACGCAGCAGGCGCCAGCCTATCAACAACAGCCAGCTTATCAGCCAGTACCAAATGCTCAGAATTATCAACAACAATAAAGACAAACTTCTCAATCAGGTGCTCCCCATAGGAGACAAGGGGGAACGACCATGTTTTCGCCCATACCAATGTCTTACACTAAACTCTATCCTTCATTAGTGCAACAAGGACTGATTGTTACCAGACCTCTGGGTCCACCCACAGAGAAGTCTCTGCCTTTCCACAATCCAAATGTTAATTGTGCCTTTCATCAAGGGGGAGCCAGTCATGATTTAGAGGGTTGCTTAGCATTGAAATATGTAGTGAAAAGGTTGATGGAAAAAAAAATCCTATCTTTCGCAGACAATCAGCTAAACGTGAAAAGTAATCCACTGCCCACGCACGGAACCACAAATGCCATTGAGGATGAGAATGATGAAGTGTTAATAGTGGGTGCATCAAAGATTAAAACTCCTATCAAGGTCTTCTATGCTAAACTATTTGAAACTGGATTGGTAAAAATCAGTCATTGTGATTGTGAAGAATGTAATATCAGTGTCAAGGGTTGCCAATCGGTCCGAGACGATGTTCAGAGGTTGATTGTTGAAGGATTTTTGTAGGTGTTCAGTAAAGAGAGGAAGGATGAAGTTGCAGTAATTGAGCCTCTGTTCAACTTGCCAAAGTCAAAAGAATCAACATACCAAAGTCTGGTTCTGTGACTCCCGTGTTCAATAAGCCAGTGCCAATCTTTAACAATTTTGAATCCGTTTTTGCTTCCACTGCAAATCATTCAAAGCCAAGCAACATCCGACAACCCGTTCCATTTCGTTTCAGAGGTTCAAAAGTCATGTCGTGGATTTATGAGAATAATGTGGTTGATAAAAGACATAAAAGGGTGGTTCCAAGGAATGAGGTGGGAGCCACTAGTGAAGAGGTGACCAACATAGTAGGGACTGGAAAAATGACTCGCAGTGGTAGAGTTTACACTCCTCTATTCAAAGGAAATGTGCCCAAGGAGACTGTTGTTCCTGTACCCTCCAAGGATAAAGAAAAAGAGGTGGTTACGAAGGAGGATGATGACGAATTTCTGAGAATTATCAAAAGAAGTGATTACAAAGTGGTGGGCCAGCTTCACCAAACTCCATCCAAGATTTCAATTTTGTCTCTGCTGATGAATTCTCCTACCCATAGAGCAGCCTTGCAGAAAATTCTAGCCCAAGCACATGTAGCCCAAGACATTACTGATGGACAATTTGACCACATCATTGCTAACATCACAGCCTGCAATACGCTCAGCTTCAGTGACGAAGAATTACCTCGAGGAGGCCAAAACCATAATCTTGCCTTGCATGTATCCATAAAATGCCAAGAAGATACTTTAGCCAGAGTGCTTGTAGATACTGGTTCATCTCTGAATGTTCTGCCAAAGAGAACTCTTGAAAAGTTGACCTATCAAGGAATTAGGATGAAGCCTACTTTACTCATTGTCAAAGCCTTTGATGGCTCGAGAAGATCAGTAATGGGAGAGATTGAGTTACCTATTCTGATTGGTCCACATGTGTTCAACGTCATTTTTCAAGTCTTGGATATCAATCTCGCTTACCGTTGTCTGTTGGGGAGGCCCTAGATTCACGAGGTCGGTGCCGTAACTTCGAATTTACGTCAAAAGATGAAATTTCTAATTGATGAAAAGTTGGTCATTATCCATGGTGAAGAAGATATGATGGTCAGTAACCTGTCCTCTTTCCGATACATTGAAGCTGATGAAGACGCTTTGGAAACTTCTTTCCAAGCTCTTGAGATAGCTAATGCTGTTATGCTTGACAATGAAGATCCAGTGGCCTCGAATAATCCATCTTTTGTTTCTTTCAAGAGTATCCAATCTGCCCTAAGAGAAGGTGTACCTGAAGGCTGGGGCAAAGTCATCAAGATTTAAGAGAGAGGGAAGTACCAAGGGTTGGGTTACAAACTAACTCTTGATGAGACAACTACTGCTACAACAAGGCAACTGAAGACGATTCAGGAAGTATTTGTCAGTGGAGGACATCAAGTTCATGCCATCATTAAAGATGCTGAAGACGAGGACATTAGCCACTTGGTTTTTCAGTGTGACGCCGTATTGAGTAATTGGGAAGCTATTAAAATCCCTGTTTTATACCCTATGCCAGAGTAATTTGCTTGCTTTTGTTGTTGTTTTCAAATTCCGTAGCCCTGTCCGAGGCTATCGGATTATTTTGTATGGGCCACCGCTTTTAATTCTTATTAATCAATGAAGTTGATGTTTTGTTAAAATTCTTTTGTCTTTATTTACTGTTTTTGCTTTTAAGGAAAAATGGCAATCTTTTCAAAAACTACAAAAGCATTTTCTTCTTGCATTTGATTTTTGTGCATTTTAATAAAATAAATCCCTCCATCATAAAGAATAAATCCCAAACCTATCGTATTCAATGACCCTACTCTCACTATCGACTTTGATTCACCTATCTATCAAGCTGAGGATGAGGAGGATTATGAGGTCCCTGATGATTTGGCAGAAATGTGTGAGTATCAATACACGGATCTTCAACCACATGAGGAACAAGTAGACGTCGTCAATCTTGGTACCGAAAAGGACAAGAAAGAGGTTAAGGTTGGGGCAACACTTGGGGCAGAGATCAGACAACGGTTAATACAGCTTCTTGAAGAATATGTGGATGTTTTTGCATGGTCCTATCAAGATATGCCTGGTTTGGATACAGATATTGTGGTTCATAAACTACCGCTCAAGCCCGAATGTCCGCCGGTGAAATAGAAACTTCGAAGAAGTAGACCCGACATGGCTCTCAAGATCAGAGATGAGGTCAAGCGACAATTGGATGCAGGTTTCTTAGTAGTTTCCAAGTACCCTGAATGGGTAGCTAACATTGCGCCAGTAATGAAGAAGAATGGTAAAGTACGAATGTGCGTAGATTACAGGGATCTCAACAAAGCAAGTCCTAAAGACGATTTCCCTCTGCCGAATATCGACACTCTTGTGGATAATACAGCTCGGTTTGCAGTTTTCTCATTCATGGATGGTTTCTCAAGCTACAATCAGATCAGAATGGATCCGGCCGATATGGATAAGACTACATTCATCACTCCATGGGGAACTTTTTGCTACAAAGTCATGCCCTTCGGTTTGAAAAACGCAGGGGCAACCTATCAGAGGGCTATGGTAACCTTATTCCATGACATGATCCATAAAGAAATTGAAGTGTATGTGGATGATATGATTGCTAAATCTCAGAATGAGGAGGAACATTTGGACCATCTTCTAAAGTTATTCAAGAGGCTCCGGAAATATCAGTTAAGGTTGAATCCTACCAAATGTACTTTCGGTGTCAGATCAGGAAAACTGCTTGGTTTTATTGTCAGCCAACGAGGAATTGAGGTAGATCCCGATACGGTACGAGATATTCAAGAGATGTCGGCTCCGCAGACTGAGTCTCAAGTAAGAGGTTTTTTGGGTCGTTTGAACTATATCTCCAGATTCATCTCCAACATGACTCCCACTTGTGAGCCAATCTTCAAGTTGCTCCGCAAAGATCAAACTATAGAGTGGAATTTTAATTGTCAGCAAGCTTTTGATAAAATCAAGAACTATCTTCAAGAACCACCGATCTTGGTTCCCCCTGTTCCTGGAAAACCTCTCTTCATGTACATGACTGTGTTGGAAGGATCCATGGGCTGCGTCTTGGGCCAGCATGATGAAACTGGTCGCAAGGAGCATGCCATCTATTATTTGAGCAAAAAGTTCACTGATTGCGAAAGCCGTTATCCACTGTTAGAAAAGACCTGTTGTGCTTTAGCATGGGCCGCCAGACATTTGAGGCCATATTTGATATGTCACACCACTTTGTTGATCTCCAAAATGGATCCGATAAAGTATATCTTTGAGAAGCCTGCTCAAATAGGAAGACATGCTCGTTGGCACATGCTCTTGTCAGAATATGATATCCAATATGTCACTCAGAAGGCTATCAAGGGAAGCTTCTTATCAGAGTACCTTGCAGATCAGTCTGTTGAAGATTACGAGCCTCTCAAATTTGACTTCCCTGATGAGGATATTATGTTGATAAAGAGAGATTGTGAAGAGCCAGGCCCTGATGAAGGCCCTGAACCTGGTTCGTAATGGAAAATGATGTTTGATGGTTCTTCCAACTATAAAGGACATGGTGTGGGTGTTGTACTGATGAACCCCAATGGTGGTTATACTCCTTTCACAGCAAGGTTAGACTTCGAATGAACAAACAACATTGCTGAATATGAGGCACGTATCTTGGGTTTAGAAGCTGCAATTGATCTCAGAATCAAGATTCTAGAAGTCACTGGCGATTCTGCTTTGGTTATCTATCAGGCAAAAGGTGAATGGGAGACTAAAGACAAGAAGTTGATCCCGTATCGTGATTACATTGTGGAGATGATCCAATACTTTGACGAGATTACTTTTCGCCATGTTCCTCGCTCAGAGAACCACATGGCCGACACTCTAGCAATGTTAGCTTCAATGTGGCAAGTCAGATTTGTTAATGAGGCGCCATTGATCAGAATTGAGCACAAAACTGAGCCCGCCTATTGCCAGTCAATTGAAGAAGAGGTAGATGGGAAACCGTGGTTTCACGACATCATGAATTATCTGAAAACTCAAGAGTATCCTACCAATGCTTCCAGTCTTGATAAGAAAACTCTGCGAAAGCTATCATCCAAGTTTTTCCTCAGCAATGATGTACTTTTCAAGAGGAATCACGACATGGTCCTGCTAAGATGTGTTGATAAACGAGAAGCAGACCTGTTGATTCACGATATTCATGAAGGAGCCTTTGGTACTCACGCCAGTGGGCATTTTTAACCTTAAGGGTTGGGTATTATTGGTTGACTATGGAAGCTGACTGTATCCAATACACCAAAAAGTGTCATAAATGCCAGATCTATGCTGATAAGATGCATGTACCTCCAACACTGCTGAATGTTCTGTCATCTCCTTGGCCTTTCTCTATGTGGGGCATTGACATGATTGGAGCTATCGAGCCGAAACCTTCTAATGGTCATCATTTCATTCTAGTGGCCATTGACTATTTCACCAAATGGGTTGAAGTTGCGTCTAATGCCAATGTAACCAAACAAGTAGTTGCTCGTTTTATTAAGAATAATATCATTTGTCGTTATGGAATCCCTAACAAAATCATAACTGACAATGGGACAAACCTGAACAACAAGACAATGAAGGAGTTATGTGACAATTTCAAGATTAAGTGTCACAATTCTTCACCTTACCGTCCCAAGATGGATGGAGCAGTCGAAGTTGCTAATAAGAACATCAAAAAGATCCTGCAGAAAATGGTCAAGACTTGTAAGGATTGGCATGAAATGTTACAATTTGCCTTGCATGGATACAGAACTTCGGTTCGAACTTCGACACGGGCAACTCCCTTTTCTCTGGTATATGGAATGGATGTTGTTCTTCCTATTGAGGTGGATATATCGTCCCTAAGAATTCTGATGGAAACCAAGCTTGATGAAGCAGAATGGGTCCGAGAGAGATATGACCAGCTAAACCTCATTGATGAGAAGCGATTGGCTGCCATGTGTCATGGTCACTTATATCAGAAGAGAATGAAGAGAGCATTTGACAAGAAGGTCCGTGTTCGAGAATTCCGAGAAGGAGAACTTGTAATCAATAAGATCTTTCCATCTCAAAGGGATGCTCGCAGAAAATGGGCACTCAACTATGAGGGTCCGTTTGTGGTGAAAACTGTGTTCTCAGGAGGTTCCTTATTCCTTACAATGATGGACGGTGAACAACTCACACACCCTGTGAATGTTGACTCAGTACGAAAATATTACGCCTAAAAAACCCGCTAAGTCGAAAACCAGAAATGGCGACTTAGGAAAAAGAAGGGTATCCCGGTGGGTCATAACCTATGAAGGAGACTCAGGCAAAAGTTAGGGATAAAAAAAAAGAGAGAGAGCTCGCTAGGTTGAAAACTCGAAAGGGCGGCCTAGGCAAAAAGGAGCGTCCCAGTGGACTGAAAACTTGAAAAGGCGGTCCGGGCAAAAGTTAGGGACAAAGGCGTTTCACTGAGTCAGAAAGGGTTGTCACCTACATCAAGGAATTCATGAAAGAAGTTCAAGTTCATTTGCCCTCATCAGCAGCAAGGTTCATTTTTTGGACTCTTAGTCATTAGGGATGGTAGTGGTCATTGAATACGATGTAACCTTTTCCCAAATTGCCATTATTCTAAGTTGTAATGTTCCATGGAACTTTGCCATTGGCGAGTTACCATTCTAATAAAATCATATTTTTGAGCCATTCTTTGTTTGGCATTTATCATTGCTCTATTACTTTTCTTGTTATGCAAAACTTCACTTATTCATTAATAACGGTTTTGAAAGCGGAAAATGTTTTGAAAAATATTTTGAGAAAACACAATGAAAACCTGAATTTACTTTGGCATTAGAGTTTGATTTAGTGAAATCATTCGCTCTTCCCAATGAACTATGCTTGTGACGAAAACACTGTTAAACCATCTGGCGTACGTTTCCCCAGTGATACAAAACTCGACATTGTTTCCTGGATCAGACACTTCAGTAATGATTGACTACCACGATACAAAGGATTTCTCCCCAGTATCTTCCACAGATGATTTGTTGAAAGTAGAATATCTTTACCTTCTCTAGTAAAATAAGATTTGTTCCCTATTCAATCCCCAGAGTGGTTGATTCTCTTCAGGTTTAGTGTGACTTCTGGCAGTGGATGCGTTATCCGTCCACTCACTTTTCCCCAGTCTGTCGTCTGTCGTCTCTCGTTAGAGTCGTCTCTTGTGTATCATCGAGCATTTGCACCATACCATATCATCCTACATCTTTGCATCTGGGTGTGCTTTTGCTTGTGGGTCTTTACCTCCCTTTACTTCAATTTATTGATCTATGGATATTTATCCGTGTCCAACTTGCGTCTGGTCTTCACCTACGTGCGCCAGATTTTTCCCATTATCCATTTTCCCTAGGAAGTCTAATCTTCATTTATACAACCCCGTTACTGACCTATCAGATACTAAATACCTTAACTCAGGTCGCCTATGAACCTAAAGTCAAGTAATGGATGACGTCGTTTGTTTGAGGTCAACTATGAACCTCGGTCACCTATGAACCGAAATCTCAGGTCAACTATGAACCTTGGTCACCTATGAACCAAAATCCTCGGTCACCTATGAACCTTGGTCGCCTATGAACCAAAATCTCAGGTCAACTATGAACCTTGGTCACCTATGAACCAAAATCCCCGGTCACCTATGAACCAAAATCGCAGGTCAACTATGAACCTTGGTCACATATGAACCAAAATCCCCGGTCACCTATGAACCTTGGTCACCTATGAACCTAAATCCTCGGTCACCTATGAACCAAAATCCCAGGTCAGCTATGAACCTATCACTCCGGTCAACTATGAACCTTGGTTAGCTATGAACCAAAACTTCAGGTCACCTATGAACCTAAAGTCCAGTAATTACTGCAATCGTTTATTTTAGGTCAACTGTGAACCT
Source organism: Lathyrus tuberosus (assembly GCA_022829125.1). Lineage (NCBI taxonomy): Eukaryota > Viridiplantae > Streptophyta > Magnoliopsida > Fabales > Fabaceae > Lathyrus > Lathyrus tuberosus. The sequence goes on along the minus strand of JALAZF010000118.1, from coordinate 2,009,241 downwards.
CAATCTAAGCCCAACTCATATTGGTGTCTTAAATCCAGTCTTTACTGGCAAAACAACTTAAATTGGTATCCTATCTAAATCATATTGGTGTCTTAAGTCCAGTCTTTACTGGCAAACCAACTCAAATTGGTATCCTATCCAAATCATATTAGTGTTCAATGACATTTTGTTCCCAAGTCCAATCATTGTTGGCACTTTAATCTTGTTTTAAAAGTCTTTATGATCTTCATCATGTGACACACGCAAAGCTTATGTTTGTCTCTATCTTTTCTGGCTTTTCTTGAAGATCCCGTTTGAACTCTTCAATATAAGAAATCCCTAGAAAATCTTTGTAGAATGTCTATCCTCTTAATTCAAGTTGATCCCCAGTGGATATCATGTCTTCATTCTAGTTTCATGCCCAGTGGGAATGTGTTTTTTCCCCAGTGTCGTCCGGTTACCTATGAGTCTGTCGTCCATCTCCCTGGATCCTCCCCAGTGGAGAACACCTCTCTGGCTCCTATCTCCAGTGAGGACCTGTGGGATTTTCCCCTTAATTTTTTCTATCCCCAGTGTTTCCTCAGAGTCTCCTCGGTGAGTCTTTTTGTTGATTAGTCTGTATCCCCAGTGAGTCTCCCTTGTGGATACTAACCTTCATCCCTTCCCAGTAAACCTCACATGTGGTTGTTTTCTCTTTATCTCTGGTGTCTTGTTTGTCTGCATCTTTGCAATATCATGGCATCATATCATCATACTAGAAGTTCATGGCGTGTCAGCATTTGCATGTTCGTTTCCTGTCCTTAGCATCTGCATTCCATCTAAGGGCAAAATTTTTGGTTTGCTATATTTAAATACCTTTCACCTTGATGTCCCGAGGATTTCCATTCCTCGTGCCATCTGGTAAAGCTATTCAAATAGGGGCAACTGTTGTACCCCAAATTTTACCCCTTAGATGTCATAACATCTTGCACTTACATGTAGGGATCAATCATCTATACATTGTTAACTAACCACTTCATCTTGTAAGTTTATTTCTTTTGAACTAGGGTTTACACCAGAAAGAGGGCAAGGTCTCCTAAGCCAGGCTCTCACATGATTCAAGGTCTCCTAAGACTATTCTCTGGCTCCATACAATCACCACAAGTGTTCACCAATTTGGGATCTTAAGACATTGGATCAAATCAAGTCAACAAGAGACACAAACCAAAGTTGTGGAATTAGGGTTTTAACTTGAAGAATCACTGAAGAGATTTGTCATGATCAGTCAAGGTTTGATTGGTTCATCAACCAATTAAACTTACCTACATTCAAGAGGTCTTATGCAACAAGAAATCAAGAGCATCTGGCTTTCATCACTAGCACAAAGAGTCATAAGTTCATCTTTCCCTCAAACTAGGGTTTTGTCAAGACAAGTTAGCCATTGCCTTTGATTTTGACCAAGGCATGTTCCCAAACTTTGAGACATGGTTCTATATGTTCATAAACATCCTTAGAGGCCATCCTTGGACCTTGGAAGAGATTGAAGAAGCAAGATCCTCAAAGATCATCCAGTGGGATTCCTGAGGAAATTAGGGTTTTGACTGACAAAGTCAAGCCTCTGACTTTGATGTTATTGGCCCAAAATGAGGTATTCAAGTCACACTCCATCTCAACATGTTCAATTCATGAATGAGAGAATAAAAGATCACCATTTGAAAGGTTTCTTGCAAGAAGGGCATGGATTTGTTCTTAAAATTTTCTAAGCAAGGAAGAATTCACTTCTTGTGCAAAATTGGAAAAGTCATAACTTTCAAACCACACATCCAAATTTGGTGACTCAAAGCTCAAATTGAAGCTCTCATCATGAACTTCAAAACATATTAGAGGACCCTTCTCAAGATAAGGCTTTGTTTTTAAGTTACAAGGCTTGGAAGTTCAAAACACTTAAGGACTTAGTGAAATTTCACTACTTTTTGCCTTAAAAACCAGCTGACTTCATCTCCACTTTTCACCAAGATCCCTTTTGATCCAGAACTTGGGGTGAACATGAAAGTTTTAGAGGACATTTGGGGCTTTCCAAAAATTACTCGAACTCCCCAATCCATGGAGGGAGCTGAGAGTTTCGAAGAGGAGAAGTTTGAGGTTCATTTCTTTATTTTCAAGTTACCAACTTATGCATAATGATGCATAATCACGTTTAATCACCAAATGCCTCTCTATTCTGATGTTTAAAGGCAAGAATAACATGTTTTGAGCCTATGCCACGATTCATCAAGTTGCACATTAAAAAATTCATAGCTTATGCAAAGGAAATGCAAGTTGAAAGCAAGTGGATCAAGTGAGAGAAACTTTTCAACAAAGCATGGCAGTCATCCTTTCTCCTTGTAACTTGGACTCTGACCCAATCAAATCAGTCCACAAGGCAACAGAGCCTAGAACTAGAGCTTTGAGGACTCTTGACTCAGCCAAGGTAGCTCACTTACGAGGGAAACTTTTCAAAAGGGCAAATTTGGCAAGTTTCCATTTCTGACCTTACCTCAAACCCTCAACCTTTCCTATAAATAGGGCATTGTTCTACACTCCAAAACACACCAGATTCACCCCAAAATAATGATGAATACTCTCCATATTCTCCCATCCATATGCTCTTGCAAATCTGCAAGAACACTCCAAACATCCATTTCACTCGTGCACTTCCATCCAAACTCCACAAACCTTCTCTAAACACCTTGTAGAGAAGCTACAAACACTTAAACCCTAACTGTAACACTTCTACCACCATCTGCCATTTTTGAACTCCAACTTACAAGAAGGATCGGGTTACATTCTCCAGGCATATTCCAAAGCTCTTAGCCATCTGCATCTTCTCTTCAAGGTTCAGCAAGGACCCAGAAGTTGGTTTTTCTCATCTGCAAGTGTTATAGAAGAAGCCTTGGACTTTCTCCAAGAGGTAAGGTTTCCATCTCTGAAACTCACCTATTCATGCATTATTTTGTTGTTGTTTGAATGTTGAAATGTAGTGTGTTTATTGCTTTGTGATTCTGAATAAAAACTTGCCATATTTGGATTAAATATTGCATGTTATAACATGTTGGAATTTCATGATGTTACACTGTTGGCTGAGGTTTTGTGAATCAGGTGATGATTGTTAATGAAAACTAAGAACATATTTATGTTCTTGGGAGTTTTTACTCCAACTTTGATTTTTGTTTCATCTGATTTGGTGGAGTAAAGAGAGAGATATGTGGGCTAGAAAATCTGGCCATGTTTGCCATGTTAGGGCACGAGAGAGAAGAGAGAACGAGGGAGGAAGAAGAAGTTAGGGTGGCCCCAGTCAGTCCAACTTGGCGCTGAGGTGACTATTTGGGTTAGGTTTTAAAATAAAAATAATTGAAGGCAATATATGTTTGGATGAGAGCGTAACACCGCTGGTCCATGGAGGAGGTTTGTGTGTATTGGCAAGCGAAGGGTCTGGGGTTCGAATCCCCCTCGCCCCAGACCTTTTCCATTTTATTTTTCCCATCTGTTACACTTGTTTTGTTATTTTATTACATGCTTACGTCTTATGTTCATAACGCGCTCTTGGTTCAGTTGGCAAGGCTTTTGAGCCCTAAGCCCCATGGCGTGAGTTCAAGTCCCATGTGGGACATTTCCATTATTTTTATCACTTGTTCCATTTTTATTTGTATGGTTTGTACCTTGTTTTCAAATGTTCATAACTTGCTCATTTTTCACTCTTTTTGAACCATTCTTTTTGCAAAATGTTCTTTTACATGTCTATTTTCTGATTGTGGAAAGAATTGGTGAAAATAATTATTTTTGAAACATTTATTAATGTTGAAAGTGAGAGGCTTTTTTAGGGTTTTTATAAAAACATCTTGACTTCTCTTGATTTCTTTGCCATGCTTTCTTGTTTATATTGATGAAATAAGACCTAATGCATGTTGTCAAACCTTGTATGATGTTGTGACATTATGTGCCTTTGTTTCACCTTTGTTCCTTTAAGTTTAATGGGTTATTACATGTAAATATCCTTTGAAATACCATGAGATCTCTTTAGATCATTTGTCTTGTAACATGAGTTTTGTTTGATCAAATATATGACATGTTTATGTCTTGAAACTTGAATGCCATGTTTGAACCACCTTTGAGTGTTTGATGTCTTGAGTTTGTCACCTTTGAATGCATGAATTTTAAGATATTGTCACATACCACTTATGTTTGTTAAACATTTCCACATGTGCTCCCCATGAAGTGTTTTGGTCATTACCATGCTCATGTTTTCATCTTGTTTATGATATTTATTTATCTTGAGAACTTTATTAAGTCTCCCCCAAGTGAGGCAAGCTCTTTAGCTCTCCTCCTTAACCCCCATTATTCCCCTCCTTCCAAAGGAAAGATTCTCTATTGACTTTTAAGTCATTAATAGCTCATTACCATCTTGGCCTCCTTAGAGCCATCCTTTATCCTCATTAGGATCCACCCTTGGCCTCCTTAGAGCCTCTTCTCCCTTGAACCTCATTAGGTTCCCCCTTTTGTGAGCATTATCCTCATAGTTGCTCACTTCTCTCTTTGGCCTACTTAGAGCCACTTACCTCATTACTTAGGTTTTCACCTAGAGTTCTTCAACTCTATGTGAGCATCATCACTGTGATGTCCCTTCCCCTTTGGCCTCTTTAGAGCCATTTACCTCTTAACTTAGAAATAGGCTAGAGTTCTTAAACTCTATGTGATACTCATCCTCATGAGTATTCACTTACCCTTATAACTTAGACTTAGAGAGTTCTTTAACTCTATACGAGCTCATACTCATTCCCCTTAGAACTTTGGCCATAGTCAATGGTTCCTCACCTTTAGTAGGTGAACTACGGTTGCTCTGATTCTTTAGTCAGGATACGTAGGTACAAGATGCGACGTCTTGGCGAGCAAACATAGTATATACCCCTAGGTCCTTACCTTTATCCTTAGCAGATTTCCTTAGTAAGCAAACATAACATAGCACACAAACAAACAAGAGGTTCCTGTAGAGTACTACAGATACTTAGGGTGCTAATACCTTCCCATAGTATAACCAACCCCCCGAACCTAGATCCTCTTAGGGTTTTCTTCGATCTTTACCCTTTCCTTTGGATAAATCAAAGCTCGGTGGTGAATTTAAAAGGTGTGTGATTTAAGTTAATTAATAGCTTGATATCTGATTCTCACCGCAACAGATGCAGAACCACCATAACCACAATAATCCAAAATCAAAAGGGTTTTCATTAAAAGCCATAATAATCAAATAACAACAAAAATAACAACTCAACATGGTTCGACTCAACGACCCAACCCGATGTTACAATATCAGAGCAAGACCCTTTACATCGACCAAAAGCAAATAAACTCCCAAAGTCCTCGAAGGCATCCACAGCTAAGCCTGATCACCTGCACGTTGTAACACCCCAAATTTTGTAAGAATATTTATTTAATTTAATTAAATATTATATTCGTGGATTTCTGTGAATTTTGGTGATTCATGTTGATGTCGGTGTTTTTGTGAAGTTTTGGTTATTTAATTAAATAATAGTATATAATATGAAATATATTAGTATTATTATGTATTTTAAATACTATTAGAGGAATTAAGGGTAAGATGGACATTTGAGGAGAGTTAGTGAGGGCATTATGGAGAAAGCCCAATTTTGAGGCCCAAGGGTTAGAGTGAATATAAAAGGAGGATTTTGAGAATAGGGTTTTTTTTGTTAGAACGTGAAAAGAAGGAGAGCTCTGAGGAAAAAGGGAAAAAACGAGGATTTCGTGAAGGTTTCCAAAGGCTCAAGAGAGAACACTTCGGATCGACAATCTAAGGTATGGGGAGTAATTACCTTTCATTGTTTTCAATATAGGATTCGATGTAATTGAAGTGGATGTTTTGTGTTTGAGGGTTTATGGGGTTTTGTGACGAATTGATGATTTTGAGGGTATTTTGTGAATCGATTATTAAGGGTTAAATTTAATCGGATGAAATAGACCTTGGGGCAAGTTCCCTGTCGACGTTGTTTTGACCCTGTGGAAAAGAGGATTGTAAGGGCCATAAGGGCAATCGGGGTTTCTTGAAGGTTTAGGGAATTTAAGGTTCCCGTAGTGTCCTGAATCGACCTAATAGATGTAGGTTTTATGCTGTTGATTTCCGTGATGTATTAAGACTGTTGTAGGGATGATTTTGGGTCATTTGGGGCGGTAACCGCAGGTACCTTTGAGGTTGTGGATCTACTGATGCGTAGCAGCGATTTGCTGTAATCGCAAGTTCGCTAAGCAAACCATTCCTTCGTAAGGCGAATGTTCGCCAGGGCTCGCAAAGCGAGCAGCACAACGAATGCGCGATAACATGAATGTGGGTACTGGGATAGTTCTGGAGTGGAATTAGGAATTCGCTTGAAGTCTCGCAAAGCGAATGAGCCAACGAGTGGCTTCGCACAGCGAGTATGACAGATGGTGTTTTCTGGTGTTTTAGTATGGTGACTGTGGGATTCGCTGATCGCTTCACAAAGGGATGTCATAGTGAACTGGTTCGCCTAGAGAACTCAGTAGCGAACGTCTGTTGTTCGCGATGTTTTTTTTAGGTTACTGTGCTGTTTTGATGCTTTGATGTTGTGATTTTTATGATGATTTTTCATGACGTTACTGATGATTATATGATGATGTTTTGGTGATTAATTAACGAATATGTGATAACATGACGTATATGAGAATTGATGAATGATGATGCATATTATGATGTTTAATTGATGATGATGGTGATTAGTGATGTTGTGTATCATACATTCATATGCATACTCTGTGACGACGCTTCATTCCCATTGTGCGGATATGAGGTAATTATGACGTGCTCCGGTTCCAATTGCGGAATCGATCTTATTGACTGGGATCTTTGGAGGGGTGATGGCCTAATGTCCATCGATTATGACGATTGGTACCACATGCATGAGTCTTGTTGTGCATTTGCATTTAATTAGCATTGTTGTATTTTATGATGTTGTGGTTTTGATGTTTCCTTGTGATGACCCAGAAGATGTTGTATATGGAGATAATGTCATTTTATGTATATCTTGTTTTATATTGATTATTATGAATTGTGATTACTCACCCTGCCTGTTTGAATGTTGCCTCCACGTGGGTAACGTGCAGATGATCAGGTTTAGCTGTGGATGCTTTCTAGGACCTTGAAGTTATTTTTCTTTTGGTCGATTTAGAGGGTCTTGCTCTAATAGTGTAACATCGGGTTAGGGTCCTTTGAGTCGAACTATGTTATTTCCTTATTTTTGTTGTTATTTGATGATATGGTTTCATTTTGAAAACCTTTTTGAGTGGTTGTGGTTATGGTGGATCTGCTGCCTATTTTGAGGGCTTTTATTGAAAACCTTTTTTATTATTATGATGGTTGAATGAAAACCTTTTATTTGAAAATTTTGAGTTCCGCTACCACGTGAAAGCTTTTGATTTATTTTGAGGAAAAACCCTTGTTTACATGGCAAGTGTATTATTTTGAATTAAATGAGAAATGTGCACCCTTTGAGGTGATTTTAATGCTTTACTCTGATATTTGAGTTGTTTCTGCTGCAACATTTGTAGGGGTAGAAAAGGGTGTTACATTAGTGGTATCAGAGCAGGTCGGTCCGTCCGGCCAGGTTTTTACGTGTTGTCAGTCCCTTGTCAGTCGACGAGTGTGTGTACATTGTCGATGTTTTATTTCTTCTAACCTTGTTGATGGTGTGCAGGATGGTTGGAAGAAATGATCGTGCAATTGCTGATGCATTGGAATTGGTTGCTAATGTGGTGGCGCAGCTAAATCCAAATGGTGGAGCCCCTAATGAGTTTCGTGTGTTGGGGAAGTTTCAGAGGAACAATCCACCGAATTTTGCAGGTATGCATGACCCAGCAAGCGCACACAAGTGGCTGAAGGCAATAGAGAAGATCTTCAGGGTGATGGGGTGTTCTGATGAGCAGCAGGTTCAGTTTGGAACACATATGTTGGAAGAAGAGGCTAAGGACTGGTGGGATAACACCTGACAAAGACTTGCAGATGTGGGCACTGTGATAACTTAGGTTGTGTTTAAGCAGGAGTTTCTGGGAAAGTATTTTCCAGAGGATGCTCGTGGCAAGAGAGAAGTGGAATTCCTTGAGCTGAAGCAAGGAGATATGACTGTGGCGGAGTATGCTACGAAGTTTGAGGCTTTGGTGAAGTTCTGTCCGCACTACAATCGTGCTGATGCTGAGATGTCTAAGTGTCTCAAGTTCGAGAATGGGTTGAGACCAGAGATTAAGTAGGGTATTGGGTATCAGCAAATCCACAAGTATGCTGAGTTAGTTGACAAGAGCAGAATCTACGATGAGGATAGCAGAGCTCGATCTACTCACTACAAGCAGTTGAGTGAGAAGAAATGGCAGTATAGGGGGAATCCTTATACTACTTCAGCTGACAAGGGAAAGCAGAAGGCTGCAGAGGGGAAAAAGACAAGTGGAGGAGCAGCTCCCGCTTCTGGAAAGTGTCATAAGTGTGGCGAGCAGGGTCACCGTGCTGATGTGTGTACCAACAATGTGCTGAGGTGCTATAGATGTGGCAAGAAGGGTCATGGAGCTACTGATTGCAAAGATGAGGGTCCGACATGTTTCAATTGTGGTGAGAAAGGTCATATCAGTAATCAATGTCAGAAGTCGAAGAAGACTGCGACTGTTGCTCAAACCAGTGGCAGAGTGTTTTCTTTGAGTGGTGCAGAAGTGCCAGAGAAGGACAACCTGATTCGAGGTACTTGTTTTATTAATAATATCGAGTTGATTGTTATTATTGATACTGGTGCTACTCATTCTTTTATCTCGCTTGAATATGCTAATAGATTGGGTTTGAAGTTATCTGATATGAATGGTAATATGGTAATAGAAACTCCAGATAATGGTTCTGTTACTACTACCCTTGTGTGTTTGAGATGTCCTGTGATGATTTTTGAGAAGAACTTTGTGATGGATTTAGTGTGCCTACCCTTGCACCAGATCGATGTGATCTTTGGAATGAACTCGTTGGAGTTCAACCGTGTTCACATCAATTGTTATACCAAGACTGTGGAGTTTCCTGATTTTGATGATAGTGGGGAGTTGATGTTCTTGTCTGCTAAACAAGTAGATGAACTTGTGGAAGATGAAGTCGTGGTGTTTGCAATGTTTCCATCGTTGCAAATTGATCGTGAAGCTGCCAGTGTGGAATTGCCTGTTGTCTGTGAATTTCCATATGTGTTTCTAGATGACATTAGTGATTTGCCCCTAGAGCGTGAAGTAGAGTTTGCAGTGGACTTAATACCAGGTACGAGTTCAGTGTCGATGGCTCCTTATCAGATGTCAGCTTCTGAGTTAAGTGAATTGAAGAAACAATTGGAAGAATTTCTAGAGAAGAGGTTTGTTCGACCAAGTGTTTCTCCATGGGGTGCTCCTGTGCTGTTAGTGAAGAAGAAAGATGGTAGCATGAGGTTGTGTGTTGATTATCGACATTTGAATAAAGTGACTATCAAGAATAAGTATCCACTACCGAGAATCGACAATTTGATGGATCAGTTAGTTGGTGCCTGTGTGTTTAGCAAGGTTGATTTGAGGTCTAGTTATCATCAGATTAGAGTGAAGCCTGATGATATTCTGAAGACAGCTTTCCGAATAAGGTATGGTCACTATGAATACAAGGTGATGCCATTTGGTGTATCCAATGCACCTGGTGTGTTCATGGAGTATATGAATTGGATCTTTCATGAGTATTTGGATAAGTTTGTGGTGGTGTTTATTTATGACATTCTGATATATTCTAAATCGGAAGAAGAGCATGCTGAGCATTTGAGAACTGTGTTGCAAGTCTTGAAGGAGAAGAAGTTGTATGCAAAGCTGTTGAAGTGTGAGTTCTGGTTGAAGGAAGTGAGTTTCCTTGGCCATGTGATTTCAAGTGGTGGGATTGTTGTTGATCCTTCTAAGATTGATGTTGTGTTACAGTGGGAGACTCTGAAGTCTGCTACTGAGATACGAAGTTTTCTGGGATTGGCGGGTTATTACCACAAGTTTATTGAAGGCTTTTCTAAGTTAGCGTTACCTTTGACTCAGTTAACTCGAAAGGTTCAAGCTTTTGTGTGGGATGTAGTTTGCGAAAAGAGTTTTGTGGAATTAAAGAAGAAGTTGACGACCGCTCCAGTGTTGATTTTGCCTAATCCGAGTGAATCTTTTGTGGTATACTGTGATGCGTCGAAGATGGGTCTTGGTGGAGTGTTGATGCAGAATGGACAAGTTATTGCGTATGCTTCGAGACAATTGCGATTTCATGAGAGGAATTATCCTACACATGACTTGGAATTGGCCGCTGTGGTGTTTGTGTTGAAGATTTGGAGACATTATCTGTTTGGTTCTAAATTTGAAGTGTTCAGTGATCATAAAAGTTTGAAGTACTTGTTTGATCAGAAGGAATTGAATATGAGGCAGAGAAGGTGGTTAGAGTTGTTGAACGATTTTGATTTTGATTTGAGTTATCATCTGGGCAAAGCAAATGTAGTGGCCGATGCATTGAGCACAAAGTCATTGCATATGTCGATGCTTATGGTGAAGAGTTGGAATTAATTGAACAGTTCTGATATTTGAGTTTGGTTTGCGAGAAGACTCCTGACAGTGTGAAGTTGGGAATGTTGAAGTTGACGAGTGGTATTCTAGAAGAAATCCGAATGAGACAGCAATCTGACTTAAAGTTGGTTGACCAGTTGCCTTTGATTAACCAAGGTAACGGAGGAGAATTATGGATTGATGAGAATGGTATAATGAGATTTCAGGATAGAGTGTATGCTCCAGATATTCCGGAAATCAAGAATAGTATTTTAGAAGAAGGACATCGAAGTGGGTTGAGTATTCATCCCGGTGCTACGAAGATGTACCAGGATTTGAAGAAGTTGTTTTGGTGGCCGCACTGGCCGGGTATGAAGAGGGATATTGCGGAGTTTATGTATGCGTGTTTGACTTGCTAGAAGTCGAAGATTGAGCATCAAAAGCCTTTAGGTATGATGCAACTGTTGAGTATTCCAGAGTGGAAATGGGATAGTATTTCCATGGATTTTGTGTTGGGGTTGTCGAGGACTGCTAAGGGAAATGATTCAATTTGGATGATTGTGGATAGATTAACTAAGTCGACTCATTTCTTGCCGATGAAGATTAACCATTCTATGCAGAAGTTAGCCGAGATGTATATTGAGGAGATCGTGAAGTTGCATGGGATACCTTCGAGTATTGTGTCGGATAGAGATCCAAGATTTACATCGAGGTTCTAGAAGAGTTTGCAAGAGGCCTTAGGTACTAAATTGAGGATGAGCTCTGCCTACCATCCGCAGATGAACGCTCAGACAGAAAGGATTATCCAATCTTTAGAGGATTTGTTGAGGGCTTGTGTGTTGGATCATGGAGGATCGTGGGATAGCCATTTACCATTGATTGAGTTCACGTATAATAATAGTTTTCATGCTAGTATTGGAATGGCGCCTTATGAGGCTTTGTATGGGAGAAGGTGTAGAACTCCTTTGTGTTGGTATGAATCAGGCGCGAGTGTTGTACTCGGACCTGAGATTGTGCAAGAGACGACTAAGAAGATTAAGATGATCCAAGAAAGGATGAAAGCTTCGCAGAGTCGTCAGAAGAGTTATCATGATAAGAGGAGGAAAGCACTTGAATTCCAAGAGGGAGATCTCGTGTTTTTGAGAGTGACGCCAGTGATTGGTGTGGGTCGAGCTTTGAAGTCTAGGAAGCTAACTCCACATTTTGTTGGTCCTTATCAAATATCGTAGAGGATAGGAGAGGTAGCCTATCAAATTGCTTTACCACCGTCACTTGCGAATTTGCACAACGTGTTCCATGTGTCTCAGTTGCGGAAGTACATTCCAGATCCGTCGCAAGTGATTCAGATGATGATGTGCAAGTTAGGGATGATATGACTGTGGAAACATTACCTGTGCGGGTTGATGGTCGAGAGATGAAGTAATTGCGGGGTAAAGACATAGCTTTGGTGAAGGTGTTGTGGGGTGGACCAGCTGGCGAGAGTTGGACTTGGGAGCGTGAAGATCAGATGAAGGAGTCGTATCCGACTCTATTCCCTTGAGGTAATTTTCGAGGGCGAAAATTCTTTAAGTGGGGGAGAGTTGTAACACCCTAAATTTCGTAAGAATATTTATTTAATTTAATTAAATATTATATTCATGGATTTCTGTGAATTTTGGTGATTCGTGTTGATGTCGGTGTTTTTGTAAAGTTTTGGTTATTTAATTAAATAATAGTATATAATATGAAATATATTAGTATTATTATGTATTTTAAATAATATTAGAGGAATTAAGGGTAAGATGGACATTTGAGGAGAGTTAGTGAGGGTATTATGGAGAAAGCCCAATTTTGAGGCCCAAGGGTTAGAGTGAATATAAAAGGTGGATTTTGAGAATAAGGTTTTTTTTTTGTTAGAACGTGAAAAGAAGGAGAGCTCTGAGGAAAAAGGGAAAAGACGAGGATTTCGTGAAGGTTTCCAAAGGCTCAAGAGAGAACACTTCGGATCAACAATCTAAGGTATGGGGAGTAATTACCTTTCATTATTTTTAATATAGGATTCGATGTAATTGAAGTGGATGTTTTGTGTTTGAGGGTTTACGGGGTTTTGTGACGAATTGATGATTTTGAAGGTATTTTGTGAATCAATTATTAAGGGTTGAATTTAATCGGATGAAATGGACCTTGGGGCTGGTTCCCTGTCGATGTTGTTTTGACCCCGTGGAAAAGAGGATTGTAAGGGCCATAAAGGCAATTGGGGTTTCGTGAAGGTTTAGGGAATTTAAGGTTCCCGTAGTGTCCTGAATTGACCTAATAGATGTAGGTTTTGTGTCGTTGATTTCCGTGATGTATTAGGACTATTGTAGGGATAATTTTGGGTCATTTGGGGCAGTAATCGCAGGTACCTTTGAGGTTGTAGAGCTACTGATGCGTAGCAGCGATTTGCTGTAATCGCAGGTTCGCTAAGCGGATCATTCCTTCGCAAGGCGAATGTTCGCCAGGGCTCGCAAAGCGAGCAGCGCAGTGAATGCGCGATAACATGAGTGTGGGTACTGGGATGATTCTGGAGTGGAATTGGGGATTCGCTGGATGTCTCGCAAAGCAAATGAGCCAGCGAGTGGCTTCGTACAGCGAATAACCAGCGAATATGACAGATGGTGTTTTTTGGTGTTTTAGTATGGTGACTGTGGGATTCGCTGACCGCTTCGTAAAGCGAAGGTCACAAAGCAAACTCAGTAGCAAATGTTTGTTGTTCGCGATGTTTTGTTTAGGTTACTGTGCTGTTTTGATGCTTTGATGCTGTGATTTTTATGATGATTTTCCATGACGTTACCGATGATTATATGATGATGTTTTGGTGATTAATTGACGAATATATGATGACATGACGTATATAAGAATTGATGAATGATGATGCACATTATGATGTTTAATTGATGATGATGATTAGTGATGTTGTGTATCATACATTCATATGCATACTCTGTGACGATGCTTCGTTCCCATTGTGTGGATATGAGGTAATTATGACGTGCTCTGGTTCCAATTGCGGAATCGATCCTATTGATGGGGATCTTTGGAGGGGTGATGGCCTAGTGTCCATCGATTATGACGATTGATACCACATGCATGAGTCTTGTTGTGCATTTGCATTTAATTGGCATTGTTGTATTTTATGATGTTGTGGTTTTGATGTTTCCTTGTGAAGACCTAGAAGATGTTGTATATGGAGATAATGCCATTTTATGTATATCTTGTTTTATATTGATTAATATGAATTGTGATTACTCACCCTGCCTGTTTGAATGTTGCCTCCACGTGGGTAACGTGCAGGTGATCAGGTTTAGTTGTGGATGCTTTCGAGGACCTTGAAGTTATTTTGCTTTTGGTCGATTTAGAGGGTCTTGCTCTGATAGTGTAACATCGGGTTGGAGTCCTTTGAGTCGAACTATGTTATTTCCTTATTTTTGTTGTTATTTGATGATTTGGTTTCATTTTGAAAACCTTTTTGAGTGTTTGTGGTTATGGTGGATCTGCCGCCTATTTTGAGGGCTTTTATTGAAAACCTTTTTTATTATTATGATGTTGAATGAAAACCTTTTATTTGAAAATTTTGAGTTCCGCTGCCACGTGAAGGCTTTTGATTTATTTTGATGAAAAACCCTTGTTCACAGGGCAAGTGTATTATTTTGAATTAAATGAGAAATGTGCACCCTTTGAGGTGATTTTAATGCTTTACTCTGATATTTGAGTTGTTTTTGCTACAACATTTGTGGGGGTAGAAAAGGGTGTTACACACGTTACCCACGTGGAGGAAACATTCAAACAGGCAGGGTGAGTAATCACAATTCATTATAATCAATATAAAAACAGGATATGCATAAATAACGTCATCATCATATACAACATCTTCAGGATCATCACAAGGGAAACATCAAAATCACGTTATCATAAATCACATCAATGCCAAATAAATGCAATGCACAACAAGACTCATGCATGTGGTAATAATCGTCACAATCGATGGACACTTAGGCCATCACTCTCCAAAGATCCCTGTCATTAGGATTGATTCCACACAAGAACCGGAGCACGTCAAAAACCACCTCACATCCACACAATGGGATGGAAGCCTCAATAGACCAAAGTCTAACTCACTGGACCAAAGTCCTATAATGCTATGAATGCATGATGTACAACGTCAATATCATCATCATCAACAAAAGTCATTACGTGCATCATCATTCATCAAAATTTCATATCAATCATATCGTCATTTATTCATCAAAATATCATGAATCATCATCTTATAATCACCAATATCACTCATGGTAAATCACATCAAAATAGTCATGTATCATCATCTCTTAATCATTCATATAACCCATGGTCATTCACATCATCATTTAATCATCAATATACTTGTGGTAATTCATACCTTCAATTAATTATCAAACATCATGTATAAACAGCTCATAATCATCAATATACATCATGGTAATTCATATCATCAATTAATCATCAAACATCAAATATACAAAGCTCATAATCGTCAATATATTCATGATAATTCATCAGAATAATCACGGCTCAAAACACCAAGACAACACAAGAATCATAAAACAAATTCGCGAACAGCAGGCATTCGCTACAAAGTTCGTCGTGCGAACCTGTTCGCTGGGGTGTTCGCTTTGCGAGCTTCCAGCGAACCCCCAAATCCCATACAAACACCAGAGACATCCCATTTTGTTCTCCTCGCCACCCTCATTCGCCTAGCGAGCTATTCGCTGGGAAGTTCGCCTTGCAAACTAAAAGTCACTTCCAAATTCCAGTCAAGTATCACGAAACAACATTATCGCGCATTCGATGCGCTATTCGCCCAGCAAGTCTGGGGCGAATGTTCGCCGTGCGAAGGATTCATTCGCTTTGCGAACTTGCAATTTCCTGCAATCGCAGCTACGCATCAGTAGCACTTCAGACCTCAAAACTCTTACGGATTCAGCCTCATTTACCCCAAAAACATTCCTAAGGCATTATGGCAATCAAAGGCACAAAACCTACGACTATTAGGTCGATCTATTACACTATCTTGACCTCAAAATCACCTAAACCTTCACAACCCCAAAGATTCTCATAAACCCCATAAATCCCTTTCTCTACAAGATCCCACATATCATCAACAGAAGGTTTAGCCTCGAAGGCCTACTTTTATCCGAATCAATTCAACCCTTAATAATCAATCCACAAAAATGCTCTAAAGCACCAATTTACTCAAAAACCCACAAACCCATATAAACCTCAAAATCAGCTTTAAACACATCGAATTCCTATATTGAAAACAATGAAAGGCAATACTCCCCATACCTTAGATTGTCGATTCCAAGCTTTCTTTCTTGAGTTCTTGGAAACCTTCTCGAATCCTAAGCTTTTCCCTCTTTCCTCAGAGCTCTGACCTTTTCCTTCTTTTCACGGTCTAACAAAATGAAACCTATTCCTCTCAAATTCTCCTTTTTGTTAAACCTTTGGGCTTCTAAAATGGACTTTTCCCATAATACCCTCACTAATCCTCCTCAAAAGTCCATCTTACCCTTAATTCCTCTAATATTATTTAAATTAATAATAATACTAATATATTCCATATTATATACTATTATTTAATTAAATAACCAAAACTCCACAAAATTCCACACAATGCCCAAAACCCCAAAATTCACCAAAAATCACGAATATTATATTTAAATAAATTAAATGAATATTCTTACAAATTTGGGGTGTTACAACTGCCGATCATCAACCTCCACGGTCTCCATGGTGGATGTAGACTTCTTAGCTGCCTCCGAGACCGGCTTCACAACCAGGAACCTATCCTTGAAGTTTCGGACAGATTTCGAGTACGGCCAGAAGAGCCTGCTCTGCTGCTTAAAGGACATCCAGCTTTGCTTCGGGCATGCCGTGCTCCTTTGGATTTGGAAAATGCAGAAGAAAAGATCCACAGTCGCCTTGACCTTCAAGTAACGGCAGACCAGCTCAAAAGCTCAAATAAACGCCAGTGCGTTCGGATGGAGTTGAGCAGGGCACAACTCTAGATGGCAAAAGACGGCCTCTTGAAAGTCGGTGAAAGGAAGACAGTACCTCGCCTCCACAAAGGCGAACTCATACCCGGATACACCGAACAGATCAGGTCGTTCTCTGTTGGGCAGATAAACCTCCAATGCACGGGTGCACCCTTAACCCGGTCTTCAAGGTGGGGAAATTCCTGAGCTTCCTCCTCAGTAAATGTCGACCTCGTCGACATGGGTTCCTGGGCGATCCACTTGAGGTCTCTCTCAGCTATTTGGACATTGGCGTGTTCTACGGGCTGCTCCGCCTCTTCGTGTGCAGCCCCGACGTCGGGTACAACCCCTTCGTGTCTGTTAGCCATTTCACCTGAAAAGCAGAGGAAGAAAAAGTGAATTCGACGACAAAGATCAAATCCACCCTTCCACCACTAATCAAGTGAAATAGAGAGGAATAAGTCGAGGATAACCTCGATCCCTAGTCGACCACGACGGAATACGGCGACTTCATTCCCCCATACAACGGGGACGAGCCACCACGACTATACGAGAAGACTCCGCGAGGAAGAGCTTACTCGACAAAATAAACTTGTCGCACGAAAGCCAAAGTTTCGCGTCGAACAGGCCTAATGCCCGACTACAAACCTAAAACTAATCCTAACTAGTATCTAGGAAGATCTGCATAAGCCTACGCTATATTCATGGACATTCATCCCATGTTCTTCATGAATTTTCCAAAAATTCATGTGTTCATCGAAGAACACATGAGCATTCAACCGGAAAGTTCATGAATCACCGAAAAATTCATGCAAATTTCCAGAAGTGAAGAACGCCACAGAAATCACAAAGGGAGATGTAAAACTTACTTGGTAAATAGAGAGGTAGAAGATGAAGATCACGGTGTGGACTTTGAAGATCGACGGTGGCGAAGAAACTCCGGCGAGAGTACAAGTTGCAGAGCAAAGGGATTTGGGGAGAAGAATTTACGTGAAGTGTGCAAATGAATCCTCTCTCCCCCTTTTTTATAAGCACTTGCTCGCTTGGAAAGCGCAAATGCCATCATTGCCTAGACCCCTAGGCCTGACACGAATTGAATGCACCACCACGTGTCAGAAAGGGAATCTTCGCTTGGCATTCCCGAAGCTAGACGTTACATTCAACACGTCTACATCCCCCGCGAGCATATATTCCTTGACAATACGCACATGTCATGTCCTAGTTAAGGCTCCTCGACATAAAAACATCGTTTTCGCGGGCACATTCCCTAA
Organism: Lathyrus tuberosus; assembly: GCA_022829125.1. Classification (NCBI taxonomy): domain Eukaryota; kingdom Viridiplantae; phylum Streptophyta; class Magnoliopsida; order Fabales; family Fabaceae; genus Lathyrus; species Lathyrus tuberosus. The sequence continues at coordinate 1,991,381 of JALAZF010000118.1, read as the reverse complement.
ACTTGGTCGACATAAAACCGCCATTTCTGCGAGCATGTCCTCACGTACGAAAGGCTTGTCAGGCTGGTAAACAACCAGTGTCGACCACGTCAACCATAGAACAGGCGAAGGGGATGTCTCCGAACATTATTATTTAAGGGCAACAGTCCACGAGGCTATCTCAAGTTATCACTCTTCCTCAGATCAAAGACTTGGGGGGCTCCTATTCTGGACTGGGCAGGCGCTTGGCCCACAGTAGGACAAGACCCAGTTCAGTCTAACTCTTGGTAGGCCCAATAACTGAATTCTACCAATCTAGCCGTTGGGCAGAATCTAGCCGTTGGGCACAACATAGTCGTTGGACACAATATGACCGTTGGGAGCGTCCCCCTCACTCGCTTGTCAGTTCACGCGACCGACTGCCTCCCCGGATCTCACGAAAGCAGTTGGACCAGGTCAAAGGGTCACGCGCCTGACCCTTCACCTAGTAGTCTCCCATTGGTCGACCAGATAAGTCGGCCACATGGGAGACCTTGGCCCCGCGCTGGGGGTTACTTCTATAAATACCTTTTCAGTTGAGAGGGCCAGGTTTGATCACTATTCAATATTCTAAATCATTCCTAAAAGCTTTGTACTTGCTTTCTCTCTAGCCCAAAACTTACTTTGGCATCGGAGTACCTTGCAGATACACCCTCCTCTTCTCCTACATTCATCATCTCTGCCCTACTTGGAAAGCCACGACGATCTAGTCTGATCATACCAGATCAGAAATGGTGGTCCCAAAAGGATTAAAGTGTCTTCATTAACACTAAAGTCCATGATTATGAAATCAGCAGGAAGGACAAAATTTTTAACCCTCACCAGCACATCTTCAATCTTTCCTTGTGGGTAGAAAATGCTTCTATCAGCCAACTGAAGTGTGATGGTTGTTGGCCTTGGAACTCCTATGCCCAATTTCTTGAAAATGGACAATGCAATTAGGTTAATACTTGCTCCAAGATCACACAATAATCTTCCACAAAAAGAATATCTATGTTGCATGGTATAGTGAAACTTCCAAGATCTTTTAACTTAGGTGGTAACATGCCATGAACAAATTGGCTACATTCTTGAGTTAATGCCATATTGGCAAATTTTCCAACTCTTTTTATTTTGTTCAAAGCATCCTTCGTGAACTTATAGTAGTTTGGCATTTGTTGAATGACTTCAATCAAAGGTATGTTGAGGTGCAATTATTTCAAGATCTCGATGAATTCCAAATTGTTTATCTTTCTCTTCCTTTCTAATTCTTTAAGGAAAAGGCGGTGGCAATATCTTTTGCACAAGTTTGTGTTTGTGCTGACTTTTGACGTATCAATTGTGATTTCTGCACTTGAAGTTGTCATGCTAGAAGTTTCCAGATTAGGCTGCTTAACTTGCAGTCTCTCTTGTCTTTCCTCAACCAAAGGAGTTGTTGTAGGTGTTAATGGTCTTTTGATACATTAGATGATGTCATATTCTTCCTTGGTTTGCCAGTGTTTTGCTGGGTTGGTCCTTCATACTCCTTTTCACTTCTCTATGAGATGACCTTGCAGTTTTCAATGCTCTTGGTTCCATACGTGGATATTGGTGTCTCAGTAGAGCTTGGTAATTCCCCCATAGGTCTTGAACTAAGTGCATAAGCAATTTCCCCGACTTGGTTTTTCCAAGTTTTTTATTCTTATACCTTGAATTTGAAACTAGTTCTTTGTTTCTTGTATAAAAGACTTCAAAATATTCTCCAGTTGGTTATTGCCTTGAGTAGCCACAACATGAATGGGTGCAAAAAAAAACAGGGGGAATTTGTGGTGTTTGAGGCTTAAGTTGATTTTAGGTGTTACTCCATGAGAAATTAGGATGATTACGCCATCATGGGTTTTAAGTGTTGTTGTAGGGGTTGTTATATTTGTTGTTGCTCACATGGTTCACAGTAACTAGGTTAGCTGAACATTCTTCAAACAAATGAGCTCCCCGCAATAAACACATCCAACAATATTGGCATTAGTTACCACTTTGACTGGCTCGAAAGCTGGCATTTCAGAACTTGTCATCATGTTCTTCATCATTTGGTGTATTTGAGCCACTTTAGCAACTAAGGTTGTGATTTCATTGACCTCATGGACACCGACTGACTTCTTGGAACAACTATAGTGGCTGCTATAGTAACTGGCCATTGATAGGTGTTGGCAGTGATGCTTTCAATAAATTTGTAACCTTCTTCATAAGACTTAGATAGTAAAACTCCACTAGAGGAGACATCCAGCATATTTCTTGAGGATGGTACTAATATACTGTAGAATGTTTCCAACTGAATGCATATTAGTATCTCATAGTGAGGACATTGCCTTAACAATTCCTTGAATCTTTCCCAAACATAAAAAAAGTCATCATCTCATTGTCTAAATGAAGTAATCTCATTCCACTTCTTAGCATTCTTGACAGGAGGAAAGTACTTAACTAAAAAAAAATCAACTAAGGCATTCCATGTGGCTATATAATTAGGTTTTAAGGAGTTCAACCAACTTTTGGCTCTATCCCTCAGAGAATATGGAAACAACATGAGTCTGAAAGTGTCATAAGTAATTCCATATATTTTGAAGTTGCTATCTACTTCCGAGAATTGTCTCAAGTGCAAGTGTGGATTTTCATTGGCAGCTCATAAATATTGACTTATTGCTTGCAACATTTGAAACATTATAAACTTGAATTCAAATTGTGCCATTGTGATCTCTGGTCTTATAATTCATGTATTCATTGGCATTTGGATCAAACAAATTGTGCCACAATGTTGATCAATATTTTCTTTGCTCTGCTACTAATTAAAAAGTTTATCTGAAGCAATTGTGCTCGTTATTTCACTGATATACAGGTTATCTATTTGCTTTTATATATTGTTTATTATATTATTATTTTCATTTAAATCATGTATGTCTTTAGCATGAGTATGTATGAGTAGCATATTTAGGATTTAAGACACCAGGATTGTCCAAATGACAAACCTCATGCAGGTTCTTGATAAGTGTCTGGTTGTAAATGAATTTGAGACCAATTTTCTGCAGTTTTAAGATCTTTTCCAAATGCCTAAAAGTGAAACAGCTTATTTTTTAAGTGATTTTTGAATCAAAGTTTTATTTTGGTCTATTTGATGTTTTTCTTAGTTTTGCAGCATTTTTCGTAAAAGGGACGCGGCAAAAATCGAAAGAAAACACGATGAAATGAGCAACGTCGCGTGTCTGCAACAAACAGTGAACTCGCCAGGCGAATGGGTGGCGAGTGGAGAAATTCGCCAGGCGAATGCCTGGCGAGTCAGCTGGTGAATGGATCTTCAAATTACAGTGGCTACTGGAAGTGATTCGCTGCAATATTCGCCAGGCGAAGAGGTGGCAAAAGGAATTCGCCTGGCGAGTCTATAATTCTCCTTGCAAATTCAAGATATTTTCCCAGGTTTCTTTGCACTGTTCTGGCACATGGGCTGTACTTAAAGGTTTCGCCAGGCGAATTTTGTAGCTCGCCTGGCGAATTTGTCTGGGCAGAAAGTGTTATTTAGAGTGTTTGTTAGATATTTTTTGGAAGGAACACTTTTAGAAACAATCTTTGTAACCTAGAAAACTCTTGTGAGATCAAAAAACTTCATATTTTATTATTTTACTTAGAATCCAAAGCTTCTATGCTTCAATCCTTGAATCTTTGAAGATTGATGCTCCAAAAGCTTTGCAACATTACTTGTCATCCAAGCTACCATGAAAATGTGTAGCTAAACACTTTTGTGTTAAGGTTAGATGTAGTTGATCTTGATCATATGTATTTCTTTTGATCTTTTGTATATGAACAAGGTTTATGATCAATATAGATGAAGTTATTTGTTCTTAATGATATTTGTGTGGTTTGTATTACTCTAGACATAGATTTTGCAAATCATGACCTAATATTTTCATCTCTTAAAAACCAAACTCTAGACATAGATTTGGGATTTGTTATTCGCTTTGTGTTGATCTTAACGGTTGTTGCTTCGATTGTTAGCGTGAGACATCATCTAACGGTCTAAACAACGACACTCACGAATTTGCTTTAGACATAAACTTATTCGATAGGATACGCGATTGTATTAGTCGGAAACTAAGTTCATATGCTTGATTAATCGGATATGTATGAAAAGGATTAGCGAAACCTAACCTTGACATGCTTTTCTAAAACCTTACAACATCTTTGCTCACAAATTTACTCTTTGCTACAAATTTATGTTAAACTGAACCAAGAACCTTTTGAAACTCTTTAACTTAAAACGTTGCGACTATTGAACGGCAAGCATCAAAATATCGCACAATCCCTGTGGAGACGATTAAAATACCCCCCTAATACTGTTTCAACAAAATGGCGCCGTTGTCGGGAATTGTTATTTGATATTGCAAGCATTGCAATAGTTGTTTTGTTTTAAGCTTGTTAACTTTTTTCTTGAACTTGTTGATCTGTTTGGTTTAGTGTGCAGACTTTGTTTTATGCGAGGGAAGTTACCTGCGGACCAACTCTTGTTCGATCCCGAGATTGAAAGAACCGCTCGTAAAATCAATAGCAGAACAAGGCGAAGGAGGCAACTTGCCAAAGAAAAATGAGAGCGAGAAGGAAGTTCGACTTCGACTCAAATTCCACCGTTACCTCCAACTATGGATCCACCACCACCACCTACTTCGAGACCATGTACTAACAGTCCAAGACATAACGCACAGTTTGCTCGCAGTGCTCAGAATGGTCGGCATTCTGAAATAAAGACTGGTATTCTCTCGCTTCTATATCAGAGTCCTTTTACTAGTATGGATCATGAGGATCCCTATACACACATGACAAAGTTCTACGAGATTGTGGGAGCAACTGGTGCGCCCGAAGCTGAAGAGGAATCTTTGTTCAAGAGACTATTCCCGCATTCCCTCATTGGGAAGGCCAAGGAATGGTATCTTGACCAATCGACGACAATAATGACGGATTGGAACGCGCTTGAAGAGAAATTTTTGGAACGATTTTTTCCACATAATCGTTTCATAAAGGCAAAGACCGCAATAGCAGTGTTCACGCAAGGTGCAAACGAATCTCTCAACGAAGTGTGGGAGAGATTCAAATCTATGTTGAGGAAATGCAAGGGGCATGGCTTTGATGAGCTTTCTCAAGTTCATATTTTTCGAAATGGTCTGCAACTAGTGCATAAAACACTATTGGAAGCCACCGTGGATGGATCCTTAATGACTAAAACTGCCGAGGAAGTCATTGCTATAATTGACAAGATGGCTTTAAACGACCATCAGGGAAGCCATAACCGTGGCCTTTCTCAAATGACTCTGGGAGTTTTGGAATTGGGAACCAATGATGCTATACTTGCTCAAAACAAGTTATTATTCCAACAAGTTGAGTTGTTGACGAAACAAATGTCCAAACTTCCTCAACAACTTAAAGAGATTCATGACTCCTCGAGTAAAAATGTGCAAGTCTTGGTATGTGAACTGTGTAGGGGCGACCATCTTACCGGATATTGTCCTCCGGTTGTGGAGGAGGTCAACTATGCAGGAAACCAAAATCAAAATCAAGGATACCAACCCCAACCTCCGTATCAACAAGGCAACCAAGGTTACCAACAAAGAGGTAACCAAGGTTATCAACAACCATGGAGACCGCAAGAAGCCGGACTGTCAAACCGTCAACAATACCAAAATTACACTCAACCTCTGCAAGCTCCCGTTGGAAATACAAAGATGGAAGACACTCTCACGCAATTTATGCAAATGTCAATGTCAAATCAGAAGAATACCTATACGGCCATAAGGAATCTTGAAACTCAAGTTGGACAATTATCGAAACAATTGGCCGACCAACAAAAAGGAAACTTTACGGCGAATACTCTACCAAATCCTAAAGAGCATTGTAAGGCTATTCTAACTAGAAGTGGAAGAGAGATTGACATGGGTGTAGGTGAAGTGGTTGTGGAAGAGGAAATTGTAGTTGAAAAAGAAAAAGATAGTGAAGAGATTGAAGTAGAAAAAAATGTTGAGGGTGATTTAGTTGAAAATGAAATGAGAAAAAGTGAGGAAGAAGAAAAAAGAAAGAGAGAAGAAAAATTGAAAAAAAACTAGGAAGGGGAAGGAACCGTTGAATAATATTCCGATCCAACATTTACCATATCCTCATGCTCCTTCAAAGAAAAATAGTGCAAGGCACTATGCTCGGTTTATGGATATTTTCAAACAATTGCAAATAAGCATTCTATTTTCTGAAGCTTTGGAGCAAATGCCGAAATATGCGAAATTTATGAAGGATATTCTCACAAAAAAGAAGAGGTATACGAATCAAGAGACTATCATGGTAGATGTCAGTTGTAGCGCTATCATTCAACGTACTCTCCCGAGGAAAGAAAGTGATCTGGGACGAGTCACCTTGCCGGTTACTATAGGGAATATCTATGTGGGCAACGGGTTAATTGATTTGGGCTCTAGTATCAATTTGATACCTTTGTCAATTGTGAATCGGTTAGGACACATGGAATTGAGGTCCACTCAAATGACATTGCAACTTGCCAATAAATCCACTACACATCCTCACGGTGTAGCGGAAGATGTATTGGTTAAAGTGGACAAATTCTTATTTCCTATTGATTTCGTGGTAATTGAAATGGAGGAAGATGAAGACGCTCCATTGATTCTTGGAAGACCATTTATGAAAACTGCTAGAATGGCAATTGATATGGACGACGGTCTTATGAAGGTTAGAGTCCAAGATGAGGAGGTTTGTTTCAATCTATTTGAGGCCATGAAACACAAGAATGACAAAGGTGACTGTTTTAGAATAGACGCAACGGAAGAGGCGATTATGGATGTCACAAAGCAAGTTCATGTAGTGTCTCCTTTGCAAAGAGCTCTTGATGATTCCTTTGAAGTATTCTCCGATGAAGAAGAAAGATCACTCAAAGAGTGTTTAAAGGAACTTGAATTTTTAGAGGAGTTGCAACCATGAGAGTGTGAAGAGGAAGTGTTAAAAAAGGAGGTGAGTGATGCAAAATCTCAACTTGAATTGAAGGTGTTGCCTTCCAATTTGAAATATGTTTTTCTTGATGACGGTTGTAACAAACCGGTTATCATAAGCAACATTTTATCTGACAACGAGGAAAATCGGTTAATTCAAGTTTTGAAGAAAAATCAAGAAGTAATGGGATGGACTCTTTCCGGCCTCAAAGGCATAAGTACCTCTTATTGTATGCATCGTATATTCATGGAATAGGATTTCAAACCGGTCGCTCAACCGCAACGCCGTTTGAATCCAACGATGAAAGAAGTAGTATGAAAAGAGGTTGTAAAGCTCTTGGATGCCGGAATGATTTACCCGATTTCCGATAGTCCTTGGGTAAGTCCGGTCCACGTTGTGCCTAAAAAAGGAGGAATTACCGTGATCCGAAATGAAAAAAATGAGTTGATTCCGACAAAAACGGTGACGAGATGGAGGATGTGTATAGATTATAGGAGGCTAAACACCGCTACAAGAAAAGACCATTTTCCACTTCCATTTATGGACCAAATGTTAGAGAGATTGTCGGGCCAACAATTCTATTGCTTTTTGGATGGTTATTCTGGGTATAACCAAATTTCGGTGGACCCGGATGACCATGAGAAGACAGCATTCACTTGTCCTTTTGGGATTTTTGCCTACCGAAAGATGCCGTTTGGTTTATGCAACGCACCGGCAACGTTTCAACGTTGTGTTCAAGCAATTTTCTCCGATCTTATTGAAAAGACGATGGAGGTATTCATGGACGACTTCTCCATTTTTGGAGCGTCTTTTGATCTTTGTTTGAGAAATTTGGAGGTTGTGCTTGAACGGTGTGTTGAGACAAATTTGGTATTGAACTGGGAAGTGCAATTTTATGGTAACGGAGGGAATTGTGCTTGGCCACAAAGTTTCCTCTAAAGGTCTTGAGGTTGATCAAGCAAAAATTGAAGTGATTGAAAAGTTGCCTCCTCCAACTAATGTCAAAGGCATCCGAAGTTTTCTCTGACATGCGGGATTTTATCGGAGGTTCATCAAGGATTTTGCGAAGATTGCAAAGCCTTTGAGCAATTTGCTCAACAAAGATAAGTCATTTGATTTTGATGAATCTTGCATGTTTGCTTTTAATGTTTTAAATAAAAGTTTGACTACCTCACCCATAATCATCGCACCTAATTGGAAATTGGATTTTGAACTCATGTGCGATGCGAGTGATTATGCGGTGGGTGCAGTTTTGGGTCAACGGAAAACAAAAAAATTTCATGCTATACACTATGCGAGCAAAGTCTTAAACGAAGCTTAAATAAACTATGCGTCAACTGAAAAAGAGTTGCTTGCGATAGTGTATGCATTGGAAAAATTTAGTTCCTATTTGATCGGTTCGTGAGTAGTTGTTTACATGGATCACACGGCGATTAAGTATTTGCTCACCAAGCCCGATTCTAAACAAAGGCTAATTCATTGGATCTTCTTGTTGTAAGAATTTGATTTTGAAATTCGTGACAAGAAAGGATTTGAGAATTTGGTGGCGGATCACTTGTCTCGCCTTGTTAATGCGGAAGTGACTAAAAAGGAATTTGAGGTCAAAGAGGAATTTCCGGATGAAAAATTGTATAGGGTGCAAGTTAGACCATGGTTCGCCGACATGGCTAATCACAAAGTCGTCGGACTGATACCAGATGGTCTAACTCACCATCAAATAAAGCAATTTTTATCGGATGCCAAGTCTTTTGTTTGGGATGAACCATATTTATTTAAGCTTGGTGTCGATAACCTTTTGAGAAGATATGTGTCAATAGAGGAAGCCACTAACATACTTTGGCATTGTCACAACTCTCCGTACGGAGGACATTTTAACGGGTTAAGAACGGCAACGAAAGTCCTTCAATCGGGCTTTTATTGGCCTTCTTTATTCAAAGATGCGCATGCGCATGCCCAAAGTTGTGACAAGTGTCAGAGAAGTGGTGGAATTTCAAAACGGCATGAAATGCCTTTACAAAATATGTTGGAAATTGAAGTATTTGATTGTTGGGGAATCGACTTTGTTGGACCTTTTCCATCTTTATTTTCTAACGAGTACATTTTGGTCGCTGTTGATTACGTTTCCAAATGGGTTGAGGCAATATCATGTGCTAAGGCCGATGGAAAAACTGTGATTAAATTTTTGAAAAGAAACATTTTTGCTCGATTTGGTACTCTGCGAGTGTTGATAAGTGACGAAGGATCCCTCTTTTGCAACACTCAGCTTGAAAAAGCTTTGGAGCAATATGGTGTTAAGCACAAGGTTGCAACATCATATCATCCTCAGGCTAATGGGCAAGCGGAGGTATCGAACCGGGAAATTAAAAGAATTTTGGAAAAAACGGTGTCATCCTCAAGGAAGGATTGGTCGAATAAGCTAGATGATGCTTTGTGGGCCTATAGAACCGCTTTTAAAGCTCTGATTGGTCTCACGCTGTTTAAATTGGTTTATGGTAAGAATTGTCATTTACCGGTGGAGTTGGAACATAAGGCGTTTTGGGCCTTGAAATTTTTGAACTTTGATCCAACTCTAAGCTGAGACAGGAAAAAAATGCAATTACATGAATTAAAAGAATTGCGCCTTCAGGCGTATGATTCCAATAAGCTTTACAAAGAGCGAGTCAAAACTTACCATGACAGGAAAATAGTGATCAAACAGTTTGAAGTAGGGCAGCTGGTCCTACTCTTCAATTCTCGATTAAAATTGTTCCCAGGTAAATTGAAATCAAAGTGGTCTGGTCCATTTCAGATTCGAGAGATTAAGTCATATGGGGCAATAGTCATTGAAGACGCAAAGACAAATGAAAGTTGGACAGTTAATGGTCAGAGGTTGAAAGTTTATCTCGGTGGTGATTTCGAGCAGAATCCCTCCGTTGTGCCGTTTTGCGATCCTTGAGGTTGCATTGGACCGTCGAGCTTAGCCGACGTTAAACAAGCGTTTGTTGGGAGGCACCCAAACGTTGTAAGTATTTCATCTTTGCTGTTTTAATTTATGAATTGTGTGATATTGGTAGTGATTTTGTAAAGTTTTGGAAAATTCTGCATTACACCATTCATAGCATAGAATTCTGCTTCTGGTGTAATTCGCCTGGCGAATCCTTAATTCGCCTGGCGAATTCAATTTCGCCAATCCCTCGCCACACATTCGCCAGGCGAATTTGGCGTGACTTGTGATCTTTGTCTGCAGAGAGAAAAAGAAAAAGAAGAATAATTTTTTTTAATTAATTAAAATATAATTTTATTAGGGTCCACTAGGGACCACACTTTTCATTTTCCTTATCTTTCTTTTTCTTTCACTTTTCCTCTCACTTTCCCTCTTTCGCTCTCACTCTCACTTCTCCTCTCACAACACTTTCACTCTAAAACTTTCCTTCTCCATCACTTTCACCCCATTTAAGGTATGTTTTTCATTATAATTCTTGTTTTTAAGTCTGTTTTTACTTAATTTGTTCAATTATGTTATATTAGGGTTTGAATGTCACATTGTTAGAATGTTGTTCAAACCCTAGAAAATGCTTAGATGTTAGTGTTATTGAGTTGCTGTTGTTGGATTGCCTAGAATTTGGAAGATGAACCCTGCATGTTGAATTTTTCTGGATTTTGCAGAAGTCGCCAGGCATTCGCCAGGCGAGTGTGCCGCGAGAGGTCACCAGGGATTCGCCTGGCGAGAATGGGGCGAATGACCATTTTTCAATTATTTTTAATTTTTCTGTTCTATTTTGCAATTATGTCTTAATTTTGTTGTGTTTTAGTTTCTGTTTTGACTTTGTTTTGCTGTTTGGATTTTGCTGACAATAGACAACAATTCCTTTGCTTTGTGTCTTCTAATTTTTCAGATGGCTCCAAAAACCAGAGTCACCGGTGGAAAGAAACAAAAGACGGTTGTAGGAAGCGGTTCCAGGCAATAAGTTGAGTATGATCCAAATCGATTCTTAAGTGCAGCTCATGCTGCCCGGTACACAATGCTTGAAGGCCGATAATTTTTATCGGAGAAAAGGTTTGATATCAACCCCGAGGGGCCGTACCAGAATTTGGCACAGATTTTCAACAATAAGAAATGGGGACATTTGATAAATCCTTTGAAAGCACTCAACTACGAGATGGTTCGTGAATTCTACGCAAATGCTCTTGAATTCCCAGAAACTCAATGAGATATGCAAGTGTTCTGGTACATCACTTATGTCCGTGGCAAAGAAATTAGGTTCGATCGGGAGGATATTAATGACCTTTTTGAAAAGCCGAGTTCTTTAGGAATGTTCAAAAAGGATGCCTACACTAAGGAACTTAACACTCGTCTTGATCATGATAAAATTGCCAGGGCCATTTTGTTTCCGGGAAAAATATGGAAAAGAACGCTGTAGGAGAAGCCATCCCTTATCGGAGGGAGGATATGCCTCCGGATGTGCAAGCTATACTTCTTCTAATCATCCACAACATCAGGCCCAAATCGCACCGTTCCTCCATTCCTCCTGATATTGGCCTCCTTCTTCATTACATCATGAAAGACAAAGAGGTTGATGTTGCTCGGATCATTGCGTCTGAAATGAAAAATTTTATCGCGAATACGCGATGACCCGAGGTACATGCTACTGCCCCTATCATTTTCCCTGGTTTTGTAACAGCTTTTTGTCTCAAAAAGTGGATCATGATGCCCTCCGTGATTAATGAGAAGAGGAGGGGAGTTATTAATGATGATTATATTGAGAGGTATTGTAAGAACAAGCTGATTGAGAAGAGAAAGGGTTCTAGTGTTGGTCAGTCATCCCGTGAGCAGCCTAGTGAGCAGTATGAGGCTCTTGATTATTCTACGTGGGATCCTAGAATGCGAGCTGCATTCAATTACTCGTGGGATATGGCTGAAGCTTACCAAAGATCATCGTAGTTTAATTTTAATTGTATGCAACAGTTGTACCAGTTCCAAACCACACCGCATGAAGTTGTTCCTTTTCCTACTAGGACGGATTACGATAATTATGCAAATTGGCATGTGGGCAGGCGTCCTTTCTTTTCAGGGGGAGGTGCAACTGGAGCTGTTGGTGCTGAAGGGGATGGTGGAGCTAATGATGATGATGGTGGTGACGAGATGCAGGATGATCTCAATGATTTGATTAATTAAGCTTCAAAGTGAAGGAATTTATTTTGTCTTGTTATTTATTTATGAAGTTTATTTTCTGTTTTTTTAGTATGTACTTTTGTATCGGTTCGGCGAGTACACTTTTTGTGTGTTTACACCAGTACTAATAATATTTCAGTTGTTGTTAAATTTTGTTTAGTTTAAATTCTGTTTTTAGTTTATGTGTGTTTGCGCAATGAAAGTGATATTGCCCTTAATTTTTTTGAAAATCTTGTGTATTAGCACAAGAAAGAGTGCTTTGTTAGCATGAAACATTGATGGTGATGATAGAATTCTTACTTTTGTGCACAATCAAAGTGTGAATGTGTTGTGTAGAATTTTAGCATGATTATGAATTAGTGCTTTATACAAAATCATGGTAATGCATTGTGTTGTAAATACTTGTTCATGTGTGAATCAATTAGGACAAAACCACAAAAGTGAGGTGTTTTCCATTGTTCACCAAAAATAGAGTCAAGTAATCGTTGTTTTACTCGTTTTGTTCATGTTTAATCTTGTGAGTTATTTTTTTATTATTGGAAACTTAGAAATGATCAAGGCAATTTTTGAGCACTATGAGGAAAACCACCGTTCCAAAAACACTTCCAATTAACCTTGTGAGTGTGCGCGTATTTGAAACTCCTTTTGAGCCGTAAAAGAATTTTTTTTTTGTTGTGAATCATGAACCCGAATTTTAACTGTTTTAAAGAGCATTTAAAATGAACTTGTAGTATAGTTGAAGTTGGGGAGAATGGTTTAATTTGAAAGGAGAAAAGAATTGGTGATACAATGCATTCAATGAAAAAGAAATCAAAAACAAAAAGAAAGAAAACAAACAAAAAGAAAAGAAAATCAAAAGAAGAGAATGCATTGTGAAAGGAAGAAATAAAGTGTGAAAAAGAATGAAAAAGTTGAAAAAGAATTGCTCTTCATTGTTATTAACCGTTTTTTTTGTTCAATGACCGTTAGATATGACCCTTGTTTTAAACCCAAGCCAAATTACAACCATAAAAGTCCTTTGTGATCTTTGTTTCTACTTATTTTTGATAACTTTGTGAGATGAATGCATGAATGATTCCGGATGTGGCACGATTGCTTGTGAGAGTGTTTTGTCCCATGTGAAATATTATACATAGAGTGTTGATAATAAGTGAATTTAGGTGATTCAACTTGAGCTTGTAGGTACTTGATTTTGCATTGTATGATGTTGTGTTTAGAACTTAATTCATAATTATGTTTTGATTCTATGCAACTTTATGTATATACTTTGTGCTGTATGTGTTGAGTTTGAACCATTGATATTTTCGGTTGATTTAGTCCTTGGAATTCTTGTTTGTGATTGTTGGACCTAACTTTTGTTTGAGGGCAAACAACAAGGCAAGTTGGGGAGAGTTTAATAAGTGTCTGGTTGTAAATGAATTTGAGACCAATTTTCTGCAGTTTTAAGCTCTTTTCCAAATGCCTGAAAGCGAAACAGCTTATTTTTTAAGTGATTTTTGAATCAATGTTTTATTTTGGTCTATTTGATATTTTTCTTAGTTTTGCAGCATTTTTCGTAAAAGGGATGCGGCAAAAATCGGAAGAAAACACGATGAAATGAGCAACGTCGCGTGTCTGCAACAAACAGTAAACTCGCCAGGCGAATGGGTGGCGAGTGGAGAAATTCGCCAGGCGAATGCCTGGCGAGTCAGCTGGCGAATGGATCTTCAAATTACAGTGGCTACTGGAAGTGATTCGCTGCAATATTCGCCAGGCGAAGAGGTGGCGAAAGGAATTCGCCTGGCGAGTCTGGAATTCGCCTGGCGAATTCAAGATATTTTCCCAGGTTTCTTTGCACTGTTCTGGCACATGGGTTGTACTTAAAGGTTTCGCCAGGCGAATTTTGTAGCTCGCCTGGCGAATTTGTCTAGGCAGAAAGTGCTATTTAGGGTGTTTGTTAGATATTTTTTGGAAGGAACACTTTTAGAAACAATCTTTGTAACCTAGAAAACTCTTGTGAGATAAAAAAACTTCATATTTTATTATTTTACTTAGAATCCAAAGCTTTTATGCTTCAATCCTTGAATCTTTGAAGATTGATGCTCCAAAAGCTTTGCAACATTACTTGTCATCCAAGCTACCATGAAAATGTGTAGCTAAACACTTTTGTGTTAAGGTTAAATGTAGTTGATCTTGATCATATGTATTTCTTTTGATCTTTTGTATATGAACAAGGTTTATGATCAATATAGATGAAGTTATTTGTTCTTAATGATATATGTGTGGTTTGTATTACTTTAGACATAGATTTTGCAAATCATGACCTAATATTTTCATCTCTTAAAAATCAAACTCTAGACATAGATTTGGGATTTGTTATTCTCTTTGTGTTGATCTTAACGGTTGTTGTTTCGATTGTTAGCGTGAGACGTCATCTAACGGTCTAAACAACGACACTCACGAATTTGCTTTAGACATAAACTTATTCGAGAGGATACGCGATTGTATTGGTCAGAAACTAAGTTCATATGCTTGATTAATCGAATATGTATGAAAAGGATTAGCGAAACCTAACCTTGACATGCTTTTCTAAAACCTTACAACATCTTTGCTCACAAATTTACTCTTTGCTACAAATTTATGTTAAACAAAACCAAGAACCTTTTGAAACTCTTTAACTTAAAACGTTGCGACTATTTAACGGCAAGCATCAAAATATCGCACAATCCCTATGGAGACGATTAAAACACCCCCTAATATTGTTTCAACAGTTCTCTATTGAAAGTTAAATTATGGGAAATATTGTTTCTTTCAATTTTTTGTTTTAAACGCTCATGTTCACTATGAAAGTAGGAACAACAGAGGAAATATGTTGAAAAATGTATGATTGATGCTTAATTTAGAAAATATGATCAATTGAACTTGAGGTGACAAAAGTTTCTCAAGCCTTGAGAAAAGCTTCACTTTTTTAAAAATAACAGAGTTTAAAACATTTTAAGCGAACGAGTTGCGCCGCAAAAACAGTTAGTTCGTTAGTTTAGGACAAGGTAATGCGCTAACGAAAGTCGGTATTACCAACATTTTCTATCTGTTTCTACAAGCAAACTTGTCGTAATTAACTAAAATTCAGAACCTATATGAATAAGTTTAGGATATGATTCATAGTTCTAAATCAATTTTTAAAATTTGTTAAAATCAATCAAAATTTATTCCAAAATTAGTATTTAACGACCGTCTTAGATAAAAATAGGAATGACAATATTTTTACTACTTCGATAGAATTTGTGCGCTTGTGGCTTGTCATTTAGTCAAAATTGGAACAATCTATGTCGACACAAACTCTTAACTATTACTTGACAATGATTTAGTACACTTGCTAAATTAACCATCCGTCTCTCACAAACATATCGTGAGTTTGATTAACCACACATATCGTGAGTTCTTTGAAACAAGTAAGATAGTCCTGTAAGATCTTATAATGCCTTAGCTAGACGTTGAACAAACTTATCACTAAAAAAACTAAAAATTTAGATATTTAAACATCTAATTTTTTACACTTTTTTTTCAACAATTGTAACATTTTTTTCCTTCATGTCTTCACCAAAGAAAAAGAGTAATAAAAAACAATAACCAATCGAGATTGAAATTCTCAGATAGAACATGAAAGGGGTGCTTACGCTTCATCTATGGAATCCACCACCGCGCTTCCACACTCTCTCTCTTCCATCTCTCTCCTTCCCCCTCCCTCTCTCAATCTCCGCCTCCTCTTCCGGCACCCAACAAGAAGACCTCCTCACTGCCAAAGAGCGAAGGCGCTTAAGAAACGAGCGAAGAGAGAGCAAGAACACAACCAATTGGAGAGAAGAAGTGGAAGAAAGTTTCATTAAGAAGACCAAGAAGGAGAAGAAGTCATGGATGGATGAACTCAACCTTGATAATCTCATGGAATTGGGTCCTCAATGGTGGGTTGTACGCGTTTCGCGTGTTCAGGGTCAGTATACTGCGGAAGCGCTCGCTCGTTCGTTGGCCAAGTTTTTCCCTGATACAAAATTTAAGGTTGGTGTTTTGTTTTATGTTTTGGAAATGTTGTTTTTGAGTTCTTTGTTTTGTTGTGGATAAGGATAGAAATGGGTTTGGTTTGTGGTTTGTTTTTTTGTTAAGTTTTGTGTGTGTAGTCTATGTGTTTGTTTGAATGAGGCTTTGAAGTTATGTGTGGATAAGGGTTTTGGAGGCATGAGGTAAAGTATGTGTAAACTCTGCAAAGTTTGTTTTTTTACTTTTAGAAAAATGGATTGAGATTAAGTTGAGTGTGAATCATTCGAAAATTAAGTTGAGTGTGAATCATTGATTTAGTCCAATAGACCTTGATCAATTTGAATCCTAAGTCTATGTTTGGATTGATGGAATGGAACATATGGGAGAGGAGTGGGAGATACTAGAATATAGTGGAGCGGAGTGGAATGGAATATAGATCTAACTTCATTGTTGGTTATTTTGTTAATAATACTTCATTCCATTGCATACACCTCAAATCGGATGAACAAAAAATGGAGGATTGGATGGAATGAGATAGAAGTGTTGTCCATGGCGGAGAGCCATAATTCCGCCATACCAAACACTTTGTGGCGCCGTTATAGCAGATTATGGCGGAGAGCCGAAATTCCGCCATGCCGAACACTTTTTACCATTGTGGCGAGTCCAAAAATCGCCATGTATATCCGCCATGGCCCCACAATTGTAGATATTTGATAACACGATGAAATGGATTTCATTATGTTTGATTCCACTCCAACCATTATTTGCAAATCCAAAAAATGGAATTTCATTATTTACCACTCCATTCCATTCTATGATCTCATACCGCCAATCCAAATAGCCTAAAGTTGATGAAATTTCAATATGGTCATCAAAATTAAAAATCATTTTGGGTTGGTCAATTTAGTGATGAAATTAGTTTACGGACGGACTAATGTGATTGAAAATTTTCAATTGTAAGAATCATTTTGTAATTTTGTTAACTTGAGAAACGAAATTGTTCGACCAATAATTCCAGTGATTGAATCAGTGATCCGCTCACTTAGTTTATGATAATCTATAACTTACGTGCTTGCATTCCAAATGCCTATTAAGTTGCAAGTGATTAAGTGCAAGTGATTAATGCGCTTCAATTAAGGTCGAATTATTCGGGTAGTATCTAAGTTCGATATCTGCTTAAACAATCTTTGGCCAAACCTTTCTAACTCTGACCAAACTTCAAATTTGCCATGGTTTGGTTTCCCCAGATATTGGAGTGTTAGAGACCAAAATATATAATATATTACAGAAATTTATTTGCTATAAATATTTTACCCTTTCTTTTGCTTAAAACTCTCCATCCAAACATATTGTTTGGTGCTTTGTAGCTACAATCCTACCGGTTGAGGGGATAAGAAAGCAAAGTAAGCTGATGAACAATTAAGAAATGATGTTTGTTTGGTAATGTTTGATCTGTGGTAGTGTTTGGTTTTAGGTATATGCTCCAGCTATCAATGAAAAAAGGAAATTGAAGAATGGTTCCATCTCCGTAAAACCAAAGCCTCTGTTTCCGGGTTGTATTTTTCTGAGATGTGTATTGAACAAACCATTGCATGACTTCATAAAGGAGTATAATGGTGTTGGTGGCTTTATTGGATTCAAGGTTGGAAATACGTAAGCATCTTCTGCTAGTCTTTAATGCATTGCAAATTTTTTTGCAGTTAAACTTATATTTTATGACGTAGTTATAGCAAAAAAGTTATATCATATACCATGTTCATCGAGTCCTCAAATAACACTGAATTGCATAGTTTTATACTTAGGCAACATATTTGAAGTTGTGTGTCTAGGAGGCTATGAATGAAAGACGGAGACACAAATGTGACACCAGCACTAACATGTTGACACTACTGATAGTGTGAAATTTTTTTAAAATTGAATGTTACATGTGTTAGTTTCGTGTCAGTATCCGAGTCTAACACCTATCAGACACCATACACATCTTTGATATGAAGCGTCGGTGCTACATAAGTAAGAGCTACATAGGTAAGATGCCATAAGTTTGTCTCTTCAATTCTTCTTGCAAATGCCGCATACAGCTGCATGCTATTTGCTATTACCTTAGTCTATAAATATAGGATTTTTTTTACTAAATCACGCGGATTAAGAAAGATGGAAGTAAAATATAGTTTGTCCACAATTTGTATTGTTTTACTTTTACAAGTTTACCTTTCAGAAGAGATAAATAGTTTATGTTTCCATTGTAGAATATATTAGAGGTTGCAGAAAAAGATGTAACATAATTAGAGGCGTGTTGGTAAAGAAATAATCAATACAGTTGAAAATTAGTCACACAAAAAGAGACAATGAAAAATCTCAAGAGGATCCTATATTTAGGGAAGAACTAATTTTTTTAAGACTTTATAATTGTATGCAGTTTAGTCAAGATCGAGTGTTGGATTGTAAGATCGTATGGTCTTACATGACAAGGATGCCTGAGAGTGCTACGATAAAAAAAAATTGTTTTCATCGCCGGTGTGGTAAAGATCGAGCTTTTGAAGCAAGATCGTAAAAAAAACGTGATGGGACTTATTTTTGGGCCTGAATTATAATTTTCAATGTTTTTGTCTTTGTGTGTGTATAATATATATGAAATTACCATTTTTCCCTTCGGTAGGATCTTATGTACCATGCTAACTATCTGAATTTTACGATCTTTCACAAGCTGACTGATCCTACTTAAGATCTCGTGCTTGTCTATACTGCTTATAACTAACATGTTGTACTATGTTGAAGCTTCCATTTGTTTTATCATTTCCAGAAAGAGAGTGATTAGTAAACCAAGGCCAGTATCTGAGGATGATATAGAAGCAATCTACAAACGGGAAAAATTGGAGCAAGAAAATGCTGACAAAGCATTTGAGGAAGAACAAAAAAAAACTGCCATAATCTCTGCGAATCCGAATTCAGATATAGACTCAGATGTTTCAAAAGCTATTGTTGATTCTAAGCCTAAAAGAGGCTCTAGAAAAACCTCTAACAAACTCGCAGTCACAGAAGAAGCTTCACCTGTTAAAAAAAACGTTAAACTTACCACAGGTTCCACTGTTCAAATTATATCCGGATCGTTTTCAGGTTTTGCAGGCACCCTCAAGAAGCTGAACCGCAAAACCAAAATTGTGAGCTTCAACCTTCACTAGATTATCCGTCCTTCTAGTTCTCTATATTAACTCATTTAACCTTGTTCATGCAGGCGACAGTGCATTTAAGCATATTCGGGAAAGAGAACATAGTAGACTTAGATGTTAGTGAAATCGCTCCAGAGACTAACTAATGCCGCGCTTGCGCCTCTGTGCGGTCTTTCAGATTTTTCCACTTGTCGAAAAGGTCGTTTTTTAAAAGGAAATTCAATGCATTTTACCTAGTGCATACTTGTATATTTTGAGATCTGTACTAGTGCTTGATTCCCAAATTGAAAATCTGAGATGTCTATATAGTGAGCCTAAAATTTGAAGGGGGTTTGTTGCATTATGCTTTTGTTAATTTACATTTCATGACTGAATTCTCCACCGAAGGTTTTAAAAAACAGTTGCAACTACAATTGTGGCTGCAATGTTAAGGTTATTTTTTGTCTCTGCAATAGTATCAAATTTTCAGAATACCAATTATTGAAAATAAAAGAGACTGCAGGTTTTGTAGCATTTTTAATAAAAGGATTAGGGTAATATGATTAGTTTTCTTATTTATTGTTCATTGTGTAGTAGCTACATTTTTTTCTTCTTCTTTCGGATAGTCTAATAGCTGAAATTTATCTTTTAAAAGGAAATAAGTAGGATGGCACGGATTTGAATCATGTGCATTTTTTAGCCCGTCGTAGAGAAACCATGTGCATTTTTTAGGTTGATCTATTTTATAATAGAAAGTGTCTCATATGAAGTCTACGTTTTTTGCAGTAAACCTTTATAGATCTGCCAATGTGGGAGATCTCTTTTAAAAGAATTTTTTTTAAATAAATAAAAAACCGTTGGATAATTTATAATTTAATTGAATAGAGTGATTGAATGTAATAAATATTGATTTTAAAAATATTGAATATTATTATTTTTGGATAAAATTTATTGTAAATTGTGATCTAATTTTTATCAAATATATTTTATTTTTGAATATTTTATTTTTCTATATATTTTTTATTCTAATATATTAGAATTTTTTTGGATATATTTTTTAGGGTTAAATAAGTTTTTAGTCCTTATAAAGTTTGAAATTTCATTTTTAGTCCCTCTTGGGTTTTGGCAACGGTTTTAGCTGGTTTTAGCAATGGTTTTTTTGTAAAAACCGTTGCCAAAAGGTAGGGAGGAACTAAAAATGAAATTTCAAACTTTATAGGGACTAAAAACTTATTTAATCCTATTTTTTATTTTAATTTATCTGGATATTTTATTTTCTGATATATTTTTATTTTAAAAAATGTTGAATATTATTATTATCTACGGATAAAATTTATTGTACATTATGATCTGATATTTTATCAAATATATTTTATCTTTGAATAATAATAAAAAATATATCTAAAGATAAAATATATCCTCAGATTATATTGTACAATAAATTTTTTATCTAAACATAATAATATTATCCAATATTTTTTAAAATCAATATTTATTTCATTTAATCAGTTCAGTCAATTAAACTATAATTTATCCAACAATTTCTATTTAATCCTATTCATTAAAAAAAAAGAGGTCTCCTATAAAAATCTCCCATCGGATATATCACAATAAGTAAGGTCAACCTTACTTTAGATGTCAGGACTAGGGCTGGACAGCGGTCGGTTTTGGATCGTAATTCTTTCATTTGAAGAAAGTCACGGGTGGAAAAACACTAACTATTTCCGTTCGTTTTGCTTTACGGTTAAGTCGGATTACGGTTTTACCGGGTTTGGGTTTAGCTGGGTGGTTTTAAACGGGTTGGAATCAGTCTAAATTAGAATTGGAGAAAAAAAATGCAGAAGATATTAAAACAACCACCGATAGAGTAACCATTAAAAATAAAATAACAACAACAATCATTAATATGAGGAAAAAATAGAACCACCACAACTCATGTAAAATAGAACAATCATCTTTAATTGAAACAAATGAAAAATGGTTATGATCTTTTAATGAAACAAATTAAAACAGGTGAAAGGTTCAAAGTAAGAAGATGAATAGAAAAAGAACAAAGAAGAGAGGTTGAGACCAGTGTTTTAAAAATCGGAACGGACACCAAACTGGTGAGTGTATTGGGTCACTGGTTTATCGGTCGAACCACTGGGTCATTGGTCGAACCGCATGACCAAATCGGATTAAACCGGATAACTCGGTTGAATAAACCTGTCATTATAATAGGTATAAAACCGGTAAAATCGGTCGAACCGAATGATTCAGTCTCTAAAAAATATAACTAGCACTTAAATTTTTTGAAAATATCATATCATAAATTCACATGTTCATAATTTAAATGCAAATTTTAAACAGAGTCTAATGGCAAATTTTAAACAGAGTCTAAATTAAACAGAGTTTAATTTAAATTTATAGTTTTAATGTTAATAGAAAATCAGTTTTAATGTTAATAATTAAAACAATACAAATATTAACATTATTCTAAATAATAAATTTTCCAAATATATATATATATATATATATATATATATATATATATATATATATATATAATGGAAATCAGTTAAGTCTAAAATTATATTATATTTAGTTTCTTAATCTGTGTTCTTAAATTTCTATACAAATATTTGTATGATGGTTTTCCAATCAATATAAATACAAAATAGTAAAAATAGTTTTGTGGATATTACGAAACTTAATTTGTGTATCACTTGAATCAAATGAGTGAACACTATTATTCTTGGGGAAAAGTTCATATATATTTGAGTAAAAAAAATTTTTTTTAAAAAAATATATATATATTTTTTTAAATAAGCAGTTGAACCACCGGTTTTCCCGGTTCGCACCGGTTCACACCGGTTCCCTCCGGTTCAAAGACATGGGCGATCGAACAAGCGAACCCGGCCGGTTCCCGGTCCAACCGGTCCGACCGGCCGGTCCGGTCCGGTTTTTAAAACACTAGTTGAGACCGTCTCTGAAAGTATCTCTAATAGTGCAACTCATTTTCGGGTTCTTTGTGAGACCTATTAAGTCACATCATCTTAAAGTAATTCATCTAATTTTAACTCCAATGGTACAACACTATTTTGTGTCCTACAACTTTAACTCATATATTAATATTTTATTCCCATTAAATTTTATTTAAACTCTAAACAACCTATTATTTATATTTATTATTATTTTAATGCAATTTTTCTATTATATTTAATATATTTTAGCATTGTCGTACGTTGCTTCAGGCACCAATTTGTTGCTTCATAATGCAACGGTGTTGCCACCTAGAGAACTATTCTTCAATTCCAATGGCAATTTGTGAAAAAAGATGATTACATGCTGGCGAACTAGGTAGAAAAATCTACTACTGGAGATGCTCTGAGTGAGAGGAAACGTAAAAACAAAGTATATGAACTTATAGAAAAATATGATATTTTAATTAAATAAAATTTAATGTTAATAAATAAATTATATTTTATAATGTAGGTTGAAAAAAAAAGGAAAGATGGGACTCGTAAAAAGAAAGGTCATAAATCTTACATATAAGAAAATACATGTCTAGCAAAAATACTATTATGCCCTTCTGGTTCTACAACCATCCAAGTGTTGAATGCATTTCCTTACACGTGTTTTGTGTGTACGTGGCTGGATCTTTTGCTAGCTTCTGATCTTTTCCAAACCCAAATGACCTTCTATGCTTCATCGATGCTACTGTTTGTATCACGATTCCCAATTGCATCTCCCTTTTCCAAACCCAAATGACCTTCTATGCTTCCTACCTTTTCTACTAATTTTCATCTGCTTTCTCTCATCTCTGTCATCCATCAAAACTCATTTGTTTCATCTCTCAGATCTGAATCAAATTTTTTTCTTCTGCAAAATCCCATTTGTTCCATCTATCACCGATTCATCTCTCGAATTTCATATTTTTAAAACCCTTTTGATCGAATTTGTTTTATATTTTTTCAGGGCTTCGCAGAAGGGGATGGTTGTCATAGATGTTGATTCACGAAAACTGAGTCGGCAGACAGTGAGAAGGTTCTTGGAAGATTTCGGATCTGTGACTTTTGAGGAGGAATAAGTGATCGATGATGTAGTTCGGTAGATATATTCATTGTGTTTCGCTGCGAATGACATCCAAGCATCTCAAAGGTATCTTATTTTAATTATAAGCTCTGTTTGTGAAGATGATTCTGAAGATGACACCCCAAATTCAATATTGAGCTTTTTTTATCATTTATTTTGACAGGGATACATAAAGAGAGGGTAAATGATGATTCTGGTAATTGTCAGATTAACCCTCTTGATCCTGTAAATGATGATGCAAGGTGAATATAGTTATGTTTATGTGTCACTGTTTGCATTATTTTTATTTTTTTTATCAAATAAATTATTATGGAAACAGTGAAGTATAAATAGCAGAAAAAGGATACTTCACTGATATTATGTACAATTTGATGTTTATGTACAATTTTAATTTTTCCAAATTAATCGTATTCATCCTGGTTTTGTTAAATTTTGTTTTCGGTTCGATTTTAAGCGAAGAAGATGGAAATTTGTTGTTGTGTTATGATTTTGTTTCAAGCGAAGAATTGAAACAATTTATAGCAATTTCATTAACTTTTGAGCAATTTTTTTTGCAGCTGAATCTGGCATCTAATTGTTTAGTTCTGGGTTGCTTAAGAATGAATCTATGGTCAAAAGAAAAATAGTAGGTATGTGCCTTATTGTTTAGTTCTGGGTTGCTTAAGAATGAAATGAGGATGATAAATAAATTGGAATTTGTAAGCTGCATTGTAGATTATTTTACATTTTTAAAATGAATCTCATAATCGATGCTGCTAAATTTTTTTGAACCAGAGCAGAAGAAAAGAATGGGTTGTAAATAGAGTTATGATTTTTCATATAAAGATGTGAAAATCATACCAATGAGACAAAGTTTTCTTTACAACTAAACAGTGTTGCATTAGTTACAAATTCTAATGTCTACAAATGAGCTTTTTGTTTAGTATAATAGATTTTATATAAGGCTTATTAACTGTGATTGTTATTCTCATTTTTCAGCACTAAAACTCTAAAATAGTTATGAATTAAAATTTAAAATACTTCTTAATTTATTCTATTTCATTACATTTTACTGTACTTTATAATATTTATTTTCATAATGCGAATTAAAATTTAACTTTTAAGCAGGTGGTGCAAACATATGGAGGGGTTTTACTGCAAAAGGAAGAACATAAAAAGTTTCAAGAATTACAGAAGTATTGTGTGAAAGAGCATGTGGAAAACAACATTCTTAATGGTCCAAAACAACTTTACTAACAAAGTTGTGAATTGCCCGAATACTCATTGCTCACTATCTTAAGTCATTCCTGCAGGTCAAAAACTATTATGATAAAATACACTGTGTGTTTATGTATCATAGATTAAATTGAGGCAACTATTATTCCCATTTTAATAGGGTCATTTTGATTATTTCCAATAGCTTAGGACATAGGCAACAAATTCAAAATTAAAGTGTATAAGATTCGAAACTATCTTAATTTCATGTTTTAATCTAAAAAACATGGTTCAGATTTTGTTACTAGTTTATGATTTTCTGAATGTATATTTTTATAGTTAACTCTATTTTTTGTTTGTTTGTAATATTAAGTGAAAAAGAGGATCGCAACACCGATACCGACGATATAAGATAAGTTTCCTCCTTTTAATTTCTAGCTGGTTGGTTTTAAGTTGCAGATAAGCTGTTTTCTGTTTTCTGGTTTAAGCT
The DNA here is from genome assembly GCA_022829125.1 of Lathyrus tuberosus. NCBI lineage: Eukaryota > Viridiplantae > Streptophyta > Magnoliopsida > Fabales > Fabaceae > Lathyrus > Lathyrus tuberosus. Next base: position 1,966,312 of record JALAZF010000118.1, on the reverse strand, counting down.
GTTTTTCCATGGGTTGCTTTACGGACTCATCGATTCTGATTTGATAGCAAATGGTACATCAGTACAGAGGTTATTAGGATTTTGACTGATTTTGTTATTGTTGTAGGATTTTATGGGGAAAATATCCAGATCCACTATCGATTGTTAGGGTTTTGACTGGTTTTGTTATTGTTGCAGGATTTTGTAGGTTCAGATTATGCTTTTTGATTTTATGGGTTAAGTGTTTTGATTTTATAGGTTCAGTGTTTTAAGCATTTTGTTATATTGGCTTGCTCTATTCATTCCAGAGCTTATGATAAGGCTGCTTAAAATGCAATGGAAGAGAAGCAGTTACAAGTTTTGAGGCCAGTTGTTATGAAAGAGAGTTAGTTTCCCATGATAATGCAGTTTTGGCTTTATCAATTGAAATGTAATAAGTATTTAAAAACTCAGACTTTGAATTTTATTCAGATAGCAAGTAGAATCTTAATCTAAAATTGGGTATAGCCCCTGCTAACTCTGATGTTCAAATGATGAACATGCACCAGAATGAAAGTGGTTTACAAGTTCAGCGGAGCTGAGATGATATGTCGGTTGATAAGAGTGCTATGGTAAGGTTTAAAGTGTTTTTCTTATCCCTCATGCAATTGTCCATTTCTCTGTCTGCTCTATCATTTGAATTCAAAACTTGCATACTTAATAACCTACCTTATATATTTAAGTACCCGTGGTGTATGTAGGATCACTTAAACTATTGTTGTTTTTTCTATTTTTGATTGATGAAATTGAGTTTTGAATTTTGATACTAAATTTGCATTTGTGTAGTTGGAGATTGGAGGAAGAACTGATATACCAGTTGTTGAAGGATCTCATGTCACATTAACTGTAAGTTTGTTACAACTCATCTCTATTTTTGATGTTCTTATGATGCGGCTGTTGCGTGTTATGATGTAGTATTTAGTGTGATTTACAATCATATTAGTGCATTCACTGTGGTTGCATTTGACGTCAATACTTATCAATATTAAGAATTGTAATGCGACGACAGCGATTTGAAACTTTGATTATTTCATTGACATTGATTAGTTTTCCAATTTCCACAATGACTATTAGTGTTATCTTATACTGCCTTTTTCATCTGTTTTTCATTTTAAAGTGTGGGAGTTTCTGAGATATGGTCTTATTATTAGCAGCCCGAAGATTTTTGGTTTACTGCACCAAAGAAGAGAGTTATTGTCTTTAGTTTTCTCCATCAATGTTCAATTACCTCTGCTGTCTATCTCATGTTGAACTAAAATGTCTCACTTTTCTCATTTAGTGGGAGAAACACAACTATGACAGAATGTTATTGGGCTTTGACCAATGTTATTGGGAATCTCAATATCCAAGATGCATATGTTGATGCTTTGCGCAAATTTGGTCTTGAACTTGAAGAAATAACAGAGCAGTTAATAATAAATAGTTTGTGTAAAATATTTTGGATCATTCAAGTGATTGTTATTTTTGTAATACTAACAGAACTGATAATTATTATTCTGTTATTTTTAGGCAAGTTTGTTTTATGCTGGGAAGAAGTTCTGACCAGCTGAATGCTACCCTGTTCCTACTGCCTTTCTTCTTTTTCTATTAAACTTTAAAAAAAATATTAACTATTTATTCATATTTCTCATTTTAACACCATGCCTTCTGAATTTCAATTAATGTTCTGCATACCTTTAGTTTTCCTTTTGGGTTGTCTTTTCACCTAGAATATTTTTTTACTATTATTTTGAAAAGATTTAGTAAAGTAAATGTCTACTCAAATCAGACTTGATATTGACAGAAAAATACATTATATATACTTTGTTTGATATATATATTTAATAGAAAAGTATTATATTGCCATGAAATGAAATAAATAAAAATGTGCTATAAATAATAAAAGATATTAAAAAAGTATTACAATATTATTTATTTATAACATTAAAAGAATATTTATAACTTTAAATATATATATTTTTCTAAATCGGGAAGAAAGAGATATTTTAGAAATGAACGCAAAATTAATAGATCGCTATAAATAATAAATATTTTTCATTTAATTTTTTGAAAAAGACAAATAACTTAAAGTTGTTTTTAACTTAAGTTAAAATACCTTTTTTAAAAAAAATAATTTGTAAGAAAATATAAATTTATCAATCATTTTTTAAAGTTAGCAAAAAAAAAAGTTATAATTATCATTGATAAAAGAACATCCTATCATTTTTTAAAATTTATCAGTCAATTCTAAATATGTCCGGAAAAGTTATAAATATTAGTGTTCCAGACTGGGCCAGCACCTGCCCTACGGTCAGGCAGGCCCAGGCCCAATGACCAACGAAGGCCCAACAAGGCCGAGAACCACCTTTGTGTCGGGCACATGCTAGTCCCCTCAGACGTCGGACACGCGAGGTAGAAGACCGTCGAGCAGAGGCACGTAGCACCTCTCCTCGACGCCCACGTGCTCCTCCCCGCGAAGACACGTTCTCTTGTAACTTCCCACTCCCGAAGGAATCGGTCTGCCCTACTTCCTGAGATTTAGGGACTGTTACACCAGGGCGAAGACCACGTGATGGTCTTTACTACGCCACGTAAGCCTTGGCAATTACTTGGATTGGGTCTGGCAATCCAGCCCAGTACAAGTAACCGTTGGCCCCGCACTGGGGGCTCTCTATAAATACCCTCTCACTTGAGAGGGTCAGGTTACACAATCTCATATACTCTAACCTCTTTCTGTACTTGCTTTTACTTGTGACCTTTGCCTTACTTGAGCGTAAGTCCATACGGCGTTGTTGACCACTGAACAACTGTCTGATCCAAGTACTATCAATTAGTTTTAAATTTTGATTTTGATTTTAATTATTTATATTCTTATTTTAGTCCAAACAAAAAATAAAAACTAAAATAATTTTTATGTACGGGAAATTTCAAATATTTTTCCAAATAATTATGCTATAATTACATATTAAAAATACACATCATATAATTTTTGCTTAATTTAAATTAAATAAGATTACACATTGTTTTACTATAAATTAAATGTGTATAACAAAACAAGATTATAATAATCATATTTTATATTATAAGTGATATAAATAGTATTAAACATTTTTTTTGTGTCAAAAACTCTGTTTGTCGTAAATATAGCAAGTTTTTTAAAAAATTACTATTAATTTTCTATTTAATTTATAACATATTAAATACATGAGTATTTTGTTTGAAAATTAAATATGGGTCAATTAAATCTTTTAATTGAAAATAAATATATGTTTATATTATGCATAAACGTGAAATATGGGTCATTTAAAGATTTTGAAATTAATTAATTAATTAATTTATTATCATTATAATATTTAATGTTTAATGAAAAAATTTATATTTATATTAATTTAAATTATTGTATCATTATGATCATTAATATCATTATTATCATTATATCATTATCAATTTATTTAGAGTAATTTAAATCAATTTATTATCTCATTTATAAGTTTTGAATTTAATTAATTAATATTTATTATTAATGTAAATACAAGAAAAATATATATTACTGATACAAATACATTTTATAAATGGTGCAAACCAAATATTTTTTATATGAAACATGATGCTATTTTAAAATATTGAAAAATATAAATTTATCGAACATTTTTTTAAAAGTATTTAAAAAATATTAAGGAGCTTATAAATTATATTTTTTTTATATTTACTTATTTTTATTAATTCTATTTTACTTTTAGTTTAATTTTATTATGGGGAAAAGTGTTTTATTTTTCAAATATGGGAAAAATGTGATTTTTTCAATCAATTGAACATATTTACAATATATTAAATACTTATTCATCAATTAAAATACGAGAAAAATATTTTTCTTATAAATAAATTTAAATGTCTAAATACGGGAAAAAATAAATGTCTTTTATAAATTAATTTAAAATATTTTTAAATTAATAAGTGGATGTTAATAGTTTTTTTTTACGAGAACAAGTTTATTATTTATAAAAATATTGGAAAACATTTTGACATTGACAAACCAATACCCATGTGAACAAATTTTTTTATATATGAAAACAATTAAAAATTCTACATTTATATTTTTTGAATAATATTAAAAATTCTACATTTATATATGGGAAAAATCCTTATCACTAATTGAGTAATTTATTGGGTAAATAATGATAATTTTTTTGAAGGAATTCTATTTTTTTTTTTATATATATAATATATTTCTTATTTTTTATTAAATGTTATTATGACTAATGCTTTTTATGAGCAGTTTTCAAAATTCTCACATTTAAAAAGGAATTAATATATAAGAAAGTCTTAATGGTTTTTTAATCAAATCTTAATATTTTTAATATCATAAATTTTTTTATTGTTTTAATGTCATACTCATTAATATATAAGAATGTTTTAATTTATTTTTTTAAAATTTTTTTAATGTTATAATATATACATACATATAAAGAAGTGTAAATAAACATTCACATTGAAAAGGATAAATACATTAAATAGTAAAAACATTATTAGACAGGATATTGAATTGTCAGACATTGAAAAATAATAATAAGAAGAAGAAATAAATGCTCTATAATTTTGATTGCAAGATAAATATTTATATTAATTAGTAAAAGATTAAGGTTTTAAAATTTTTAATATGTATTGTTTATAGAGTTAGAAATTGAATGGATGAATAATCATTTATAATTAATAGGAGATATTGAATTTCAATTTTTTTTTAATATGACACTAATTATAGAGTTTTAAAAGTTTATAACAAAAGAGTTATAAATAATTTTTATTTTTATTAAGTAATAAATATGTAAAATTAAATTTATTATTTTGTCTTAAACTTTGAGAGAAAAAAAAGTTTTTTTTTTTTTATAAATTAGGACGGTAGTGTAGGTTAATCAGTACCCGGGCGATCACAGAGGTACTGATATGAGTATCCCACAAAATAGATATTTATAATAATATTTACATAAAATGTATTTATTTATGTTGATGATATTTATTTATTAAACTAAAAAAATATTTACAAATACTATGATATTATTTGATATTTATAAAACTAAATCATTGCATAAATATTTTTATAAAAAATATCAAACGATGCCTGCGGGTATTGGTTTTTTTTTAATATAAATTATATTTTTTGTATTTATTAATTTTTATTAATTCTAATTTAAAAAAATAAAAACAAATCTGCATAACACACCAGTACTCGGGCGATCACATGAATACTGATATGGGTATCGCACGAAATAAATATTTGTAATAATACTTACACAAAATATATTTATTTATATTACTAATAATATTTATTTATAAAATTAAAATAATATTTACAAATACTATGTTATTATTTGATATTTATAAAACTAAATCATTGTAAATACTTTTATAAAATATATCAACCGATATATGTGGGTATTGATTCTATTTTTTTTTTAAATATAAATTATATTTTTTTTATATTTACTGATTTTTATTAATTGTATTTTTTTTCAAAATTTTAAATGAAAACAAATGCGCGTCACCGACGGTACCCGTGTGAACACACGAATATCATATTAATTTTTAGTAAATAAGAAATTTACTAATTTTTATTATATTTTGTTTTTTTTTTCAAATTTTAAATATACATACATTTTAAGAACAAATACATTCTGAAAAAAATATATTATAAATATAAATACATTTTGAAAACAAATGCGCGTCACCGACGTGCACCTGTGCGAACGCACGGGTATCATACTAGTTGCTTTAAAAACAGCAGCAGAAAAAGTACCAGTGTATTCTCTCTTCAATAGCTTAAAAGCATGATGATAAAACAACTTTTTTTTTTACTATCGATTTAAAGGCCCGTTTGTTTTGGATTTTTTTAAAATTGATTTTTATAGTGTAATATAATTTTGTGGGAAAAAATTTTACAAGGAAACTTTTCATAAAAGCTTCAAATGAAAATTTAGTTTGAATAGTTATTCTTAAAATGTTATTTTAGGTATTTCATCATTTTATTAAAAACTTTTTTTGGATATCAAAATTTCAAAAAATCACTTAATTTTGAAGCTATTTCAAATAGCTTTTCATAAAAGTCGTTTTTGAAATACAACTTTTTGAAAAAATTGTGATTTTGACTATGTTTTGATCTTCAATAATGTATATTTATGTTATAGAATGTCAAAATTAGTCTTTTAATTTATAAAAAACAAATTTAAAAAAATTTGTAATGTTTTGAAATTTTGGATTGAATTATAATGGATCTGTTTTACTCATCCGAAACCGACTGAGCTTAACCATCAGTATCCATTTTTATCAACCCAGATAACTCGCACGGATAACCCATTTGTCTACGGACTACTTGGATTGGACGGTTAGGACTGGTTAAGAAATCTTTGTCCAGCCCTAGTCAGGATTAACCACAATTCTAATATCCAAGTTAAAGAACTCTGAGGCTACATGCTATTAGGTTGCTATAGAGTATCTATCATTTATATTTATGCATTAAATTCAATAATATTTGAGTGTGAGAGTGTGAATTAAGAATTCACATTAATGAAAGTAAGAAATAGTTAATTTTTTCTATCTAAATACATAAATGGATATTTTTAAACTTTCACATTTATAAGTTCACTCACCCTTGTCAAAAACTAAAAATATTTATAAAATTTAAAAATATATTTTTGGATGCATTTCACTCCATATCATATACATTCGAAGTTCACATCAGACAATGTATCTATGGGTGACCAAAATCACTAAAGACTACATCACCTCACTTAGTATCCAACAAAGTCTTAGGACAAATGTTTTGGACCAGCCAAAAATTCAAATAGTTAAGACACAATTTATCTCAAATTCACTCCCCTCTATCCAAGATATAAAAGTCAGTCAATTCAAAACATTGTACATTCTATAAGCTCTACTTTTAACTATACTCAAATCGAATCTTGAACTAATTTGAACATTAGAGTGTTAACGATGCAGATCCACCCTGTACCACCGTAATGGAGATCACCACCACAAATTCAAAAAGTTTTGTTTATCAATTGCATCCGATTCTGGTTCCTTAACTGAACATCATCCATAAATTATTGACAACTCTCCTTTTCTTGATCTATGTGATGAAACTCCACCCACAACCAATGACCTTATACTAATCACCACACGCCATATTTCAACATAACTACTCAAACAATTTCCCTTAATCACTTATCCACCAATTCTCCCAATCACATACCCAATCCTTCTCCTTTACCTCTTCCCTTTACACCTAAAATCTTTACACTACGCCAAACAAGACTTTAGACAGCGCTTTTTTAGGCCTTAGACAGTGCTTAAAAGCGCTGCCTAAGCCAGCGCTGGCGTAGGTAAAGACAACGCTTTTTATTTACGAAAAAACGCTCTCTAAAGTATACATTAGAGGCCGCTTTTTCAACAAAAAACGCTGTCTAAAGGCCCCCTTTAGACAGCACTTTTTTTAAGCGCTGTCTAAAGTATACCTATAATTTTAATTATCAATTTTTCTATACCTTTAGAGGGCGCTTTTTCAATAAAAAGCGCTGTCTAAAGGCCCCCTTTAGACAGCGCTTCTAAAAGCGCTGTCTAATGTATGCCTATAATTTTAGTTATGAATTTTTCTATGCCTTTAGAGGGCGCTTTTTAGGAAAAGCGCTTTCTGTTGTGAACTATAGACAGCGCTTTTTCTAGAAAACGCTGTCTTTTCTCTACGTATAATTTTAATGATTTTTTTTTAAAATCTCATTTTAACCATTTTTTTTATGCAGAAACCTGTATAATTCAAGTCATTTCAATAAACCTGTATATTTCACATTTCTATTAACAATTTATAGTATGGTTCATTAACCATTTCCACTAATCCCATAAATCACATAAACCACATAAACCATTTCCATTATAATTCCAGTCATTTACATTAACCATTCACAAAACTATACAATTACATTCCAAAATCACATAAATAACATAAACCATTCACAAAACTATACAATCCCATAAAATAAACCATTCACAAAACTATACATTCACATAATCCCATTATCCTATACCTTACATGACTTTTTTTCCAATAAGGTATTCGCACAATTCCTCCTTAATTTCTTGCAATTTATCCTTAGACTTTCCTTGCATATTGAGTAACGTACCAATAACACTGTCAAATACATTTTTTTCAATATGCATAACATCGAGAAAATGTCTTACATACAACGACTTCCAATATGGCAGTTCAAAAAAAATTGACCTCTTCTTCCACCCACTATTGACAAGTGTATGTGCAAAAGGCTTTCCAAACTGAGTACTCACATCTTTCACCTTTTCAAAAATTTGATCACCTGTCAATATAGTTGGAGCTCTACCATGTTCTACCTCTCCATTGAATGCTTTTCTCCACCCACGATAGTGATGATTAGAATTTAAGAATCTATGATGACCGAGAAATACATTCTTCTAACCAAACTCCAATCGCGTCCAATTTGTTTTATCTTCACAAATAGGACACGCACATTGACCTTTTATGCTGTACCCTGATAGATTTCCGTATGCTGGAAAATCATTAATTGTGCCAAACAACATCGCCCTCAAGTTGAAACTTTCTTTCCTATACCCATCATAAACCTCCACACCGTTCTCCCACAAAAACTTTAAATCTTCGATTAAGGGTGCCAAGTATACGTCTATGTCATTCCCTGGTTGTCTAGGCCCATAAATTAACATAGATAACATCATGTACTTACGCTTCATACATAGCCATGGAGGTAGGTTATAAATCATTATGATAACAGGCCAAGTGCTATGTGAGATACTTTGAAGACCGTGTGGGTTCATTCCATCAGTAGATAATGCCAAGCGAAGGTTTCTTGCTTCTTTTCCAAATTCAGGATAATCATCATCAATTTTCATCCACTGTGGTGAATCTGCCGGATGTCGAAACTTTCCATCAATAATTCTTTCATCTGCATGCCAAGTCAAGTGTCTTGAATCGGTCTCACTACGAAACATGCGTCTAAATCTCGGAATTATAGGAAAATACCATAAGACTTTTGCTGGAGACAACTTTTCCTTATATCGAGAGATGCCGCATTTAGGACACTCATTTAACGATGCATACTCATTTCGAAACAAAACGCAATCGTCTGGACAGGCATGTATCTTATCATAGCTCATGCCAATAGAGCACAACATCTTTTTGGCCTCATATGTTCGATTGGGAAGAACATTATCCTCTGGAAGCATATCTTTCATAAGGGCCAATAACTCTGTGAAACTTTTATCCGACCATCCATTGCCCGCCTTTAAGTTGTACAACTTTAATACCGCAGACAATCTTGTGAATTTGGTGCAACCATTATATAACGGTTTCTCTGCATCGCTTACCAACCTCTCAAACATTTTGGGATAATCCTTAAGATCTTCTTCAAGTGCTTCTGCAATCTCTTCGACTCGATCAGAATCGTATGTATCTGTGCCATTGTCGTTTGAAGCATAGGTCGTATTATCCCTCGGTTCAACATTCTCGTTAATGTTCTCACCATGCAAATTCCAACATGTATAACTTCTATCAATTCCACTCCTCATTAAATGCGATGCCAACTGAACCGCGTCAACCCGACTCCCAAAACAACAACCCAAGCAAGGACATCTCATTCGACTGGGGTCTTTGGCGTGCGCAATAGCAAACTTAACGAATTCTGATACCCCATTCTCGTACTCTTTCGACAATCGACTTGAAGACATCCATTTCTTATCCATAGTTATACTAATTAAACTAAACAAAAACAAAAATAAAAAATATTTACCTGCAGGGATGTAAACAACTTTTAGACCCACACAGTGTCCAGATAGGTTAGAATTACCAAGATCCCCCTGTACACGTATCATAAAATGAAATATCATTAATTGACCAATTATGAGTCATAACTTGATAAGTGGCAACATGTAATCACAAACAAGCAACATACTTAACAGCAAGCATACTTAAACAAGTAATCATCATATCACAAAGATAATCATCAAAGCAATTATTTAGCAAGATAAACATCTCATGCAAAGACAAATATCATACTTTCTTTGACCATGCAATACAATAACTATCATAACTCCACTTTCATGGCTCTATATATCATAACTCCATAAATACAATAACTATCAATATTACAATAACTATCATACTTTCTTTAATCTAGAATATAGAAACAATAACTAATGAAAATAGAAACAACATGTTCAATATTAGTCATTCTAAACATGTTCAAAAATAAACATCTCAAAACTTTATAACTATGGTCATTACCCATATCAACACTACACACAAAATAAGTCAGAAGTATGCAACTGAATAATACACAAAATGGAAGTATGACGCAGGAACTCCGAACCACCTCAACAACACCTGTACTACGACGACAAAATGGTAGCTAGTGACAAGAATGAAAACAGAACAAAAATCGTACGATGAAAACAAGAATGAAAACAAGAATGAAAAGCGTACCTCTTCTTCGTTTCGTCTTCTTCTTCACGAAAGCAATGGCGAATGAACAACCAAACTGACGGAAATACGTGAACGACGACAATGACGAACAACGACGGCAATGGAACGATGACAATGGCGAACAACGACGGCAATGGAACGACGACAATGACGAACAACGATGGCAATGGAACGACGACAATGACGAACAACGACGGCAATGGTTTCAGTAGAGAAGAACGATAGCAAGGGTTTCAGTAGAGAAGAACGGTCGAGAGAAGAAAATGAAAAGAAATGTATGAAAATGATTAGAAATTGTTTTATATTTTAATTCATAAATGACTTTAGACGGCGCTTTTAAAAAGCGCTTTCTTAAGTGCTACCTATAACAGCGCTTTTCTCAGAAAGCGCTTTCTAAGGTGGGGAGACTTTAAAACCTATAGCAGCGCTTTTGCAAAAGCGCTGTCTAAAGTGATGCCTATAGCAGCGCTTTACAAAAAGCGCTTTCTAAGGTGACTTCCATTTTGGTCATTTAACAGCGCTTTTAAAAAGCGCTTTCTAAGGTTAACCTTTAGACAGCACTTTTATAAAAGCGCTGTCTAAAGTAATTCCTATAGCAGCGCTTTACAAAAAGCGCTTTCTAAGGTGGCTTCTATTTTGGGAATTTAACAGCGCTTTTAAAAAGCGCTTTCTAAAGGATGTCTTTTACAGCGCTTTTTTTAAGCAAAATTTTTTAAAGACTTATAGCAGCGCTTTGTCCAAAAAGCGCTGTCTTTTTTGCGCTGTCTTTGTCCAATTTTGGCGTAGTGTTAACATAACTATCATCCGACCAAAACTCTTTGATGACTTTTTCTCCAACAATGTCCATCATAACACCTTCATCCCTTACCCTTCATCCAATCTATAACTCATCATACTAACATGCCAGCACAAGTAAGTTGAATTACCAATAATGGCTGAACCATATCTTGTATTACATATTGCAATTTTCCCCCACCCCCACCATAAATCATTCAAAGATCCTTATGGTTATAAAAAATAAATGACCTTTATTATTTAACTTTTTACATATTAATTTATATCTCTGTGGTCTTATTAGTCCAAATATTTAATTCTTAATTTTAACGTTAATTTGTCACAATTTTGATTGTTAGTAAAATGTCTCCTTTATACAAAACGTGACCTTCATTTTTTTTTTTGAAACAGCAAAGATAATATTTTATTGATATACAATGGCATAAGCTATGCCAAGGATACACAAGTACATCAATACAAAGAACATGTAATACACATGAAAATGGTGTTCATGTTGATGCTTTCATAACAATAACCATTGTATTCTTCTCTCTTTTTCGAACCATCTTCTTCTTGACTGCATGCATGTCTTTCTTCTCTCTTTAACTTAGTTGCTGCTTAATCTTGAGAGCTCTTATATAGTTTTCGGCTTAAACTCCTTGCCTTAGGGCAAGGGGCCTTGGCTATATTGGGGCTTCTCTGGATTCGCAGTGTTTTCCATAAATGGCTGACGGTTGGAGTAAGGTGAGGTATAAACAGAGGTTTTCGAGTAGGTGGGACGAAGCGGGGAGGGGAAGGAGTAAGGCCATTCAGGAATCAACTTCTTTCTTCATTACTGAGTTTCCAGAGAAAAAGAAAGCGAGAGATTTATACGATGTATTCATGGAGTATGGGGAGGTCGATCAATTTTTCATCCCTGCTAAGAGGGACAAATACGGCAGAAGATATGGCTTCGTCAGATTCTATGGGGTTAAGGATGCGAGGAGATTGAGTATGAAGCTAGACAACATTTTTATAGATGGGAAAAAGCTGTTTGCGAACCTTCCAAGGTTCGATAAGTCTAAGTATCCCCCCAAGGGTCATGTTCCGAAGTATTACGATGTCCATTACGAAGGAAATGGGGATCTTGGTAAGGATGTTGTTCGGAATGGTGTGCCAGAAAGGTCAGCTGTGTTTGAGAAGGGGAATCGGTTTTATGTAGATGTAGTGAAGGATAAGAAAGGGGGGAATCGTGGTAAGGAGTTGGTGTTCGAAGTAGGGGGTGACGAGTTGTGCAGGTTCCAGAAAGCTTATGTTGGGAGGGTTCTTGTACCAGGTATGTCATTCAACATCCAACGCCATTTTGACTCTGAAGGGTACTTTGGGGTTAAGGTCACTCCGTTGGGGGCAAACCTTTGTCTTTTGGAGGAGAATGTTAGCGGTGAGATAGAAGAGCTTCTAAAGAATGCTAAAGAATGGATGGATCAGTGGTTTGCTGAGGTTAGAAGATGGAGGCCAGACGATTTAGATGAAGAAAGAATCACTTGGGTGAGGGTCTTTGGAATTCCCGCCCATGCTTGGTCTGTTCAGTTCTTTGAGTTTATAACGTCGAAGGTGGGGGCTTATGTGTGTTGTGATGAGGATTCAGTGGGCAACGTTAGGATGGACGTTGCAAGCATTATGATCAGGTCAAGCTATGGAAAGACTATCAATGAATTTTTCAATGTTATCATAAATGATTCTCTGTTTACTATCAGAGTAATTGAAGAAACAAAGGGCTCATTATGCAAAACGATAGTGAAGAAGCAAACCAGTGACTCTGAGTTTGGTGAGGTCGAGTCTAGTCTGAAATGTAGCGACGACTGGTGGAGCTCCGGGGAGAACATCGACGCCGGAGAAGATGATGTAGACAAAGACACTAGCGTTTGCCACGAGACGCCTTCATGCAGACCTAAGAGCAGTCCTACGGGTGGTGAAACTTACCAAAAAGGATCTAAGGAGCCTTTAGATGTGTCTTTCAAGGTGACAGAAAATAGCTTTTGTGTGAAAGAGGGGTGTAACGAGGAGACAGCTACTGCTAATGTGTCAGTTTGTAGGCATAACGAGGTGTGTCAAAAAGTTGTCTGCCTCTCTGACGAAGTGGGGTCAGAGCGAAGAGAGTGTATTCCTAAGAGGAGGGGGTCGGCTGGCACTAAAGGGGGCCTTAGTTTTGATGGACCGAATAAAGCCCAAGTCAAGTATAAGGTCCAACAGATAAGGCCTGTTGTCATTGGGCCTTTGGGCGGTCATGTGGAGTCTGAGGGGATAAGCTTAGGGTGCCCTAAAAATCTTAGAGCAGGAGAGAGAGTATTCGAGAAAGTAGCGGGGCTGGGAGGTGCGAAGATCTCTCAATCAATATGTAGAAAATCTAAGAAAAAGAAGGTAGAGGAATCGGCGAGCAAGTTATTGGAAGTTTCAGACGAGATCAGTGAAGATTCTGTGGTGGGAGTCTCTGATTTGAGGAAGGAGGGTATCACCAGTGAAGTGGAGAAATAAGTTAGTAGATGCCATTCCGTCATTGATTCAAAAGTTCTGATAGGTAACAGGAGGTTTTGGGAGGATTTTGAGAGTAAAGTTACTAGCAAAGTGCGTGAGATTGTCGGTTCTCTTGGTGTGAAAGGAGGAGAAAGAAGTATGGAAAAGGAGATTAGAAAGATGGAGAAACGTGATGAAGAAGGTAAAAGATTGAGGGAGGCTTCAAAAGGGTTACCATGAATATTATGTCTCTCAACTTGAGAGGGTGTGGCAGCATTATCAAAAGGAGGAGAGTTGCTTGTGCGATCCAAACGGGAAAGGTGGATGTGTGCTTTCTTCAGGAAACAAAGAAGTCAGGTATTGATTGTAGCTTAGTTTATTCCTTGTGGGGTAATCAAGATGTGGAATGGTCAGCTTCTAATGCAATAGGGAGTGCTGGTGGGCTGTTAATCATGTGGAAGAAGGATTCTTTAAATCTTATCTGCAGCTTTAGGAGGGAGGGGTTTTTGGGAGTCTATGGTGTCTGGAAGGGAGTGGAGATTTTTCTGGTTAACGTGTATTCTTCGTGTTCGCTTGTTAAAAAAAGGGTGATGTGGGGGGAGTTGGTGAAGGTTAAAAAAGGTTTTGGTCGTGGGGAGTGGGTGGTCGGAGGCGATTTTAATGCATAGCTTATAAGGAGGAGAGAAAGAGTCTAGTGGGGGCAAATAGACTGAAGGAGATGGAGGAGTTTAGAGACTTTATTGGAGAGCTAGATTGCGTGGATGTTCTGTGCGAGGGAGGGGTGTTTACTTGGTTCAATAGGGCTGGGAACTCAATGAGTAGGCTTGACAGGTTCTTGTTATCTGAAGGTCTCATAGAGAAATGGAACGTTAAAGGTAAACATATAGGAAGGAGAGAGTTCTCTGATCACTGTGCTATTTGGTTGAAGTGTAATCTGGTTGATTGGGGCCCTAAACCCTTCAGATTTAACAATGCCTGGATGAAGCACCCGGACTTCTTGCGGATTGTTAAAGTTTGTTAGGAATCTTCGGATGTCCAAGGTAGGGGGATTTCGTTCTCAAGGAAAAGTTGTGCAACCTCAAAGCGAGGTTGAGGATTTGGAGCAGGGAGGTCTATGGTTGGGTGGATGGTAAGATTGAAGGTGTTATTCTTGATCTCAACTTATTGGATCAGGCTGTGAGCGAGTTAGCTTTCAGTGACTCTGGTGTCTTGGCTAAAACTAGAATCAAAGCTGCTGAAGCGGTCTGGAGCTATCTTAACACGAAAGAAGATTTGTTAAGAGTCAAATCTAAGGAGCAGTGGTTGAGAGATGGAGATAGTAACACTAAATTTTTCCACAACGCGGTTAAAAGAAGAAGAAGGAGAAACGGTATCTGGTTTGTAGAAACTGAGAATGGTTTAGTTGAAGATGTGGAAGGTATCAAGGGTGAGGTATGTAGGTTCTTTGAAGAGAACTTCAAGGAAGGCAACTCTAATCGCCCTAATCTGAATGGTCTTGTTATGAAATGTTTATCTGAAGAGGATAGTAATTGGCTCCAACGAGATTTCTTGGACGAGGAGATAAAGGAAGCTATTTGGAACTACGGGGGAGATAAAAGTCCTGGTCCGGACGGATTCACTTTCGCGTTTTTTCAGGTGTGTTGGGACATTGTGAAGAATGATGTGCTTCGTTTTGCGAAGGAATTTCAAGGCAAGCCTTCTCTGGTTAAAGCAGCAAAGGCGTCGTTTTTGTCTCTGGTGGCGAAGAAAAGGAACCCTCAATCTCTCCTTGACTACAAGCCTATTTGCCTTGTATCCTGTTATCAGAAAATTTTGTCCAAAATTTTAGCTAGCAGATTGAGAAAAGTGGTAGGTTCTCTCGTGTCTGCAGATCAATCTGTTTTTCTTTCTGGCAGGAGTATTTTCGATGGTGTCCTGTTGGCCAACGAGATTCTCGACCTTGCGAAGAGAAGAAGGTTGAGTTGTTTACTGCTGAAAATTGATTTTGCTCGTGCTTATGATTGTGTTTCTTGAGCGTTTCTAATGGAGCTTCTTGTGAAACTCAACTTTGGGGATAAGTGGATAGGTTGGATTAACTCATTGGTCTGTGACGGCACAATGTCTGTTCTGGTTAACGGTAGCGCTTCATCTGAATTCAAGGTTCACAAGGTGCTTAGGCAAGGGGACCCCCTCTCCCCCTTCCTCTTCTTGCTAGTAATGGAAGTCTTGAACTGTCTTGTGAACAAAGTAGAGGATCTTGGTTTGTATAAAGGTTTTTCGGTAGGAGATGTAGGGAGTTACAAGGTCACTTAATTCGCGGATGATACATTATTCTTTGGTGAGGCGGATTGGAAGAATTTATGGAGTTTAAAGGCAATTCTCAGAGGATTTGAACTGGTAACAGGGCTTCAAGTGAAATTTTGCAAAAGTAAGATAGAGGGCATAAACGTGGGAAACGATTTTCTGTCTGCTACTGCTGCGTTTCTCAACTGTGACTCAATGCGGCTTCCTTTCTCTTTTCTTGGTGTTTCGATTGGGGATAGTCCGAGAAAAATCCATATGTGGAAGGACCTTGTGAATAAAGTTAAATCAAGGCTTGCTGATTGGAAGGGAAGATTTCTCTCAATTGGTGGTAGACTTGTTCTCATTAAGTCTGTCATTAGTGTCTTGCCCTTATATGCTTTCTCTTTTTATAAAGTTCCGGCATGTGTTCTTAAGGCCCTTCAACGTATCCAGAGTAGATTCTTATGGGGAGGGAACGAAGACATCAAGAAAGTGCACTGGGTAAATTAGCAAACGGTGTGTCGTCCGTTTTCGAAAGGAGGCCTTAGGATTCGAGAATTGGGCTGTTTTAACAAAGCGTTGCTAACAAAGTGGAAGTGGAGGATGGTTAATGGTGAGGACTGTGTTTGGAAGAATTTGCTGAAATTTAAGTATGGTAATCTTGCTCTGAATTGTTGTCACGTGGGAGAGACTGTGAGTCGATTTGAATCGATATGGTGGCGTGATTTACGCAGCATAAGTTACAACAAAGATTCAGATTTTGACGTCTTTTCTTCTTCTGTTTCTATTTCAGTGGGGAATGGTGCTAATTCATCTTTTTGGAATTCGAGATGGGCGTCTGGTTCATCTCTGAAAGTGCTTTTTCCTAACTTGTTTCTTTTTGCAGTTGATCAAAACTGTTCTGTTGATAGTGTAGGTTCGTGGCACGGTGATGTTTGGTTCTGGAACATACCTTTTAAGGTGTATCCTGCTGGTTCTGTTATGGCTAGAGAGGAGGAAGACTTAGTGGACTTCCTTGAGACTATCGTTATCAAGAATGAGGAGGACATTTTCAGGTGGGAACCTTCCGTCTCAGGTGGTTCTGAACTGAATTTTTCAGTCAAATCCTGCTACGATCTGCTGTGGGATTCTAGTGAAGCAATTTCTGGGGAAAATGCAGTTCCGGAAGTCATGAGTAAGGTGTGGAGTTCAAAGCTTCCTATGAAGGTTAAAGTTTTTATGTGGCGCGTCGCGAGGAACAGGTTACCAACTAAGGATCAACTGGTGAGGCGGGGAATTCTGCTTGCTGAGAGTGACATGAAGTGTGTGTCTTGTGGCTGCGACCTCGAAACGTTGAAGCATATCATTTTCGACTGTCCTAAGTCGATTGAAGTGTGGAAAGGTATGGAAACTTGGTTGGGTATTAGTAGCAGTGGGTTTAGTTGTTGGGATGCTTTCGCTTCTTCGTATTACGATACTGTTAAGAAAGAGTCAGGTAGCCACGTTGGTTTTCTTTTGTGGAGTACAGTGGTTTGGTTTCTTTGGTATAGCAGGAATGCCTTGTGTTTTGAGTTGAAATCTATGGTTGTTGTTGATATTTTAAATAACATTAAGTTTTTTAGTTGGAAGTGGTGTTTTCATAGTAGGCAGTCTAAGGCGATTCCTTTTTACGATTGGTACACGGTCCCTGTTTTGAGTTGTAAAGGGATTTAGTGTGGTCTTTTTGTAGGGTTCTGCACCCCTTGTGCAGTTTGGTTTTATAAATTGCCTTCAGAAAAAAACAAGTACATCAATACAAACCCAAAACCAATACAAAATGCCATCAGTGCAGTATACCTTTCCTACACCAGAACAAAACCAGAAAAAACTAAAGCCAGCAGAATGCTGCAAGCACAAAACGTGACCTTCATTTGATTTCAACACATTTTTTTAGGTTATTGTTTACATGAATTGTTAAGTAAGAAAGTAATTATTACTTTAATATATAGAGACTTAGCTGTTAAACGTGCACACTAAGTGACTAACTTTGGTTGGCCATAAATATTACAAACATGTAACATGCTAACTAATGTGACATGACAAGAAACCTATTTATTATGATTAACGTATACACGTATAAAACAATACAACGAATTGACTCAAAAAGAGACACAAACAAACATTCTAATCAAATACAGTAAGTTTTTCATTTTTATTTATTTTATTTAGACGCTTGCATTTTTATTTTTTATTTTATCAAAAAAACATTTTATTACGGTTCATATTAATAATCGTAGTGATATATTAAAGTTTACAGATTCTGAATTTCAACCCCAATAATTTTTTTTTACAAAATAGACGTGTCACTTATAATCTTAATATTTATATTAAAATATCTTTCATCAATCTAAAATAGTAACCATTGTGAAATGTACTTAAATTTAATCAAGATCATTTTTTGTCAACCGTGGTAAAAAATATAACTTATACTTAAGCGAAAATTTGTTCTTTCATGACGAAACATTTGTCTTTCTCTTAATAAAACTCTTAACATTCTCTAACGCATTATCATTACTCCATGAACGAAAGCATACCACTTCTTCATAAAGTTCAAACATATATTCCTTAACTCTTATGGATCAATGAAATGTGTTATACAAAACTCATTTCTTTCACTTCCTCTTCACATTTCAGGTACGTAGACATTTTCACCTTTTATGTTATGAGTTGTGATATTTTTTATGTTTTTGTTGGGATATGTTAATGTTTTTCTTGAGCTATGTTTTATGTTGTTGTTGATAAAAATTTTGTGTTGTTGATAATTTTATTTTTGTTGAAAAAAAGTTTTATATTGTTTAAGGTACGTTGTTGTTGATAAAAGTTTTATGTTGTTTAAGGTATGTTGTTGTTGATAAAAGTTTTATGTGTTTATGATTTTGTTTTTGTTAAGCTATGTTATATGTTGTTTAAAGTATGTTGTTGTTCATGATTTTATTTAGAGGATTTCTTAATACACCACCCAAGTTTCTTAGGCACCACGTGAAATTTCATTTTTGCCCCCAGATTCTGAATTTGCACATTCGGACGCACCAAATTTTTAAAAAACGTTAATATGTTCCGGATGTGCACATCCGGAAGAATTCCTGATTTGCAAATCCAGAAAAAATCAAAAGAATTTCATAAAATCATTTACTTCTAAATATAATTAAATCTAATATAATTAAATTCCAATATAATTAAAATTAATATCATTTTTTCAATATAATTAAATCCAATATAATTAAAATCT
The DNA here is from genome assembly GCA_022829125.1 of Lathyrus tuberosus. Lineage (NCBI taxonomy): Eukaryota > Viridiplantae > Streptophyta > Magnoliopsida > Fabales > Fabaceae > Lathyrus > Lathyrus tuberosus. The sequence continues at coordinate 1,947,026 of JALAZF010000118.1, read as the reverse complement.
ATATTAATTAAAATTAATATGATATTTAATATGACTAATTTTTTTCAATATAATTAATATGATTAATATGGTATTTAATTTTAAATGATTTTTTTATATTGAAAAAATTAATTTAATTATATTGGATTTAAAATTATATGGTATTTACTTCTAAAATTGGATTTAATTATATTGGTATTTAAAATTATATGGTATTTACTTCTAAATTATATGGTATTTACTTCTAAATTATAACTAAAATTATATGGTATTTACTTCTAAAATTAATTTAATTATATTGAATTTAATTATATTGAAAAAATCATATTAATTTTAATCATATTAATTTTAATTATATTGGATTTAATTAAATTGGATTTAATTATATTGAAAATATCATATTAAGTTTAATTATGTTGGATTTTAATTATATTGGATTTAATTATATTTAGAAGTAAATGATTTTATGGAATTCTTTTGATTTTTTCTTGATTTATAGATCAGGAGGGTGGTGTGATAAGAAACTCTCTTTATTTATGTTTATAAAAGATCTATATTGTTTAAGGCATGTTGTTGTTGATAAAAGTTCTTTGTTGTTGATGATTTTGTTTTTGTTGAATTATGTTGTATGTTGTTGATAAAAAATTTATGTTGTCAGTGATTTATTTTTGTTGATAAAAGTTGTATGTTGTTTAAGGTATGTTGTTGTTGATAAAAGTACTATGTTGAAAATTTTGTTTTTGTTGATAAATGTTGTATGTTGTTTAAGATATGTTGTTGTTGATAAAAAATTCTATATTGTTTATGATTTTGTTTTTGTTGATAAAAGTTGTATGTTGTTTATGGTATATTGTTGTTTATGTTATTGTTTATGATATTGAAAATGTTATTATTTGACATTGTAGTTATCGAGCTGTCCGTTCAACATGTTCTAGAAGATGAATTTATTATAGCGTATGTGGTTTGAGTGTTTTACAAACCCCTCATTTAATATATAATCTTTCGAATTGAATTAGAAATTAATAATACGAAAAATTAAATTATGTCATAAAACAACTTACATTAATCAATGTTTTACGATATTTATTCAGCCTATTATCGGCATCTCGCTATTTGACAGTAAGAATTTGATTTAATGGTTGTAGTTATTCAATCAACACTTTTTTACCACAGTATTTCTGTAAAGTTAATATTTGAACCAGTAAAAAAAGAAGTGTTGATTGAATAACTACAAACATTAAACCAAATTCTAACCATCAAAAAGCGAGATGCCGATAATGGGCTGAAGAGAGGTCGAAAAATATTGATTAGTGTAACTTGTTCTTATAATATAACTTAATTTGTCACATTATTAATTTCTAAATCAGTTTGAAAGATAATATGTTTATTGATAAGTTGGTGAAATAAGCATTTCACATAAGTTATAATAAGCTCATGTATACAAATCACAGTGGTTGCTAATTATAACCGTAGTGAAATGTTGTACGATGGTTGTTGGTTATAACCGTAGTGAAATGTTGAAAAATCACTCAAAATTTTGACGTTGTGTATCGAACTCCTGACCTCCATATTTTACTACGAATATATTTTACAACCGTAGTGATGTGTACCACAATACTGAGATTTTACTACAGTTTCTAGCCCGTGGTGGTAAAGCTGGCACATACTATCACATTTTGCCTTACCAAATTGATTAACTGTGATGATATCTCTTTAAAAACAATCGTGAAAGGGTCCTTAGGTAGTAGTGATATCTTGTTTTCATATTATATGTCTTTGATATTTTTAGTTAAGTAACATTACAATCAATTTTTTTCATAAATAATACTAAGACTCATTCATATCAATGTTGTGTCTTATAAGATGATGAAATGTAATTTTTAAAATGATTGATTTTGTCATTCAAACATAGTAACATGTTTTTTAATCAAGAAAAGATATATATTAATTCAAAAAAATAGTTACAAACCAAGGTGATCCAAAGGGATCCAACCAAAACTAAAAGACTAAGGTTACATCATAAATTCTATGAGATGGCTTCTAAGCTTAACATTGAGTCATCCTCTATAAACCATAGTGTCAACTATATTATTCACATTAGTATTGCTATTTACATTTTTTTCAAAAGCTATGTCATTCCTATAATTCCATACATGGTATGTAGTTTCTACTACTGTCATCTTCAATATGTCAATTTTCCACCCTTTGCCTTTAACCTTTTCACATATTCATTTGAGTTCCTCACTCCAATGAGTTGGGACATGGTTAACATTGATCCAGTCTAAGACATCTTTCTAAATCGACTTTGTTTTCTCACAGCTGAAGAGGAGGTGATCTATGGTTTCCATTTCTATCTTGCAGAGTAACATTAATACAACGTATTGTCTGTTTGTCTTCTATTTTATTTATACTTAAAAGTAATTTTACTTTTTTTTAATATTAAAAAAATGTTAATTAATTATAGCCATTTAATTATTATATTTTTAAAAAACTGTTCTGGACTGGACCAATGGCTAGAATTGGCCCAATCCACCTTTGCTCCAGAGCGGCCCAAATTGCCTAAGCCCGATCCACAGAGGGGCAATAACGACATTTTTTTCCCTTCAACCGGGAAAGGAACGCAATGTCCTCTCCGACTTTTGTGCCCGTTACGCACGGCTTCCTCGCTGCCCGAACAGCAAGGGACAGGTGCCCGGAACTACGTTTATGCCCGACACAACGACTAGTTTCTGGCACCCTGCCCGACATAACGGCTAGTTTGGGCAGTTACCTATTCTTGGGGAAAACGGTTATTTCGTCCCGAAAATAGGACCGTTGGCCACGCGCTGGGGGCTCTATATAAACCCTCTTGCTTGAGAGGGTCAGGTATCATTTTTTCACCCTAAGAATACACTTTGTACTTGCCCATTTTCTCTGACCTTTTCTTACTTGAGCGTCGGAGTGCCTTGCAGGTACACCCCCTCCTCTCCTCATTCACAAGCCAAACACCTTGCACGCCTGACGACCAGCATCTAGCCGAGCACCTTGCCTCCTGACGACCAGCTTACGTGGACCTGTTCGAATACTCCGGATCAGTGGCGCCGTCTGTGGGAACTCCTTGTTCTCCCCTTCTTTCTTTCCTCCTCGGAAACTAAAAGATCAAAACATATTTTCTTTGATCCGCCCACACATGGCCGTTCAGAACTCCGCAAAAGGTGCTGACGATATGGTTCTCATTCCCGCCAACAAGATGGACGTCGACGGCAGTTCTTTGTTACTTTCTGATCCCCGTTTCCTTCGAGACGGGGCCACTGCGTCTCCAACTCCTCCTCCCACCGAGCAAGGAGGCAAACAGCTAACGTTGGGTGAACGACCAATTCCTGGCCCTCCCAGCGCCGACCTGGCCGTTGCATCCCTTCTGGAAGCTGTCAACCGCACAAACCTCCTTATCTTGCAGCAAGGAGAGAAAATAGGAGCCCTCGAGGAAGCATCTCTTCCAAGATCCTCTCCTCCGAAGAGTAAACACCGGAAATCAAGAAGCCCGCCACCTAGGCGCAGGGAAGACCGTGTGTCGAGGCGTGAGCCTGAATCTCAAAGCATTCGCAAGCGCGACCAGATCTCCCCGCGAGATCGATCGTCACCAAGACACAAGAAAACGAGGCAGGATAGGCATTCTCCACCGGTCAGACCTCGCAACCGGCCACATTCACCCTCACCTCGCAGAGACCGCCGCCGCGAGCGCAGACAACGGTCACCATCAACTCCAAGTTCGGACAGCGACGACGAGCCTCGCGGCCCGTTGTCCCGCAGGATCCTGGCCACCCGTCTCCCTAAAGGACTAGAGAACCCTCCGTCTCTAGGGACTTACGATGGAACCACTGACCCAGACGAGCACATAGAAAACATAGATGCGCTTTTGGACTACAGAGGTGTACGAGGAGCCATCAAATGCCGCCTGTTCCCAACCACGCTCCGGAAGGGAGCAATGACATGGTACAAACAGCTGCCAGAAGAATCCATTACATCCTGGAGGCAGCTGGGGAGGATTTTCTCCCGCCACTTTATCGCATCACGACGCCATCCAAAGACTGAGGCGTCCCTCGAAGCTGTCGTACAGGGAAGATATGAGCCTCTTCGGGCCTACATTGAGCGGTTCAACAAGGAGGTCGTCCAAGTGCCAACGACCGACGAGATGAAGAAATTCCTGCTCGAGCAGGGGTTACGTCCTGGTTCAGACTTCGCAAAAGCCATCGGCCTCGATCCACCGAGGAACCTCAACGCCCTTCTCCTCCAAGCCCAGTCACATATACAATACGAGGAGAAGGTCGCCGCCCACTCTATCCGAGCCTCTCGAAACCAAGAGGGTGCCCGGTCATCCAGAGCTGAAGAACCCTCGACATCCCGTCGAGGAGATAAAAGAAGCGACGATCGGCCTCGCGATGCACGCGAACAGAAGGGACCTTCTGGGCGGTTCCATGATTATACCCCCTCACTGCCTCGAGGGAGAAGATCTTGTCCGAATGTGCCAACTCAAAATTCAAGCAAGCGGGCGTCCGTTTCCCCAAACAGCTGCCGGCCAGGCCGAGTGTAGACAAATCCAAGTATTGCCGCTTCCACAAGAGCCACGGCCATACGACAGAAGAATGCATCCACCTCAGAGATGCCATAGAGATCCTCATTCGCGACGGCCACCTGAAGCAGTTCGCGAAAAAGAAAGAAGCTCCCCGGCAAGAAACCCAGGAGAGCAAGAAGGCTGCAAAAGAGACTCCACCCTCTGATGACACCAACGTACAGGTCGCTATGTCCATAACTCGGCCAGAAGACTTCCGCATCCCTGATAGTCTGCCCGTCTCCACGTTCCTCGCTGCTCACAACCCGTGGGAGGCCTTCCCGTCAGCCATGGTCATCTCTGGTGGTGGATTCAATAAAATCACAGTCGGTTCAGTCAAGAGGAGATTCGACCAACTGATCAGCAAAAGCTCCAATGAAGTCACCACGCTGGACACCACTCATAAAGGATCCGCTCTTATTTCCTTCTACAAGGCGGAGCTCCTCGGCGGGGCACCGAACTCGAGCATCCCGCTGCTTGTCCGGGAAAGGATGGCGAACTTCGACGTTCGCAGAATACTCGTGGACCAGGGCAGTTCAGTTGATATAATGTACAACCGCCTGTTCGAAACGCTGCAGCTGGACGACTCTCACCTTACTCCATACGTTGGATCCGACCTGCAGGGATTCAATGGAGCAGTGACAAGGTCCCGAGGTTACGTAGAGCTCATCGTAACCTTCGGTTCAGGAAAGACAACCCGAGCAATTAAAGCACAGTTTCTGGTAATTGAATGCCCGTCACTATACCAGTGCATTTTTGGAAGGCCAACCCTGGCAGAGTTGATCGCAGTACCTTCCACCGTACATCTCAAGATGAAGTACTACACTTCTGAAGGGATGGTCGCCACCCTCCACGGCGATATCGAAGCTGCCCGTCGGTGCTTTGAAGCAGCATCAAAAGGACTAAGCACCATCTCAGCAAGACCGAGGACTTCTGGCCGTCCCCCTCTGCCCAGCAGCTCCGAGCAGCCAAAACCGCTCCCCCAGGTCGAATCTATCGACTTGGACAGCCGTTTCAGTGAGGAAGATCACGCCAAAGACCAAACGACTTCGGGCAACCAGTCCAACAACAGCGGCCATCTCCTACGCCCTGTCCCAGATGGCAACTTCGAGATCGTTCCATTCGGAGAAGACCCCCAACGGGGAGTAAAAACCGGAGCTGACCTCCCCGACCTGGCCAAGAGACAACTAAAAGCGTGCCTCCGGGAGAACGCATTCTTGTTCGCATGGAGCACTGCTGAGATGCCAGGATTTGACCCCTCCGTCGCTTGCCACCAGCTTACAATTGATCCGGCTGTCAAAGTCGTTGCCCAACGCAGAAGGAAACAGTCCCCGGAGAAAATGGAAGCCGCGGAGAAGGCTGTCAAAGACCTTCTAGAAACTAGGTTTATTTCTGAGGCCAAATACACTACATGGCTCTCAAATGCTGTACTTGTAAGAAAAAATAATGGCAAATGGAGGATGTGCGTTGATTATACCGATGTTAATAAGGCCTGTCCGAAGGACGCCTACTCCCTCCCCAATATAGATAAGCTCATAGATAACTCATCAGGTTTTAAACTTTTATCGTTCCTCGACGCCTACTCGGGCTACAACCAAATCCCAATGGTCGCGAGCGATAAAACTTACACGGTCTTCATGACCGAATCGGGCAACTATTACTACAACGTAATGCCCTTCGGACTGAAGAACGCCGGCGTTACGTACCAACGAATGATGAACAAAGTCTTCCAAGGACAAATAGGCGACATGCTCAAGGTATACATGGATGACATGATCATCAAGTCCCACGAGGAACTAGATCATGTCGCCCATCTTCGCAAAATTTTCGAGCAAGCAAGAAAGTATCAAATGCGTTTTAACCCAGAGAAGTGTACGTTCGGGGTACGGGCAGGTAAATTCCTTGGCTTCTACCTGACGGAACGAGGAATAGAAGCTAACCCCGACAAATGTCGGGCATTCTCTGAGTTCCCAACGCCCACGTCTAAGAAGAACATCCAGTCCCTCAACGGGGTACTTACCTCGTTGTCCCGCTTCGTCGCAAAGTCCGCCCAACACGCCCTTTCTTTCTTTAAGCTCTTGCGAAAAGAAGCAGCGTTTGAATGGACCGAAGAATGCGAAGCATCCCTCCTTCACTTGAAACAAGCTCTGTCTAAACCGCCCGTATTATCACGGCCAGATACCGGGGAAGTCTTGTTTCTATACCTCGCTGTCACTACCGAGGCCGTTAGCGCCGTTCTCATTCACGAGAATCCTGGCGGGCAAAAGCCAGTATACTTCACGAGCAAAGCGTTGCAGGACGCGGAGTTGCGATATCAGCAGATAGAGAAGGTAGCATTGGTCCTCGTCAATGCTGCTAGACGACTGAGACACTATTTCTTGGCCCACACGATCGTGGTAAGGACGGATCAGTCCATCAAGCAATTACTGGGACGACCAGACATGGCCGGGCGAATGCTCAAATGGTCACTAGAACTGTCCGAATTCGACGTCCAGTATGAAAGCAGAAAAGCTCTTAAAGCTCAGACCCTGGCCGATTTCGTAGCGGAAGTAACCTTCTCAGACTCCTCGTCCCACATAGAAAACAGATGGACCATCTACGTGGACGGAGCATCCAGCTCGAGCGGCAACGGGGCAGGAGTAATTCTGGAGAACGACGAAGGGACCATAGTCGAGGCTTCTCTCACATTGTCCTTTCCCACGTCGAACAACCAGGCCGAGTATGAAGCCTTCCTCGCCGGGTTGCGCCTAGCCGAAGACCTAGGGGCTGAAGAAATCGTCATCTGCACGGACTCTCAGCTCGTGGCCCACCAGATATCCGGGGAGTATCAAGCCATAAAATGACAGTCTCTCTGAATACCTCACCCTAGTCAAGGAAAAAATGTCGAAGTTCAGAACGGTAGAAGTAAGACATGTTCCACGCGAACACAATGTGCGAGCAGACGTCTTGTCCAAACTAGCAAGCACTAAGAGGAAAGGTGGAAACAGGTCAGTCATCCAAGAGATACTTCCCCGGTCCAACATCGATAAGGGATCCTCGACCCTACACGTGCACGCGATCGGGGACAGCGATTGCTGGATGACGCCCGTGTACAACTACCTCACCAGGGACGAACTTCCGAATGACCCCAAGGAGGCCAGCACCACCAGACGAAGAGCTTGCTCGTACGTCATCCTCGAAAACAAACTCTACCGACGGGGCTTCTCCATCCCACTACTCAAGTGCATAGAGGAGGAGGTTGTCGCCCACGTTTTACGAGAAATCCATGAAGGCATTAACGCCCAGCACCTGGGAGGAAGGTCCCTTGCCCGCAAGGCCCTCCGGGCAGGGTATTATTGGTCAACCATGCAGTAAGACACCAAGGAGCATGTGAAGAAATGCGACAAATGCCAACGGCACGGGGATATGCACCTAGCTCCACCTAACGAACTGAAGAGCATGACCTCCCCGTGGCCATTCGCCTGGCGGGGCCTAGACATCCTAGGACCCTTCGTGACGGGGTCCAGCCAAAACAAATACCTGATAGTGGGCGTAGATTATTTCACAAAATGGATAGAAGCAGAAGCCCTAGCAAAGATAACAACACTTAACATTCTGTGCTTTTACAAGCGGAATATCCTTGCCCGTTTTGGGATTCCCCAAGCAATCGTCACGGACAATGGAACACAATTCACGGACAAGAAGTTCCAAGACTTTGTCGCCCATCTCGGAACAAAGCAACACTTCGCTTCTGTAGAGCACCCCCAGACCAACGGGCAGGCAGAAGCGGTCAACCGCGTCATTCTTCGTGGCCTCAAGCGAAGACTGGATGAAACGAAGAAAGCCTGGGTCGAGGAGCTCCACAGCGTCTTATGGGCATATCGCGCTACTCCCCAGTCCACCACCGGGGAAACACCTTTCCGCTTAGCATATGGAACGGAGGCTGTTTTACCCATTGAAATCCACGTGCCGTCCAGGAGGACCGAATCACCTCTAGACGAGGAAATGAATAGCGAAGCGATAAGAGAGGAGCTCGACCTTGTCGAGGAAATCCGAATAGGAGCAGCCCTCCGCGAAGCATCTCTTAAGCAAAAAATAGCAATCAGGCACAACGCCAAAGTCTTACGACGAGAGTTCGATGTGGGCAGCCTTGTCCTGCGAAGAAACCACAAGGACTCTCGCGAAGGCAAACTAGCAGCCAACTGGGAAGGGCCATACAGAGTCCGTGCCAAAACGGGAAATGGTGCGTACTTCCTCGAAAACCTTAACGGGGATGCACTCCCTCGACCATGGAACGCTGAGAAACTTAAGCAATACTACAGCTGAAGTAACCATAGGCTTCCTCGCATCAAAGGACCGCCTAACGGTCATCGTGCTCGTCCAGGTACGAACGACGCACGCGTACAAAGCAGAATCCCGCTCAAATAAATGAGCCAGAACTCTGCTCTTTGGCGGTCCTCAACCGAGCACCGCCTTCGCCCTTGTACCATGATTGGCAGAACCCCAGCTCGCGATGGGACGTTCACGCCGCGACCTCAGGCCTCGATCGCGACCTGAGATCCGCAACCTTGCCAGGACCTTCCCCGGCTATTCGACCAGTTCTCCGCACTGGCGAATTCACACACAACGAGCTATCTTTCAAAAGAAAGCTCCACTAACAGACACACCCTCCGACGGGCAGTCACACATGCACAACTAATGTAAAGTACAACAAAAATTGTACAAATAACCGATCATTAAATAAAAAGGCCACAAGGGCAAAAAATTGTGCGTATTACATAAAAAAGGGGGCCACGCCCCCCCCCCCCCCCCCCCCAAAAAAAATCAAATAAAGTCACAAATAAATCAACGGCACGCAGGTCAGGCAAAATACAACAACATCAGAATAACCAAACTCCTCATTCTTCCACATGCTCGGTTGACACGGGCTGGTCCTCGGTTGAACTTCGGGGGTATCAAGAACAAGGCCTGCGGGCAAGACGATGCGACCATCCTCCACTCGCGCAAGGTAGTGGATACCCTCGGTCGAAATCTCAAGCCCAGGGTTCACCACCCGTAACTGGGCTACGGTACTTTCGAAGGACTCCACTGCCACGGCGATACCGTCATCCTCGGCCTGCAAAATGCTGGCGACCAGCTCAGCCCTAGTTTTCAACACTTTTATCTCATCCGGCTCATCAGCACCCAGGGCACTGGCTGCCATCAGCTCCTGGTTCAACTCCTCGGCAACCTTCTTCTCCGCCTTCAGCTTGGTGACCTCCTCTTTCAGCTTGGTCGTCTCCTCCTCGGCCTTTTTCCTAGCCTCACGAGCACCCTTGACTTCCTCCTTCAAGGCCGTCTCAGAAGCCCGGGCAGCAGTAAGTTCGGCCTCAAGCGCAGTGTCCCCTTCCGCATAAACGGCCGCCATCTCCAGCATCCTCACAAGGGCAGAAGCATCCTGGGCCACCAGCGCCCTCTTGCTCGCCCGGTTCATGCCCTCCAAGCTAAGAGACTCTGCTTGAGGAACGACCAGCATGTTGTCCTCAAAAAATCTTTTGTCAAGGATGCACGGGGGGAGCTCAAATTTCCCCTTCTCAGGCGCCCGAGTCAGGTCCACAGCATCTAACGTCCGTGGCCGCTTCGCCAGCCCAGTCAGAGGCAATGGAGAGTCCCGTGGACCAGGAGAGGGCATAGAAGAGGTCCCCGGAGCAGTTTGAACAAAGGAAGGAGCACGAGTACCAGCAGCAGTCCGGGTCTTAGGATGAGCCGCTTCAGCCTTACCCCTCGCCATAGCGTTCCTCACCACACGATCACGAGCTTGAGGCATCTCACCTGCACAAATGAAAATAAGCACGTTAGTTGCGGGGAAAGGAAATAACACAAATAAAGTCTAAACAACAATGACTACCGAGCAGCTTCTCAGCATCCGCGGGAGTCTTGCACTCCAGCCGTGCCTTCACATTGATAAACCTGCGCTCAACCCTCTGGCTACCATCCTCCTCGTAGATAGGGTTACCCTTGCTCGTCCAGCAGCTCGCAAGAGTGAAGGAGTTTACCCACTTCACCAGCGCCTCGTAGGACACGGCATCCTGCCCGTGTAGCGCGCTCGGCTCGAAGACGTAGGCACTGGGCTTCTTTGAGAAGTGGTCAAGTGTCCAGCGGATCGGGAACTTGTACAACCTCTCCCCGATGTACTTCCCCTCCTCGTTGAGCAGCTCCTCTCTGTTCTCATCCACCTCTATCTCCTATACATACGTACTGTCCTGGGCAGCTTCAGACACTGGCTCCATGATGAAGTATCGTCCCTTGAACGTTCGGATTGACTCCGAGAACGGCTTAAACAACTTCTTGGGCTGCTTCAAGGAGACCCATCCGTACTTCTTCCCCGCCAGCTGCCGTTGAAGATGGAAAACGGCAAAAAATAGGGGGAGAGTGGTCCCCAGTGTGAGGTGCTCGCACACTAACTCAAATGCCCGTATAAAGGCCAGCGAATTGGGGTGGCGTTGCGAGGGCGCCAACTTGAGATGCTCAAATACCGACCGCTGGAAGTCAGTGAAGGGCAACCTCAGCCCCAACTCCTTAAAAGCGTACTCATACATCGTGAAGCGGTCCCCGAACTCTGAGTAGACCCGCTCGTCCGCGGTGGGAAAATACACTCTCCAATCCCCCGGTGGGCCCACCTCCGTAAAAGTGTCTGCCACAGATCTGGCGAACGTGGAAATATGTTCGGAAGGCTCAGCTACCTCCCACTCCTCCGGGCAGAACCCTTCCATATCCTCCTCCATGACATCCAAATCCTCTTCCTCTCCAACTTCGCTCGAGGAGCTCGATGCCGTCGAACTCGAAGACGCAGAACTCGAGGCCGTTGCGCTGTTATTCTCATCGGAGACAGTTTCCTCCTCGGATGTGACGGGGATAACTTCTCTCTCTGGCTCCATCGCCATTACGATCACCTGAAAAAGCAGAGAAAGATAGTGAATTCGACAGGAAATCAAATCCACCCTTCCACCGCTAAGTCAAGTGAAAGGGCGCGGAAGGCTAAGGACAACGTCCCCGGCCTAAGCCCTAACATCAAACGAAAAACCTCCCCGCGAGGAGATGTCCGAGACATACCATCTTCCCGCGAAGAACCTCCCCGCGCTCGTGCCCAGATTCCGTTTGAAGCCCCACCGGAAACTGCAAGACTCCACCGGAATCTGGAAACGTTCTACCAGAAAATTCACCATTCCATCAGAAGATGATAAGGCGCGGTGGTCACGTCTCGCAACCACGACGTGGACCACCACACTCAACAAACGCACTACCTACTCCGGCGAGATGCTTGAGGCAGCAGAAGGGCAGAACCACCGCCCACCACCAACACTCGTCGGAAGCCTACCTATTTTGTCGCCTAAAACTAACCCTAGCTGCATGCAATCTACCACTAACAACAAGAGAAAGTAAAACGAGCTGGAAATCAGAAAACTTACTTGATTTGAGTAAAAGAGGGAGACTGCTCGAAACTTGGCACAGTGGTCGGTTGCTCTAGAGACGGCGACGGGCAAGGACGCTGATGACGACGAAGAGAAATCAGAAGGGAAAAAGTGCAAAATGGGACAACCTTCCCCCTTTTATACTGAGGGGCACGTGCACACACGCGCCCGTAGGCAATGATGACTGCCCACTAGCCATAATTACCTATTAACTGCTACACAGGGCTCGATGCACATGTGGCAGCCCAACGTTTCCCATTCTGTCAGACGCTTTGTCTCCCCGAATACCGGGCAATAGGGTCACGACCACGAACATCACGGACACAGAGGGCCACGAGCACCTCGAGACGATCACCCTCGTCTACGCGCTAGCTCCCCTGAGCGACGAGCAGCCCTTAAGTCATCACTCCCATGCTCGGGAGCAACGACTTGGGGGGCTCTTGTTCTGGACTGGACCAATGGCTAGAATTAGCCCAATCCACCTCTGCTCCAGAGCGGCCCAAATTGCCTAAGCCCAATCCACAGAGGGGCAATAACGACATTTTTGCCCCTTCAACCGGGCAAGGAACGCAACGTCCTCTCCGACTTTTGTGCCTGTTACGCACGGCTTCCTCGCTGCCCGAACAGCAAGGGACAGGTGCCCGGAACTGCGTTTATGCCCGACACAAAGGTTAGTTTCTGGCACCCTGCCCGACATAACGGCTAGTTTGGGCAGTTACCTATTCTTTGGGGAAAACGGTTATTTCGCCCCGAAAATAGGACCGTTGGCCATGCGCTGGGGGCTATATATAAACCCTCTCGCTTGAAAGGGTCAGGTATCATTTTTCACCCTAAGAATACACTTTGTACTTGCCCCTTTTCTCTGACCTTTTCTTACTTGAGCGTCGGAGTGCCTTGCAGGTACACCCCCTCCTCTCCTCATTCACAAGCCGAACACCTTGCACGCCTGACGACCAGCATCTAGCCGAGCACCTTGTCTCCTGACGACCAGCTTACGTAGACCTATTCGAATACTCCGGATCAAAAACTTTTATCAAATAATAATTAAAAAGTTGTATGAGTACAATGTACACCATTATTTATGTGATTAAATATAAATATTGAAAATAATGGTGCAACAAACAAATCATGGTCCCTATATCATACCCCACATGTTGTTGGGCATTGCTCCTATGTGTGATGTGTCGAGTTCACCATCCTTTTTGGTTGAGACCCTATCCTAAAGAGTTGATACTTCCTTTTTGTTCATGAGTCAGAAATTGTTTAAGAAGCTTAAATTTCTTACCAATTAGATCAATTTATGGTAAGTTGTATTTCTTCTTATTATGAATACTTTTTAATACTTAATTTGAATTTATTATTAGTCTAAAATATGCAATTCATTCATTTTTTTGAAAGAAAAAAACATTAGACTGTTTAAATAGAACAATAAAATTTAGAATTATCAAAAGCTGTTAAAATCAAATTATATATAATTTAAATGATAAATAACTGAGAAAATTAAATATATTGGGAGGGACAGGGGACTTCAAATCTTCAATACCTTTCTTCTTCACATTTAGTGTCTGTCAATTTTAACACAAAATTTTCTATAAAAAAATAATTAAAATCTTTATTACTACTCCAACCTAATTTATAAATAAAAAAAATAACTTTTATATTTATTAAAGATGATAGTTAAGTGTATTTAATTTTTTTTAATTTATATAAAAATAATAATACAATTACTAATTTATTTTTAATTAAATTATCAATGATTAATAATATTAAATAATTAATACAGAGATAATTTAGCGATCACCAAAAAATGTTTGTTTTTTTTTTTTTGAATTTTTGAAGTCCTTTGAATTCAAAGATAAACTCAGAAACCTACATTGTATAAAAATAATTGAAAGTAAAAAAAAAAAAAAAAACATAAAAATATATGAGGAAGAAAAACCTGTTCTCATCGTTGTGCCCCGTCCACTTTCTTTTGGGTTTGAACAAAAAAAGTGACTGATGGAGTGGTGTGTGTGTGGTGAGGGTGAATACTTCAAAAGTGGAATCCCTATCCTCTCTGCACCATGTTATTATTGTATTGCCATTTGTCAACCTGCCAAATCATTTTCATACTTAAAAATTCAAACTAAATTGAGTAAAAAAATATATAAATATAAATACTTATACTTTTTATTTTTAATAATTTCTCTCTCCATCCTATTATCAGTGATTTATTTGAAATAATAAAATATTCTAAAATTAATAAATCATTTCAATTTATAATGCAAATTATTTTTTTTCTTCAATTGTACTCGTTAATTATTACCGTTTTCATTTTTTTCTTCAATTGTACTCGTTAATTATTACCGTTTTCAGTACTTCTAATTTATAATAAAAGGTACACCTAGTACTTTAGTAAAAACTTCATTCTATTTCTTTAATTGTATACTTTAATTATTACCATAATTTCATGTGAGTCTAGGCCAAAATTAGAGATCAAAGTTCCTGGTCGGCCTAAACGCGAATCCGACTTAACCGGTCGGAAACCTGTATTCCTATGTCAGAATATGCAGATATCTATGGGTGTCCATTTATAACGGTCCGACATTAATTTTAGGAATCAGTTGAAGTTTGATCGGAGTTCCATGGACTCGTAGTAGATCTAAGGTCTCAACTCCATATGACCTTGACTCATTCGACTGAGATGCTTTCAAATTTTAGATCTGAGAATTGGACTTGACCTCATGGAAATCGTAGGAATCGAAAGTTAATTCTCATATATGACACCAATGTTCCCTTGCAGAACCAGAAATTGAGGTAATCACGGAAGCTATGACTGAACGAAGTTTCGCGAGTGATTCCGTTGTGCGGTATCGTTGATTGAAGATTGCGACTAATGTCCTTCTTGAATCGAAAACGTTTTTTATTGGTGGCGATCTTCATTCGACGATGCTAATCTCTGATACGACGGTTTAGAAGAGTACCTACATAGTTAGCACTTCAATGTCTAAGTCAATTTAGAGATTGTGCATTAAAAAATTCTTTGTAAAAGTATTTATATCTTAGGCCTGGTGGAACATGTTAGATAAATTAGCCTTGTATTATTGGATCTTTGACCAACATGGATAAGGTGCCATTGGTTAATGATTAATACATTAGAATTTATTGACTGTATATGTTTTCTAAAATATATGTTTTTTATCATATAATAGTTTAATGATTAAAATTGTATCCTTAAAAAAGATAAATGAGACGACGTTTGTTTAAACTTATATTTTTACAATTGAATATTTTGCACAATTATCAGTTAAATTGATTTAAAGAGATAAATTTATTAATTATATTAATTTATATAAAAATTATATATCTAAATTGGGAGAATAATATAAAATAATTGTATACATAATACTTATATATCTATATTGAAAAAATTTGTTTACAAATATTTTTTTATTACCTGTTATGTTGTTTACATGTATGAAACATAAAAATAATATGTTGCAAATCAATAAATTATTATAGATAAATAAAAAAGAACTTCAAAAAGTTCATTCACACGAATCCTAAAATTAGATGGTTCACAATAATTGAGTGGACCACATTGACAACAAATCTTAGAAAGATAAATGTTTACATGAAAGTTGTACTCCCTCTTCCTCTTTTTCATATTAAAAATGTTTATTGTTTATTTTTTAAATAAATGTTTAAATTAATATTGTTAAGTGTTTAAGATATAAAAAATTAAAATCAAATAGACATATAAAATACATTTTAAAAGAGAATGTAACACTTCCTATTTATAGAGAAAAGTGTGGCATTTCACATGTATTAAAATTCTTTTCCATTCAAACTTTATTTTTTATTCTTTTATGGATATAGACATTTAAGTGTTAACTTTGCAAATTATCCTTCTCTCCACCAGTTGCAAACAATTATAACATGTCAACTTACTCATCTCGGTCATTTCTGTTTCTAGTTTGGACAAATATTTATATTTACAAATGAAAGAAAGAGTTGTTACTTTTAATAGAGTCGTTTTAATGTTCCTAATGTGTGGATTAATATCTCAATTGATACGTGTTAGTTTAGTTAAATAAATGTAAATGTTGATCTAAAATTCAATCATTGACATCAACATATATTTATATTTATAAATTATATATATATATATATATATATATATATATATATATATATATATATATATATATAATATTTATAAATTTATAATTTATTTAAAAAATAAATAAATAATAATTTTAAAATTTTAATATAACATTAAATATTATTTTATAATTATATCATCTAAGTATGCATTATTTTTAAGCTAATATTTTTTAATTTCCATTAATAATTTTGAAAATCAACCAATAGTTAATATTATAAATTTGATAAAATAGTTTTTTTAGGAGAGATTGAAAGTTCCCACAAAGGAATCTACAAAAACAAATAAATAATTATTCTCCATTATTAATATATTCCCCTTGTCATCTGCCACTGCAAAAAAAGTGAACCACCACCACCACCACCATGTTCCACTATACAACAAAATCCATTTAATTTTCACACCCCCCAACTTTCCCTATAATCTTTCACTTTCTTCCTCTCATCACAAAGTTTCAACCTTTATGCTTCAAATGGAATCAAAATCCACCATCCAACCCTAGAATCATAAACCACCCATCTCTTGACTATGGCATCATTCACCACTACCCATTACTTCAAATCCTTCATTTTCATCAGTTTATTCATAAAAATCCTATCTTTTGACCGAATTCCATTGTTTTCGTTTGTTGATTTTGAAAAAGATCTGAAATTTAAGTCTAGTGTTGCCCTTTTTGGTAATGCAAAGGTTGTCCATGGTGAGTCCAAGATTCAGTTATCTGGTTCAGGGAGTTCTGGTGCTGAGACTGGGAGAGTGATTTACAAGAAACCCATCAAGCTTTTTCAAGGTAAACCTAAGCAATTAGTTTCATTTTCAACTTATTTTACATTTTCAATCTCATTGGAAAGTGGATTGGAAAGTGGGGGTGGTTTAGCTTTTGTTTTGATTCCAAATGGTGTTAAAAATGTTAAAGGTGGTGTTTTTAATCAAACCTCATCTGGGTTTTCTCTTGGATTGAAAAGTAAATATTTTGAAGTTATTGGTGTTGAGTTTAGTGCTTCAAGAGATGGTAAAAATGAGATTTTGATTAGAAATGGTGATTCAAGTAAAATCTACTTTACAAATTTGGCACTAACAAGTGGTGAAAAGATGCATACTTGGATTGATTATGAAGCAAGTTCAATGAGATTAGAAGTGAGGTTGAGTAAAAATGGGAATTCAAAGCCATTTGATCCATTGTTATGGGACAAAATTGAAGTATCTAATGTGTTGAAGGAGGAAGAAATGTTTGTAGGTTTTAGTCCTGTGAAAGAGAATGATGCTTTTTTGTATTCATGGAGCTTTGTTATGAGACATTTTCCACCACATTCTATGCATTCAGAGCCACTTGATCCTAAGGTTTTTGTGAAAAACAGTGAGAATCCAATGGTTGTTGAATCAAAGGAAAAGGGTAAGAGTGATTGTTTTTTAAGAGTTCTTGCTGCAATGATATTTGGTACTGGTTGTGGAGCTTTGACAGCATTCACTGTGCTTTATTTGTGGACAATCTTTGGCAATAAACGCGGTGGAGCAGTGGTTCCAGAAGGATGTGTTATGCAAGGTTTGGATGGTGATTATAGGAAAGTTAAGATTGTTGTAGATAGTAAAACCATTGGAGATGGTAATAAGTAAGATCTTGTGAGAAGAGAATTACCTTGGTGTTTGTAAATTTAGTGTTTCTTGTACTTAATAGGTTTTGATATGTTGTATGATGATTCCTAATTATGTTTTTTGTTACATTGTCTATTGTTTGCCTAATTGAGATTGAAATTCAACTTGATTCAATACTGATTGCTTCTTAGGAAAAATGTTGAAATTGAAGTTATAGCCTAGTTTTATATAACAATCGTGTAATGCTTTCGCAATTTTGATCAGTATGGGTTTTGTGATCCTGATTGTAGTTGTCACAGTGTGAACTAATCACAATTTCTTTTTCATCATGAAAATGGTGAATAACGGTGTTGTACCTTTTGTTGTAGCCGGTTTATTGATCTATTATACCTAATGTGTTAGGTTGTTGATAGAGATTGTGTATTGTGTAATTATGAGTTGATGACTAAAATAAGTCTAGATCAAATGGCTCATAATAGAAATTGGTTTTTTAGGCTTTGTTTGGTACACCATTCAACCAAAAGAAAAATGAATAGAATATAAAGAGATTTCAAGGAGGATGTATAGCTGTTGTCTTTATTTTTTTTCTTTATATCAATGAAAAAGAAATTATTCATTCATGTTTTACTTGATTTTTAAACAAATTGTATATAGAAAAAAATTACAACAAAGGTTACATAACATCTTATAAAGTAACAAATATTTTGTTTAACGGGTCAATCCATCAACTCGTTAGTCTATCAATAAGTGGAGTGGAGTGAGATTTTGGACTTGACAACTTAAATTGATTTTATTTGTCTCACCTCACCTTTTGACGGACAAAATAGAGAGTTTAAAGGGGATGTCCATGATTGTTTTTCCATCCTTATTTAATGTATTATATGTGTTTATAAGACATTTAGTATGTTACTTTTGCATGATGAATTTTTACAAAGTATATTATAAAATAAAACACAAATGTTATTAATTTAGATTTCAAGACAACAAAAATCATCAAATAAATTATAGAAAAATTATGGTCCCAGCGGGGCTCGAACCCGCGACCTTCGGCTCATAAGACCAACGCTCTAACCAACTGAGCTACGGGACCATGTGTTTTCATGTTTTTCTTTTTCTCTAAAAACAATAAAGAAAATTGAATTTCTTATAAGAATTGTATTTCTTATACTATATAAGAAAATTTACCCCGTCAATTTATCATAATTGAAAATTCGTTAATATTATTAGACTTAAATTTTAATTGTTTCTAATGGCACGTCTAATTGACTATAATTTATTGATGCGGTAAAAAAATACCTATTTTTGTTAAAAAAAATAATTATAAATAAAAACTTACTAATAATTAACCTTGCAATAACTTTGTATTAAATAGTATAATGATCTGATAACTTTGTATTAAATAGTATTGTGATTTCGAATATCTAAAATTAGAGAGCAATTTAATAAATTTTATAAATCAACCTTGTAGATTTTTTAAATATGTATTAAACCAAATTCCTCTAGATGTTGGCCTAAGTTCCCTATAGTTAAGAACTTGTGGTATTCACTTATTAGGTACATACTTAGTCATTGGAATAAGATTGTACAATTCATATTTCATACATATGGTATAACTAATGACTGTCTGAATCATCTACATATAAGGTCATCTTTAAAAATAACTTCTAATCAACCTTCTCATTCAATTGTTTTCACTCTTTCAGCAATACTTCCACATCTCTCAAACCCTTCACAAGTTGTATGTTATATTACAAAATCATTTTCATCTAATTCTATAATAATCGTCATTTCTATACAAGGAAGGACAAAAATGGCTTAGAAAAGGGGTTAGAGATGGAAATTTCCTGAGAAAATGCATAAGACAAACTCATAAGAGGACAATGGAAGAAAGAAAACCATGTCATATCTATTTATAGAGTTGTCAAGCCCTTAGGCCGTGTAGGCCATCATTACCACACAATAGAGTTGCACATATTGGAGTAGAAGCAGAGCATTAATAGCCCTCGTTTTGGGCATACAAACATATCAACAGTCTATATCGTTTGAACCTTCTTGATGTATCATCATTATGTAGTATTAAATGCATCACATGCTCCAGGAAGTCCAAAAGTTATACGCCTTCTAGATTTCTCCTGAGGGACTCGCTCATCCATACATCGCTTGAGAAATTCACTCCCATAGGCCTCTCTCTTCTAGGTCTAGTCTAAAGGACTCTCTCTTCCAGCTCTCAATGGCAATGGAACATAACTGCTTCTCTTAAATCACATTGTCATTCCCAATCCGAGTGTTTGAGGGACTATGAGTTAGAACGTCTTAGTTTAATCATATCGACCTTTCAGGCCTCATACTTGAAGAGATGCGAGCTAGAATGACCTTACTTGGTCACAAAGAGGCCAGCCCATAACATGTCCGACTTACGAGTAACATAAAGGCAACATTAAGTGGTGATCACATGAGTTCGCTTGGCCTATTCCAATGCACTTTGAATATGGATCTTTCAGTTCAGTCCAAACGCACGTGCAAGGAAAAGAAACCACAACACCACTTGTCTAAGAGAAAATTATGCCTCTTATTAAGAGGAAAGACTAGTTTCTCCTATTTCCATGATCTAGCCAAGCAAGTGAGGAATGAAACTAGTTCGTTAGCAATTGGACTAGGGATGGCAAAAAAACTCGTACCCACGGGTACCCGCGGATAAAATCTGTCACGGGTACGGGTAATATGACTTATCGGGTATCCACGGGTAATATAAACGGATATTTAATTACCCGTTTCATTACGGGCACGGATACGGATTTAATGGTACCCGTACCCGCGGGTATCTGTATCCGTTTATAATTAATAAAATTAATTAAATATCCTTTAAAATTAATATATACTAATTATTTATCCTTTGAAAAATTAATCACATATTATAGAATAGATTATGCTAAATCACATGTGTAATTTATGTGCAATTTATGGTATTTGTACTAAATCACATGTGTAATATATTGTTATATGTTTGATGTTTCTATAAATTAATTTGCATTATGTGATCATTTTTCTCACATTCTCAAAGCATAGTTTCAATATATATTTGTTTCAAGTTTGTTGAATCATGACTTTCATGAAAAATTATAAATAGATTTTCTATTTACACATAATCTTCTAATTACAAAAAAGATAAAATTTCTATTTAACAAAAGAAAAATTAGTAAATTACAATTAAAAAAATATCCATGGATATCCGTTAATACCCGCAGGTATCTCAAAATCCACGGATACCTGTCTGCCAGATACCCGCACGGATATAGGGCGGATACGGATATCATATTTACTAAACGAGAAGGGTAGCGGGGGACTAGTACCTGGTACCCATTGCCATCCCTAAATTGGACCTATAAATATCTCAGCTAAAGGGTCAAGAAAGATGGATCACTTTCTACACATTCTGAATTTACACATTTCTGAATTAAAAAAAAAAACCTTTTGCACTACATAATGTGAGCAACGTTAACATTTACCTCAAGCCCAAAATCAATTGTAGAAGCATATTTGATAACATGAAACAACAACCAAACATGTTATAAATAATTTTAGCTCTAAAAATTGAACCAAACTTTCCAACAAGCTTAATTAAAATTTTATAAGTTAAATTTTACGTTATTAAGCTAAATTTAAAAATTGGTCAATTTATCAAATCCACACACGATATTCATTTTTGGGACTTGTTAAGGGGATTTAAGACTGATACTTAAAACAACAGTTGTTTAAACAATAATATTGTCTTTCCATACCAACATAAGATGTTACATAGACACAGAATTAAAAACAACAAACAATTACATAACAGCCGGAGCTAAAGTATCTCCCTTATAACAAAGAGATTGTGAACCAGCAACAGGATGTTGCAGCATAATATGTTATCCATCTAACATATCATCCACCGCACAACATCAAAGTGCTCATATGTCATCATCATCATGTTCCGGATGATACTCTTCTTCTTCCTCTCCATACTCGTCATCCTCAGCAGTAGCATCTTGATACTGTTGATATTCTGACACAAGATCGTTCATGTTACTTTCAGCCTCTGTGAATTCCATTTCGTCCATACCCTCACCAGTGTACCAATGCAAGAAAGCCTTTCTCCTAAACATAGCAGTGAATTGTTCACTCACCCTACGGAACATTTCCTGAATGGATGTAGAGTTTCCAATGAATGTTGAAGCCATCTTCAAACCAGTTGGGGGAATATCACAAACTGTGGACTTCACATTGTTTGGAATCCATTCCACAAAGTACGATGAGTTCTTGTTTTGAACATTGATCATTTGTTCATCAACTTCTTTAGTACTCATTTTGCCTCTGAAGATGGCTGATGCAGTAAGGTAACGTCCGTGTCGAGGGTCAGCCGCACACATCATGTTCTTGGCATCCCACATTTGCTGTGTGAGTTCTGGTACACTCAAAGCCCTGTACTGCTGAGAGCCTCTTGAAGTCAAAGGAGCAAATCCCAACATGAAAAAGTGAAGGCGAGGGAATGGAATCAGATTCACAGCTAGCTTCCGAAGATCAGAGTTAAGCTGACCAGGAAACCTTAAACAACATGTGACACCAGACATGGTAGCTGATATCAAATGGTTAAGATCACCAACTGCATCACAAAAACCAAACACCAAAATTAGAAACCTTTTTGACCAGATGCAACAAAATTGAAAACATATATTGATTAAAAACTGAGTTTCAAAACAGCTTACAGCTCGGGGTTGTGAGCTTGAGAGTACGGAAGCAAATATCATACAAGGCTTCATTATCAAGAACCATACATTCATCCGCGTTTTCAACAAGCTGGTGAACCGAGAGAGTAGCATTGTAGGGTTCCACCACCGTGTCAGAGACCTTAGGAGAAGGGAAAACAGAGAAAGTAAGCATCATCCTATCAGGGTATTCTTCCCTTATCTTTGAAATCAAAAGGGTACCCATTCCAGATCCAGTTCCTCCACCAAGTGAATGACACACTTGAAAACCTGCACACAAGGATAAAACACACCACACCCATTTCATAATCAGCCACTTAACCCTTACATAAAAAAAACACAAATTATGAACCCTAAATCCTGAATTCAAAAAACAAAATTAAGCTAACCATATTACAGTTCATGATAGTAAATAACAAGAGATAAA
The DNA here is from genome assembly GCA_022829125.1 of Lathyrus tuberosus. Classification (NCBI taxonomy): domain Eukaryota; kingdom Viridiplantae; phylum Streptophyta; class Magnoliopsida; order Fabales; family Fabaceae; genus Lathyrus; species Lathyrus tuberosus. The sequence goes on along the minus strand of JALAZF010000118.1, from coordinate 1,924,126 downwards.
AAGTTTCCAACTTTCCTAAGAAAAACACACATGAACAAACACTATAATTCAAAATCATCAACCAAACTTAGAAAAAAGCAACATAGATCTCATTTCATAAAAGGCAAAAAAAAAAAATCCACAATTAGCAACAATATAAAAAACACTAGCAAACCCATTGATTAAACAATATAAAAAATCCTAAATTTCTAAACAAATTGAAATAAAAAATAAAAAACAACATACCTTGCAAGCAATCACAGTTCTCAGCTTCTTTACGAACAACATCAAGAACAGAATCAATAAGCTCAGCGCCTTCAGTATAATGACCTTTAGCCCAGTTATTCCCAGCACCACTCTGACCAAAAACAAAGTTATCCGGTCTAAAGATCTGACCGTACGGTCCAGACCGGACACTGTCCATGGTACCCGGTTCAAGATCCATGAGAACCGCTCTAGGAACAAACCGGCCACAGCTAGCTTCGTTGTAGTAAACATTGATTCTCTCCAGTTGAAGTTCGGAGTCACCGCCGTATCTTCCGGTTGGATCGATTCCATGCTCAGCACACACAACTTCCCAGAATTTGGCACCGATTTGGTTACCGCACTGGCCACCTTGGATGTGAAGAATCTCACGCATTTTCGGTTGTGGAGAAAGTGAAATTGAAAGAGGGAAATTGGAAGAGATTGGGAATTAGGGTTTGTTTGTAGTGATGTGAGAAATGGTAGAAAGTGAAAGGGTATTGGTATTTATTTGATTAATTTGAAATTGAGATTTGGGAGTTTTTTTGAAATGTAAATTAAATTGAAATTGAAATTTGAAAATTTGAAATGACAGATGTTTTTGTGGGACCTTTTTGAGAGGAAGTGTTAAGTTTTACTTTGGTCAAAATTCAAACGGGCAAATTTTATTGGGATTTGAAACTTTTACTTTTTTTTTTCTTTAATTAGATTGGTAATTTTTTTTCCCATTAAAAATTGAAAATTATTTTTTATGCTGTTATTTAGTAAATAAAACTAATTTGTTTCAAAATTTCACAAGGTAACGAAAATATAGATAATATATGTTAAAGTATTTTACATTGAGAAATTTAAGCATACCATAAGTATTACTACCATTAAGATTCTAAAAAAAAAAAACATGATAAATTAGTTTATAATCAGTTAAGTTAACGAAAAATGGATGATATATAAAATATTTGATTGAAATGAGTTGTAACTTTCACACACAAAATGTCAAATAAAACTTTTTAAATAACATGAATTTATATATAATAATGTAAATTTGTAAATTATAAGCTAATTTATTATGCTCAAAGGACAAACATTTAAATAAAAAATAAAATATAATTAAACTAGCCTATTTGTATATAGGCTTTTAATATTACCATTTTAATATTTTGTTTTAACTAGTTTATGAAAGTAGTCTTTATTATTTTAAATTCAAACAACTTTGATTTTATTTATTTATTTTTGCACTTGAAATTAATAACATATTTATTTTTATTAATTGATGTGTCACTTGTGAAACATGACAAATTAGTATCATATATATACTTGTCAAAAAGCACAAAACTTGTGGTACCCTATGATGGTATGGGTAACTACAGGCCTTAGTTAATTTATGTGGGTTACGGCTTGGTCATGGTGGTGAGAGACCATGTTTGGTGGTGTTTGTCTATGGAGAAAACAAGCTCACGTGAGGTGAGAAGCTTTGCATTCTCTAGGTATTCTGAATATGTTATTAGTTTCCATTCCTCATGCTAAGAATGAGATATTTATATGGGGATTATAGGCCTATATTCAAGAGATTCCTAAGAAGTAGTAATTGCTTCACTTTGGCTAGGAAAACAGTTGACTATCAACATCTTAAGGAGTCATGGGCATGACTTACTACGCACACTCATGGACTGAGCAAATGTCGTTGTCCATGTTTCCCCTAGCCTCCCCACCCCACGCTATATGAGGGTGATACATCATGGGGCGAGCTCTTGGTATGGCGAAGCATGAGCCGCACCATATGTGGGCCTTTAACTAATGTATCTCTACACAGTCACTCAAATGTATCTCTACACAGTCACTCAAGCACGAGAGCTTTGTTAAGGGTGAAATTCTTTAAGCGTATCACTTCCTACCATTGAACTTTGTAGCTATGGGCAAGCCCCTCAGCTAGAGGTGAGACCCTTGGTTAGGGAGAGTCTCTCAGCTAGGGGTGAGTCCCTCAATTAGGGGTGATTCCATCATTTAGGGACGAGTCCCTCCGTGGATGGTGAGTCATCACCTCTTTTCTAGGTGTCTCCTGAAATTCCAGTATTTTTCAACTAGGGATGTCAAACATCAATCATACACTTGATTTAATTTAATGTTACCAATGATGACTTGTTTTCGAGGCATTAACTCAACTTGGTGTCCGCACGTGTCAGAAACGTGCTAAGCTCTTTAAAGCTTCTAGGGTAGCCTAAAAGGTTTGGATGCTTATGGCCTTAATTTCATTATAAAAGCTTCTCTACCCATCCCCCCTCCTTTTATCTTTTTTTTGCTCACACGACTTCCTGTAAGTTGGTTCTAGTTTTATACCTGAACGATCTTTTACAAGATCCTATAAACTTCTCCTTCATTCACGACCCTTTATGGTATGGATCCCTTATACCTTTTCTCTCTTTTAACAATTATGGTTAGGGATTTTAGGCACAAGACCTTTAGTAGGGTCTAGGCTAGCATAAAATTGAGGGATTTAGCAGTATTTAAAGGTTTAAGAAACACAATAAAGGGGGGCTTGAATTGAGTTTCTAGATTAAAACTTTTTCGCTAACTAATAACACCAACAACAAATATTCAACAAAGATAAATGAAAAATTATTTTTATTCTAGTTCGCTATTAACTAAGTTACGCCCAGTCCACCCGCCATAGTGATTTTGCCTTCTCAATAAGGACTTAATCCACTAATCAAAGACTTGATTACGAACTCAATGACAACCTATCAAGGACTTCTTAAGAATCCTGACTATAACCTAGTCTCTCAAGGAATTTAACCAAAGTTTAAGAATACAAGATTGTGTTTACAAGTTGCTTCTAAAATAAGCAGTTACACAAGTTAAAAACAAATATTACACTCACTTGCTACAAATAGCTCTTTCGTAACACCAATTTTACAACGACCATAGTGTTAACCGTGGTAATAGTTTATTTCTGGGTGCTTTTTTTGTATTTACTAGAGGACATGTCACAACGGTCAAATGAAGCAAACATGGTGAAAAGGTACACAAAGTGAAATGATTCGAATTCCAACACCGACAATTAGCCATTTATCATGATAAAAATGTTATTGACCTTGTATATCACCACAGTTTTTTTACCAACCGTGATGAAGGGTGATACTTTATTTATATACAAGTGAAATTATCCATCACTTCAGTACATAACAACTGTCTCTCTCAAAACAAAACCCTAACAACACTTTCACTCGTCTCTCTCAAAACGAAACCCTAACAACTCTCTCACTCGTCTCTCTCATATGGAAACCCTAAAACGAAACCATAACAACAAATCTTAGTTAATGGATATTTACAGGTTCGTTTTTTCTATGGTTTTTTTAAATCTGTTTCAGTAGCTTGTTTCATGATGTTTGAACTTCCTTCTTGTTTTGACTTGTAGGTATGGATGCTTCTTTCAATAAAGAGGACGAAGATAAATTTAGCCTTACAAACTTGTGTCAAAGATCCAGAATGACATCCATTCAAAATATACACAAGTTTGCAGATCTAAATTTATCTTCATCCTTATTTCATTGACAACACGCCATTATGGGACATGTATGGTATGTTTTCTGAAGCATTTTCTGACTTGATATGTTTGTTGTATCGTGTTTGTTGTTAATGAATGTTTTTTATGAATGATGTTGTTAATGTTTGTTTAAAAGATGAGTTTATTATATATTATGTGGTTCGAGTGTTTTTCCAATCCCTTACCGAATATATAACTTTCCAAACTGTATTAGAAAATTATGATATGATAGATAAAATTGTATTATAAAATAAGTACACGTTCAATACTTAACAATAATTTTTCACATTGTTAACTGCATGTTGTTCCTTGACAGTTAGAACTTGGTTTAATGATTGTGGATCTTCAACCACCCCTCTCTCCACCTCTATTTTTTTTTGCAAAGTAAATAATATTTTGCAAAAAGAATTAAAGGTGAAGGCAGTGGCGGTTGAAGAACTAGGATCATTAAACCAAGTTCTTACTGTCAAAGAACAAAATACAGATAAGGACTTGAAGAACTCTTGTCTAGCATTGAACGTGAACTTATTCTTCTAATATAACTTAATTTGTCATATTATAATGTTCTAGTGCAGATTGGAAGGTTATATGTTTAGTGAGCATTGGTGAAATAAGCATTCCACATAATTTATAATAAATTCAAGTCTATATATCACAACGGTTGTTTAGCACAACCGTGGTTAAATATGTTGCATTAAAGAATATCACAACTGCTGTTTAAAGTAAGCGTTGTGGTGGTAGCGTGCTACATGGATACAATCACAGTTGCACGGCTGTGGTGGAAATCATCATACATACAATCACACCTTACCTCACAACTAGTTGGACCAGTGTGGTGGTATCCCTTTTTCAACCGCTGTGATATGTGTTTTCCGTTATAGTGACTTAAGAAATATATTTAAGAAAATGTTCTAAGTGTATGAACGTGATATCGTTATTAGCGTGAAACAATTTTATTTTTCTTTCTCACGTATATGAGTGTTGTTCAATGTTATTATGCGTGGTAACATTTCCAAACTTCCAAGATCTCTTTATATAGATGATGAATAGATCTGTTGGATGGTGTAATTGGAATATCCCCAATATCACTATTTTATGAAGATCACTTGATTCTACAACAGTAGAGTGGCGCTTAGAGCATAGAGTGGGTGACGATGGGACAAAAGGAACCATGTTGGTATAATAATATAGTACTTTTTCCTGATCTTTAGGGTAGTGGAAATGATATTTTATATTGTATCGATTGTACTCTTGCCACATGTTTTTCTTTCAATCATTGACTTTTAGTCATTAACTTCTAGTCACAGGCTTCGTATTTAAGTTGATGAAGCTTTAATAAAGTTTAGAGCCTGTCTTTAGAATCTGGTGAAAATGAGACATCAAAGTCTATACATTTCTGAGTCCTGAGACTTCAGAGGCTTGAATTATAAGAGTCATTCTTGATGGATTCTTGCAAAAGCATTGACTTTGGTAATCCAGATATTTGACTTTCATTTAAACACACCTTTGTTTCTTCCTTTGGTTCAGAGTGCATATACAGTTCAGAGTCTAGTCGTCCAGAGTTTACTTCTTTAGAGTCAGAATTTATTTTTCTATGATCTGCGAACTTAACAAAATAATTAGAGTACAAAATTTTTCTCTATACATATTAAGCTTTGTTATCATCAAAACTCAAGGATAGTTGCAGAACCAAACTTGTTCCAACAATCTCCTTCTTTTTTACGATGATAAATCCACGTATTATGATGAACAATTTTTACTTGGATAATCAAATCTTTAAAACATCAGAATTTGGCTGGTAAGCTTCCCCTGAGTTTTATTCTATCAAAATTATTCTCAGCTTCTTCAGAGAGAGGTTTGTAAGCTCCCCCTGAGATTGAGACTAGAAAAACATCTGTTATTCTAGTAAAAATAGTCAGCATAAAAAACGTTCACTTGGTTAACATAAGAGTTCCAAAGCTTGGTTTTATCAATGAGAAATATGATTGTTTGGTTGATAAACTTAACAACATAGATTTAATTTCCTGGTTAATAAATCTCCAAAAATTTAAAGCATAATAACATAAAATGTTTGGGATTTATTATGGGATAAAGATGTCTCACAATCATATTCTTTTTCTTTTCCTTTGTCATCAATAAAAAGGAATAAGATAAAAACGAAAATAAACTTTTTATAAATATGAAGACAAGGTAAAAAGATAGTCTGAGTAAAAAAAAAACTTAGAAACTGGTTAAAAAAACTAAAAGAGAAAATAAGCTTCATGGTGGGGGTGGGGTGGGAGTCTAGAAAGGATGGTAGTCAACATGTTTTGAATATGAGAATTGGTTTCATCCTGACGATCTAGTCTGGTCCTGACTTCTTCATTTTCCTTCTTCAGAGGGAGAAGGTGATATGTTCGTGGGTGAGATTTCAAGTGTGTTTGGATGATCACATACAATGTGTTCAGATGAAGGTGGAGGTGAAGGTGAAGATTGTTGTTGGATTGGTTCATTTGTGGTTTCAGGTTTATTTGTTATTTTAGGTTTGTTTGTTGTTTCAGGTTTATTTGTTAGTTTGATTATGGTACCAAAATGCTGGTTTGGAATAGGTGTGTTTGGTAAAAGAATTAACATTAACAGAATTAGAAAAAGTAGAAGTCTCAGCATTAGAGGACTTACTTGGATTCTAGTTGGTAGAAACTTCAACAGGTTCCTTCTCAAGTTCCTTATTATGTTCTCTAGATTCTTCATCATCAACATGTGACCTCCGAATCCTTCTGGAGGTATCATACTTCTTTGCTTGCTGAGTTGGAGATGAAGGAGGTAGATTAGAGGGTATTTCACAAGACTTCTTTAACCTTCTCTTCCTTTTAGGAGATCCTTTTGGACGGGCATCCAACAGGTTATGGATGTCTACCGTTGGGTCAATTCCTGCCTCCACACAACTTCTAATGTATCCATCAGAACTTCTAAGGGGTCCAACTTAGTGAAGTTTACTTGTTACGTAATAGTTGATGGTAACGAATGAACGATTAATTGATGTGAATGAATGAATTAATGATGGGGCGATGTTAAAATGATTTAACATGATTGAGTGTTGTGTGGATGTGTATTTGATGTGTGAATATATGTTGTGAAGTGCAAGTATAATTATGTGAATTATTGTAAATACTTGTTGATGATTGTTGAAATGCGTAGTTCGGAGCGAGAACTATCGTTGATGCATTTAATGCATGATTGTTTACAATTAGATGTGAGGTTGTAATTGTTGTTGTGTGGATGTCGTGAATGATTGTTTATAGTCAGATGTGGGGCTGTAATTGTTGTTGTCGTTGCATTATTGCATGACATACATCATCTGTTGTCGTTGTTGTGAAAGAGGCGAGTCACAAGTTCAGAGATGGGACTTGTGATTCATCCCAAGCTCAAACAAGGGGCTTGGAGCTTAGTGATGGGGCTCGAGGTTCAGATGTTTGGATTCGGTTTGTATGAATAACCATTATTGAGTTGGTACGACATGCATATAGAGTCGAGGTGTTGTCACATTGCATACGAGTTGGCATTTGTGAATTGAGGATTGTTGTGTGAATACATTACCTGTTGATGATTATTGTTGTTGTTGTTGTTTAGGCTACCCTTCTTGATCTTTTGTACTGCTAACATATTTAAGCGTATTCTCACCCCTTTTCTTTATATTGTCCACCATCGACATCTTGTAGATAATCATGATTAGAGTTTGGTTGTTGTGAGTGGAAGATAGCTTCTTGGAGCTCATCTTCATTTATTTTGTCGTTATCTTTTTTAGTTAGTTAAATGATCTGATGTGTAACATCGAGAACGAGGCATTTTTATTATATTTTGAGTTAATGATGAATTATGTGGTTTAAAGCCTAATACTTAATTTGTGAAATTTGATTTTGAAATTTTATTATGTTAATTCTGCTGCATGTTGTTAAATGTTTTCAAACTTTTTGGATGGTCGTCGTAGTGACACCTTAAATTGTCTAATAAATCTTTTTATATAAGTTTTGGGGTTTAAGGTGTTACATAGTAGCATAAGAGCAGGTCGGTCCATCCAGCCTGATTTTTGTTATTTTGTCTGTTCCCCGGTATGCGACATGTGTGTCAAACACTGTCAGTGCTTGTTAGTTTTTCTAACCGCTTGTCAGTGGGAGCGAGATTGAAATAAGTTGTGGAGGACAAAGTGAAGTTCAAAGTGAAATTCGTGGATGACACCACTCTATTGGTCGATGGGATCGGTTATGTTTTGATCATGAGAAAGGATGATGGACATTCCTTGATCAAAGATGTATTGTACATTCCAGGAATCAAATGTAACTTTCTAAGTATTGGCCAATTGCTTGAGAAGCGTTACAAGATTCACATGGAAAACAAGAGGTTGCGCGTTATGGATGCAAACAGGGTTTTGGTCTTTAAAGTTCCTACGACTTCCAATAGAATCTTCAAGGTTGAGCTGAAGCTTATGGAGCATAGATGCCTTTTTACAGCAGCAAGTCGAGAATAATGGACATAGCACTATCGTCTTGGGCATCTCAATTTCTGAGATCTCAAAGTCTTGCAAAAGAACATGATTTGTAATGGGGTTGCCATTGATCAACATACCAACTGAAATTTTTGTTAAATGTGTTCAAGTGATGCAACGTAAGGGTAAATTCAGCAAGGATGCGGGTTGTAGAACCAAGAATCACCTTGAGGTGGTGTATTCGGATGTGTGTGGACCGATGTAAGTAGATTCCATTGGTGGTAATAGATATTTTGTCACATTTGTCGATGATCATAGTCAAAAGCTATGGACATACCTAATCAAAAGAAAGGATGAGGTATTTGAAGTTTTTAAGAAGTTCAAATCCATGGTTGAGAGGCAAAGTGATCACAAGCTAAAAGTGCTCAAAACGGGTGGTGAAGTCAAATATGTCTCAAAAGACTTTGAGAGGTTTTGTGATCAAGAAAGGATTGTACATGAGGTAGTATCACCTTATACACCGCGTCAAAACGGTGTTGTCAAAATAAAGAATCGATCAATCATGAACATGGTAATAAGCATATTCAAGCGGAAGAACTTACCGAAAGAGTTATGGGGAGAAACGGTACCCATAGCTGCCTATTTGCTGAATAGGTGATCAATAAAGAAGCTTGATAAGGTAGCATAGGAGGAAGCATGGCCGGGATTCAAACTAAATCTAAATCATTTGAGAGTTTTTGGTTCAATAACGCATCAACATGTTCTGGGGCAACTTAGAAAGAAACTGGATGATAAGGGAGAGTTGGTGATACTTTTAGGGTATCACTCTACCAGTAGTTACAAGCTTGATGCATCAAAAAGAAGAGTTGTGATCAGTCGAAACGTTATTGTCGACGAAATCAACGAGATATAGTAGTCTATAATCAGTTACGTAAAAGCTGCAATTGGTTACAACTTTGAAAATTTCGATTCTATAGATACGAGAAGTGCATAAACGCCCATTGGTGAAACCCGAAGTGAATAGAAGGTGAGAAGATCAACAAGGCAAATATGTTTGCCTCAAAGAATCTAAGATTGTAAGTTGTTCCGAGACAACAAAGTCAATGATGACGGTGATTTTGTTCATTTTTCACTTATGGCCGAATCCAAACCCATTAAAATGGAAGAGGCTTTGAGTGATCCAAAATGGATTTGTGTTATGTGAAGGTGAGAAAAATACACAAGAAGGGGGGTTGAATTATGTTTTGCAAAAGTTAGATTTACTTCTGAACCAGAGTTTAGATTCTAAAACTGAATTCAGAATCTGATAAGGTGCGGCAGAAATAAAGACAGAAGTAAAGTAAAATAGCAAAGAACACACGGTAGTTATCCTAGTTACTCTCCCAACTGAGAGTACTCCAGTCCCCTTGCCAAGCAAGAGATTTTTCACTAAAATCAACCGGATTACACTTGCTTATACACACTTGTATAAGACTTTTTCTTTTTGCTCAGATCATTGTCCAAGACTTCCTCTGCTTATAGCTCATGTCTAAGACTTCACTTTGCTCAATCAGCTCTTGACCGAGACTTCTCTTGCTTATACCACCTGCCTAAGACTTCACCTTGCTTAGAGCTCGTGTCTAATACTTCAACCTTGCTTAGAGCTCGTGTCTAAGACTTCAACCTTGCTTAGAGCTCGTGTCTAAGACTTCAACCTTGCTTAGAGCTCGTGTCTAAGACTTCAACCTTGCTTAGAGCTCATTTCTAAGACTTTAACCTTGCTTAGAGCTCATGTCTAAGACTTTAATCTAAAAATCTAGTTTAGAGAAGGAATAACTTACAAAAGATAAACACTTGATAAAATATTAGAGGTGTTCAAATGATATAACACATTATCACAAATACCCTTAATCAACACAAGATAAAAAATGCTTAACAGACTCTGTTTTTCTAAAAGTAGTGCGTGTATGTCTTAGTTGTATTTGCACCGTTATTTCTTGATTGATCTTCAAATCTTCAGCTCCTTTTTATAGCCAAGGAAAATAAAGACGTTGGAGATCTTCAACGACTACAAATAGAACGAAATCTTCTAGTACATCTTTTTCTCCAATGAAGCAAATCTTGGGACTTTCAGCCACAAGAGTATCCTTGAAACAAGGCCTTTGTATAGAGGATACAACCCTGATTCAAGTACAACACAACCTGTAGAAGATAATGTCAATAAATCTTGAGTCACGTGTTAGCAGACTTGATATGACATTACTCAGCATCAGAGGCAGCATAACACACATCTGAGCTGGAGTGTACTAGCAACAACTTTTCTGATCAGACGTCCTTGAAAGAGTGTGACCAGAATCGAACCAAAGTCATTCCAGTGTTAGAACTAGTTCCATCAAGTAAATATAATTCTTCCCAGACAAACTGGCTAGTTAGAGATCCTAGTTGTTTTTTCAAATACTTTGTTATCATCAAAACCTTGGAGGATTCATGGCATGAACCGAACTTGTTTCAACAATCTCCCCCTTTTTGATGATGACAACATTAAGTATTTTAAAAATAATCAGAGGTAAAAATAAATTACTCATCAACTTTCAGAGTCTAAGATTTGTAAGCTCCTCGTGAGTCAAATAGTCTAAGAGATGAGGTTTGTAAGCTCCCCCTGAGTCCTGTCTGTAAAGTCTAGGAGGTGAGGTTTGTAAGCTCCTTTCCATGCAGAGTAATAAATCTACTCTGAGGGTGAGATTTACAATTCTCCCCCTAAATAGGATTGCTAACCACATTCATAACCATTATTAGCCTAAAATACTCAATTCATTCTCCCCTTTTGTCATCAATCAAAAAGAGAATATAAGAAAGACTTTAGAAAGAATAACGGTTTATTAACAGAGAAAGTCATTCTGACCTCTGTACTCTAGGCCTTAGAATGTTCACCATAAAATGGTGCCAGACTTTTGCCATAGGAGAAAGAGTAGAATAACTTTCAGAAAGGGCCTTTGTTACAATAGATGATATGTAAATCACTTTCTGAGCTGTTATAACAGACATAATCAGACAATCATTTTGCTCATTTTGATGAATATGAGCATTGGCCCAAGAGGTCTTTCACAATATTTAAAAATTGTGAAGAAGTAATCGCCGTCAATTCATTAACAAGGAGCTGTAAATTTCTTTTTAGAAAATCTAGATAAAAAACATTCTTCTTTAATGAGCTACAAAGACATTTTTAAGAAGAAGTATTAAGATGAATAATTGAATTCACAGAAATATCTTATGTAGAAGACAGTCTATGAAAAGAAGAAAAAAACAGCTTAGCAGCATATCACATGCAATGCTAGAATTTAAGCAAGTATGTAATAAAATGTTTGGACGACCTTAAGTCTGAATATAAACCAGTTAAAATCTTTGTCAGAACACTCCCCTTTTAATGAACCAAACTTTTAAGAGTAGATTCAGAAAATCAGAGTATTAAAACTAGGATTTTATTTTATCAGAACTTAAGAATTAGTCCAATAGTTAACTCAAAGCACATAACAAAAAATTAACTTGTCACTGTATGCTTTAAGTAAAGCAGTAAAGGAAGAAAGATATATTGTGACCCATATTCAGACTTAAAGACCATACTTTAAGAAACTATCAGAAGCAATTCAACCGACTACTAACAGATTCCAATGAACATTCCATTACACCATTCAGAGAACAAGCATTTATTTTGCGACATAAACCATGTTTAAGTTTTTCTTGATGAAATCAAATTGATTGATGGCCAGGGGTTTTATAAATATATCAGCCCATTGATGTTTAGAATCAATGAACTGAATATCTATAACACCCTTCTGAACATAATCCCTTATAAAGTGATATTTGATTTCAATATGCTTGGTTCTAGAATGTTGAATTGGATTCTTTGTTAGACTGATAGCAGCAGTATTATCGCAGAAGATTGGAATTTTGTTTCCAAAAATATGATAGTCTTCAAGTTAATATTTCATCCAGAGTAGTTGAGTGCAGCAATTAGCAACTGAGATGTATTATGCTTCTACTGTGGACAAAGCAATAATTGCCTGTTTTCTACTACCCCAAGAGATAAGGTTTTCACCTAAAAATTGATAGGAACCACTAGTGGACTTCCTTTCGATTCTATCTCCAGCATAGTCAGCATCACAAAATCCAACCAGTTTATAATCTGAGGAGTTTTTATATAGAAACCTAATATTTAATGTTCCTTTCAGATACCTAAATATTCTCTTAACAACAGTTAAGTGAGTCTCCCTAGGATCTGCTTGAAACCTTGCACATAAACATACACTGAACACGATATCGGGTCTAGAAGCAGTGAGATACAGTAAGGAACCTATCATACCTCGATATTTGGTTGGATCCACTTTGGAACTGCACTCTTCAGCACCAAGGATACATGTAGGATGAATAGGAATTGACAAGACTTTGCAATCATCAAGATTGATTTTTTTTTTCAAAAGCTCCTTTGTATACTTAGACTGGTGAATGTAAATACCTTCATACTTTTGATTGATCTGAATACCAAGAAAGTATTTAAATTCACCCATCATGCTCATCTCAAATTTAGCCTGCATAATCTTGGAAAACTCTTGACAAAGAGATGCATTAGTGGAACAAAAAATCATGTCATCAACATAAATGTAAACAATCAAGATGTCTTCCTTCAAAGATTTCCTGAAAAGTGTAGTGTCAACCTTTTCTTTAACAAAACCATTTTTAAGCAAAAAACTACTCAATCTTTCATACCAAGCTCTTGGAGCTTGTTTAAGACCATAAAGTGATTTTTTAAGCTTGTAGACTTGATTTGGATGATTTAAATCAATAAATCCTGGAGGTTGTTTGACATACACTTCTTCAGTAATGACTCCATTCAGAAAAGCACTTTTCACGTCCATTTGATAGAGAATTATGTCATGGTTGATGGCATACGAGAGAGTAGTCTTATGGCTTCTAACCTTGCAACAGGAGCAAAGGTTTCAAAGAAGTCTCTTCCCTCCTACTCACCATAGCCTTGGGCCACAAGTCTAGCTTTATTTCTGACAACTTCACCAAGTTCGTTAAGTTTGTTTCTGAAGACCCACTTGGTCCCAATGATGTTTTTCTCTTGTGGTCTTGGAACAAGATCCCACACATCATTTCTTTGAAACTGATTGAGTTCATCTTGCATATCCAAGATCCAACCATTATGAGTTAAGGCATCATAAACCGAAAAAGGTTCAATTAGAGAAATAAGTCTGATCATTGAGTGATCATTTCTGAAGGCAGATCTAGTTCTCAATGGTTCTTCTTTATTACCAATGATCAATTCTTCTGGATGAGATGCTTTATACTTAAATGATCTCTTAGGTTGAACAGAGGCTTCTGAGCCATTGTGATTAATCACTGAATCAATAGAAGAAGGACCAATTGGAGTAACATCAGTTTCTGCAACTTCTGGTATAACTTAAGATATAGTGACATATACTGAGTCATTATTCACTACATCTTTTTCTTTAGGGACATAAACCACATAATGTTCTTCATGATTCTGAAATCCCGCAGAGAAATCATTCTGAACCATATACTCTGACTTGTATGGTTAGGTAAACTATTATCAAATTTAACATGCATAGACTCTTCAACCATTCTGGTTTCAGAGTTGTACACTCTGTATGCTTTTGAGCGTCCAGAGTATCCCAAAAAGATACCCTTTTGAGCTTTAGCATCAAATTTCTTTAAGTAAACCTTGTTATTCAGGATGTAACAGGTACATCCGAATTGATGAAAATAAGAGATACTAGGTATTCTACCTTTAAATAATTCATATGATGTTTTATTTAGAATTGATATGATATAAATTTGGTTCTGAATATAACAAACAGTGTTAATAGCTTCTTTCCACAAGTACTTAGGGAGTTTATTTTCATGAATCATTATCCTTGCCATTTCTTGCAGAGATATGATCTTTCTCTCAACAACTCCATTTTTATGTGGAGTTCTGGGAGAAGAGAACTCATGGATAATTCCATAATTTTCACAAAAGGATTCAAATGATTCATTTTCAAACTCACCCCCATGGTCACTTCTGACCTTTAGAATTTTCAATTCTTTCTCAAACTGTACTTGATTGCAGAAGGTGCTAAACACTTCATATGTTTCGTCTTTGGATTTTAGAAACTTCACCCAAGTCCATCTGCTAAAATCATCAACAATGACCAAACAATATTTCTTTCCATTGATTGAAGCAGTCCCAATAGGACCAAATAAATCAATGTGAAGCAATTCTAAGGGTCTAGAAGAGAAGACAATGTTTTTGTTTCTAAAATAAGTTTTTACAATCTTTCCAACTTGACATGCTCCACAAAGAGCATCTGAGTGATAATCAATATCTGACAGCCCTTTCACAAGTTTTAGCTTGGAAAGTTTAGAGATCAATCTCCAATTAGCATAACCAAATTGTTTGTGCCAGACCCATTTTTATCACTCATTTTCATTAGGAAAATGACCCTTTGAATAGCCAATTCAGAAAGATTGATTTTATAAACATTCCTTTTTCTCTTCCTTTTGAATATTATAGCTTTATCAGAGTTGGCAATAGAACAGAAGTCCTTGTCAAACACTACCTTGCAACCATCACCACATAACTGGCTTATACTAAGTAGATTGTGTTTTAGGCCATCTACAAGCCATACCTTATTAATGACAGTTTGAGAATTCCCTATGGTACTTGTTCTGATGATCCTTCCCTTCGGGACACCTCCAAAACCCATATTTCCTTCACTTTCAGATTCAGGGTTTGGAACATACGCCTTTCTCCTGTCATATGTTGTGAGAAACCACTGTCCAGGTACCAGGATTGACATTCCATCTGTTCCTTTGGGCATATCTGCAGCAAAGATTATTTGAGATTTAGGTACCCATACACGTATGGGTCCTTTTGGGTTAGTTTTAACAGAATTTCTCCTATTTTGTCCCTTTCCTTTGTGAGAAGGTTTAGCTTTCCTCCTATTATTTTGCTTTAAAAAGTTTTGACAGGAGTTATTCTTAACCTTATCAGCAAATTTGAACTTATCCTGTGATTCAGAAGTTTTGAACTTTGATGACATCAGATTATCTGATTAGTCAGATTCTGCTATAGCAATGCCTTTAAACTTTTGATCAATAGGTTCAGTTGAATTTATTGTTTTAGTAGCAGGGACAAAATGGTTACTTAACACAGTTTGAGCAAAACTAGATGAGCATAAATTTTGAACCATTTTTGAAGAGTTATTACCATTAGAGCAACCTTCATCATATCCTAGTCCTTCCTTATTATTTTTTCTAATTCCATAAATCATATATGCAAGTTTGGTACGATCTATTCCAGATGTAATGAATTTATAAAATGCATGATCATGTTTACCCAGAGATGAACATTCACTTTGAGATATATTAACTTCTTTTAATTCTTCTCTTAAAATGGAGTTATCTCTTCTAAGGATCTTAATCTAACTAGTTTGATTTTTACAATGATCTAGAAGATTGATAACACAAGAAATAAAGTTAGAATAAGAGAATACCTCATCTTCATTTTCAAACTCAGATAGAAGTTCTTCTTCAGATGAGTGAGCCATTAGTGCTAAATTAGCATTATCTTCCTTTTCTGACTCTTCTTCATCTAGTTCTTCCTATATTGCTATGAAATTCTTTTTGAACCTATTTCTGAAATTATCCTTCTGATAACTTCCTTTTCTCTGGCTGTCCTTCAGAGGTTCAGGATAATCACTTTTGATATGTCCTGGTTTGTTGCAATTGTAGCAGATTAAATCTTCATCTTTGAGATTGGTCCTTTTGTTGTTTTTAGAGAATCTTCTGCTTCTTGTGGCCATTTGCTGAATTCCTCTGATGAAGCATGCCATATCTTCATCATCAGATCTTCCATTAGATTCTTCTTCAGATGATTCACAATCTTTACCATTTTTTGAAGATTTTTTGGTCTTGTCACCAGATTTTTCAGAGGAAGATCTCAATGCGAGAGATTTAAACTTTTTAGAAGTTTCATCTCCATTGATTTCCATCTCATGA
Source organism: Lathyrus tuberosus (assembly GCA_022829125.1). Classification (NCBI taxonomy): domain Eukaryota; kingdom Viridiplantae; phylum Streptophyta; class Magnoliopsida; order Fabales; family Fabaceae; genus Lathyrus; species Lathyrus tuberosus. The sequence continues at coordinate 1,907,861 of JALAZF010000118.1, read as the reverse complement.
CTTTGAAAATTGTTGATTAGACTTTCAAGGGACAACATATTCAGATCTTCAGCTTCCTGAATAGCTGTTACTTTGGGTCTAAACTTTTGAGGGAGACTTCTCAGAATTTTCTTCACATGATCAGCTGTTGAGTAGCCTTTGTTCAGCACTTGAAGGCCTGGGACAAGAACCTGAAACCTGGAGAACATGGTTTCAATATCCTTGTCTTCCTTCATTTTGAATAACTCATACTTTTGTATCAACAAGCCAGCTTTGGCATCTTTGACTTGTTGATTTCCCTGATAAGTAGAGCACGACAATTCAAAGATAGTTTTAGCAGAAGACTTATCAATGATCTTCAGATACTCAGCATGTGGAAGTGCATCAACCAGAATACCTCTGACTCAGTGATGTTTTCTATAGATTTTCTTTTGAGCTGGAGTCAATGCTTTTCTGTCTGCAACCATACCAACACTGTCTACAGGAATGTCAATGGCATCCTCAAGAATATCTCATAGCTCATCATCGAGTCCAATGATATATGTGTACATCTTGCTTTTTCACCAATCAAATTCAGTAGAATCACCACTGAATATAAGAGGTTTAGCAGAATAATGATTTCTCTCAGAACTATTGTAATCATAGGGAATCCCCTTTATAGTACTAGAATTAGTAACCTCAGGATCCATATTTTTCTCGTTGGATCTTTGACTGTACCACTGTTAAGTGTTACGTAGAGACCTTGCTCTGATGCCAACTGAAGGTGACAAAAATACACAAGAAGAGGGGTTGAATTATGTTTTGCAAAAGTTAGATTTACTTCTGAACCAGAGATATGATTCTAAAACTGAATTCAGAATTTGATAAGGTGCAGCGGAAATAAAGATAGAAGTAAAGTAAAATAGCAAAGAACACTCAGTAGTTATCCTGGTTCCTCTCCCAACTAAGAGTACTTCACTCCCATTTCCAAGCAAAATATTTTCCATTAAAATTAATCAGATTACACTTGCTTATACACACCTGTATAAGACTTTTTCTTTTTGCTCAGACCACTTTCCAAGGCTTCCTCTGCTTAGAGCTCGTGTCTAAGACTTCACTTTGCTCAATCTTCTCCTGAACGAGACTTCTCCTGCTTAGACCACATGCCTAAGACTTCACCTTGCTTACAGATCGTGTCTAAGACTTCAACCTTGCTTAGAGCTCGTGTCTAAGACTTCAACCTTGCTTAGAGCTCGTGTCTAAGACTTCAACCTTGCTTAGAGCTCATGTATAACACTTTAATTTAAATAGCTAGTTTAGAGTAGGAATAACTTACAAAAGATAAACACTTGATAAAATATCAGAGGTGTTCAAATGATACGACACACTATTACAAAGACCCTTAATCAACACAAGAGCAAAAACTTTTAACAGACTCAGTTTTTCTGAAAGTAGTGCATGTATGTCTTAGTTGTATTTGCACCGTTATTTCTTGATTGATCTTCAAATATTCAACTCCTTTTTATAGCCAAGGAAAATAAAGACGTTTGAGATCTTCAACGGCTACAAATATAACCAAATTTTCCAGTACATCTTTTTCTCCAATGAAGCAAGTGTTGGGACTTTCAGTCACAAGAGTATCCTTGAAACAAGGCATTTGTCCAGAGGATACAAATTTGATTCAAGTACAACACAACCTGTAGAAGATAATGTCAATAAATCTTGAGTCCTGGTGTTAGCAGGACTGATATGACATTACTCAGCATCAGAGGCAACATATTATGCATTTGAGCTGAAGTGTACTAGCAACAGCTTTTCTGATCAGACGTCCTTGAAAGAGTGTGACCAGAACGGAACCAAAGCTATTTCAGTGTCAGAACTAGTTCCATCAAGTAAATATAATTCTGCACACATAAACCGGCTAGTTAGAGATCCTAGTTGTTTTTTCAAATACTTTGTTATCATCAAAACCTTGGAGGATTCATGACATGAACCAAACTTGTTTCAACACTATGAAGGAGGAGCTAGAATCTATTGAAAAGAACAATAGTCGGGAGTTGGTTGATTTACAGGATAGAAAGAAGCCAATTGGTATGAGATGGGTGTTCGAAGTGAAGGCAAATTCCAAGGGTGAAATATCAAGCATAAGGCTTGATTAGTTGCAAAGGGATTCTTGAAAAGAGAATGTATAGACTTTGAATAGGTATCCGCACCGGTTTCTAGGATTGAAACCATTAGGCTGGTTATTGGTATTGCGAATAATAAAAATTGGTCCATATACCAAATGGACGTCAAATCTGCATTTTTGAACGGACCGCTTGAAGAAGAGGTGTATGTAGAATGTCCCTCTGGTTTTGTTGTGAGAAACTAAGAGCTAAAGTTCTACAAGTTGAAGAAAGCGTTATATGGTTTGAAGCAAGCTCAAAGAGCTTAGAACAAGATAATTGATGGTTCCTAAAGGAGGTTGGCTTCGAGTAATGAATCTATTGAAGGAGTTGGACAACAATAAGGATGAGGTTGTTACACTCCTGGTTGATAACGTTTTCGCGATTAATCATGCTAAGAACCCAATTGTACATGGGAGGAGCAAGCATATTGAGACGAGGTTTCACTACTTGAGGGAACTTGTTAGTGAAAAAAAGTTAAGATTGTGATATTGTAGAAGTGAACACCAAGTGGCTATTTTGTTGACTAAAGGAGTCACAAATGATGTGTTCAAGAGGTTGAAGATGAACATGTGCATGGAAGACTTCGAGCACTTGAATTAAGGTGGTGTGTTAAAAGTATTTTTGATAATTCAAGTGCTCTAACTGGTTAACACAGGGGTGTAAATAGTTACATCAAGGCCAAAGTCACTTCTGAGCTAGAGAAACAGGGAAAATATCATGGGTGTAACTGGTTAACGTAATCACGTAACCGGTTACCACTGAAAGTGAATTAATGTTTGTAGCAGCTGTAATCAGTTACATGTTTAGTATAATCGGTTATAGGTACAAGTTTTCTATATTTTCTCTATTATGTATTTGTGTGAATTGTGTCTTAATCACTTTTGTATTGTTTGTATAAATGCCTTAAAGAAGCCTCCTCGTCATTGTTAATGAATAGAAAATATTCTCACCCTCAATTCTCTCCCCCTCTCTCTCTCTCTATCTATCTATCTATCTATCTATCTATCTATCTATCTATCTATCTATCTCCCTCTCTCTCTCTCTTAATTTCCTTTTTCCTTCTCCATACTATAATTTCTCCATTATTTGTTAATCTTGTGGTTCCAAGTTCTAATAATTATTACTGAAATATTTATTAGTTAGATTGTTTGATTTGTTCGTCATTACTAGAGTTGTCAAATTGGACTACCCGATCCTAAATGAGTTGGCCTTGACGGGCCTCGAGCTTTTTAGGGTTGGGCCATAAAAGCCCTGTCGTAATATGGACTTAAAAATTACTACATGATCTCGATAATAGATGGGTTTCAGCCTACCCGACCCTAAACAGACTTTCTTTTAATAAAAAAATAAAATAAAAACCTAATAATATTTATTATAAGTGAAATAAAAAATTATATTATGTTTATAAATACTATAATGTGTTTTTAAATACAACACATATCTTAATTGTATAAAATAATACTCGAATATTTAACATAAAAGAAACTAATAGAATACGAAGAAAGAGTATTGATTATCTTGGTCTATGATTTTCTTAGTCGGACGAGCTGGCCCATATGGGCTAGCCCATTTTAGAGATTTTGACTTGTCACCACCAAAGTTATACCTGCCCCCCTACTTTCATATTTCTAAAACTGCCCCTGGCTGAAAAGTAGGCCAAATTTTCGTTCAAAATTTCTGGTAGTCTTAATGAAATTTCGGTACAGACCAAAATTTTTAGTAGTGTATTCTAAATTTCCGATATACCAGAAATTTCAACATTTTCGGTAAGTTTCAATAAGTTCCAGAAATTTGAATTTTACATGTAGGAAAAAACCATGGTGACCATGGCGTTGTTGATGCGTGTTTTGTAGTAGTGATATCTCCTGTGATAAATAAATATAAACAATAATTAAAGGTAAATGTAAAAGACATATACCTCGCCCTGCCATAGTCGTAACGCCATATGGTCAGCATACTCAGTAAGCATCGACCGGTTGATGGGTCCTCCAGAAAATCCTCCATCAGTGTGCACAGAGGGGTTAGTCGAAGTAGTCGTAACCTCTTCAGTAACAGATGGGACTGAATCAGCAACAACAATATCTGGTTGGACCACCCGAGCAAACTCCTCCAAACCAACCTCCTCAGCAACCGGATCAACAAGTGGATCAACAATCAGATCTACAACCTCCTCAACCACCGGATCAACAACAACAACATCTAGCGCCACCTCATCTTTAGGCTGCTCTACTGATCGTATCAGTCGGCGTAGAGTGCAACGAGGTGTCCGGAACTGACCCTTCTCAGTCAATCGTTTCTGGTGTGAACTAGTTGGGGCTATTAGTCCAACCCGTATCTGGAAAGACTCAGCATCAGCACCCTTGGCAGCCCTACCCTGGTCTGTCACTCGATCAACAACTCTCCAATATTGTCGTCTCTGCCCTTGTATTTCACTGCAAAAGAAAAAAAAAATAAAAAAAAAATATTAGCAACTACCGGAAATTTCAGAATTTCTGACACAAAACAATTGTTTTGCACATACAGAAAATTTCAAAGTTTCCGGTACAAAATCATGGAATATACCGAAAATTTCAAATTTTTCGATACAAAATCAGGTTTTTATAACTATTGGAAATTATGAAATTTATATTCAATGGGATTTTATACAGTAAATTTTAAAATTTTCGATACAAAATACCTGAAATTTTTTAAAAAAATCGGTATAAATCCTCGTTGTTTTTAAAATTTCTGGTAGATGCTCTAAATTTCTGGTATCACTCCAGCAATTTCAAATTTTCGCCTCTGCACTGTAAATTTCGAAATGTTTAGAAATGATTTTGCAAAGGCAGTGTCGTCTTTTCATACACGATGGAGGGTGTGAGGTCTAAGTGAAGGGTATCAAGTTAAATACTCCATATTTTGATAGCTCTAATCATTACACGATGGAGGGTGTCATGTCAGGTCTAAATGGGACTATCAAGTTAAATGCTTCATATTTTGATAGCTCTAGTTATTATAGTTATTTTTTTTTTTACCCTTTACTTAACACGAATAAGTTTTGATGTCAAACATTATTTTGACAAGTGGTGTGAATTGATCTAATACCTACATTATTACTCTTCGATGTACCCACTAAAGATTAGCAACAAGAAAAGAAGAAAAAAAAAAGATTAGCAACATGAACATGCCAACCAATATGACATGGCGTTGTACCTATATTATTACTTGTATACCTAGAAAACAAAACTACAATATTTTTTTGGTTGCTGTTGAAGTTAAAGAACACAGCTATTTCAAATAATGTGAATTAACTCAAAAACAGACAAAAAGAAATATGTTAATCATACCAAGGGGTCTTTGATTTGATTGAATGGGTATACCAGCAGGATGGTATAGATTCCAACCAATTCACCAATCACACCATATTAGATTAAACTGAAACTATATATTATTGTTCTTAATGTATGATTAATTTTAATAATTAAAGTATACCGACAATAATAGTGCATCTAAGATTCCAACCAATTCACCAATCACACCATATTAGATTAAACTGAAACTATATATTATTGTTTTTAATGTATGATTAATTTTAATAATTAAAGTATACCGACAATAATAGTGCATCTAAGAAACCCCACTTGTGGTTGGCCACTTGGTCATTGCTTTCATTCCACTCCCCACTTGATGCTTACATGTAAGTTTTAAGAATCAGCTTTATAAAAAAGAAAAAGTTTAAAATATGTATCATTATTAAACCGTAAATATATTATTGAAGTTACTAAATTTTCAACTGCTTAAAAATCTAAAACCTGTACTGTCAAACTAAAGAAAAATGGTGCAATCAAATTTTTGTGAATATATAAATTTATGGCAGTAACGTTGTTAATATGTCTGTCGCATATCACATATTGAACTTGGTGAATGGATTATTTCTGTTATTTTATACAGTCAAATTTACTAGAAGGAAGTTTCAACGGTAAAGTTTCAGTGGCAAATTTCAACAGATATACAAACTACTTGTTAAAAGGAGAATGTTGGTGAGTCCCAAGATTTTCAATTATCAGGTTCAGAGAGTAAGTGTTGGGAGGGTATATTGTATATACAAGAATCAAATTTTCAAGAAAGATTGATGCATATAGTAATAACTGTTTCAACAATCAATATATCATTCCCTAACATGTCACAAACAAACAGAAATAAAAGCATAATCAACTAATTTCACATAAACTGGAATGAAGTATAGCATTACAAACATAGAGATAATGAACCGGCAACAGGAAGTTGCGGCATGATAAGTTCAACATTCAATCCAAAATTCTACCGCAAAAAGATCATAACATAATCCTCACATTTCATCATGTTCCTGATGATAATCTTCCTCTTCCTCTTCATACTCATCCTCCTCAGCAGTAGCATCTTGATACTGTTGGTATTCTGATACAAGATCATTCATGTTGCTCTCGGCTTCTGTGAACTCCATTTCGTCCATTCCTTCCCCTGTGTACCAATGCAAGAAAGCCTTTCTCCTAAACATAGCAGTGAATTGTTCACTCACTCTTCTGAACATTTCCTGGATTGATGTTGAGTTTCCAATGAATGTTGAAGCCATCTTCAAACCAGTTGGGGGAATGTCACAAACTGTGGACTTCACATTGTTTGGAATCCATTCCACAAAGTATGATGAGTTCTTGTTCTGAACATTCATCATTTGTTCATCAACTTCCTTTGTGCTCATTTTGCCTCTGAAGATGGCGGATGCAGTAAGGTATCGTCCATGTCTAGGGTCGGCAGCGCACATCATGTTCTTGGAATCCCACATTTGCTGAGTGATTTCAGGTACACTCAGAGCCCTGTACTGCTGAGAACCTCTTGAAGTCAAAGGAGCAAACCCTAACATGAAAAAGTGGAGACGAGGGAATGGAATCAGATTCACAGCAAGCTTGCGAAGATCAGAGTTTAGCTGACCAGGGAACCTCAAACAACACGTAACACCAGACATGGTTGCCGATATCAAATGGTTAAGATCACCAACTGCATCACAAAAAATACAACAATATCAGAAACCTTGTTAACAAATGCAACAAAACTGAAAACAAATAGATTAAAAAAGTAGTTAAAGAATAGGGTACGAAATTGCTTACAGCTAGGGGTTGTGAGCTTAAGAGTACGGAAGCAAATATCATACAAGGCTTCATTATCAAGAACCATACATTCATCCGCGTTTTCAACAAGCTGGTGAACCGAGAGAGTAGCATTGTAGGGTTCCACCACCGTGTCAGAGACCTTAGGAGAAGGGAAAACAGAGAAAGTAAGCATCATCCTATCAGGGTATTCTTCCCTTATCTTTGAAATCAAAAGGGTACCCATTCCAGATCCAGTTCCTCCACCTAGTGAATGACACACTTGAAAACCTGCACACACCCATTTCATAATCAGCCTCAAAACAACAATACCTAACCATTTTACACACAAAAAACTATCACCATAAACCCTAAATTTGAACACAAAAACTAATTTCATGATGGTAACAACAAAAAAATCAATTTCCAATAAACAGCAACATGACATTAAAGCCTAGATCCAACTTCAAAATTACACAATTTCACTGTTTAAAACACACTTCAAAACTTCAAAACACATCAACATAACCATCAATTATAAAAAATCAACAAAACCCTAAAATTAACAACAAAAGTTAGAAAACCATACCCTGCAAGCAATCACTATTTTCCGCTTCTTTCCGAACAACATCAAGAACAGAATCAATAAGCTCAGCGCCTTCAGTATAATGCCCTTTAGCCCAGTTATTCCCAGCACCACTCTGACCAAACACAAAGTTATCCGGTCTAAAGATCTGACCATACGGTCCAGACCGGACACTGTCCATGGTCCCCGGTTCAAGATCCATAAGAACCGCTCGAGGAACATACCGACCACAGCTAGCTTCGTTGTAATACACGTTGATTCTCTCCAATTGAAGATCTGTGTCACCGCCATACCTTCCGGTAGGGTCGATTCCGTGTTCGGCGCACACAACTTCCCAAAATTTGGCTCCGATTTGGTTTCCGCATTGGCCACCTTGGATGTGAAGAATTTCTCTCATTTTCGTGAAATTGAAATGACCTAGAGAGAGAGGTGAATTTGAAAGGGTTTTGTGGGGGCGAATGTAGGGTTAGAAATGAGGTTTTTATTTATTTATATAGGGAAAATGAAATTAAAAAAGGTTATTTTATTGTTGTAACGGTTATATTTTGAGTGGAACGTTGTGAATTGTGAGTTGTAATGAATAGTTAAATTGGGAGATATTTGAAATTCAAAAGTGATAGAGATAACAGCTGGATGCGTTGCTGTTTTTGTATTTGGATGGGAGAAAAGGACAGACAGGGTAGGGTGGTGATAGCTTTGGGGTAAACTTAAATGGGCTTTTTTTTTTTATTTTTTAGATTTGAAAATATCGCTTCCAAATAATGAAAAAGTTGATAGGTGTGCTTTTTGAAAGAAAAAGGAGGTAAAAAAGTTGCAAAGACTTGTCTTTTACTCTAGTTTTTCTTAGAAGATGTGTGAACACTTTATTCAAATTAAGGGAGCCTTCTTTTTGAATAAAATGATTGAAGGGGCATAACATGTTTTGGGCTTAGAGAAGGAAAATTTGGCTTTAGATATAATAATTGATTTTGAGAAATTGGAATTTTGACGTAAACAAAATTATTGGTAAAAAAATCATAAGAGCGATACCCACTATGCAAAGAAATTTGGGATAACATGAGTTTCGGAGATTTTCAAACCAGTGTTTCAAAAATCGAATTAAACCAGTCGGTCGGACTGAACTGATCTGGTCTGATTGCTGAATCGAATATATTATTGAATCAGTGGAAACCAGACAGAACCGGTCAAAATCGCTAAAAGTCGATGAACTGGCGATTTTAGAAAATCGGCGGTTTAAATTTATGTCTTTTTTCATCTTCATAATAATGACGCCGTTTTGATAATTCATTTTTTTTCTAAATAAAATTAAAATATAAGTAGACTTTATTCAAAACTTATTTGGAATAATTTTTCTTCGTTTGTAATCAGATGTTGTTCAAAATTTATTTGAATTTGTATTTTGTACTATTTTGTCGTGCGTGATGACTACGTCAAGAGTTTGAATTTAAAGAATGAACTTGTGAAATTATGATATTTTGAAATTTTGTAGGTGTCGTGATATTTTTTAGAGACCGAGTCATCCGGTTCAACCGATTTATTAAATATATAGTTTTTTTTATAGAGACCGGTTTATTCAGTCGAGTTATCCAATTTAGTCATGTGGTTCGACTAGTGACCCAATGGTTCGACCAATGAACCAGCGACCCAATACCTTTACCCGTTTGATGATCGGTCAGGTTTTTAAAACAATGCTTCAAACCGCCTACCTTATAACTATTGATGGAAAGAGAGAATTCTATAAACACTCAGTGTCGATCAACACAAAGGTGGAGATTATCAAAGTAGTTGATCCACTAAAATGAAAACTTCTTTCAAGCACCTTGAAAGAAGGATCATTCAGGTGGTACATGAGCTTACCTCAGTACTTTAACAACATGTACTCAGACTTCTCCTAAAAATTGGTGCATCAATTCTCAGGATGCAAACATCAAAAGATAACGCCAACTAGTCAATTCCATGTTTGTTATGGTAACTTTGAAACCATGAAGGAATACCTGATGTGATTTAACAAGATAATTGTTAGGGGTTTTAACCATAATTAAGAGATGATTGTTAGATCATATTTAACAGATTGAAAGTCAAATACTTTAACGAGTCCCTTACGCAGAAGCCAACCAACAACATGCAAGAAGTAATGAAAAGGACAGAGTTATATATAAAAGGAAAAAAGAGTAATGTTGAAAAAAGAAGTAGGGATGCCAATGAGAAGACTCGTGATTGCCACAACTCCCCTAAAACAAAGAGAATGATGGATGAAGAACAAATTGAGCTACATGTCGAATAACAAAAGGTTTTATGACTTCCAAGCGACCAGGATAAATATTCGGAGGAGCAAATTAATTAGAGAGACCATACACACAAAGTTAATAGATGAGCCATACAAATTGAAGGTCCATATAGGCCTAGACATAAATCAATGGGGTGCCTACCATCAGTTGAAAGCACGTGACATGGATAATTATTTTTATTTAAAAATAGAGATCAAGAAGTTTATTCAACGAGGATATTTAAAAAATATATCAAAGGATGTTGGCCAAAAGTAGACCTGTCTAGGGATCGAGATAGACAAGTTAGGTTAAGGCTGCCATGAAGGAAAGACAAATACTAACATAATAAGGAGGATTATCATGGACCTAAGCACACCATCAACACTATATCAGAAGGTTTATCTAGAATAGGTAAGACCAAATAATCAATGAGAAATATGTAAGATATATAAGTGTGTAGAGCCAATTCAAAATATTGACACTCTCTTAAACCCATATCGCACTTTCTTGAAAAAAGATTGGAAATGAATCATTCCTAACGAGGATAACCCGATGGTGATTGAGGTGCAAAATTAGGATGTGAAGTGTATCCTTATAAAAAAAGACAACTAAGTTGGCATCTTATATCATGACACACTAGAAAGATTACAAGTGGCCCTAGAATAACTCCAACCATACTAAGGTAGTTTGATGAGTTTCTTGAGCTTGAAATTGATTTTTGGTCTCTTGCATGAAGGACTTTAGAATTGATTCCAACTAGTTATTCCCATGAGTAGCCACACCATGATTTGGTACATAAAAACCAGGCGGGATATGTGGTGTTTGTGGCTTCAGTTGGTTTTGATTGTTGCTTCAAGAGAAATTAGGATGATTGTGCCAACATGGGTTGTAAGTGTTATTGTATGGGTTATTATAGTTTTGGTTGCCTACATAGTTAACAAAAACTGGGTTTGTTGAACATTCCTCAAACAAGTGGGATACCCTACTAATCCTACTGGATCAGAAAAGGATCAGTAGCCATCACACGTCTAGAGCTCCTTAATTCGCTGGTGGTGGAGAAAAGGAAGGGGTGTACCTGCAAGGCACTCCGACGCTAAAGTCAGTTTCAACGAGATTGAGAAGGAAAGTACAAAAAGGTGTAGAGAAAAGAATACCCGACCCTCTAGTGATAGAGAGTATTTATAGTGAGCCCCTAGCGTTGTGCCAATAATTACTTTGCATTGGGTTGGAATTCTAGGCCCAATACGAGTAACTGCTAGGGTCTACGTGGCATAGGGAAGATTAGCACGTGGTCTTCGCCCAGGGTCAACTGCCCCGTGATCTTCGAAAGGTGGTTGACATATTCTTTCAGACACGGGTAGCTGCTTGATGACGTGTCCCTGCATGAGGGGCACGTGGAGACCGTGGAGGAGACGCGTGAGTGCTCCCAGAGTGACTTGATGGATTGGGCCCTTCCTGACGGGGAAGATGGGTTGGGTCGTGCCCGACAGTGGGGCAGCCTCTGGCCTAGCCCAGAACAGGAGCCCCTTAAGTCGTTGCTCCGAAGCAGAGGAGTAATAACTTAAGAGTTCGTTCTGGCGTTAAGGAGAGGCGTACAAGCTGCCCGAAGGGGTAACGAGCGTGCCCAAGGCGCTTTAGATCGTGGGGCGACGCGCGTGCATAGGAACAGGGGCCGCTCGACGTGGTCGATCAAGTGTTCATGTGGAGGACAGGTGTTCAAGGGGAGACCTGCCCGTCGGATGTAGTCATGGCTCTTTTTCTGCTTCTCCCGGGGAAATGTTCCTGGTAGCGTAAGGGTCGGGCATTATGGCTGACGACGTGATGAAGACTGAAGGGAACGGGAACGCCTGGCCTCTGGCAAGAGAGGTACTTGAAGGGACGCGCGTGGCGTCTTCTAGGGCCACGTGTCAGAAGAAATAAATGCCTAGGGCGGCTAGGCGTAGGGGTACTTGAGTGCCTAGTGATGCTTCGCTTCCCATGCTAGAGTTTATAAATAGGGGGAGTCCGCTTTATTTGCACTCTTCCCTCCATTCTACCTCCGAATTTCTCTCAAGTCTCTTGTTGTACCCCAAATATTACCCCTTAGATGACATAACATATTGCACATATATTTAGGGTTCATTCATCCATGCATTGTTAACTAACCACAATATCTTGCTAGTTTGTTTCTTTTGTGAAAGCCAGGTTTACACAAGAAAGAGAACAAAAGTCAATAAGCCAGACTCTCCCCTGTTTCAAGGTCTCTGGCTCCAAATGCAACCATTTGAGCTCACCTACATTCAAGAGGTTTTATTCAACAAGAAATCAAGTGTATTCGGTTCTTATTACAAGTGCTATGAGCCACAGGATTCACCATGCCTCAAACTAGGGTTTTCTCAGCGACAGTAAACCATTTCCTTTGATTTTGATCAAGACATATTCCCAGGCTTTGGAACTTGATTCTACATGATACTGGACATCCCTAAAGGCCATCTAATAGCCTTGTAAAAGAGTGAAGAATGAAAAATTCTCAAAGACCATCCAGTTAGAATTCCTGAGGAAATTAGGATTTTGACCGAAAAAAGTCGAGCTTCTGACCTTGATGTTACTGGACCAAAATGAAATATTCAAGTGTTCAAGCATGGACTGAGGGCACGGGAAATCATCAAGGCACTCGTGGATTTTATTTGTAAAAAAAGAAGGAAAAGAAAAGAAAAGCAAAAAAAAAAGGAAAAGAAAAGAAAAGAAAAAAGAGAGAAGAAAAAAAAAAGAAATCAAAGGTGGCGTCTGCCACCATTTCTTTAAGTGTGGTGCCTGCCACTTAAAGAAGTGGCGCCCACCATCACCATCACAAAGGGCATGGCGCCCATCACCATCATGGAAAGGAAAAAGTGGCGACTGCCACATTAATTTGTGGCACCTGCCATGAATTAATGTGGCATTTTCTAAAAATAAAATAGTTTTGTTTTAATAATGCAAGTGGTTTTTTTCATCATGAAATAAAAGAAGCTTTTCAGAAAGGTATGGCTTCACGTCTCATCAGCCGATCTATTTTCTGAGTCTATTTCTGAATTGAAGATTTTTTCAAAACTCAGCCAGCTTGCACGAAGAAAATATGAAAAAGGGTGTTTTGGACAATAGGAAAAATCAGACCATACCCTCAATTTCTCCTATAAGTAGGACATTGCACTTCAATTTCAAGGATACCAGATTCACCGAAAAATAGTGAATACTCTCCTCATATTTCTCCCCCCAGTTACTGTTATTCTGAATATTGTTACGAAAGTTTTTCGGTTCGAATTTTCCACCGTTCAACCTTGTTGTAGCATTTTGAGGAAAAATAAGCTCGTTCATTTTCTTTCCGAAATTTGTACCAGTAAAGAGGCAGTGGACCGTCTCCACTAGGTAACATTCACTTCTTTTATTTTTTCGTTTTCAAAGTTCCATGATCATTGTTCGCTGTTATCAAGTTCATTAGCATGTTAATATTTTTCTGGAAAATGTATTGTAAATAATAATGTCCTATAATTTTTGTTTGGTTTTATTATGATTGATATGAAAAAGGATAAAACAAAAAAAAAAAAGAGAAAAGAAGCAAAGTGGCGCCTGCCACCATTGCTTAAAGTAACGCCTGCCACCATACAACATGCACACTAATGGTGCTTGCCACAAGCCAAGGAGTAGCGCCTGCCACACTCCAAGGTGGCGCCTGCCATAAGCACAAATAGTGCTTGCCATGATTTTTCATGGCACCTGCCACATTTCCAACTTTAAGTTTTTTACTTTATTTTCATTTCATGATTTCATTTCTTTCTAAAAACTCCAAAATAAAAAATAACAAAAATATGCATTTAACTTCATGTTTAATTCTCGGACTCTTTTTATGAAAAATCACCGATCGGTTTCTGTAAGTTTTTTAAAACTTTTCAGTTGGCATGTAAATATTTGTTTGTTGTTCCTCGACTTGAAAAACATCATTTCTGTTGTTTATATGTGTTGGCTTTTTGTTGCTAATTTTCATAACTTGACATGTATCTGATTTCAAAACTTTGAAAATATTATCTTTGTCGTACTCATACTGTTCATTTCCATTTAACTCTTGTTTACAAGATGTTATGCTCCCTCCTTCCAAAGGAAAGTCTCTCTATTGACCGCAAGGTCATAGGTAGCTCATTTACCCTTTAACCTAGCCTTAGGTTTGGAGTCGCCGCACTCCACGTAGGTGTCTTGCTGTCAGACCCTACTTTCCCATGAACACTTCATTCCCTTTTAAACTAGCCTACCCAAGAGATAGCTATTAATCTCTTATAACTTTTAAACCTTTCTTTAACCTTCCCAAGAGATAGCCATTAATCTATTCTCCTTCACTATGGTTTAACCCTTCACAATCCTTTCACAAGAGATAGCCATTAATTTCTTCTCCTAAACAATCAATCCTCAAGCTTTGCTTTCAAGCTTTTTACCCTTTTACCCCATAGAGGTGAACTATGGTTGCTCTGATTCTTTAGTCAGATACGTAGGCACGAGATGCGATGTCTTGGCGAGCAAACTTAGTGTATATACCCTTAGGTCTTTGTTAGATGTCAAACATGCTACATATTTGTATTCAATACTTGGCATTTTTCAATACTTTCCATGTTTAACTTGTTGATTTTAGTGGTGATTTGTTGTAATTCTTCAAACATTGGAATATACTTGTGGTGCTTGTAATTTGTGTGCTAGTGTGCAGAAATAGGCATGAAATGATCAAGAAAGTAAGGCACAAGGAGTTGATGCAAGCTGCCAAAGAATCAAGAAAGCAACAGCAGGGTTTGCTAGGCGAATCCTGGCGAAGTCACCAGCGAACGTTCGCCTCGCGAACGGTAGCGAATCTTCCAGCGAGGAGGCCCAAAAAGAGGCAGTAGGAAAATGGGGTAAAATTCGCTTAGCGAGGGAGCCAGCGAGTGTTCGCTGCTTTGCTCGCTGGGCGAAGGTTCTGGCGAAAGTCCCTTGTCTGAGGCAGGGGCGAAGGTTTTGGCGAATGGCTCACTTCTCGAATGACTTGTTCTCCTAGCGAACCCGCGATAACAATTGAGGGCAGTTTAAGTTTCTAAGGCACTTAAAGTGCCATTTTTTGATCCATTCGCTAGGCGAGGGAATCCTTCGCCAGGCGAAGTCTGTAGAATTTTAGTTCTTATAAATAGATTTTTACTTTTCCTTGAAGGGGGACTTGCTATTTTTCACACAAAAACCTAGGTTTCTGAACTTTGATCATCCAAGAGTGAATTTTCAAATAGAGAAGCTGAAGTCACATCCAATCTCGATTATTCGACTCAGATGTTCTTTCATTTCCTCTTGAAACTTGTCATCCAAGCTACCATGAAAATGGGTAGCTAAACACTTTTGTGTTAAGGTTAGATGTAGTTGATCTTGATCATATGTATTTATTTTGATCTTTTGTATATGAACAAGGTTTATGATCAATATAGATGAAGTTATTTGTTCTTAATGATGTATGTGTGGATTGTATCACTCTAGACATAGATTTTACAATTCATGACCTAATATTTTCATCTCTTAAAAACCAAACTCTAGACATAGATTTGGGATTTGTTATTCGCTTTGTGTTGATCTTAACGGTTGTTGTTTCGATTGTTAGCATGAGACATCATCTAACGGTCTAAACAACGACACTCACGAATTTTCTTTAGACATAAACTTATTCGAGAGGATACGCGTTTGTATTGGTCGGAACTGAGTTCATATGCTTGATTAATCGGATATGTATGAAAAGGATTAGCGAAACCTAATCTTGACATGCTTTTCTAAAACCTTACAAACTCTTTGCTACAAATTTACTCTTTGCTACAAATTTATGTTAAACAAAACCAAGAACCATTTGAAACTCTTTAACTTAAAACGTTGCAACTATTGAACGGCAAGCATCAAAATATCGCATAATCCCTGCAGATACGATAAAAAACACCCCCCGAAATACTGATTCAACAAATTGGCGTTGTTGCCGGGGATTGTTGTTTGATATTGCAAGCATTGCAATAGTTGTTTTGTTTTAAGCTTGTTAACTTTTTGTTGAGCTTGTTGATTTCTTTGGTTTAGTGTGCAAACTTCGTTTTATGCGATGAAAGTTACCTGCGGACCAACTTCTGTTCGATCCCGAGATTGAAAGAACCGCTCGTAAAATCAATAGCAGAACAAGGCGAATGAGGCAACTTGCCAAAGAAAAATGAGAGCGAGAAGGGATTTCGACTTCGACGCAATTTCCATAGTTACTTCCAACTATGGATCCACCACCACCACCACCACCTGCTTCTAGACCATGTACCAACAGTCCAAGACATAATGCACAGTTTACTCGCAATGCTCATAACAGTCGGCATTCAGAAATGAAGATTGGTATTCTCTCGCTTCTATATCAGAGTCCTTTTACTGGTATGGATCATGAGGATCCTTATACACACTTGACAAAGTTCTACGAGATTGCAGAAGCAACTGGTGCGCCCGAAGCTGAAGAGGAATCTCTGTTTAAGAGACTATTCCAGCATTCCCTCATTGGGAAGGCCAAGGAATGGTATCTTGACCAATCGACGGCAATAATGACGGATTGGAATTTACTTGAAGAAAAATTTTTGGAACGATTTTTTCCATATAATCGTTTCATGGAGGCAAAGACCGCAATAGCAGTGTTCACGCAAGGTGCAAACGAATCTCTCAACGAAGCGTGGGAGAGATTCAAATCTATGTTGGGGAAATACAAGGGGCATGGCTTTGATGAATTGTCTCAAATTCATATTTTTCGGAATGGACTTTAACTAGTGCAGAAAACATTGTTGGATGCCACCGCAGGTGGATCTTTGATGAGCAAGAGTGCAGACGAAGCCATTGCCATAATTGATAAGATGGCTTTGAATGACCATCAGGGAAGCCATAACCGGGGCACTTCTCAAAGGACTCCGGGAGTTTTGGAATTGGGAACCAATGATGATATACTTGCTCAAAACAAGTTATTATCCCAACAAGTCGAGTTGTTAACGAAATAAATGTCTAAACTTCCTCAACAACTCAAGGAGATTCATGACTCCTCAAACAAAATTGTGCAAGTCTTAGTTTGTGAACTTTGTAGAGGAGACCATATTACCAGATATTGTCCTCCGGTTGTGGAGGAGGTAAACTATGCTGGAAATCAAGGATACCAACCCCGACCTCCTTAACAACAAGGCAACCAAGGTTACCAACAAAGAGGTAATCAAGGTTATCAACAACCATGGAGACCGCAAGAAGTCGGACCGTCAAACCGTCAACAATACCAAAATTACACTCAACCTCCGCAAGCTCCCATTGGAAATACAAAGATGGAAGACACACTCACACAATTTATGCAAATGTCAATGTCAAATCAGAAGAATACCGATGCGGCCATAAGGAATCTTGAAACGCAAGTCGGACAATTATCAAAACAATTGGCCGACCAACAAAAAGGAAACTTTACGGCGAATACTCTACCAAATCCTAAAGAGCATTGTAAGGCTATTCTAACAAGAAGTGGAAGAGAGATTGACATGGGTGTATGTGAAGTTGTAGTGGAGGAGGAGGTTGTAGTTGAAAAAGAAAAAGATAGTGATGAGATTGAAGTAGAAAAAAATGTTGAGGGTGATTTAGTTGAAAATGAAACGAGAAAAAGTGAGGAATAAGAAAAAAGAAAGAGAGAAGAAAAATTGAAAAAAACTAGGAAGGGGAAGGAACCGTTGAATAATATTCCGATCCAACATTTACCATATCCTCATGCTCTTTCAAAGAAAGATAGTGCGAGGCACTATGCTCGGTTAATGGATATTTTCAAGCAATTGCAAATAAACATTCCATTTTCTGAAGCTCTGGAGCAAATGTCGAAATAAGCAAAATTTATGAAGGATATTCTCACAAAAAAAGAAGAGGTATACATATCAAGAGACTATCATGGTGGATGCTAGTTGTAGCGTTATCATTCAACGTACTCTCCCGAGGAAATAAAGTGATTCGAGACGAGTCACCTTGCCGGTTACTATAGGAAATATCTATGTGGGCAACGGGTTGATTGATTTGGGCTCTAGTATCAATTTGATACCTTTGTCGATTGTGAAACGGTTAGGACACATGGAATTGAGATCCACTTAAATGACATTGCAACTTGCCGACAAATCCACTACATGTCCTCACGATGTAGCGGAAGATGTATTGGTTAAAGTGGACAGATTCTTATTTTCTATTAATTTCGTGGTAATTGAAATGGAGGAAGATAAAGACGCTCCATTGATTCTTGGAAGACCGTTTATGAAAACTGCTAGGATGTCAATTGATATGGACGACGGTCTTATGAAGGTTAGAGTCCAAGATGAGGAGGTGTGTTTCAATCTATTTGAGGCCATGAAACACAAGAATGACAAAGGTGACTGTTTTAGAATAGACGCAACGAAAGAGGCGATTATGGATGTCACAAAGCAAGTTCATGTAGTGTCTCCTTTGCAAAGAGCTCTTGATGATTCCTTTAAAGTATTCTCCGATGAAGAAGAAAGAGCACTTGAAGAGTGTTTAAAGGAACTTGAATCTTTATAGGAGTTGTAACCTTGGGAGTGTGAAGAGGAAGTGTTAAAAAAAGAGGTGAGTGATGCAAAATCTCAACTTGAATTGAAGGTGTTGCCTTTAAATTTGAAATATGCTTTTCTTGATGACGGTTGTAACAAACCGGTTATCATTAACAACATTTTATCTGACAATGAGGAAAACTGGTTAATTCAAGTTTTGAAGAAAAATCAAGAAGCAATGGGATGAACTCTTTCTGATCTTAAAGGCATAAGTCCCTCTTATTGTATGCATCGCATATTCATGGAAGAGGATTTCAAACTGGTCGCTCAACCGCAACACCGTTTGAATCCAACGATGAAAGAAGTAGTAAGAAAAGAAGTTGTCAAGCTCTTAGATGCCGGTATGATTTACCCGATTTCCGATAGCCCTTGGGTAAGTCCGGTCCACGTTGTGCCTAAAAAAGGAGGAATGGCCGTGATCCGAAATGAAAAAAATGAGTTGATTCCGACAAAAACGGTGACGGGTTGGAGGATGTGTATAGATTATAGGAGGCTAAACACCGCTACAAGAAAAGACCATTTTCCACTTCCGTTTATGGACCAAATGTTAGAGAGATTGTCGGGCCAACAATTCTATTGCTTTTTGGATGGTTATTCCGGGTATAACCAATTTTCGGTGGACCCGGATGACCATGAGAAAACGACATTCACTTGTCCTTTAGGAATTTTTGCCTACCGAAAGATGCCGTTTGGTCTATGCAACGCACCGACAACGTTTCAACGTTGTGTTCAAGCAATTTTCTCCGATCTTATTGAAAAGGCGATGGAGGTTTTCATGGATGACTTCTCCGTTTTCGGAGCACCTTTTGATCTTTGTTTGAGAAATTTGGAGGCCGTTCTTGAACGGTGTGTTGAGACGAATTTGGTATTGAACTGGGGGAAGTGCAATTTTATGGTTACGGAGGGGATTGTGCTTGGCCATAAAGTCTCCTCTAAAGGTCTTGAGGTTGATCAAGTCAAAATTGAAGTGATTGGAAAGTTGCCTCCTCCAACCAACGTAAAAGGCATCCGAAGTTTTCTCGGACATGCGGGATTCTATCGGAGGTTCATCAAGGATTTCGCGAAGATTGCAAAGCCTTTGAGAAATTTGCTCAACAAAGATAAGTCCTTTGATTTTGATGAATCTTGCATGGTTGCTTTTAATTTTCTAAAGAAAAGTTTGACTACCTCACCCATAATAATCGCACCTAATTGGAAATTGGATTTTGAACTCATGTGTGATGCGAACGATTATACGGTGGGTGCAGTTTTGGGTCAACGGAAAACAAAAAATTTTCATGCTATACACTATGCGAGCAAAGTTTTAAACGAAGCTCAAATAAACTATGCAACAACTGAAAAAGAGTTGCTTGTGATAGTGTACGCATTGGAAAAATTTCGTTCCTATTTGATTGGTTCGCGAGTTGTCATTTACACGGATCACACGGCGATTAAGTATTTGCTCACCAAGCCCGATTCTAAACAAAGGCTAATTCGTTGGATCCTCTTGTTGCAAGAATTTGATTTGGAAATTTGTGACAAGAAAGGATCTGAGAATTTGGTGGCGGATCACTTGTCTCGCCTTGTGAATGTAGACGTGACCAAAAAGGAATTTGAGGTCAAAGAGGAATTTCCGGATGAAAAATTATATATGGTGCAAGTTAGACCATGGTTCGCCGACATGGCTAATCACAAAGCCGTCGGATTGATACCGGATGGTCTAACTCACCATCAAAAAAAGAAATTTTTGTCGGACACCAAGTCTTTTGTTTGGGATGAACGACATTTGTTTAAGCTTGGTGTCGACAACCACTTGAGAAGATGTGTGTCAATAGAGGAAGCCACGAACATACTTTGCCATTGTCACAACTCTCCGTATGGAGGACATTTTAACGGGTTAAGAACGGCAACGAAAGTCCTTCAATCGGGCTTTTATTGGCCTTCTTTATTCAAAGATGTGCATGCGCATGCCCAAAGCTGTGACAAGTGTCAAAGAAGTGGTGGAATTTCAAAGCGGCATGAAATGCCTTTACAAAACATGTTGGAAATTGAAGTGTTTGATTGTTGGGGAATCGACTTTGTTGGACCTTTTCCATCTTCATTTTCCAACGAGTATATTTTGGTCGCAGTTGATTACGTTTCCAAATGGGTAGAGACAATAACATGTGCTAAGGCCGACGGTAAAACTGTGATAAAATTTTTGAAAAGAAACATTTTTGCTCGATTTGGTACTCCGCGAGTGTTGATAAGTGATGGAGGGTCACACTTTTGCAACACTCAACTTGAAAAAGCCTTGGAGCAATATGGTGTTAAGCACAAAGTTGCAACACCATATCATCCTCAGGCCAATGGGCAAACGGAGGTATCAAACCGAGAAATTAAAAGAATTTTGGAAAAAACGGTGTCATCCTCAAGGAAGGATTGGTCGAATAAGCTAGACGATGCTTTGCGGGCTTATCAGACGGCTTTTAAAGCTCATATTGGTCTCACTCCTTTTAAAATGGTCTACGGTAAGAATTATCATTTACCGGTCGAGTTGGAGCATAAGGCATTTTAGGCCTTGAAATTTCTGAATTTTGAGCCAACTTTGAGCGGTGATAAAAGAAAAATGCAATTGCATGAATTGGATGAATTGCGTCTTCAAGCGTATGATTCCAATAAGCTTTACAGAGATCGAGTCAAAACTTACCATGACAAGAAAATAATGACCAAACAGTTTAAAGTAGGGCAGCTGGTCCTACTCTTCAATTCTCGATTAAAATTGTTCTTAGAAAAATTGAAATCAAAGTGGTCTGGTCCATTTCAGATTCGAGAGATTAAGTCATATGGGGCAATAGTCATTGAAGACGCAAAGACAAATGAGAGTTGGACAGTTAATGGTCAGAGGTTGAAAATTTATCTTGGAGGTGATTTCAAGCGGAATCTCGCCGTTGTTCCCTTTTGTGATCCTTGAGGTTGCATTGGACCGTCGAGCTTAGCCGACGTTAAACAAGCGCTTATTGGGAGGCACCCCAACATTGTAAGTATTTACTGCTTTGGTTGTTGTTTTTAAGTATTTGTGAAGTTTTGATGTGTTGAGAAAAGTGGTAAAGTGCAGAAAAATTTGAAAAAAATTCTGTCATGTTCGTCGGCGTTCGCCTAGCGAGCCTGGGGCGAGCATTCGTTGGTTCCTTCGCATAGCGAACCCAGCGAGACAGGTCATGCTGTTTTGCCACATTAGTTAAAATTGGGGGTAATTTTTGGGTGGGCCAGACATTTGGGCCCATGACCCAACCCGGTTCTGAGCATTTTGAGGGGGAAACCCTAGTTTCCTTGCTCACTTTGCCTCTCCAAACCTTTTCAAAAATCTCTCTATCTCAAGAACGCATTGTTTCACGAATTGTCTCTACTATCAAGTTCTTTTCACCAAGTTATTCCTTTTTCACTTGCAAAATTCAGGTTTGAACATCCTTTTCATTTCTATTTCTGTTTGACAGTAGGTTAGGAAATAGATTGAATTTTTTATGTAAATCACTTAGGTTTTCAAAGTTCATGTACCTCTGTTCATGATGTTTATGTGCTGCATGTTGTAAATTAATCAAGCATTATGAATAGGGTTCTGTTTTGAAAGTGAGTTTGTTGTTGGACTGGTTGTTTGATATTGTTTTTCTGCATTTTCGTGGGTTCACTGCCGTGTTCGCTTCACGAGCCTGGGCGAGCATTCGCCTAGCGAACCTGGGGCGAATGTTCGCCAGCCTTCGCCTAGCGACACCTGGAGCGAACAAAACAAAATTTAATTTTTTTTATGAAGTTTGAGTCTCTTGCTGTGTTGCCTTGGTTCACTAATGTGTTGGTTTGCTGTTGTTGTGTTTTATTGGTTGTTTTATGCAGATGGCACCTAAGATGGCAACTAATCCTGCAAAGAAGAGGAAAGCCACAACTTCGAGGCAAGTACCAATTCGGTTCGATGACGCTAGATTCAGAGGAGCCAAGCAGGCTGCACGTTAGGAGACCTTGGAAAGGAAACATATTCTGGCAGAGAAGAGGTTTAATCTAAGCGACCGTGGAAGTTATAGATCGGTGGATGCACTTTTGGCAACAAAGAAGTGGGATCGCTTAATGACACCTCTTGATGGTTATAACACGGAGATTGTCCGTGAATTTTATGCAAATGCACTTCCCGAAGATGGGGAGCGATTTTGTTGGACGTCTCAAGTGAGGGGGACTATGGTGAGGTTTGATAGAAGGACTATAAACACGGTTCTTGGTGATCCGTTGCCGTTGGTAGGAACTCAGTTGGATGCTTATCATAGAGATCTTCATCTTCATCGTGACATTCCGAAGATGACCAGTGATCTGCTCGTTCCGGGTAAAGAAGTGGAACGCAACCCATCTGGGGTTGCTATTAGATACCGGAGAGTGGATATGCAACCCTTGGCCCAACTCATTCTACTTTTTATGCTTACAAACATCAAGTTAAGGTCCCATCATAGCACCATCCCTATATAGTTGGCCCACCTTGTCCATAGCATTCTTACAAATATAGAGATTGACGTGGCCCGCATTATTGCTGATGAGATCAAGGCCATTGTTCTGAGTGGTCTTGGAGGTACTGCTGCTCGGGCGAATGGCCCGCTTGCTTTCCCGTGTCTCATAATGTTGTTGTGTGCTTATGCTGTGGTTGATATACCTGCACGCCGACAGGTCACGATTCCTTCAGCTATAGATGATCGTTATGTGGATAAATTTTGTAAGCCCAGAGGGGCAATTGGTGAGACGTCTGGTGCTGGTGCTGATGCTAGCACAGAGGATAGTGGAGCTTCTGGTTCGGGGTCACATGCTTTTTATCCTTTTCAACAGGAAATCTGTCAGTACAACTGGGATTGGATGGCGGCTTCTCAGCGCGCCATGACTGACTTACGTGATTCCATGCAGGTTCTTCAGTTGCAGATTCGCGATCCTGCCGGTGAGCATTCTTTGATGTCTAGGGAGCAGTTCCTGACACATGCTGGTTGGCATGAGGCCATGCCAGTACTCGGAGGGGAGGAGGATGCAGCTGATGATGTTACTGCTGATGATGTTGCTGATGATGATGATGAGGCGACTGGTTCGGCCCGTGGTTTATAGGGGGAGGATATTGAGTTGTCTGAGGAGGACTGATTTTGGAGTTCAGATTTTGTACTTCCTTTGTGCTACAAAGTGAAGTTTTATCATGTTTTATGTATTTTGTTTCATTTCAGTTTAGTATTTATGTACTTGTACTTTATCCACAGTGTTGGATTATTTTGGGTTGTATGATGTATTTGTACCCTTGGTGGTATTTTTCTTTGACTTTGTAGGTGTGTTTACGCCATTACATTCCTATTATTATTAGTATTATGTTTGAATTAAATGTTGTTTTATGTTAACTTTAGTTTAGTTTTTTTTAGTAGTGGTTGAATGGTGCTTGTGAATATTTAACGTTTCATTCTTTTGTTGATGAGACTTGGGGAATTTTAGGTTGGTGATTCTTGATCTTAAAAGAAGATTCTTCCAAGTTGGATGGCGATGATAGTAATTTAAGCATGATATTATCGGCAAGGTACATAGTTACTTAGTTCTAGAATTTAGAATGTGTTAGAATTTGTGTCTTTGTACAAATGGAAATTGTGTTTCTTGTTACAACTTTATTGATTGCTTATGTCATTTAGGTCCAAAAATCACAAAAGTGAGAAACCTCCAGGTTATACTATATGCTTTGGATTGATGATAGATTTTGTTTTATACTTTTAATTCATGCTTTATCTTGTGATTTGTGTGATTTTGTGGAAGTATTAGAAAGGATCGGGGCACTTGTTGATATTGAGCACAACCATTTCCAAACAGTAATTTACCCGTGAGTAGCAAGAATTTGTTAGCCCCTTTGTGCCTAAATTTGTTAGATCACTTTTAGTGATGAACTTTGTGTTGTACATTTAAAAAAAAAAAAAAATTAAGTTCATCATTGAATTTTTTAGAGCTTTTAAAATTTTTTCTTCTTGAACCTTAGAACTTTTGTTTTAATTGACTTTCTTGCCTTAAAAAGCAAGGAACATTCACGTAAGGTTGAGTCGAAAATAATTTGGGGAGAATGAAAAAGAAGATTGGTGAATTACTCAAAATTGTGAAAACATTTAAGCAAGCATGAAAAGAAAAGAGTATGTGAATATTTGTGTACAAAAGAGAAAAAGAATGCTTGCTTAAATGAGAAAAATAGATTCAATAATTGTGCAAGGAAGTTTGAGAAGGTGTGATGAAGAAAAAAAATTGGTGAATGAAGTTGAGGTGTTGTGAATACCTTGTAGAGTGAATGTTCTTTTGCATCAGCAATTTCGATTCAATGGCCGTAAGAAATGTCCCTTTATTGTTAACCCGACCAAGCTACAACCTTGAAGCCCTTAGTGATCTTTTGCTTCCATGATTTCTTTTGTGATCATTTAGATATTGTATGAATTGCTTAGTATTTACATCATTTGTCATTTGAGTGCAATTTTCCCGTACTTGTATGCGCATTTTCCTTCAATCCTTTTTCGAAGAGAAGTGTTAGAATGACATGTGCATGATGATTTAGTTGTCTCTTGAAACATCTTTTGAAAGTTGTTTAAGAGTCAAGTTCTTTTACATTGTCAATTCTAGGATTATGTAATTGTTGCCTTGTTGTAATTGTTGTTTAGTTGAGCCGTTTATCTTGCCTTGGTTGAATTTTATACTCGAGCAAATCCTCTTATTTTCAATGAGAGACATACTTTGCTAGAGGACAAACAAAGAGTTAGTTGGGGAGAGTTTGTTAGATGTCAAACATGCTACATATTTGTATTCAATACTTGGCATTTTTCAATACTTTCCATGTTTAACTTGTTGATTTTAGTGGTGATTTGTTGTAATTCTTCAAACATTGGAATATACTTGTGGTGCTTGTAATTTGTGTGCTAGTGTGCAGAAATAGGCATGAAATGATCAAGAAAGTAAGACACAAGGAGTTGATGCAAGCTGCCAAAGAATCAAGAAAGCAACAGCAGGGTTCGCTAGGCGAATCCTGGCGAAGTCACCAGCGAACGTTCGCCTCGCGAACGGTAGTGAATCTTCCAGCGAGGAGGCCCAAAAAGAGGCAGTAGGAAAAGGGGGTAAAATTCGCTTAGCGAGGGAGCCAGCGAGTGTTCACTGCTTTGCTCGCTGGGCGAAGGTTCTGGCAAAAGTCCTTTGTCTGAGGCAGGGGTGAAAGGACCCAAAATTTGTTGGGGCGAAGGTTTTGGCGAATGGCTCGCTTCGCGAATGACTTGTTTGCCTAGCGAACCCACGATAACAATTGAGGGCGGTTTAAGTTTCTGAGGCACTTAAAGTGCCATTTTTTTATCCATTCGCTAGGCGAGTGAATCCTTCGCTAGGCGAAGTATGCAGAATTTTAGTTCTTATAAATAGATTTTTACTTTTCCTTGAAGGGGGTCTTGCTATTTTTCACACAAAAACCTAGGTTTCTGATTTGATCATCCAAGAGTGAATTTTCACATAGAGAAGCTGAAGTCACATCCAATCTCGATTATTCGACTCGGATGTTCTTTCATCTCCTCTTGAAACTTGTCATCCAAGCTACCATGAAAATGGGTAGCTGAACACTTTTGTGTTAAGGTTAGATGTAGTTTATCTTGATCATATGTATTTCTTTTGATCTTTTGTATATGAACAAGGTTTATGATCAATATAGATGAAGTTATTTGTTCTTAATGATGTATGTGTGGGTTGTATCACTCTAGACATAGATTTTACAATTCATGACCTAATATTTTCATCTCTTAAAAACCAAACTCTAGACATAGATTTGGGATTTGTTATTCACTTTGTGTTGATCTTAACGGTTGTTGTTTCGATTGTTAGCATGAGACATCATCTAACGGTCTAAACAATGACACTCACGAATTTGCTTTAGACATAAACTTATTCGAGAGGATACGCGATTGTATTGGTCAGAACTGAGTTCATATGCTTGATTAATTGGATATGTATGAAAAGGATTAGCGAAACATAATCTTGACATGCTTTTCTAAAACCTTACAAATTCTTTGCTACAAATTTACTCTTTACTAAAATTTATGTTAAACAAAACCAAGAACCATTTGAAACTCTTTAAATTAAAACGTTGCAACTATTGAACGACAAGCATCAAAATATCGCACAATCCCCGCGGATACGATAAAAAACACCCCCCGAAATACTGATTCAACAGTCTTTACCTTTACCCTTAGCATATCACTTTAGTAAGCAAACATAACATAACACAAATACAAACAAGAGGCTCCTGTAGAGTACTACAGATACTTAGGGTGTTAATACCTTCCCTTAGTATAACCAACCCCCGAACTTAGATTCTCTTATTATGGTTTTCATTCTTTACCCTTTCCTTTGGATAAATCAAAGCTCGGTGGTGAATTTCAAAAATGTGGGATGCAAGTTAATTAATAGCTTGTTATCCGATTCTCACTGCAACATCTCTCAAAGCGTCTTCTGCTCTCCAAAGCACGTTAATTTTCCCACGCCGTCCATAGTTTTTTCCCATTCAAGTAAGTTTTTTGTCCCTTTCTCCAAATTCTATGCATTTTCTGGGGGTTTCTTGAATCCGGGATGAGTTTTCCGGGGACTTATGGGGTTTCCAATGACTTTTCTAGGAAACCCATGAATTTTCCGGCGACTTCATGAAGTTTCTGGCGGAACTATGAAGTTTCCGATGAGGATTCTGGGAACGTCATGAAGGTTTTAGAAAAAGGATGAGGGTTTCTGATGAAGTCCGCGAGCACCCCACGAGGCCCTGACGTCGGGGACACGTCTCCCCGTGGCGCGACCGTCTTTCGTCGAGGAGTATTCGTGTCGAGGGAGCTCTTCTCCCTTGAGGGGATTTGCGCTCTGAGGCAAAGGAGGTTTCCACGCGCTTGTCGGCAAGGGGTACGGTCGAGGACGTGTGTCGAACATATCCTCTCCCTTTCACTTGATTTGCGTTGGAAGGGTGGATTTGATCTTATCGTCGAATTCACTGTTCCTTTCTTCTTTTCAGGTTAAATGGATCCCAAGTCTGAAGACATTATCATGCTCGACGAAGAGGCCGTCAATGCTGTAATTGTTGGCGAGGACGTTGAAAAAAGCCCTAGGGACGTGAACGACGAGTCTCCCTCTGCCTGGGTCGGGCTGGAACCCTTGTTCGCAGTTTTGCGGTTTGTCCACGACGACTCAGAAGTCTTTGCTACCATCGAGAACCGGGCTGAGGGGACCCCGACAAATTGGAAAGTTTATCGGCCTAAGGAAACTGAACGGATCTGCTTGAGATACGAAGGGAAGCACTTTCCCATGTACAAGTTTTTCTTCCAGGAAGCGGGTCTCCGCCTGCCCTTCATCGATTTCTAAGTGGCGGTGTTCCAGTGGCTGTAATTGGTGCCTTCGCAACTCCACCCTAATGCCATCGCGTTTATACGGGCTTTTAAGCTCGTCTGTCAATACCTCGAAATCGGGGCAACGCTCCCTCTATTTTTCTGCCTCTTCCGACAAACTCAACATGGTCGACACAGTTGGGTGTCCTTGAAGCAACCAAGGAGGTTGTTCAAAGTGTATTTGGACTCTGTCCATTCCTTTAAGGACAAATTTTTCATCGTGAAGCCGGTGACTCACGCCGCCGTCGACTCCTTGTTCGATCGCATGGAAACGATCGTTGATGGGCAGCCGGAAGTGAACTTGGAGGCCAAATTTCCTCTGGAATAACATAACACCCACTTCAAAAAGGGGACTAAGAGCTATATCGCGAAGCCCCAAGACTTAGACGAGGATGATAGGATCGTCTACGATAGGATTGTGGGCTTCGTTGATAGCTTTACCCTTGCCAAGTGCGTGAATAAAAATGGGAGTTTCGTCCGGGAGGCCAACGGGGAGGCTTTGAAGCTCTTAGGTAGTGAACGTTTTTATCTGCTCAAATGCTCGTTTCTCCTTGTTATTCTGACCTGATTTTTCTTTGTTGAAGGCTGGATGTTGAACTTTCAAGAGCGCATGCTGAAACTTGCGGCGACAAAGGGCGGGAAGAAGGTTCCCCCCAAGGGTCGTGTCTCGTAGGTCCAGCAGGCAGCGAAAGCCGACCAGAAACCAAGGGGTTTTACTTCCTCTCCTCGTGGGAGCCAGTCTTCGGGCTCTCAAGACCCTCTGGCCAAGAAGCAACGTATCAAGGAGTCTGGTCCCATTGACCTTCTGGAGGGGGTTGTCGGGGACGTATTCGTGTTGCCCCCTGCCACCTTCATCGGGTGCTCTTCAGCGGGGACAAATCTCTAATCGTACCCGCGGAATAGTCCAAAGCAATCATAGGGGTCGACAAGGCGAGTATGAGGAAAGCCTTGTGTGAGGATATGGCGGCCATGCTGAGGATTTTTGAGACGACCCTGGTCCTCAAAGATGAAACTAGGCCCTCCTTGTCATACCCCAAATTTTGACCACTAAGATTTCCCATCATTGGGAAAATCATCATCACAATATGGATGAACCATCATACCTCATTAGTCTCCCCAAAGAGGGGTGAGCATTCACTACAATCAAAATTAGGGTTTCAAGCCCCCTCTGAGTGCTTAGACAAAGGATCAATCAAGGAATGACATGATCTTCAACTTTTCTAACCTCTCAAGCACCCACAATGGATCAAGAGGACTCCCACATCAAGGATCAAGCACAAGGCTGCTCCCTTCTAGGTGGATTAAGCCTCAAGATCGCCAGTGTCACCAAATTAGGGTTTTGGTCGGCCAGGGCCTCCAGATGGAAATTTTCCTATAGGCATGAGCTAATGCTTCAAATCATAATTTGAATTACTCCATGGAACATCATGGACCCAATCATCAAGTCAATTTAGCCTCAGGGGATACATTCATCAAAAATCAGGAATTAGGGTTTCTTGACCTAATTCACCCCTAAGTTGACTTTTGGGACAAATCATGATCCAAGACCTCAAGAGAGGATTTGAGGGTCCCTAACACACTACATTGATCCATTTGCAACAATGTATTGATCCAAAAAGCTTGATTCACAAGTTTCAATCTCATCTGAACCACAGTTAGGGTTTCGCGGCAAAAGTCAAACTTTGACTTTTTGAGATTTTTCACAATTTTGGTTTTTTAACCCTAAAATGATGTTAATGTATGGTTGAAATCATCATTCATCAAGAAAAATCAAGAAAAATGGGATAACTTGTAAAAGGGGTAACCATAAAAAACTTAGAAATTTTCTAAGTTATGGAACAAAGTGGCTAAGGTACCAACTTTGGAGGATCATAACTCCTAAACCATAAGGCCATTTTTTCCCATCCAAAGCTGGATTTGTAGCTCTCATTACCCTCTACAAAAGCTTCAACTACACCTCATTCCAATTCATCATGGATTTTGAGTTATGGAATGATCAAAATGGCTGAAAACATGAAATGCCACTTTTTCCAACACTTAGTGAAATTTTCACTAAGTCAGAATCTGCCTTCACTTTTTTCGAAATGTAGGGGCATTTTTCACTTAGATCCAAAAGATATCAAAATTAATTATGATCAAACAGTTATTGTATCATATGAGGGCTTTCCAAGAGGGGCAAACCCTCAACAGCAGTTACACCATCAGGAAAACTCCAGTCAGGGTCATTTTCGACAGAAGCTCAGGATGTCCAGAATTCAAAGTTGGTAGAAGGATAACGGTCGTTATGTTTTAATGTAGCCCTTTTCCCTGTAAATTACCATTTTCTAACTTTGTAAATACTCTATGGAATCACGCGCTTGGCTGAGTTCCATCCTATCAATAAATTTGAGCCCTTGTGCTTTTGTTTGCAATTCTTATTTGTTTTAGCTTTATAGGACGACATTTTAACATGATTAACGATTCTTGAAATAAAACAAAAATGAATTTACTTGTCAAACTTTTTTCTGCTTTTAAAATAAAGATGACAATTTCTTTTGACTGTTGAACATCAGAAGAACATCAGTCGCTTCTCCAGAAGCAAGCGAGCTTTAAAGTGCAGAATCAAAGTACCCCTTCTAAGCCAGTGCACCTAAATGAAGGATCAGCTGTGTCAGAGACCATGTTTCGTCCGACACTCCTGGCAGAGTTCTTATCTCCTAAGCCTGACCCGTGTAGCTCTCAACAGGGACTACTTCTCCTAAGCAAGGTAGAATTGCTATCGTGGACCAGTGATGCTTTTCATCTCCCGCTGTGGCCGAGTATCCAGTCATGTCCATCTCTTAGTCTGTGTGTCGCGTAAGTCTTGTCAGCATATACACACATACATCATGCATTTATTTACATTCATGTTCATATTGCATCGCTATCACTCTAGTCGGTCTTATCCCTTGGTGGTAAAAGTTCTCTTGTTAGTAGAGTTGTCCGTTCTTTCCTCGTCAGGAAGTGAATCATCTAAGTAGTCTCTCTCCAGTTTATTTCTGGATTAGAGCCGGTCTTCGACCACTTTGATAACTTGAACCTCTGAAAGGCAGGAAAACCCTCAGCCGATGTCACTCTTTGCCATTGAAGATGGTATCTTCGCTTTCCCGGATTAAGGAAAATCCCTAGAGAAAGCCTCTCAACTAAAAACTTTCGGCAGCACATTGGTTCTTCTCTCTAGAAAGTCAATGTCAACAAAGTCATCGGCACCTCAAAGTGGATCACATCATATGGCATTTCTCCGGGAAGATCTCGAGAAATTTTGTAATCTGACAGGTTTTGTAATGTTTGGACAACAGACTTTGCCCGCCTTAATGAATAATTTCTTTTGTTTATTATGTTGGCATTTTGTATGTGATGTTGTATGTCGAGTATCTTTCTTTCTTCGTGGATATGCAATATCGTGTTACTTATTTTTATGAAGTAATTGGGGCTTTTGCTCGACATGATTGGTCCTCGATAGTGCAGAGAACTGGTTGAGTGGTCAGAGTCGGATTCCAACCTTCGATGAAGCTAAGAGCTCGATCGATGTCTTTACTTCAGGGCATGAACTTCCCATCGCGAGGGCGTTCTGCCTAATTGGTACGACAACGGTGGAGCTCAGTTGAGGTGTCCCTGTCGGATCAAGAGCTTGTTCACACACACTAGAGCGGGCTCTCGTCTTCTTGTCTCGAGTTTAGGAGTCGCGCTTGTACCTCAGTGCACTCCTGTGATCGGGACGCACTTCGTCGTGGTCGAACCAAGTGCATCGCGGGCGGTGTCTAACTGTAGTATTATTTACCCTGCAAACAATCACTATTTTCCGCTTCTTTCCGAACAACATCGAGAACATAATCAATAAGCTCAACGCCTTCAGTATAATGACCCTTAGCCCAGTTATTCCCAGCACCACTCTGCCCAAACACAAAGTTATCCGGTCTAAAAATCTGACCATACAGTCCAGACCGGACACTATCCATGGTACCCAGTTCAAGATCCATAAGAACCGCTCGAGGAACATACCGACCACAACTAGATTCGTTGTAATACACGTTGATTCTCTCCAATTGAAAATCTGTGTCACCGCCATACCTTCCTGTAGGGTCGATTCCATGTTCGGCACAAACAACTTCCCAGAATTTGGCTCCTATTTGGTTACCGCATTGGCCACCTTGGATGTGAAGAATTTCTCTCATTTTTGTGAAATTGAAATGACCTAGAGAGAGAGAGTTTGAAAGGGTTTTATGGGGGAGAATGTAGGGTTAGAAATGTGGTTTTTTATTTATATAGGGAAAAATGAAATTAGAAAAAGGTTATTTTATTGTTGTAACAATTAGATTTTGAGTGGAACGTTGTGAATTGTGAGTTGTAATGAATAATGAGTATGTTAAATTTGGAGATATTTGAAATTCAAAAGTTGATAGAGATAACAGCTGGATGCGTTGCTGTTTTTGTATTTGGATGGGAGAAAAGGAAAGACGGGGGTGGTGATAGCTTTTGCCTAAACTTAAATGGTTTTTTTTTTGGGTTGAGATTTGAAAATATTTCTTGCTAATAATGAAAAAAAAAAGGAAAAGTTGATGGATTAATTTTAAAGTATGCTTTTTTGAAAGAAAAGGGAGGTAAAAAAGTTGCATAGACTTGTCTTTTACTCAATTTTTTTAGAAGATGTGTGAACTTATTTCAAACTAATGAAGCCTTCTTTTTGAATAAAATGATTGAAGGGACATAACATGTTTTGGGCTTAAAGAAAGAAAAATTGTCTTTAGATCTATTTTGAATATGTTTTTGATAACTTGTCTTTAGATTTGTTATTTAATATGTTTTTGATAAATTGTCTTTAGATTTATTTTTGAATATGTTTTTGATAAATTGGAATTTTCACGTAAACACAATGAACAAAAATATTGAAAATTGCTAAATATATTTTATGAATTGCTATCACAACCTCATGAAAAATCAAATATATTTTTAGAATTTAGAAATGCATTTTTAGACACATCCCGAAAACATACGTTCATGAGTCAGACTCTGAGTTTTGTTAAATATGTAATTCATTGTTTTAGAAAGATTAGATTTGATTTAGAAATATTAGATTTGATTTAGAAAGATTAGATTAGATATTTTTGGTCTTTTTATAGTTTGAGCTTTAACTTGAAATGCAACTTAACCTAAATCTATAAATAGGGAGGAACCTTTTTCATTGTAATCATCAAGTTTGATAATCACGGTTTTGCAGTTACAAAGTGATAATAAAATTCCACGGTTGTGGACAGAGAGTTACTCTGCAAATCATACTCATCTTCTTTAAATGTGTTCTTGTTTTTGTTCATTGTCATTACTTAACAATCTTGAGATCAAGATTGAGAAGAATTCACACAAGATCGTGGTTGAATTCCAACATCTGGTATCTAGAGCTCCGATTACGATTCAGGGAAGCAAAATTGTGATGGCGATGAATCATCCAAACGGGCACTTTCCGGCGAACCTTACGATTCTCAAGAAAGATAATTATGAGAATTGGTGCAAGCAGATTAAGGTGGTTTTCTGTTATCAAGATCTTTGGGATCTTGTGAAGGAGGGATTATCACCACTTGCAGAAACTGTGACAGGTCAGGAGAAAGCAGCATATAAAGAATTGAAGAAGAAAGATTATAAAGCTCTCTTTATAATCCATCAATATGTTGATCGATATAGCTTTGAAAAGGTTAGCGATGTAGAATCAGTAAAAGAAGCTTGGGAGATTCTTGAAAAAAATTTTGGAGGCGCAGAGAAGGTGAAAGAGGTGATGTTACAAACTCACAAAAGGACTTATGAATTGCTTCAGATGGAAGACAATGAAAGTATAACAGATTTCTTCACCAGAGGTACAAAGTTGGTGAATCAAATCAAGGTATGTGGAGAAGTGTTGACATCAAGATCAGTTGTGTCAAAGATCTTGAGGTCATTGGCTCCAAAATTCGACCACGTGGTAGTAGCCATAGAAGAGTCGAAAGACTTGTCAGTATTGATGAAGGAAGAGCTTCAAGGGACTCTTGAGTCTTATGAACAAAGGATAGATGAAAGAGCTGCACGAAAGTCGAAGAGTGATATGGCTTTGCAGAAGCAGTCAGAAAAAGAAAGGAAAGGCAAAGGAAGCTGGAATGGCAACAAAAGTAAATGAGGCTACAACAATTCGAATGGTCGAAATCAGCAGGAGGGAAACTGGTCGATTCAGAGAAAACCCTGGAACCAAGGCAACCAAAGAGGTGGTGCTGCAGGTAGAGGAATAGGCGGTGGTCGAAAACCTGATAAAAGTCACATTCAGTGTTTCAATTGTCAGAAGTATGGTAACTATTTTAGTGATTGTCCAGAAAAGAAGAAGAATCAAGAAAACGATGCAAAGCTGGCGAAACATGAAGAAGAAGAGATGTTGATGAAGTTCATAACAAGAGACGAAGAGAGATTCCAAGACCAGTGGTACTTGGACTCAGGATGCTCATCACACATGACTGGAAGGAAAGATTGGTTTATCAACATAAAGCCCTCATCGAAGAACACGATGAAGTTTGCAAATGACAACACTCTAGAAGCTGAATGTGTTGGTGATGTTCAGGTCGTGAGGAAGGATGGCAAGAAATAAAAAATTTCCAATGTGTTATACATACCAGGCATGAAAAGTAACCTGCTCAGTATAGGATAACTTGTCGAAAAGAACTACAAGGTAGTTGTCGAAGACAAGATGATGAGAGTTCTCGACGCAGGTGGTAGGTTGATATTTAAGGCTCCAATGTCACAGAATAGGAATTTCAAGATTGAACTCAATGTGATGGAGCACAAGTGCCTAGCAATTGCATCCATCAAAGATGAGTGGTTATGGCATTTTCGACTAGGTCATGTCAATTTCAATGACATCAGAGAGCTAAAGAGAAGAAATATAGTTTCAGGATTACCAGAAATCGACATTCCAGGTGAAGTGTGTGAAGAATGTGTTCAGGCGAAACAACACAAGAATAACTTCAGTAAGGATGTAGGAAGGAAGTCGAAGGCAATTCTGGAAGTCATATACTCTGATGTATGTGGTCCAATCCAGGTGGATTCGATTGCAGGCAACAGATACTTTGTCACAGTCAAAAGCTGTGGACTTACCTCATCAAGAAGAAAAGTGATGTGATCGAGGTATTTGCCAGATTCAAATCTATGGTCGAAAGACAAAGTGGTCGAAAGCTGAAAATTCTGAGGACTGCTGGTGGTGGAGAGTATGTGTCAAAAGAGTTCGATGCCTTATGTGAAAAAGAAGGGATTGTGTATGAGGTGGTGTCACCCTACACTCCACAGAAAAATGGAATTGCAGAAAGAAAGAACAGAACCATCATGAACATGGTGAGAAATATGTTGAATGGAAAACATCTACCCAAAGAATTATGGGGAGACGCGGTTTCGACAACAACATACATATTAAACAGATGTCTAACAAAGAAGCTTGAAGGAATCGCACCAGAAGAATGTTGGTCTGGTGTCAAGCCTAGTCTCAGTCACTTGAAGGTGTTTGGATCTATAACACATAGACATGTGCCACTGAGAAGGAAGTTTGATGACAAGTCGAATTAGATGATCTTGATAGGATATCATTCGACTGGAGGTTACAAGTTGTTCGACCCAGTGAATAAGCAGGTAGTGATCAGCAGGGACGTGATCATAGACAAGCTTAAAGAATGAGATTGGACTGAGAATGTCAAGAAGGATTCAATGAGAATCTCTTGTGAAGAACCAGGCACTGAAGATGAAAGAGAAGTTCGACTATAACAAGTCAGAGAAGAAGCAGGCCCAAGCAGACCTCGACGAACAAGACACATGCCTGCAAGGTTGCAAAAATGTGTGATTACATCAGATGATGTGGTTGATGAAGAAGGTGAGCTGGTACCCTATGCTTTCTACGCAGATGTCGAACCAGTCAATGCAGTTGAGGCATTGAAAGATTCGAAGTGGGTGAAAGCAATGAATGAGGAGTTATAGTCCGTCGAAGTCAATAACACTTGGTCACTTGTTGAATTGCCTCAAGGCATGAAGGCAATTGATGTGAAGTGGGTTTACAAGGTGAAGGTGAACCCTAAAGGAGAAGTAACTCGACACAAGGTGAGACTTGTGGCGAAAGGATTTCTTCAGAAGGAAGGAATCGACTTTGATGAAGTGTTTGCACCTGTTGCCAGGATCAAAATAATCAGGTTGGTTATTGGTCTAGCAAATACGAACAATTGGCACACATGTCACATGGACGTGAATTGTGCATTCCTTAATGGCCCCTTAGACGAAGAAGTTTATGTTGCACAACCAGCTGGGTATGTGAAACGAGGCGAAGAAAGAAAGG
The DNA here is from genome assembly GCA_022829125.1 of Lathyrus tuberosus. Taxonomy (NCBI): domain Eukaryota; kingdom Viridiplantae; phylum Streptophyta; class Magnoliopsida; order Fabales; family Fabaceae; genus Lathyrus; species Lathyrus tuberosus. Next base: position 1,871,450 of record JALAZF010000118.1, on the reverse strand, counting down.
TGTACAGGCTGCTTAACGCCCTGTATGGACTTAATCAAGCTCCAAGAGCTTGAAATAAGAAAATCGACCGCTTTTTAAGGGAGAAGGAATTTGTGAAGTGTACGACTAAGCATGAAGTGTATTAAGAAGAAGCAGTAATGAATTGCTTATACTATGCCTCTATGTCGATGACCTGTTGATAACAGGAAGTTGCAAGAAGAAGATCGAAGACTTCACACATAACCTGAGTGAGGAGTTTGAAATGTCAGACTTAGGAGACCTCTCATATTTCCTTGGCATCAAATTCTAAAGGACTAGTAGAGGTTTGATGATGCACCAAAGAAGATATGCAGGCGAAATACTCAAGACATTTGAGATGCAAGATTGTAACCCAACTTCGACTCCAGCTGAGGCCAGATTGCAACTATTGAAACAGTCAAATGAAGATGATGTCGACCCAACCCAATTCAGAAGAATTATTAGGTCACTTCGATACCTTTGTCATACAAGGCCTGACTTAGCATACAGTGAAGGTATGGTAAGTAGATTCATGCAGAAGCCAAAGGTATCACACCTAGCAACAACGAAGAGGATACTGAGGTATCTGAAAGGGACTCTCGACTATGACATTTTGTATCCTACAACTGATGAAGGAAAAGAATGCAAGTTAGTGGGATACACCGACTCTAGTTGGTGTAATGATGCTAAGGATAAAACATCAACAACTGGCTATGTGTTTATGTTAGGTGGTGCACCAGTTGCTTGGAGTTCGAGAAAGGAGCAAGTAGTGGCATTGTCATCATGTGAAGCAGAATATATAACTGCTTCTCTTGGTGCATGTCAAGCAACCTGGATGGTGACCTTGGTCGAAGAGATCATAACGAAGAGTCATGAAGCAATTACCATAAAGATCAACAACATGTCAGTTATCAACTTGATGAAGAATCCAATAGCACATGGTCGAAGCAAGAACATCGAAATGAGGTTCTAATATCTTCTAGAATAGGTAGAAGAAGGGAAGATGAACTTGGAACATTGCAGAACTGAGAATCAGATTGCAAACATTATGACGAAGGGAGTGTCAGTCGAACTGTTCAAGAAGCTAAGGTCTATCATAAATGTAGATAGTTTAGACACACTAAATTAGGTGGTGTGTTAAATATGTAATTCATTGTTTTAGAAAGATTAGATTTGATTTAGAAATATCAGATTTGATTTAGAAAGATTAGATTAGATATTTTTGGGCTTTTATAGTTTGTGTTTTAGCTTGAGATGCAAGTTAACCTAAATCTATAAATAGGGAGGAATCCTTTTCATTGTAATCATCAAGTTTGATAATCACGATTTTGCAGTTGCAAAGTGATAATAAAATTCCACAGTTGTGGGCAGAGAGGTACTCTGAAGTTCATACGCATCTTCTTTAGACGTGTTCTTGTTTTGGTTCATTGTCATTACATAACAATCTTGAGATCAAGATTGAGAAGAATTCACCATAGATCGTGGTTGAATTCCAACAAGTTTATGTTAAAAAACATGAAGAAAATACATCTCTGTGTAAATTCCAGAGATGCATCCCCAGACGCTGTTTTAATAAAAAAATGCACTAGACCCTTCTCCTTCCTCACTTATGAAAATACCAAACTCTAAATGTCTCAAATTTCACAAACTCTCTCAACTCATATTCTTTCAACATCATTCAACGAACTTCAAAGTTTCTTCCATCAACATCAAGTCGATCAAAGATCTTTATAAACTTTTTTTGATTTTCTATATACATTTGTAGAAATTGAGGGTTATGTTATGTAATAGGTAGTTTATATATGTTATTTACATGAACAACGTATTTGATAAGTCATTTTACTGATCAATGCATTATTTTGGATGTTTAGAGGGACTATATTTCCGCCATTAATGTTATTCTGAGTTGTAGAACATTCCGGAGATGCATATCCAGAAATTTCCAACATTTATTAGAATTTTGGGTCACAAATGTAACATTTAAGGTGTCAGTGTCATTATTTTAATTAGTCAAGACTTAAAGGGGTCTAATTATAATATTAAGTTTGTGGCTAAAAGCATAAATGTCATGAAAGGTCAGGTTATTGTGTAGATACCATAAGTCAGTATCTAATTTAATGAGGGGCCGAATTAGAATATTGAAAATTAAGAAATAACCCTAGGGTTATTTAAATGGGTTATGGTCCTCATTTGTAGAGTACGATCAAAATACAGTTTATCAGGTTTTCTCTCTTCATCCCCATCAAAGGAGATTCAAGGAAGCTTAAGGAATTCTACAAATCGAAAGATCACATACCCGCAACCTTCAACGATTTCAATGGCAAATTCAGGTACGTTTTCGTCTTCATTCTCTAATTGGATTCTAGTATGAGTTTAAGGGTTTAGAGTTCTGTTGTTGATTACTATATTGATAGAAATTATAAGGTTATGATCAGATCTAACAACATTATGACTTCCAGAAACTAGAAATGCACCTCCAGAATTTTCCAATGTAATACCCAGAATTTTGATCCAAGACATTAGTAAAAAAAACTATATTTACTTTAAGAAATGCTACAATCTATTTTTGATATAAACTTATAATTACAAGTTTAGAAAGATATGTAATTTAAGGTAAAACAATTGAGTTTGATAAAAACTCAATTTTCTCCTCGCGATCACGCGAAACAGCACACCATTGTCACTTCACATCTTCAAATTCATTGGTACTTAAAATGTTTGTTGTAAAGGGCCAATCTTCCACCATCTGTATCAAATCAAGCAAAATATACAGTGCAGTATTATAAAATAAATCATACAAAACATAATAGTTTAAGAGAAATCAAATTCACAAAAATCATTTTTGTACGAATATTTTTACGTATGAATATGCATGCTTTTAGAACTACATGATCTGAATATAATTAAACCATCACAAAGGCACCACACAAAATTTATCCCATATCAATGGGGAAAATAACCCTCCATTAAGGCAATCCGCCATATAGGCAACCTGCTACATAGACAAAATATGCACATGCCATGAAATGCATATACCTTCTACAAACTGTCATTGCAACACATTATTTTAACATTCATTCCACATAATCATTCATCTTCAAACGTAATCGATTTCTATCTTTTTAATATACTTTTAACAAATACAATTCATATGGTTCACGTTGAGACTACACATAATAATAACAAATCACAAACAACACAAAGTTTAATCCACATTACATTAGTAAAATTCATCTGATTCACATCGCGACCTCACATAATAATAGCATATCACAAACAACACAATGTTTCATCTACATCACATCAACACACTCAAGCCACAATATATAAAACTATTATTCATATCAAATATAATTATATTTTAATTATGTTTTCTCTTCAGGACAATTATGCATTATAGTATTTTACTCTATAATACTTAACTATTAGTTTCGCTATAATCTATACGAGGAAGTGCCCTTACCTTAGACGTTTTTTCTTCTCACCTGTATTTAAAGATCACCTGAGAAAAATCCTATCTTTATCATGCTTTCACATATTGCTTCGAGTCCACATGCAGAATTTTTCTCTCTTGATTCCTCATCCTCCAATCGTTTCGTTTTTTATCATTTATAAATAAATATTTAAAAATACGATATTAAAATACACTAAAAATATCAATTTCAAAATTACGTAAAAGAAAATTACTCCAAAACAGAATTCAAACTTGATGAAAATATCACTTATAATCACTTGATCATTTTGGCATTGGTTTTGCGCAAATCCGAGTTACGGTGAAAAAGATACGAACAAAATAAGGTGTTAATCGAACGAGAAAAACAATATATTTAACTGTATAAAAAATGGATGGAAAATAAAATGAATGTAAAAACTTAACTAATTAATTAATAGAAATAACATACTGAAAATTAGAATGAATCGGGAGAAATTTTTTGACAAATATTTTGATCCAGAAACAAATATTTTCCATTTTTTTCTAAGCTCGCGACTGAAGAATACAAAAGGAAGGAGTTGTTGGAGTTGCTAATTAGTATCACTTAGTTCAATGTAGCGTATTCCCAACTAGGTTTTCTTTTTCTTTTTCTTTTTATTTATTTAAAAGCCCATTTACTCAATACTCACACCTTTTTACTTATTATCTCTAATCCAATTAAATTATAGGCTAAATTACAATTTTGAACCCCTTATTTTAATCAATTTGTAGAATTAGTCGCTTTATTTTGTTTTTAATCAATTTTGCTTCTTTTTATATTTTTGATTCAAAAAATAAGGATGTGTCAACTTTTTCTTTAATAGGTGGCACAATTATTATGACATTAAAAAGGCCAGCTAGATTACATATATTTCATTTTATTTAAATTTATTAATTAAATTAAATTTATTAAAAAAATAAGGTTTAAATAGTCTTTTCGTCACTGCAAGTTAACGTGTTTTAGTTTTAGTCCCTAAATCTTTATTTTTTTTGGAAGTACCCCCTGAATGTTAAAATCATTTTGCTTTTAGACCCTAAAGTAAAATAAGCAAGAAACCTGCAAATTTCAAATCCGCAAAAAAATTTAACATTCAAGGAATATTTTCAAGAAAAAAAACATTTAGAGACTAAAATAAAAATAAGCCAATTTACAGAGCCGAAAATACTATTTAAACTAAAAAATAAATATTGACTAAAATAATATTCAATTAATGAAATTAGTATATAAGAAAATAAATACTCAATAAGATCCAATATTAAACAAATATAATTAATGAATTTAGATTAAACAAATATATTTAAATGACATGGAATATTTGATTAACTAGGTGGAAATAAATATGTCATATCATTAGTGCCATGCATTTAAAAAAATTGACACATCATCATTTTTTAATAAAAAATGATAAAGAGGCCCAAAATTGGTTAAAATAAAATAGGAAATAGGGGAACTGAATTCGTGAATTGACTAAAATAGAGAGATACAAATTAGGGGTGTTTACGGTGCGGTTTAGGTGGTTTTGACGCTAAAATTCATTCGAACCGCAAGAGAAAAAAGCATGCAGTTCGGTTTGGTTCAGTTGGCTTTTAGAAATAAAACCAAAGCAAACCAATGCAGTTTGGGTTGGTTCGGTTTTTTACAAAATATTTATTGAGTCATACATGCATACACCTATAGAGAACAACATAACATTGTGTTTACTCATTCATACATTACCAAATAACAACAAAACTCATCATATTTATACAAAAACTTGGCATTCAATATACAAAAATAAGATTAGACAAAAGTGAAATAAAAAAACATAAAATAGTAGCATAAAAGAATATCAAAAATATAATAAAAAAAATGGAGGAGAGGAGAGATTAGAGAAGATGAAAAAATAAAGAACATAAGAGATGCGAGATAAGAGAAGAAAGGTGTTATAAAAATGTAATTGGAAGAGGAAACAATAGCATAAAATGAGAACATGAAAATAAATAACATAAGAGAAGATAGATTAGAGTAGAAGAGGTGAGATGTACATGACAAGAATGATGAGAATAATGTGTGATACTACTAGAAGAGATTTGAGAAGGTTTAAACTAAAATCTTAAGTGTGAGTAAGAGAATATTTATAAGGTTAAAGCATAATAAGTTTGTGTTTTGGGTTGGATGTGGGATAAGTGAAATTTGGGTTGTAACATAATGCAATTTTGTTTGGTTTAGTTGGTGTGCAAAATACAAACCGCAAAACCAAACCAAACCGCGCGATTTTGTTAAGAAATGACCTAAACACATCCGAACCAAATGCGGTTTTTTGCGGTTTCGTTTTGGTTTGGTTTGGTTTGCGGGTTTCTATTGGGTTGGTTTGATTTTGAACATCCCTAATATAAACTGTAATTTAGTCTAAATTATATATACATTCACTTATTTATTTTATTCAATTATGATTAAAATATCATTTATATATATATATATATATATATATATATATATATATATATATGTGATTTTGCTAGGATACATCAAATATCCTTTTTAATCCCTTAACTATACCCTTGAGTTCAGATTGGTCTCTTAATTTTTTTTGTGTCAGATTGGTCCTTTAACTCTTAAAATGTGTTATGTTAATCCTTTTTGTCTAATTAACGATGGAGAAATTTAAAAATTGGTTATTAAATTCGTCGCTAATTAGACAAAAAGGACTAACATTACACTTTTTAAGAGTTAATGGACCATTCTGACATGAAAAAAAATTAAGGGAGCAATATGTATCCAAGAGTATAGTTAAGGGACAAAAAAGAGTATTTTGCCTTATTTTTATGAATTTATGTTTTAGCAAGCTTTAACTAAAAAAATGGTTAAATGCACCTTAAGGTGCATGTTATTAAAACACTCATTCTAAAAAATAAGCGGGTGTAAATTAGCATCTTCTATATGCATTTTCTAAAATACACCTATTTGTCTTTTAGAAGGAGTGTGTTAGCATTTAATAACTAAAAATTCATTAAATACACCCTAAATTGTATGTTGCTAAAACACACCTTCATAAAAATAAGTGGGTGTATCGTACCAAAACCTATATATATATATATATGGCAAAATAACCTTTTTAGTCCCTTAACTTTACCTCGGGGTCCATTTTGGACCCTTAAGTTTTAAAAGTAACAATGTAGTCCCTTATGTCTTCAAACAGGGTCATTTAAGTCCTTTCCGTCCAATTTTCACAAACGGCGTTAATTTTTGCACGAGTGGCATCCAACATGGCAAGTGTTCATACACGTAGTATTTTTGTTGCATCAAGGTCATTAAAATATCAAGAAAAATTCTAAAAATTTGCCTTGTGCAAGGATTCGAACCAATGCCTCTTTGTTTAAAGTACAACATAATTTACCACTAAACCACTTCACCCTTGATGATTTAATTTATAAATGAAATATATATATATATATATATATATATATATATATATATATATATATATATATATATATATATATATATATATATTTCTTAAACACTTCTTCTTCCCATTCCCAAACACTATCAAACTGTTCAAAATTGCAGTAATAAAATACCTCAAACTAGTTAACATCAGATCTCTTGAAGAACCTTTTCACTGAATCAATTGAAACATTCCTTTCGAACTCAAACAATTGAAACCCTCTACAACAGACTCGTTTTCGTTCTTCCCAGGAATTGAAATCCTCTTCAACAGATTTGGTTTTTGATGGAAACAAAATAATGAAGAACAGATATGAAAAATCCCCTACATATTAGTGTTTGATTTTCCGGGTTTATCGATTTGGGTTTCTAAGGTTAGATTTGGTTTTGTTTCGATTTTTCTGTATAATGATAAAGGCATTATACAAATCGCTCGATGTAAATTATAAAAATTCCCAAATCGCTGTTTCGATTTCATCAAATTTCCTAAATCACTGGATGTAAATTATTTCTAGATTTAGATTGATTTCAGTACTTCCATTTTCTCATAATAATTGTTATTGCAATAAAAAATTGTTCCAGGTATTGCACTTAAATTTTGAAGAAGCCGTAGTCTGTAACCAGGAAATAAACTTAGGTTTGAAGAAGCCTAGGTTGAAGAAGCTTGAAGAAATCCAAGAAAGATAGAATAAATATATATCCAATTTGTGAAATTAATAAATAAAGGAAAGAATGCCCTAATGGTAAACTGTGTTGACTGTAACCAACATGTTTCTGGTTCGAGTCCAGGTAAAAGCAATTTTTTGTGGAATTTTGATTATTTTGGTGAATAGATATGCCACATCAGTGCCAGGTGTATGCCAAATAGTCTTTAATTTTGACTTTGACTAATGGATCAAACGGAAAGGTAACGTGACACTGTTTGAATAATTAAAGGATCAATTTGAAACTTTTTAAAGTTAAGGGACCAAAATGGACACCGAGGTAAAGTTAAAGGACCAAAAAGGTTATTTTGCCAATATATATATATATATATATATATATATATATATATATATATATATATATATATATATATATATAATTACCATAATATAGTAAGTATACAAATAATTAAGATTAATAATAATATTATTAATTTATCAAGATAAATTTTCATAAAATAAATAATTAAAATATTATGATATATAAATAATTAAAATTACTTTATACAAGATTTAAATTATTGAATAAATAATAAAGTTCACTAAAAAGAATAAAAATATTATATATAAAAATATTGGGATATTATATTCTTACTCCCCTTAAAATAGTTTTGTCCTCGAAACTAGAAAATTGCGACAAATCATGAAAACACTTGAAAAAAATCTAAAGTAAAACTAATTAACTTTTTTTTCTTTTTATAATTTCACAATTGAAATTGTATTCAAATAATTAATCTTGTTTTATAGAAAAATTATGTAAACTAATCATTTAAATTTATAATAACGAATAAAATAATTGGACGTTATGCTTCCTCGGTGCACTCTGATCTCAATTGAATATAGTTGTTAAATTTATAACTCAAACAAACTTTAAAAAAAATCTATTAAAATCGAGAGTAATTCAAATTATTAAATAATTTACAATAATAAAATATTTTAACATCAAATCTATATAAAATAATCCAATATAGAATAAAATACTTTGATAAAATATTACACGGAAAACAAATAAAATTTTCTTTAAGCAAAAAGGTAGTAAAATAAACTCATTACCAAAGATGGACCAATATATTTTAAAAAATTCAAATGTTAAATCCCGTAAAAGTTTTTGAACATTTATGGCATATAATAAATCACGAGAATTTCAAATCAAAAGCTACAAATATATAGTTAAATCAAATATTTGATTGCATACTACTTCACTCTGTATGTCCAATTAACTTGGCACGATACAACAATTGATGAGGTCGATCTATTCCACTTATAATTTCGTATAATATCAACAAGAGATCGAGGTGGATCAGTCCCTCAAGTTGTCAATAGTCAGTCAACAATCATAATAATGGTACAGACAATGTTAACCCAACAATCATAACATTTGCTGCAACTTGCACTCTGAGTTCGCTTAGTTCTTTATTAATCTTCAATGCATTTGATCCACGCTCCCCCAAAACATGACTTATCATAACTAATATAAGGATTTCACTTACTTGTGCCTAAAGAACACTACATTCGTCGAGGATGAATGTCGAGTTACCATATCTTACAACTTAGTTAAGTCAGAAAAGATTTATATAATCTATTCTTAACTCTGGGTGTTCATCAAGAAAAATTTAACCTCAAATAATCATATATTAAAATATTAAGTAGTAAGGTCAAGGTATTAAACAATAAACCAACAAACAGAATGCACACAACATATAAATACATGCATTCTGTAGCACCCCAATTCCCATCGCAGAATAAATAATACATAAATAAATAAGAGTGAATAAATTTTTTATCCTTAGGCAGAAACAAGGATGCCACATTTAAAGAAAGAAAACAAAATCCCTGCTCATAAATTTGATACATAACACAAAATGGAATAAACCTAAAAGGGAAACTTTTTTCCGACAAAAGGAAGGTTCAATTATGGAATAAAGCGGAAAGATCCATAACTAACTTGTTTTACAAAATAATTTGTTTTATAACATCAAAATATTCATACAAAGGTAATACAAAATATATCCAACAAATGTATACATATATAACAAAAGCGTTCCCCGACTCCCGTGTTACGTATCAGAGCAGATAGACCGACAAAAGGATGGAAAACTAATCTTCACAAAGCCTCCAAGATACTAATCTGCAATTGCCTCATAGAGCAACAAACCACAATAGAAGGGTGAGAAATAACAACTAAATCAAGATTGCATAATAATATGCAAACACATATAAATTCACATGCATAATTATTCTCACCACAAGCATCACGCACTAATACAGATAGCATGCCACAGATACATAAGATATTTCTAATAATCCAACCACATAGCATATATCAATTATACCACATAATAGCATATTCACACACAAGGCATACTAAAGTTATGACATATGGGAACACACCACCACATCACATATATTCATGAATAGCATACCATAGATAATTAATACAATCATTGTAAGGTACAACATCCCACAAAACATAGCATATGTCTATACATAAAACATATCATCCATAACCAATGCATTTATCACAACTGCATATCAAATCACCAATGCTATCACGAGCTCAACACATAATCAATCAATTCACAATTTCCTACATATAATCAATCCATTCACAAATTCCCACATATAATCAATCCATTCACAAATTCCCACATACAATCAATCCATTCATGATTTATACAAATGCACAGAGACCGACACAACGACTCTATGCAATGCAATGCGGTACCAATCCATCCATCATTCTCATCATCATTAATTCACTCAGGAATTATTGGAATCATCGCTTGTTACTTAGTGTAACTCCCCGTCGGGCAAACGATGTTCCCCGTCGCTTTAGGTCCTCTTGGTATAAGGCTCACGACGTTTATGGATCGCTTTAGGTCCTCTTTGTATAAGGCTCATTATCCGGTCGCTTTAGGTCCTCTTTGTATAAGGCTCACGATCGTCTATAACGTCGCTTTAGGTCCTCTTTATATAAGGCTCACAACCGTTATAGCAAATTCCCTCTGGAATCGTTTCGTCGCTCACACCCACTAGGGTACACGACATCACAAGATGCATATCATGATGCTTGGCATACAATGACTCATGAAAATCAAATGTATCTTCACAAATAAACAATATGGATTATCTCATCATCATTATTCATGCATTGGTCAAACAATGCATTTACTTGCCACAAGGCCACCAAATAACACACATTGAATTTCACATAAACAATGCATTTCATCATAATCCACAAACCACAACAATTAGCATTTTAGCATATACACTCGTAATAATTCACCTCAAGAATTACTCACCATCAACCACAACAATCCCACAATCATACAATGATACTCACAACACTAGGATTCACGCCACGAAGGCTACCCACAACAACATTCATAATAACATACATTTGTAGCCCAACACTTTTACAAAACCACGACTTAAATAAATCATCTACTTCCCTCTAAACCATTTTCAATAGAAAGAATATTTTATTAGCTTTCCATCGCTTCGAACGGTGACCAAAACGGACTTACGGTTTGAAAGTTATGAAGAAAACAAAATAGAAAAAATCTGCACGTTCGCTCCAGTATTCGCAAGGCGAACCCTAGTGAACCGTGGCAGAAAAAAACCAACATAAAGTTCGCTAGGCGAACCTTCGTCCGGTCCTTCGTTGTGGTTCGCTAGGCGAACCCGCGAAACCCAGAATTCGCAGCAGCGTCAATATAGGTCATTTGGGGCCAAAATCCATCATTTCTTCCACCCAAACCCTTCCAATTCATACCATAACAACCAAAACATGTTCCAACATAATCAACAAGTATTCTACGCAGTTTATATCGAGTTTCACCCGTGAAAACATCGATTCTATCGAAATGATCACAAATTATCAATAAGAAAAAGTTGTGGAACAACCAAAACAATTACAACAAACAACACATATACATACACAAGCAAGATATAATCGAAACTTCTCACCCTTACCTGATTAATCGCGCTTGAACGGATGATTTCTTCTATCCCAAGTTTTCCTCTTCTTTTCCCTTCTCTTCCTTTCTCTCTTCTCTTTTTCTTTCTTTCCTTTCTCTTTCTTTTCTCTCTTTTTCTTTCCAATCTCTATTTAAACAAAAACCTATTTTTCTAAAATATCTAACCAAGCAAAATGACCAAAATACCCCTACACTCAAATATCTCGCAAACGCTCTCAAAACGCGATAAAACATAAACATACCGATGAAAAACATATCGTGCAATAAAAGTTAAAAAGAAAAATATAATTTAATGCAAATATTTTACCTATCAGAGAAATTAACCAATTAACTCAATTAGCAGGTAAAATACAATAAATTCACACATTTCACAAAATTCACATAAATAAAATAAATAAATACAATTAAACAAATCGGGGCGTTACAATTCTCCCCCACTTAGAAATTTCCGTCCTCGAAAATATACTGATACGAACAACTCGGGATACGACTCTCGCATCCGACTAATAGCCTATCATGCCAACAAAAGGCACACCACGAATAACACAACTAACAAACCACCTTGCTAACAGCAACTACTACAACGACACGACAATGACGACAACTACAATGACAAGATGCAAAGCCCATACAATGCACTTGACGAACAACTCACGACTCAAAGAATACCCAAGTTACGAACACACAGGTTCACTCTTGAACCGAAACACAACAAGATCGTTACCCTCACCCTAGGTAACACTCCCCTAATTCCCCACACAGGAATTAGCTACTCGCACTCGACCCAACACGATAGAAATGAGGCAACAACATAAACAAAAACACAAGTTCCACGACCCAACATCGTTTCAACAACCTCTACATAACCACAATACCAACATCCTTGTCACGCAACATCATTACAACAATGCTATGATTCACCAATCTAACATACAACCAAAACATCCATCTACATAGTAGCCCATGAATAATATTTAAACCTTTCACCTAACATTTCCATTATGTAACGTCCAATGGTCTTCTCATTCCTACATGTTTACAATGTTCAACCTATGAACTCTTACAAGTCACACACGCATATACAAAATGTGCCACATCACGCTTTCGATGCGCACTCTGACTACTCGCAACAATCAAATCCACCAATTTCACGTCCAAAGTCTAACTCTTTCTCATATTCACCAAAAATCACTATTCACTGTTAATATACCCAACCCCACACTCTGCTGTGTTAGCTTACACACCAGACCCAAGTCTCTGAACTGCTCAAATAATTCTAATCCTCTGACCATCAAAACAGACATGCATAAAAGCTTTTGACTTAACTCATCAGGCACGACATTAACTTTACCAATAGAATAATTCGAGCCAAGGTCATAACTAATCAGGAATTCCAACCATCCGACCGTGCCTCAATCTGAGTTACAAATCAAAAGTTATGAAGGAAACAAAATGGGACAAACTACCATGTTCGCTAGGCGAACCCCTAGCGAGCGTTCGCTTCCACCTTCGCTAGGCGAACGTCGTTGGCGAACATTCGCTGACCTTCGCTGCCGGGTTCGCTAGGCGAACCATGGAAAACTCAGAATCCCAGCAGCGCTGTTACTCATCCAAAACAATCATTTTCTCCATCCAAACACCTTGAACCTAAAACCCTCAAAATAATACCTCCAGATTCTCAACACAAAAGTAACCGCAGCCATCTTGAAATCATGAATCCTCAATTGTCGTAAAGCATAAGAAATGACTTTACCCTCTCGCATTAACACACTAACTACACTCATTAAGGACGCATCCCAATATTCCATAAACAGTTTATTAGGATCAGGCATAATCAAAATTGGAGCTGTAGTCAATCTTTACTTCCGCTCACCAAAACTTACTCACAACGAACATCCAAAACAAACGACTCACCCTTTGCAAGTCAACTGAGATAACATAAGTACTAACATAGCAAAGTCTTCCACAACCTGCAGTAACAACCAACTAAGTCCAAAAGTTTCTAATCTCCTTAACCGACTTTGGAGTCTCTCAATGTAGAACTGCATCTATTTTGGATAGATACACAACAATACCATCATCAGAAATAACATATCCAAGAAAACTAACCCTTTTTAACCCAAATTCTCACTTGAATAACTTAGCATAAAACTTCCTTTCTGTTCAACACTTGTAACTCGATTCTCAAACACCCTACGTGTTCTCCTTCTGGTTTTATAATAGATAAGAATATCCTCAAACAAAACCTCTACGAATTTATCCAAATAAATATGGAAGATACGATTCATATACTCCACAACCATGACATATACAACCTTCAAAATTCATTCTGAGCTCGAAATAATTTATCCAAAATAGCTTAACAATCTTTGGTTACCACATTCCATATCAATTCTTCTTACGGGGTTCCAACTCACTCAAGGTTTCTGCTGACACGAGATCTCAACCCATAACAAAAGCAATACCATCAAGGAACTTCAAATCGTTCGCGATTCATCACAATCCAAAACTTAAGCTATCCAGAACACAACTGCAAGTTTCCATACTACTTCACTGATTAACACGCAATCTCATGCTATCATCCTTTTCCTTATCAATCATGCTGGACTTCTTCAAGTCGACACACCAATGTTTTATCCAAAAACACATCTGAAAACCATGCACCACTGACGGCCCACCACTGTGGCTTTCCTGCCAATTTCCAGAACACTATCATCACAAACATGACAAACATCTGAGTTTCACTTCCTAAAATTTCTCCTACTTACTTAGCAGATCCAAACCTCAAATCTTCACCTTCGTCAAATTTGAGTTCACACTCTACTATCTGAGAACAACCATTAATGATACCCAATCGCTCTCTCTCAATGACTTCCCAACCAGACCAATATACCAAAACCTCTAATCCGGCTCATCTTCCGATATTAGAATCTTCATCGACTCAACAAAATAATCCGTAATCATTTTCTTAATTCCAACCAATTCATTGCACACACTATCAAAGCTGGAAAGACACGTCTATTCCATCCAACATAATTTCGTCTACTATCAACAAGAGATTAAGGGTGATCAGTTCCTCAATTTGTCAATAGACAATCGACAATCATGATGGGGCATAAACCGTCTTTACCAAACTATAATAGCATTTCTTGCAATCTGCAACACACCAAGCCAACGCTCCACACCTGACGCAACTTGGAGAAGCACTAGCTTCTCCACCACTTATCTCATTCTCAATCCTGAAGACAAAGGATTAGAAAAACCAGAAAGCACTGACAGTGTTTCACACACATATCACGTACTAAGGGACAAACAACATCGACAATATTTAACTGTCACACCAACTGACTCAACAACCTGGCCGGACGGACCGACCTGCTCTGATACCACTAATGTAACACCCAAATTCCCATCGCAGAATAAATAATACATAAATAAATCAGAGTGAATAAATTTTTTATCCTTAGACAGAAACAAGGATGCCGCATTTAAAGAAAGAAAACACAATCCCTGCTCATAAATTTAATACATAACACAAAATGGAATAAACCTAAAAGGGAATGTTTTTTCCGACAAAAGGTAGGTTCAATTATGGAATAAAGCGAAAAGATCCATAACTGACTTGTTTTACAAAATAATTTGTTTTATAACATCAAAATATTCATACAAATGTAATACAAAATATATCCAACAAATGTATACATATATAACAAAAGCGTTCCCTGACTCCCGTGTTACGTATCAGAGCAGACAGACCGACAAAAGGATGGAGAACTAATCTTCACAAAAGCCTCCAAGATACTAATATGCAATTGCCTCATAGAGCAACAAACCACAGCAGAAGGGTGAGAAATAACAACTAAATCAAGATTGCATAATAATATGCAAACACATATAAATTCACATGCATAATTATTCTCACCACAAGTATCACACACTAATACAGATAACATGCCACAGATACATAAGATATTTCTGATAATCCAACCACATAGCATATATCAATTATACCAACATAATAGCATATTCACACATAAGGCATACTAAAGTTATATATGGAAACACACCACCACATCACATATATTCATGTATAGCATACCATAGATAATTAATACAATCATTGTAAGGTACAACATCCCACAAAACATAGCATATGTCTATACATAAAACATATCATCCATAACCAATGCATTTATCACAACTGCATATCAAATCACCAATGTTATCACGAGCTCAACACATAATCAATCAATTCACAATTTCCCACATATAATCAATCCATTCACAAATTCCCACATAAAATCAATCCATTCACAAATTCCCACATACAATTAATCCATTCATGATTTATACAAATGCACAGAGACCGACACAACGAATCTATGCAATGCAATGCGGTACCAATCCATCCATCATTCTCATCATCATTAATTCACTCAGGAATTATTGGAATCATCGCTTGTTACTTAGTGTAACTCCCCGTCGGGCAAACGATGTTCCCCGTCGCTTTAGGTCCTCTTGGTATAACGCTCACGACGTTTATGATCTCTTTAGGTCCTTTTTGTATAAGCCTCACGATCCGATCGCTTTAGGTCCTCTTTGTATAAGGCTCACGAACGTCTATAACATCGCTTTAGGTCCTCTTTGTATAAGGCTCACAACCGTTATAGCAGATTCCCTCTGGAATCATTTCGTCGCTCACACCCACTAGGGCACAAGACATCACAAGATGCATATCATGATGCTTGACATACAATGACTCATGAAAATCAAATGCATCTTCACAAATCAACAATATGGATTATCTCATCATCATTATTCATGCATTGGAAATCAATTCAAACAATGCATTTACTTGCCATAAGGCCACCAAATAACACACATTGAATTTCACATAAACAATGCATTTCATCATAATCCACAAACCACAACAATTAACATTTTAGCATATACACTCATAACAATTCACCTCAAGAAATACTCACCATCAACCACAACAATCCCACAATCATACAATGATACTCACAACACTAGGATTCACGCCACGAAGGCTACCCACAACAACATTCATAATAACATACATTTGTAATTCAATTCAACAAAGTATTTTGCCATTAGGCCACAAGCAACCACGAAAAATTATCACATGCTTCAACGTCATATAAACCGCATAAAAGCTCCCCGTTATAGAACAATAGCACAACACACGGTAAAACACCGACCGCACGTATTTAACGCGATAAAAACCCGACAACCCAATACTTTTACAAAACCACGACTTAAATAAATCATCTACTGCCCTCCAAACCATTTTCAATAAAAATAATATTTTATTAGCTTTCCAACCCTTCGAACGACGACCAAAACGGACTTATGGTTTGAAAGTTATGAAGAAAACAAAATAGAAAAAATCTGCACGTTCGCTCCAGTATTCGCTAGGCGAACCCTAGCGAACCGTGGCAGAAAAAAACCAACATAAAGTTCGCTAGGAGAACCTCTAGGCGAACCTTCGCCCGGTCCTTCGTTGTGGTTCGCTAGGCGAACCCGCGAAACCCAGAATTCGCAGCAGGGTCAATATAGGTCATTTGGGGCCAAAATTCATCATTTCTTCCACCCAAACCCTTCCAATTCATACCATAACAACCAAAACATGTTCCAACATAATCAACAAGTATTCTACGCAGATTATATCGAGTTTCACCCGTGAAAACATCGATTCTATCGAAATGATCACAAATTATCAATAAGAAAAAGTTGTGGAACAACCAAAACAATTACAACAAACAACACATATACATACACAAGCAAGATATAATCGAAACTTCTCACCCTTACCCGATTAATCGCGCTTAAACGAATGATTTCTTCTATCACAAGTTTTCCTCTTCTTTTCCCTTCTCTTCCTTTCTCTCTTCTCTTTTTCTTTCTTTCCTTTCTCTTTCTTTTCTCTCTTTTTCTTTCCAATCTCTATTTAAACAAAAACCTATTTTTCTAAAATATCTAACCAAGCAAAATGGCCAAAATACCCCTACACTCAAATATCTCGCAAACGCTCTCAAAACGCGATAAAACATAAACATACCGATGAAAAACATATCGTGCAATAAAAGTTAAAAAGCAAGATATAATTTAATGCAAATATTTTACCTATCAGAGAAATTAACCAATTAACTCAATTAGCAGGTAAAATACAATAAATTCACACATTTCACAAAATTCACATAAATGAAATAAATAAATATAATTAAACAAATCGGGGCGTTACACATTCACACCTCATTCATTTTTTTCTTTCTTAAACATACTTACTGACATCTATCCACAATATTCAATTGCACCATATTATAATACTTTCACTTTATTTCAATCAATTTATATGTAATTTAATTTAACTTAAAACAAAGTTATTTTAATATCTCAAATCCATTAACATTGTTTATTATTATTTTTTTAGATTTATTTAGCATCAACCTCATTAAAGAATAGAGAGTGTCAATACATCAACAACAACAATATAAACTACAACACACATAAACTATGAAAAAGATTTAATACAACTAAATTACGGATGGAAGCAAGAAAATGTAACAGAAAATAACCCCTCTTTTAGTGATAGGCAGTAGAGAAGGGATAATGCAGAAAAAACTTTTAGTGACAAATAGAAAAAAAGATAATGCAGAAAATGACTTTTAGTGATAGACAACAAATTCTAGATTAAACAAAAAATAATATTTACTGACAGATAACGGATTCTAGATTATGCAGAAACTAACATTTAATGACAGACAATAGATTATAGATTATAGAGAAAATAAGATTTAGTGACAGACTAGTAAAACAAATTTCACACAAAAGACATTTAATTACAGAAAATAGCAAGACAAATTATAAAATTATAATAGTAAAAACAATCTAATAAAAAAGAAATTAATAATTTAATCCTACAAAAATAATTTATAGGTGCATATATCAAGAAAGTTATATCTAATTTAAAAAATAATGGTTATAACATATTAGAAATAGTATTTTCGTTAATCAAGGGAAATAAGACATTATTCAATTTCATAAAAGTGTTTGTAAGATCGAATTGATTTTTTTTTTCATGAAGAAAAATCCTATTAACGTGCATAATTTACAAATAGCCATGATCATCAAATTAAAAAGATAACATTTATATAAAAATTTACACAACTAATTAATAGCAGCATGTTTGCGAATCAAAATTCTTATATCACACATATATATTTTCTTCATGTTTACTCATAGCTAGATTCAACATTGAAATTAATCAAATAATTCTATAACTTATAATATGCTATAAATATGGTTCTTTTTCTACAAATAACATAGATACCAAATCGTATTGTGAAAAACATAAGTTGAAATTTCCAAATGATGGTAGTACATCTCTCTCTCTCCCTCTCTATCTCTCTCTCTCTCTATTTGCTGTCCCAGTCAATTTCGCCCGGCGAATCCCTGGCGAAGCAGAGTCGCCTCTATCTCGCCTGGCGAGTCTGGACGAACCATAATTCTCCCAAAACGTGTTTGGGACCTAAAAATGATCAAAACCTTCAACCCATATGATATTATTGCATCCAATGACCCAAAACAACATGTTATAACACATTTAGACATGCATTTCATCAAATCATCCATTAGATTTCATTGATTTATCTGTTTAATCATTTTCTCTCAAATCTAACCTAAGTTCTAAACTTATATTTCTAGAACTTAGAGCGTCTAACTTGAACCCACCCGATAATCGAAGAGGAGTTTGAAGAAGATGATGATGATCCATGAGCTTCTCCTCAAGCTTTTCCCTCTTTCTCTTATTTCTCTCTTCCTTCTCTTCTTTCTCTTTTCTTCTTCTTTTCTATCTTTTTCTTTCCTTTCTCTTTACAAATATATATATATATATATATATATATATATATATATACTATTATTATATAATATAACTCCAATAGAGTAAAATATCTCCAACTGATATTTTATCGTCTCAACCCAATTGATCAATTATTAGAGTTGCCTTAATATACTCTCTTGAACTAATAAATATCAATCTGTCTCCTTCAATAAATAATTGATCTCCTCAGAGCTTATTAGTTGCTCTATTGATCCCAAATAATAATACTTAAAGTACTTAGAGTATTCCATTAATCCAATTTACCAAAGATAGAGCACATAGATACTCATCTGATCTCATCTGATATCCAATTGAGCATTTAACTAATATGGGGTATTACACTCCCCCCCCCTTAAATTGAAATTCGCCCCCGAATTTCCTCTATTCGACAATAACCACAACTTGCATCATTGTCTTAGTCCCGCACTCAACTTTACTTCCGTTAGAAATTCTGACATAATCCAAAAATCCAACTTGACTCCATAGACCAAAATCCTAAATTTCACGAATTATCAACTTCGGTTCCTTAGTTATACCCTTAATCCCATATTGGGTTAACTCCTAACTTTGCTTCCCCTCAATTTATCTGTTATTTTATACTAAAACACTTGGTCGCATTCTACCTTCGGAAAGAATCTACCATTCCATATTCCTCTACTGAGTCACAAACAAAACTGTAACATCTTATCTCAAATTAGGACAACAACACTCAACACATCTTCGCGATGTAATTCAGTGAC
This sequence comes from Lathyrus tuberosus, assembly GCA_022829125.1. Classification (NCBI taxonomy): domain Eukaryota; kingdom Viridiplantae; phylum Streptophyta; class Magnoliopsida; order Fabales; family Fabaceae; genus Lathyrus; species Lathyrus tuberosus. Next base: position 1,851,224 of record JALAZF010000118.1, on the reverse strand, counting down.
TTCTTCCCTTTATGCCATTACCGACAACTATCCTTTCATAAGTCCTTTAACATTCAAACCACTTCATAACTAGTCAAACGACCTCTTTACCAGTTCCATATGGTCTGATACTAAAAATTGTAATCATTACCTCTGATAATTCATCTCCTTCGTATCACTCCAAAAGGTAACACAATTAGAACGAGATCTTCTTATTTCCATCCTACAATCAATTTCTCCTCCGATTCTTATAAATCCGACTGAGCTCTTTCATTTGTCACCTTCCACTGCGCAACTCCAATACTAACAATGGGATACCACCAATTCTTAAGCATTACCAAGTAGCTAATAGTCCACGGAGAAACACACTTATCCACTGGAGTTCTTACTAACCAGCGGTACAAGAAACTTATTGCCGTCATATCATAGAACAATTTCTTCGCCAACACACCATATCTTAACATTCGTCCTACACTCTCTAGACGATAAGGCACAGGAGTTATACTGCTACAACCATAACATATACAACTCTAAAATCCACTCTAACTCGAATAATACATCCAAAATAGTTTAACAATCTCCGGTTCTGGTTACCACATTCCAAATCGATCCTTCCTACGGTTTCCAACTTACTCAAGGTTCCTTGTTGATTATAGATCTCGACCCAAAACGACGTAACACCAATACAGAACTTCAATCATACGTAAGTCACCACTTATCGGAAACTTAAACTGTCCAAAGCACAATTATGAGTTTCCATATTACTCACCAATTTACCTACAACACTCCATATATACTCACACTTTTGGATATCATAACACACTTCTCAGTTGAATCCACTTTCCTCATTTGTTCTGTTCCATAACCGATTCCAAGTTACCTGCTTAACTTCGGAACGTCCAATTCTTACTCGTACTTGGAAAGCTAATCTTTACGTATGAATATGCATGCTCTTAGAACTACATGATTCAGATATAATCAACCTACCACTAAGGCACCGCACATATTTATCCCATATAAATAGGGAAAATAACCCACCACTAAGACAACTCGCCACTAAGGCAATCCGCCACATAGGCAAAATGTGCACATGCTATGAAATGCATATACCTTCCACAAACTGTCATTGAAGCACACCATTTTAACATTCATTACACATAATCATCCATCTTCAAACATAATTGATTTCAATATTTTTAATATATTTTTAACAAATACAATCCATATGGTTCACATTGAGACTACACATAATAAGAACAAATCACAAACAACCCAAAGTTTCATCCACATCACATCACAAAGAAATCTTATCCGATCCCACAACTAAATTAAGGATTTTTGGATTTTCGTATCCTAGTCTTAATGATTTAAAGTTATCTCATTTTACAATAAATCTCGACTAATGATACTTCAATAATAGCGTTCTCATGTTTAATAGGACCTCATGATTAAGTAACACTTAATGTTTCATTAAACTGATTAGCTATTCTAAGGACTTTATTATTTTGGAAAAACAAACATAACAAAGAAATGTCTTTTATTATTAATAAATAATTCAATACAAGTACCAAGTTCTAATAAAACTATTGGCCTTTAAGGTTTACACCAACAACCTTAGTGTCATTGAAGTTACTCTTATATATTTACAATACACTGATCACTTAGACACAGGACTAGGCGAGCTTTTACACTTCCTCTCTTTCACAACTCTGAAGCTTCAAGTTCTTTTGCTTAATTTATCATAGATTTGGCACTTCATATAGAACTTGACTCTTCTGGTGATGAGCCTGGATATAGCTTCTTTGATAGACACCATCGTTAGAGGTCTCTAGGAAGGAGATCAAAAGAGACTTCATTGAACATTGCTTGTCCTTAGGTGTTACCTTTGGCATTAAATCTTTCTCTCACAAGGATATATTGGTCTTGATAAAACATCTTGATCATTACTTCTTCTTTACAAATGAAAAGTTCACATCATGCCATTTGACATAAATTTTTGTCATCATCAAAACCACCGAACATCTGCAAATAGTTGTACCTTCAAGCACATAGACCCACAGAATTAAGAACTCTATCTTAATTACCCCCCTCGTAAGCGATCTGAAAATCCACTGAAAGTTTTATGTATTCTAGGGGTCTCGTAATTATCTTGTTGAAGTCATGTAGATTTCCTTCATAATATGGTTGTAGAATAGGATAAGACTTAGCTTTTGGCATGTCTCAATATACATCATATTGCACAAAGTCCCATCCTCCAATATGCATTGAACCTCACAACCAACCATTGCCACCCTGATGATAATGGGTATCTGATTATTTGGGACATCATTAATCAACTCTTCGTCGTAGAATGAAAGTGAGGAAATTTCACAAGTGCAAGTGTTTTTGAGGAATTCGCTCTTTTGTGAGAAGGAAATCGATAAGATGACAATGTCTTGTGATACTTCGTGTTTGAGAGTTCCTTTCTAGTTTGGAGGTCTGAAATAGGATGACACCTTTAAAACACTCAAATGTCCAACTTAGTGAATGAATAAGGAAAAAAAGTAATGTTTTTAGGTTTTCAAGAGTGTGTATCTTGACTTGATGTCTGCAATCCTTTATATAAGGGTTTATTAGGGTTTCCGAACCCCCCGTCCTTAGCCTTAGTCACAGACGTCCGAGCAAACAGATGTCAGTATGTGTCATACCCCAAAATTTCCCCTACCTCCTCATTCAATTCGCCTGACTTATGATTTTGTTCATTTGCATACATTTGTCTATTTGATCATGCATTTAGGCGTTCATCGACATTTGTATATTGCGACAAATTTAGGTCAAAGGTTCGGTAATCATGGATTTAATCAGCTTAAGTGAATTTTCAAGGAGAATATTATTTGGTAAATATTTGGGTTTATTTCCCATATTACTTGTGGTGCGGATCATATCTTTGTTTGAGATTAACAGTTAGTTGGGAGATTGGAATCATTGTTACTTAATTCAGAAGATTGCTTGAATTCAAAGAAAATGGAAAAGTTGGAATAAAAAAGATTTCATTCACGGTACAATGCATATTTCTTGAGATACAAGTCAAAAGAATGAATTACAAGGAAAAAGGGTAAAAAAACTACATACTTTAAAAACTGTTGACTTTTTGGTCAACTGTTGACTTTTGATCAACTGTCGACTTGTAATATCCCATATTTTCTTAAATGCTCAATTGGGTGTCAGTTGAGATCAACTGAATTCTTATGTACTCTATCTTTTGTCAGTTAGAACAATTAGAGCTCCTAAGTGCTCTAAATGTTATCAGTTTGGACCAATAAAGTAACTAGTGAATTCTGAAGAGATTAATTATTAATAAAGAGACAGACAATTATTAATAAGTATGAGATGAGACATTTTTGTAACATTAATAATTGGTCAATTGGTATTAGATGACAAAATATCAATTGGGATATTATATATATATATATATATATATATATATATATATATATATATATATATATATATATATATATATATATATATATATAAGTGGATGAGAAAGAAAAAGAGAAAAGGAGAAAGTTGGTAAGAAAAGAGAAAGAGTAAGAAGAGAAGAAAGGAAAAGAAAGAGAGGAAAGAAGAGGAAGCTCCTGGATTCATCATCATCATCAACCCCATCTCAATTTCTTCATCACATGCATCTCCAAGGTGAGTTACATAGTGTAATACCCCAAAATTTGCTCTCCCTCTTTGTCATCATAGCATGGCATTATCATTTATCATATCATATCCATCTCATTAGCATTGCATTGCATTTAACATAGAAAAATGAAGCATAGCATCCTTCTTACCATCAGGGCATGTGATCAGGTGGGAGGTGGACAATCAAGAGATCATTCAAAGCACAAAAAGGTCAATCAAGTTTCCTCAAGGCAAGCCAAGAGGTATTTCATGTCTCATACCATCTCAATAGATCATCCACAACCTCAAGGATGAGAGATTCAATGGGAGATTGAAGCACTACATCTTTCACTATGCAAGAGGTTCAAAAAATGAAGGAAAACCCTCAAAAGAGATAGCTCATTGATCCAAAATCATCCTCAAATGGCATATATCATCATCTTTTAAGAGGATACATAACATACTCTGAGGAATTGGAAATTGAAGACTGCACATTTTTCTCCTAGGAGGTGGGTACCAAAATTAGGGTTTCCCATTAAATCAGGGAATCTTTGATTTTTTGGACCAAATTTGATGTCATGGTATTTCATATGTCCCTAAGTGTATGGAGATGGAAAATTGCTTCTCCATTGGTTTTGGAAGTGGTTCAATTGGAAGAAAGATCAGAAATCAGGAAAATTGGGCCAAGTCAAATAATCAGAGGAAAAAGTCAACTCTTGACTTTTTGAGCCCAAAATCATGAAATTCATGTTACATATGTCTAATGTACAAAATTTGATCAAGAAACTCCAAAGGAATCATGAAAAAATCAAGATGTAAAAAGTTGCCATTTTTGGGTGAAGAAGGGTTACTAAATATAGCAAGTTTTGGCCATTTTGCATCAGAGTTTGAGCCAAGGCCATTTAAAATTGAAACACCAAATGAAGATTCCACTCGGCCACAACAAAAGATCTTGTTTTAAGCTCCAAATCCATGGGTAGAACATCTCCATTGGATAAAAATTGAGTGAGATATGATTGATCAAAGTTTGAGCAAAGTAGGTTATCCCCAAGCAGAGTTTTTATGACTTTTCTTCCCTAGCAAGACGCCATGCAAAGAAATTCTCATCCCCAGCGGAATCGTTGTGACCAGAATTCATTCCCCCAGCAGAGGAAGTGATTCTTGGAAGATTTATTATTCTTCAAGTCCAATTTATTTTTGGCAAACTTGACAATTCGAAGCAGACGGATTGTTCATTTATTCTCCAACAGAGATACCATCCTCTCAGGAATCTCTAAAGTCAAGGCATTGATCATTGTTCCTCAGCAAAGTCGGCAGAGATGTCTGACACGGATGCAGAGTGCAATCCGGTATTGGAATATTGCAAAAGTCCAACAGTGGATTGACAAAAGTCCGTCTTCGGGTGGCAAAAGTCCAACAGTGGATTGGCAAAAGTCCGTCTTCGGGTGGCAAAAGTCCAACAGTGGATTGGCAAAAGTCCGTCTTCGGGTGGCAAAAGTCCAACAGTGGATTGGCAAAGGTCCATCTAAGGGTGGCAAATTCTAAAAGTCCAACAGTGGATTGGCGAAAGGTCCATCTAAGGGTGGCAAATTCTAAAAGTCCAACAGTGGATTGGCAAAAGTCCGTCTTCGGGTGGCAAAAGTCCAACAGTGGATTGGCAAAAGTCCATCTTCGGGTGGCAAAGCAGCTAAAAGTCCAACAGTGGATTGGCAAAAGTCCGTCTTCGGGTGGCAAAAGTCCAACAGTGGATTGGCAAAAGTCCGTCTTCGGGTGGCAAAAGTCCAACAGTGGATTGGCGAAAGGTCCATCTAAGGGTGGCAATTTCTTAAAGTCCAACAGTGGATTGGTAAAAGTCCGTCTTCGGGTGGCAAAAGTCCAACAGTGGATTGGCGAAAGGTCCATCTAAGGGTGGAAAATTCTAAAAGTCCAACAGTGGATTGGCAAAAGTCCGTCTTCGGGTGGCACGAAGCTGCAAAGTCCACCAGTAGTGTGGCAGGCCAGTAGTCGTCTGGAGTTGCATAAAAGACATTATTAAAGTCCACCAGTAGTGTGGCAGGCCAGTAGTCATCTGGAGTTGCATAAAAGACATTATTAAAGTCCACCAGCAGCGTGGCAAGCCAGTAGTCGTCTGGCGTCGTTCAAAAAGACATTCTTGAAGTCCATCAACAGTATGGCAAGCCAGTAGTCGTCTGGCGTCGTTCAAAAGATAGATCTCTCCGACGTTTCATCGAAGATTCAATCCAGCAGTCTCGTTGGGTTTATATCCCTTTTCTTCTTCATCACCCAGAGCAAATTTTTGGTTATATTTGGTATTCAATCACTATATACCTTGAAAGTCCGAAAGCAATTGCTTTCAGGCATTCAGGTCTAGAGCGCTTGAATAGGGGCAGCTGTAATACCCCAAAATTTGCTCTCCCTCTTTATCATCATAGCATGGCATTATCATTTATCATATCATATCCATCTCATTAGCATTGCATTGCATTTAACATAGAAAAATGAAGCATAGCATCCTTCTTACCATCAGGGCATGTGATCAGGTGGGAGGTGGACAATCAAGAGATCATTCAAAGCACAAAAAGGTCAATCAAGTTTCCTCAAGGCAAGCCAATAGGTCTTTCATGTCTCATACCATCTCAATGGATCATCCACAACCTCAAGGATAAGAGATTCAATGGGAGATTGAAGCACTACATCTTTCACTATGCAAGAGGTTCAAAAAATGAAGGAAAACCCTCAAAAGAGATAGCTCATTGATCCAAAATCATCCTCAAATGGCATATATCATCATCTTTTAAGAGGATACATAACATACTCTGAGGAATTGGAAATTGAAGACTGCACATTTTTCTCCTAGGAGGTGGGTACCAAAATTAGGGTTTCCCATTAAATCAGGGAATCTTTGATTTTTTGGACCAAATTTGATGTCATGGTATTTCATATGTCCCTAAGTGTATGGAGATGGAAAATTGCTTCTCCATTGGTTTTGGAAGTGGTTCAATTGGAAGAAAGATCAGAAATCAGGAAAATTGGGGCCAAGTCAAATAATCAGAGGAAAAAGTCAACTCTTGACTTTTTGAGCCCAAAATCATGAAATTCATGTTACATATGTCCAATCTACAAAATTTGATCAAGAAACTCCAAAGGAATCATGAAAAAATCAAGATGTAAAAAGTTGCCATTTTTGGGTGAAGAAGGGTTACTAAATATAGCAAGTTTTGGCCATTTTGCATCAGAGTTTGAGCCAAGGCCATTTAAAATTGAAACACCAAATGAAGATTCCACTCGGCCACAACAAAAGATCTTGTTTTAAGCTCCAAATCCATGGGTAGAACATCTCCATTGGATAAAAATTGAGTGAGATATGATTGATCAAAGTTTGAGCAAAGTAGGTTCAAAACTAGGTCATGACCAAGATTTTCAGGGCACGCGCGCAGTCATTTTAACAAACATGTGGTGGGCCAAATGTCCACTCATTTTTCTCATGGTTAAAGGCCTCAAATGAAAAATCTTTCAACATGAAAGTTGTTCCTCTAGGTGAGATCTTTAAGATTGGTGTTCATGTTTTTTTCACTTGATCAAAGGGGAAGAAGTTATGTTGAGTCCAATGTGCTTTGATCATGCTGAAAACCTAGGGGCCATGTTACCTTGTCAACCAACCTTTGCCACGCCCTCATACCAGTTCCAAACCTATGTGTTATAAGTCTTTTTTCAACTTCTTCCAAGCATCGTTTCACTTCATTTTTCATACCAAACATGTAGCATTACATCTCCCCTTTCCAATGACTCCAAAAACACACCAATTCATTCATTGAGCAGAGAGAAAAACTTCCTCAAACCACCTCATGTTGGCACTGGTGCATTGACAGTTTAGTGCATGATTTTGGCTCAGTCATCCCACAAACACTTCACGAATTTTATTTCCCCATTTAGTCAAGCATATGTTACTTACACAATGCATACTATCACGTGCCATACATGGGAATAGAAAGAACAAACTTGCTTAGCAAGTTTCTGTCACAATAACCTCACCACCTCAGCTTCACTCTCATCCTCACCACAACTGTTATGAGCTTGACCTCACCATAACCCAACCTTGGCTACTCGCCCCTAACTAACTTGACTCAGTTAGTTAGGGTGGACTCAGTTTAACCACCTTGACTCATTTAACTCAACTCACTCGACCCTGATTAGAGCTCACTATAAAACAAAATCACACACTCCAATTTCATTTTCAGCTTGATTCTTCTCATTTCACTCCAAAACACTCTCTTCTTCTCTCTCAATCTCACCATTGAACTGATCCTCGAGCTTCACTTTGTTCCTCTCACTTCAGAATCTATCTGATTCTCTCTCAATTTCTCAACACTGCAACTTGTTTTGAAGATTGGTTTCAACCTTTTCTCCATTGAATCATCATCAATTTCTACATCTCAGCCTTTATTTGGCCAAGTGAAGATTGTAGAAGAGACAAGACCTCTGGTTTTCTGAAGAACACTTCAAGGTTTCAAAACTTCAGGTACGAATCTCCACTATTATAGACTTAATGTGAAGTTGTTTTCAGGTTCTTGAAGCTTCTTATGAGCTCAAGAACTTGTCTGGCTAGTTGATAGGCCTTTTGAGGCATAGTTGAAAAGTTAGGGCAAATCTTCCTCTGGTCGATTCTCTCATCTCATGAACATCTTGTGCATTTTGTCTTTGGATTCGTGCTCTCCACTACTTCCTCTTCATTTTGGTGTTTTGTTTGTGAGATTCTGGAAAACTTGAAGTTGCAGACGGTGGTGATGTGGCCGGAGAAGGTGACCGGAAGTCACCTCCGGCCGGTGACTGTATTTGCTAGGGTTTTGTCTTGTTTTAATCGTGTCCGTCCATTTTCTATGATCGCGAGGCTTGTATGATGCCAGCACATTAAAATTCATGTGATCCTCACGTGCGTTTTTTCTGATTTCATTTAAACATTATGTGGTGTGGTGCATTGTATGTTGTGTGGTCATTCACATGTGTGCGTTGATGTTGTTTACTTGGACTTTTGTTTGACCTTGACTTGATCCAATGGCCATGAGCGAGTCAATTTTGTTGACTGAGTGTACATGTTAATTAGTGTGTTTTGCGCAGATTTGGACCTTGGATTAAATTGATATTCGCACCTCCCTTGTTTAAGGCCCAATGTAATTTGAACTGATTAATTACTAGTCACGCACCCCCATTCCTTTTTGCATTGCATTTTATTTTTCCATTTTTCTACACGTTTGCTTTTTAATTTTTAAAAATACTAAATAGCATCATAAAATTCCACAAAAATTCATGAGCCTTCTTAAAACATTTAGAAAATTTTTCATGATTTTGTTTCTTGATTTTACGACTTTTTTGCCCCTGTTCTATATTTTTCTTTGAATTTCTTTGATGTGCATTCTTAATATGGTACATGATCTTGTTTAATTTTGTTCTTGATCATTAAAAATTGTTTTGATGCTATTTTTTTTGCATTGAGTCATTATCATCTTGAGGTATGTTAAGTGTTTTATTTGATTTTTTTTAGGTTAGTTTATGGCATGTTTGGTGTTCATTTTTGTGCTACTTTGTATGATATGTCTATTTGACCTAAATGCATTGTTTGACATCATTTTGCCTTGGTTCCTTGCATGCTACTTTGATATGTGATTCATTTCTGATTAGTGAACTTCAATACCATGTTTTCATAATTTTCATGAGGCCATTTGATTTTTGTTTGATGCATTTCATTTAAAGCATTATAACATGTCATATCATTGTAATCTTTTGTGCATGTCTACATGTTTTCTTTTGTGTATACTTGCATGATCATTTGCCTATTTGGTGAGCTACACTCTTGACATTATAGGACATTGATACATATCATATGTCATCTTTGCTTGTTGATTATCATTTGAACCTTGTGCACCTTTAACATGTTGTGTTTGCACTTTCCTTTGTTTGGAACTTCCATTTCAATCCTACTTCTTCTATCACTTCTTAAAAGTCTTGATGTGCCTCATAAATACTTATGAGATGTTTGTGAATCATTTTTCATTTCATTTCAATTCTGATCCATGGATTACATGTTCCATTTATGCACATTTCTTCTTTTTCCTTTCATCTTTCATTCTCCCTTTTCTTATGGTGGCATGTTCTAATGCCATGGATGATGTTTGTTGCCTATCCACTTGGACTTGCATGATAATAACCATTTGTTTTCCATATGATGTACATTCTGGTTGTGGTTCTAGGATTTGATTTCTCATTTATTTCTTTTGAGTTTTATGATGCATTACATGTTCTTTTACTTCTTATACTTCTTATACATGTTTACTAACCATGTAGGGGCTTTGGTAAGTTTCAATTGAGTGTGGATAAGGAATCCACATTCAACTTCTATCCTTTCTCTTTTACAATTCCATTTTATGTTTTGTTAAGCACTTATGTGCTTTCTTTTAATAACTCATCACTTTCCCTTTGTGAATTACAATTCATCTTCTACTTTAGAAGTGAATTGTTTAATTCATTCTTTCTTTAGACTTTAGGTTGAAACCTCACAAACCTTAGGATCACTCCCTTAACTAATCAATTAGGATTGAGTCTTAGTCCATATAGATTTTTACCTTTATCCTCTCTTGAGTCTCTTTTCTCATCTCAAAGAAAATTCAAAATATCTAATAAAGGTAGGCATTTATTGCATTTAGGCCTTTCATATAAAGAAAAGGTTATAAGGGGTCTTCTCTTATAATCTTAGAATGTATAGCATATAGCCCATCTTGGGTCAATGTGTTAAACATTTGATCTTGTATGAGGGACTTAAACGCAATACTTGTTGAAGGTACAAATAAAAAACACTTCTTCATTTCTTAATTAACAAAAACACTTAATAAACACAAGTATGCTAGTGTGTTTGAACCTTGACAATTGGAACTAAGGGTGGGGGTCTTCTTCACTCTTAGTGTGCTTTCTTACCCATTCCATCTTGGAATGTGAGAATGTACACATTCCAATGACTAAGATTTGGATACGCTATCATATGCAAACAAATAGAAAAAACTCTTAAAAGACAAAAAACAAACAATTACGTCTTTCCTTCGGGAATTCTTTTCTCATCTCACTCACTCTCAACGTATGAACGTGCTCCTACTCGTTCTCTTGCAAGATGGTAACGCACTCGGACCAGCGAGCCTGCAACACCTGAGATAGAACGTAAGCCGTTCTCTAAAAAATGCAATCCATCCCTAGTGAGGGGAACTACGTCGCTCTGATTCTCATGTTCCCGATGAGATACGTAGGCAGTGGGGTAGGGCCCATGCGAGCACTTCTTTTATTTTCCCTACATTTGTTTCCTGTTCCTTTTCTTCTCTTTCTCTTTCCCTTCCTTTTCCAGTTCCCTTTTTCCAGCATTCTTTTCTTACACCCTTTGATTGAAGCAGCAAGCGTGGATCCCATCGGGTACGATGGACGCGAGGGGGTGCTAATACCTTCCTCTCGTGTAACCGACTCCCGAACCCATTTCTTTCGGTCGTGAGACCATACTCTATCCTTTCCTTCAGGTTTAAGCGGTGTTTCCTTTCCCTCTCTTGGGATAAATACACATTGCTGGCGACTCTGTTCGGTGCCACTTTCACGTTTGTACTAGGATGAAAATCCCGGGAGCGACAGCTGGCGACTCTGCTGGGGACCCGAACCCAGAATCTCTGGTTTCCTTAGCGAGTCAATCCTAGCGCTTGTCTGTTTTTCTTTCATTGGGTGTTTACCGTGGTGCTTTTTTGCTGTATTTACTGTTGTATTGTATTGCTATTTACTGTATTGCTGCTTTACTGTACTTTACTGTATTTATCGCATTTATTGCATTACATATCATTATTATGCTGGATTGTGCTGTTGTTTTCTGTTTGGCGGGCGGGATGTTCTGAGAGATAAGCCCACTACCAAGGCTTGAGTACACACATAGGTATTAGAGTGGATAGTCGTGACGCTTGCGTGGTGGTGACCACGTATTGTTGTTCATGAGACCCACAACCAGAAGAGGTTCTATCAGGAGCTTTCTGCTACTGCATGTTATGCAGGCCAGTAGTTATTCTCTTGAGGAACTGTCGACTCTGGTGACCATTCCCGAGGACTCAGTTGCGGCACTCCTCCCGAGATGTGACAGTGGCAGACCACATTCTGTGGCAAACCCATTGCACATTCTCGATCCGAGGACCCAATGCTGGGAACTTGCTATAGGACATCCCTTTTTGAAAGAGAATCAGCGGAGGCACTCCTCGATTGGCGATAGTACTGTACCCTGAGGGATGAATGTACTATTGCTTCTCGACCTCAGTGCCAGAAGCTGAGGACCTTTTTTGTTTTGGAGAATCAGTTGAGGCCTCCTCGATTGATGATGATGCCAAACCAGAAATGGTGAACGTATCATCATTTCTCGACCTGAGAGCCCGGGATACTGAACATCCTAGTACCCACATGTGAGAAGGGCGGGTTGTTTACAGGTTTGCAGGTAACCATGACCTCCTACATACTCGTTTTTCTATCATCATTGCACAAAAAGGAAGTTTCATCCTATTGTATTCAGATGGTTCTTATCTATGGTTCTATATTAGTCTCAGAGCTACACTGACACCGTTCACAGTTCAGCACAGACACCTGATTACCTGATCACATTGCCCTTTGCATTGCATTATCATATCCTAACATACATGTTTATTCATTTCCAGGTGCATATATTACCCTTGATTCCAGTCATCAGGTCCCTGCAAAGATGAACACTAAAGAGAGGAAGAATATCATCAGCTATAAGTTCCTTACGCCTACTTTAGGCCCTATTGTTATGCTGAAGGGAATGGCGAGCCCTGCAGCACGAGAAGCTTTTGAAGAGAAATATGGGTGGATTTTATCTATGGTCCGTAATGTCAGTGATTATGAAGCCAGAGGTCTCCATACGTTGATGCAGTTCTATGATCCGCCTCTGAGGTGTTTTGTATTTCCAGACTATGTGTTGGTTCCTACCCTGGAGGAGTATTCCAACATGTTGGGGATTGCTATCAAGGAGGAGCCCCCTTTCTTTGGATCAGTGGGGGATCTTGACTTTGGAAAGGTGGCTGGTGCTCTTTATTTGAGCAAATCAGAGTTAGGCGACAATGTCTCCAACAAAGGAAAGATTCGTGGTTACAAGTTGGAATATCTGATTAAGAAGGCCCAGGAAGCAGCTAAAGGCGAGAATTAGCTTGTTTTTAATGCTTTGCTAGCCCTTTGTATATATGGCATAGTGTTGTTTCCCAACGAGCCGGATTTTATTGATACGGACGCTATACGAATATTCATGATGAAGAACCCGGTGCCAACGCTACTGGGAGATCTTCACTACTCGTTGTACAACCGAAACGAAAAGAAAAGAGGAGGGATAATTCATTGTTGTGCACCCTTGTTCTATAAGTGGTTTGCGGGCCGTTTACCACAATCAGGGGCTTTTGTGGATTCCAAATATTCTCTAGAATGGAAACAGTGTTTAATGGGATTGGCGGCCAAGGACATCGTATGGGTAGATCATGGGCTGATTGGCAAGAATATTATCCACAGCTGTGGTAAGTTCCCTAACGTTCCACTGATAGGAAGAATGGGTGGGATTAACTACAATCCTTCTTTGGCCATTCGACAATTTGGGTATGCCCTGACAGGTCCGCCTATTAAGAGAGATGTGGAGGAGTCCCTCTATTTTCATACATCAGATGGTTGGGAAGCAGCACAGAAAGCTTCTGAAAGTTGGGGTAGCGTACTGAAAAAAGGGAAAGTTACTCTAGGCAAGCCTAACAACCGGGTTTATCCAGCATATGAAGAGTGGGTGAAGAAAAGAGTTGAAGATTTCCTCTTGCCTTTTGGTAAGGCACCCCTTTTGTATCCGGAGAATGAGAAAGCAAGAAGCATTGCTACTGTGGAAGAAGTTGACAAGTTGCAAGCCTTGGTGAAAAAGCTCCAAGGAGAGAATTCCGAGTTGAGTAACCGTCTTCAGAATGCTCTACATGCCAACAAAGAGCTGGAGCGGAAAGCCCAAGATGCTGAACAAATCCTAACTGCAAAAGAGAAAGACTTTGCTAGAAGAGCCCAACATTTCCGGAAGATTAGTAAAGGTGCTGATGATGCTACTCAAGCCCACAAGCAAACCAAACAGGCGTTAGCACATACCAAAGAAAAGTTAACAAAGTTTCAGCACGCTTGGGACGAAGTTAGGATAGAGAATGCTGAATTACAGGAACAGTTGCAGATTAAGGACGAAGAGCTTGAAAAGGCGCATGAGCAGAGGAGAAAGTATCGGGAAAGCCTCGGTAAGAGTCAAGAACAGCTAGAAGAAGCTAGAGGTGAGCTGAGGAATACCAAGAAAGAGCTTGAAGAAGTCATGATAGAAAGGGAGATACTCAAGACACAAGCTGGCATAAAGAGACACAAAGGAGTGTGTGATGACGAGGCTCTGATGCTGCATATGGGTTCTTTAACTGAAGCTCTTGAGAAAAGGGATGTCTTGATCAAAGAAATGATTGAAAAGCCGAATCACCAGCGTACCCGTATACTTTTTGAGGAGATCAAATACTCAAGTGATAAGCTGAAGGATGTGGAATTGTCAGACTGATGTTCTTTTCCTTATATTTTGTTGTTAATGGTTACCATCAGGCTTGTTGATGGATCCATTTTTCCTTGTATTGCATTTGCGGTTGAACCTTTCTTAAATGTACTTGAATACTTCGTTGAATGAGTATGAGCAATTTTATTCAGAATTATTCCTTATCAGATAGCTGCACACAAGCACATGACCACGACACGTCTCTGTATATCACGATTTCTGGTCTTCAGATTTCTGTGGTTGGATTGGAATCAGGGTATAAAGCACCTCGGAAATGACAAACATGGCATTGCATGGCATTGCATATCATTTTGCATTTTTGTTACTTGCTTTTCAGGTACTCGTTGCAGGGTCTCTAACATTTATTTGGTTTCAGGCAGTATAGCTGAGAATCGTATTCACCGATATTCGACGCGAAGAAATCAAGTAAGAATCATGGATCAAGTGCAAAGTGATTTGGCTGAAATGAGGGCGCGTATGGACCAGTTCATGACCCTCATGACTGGCATGGCACAAAATCAGGAGAGATTGAGGCTTCTGGTCGAGCGTCCAGACAATGGGCCCGAAGGTGATCAGCATGACAATTCACAGGGACATGGCATTCCTCCTCCCGGTGGCAACCCTCCTCCTGGTGGTAACAATCGGGGCAATGGAAATGGTAGGCATGCTGGTGTTACTCTTGAAGATACCCTGGAAGACCAATTTACTCTGCTGGATGCTGATGTGGGTAATCAAGGTGATCGAAGGTATGATGAGTTAGCAGAAAAGATCAGGGCCATAGAATGCAAGAACTCTATGGGTATTGATGTTACCAGCTTGGGGCTGGTCTCAGGAGTCAGAATTCCCCCTAAATTCAAACCTCCTACTTTTGATAAGTATCACGGCAATGCGTGTCCCCAAACGCATCTTCAAGCTTACTTTGGGAAGATTTCAGCCCATACTGATGACGAGAAGCTATGGATGCACTATTTTCAGGAGAGTCTGGCTGGGGCGTCCTTGACCTGGTATATGAAGTTGAATAGAGCTGCTGTGAAGAGTTGGAAAGATCTGGCAGAAGCGTTCCTGAAGCAATACCAGTATAATATTGACATGGCGCCCAACCACACTCAATTGCAGGGGTTGTCACAAAATGCCAAGGATAGTTTCAAAGAATATGCACAGAGGTGGAGGGAAATGGCTGCCCAGGTTCAACCTCCCTTGTCAGACAGAGAAATGGCTGATATGTTTATGGGCACCTTGCAAGGGGCCTATCTTGATAGATTAGCTGCTTGCCCGTCAACTGGATTTGCTGATATTGTGATTGCGGGAGAAAGAATAGAAAGTCTGTTAAAGCTTGGAAAGATCCAAGATGTGAGTGGGGCTGGCTCTTCGGGGACGAAGAAACTGTTTGCTAGTAACCAGAAAAGAAGAGAAGGTGATACGAATGCTGTGTTTAGAGGACGAGGCAGAGGGCGTTCTCAAGCTTATTATCAGGTAGATGCTGTAACAATCCCCACACCGTCTGTTCAGAAACAACAGCCCCAACAACAGGTTCAACAACAACAACCTTTTTTCCAGCAAAGGTCTAGGCAGAGGGATCGTAAGATGGATCCCCTCCCTATGACTTATGCCGCGCTGTTGCCCCGGCTACTCGAGTTAAAGTTGGTAGAACTCCGTACTATGAAAGCTCCGGTTGCTGGAAACCTGCCACCTAACTTCGATGCTAATGCTCGTTGTGAGTTCCACTCAGGTGCTCAGGGGCACTCCATTGAAAAATGCTGGGCTTTCCATCATAAAGTACAAGATTTGATTGATGCTAAAGCCATCAATTTCTCTCCCGCTCCTAATATTACTCAGCATCCCATGCCTGATCATAGTGCAGCAAATGTGTACGCAATTGAAGATGGGAGGAGATTGAATTTGGTGTTAGACGTTCATCAAGTGAGAACTTCTTTGTTGTTGGTAAAAGATCGTTTATTGAAGGGACAGGTGTTCCCTGGCTGTAATCAAGATTGCTCTGAGTGTATGAATCAGGAGAACGGCTGTGATAAGTTGAAGATGGGTTTACAGAATCTGATCGATGAAGGATATCTACAGTTCAACAGAGTCGTGAAAGACACTGATGAGATATCAACCGTGACCATTTATTACACTCCCGCTAAGATTCAAATGCCGGTCAATGCAGTTCCCGTGGCGAGTGTTGCGCCAGAAAGGCCCAGTCCTGTCACTATCATGGTGCCAGGACCAATTCCATTCACATCTACGAAGGCTATCCCATGGCACTATGGGGCAGATGTGTATTACGAAGGTAAAAAGCAGGAGGTTGAGTCGTCAGTTAGCCCAAATATTGATAATGTAGGGGGTGTAGGGGGCTTTACAAGGAGTGGAAGGTTGTTCGTTCCCCAAACCTTGAGAAGTGATAAAGAGGCAGAAGCTGCAGCAAAGGCTAAAGGTAAACAGGTGGTTGAAAATGCGCCTACACCTGAAGCAGAGACAAAGATTACTTTTGATAAGGAAATGGAAGAATTTATGAAGATAATCAAGAAAAGCGATTATAAGATTGTGGACCAACTGAATCAGACCCCTTCAAAGATTTCAATCTTGTCACTATTGATGTGCTCTGATGCGCATCGGCAGGCGTTGTTGAAAGTATTGAAGAGTGCATACGTGCCACAGGAAATTACTGTTAATCAGCTCGAGGACGTAATCTCTAATGTTAATGTTAGCCATGGCTTGGGATTTACAAGTAGAGATCTGACTGTTGAAGGAAGAAACCACAATAAGGCTTTGCATATCACGATGGAGTGTAAGGGCGCAGTGTTATCTCATGTACTGGTAGACACTGGTTCATCACTCAATGTCTCGCCCAAGAAGGCGTTAATGAAGCTGGAGGTTGATGGTTTGATCTTAAGGCCTAGTGAATTGGTGGTCAGAGCATTCGATGGGACCAGACGATCTGTGTTTGGTGAGGTGGAATTGCCCGTACAAATTGGACCACAGGTATTCAAATCCACGTTCCATGTAATGGACATACAACCTGCATATAGCTGCCTATTGGGACGCCCTTGGATTCACGGAGCCGGGGCTGTTACTTCTACTCTACATCAAAAGCTAAAGTATGAGTTTGAAGGGCAGGTTGTGACGGTGTGCGGGGAAGATGACATCTTTGTGAGTCACCTGTCCACGTTCAAGTACATTGAAATGGATGGGGAAATTCATGAGATGTTGTGCCAATCATTTGAAGCAGTCAATATTGACGATGCACCTGAGTCTTCTTCTGTACCAGTTGGGGCCGGTACCTCCATTTCATCTTACAAACAAGCTGTCGAAGTCGTCAGGGCAGGTAACGCCCAAGGTTGGGGCAGGTTGATAGAGACCCCAATGAAGGAAGACAAATTTGGTATTGGTTATCATCCCTCTACAACTTCAGATGCGGGGGGCAGAGGACCCATTACTTTCAATAGTGGGGGAATTATCTACACGGACCGGTCTTGTGCAGCCACAGAGGATAGTGTTGACAGTAATTGTGACCTGGACAACTGGGTACGCCCTCATGCTCCGGGACAACAAGTGCAAAACTGGTCCGTTGAAGAAGTCATCCGGGTTACTCTTCAGACAGAGTAATTTTTCTTTGTTTTTTTTTCTAACCATAATGCATGTCAAAATCTTGCGCTCTGCCCAAGGCGTATAGATTCATTTGTAGGGCCACCATGGTTGCATTTGCAATGTTTAATCATTAATAAAGGACGTTTTGCAATCAAATTTTGTTCTCTGTCTTTCAGTTTTTATTTTTGCACAAAAATAAAATGGCAATGTTTCATTTTCTTTTGTTTTGCTTAAAAATAAATTCTAAAATAAGGCATGAACCCGTTCATGCAGACTTGATCCTCCGGATACCACTGATAACGATTTTGATATGGCTATGTATGACTTTGACAATCCGATTTATCAAGCCGAAGAAGGGGATGAGAAAGATTGTGAACTCTCTGAAGAACTGGCCAGATTGTTGAAACAAGAGGAAAGGGTCATCCAGCCTCATCAGGAGACTGTAGAAATCATCAATATTGGTACCAATGACGCCAAGAAAGAGATCAGGATTGGTGCCAGCTTGCAAGCAGATGTGAAGCAAACTTTGACGGAAATGTTGCGCGAGTATGTTGACATCTTCGCCTGGTCGTATCAAGACATGCCGGGGTTGGATACGGATATTGTCGTGCACACGCTGCCATTAAGAGAAGAATGCCCGCCAGTCAAGCAGAAACTTCGTCGGACTCACCCCGACATGGCTTTAAAGATCAAGGAGGAAGTCCAGAAGCAGTGGGATGCTGGTTTTCTTGCTGTGACAAAATATCCTCCGTGGGTAGCCAACATCGTGCCAGTACCGAAGAAAGATGGAAAAGTGAGAATGTGTGTGGATTATCGAGATCTTAATAAAGCTAGCCCGAAAGATGATTTTCCACTACCTCATATTGATGTGCTGGTCGATAATACAGCTCAATTTTCAGTGTTCTTCTTTATGGACGGGTTCTCCGGGTACAACCAGATCAAGATGGCACCTGAAGATATGGAGAAGACCACGTTCATTACTCCGTGGGGTACATATTATTAAAAAGTAATGCCTTTTGGGTTGAAAAACGCAGGGGCAACGTACCAGCGGGCGATGGTGACATTGTTTCATGACTTGATTCATAAGGAGATCGAATGTTATGTAGATGATATGATTGCCAAGTCAAGAACAAAAGAGGAACATCTGATTAACCTGAAAAAGCTATTTGAAAGGTTGAGAAAGTTCCGTCTGAGATTAAATCCAAGCAAGTGCACGTTTGGGGTGCGTTCTGGAAAGTTACTGGGTTTCATTGTGAGCGAAAGAGGAATCGAGGTTGATCCTGCCAAGGTGAAAGCAATACAAGAAATGCCTGAACCGAGAACAGAAAAAGAGGTTCGTGGTTTCTTGGGTAGATTGAACTACATTGCAAGGTCCATATCTCACCTAACAGCCACGTGTGAGCCAATATTTAAATTGTTAAGGAAAGATCAAACGGTCAGGTGGAATGACGATTGCCAATTGGCATTCGATAAGATAAAAGAATACTTGCAGGAACCTCCGATTCTAATGCCTCCAGTTGAAGGGAGACCGCTGATAATGTATCTGACAGTGCTTGAAGGTTCCATGGGTTGTGTTCTCGGTCAACATGACGAGACAGGTAGGAAGGAGCATGCTATCTACTACCTGAGCAAAAAGTTCAATGATTGTGAGTCCCGATACTCAATGCTTGAAAAGACATGCTGTGCGCTTGCATGGGCCGCTAAGCGATTGAGGCAATATATGGTTAGGCACACAACCTTGTTGATTTCAAAAATGGATCCTATCAAGTACATTTTCGAGAAACCAGCACTGACAGGCAGAGTTGCACGGTGGCAAATGGTCTTGACAGAGTATGACATTCAGTACACTTCACAAAAGGCCATCAAAGGAAGTATCCTGTCCGACTATCTTGCGCAACAGCCGATTGATGATTACCAACCCATGAAATTTGACTTCCCTGATGAGGACGTCATGTTTCTCAAAGCTAAAGACTGCGAGGAACCACTCCCGGAGGAGGGGCCAGACCCTGAGTCCAAGTGGAGTCTGATGTTTGATGGGGCTGTCAATATGAATGGGTGCGGAGTTGGAGCAGTTCTTATCACGCCGGAAAGTGTTCATATGCCTTTCACTGCCCGAATAACTTTCGGATGCACCAACAATGAAGCAGAGTACGAAGCTTGTATAATGGGGATCGAGGAGGCGATTAATCTACGGATTAAGACCCTTGATATATTTGGTGATTCAGCTTTGGTAATCAATCAAGTGAAAGGGAGTTGGTACACGCACCAAGCAAATCTAATGCCGTATAGAGATTATACAAGGAGATTGCTGACATTTTTCACAACAGTAAAACTGTACCATATTCCTCGAGATGAGAATAGGTTTGCTGATGCCTTGGCCACTTTGTCTTCCATGATCAAAGTGCAAGGATGGAACCATGTACCTAAGATTGAGGTATCTCGCCTTGACAGACCAGCATTTGTGTTTGCGGTCGATGCAGCGTCTGATGACAAGCCATGGTTTCATGACATTAAGTGTTTCTTGAAAAGTCAAGAGTACCCGCCCGGGGCATCGTCCAAAGACAGGAAGACGTTGAGAAGGTTAGCTGGTAGTTTCTTCTTGAACAAAGATGGCGTGCTGTATAAAAGAAATTTTGACACGGTCCTGCTTAGATGTGTGGATAGACATGAAGCAGACTTGTTGATGATTGAAGTGCACGAAGGCTCTTTCGGTACCCATGCCGGAGGACATGCAATGGCTAAAAAGTTGTTAAGATCGGGATATTATTGGTCGACTATGGAGTCAGATTGTTGCAAATATGCCCGCAAATGCCATAAATGCCAGATCTATGCAGATAAAGTGCATGTGCCTCCAAATCCGTTGAGTATCATGGCATCGCCCTGGCCGTTTTCCATGTGGGGCATTGATATGATCGGAAAGATTGAGCCTACAGCTTCCAATGGTCATCGTTTCATCTTGGTGGCAATTGATTATTTCACCAAATGGGTTGAAGCTGCATCCTATGCCAATGTTACAAAACAAGTGGTAGCTCGTTTCTTAAAACGGGATATCATTTGCCGATATGGAGTTCCCGAAAGAATCATTACTGATAATGGTTCTAATTTGAATAATAAGATGATGGCTGAGTTATGCCGAGACTTCAAAATCGAACATCACAATTCTTCTCCGTACCGCCCAAAGATGAATGGCGCGGTCGAAGCGGCCAACAAAAATATCAAGAAGATTGTACAGAAGATGGTTGTCACGTACAAAGATTGGCATGAGATGTTACCATTTGCTTTGCATGGGTATCGAACGTCGGTACGCACGTCCACTGGGGCAACCCCATTCTCACTCGTATATGGTATGGAGGCAGTGCTACCGGTTGAAGTAGAGATTCCGTCCCTCAGAGTCATGATGGATGTTAATCTAGATGAGGCTGAATGGGTACGAGCCAGATTTGATCAGCTGAGCCTTATTGAGGAAAAGCGATTGGCGGCTGTATGTCATGGGCAATTATACCAGCGCAAAATGAAGCAGGCATTTGACCAAAAGGTGCGTCCTCGGGTTTACAAAGTCGGAGATGTGGTACTCAAAAGGATCCTTCCTCCCAATACAGATCACAGGGGCAAATGGACTCCTAACTATGAAGGTCCATTCATGGTTAAAAAGGTCTTTTCGGGCGGAGCCTTATTGCTTACAACCATGGATGGCGAAGACTTTTCATCCCCTGTCAACTCGGACGTAGTCAAAAAATACTTCGCATGAATAGACCCGCTGGATAATAAAAATAAAAAAAATCCAGGCAAAAAAGGGCATCCCGGCGAACCAAAAACAGAATAAGGTTCGGGCAAAAATTAGGGATATAATTGAAAAAAATTGTACACCCGGTAAGTTGAAAACCCGAAAGGGCAACTTAGGCAAAAAAGGGTATCCTGGTGGATCGAAAACCTGAAAGGGCGGTCCACGCAAAAGAGGGATTTAAGCGAATGACTACGGTCTGAGTTATCTGTACCCAATTACCGTTTGAACAACTGACGTTCTGAAAGATAGGAATCGGTCTGATCAGTCCTCAGAAGGCAAGGTCGGGGAGTTTTGAAGACATACTGGTCATAACAGAATGGAAACTCAGTGGAAGTCCGTTTTCACATTGCCATTAGGATAGTTTCTTTTCTCAATTTTCAGCGATCACCTCTTTCCAGGGATTGCTTCCGGATGTAATTGCCTATTCTGGGCTCTCAGTCAATAAATTGAATTTCAATAAAAAGCTTTCTATTTTTGTTTTATTGCTTTGTTTGCAAAAATGTCCTAATTTTTGATAAAACATTGCATTTAAAAACATGGCGGCCTTGCAATAACATGCGCAGAAAAAAAACATTTGAAATTACTTTGAATGTTGAATACTCCTGGATGATGGATTCTAGCCACGCAATATTCGGGACATGTGTGCATATTCTTTTGTTGCAGGTAGCAGGTGCAGATGATTTTAAGCACAAGACCAGTAATCAATTACCTCACGCAAAAGACTGGGGCAATTACGGGTAAGGAGGTCGGCGTTCATCGGTCGGTTGACGGTCGTTCAACTGGGTACCGTTGTGTCTTCTTAAGTCGATTCTCTCATACAGAACTTCCAATAGCTACAAGCTTTTCTGTGTCGATAACGGTCACAAGTTCCCCAAAAGAGTGGTCTCGCCGATACTGAAACTGATGGTCATTATCCCCAGCGAAGTCGCAGGAGTTTGAAGAGGCTAAATCTTTTGTAAAATACTCTTATGACATCCTCTTCGGGGACGAATTGTTGGTTTGTCCAAGCATGGGGCATGATTGCTTCCCCAGCATGAAGTGTTGATCATCCCCAGTAGAGTTTGAGGACAGTTAGTCTTCTGTAAAATCCTCTCAAAAAGGCATTCCCCAACACGAGACGTTTTAAAGCAGTTTCCTCCAGCAGAGTTTGTTATAAACTCGTCATCCCTAACGGAATTGTCTAAAGGGAAGCTCGCCTAACATGGTGCATTGTGGTGCTTATCCTAAGCTCGACAGTCATATTCTTCAGCAGACTACTGTGGATTTGCTTTGGGTTTCCCCAGCAGATCTCTAAGGACTCTTTCCCAATAAGTTGCAGTGGAATGGTATAACCAGGATTTGTATGTCCCCGGCAGAGTAACCCTGATCCCCCGGCAAGATCGTATCTCTAGTCATTGTATTCCCCACAGAGTTCAGTGTTGAGTCTTGTCAACAATACTTCCCAGCTGAGTTGTTGTTCTCCCCGCAGAGGTTTATAAGATCGGCAGAATCTATTCCTCCACAAGGATGCTACAGTCTTTCCCCAGCCGGGTCAGAAGGTGGATAACCCCTACAAAGGGTCTTGGATTGGATAGATCCCCAAGCAGAGTTTTTATGACTTTTCTTCCCTAGCAAGACGCCATGCAAAGAAATTCTCATCCCCAGCGGAATCGTTGTGACCAAAATTCATTCCCCCATCAGAGGAAGTGATTCCTGGAAGATTTATTATTCTTCAAGTCCAATTTATTTTTGGCAAACTTGACAATTCGAAGCAGACGGATTGTTCATTTATTCTCCAACAGAGATACCATCCTCTCAGGAATCTCTAAAGTCAAGGCATTGATCATTGTTCCTCAGCAAAGTCGGCAGAGATGTCTGACACGGATGCAGAGTGCAATCCGGTATTGGAATATTGTAAAAGTCCAACAGTGGATTGGCAAAAGTCCGTCTTCGGGTGGCAAAAGTCCAACAGTGGATTGGCAAAAGTCCGTCTTCGGGTGGCAAAAGTCCAACAGTGGATTGGCAAAAGTCCGTCTTCGGGTGGCAAAAGTCCAACAGTGGATTGGCAAAGGTCCATCTAAGGGTGGCAAATTCTAAAAGTCCAACAGTGGATTGGCGAAAGGTCCATCTAAGGGTGGCAAATTCTAAAAGTCCAACAGTGGATTGGCAAAAGTCCGTCTTCGGGTGGCAAAAGTCCAACAGTGGATTGGCAAAAGTCCATCTTCGGGTGGCAAAGCAGCTAAAAGTCCAACAGTGGATTGGCAAAAGTCCGTCTTCGGGTGGCAAAAGTCCAACAGTGGATTGGCAAAAGTCCGTCTTCGGGTGGCAAAAGTCCAACAGTGGATTGGCGAAAGGTCCATCTAAGGGTGGCAATTTCTTAAAGTCCAACAGTGGATTGGCAAAAGTCCGTCTTCGGGTGGCAAAAGTCCAACAGTGGATTGGCGAAAGGTCCATCTAAGGGTGGCAAATTCTAAAAGTCCAACAGTGGATTGGCAAAAGTCCGTCTTCGGGTGGCACGAAGCTGCAAAGTCCACCAGTAGTGTGGCAGGCCAGTAGTCGTCTGGAGTTGCATAAAAGACATTATTAAAGTCCACCAGTAGTGTGGCAGGCCAGTAGTCATCTGGAGTTGCATAAAAGACATTATTAAAGTCCACCAGCAGCGTGGCAAGCCAGTAGTCGTCTGGCGTCGTTCAAAAAGACATTCTTGAAGTCCATCAATAGTATGGCAAGCCAGTAGTCGTCTGGCGTCGTTCAAAAGACAGATCTCTCCGACGTTTCATCGAAGATTCAATCCAGCAGTCTCGTTGGGTTTATATCCCTTTTCTTCTTCATCACCCAGAGCAAATTTTTGGTTATATTTGGTATTCAATCACTATATACCTTGAAAGTCCGAAAGCAATTGCTTTCAGGCATTCAGGTCTACAGCGCTTGAATAGGGGCAGCTGTAATACCCCAAAATTTGCTCTCCCTCTTTGTCATCATAGCATGGCATTATCATTTATCATATCATATCCATCTCATTAGCATTGCATTGCATTTAACATAGAAAAATGAAGCATATCATCCTTCTTACCATCAGGGCATGTGATCAGGTGGGAGGTGGACAATCAAGAGATCATTCAAAGCATAAAAAGGTCAATCAAGTTTCCTCAAGGCAAGCCAAGAGGTCTTTCATGTCTCATACCATCTCAATGGATCATCCACAACCTCAAGGATGAGAGATTCAATGGGAGATTGAAGCACTACATCTTTCACTATGCAAGAGGTTCAAAAAATGAAGGAAAACCCTCAAAAGAGATAGCTCATTGATCCAAAATCATCCTCAAATGGCATATATCATCATCTTTTAAGAGGATACATAACATACTCTGAGGAATTGGAAATTGAAGACTGCACATTTTTCTCCTAGGAGGTGGGTACCAAAATTAGGGTTTCCCATTAAATCAGGGAATCTTTGATTTTTTGGACCAAATTTGATGTCATGGTATTTCATATGTCCCTAAGTGTATGGAGATGGAAAATTGCTTCTCCATTGGTTTTGGAAGTGGTTCAATTGGAAGAAAGATCAGAAATCAGGAAAATTGGGCCAAGTCAAATAATCAGAGGAAAAAGTCAACTCTTGACTTTTTGAGCCCAAAATCATGAAATTCATGTTACATATGTCTAATGTACAAAATTTGATCAAGAAACTCCAAAGGAATCATGAAAAAATCAAGATGTAAAAAGTTGCCATTTTTGGGTGAAGAAGGGTTACTAAATATAGCAAGTTTTGGCCATTTTGCATCAGAGTTTGAGCCAAGGCCATTTAAAATTGAAACACCAAATGAAGATTCCACTCGGCCACAACAAAAGATCTTGTTTTAAGCTCCAAATCCATGGGTAGAACATCTCCATTGGATAAAAATTGAGTGAGATATGATTGATCAAAGTTTGAGCAAAGTAGGTTCAAAACTAGGTCATGACCAAGATTTTCAGGGCACGCGCGCAGTCATTTTAACAAACATGTGGTGGGCCAAATGTCCACTCATTTTTCTCATGGTTAAAGGCCTCAAATGAAAAATCTTTCAACATGAAAGTTGTTCCTCTAGGTGAGATCTTTAAGATTGATGTTCATGTTTTTTTTCACTTGATCAAAGGGGAAGAAGTTATGTTGAGTCCAATGTGCTTTGATCATGCTGAAAACCTAGGGGCCATGTTACCTTGTCAACCAACCTTTGCCACGCCCTCATACCAGTTCCAAACCTATGTGTTATAAGTCTTTTTTCAACTTCTTCCAAGCATCGTTTCACTTCATTTTTCATACCAAACATGTAGCATTACATCTCCCCTTTCCAATGACTCCAAAAACACACCAATTCATTCATTGAGCAGAGAGAAAAACTTCCTCAAACCACCTCATGTTGGCACTGGTGCATTGACAGTTTAGTGCATGATTTTGGCTCAGTCATCCCACAAACACTTCACGAATTTTATTTCCCCATTTAGTCAAGCATATGTTACTTACACAATGCATACTATCACGTGCCATACATGGGAATAGAAAGAACAAACTTGCTTAGCAAGTTTCTGTCACAATAACCTCATCACCTCAGCTTCACTCTCATCCTCACCACAACTGTTATGAGCTTGACCTCACCATAACCCAACCTTGGCTACTCGCCCCTAACTAACTTGACTCAGTTAGTTAGGGTGGACTCAGTTTAACCACCTTGACTCATTTAACTCAACTCACTCGACCCTGATTAGAGCTCACTATAAAACAAAATCACACACTCCAATTTCATTTTCAGCTTGATTCTTCTCATTTCACTCCAAAACACTCTCTTCTTCTCTCTCAATCTCACCATTGAACTGATCCTCGAGCTTCACTTTGTTCCTCTCACTTCAGAATCTATCTGATTCTCTCTCAATTTCTCAACACTGTAACTTGTTTTGAAGATTGGTTTCAACCTTTTCTCCATTGAATCATCATCAATTTCTACATCTCAGCCTTTATTTGGCCAAGTGAAGATTGTAGAAGAGACAAGACCTCTGGTTTTCTGAAGAACACTTCAAGGTTTCAAAACTTCAGGTACGAATCTCCACTATTATAGACTTAATGTGAAGTTGTTTTCAGGTTCTTGAAGCTTCTTATGAGCTCAAGAACTTGTCTGGCTAGTTGATAGGCCTTTTGAGGCATAGTTGAAAAGTTAGGGCAAATCTTCCTCTGGTCGATTCTCTCATCTCATGAACATCTTGTGCATTTTGTCTTTGGATTCGTGCTCTCCACTACTTCCTCTTCATTTTGGTGTTTTGTTTGTGAGATTCTGGAAAACTTGAAGTTGCAGACGGTGGTGATGTGGCCGGAGAAGGTGACCGGAAGTCACCTCCGGCCGGTGACTGTATTTGCTAGGGTTTTGTCTTGTTTTAATCGTGTCCGTCCATTTTCTATGATCGTGAGGCTTGTATGATGCCAGCACATTAAAATTCATGTGATCCTCACATGCGTTTTTTCTGATTTCATTTAAACATTATGTGGTGTGGTGCATTGTATGTTGTGTGGTCATTCACATGTGTGCGTTGATGTTGTTTACTTGGACTTTTGTTTGACCTTGACTTGATCCAATGGCCATGAGCGAGTCAATTTTGTTGACTGAGTGTACATGTTAATTAGTGTGTTTTGCGCAGATTTGGACCTTGGATTAAATTGATATTCGCACCTCCCTTGTTTAAGGCCCAATGTAATTTGAACTGATTAATTACTAGTCACGCACCCCCATTCCTTTTTGCATTGCATTTTATTTTTCCATTTTTCTACACGTTTGCTTTTTAATTTTTAAAAATACTAAATAGCATCATAAAATTCCACAAAAATTCATGAGCCTTCTTAAAACATTTAGAAAATTTTTCATGATTTTGTTTCTTGATTTTATGACCTTTTTGCCCCTGTTCTATATTTTTCTTTGAATTTCTTTGATGTGCATTCTTAATATGGTACATGATCTTGTTTAATTTTGTTCTTGATCATTAAAAATTGTTTTGATGCTCTTTTTTTTGCATTGAGTCATTATCATCTTGAGGTATGTTAAGTGTTTTATTTGATTTTTTTTAGGTTAGTTTATGGCATGTTTGGTGTTCATTTTTGTGCTACTTTGTATGATATGTCTATTTGACCTAAATGCATTGTTTGACATCATTTTGCCTTGGTTCCTTGCATGCTACTTTGATATGTGATTCATTTCTGATTAGTGAACTTCAATACCATGTTTTAATAATTTTCATGAGGCCATTTGATTTTTGTTTGATGCATTTCATTTAAAGCATTATAACATGTCATATCATTGTAATCTTTTGTGCATGTCTACATGTTTTCTTTTGTGTATACTTGCATGATCATTTGCCTATTTGGTGAGCTACACTCTTGACATTATAGGACATTGATACATATCATATGTCATCTTTGCTTGTTGATTATCATTTGAACCTTGTGCACCTTTAACATGTTGTGTTTGCACTTTCCTTTGTTTGGAACTTCCATTTCAATCCTACTTCTTCTATCACTTCTTAAAAGTCTTGATGTGCCTCATAAATACTTATGAGATGTTTGTGAATCATTTTTCATTTCATTTCAATTCTGATCCATGGATTACATGTTCCATTTATGCACATTTCTTCTTTTTCCTTTCATCTTTCATTCTCCCTTTTCTTATGGTGGCATGTTCTAATGCCATGGATGATGTTTGTTGCCTATCCACTTGGACTTGCATGATAATAACCATTTGTTTTCCATATGATGTACATTCTGGTTGTGGTTCTAGGATTTGATTTCTCATTTATTTCTTTTGAGTTTTATGATGCATTACATGTTCTTTTACTTCTTATACTTCTTATACATGTTTACTAACCATGTAGGGGCTTTGGTAAGTTTCAATTGAGTGTGGATAAGGAATCCACATTCAACTTCTATCCTTTCTCTTTTACAATTCCATTTTATGTTTTGTTAAGCACTTATGTGCTTTCTTTTAATAACTCATCACTTTCCCTTTGTGAATTACAATTCATCTTCTACTTTAGAAGTGAATTGTTTAATTCATTCTTTCTTTAGACTTTAGGTTGAAACCTCACAAACCTTAGGATCACTCCCTTAACTAATCAATTAGGATTGAGTCTTAGTCCATATAGATTTTTACCTTTATCCTCTCTTGAGTCTCTTTTCTCATCTCAAAGAAAATTCAAAATATCTAATAAAGGTAGGCATTTATTGCATTTAGGCCTTTCATATAAAGAAAAGGTTATAAGGGGTCTTCTCTTATAATATTAGAATGTATAGCATATAGCCCATGTTGGGTCAATGTGTTAAACATTTGATCTTGTATGAGGGACTTAAACGCAATACTTGTTGAAGGTACAAATAAAAAACACTTCTTCATTTCTTAATTAACAAAAACACTTAATAAACACAAGTATGCTAGTGTGTTTGAACCTTGACAATTGGAACTAAGGGTGGGGGTCTTCTTCACTCTTAGTGTGCTTTCTTACCCATTCCATCTTGGAATGTGAGAATGTACACATTCCAATGACTAAGATTTGGATACACTATCATATGCAAACAAATAGAAAAAACTCTTAAAAGACAAAAAACAAACAATTACGTCTTTCCTTCGGGAATTCTTTTCTCATCTCACTCACTCTCAACGTATGAACGTGCTCCTACTCGTTCTCTTGCAAGATGGTAACGCACTCGGACCAGCGAGCCTGCAACACCTGAGCTAGAACGTAAGCCGTTCTCTAAAAAATGCAATCCATCCCTAGTGAGGGGAACTACGTCGCTCTGATTCTCATGTTCCCGATGAGATACGTAGGCAGTGGGGTAGGGCCCATGCGAGCACTTCTTTTATTTTCCCTACATTTGTTTCCCGTTCCTTTACTTCTCTTTCTCTTTCCCTTCCTTTTCCAGTTCCCTTTTTCCAGCATTCTTTTCTTGCACCCTTTGATTGAAGCAGCAAGCGTGGATCCCATCGGGTACGATGGACGCGAGGGGGTGCTAATACCTTCCTCTCGCGTAACCGACTCCCGAACCCATTTCTTTCGGTCGTGAGACCATACTCTATCCTTTCCTTCAGGTTTAAGCGGTGTTTCCTTTCCCTCTCTTGGGATAAATACACATTGCTGGCGACTCTGTTCGGTGCCACTTTCGCGTTTGTACTTGGATGAAAATCCCGGGAGCGACACATAGCTAGACTTAACTTTGGGAGGGAAGAAAATGCATGATTGAGAATTTAGGTTTTGCGTGAAAAACATGTCTAAGTGTGATTTGATGTTGATACATGAAGATTTTGATGAATTACATGTCCTATTATGTTAATCCATGCCAAATAGAGTGTTTGGATGATATATGGTCATGTGGGTTGGTGTTCAGAGCTATTTTTCTCTCCCATTTTGCATACTGGAAATTATGAGTTTCGCTTGCTTTGTCGGGAGAGCTTTGGCGAGCTCGAGACGAGCTGATTCTGTCAGCATCGTCGGGCGATCTTTGGCGAATAGAAAGTAAGATAGCTCGCTGGTTGCTCATCGAGCGACCATGATGCAAGTTTGACACTGTCTGGGCCTCGCCTGGGTTCGTCGGGCGAACCAAAAGCGAGCTAGCCTCGCTGGCTGCTCGCCAGGCGACCATGATAGTATGCATAATATTGTTTCTTGTTTTCCCCATAACTTGAGAACTGTAACTCAGAATGAGGCACAATTGGAAGTGATGGAAATCTATTCCAATTACATATGTGATAGGAAAGTATAAACATAGGTTTATACCATGTATTAATAGGATAGAAATGTAATTGAAATGACTGTGAATAATATGGTGCTCGTTTCTGCCATAACTCATAAATCAAGAACCCGATTGATATGGGGTTTGAAGCATTGGAAAGATGATCCAATGTGCTATTGCATGGTGATAAGATACCATGAACCAACCAAGAATTCTTGGTAGAGGATAGTAATGATTTAATGTGTCTTAGTGTTGTACATGAACTATTTATGGTGTATTATGTTTGACATGCTATGCTACTATATGTGTATTATGTATGACATTGTGTCATGCTATTAAGTACGATATACATGTATATTGATTGAATTTTTAATTTTAAAATAACATGCTTAAAACACCATGAAGATGAGTGAGGAAACCTATGATATAACTAGGTAAATGAACTAGTAAGATAATAGGTTATGGAAATTGACTTAGATGGCGATACTTGGACGCAAGGGTACCTTGGTGTGTTCCATGGACATGTAGAAGCTAGAATTATAGTATCGTCATGAAATAATATGATTTTTATGGAACATGATATATTTGTTATGAAAATTGGTGGATGTGATCACTTTGTGATTGTCGAATACAATCACGTTGTGTTTCTTCCTAATCACATAGTAGGAAACAACCCCTTGATTGTGTCATCCCAAGTCATGATACTTATGTAGAGTAAGATTGGGATGGATGCACCCATACTTGAATACTAGGATTAAAAAAACCCAGGAACGATGAAACCCAAAGTGGGTTAGAGTCCTATACGGGGGAAAGGCTTGAAATGGGTTCAGAGACCCATAGGAAGCGGTGATTCTTAAGGTAGATTTCATCCCTTAGAATCCAAAATCCATGTGATGTATGAGTATGGAATGTAGGTATCCGTGACCCGTGTAGATAACCCTAGACATAGGGCTTACCGGGAAAATATACCAATGAGATAAGTGTCCGTGACCCATGTCGATAATCCCAGGCATAGGGCTTGCCGGGGAAAAATACCTATGAGATAAGTGTTCCTGACCCATGTCGATAATCCTAGAGAGAGGGCTTGCCAGAGAAAGATACTTATGATACAAGGATCTGTGACCCGTGTCAATAACTTTAGACGTAGGGTTGGCCGGGGAAAGATGCCTTGGTACGGTTTTTGAGCTAGTGATTGTTTGAGTTGATGGACTCAAGAGCCATGTTTCTATACATTGCGAATATCCCTTAGACACTTAAGTCTTAGTTACTTGTGTAATGATACACAAGTAATGAGAGACAAAGACTTAAGTTAGGATTTGATTAGTACCCAGTAGATCTGAGTGAACCCATAGGATATGGGAACTCACTGAGATTATTATCTCACCATAATATTGTTGTTATTTTTCAGGTATTGTTTGCAGGTTTAGTATACACGAAGAGCTATGCATCGATGTTTCAAGGGATGCTGTTATTCTGATCTTCTGCTACGTATCTTGTACAATGACGAATATTGTACTTAGATCTTAGATTTTTATTTTTGGAATTTTCCATATCTTGTACCATGGGTTATCTTCAATGTATTGTAAATGGTCAGGTATGTAAATGATGCCAATAGGCACTTATGATTGTGTCAGTACAAGATAATAACACTTGTATGATATTATTCTAGATATATATTATACGGGGTGTTACACGATCATTGACTCGATTTCGACTCCTAAATTTTCCTAGACCTATTCTACAAGCATTGGATCAAGGGATTCATCATCATTCATCACAAATGGATTGTGTCACGATTATGCATGTCAAGTGCTAATTTCCAACAAATTTTATCTTGCGTCAAGCTTCACATCTATGGTTTGTTCTTCACTTTCAAACATTGATTCCTACCCAAAAAAATTCAGATTTTGATCCATGAGTTTACACCATTCAAAAGTTCTTATTTTCAACATAAAATCACTTCTTAAAGGCACTTAAAATCATGGGATGATTCACTAAAAATTCAAGCCAAAAGTGGTAGAAAAATCAAGGCAAAAGTATTCAAATTAAGTTAATTACTAGTGACCATTTGCCTTACATCCTAACTTGGTACTATTGCTAAACTCTAACACCATTGGTATATAACTACCTCATCCCTCACAATCATTCAATTACCCAATTAACTCTTAACCACCATAACTACCAAACTAACACAAATAACTTCAAAACAAACACAAATCTCAACTTCCATTTTTTTACATTCAATCCTAATCATTCTTAACAATTAATCCAAGGGCTGAAATTAGTGATCCGCAACTAAGGATTAAATTAATTTCTAACCATTGATAAACCCATTACTTGGATCACAATTCAAGGGTGATCATTTAATTACCAAGTCTATATAAACATGTCATTTCTCACAATTTTGGACCTAACTAACCTAACTTAGAAAATTCATAATTAACCATTATTTTTTCATCTCAATTTCTCTCTCAATTCATCTTCACCCTCACCCTCACCCTCACCAAAGTTCATCTTCATCACCATTTAGAACTTCACATCGAAGTTCTAAAATGGTGGAACTTAGCCATCATCCAACTTTAACAAATCATCCCTCAACGATTTCTACATTATCATCAACAATCATCATCTAAAGTTTATTAAGTTTCATCAATAATCATCATCTAAAGTTTATCAAGATTCATCAACAATCATCATCCAATGTTCATTAATTCAAGCCTATTCATCAATATTCTACACTCAAGATTCATCTTATACATTCGTTCATCAACAAGAATAATTATCAAAGCTTGGAAGTTAATTAGATTAAAGGAGCTTATTCTTGAAGTTTTTCGTATTTCTCTCCGACACTCCGATTTTCAACAGTAACTGGAGCAAGCCTCCATTCCGTCGGTAATCCTTTATCTCTTCCACACTCTTGCTATGAATTATTGGATGTTTGCTTGTTGATTAATTTAAGTTACTGTTTTGAAATAGCTTAATGGAATAATCATTTATTTTGGCATAGAACACATAAACTTGAAAATAGTGATTTTTAATTCTTAACTATTAATAGCATGTCAATATATCATTAAAAGCGAGTTTTCATCACGATTCTGAATATATAATCAGTTTTTCATTACGACGCATATTTTAACTGAAACGCCGCATTCTTTAATCGAATTCTCGCTCATAGCTTGTTTCACAATTTGTAATGTATATTTGATTTCTTTGCGAAATTCTGATTTAAATGATATATTAACTCGTCGAATTCGGTTCCGTAGACCGGAAGAATGTGCAAAGCTGGTATTTTCCACTTTTACACACTGCTATAAATTATATTTACTGCTATGAGTAGGGATGACAAACAAACCTGGACCCACCTGTACCCGCCTGGGCCCGCCCCGATATTAACGGGAAAAACCTTGTTTAATTGAGTGCGGGTGCAGGTGCGGGGGAAACCCGGTTCTTAACTATGGGTGCGGGGGCGGGAAGACACTAAGACCCGCCCGCCCCAGATAATGCATTTTACTTTAATTTCCTTATTTTACTTATTTTAATATTCATTTATTAATTATATTTTTAATTAAATTATTAATACCTTATTGCAATTAAAATAAACAAATTAATATTCATTTATTAATTAAGTTTTTAATTAAATAATTAATTAATTTATTAAAATAATCAAATTTTTAATGAAATTATTAATTTTTATTGCAATTAAAAAGAAATTAATTTTTTGCGGATGAGAACGGGGCGGGTGCGGGTGCATCCGTTTTCCACTGGGGACAGGTCTGGACAGTATATTTTTACCTCCGATTGGGTTTAAGAGCGGGGGCGGGTGTGTTATATGGAGGCAGGTGCGAGTGCAAATATTGTTAAACCCGCCCCCGCCCTGTTGCTATACCTAGCTATGCGTCTTTTCCTTTCTTATTATACTTACTAATATAATATATAAGGTGACCTGCACATTACTGCTTTAAATAGTTATTGTGTGTAAATTATGTGCACCGATGTAGCATTGACGTGTGTAGTATGCAATGGTGATGTGCCACATATGTGCTATAATGCTACAATGAGAATTAGATTCCCTGCAGTCACCCTTCTCTCTCCTCAGTCTATCTCTCTCTAGATATATATTTTTTATTAATTTTAGAATTAAATCATCCAAGGGTGAATAAGGGATGAAAAACAGATTCAATGGTGATTGGGCCTCTAACTGCAGTGATTGCACCAAATTTTAACTACAGAGGATCATGATCCGCTACAATGTGCTAAAAAAATTTAGATAAACACAAACATAACACTTAATTTACAAACAACTAACTACAATTTTTTTATTAATTAAAAAATAAAAATAAAATTTTTTTTCCTTCATTATCATAACTACCCCATAATTTCAATTGAAAAAAAAATAAATTTTAAATAAATTTATAATTTTTGCTTTTAAAAATAAAGATTTAAGTTCGTTTTTGTTCTGGACTGGACCAATGGATAGAATTGGCCCAATAAGCCTTTGCTACAGAGCGGCCCAAATCGCCTAAGTCCAACCCACAGAAGGGCAAAAGTTACCTTTCTGCCCCTCCTACCGGGCAAGGAACATAACGTTCCTCCCCGGACATTCTGCCCAACACGCACAGCTTCAGTGCTCCCCGAACAGCCATGGGCAGATGCCCGAAACTAAGCATATGCCCGACATAACGGCTAGTTTTGGACACCCTGCCCGTCGTAACGGCTAGTTTGGGCAGCGACCGATTCTTTAGGGAAAACGGTTATTTCGCCCCGAAAATAGGACCGTTAGCCACGCGCTTAGAGCCCTATATAAACCCTCCCACTTGAGAGGGTCAGGTATCAAATATTCACCCTACGAACTAATACTTTGTACTTGCCCCTTTTCTCTGACCCTTTCTTACTTGAGCGTCGGAGTGCCTTGCAGGTACACCACCACCTCTCCTCAATCACTTACCGGATAGCGAGTACGACCAGCACCCATCCGGGTACCTCCATAACGACCAGCCCGCGTGGACCAGTTCGTGTACATCGGATCAGTGGCGCCGTCTGTGGGAACTTCTTGTTCTCCCCTTCTTTCATTCCTCCTCGGAAACCGAAAGATCAAAACATATTCTCTTTGATCCGCCCACGTATGGCTGTCCAGAATTCCGCGATAGGTGCTGACACCACTGTTCTCGTCCCCGTCAACAAGATGCACGTTGACGGTCATTCTTTGTTACTTTCGGACCCCCGTTTCCGTCGGGACGTGGCTACTGCATCTCCAACTCCCCCTCCCACCGGGCGAGGAGACGTGCAGATCCCATCGG
Source organism: Lathyrus tuberosus (assembly GCA_022829125.1). NCBI lineage: Eukaryota > Viridiplantae > Streptophyta > Magnoliopsida > Fabales > Fabaceae > Lathyrus > Lathyrus tuberosus. Next base: position 1,815,597 of record JALAZF010000118.1, on the reverse strand, counting down.
AAGACCGGCCAGTTCCCGGTCCGCCCAGCGCCGACTTGGCCGTGGCAGCCCTTCTGGAAGCTGTTAACCGCACCAACCTCCTCATCCTACAACAAGGAGAAAGGATAGGAGCTCTTGAGGAGGCATCTTTCCCAAGATCCTCTCCTCCCCGGAATAAAGCCCGAAGATCCAAAAGCCCGCCACCTAGGCGCGGAGAAGACCGTGCGGTTAGGCACGAGTCTAAGATACGACCCACTCGCAAGCGCGACCAGATCTCCCCGCGAGATTGATCCCCGTCGAGACGCAAAAGAACGAGGCAAGATAGGCCCTCCCCGCCGGGCAGACCTCGTGACCGGCCCCGTTCACCCTCACCTCGCAGAAACAGTCGCCGCGAGCGGTGACGACGGTCACCATCAGAGCCAAGTTCAGATAGCGACGACGAACCTCGCGGCTCGTTGTCCCGGGAGACCCTAACAACCCGCCTTCCTAAGGGGCTGGAGAAGCCTCCGTCGCTGGGGACGTACGATGGAACCGCCGACCCGGACGAGCACATAGAGAACATCGACGCTCTCTTGGATTACAGAGGGGTACGGGGAGCCATCAAGTGCCGCCTGTTCCCGACCATGCTCCGTAAAGGAGCGATGACGTGGTACAAGCAGCTGCCCGAGGAATCCATCACATCCTGGAGATAGCTAGGGAGGATCTTCTCCCGTCACTTCACTGCTTCACGACGCCACCCCAAGACCGAGGCGTCCCTGGGAGCCATCGTACAAGGCAAAGAGGAGCCCCTCCGGGCATATATCGAGCGCTTCAACAAGGAGGCTGTCCAGGTACCAACGACCGACGCCATGAAGAAATTCTTGCTCGAGCAAGGGTTACGTCCCGGTTCCGATTTCGCGAAAGCCATCGGCCTCGACCCACCGAGGAATCTCAATGCACTTCTCCACCAGGCCCAGTCACATATACAGTACGAGGAGAAGGTCGCTGCCCACTCGGTCCGGACATCTCGCAACCAAGAAGGTGCCCGGACGTCCAGAGTTGAAGAACCCTCGACGTCCCGTCGAGGAGACAAGAGACGCGACGATCGACCTCGCGATACACGCGAGCAGAGAGCACCCTCCGGGCGATTCCACGATTATACCCCCCTCACTGCCTCGAAGGAGAAAATACTGTCCGAGTGTGCCAACTCAGAGTTCAAACAGGCGGGAGTCTGTTTCCCCAAGCAGCTGTCCGTCAGGCCAGGGATGGACAAGTCCAAGTACTGCCGTTTCCACAAGAGTCACGGCCATACAACGGAAGAGTGCATCCACCTCAGAGATGCCATAGAGATCCTCATTCGCGACGGCCATCTGAAGCAGTTTGCAAAAAAGAAGGACGCTCCCCGGCAAGAGGCCTAGGAAAGCAAAAGGGTCGCAGAGGAAATTCCGCCCTCTGACAACGCCAACGTCCAGGTCGCTATGTCCGTGACCCGACCAGAAGACTTTCGCATCCCGGACGATCTGCTCGCCACCACATACCTCGCTGCCAGCAGCCCATGGGAGGCCTTCCCGTCGGCCATGGTGATCTCCGGGGGTGGATTCAACAAAGTCACAGTTGGCTCGGTCAAAAGGAGATTCGACCAACTGATCAACAAAAGCTCCAACGAGGTCACCACGCTGGACACCACGCACAAAGGGTCCGCTCCCATTTCCTTCTACAAGGAAGAACTCCTCGGCGGGGCACCGAATTCGAACATCCCACTGCTTATCTGGGCAAGGATGGCGAATTTCGATGTCCGAAGGATACTCGTGGACCAGGGCAGTTCGGTTGACATAATGTACAACCACCTGTTCGAGACATTGCAGCTGAACGACTCCCACCTCACTCCATACGTCGGATCCGACCTGCAAGGGTTCAATGGAGCGGTGACAAAGCCCCGAGGTTACGTAGAGCTCATCATAACCTTCGGTTCAGGAAAGACAACCCGAGCAATCAAGGCACAGTTTCTGGTAATCGATTGCCCGTCACTATACCAGTGCATCTTCGGAAGGCCAACCCTGGCAGAGTTAATTGCAGTACCTTCCACCGTACATCTCAAAATGAAGTACTACACTTCTGAAGGGATGGTCGCCACCCTCCACGGCGACATCGAGGCTGCCCGCCGCTGCTTTGAAGCAGCGTCAAAGGGACTTAACACCATCTTGGCGAAGCCAAGAGCATCTGGTCGTCCCCCCTGCCCAGCAGCTCCGAGCAGCCAAGACCACTTCCCCAGGTCGAATCAATCGATCTAGACAGCCGGTTCAGCAAAGAAGATCACGCCAAGGTTCCAACGCCGTCGGGCAGTAAGTCCGACAACAGCGGCCATCTCCTACGACCTGTCCCAGATGGCAACTTCGAGATCATTCTGTTCGGAGAAGACCCCCAACGGGGAGTGAAGATCGGAGCAGATCTGCCAGACCTGGCCAGAAGACAACTGAAAGCGTGCCTCCGCGAAAACGCAGACCTGTTCGCGTGGAGCACTACTGAGATGCCCGGATTGGACCCCTCCGTCTCCTGCCACCAGCTCACGATCGACCCGACCGTCAAAGCCGTTACCCAGCGCAGAAGGAAGCAATCCCCGGAGAAGATAGAAGCCGCGGAGAAAGCTGTCAAAGACCTTCTAGAAGCTAGGTTTATTTCCGAGGCCAAATATACTACATGGCTCTCTAATGTTGTACTTGTACGAAAAAATAATGGCAAATGGAGGATGTGCGTTGATTATACTGATGTTAATAAGGCCTATCCGAAGGACGCCTACCCCCTCCCCAATATAGACAAACTCGTAGATAATTCGGCCGGTTTTAAACTTTTATCGTTCCTCGACGCCTACTCGGGCTATAACCAAATACCAATGGCCGCGAGCGATAAAACTTACACAGCCTTCATGACCGAATCGGGCAACTATTACTACAACGTAATGCCCTTCGGACTGAAGAACGCCGACGCTACATACCAACGAATGATGAACAAAGTCTTCCATGAACAGATAGGCGATATGCTCGAGGTATACATGGACGACATGATCGTCAAATCCCACGAGGAACTAGACCATGTCGCCCACCTCCGCAAAATTTTCGAGCAGGCAAGGAAATACCAAATGCGTTTCAACCCGAAGAAGTGCACGTTGGGGGTACGAGCAGGTAAGTTCCTCGGTTTCTACCTAACAGAACGAGGAATAGAGGCTAACCCCGACAAATGTCGGGCATTCTCCGAGTTCCCAATGCCCACGTCTAAAAAGAACATCCAATCCCTCAACGGAGTGCTGACCTCGCTATCCCGCTTCGTCGCAAAGTCCGCCCAGCACGCCCTTCCTTTCTTCAAGCTCTTGCGGAAAGAAGCAGCGTTTGAATGGACCGAAGAATGCGAGGCATCCCTCCTCCACTTGAAGTAAGCTCTATCGGAACCGCCCGTGTTGTCATGACCAGATACCGGGGAGGTCTTGTTCCTGTACCTCGCCGTCTCCGCCGAGGCCGTTAGCGCCGTTCTCATCCGCGAAAATCCTAGCGGGCAAAAGCCGGTGTATTTCACGAGCAAGGCACTGCAGGACACAGAATTGAGATATCAACAGATAGAGAAGGTAGCATTGGCCCTCGTCAACGCTGCCAGACGACTAAGACACTATTTCTTGGCCCACACGATCGTGGTGAGGACAGATCAGCCCATCAAGCAGCTACTGGGACGGCCAGACATGGCGGGGAGAATGCTCAGATGGTCGCTAGAACTGTCCAAATTCGACATCCAGTATGAAAGCAGGAAAGCTCTTAAGGCTCAGGCCCTGTCCAATTTTGTAGCAGAGGTAACTTTCTCAAATTCCTCGCCCCACCTAGTGAACAGATGGACCATCTATGTGGACGGAGCATCCAGCTCTAGTGGCAGCGGGGCAGGCGTAATTCTGGAAAACGACGAAGGAACCATAGTCGAGGCTTCCCTCACATTGTCTTTTCCCACGTCGAACAACCAGGCCGAGTACGAAGCCTTCCTCGCCGGACTACGCCTAGCCGAAGACCTGGGGGCCGAGGAAGTCATCATCTGCACGAATTCGCAGCTCGTAGCCAACCAGGTATCCGGGGAATATCAAGCCAAAAACGACAGTCTCTCCGAATACCTCACCCTCGTCAGAGAAAAGATGTCAAAATTCAGAACAGTGGAAGTAAGACACGTTCCACGCGAACACAACGTACGAGCAGACGTATTGTCAAAACTGGCAAGCACCAAGAGGAAAGGCGGAAACAGGTCAGTCATCCAAGAGATACTTCCCTGGTCCAGCATCACTAAGGGATCTTCGACCCTACACGTACACGCGATCGGGGATAGGGATTGCTGGATGACGCCCGTTTACAACTACCTCACCAGGGACGAACTTCCAGAGGATCCCAAGGAGGCCAGCACCATCAAACGAAGGGCCTGCTCATACGTTATCCTCGAAAACAAACTCTACCGGCGGGGCTTCTCCATCCCACTTCTTAAATGCATAGAAGAGGAGGTCGTCCCCCACGTATTGCGAGAAATCCATGAGGGCATCAACGCCCAACACCTCGGAGGAAAGTCCCTTGCCCGTAAGGCCCTCCGAGCAGGGTACTATTGGCCAACCATGCAACAAGACGCCAAGGAGCATGTGAAGAAATGCGACAAATGCCAACGGCACGGGGATATGCACTTAGCTCCGCCAAACGAACTAAAAAGAATGACCTCCCCGTGGCCATTCGCCTGGTGGGGCCTGGACATCCTAGGACCCTTCGTGACGGGGTCTAACCAAAACAAATACCTGATAGTGGGCGTAGATTACTTCACAAAGTGGATAGAAGCAGAAGCTTTAGCCAAGATAACGGCGCTCAACATTCTGCGCTTCTACAAGCGGAATATACTTGCCCGGTTTGGGATCCCCCAAGCAATTGTCAAGGACAATGGAACATAATTCACAGACAAAAAATTCCAAGACTTTGTCGCACACCTCGGAACGAGGCAACACTTCGTTTCCGTAGAGCATTCCCAAACCAACGGGCAGGCAGAGGCAGCCAATCGTGTCATACTGCGCGCCCTCAAGCGAAGACTGGACGAAACAAAGAAAGTCTGGGTCGAGGAGCTTTACAGTGTCCTGTGGGCATACCGCACCACTCCCCAGTCCACCACCGGGGAAACACCTTTCCGTTTGGCATATGGTACCGAGGCAGTCATACCCATTGAAATCCACGTACCGTCCAGGAGGACGGAATCACCCCTGGACGAGGAAATGAACGACGAAGCGATAAGAGAGGAGCTCGACCTCGTCGAGGAAATCCGAACGGGAGCAGCCCTCCGCGAGGCATCTCTTAAGCAAAAAATAGCGATCAGGCACAACGCCAAAGTCTTCCGACGGGAGTTCGACGTGGGCAGCCTTGTCCTGCGAAGAAACCACAAGGACTCCCGCGAAGGTAAATTGGCGGCCAACTGGAAAGGACCATACCGAGTCCGCGCCAAAACGGGGAACGGCGCATACTTCCTCGAAAACCTCAACGGGGAAACGCTCCCTCGACCATGGAACGCTGAAAAACTTAAGCAATACTACAGCTAAAAGGCACAAGAAGCTTCCTCGCGTCACAAGGCCGTCTAACGGCCATCATGCTCGTTCAGGTACAAACGACGCATACGTACAAAGTGGAATCCCGCTCAAATAAATGAGCCGGAGCTCCGCTCGTCGGCGGTCCTCGATCGAGCACCGCCTTCGCCCAAGTACCATGATTGGCAGAACCCCAGCTCGCGATGGGACGTTCACGCCGCGACCTCAGGCCTCAATCGCGACCTGAGATCCGCAACCTCGCCAGGATCTTCCCCGGCTGTTCGACCAGTTCCCCGCACTGGCGAATTCATAACGCAATGAGCAATCTGTCAAAAATAAGCCTTGTTGACAAACACACCCTCCGACGGGCAGTCACACATGCACAACTAAGACAAAGTACAACAGTATAAATAGAAGTTGTATAAATTAACCGGGCATTAAATTAAAAGGCCACAAGGGCCAAAGATTGTGCTTGTTACATTAAAAAGGGGGCCACGCCCCCAGAACAAAAATAATATTACAACGAGTTCAACGACACGCAGGTCGGACAAGATACAACTAAGCAACAAAAACTCTTCAGTCTTCCACACGCTCGGTTGAAGCAGCTTCAGGCCTCGGCTCCTCCACGGGCTGCTCCTCGATACGTTCCTCGGGAGTATCGAGAACAAGACCCTCGGGCAGGACAATGCAGCCACCCTCCACACGAGCTAGGTAGTGAGTACCCCCGTTCGAAATCTTGAGCCTAGGGTTCACCACTCGCAACTGGGCCATCGCACTATCAAAAGACTCCGCGGCCACAGCAATACCATCATCCTCGGCCTGCAGAATGCCAGCGACCAGCTCTGCCAGAGTCTTCAACACTCTTATCTCCTCTGGTTCGTCATCACCCGGGGAATTGGCCGCCATCAACTCCGCGTTCAACTCCTCGGACGCCTTCTTCTCCGACCTTAGCTTGGTAACTTCCTCCCTCAGCGTTGTCGCCTCTTCCTCAGCTTTCTTCTTCGCCTCACGGGCACGCCGGACCTTCTCCTTCAGCATCGCTTCGGAGGCCCGAACAACAGTAAGCTCAGCCTCGAGCACGTGGTCCCCCTCAGCGTACACAACTGCCATCTCGAGCATCCTCACAAGGGCAGAAGCATCCCTGGCCACCATCGCCCTTTTGCCCGCGCGATCCATGTTCCCCAGGCTAAGAGATTCAGCCCGAGGAACAACCAAGGTATTACCCTCGAAGAACCTCATATCGTTGATGCACGGAGGAAGTTCGAACTTCCCCTTCTCAACTGCCCCCCTCAGATCCACCGTATCTGTTGTCCGGAGGCGCTTCGGTCGCCCGACCAAAGGCAGCGGAGAATCCCGTGGACAGGGAGTAGGAGAACAGGAGGTCCCCAGAGCAGTTTGAACAGGGGGAGGCGCACGAGCACCAGCAGCAGTCCGGGTCTTGGAGGGAGTCGCTCCAGCCTTGCCCCTCGCCATGGCATTCCTCACCACACGGTCACGGGCTTGAGGCATCTCACCTGTACAAAGAAAACAAGCGCGTCAGAAACGGGGAAGAAAGAATAGAAAATAAAGTCTAAGTAACTAAATCTACCGAGCAGCGCCGTGACATCCGCAGAAGTCTTGCACTCCAGCAGTGCCTTGACTGGGATAAACCGGCGCTCGACCCTTTGACTCCCATCCTCCTCGAAGATAGGATTACCCTTGCTCGTCCAACAATTCGCGAGCTGAAAAGAGTTGACCCACTTCACCAGGGTCTCGTAAGACGCGGAATCCTGCCCGCGTAAAGCACTCGGCTCAAAAACATAGGCACTGGGCTTCTTTGAGAAGTGGTCGGGTGTCCAGCGAATTGGAAACTTATACACCCTCTCCCCGACGTACTTCCCCTCCTCGGTGAGCAGCTCCTCTCCGTTCTCGTCACACTCTAACTCTCAGGCATACACGCTGTCCTGAGCAGCTTCGGACAGAGGCTCGACGATGTAGTACCGTCTCTTGAAGTTTCGGATGGACTCCGACAACGGCTTGAACAATTTTTTGGGGCTGCTTCAAAGAGACCCATCCGTACCTCTTCCCCGTCAGCTGCCGCTGTAGGTGGAAAACAGCAAAGAACAAAGGGATGGTGGGCCCCAAAGCAAGGTGCTCGCACACCAACTCAAAAGCCCGTATAAAGGCCAGCGAATTGGGGTGGAGTTGGGAAGGCGCCAACTTCAGATGATGGAACACCGACCGCTGGAAGTCAGTGAAGGGCAACCTCAGCCCCAGTTCTTTGAAGACATATTCGTACATCCCGAAGCAGTCCCCAAAGCTCGAGCAGATCCGCTCGCCCACACTAGGCAGAAGCACCCTCCATTCACCTGAGGGCCCCACCTCAGTAAAAGCGTCCGCCGCAAACCTCGCAAACGTGGAAGTGTGTTCGGAAGGCTCGACCACCTCCCACTCTTCCGGGCAGAACGCGTCTACATCCTCTTCCATTACATCTTCCTCCACGACCCCCAGGTCATCTCCCTCCTCAGCATCACTCGCTTCCCCCTCGACGTCGCTCGAGGAATTCGAAGCCGACGAACTCGAGGACGCAGAACTCGAGGCCGTTGCACTGCTGCTCTCATCGGATACAGTTTCTTCGGACGTAACGGGTATAACCTCCCTCTCGGGCTCCATCGCCACTATGATCACCTGAAAAAGCAGAGAAAGGCAGTGAATTCGACAGGAAATCAAATCCACCCTTCCACCGCTAAGACAAGTGAAAGGGCGCGCGAAAGGCTGGGAACTACGTCCCCGGCCTAAGCCCTAACATCAAACAAAGAAGAACAAAATATCCCCGCGCGTGTACCCAGATTTCGTCGAAACTCAACCGGAATCTGGAAACGTCCTAGCGGGAAACTCACCAAATCCATCAACGGATGATAGGACGCGATGGTCACGACTCGCAACCACCACGTGGGCCACTACGACCACCAAATGTGCTACCTAATCCGGCGAGATATTTGGTACAGAAAAAAGGCAGAGCCTCCGCCCACCACCAACACTCGCCGAAAATCTACCTATTTTGCCATCTAGAACTAACCCTAGCCGCATGAAATCTACCACTTACAACAAAAGGAAGCAAAACAAGCAAAAACTCAGGATACTTACTTGATTTTACTAGAAGAAAGTGGAAGAAAACGACTGCTCGAAACTTGTCACGGTGGTCGGCACGACGGTCGGCTGCTTGAAGAAGGTGACGGGCAAACGCACTGGTGACGAGGAAGAATCAGAAGAAGGAAAAGTGGAAAATGGGACGGTTTCCCCCATTTTATACCAAGGGGCACGTACACACACGCGCCCGTAGGCAATAATGACAGCCCACTAGCCATAATTTCCTAGGTAACTGCTACACAGGTCTCGATGCAGACGTGGCGACCCAACATTTCCCATTCCATCTGACGCGTCACCTCCCCGAATACCGGGCAAGATGGAATCGACCACGAATATCGCGGACACGGAGAACCACGAGCACCTCGAGGCAGTCGTCCTCGTATCCAACGACGGCTTCATGATAGTTCCCCGGGACAACGAGGAGTCCTTAAGTCATCACTCCCATGCTCGGGAGCAACGACTTGGGGGGCTCCTGTTCTGGACTGGACCAATTGATAGAATTGGCCCAATAAGCCTCTGCTACAGAGCGGCCCAAATCGCCTAAGTCTAACCCACAGAAGGGCAAAAGTTACCTTTCTGCCCCTCCTACCGGGCAAGGAACATAACGTTCCTCCCCGGACATTCTGCCCAACACGCACAACTTCAGTGCTCCCTGAACAGCCATGGGCAGATGCCCGAAACTAAGCATATGCTCGACATAACGGCTAGTTTTGGACACCCTGCCCGTCGTAACGGCTAGTTTGGGCAGCGACCGATTCTTTAGGGAAAGCGGTTATTTCACCCCGAAAATAGGACCGTTAGCCACGCGCTTAGAGCCCTATATAAACCCTCTCACTTGAGAGGGTCAGGTATCAAATATTCACCCTACGAACTAATACTTTGTACTTGCCCCTTTTCTCTGACCCTTTCTTACTTGAGCGTCGGAGTGCCTTGCAGGTACACCACCACCTCTCCTCAATCACTTACCGGACAGCGAGTACGACCAGCACCCATCCGGGCACCTCCATAACGACCAGCCCGCGTGGACCAGTTCGTGTACATCGGATCAGTTTTCATCCAAGTTTTTTTCCAATTTACGACAATTACTGCATTATGTGTGTATGATAACATTTCAAAGAGTGTTGTTAATAGGTACTATCTCCATTCCTTTTTAAGTAGGGATGGCAAGCAGACCCAAACCCGCGGGGCCCACCCGCACCCGAACCTAAATCAACGGGTGAAAACCCGAGTTGACTGGGTTCGGGTGCCACCCGATATTTCGGGTGCGGGTTTGGGTAGTGTAAAACCCGTGCTCGAAACCTGAAATCACACCCGTTATATATATATATAAATTTTTTTTTTTGAGTTTTTGCTACGGGTTCGGGTTTGGGTGAAAAAACCCGAACCCAACGGGTGTGGGCGTGGGTGTTATTTTGCCACCCGAATAGCCTTTGGGTTCGGGTTCAGGTGGTGATTTCGGGTAGTATGAAACCCGCACCCGACCCGACCCATTTCCATCCCTATTTTTTAGTGTCATTTTTTAACTTTTTACACTTACCAAGAATGCTAATTGTTCTAGACTGGGCCAACGCATGCCCCACCGTCGGGCAGGCCCAACCCAGCACTGGTACGACCCAATATGGTCCATGAGTATCCAGTGTTGAGCACGTCCCTTGTTCGCGCCGAGCACGCCTATAGCACCCCTCATCGGGCACGTAATAGCTAAACGATGTCGAGCAGAGTCTCTACGTCTAGGCGAGCACAACTCTCCTTGACCTCAGCGAGCGCTTCCCCGCGAGGACACTTTCTCTTGTAACCTCCCACTCCCGAAGGAATCGGTCTGCCCTACTTTCGGAGATCTCGGGACCGTTACCCCAGGGAGAAGACCACATTCTGGTCTTCACTACGCCACGTAAGCCCTGGCAGTTACTTGGATTGGGCCTTGCAATCCAGCCCAGTGCAAGTAACCGTTGGCCCCGCGCTGGGGGCTCTTTATAAATACCCTCTCACTTGAGAGGGCCAGGTTACACAATATTCTAAACTCACAACTCTGTATTTGCTTTTCTCTGACCTTACCTGACTTGAGCGTCGGAGTACCTTGCAGGAACACCCCCCCCCGCCGTATCATCATCACTGGAGCTGAAGTCCATATGACGTTGCTGGCCACTGTCTAACTGTCTGATCCAAGTACGATCAGTGGCGCCGTCTGTGGGAACACTGCTTCCCCGTTTTTCCTTCAACGATAAACCAAAATAATTCCTCTGTTCATCACCAGCATGGCCAACAACCCGTCTGTGAACAAAGCTCTGGACACCGTCCTCGTGCAACTCGAGAACGGAAACCACCGTGAGTACAATACTGCCCTCAACGTCGAAGAAGACGACGTAAGAGACGGGCAGACTGCCTCCCCAAACTCCGAAGACACGGCTTACGATGTCGCCCAGTAAGACGACCAACAAGCCACCTTTCAGCCAGTTGCTCCTCCGCCTAATGCAGATTCGAGCACCGTGGCCCTATTCGCCTTGGTCAACTAGACCAACCAGCTGATCATGCACCAGAATCTCAGAATTGAAGTGCTCGAGCGAGGGCGAACACGACGATCTTCCCCGCGAAGACATCATCATCCACCTTCACCTCGCCGTTCTCCTTCCCCGTGAAGGACTCCTCTGGAAGAATATCAGACCCCCTCACTGGTGCGCGAGGGCCACCGGCCATGCCTGGAGCGAACCCAGCCAGAAACCTCCCAGAAGCGCCATCGTTCCCCGTCTCAGAAGGAACCCAGGCACTCCTCGACTACCAAGAGGAGCAAGACCACCGAGGAGAGGCCGAGGAACCGTTCTAGGAACTCCTCCCCACGACAAGGACCTGGTCGACACCACCAATCCCCATCAAGGTCCCCAGCCGAAAGCGACGACGACGACCAGAGGACCCCCTTGTCATGGGAGATCATGGACGCCCCAATCCCTGTGGGCATGGAGAAACCCCCGCCACTAGGGACCTACGACGGCCTGGCCGACCCCGACAATCACGTTGAAAGTTTTGAAGCCATGCTCAACTTCAGAAACGTCACGGGAGCCATTAAGTGCATACTTTTCCCCACCACCCTACGGAAGGGCGCAATGACCTGGTACAAAAGTCTAGCACCCGGGTCGATCACGTCCTGGAAGCAACTAAGGGAACGCTTTACCAAACACTTCACGTCATCTCGCCGACACCCGAAGACAGAGGCCGCGCTGGAGAGCATCTTCCAGGGGAAGAACGAGTCTCTCAGGAACTACATTGAGAGGTTCACCAGGGAGGCTGTCGAGGTCCACACGACCGACGACATGAAGAAGTTTTTAATCATTCGGGGACTGCGACTTGGATCCGATTTCGCCAAGTCTGTAGGCTTCCGCAGACCTCGCCGTTTGGAGGACCTCCTCCAGCAAGCTCAGTCATACATCGAATTCAAAGAGTCAGAGGCAGCACAGATCGCCCTCGATTCGAGGCGGAAGGAAGGCCCCCGCAGCCGCAGAGAAGAAGACTCTCCTCCCTGACGTGGAGGGGAAAGAAAGAAGGAAGGCCGCCCCCGGGACTCTCGCGAACCAAGAGGACCAGCTGGCCGGTTCACGGAATACACGCCGCTCAACGCTCCCCGCACGCGGATCCTCTCCGAGTGCTCCAACTCGGAATTTCTAAAAGGAGGCGTCCGCTTCTGAAGCCAATGACCCCCAAATCAAACACGGACAAGTCCAAGTACTGCAGGTTCCACCGGAGCCACAGACATGTCACGGAGGACTGCATCCATCTCAAAGATGCAATTGAGATCCTGATCAAGGAAGGGCACCTAAAGAAGCACGCCCAGAAGAATGACACCCCTCGTCCCAGTGCCTGGGAAGCACAAAACATCGAGGAGAAGACACCTCCTCCCGACGAGAGTCGGTTACAGGTCGCCCTCAGCGTCACTCGACCCGAAGACTTCTTTGTCCCCGAAGGCATCGAGGGCCAAGAGGAAGTTCGCAGCACGTGGGCAAACTTCCCCCACGAAGACCCCGTCGCTGCCCGCAGCACGTGGGAAGGTTTCCCCAAGACGATGGTCATATCCAGAGGTGGTTACGAGAAGGTGTCTGTTGGGTCGATCAAGCGGAAATTTGACGAACTGGAGTCCGCAACCTCGGCGAAGACCACCACTCTCGAGAAGGTGCAAGGGAAATCAAACCCTATCACCTTCTATCTCGAAGAGCTGCCAGGAGGAGCGCCCAACGCCACCATCCCCGTCTTGGTCAGGGCACAGATGGCAAACTTTAACTTTCGTAGGATCCAGGTCGACCAGGGAAGTTCAGTCGACATCATGTACGCTCACCTGTTCGGGACCCTCCAGCTCGACGAGAGACATCTGACCCCGTACGTCAGTTTAGATCTGCAGGGGTTTAACAGCACCACCACCAGACCATGGGGCTACGTTGAACTGATGGTCACATTCGGGGCTGAAGACACTTCCCTTCAAGTGAAGACCCGCTTCCTGGTGGTCGAATATCCATCCCTCTATAACTGCATCCTCGGGAGGACCACCCTGGCCGAACTCACAGCAGTGCCATCAACGATCCACCTCAAGATGAAGTATTATACGGCCAGGGGATGGGTAGTTACGATGCACAGGGACATAGACGCGGCCAGGAGGTGCTTCGACGCTACAATCAAAGGCATGAGTTCCATCAGCACCAAGCCCAAGACCGGAGCAAAGTCATCACCAGACACCGTACAGAGGCCTCTCCCGCGCGTCAACGCGGTCGACCTCGACAGCAGGTTCCTGGGCGAGCACAAAGTGGGCAGAGCAGCGGACCTCGACCTCCAGGTGGAAAACAACGGGCAGCCTCTCCACCCAAAATCTTCACTGACTCTCAGCTCATAGCCTCTCAAGTTCGAGGAGAGTATCAGGCCAAGTACGACTGCCTCATCGAATACCTGACCTTGGTAAAGGAAAAATGAAGAATTTCGCCTCCGCGGAAGTGACCCACATCCCTCGCGAGCACAATACCCGAGCAGATGTCTTGTCTAAATTGGCGAGCACAAAGAAGAAAGGCAGAAACAAATCTGTCATACAAGAAGTGCTTTCCCGCCCGAGCATCGACAAACCCGTTCCGGCGGCGGACGTGAACGCCATTGGGGATAGCAATTGCTGGATGACCCCGGTATACGAGTACCTCACGACTGGAAAACTGCCCGATGACCCTAAGGAAGCAGGGATGGTCAAGCGACGGGCTTGCTCGTACACTATAGTTGAGGATAAGCTATACCGCCACGGGTTTTCTATCCCCTCCTCAGGTGCGTCGAGGAGAACAAGGTCCCCGGTATACTCCTGGAAATCCATAAGGGAATCAATGCACAACACCTCGGCGGGCGATCTTTAGCCCGAAAGGCACTTCGGGCAGGGTATTACTGGCCTACCATGCAACAGGACGCCAAGGAGCACATCAAGAAGTGCGATAGATGCCAATGGCACGGGGACATGCACCTCGCTCCCCCTAACGAGCTCAAGACATTGTCGTCCTCGTGGCCGTTTGCGTGGTGGGGAATGGATATCCTCGGGCCCTTCGTCATAGGGTCATACCAAAACAAATACCTCATTGTCGGCGTAGATTATTTCACGAAGTGGATCGAGACAGAAGCCCTGGCCAAAATCACGGCCTTCAACATACTCCGTTTCTACAAAAGGAACATCCTTGCCCGGTTCGGCGTGCCCCAAGCAATCGTCACCGACAATGGGACACAGCTCACCGACAAGAATTTCCAAGACTTCGTCACCAAACTGGGCACGAAGCAGCACTTCACATCGGCCGAGCATCCTCAAACGAACGGACAGGCCGAAGCTGCAAACAGGGTGATCCTCCGAGGATTGAAATGTCGACTAGGCGACGCCAAACAATGGTGGGTCGAGGAGCTACACAGCGTCCTCTGGGCCTACCGAACAACCCCGCATTCCACGATCAAGGAGACTCCCTTTCATCTGACCTACGGAACGGAAGTGGTGATCCCCGTGGAGATCAGGGAACCCTCGAGGAGGACGGAAGCCCCCCTCAACGAGGATGCGAACAGTGAGGCCCTAAGGGAAGAGCTCGACTTCGTCGAGGAGATAAGGACGGGCGCATCCCTTCAGGAAGCCTCACTTAAACAAAAAGTAACTTTACGTTATAACAACAAAGTTATCAAACGTGATTTTCAGGTAGGCACCCCCGTCCTACGAAGGAACCAAAAAGACTCGCGAGACGGCAAACGCGCCGCGAACTGGGAGGGCCCATACCACGTCTGCGCAAAAACGGGGACAGGAGCCTACTTCCTCGAAAATCTGCACGGGGAAGAACTTGCTCGACCATGGAACGCTGAGAAACTTAAACAATACTACATTTAAACACTGCCCGTGACACACCAACGTCGCGATTACGGGGACGCGCTATGGTACGAGTGTGGCACCTCTATATGAGACACGATGATCAAGGTCCACGTTATGTGTCCGCGAGGACTTTGATCCGACGAGGACACCTCGATCGAGCTTCGTCGTCGCCGTACCGATGAGGCAGAACACCCAACTCGCGATGGGAAGTTAACGCCACGAAGCTAAGACCTCGACCGAGCTCTGAGCCTCGTTGAAGGTCAGAATACACCTCCGACCACTCGACCAGTTCTCCACGCAGTCGAGGATCGTCAAAGTCGAGCAAATTCCCGAGATCACCAAACTACTTAGACAAAAATAAGTAAAGTATAGCAAATACAATAGCAACACACACAAGCGAAAACATGTAAACATCACACGCGCAGATAGACGAAAATGCATTAAGCGGGCAGAAGCCCATTGTACAGGTATTACAAAATGTCAAAAAACCCTTGGCACGCAGGTCGGGCAAAGATCGTCCTAAAAATGGCACGCAGGCCAAACAAAAAGACCAAAAAGTGATGGCACGCAGACCGAGCAAACAACTAAACGACGATCTCTTCCTCGATCCGGTCAGCATCCTCCTCCTTCTCTGGCAGGTCCAACTTGCCATCGACCACACGAATGAATGGGTTAATCCTGTCGAGCGCAAGATGGACACCTCGATTCTCGGCCCCGACCTGCGCCACAATATTATTGAAGCCTATCTCGAGGGCTTCCAGGCTATCCTGCTGAAGCTCCCGAATCTTAGCAATCAAATCCGCGCGGCTGGCAAAACTTTTCTCCTCGACCGACTCGTTCTCGACAGGACGGGCAGCAGCTTCCAGCTCAGCATTCCTGGTCCAGAGGCGGTTAAGCTCCTCTTGAGTCTCGTTCAGTGCGGCATTGGCCTCGTTCAGTTCACGAAGGAGGCGGGCGTGGTCCTCGCACTTGGTCAGGGCCTCTTGCAGATCCCCCTCAACCTTGTCATTCTCTTTCTCGAGGGCAGTATATTCATCCTTTAGCTTCTGCAGCTTGGAGGAAGAGGAGGTCCCCTCATTTAAAATCAAGGCGGTCTCGAAGATTCACATCATGGCCGCTAGGTCCTCGATAAGCTCCACTCTCCGGTCAATTCCGTCCATGTCCAGAATTGCCTTCGCCTCGGCCTCAGCGACGACGGGAGGGCTTCCCCCGAAGAAGTCCCGCTGAAGATGACAGGAGGGCAGCAGGAACTTCTCCATCGAAACAGGATCCTCGAGATCCACGAGGACGGGCCCCACAATCCTCGCCTTCTTGGCAGGGGTGCCCTCCAGAGGGGGAGACTGTTGCACTGTTGAGAAGACGAGCTGCTCGTCGTACCGATCGACACCGCCGTCTGGATAACGTCTTAAACATGACCCTTAGCTCGTTTGGGAGCTCGCTCAGCAGCCATCTTCATGATGCGCTCGGTGGCGTTCGACATTTGAGCTGCAAGGAAAAACATGAAGCAAGTTAGCACAAGGAAATAAAACTAAGTGTACGCCCGAACAGAACAAGGGGGCTCCTACCTAAAAACCTCTTGGCCTCGTCGGGAGACTTGTACTCAAGGAGAGCCTTGGTGTTTATATAACGGGCCTCAGTCATAACTCTCCCTCGCGAGTTAAGGATAGATTTTCCATCACTAGTTACACACACTGCTCTGCTGAAACCAATGACGTACGCGACCAGCTTTGCATACGCTTCTTTGTCATCTTCCGACAGTTTGTTGGGCTTCATGAGGTAGGAGTCTGTGCCAAGCGCGAAGTGCGCATCCTCCCACTCCAGGGGGTACTTAGACACAAACCTCTCATTCTCGGCCTCGTCGGTCACAATATCATAAAGCGTGCCCACGGCCTCGTGCGTCGCGGGCATGACATAGTAAAATCTATCCTTAAAGTTACGAATGGAATCTGAGTACACCTTGAAAAGCTTCCTCGGCTGTTTGAAGGAGACCCAACTGTGTCGCCCTTGATCAGTTGACCGTTGAAGGTGGAAGATGCAGAAAAAGAGGGAGAGGGTGGCCCCGACGTTGAGGTAGTCGCACACGATCTTGAACGCCCGCATGAAGGCGAGCGCATTAGGATGGAGCTGAGACGGCGCCAGGTGCAACCGGTTGAACACCCCCAACTGGAAGCTGTTGAAGGGGAGACAAATACCGGCCTCTTTGAAGGCAAACTCGTACATGGGGAACCTTAGCCCACGGTAATTCGAGCAGATACGGCGGTGTTCCCGAGGCTGAAAAACTGTCCACTTTTCCTGCTCGCCCACAGCGACGTCCTCGACGATGGCAAAAGCGTCAGTGTCGTTAAGGGCAAATCGCGAACGAATGCGTAAGGGCTCCTCGCTAGCCCAGTCGACGGCCGGATGCAGGGGCTCCATACCGGGGAGCTGTGCGGGGCTGTCCACGTCGGGTTCATTATCTATATGGATGATACCCACAAGCCTCACGACCATTTTTACCTAAAAAGCAGAGGAAATAGGTGAATTCGTTGGCCACGACCAAATCCACCCTTCCACCGCCGATCAAGTGAAAGGGCAGCGAGAGCGCAGGAGCTGCTCGGAACTACGGGGGAGCTACCCAATACCTCTACCCCGACCAAGGACCTTCTTCAGGTCCCCTGTCCTGTCTCATCTCACCTCCCCGGGACATTCATCGTGTGTCCTCGGGGTATTCATCGGTTCCTCGGGATATTCATCCCAAACCTCTGTCAATTTGAACGGAACCCTAGAAATGTCCCGTCATTTTGGCCGAAAATTTCACCGGCTTACCAGAAAATCACCAAAGGAAAATAAACGGAAAAGAAAAGGATTAGAGGCTTACTTGGGATGGTGGGGGAGGGCGGATCGGTTCAGTGGAAGCTGCGGCGCACGGTGGTGCACGACGGTTGAGCGGCGGCAGAGAAGAAAAGAGAAAGCTGGAGCGAAAAAGGTGGGAACTTGTAAATGACACGAACTCAAACCCCTTTTATAGGCCCCTCACGGAACTCGAAGAGTCCCTAGGCCTCTTGAGTACCCTAGGCCTAGCCGCCCTTAGGCATTAATGGCAGGCGACACGTGGCACGCATTTTCCCGCGTTAACCTTTTCATCTGTCCCGGTCCTCGGACTCACAACCCCTGATCGCCCCATGGCGCCGACCACCGACGACATCGCTATTCGAACTGAGTTCAAGATTCCTGCCTGTAGCACGGATTTTTGCGTGGTTGCGAAGCACTATCGCTTTTGGGGTACTACAACTCGATTCATTTTTTATCCTATTGAAGCTGATGAAGGAAGGGAAATAGATGTCTCCAATTAACCCTGCTTGCAAACTGAGTTTGAACAGATGACTGTTGGTTTACAGATGCTACAAAATTGTGGGTCTCTCTTAGGTTATTTTGTGAAAAAAAAAGTGCCTGGGTGATTGGTGGGAGTTTAAGACTGATTCTTTTCGATTGATATGTGAGAGTACGTGATTTGGGTTTTGGATTAGTGTGCTCGCTAAGATTTTTCTTGCAATCTTATGCCTACGTATTCCCGTTTACCGAAACAGGGAAATCAGAGCGATCGTAGTTCCTCCTATTCTATGGGAGGAAATGGTGTTTTGGTTTCTTGTTCAAAGCCCAAGACGTGAAGCTAAAGGTGGTTTGTATCTTGTTTAAAGCCCAAGATGTGAAGCTGAAAAGTCTATTTGTATTTTGTTTAAAGCCCAAGATGTGAAGCTGAAAAGGGGTTTGTCTTTAGAGAGAATTTGTCATCTCTAAAGGGGTTTGTTGGTTACAACTGTTTATAAAGGAGAATTACTTTAACCGGGATAAGTGAATCCGACAATGCCATAATTTCCTTTATAGGGGCTTTTCAACCTAGAGGAGAAGACTTTAACTCAGTGTAGAGCAATACTATCTTTCCTTAGGAATTTCTCACGCTAAAAGAGGGACAGTGGCGTGGATGTAAATAATCCAGAGGCTTGCTGCTTACAGCAATTAGATGGGGGAAAAAGAGTTGTTGATGTTTGTATACTGTGAACGAGGCACAACTTTGATGCTAAAAGGTTGATTGACTCAACCGAGGTTTTCTTATATAAAGCCTAAGAGGAGGCTATTGACCCAACAGGAGGGTTGAAATTCTGGTACCAGACGTGTGATGTTAAGGTGCGATGTCACAACAACACACTCTGCAATAATGGACAGAATAAGCAACAGGAAAACACAAGGAATTGTTCACCCAGTTCGGTCTAACTACCTACGTCTGGGGGCTACCAAGCCAGGGAAGAAATTCACTACTTGTAGATATAATTTACAGACTCAACACACCAGTTGACAATCTCCTAAACTTATACTCTACTAGTGACTTTCTACCTAAGAAACCACTTAGATATGAGAACACTACTCAATCCCCTAAAACACTCAAAGAACAACCTCTTTGAGATCCCTTGATCTTGCTTCCTAGCTTCGATCAATCAACAACTCTCTATTGCTTCACAGCTTCTAGAGAGGACAGAAAATTCAACACCTATTCAACCTAGAATAGTGTGATTACAAGTACTCTAAACAAACCCTAGACTCTAAGCCTCCAGCTCTTGATCTTCAATCTGTTTTCTGTACCTTCTTCCTTGGTCTTGTGCGCTTTATATAGCTCCTTGAATTTGGATTGGATTTGTCACAATATTTGATTAGATTTGTTAATTAAAAACTGAATCTTTTAAAACAGATTTTATCCCCAAAATCTTTTTAAATCTTCCACCTTTTAATTCTCCAACAAACCTGCAATCAAATCTCCCATGTAACAAAAAATATCTAGCCCAAGATATTCTCATCCAACGAGTCAACACTCTCCACAATTCCAGCTAATACGCGACCCTAATAACAACAAGCCCATGCTGTCATTAGCTTCAGTTCTGCAGGTCTGATGTTACAACATCACCTATGTGACATCAGACATCCACTTCAGCAACTAGCAACCTTAACACAACCCAGTGTTAAGTGCAATGTTATGACATCAAGCCCATGACATCAAACAAAGTTAACCTTCACAACTTAGTACAGCCCAGTACTAAGACTCAATGTTGCAACATCAACACCATGACATCAGCATTGAACACCTTGTTGTTTAACCAAAATTCCAGCCAATCCAGGAACTTACAATCTCCCCCTTTGGCTAAAATAATCTCTGCATCTTCAGAGACTTCAGCAGCGGAATATCTTCAATATTTTGAAACTTTAACTTGCACCAGTTTGACAATCTTCATATAGTCTTCATTACTTGATCTGCTGCAGCACCATCTTCATTATTGACAACAGCCAATTGGTGCCCCCCCTCAAAAACTTGAACCAGCATCACAGCTGTTCAGTAGCTCACAATGTGCAGCACATCTCCCCCTTGATGTCTGCTTTGCTGCACTCTGCACTCTTCAATGCTATGAATACTTCACTAGCAGCTCCACAACTATGCTGTCTATACTCCCCCTCCACAGCTGCATCATTACTTTTCAACTAAACACCTTTTATTTTTACTACTCTTCTCTTTATGGCATTTATTAACTCTCCCCCTTTTTAGCCATAATTAGACAACTATCCCAAATCAAATGCCCTACAAGGTGACATAATACTGGTCCCACTGTCAGTAGCAACAAGACCTATGTAGTCTCCAAGCACAATGTTCTGACATTATTAATGACATAGTAAAAAACAACTTCCAACCCCTTGACTGGTCAGGCGATACAACCCAAGCATTTGAACAAACCATTATAAAACCACTCTTTCTCCTATGCTCAGAACAACACACCAATAAAGCATGAGTCAATCAAGCTCCAAAGAACCAACCAAGAACCTCAAGCATGAGGATACACAACCAGACCCTTTGAAGAAGAAGATCAAATCTCAGACGACATCAGGTCCTTCTACAGGAGCAACAAAAACTGGCAGGACTTCAGTGACCACTATGAAGCCTGGTAAGAACCATTCTGCTCAACAACAGCCTTCAGAAGATGAATGGGATGCAGATTGGAAGGCTTTTCTGGATGCAGGAGATTGGCATGAGGATGTAGTTTAACCTTGTATCTTCAAATATCTAATAAAACTCCAATCATATTTTAGATTTTTCTGTAACTCTACAAAATTCTTTACAGTATTTTTCTATTGCTTTGCTGATAATTGTACTGCCTTAATATGAACCAACAGCCTAATGTCATAGCATGCTATCTGACATTATATCCTCATAAGATTCAACCAATCTCCATAATCTTAATCAGCATGCAATCTTCACAATATATGTACCTTTGCTGCAAAATCCATAGACAAATACTTCCCCTGTCAAGATTAACAAATGCTCTAGATGGAGATGAACATTTGAGCACATTTACATGCATTTTGGTACCACTGTCCCTTTCACCAAGGGCTATCATACAATTCATCTTCACCATCTAAGGCAAACCTTCTACTTCATCATTCTCCCGTATGACTATGTAGATGCTCCTTAGATATAATGTAAGCACTAAGCTTCAGATCCAGAACAAAGACATCCTTCACCAAGGATACTCTTGACACTCTTGACACCAGGGTATTACATATGCTCCACTACTGGATTTACTATCAGCAAAATAATCCAAACTTAACACTGTGTCACAAACTCCACAAATTCTCAGCTTAATTATAAGCTTTACTGAGATCCAGTCTCTTCAAGAGATCACACTTCCTCTTTCCTTACATCCACCAGTAGTTGTTGAAACTGGTGATGTCTTCAAAGACAGTAGTCATGCTTAAACACATGACCATAATCTCCACTTCTTCTGACCAAAATGCTAGAGCATTCAACTCCACATGTCCAATCTTAATCATCTAACCACCAGCAAACATGGATCTACTTCCAGACATGTGTTTGGAACACCCACTGTCAAAATACCATGTTCCTTCTTCAAACTCTTTGTCAGCCAAGTGATGTTATAACATCTTTTGGGACATCAGCTTCTCATCACCATTCAAAGGACTCATTGCACAGAGAAGTCCTTCAAGAAGCTCCCAATAAAACACAGTCAGAGCAACTTATTCATACACACCTGAATACCATAAGTTCCCACACCCTCTCTGAACCATATCCTAGCAAACTCAACCATATCCAGAGTATTTATACCAAATTCTTTTTCCAGAACATACTTCCACCATTTTATGAAAAGCACAGGAATGTTATCTAGTATGCCCTTTTGAATTTTCTCAGAAGTTCTAACAACAACGACTTCCTTTATTTGAGATATATCCTGGACATTATCCTCAGACTTATCTCTGATCTTCCTAGAGATGAACACTTTACTCCTGGATTTTGTAGTACCATCCACATAGATTTTCTGCTTAGCAGTTCTCATCTTTGGAGGTGACTCAATAGCTTTCCTCTTTCTTGATTTCAGTCGTTTAGCAACCCCAGGAACCACTTTTGCAATTAGTTCATCATCAGCTCTAACATCTGCATCTTCCAACCTAAGGATTGTCAACTTGTGGAATTTTTCTTCTGAACTATAGGAGTCATTAGTCAGGTTGTCATCTTTCTTGGCCTTGCAAGTATTCAGCTCCCAACACTTCTTAAGGTCACAGCTTTTGATCCTTCCGTCAGCATTGTTGACTCCTTCATCTTGCTCACATAACTGACTACTCACATCATCCAACTTAGGAGTAACAGCACCATAAGTCATTAACCCAGATTGACTTTTCACCATACTTTCACACTTGATGTCATCATCTGATGTTACAACATCATCACTAGATAAGCTGTCCACTTGAGGTATCCACTGATAGCAATTATCTTTGGATCTTACTCCCTTCATCACTACCTCATTCTGCTCATCAGCTACCACACATTCATCTTTGGTGTAGCTTACGTTGTAACCTTCATCACAAAGTTGACTTATGCTAATTAAATTAGCACTCAACCCTTGAACAAGGAGCACATTATCAAGAGTAAGACCATAATGATTCTTCACTCTTCCAACTCCTTCTACTACTCCTTTTTCACCATTGCCAAAAATAACACCATTTGCATGGCAAGGATTGAACTCTACCAAATGCTTCTTGGATCCAGTCATGTGCTTTGAACATCCACTGTCAAAGTACCATGCATCCATAGCAAAATGTTCATCTGATGTGTGAGCCAATAGACACTTCACCTTCTCCTTAGGTACCCATTGTTTAACAACTTTGGGCCTGTACTCTCTCCATCTATTTTGAGGCTGAGGGTATCCATGCAGCTTGTAGCAAGAGTACTGCATATGTCCAAACCTTCCACAATAAAAGCATCTCACCCTTTCATCTCTGAATCTTCTGCCATGATGAGATTGCTTAGGCTGCTATCCATAATGTGGTCTCCTCCTACCATAACTGGTCTGCCTTCTATTATGCTGGTATCTTCTTCCATAAGGAGGCTGAGAATGCTGTTTCCTGGATTGTCTCCCATGATGGTGTGGCTTTCTTCTTCCATAGATATGAGGAACAACATTGGTGTAACCATACCCCTGATGTTGAGACACCTGATAAGGCATGTGCTTTTTGAACTGAGCAGCTTGCATGCTCTTGTGGTGTTGTGGGGGCATATACTGACTAGCTCCTTGTGGCTGCTTTCTCTTCTGATTAGGACCAGTCTTCTTCTCAATCTTCTTAGGTTGTGAAACATCAGCTTTCTTAGGTGTAGGATCCTGCTTCTTTGGCTGATGTTGAGACAAAGGTTGTGACACTTCCTTCTTTGAACCTGAAGTGCTTGCTTCTGAAGTTCCCTTATCCTCAGCCACATAACCTATCCCAACTTTGTCTCCAACAGCTTTTTCTGACTGTAGTATCTTGTCAAGAGTGGCTGTCCCACTGTTCAACATTCTAACAGATTTAGTCATATGATTAAGATGAGCTTTGACACATAAAACTTCTTTTTCCAATTCAACTTTGTCATTTTCTAGCTGAGCAATCTGTTTCTTCTGTTGATTCCTCTCCTGACATAGTTCAACACTCTTTAAGCACAGCTCTTTGTAGGTTGAAGCTAGCTCATCATAAGTGACTTCTCCATCACTATCATCATCAGGTTCAACAATTCCTGTCAAAGCTGTAACATGCTTTGCTGACTCAATTTCACTTTCACTATCAGAGTCAGACCAGGAAACTGTCATGCCCTTCTTCTGCTTCTTCAAGAATGTGGGACACTCTTTCTTGACATGTCCATACCCTTTACATTCAAAGCACTGAACTCCTTTATCTTGTGCAATCTTCTCTTCATCTTTCTCTTTTGACTTGCTGATGTCAGAAGAGATGTTCTTGACACTAGGTCTATAATTTATCTTCTTGAACACTTTATTGAACTGTCTTCCTAACATAACTATAGCCTGAGGCAGATCCTCCTGGGACTCATCATCTTTAGCTGCTGCAGGAGTGGAGACTAAAGCTATACTCTTAGGCTTCTTTTCTGGTTCTTCCTCATTCAGTCCAAGTTCAAATGTTTGAAGAGATCCAATAAGCTCATCAACTCTCATCTTGCCGATGTCTTGAGATTCTTCAATGGCTGTTACCTTCATCTTATACTTCTTAGGGAGGGACCTAAGAATCTTTCTCACCAGCTTCTCTTCTGTCATCTTCTCACCAAGAGCACTGGATGCATTTGACAGCTCAAGAACACTCATGTGGAAGTCATGAATAGTCTCATCTTCCTTCATCTTCAAGCTTTCAAACTTAGATGTTAGAAGCTGAAGTCTAGACATCTTAACTCTAGATGTGCCTTCATGAGTAGCCTTCAAAATATCCCAAGCAGCCTTAGCAGTTTCACATGAGTTGATCAGCCTGAATATGTTCTTGTCAACCCCATTGAAGATAGCATTTAGGGCTTTTGAATTCCCAAGGGCAAGCTCATCTTCTTCCTTGGTCCATTCTTCTTCAGGCTAAGGCTTTGAAGTGCCTTCTTTATCCTTGCCATCCTCATCTTTCTCACATACCTCTGGAGCTTTCCACTCTTTAATGACAGCCTTCCAAGCTCTGCTGTCTAATGACTTTAAAAAAGTAGTCATTCTAGGCTTCCAATACTCATAGTTTGAGCCATCCAAGATAGGGGGTCTGTTGATGAATCCTCCAACCTCTTTGTCCATCTTTCACCAGAAAGTAACTTCCCTAGATCTCACCCAGAGACAGACAGGATGCCTGCTCTGATACCAATTGAAATTCTGGTACCAGACGTGTGATGTTAAGGTGCGATGTCACAACAACACACTCTGCAATAATGGACAGAATAAGCAACAGGAAAACACAAGGAATTGTTCACCCAGTTCGGTCTAACTACCTACGTCTGGGGGCTACCAAGCCAGGGATGAAATTTACTACTTGTAGATATAATTTACAGACTCAACACACCAGTTGACAATCTCCTAAACTTATACTCTACTAGTGACTTTCTACCTAAGAAACCACTTAGATATGAGAACACTACTCAATCCCCTAAAACACTCAAAGAACAACCTCTTTGAGATCCCTTGATCTTGCTTCCTAGCTTCGATCAATCAACAACTCTCTATTGCTTCACAGCTTCTAGAGAGGACAGAAAATTCAACACCTATTCAACCTAGAATAGTGTGATTACAAGTACTCTAAACAAACCCTAGACTCTAAGCCTCCAGCTCTTGATCTTCAATCTGTTTTCTGTACCTTCTTCCTTGGTCTTGTGCGCTTTATATAGCTCCTTGAATTTGGATTAGATTTGTCACAATATTTGATCAGATTTGTTAATTAAAAACTGAATCTTTTAAAACAGATTTTATCCCCAAAATCTTTTTAAATCTTCCACCTTTTAATTCTCCAACAAACCTGCAATCAAATCTCCCATGTAACAGAAAATATCTAGCCCAAGATATTCTCATCCAACGAGTCAACACTCTCCACAATTCCAGCTAATACGCGACCCTCATAACAACAAGCCCATGCTGTCATTAGCTTCAGTTCTGCAGGTCTGATGTTACAACATCACCTATTGACATCCGACATCCACTTCAGCAACTAGTAACCTTAACACAACCCAGTGTTAAGTGCAATGTTATGACATCAAGCCCATGACATCAAACAAAGTTAACCTTCACAACTTAGTACAGCCCAGTACTAAGACTCAATGCTGCAACATCAACACCATGACATCAGCATTGAACACCTTGTTGTTTTACCAAAATTCCAGCCAATCCAGGAACTTACAAGGGTGTTTTTATGTGTCTCGTACGAAGCACGAGATAGAGGCTAAAAGGGTTGACTCAACAAGAGAGTATTTTTGTATCTCGTACGAAGCCCGAGATGGAGGCGACAGGAGTTTGACTCAACAAGAGAGTCTTTTATACTCAACAAGAGAGTGCTTTGTATCTCGTCCAAAGCCCGAGATGGAGGCTAAAAGTTAGCTCCGCTGGGGAGAATCATTGTACAAAGCCCAAGAGGAGGCTATGGCGTAACTGTTTCAGTTGAGTGACAGGTCCAATATGTTGGTTAAAAGAGAAAATCAGTTCTTATGAAGATTAAAGGTAAGGTTGTGCTTTTGGCACTGATCGGAGGATCAGGGTTATTTCCTGTTCTTTAAGGAAATGGGAAATCCAAAGGGTCTTGAGACTATCCGAGTCTGCGGGTGTTTTCCCTATCTTTGAAAGGGGCTTGAGAATGTCTTTGAGACTCAAGGGTCTTAGACTGTCCAAGTCTAGAGTTTTATCTTTTGTACTATGCTTAGAGAAACAGTAGTAGGATCTAGACTCTTTGAAAGACTGTTCTATTAAGATGACTAATTTCTGTTCCTATACCTCTAGGAGGTCGTCGGGACAATTTGTACGAAGCCCAAGATGAGGCTGAAAACTTTTAAGAAGTCAAGGGAAAATTTGTACGAAGCCCAAGAGAAGGCTTTCTTCCCGAAAGAAGAATCCTTATACGAAGCCTAAGAGGAGGCTGTGAATACTTCTAAGAAGCCGTCGGGTCCTTGTACAACACCCAAGAGGAGGCGGGGATGCTTTTAGGAAGCCTGTAGGTCCCCAAACCCCGGGAAGTTCAAGACATGCCATTCACCGAGAATGGATCAAGCCAGGAAAGTTTGAGAATTTGGAAGAAACTCAAAAGATGCCATTCACGGAGAAAAGATCATCTTTGGGGAGTAGATTTTCTTTGACAACTTCTAAAGGTGACAGTCTGAGAAAGGGTTCAAAAAAAATCTGCCTTTCACATCTCCATATTGTTTAACCCCAAGAGGAGGGAAGACTGTATCTGGTAATCCTATGGGGATCTAGTTTAGTCTATTTAAGAGTGATCAGCAGGGCTTAGTGCTAGACGTAGTTGTCGGGGAAACTCTAAATATCTATACTATTATTACATAGTCTATATGAGTTTATGAAAGAAGACTTACAGTGAAACAGCCCCACAATACAGTTATATGTATATGAAAGCGGTAAATGACAACGTATAAACACTTACTCGGTTGTAGAGCTTCCATGCTGTATTGTTAGTTGTTCAACAAAGAAAGATTGAAAACAACAGTATAGTCAAAATCAAAGGAGAAAGTACTTTGAAAAGATGTTGGGGCTTACAGCTCAAGGAGAGGCCCAAGGTTTTATCAGTGATTGCACTGTGGTTTTGAATTTGTACAGGGACTTATACACGTGACTGAGGCCCAAGAAAGGTTTTTCTATACAAAAGGATGGGTCTTACACTCTCTCAAGAGGCCCAAAGATTTATTTTTAAAGAATGGGGCTTATAACACGAGGGTAGGCCCAGATGATTGATTTTTGAATTGGCGATCGCGCCGGGGTTTTCTTTTAACGCAGAGGGACTTATACAATGTCTGAGGCCCAAAATTATTTTGGTTAAAAGGGGATTGGGTCTTACATTCTATTAGAGGCCCAAATATTTATTTTTGTACAAGTGATGGGACTTACAGCTCAAGGAGAGGCCCAGGGTTTATTTTTGTTTGAAATGGCGATCGCGCCGAGATTTTTGAAAACGCCGTGGGTCTTATACAATGAGTGAGGCCCAAAAATGTCTGGCTTTCAAAAAGGGTTGGGTCTTACACTCTAATAGAGGCCCAAAAAGTTTTTGAATGGGTCTTATAGCTCGAGGAGAGGCCTAGATGGTTTGTTTTAAACGGGCGATAATTGCGCCGAACTTTTGAAATACAACGGGACTTATACAATAAGTGAGGTCCAAAATTGTTTGTATTTACAAAGGGTTGGGTCTTACACTCTAATAGAGGCCCAAGAGTGTTTGAAAAAGTTTGATGAGGGTTGAATTAATCAAAAACCCTAATTTGTTATTCTTTAAAAGTAAATATTTAAAGAAAATCAAACAAAATTCCAAATAAGTTTGAATAAACTATTTGTGATTTTTGTTTAAGGTTTGGAAAATGAGGTTTTAATCACAACAGATATTAAAACTCATTTGGTTTTGATTTCCAAAGTAAATATTCATTTTAAAAATGTTTAAAAAATAATTAAAAAGGAATTTATTCACAAAAATACTAATTATATTAAATAAATAATATAAATTTAATTTTTTTTGTGGAATAAAATATTTCAACATTTTTGCAATTTTTTGCAAAAAGAACCAATAAAAAATAATTAAAATTGAGTGAGAAATTAATTTTTCAAATTATTAACAAAATAATATGAAAAATAAGAAAATAGGAAAAAATGATAAAAAAGAGATCTGGGGCGAGGGGGATTCGAACCCCAGACCACTCGCTTGCTAACACACACAAACCAGCTGATCAACCACTGGGGCGCAATGCCAATTCAAATATAGTATAACAAATGATAAATATATAGAGAACTTGGTTGGAAAACCTGAAGAATGACGCCATGGCCATCTTCTTCCTCCAGCTCGTGCATGAAGCCCTCCATCTCCTTCGTTTCTCAACCATTTGACATGATTCAAACACCAAACTCATGCGTTTTTTCACAAGGAAGAAGATGACAATACCCAATTTTATTTATTTTCAGTGTATAGCAAATTATATCATTGTGGCCGTATGAACCCTAATTTTGCAAAAGCAATCGAGCAGACATAATTATGAGTGCTATGATCAAATTTTTTGAGGGGAAATACTCAGCACATGATGGCAATCAATTGGCAAAAATATCATGCGAGGAAATATGCATGGATCATGAAGTTGGAGTTTGAGGCTTACCTTGATGCAAGCTGAAATGGAACTTTGCACAGATGGTGTTCCAGATGTGATTTGATGATCCCTACAGCTTCAATGGATGTTGTGGAGTGTGTTACAAGCTTTGGAACACTTTGAAAGTCTTTGGATCAAGCTGGAGCACTCCAACTACATAATTGAAGCATAATGGCTTGGTTGAAGGGTGATTTTGAGCTAGGGGTGTTACAGTTGGTGTTTAAGTGTTTGGACACCTCAAATACATCATATGTGATGTGTTTGAGCAATTGGAATGGATTGCTTATGGATGCAACTCAAAACCCGATAGTGGTTGCTCAAAAACAAAGAAATTTGGCACTTAAGAGAGAGTGAGAGAAAGCAGTGCTATAACTGGCTTTGGGGTGAGTTGAATGATCCATTGGAACCTCTATTTATAGGTGATCAATTCTTGTCTTGGAGGAATAGTGAATGGCTGCTGGATCAGATCACATTCAAAGGGATTGGTTGAGCATAAATGCCTCTTGCCTTAGGTGTAACAGCTGCTCCAAATAGATCAGCTATGCCTTGACTGAAATCACATTCCTCAGTCATTTTAATTATTGTTTAATCAGAGAACTTGACTGAGGGGAGTGAGAATCTTGACAATGCACTATTCCACATTAATGCTCTTTGAATTCAAGGTTAAATGGGATAAAATGCATGAACTTTAAGTTGGAAGATTCCTTGGCTTTGTGACTCAGCCTTATCAGTTGGATCAGTTGCATTGTGATTGGTTTGAGTACATGTG
The DNA here is from genome assembly GCA_022829125.1 of Lathyrus tuberosus. Taxonomy (NCBI): domain Eukaryota; kingdom Viridiplantae; phylum Streptophyta; class Magnoliopsida; order Fabales; family Fabaceae; genus Lathyrus; species Lathyrus tuberosus. The sequence goes on along the minus strand of JALAZF010000118.1, from coordinate 1,785,662 downwards.
GCACAATGATCCTCAGTTTTGGTTCAGAAATCGTGTGTGACAAGCAATCATGCAAACTGATTTTTCCAAAACAGCTTGTAGCAGCATGACTTTGGGCATGGATTTCTCTTGGCTCAAGTTGAATCAATTCATGCTGGTAAGCTTTTTGGATTCTTAGAAACATATGCAACAACATTGATGTTTACCTTTGGACTTGATTAAGCTTGCAACTATGTGAAAAGATCTCACAAGTTTTGGTGTTTCAACAAAATCTGTCTTGCCCATAATTTTTCTAAGTGTTGGAAAAGTTGTATTTTCATGTTTTTAGTGATTTTGATCATTCCATAACTCAAAATCCATGATGAATTTGGAGGGAGGTTAGTTTTAAGCTTTTTTAGAGGGTAATGAGATCTATAAATCAAGCTTTGGATGGGGAAAAATGGCTTTGTGGTTTAGGAGTTATGATCCTCCAAAGTTGGTACCCTTGCCACTTTGTTCATAACTTAGAAAATTTTCTAAGTTTTTTATGGTTACCCCTTTTACAAGTTATCCCACTTTTCTTGATTTTTCTTGATGAATGATGATTCAAATCATACATTAACATCATTTTAGGGTTAAAAAACCATTTTTGTGAAAAATCTCAAAAAGTCAAAGTTTGACTTTTGTGCACAGTTGACTTTTTATCAGATGAATTCTAAACTGTGCGATCCTCTATGAAATCAAGTCCTTGACCTAAATCAAACTTGATGGATTGATTTCATAGGTGTCATAGGGTGTATTGAATCATGTCCTAGGGTTTGGGAGCATGTCCTGGTCAAAAGTCAAAGCTACAGTTGACTTTTCTCGCGAAACCCTAATTGTGGCTCTGATGAAATTGAGACTTGTTGCTCAAGCTTCCTGGATCAATCCATTGTTGTAAATGGATCAATGTGATTTATTAGAGACCCTCAAATCATGTATTGAGGTCTTGGCTCATGATTTATCCCAAAAGTCAACTTAGGGGTGAATTAGGTCAAGAAACCCTAATTCCTGATTTTTTATGAATGCATCCCCTGAGGCAAAATTGACTTGATGATTGGGTTTATGATGTCCCTTGGAGCATCTAGGTTATGCTTTGAAGCATTGGCTCATGCCCAGAGGAAAATTTCCATCTGGAGGCCCTGGTCGACCAAACCCTAATTTGGTGACACTGGCGATCTTAAGGCTTGATCCACCTGGAAGGGAGCAGGCTTGTGGTTAATCCTTGAAGTGCGAGTCCTCTTGATCCTTTGTGGATGTTTGAGAGGTTAAGTTGAAGATCATGTCATCCCTTGATTGATCCTTTGTCTAAGCACTCAGAGAGGGCCTGAAACCCTAAGTTTGACTGTAGTAAGTGTTCACCCATCTTTGGGGAGACTGATGAGGCAAGATAGTACATACATATTGTGATGATGATTTGCACAATGATGGGAAATCTTAGTGGTCAAACTTTGGGGTATGACACTGCCCGTCTAACATCCCGTGCCCGTGGCCTTCGTATTGCTTTATGCACGATTCGGAGAACATTACCCCCGGGCGACACGAGGATATCTACTCGCAGAGGCTGGCCCTTAAGTCATTATTCTGACACCTCGGAGCAACGACTTGGGGGGCTCCTATTCTGGAATGAGCCAACGCCTGACCCACCGTCGGGCAGGCCCCGCCCAGCACTGGTACGACCCAATATGGTCCATGAGTATCCAGCGTCAAGCACGTCCCTTGTTCGCGCCGAGCACGCCTATAACACCCCTCATCGGGCACGTAATAGCTAGACGATGTCGAGCAGAGTCTCTATGTGACGCCCCCAATCTATACCCCCAAATAAAACATGCATTTAAAGCAATAAAAGAAAGTTCGAAAATATGTCAGAGTATATTTAAAAACATGGCCTAGACGGGGAAATCACATCAAATTGAAACCAAACACATAACATGCAACACCTGTTCATTTAGATATGCAACGTGGGGTAGCATACATACAGAGGAAACTCCGTTCCTTACACCCACATTTCAGAAATTAGAATTAAAGCGGAAAATCTAAAATCTGAATAACATGTGCACATATATACATATAAACAGTTTTTCATACATCAAGTATCATATGTACAAGCCAAAAGATAATATATACATAATACATAATAATAGCCAACGACCTCCCTAACTACCCGGTGTCACATATCAGAGCCGACCGACAAAAAGGGTGAAGACACAAAGCTTCACGAAAGACCTCCAGCACCACTAATCTGCAATGCCTCATAGAGCATTATAAAACGAGCAGAAGGGTGAGAAAGACAACCATAATATAAATGCATATAATTATATATTAACACAAAAATGCACAAGTAACATATTTCTCACCGCAAATGCACAACAATCATATATAACACAATACCATACAATACGCACGTATCATATACCACTGCACATCAATCATTCACAACACAGTTACACATATTCCATCTCATCAATTCACATTCACAAATTCATGCACAATTAACTTATGATTTATGCAATGCACATAGACTGACATAACAACTCTATGCACATGCCATGCGGAACCGACTTCCAATGTCTCATGTCTCATGTCACGTTAGTTCACTCAGGAACTATTGGAATTATCGCTCGTTACTGGGACGTAGCCAATAACACCCCGTCGGGCCTACGATGTTCACCCGTCGCTTTAAGTCCTCAGGCAACGCCTCGTATTTTTGAGGCACACGACGTTAAGGATTGCTTTAAGTCTCCAAAGGAGCCCACAATCGTCTATAATCATCGCTTTAAGTCCTCAGGCAGCGCCTCGTATTTTCGAGGCCCACGATGTTATAGTAGATTCCCTCGAGAATCAAATCGTCTCTCAGAACGTTTCAACAATGCACGATGATGCTTGGCATACAATGACTCATGACATTCACATTGCATGCATACACCCATTCATAATCATGCATATCTAAACAATTGCCACACTTAGCATTTTCTTGCCTCTCGGCCACAAATCATTATCACAGCAGCACATAAGGCATACACATTAATATCAATGCCACATGGTATGTTACACAACCAATATACACATCAATTATGCACACATCACACACAATCCATCATGTATATTCACATCATATAAACCACATAAAAGCTTCACGTTACATAACAAAAGCACAACACACGGTAAAACCTCAACCGTGCGCATTTAACGCGATAAAAACCCGACAACTCGACTATTTTTCCAAAAACACGAATTAATTAAATCATCCACTGACCTCCAACCTAATTTTAAAAGAAAGAACATTTCGTAAGCTTTCCAACAGTATAAAGAACGTCCCAATCCGAGTTACGGATCAAAAGATATGAATTTCCGAAGTTTCCCCGAAAAACAGAATTTTCTGTTTCAGCACAGTAGGTATCGATCCCTAACTCGCATGTATCGATCCCTGCTGTAGTAAAAATTCCATTTTTCCCAATTTTCACAGTAGGGATCGATCCCTGGGGTTATGTATCGATCCCTAACCCTGTTTTTCACAAAAAACCAGATTTTTCAAATTACAACCTTGCTGTCCTTTTCCCGAATCCCCGAAAACTCGACTAAATCGAACATTTTCACCGAAACAAACATATACTCATAAACACCAAATACATAAGAACAATTTAGAACACTTAAACGAAATTTCTACGACGTTCGATTTTTCGATTAAATTTCTATCGTTCAAAAACCAGAATTTTCGAACGTCACCAAATCGAATGAAAAGCACGACATACGACGACCTAACCTTCCTCGATACAACTACGTAATTTATTTCGAAATTCATCCGTGAAAACATCGGTTCCTATCAATTTCCTACAATTCGACCTAAACGGAAACAACCACGGAAACATACCGAGAACTAACCGAAACATAACCAAACTTCGTGAAACTTCAAACAGCAGCTCACATACATATAACCAACCAACACATGTATTTATACGACTTTCCGACCGTAGAAACATCGGTTTCTATCGATTTCGTCCAATACGGCATAAACGGAAACATATGGAAAACCAACCAAACTTCCACACAAACATACATAATCATACACATGTATAAGATAATTGAATTTCACACCCTTACCCGATAAATTCGCGTTTGAAAAGTCGGTTGAATCGGTTCCTAAATCCCCAAGTTTTTCCTCTTTTTCTTCTTCTCTTTCTCTCCTCTTCTTTCTCTCTATTTTTTCTGTTTTTCTTTCTTTTCTCTCTTTCTTACTACATTTTCTATTTTATACAAAATCAAAATATCTAGCCACCCAAAAGACCAAAATACCCCTACACTCAAATATCTCGCAAACGCTCTCAAAATGCGATGAAACATCACAACATAAAAAAAATAACATTTTTCTAAATAAAAGTCGAAAATAAAATAAAATAATAATAAAATAATCAAAAACGACTCACTTAAACAAAACTGGTAAAAACTGGGGCGTTACACTCTACGTCTAGGCGAGCACAGCTCTCCTCGACCTCAGCGAGCGCCTCTCCACGAGGACACGTTCTCTTGTAACCTCCCACTCCCGAAGGAATCGGTCTACCCTACTTCCGGAGATCTCGGGACCGTTACCCCAGGGAGAAGACCACGTGCTGGTCTTCACTACGCCACGTAAGCCCTGACAGTTACTTGGATTGGGCCTTGCAATCCAGCCCAGTGTAAGTAACCGTTGACCCCGCACTGGGGGCTCTCTATAAATACCCTCTCACTTGAGATGGCCAGGTTACGCAATATTCTAAACTCACATCTCTGTATTTTCTTTTCTTTGACCTTACCTGACTTGAGCGTCGGAGTAGCTTGCAGGTACACCCCCCGCCGTATCATCATCACCGGAGCTGAAGTCCATACGACGTTGCTGGCCACTGTCTAACTGTCTGATCCAGGTACGATCACTAATCAATATATTTACTTTTTAAACAACAACTCTCCTTTTACCTATAATACCTCTAATTATTTATTACATTCATCTAATTTTTTTTCTCTCTGTAATGATTATTTAGTGGTAATTTTGACAAAAGTGCAATTAATATTACCTTGAACTTTGCAAGTGACAATTAAAAAGAAACAAAAAATTATTCTAAAAATAATACTTAAAAAGAAACGGAAGGAGTAGTATTTAACAGAAGAGTGCGATCGCAAAGCTAGAGCTTATATAGGCTTTGAATCCTCTTTTATTACAAGCACACCCAAATAACACTATCCGAAAGCTTCCTTTTTGTTTTATTTATTTTTAATTTTTTTTCCATAACAAGTATTAATATATTAATATTTAGTCTTATCTAATTAATATATACTACACTTCAAATTTTACTAATATAGTAGTTCTATCTAGTCTAAGATAATATACATGCTATTATTTGACTAGTAGTTAGATTAGAATTTTAAAAATTGATCCTATACATTCTATACGAAAACTATCAATTTAGTTTTGTAATAAAAATAGAATTTTAGTTCTCTTAATTAATTAAGATTAGGTTGATTAAAATTAGGATTAATTCTTATAATTAGAATTAAATTAGAATTAATTAGAAAATTAGAATTTTGTGACATGAATCTTAATTTCTTTTCTTTTTTCTCTATTAAAAAATCCACAAAAATCATGATGATCATTTCTTGGCGTCGATTGTTGTTGACCCAATTCCATTGCATGATTATCATTTGTTTTGATTTAATTAATTGATTAAATTTCTTTTGATCAATTAATTGAATTAATAACTTTAGGATGCTATTTAGTCACTCTTTCAAAATAATTGCATGCTCCCCCTGGTTGCCATCTACATTTAAGTGATCACAAGTCCCCTGATCACTTAAATTGAATTAGATTTTTGACATGATTCCATACTTGATCCTTTAGATCAATCATCCATTCTCTCACTTTTCAAAACACTAGAACCATTGCATAACAGCATGTTGCTTTACCCCATTCACACATCTATTTTCTTTATCTTATTCATTTAAGACTAAAATATTTTTGAAAATAAAATAAAAAATATTTAAAAATACGATGAGAATTGTGCGCCATGAGCGTTAAGCAACAGAAAAGAATGAGAAGGATTATTCACATTCTTGTTCTGAGTATCTTTGGACACGAGACGTAGGCCTCAGTTATTCAAAGTATTTGCCTCTGTTCATAGACTTTAGTGCAATTCAAATCAAGACAACTTTTTCAAATTTAAAATCAATCACAACCCATCAAATTCCTTTTTAGCCTTAGGGCATTCAAAACCTCTTCACAAAGGACATGTTATTTTTGTTCTACCGCAAACAAACAACGCTTAAGTCTACCACGCGCGAGCATACAAGCAACGTTTAACTGTTAGAACGCGAACATTAACAATGTTCACTAAAAACAACCAACAAACACTTATTTTCTACCATGAACTACAAAACTCTGATTTTCTTATTGCACTATGAGGATACATAGGCACATGATTGCTAGATATTGGCGAACACACTAATTTAAACGGTTTCCGTTGAGTACAACAGACGTGAGAGGTGTTAATACCTTCTCCTTGTATAATCGACTTCCGAACTTGAATTTGGTTGCGACGGCCATTTTCTTTACTTTTTGGGGTTTAATCGATATTTTCCATTTCTTTTGAAATAAATAAAATTCGACGACGACTTTGTATTTTTCACGTAGCGACAATATGCAATTTGTTCTATCATCTAACTGTTGAAATATTAAGGTTTTAGGTGGACAAGTGGTGTGTCTCTCACAAAGGTGCCTAGTCCTACAGTATGTATCAAGGCTCCCTAGTGAACTCCCCCTAACAAATGGTATCATAAGTCGTTGGTTCGAGAAAAGGGACCGACTTACTTGTATCGAAATGCCCAGAAAGTGGTGTTCCGTTGAAATCGACGCCCAGGAAGAGGTGTATCCAAATGCCCTTGAAAGACCCTTGAAAAAGGTGTCAACGGCGGTACAAGTATAAAAAAGGGGAACATTGTGGACTCACACTTGAGGAGAAGTATTGGAATAATATAAGCAAGTGTGAGTAAGTGGGAAAATAGTCCCACATTGGATAGGAATGTGGTGACTTGAGCATTTATAAGTGGGAGAACCCACTCACCTATCACCTTAAGGTGTTAGGTGGACAAGTGGTGTGTCTCTCACAAAGGTGCCTAGTCCTACACTATGTATCAATGCTCCTTAGTGAACTCCCCCCAACACTAACGACTCTATTTTTGTTTCCTGCCTAGATCAAATAATTTCTAGAGGATGTCTAGGTCATGCTCTACAGATACTAAAACCTTATGGGGTGTTTGTTTCATGGATACAAATGTTATTCCTGAGAATGAGACATTGGAATTCACACATTCCTTTGTTTGTTTCAAGTTTTAATAATTTATACCCGGGTACTTTTTATTCCAAGGAATATGTTTTGTTCATTAATTTCTTCATTTTTATTTCATGTCAAAGGATGGGAATCTTACATTCCCATGGGAATATAAAATAACCAACCATAACTTCCCACTCTCATGTTATTTTAACACATTCATTTTTTAATTTTTTAATTTTTAAAATTTAATTAAAATAAAACATAAAAATATTCTTGGGAACTTTATTAATTTTCTAAACACATTGATAGGTATAAATTTTCTGGCAATAATATTCTTAAAAATGATATTTCCAGGATTATAATTTTAATCCATCAAAAAAACAGACCCTATGTTTGACAATCGATATAAATATTTTAGCCCCTAACGCTATCTATGTTATCACTTTATCATAAATATTTTTCTTTAATACTATATTGAATCTCTTTTAATTGGAGCGATATAGAGTATGGTCATATATGACCTTAGTTTATAACTTATAAGGTTAATGAGCCAACTTTATTCTTGCCTAGATAGGAACAATCTTTATTATTTTGATTTTTATAATATGCAATATAATTGATTTCAATCCCTTAAAATAAGAATTGAAGTAAATATTACAAAAATTAATTTTAATATAAATATATTTCTTAAGGATTAAAACAAAATAACAAAGATGAAAAGAAAAAATAGAGTAAAAACAAAAATAAATACATTTGACCATGGATTTAAAACAAAAAATTATATATTTATTGAAACAAATACATTTAATAAATCAATAGATATTGAGCATGGTTTTAAATTGCGGTTGCGCCTGCGGATGCGGTTGCGGGTGTTGCGATTGCGGTCATTGCGGGTGTTGCGATGCGTATTGCGGCCGTTGCAGTGTGAATTTTTAAAAGGAGGTATTTGAAATACAAAGTTGTAAAACATATAATTTTAAGTTTTTTCATTACATAATAACTAAATTGAGTTTTAGGATTCTAATATTTTGATTTTAGTTGAAAATACTTGAAGAAATATGATTGAAATTATCTAATATGATTCCAAACATAGCCGGAGACGTAATTTTCAAATCACACCGCAATTGCGGTCTGACTCCGCAACCGCATCTACAATATTGCGGGTGTAATTACGGTTGCGGACCGCAATTTAAAACCATAATATTGAGCATATCACAAAGTATGACTCCCACGTACATCCCATCAAACATACGCGTATTTTTAGAAATGAGTGTTACTTTTCACACCTGCAAAGACTAAGCGCTGTAATTTGTATTTCATTTTAGAAGAAAAGTCTCAATTTGCTAATTTCTTTTCAAAGAATAAAAACTAGGAGACATTTCCACTCATAGAATCCTTCAAAATCTCTAACTGATATCTTAATTACTTTTCTCATTCTCATTCTCATTCTCAGCCTTTGATATGGGTTTAGTATTGGGAAGAATTGGAGTTGAAACACCAAAATATGAAGTTATCAAAACCAGACAAAATCATGGAGTCCAAGAGTATGAACTTTCTGCTGTAACTGAACTAACCTACGATCAATCCATGAATTCACCAGTTATCACGATGGAAAACACAAGTTTTTCATCGGAAGAGATATCTCTAACAGCACCAGTGGTGACAAATGAGAAGAACAAGATGGTGGCTATGCAGTCTACTCCGCCAGCTTGTCATGGAAAAGCAGAAGACGCACATAATCCCATTGATGACAGGGATGTGATAAGACAAGAAGGTGAGGAGAAATATGGAGTGGTGAAGTTCGGAGGAGTTGCAGGTGATGAAGTGGTTAAGGAGAAGGTGGAGAAAGATGATTTTGAGATTGTTGATATGTTGTTGAGGGAAATGGCTCATCATCCTAATGAGGTTGATATGTTGTTGAGGGAAATGGCTCATCTTCCTAATGAGGTTAAGTGCCTTTTAGATTTATGTGGTTACATTTTGTTAGCGTGTTGTTCTGCATTTTGTTGATTTTAATGAGTTACTATGATACTTACTATATTGTAATGATAGAGAAAGATACTACATAAGTGTTTTTTAAGTGTTTTCTATTGTTTAAGGCGCCGTGAGAGGCCTCAACGTGACCAATGCCATTAGCAACTAGGCATAGCAACGGGGCGGGTCGGAGACGGTTTTTACTTGCCCCAAACTTAAACTCGAATTCCAAAATAATTCTTATTCCCCATCCCAAACCTAAACGGGGATAGAGAATTAAAACCAAAATCCGTCCCAAACGAGTTTAGGTTGGATTCGAGTATCCCCGCCCCGCCACCATATCCATTTAGTAAAATTAATATTTTTTAATAAAAATATTTATTTTTTCCAAAATCAAATTACATTACAAATAATAAAATAAAACAATCTTAAAAAATTTCATACATACATTTTAAATAATTAATACAAATTAAAATATAAAAAAACATTGGTCACATATTTAATATTTCAAATTAGCCAAACTAAATAATAATGTACATAATAAAATAAACGGGATGAGTTCGGGATGGGTACTAGTGTCCCAATTATTCGACCCGTTCTCATATTTTATAATCGGAGAAAATCCAAACCCAAACCCGAACCCAAACTTTGTCAAAGCGGATTTTCTCCGTCAACTTCGGGGCGGGTTCGGGTGGGTACCCGTGAGTATGAGTTATGTTGTCATGCCTATTAGCGACAGTTTTTTACCGTCACTAAATGTTACTATTATTTTTAATGACGGTAAAAAGTGTCGCAAAATAAACATAACATTTAATACTGATTAAAAACCGTCGTTAAAATCCGTCACAAAATGAATAGTAACATTTACGGACGATTAAAAACCGTCGCTAAATAAATAATAACATTTAATGACGATTAAAAATCGTCGTAAATGACATTGCTCACGTGAGCGACATAGTAAACAGCGTCGTATTTTAAAGAAACACACAACATAAGTGTTTTCTCAAAAGAAACACACAACATAAGTGTTTTTATTGTTTAAAGTCGACTTAGCTTTCAAGTGGTCATCTCTAGTATTTATAAATATGATTATAATTTGCAGAATTTGATTTACAATTAAGGATAATAAAATACTAACATTAAATTGCTTTTTCATAAGAACCAAAGAAATATGCACACAAAAAACAACCATTCGTCACAATAATATGAAAATGATAAATGAGAAGAGACTTATGCAATAACCATAAGATGAGGAAACATCAACATGACCCTGTCATGTTTAAATGAAATGCCAGCACCTTACACTTCAAACTAAAAAAGTAAGGAAAATAATAAGACTAATTCAAATGGTATATGGTCCATTGGTAGATGATGAGTTTGTCATCAAGTTTAGACTGAATGATCCATTAGTAGATTAATCTCTTAGTCAAAATGAAGATTTTAATTTTGATAAATAATCATTGTCAAAAAATTTATTATTAAAGTTAAATATTTTTACTTTTGACTACTAATATTAATCAACAAATAACAACCAAATCAATGAAAACAAAAATTGTAAAAGCAATTACTAAAAAAAATAGCATCTTTTTATGATGGTTGAGTTATCCTTAATTAAGACAAATAAGATCTGCTTTGTACAACCATATTTAATTCCTTACTTTCAAGTTAGTATCCAAAGGTCCAACTTCTTCAAAATTTTCAATTCCAACTACTGTGTTCTAATCAATTTTTGAAAATCATGATTTAGATGTTATATATTTACAGAGCCATCCTGAAATCAAAGATTGATTGACCATGACTTTGAAAGGTCTTCTACTATCTAAGGACCCTTATAATGCCTCCAAAATATATGTACTTCTGCAATAATAATAAAAATAATGAAATTAACTAAAAAAATTCCACAAATGCATAGAATGTAAAAAAAAAAAATGAAAAATGAATAAGTTTATTGGGTCTAATGTTAACTCCATTTTTTATGATCGTTCACATTTCGGATTGCTGATGTCTTTTCCTTTCTGTCGTACCTCGAAAAATAAAAACGACCGTGCGAAGCTCAATCGCACGCTCGTGAGATGGACTTAACAGAGTCGCCACCGATCTCTATTTATTCCCATAGAGAGAAAGGGAAAATATTGAATAAAACCCCTAAAAAGAAAGACAAGGATATGGTCATCGCAACCAATATCTGAGTTCGGGAGTCGGTTACGCAAGGGGAAGGTATTAGCACCCCTAACGTCTGTTGTACTTAACGGAAAACATTTAGTTAGGGTCGAACGAGTGTTAACTTATGTTAGTTTCTAATTTTCTACTTATTTCTGATGGAAAAGAGAGGGAAGAGAAATGTTTTTTTTTAAAGATTTTTTATTAAAGAGGAAAAGAGGACCTAAGAGTTTATTATTAGGGGGCTCGACAAGACTTCACAATCTCGTGTCTACGTATCCTCATAGTGCAATAAGGAACTCAGAGCCTTCGTAGTTCGGGGACTACGGTAAAAAGAAAAAGGTTGGAAAAGGAAAAGGTGGCTCGCCAAGGATTAGGGCAAAAAAAGAAAAAAGTTGCTCGCCAAGGATTAGGGCCCTTGTGCCTACGTATCTTCACTGTGAAATGAGAAATCAGAGTGTCGGTAATTCTGAATAAAAAGAGTTTGTTTGTTGATCGATTTTAGCGAGAGATATTTAGTCGCATTTCATAGAAAACATTATTTTACCAAAAATAGGTGAGGAGCGGACGTTTGCATCATAACACAATGGATTTAAAAATAAACATTCGCGGGAAACGCCTCTTATCTCAACTCACGTAGTTTGTGGACGAAACAATGTTTCGCGTCGTCTCAAGACACAATATCTCACATTTATGAAAAAGTTTTTAGGATTAATCGCACGGTGGCAAGAAAAAAAGTTTGATTAGTTGGATGCATTTTAGGTGAATGTCGAACATTTTATGAGAATTAATTATTCAAAGAGTTACACCAGAATGCTAGATCCTAATAATCCTTTTTTCTTTCAAGTTTTTATGAAAATTATTTGATTGACAACGAACACTTGATGATAATCAATTGTTCAAAGAGTTATGCCAAGATGCTAGATCTTAAAGGCTCTTATTTGTCTAAGTTGATATTAAATGTTTTAAGGACGAAAGAAAATAAATGAACGGCTATCCCAAAGTGCAAGACTTGAGACCAATCATTCGAGGGTTCTGCTAGAATTCTAGATTCCAACAGTCCTTTTCTTTCGTATTTGTTAAGAAAAGAGTTTTAACGTTATAATGACATAAGTCAAAGTTTTGATTAAGAAAATGCATTCAATGTTGATCGAGGTTTATTCATAATTAGGTTTTAAAATGATCGGAAAGGTTGATGGCGATGCGTGAAGCAAACGACTTACAAGTTGAGTGTTTTAAAGGGGCTTGATGTTGAATCAAGAATAAGTTTGAAAAAGAGGGTTTGTTAATGAAATTAAGCTAAAATGATAATGGCATTGGACCAATGTTTTTTGAAAATGGACCTTGGTGTTGACCAAGTCCTTTTTGATCTTGAAAGGTTAATTTTTATATTTTGGTTTTAGGTTAATGTATTAATTCCTATCCTGTCATGGACAATACAAATAAGATAACACATAAGGGTGGGGGATACATCAAGGTAGACAAGGGATATGCATAGGACAATAAAATAACTATAGTCATTTTCCTCGAACTTAAACACAAATAACCTAAAGGTAGCAATCAATGGTCACAAGTATGTATCATACATTATAAAGATAATCACTTAAGCATAAGGTAAGCATTAAGACATGTGATCAACATATGAAAAAAACATTATTCAAAAAAGCAAATAACTCAAGTAAAGTAGGGTTTCAAATCATGTGAATGTCTATTTCTAAACAAACCCTAAAATCACCCTAAGCACAATAAGAACTTCAACACCAAGACAAACATATCAAGCACCAAACAAAAGGATCATATTCATCAAAGTAAAACCCTAAAACTTAAACAAAGTTCAATATTCATCAATGCATAAGTCATACCAATATAAATGCCAAGAAACATTTCACAAAATTTATCAAGATATGACATTAGACAAATTATAACATCAACATAATTTTTATCATTAGAGCATGGCAAAAGGGAAACAAACTAAAGCTCAATCAAGAGATAAATCAAAGAAAAATCAATTAACATGATAAAATAAATAATCATCAAATAAAGGAATAAATATTTTTTTATGATTTTTTAATAAATATGAAAAATAAAAAATGATAAAAGAAAAACTTAATAAAGATAAAATATATTTTTTTGGTTTTTTAATATTTAGACTAAAATAAAAAGAAAAGGAGATAAAATAATGAAGAGAAAAAAATACAAAAGAAAGAAAAGAAAAAAGAAAAATAAAATAAAAATGAAATGGGAAAGGAAAAAAAAGAAAAAGAGAAAGAGGAATAAAAAGAAAGGGGGGTCGTTAGGTGTTGAACTCGCACCCCGTAGGTTCACAGCCTAAAAGCCTTGCCAACTAAGCTAGGCCATTTGGCCTGTTAACATTTCGCACCAAATAATAATATATTAAAATTAAATTTTGAAAATGAAAAACGCGCACAAACTTCATCTTCTTCCTCGTGTCGTTACTTTAACTTTTATTTTTCAAAAAAATGCAACTTCCTCATTTTTGTACCAAATGGGACAAGTAGATACACTATTCTGCTTAGAATTTCACAAGTAATCCAAATATGCCCTTCGTTTTTATTTATTTCATCTCAAACTCACGAATTTTGGACAAAACCAGATGAACCCTAAAATTTCAAACAAAGATTAAATGACATACATCAACAATCAATGGACACTAGCTTAGGGGTCCCATTCCTCATGTCAAAACTAACATTATGGTAACAAGAATGATTTAAAATGACGCTCTAAAGTGTGAGAATGGGAAAACAAGAAAGTTCCTCAAATGGTGATTTCGTGGTCATCCCAAACGTGCTTTCAGCAATGCAAAAATGATCCTATTAGCTTCCTTCAGTTCCTAGGAGTGTGAGGATGTGCTTGAATGTCTTGAAAACTCTTAGATTGTTCTACCCAAATCTACTTGCATTGATGAAAAAATTAGTTATGGTTATGGTGTTTGAGGTGTTTTGGGTATGATTTGATGCATAAAGAAACTTTGGTGAGTGGGTTGGAGTGTTTTTGTGGAGGAAAAGTGGAAAGAAAGTGGAAGAATGAAGAAATTCGAAATTTGCTTCAATGGAGTTTTTTTTTGAGTTTTTGATGAAATGCTCTCTTGTGTTCTTGCTTGTGTACTCATGTTCTGATGTTTGCTTTGCATTTGTAGAGGTCTTGTAACTAGGTTTGGATGGAGGTTAGGTCTGATCTTGGTTTGGACTTTGTCTTGTAATGCTCTTGTTTCACAAAAATGGTAACTTTGGTTCTATGCACCAAGGCCTCGGTTCTTGGCCTCATGATCATTTTGAGCATTCATTCTTAGTCTTGGAAATATGCTTTAGCCTTAGGAAGTCAGTTGTATTTGAGTTCAACCATGTTCAACAAGTTTTGACCAAGTTTAAAATTTCACTACATGCCAAAATGATAATCCCTAAGTGCTCAGTTTGGCAGCAAGTTTGTCCTTATTGTAGGGGCCTATCTTGCACAAATTTGGTATCAATGTGAAGCTAGCATGGAAAGGAACAAGTTTCATGTTGAGTGGAAGCTGAGAAAACACTTTGGAAGATGCTCCAAAATGGCTCCAAATTCGTGTGGCACAAGCTGAACTTTGAAACTTAGAAAATTATGGATCAATATGCATTTCATTTCATGGTGAAACTCTAACTTTGATCCCCCATATCTCTTAATTGGTAAAAGCTTTTTGGACCAAATTTTCCACCATGATGAAGTAGGAAGTGTGATCTTCAAAGGCAACCCTCAAGTGTTTCAATTGGATTTCTAGATTGATCACAAATTGGCCATAAAGTCATGCACTTGAAAAGGTCAAAAACTTAGAAAAACTTCTAAGTCTTTTGAATTTTGCAACAACTTGAAACCTCAACTTTGGACATCAATTTCTTCCACTTCAAGAAAGCTTTTTGCTTCAAATTTTCACCAACTTGTAGTATCAAATGCCCTCTTTAATTGCAGCCCTCAAGTGTTTCAAGTGGATGCTTGAGGAAGAAGTTACAACCTTGAAAAGTTGGCCATTTGATCATGGAGTTTAGTACTTAGTGAAATTTCAAGAAACCCTAATTTGGACAATTCTTGATCTTTTCTTGATTTTCTTGATTTAGATTGATCAAACTCAATTATATTCCATATTTTCATGATTCTTGACTTGAGAAATCCGTGGTTGACCAAAAATGTCAAAAGTCAAACTTTGACTTTGATCATTTATTTACTTTTCATTAGTTGAATCAAAATTCTTCAATTATCCATAGATCCAACTTCTTGAGCCAATTTAATTATATGAATGGATCAGAATGATGCATTTGAGGCCTTTGAATCACATTCCAAGCCATTGGATCATGTTTTGGTCAAAAAGTCAAAATCAAGCTGACTTTGACCAAAACCCTAATTTGCAGCACATGATGGATTGAAACTTGATGGAGTTGAATTGATGCTAATTTAAACTTGATTGTTGATGGATGAAATCTCTTGATCACTAAGAATGAGTTGAGGAGCTTGAGATGTTGAGGATCATACTAAACCTCTGACTGGTCACACGCAAGACACACAAGAAATGATTGATGTTATGCAAATGATGCAAGATGAAGGAATTAAGGTGGGGCAAATTTAGGGTATGACACTTTCCACTCATGAATCATATGATGAACTTACGTCCCAAGAAGAGCAACAATATTAACTGATTTTGAAGAGTTTAACCAACATAAGCAAAAATATTAACCAATATAAAACTCAAACATGGAAATTTAAATCATTTTTATACAACACGTTAGAAATGACACATGCATTTAGTGCATTTTGAAATGTGAGACAACATGTGCTGGTCCAATAACTTTCATTGGAAAAAGAGAAACTCCATGTCAATATAACATGATATCATCATAGATAATTTCAAACAACATTATTTACATATAGATCTATTATCTCCAAAAAAAAGTCTAACAAATTTTCAGGCTAAGTCAAATCTTTGAAAATAACAAGCAACACCTAAAAAACAAACAATCAAGAAAAAAAAGAAAGAATTAAGGTTAAACTCATTTATTAGAAAACTATCTACACACATTATACAAAGAAGCTAAAGATTTAAACTCTTGATGTAAGTATTCAACAAGCAAGTGAGCACAATGATGCTAGCTTCATTATACACAAAAGAATCACTTTCTCTCTATAGCTATGACATATATGTTGCAAAAATATTTGAAAATTTTAAAATATATACAATATATAGTAAGAAAAAAAAATTAAAAATCATCAACTGCTTATTTTGAAACATTAACATATATTAGAAGAAATTCATTTAAATCCATGATTGAGCTTTCTATTCCTTCATATACATATACTGACATTCATAATCATATGCATACATTAAAACAGAACCACTATTGCTTTGACATTCACAAAATTTACACTAAAGCTAACTTCATTAAAGAGAAAAATTTTAAAAAACTTTGTGCACTCTTCAAAACCCACTACAATCAACAAAGAATAGATAAGACTCAAAATGATGATAACAAATTAAAGTAAAAGCGTTTAAAAATCATGAAGAGATTGAATTAAAAGTATTGGGAAAAAGAATGAAAACAAAGATTTCACCTCTTACAAAAATTCAGAAGCTTGAAGAGCACCCTTAAAATACAAAATCCCCGAGTTTGTTTGATTTGAATACTCGAAGAGCAAAGAACGATGGCGGGATTAAAGATCTTTGTCTATATGCTTTTCCCCCTCTATCTGCTTTTAAAAATGGTGTATTTTGAGCATGATGGAAAACAAACTCATCATAAAAAACAGAAGAAGATAAAGGAACAAAATATAGTCATTCAACAAGGACAAAATGTTGTCATTCAACATTTGCATACAAATAGTCAATGGTTTGATTCTTCACATAAGAAAAGATAAAATGTAAATTATGAAAAAATACATAAAATATCATTCTCTTATAGTTGTATAAACCTTGAGTAATGTGACATTAGAGATAACTCCATTGGCTGAAAAAAAGCATATTGATATTTGACTCTTCTGTACAAATGATAAGATCTTCCAACCAACATCCTACAAAGTAAAAAAAATGATATCCTTATTACATATCTCACCAAATATTATAGACCAGTTAAAACTTCTCAATAAATTACATTACATCACACAATATAACTGAACAATCAACAACTTGATTATGTAATAATTTCAATAATAATGTTCATTAAATTATCTCATATATATATATATATATATATATATATATATATATATATATATATATATGACCACATGGTGTAAAATCCACAACAACTTTGCTTGCAAACACTTCACTTTAAAAAATTACAGAAACAAATCAGATTCTATCAATAGAAAAATAAAAAAATCAGATACCAAAGTACTAATTTAAAAAAATAATATATTTTTAGTCATAAAAACAAATACATACAGAGAGTAAAGTTTGTTGCTTTTCACTGCCCTTGAAGAGGAAAGAAATCTATATGATATATTAAATATGAAGCAACAGACTATAACACGACACATGCTAACACTTCTATTTCACTTGTGCCACATCATCTCATAGTTCTATATGACACCTCTTTATACTCATTTTCAATTTTCAAAAAGAAAAATACAATTATTATTCTCTATTGAAGGTCTCAGGTTCGAACTACGACAAAGACAAAAAAATCCAACTTTTAATAAATGACGTGACAAGACAACCGTTATTTCAACTATGTATACTCCTCTAAATTTCAAATTTAAAATGGTCATGTGAATCTAAAAACTAAAATTAAAACTATGTTTTCTTTGAAAACATAAAAAAATGAGCACTTAAAATAAATATTTTTAATCTCAAAGTAGTTATAGTAAAAAATATATTAACCTAATAATTAATTACTAGCTTAGACAAATATATTTTTTTCATAAATTTTATAGAATAATGTTTATATTTGTCTTGAGATAATTACTAACTTTAAGATATTTTTTCAATATTATATCTTAAAAATAAATTTAGTTTCTTTCAATTTTAAAATAAATTTGATTTAGGTCTGGCGATTTCCGGTGAAAAAAGCGATTTTTGATAAAGCAAAGCGATTTTTGGCGAACCCTTTTCTCCTAGCCTTCTACGACTGAATCCCATCACTTAGATGGTTTAAAATCCTAATCTTCAGATTATGGTTCAGATCGGTGGAAGTACAATCACATGAAGCTAAACTATGTCAGATTTTTCTAGGGCAAATGAGTCGTGCTCATGGTCGGCCGCAGAAATTGGCGGTGACGACTCTTCCGACGGTGGTACGCATTTCTACACCATTGTTGCATCAAACTATCTTGTGATACTTCAATTTCTTTTGTGCCACATCATTTATTTTTTTCATGTGGCATCTCTAAATATTTATCTTTAATTTTCAAAAGGTCAAAACATATTGTTATTCTTCATAAAAGATCTTGGGTTCGAATCTTGAACAATGCAAAAATATAATACTCTGATATTTGATTATTAACTTTGTTTATTTCAAAAAATATCATACAAATTTACTCACAATAAATTTACTATTATTATTTTTAATAAAATATCTTATAAGAAACATAATTAAATTTTTATTAAATATCAACAAATCATTTTTCAACATACAATTAATTTGTTCATATATATTACTTTCATAAACTTTATAGTATACTATTTATATTTGTCTTACAATAACTTATTAATTATAAAAATGAAAAAAAAATATTTTGATTATTTTTTACTTAGCGCCTCTAATATAATTTCATAATCTTTAAATTCTAAAAAAAAAATAATATAGTACTTCATCATCATATATTTTACAATAAAAAATAATAATATTTAAATACTTTATTTGATTTAGCATTTAAGTTTAAAATAAAAATTAAAATAAATTAAAATATAATTAAAAAGGAGATAAAATATATTATATTATAAGATTAAAAAAAGAGATAGGTGCATAAAAAAGAGATAAAATCAAAATTAACAAAATAAGAGATAAAATTAAATTATATATATATATATATATATATATATATATATATATATATATATATATATATATATATATATATATATATATAACATTAAAATATATATAAATTATATAAATAAATTTAAATAAAATTATGTTAAATTTAATTAGGGATCATATTAGGGATCCCCCGTCACTGAGATGGTTTAAAATTATTAGGGATTAGATCGGTGGGAGTACAGTTGTAATTCTAATCCCCCGTGAAAGTTTTGTTGTAATCAGTGTTGTGCTCTAATTAGTCGTTTACAAGAATATGATTCGCTTGTGGAATTATTTAGTAAAGTTTGAGAGCTAAACCTGAAAAAACCTTGGTTATTTAGGTTTTTGAGTTTGACCTGTGTAAAAGCTCGGTTTATAGATTCTTGAGCTTAGTCATTGTAAAAGCTCTAATTTTATATTGTTGAAGGTCTGTGGGCAAACTATGTAAACAACTCAAATGTGTTTAGTTGAACTCTCAAGAGGAACACTTAAGGACATACATAGGTCAAGTGGTTAGGTCGAAACTATATAAATCTCTTGTGTACATTCTCTATCTATTCTCTCTTTATTTTCTTATTTTCTACTGTTTATGTTATTTATTTTGTGTGTCTATCTTTATCTCAATATTCTTTCTTTATTTCCACTGTGTTATCCATGTGTGATCAATTCAATTCACCCTTCTCTCTTGTGTTTGGAGTCACTTTGCCAACAACTCATTGATATGGAAATTCAAGGAGACAAAGTAAAGGATAAAATAGATGAATGAACTCCGTCTAATTATTTGCTAAACTTCCATATATTTAAGTTGGTGAAAATATGAGCGAAATATTTTAGTTGCTTTTCATTTTCCTTGTATACGTATGCATGCATCCGTGCATCTATTTTTTTTTTTAGAACTTGCGATTTTTCTTTATAGTTAATTGTCATAGTTTACACATATTGAGATGATTTTTCTTAATAATTTGAGCTTTTTCTAGCCACCGTTAATTATATGATCCTTTGCTAACCCCTTTAAGCCTATACCATATATTATTATAAAAGCCATATTATAAGTCCATGTGTGTCACATATATGATTACCACACTACTACAAACAACATATACAACAATGGTTGAAAAAGGGATACCATAACGCGTGACCCACCGTTTTGAAGTAGCGTGTGGTTGTAAGTTTCCTATATACTACTACGGGCACGTGACAATTGTGATATACTAGGTAGCGCTCTACTTATAACCACAACGGTTGGTTGTAACCGTTGTTACATAGTCTCAAGGTCTTGGGTTTGAATCACAACAGTTGCGTGAAAAATTATATTAGACACGTTGTCTATCACCACGGTCCTTTGCATAAACCGTTGTCAAATATTTATGTTTTTTTTATAAATTTTTTTATATTATTGCATTACCATCCCATTATATTTTTGTACCTGTATTCTGAACCTGGTTTTATACATATATTACAAAGGTAAATATAATTTACATCAAAAGCCAAAAAAAATTATTTACTTCATCAAATCCAAAAAATATTATTTACATCATCAAACTCAAATGTATATCAAATATACATACATATATTATTTATATATATATATATATATATATATATATATATATATATATATATATATATATATATTATTGTGGTATTTTGGATCGAACTCTAGTGTCGATAAGGGTAGCTTGATATTTCGACAGGAGTTGTGCATACTGTAGTTGAAGTCTGTTCAAACATGATGTCAAAATATATTAACTTGTAATTTAAGTTAGTACGACGGATTGGGTCTTGCTTGTAAGCTCAATTGTTTAAGTTAGGTTGTTCCCTAAGTTAGCCTGTGTAATGTGCCTGTGTGTAAAAGCCCATTAGGTTAGTATGTTAGTTTTCTTATAAATAACATGCTAGTCTCTCATATTTAGGGTGTTGGACAAATCCTCATTAGGGTGAGAGAGGCTAATTGATGGTATTTACTTGTAATCTTTGAACCCTTATTGAGAAAGTGAATAGAAAACAAATTTAACCAATTCTCTATTCTTTTTCTTCCTTCTTCTCTCCCTTTTGTAAAATCTAATAGGGTTTCTAGTGTTTGTTCAAGAAACTTAAATCTTTCTCACATATTTTGGTTTTTTCTTGACGATATTAATTCATAACAAACTGGTGTGGTGAGCGTTGAGGAGAAGATGCGGTCAACAAAATATGAGATTGAGAAATTCATCGATGTGAATGATTTTGGTTTGTGGCGGTTAAAGACGCAAGCCTTTTTTGTTCAAGAGGGTTTGTTAGAAGCAAGGTTTAAGAGGGAAAAATAATCTGACGGTGAAGTGATGGGTTACAGGTTGGACTGACAAAAGTTTACGACCGTTGCAAAGTTGCGAAGTGTTTTTTGCTTCACAAAGTTGCGACGTGTTTTTCACTTCGCTAACTTGAATTTTGAAATTTGAACGTTGGGCATAGTGACGTGAATATAAAGTGGCAAGGTTCTGACGTGAAATTCACGTCGCTGGGTGGATTATATTAATTGCACGCGTTCTCTTTCCCAAACACTTTAATATTTTCTCATTCCCAAACTTTTCTCTTCCTTCTCTTTCTCTTTCTTTTCTCTTTCTCTTCTCTTATCTTCTCTGTCTCTAACGTTTCATCTCTTCTTCTTCTTCTTCTTCTTCTTCTTCTTCTTCTTCTTATTCCATTCTTCCAACCCTCATCTCCAAAGCTCATCCAAAGGTATTTCTTCTATTTTATTTCTTCAATTTTTTTTAATAATTTCATTTAATACATAATATATTCTGTCCTAAATTTATATTCAATTTTTTTGTCAAAATGTTAAAGTGGTTAGAAGAATGAAATTTTGGCATAGCAGATAGCAGATGTCCTAACACATGTCACGACATTGTTCTCTGCATAACTTTAAAACAAGGGCCGAATAAACAAGCTAATATCCAGAATATCAGCAACAACAATAAGATAGATGTTTCGACATCTGTTACAACATGTTAATCAAAACTGAACTGTAAATTATAGAATGATAAACAACACAGAATATGATGACCCAGTTCGGTGTAAATCACCTACATCTGGGGGCTACCAAGCCAGAAAGAAGAATCTACTATTAGTAGTATAGTTTTATGTAAATAACCTCCGGTTTACAGTAAACAACCTCTGGTTTACCTATCACTACCGAATGAAAACTTTATCATTAGAAGTCACATCTAATTGATAATAGAAACCCATCTCACTCCCTAAATCACAACCTGTGATATCTAACAGTTACAATCGATAGCAACTGCATCATTCTACTTGAAAGACACTTCTTTCAATACAAAGTTCAGTCGATCATTCTCGACTAACAACACAACTTGGATTTGCTTCAAAGCTTCATCCAAGAACAATACACGATTCATTACCTATAGGTTTCTGAATTTGTACAAGCATCTATATCTACCACAGTGTATCAAACCGATACAGAGGGAGACTTACAACACAAGAAAACCTACGACTCTCAAAACCCTAAACCCTATTTTCTACTTTACAAAAGTGTTGCAATAAGGATTAGTTTGTCAGCCCTGGGTCTAAGTCTTCTTTGTATAAGCTTTTATCTTGGGCTTCAAATGATATGTTGGCTGATTCCTTGATCCACTGCTGTGACCGCTCCTTGAATCTTGCAACAGATTTAAAACATGCTATATCAGTCCAAGATGTCGAGACACACATTAGGACATCATGTCTGACAAGTCTTCTTCCACCAGACTTCTTCATGTTGGAACATCTTGCACAACATCCTGTTTTACCAAAAATTTGCTCAAATCTGTAGAGCCTTCAAGATTGAAGGAGATATTTGAACAAGAAAATTGAAGAAAATATTGATACAAGAAGATTGGAGGAGATTGAAGAAGAGGTATTTTTTTCATTTTTTTTAATTTCATATATTATTGGGTTGTTGTTATTTAAATATTATGCTGTTATTTGTAAAATATGTGTATGTAATTTTTATTTAAATGAAAATATATTATTCAGCTATTAATTATTCAATTTAATATATTAATTATTCAATTTTATTTATTATTTATTCAATTTAATATATTAATATATTATTAATTTTATTAATTAAATAAATTTATTATTCAACGTAATATTGATATGGTTTTTTATTTTTAAAAAAATAATTACGTTGTGAAGTGAAATTCACATCGCAACGTTGTGAAGTGAAATTCACGTGGCAAGGTTGTGAAGCGAATTTCACGTGGCAACTTACTTACATGTTTTCTGCCCCCTCTACTATTATTGAGCCATGGTAGACAAAAGGTGTAGAATATTGTAAAGTGAAATTCACATGGCAAAGTTGCGACGTGAAATTCACGTGGCAAAAAAGTTTCCACACGTCCTCCTGCCACGTGAATGATCACGTCGCAAAAAGTGTGTTGTGAAGTGATTTTCAAGGTTGTGACGTGAAAATCATGTGGCAGGAGACAATTTTTTTATAGTGGATGATGAAAGCTAGTTTGTTCCCTTGTTTGTGTAGAGTTTGTTCCAAGGTGAAGATTTTTGGTATTTTGGATCGAACTACAGTGTCGACAAAGGTAGCTTGATATTTTGACAGGAGTTGTGCATGTTGTAGTCGAAGTTGTTCAAGCATGCTGTCAAAATATATTAACTTGTAATTTAAGTTAGCAAATAGAATTGGGTCTTGCTTGTATGCCCAATTGTTTAAGTTAGTTTATTCCCTAAGTTAGCTTGTGTAATGGGCCTGTGTGTAAAATTCCATTAGGTTAGTATGTTAGTTTTCTTATAAATAGCATGCAAGTCTCTCATCTTTGGGGTGTGGTGCAAATCTTAATAAGGGTGAGAGAGGTTAATTGTTGGTATTTACTTGTAATCTTTGAACCCTTATTGAGAAAGTGAATAGTAAAAGAGTTTTAACCAATTCTCTATTCTTCTTCTTCCTTCTTCTCTCCCTTTTGTAAAACCTAATAGGGTTTCTTGTGTTTGTTCAAGAAACTCAAATCTTTTTCTCATAACTTTGTTCTGTTATTGACGACATCATTTCACAACAATTACAAATTACTCATGTTTGTGGACTCTTAAGCCCATTGAAGATATACGCCCAACGTTTACGAATGTCTACAAAATCGTCGTAGGGGAATGGTGTAACGTCGTTAAACATCTACCAAAAAATGTGCAAAAATATGAATATCAAACGTATATGATAATCATAGCCAACCTAAACAATAATATGTTATTGTAAATAATTCATTACATATATAATATGTACCTGGTCCCATGAATCAACAATGTAGGCGAAGACAATGTTTAACATGTGTTTCATTACATAATACTCACACTTGTATCCCTTTGGTTGTCTCTTCGTCTACAAATTTAAACATTAATATCATGAATGTTATAACCACACATTCATGTAAAAATATATATAAATGAATGTCACAAGTAATCTGGCCACTTACATTAGGCAAGATAAATTTGGGTTTTTTCTAATATTGTGCAAGATACAGTGTCGCTGCACAACACTATATAGAGAAATTCTCGTATATCACTAGGAGCAGAATAAAAGAGCTCTATCTTTAGACAATGCTCTGGCGGAAGAGAAATCGGGTCATCGATATCCGCAACCAACAAGTATAACGTGGTGATTTCATGTGCGGGGGCGGCTAAACAATTACTTCCTTTTGTTCTAGCACCACGTACAACATTTGTTTCGGGAAATTGATCATCAACATCATCATCATTTTCATTCGTATGTTGTTGGAAGGATCCACTTATTCTCTGCAACATAATATTCGTTTTGAACACAATACATAATACCCCATATTATTTAAATGCTCAATTGGAGATCAAATAAGTATCTATGTACTCTATCTTGGGATAATTGGATTAATGGAATTCTCTAAATACTTTAAGTATTGTTTATTGGGATCAATAGAGCAACTAATGAACTCTGAAGAGATCTGTTATTTTATGGAAGAGACAGATTAATTATTTTAACTCGAGAAAGGATTTTAAGGTAACTCTAATAATTGATCAATTGGTGTAAGACGATAAAATATCAATTGGAGATATTTTACTCTATTGGATTTATATTATATAATATAGTATATATATATTTGTAAAGAGATAGAAATGAAGAAGAAAAGAGAAAGAAGAGAAGGAAGAAAACAGGAAGAAGAGAAAGAGGGAAAGCTTGAGGAGAAGCTCATGGATCATCATCATCTTCTTCAAACTCCTCTTTGATTACCAGGTGGGTTCTAGTTAGACACTCTAAGTTCTAGAATTAAGGATTTAGAACTTAAGTTAGTTTTGAGAGAAAATGATTTAACTGATAAATCAATGAAATCTAACGGACGAAATTCGATATAATTTGCGTAGAGTAGTCGTAATATGCATGTGATTAGCTGTTAATACTTGTTTTGGTGTTTGGAAACGATTGGGCATGGAAAGGATGGATTTTGGGTATTTGGAACCCTAAAAACGCATCAGAGAATGTAATACCCCAAAAATTATTTCACTATGGATAATATTGGTATGATCAACTGGACTCCGGTTTACTCTGAGAATGTATTTGATAAAATAATTAGAGTAAACCGACGAGCTCAGAGCAGACCAAATTAATATTATCTGACTCTGAGGTTTTAATTGTGGGAGCTTTAGAGATTACTTGGACAATTAGTAGTGTTTCTAATTGATAATATTTTCTATATCATTTCTTTTCCTCTCATTTCCAAACATAGCCAATTTTGAGAAGAAAAGGAAAGGAAGGAAAAGGAAGAGAAAAGAGGAAAAAAGTCCAAGAGTTCAAGATTATCAACCATCATTCAATCTTCATCAAATCATCTCCCAATCTTCTTCATCATCATCTATCCAAGGTGGGTTCTAGATAGATGCTCTAGATGTAGAATTCCATGTGTTTTAGAGTTAGGTTGGAATTGTGAGAAAATGAGAAATTATGTTAAAATTATGAATTTAACGGATGAAATGCAATATAATTGTTGTTAAATGCTTGTTGTTATGATCATACTATGTTTTGATGGTTATAATAAGGTTTGGAGGTGTTTTGATTGGAAAATTATTGATTTTGGGATGAAGGGAAGCGCTGTTGAGAAGTGGGATTTTCCAGGCTTCGCCTAGCGAACCTGGGGCGAGTCGCAGCGAACAGATTTTCGAGGGTTCGCCTAGCGAACCCGTCAGCGAAGGTCAGCGAATGTTCGCCAACGACGTTCGCCTAGCGAACTTTGTGCCTTTTCAGTGCTGTTTGGTTTTGCCCTTCTTCGCTGAGTTGTTCACGAAGCGAAGGGCGAGGCGAATGTTCGCCAACGATGTTCGCCTAGCGAACTTTATGTCTGTTTTGTTCTGGTTGTTCATTCGCCAGGGGCTTCGCCTAGCGAAGGCTGGAGCGAATGCTCGCTGGGTAGTTCGCCTAGCGAACATGTTAGGTTATACAGTTTTGTTTCTTTCCTAACTTTTGATCCGCTTATCCTATTTGAGTGTTTTTGATATCGATAGAAAGCCGTGGAAATAATCTTTATGAGGACAGTAAAAGATACTGATTTTGATTCCCGATTAAATAAATCGGAGAGAACTGTGAATTTGTGTAATATGTTGAATTATGTGTTTTCACTATGCGATGGATGATTAATTGCTTATGCTCTTATTGTTAAACATGTTTGAATATGTATGCATGTTAAAATACAAAATAGGTAGAGTGAGGAATATTACCGTAAACAATGTGGAAAGTGTGGAATAACAATTACGACGACGCTCGTGCATAAGAGGCCGAGGCGTGCGTCTATTACCTAATGGTAGGGAAAGAATTACGCTAGTATGGATCATGTTTGATTGTGTTTGAAATTGATAAGACAAGAGAGGTCTTAGGATAATATGGTCGGGTGATTGTCGAATACAATCCCATTTACGTATATGATCAGGTAATCGTAACCATCGCCCTTGAGAGGCATTTAAGAGTCTCGAGCTCCTCTAAATGCAGGCATTACTACTTGGCAGGTTTGATTCCCAATGTTATAGTACGATGGAACCTACGGGTAGAGACTTGTGATGTCATGAGAGGCCATGAGAAGTGACGAATTAAGGTGATAATGCGTCCCTTAATTCCGAATCCATTTGTATGCCAAGTAATTATAAGGATCCATGACTCGGATCGCCTTCTAGACGTAGAAGCGGACGGGAAAAGGGGATGCCTTGGTACGAGTTACCGATTAACGATGTTGTGAGTTAATGATACTCACGAACATGGATCCATATAGTGTGTGTGTACTCAAAGTCACTTCCCTTCCCTTTTGACTTGAGTTAGGCTTGTTAGAACCTTGTAAATCCGAGAGGACATATAAGATAGATAACTCACTGAGATTTGATGTATCTCACCCCACGTTGTTGTTTACATCACAGGTACTACATGTTTGGCGAAGGGTAAGGACAAAGTGGTTTGACTTTTCCTTACGGGTCTTATCTTTTGTGTGGCAAGGCTTCCGTTGTGGAGATTTTGAGATCATTAGTGATCTAGTTCTTAGTTTTATCTTTTGAACATCTTGTATATATAACATGCCATAGTTGTTGTATTAGGCTTTTTGGGCATTTATATGTATACCGTGTTACTAGGAACTTGTATATTTCAGTACCAAACGTATTATTCATATATGATATATGCTTTGATGTATGTATTTATGTATGGGCGTTACAATTGGTATCAAAGCAGGTCGTATCCTCGACCTATCCACGAAATAGTATAAGTATTTTCTTTCTGTTTCATATGTGTTGTGTCGCCATTGGTCTTACGTGTTATATTTATGGTATTGAGCCTGATCTACTTAATCCTATCTGTATGACATTTAGGAACATGGCCGACCGACGCAGAAATAACCGGGGTAGACCGAGAACCACTCCAGCCGGGACCAATCCACCAGTTGACGGGGAGAATGCCCCTTTGTATCAATTCATGCAACAGATGCAGCAACAACAAAATCAGTTTGTACAACAAATGGTACAGCAAATTGCTGGTGGCCTGCATCCTCCAGTGGTTATTCCTGAAGCTGCAGGGGGAACCTTTAGGGATTTCATTCGTATGAGCCCTCCAGAGTTTCAGGGAGGATTATATCCGGTGAAGGCGCATGAATGGATATCCGGTATGGAACCGATTTTCTTAATAGTTCAGTGCAGTGAGGAAAACAAGGTGGTCTTTGCTTCTCACTTGTTAAAGGGTCCTGCCATGAGGTGGTGGGAGAGTGCTTCAGCTTTAATGACAATTCAAGAGGTACCGAAGGTATGGGAACAGTTTAAGATAACTTTTATGGAGAAGTACTTTCCAAGTTCCTTAAGGTCTCAAAAGGAATTCGAGTTTCAGCAGCTGAGACAAGGTAACTTGACCGTGGCTGCCTATGCTAAAAAGTTTGAGGTTATGGCTGCTTATTCTAGACAAGCCATGTATGCTCTTGATGAGAGGTGGAAGATTGATCAGTTTCTGTTTGGTTTAAGGGATGAAATTTCACATAGCGTATCTCAGCAGGAATTCACCAGTTATGTTGAATTGTTAAGGCAGTGTTATGTGGCGGAGCATAGTTTGAAGAAGGTACAAGCGGAAGGAGAATTGAGTAGGTTGAATCCAAGTGACCGAGGGAGATCGAATCAACAATTTAGACCGAGACAATAAGATTTCAAAGGAAAACAACTCCGGGGTTCTAGATCTAGCGCACCTTCTGTGTGCCATTTTTGTGGGAAGAGGCATGGTGGTAGATGTCATTTCGAAGGAGTGGAGTGTCATCGGTGTCATAGAATGGGTCATTTGGCGAGGGATTACCCTCAGGGTCGAATTTTAGCACAAGAGAAAAGTATAGGGCGAGTGTATACCTTGGATGCAAGAAAAACAAAGGGTGACAATTCTTTAATTGCCGGTACGTGTTTCGTTAATGGACATCCTTGTTTTGTGTTATTTGATTGTGGAGCAACACATTCTTTTGTATCGATGCAATGTATGAAGCGACTGAGGTTGCAAGTTATTCCATTGTCTCCACCCATGGTGGTTACTACTGCCATGGATGAGACTGTTGAAACACCGTTAGTGTGTGAAAATTGTGTCCTATCGGTGAATGAAAGAGTTTTCCAGATTAATCTTATTTGTTTGCCACTTAAGAAAGTGGATGTTGTTCTGGGAATGGATTGGATTTCTACTAATTCAGTTTTTATCGGTTGTGAAAGGAAGTTAATTATTATTCTGTCCGAGGAGGCTACTCCGAAGGATGTGTTGACTACTATTCTAGAAGGTACGGTGGGAATGATTAATTTCTTGTTTGAGAATGAAAAGTCTGTTCTTATGGTTCTCACTAAGGAAGAGACCAACGACCTTCAGGTTCTGAGTATTCCCGTAGTTTGCAAGTTTCCGGAAGTTTTCCCCGAGGATATCACTTCTCTTCCTCCGGAGAGGGAAGTGGAATTCTCTATTGACCTGGTACCGGGAACGACTCCAATATCCATTTCTCCGTATCGGATGACACCACTCGAGTTACGAGAATTAAAGGATCAATTGGAAGAATTGATGGCTAAGCATTTTTTTAGACCCAGTGTTTCGCCCTGGGGAGCTCCAGTGTTATTGGTAAAGAAAAAGGGTGGTGGAATGCGGTTGTGTATTGATTACCGTCAGTTGAATAAGGTCACCATCAAGAACAAATATCCATTACCAAGGATAGACGATCTGTTAGATCAATTGAAAGGAGCTTGTGTGTTCTCGAAGATTGATTTACGGTCGGGTTATCATCAGATTCGGGTGAAGAGTTCGGATGTACCGAAAACTGCGTTTAGGACTCGTTATGGTCATTACGAATTCCTCGTGATGCCTTTCGGTGTGACTAATGCTCCGGCAGTTTTCATGGATTATATGAACCGGATATTTCAACCTTAATTGGACCAATTTGTGGTGATCTTTATTGATGACATTCTTATCTATTCTCGTGATCCTCAAGAGCACGAAGAACACCTGAGAATCTTTTATCCGTCTTGCAAGAAAGACAACTTTTTGCCAAGTTAAGCAAGTGTGAATTCTGGATGTCGGAGGTAAATTTTCTTGGTCACGTCATATCTCAAGGAGGTATGGCGGTGGATCCATCAAAAGTTGAGGCGGTGATTAATTGTGAGAGACCGAAGGACGTTGCCGAAGTTAGAAGTTTCTTGGGGTTGGCAGGTTATTATAGAAGGTTTATTAAAGGCTTTTCCCAACTGGCTTTACCAATGACGAGACTTACTCGGAAGGATTGTTCGTATGAATGGAATTCGGCTTGTGAGGGAAGTTTTATGAATTTGAAGAAGAGATTGACTACCGCTCCTGTTTTGATTATTCCTGATCCTAGCAAGTCGTATGAGGTGTAATGTGATGCATAGAAGAAGGGTTTAGGAGGCGTGCTGATGCAAGATGGACATGTAGTAGCTTATGCTTCTCGACAGTTGAAAGTCCATGAAGAGAATTATCCGACGCATGATTTGGAATTGGCGGCCATTGTGTTTACTTTGAAAGTGTGGCGTCATTACTTGTATGGTGTACATTTTGAGATGTTTAGTGACCACAAGAGCTTAAAGTACCTTTTTGATCAGAAAGAGTTGAACATGCGTCAAAGGAGGTGGATGGAGTATTTGAAGGATTATGATTTGGAACTAAAATATCATCCGGGTAAAGCGAATAAAGTAGCGGACGCACTGAGTAGGAAAGTGTTGTATAGTGCTGAATTGATGATGTTAGAGTATGCCTTAATGGAAAGGTTTAGAGATCTAAATCTTCAATTTAATTGGACTCCAGATGGTGTGGTGATGGGGAATTTGAATGTCACCTCTACTCTTAGGGAGGAAATCCGACAAGGACAAGAGTTGGATGAGAGGTTACAAGAAATGTTGACTCAACCAGGTTTTGTACGAACTACTGACGGAATCATTGTTTTTGACCAAAGAATTTGTGTTCCGGATGATACGGTGTTGAAAAGAGTGATTTTGGAAGAAGCACATAAGGGTACTTTTACTATTCATCCTGGCTCTTCGAAAATGTATCAAGATTTAAAGAGGGACTATTGGTGGTCCGGAATGAAAAGGGATGTTGCGGTGTACGTGTCGGAATGTGCGGTATACCAACAAGTGAAGATTGAACACCAAAGGCCGGGTGACTTGTTGCAACCTTTAGAAATTCCGGTGTGGAAATGGGACAATATTTCGATGGACTTCGCGGTGGGATTACCCCGTGCACAAGGTGGTTATGATTCGATTTGGGTAGTGGTAGATCGGTTGACGAAATCTGCTCATTTCTTGGCCGTAAAGACTACTTGTAAGGCGAGTCATCTCGCGAGATTATTCATTTCGGAAATTGTGAGATTACATGGTATTCCTTCCAGTATTGTTTCGGATAGAGATCCAAAGTTTACTTCTAGATTTTGGAGAGCTTTTCAACAAGCTATGGGGACGAAGTTGTGTTTGAGCACGTCGAATCATCCGCAAACGGATGGTCAGACGGAACGGACAATACAAACCATGGAAGATATGTTGAGAGCTTGTGTGTTGGAAAGTGGCGGAAATTGGATAGAACTATTGTCATTGATTGACTTCTCTTATAACAACAGTTATCACGCAAGTATTGGTATAGCTCCTTATGAGGCATTGTATGGGAGGAAGTGTAGAACACCATTGTGTTGGGCGGAGGTTGGCGAAGACAGGATTTTGGGACCCGAGATTATTCACGAAACTACAGAAAAGATTAGAATGATTCGTGAAAAGGTTAAACAAGCCCAAGATCGCCAAAAGAGCTATGCAGACAACCGGCAGAGACCTTTGGAATTTGATGAGGGTGATCATGTATTTTTGAAGGTTACTCCGAGATTGAGATTGAAAGGACCATTTAAATCGCAGAAGTTAAGTCCAAGATACGTGGGACCGTATC
This sequence comes from Lathyrus tuberosus, assembly GCA_022829125.1. NCBI lineage: Eukaryota > Viridiplantae > Streptophyta > Magnoliopsida > Fabales > Fabaceae > Lathyrus > Lathyrus tuberosus. Next base: position 1,753,320 of record JALAZF010000118.1, on the reverse strand, counting down.
AGATCCTAGAGAGAGTTGGTGAAGTAGCTTACAGATTAGCCTTACCACCTTCTCTATCCGAGATGCACGATGTTTTTCATGTATCTCAGCTTCGGAAGTTTGTTCCAGACCCTCTTCAGCCAATTCTACCTGATACTATTGAGATAGAAGCAGATTTAACGTTTGAGCCTCGATCGAGTCGTATCACGGGAAGAGAAACTAAGGTGTTAAGGAATAAGGAGATTCCTCTGGTCAAAGTTTCGTGGGATGAGACGCATCAGGGAGATGCAACATGGGAACTAGAATCAGAGATGCGAGACGCGTATCCTCATCTTTTCAGGTAATTGTTTTAAATTCGTGGGCGAATTTCTATTTAAGGGGGGGAGGATGTAATACCCTGTAAATTATTTCACTCTGGATAATATTGGTATGATCGACTGGACTCCGGTTTACTCTGAGAATGTATTTGATAAAATAATTAGAGTAAACTAACAAGCTCAGAGCAGACCAAATTAATATTATCTGACTCTGAGGTTTTAATTGTGGGAGCTTTAGAGATTACTTGGACAATTAGTAGTGTTTCTAATTGATGATATTTTCTATATCATTTCTTTTCCTCTCATTTCCAAACATAGCCAATTTTGAGAAGAAAGGGAAAGGAAGGAAAAGGAAGAGAAAAGGGGAAAAAAGTCCCAGAGTTCAAGATCACCAACCATCATTCAATCTTCATCAAATCATCTCCCAATCTTCTTCATCATCATCTATCCAAGGTGTGTTCTAGATAGATGCTCTAGATGTAGAATTCCATGTGTTTTAGAGTTAGGTTGGAATTGTGAGAAAATGAGAAATTGTGTTAAAATTATGAAATTAACGGATGAAATGCAATATAATTGTTGTTAAATGCTTGTTGTTATGATCATACTATGTTTTGATGATTATAATAAGGTTTGGAGGTGTTTTGTTTGGAAAATTATTGATTTTGGGATGAAGGGCAGCGCTGTTGAGAAGTGGGATTTTCCAGGCTTCGCCTAGCGAACCTGGGGCGAGTCGCAGCGAACAGATTTTCGGGGTTCGCCTAGCGAACCCGTCAGCGAATGTTCGCCAATGACGTTCACCTAGCGAACTTTGTGCCTTTTCAGTGTTGTTTGGTTCTGCCTTGCTTCGCTGAGTTGTTCGCGAAGCGAAGGGCGAGGCGAATGTTCGGCAACGACGTTCGCCTAGCGAAAATTATGTTTGTTTTGTTCTGGTTGTTCATTCGCCAGGGGCTTCGCCTAGCAAAGGCTGGAGCGAATGCTCGCTGGGTAGTTCGCCTAGCAAACATGTTAGGCTATGCAGTTTTGTTTCTTTCCTAACTTTTGATCCGCTTATCCTATTTGAGTGTTTTTGATATCGATAGAAAGCCGTGGAAATAATCTTTATGAGGACAGTAAAAGATACTGATTTTGATGCCCGATTAAATAAATCAGAGAGAATCGTGAATTTGTGTAATATGTTGAATTATGTGTTTTCACTATGCGATGGATGATTAATTGCCTATGCTCTTATTGTTAAACATGTTTGAATATGTATGCATGTTAAAATACAAAATAGGTAGAGTGAGGAATATTACCGTAAACAATGTGGAAAGTATGGAATAACAATTACGACGACGCTCGTGCATAAGAGGCCGAGGAGTGCGTCCATTACCTAATGGTGGGGAAAGAATTACGCTAGTATGGATCATGTTTGATTGTGTTTGAAATTGATAAGACAAGAGAGGTCTTAGGCTCATATGGCCGGGTGATTATCGAATACAATCCCATTTATGCAGGTAATCGTAACCATCGCCCTTGAGAGGCATTTAAGAGTCTCGAGCTCCTCTAAATGCAGGCATTACTACTTGGCAGGTTTGATTCCCAATGTTATAGTACGATGGAACCTACGGGTAGAGACTTGTGATGGCATGAGAGGCCATGAGAAGTGACGAATTAAGGTGATAATGCATCCCTTAATTTCGAATCCATTCGTATGCCAAGTAATTACAAGGATCCATGACTCGGATCGCCTTCTAGACGTAGAAACGGACGGGAAAAGGGGATGCCTTGGTACGGGTTACCGATTAGCGATGTTGTGAGTTAATGATACTCACGAACATGGATCCATATAGTGTGTGTGTACTCAAAGTCACTTCCCTTCCCTTTTGACTTGAGTTAGGCTTGTTAGAACCTTGTAAAGCCGAGAGGACATATAAGATAGATAACTCACTGAGATTTGATGTATCTCACCCCACGTTGTTGTTTACATCACAGGTACTACAGGTTTGGCGAAGGGTAAGGACAAAGTGGTTTGACTTTTCCTTACGGATCTTATATTTTGTATGGCAAGGATTCCGTTGTGGAGATTTTGAGATCATTAGTGATCTAGTTCTTAGTTTTATCTTTTGAACATCTTGTATATATAACATGCCATAGTTGTTGTATTAGGCTTTTTGGGCATTTATATGTATATTGTGTTACTAGGAACTTGTATATTTCAGTACCAAACGTATTATTCATATATGATATATGATTTGATGTATGTATTTATGTATGGGCGTTACAGAGAAATTCTGCTTTTGATACGCACCGTCGGGCGGCGCTTTGAGTGTCGGGCGACGCGGGCTTGCGTCGGGCGAAAGTGGAGAGGCGTAGCATGGAACGCTACTGGAATTTCTGATTTTGTGGAATTGGGGCTTACGCCGCTTCTTCGCCGGGAGAAGCACAGGCGCCGGGGCACCGCCGGGCAAAATTTGGTACCACCGGGCGATCCTGGGAATTTTCAAATAATTCGGTTTTCTTTAAAAATCCATAACTTTTGATCCGTAACTCGAATCGAGACGTTCTTGGTATGATGTGGGATTAAGTATTTAGTGGTAATTGAATGATAACAATGTTTTGTGATATGTTGGAATCCATATCTTTTGGATCGTAAATCCGATCGAGGCATAATTATAGCCGATGTAAAGCTGTGAAAATATCCTATGGGATAAAAGTGAAAAGTATTGATTTCGATACCCTATTAAATGAATCAGAGGGAACCTGGAAGTGATGTTTTATGTGTTGTGCTATTAAATGGTAGTGTGAGACCATGATTTTAACCAAGGATGCTTGGTAGAGGATAATAGTGGCTTGTATGCCTTAAAATGTGTGTGAACTACTATGTGGATTATGTTTGACTTATTATGTTGTGTTGTGTGTTTTATGATTGATGTTGTAATATGCTTGTCTAATATTGTTGATGAACATAATTGAGAGAATAACACGCTTAAAATGAATTATGAAGAGTGAGGAAACTTTACCCCAAAACAAATGGCATAGTTAAGATTGTTATAATTCTAGGTTGTGAATAGAATTGTGATAGAAACTCTGGATGGCGATGCTCGTGCATTCATTGACGAGTTCTGGCCTAGAGTAGATAACTTAATGACAACGCTCGTGCGTGAGGGGCCGAGGCGTGTGTCCATTTCCGAAATGACAACGCTCGTGCGTGAGGGGCCGAGGCGTGTGTCCATTTCCGAATGGTATAGAAAAGAGTGAACACTAGTATGGAACATGTGTGTAAACCATTGTGGTTTTGTGAAAAGGCAAAAGAGGCCTTAAGGCATTGTGGCCTTGTGATTGTCGAATACAATCACGTTTATGTGTGAGATCATGTAATCATAACCGGTTCTTTGAGTTGCAGTTTCATGAGTCTCGAGCTCTTCTGAAACAAGGCATGGTACTTGGCAGGTTTGATTCCCGCGTGTAGTACGAATAGAACCTACGGGTAGAGACTTGAGATGGTTAACAGGCCATGATAAGTGACGATTCATGGCTAACAGGCCGATGTTTCCGAATCCATTTCGTATGCCAAGTAAATGACAAGGATCCATGACTCGGGTCGACTTCTAGACGTAGAAGAGGACGGGAAAAGGGGATGCCTTGGTACGGTTATCGATTAGTGAGATTCTTGAGTTATCAGGCTCAGGACATATTCCATTCGTGGGATTTATGAGTTAACAGACTCATGACATGTTTCCATATAGTGTGAGATCGTGTACTCAAGGTAATTTTCCCTTCCCCTTGACTTGAGTTAGGATTGGTTAGAACCCTGTAAAGCCGAGAGAATCCATAAGATAGGGAACTCACTGAGATTTGATGTATCTTACCCCACTATTGTTGATTATTTTCAGGAGGTATTTGCAGGTTTGATTTACAAGTGGAGCTATGCTCGGATCTTTCAAGAGAAGCTTAGTTGAGCTTATTCCGCTGTGTATTTGTTGTATATAATTGAGGATATTGTATATTGATCTTATATTTTATTATTTTGGCTAGTTTCCATATCTTGTACCATAGTGTTGCACCCCAAAATTTGCCCTCCTTACTTTATTACTAACTGGCTTATGTTGCATTGCATTTTGCATTATAATGTGTGCATATCATTGGTTCTTAGCATGGGGTCAAGGTGCCTGAGGCAGTTCTTTAGAGGGTCAAGCAAGAGTCCTGGTATTGTCCAAGAGAGCTCAGGTGGATCACTCTCTCCTAACCAGTGCATAAATTAGGGTTTTGGGATTCTTGGGTTTATTGCTCCAATGGGCAAGCTCCTTGGGATTTTATCATCACTAAATGGCATATCCTATCTTTGTTGGAGAGGATACACATCATATTCAGAGGAATTTGGATTTGGAGACTGTGCTATTTCCTCCTAGACTGAGGGTACCCAGATTAGGGTTTGCTATAAAGTCAGTTTATTTCTGATTTTTTGGGCAAGACTTGATTCCATGGTATTCCTTGGGTCCCTAAGTATCTAGGGATGGGAGGTTGTCCATCAGTTTGGTTCTGGAGAGATTCAATTGACCAATGGATTGGAAATCAGGTGAATGGGGTAAAAGTCAACAGTGAGAGGAGAAGTCAACTGTGGAATTTTGAGGTTCTCTCCAAGGTTTTCAAAGGTCTCACATCCTCATATGGTCATCAAGAGTCAAGTTTCATGCCATTCATAAAAAATCAGGAGTTGGTGCAAAAGTTACTAAATTTGGAAATGACCTATAATTTGAAAGTTTCCTTTTTGGGCAAGTTCCTGCACTGTATTCAACTTGACTTTTCATCATCAAATGAGCTTCAAATGAATTTTTCTCCAACATGAAAGTTGAAGATCTTTTTCTCCTCTTTCCAACAAGTACTAGTGGGTCTCCATATCATTTGTGAAACTCAACTTATGGCCAAAAGAAGGCAAAGTGGTTTTTAGGGTTTCTCATGATTCCATTTTCACAAACTTTGGCATAGTGACCTATAATTAATTCCATTGCTTCATGACACATTCTAATATAAAAGAACATTCCTTGAGGATTATTTTGGGCCCAATAATTAAGAAATTCCATGGTTTATTCTTCACTTATTTTCCATTATTTAAAATTGCCAAAATGTTGAAAAGCTCATGAATCAAATTGTTTCAAGGCCCAATCAAATGTGGGTATGATTAGCAATTAGAAGCTAAATGATCCATCATGAAATAGTTGGATATCCATGCATGGAAGGAGGTGTATCTAATATTATGTGATTTTCCAAAATTATTCAAAAACTCATTAAACAAGGAATTGCCCAAGCCCAAATCATTATCAGTGAAAAACCCTAGTCTATTTAAACCCATTCATGCACTGGTTAGGGTTTCATTCACGTGCATTTGGAGGAGAACAAGAACTTGAACCCTAAAGCCTTTCACACTCATATCTCTCAATCCATTAGGTCTTTTCAAGAACTTCTTCCACAAACCTCTTCCTGGTGATCCATAGAATAAAAACCAACCATCATTCGCAGCTAAAAGCAAGGATTAGGAGTGCATAGCTTCAGGTTAGTCACTTTTTTCATGATCACGAAACTCTCCTTTTAAGTATGCATATTGATGTGTGATGTCTATAGATCATGCTGATATAATTTGTTTTGAATATGGATGCGTATATTGCTTGTACCGTGCGTTTAAAGTTTTATGCCCTAACATATTTCTCATCGTTTTTTATTATGCGTTGATTATTTGCAAATTTGGATTGGATATTTGGAATCCTCACATTTTTCTGGTCAGAATAGAGTACTCATATGCATTTTCTGGAGATTTTGGGGTCGCAGCTCACCGGAGAGGGTGGCCGGAGCCCTAGCTCCAGCGGCTGCCTAAAGAACCAGTCCGGCGGAGGTAACAAGGAGGAAGAAGCAATCTGGTCCGTTCATTAGCCAAATCTGACGGGCATCATGTTGCCACCTCATTTAATTTTGTGTTTTATTTTATTTACTTACGTGTATATTATCCCACACTTGTTATCATGTGCACGCGATCCCCACCTCTCATCTTATTTACTTGTTAAGTATTTGACTTAATCTGACGCGTCTATTGAATCGTGTGGATAATAGCTTGCCAGCAAATAAAATAAACCATGTGCCTTGTACGTGGTGTGTGTACGATGCTCTGAATGATGGCGTGCGTGCATGTGTATGCTACTTGTGGTGGTCATGAGATCCAGTCCGCTAATCATGATTACTTGGGAATTTCGTTGACTTGTTGTGAGGCGTTGGTTTGATCGTTTGGTTGATATTGATTTTGATTGTTGACCGAGTTCCATTATTTCCCCTTGACTTTTGCTGATGGATCACATGTATTGGGCTGGCTATTTGCGCCCCCCTTAAGCCCATTTCAATTATTTCAACATGAATTCCTTACTGTTCGCACCCCCATGCCCTTTTCATATTTTATTTTTATTAATTCATTATTATTTTCATTTTTAATTATTAAAAATACATAATTGCATAAAAAATCCCAATAAAATTCATGCATCATTTTTATCATTTTATAAAATTTTCCAAATCTTATTTTTTATTTTTATTTTATTTTTATCATCTAAATTAATTATTTAGTTATTCTCTTTTTGCATTACTCATATCATGCATACTTAAATTTCTTTATTTTATTTCTCTGCAGCCATAAAATATTTTCAATCTATTCTTTTTGCATTTGTTAGATAACATTCTGAAGTGCATTAAAATATTTTTCTTTCATTTTTTAAAATTATTGCATATTGCATTTTGGTCCTTCCTTTTGGCATATTGAACCCTACTTCTCACCTGAACTTTGCCTAATTGTTTAAGTGACTAACATTTGGATTTTTGCAGGAGTTTTTGGTATTTGGTTTGTCTCTGGTTGACCCATATTGATATTTAATTTGGGAATTTTAGGAGTTATTTCTCTAATTATTTGATTTGCTTTCACTTGAGATCCTCTTGTATGCATATTTCTGATCATGCCTAAGTTCTTGTTTGAGAGGCACTTGTGCCATTGTTTGGGATTGTTTCTTTGACTTCTTCATTCATGTTTGGATTGTTACCACTCTTATATGCCATTGTTTGGTTTTCATCTACTTCATTTCTTTCAGTTCTGTCTGTTTCGTACTAACCGTTTATGCAGGGACTAAGGTAAGTTATTTAAGGGTATGGATAAGTATCCATGGTCACCCTTACTCTTTCCTTCTCTCATATTTTTCCTTTAGGTTTAGGTTGTCGTCAAACCTCACTAACCGTAGGTCACCCATGCATGATAACTTTAGGACTCATAGTCCCCCTTTAGAGTTACCTTTGTGTCTTCTCTCTTCTCATCTCAAACTTCTTGAAAACACTTAATAAGTATAAAGTGTATTGTGCACGAGCCTTAAGTGTGGGGAATGAGAAATGAGGGGCTTTCTCTCATCTTTCTAGAGTGCTTAGCGAGCGTCCTGTCTTGGGACGATGCGTTAAGTATTCGCCCCTGTGCCCTAGACTTTGGTGCAATGCAACTTAGGAACTAATTTAAGTCACTTCTGTCCTAAAAAAATACAAACCAACTTCAAACCTTTTTGTCCTTCGGGATTGTCAAACTAAAGGCTATTTTCAAAAAGGGCACGTTACCTTCCGTCTGAGTCGCAAACAGGCATCGACCCTAACTGCCGGACGCGGACTTAACGTCGCTCATAAAAAACACAAAAAGAACTTGGTCCGAACTACGTTGACTCTGAATTCCCCATTGCACAAGGGGGGTACGTAGGCCTAGGACGTCGACGTCCTACCGAGTCTGTCTTTGTCTTCCTCTCCCCCGTCTTAGTACAGCCCTAAATGATAGTATAACTCACCCTTAGAATAGACAACAAGCGTGGATCCCATCGAGTACGATGGACGCGTGGGGTGCTAGCACCTTCCCCTCGCGTAACCGACTCCCGAACCCAGGCTATGGTTGCGATGACCATTCCTTTCCCTCTTCCTTAGGTTTGTGCGGTGTTCCCTTTCCCCCTCTTGGGATAAATTTACACGGCTGGTGACTCTGTTTTTCCGCGCCACTCTCGCGTTTGTACCTGGATGAAAATCCTGGGAGTGACACATAGATTGTATTATGTTTTTAGAATGGTCAAGTATGTGAATTATGCCATTAGGCACTTATGATTGTGTCAGTACCAAATAAAACACTTGTATGGTATTATTCTAGATAAATATTATACAGGACGTTACAATATACGCCCAACGTTTACGAATGTCTACAAAATCGTCGTAGGGGAATGGTGTAACGTCGTTAAACATCTACCAAAAAATGTGCAAAAATGTGAATATCAAACGTATATGATAATCATAGCCAACCTAAACAATAATATGTTATTGTAAACAATTCATTACATATATAATATGTACCTGGTCCCATGAATCAACAATGTAGGCGAAGACAATGTTTAACATGTGTTTCATTACATAATACTCACACTTGTATCCCTTTGGTTATCTCTTCGTCTACAAATTTAAACATTAATATCATGAATGTTATAACCACACATTCATGTAACAATATATATAAATTAATGTCACAAGTAATCTGGCCACTAACATTAGGCAAGATAAATTTGGGTTTTTTCTAATATTGTGCAAGATACAGTGTCGCTGCCCAACACTATATAGAGAAATTCTCGTATATCACTAGGAGCAGAATATAAGAGCTCTATCTTTAGACAATGCTCTAGCGGAAGAGAAATCGGGTCATCGCTATCCGCAACCAACAAGTATAACGTGGTGATTTCATGTGCGGGGGCGGCTAAATAATTACTTCCTTTTGTGCTAGCACCACGTACAACATTTGTTTCGGGAAATTGATCATCAACATCATCATCATTTTCATTCGTATGTTGTTGGAAGGATCCACTTATTCTCTGCAACATAATATTCGTTTTGAACACAATACATAATAAACACATTTCTATCTTTTCTAACTTTTCAGATAAAACACAATATATCATAAATTCTAGATAAAACACTAGCATTTCAGATAAAACACACACTGCATATAACTCTTTTAACTTTTCTAAATTTTCCATGTCTTTCCTCTGATTTTCATGCTCTGCTTCTAACACCTTCCTTTGTTCTTCTATCTTCTTCTCAAAAGCCGCAATCTTTTCTTTTTGACTTGTAATTCGGTGCTTTCAACGCTTTTTTGGATGAAACAAAGAATAATCTCAGGCCGACACCTTCTCCAACACCACGAACGCGCCCACCATGCTCATCTGTTTCGATAGCTTCTATTAGTATATCATGTCATGGTTATGGAATAAATGAGCCTCCACGGGTCTCCTCAACCAACAGATCCTACACAACATGCATGATAATATTACTATTGTAATTACCACGATATTTAAATAACACATAACATACGAATAATAAATCATACTTACAATTTTCTCTGCAATTACTCTTGACGCATCTGAGGTGTACTCTCCATTTGGTCTTAGTCGAGCCCTCTTCCACTTCTCATGTCTTGACGATGGAGATGGATTGCGATCACGACTAATGGAGTCCTCATCTCCCATTTGTTTTTTTTTTCATTCATCATTGTTTTCTAAAGTTTCCTGTAACCACCACGAGACAATCTATGGGGGTAAATTTTTTTTGCTTAATTCTGTATTTCTGCTTGACTTTTAGTCTGTTATAAACATAGTGAAAATATGATTAGTATCTATAAATCATTAGCATAAAATTATCAAGATAAATAAGACTAATACTAACCATGATTTTCTCAGAACGACGGTCGTTCACAAAATTTTTCCAAACCTTCTTCGAAAGATAACTATATTTCACCCATGGACGCTCAAGACTAGGCTTAGGCTCCCAAATGTAGTCACGCGTGAGCCGTGACTTAAAGCTCCTCCAACACGTAACAACATGATTTACCCATATTTTAACTTATCATTATCCGTAAACTCAAAAGTCAACTACATTTAAATCAATAAGAAGGTATTAGAAATTATAGAAAGTCATATCGAATAGATGAAAATTAAAATTAACACCTTAACGTCTTTTCATATGCTATCTTTGACAGCCTTTGGGGCTTGTTTCCAATCATCTATCAATATATTGACTTTGCTACGTCGAAGGAATGTAACAACTCTTAAAAAGCAAAGAGTTTTCACCATCAACTACGCTGTAATATGCATGAAACGCGATCAACAATTTGTTACTAGGGTTACAGACTTTTGTTAATTTGGTAAGCATTATGGCACCTCTTTGTGATCTTTTTTTTTTCTGTCTAGAGTATCATTTGTATGAATTTCACTTGTCATAGTTTCGTCACCACTAGATGAAGAATACGACGAACACTACATCTATGTTAAACAACAACAACAACAACAAACTCTTTCATCTATTATTTCCACATATAACTATGAATAGAAATATGTTATCATACACATTCAACAACAACAACATTATCAACAAAAGATTAATCAGATGTTATCACATACACATTCAACAACAACAACAACCACAACAAAAGGTTAATCAAGTGTTATCACACACATTCAACAACAACCACAAAAACAACATGAACAACAACAACAACAAACTTTTTCATCTATTATTTCCACATATAACCATGAATAGAAATATGTTATCATACATATTCAACAATAACAACAACAACAACAAAAGATTAATCAAATGTTATCACATACACATTCAACAACAACAACCACAACCACAACAAAAGGTTAATCAAGTGTTATCACGCACATTCAAAAACAACCACAAAAACAACATCAACAACAATGAAAACTGAAATTTACTGTAGATGCATGTGAAAATATTTTTACGCACCGTAAACGTGATGACTAAGTAAAGGTGAATATTTGGGTTGAAACAGATAGTGTTGTTGTTGTATTCCTCCTTGACGATGACGATGTTGCTAGTGTTGGCGTTGGTGTGTTGTCTTCCTCCTCGCGATGACTACGGATTGAAAATGAACAACGAATGGAAAACGATGAATCGATGAACAATTTATGAAAAACGATGAACGATGGTGATGAACAATGAATGTTAGGGTTGATATGGTGTTTCGTTTCTCAGTACTGAATGTTAGGGTTGAAATGGTGTTTCTTATCATATTGTTATTCAGTGGAAAGAATGGCTACTGAAGAGACAAGCTAGTTAGCTGTGATAAAAATGAGTGAAAGATACCACCACGATCAACAACCGAAACCGTGGTGATATATTATTTGCTTAATTAAATTTCATAAAGAAGCGCCAGTATATTATAATTTGAAATATTTAAAACAAAATGAAAAATATGTCACAACGGTTCAGCTACGCAACTGTGGTGATATATTATTTGCTTAATTAAATTTCATAAAGAAGCGACAGTATATTAAAATTTAAAATAGGGTTAAATATGTTTGTGATCCTCCTAAATATCTTAAATTTCGTTTATAGTCCCTCAAAATATTTCCTTCAAAGAATGGTCCTTCTAAAATTTTCCATCCAAACTTTTGGTCCTTAATACTAAAATTATCGCTAAAACTGTCACTAATTTAATCGCCAAATAATAAACCGTCACTAAAATTGTCGCTAATTGAGTCGCGATGTTGTAGAAACGATCGCTAAGTTGCAAGAGGGACCAAAAATGTAAATGAAAAATTTTAGGAGGATCATTCTTTGAAGAAAATATTTTGAGGGACTAAAAACAAAATTTGAGATATTTATGAGGACCACAAACATACTTAACCCTTTAAAATATTTGAAACAAAATGAAAAATATGTCACAACGGTTCAGCTATGCAACTATGGTGGTATCACATTTGTTTACAAAAATTTAAACAAAATGATAAATATGTCACAGCGGTTGTTTAAACAACCGTGGTGGTATCACATTTGTTTTTAAATTAAAAATAAGTAAAAATACAAAGGCGCGACTAAATGTTAAGGAAATAAAATATTTGAGGGTGCTGAGATTCGAACCTATAAAATGGTGAATATATAACAACGGTCGTATCTTTCAATCATGAATATATCATATCAAAATTTTAATAAATAAATAAAAGAACATGTTCGCGCTTTAAGTAATAGATATCATCACGGTCCTTTGTAGCACCGTAATAACTTTGACGTTGTTGTATATACATCTTGTAGTAGTGCCATTTTAATTAGTCTTATGATCATCTAGCTAATAGTCCAATGTCACTATCAAATAATTCTAATATTGATTTTTAAGATTTCTTACATAAAAGATTTGATGATCGTGATACTACTTTATTATTTAGTTTGTACCCAAAAAAAAGAGTTGTTCTTATTTCTTATTTATTGTTAAAATTTATTATTAATTATAAATTTGTCTATTATACCCATAGTAACTTATATTAGAGATAAAAACAAATATAATAGATAGATAGATCGTCTTATATATGGTAAATATAACCATTACCAAATCTACTTGACATATTGATTCTACGGTATATTATAAGTTCTTCACATCAACAAAATGCAGAAATCAATGCTATAAACATCCATGATCCATCCATGATGTTCATTTAACAGGAATCTTAACCTCATTAGTTCTAAACATTGGAATTGTCCACCATGGTGGATTATACCTACCCAACACAAAATCACCAACAACCTTAAAACCATCTTTCTCCAAACTCATATTCAACTTCTCCACCTTCTCCTTCACCACTTCATCACTTGCAACTCCTCCAAACGTCACCACTCCATATTTCTTCTCACCTTCTTCCCTTATCACAACCCTCTCATCAATAGGCTTAGGTGCATCCTCTACTTTTCCATAACTAGCTGGTAGAGTAAACTGCATAGTCACCATCTTGTTCTTCTCATTTGTCACCACTGGTACTGTCATAGCAATCTTTTCTGATGAAACAGTTGTGTTTTCTTTTGTGATAACCGGTGAAGTCATGGATATTTTTTCGGTTTTGGTGTTTTTGGGTTTACCGAATATTCCTATGTAATCAACTAAAACCTTAAAGCCACCATCTTTGTCTCCTTTGAACACGGATGGGTCGTAGGTTATTTCAGCTACCACAGACGGTGCATACTTTCTGATAACATAGTTTTCTGTAGTTTTGATGACTTCATACTTTGGTATTTCCACTCCAATTTTTCCAAATACTAAACCCATATCAAAGGTGGAGAATGAAAAAAGTAATTAAGATAGAGTTTAGAGATTTTGATGGATTGTGGAAGTGGTTTCAATCATATATATAATGTATAATAAAGAGTTAAAGATATGCAAAGGAATAAATATGCAGAGTTTAATGTTGACAATTCTATGAGAGTTGAAATGTCTATGAGTTTTAGTTTGAAAAGAATAGTTAACAATTCAGACTTTGCTTGGAAAGAAAATGAAAGAATGAATGGTTGTTATTATGTAGGCTAGCTTGCCAATGTTGCCATGCATTCATGGACTCCATTTCTCCACGACTGCATCTTTCGGGTTTGCTCGTATTTGCATGTTTACTATTCTTTATGGTAGAGACTTTTCCCTCCACTCCTCATTTATAGAAAAAAAAGGGGTTTAACCACTCCAATTTTAAGGAGAGTGGAATATACTCTCTTTGTAATCTCTTTGCAAGGGGTTTAACCACTTCAATTTTTTATTTAAAAAAAGAAAAAAAGAAAATGTGAATCTATTAAATGACTACACTAATACAAATAATACATTGTCAAAAAATCGTTGTGAAAGTTTAAAATTAGGCTTCTTCAATTTTTTTTATGACGATTGAAAATAGGAACCGTGGAGAATCTTGAAATCATCATGCGTTTAAATTTCAACAATGACAAATTTGTGATTTATTTAATATTATAGTGACCTAATATTTTTAATTTATTTTTAAACTAAAAATAATTCAATTTTTTCAGGTTGAAATTTCTAAAGTTGGTGAAATGTTAGGCTCTATTTTTCTTTTTAATATGAAATTGTTAAAACTTCGTCTCTTGGTTTAAATTAAAATAAATGTTTAATATCCTTTTTAATTTCATATTTTAATTTCAAGATTTATTTTGGTCCTTTAACTTAAAAAATGTGCATATTGCTTTCTTAACGCTTCAAAATATAGTCTTTTTATTCTAACTAGTAACTAATTCGTGCGTTCGCACGGACATGTTTGTTTGAAGATTTTATATTATGGACGTGTTATTGTTAATCAATTTGAAAAAATGGTAAAATTATAAAAATAGATAATAATTGAAATTAAAATTTTGTATTGGTATGTATAAGAAATTGTTGTGGGTTGTAAAAGAAGGAATTAAATTAATTATTGATATAAATTCAAATAATGCAATGATGATTGAAAATATTAAACAAAAAATATTAATTAATAGGTAGACCAAAAACAAATTAAACTAAAGTTAGATTGAAATTAAATAAAATTATGAATGAATAGTAATTGATATAAGAGAGAATATAATGGTCGATAAATTTCTATTATTCAGTATTTGAACAGTAGTAAAGTTGTTCCCATTTATAATAATAGTAATTGTTTTTGTATATAAAAATATTTTAATCAATAATGTATTTTTTTCCCGTATATGAATATTAGTTTTGTTTTGACAATATTTATACAAAAAAAAATTGAATGAACAGTAAAGTTGTTTCCGTATATAAAAAAAATTGAATCAAAACTAAATGTGTGCCCGTTTATAACAATAGTATTTTTTTGTATATAAAATAATTTGAATCAAGATTAAAATTGTGCCCGTTTATAACAATAGTATTTTTTTCGTATATAAAAAAATTTGAATCAAAATTAAAGTTGTGCTCGTTTATAACAATAATATTTTTTTCGTATATAAATTTTTTTTAATAAAAATTAAAGTTGTGCCCGTTTATAGCAATAGTATTTTTTTCGTATATAAATTTTTTTTTAATCAAAATTAAAGTTGTGCTCGTTTATAACAATAGTATTTTTTTTCACATATAAAAATATTTGAATCAAAATTAAAGTTGTTCCCGTTTGTAACAGTAGTATTTTATCTTATATAAATTTTATTTAATCAAAATTAAAGTTGTGCTCGTTTATAACAATAGTATTTTTTTGTATATAACAAAATTTGAATTAACAATGTATTTTTTTCCATATTTAAATATTATTTTTGTTTTGACATTATTTATAAAAATTTCTGAACTAGTAGTTCCTACATTTAAAAACTCCTTTGAGACAACACTGAGTGAAATATGTATTAAGCCAAAACCAAAAGAAAATAATCAGCATTAAGAGACAAAAAAATAGCTCCAAAACAACTAAATCTATTCAGTATCGTATTGTTTGAAAGATAATTATATACATATAAAAGTAGACACAATACCGATATAATAGCAGATGAATTAATGCGCTTCTGCAGATTTGAAATCGATTGTCATATGAAACATTGAAACTGAAACATCAAAAGCAAATCAAAACTAATAGCTAATAATACTAAACTTCACAAATTCCACGTAATAATACTAAACATTTAAATTCAAACTATTATTTAAATCAAACTATTATAATTTTGTTTTGACAATAATAATTCGAACTAACCACCCAACATTTCACAAAAGTCACCTCGCAGGAATACACATTTATGAATTCATCTTAAAAAATTAGTTTTCAAAGTTGATCATGAGAGATGTGACAAACACCTATCCTATCAATTAAATGTTTTATTCTTTTCATTTACATAGAGTTAGTACTGATATGACTGATGATAACACACCATACCACTGTTAGTATATGAACCAGTACGTCGTTGAAGCAATTTTTCATTCAAAGAGCGTTAGTACTGACTGATGTGCTAACACTATACCGACATATGAACCAATACGCCACTGAAGCACGACAAGATTACTCTTGCTTATCCTATTATATTTAATAAATATAGAGTATATTTAATAAATTTATAAGCTTTACATATTTTGTTTTTTAAATTTGAATCATAAAAATATGCACTACTTTTTATGAGTTGAGAATAAATTAAAAAAAATATTTTGAATAACACCCTTTATTTTTCTCGTTTTTGAATTATATGTTGCATCAGCTACAATCGACTACAAAAATATATATATTTATTAAAATTTATGTTGCATCAGCTACAACACTATTATTTTAAAATAACTCCTATTTTAAAACTTTAACATTGGAACGTTGGGGTAATGTATGTTATTTTTTTTTATTATTATTTATTACAAAGCTTTAACATACATATTTAATGGTATATTCTAAGCTGTTACTATATGAATTTGTAGGAGTATAACGTCATTTCCATGTGTTTCATCGTTATGAACATATAATTATGTAGGTAATAAAATTGTTTTGCATTATGTTTAATAGAAAAATGGAATCATAAAATTGAATATGAATCATTAACTATAAGTAGACTTAGCCACTATATGTACACTTGGTGGTTCTTAACTGTTATACATAACTACATGAGTGAATTGGTTACAATTACAAAAATTATTACAAAATCGAACACGGCAGTTGATGGTGCCAACCACCAGTCAAATACTCTTTGCACACAGTGGATAGTTTTGTGTCCTGAAAGATGATTATGACGATAGATCATTCAAAGGTTACTTACCAACTCTTGTGGAATTGAAATTTCAATCCATATCAAAGAGTGCATAGCTGTAAAAGAGGTAGTCCTAGCCTCCCAATCAACAAAGCCAAAGGATTCCCATTACAAACTCTATGTAACCTGAATCATAGTCAGTCACTTGCAATGCTAACCAAAATTGTTGCACATGAAAAAACAAACCAGGACAAAAAAAGATTATAATTTTTACCATGATGCACCAAGGTCAACATGAATACCAAATGACTAATCAGTGTGAATCATGCCACCAACTCTATCTCGGGATTCTAAAAGAACAATCTAAAAAAAATAGTAAACTTCAGTACAATATTTCTCAATACAAATAAAGAGCATATTATCTACAAAAAGAGTTTTAGTCACTTCATGGAAACATTAAATGAATTTTATGATAAAAATTCATAAGATATATCAACTTGTAACATATCAAATGAAATGTAAAACATACCCCTGCCATGGTGCCTTCCCGGTTTCTGTCTTACCCTGCAAAAAGCATGAAACTGAATCATGTGCCACACACAACGCCATGCTTCTCGTGAGAAGACTGGAGCCATAATCTCAACAAAACTGCATGTCTGTCAGAGAACAAACAATTAGATACAATCCAAAAGTCAATATAATACAATATTTATACATTAGATCAAAAGTTGCTTACGCTCCACAAGAACAGTAACACCATTTGATGGCCCTAACATTGTAGGCATTCTTGCAACAGAAGAGTCTTCTACTAATTTATCTCTCTGTCTTCTATTGCAGCTGGTGACCAATAAGCTCTATGTCTCATGGGGATGACATGTAAGCTACAAAGAACAGATCGAGTGAACAAAAAAAAACAAGGGTCAACACAGTGCTCAAAACAACCCATCAAAAAGAAAATATGCAGAATTTTAAGGTATTATGTAAGACATATATAACTACAGTCCAACCCTTCAAAAAGAAAATATGTAGAATTTGGAAAAAGTAATTTGCAACCAGCTTACTGTTATAACATGGAGAAATGAAAACATGGTGAAGATAAAAGTACCTGATGAATGGTGTGGGATCCCAGATCATCATAGTTTCACTACTTGGTCGAATAGCAGGAGAAATGTCCATGGTAATCAAATAATTAATAGCATAATCTAGTTAATTCAGTAAAACAATAAAAACTATGAACTACCATTAGATCTAACGCTGAAATGAGAAACATTAAATCAACGAAATTATCATTCAAAAATATGAAGTCTTTATCATTCAAAGTGCAAGTTTCATATTTAAGACAACTAAAACTCCTGCATATTGAAGACAACAAAGACACTTTTAAGTTTTAATTATCAAATCTAAATGCCTTAGTTGACATAAAGTTACTCCAACTATACGGTGCTACGTCATTATCATCTGAATCAAACATAGTTATCCTCCTTATCCTTCTTCTTGATCTACTTATTCTCCTTTTGGTTCGTCTTCTTTGCACAACCACCGTCTGTTGGGTCTCGACAGCTTCTTCGGCCTGCACAACTTGTTGGACCTCTACAACCTCTTGGACCTGGACAACTTGTTGGACCTCTACAGTTTCTTTAACCTGGACAGGTTGTTGGACATCTACAATTTATAATTAGCATCAAGAGTTGGTTCTTTTGATAAGGTTTAATGACCTCAAAAGTTGATTGAATATGGCGCAAACTGATCCGAAGGAAGCGTATAATAGAGCCCCGATTTTCACCGGTAAAACTATGCATATTGGAAAGATTGTATGTACGTACACCTTATGTCCGTGGATGTACACTATTGGTTAGCCGTCGAAGACGAACCCTATGTTCCTCAAAAATTCGTTGATGGCGTATCAGTTGTAAAACCACCTAAGGATTGGAATGAGGCCGAAACTAAAAAGGCGTCTTATGACTTGAAGGCAAGAAATATACGTATCTCATCATTGAGCATGAATGTATATTTTTCCATTTCATATTGTAAGATGGCTCAGGCAATGTGAACGCTCTTATAGTTCTCTATGAGGGAACCTAAGACGTTAAGTAATCTAAGATCAATACTCTAACATAGGAATTTGAACTCTTCCGCATGGAACCCGGTGAAACTGTGGCCTCAATGCAAATGAGATTTTTCCATATAATCAATAAACTTGAGAATTTGGGTAAGATCACTTCTAATCAAGATTGTGCTAATAAGATTTTGAGGTCTATGTGCAGGGAATGATAGCCAAAAGTAATGAATATCAAAGAATCTCATGACCTAAAAACCTTAGACATGTCAACCTTATTAAGTAAGCTCACCGAACATGAGCATGAACTAAAGAGGCTTGAAGCAAGTGAAAGTAACACTAATCTCAAGGATAAAAATAAAGAAGAGAAGAAGAACATATCCCTAAATGCCTCCACTTCCAAGGTCAATTTAGAGGAAGATGAAGAGTACTCAAGTGACTCTTCGCAAGACGAAGAAATGGGATTGTTTGTAAGGCGCTACAACAAGTATATGAGGAGAAATGGTCTAAAACACTCAGATAATAACTTAATGAAGTTTAGGAAATCAAATCACTCAAAGAAATGGGATGATAAGAAGAAAGAAGAAAAACAAGTCACGTGCTTCGAATTCGGAAAAATCGGTCACTACAAAAAGGAGTGTCTGAGTTTGGCAAAGCACAAAGGAAAGAAACATTACCACAAGTCCAAAAGCCAAGGCAAGGGACGACGTGCGTACATCGCTTGGGAAGAGGACGAAGACTCGTCATCATCTTCCTCGAGTTCGGACGAAGAAGTATCTAATCTTTGTTTGATGGCTCGAAACAAGCACAAAGACTCCGATGTAAGTGACTCCGATTCTAACTCCTTACCTTCTTATAATGAATTATCTGAGGCGTTCCATGAGATGCCTGAAGATGCATTAAAAGCTTTTAAGAAAATCTCCTTTCAAAAGAAAAATATTTTAAAACTTGAGGGAGAAATCTTAAAACTTAAAAATGCCCTTGAATCCTTGATAGAGGACCATGCATCTTTAGTAAACGACCAATTGTGTGTTCCTCCAACTCTAGATGAAAAAGAAATTTTAGTTGAATGTGTTACTTGCCCTTGTTTAAAAAAGTGAAAAAGAAGGAATTTTTTAATTGTCTATTTGTAATACCCCGTATTATCTAAATGCTCAATTGGATATTAGATGAGATCAGATGAGCATCTATGTGCACTACCCTTGGTAAAATGGATTAATGGAATCCTCTAAGCACTTTAAGTATTATCAATTGGGATTAATAGAGCAACTAATGAACTCTGAAGAGATCAATTTATTATTAGTTCAAGAGAGACTTTTATGATAACTCTAATAATTGATCAATTGGTTGAGATGGCAAAATTTCAAATGGAGATATTTTACTCGATTGGAATATATTATATAATATTGGTTTATATATATATATATATATATATATATATATATATATATATATATATATATATATATATATTTGTTAAGAAAGAAGAAAAAGATAGAAAAGGAGAAGAAGAGGAAAGGAAGAGAAAGAAGGGAAAGGGAGAAAATGGAGAAGATGAAGAAGAGAAACCCATGGATCATCAACATCTTCTTCAAACTCCTCTTCGATTATCAGGTGGGTTCTAGATATAAACTCTAAGTTCTAGAAATCAATGATTTGAACTTAGGTTAGTTTTGAGAGAAAATGATTAAACAGATCAATCAATGGAATCTAGCGGATAAAATGAGTTATAAATTGTGTTGCATGATCAATATGGGTGTAGAATCATCTATTAATACTTGTTTGTGTATTGGGTGGTGTTTGGAATGAATTTGGACCCCAAGGGATCAACTTTTACGTTGCTGAGAATTCTGAGTTTTCCAGGGTTCGCCTAGAGAACCTGGGGCGAGTCACAGCGAACGAACTTTCGAGGGTTCGCCTAGCGAACCCGGTAGCGAAGATTAACGAATGTTCGCCAACGACGTTCGCCTAGCGAACTTTGTGCCTTTTTAGTGCTGTTTGGTTCTGCCTTGCTTCGCTAAGTCGTTCGCGAAGCGAAGGGCGAGGCGAAGGTTCGCCAGGGAGTTCGAGAAGCGAACTTTATCTCTGTTTTTGTTCTGTTTGTTCATTCGCCAGGGGCTTCGCCTAGCGAAGGCTGACGCGAATGCTCGCTGGGAGGTTCGCCTAGCGAACATGTCAGTTTGTGCAATTTTGTTTCCTTCATAACTTTTGATCCGTAACTCGGATCAGGACGTGGGATATTTTATTTAGTGGAAAATGAAGGAAAGTAAGGTTTTGCGAAGTGTCGGAATTGACATCTTTTGGATCGTAAATCTGATCGAGGCATATTTATAGCCAATGTAAAGCTGTGGAATATCCTACGGGATAAGAGTGAGAAATATTGATTTCGTGATCCGATTAATGAACCGAAAGGGATGTTTTATGTGATGCGTGATTATATGTATTTACTTGTAATATCGTGTTATGCCATATTTATTTAATATTGTTGTTAAAATGAATGAGATAATATGCATGTTAAAATGAGTTAGGGAGAGTGAGAAAACTTTACCCCGAAAACAAATGGCATAGTTAAGATTGGTATAATTCTAGGTTGTAATTAGAATCGTGATAGAAACTCTGGATGGCGAGGCTCGTGCATTCATTGACGAGTTCTGGCCCAGAGTAGGTAACGTAATGACAACGCTCGTGCATGAGAGGCCGAGGCGTGTATCCTTTGCCGAATGGTATAGAATTGAGTGGAACACTAGTATGGAACATGTTTAATTGTTATGTTTTATAGTAAGGCGAATGTGGCCTTAAGGCATTGTGGCCTTGTGATTGTCGAATACAATCACGTTGTGTGAATGTTCACGAAATCGTAACCTTTTATCTTGCGGTGTAGTTTCATGAGACTCGAGCACCTCGTCTGAAACGTATGCACAATTACTTGGCAGGTTTGATTCCCGCGTGTAGTACAAATGGAGCCTGCGGGTAAAGAGACTTGTGATGGTTAACAGGCCATGTGAAGTGATGGTTCACGGCTAACAGGCCAATGTTCCCGAATCCATTTCGTATGTCAAGTAACTTCAAGGATCAATGACTCGGGTCGACTTCTAGACGTAGAAGCGGACGGGAAAAGGGGATGCCTTGGTATGGTTATCGATTCGTAAGGAATCTTGAGTTAACAGGCTCAGGACGTAATTTCCTTCCGTGTGAACTTTGTGAGTTAACAGACTCATGACATGTTTCCATATAGTGTGAGTTTGTGAGGTTGTGCACTCAAGGTCATTTTCCCTTCCCCTTGACTTGAGTTAGGATTGATAGAACCCTGTAAAGCCGAGAGAATCTATAGGATAGGGAACTCACTGAGATTTGATGTATCTCACCCCACTATAGTTGCTTTGTTTCAGGTGCAGGTTAATTACAAGCGGAGCGATACTCGAATGTTTCAAGAGAAGCTTAGTTAAGCTTATTCCGCTGTGTATTCTTTTGTTGTATGCAATTGAGGATATTGTATATCATTCTTAATTTTATTATTTTTGGCTAGTTTCCATGACTTGTGCCATGTAGAGTATTTATGTTTTAGAAATGGACAAGTATGTGAACTATGCTATTAGGCGCTCTTGATGGGTCAGTACCAAATAAAATGCTTGTATTGTATTATTCTAGATGTATATTATACAGGGCATTACAGTTGGTATCAGAGCAGGTCGTGTCCTCGACCTAGCCTTGAAACATCATAAGTAAATCTTTTCCTGCCTCTTAAGTGTGTCTTGCCATCATGAAACTTAATATCATACTATGCAGTGTTGGGCCTGATCAACCTAATACTATGTATGTGATCGGTAGAATCATGGTTGAGCGACCACGAGGACTCCGAAGTGTTGTCGTAACTTGTGCTAGGAGGGTAGGCTCAAGCTAAGAGTTAGTGGTGTGGATTTTTGGTCAACTCTGTTGAGGTTTTGGTACAAGTTGTGTTTTGGGTAGCATGGGATTTAAGAGTGTTGTGTTGTTCAAGCAATCCTTTGGAATGAAAGGAGTCTGAAAGTTAAGGATCTCTATCGGACGATTGGATAAGGTATCAAGCAATGTAAAATTGCTAGTGGAGCTGGATTGACCACTAGTATGGATAAGGATTTCAAGTAATCTCATTCCGTGGAAAAGAAAAGTTGTATTATAGAATGTGTGACGTAAAGTCCGGAAGTGAGATAGGTATTGGTGCTTTAGTTTCTAAGGTCGCTATGGTATCTTGAATGGACGAGAGTACCTTAAGGAGTGTGTTTGGAATAATATCTTTCGACTGGTTAAAGTTGAGAGTTAAGGACGTTCGGCTTTTATGGGAACCTAAAGTAGTAGAGAAGCGTGAGAAGGAACACAAGGATGTGTTACATGCTTCAATGAAACAAGTGTGTGCCGAATGAATAGTAGAAGACGAATTGCATATATTCAGTTATGTAGAGAGTTTAAGTTCAAGGTAACACATCAGGATTTCTATTTTCGGTGAGACGTCAATTGGGATTGTTAACTTGCCCAAGGAACCATATAAGGTATTATGTTGGAGGAAGAATGAACTCCGTTTAGTAACGGGAATGTAGTGATAGGGATCGAAAGTAGTTCGTATTAAGAGACAGAGTAAGCATCTTGGATTAAAGAGAATCTTAGTAAGATGGTTTATATTGGGACCTAAGAGGATTACCATGGAGAGCAAAGTAAATGCGATGTGGAAAACGGTATTAACGGTATGTTATGAGAAAGGTTACACCTTGGTATTAAGAACGAGCGTAGTAGTAGCATCGTGGTCACCAGTGTACGGGATGGATTATTATTCTTGAGACAAGTGTGAAGGAATGTACTTTGTGGAGCAGTGAGTACTATAGTTTCAGAAGCAAGATTGTGGTAGATCAACGAAAAGCAACTCAGGACTTATTACGGACTAAGTGTAAATCATGGAACGATTTATACCGGAAGGGTTTTGTTAATAATTGATGAGAATTGTCAGTTGTGGATTTTCCAGTACGTAATTTGGTTTACGTGGGATGTTCAATGGATAGTAAAGGGTAAGAAATCCCGGTTAGTGTGTACGAAATGGTGGAAAGGTTCTTCAAGGGGATGCATTGCCCCGATTTAGTTACAAGTATAGAGAAACCTCTGTGATTGTGAATAATCGGAATATTCGGAATCTACCTTTTGTTGGACTAAGAACGTGGTTGCTATTGTTTCTCACCAAGGAATTCAAGTGAGGGAATAAGGTGGCGTGCTGCAGGTTATGTCCATCGCTTTCGTGGTATAGTATGATGGTGGCGTGTTGAGTTTTTCTTATGGATGAATCAAGTATGAGTGGTGGCTCAAACCTTGGAATGTCGTCATTTTGACTTCCCGCAAGTGTAGTTGTTTAAGCATAGAGGAACTATTCCGCTGAAGCTTTGTAGTGTGACCTCGTCAGAATTTGGAATTTTGCCTGTCACTTGGTGGGAGTGTGTCGTCTGCCTGTTTTGATTTTGTCGGTCTTACCTTGAGTCGATCATGGTTGGTAAATGTTATATAAGTGAAGAAGCCGTGAGTTGAGAATGATATTCCAAGATAGAGCAAGAAGGATTGGTGGTTTGAGTAGGGATAGCTTTGAAAGAAGAAGAAAATAGTTTTGATTATGCAGTGGTGTTAACAATTTAACACAGTGTGGTTAATCGATTAACATGCGTTTAAATTGTGAAATCCCTTATGAACCATCATCTGTGTTTTGTTACCTCATGTTTCTCCGAGTGGAGAGTGTTGTGTGAATGGAAAACAAGACTATAAATAAATGAAAGACGGAATTGCGTTTGAACTCGTGACCTTTGGAAGGTGTCACATAGTTGACCATTTATTTAGACGACGAAAGAGGTTGACTTAGGGGCATTAATCTTGTGAACTATGTTGATAATGGGAAGGTCTTAGGTGTTTTACCATTGAGAGTCTTAAGGACGAAGTTGGAAAATATTCTCGAAGTGTAGATCTTGTAAAGATCGTTTCGGTAATTTAATTTATGGTGTTATTAAGAGATGAGCAGTTGGTCAGAGATATAAAGTGATATCTTCTGTGAGTTCATGGTATCGGACTTAGACTCCTGAGAGTGGTACCAGTTGTGTGCAGTTGTGTTTGACCCAGAGAAGGGCTTTGAAAGTTATCTTTCCAAGTACGAGTAAGAATTGAACGTTCCGAAGTTAAGCCTGTAACTTAGAATCGTTGGTGGAACGGAACGAATGAGAAAGTGGATTCAATTGAGAAACGTGGCATGTCCTTTGAGGGTGTGTATACGTGTAGAGTGTTGTGTGTGGATTGGTGAGTAGTATGGAAACCCACAATTTCGCTTTGGATGATTAAGTTTGGATAAGTGGGGATTCGCGTATGAATGAGTTTTCATGATAGTGTTACGCGCTGTTGGTTAAGATCTCGTGTCAACAAGAAATCTTAAATAAGTTGGAAACCGTAAGGATAATCGATTTGGAATATGGTAACTATACCCGGAGGTTGTTAAGTTATTTTGAGATGTATTTATTCGAGTTAGAAGGAATTTGGAATTATATTTGTCATGGTTGTAGCAGTGTAACTCTTGTGTCTTTATCGTCTGGGGAGTGTTGGACCGATGTTGAGGTATTGTGTGTTGGTGAGGAAATTGTTTTACCATAAGACGTCAATAAGTTTCTTGTACCACGGGTTAGTAAGGGACCTCAGTGGAAAGGTGTGTTTCACTGCAGACTGTTAGCTACTTGGTAATGCTTAAGAATTCGTAATATTCTACTGTTAAGACTGATTACGCAGTGGAATATGATAGATGAAAGAGTTGGTCAGAATGGTAGGGATTTGGAAGATTGTTACTTGTAAGGATGGAAATGACATTCCTCTCTACTTGGCAACTGTCGGTGTCCAAACAATACCAGATGTACAATGCAAGGATGGAAGTAAGAAGATCTTGCTCTAAGAGAATTATCTTTTGGCGTGATACGAAAGGGATGAAATATCGGACTTAATGAGTACCATGTACAGCATCTGCCCAGATAGAACTGGTAAAGAAGTCGTTTGACGAATGGTGAAGTGGTTCTGGACGTTGAAGGATTTATGGAAGGATAGTTGTTGGAAATTCTATGAAGTTAAGGGATCACTGATTTACCTTGCAAAGAGGTGATGAGTGGTGGTTGTTCTAAACCAAGATAAGGTGTTATGATTTTGGTTGTGACTCAGTAGAGGAATGTAGAATGGTACATTCTTTCCGTAGTAAGACGCGACCAAGTGTTTCATTTTGAAACAACAGTTGAATTACGGAAAATCAAGTTAGAAGTTAACCCGATATTGGAGTAAGGGTATGACTAAGGACGTGAAGTTTTGATAATTTGGGGAAGACAAGGATTTTGGAATTTTAAAGTCAAGTTGGAATCAGATTTTTGTCGGGAATTTTAGCGAAGTAAAGATTAAATGTGGATCTAAGGCAGTGATACAAGTTGCAGTTGTCGTCGAGTAGAGGAAATTTGGGGGCGAATTTCAATTTAAGGGGGGGAGAGTGTAATACCCCGTATTATCTAAATGTTCAATTGGATATCATATGAGATCAGATGAGCATCTATGTGCACTACCCTTGGTAAAATGGATTAATGGAATCCTCTAAGCACTTTAAGTATTATCAATTGGGATTAATAGAGCAACTAATGAACTCTGAAGAGATCAATTTATTATTAGTTCAAGAGAGACTTTTATGATAACTCTAATAATTGATCAATTGGTTGAGATGGAAAAATATCAAATGGAGATATTTTACTCGATTGGATTATATTATATAATATTGGTTTATATGTATATATATATTTGTTAAGAAAGAAGAAAAAGATAGAAAAGGAGAAGAAGAGGAAAGGAAGAGAAACAAGGGAAAGGGAGAAAATGGAGAAGATGAAGAAGAGAAACCCATGGAGCATCAGCATCTTCTTCAAACTCCTCTTCGATTATCAGGTGGGTTCTAGATAGAAACTCTAAGTTCTAGAAATCAATGATTTGAACTTAGGTTAGTTTTGAGAGAAAATGATTAAACAGATCAATCAATGGAATCTAGCGGATAAAATGAGTTATAAATTGTGTTGCATGATCAATATGGGTGTAGAATCATCTATTAATACTTGTTTGTGTATTGGGTGGTGTTTGGAATGAATTTGGACCCCAAGGGATCAACTTTTACGTGGCTGAGAATTCTGAGTTTTCCAGGGTTCGCCTAGCGAACCTGGGGCGAGTCACAGCGAACGAACTTTCGAGGGTTCGCCTAGCGAACCCGGCAGCGAAGGTTAGTGAATGTTCGCCAATGACGTTCGCCTAGCGAACTTTGTGCCTTTTTAGTGTTGTTTGGTTCTGCCTTGCTTCGCTAAGTCGTTCGCGAAGCGAAGGGCGAGGCGAAGGTTCGCCAGGGAGTTCGCGAAGTGAACTTTATGTCTGTTTTTGTTCTGTTTGTTCATTCGCCAGGGGCTTCACCTAGCGAAGGCTGACGCGAGTGCTCGCTGGGAGGTTCGCCTTGCGAACATGTCAGTTTGTGCAGTTTTGTTTCCTTCATAACTTTTGATCCGTAACTCGGATCAGGACGTTCTTGGTGTCATTAGAAAGCTATGACGTGGGATATTTTATTTAGTGGAAAATGAAGGAAAGTAAGGTTTTGCAAAGTGTCAGAATTGACATCTTTTGGATCGTAAATCTGATCGAGGCATATTTATAGCCAATGTAAAGCTGTGGAATATCCTACGGGATGAGAGTGAGAAATATTGATTTCGTGATCCGATTAATGAACCGAAAGGGATGTTTTATGTGATGTGTGATTATATGTATTTACTTGTAATATCGTGTTATTCCATATCTATTTAATATTGTTGTTAAAATGAATGAGATTATATGCATGTTAAAAGGCCATGTGAAGTGATGGTTCACGGCTAACAGACCGATGTTCCCGAATCCATTTCGTATGTCAAGTAACTTCAAGGATCCATGACTCGGGTCGACTTCTAGACGTAGAAGCAGACGGGAAAAGGGGATGCCTTGGTATGGTTATCGATTCGTAAGGAATCTTAAGTTAACAGGCTCAGGATGTAATTTCCTTCCGTGTGAACTTTGTGAGTTAACAGACTCGTGACATGTTTCCATATAGTGTGAGTTTGTGAGGTTGTGCACTCAAAGTCATTTTCCCTTCCCCTTGACTTGAGTTAGGATTGATAGAACCCTGTAAAGCTGAGAGAATCTATAGGATAAGGAACTCACTGAGATTTGATGTATCTCACCCCACTATAGTTGCTTTGTTTCAGGTGCAGGTTAATTACAAGTGGAGCGATGCTCGGATGTTTCAAGAGAAGCTTAGTTAAGCTTATTCCGCTGTGTATTCTTTTGTTGTATGCAATTGAGGATATTGTATATCATTCTTAGTTTTATTATTTTTGGCTAGTTTCCATGACTTGTGCCATGTAGAGTATTTATGTTTTAGAAATGGACAAGTATGTGAACTATGCTATTAGGCGCTCTTGATGGGTCAGTACCAAATAAAATGCTTGTATTGTATTATTCTAGATGTATATTATACAGGGCATTACACTATTCAACCACCCCTTCTAGAAAAATTACTCCATATTCAAACCAACATGTTGGACCTGGATAACATTGTTGGAACTCATTATTATTATTCCTCTTCAATGATATTGCTTCTGTGATGGTAAGAAGAGGAATAACGTTTTTATAATGGTTTCTATGATTCTTCGTCTTCTCTCTACATTGAAAATCTAAAAGTTTTAGTTGAAACTCATTATTGCTTCTTTAATTAAAAAACCATTGCTGGTTATTGAATAGTGATGGTCAAGTTTATCATTCATATTTGAATACATTGTTATTTAAGATGGGGCATTGGAAATTAAAACATTAAATAAAGTAATAATGGGCCTAAAAGGGACTAATGCCATTTAAGATTTAAAAAAATTCATTAATCATTTTGAAATTCCCTTACCTTTGAGAGCAAACTGCTATACACCTACAATTTCAAATACTAAATTTGTGTTTATATTATATGGTTGATACTTTAACATAAATCCCTCCCATTTCTACAAACTTGCATATCAACATCCTACAACTCTAGATTGTTTTTCTACTAACATGAAACTTGCATCATGAAATTAACAGCAGAGTTATTCCACACTAATTACAACATTCACACAGTCAAATCATGACTAACTAACATACTTACAGAACATTAAATAATGATGATATAAAAACATTAAATTGATGGTGCACGTACATGTTTACGGTGGAAAATTTTAGATTATAAGTTTTAGTACACAAAAATCAAACTGAACCAGATTACGAA
The DNA here is from genome assembly GCA_022829125.1 of Lathyrus tuberosus. NCBI lineage: Eukaryota > Viridiplantae > Streptophyta > Magnoliopsida > Fabales > Fabaceae > Lathyrus > Lathyrus tuberosus. Next base: position 1,724,135 of record JALAZF010000118.1, on the reverse strand, counting down.
TAAATTAAGTTCAGAGTAGAAGAAAATATAACTCACATGCTTATTTCCTGGACTGCTACCCAAAAAAGGCGCACGGTGTGCTTCCTAAACATTGTCTCATTCAATACCTAAATAGCTTCCTCAACATTCTTTCTGTTACAGAAATAGCAGAAGACATTAAATCAAGTTAACACATCGTTAGAACAACAAAGTTTTCACACTCAAATCAAGTTAACGGAATAAACATGTATATACTTACAAAATAAATCATACATTTCTAACCATGTGTAAGCTTTCCATTAACAACTTGTATCCACAACAACAAAATATAATTAAATCAATTACTATTTATTGTCTAAATGCTAATTGTATAAACTGGAATAACTGCTATGAATTAAAAAATATCAAGCGAAGACTCAGAATCAAATAAACATCATGAATTGAAAAAACTTTACGATGTTATTAAAAACTTGCTTTTCAAAAGTTGCAGGAGCAGCTGATATAATATTTAATATAAATTAGTCAACCATAATGTTTTAAACCTGCTTTTGATAAGTTGCAGGAGCAGCTGCAATACAATTTTATATAAATTAGTCATCATGTATATAAACCTGCTATCGAAAAGTTGCAGCAACAGAAGTACAAAATATTAACTAAAGTACAAAAGTATATTCAATGAGTGTGACATGACAAGTAATAAAAAGTTAAAAACCAGAGTGTTTGTACAATAACCTGTAGGATTATAGTGGTTTTATATAATCTGGAACATTGGCAAAAGCTAAATAGCTAGGTGACTCAATTTTATCTAGCTGTGTAATGTCCTGTCACTTTCAAAACACGAGAAGTCCTTAGCATAATGTAGAAAAGCACAATCTTGAAGATCGGCAAGTGGTAGGTTGGCCACCTGTGAGGTCGTTCAGGAAGAACATGTTTGCAACACAAAAGACTGAAGATATTGGCAATCCAAATCCCATTGCAAATAGCTTTGTGAAAATTAGCATGGATAGGCACTTGTAGAAATACGTAATGTGAAATAAACATGCACTCGTAGAAATCAATATGCACTTGTAGCAATACATAATGCCAAATGAAAGGCACCTCACACATGCTCAAACATTCTCATCATCTTAATTTATAGTATGACTTATACTCCAAACAATGCAACTATACACAAACAAAATATTACAGTAAATTCAACCCCGTTAATATGCAGGAGGGCACTTTTATGTGCATTGGAATGTGTAGGTGCTAGAATACAATAGGCATATGCAACCAAATTGAATATATAGCACACATCTTACCAAAACTGTAATTACATGTCTTTGAGTGGGACAAGAGTGTGCATTTCCAGAACAATAAGAGTTCTGAAAATCTTTTAAGATCTTATCCTGTCTTTGTTTTTGTTTCATTGCTTTTTCTTTCTTCTGCATAATTTGAAAGTATTATTAGATTTTGTAAATATCAAAAATAAATAAAGGGTCTTGTCTATAAAACAGACACATATCTAACAATAATTAATAGGATGTATATACCTTTTGAGCAGCCGATGAGAAAATTCAGGTATAGAAATCACACCATATTCCTTCAAACAAAGATCTCCAAATGCTGTAAGAAAGTTAAGGAATTAATATTGGAAAAATCAATTCACATTATATTGACATTTTAAGTAGCATCCATGAATTATTTTTCCTTCAAGATTAATGATTATCTTACAAACATAATATAGACCTAATATCATTGAAATAGTAAATGTCACTTAGAATGAGTTCATATTTTGGATAATGAGATTCTTAAAACGATAACAACATCAACAAATTTAATGGGCAAAGCTCACATCAGGTTTTAATTCAATGACCTTCCCGATTGCATCTTCAACATTACCACTTTGTACCGCCTTTTTAACATCCATCCGATCAGTGATTGTAGCAAGATCAATGTTAGCTAAATATCAATAAAGACAAGTATAAACTGATTAAGTAAAAAAAATTCCACCCTCCCCCAAAAAAATAATAAAAAATAAGAAATAAAGGATACACTCAAAAATGTACCTGAGCACCCTTTCTAAAGACATTAGTCTCAACTTCAGGTAACATACGTTCTGAATATCGGCCATTTCCAACAGGACCAGGATCTCGAAAGCTAAAATGGAAAAGTAAGTAGCATATTATTAATCAAGAACACCGTAAAAGAAAAGATCAACCAACTCTATTGGGAAGAAACATGGCATACCAGTCTACAAAGCTGATATTTGTATACATCAGATAATCGAAAATACAATCAAAATTATACAACGGCACACAACTACAAAACCAATGCAAGAAGATCAGAAACTAAAATAAAGAAACTAACCGTGCAAAAAATATCGACTAAATTACCTATTAGAAAGTAAAACAAAGTGGTGGTTATGAGGATCTTGTAGCGCATTTTCCAGAAGATGTCGCTCTGCATCAACCATCGACATTTTACCCCATACCACCTGCAACAAAGCAACTAATTAACATCACTCTTAAAGTAACTACTTAGAAAAATGGAGGCAGCAGCCATTCAAATACTCAACCATACAGGCTTTGCTATCGTGTCTAAATAGAATAAAAAACAATATACTTACAAATTTAGGATTTGGGGTCCAGATTTTGTGTAAAAATAAAGTGCTACACATTTTCAGTACCCGATAACCCCAATTGCATAAAAATATAACCTTTTTAGGGTTTCAGTATCTACAAACAAAAAACTCAAATAATCAAACACAATTTCAGAGACCATTGAACAAAAGAAGGCTCAGATTCACTTTTTCTCGGACATGCGAGAGAAGAGGTTCCCAAAGGTTGCGTCTAGCATCTGCGCGAAGTACAACAAATGTTATCCCACAGAAACATAATCACCTTGCCATGAAACAACTCTTCACCCAATGTTCGAATCATTTATTAAAAAAATCATCACTGCCTTGTTATCAAAGAAGACGAAGAAGAAAATGAAGAATATAACAAACTATGAATTTGGGAAGCCAAACCTGTGAACGAAAAGAAAAAGAGAGAGAAGAGAGAGGAAGATAAAGACAACAGAGAAAGAGGATTAACGAAGAGAGAGAAGAGGAAAGTGAAAAATGAAAAGTAAATTACATCTGTCATTGGGGGAAAAGAAAGGAGAAAAAGTTAAATTGATCAAGTTAGTTTAGAACCAAATTGAAGCATGTGACATCATCAAATGACTAAATCATGGCTTAATTGTATAAACATGTAGTTGAATTTGAACAAATTGACATCATCGGTTGGAAAAAGTAATATTTGGACACAAAATACCCCCAATTTGATGAGGTGGCTGAATAAGAGGGTTGGGCATTATAGGATTTTCCAGAACATCAACTTTTCTTATAGTATAGATTAACGTCGGAAAAATTCAAAAATCGATCGCTAAATTTGCCATTAATTAGACGAAAATGACTAACATGGTATGTTTTAAAGACTTAAGGGACTAATATGGATTTTTTTAAGTTAAGAGACCAAAATGAACAATGTATTAAGATATAGTACTAAAGAGGTATTAAACCAAAAATAAACAAATAGTATTTCAAAACGGTTCGATTTTCCAACCATGGTGAAATGGTTTACTATTATTAAAGAAAAAGAGTTTACCTTGTCATGTCTCTTCACTTTTCCTTATCTTACAAAAACCACATTCAATCACTATTCAATTTAGCAATCGATAAAGCGACAATCAAATTTCGTTTGAAAAAATGCTAGTCGTTATCCATTAGCAGCTGATTTATTGCCACCAAAAATTGTGACCGAATTGAGACCGAATTTTAGTTACTGATTCTTGAATTTAGTGACTGAAATTTGACCGATTCCATTGTTTTTTTCTTCCTTTCTTTAGCCACTGAAATTTGACTAAATTTGTCTCTAGTGTGTTTTTTTTAAAATAACATTTAAAAAGGTATTTAAAATAATTAATTTCTTTATTTTTTTTAAAGATTAAATTACATTTTTGATTCCTCTATTATGCTTTACTCACAAATCAGTCTCTCTAATTTGTTTTTAAACAGTTTTGGTCCCCCATCCTCAATTTTGTTCAAAAAAAGCACTGAGGTCTTTTTGATTATTCTCTATAAAAGGTCTTGGGTTTTAATCCTAACAAACACAAAAATACAATACTCTGATATTTGATTATTAACTTTGTTTATTTCAAAAAATATTATAAAGATTTTTTCACAACAAATTTATTATTATTATTTTTAATAAAATACATTAAAAGACACATAATTAAATTTTTACTAAATCTCAACGAATCGTTTTTCAACATTCAACTAATTTGCTCATATATATTATTTTCATAAATTTTATAGTATAATATTCATATTTGTCTTACAATAATTTCTTACTTATAAAAATGAAAAAAAAAAGATATTTTGATTATTTTTTACTTGGCGTGTCTAATATAATTTCAGAATCTTTTAATTCTAAAAAAAATAAATGATATAGTACTTCATCATCATGTATTTAATAACAAAAAAATAATAATATTCAAATACTTTATTTGATTTAACAATTAAGTTTAAAATTAAAAATTAAATAAATTAAAATATAATTAAAAAGGAGATAAAATATATTATATTATACGATAAAAAAGAGATAGGCGTATAAAAAAAAATTATAATATATTTAATATATATATATATATATATATATATATATATATATATATATATATATTGTTCTGGACTGGGCCGGGGGCTGCCCCTCAATCGAGCAGGCCCAACCCACACGTCCTGGAATGGCCCAACAAAGGCCTCGTAGCACGACCCATGTCGAGCTCATACCCTCCTCAACATTGTCGGGCACACGCACGACATAGAGCATCAGGCAGGGCACTAAGCCTCTCCGGGCTCGCTCCTCCTCGGCACTCAGGTGCTCCCCCCTCGAGGAGCCATCTCCTTATGCATATGAGAATCCTCCCCGCGAGGACACGTCTCTCCCCGACACCCAAGACTCCTCCCCGCGAGGACACGTTCTCATGTAACCACCCACTCCCGATGGAATCGGTCTGCCCTAATTCCGGAGATCTAGGAACAGTTACCCCAGGGCGAAGACCACGTGCTGGTCTTCACTACACCACGTAAGCCCTGGAAGTTACTTGGATTGGGCCTGGCAATCCAGCCCAGTCCAAGTAACAGTTGGCCCCGCGCTGGGGGCTCTCTATAAATACCCTCTCACTTGAGAGGGTCAGGTTACGCAATCTCATACACTCTAACCTCTTTCTGTACTTGCTTTTACTTGTGACCTTTGCCTTACTTGAGCGTCGGAGTACCTTGCAGGTACACCCCTCCCCCCCTCCCGCCGTCTTTCGACCGCACTGGAGCTGAAGTCCATACGACGTTACTGGCCACTGAATAACTGTCTGATCCAGGTACGATCAGTGGCGCCGTCTGTGGAAACCTTGCTTCCCCGTTTTTCCTCCGATAAACCAAAGCAATCCTCTCGTCCATCACCAGCATGGCCAATAACCCATCTGCTAACAAAGCTCTGGACATCGTCCTCGCGCAACTCGAGAACCGAAACCACCATGAGGACGCTACCGCCCTCAACGTCGAAGAAGGTGATGTCAGGGATGGGCAGACCGCCTCCCCAGGCTCCCAAGACACGACTTACGACGCTGCCCGCCAGAACGACCAGCAAGCCGTCTTTCAGCCAGTTGCTCCTCCGCCCAATGCAGATTCGAGCACCGTGGCCCTATTTGCCTTGGTCAATCAGACCAACCAGCTGTTCGCACACCAGAATCTCAGTATTGAAGCACTAGAACGAGGGCGAACACGACGATATTCCCCGCGAAGACATCGTCGTCCACCTTCACCTCGCCGTTCTCCTTCCCCGCGAAGGACCCCATCCGAAGAATCTCGAACCCCCTCGCCGGTGCGCGAGGGTCGTCGTCCACACCTTGAACGCCCCCAGCCGGCGATCTCCCAGAAGCACCATCGTTCCTCGCCTCAGAAGGAACCCAGGCCCTCCACTACCAAGAAGTCCAAAACCACCGAGGAGAGGCCAAGGAACCGTTCGAGGAATTCCCCTCCACGGCATAACCGATCCCCTTCGAGGTCCCCGGCCAGAAGCGACGACGACGACCAGAGGACCCCTCTATCATGGGAGATCATGAACGCCCCAATTCCTGCGGGCATGGAGAAACCCCCACCATTGGGAACCTACGACGGACTGGCCGACCCCGACGATCACGTGGAAAGTTTTGAAGCCATGCTCGACTTCAGGAACGTTAGGGGAGCCATTAAGTGCAGGCTTTTTCGCACCACCTTGCGAAAGGGCGCCATGACATGGTACAAGGGTCTGGCACCCGGGTCGATCACATCCTGGAAACAACTAAGACAACGCTTCACCAAACACTTTACTGCGTCTCGTCGACACCCGAAGACGGAGGCTGCCCTAGAGAGCATCTTCCAGGGGAAGAACGAATCTCTCCGGAACTACATTGAGAGATTCAACAGAGAAGCTGTCGAGGTTCATACGACCGACGACATGAAGAAGTATTTAATCATCCATGGACTACGTTTTGGATCTGATTTTGCCAAGTCCGTAGGCCTCCGTAACCCCGCCGTGTGGAGGACCTCCTCCAACGAGCTCAGTCATACATCGAGCTCGAGGAGTCAGAGGCAGCGCAGATCGCCCTTGAGTCGAGACGCAAGGAGGGCCCCCGCGGAAACAAAGAAGAAGACTCTCCTCCCAGGCGAGGAGGAGAAAGAAAGAAAGAAAATCTCCCCCGGGATCCTCGTGAACCGCGCGGACCAGTTGGCCGGTTCACGGAATACACCCCGCTCAACGCTCCCCGCGCGCAAATCCTCTCCGAGTGCCAGAACTCGGAATTTCTGAAAGGAGACGTCCGTTTTCCGAAGCCGACTACCCCCAAATCAAACCCGGACAAGTCAAAGTACTACAGGTTCCACCGGAGCCACGGGCATGTCATAGAAGACTGCATCAATCTCAAGGATGCAATTGAAATCCACATCAAGGAAGGGCACTTGAAGAAATACGCCCAGAAGAATGATACTCCTCGACCCAGCTCCCGGGAAGCCCAGAACGTCGAGGAGACGACGCCTCCTCCCGACGAGAGTCGGCTTCAGGTCGCTCTCACTGTGACTCGACCCGAAGACTTTTTCGTCCCCGGGGACATTGAGGGCAAGGAAGCAGTTCGCAACATGTGGGCGAACTTCCCCCCACGAGGACCCCGTCGCTGCCCGTAGCACCTGGGAAGGCTTCCCCAAGGCAATGGTCATCTCCGGGGGTGGTTACGAGAAGTTATCCATCGGGTCGATCAAGAGGAAATTTGACGACCTGGAATCAGCGACGTCGGCGAAGACAACCACTCTCGAGAAGGTGCGAGGGAACTCAAACCCTATCAACTTCTACCTCGAGGAGCTCCCCGGCGAAGCGCCCAACGCCACTATCCCCCTCCTGGTCCGGGCACAGATGGCAAATTTTGACGTTCGAAGGATCCTTGTCGACCAGGGCAGCGGTCGACATCATGTACGCTCATCTTTTCGGGACTCTCCAACTCGACGAGAGACATCTGACCTTATACGTCGGCTCAGATCTGCAGAGATTCAACGGAACCACCACCAGACCATGGGGCTACGTTGAGCTGATGGTCACATTCGGGGGTGAAGAAACTGCCCGACAGGTGAAGACCCGCTTCCTGGTGGTCGAATGTCCATCCCTTTACAACTGCATCCTCGGGAGGACCACCCTGGCCAAACTTACATCGGTACCATCAATGGTCCACCTCAAAATGAAGTACTACACATCCAGGGGATGAGTAGTTACGATGCACGGGGACATAGACACGGCCAGGAGGTGCTTCGACACTGCCATCAAAGGCATGAGTTCCATCGGCACCAAACCCAAGACCGTAGCAAAGCCATCCCCGGACACCGAACAGGTACCTCTCCCGCGGGTCAACGCGGTCGAACTCGACAGCAGGTTCCCGGGCGAACCCGATGAAGATGGGGCAGAAGACCTTGACCTCCAGGCGGAAAACAACGGGCGGCCTCTCCACCCAGCGCACCCCATCCCAGACGGAGACTTTGAGCTCGTAGCCCTCGGGGAAGATCCAGACTGTAACGTGAAGATTGGCACGGGGATCCCCGACCTGGGGAAGGAGCAGCTGAAGGAATGTCTCCGGGAGAATGCTGATCTGTTCGCGTGGAGCGCCTCTGAGATGCCTGGCCTTGACCCCAAGGTGGCTTGCCATCATCTCGCAGTAGATCCGGCCGCTAGGGCCATAGCTCAACGTAGGCGTAAGCAGTCTCCCGAAAAAGCGGAGGCTGCCAAAAAAGCTGTAAAAGACCTCCTAGAGGCAAATTTTATTTCGGAGGCCAGGTACACAACCTGGTTGTCCAACGTTGTACTCGTCAAAAAGAATAATGGAAAATGGAGGATATGTGTTAACTATACTGATCTTAACCGGGCTTGCCCGAAAGACTGCTATCCTTTGCCTAACATCGACCAGCGGGTCAATAATTCTGCAGGTTACAAACTGCTGTCCTTCATGGACGCCTACTCAGGATACAACCAAATTCCCATAGATAAGGCCGACAAACAGCACATGGATTTCATGACCGATTCGGGCAATTACTACTACAACGTAATGCCCTTCGGCCTGAAGAACGCCGGTGCGACCTACCAACGGATGATGAACAAGGTTTTCTGGGCTGAAATCAGCGACATGCTCGAGGTCTATATGGACGACATGATCGTCAAGCCTGCGGAAGAAGTCGACCACGCCGCGCACCTCAAGAAGGTGTTCGACACGGCGAGGAGATGCAGCATGAGGTTCAACCCCGACAAATGCACCTTCGGCGTTCGGGCAGGTAAGTTCCTCTGCTTCTACCTCACGGAGCGAGGAATCAAAGCCAACCCCGACAAGTGTAGGGCGTTCTCCGAGATCCCTACTCCGGACTCGAAGAAGTCGATACAGTCATTGAACGGGATGCTCACCGCCCTCTCCCACTTCGTCGCCAAGTCTGCGCAATACGCACTCCCATTTTTCAAACTTCTTCGACAAAAAGCGACGTTTGAATGGAGCGAGGAATGCGAGCAGGCGCTCCTCCACCTAAAATAAGTCCTATCGCAACCCCCAGTCCTCTCACGGCCTGAGAGCGGGGAGACACTTTTCATGTATCTCGCAATCACGAGTGAAGCGATCAGCGCGGTCCTCATTCGGGAAACCCCCGATGAACAGAAACCAATTTACTTCACGAGCAAAGCCCTCCAAGGCCCCGACCTCAGGTATCAGCAGATAGAGAAAGTCGCCCTTGCCCTCGTCACCGCGGCCAGGAGGCTACGCCATTACTTCCTAGCCCACACAGTCATCGTAAGGACCGAACAGCCCATAAGGCAACTCCTTGGACAGCCAGATATGGCGGGAGGATGCTCAGGTGATCGCTCGAACTCACTGAGTTTGACATCCAATACGAGGGAAGGAAGGCCCTGAAGGCTCGGGTATTGGCCGACTTTTTGGCAGAGATGACCATCCCAGAATCTTCGACCAACGGATCCCAAAAATGGACGATCAATGTCGATGAAGCATCTAGCCCGAAGGGAAGCGGGGTGGGCATTATCCTCGAAAATGAGGAAGGCATCCTGATCAATGTATCTCTCAAACTATCCTTCCCGACGTCGAACAACCAAGTAGAGTACGAGGCTCTCCTCGCCGAGCTTCGGCTGGCAGAGGACCTTGGCGCCAAGGAGGTCAAAATCTTCACCGACTCCCAGCTCGTGGCCTCGCAAGTCTGAGGAGAGTACCAGGCCAAGAACGATAAACTCATCGAATACTTGACCTTGGTGAAAGAAAAGATGAAAAAATTCACCTCCACGGAAGTAACCCACATCCCTCGCGAGCACAATGCCCGAGTAGATGTTCTGTCCAAATTGGCAAGCACAAAGAAGAAGGGCGGAAACAAATTTGTCATACAAGAAGTGTTTTCCCGCCCAAGCATTGACAAACCTGTTCCAGCGACGGACATGAACGCCATTGGGGACAGCAATTGCTGGATGACTCCGGTGTACGAGTACCTCACGACGGGCAGACTGCCTGAAGATCCCAAGGAAGCGGGGATGGTAAAGTGGCGGGCGTGCTCATACAAGATAGTCGAAGACAAGCTATACCGACGAGGGTTTGATATCCCTCTCCTCAGATGCGTCGAGGAGACCAGGGTCCCCGGCATCCTCCAGGAAATCCACGTGGGAATCAATGCGCAGCACCTCGGCGGGTGATCGTTAGCCCGTAAGGCACTTCGAGCAGGGTATTACTGGCCCACCATGCAACAGGACGCCAAGGAACACGTCAAGAAGTGCGATAGATGCCAGCGACATGGGGAGATGCACCTCGCGCCTCCTAGCGAGCTCAAAACGCTGTCCTCCCCATGGCCGTTTGCGTGGTGGGGAATGGACATCCTTGGACCTTTCGTCATAGGATCATATCAAAACAAATACCTCATCGTCCGGGTGGACTACTTCACGAAGTGGATCGAGGCAGAAGCATTGGCCAAAATCACGGCCTTCAACATACTGCATTTTTACAAAATAGACATCCTCGCCCGATTCGGCGTGCCTCAAGCCATTGTCACCGACAACGGAACACAGTTCACCGACATGAACTTCCAAGACTTCGTCACCAAACTAGGCACGAAGCAACACTTCACGTCGATCGAGCACCCTCAAACAAATGGCCAGGCTGAAGCGGTGAACAGAGTAATCCTTCGAGGATTAAAACGTCAATTAGGCGACGCCAAACAAAGATGGGTCGAGGAGCTACACAGCGTCCTCTGGGCCTACCGAACGACCCCACATTCCACGACCGGGGAGACCCCCTTTCGTCTGACCTACGGAACGGAAGCGGTGATCCCCGTAGAAATCAGGGAACCCTCGAGGAGGACAGAATCCCCCCTCGACGGGGACACGAACAACGACTCCCTGAGAGAAGAACTCGATTTCGTCGAGGAGACACGTTCGGGCGCTTCCCTCCGAGAAGCTTCACTTAAACAGAAAATAACACTACGTTATAACGACAAAGTTATCAAACATGATTTTCAGGTGGGCACCCTCGTCCTACGAAGGAACCAGAAAGACTCGCGAGAAGGCAAACTCGTCGCGAACTGGGAGGGCCCGTACCGCGTTCGCGCGAAAACGGGGACAAGAGCCTACTTCCTCGAAAATCTGCACGGGGAAGAACTTGCTCGACCATGGAACGTTGAGAAGATCAAATAGTACTACAGTTAAACACTGCCCGCGGCACACTAGCACCGCGATTACGGGGATGCACTAGGGTACAAGCGTGACACCCCTATACAAAACACGATGATCAAAGGTCGCGTTGTGTGTGCGTGAGGACTTTTGATCCGAAGAGGATACCTCGATCGAGCTTCGTCGTCGTTGTACCAATTAGGCAGAACACCCAGCTCGCGATGGGAAGTTCACGCCACGAAGCTAAGACCTCGACCGAGCTCTCAGCCTCGTTAAAGGTCAGAATACGTCTCCGACCACCCGGCCAGCCCTCCACGCGGTCAGGGATTATCAAAGTCGAGCAAATCCCCCAAGTCTTTTTTTTTACTTAGACAAAAACAAAGTAAGTAATAGAAATCTCTATTACGTGGACAAAAACAAACAACGTATAGCAAATGCGATAACATCACACACAATTGAAAACATACAAACAGCACACGAGCAGATAAACAAAAATGCATTGAAGCGGGCAGAAGCCCATTGTACAGATATTACAAACAAGTATCAAAAAGCCTCTGGCACGCAGGCCATATCAAAGAATAAATAAAATAGCTCGCAGGCCAAACAGAACGAAAAACTTACTCGGCGACGGTCCCTTCGGGCTGCACGATCTGACCGTCGACCACCTCGTAGTCGGGGTCAGTCCCTTCGGTTATGAGGTCGGGGTTGAGAACTTGAAGCTGCTGCACGGCATTCCTGAAACCTATGTCAGCCACCTCGAGGTTGTCTTGCTCGGCTTCCCGGAGCTTCACTATCAGCGCTGCCCACGAAGTCAGCAACCTATCTTCCTCGGTTTCCTCATCAGCCGGGCGGACAGCCTCCTCCAACTCGGCGTTCCTGGCCAAGAGACGATTCCTCTCCTCTTCAAACTCGACGTCCCTCGCCAAGAGACGTTTTCGCTCCTCCTCAGCATTCTTCAACCTTTCCTCCAGCTTCCCTTGAAGCTCGACCTGGGCCTGGTTTTGGCTTTTGCAGTCAGCAAGCTCCTTGCCCACCTTCTCCATTTCAGCTGAGATGGACCTGAAACTCTCTCGCAACTTGTTCAGCTCATCTTTGGGGCACGCCTCGTCGTTCAGAACCAAGGCAGCCGCGCAAACCCGCATCACCGCGGACACATCCTCCAACAGCGCCCTTCTACGGGAAACCCTGTCGACGTCTAAGATGGCCTGAGCTTCGGGGGCGGCCACGCATAGGGAATTATTCCCCATGAAGAAGTTCGGCCTCTAATGACAAGGCGGGAGCACAAATTTTACAGCAGGGGGACTCTCGTTCTCAGTAAGGTCGACGTCCACTTGATCTGTAACCCGCTGCCTCTTCGGGGAGCCCTGAGTGCTGAGAGAATCACTGTCCTGGTGAGAGCCAGAAGAACCCCCGGTTGTCGGGGTGGGAACGGAGTCCAACGCTCGGATCTGCTCGATGCGGCCTTTACCTCCCTTCCTCAAAAGGCGGGTAGCCTTCAACTTTTTGAAGCACTCCTCAACAGTCGACATCTTACCTGTAAAAATAAAATAAGCATCAGTAAATCAGAAACCAGGACACGAAGTGAAAAGTGAGTCAAGGAGGATGTCACTACCCAGCAGCTCGAGGGCTTCCTCATCGGAGAACGTCTCGAAGAGGGCCCTCGTATTGATTAAACGCCGCTTCGTTAACAACTGCCCGTCATCTCCTCAGACAGGTTCCCCATCCATCGTCACGACCTTGGCTTTATTAAACCCGTTGACGAAAGCGACTATTCTCTCGTAAGCCAGGCGATCCCCCTCGTCCAAACGGCCAGGACTAACTTTGTAGTTGTCCGTCCCCTTTTTGAAGTGTTCTTCCGTCCAGAACAAGGGGAATCTTGGCTCGAGGACCTCCTCCGTCTGCCCATCCACTTCGCGGGAAACTCGACAATACACCGAATTCACAGCTTCAAACGTGACCGGCCTCACGATATAATACCGGTGTTTAAAGTCACGAACAGAATCCAAGTAGGTGTGGAAGAGACTGCTCGTTTGTTTGAAAGACACCCAGCCATGTCTACCATCGGAGGCCTGTCGCTGGAGGTGGAAGATTCGAAAGAAGAGAGGCATGGTAGCCCCGATTCGGAGAAATTTACAGACGAGCTCGAAAGCTCGGATGAAAGCAAGGGAGTTGGGGTGGAGTTGCGAAGGCGCCAGGTGCAACCAAACGAATACCGCTTGTTGAAAATCCGTAAAGGGCGGACGCCACCCCGCCTTGTCGAACATGAACTCGTAAAGAGGGAACCTCATCCCTCAGTATGTCGAGCATATGCGATGGTGCGCTTGTGGCCGGAACACCTTCCACGACTTCGAGGAACCCACCAGCTGGTGCTCGACTGTGAAAAAAAATAGTGTCCTCGTCCTCGTCGACAAAATGGGAAGCCATGTTCAACGGCTCATCGCTGACCCACTCTGCGAGGGGACGTTCCTCGACCCTAGTGATTGGCGCCATTGAAGAGTCGGGTTGGTCGTCGACGTCCAACGATCCCACTGCCACAGAAATGGGCGAAGCTTCCATATACCTGAAAAGTAGAAAGAAACGGTGAATTCGATGATCTATATCAAATTCACCCCTCCACCGATGTTCAAGTGAAAGGACGAAGAGGGAGCGTCGAGATCTCGAGACGGTCGCGCTCGTCTGCATCCCCGAGACAACCGACGAGCGTCCCCGCGACAATCCTCAGGTCACCGGTGTGCCGCTCGGGGAGGATTCCTTCACACAAAAGGGATATTGGCGACGACCCCGAGGGTCTCATCTTGTGTCCTCGGGACATTCTTCGTGTCCCCGGGAAACTCATCCCTTCTCCCCGCAATATGCAACAACAAACTATGAAATCCCGCCATTTTCTCCGAAGATTTTGTGATTTCCATGAGAACTTCATCAGTTCACCATGAAACCACCCTATAAATGCAAACGAAAGGAGAAAAAAGAGAGAAACTTACTTGAAAAACGCTTCCGGTAGGGTTCCGACACGGCAGTTGGCGGCGGCGTACGGTGGCAAAATAGAGAAGGAAGAAAAGGGTGAATCTGAGCAAAGGGGGAGCAAAAGTGTAAATGGGATGACATGACCCCTATTTATAGGGCTCTCACAAGTCTCGAGGGCTCCTAGACAATCGATTACGCTACCCTAGCGTAGCCGCCCTAGGCAATGATGAGTTGCGACACGTGGCGCACACTCTCCCAAGCATGTCGTTTCGTTCTCCAACATGCGCCTTTTCATTCACCTCGTTTCTGACTTCTCGTATCCTCGTGACGTCTCCCATCCACGACCAGTCTAGCGCGAGCAGATCAATTTGTTTCTGCCCGGTCGACATACTGTTCATCGTTTAGAGTCCCTTCCCCGGTTGGGCACGTCCTCGACATAGTACTGACCCTAAAGTCATTACCCGGACACCTCAGAGCAACGACTTGGGGGGCTCATGTTCTGGACTGGGCCGGGGTCTTCCCCTCAATTGAGCAGGCCCAACCCACACGTCCTGGGATGGCCCAACAAAGGCCTCTTAGCACGACCCATGTCGAGCTCATACCCTCCTCAACATTGTCGGGCACACGCACGACATAGAGCATCGGGCAGGGCACTAAGCCTTTCCGGGCTCGCTCCTCCTCGATACTCAGGTGCTCCCCCCTCGAGGAGCCATCTCCTTATGCATATGAGAATCCTCCCCGCAAGGACACGTCTCTCCCCGACACGCAAGACTCCTCCCCGCGAGGACACGTTCTCATGTAACCACCCACTCCCGATGGAATCGGTCTGCCCTAATTTCGGAGATCTAGGAATGGTTACCCCAGGGCGAAGACCACGTGCTAGTCTTCACTACGCCACGTAAGCCCTGGCAGTTACTTGGATTGGGCCTAGCAATCCAACCCAGTGCAAGTAACAGTTGGCCCCACGCTGGGGGCTCTCTATAAATACCCTCTCACTTGAGAGGGTCAGGTTACGCAATCTTATACACTCTAACCTCTTTCTGTACTTGCTTTTACTTGTGACCTTTGCCTTACTTGAGCGTCGGAGTACCTTGCAGGTACCCCCCCAGTCAAATACTTTATTTGATTTAACAATTAAGTTTAAAATTAAAAATTAAATAAATTAAAATATAATTAAAAAGGAGATAAAATATATTATATTATAAGATAAAAAAGAGATAGGCGTATAAAAAAAGATAAAATTAAATTATATAAATATATATATATATATATATATATATATATATATATATATATATAACAAAAAATAAATAAATTATATAAATTAAATATATATAATTTAAATTATTAAAAATATTTTTTAAAAACCTTTGTATTTAATTTTTTAGTTAAATTATAGTTTTAATCCCTCTATTATGCTCTATTCACGAAATCTGGGTAAATTACAGTTTTAATCCCCCTATGGCCCTATTATGCTCTCCTTTTGAAATCTGACCCTCTATTTTGATTTTAAACAATTTTGGTGCTCCATCTTCAATTTTGTTCAAAGAGCGCTGAGGTGTTAATAATTTTTTTTTATATATGTGACACTTTTCTTGATGATGGTGTATTGATTTTTTATTGTTTCATTTTATAAATAAATTATTAATTAATTTTTTTAATTCATATGTAAATTAACTAATTAATCAATTAATTTTAAAAACACATTTTTCGGGCGCAGAGCCCATCTATGCAGGCCACAATTTTTTATTTGGATATGTTAGTGGATTATATATATATATATATATAACTCAAGTTAAATAGTTTCCAAACGATGTGGGACTGTATTACAAATCATTGCCTTCATCTATACATATCTTCATCCTATAACTCTTCATCTCGCGCCTTAGTGGAAGCCAAGCCTTATCATGTAACACCAATAACAAAAGGGGATCCTACAGTAACCACAATGGTTAAGAAATTCATTGTGAATAAGCCCAAATCAGTAAACCCTGCCTCTACTAAGTTTAAATATAATATAAAAATAAAGTATTTGATTTAATATAGTTCAAATACTTTAAATATAATATTATTTGATTTAAACCCTGCCTTTGATTTTTTTAGCTGATTAATGTTTGTATGTCCTAAAGGTTTAAACTTATTGGTTTTTCAATGCTTCCTGCGATTCCCTTTAATTTTTTTTTTGTATTTTTTTTTCTCTTCCACGTTGTTTTGTGTGGCTACATTTGATACCATTGTCCTCACATGGTTCTTGGAAGTTACTTTCCTATTTTGCACTTTGAACTCTACATCTTCAAACTGCACATTAATTAAGTATGTGATAAAAGAAAAAACATTGACTTATGATATGATAAAAACTTCTATCAAATTTTTCAGTACCTTGAGATATACATGGAGAGGAGGATCTTGGTTAAAAGTGGAATCCTCAACTTAAATATCAATCTCTGGGTACCGATTACAAAGGTACGCTTGAGATATGAACTCCATGTTGTGACCAAAGCCATTGCTTCCTGCAATCTGCATGGAACCGACAAAAGGCGGTGACATTGACATGTTGTCACTACTACGTAAAACCCCTTTAACAATGGTTGAAAAATATATATAATAACGCGGATCAAGGCGTTGTTATGTAGAGTGTTGTGGTAAATGCGCTACTTTTAATCACGACCCTGGGACCGTTGTGGTATTCTGGAAAGCGCGTGTTATATCGCAACGGTTATGCTTAAAAACCGTTGTGATAGATAACGTAATTAATTAATTAGTTGACGGTTAACCTAGACAACCGTCATAGAAAGTACACTTAGTTTATTATATAAAAATGTATATTGCTTGGTTTACCATACACCTATTTAAAGAAATACAACCATTCAAATTGGCAAAGAAATATATAATCTGAAAATTAAACTATTCTTGAAAACCAACTTTAACACATCAATTTTTTTCGAATTGAATCTGTCTCATTTAGCACATTTTATGTTCTTTAACACATAATATACAATTCAATGGTCTGATTCCTTCAATTCATTGATATCTTTTATTATAGTTTACCTCATCATCGTCGCTTATCAACGCGATTGTAAATTATATCGATGAATTGAAACAAATAGAGCACTAAACCATATATTATGTGTTAAGGAACATAAAATGTGCTGAATGAAACAGATGCGATTCGAAAAATATTGATTGATATAGGTTGGTTTTCAAATACATCTTAATTTTCAGAATATAAGTTTCAATGTCAATATAAATGATTGCATTTTCATTAAAAGGTAAGTGAAACAAACAATATACATAGTATATAATAAACTAAACTTGTCAACCTGTATAAGAAAGTAAAGAACAAAACATTGCTAAGTCACAAAAAGCCTCTATCTTGTGAACTAACAATGTTTTGTTCTTGTTTTGAGAATATTTGTCAACAACAACAACATACAGCAAAACAACATGAAACAAAATAAAAAAACATACATTATTTAAGCAACAAAACCCCAAGTGAGACTGTAACAAATCAAGATACATTGAGTCAACAACGCACCTCTTTTTGAAAATAATCGTGGAACTATAACAAATCAAGATATATCAAGCTCATCTAATTTGTGAAGCCATGAAGAAGAAATATAAGGTGGATGAAGTTTATACAATAACTTCATACTTCTTATATTTTTCTTCATGGCAACAAAAATCATATGAAACTTCACCATAGTATACGCTTGCTACCACCATACGGTTGCTACCACCATACACTTGCTACCACCATCATCACCATATATCTACAAGGAAATACAACATAAATAAAACTTAACCCTAAAACATCAATAACATAATGTTTTCCACAACATCCTAAAACCAAACCCTAAAACAATAATCCTAGAAAGATGAGAGCAAGAGAACATACCATCTTCGCCGCCGTAGGAGTTTGCGCCGGACGTTGCTCTCGTCGAATATCCTTTAAGCTTCTTTTCTCCATTCTCTTGTAACAGTATTGGTTAAGATTCATGAGAGAAGAGTGTCGTGTTAGGGTTTTCTTTAGAGAGAAATGGAAGTTATGAAGTGGGTCACAGATAGTTTCGTTTATATATTAAAAACTCTCACTTTTCATTACGGTTTAAAACTACAACCATAATTATATTTTATATTTTAAAATAATAGCAAACTATATCACGACGGTTATTCATAATAACCGTAGTGATATCTCTTATTTAAAAATAAATAAAAATGAAAGGAGCGCCTTAACCTTAAATGAAAAACATTTTTGCCACAGCTGAGGTTCGAACCCATGAAAGATTGATTCTATCATATCGGTTATACTTACAACCGTTTAGTGATATCACCACGGTTTTTGGATGAACCGTGGTGACTTGGGCATTGTTGTTTGCGCGTTTTGTAGTAGTATATCCTCAATCTCATCTTCCCTTAGATTTTCCATGGTCAACGATGTTAATGAAAGCAAGGTGATGAAACTAATTAAGGGTCTAATAATGAAGTTTATATATCATGAGTCAACTGTATACACCAAGACTTGGCTATATAACGGAGGTAGAATTATGGTTGGTTAGCCACATACTTTTCATGGCAAGTTCTAAGGTATGAATGTCGTCATCACATATCCTTTTAACTCAACCATTGTGGTTTGTTATAATAACATATCAAGAATATGAATTAAATTGGCTTGGAAATGGTAAGTAGCTGAACATTTATAAATAGACTTTTCACAACCATTGTGGTTACTGTAAGATCCACTTTAGTTGTTGGTGTTTCATGAGAAGATTTAGCTTTCACTATGGCACGAGATGAAGAGTATGATTTGAACTTATAGGATGGAGATGTGTATAAAACAAGTCAATGCTTTTTAATACAGTTCCACATTGTCATACTCCAAATTTTACCCTCAGATTCTGATCATTTCATATCATTTTAAGTCGGTCTCTGTTTTCGCATTTTTAGTAAACATATCATTAATCATGCATTTTCTTTCTTCCAAGTCATTCTTGACTTTTATTTATTTTATTCTTATGATTTGTTAAATAATTATTTTAGATTTATTTGGAGGTTATTTAGTTTAATTTCAATTTGGGCTCATCTTTTTATATAATTTATATTTAAGATAGTTTTTTTTTTTTTAACTTAATTTAATTTAATTTTAATTTTAGTTTAATTTTTATATTAGTTTAGTTAATTAGATTATTTTTAATTTAGTTTACTTTTAATTTTAATTTGATTTAATTAGATTAATTTTTTTAATTTGGTTTGGTTTAATTTTAATTTTAATTCTAATCTAAGTTAGTTTTTATTTAGTTTTCATTTTTATTATTTTTCTTTCGTTAAAAAATCATAAAAGATACTTAGAGACCATTTTCTTTTAGTTTAAATATAATATAAAAATACAAAAAAATAGCAACTACAAAAAGACTTTTGATCCCACTCTGAGCCTACGCTACATGCCAAATACTACTCCAAATACCTGCTCCAAGTATTGCACAAAAATGAGACCTGTTGCAAATCAAACCCTGCATTTCTCTGATCCCAAACTCTTGCTACATCCTGTAACACCAGAAACTTGCTTATGCGCAAAACCAACAACAGACAACAACTTGCACATTGAAAAGGACACAACTAACATCAACAACATAGCTTATTACAGTCAACAAAGCCTGAGCAACAACGACAACACAACCAAGTCTACAACAATTCTGCAACTTTGAAATTGACACAACACCTTGAGACAGATTCAGATTTTGACCAAAACTTATCAAACAAGTTTCATTTGGTTTTAAATAGATGAAGACAGTAGTAGGTTTCCAAAAAAGAAGGAAGAACTGAGCCTTTTAAAAAGCAAACCTCTGGAAATCACAACAGCCACACTCTCACCCATACTTTCATCATTTCTCAACACGACCTTCCATCCGCCATTAACTCCTCCAACGCAACGCCTCCATTTTCACCACTCACTAACACATACCTTCATACAACCTTCAACCTTGAAACACCCTTGTTGTTTCGACACTTCCCTTTCACCCTTCATAAACCAGAATTCATCAACATCAACAATTCACTTATCTTCATTTTTGACAAAACACCACAGTGTCCTTCAATCTCAGCCATCATACGACAAACCTTCACCATCACACGAAAAAACCACCGACTCAGAAACAATTAACCACCACTACATACTTTGCAACAATCATCGCCGGAGAAAACCAGGATGCATCACACGAAGGAGAGATCGGAGTTTGAGGTGAAACCGCGAGAACAAGGGTGAGCTGCATCGAGTGGAAACGGAGAGAACCGCGCGATCGAAGCTGCAGAGACGATCGACGCAAGAACCGCACGAAGTGAAGAAAAGAGACGGAGAGCGGAGGTTGAAATCGCAGGTTGGATTGTCCGTGTTTTTTTTACGTTATCGTTTCAGAATAAAAATAGGATCCATGACCTAATGTGATGCTGATGATGTTGTCTAACTAGGTTTTCATCTTTCAAACTTTAAGCTTTAACTCAGTTGGGCTCAGGCTCGTGAACTCACTTTTCACACCCCAACAGTCACTATTTCACCCCCCCTTGGCTTCATACTGAACATCATTGGGCCAGAAGTCTGAGCCCATCCGCCTCCCGGTTACCCCCTACACCCCTGTACTGTTTTGTTTCGTTTAGATTTTGTCTTAGAAATTAATTAAGTTTTAGCATTTGACTTTTATCAGGGGTGATTAGGATATTGTTTAGATTTAAATTTTAACTTGATTTTGGGCCTAGATTAATTAGATTTTAAATTAAGTTTTGATTTAGAATTAGAATTAGACTTATTTCTTGGAGATTAATTTACTTGGTTAGTTAAATTAGGATTAGTTGTTAGTTTTTTTATACTTGTCCTAGAATTAGTCCTTAGTCTTTTTTATTACTAGTTTTTTTAAATAATTTGATTAGTTTAATTTAATCATTTTATTTAGTTAATTAGCTTTTTATTTAGATATTAATCTTTTAAATTTTGGCTTGTTTAGACTTTATTCATTCCTAATTTATTTTGACATTTTTCTATTTTTACTAATTCCTGGTATTCGGTTTCTCATTTGACTCTTGATGCTTGCTGTATATATTGCTATTTATCATACACTTGAGCCTGAAGGATTTTCTCCTTGCTTCTCTGTTTCTTATACCCTATTCCAAAGGAAAGGACCCTATAGTTGACTGACATGTCATTTAGGATAGCCTTGTCCCTCATTCCCTTATCTCACGCTGCACTCCGCGTAAGTGTCTTGTTGTCAGACCCTACTTTCCCTTGGATACTTCTTCCCCGTTTTACCTAGCCTTAGGTTTGGAGTCGTCGCACTCCGCGTAGGTGTCTTGCTGTCAGACCCTACTTCCCTTGGAACCTTGACCACAGTCAAGAGTTCTTCACCCCCTTCGAGGGGAACTACGGACGCTCTGATTTCTCAAGTTCATCTTGAGAATACGTAGGCATAGGATTGCGAGATCCTAGCGAGCCACCTTTTCTTTTTTCCACCTTTTCTTTTTTCTACCTTTTTCTTTTTCCACTTTTTTCCTTTACATCCAATGCCTTCTTGGATTCCACCTTTTCTCTTACACCCTTTTACCCCGTAGTGAGGGGAACTACGAATGCTCTGATTCCATTCCCATCAGGATACGTAGGCACGAGATACGATGTCTTGGCGAGCATACTTAGTGTATATACCCCTAGGTTTTTACCTTAGCACATTTCTCTTAGCAAGCAAACATTAGCATAACACAAATACTAACAAGAGGTTCCTGTAGAGTACTACAGATACTTATGATGCCAACACCTTCCCTAGGTATAACCAACCCCCGAACCTTAGATCTCTAGCTGTGTTCCTACATTGCGCACTTAGGGTTTTTCGATCTTTACCATTTCCTTTGGATAAATCAAATACCGGTGGTGAACTTCATGATTTGTGATTCAAGTTAATTAATAGTTTGATATCCGATTCTCACCGCAACACACATCATGTGGAAACTATTTAATTTGAGTGTATAAATATCATTCACGAACACCAAATAATAAAACTTGTGGGTTACAATAATTATGTTTTTAAACTTAATTAATTAATTTCCATATGAACTAACAACTTGGTAGAGGCAGTGTTTACTGATTTGGGCTATTTCACCATGAATTTCTTAACCATTGTAGTTACTGTAGGATCCACTTTTGTTGTTCGTGTTACATGAGAAGGTTTAGCTTTCTCTATGGCACGAGATGAAAAGTGTGATTTGTGTTAATGCGTGAGGCACTTTTAGTGAGGAGAGAATAGAGAGAGAATAAGGAAATAAGGATTTGTATTATTGAATTGTGTAAATAAAGATACAAACTAGGACTATTTATATACAACCCTAATTGGGCTTGGGCTAACACAACTTGGATTATATTTAAATATTAAATCTAATCAAATCTAATCTAATATTTCAACACACCCACATAATCCAAGTTATCGAGCCTACGATAGTAAAAGTCGATCTGAACTATTCCTAATTTCTTTCTCAAATTCAGGAATATGTTGATCTTCAATCCTTTGGTGAAAATGTCAGCCAACTGTGCTTCACTTGAGCAATGCCTAACTTCAAGTTCACATCGATTTACCTTTTCCCTCAAGTGAAATCTGGATTCGATATGCTTACTTCTTCCATGCAGAACTGGATTCTTCGCCAGATTTATGGCTGACTTGTTGTTGATTTGCAACACAAGAGGTTTTTTCACTTCGACCTCAATTTCTTCAAGTACTGATCTGATCCAAATTGCTTGACATGCAGCATAGGATCCTGCTATATATTCAGCTTCACACGATGACAATGCCACCACAGGTTGCTTCTTCGAACACCATGAGATTGGGGCACCAAATACTTGAAATAAATAGCCAGTTGTACTTCTTCGATCTTCCTTATCTCCACACCAATCGGCAACTGAAAAGCAATTAACTATTGCTCCTTTTCCTCAAGAATCTCGTTGAAATAGAATTCCAAAATCTGTTGTTCCTTTTAAGTATCTCAGAATTCTTCTTGCAGCTTTCATGTGTGACACTCTTGGTTCACCCATGAATCTGCTCATTAATCCGACTGCGAAACCTATATCAGGTCGACTATTGCACACATATCTCAGAGATCCAACTATTTGTTTGAACAAAGTTACATCAACTTTGTCTTCCTCTCCATGCTTCTCCAACTTCAAGTTTGGTTCGACAGGTGAGGATGCAGGATATGAATCATCCATTCTGAATCTCTTGAGTATCTCTTTGACATACTTCCTTTGATGTAGCACCATACCTTGCTTCAGCATTTAAAATTCCATACCTAGGAAATAAGACAATTTTCCTAGATCCGACATTTCAAATTCCTTCATCATCAACTCTTTGAACTTCGACAAGTTCTTCAAGCTATTTCCAGTTACCAATAAGTCATCGACATATAAGCATATGATTGTTATATCTTGGGCTACAACCTGAACATAGACACCATACTCAGACTTGCATTTGACAAATCCTAATTCGACTAAGTATGAGTCAATCTTCTTGTTCCATGCCCTAGGTGCCTGTTTGAGGCCATAGAGCACTTTGTGCAACTTATATACTTTACTCGCTTCCTTTTGAATCACAAACCCAGGAGGTTGTGTGACATATACCTCTTCGTCTAAGGGACCATTCAGAAATGCTGACTTCACATCTAAGTGAAATGTCAACCAACCTTGGTTACATGCCAATGCTACCACTAGTCGAACAGTCTCCAGTTTTGCTACTGGGGCAAATACTTCAGAGTAGTCAAGTCTTTCTCTTTGAAGAAACCCTCGAGCTACTAATCTTGCTTTATGTCTTGCTATCGACCCATCAGCATTCTGTTTCAACTTGAACACCCACTTTACTTTGATAGCTTTTGTATGTGCTGGAAATTCGACTAACTCCCATGTGTTGTTTCTTTCGATTGCCTATAACTCTTCGACCATAGCTGACTCCCACTGTTGAATTTTTAAAGCTTCGTTATGGTTGATTGGTTCAACACCTACAAGTAAAGCAAAATGAACTAATTCTCCATCTGGTGTGACTTCATCATTACCAGTCACTTCATAATTGTAGCAAGCGATTTTGGACGCGGTTCTTAAGCGTTGGTCGCTCTCTGCGGTTGAGCTTAAAACTACAGGTCGATTCATTTTTTATCCTATTGTGAGCTGAATAAGGAAGGGAAATAGATGTCTCCAATTAACCCTGCTTGCATACTGAGTTTAAACAGCGGTCTGTTAGGTTACGGATGCTATCAATGTGGGGGGGCCTTTGTACTGGTTATTCGTATTTCGCCAATACGGTTCTTTCTTTCTTTTTTCTAGGCAAAGGGTTTCTGGCAGGGAATAAGGATTAGGATGTTAGGACTGGTGCTTTTGAATTACTGCTTTTGATTGATGGGGATATGGGATTTGGTTTTTTTGTTGATTGCGCTCGCTAAGATCTTTTCTTTCGATCTTATGCCTACGTATTCCCGTTTACCGAAACAGGGAAATCAGAGCGTTCGTAGTTCCTCCTATTCTATGGGAGGAAATTGGTTTTTGGTGTCTTGTTCAAAGCCCAAGACGTGAAGCGAAAGGTGGTTTGTATCTTGTTCAAAGCCCAAGATGTGAAGCTAAAAGGTCTATTTGTGTCTTGTTCAAAGCCCAAGACGTGAAGCTGAAAGACCTCGGTTTTAGAGAGAATTTGTCATCTCTAAAGAGGGGGAAGGAGAATTACTTTAACTGGGATAAGCGGATCCGAGCAATGCCATAATTTCCGAAGAAAGGGTTTTAACCTGAAGGAGAAGACTTTAACTCAGTGTAGAGCAATGCCATCTTTCCTTAGGAATTTCTCATGCTAAAAGAGGGACAGTGGCATGGATATAGATGATCCAGAGGCTTGTCGTTTACAGCGATTAGATGAAGGGAAAGGAGTTGTTGATGTTTGTGTACTGTGAACGAGGCACAACTTTGATGCTAAAAGGTCGATTGGATCAACCAGTGGTTTTCTTATACAAAGCCTAAGAGGAGGCTATTTTGTGTCTCGTACAAAGCCCGAGAGAGAGGCTAAAGGTTTTTGACCCAGTGGGGCATATCGTTATACAAAGCCTAAGATGGAGGCTATTGTAACTGTTTCAGTTGAGTGACAGATCCAATATACTGATTTAAAAGAGAAAATCAGTTCTTATATGAGTAACACTGTACATAGGGATTTAATTTGAGGATCAGGGATATTTCCTTTTCTTTGAGGAAACGGGAAATCCAAAGGGTATTGAGACTATCCGAGTCTGCGGGTTTCCTTCCTATTTAACGAATGGTGCTTGAGAATGTCTTTGAGACTCAAGGAAGTTAGACTGTCTGTGTCTAGAGTTTTATCTTTGGTACTATGCTTCGAGAAACAGTAGTAGACTCTATGAAAGGACTGTTCTATGAGGATGACTAGGTTCTGTTCCTATACCTCTAGGAGGTCGTCGGGACAATTTGTACGAAGCCCAAGAGGAGGCTGGAATCTTTTAAGAAGCCGACGGGTCCTTGTACGAAGCCCAAGAGGAGGTTATCATTCCCGGAGGAAGAGATCATTATACGAAGCCTAAGAGGAGGCTGTGAATACTTCTAAGAAGCCGTAGGGTCCTTGAATAATGCCCAAGAGGAGGCTAGGTTGCTTTTAGGAAGCCTGAGGGTCCTTGTACAATGCCCAAGAGGAGGCCGATGCTTTTAAGAAGCCTGTAGGTCCCAAACCAAAGAAAAGTTCAGGAAAACTCTTTTAGAGTTAAAACCACTGGTAAACGTGCGAGGTTTACTATCCAGTGACTTTAACTTTTAGAGAGAGTCCGAACCGTTCGGCGGTTTGAAGAAATTCAAGAGAAGTTTCACCGAGAATAATTCATCTCTGGGGGATAGAATTTCTTGACGATTCCTAAGGAGGACAGCCGAAGAGAAGACTGTATCTGGTGCTCCTATTGGGGATCTAGGCGTTTATTTCTACGAATAAATGAAACGGCGTCACTTAGTTATAGACGTATTAGCCGGGGAAACTCGAAATATCTATACTATTATTACACAGTAGATATGAGTTTATGAAAGGAGAGTTACAGTGAGCAGCCCCACAATACAGTTTATAATATGAAAGCAGTAAACGAAAGCGATAACCACTTACTCGGTTGTAGAGCTTCCATGCTGTTTGGTTAGTTGTTCAACAAAGAAAGATTAAAAACAACAGTATATTCAAAATCAAAGGAGAAAGTGCTTTGAAAAAGAAAGATCTGGGGCTTACAGCTCAAGGAGAGGCCCAGGGTTTTATCAGTGAGCGCACTGTTTGAATTTGTACATAGGGACTTATATAAGTGACTGGGGCCCAAAAAGGTTTTCTGTACAAAGGGATGGGTCTTACACTCTCTCAAGAGGCCCAAAAAGGTTTAAAGAAAAAGAGTGGGGCTTATAACACGAGGGTAGGCCCAAATGATTTTTTGTTTAAAAATGGCGATCGCGCCGAGGTTTTCTTTTAACGCAGAGGGACTTATACAATAAGTGAGGCCCAAAATGTTTTAAAGAAAAAGAAATGGGTCTTACTACTCGAGGGTAGGCCCAGATGGTTTTTATTTTTAAACGGGCGACGATCGCGCCGTTTGCTTGTACAGAAGGACTTATACAATGAGTGAGGCCCAAAAAGTTTTTGTACAAGGGGGGATGGGTCTTACACTCTCTCAAGAGGCCCAAAATGTTTTAAGATGAATAAATGGGTCTTACTACTCGAGGGTAGGCCCAGATGATTTTTGAAAAGGCGACGATCACGCCGTTTGTTTTTTGACGGTATCGGGACTTATACAATAAGTGAGGCCCAAAGATGATTTGGTCAAAAAAAAGGGGTTGTGTCTTACACTCTAATAGAGGCCCAAAGTGTTTTGAAAATGATTTTTTGAGGGTTGAATTAATCCAAAACCCTAATTTGTTTTCAAAATGTATTTAATTGAATAAAAATTCAATTAAAATGATCAAAAATTGTTTAACACATGGAAAACAAATTGTGATCTTGGATTAATGCTTCAAAAATTAAGTATTGACCTACAAAATAATTAGAAAGCATTAAAAGTTGCAAAATCAATGTAGAAAAAATATTTAAAATGCCAAAAAACAATCAAAATATTAATTCTTTACAAAAATGTCAATTATATGAAATAAATAATATTTTTGGGATTTTTTGATAAAATAAAATATTTTAACATTTTTGTGAATTATTAAAAAAAGAATCAACTCAAAATCATTAAAACTCAGAGAGAAATTAATTTTTGAATCAATTAAACAAAATCACAAAATTCAAATATTCAAATATATGAAAATGGCGCCAAGAACAACACCAAGAACACGCGCGTTTTTTCAGTTTGCCCAGATTTGCATTTTCCATTCAATCTCACTGAATACGTAATTATAACATGCAATCCACATATCATTATGCTCGCCTCAACCTCACGATCATGTCTATGTACTTTAATTTCATTTAAATTAAACATACAACAAGAAATCATGAAGAGACCTCAAGAACCCTAATTTCTGCATGAAGGCTAGGATTTTTGATACACGATTCAAACAATGCAATTAATTTAGGGAAAACATTCCATGCATGATTATGAACATATGGCCAAATTATTGTGCGAGGAAATATGCATAGATTGAGAGATGCCCAAGTTTAGGCTTACCTCCAAGTCGTGACAGCAAGTTCAGATGTGATTTTGAGTTGGAGGTGTTACAGATAAGTTGTGATGATCTGGACAGGTTCCCTACACCATATGGAGTGTGTTTGAGCACTTGGATTGAATTGAAATGGACTGGATCAGTTTATGGCATCTCAGCTGCAACTTCACTTCAAACTTGTGTGGATGGCAAATGATTTTGCGAAATTGATGTTTCAGATGTTATGTGAGTGTTTGATCAGCTCATATGTGATGTATGTGAGGTGTGTGAGTGATTGGTTTGTCCAGAATTGCTCTCAAACTCAAAACCCGATAGCTACCTTGCTAAGAAAGGTATTTTTGCCAAGAGAAAGAGATTTTGAGGAAAGCGTCTGTTAGATGGCTTTGGTGTACTTAAACTGACCACAATTGAGCTCTATTTACAGTAGAGCAAGTTTGCTTTGCAAGGAATAGTACATGGCAGCTGGTAAGTAGGTTTCCTCAATGTTGGCCAATGGAAATGAAAGTCTCCTCTAGCCATTGACTAGAGGTTAGGGCACAGAGCTTTGGTCCCCTTGGTCTTGGATAAGTCTTGACTGATTTCAGATGAGAATGGCTCAGTCCATGCCACCTTGATGGTTCCATTGAATGCCTCATTCCAAATTTGAAGTCTTGTCCCTATTTTGGCAACTCTAGGTTCAACATGCTATTCCTTGTTCCTTGGACCTTGGAGGCTTGGCTTAGTGATTGTACCCTTTGGATTCAATCCTCTGAGGTGTCCAAGTGGATTGGAGCAATTGGAATTGGCTGATTGTGGCAAATCGAGCCAAAATGCAAATTCTGCCTTGCTTTGACAGATTTCAGCAAGGCAACTTGCCAATGTTGTATCTCATGATGTAGGTTGAATTTGGCAATGTTCTTGGCCATTTTGGAAAGCTCTTACATGATACAACAACTGTTTGAACAAGTTTGGTTTTGATCTCTTTTGATTCCAAGTGAAAAATCCCCCTACATTTGGCAAAAAGTGAAGCAGAATTCTGACTTAGTGAAAATTTCACTAAGTGTTGGAAAAAGTGACATTTTCACTTTTCAGCCACTTTGATCACTCCATAACTCAAAATCCTTAATGAATTGGAATGACTTGTAGTTGAAGTTTTTGTAGGTGATAATGAGGGCTACAAATCCATCTTTGGATGAGAAAAAATGGCCTTGTGGTTTAGGAGTTATGGTCCTCCAAAGTTGGTACCTTTGCCACTTTATTTTTAACTTAGAAAAAATTCTAAGTTTTATGGTTACCCCTTTTACAAGTTATCTCACTTTTCTTGATTTTTCTTGATGAATGATGATTCAAATCATACATTAACATCATTTTAGGGTTAAAAATCCATTTTGGTGAAAAATCTCAAAAAGTCAAAGTTGACTTTTGTGCACAGTTGACTTTTTATCAGATGAATTCCAAACTGTGCAATTCTTCAGGAAATCATGTCCTTGACCTAAATCAAACTTGATGGACATGTTCCATGGGTGTCATAGGGTATATTCAATCATGTATTAGGGTTTGGGAGCATGTCTTGGTCAAAAGTCAAAGTTACAGTTGACTTTTCCCTTAAAACCCTAATTGTGGTGCAGATGAAAATGAAACTTGTTGCTCAAGCTTCTTGGATTAATCCATTGTTCCAAATGGATCAATATGGTGTATTAAAGACCCTCAAATCATCTCTTGAGGTCTTGGCTCATGGTTTGTCCCAAAAGTCAACTTAGGGGTGAATTAGGTCAAGAAACCCTAATTCCTGATTTTTTATGAATGCATCCCCTGAGGCAAAATTGACTTGATGCATGGGTTCATGAGGTTCCATGAAGTATATTAGGTCATGTTTTGGATCATTGCCTTGTGCCCAGATGAAAATTTCCATCTGGAGGCCCTGGTCGACCAAAACCCTAATTTGGTGACACTGTCGATCTTGAGACTTGATCCACCTAGAAGGGAGCAGCCTTGTGCTTAATCCTTGATGTGGGAGTCCTTTTTGATCCATTGTGGATGTTTGAGAGATTAGACAAGTTGAAGATCATGTCATTCCTTGATTGATCCTTTGTCTAAAGCTCAGAGAGGGCTTGAAACCCTAATTTTGATTGTATTGGATGCTCACCCATCTTTGGGGAGACTGATGAAGCATAAAGGTACATCCATATTGTGATGATGATTTTCACAATGATGGGAAATCTAAGTGGTCAAAATTTGGGGTATTACAATAATCATGAAGTCTTGTTGGAGGAACTCTATTTCGCCGGGGTATTTGGCTTGTTTCATCCACAGCCTCTATGTCGGGCATATCAGCAACTGCTTCTACTTCGACTGGATTCTCATTAATTCCTTTAATTTCGACTTCATCAGTTTCTTCGTCGAAATCAGAGCTCATCAATGGCTTGTTAATTGAATTACTAGAATTCCAATCCCAGGCAAAATTTTCATCAATCACAATATCTCGAATCAACACAATATTCTCATTAATTGGATTGAATAACCTGTATGCATTAGTTTTATGATATCCTACCAGAATCATAAGTTCACTCTTGTCATCAAGCTTCCTTCTTCTTGCATCAGGAACATGCTTATAACACATAGAGCCAAACACCTTCAGATGACTCACTGATGGTCGTTTACCACTCCACACTTCTTTAAGAACCTTGTGCTTCAATTGCTTGGTAGGGCGCCTGCTCAGGATATAAACTGCAGTCGAAATAGCTTCACCCCCATAAAGATTTTGGCTAATTCTTCTGCTTGAGCATACATCTCGCCATATCCAATATGGTTCTGTTTCTTCTTTCAGAAACTACGGACCACATATATCTGAATGTACAACTTCGAATATGCAGGATGATCTCATTGGCATAGTCGAAATGAAAGAATTTCTGGATTGCTTTCCGACTAAACAACCGTCATAGAGTTTGTCAAGCATCTCAAGACTTGGAATACTAGATACCATATCTTGAGTAATCAGCTGATTGAGTGATCGAAAGTTCAAATGTACAAACCTCAAATGCCACAACCAACTATCCTTGTGGTCGACAACAGTTTTTAGACATTGTACTTCAGTCGAACTGATCATGGTCTTAAACGTCTTGTTCTTCGACAACGGAGATTTCAAGACCAAATTGTTCTAGGTGTCGAACAATTTCAAAACTCCATCTTTCATGACAACTGAGAAGCCTTTTTCGACCAGTTGTCCAACACTTAACAGGTTGCACTTCATTCTAGGTACATAGAACACATCTCTGATCATAGCTTTCGCTTCATTACTTAGTTGAAAAACTATGTTGCCAGTACCTTCTGCTTGCAACGAACCGTTATCAGTAAGTTTTACCTTGCTCTTCTTCGTCTCGTCAAAATCTGCCAACCACTCCTTTCGACCAGTCATGTGATTTGAGCAGCCTGAGTCAAGGAACCAGATCTTGGATTTGACATGGTTATCTGCCACTGCAACCATAACCACCATACCACCTTCAGAATCATCTGATTCTTGGCGTGCAAGGTTCGCTCCTTCGTCCTTGCCTTTTTTCGATCCATTTTCTTTCCTGTACCAACAATGTTTGGCCAAATGACCCCACTTTTCACAGTTATAACACTACATACCTTTCTTATTTTCTTTGTCCTTTCGATAGTTTCCCCTTCTCTTTTGGAGGATTCAGAAGCTCTATCTTCGACCTGATTCTTGTGAGGGTTCGACCAAGACTTCTTTCCTTGAGTCTTGTCGACTTTGCCTTTGAATTTGTTGGAACCACCATTCCTTTTCCATGACTGAGCCTGCAGTGCTTGTATCGAATCCTGAACTCCCTTTCTTTCGACAATCCTCATCTCATGCGCCTCCAACGAACCAACCAAATCTTCCACTTTTAGAGTTTCAAGATTGTTGGATTCTTGAATAGCTATGATAACGTCATCAAAGTGAGAGGTCAAGGTTCTCATTACCTTCTCAACTATCATCTTATTAATTATGGTTTCGCCATAACCTTTCATGAGATGGAAGAGTTTCTGAACCTTCGACACATATTCTGCAACTTTTTCGTCTTCTCCCATCGACAACAACTCATATTGTCGACGCAAGGTTTGCAACTTGACAATCTTGACTTTCTCACCTCCTTCATAATACTTCACCAAAATATCCCAAGCCTCCTTTGTCGTTTAGCATGAGATATTTTGTCGAAGTTAGCAGCATTGACCGTCGTCTGAATGCAATAAACAGCCTTGCAATCTTTCTTCTTGACTACGTTGTGGGCTTTTTTCTGTTCTTCGGTTGCATTTTCAGCCAACACAGGAAGGCCGTCGGTAACCACTTATAGGGTATCATGGAAGCCAAATAAGGATTGCATTTATTTTTTCCATCGGATCCAATTCTTGCCGTCAAGCATAATTCGGAATGCTCTTATCACCAGTCATCTTCACAGCAGTTGATTCACTTGCCCTAAAAACACGATCTCTGACGTGAAGTTCTTGAAAACTCGATCAAGAACAATAAACGAAAGCTTTGGATACCAATTTGTTAGTGCGTGAAGCACTTTTAGTGAGGAGAGAATAGAGAGAGAATAAGGAAATAAGGATTTGTATTATTGAATTGTGTAAATAATAATACAAACTATTTATATACAACCCTAATTGGACATGGGCTAACACAACTTGGATTATATTTAAATATTAAATCTAATAAAATCTAATCTAATATTTCAACAATTTGAACTTATAGGATGAAGATATGTATAGAAGAAGAAAATGCTTTTTAATACAGTTTCACATCGTTTGGAAATTATTTAACTTGAGTGTATATATATCATTCACAAACATATCCCAATAAAAAATTGTGGGCTGCATAGATGGGCCTTGCACTCGGTAAATGGGGAATTTACCTGCCACCCCCCCCCCCCCAAAATTAAACCTGGCACCCCCCCCCCCCCCCATATTTTTTAAATGGCGAAAATGTCCCTTAAATTTTTTCAAATAATCTCCGGACGAAATTCCCGGTAATGTTAAAAAAATTTCCGGTATTGTTCAAAATTTCCGGTAGTGTATTTGAAATTCCCGGTATACCGGTAATTTCAAATTTCCCGGTAAGTGGTTAAAAATACGGTTATGCCCTGAAAAGTACAGTTTGATACCGGGAATTTCACCCTAATTGAAATTCCTGGTAGTTATAATTTTAGGGTTTTTTTTAAACGGTCGAGATTTTGCCGACAGTTTTGTATGGTTGTGATTGCACCGACACTTTGTGCGGTCCAGAATGGATGAATGTTTGTATAAATAGGGGTTAGGTCTTGTGGTAAAACATATTTGGACAAAATGGCTTCTCCCACATTTTTTATTAAGGCAGAAGTTTACTTCCAGAGAGGTTCTCGTTCTGTCGAATTCATGCTTCCCGATGACACAACCTACTTTGTCGGCCTAACTTCGAAGTTGAAGGGATTGTTGCCTGAAGGTGACAATAGAAAGGTGTCGAAGATCGAGTTTTGGGAGGATTGGGTGGATGGTAGTCTGAAATACAACCTAATTGAGCTGAAGGACGATGAAGATGTCATCAAAATATGGAGATCATTTCGCCGTAGGCTAACAAGGGGTCCGATGGAGTTTGATTTGCAGCTTTCAAAATCAGTTGATGAAATAATGGAGATGCTGAAACGCCCTGAAGCATCTGGTAGTGTTTAGGTTTTTAATGTTGATTAATTAAGTTGTTTATGTAATGTTAAGTGTTGATTTGTTTAAGTTGTTTATTTCATATCACTGCGATGTAAGAGTGTAATCGAAGGTATAATAATAATATATTGTTCTGACATAATATACATACAACACAATAATATACATATGATACAATATATTGTTATGACATAATATACATACAATACAATAATATACATATAATACAATAATATACATATAATACAAAATATACATATAATACAAAAATACATATACAATACTAAATAGGACCCCCACGGGCTAGGTGTGCAATCCTAGCTAATCCAGCAGAAACACTGCCATCAGGGTCTACCAAGCCCATGAGCTTATCCGCCATCACTGTTATCATCTGAAAGCGTTGTGTGTCATCATGGTGATGTGCTGGAGGAGGAGGAGGAGGAGCTGCGTCATGAGAAGGTACACCCCCAGAAGGTGCATCCTCAGAAGGTGCTTCCTCAACCGGCGGTGGAGTAATGCGTGGATGTGATACGGTGAGAAATCACTCCAAGTAGCCATCCTCACACTGCGAGGGATACTGAACCGGTACAGATCGAGCTACAATGGCACGGCCGGAGCTGAGGAAGTGCGTCTGAAACCACCGATCAATACCTTCAGAGGATGTATCTGGAACTGGTGGTGGTCGCCTCTGGATGTAGCCATACTGGCGCAAACATCTCTCTGGAAGGTGTCTGGCAACCAGAGTCTCCCATCTCATATATCCGGAGTATAATGACGACTCCTCGAACTCACGGACTACTCTGTGATCATCGTAGGGTGTCCATATGACATCCTTTACGGTCAGCTCGTCCAGTCTCCTCCTAGGATCGTGACATCGGTCTCAATGGTCTCCTCGACCCCTACTTGCCAGCAACCCCTGCTGTGCCAGCAACCTCTATTGTACCAGCTGCCTCTGTTGTACCAGCCGCCTCTCCTGTATCAGCATCACCCACCTCCTCACCCTCAACCTCAACCTCAACTGTCACTGTAAAATTAATCTCCTCTACCACATCCCTAACTGCAGTCTCCTCCGGAACATCTCCAATAATAGCCTCCTCCGGCTGAAGAATAGGGGCGTCCCCATCTGTGGCCTGCACTGAGGAAAGACCTCCACGTCTCCTAACAGACCGAGGTGCCTGGAAACGCCCCCGCTTCTCGGCCATCCGCCTCCGTTGTGAACCGGTTGGGACCACCCGACCTGCCCGTACATGTGCAGACTCAGCATCAGGAACTACTGTACCTCTACCCCTACCACCTCCCGCCAAATCAAGCGCCCTCCCAACAATGCTACCATCACGGCCTCTGGTTTTCACTAGAAAAAAAAATAACATTAAAAAAAATAACAAATATTGATAAAATACCGGATATTTTGAAATTCCCGGAAAAAGGAAAAATTTACAACTATCGGATTTTTTGAAATCCCCGGTGACGATTACTGGTAATTTCAAAATTCCCGGTAGGATGTTACCAGGGTTTTTGAAATTATCGGTAATATTCACCGGTTATTTCAAAAAATTTGGAAATTCTTACTTGTTAATACGAAATTCCCGGTAGGTGCTTGAAATTCCCAATATCCTCTGAGAATTTGAAAAATCTGTGTTTCTACCGGATATTTGGAAATGGAGAAATGTTTTTTTGAGAGGGACTAATATGTCTTTTCACAAGTAATGTGGGGGTGCCAGGTTTAATTGTGGGGGTGCCAGGTAAATCCCCCTCGGTAAATGTGTTTTTAAAACTAATTGATTAATTAGTTAATTTCCATATGAATTAAAAAAAATTAAAAAATTAATTAATAACTTATTTATAAAATGAGACAATAAAAAATCAATACCACATCATCAAAAAATGCCACATATACAAAAATTTAACACCTCAACGCTTTTTAACCATGTTTTAAAAATTTTATTTTAATAATTTAAATTATATATTTAATTTATAAATTAAATTCAATTTATATTTTTTAAATTTATATAATTTTATTTAAATTATATATATATATATATATATATATATATATATATATATATATATATATATATATATATATATATATATATATATATATATATATATATATATATATAATTTATCTCTTGTTTTTTTAATATTAATTTTTACCTTTTTTTATGCACCTATCTCTTTTTTGTTTTATAATATAATATATTTTATCTCCCTTTTAATTATATTCTAATTTATTAAATTTTTTATTTTAAACTTAAATGTTAAATCAAATAAATTATTTAAATATTATTATTTTTTGTTATTAAATATATGATGATTAAGTATTATATCATTTATTTTTTTAAGAGTTGAAAGATTATAAAATTATATTAGAGACGTTAACTAAAAAATAATCAAAATATATATATTTTTTAATTTATTTAATTAAGAAGTTATTGTAAGACAAATATTATGAAAGTAATATATATGAACAAATTAATTGTATGTTAAAAAACGATTAGTTGAGTTTTAAAAATAATAATAAAAAATTCATTGTGAAAAAAATATGTATGATATTTATTAAAATAAACAAAATTAATAATCAAATATTAAATTATTGTATTTTTGCGTTTGTTAGGATTGCAAAACAAAACCTTTTACATAGAATAGTCAAAAAGACTTCAGCGCTTTTTTTTAACAAAATTAAAGATGGAGAACCAAAACTGTTTAATTACAAAATAGGGGGACTGATTTCGTGAGCAAGTCATAATAGGAGATTAAAATTGTAATGTAACCTTAAAAATATAAAGAAATTAATTATTTTAAAGACCATTTCAAATGCTATTATTAAAAAAACATATTAGAGACAAATTTAGTCACATTTCAGTGGCTAAAGAAAGAGAAAAAATTAATGAAAATATAATCAAATTCGTCCCTAAATTTAAAAATTGGTCACTAAAATTTGGTTTCAGTTCGGTCACAATTTTCGGTGGCAATAAATTTGCTAATGGAAAGCGACTAGCATTTTTTCAAACAAAATTTGATGGTCGCTTTATCGCTTGCTAAATTGAATAATGATTGATTTTTAAATTTTTTCAGAGTCTCTAATTCGATCACTAAATTCAAAGTTTCTAGTATTGATTGAATGTGGTTTTCGTAAAGTAAGGGAAAGTGAAGAGACATGACAAGGTAAACTCTTTTTCTTGAATAAGAGTAAACCATTTCATCATGGTTGAAAAATTCAACCGTTTTGAAGTCCTATTTGTTTATTTAAGATTTAATACCTCTAATACTATATCTTAATTACATGGTTCATTTTGGTCCTAAACTTAAAAAAAATCCATATTGATCCCTTAATTTTTTATAACGTATAATGTTGGTCATTTTCGTCTAACTAACGACGAATTTAGCAATTACTTTTGAATTTTTCTATCTTTAATTAGAATAAAAAAACTAACATAATACATTTCGAAGAGTTAAAGGATTAATATATACATTTTTTAAGTTAAAAACCAAAATAAACCTTGAAATTAAGATATAAAATTAAAGAGATTTTAATATGAACAAAGCAACAAACTTTTAACAATTTCATATTAAGAAGAAAAATAGAGCCTGACATTTCACCACTTTTAAAAATTATAACATGAAAAAATACTTATTTTTAGTTTTAAAATAAATTAAGAAAAAAGCCACTATAATATTAAATAAATCATAAATTTATCATCGTTGAGATTCAAATGCATGATTATTTCGAAATTTCTCCACGGTTCCTATTTAGAATAGTGATAAAAAATTAGAAGAAACCTAATTTTTATAGTGTCACAACGGTTCTTTTAACAATGTATTGTTTGTAGAGAATTTCTTATCACACCACCCTTGTTTTTTAGGCACCATCTGAATTTCCGGTTTTGTCCACTGATTCCGGATGTACACATCCGAAGCACCATTTTTTTAAAAACGCTGATGCGTTCCGGAAGTGCACATCCGAAAACATTCCTGATCTGCAGATCCGGAAAACAGCAGAACTTTATTTTTTTTTTTAAATCGGTTTTTTTGTTTGGTCGCATATGTTAATAAATCGTCGCAACTTAATATACATTAGACAGCATCCATATATAAAATAAAATGATATATATATATATATATATATATATATATAAATATATATAATAAACGTCTGTCAAAATACAGTGCATACATGTAATATAAATATGATACATCAAAAAAAACTACTGCATATGGCGAAGGATCTCTCCTGGCTCCCCTGCTCCTCTGTCCCTACCCCCAACCTGGATCGATGTCTGCGGTACTGAAGTGCCCCCCAGCAATCGCAATCATCCTATCCACGGCAAGTCTGGCACCAGAGCCCTCAGGGAGGTGACCGGCCTCAATGGCCCGCTGCCCTATCTGTACTATCTGACGACAGCGTGGTAGGACATTCTGAGTATGGTCCAGCTGAGACTGTCGTTCCTCTAATATCTCCTGATGAGCAGGTCTGGGTGGCGATCCCTCAGCAGTGGGCACCATGCATGGGTGTGAAACGGTGTAGAACCACACGATGTACCCGGCAGCAACACTCCAGTCTGTCTCCGCTCTGGTCGCCCGAGCCTCCTCCGGTACCAAGTGGGACTGATAGTCAGCATATAGCCCATCTATCTGCCTGCGGGTCAAGCCTAGAGGAGCAGACTCATGAGGCATCCTGGGGATCGTCTGCATGTAACCGAACTGACGCAAAACGC
This sequence comes from Lathyrus tuberosus, assembly GCA_022829125.1. Lineage (NCBI taxonomy): Eukaryota > Viridiplantae > Streptophyta > Magnoliopsida > Fabales > Fabaceae > Lathyrus > Lathyrus tuberosus. The sequence continues at coordinate 1,685,892 of JALAZF010000118.1, read as the reverse complement.
GCTCCGACAGGTATCGGGCAGTAACGGTCGAACTGCATGCCAAACATCTTGAGAACAAACAAACCTCATCGAACGGGCGCGTCACACAGTGAGCGGCATAGGGGCAATACAAAACGTCCTCAGCAGCCATCCGATCTAAATACACTCTGAAGGGGTCCGGCGCCTGGTTTCCTCTGAGCAGGACAAATGCAGCAGTACGTGGCATATCCTCAATGTACCCCTGGACACTCCCCCAACCAGTAATGTAGGGAAAGTGTTGTAAAATCCACGCCTGAAATGGAAAACATAACATGGGTGTCAAACATTATAATGAATACAGAAAGAAAATAAATGAAAAAATCACTTAGAATATTAGATTATTACCACGTATAGCATACAGCTGCCTGCCACAGTCTTGCCTGCTACAGATTGTTTCCAAATAAAACAATGTTACAAATGAACATATTTTCAACGAATACAATTCTATAAATAAACCGAGAAAGGTTACCTGTCCTAGCCAGACATATCTGGCAGTATGCTCAGAGTACCCCACGAGTAGGGACATATCAGACGGTCCCCCGGGGTAGCCGCCCAGCTCATCGAAATCGTCATCAGCGTCAACACCCTCATGTGCTGGGTGATCACCCTCTGGAACAGGAACAGGAACAGGGGAACGAGGAGGAGCAGCTGATGGAGCTGGAGTCTCCCGACGACGCATGCGTGCGGGCTGGGACCCTGATGAACTAGCAGTAGAATCCCGACGCCTCCGAGATGTAGAATCGGCGGTTGACGGGGGAGTGGCCTGAACCTGTGATGTGGAAGTGGCCTGAACCTGTGATGTGGATGGCTGTGGTGTAGGATGTGGTGTAGGATGTCCCTCAGCTGTAGGGGCTACCCCAACTCCTTCTGCGCCGGAAGCCTCGGCTGTAGACTGCATCCGCTCACGTCGGACAGATGCGTGTTGAGCTGTCCGTCCATGTATGGTACGATCGTCTCTGTCAGCCATCTAATCTGCAAAGCATAATAAATAAATTAAATTTTGTTTAAAAATAATTAAACAAAAACAAACAAACAAACAAAATAAAAAAAATAGTCTTCCGGATGTGCACATCCGGAAGGACACAAAATTTTTAACGTTGGGTATTTCCGGATGTGCACATCCGAAAACACTCAGAAAACTAAACGTTACAATCTTTCCGGATCTGCACATCCGGTACGTATTTTGAAGTTTAAAAATGGCAGCCATGGCCACTGTAACATACAAAAGGGCATTTTAATGCCCTGATTGTCCGTTTGAAGCAGTAAAAATGACTTACATTGTCTCTAACCTATGTTATTCATACAACCTAACAATTTCTACATCTAAATGTCTACTCTAAATCGATTACTCGAAAATTATTCCGAAACTCTAAAATTTGAAAACTTACCGATTAAAATGAGATACGGATGATTTGAGTGTGTTGATCGTTGTAGAAGTTGCTCTGCGCCGAACTCCAGTGGAAAAAATCGAGATTTATGGTGATTGAAAATTTGAGAGTTTGAGAGAGTTTGAGAGATTTTGGAAATGAAAAAGTGAAGAATGAGGGGGAGGAAGAACGTCTGTCGCGAATTAACAAGAATTCCTTTCGGAAGTGCACATCAGAATTGTTTCCGGATATGCATATCCGGAACACTTCAGTGTTTTTTAAAAATTTGGTACGTCCGGATATGCACATCCAGAATTAGGGGACAAAAAAATAATTTCACGTGGTGCCTGAGAAACTTGGACAATACATTAAGAAACCACCTTATTTATATTACTCTCAGAGGTTGTTTATATTACTCTCAGAATATATATCACTCGGATATTGAGTTGAGAAATGCGCACCATCTTAATACGCATACTTTTTCCTATAAATGAGGAGTGGAGGGAAAAGTCTCTACCATAAAGAATAGTAAACATGCAAATACGAGCAAACCCAAATCCAGTCGTGGAGAAATGGAGCCCATGAATGCATGGCAAGCCGAGATAATAACAACCATTCATTCTTTCATTTCATTCCAAGCAAAGTCTAAATTGCTAACTATTCTTTTGAAACAAAAACTCAGACATTTCAACTCTCATAGAATTGTCAACTTTAAACTCTGCTTATTAATTCCTTTGCATATCTTTAACTCTTTATTATACATCTATAATATAAGAAAAGAAGATGTTCTTTGCATATCTTTAACTCTTTATTATACATCTATAATTTAAGAAAAGAAGATGTTTTGGAAAATCCAATTTTGCCCTTGCCTAAAAAAATGCCACATCATTGATTTGAGAGCAATTTATGTCTAAATAATATTTTTTCTAACCAAACTTTTATTTTTAATATGGTAACACAATCAAAACCAATTACTTTTACTTTATTAACAAATATTCTGAAATGTACAAATTTTAGTTTGAAACAAACTAGCTAATGTTCACTTTTCAACTATTTGCGGTTTCCAATGCAACTTTTGTCATTTGTCAGCCAACTTTTTATTTTCTCTCTCCCACTCTATTTATTTCCAATTCCAATGACACTTCACAAAATCTATCCAAAACTCTTTTGTAATCATCTACGAACTCTTTCTTCTCGGTCTCTCACTCCATCTTCTCATTAATCTTTTCTCTCTCCAAATCCATGCATCCCAATATTCATCCCTATCATTCTTCAACTTCTTCAAAATCAGTTAATCTTTGAAGGTGATATTTGCTAATCTCACACCAACATGCATATTTTTGGTCGAATCTTCTTCATGTTTTCATTTATCTGTATATTTATTATTTAAGATTTTAATCGATTGATCTTCGCATATTGTTTGAACTATTGAAGGTGATGTATTATAATATGACATAAATATTGTTGTTTCTTGTTGAATCATTTTCATCTTTTTTCTGCATGTTTATTATTTTCGAGTTTCAAGCTAAGATCCTCAATGATATTTTGATCCGTTAAATGTTAAATGTTTGATCTTTTAGATGAGTGGTATTTTGCAGATCTATGAAATCAAAGAAGATCTGAAAAATATGAAGGATTGGCCCTATTTTAGTTTGCAATTGTGTTACTTGTTCTGGGGTGAGTTAATTTCCTATCATGTGTTGGAGTTTTGTTTAGTTGGTTATTAGAGTGGGTGGCTTTTGGTCTGGTAGAGGTCTGTTTCAGTTGTTTGAGGTGTTTTGGTCTTTATTCGGTTTGTTCTTGGATGTTGTGATGTTCTTTGCCTTGCAACTTTGTTTATATTTTTTGGCATATCATGTGCCTTTGGCTAATAAAGGTTGTTTTAGCTGTTTAAAAAAAAGACATTTTACCTAAAATATATTTTATAGAAACAATATTGCATTACGTGACAGTTAGAAGAAGTTGGCAAATGAGGTTAATTTATTATTAATATTATTTGGGATTAATTCGCACAAGTTAATTTGAGTTATGAGAATTTTTATGTTTTCAACTTATTAATATTAATTCCCTTAAGAAAACTTATTAATATTAATTGGGATTAAAACGTGTAGTGTTTCTAAGAAACTAATTGAAGTCAAATAGAATAAAAATGGTTTATTAATTTTTGTCCATTTGTTATTTTTGTAAAGTTTTTTTTTTCAAATACCTTATAGTAACTTTTAATATTTGAGATCAAAACAATTTGTATAGAATCTCTCTTCTACGTAATGTAAAAGATTTTCATTCCTCTTCCCTTTTAAGTTTTTATATATTTGAGAAATATTTTATGTACCTTAAATATTTTATATATATTATATATTTTTCAATAATTTATGAATCTTATATATTTGTTTCAGTAGTCTAAAAATTCATAACATTATATTTTAAAGTTGATATGAGAAACACATTCTTACTTGTCCTAGCAACTTTAAAAGCACCATTTTTAAAATATTTTTATTAAAGCTTTCAATTAAAGATTTTTAATATTGTTTGATGCTGGAATAGTAAATATGTTATTAATGATTTTAATTAATTATATAAAATAGTTACTTTAGTTTTAATTTATAATTTAATAACATTAAATTAAAAAATTAAATATATATTCCTGGTCTTTAAAACCTTCATTTAATAGCATAGGCAAAGTACTATTTAAAAGATGAAAATATTTAGAATAATATTTAGAGTAAAATGAATAAATGATTTAACCGACATTTTGATTTAAGTAAATAATTTTATAACTAATAATTTTTAATAAATAATTTTCAAAATTTATGCTTTTAAAAATAAAATAATATATTAAAAAACTTTTGCTTTTAAAATAAATAGATTTATATGTTTTACTAAACCTCTTTTTTAATATAAAAATCTAATAATATAGTTTATAATTTATTTTATCATTACCAGACTTATTTTTAGTATTCAATAAAAAATGGTTTTTATAATGTGCCTACAAATAAAAATTTGGATATTTTATTATTATTTTATAGTAATTAATAAATATCAATTAATTTGATCAATTTTATTATCATTCAATTTCTTATCCTTCACCTTCATAAAAGTCATTATAATGATTTGGATAGTAAATGATTTTAAGGTTAATAATTTTTGTGAGAGAATAAACTCACCCAACATTCTAATTTAATTAAATGATTTTATGAGTAATAAATTTTATTAAATAAAATTTAAAATTATTGTTTAAAAAAAAAATTAATATATAAGAAATTTGTGCTCTTTATATCAACTGATAAACTGTAAGGTTGAAAAGTTCATAATCCAATATACAGACACTTAAGCATCACCATAACAATCATATTTTATTAGTGTGTCTCCATTCATGAAACAGAGACTTTTATTTAGTGCTTTATGCAGACACACATTTGAAACAATTACTACATTTAATCAATAAATAATACATATATGTGATTAGGGGTGTTCAAAACCGAACCAACCCAATAAAAAACCGCAAACCAAACCAAACCAAACCGAAACCGCAAAAAACCGCATTTTGTTCGGATTTGTTCGGGTCATCTTTTAACAAAACCACATGGTTCGGTTTGGTTTGCGGTTTGTATTTTGCAAACCGAACTAAACCAAACCAAACCGCATTATGTTACAACCCAAACTGCACTTATCTCACATCTAACCCAAAGCTCATTATGCCTTAACCTTACAATTACGAAATATTTTCTCTTGCTTACACTTAACTTTTCAGTTTTAATCTTCTCAAATCTCTCTTAATAGTATTGTGCATTCTTCTCATCTTCTTTGCCATGTACGTCTCTCTTCTTCTACACTAATCTCTCATCTCACATGTTCTTTCTTTTTCATCTTCTCATTTTTATGTTACTATTTTCTTTTCTAATTATATTTTTATCGCACCTTTCTTCTCTAATCTCACATCTGTTATGTTCTTTTTTTTTCATCTTCTCTAATCTCCCTTCTCTTATATTTCCTGTTTTATTATAATATTTTGATATTTTTTTATGCTACTATTTTTTTTCACTTTTGTTTATTTTGATTTTTGTATATTGAATGAGAACTTTTAGTCTAAATATAATGAGTTTTGTTGTTATTTGGCAATGTATGAATGATTAAACACAAAATTATGTTGTTCTCTATATATGTAAGTATCACTCAATAAAAATTTTGTAAAAAACCTAACCAACCGAACCAATCCAAACCGCATTGGTTTGGTTTGGTTTGGTTCAGATTTTTTTTAAAAACCAACCAAACCAAACCAAACCGCATGTTTTTTTTCCTTGTGGTTCGGATGATTTTTAACGTCAAAACCGCCCAAACCGCACCGCGAACACCCCTATTAATGTGATGACAACGTTCAATTCCAATCTCTATGCTTTATCAAAACCACCTTTACACTCTACCTTATATAATATGATTATTTAACAACATATGGCATGAACCTTTCAATCAAATGCACAACCTACTTTGAATTATAACTTGGTTTTCGTGTAGTATTTTTACTTTATTGTACAGGCTGTCATCGACTTTCTTCAATGGTCAACTCAACAATTAAAACAACCTGCTGTATGTTTTGCAATTTCATTTCCTACACTCGATTCTTGCACAAACATTTATGTATACAATGTGGATCAACTTTATGTGACCTTTTTTTACTGTACTGCCCCTTTTTCGAATGTTATATACCATAATATCCTACTCTGAAAAAAAATTCTAACGTACCCCATAATCTGAGGGTGCTCGCTATTTAAAAGTAAGAGCAGATGAAGAAAAAAAAAGGCAATAGGTGCTCGCCATCTCAAGTGGCGAGCATGTGAAGGAGATTTTTTTTTTCGTCTTTTAATTATTTAATAGTTTATATGTTTTAATAAAATTATTTAATTAGTTTTAATAATATAAATTAATTAAATATTAATATAATAATAAAAAAATATTAATTTTTTTAGAAAATTAATATTTTTAAAAAATGTTTTTAAAATGAGTAATGTGAAGGTAATTATTAATTTTTCAATAGTTTATATGTATTAATAAAATTATTTAATTAATTAAAATAATATAAATTAATTAAATAATAATATAATAATTTAAAAAATATTATTTAAAAATGAGTGATATTCGTCGAATGAGTTGGCGAGCAGAAATGTAAAATTTTTCTATAAATAAACGTCGTTGTGTATCAACATTAATCATTCCAGCGAGGTATTTGCGTATTAAAAAATGCCGGTCAAAGCTCTTGTGTTTTATGGGCAAGAAAAAAATGAGTGTTTACCTAGATCCATTGTGGAACTTCAGAACCGTGGTTGCAGGAATTAACACAGGATTTCGCCAGTTAGGTGGTCGTCGCATGAAGGTGAGAAAAATGGAGTATCGTTGTCCGTATATAACGCTGACTGATGCAAGCCCGGAGGGTACGTACATGTATTACATGGATCGTATAGAAAATGATGAAGATGTACAATGTATGTTTTCAGCACATAGTGGAGAAGTTAATAGAGGAGTCGAAGATCCACTTGTGTTGATTGTTGTTGTGGATTAGCTTGTATGTTTGGTTGTTGAGTTCGTAATCTTCTAATGTTGTTGTTGATTAGTTGAATTATTTAAATTAAGCATTGTGTTGTTGTTTTATGAACAAGTCCTAGTGTGTAATTGTTTGAAAACGTTGTCTTGAAATATAAATTTGTGCTGGATTACAGAGAAAGCAAGTTCAAGCTACATATATACTTTACTAATATAGAAACTTTGATAACAAATAATATTATCTAGTCGGTCGGTTTGACGGGCCGGCAACATTAGGACATTTTCGACGCATATATCCTATTTCTCTGCAAATCCCACACCTTCTCTTTTCCTTTTCAACGTCGTCCATTTCGGTTCTAATCCTACTACTGGTTGGACGTCCTTTCTTATTTCTTCTCATAGAATCGTCGTGGCAAAGTGTAAATCCTTCATATTTTGGCCAGTTGTCTTCGTGGGGTAGTCCCAAGAAGCTCTCCTGGTAGACTTTGAATACGTTGAGAACTGTGAAAACTTCTGGGATGTAAATGGAGTAGTCTTGACGTATACTAGAACATGCTGCGATAACTTGGGAGCAAGGTAAGTGAAACACCTGAAATTTCCCACAGTCACACCACCGATTCTTTAGGTCAACGCCGAAAGTACCTATGGGACGACCATCGTTATGATTTATTTTTTCCTACACCATGAAACAAAATCTTTCACGATCAAATTGAATGACATTATGTGTGTTAGCCTTGGCTACCTCATCAGCCATTCCCTTGTTGCAACCATCTGTGAAAACTTTTCCAATAGCCAGCATTTTGGTCCACTTGTGGCCTCTTTTACCAAAGAGGGAACCCATGCGATAGTAAGTAGATTGGACCAATGTAGTGATTGGAAGGTTTCGAGTTGCCTTTAGAACAGAGTTCATAGCTTCTGCCAAGTTAGATGTCATATGCCCCCAACGACGCCCTCCGTCATATGCTCTTGCCCACTTCTCCCTAGGTATGTTGTCTATCCAACGTGAGGCCTCAATGTTTGTTGCCCGGATTTCCCCGCGATAGTAGTTAAATGTAGCCTCCGTCAATGCATAACCTGTAATAAAAATGTTATGAAGAAAATAGTAAAAGAACAAAAAAATAGTAAAGCTAACTGAAATGTAATTTGTTACCCATATTAACAAATTGTTTCCGCAATGCTTTATCCTTAATCTCGCGCATGAAGTTTTGAGCAACGTGTCTAATACAGTAGACATGTGTAGAAGGTGGATCTTGCCATTCGTTTTCGGGATTGCTATATGCACTCTTTATTGATTCATGTCTATCTGAGATTAGACACAAATTAGGTTGTGGTGTCACGTGTAACCTCAGGTTCTTTAGAAAAAAGCTCCAGGCTTCCTTTGTTTCACCTTCCACCAAAGCGAAAGCTACTGGGAAAACGTTTGCATTCCCATCCTGTGCCACTGCCATCAAAAGAGTTCCTTTATACTTGCCATATATCCATGTTCCGTCAATTTGCAAAATGGGCTTACAGTAGGGGAAGCCTCGTATACACGGTCGAAATGCCCAAAACAGACGATGGAAGATTCGTTTGCCAGATATTTGTGTACCATCATTAGAAATTGCAGGTAGGGTTTGCAACTCGATAATGGTTCCAGGAAGATAGGTTTTCATTACCAGTATCCACTGTGGCAGGTCGTTGTAAGATGTTTCCCAACTACCGTACAGTGACTCTATGGTCTTACACTTTGCGATCCATGCTTTCCTGTAAGATATTATGTACTTGTATTTTTTTAAGGATATGGGCAATGATCACATTCACCTTAAGTGAAGCATCACGGTTGACAAGCTCTCTAATGTTGTGGCTGATCATTTGTGAGCTGAGCTTCCTATGGTCTTGAGCCATAGACGTGGTAGTGCATGTATGAGGCCCAGACAACTTACCAATCATCCATTTGGAGTTCCTTTTTCTTATGGAAGCTCTGCATTTGAAATTGCAGTCTTGTTTTTTACATTTTATGACATATCGTGTGTTGTCAGATTGGTAAACCCAATAGTCAACATTGTGTCTAATTGTAGCGAGCGATTTTGGACGCGGTTCTTAAGCGCTGGTCGCTCTCTGCGGTTTGAGCTTTGACTACAGGTCGATTCATTTTTTATCCTATTGTGAGCTGAATAAGGAAGGGAAATAGATGTCTCTAATTAACCCTGCTTTGCATACTGAGTTTAAACAGCGGTCTGTTAGGTTACGAATGCTATCAATGTGGGGGGCCTTGTACTGGTTATTTGTATTTTCGCCAATACTGTTTTCTTTCTTTTTACCTGGGCAGAAGGTTTCTGGCGGGGAACAAGGATTAGGATGTTAGGACTGATGCTTTTGAATTACTGCTTTTGATTGATGGAGATATGGGATTTTGGTTTTTTGTTGATTGTGCTCGCTAAGATCTTTTCTTTCGATCTTATGCCTACGTATTCCCGTTTACCGAAATAGGGAAATCAGAGCGTTCGTAGTTCCTCCTATTCTATGGGAGGAAATGGGTGTTTTGGTGTCTTGTTCAAAGCCCAAGACGTGAAGCGAAAGGTGGTTTGTATCTTGTTCAAAGCCCAAGATGTGAAGCTGAAGGTGATTTATATCTTGTTCAAAGCCCAAAATGTGAAGCTGAAAAGTCCATTTGTGTCTTGTTCAAAGCCCAAGACGTGAAGCTGAAAAGTCTATTTGTGTCTTATTCAAAGCCCAAGACGTGAAGCTGAAGGACCTCGACTTTAGAGAGAATTTGTCATCTCTAAAGAAGGGTTTGTCTGTCGCAACTATTGGGTGACTGGTTATAAAGGAGAATTACTTTAACCGGAATACGCGGATCCTAGCAATGCCATAATTTCCTTTAAAAGGGATTTTAACCTGAAGGAGAAGACTTTAACTCAGTATAGAGCAATGTTATCTTTCCTTAGGAATTTCTCATGCTAAAAGAGGGACAGTGGCGTGGATGTAAATAATCCAGAGGCTTGCCGCTTACAGCGATTAGATGAAGGGAAATGAGTTGTTGATGTTTGTGTACTGTGAACGAGGCACAGCTTTAATGCTAAAAGGTTGATTGGATCAACCAGTGGTTTTCTTATACAAAGCCTAAGAGGAGGCTATTGGCCCAACAAGAGGGAGTTTTTATATGTCTCGTACGAAGCCCGAGAGAGAGGCTAAAAGGGTTTACTCAACAGGAGAATCTTTTATACTCAACAAGAGAGTGTTTTTGTATCTCGTACGAAGCCCGAGATGGAGGCTAAAAGTTTGACTCAACAAGAGAGTCTTTGTATCTCGTACGAAGCCCGAGATGGAGGCTAAAGGTTTGACTCAACAAGAGAGTCTTTGTATCTCGTACGAAGCCCGAGATGGAGGTGAAAAGTTTGATTGGCTCAATAAGAGAGCCTTTGTATCTCGTACGAAGCCCGGGATGGAGGCGAAAGGTTGATTGACTCAACGAGGGACAGTAGTAGACTCTATGAAAGGACTTTTCTATGAGAATGACTAGGTTCTGTTCCTATACCTCTAGGAGGTCGTCGGGACAATTTGTACGAAGCCCAAGAGGAGGCTGGAAACTTTTAAGAAGCCGACGGGTCCTTGTACTAAGCCCAAGAGGAGGCTATCATTCCCGAAGGAAGAGATCATTATACGAAGCCTAAGAGGAGGCTGTGAATACTTCTAAGAAGCCGTAGGGTCCTTGTACGAAGCCCAAGAGGAGGCGTGGTTGCTTTTAAGAAGCCCGTGGGTCCTTGTACGATGCCCAAGAGGAGGCCGATGCTTTTAAGAAGCCCGTGGGTCCCCAAACCCCGAGAAATTCAAGGCAATGCTATTCACCGAGAATAGATCAAAGTCAGGAAAGTTCGAGAATTTGGAAGAAACTCAAAGATGCCATTCACGGAGAAGACATTCATCTTGGGGAGTAGAGTTTCTTGACAATTCCTAATGAGGACAGCCGAAGAGAAGACTGTATCTGGTGATCCTATTGGGGACCTAGTTGTCTATTTCTACTAATAAACGAAACGGCGTCACCTAGTTCTAGACGTAGTTGCCGGGGAAACTCTAAATATCTATACTATTATTACACAGTTGATATAAGTTTATGAAAGAAGACTTACAGCGAAACAGCCCCACAATACAGTTATATATATATATATGAGTTTGTGAAAGGAGACTTACAGTGAAACAGCTCCACAATACAGTTATATACATATATGAAAGCGGTAAATGAAAGCGGGTAAACACTTACTCGGTTGTAGAGCTTCCATGCTGTTTGGTTAGTTGTTCAACAAAGAAAAATTGAAAACAACAATATATTCAAAATCAAAGGAGAGAGTGCTTTGAAAAAGAAAGATTTGGGGCTTACAGCTCAAGGAGAGGCCCAGGGTTTTATCAGTGAGCGCACTGTTGAATTTGTACAGAGGGACTTATACAAGTGACTGAGGCCCAAGAAAGGTTTTCTGTACAAAGGGATGGGTCTTACACTCTATCAAGAGGCCCAAGTGAGTTTTAAGAAAAGAAATGGGTCTTACTACTCGAGGGTATGCCCAATGGTTAATTTTGAAAAGGGCGACGGTCGCGTCGAGGTTTTGGAAACACCGTGGGACTTATACAAGTGACTGAGGCCCAAAATTTTGGTATTTACAAAGGGATTGGGTCTTACACTCTATTAGAGGCCCAAAGAGTTTAAAGAAAAGAAATGGGGTTTACAACACGAGGGGAGGCCCATAGTCTTTATTTTCAAGATAAATATTCACTTTTAAAATGCTTAAAAACAATTAAAAATGAATTTATTCACAAAAATACCAACCATATTAAATAAATAATATAAATTTGATTTTTTTGTAGAATAAAATATTTTACTATTTTTGTGATTTTTCAGAAAAAGAACCAATAAAAAATAATCAAAATTGAAGGAGTTATTAATTTTCCAAATTATTAAAAAATAATAAGAAAATATAAAAAAGAGGGGTTGGGTCTTACACTCTATTAGAGGCCCAAAGTGTATTTTTGTACAAAAGATGGGGCTTACAACTCAGGGAGAGGCCCAAAATATTTTCAGTTTGAAAATGGCGATCGCGCCGAGATTTTTAACGTATCGGGACTTATACAATAGCTGATGCCCAAAATTGTTTCGTTAAAAAAAGGTTGGGTCTTACACTCTAATAGAGGCCCAAGTGTTAAAAAATGAAAAGAAATGGGACTTACAGCTCAAAGAGAAGCCCAGTTGATTTTCGTTTGAAAATGGCGGTCTTATAGCTCGAGGAGAGGCCCAAGGTTATTTCTTAAAAAGACGACGATCGCGCCGTTTGTTTTTTACGGTATCGGGGCTTATACAATGAATGAGACCCAAAAATGATTTGGTCAAAAAAGGATTGGGTCTTACACTCTATTAGAGGCCCAAGTGTTTAAAAAAGATTTGTTAGGGTGAAAATCAAAGAAAATCCCAATTTCATTTTTTAGGCATTTTTTCAAGAAAAATTAAGTAAAAAATGATAAAAATATCAAATAAAATCATTAAATAATAATTAAAGTTTATGAAAAAAAATATTTTATCAACATAAATATTTAAAATCATTTTGGTTTTAAAAATCAAGAAAAAAAAATCATTTTAAAAGCATTTAAAACAATTTAAAACACTATTTTTAAATATATTAAAAATAATATTTTTTTTGTGATTTTTTTGAATTAAAATATTATGGGGTACGAATTGGAAAATGATGATTTTTTACTATGTGAAAAAAATTGGTTAAGTTTTGAAAATAAAAAAGTAAGAAAAAGAGGAAAGATATCAAAATATCATCTCCGACATTTTTTTGGGGTAAAAACGAGTACCGAAACTTTAATTTTCAACACGTTTTTATCAAATTTCAAACACTCATAACTCTCTCAATTTTTATCGGAATCAAAATCCGGAAGTACCTACCTGACCGATTTTTCGCAAGGAATCCGATGGTATTACTCACGTGCACGGAAAATCGACGCACAAAATGCAGAAAAAATTGCTATCGTTTTGAAAATATCGTTCCGCGCCGAATTTCCAACACGCGTAACTCTCTCGATTTTTATCGGAATCAAAATCCGGAAGTACCTACCTGACCGATTTTTCGCAAGGAATCCGATGGTATTACTCACGCACGCGGAAAATCGACGTATAAAACGCAGAAATTAAAAAACAAAAACTGTTATCGATTAAAAACATCGTTCCGCGTTGAATTTCAAACACGCGTAACTCTCTCGATTTTTAACCGAATCAAGATCCGCAAAACCCTATCCTGACCTATTTTTCGCAAGGAATCCAATGGTATCACACACGCACGCCAAAACTCAACGTACAAAACACAGCGATAAAAAAACCAGAGTTGCTGTCGTTTAAAACATCGTTCCGCGTAAAATTTCCAACGCGCGTAACTCTCTCGATTTTTAACCGAATCAAGATCCGCAAGAGCCTATATTGACCGATTTTTCGCAAGGAATCCAATGGTATTACTCACGCACACGGAAAATCGACGCACAAAACGCAGAAATTAAAAAATAAAAACTGCTATCGTTGTTTTCGACGTCGTTTCGCGTAAAATTTCCAACGCGCGTAACTCTCTCAATTTTCATCGGAATTGAAATCCGTAAAAACCTATCTTGACCGATTTTTCGCAAGGAATCCAATGGTGTTATTCACGCACTCGGAAACTCACTGTACAAAGCGAAAAAAACAGAACCGCTATCGTTAATTCGACGTCGTTTCGCGTAAAATTTCCAACGCGCGTAACTCTCTCAATTTTCATCGGAATTGAAATCCGTAAAAACCTATCTTGACCGATTTTTTGCAAGGAATCCAATGGTATTATTCACGCACTCGGAAACTCACTGTACAAAGCGAAAAAACAGAACCGATATCGTTAATTCGACGCCGTTTCGCGTAAAATTTCCAACGCGCATAACTCTCTCAATTTTCATCGGAATTGAAATCCGTAAAAACCTATCTTGACCGATTTTTTGCAAGGAATCCAATGGTGTTACTCATGCAAACTAAAACTTAATGTATAGAACACACCAATGAAGAAAAGACAGAACTGAACATGGTTTCAAAACAACCAAAATTCCACATAAAAACATGTCAAAATGCAAACAGTGGGAGGATCACAACATACACATTAAGGACTACATTTTTACCTCAAGAATTGTTCAATATGATGCATGTATGTGGACAACAAAGGAAAGCATGATTCAAAGAATTCAAGTTGTGGATTTTACCTCTTTTTTGGAGATTTTGGGCAACCTTCCAAGTGCTTTGTTCCAGAAATGATTTGATGCTTTGGACAACCTCAAATGACCTCTTAGAAGCTTTTAGGATGGTGGGAATTGGCTGGAAACCTCTGGAGCAAGTTTGTGCACTTTCTCGCGAAATGGTAAAAAACGGCCAAAATGCCAACTCTCTCTAATGGTGTTCCAGATGTGTGGCACCATTTGGGATAGTTCAAGGATGATATTTAGAGTGTGTTTGAGGTTTTATCTGGTTTGGAAAGTGACTGAATCAAGACATGGCTTGAAAAATGCAAAAAAGTGCCATTTTGAGGTTTTGAGAGGTGACTTTGTAATGTTGTGATTACAGGTCACTTTTGATGGTTTGCACAGCTTACATATGATATATATGAGGTGTGTGTGTGATTAGTTTGAGTGGAATTGCTCTCTAGCTCAAAAACTCAGAATTTCCTTACTAATGAAGGCATTTTGGAGTGAAAGAGAGAATTTGAGGAAAGCATCTGTTTGATGGCTTTGGTGTACTCAAACTGAGCACAAATGAGCTCTATTTATAGTGGAGCAAGTTTGTTTTGGGATCCACAGTGAATGGTGGCTGCAGCAGGTGTTTGTTCCATGTTGGCCAATGAAAATCCAAGTCTCCTCTAGCCATTGACTAGAGGTTAGGGCACAGGTTGCTGGTTCCCTTGGTCTTGGATAAGTCTTGACTAATTTCAGATGAGAATGGCTCAGTACATGCCACCTCTAAGCATACATTAAATGCTCCAAACCAAAATTGGAGTTTTGTCCCTCTTTTAGGGATTTCTAGGCTTTGGCATGCTTTTCTTTGTTCCTTGGACTTGGGAGGTTCATGGATTAGATCATCCCACTTGGATTTGATCCTTAGATGTGTCCAAACTGATGACAAGGCTTGAAAATTCGTGTGGCACAAAAAATGTGCAAATCTGCCTTGAAAAATTCAGCTTCAGCAAGCCATTTTGTAAGATCCATAACTCCCTGCTCGAGTATGCTATATAGACGTTCTAGGACTTTTCGGAAAGCTTAGATGACGTACTTCAACTTTGATGTTTAACATTAGACCTGGTTCAACTTGGATCATGGAGAAAAACAGCCTTGAAGTTGGGACATTGTGCTGAAAAATGTCAATTTTAACTTTTTAGCCATTTTGATCCAAGCATGACTCAAAATCCTTAATGAATTGGACTTAGGTCTAGTTGAAGTTTTTGTAGAGGGTAATGAGGGCTACAAATCAAGCTCTGGATGGGGAAAAATGGCTTTGTGGTTTAGGAGTTATGATCCTCCAAAGTTGGTACCCTTGCCACTTTTTTTCATAACTTAGAAAAATTTCTAAGTTTTTATGGTTACCCCTTTTACAAGTTATCCCAGTTTCTTTAATTTTTCTTGATGAATGATGATTCCAATCACATATTAACATCATTTTAAGGTTAAAAAACCATTTTTATAAAAAATCTCAAAAAGTCAAAGTTTGACTTTTGTGCACAGTTGACTTTTTATCAGATGAATTCCAAACCGTGCGATTCTTCAGGAAATCATGTCCTTGACCTAAATCAAAATTGATGGACATGTTCCATGGGTGTTATAGGGTGTATTTAATCGTGTCCCACGGCTTGGGAGCATGTCCTGGTCAAAAGTCAAAGCTACAGTTGACTTTTCTCGCGAAACCCCAACTGTGGTTCAGATGAAATTGAAACTTATTGCTCAAGCTTCTTGGGTCAATCCATTGTTACAAATGGATCAACGTGGTATGTTAGAGACCCTCAAATCATGTCTTGAGGTCTTGGCTCATGATTTGTCCCAAAAGTCAACTTAGGGGTGAATTAGGTCAAGAAACCCTAATTCCTGATTTTTGATGTATGCATCCCCTGAGGCTAAATTGACTTGATGATGGGGTTTATGATGTTTCATGGAGCATTTTAGGTTATGCTTTGAAGCATTGGCTCATGCCCAGAGGAAAATTTCCATCTGGAGGCCCTAGTCGACCAAACCCTAATTTGGTGACACTGGCGATCCTAAGGCTTGATCCACCTAGAAGGGAGCAAACTTGTGCTTAATCCTTATAGTGGGAGTCCTCTTGATCCATTGTGGATATTTGAGAGGCTAGACAAGTTGAAGATTATGTCATTCCTTGATTGATCCTTTGTCTAAGAGCTCTTGCGAGGGCTTGAAACCCTAAATCCTGTTTGTAGTGAATGCTCACCCACCTTTGGGGAGACTAATGAGGTACAAAGGTACATCCATATTGTGCTGATGATTTGCACAATGATGGGAAATCTTAGTGGTCAAAATTTGGGGTATGACAGATGCCCCTATTTAATCTTCTTGGACCCGAAGGTATGAATGACGAAGGTATTCGGGCATTCGGGGTGCAAGAGGATTAAATATCGGAATACCCAAAATTTTGATGGTGGTTATGAATGGTAGCTTACGCATTCATCTTCTTTAGCTAAGCGAAGATGCTTAGAAAAGGTAAACTTCCCCTCGATCCTGGTCTTCAGCCAAGGAGCTGGTCTCAGTTTTTTTTTTGAAATAAACTTCCCCTCGATCCTGGTTTCCTACCAAGGAACTGGTCTTAGTTTCTTTTGTCAACTTCCCCTCGATCCTGGTTTCCTACCAAGGAACTGGTCTCAGTTTCTCTTGAAATAAACTTCCCCTCGATCCTGGTTTCCTACCAAGGAACTGGTCTCAGTTTCTAAAGTAAACTTCCCCTCGATCCTGGTTTTCTACCAAGGATCTGGTCTCGGTTTCTGATATAAACTTTCTTGACAAGGAACGCTATTAGTAGCGGTTTTCCTCAAACTTCTCGCCGAATTTTCCTGGGGAGATGCCATTTGAGTGGAAAAAGTTTTGATGTCAGACTTGCTGGGGAACCCATTCGTCTGAATTGTAGAGGTACACAAACTTCTCTATTTTGGAGACGCCATTTGTCGATTCTACTGGGGAAAGCGAGTGTCTTGAGAGACTGTTTTCGTTTGGGGGCTTACATCATACTTTTCTCGGGATCTTTCCGGAGAAATGCCATATGATGGGATCCAATTTTGAGGTGCCGATGACCTTTTCATCAGTGGTTTTTTTGGAGAAAAACTGTCGTACCGCCGAATCTCTGATTAAGAGGCTTTCTCTGGGGATTTTCCTTAATCCGGGAAAGCAAGGATATCATCTTCAATGGCGAAGAGTGATATTTGTTGAAAGTTTTCTGGTCTTTCAGAGGTTCAAGTTATCAAAGTGGTCAATGACCGTCTCTAATCCAGAGATAAACGGGAGAGAGATTGCTTAGATGATTCACTTCCTAACGAGGAAAGGTCTGACAACTCGATTGAGAGGACTTATCACTAGGGGATAAGAACGACCAGAGTGATAGTGATGCAATATGAATGTGAATGCAAATCAATAATGCATGATGTATATATGTATATGCGGACAAAACTGACGCAACATACAGACTAAGGGATGAACACGATTGGATACTCGGCCACTGCGGGGCGTGTAAAAATATCGCTGGTTCAAGATAGCAATTCTACCTTGCTTAGGAGAAACGGTCCCTGTTGGGGGTGACGCTGGTCGGGCTTAGGAGATAAGAACTCGGCCGAAGATGTCAGATGGAACATGGTCTCTGACATTATTGATCCTTCATTCAGGCGTACTGGTTTAGAAGGAGTACTTTGATTCTGCACTTTGAGGTTCGAACACCTTTGGAGACGCGATTGATGTTCTTTCGATGTTCAACAGTCAAAAGAAATTGCCATCTTTATTAAAAAGCAGAAAAAGTTTTAACAAGTAAATTCATTTTTGTTTTATTTCAAGAATCGTTAATCATGTTAACAACGTCGTTCTGTAAAGCTAAAACAAATAAGAATTACAAACAAAAGCACAAGGGCCCAAATTTTATTGATAAGATGGAGATCAGCCAAACGCGTGATTCCAAAGAGTATTTACAAAGTTTGAAAATGGTAATTTACAGGGAAAAGGGCTACGTTGAAACATAACGACCACTATCCTTCTACCAACTTTGAATTCGGGACATCCTGAGCTTCTGTCGAAGATGACCTTGACTGGAGTTTTCCTCCGATGGATGTTGTTACTGCTGCTGAGGGACTTGCCTCTGTTGAACATAGTTACTTGCCATTATCCCTAATTTTCGCCTGGATTGTACTATGATGTTTCCAATCGATCGGGATGATTTTTTTTTCATGTCTCTGACTTTTGCCTGGACCGCCCTTTCGGGTTTTCAATCCACCGAGACGTTTTTTTTTTTTTTTTTTTTTTAGTTTAGGCGAAGTATTTCTTGACTACATCAACATTCGTGGGGTAGGCAAATTCCTCTCCGTCCATGGTTGCAAGTCTCAAGGCGCCGCCTGAGAAAGCTTTCGTGACCACATAGGGGCCATCATAATTTGGGGTCCATTTGCCCCGAGAGTCAGTGAGAAATGATTGTATCTTCTTGAGCACGAGGTCTCCTTTTCTGAAAACACGAGGTCGGACCTTTTTGTCGAGCGCCCTCTTCATTCTCTGTTGATACAACTAACCGTGGCATAGTGTCGTGATTCGCTTCTCTTCGATCAGGTTCAGTTCGTCGTGTCGACTTTGACACCATTCAGCTTCGGTGAGCTTAGCTTCCATCAATACCCGGATTGATGGGATCTCTACTTCTATGGGGAGAACTGCCTCCATGCCATATACTAGAGAGAAAGGGGTAGCCCCAATTCCGTTTCCGTAATGATTGACAGTTCCGTCAAAGATAAGTCCCCACTGGGAACCTGGTTCTGGCCCTTCACTGGGTAGCGGTTCATCGCAATCTTTCAGTTTTAGATACATGACATCTTCGTCTGGGAAGTCAAACCCGATTAATTCTTGATTGTCAATCGGTTGATGAGCCAAATGATCGGCTAAAATACTTCCTTTAACGGCTTTCTGAGCGTGGTACTCTATGTCATATTCTGACAACAGCATCTGCCAACGGGCAATTCTTCCCGTGAGAGCAGGTTTTTCGAAAACGTACTTGATTGGATCCATTTCGGAGACCAACCAAGTAGTATGACGAATCATGTACTGGCGAAGACGTTTGGCTGCCCAAGCCAAAGCGCAACAAGTTTTCTCAAGCATTGTGTACCGAGTCTCGCAGTCGGTGAATTTCTTGCTTAGATAGTAGATGGCAGACTCTTTCCTTTTAGTTTCGTCTTGTTGGCCAAGTACACATCCCATTGAGTCCTCTAGGACTGTGAGGTAAATGATCAGTGGTCTTCCTTCCACTAGAGGTGATAGAATCGGAGGATTCAACAGATATTCCTTGATATTGTCGAAGGCAGTTTGGCAATCTTCTGACCAAACGCAATCCTGGTTCTTTTTGAGTAACTTGAAGATCGGCGCGCATGTCGCGGTCATGAGGAATATGAATCTGGAGATGTAGTTCAAACGTCCCAGGAATCCTCTGACTTGTTTTTCAGTTTTCGGAGAAGGCATTTCTTGAATGGCCTTGACCTTGTCAGGATCAACCTCAATTCCTTTCTGGCTGACGATGAACCCTAGTAGTTTCCCTGAACGGACACCGAAGGTGCACTTGTTGGGATTCAAGCGGAGCTTGAATTTTCTTAAACGTTCGAACAATTTTGACAGATGTTTAACGTGCTCACTCTCTGTTTTTGATTTTGCAATCATATCATCGACATATACCTCGATTTCTTTGTGTATCATGTCATGAAACAGAGTAGTCATGGCCCTTTGATAGGTTGCCCCGGCATTCTTCAAACCGAACGACATTACCTTGTAACAAAAGGTACCCCATGGGGTAATGAACGAAGTTTTCTCCATGTCTTTCGGCGCCATTTTGATCTGGTTATAGCCCGAGAATCCATCCATGAAGGAGAAGACTTTGAACTTTGATGTACTGTCTACCAGCATGTCAATGTGTGGTAAAGGAAAGTCGTCCTTTGGACTTGCCTTGTTTAGATCTCTGTAATCAACACACATTTTTACCTTTCCATCCTTTTTGGGAACGGGTACGATGTTGGCTAACCATTGAGGATATTCAGGTGTAGCAAGGAAACCCGCATCAATCTGTTTCTGTACCTCCTCTTTGATTTTGATAGCCATGTCCGGGTGAGTCCGTCTCAACCTTTGCTTTACTGGCGGACATTCTGATCTCAACGGTAAGTGATGTTCCACGATGCTGGTATCCAACCCTGGCATATCCTGATAAGACCAAGCGAATACATCGGGGAATTCTTTGAGAAGCTTTATCAAACCCTCTCTGGTAGTTGGACTGAGCAGTGCCCCAATCCTGATTTCTTTTCTCTCTTGCTCTGAACCCAAGTTTACCGTTTCCAACGGCTCTTTGTGAGGTTCAATGGACCTTTCCTCTTGTCTGAGTAGTCGGGAGATCTCTTCTGGAATTTCGTTGTTATCTTCTTCTTCAGCCTCGAATACCGAGAATTCAAAGTTAGGAGAAGGCATTGGATCGTATGTTTCAACTGGGTTTAAAACAAGCAATCTGCATGACGTGATGATTCGTGTTTAGAAGAGATAGAGAAAATGCAAGTGTGTGTAGTGTTTTTATTTTACTGCTTGTTTTTATTTTTGAATTGTTTTTTAGGATTACCATTTTCTGAAAAAGCAAAAAGAGAAAACAACAATTAATGCAGAAATTACAGAACGACGTTATTTTATTAATGAACAAGTCGACTCTTGAAACTACAGCCCTATAAAACAAAACTCTGTCGCTTTGGGCAAAGCGAAGAGGGAAATTTACAGAAAGCGAGCCCTATCAAAACATCCGTTTCACCTGGGCAGGGTGAAAGGCTAAAGATGGCAATTACTTTGACTGATGAACGACCTTCGGAACCTCGACGGTAACCCATTGGTGGCGAACTCCTCGGTGAATCACAAAGTCTGGCACCTTCCTTGATTTGTCTTCAGAAATGACGCTAATTTCTGGTGGAGCAGGATCATTGGCATCTGTCTCCCAGGTAGAGTTGTTGTAGGAGAATTCCTCAGTTGCATTTTGAATAGCATTTGTGCTCTCAGCTGTATCTCCCCATCCAGTTGGCTGGATATCTTCGAGCCTGATACGAGAGCTTTCGGGAGCAGTGTACTTGACCATAAAGTCGTATTTTCCACTAGGTTATCCCAAGGTATCCCAAACTTCTTTGGAACTGGAGGAGTCATCCCTCTCGATGACGTTGACCTCGGGAAAAGCATAGTTGATGAATTCAAGTCCTGCAAACGTTGCGAATTCGTCTTCATGTTGAGTAGTTTCAGGATGACCCGGGTGTTGATCTCATGACATGGTGGGGACACAGGTATTCTGTTCAATGATGGTCAGCTGATTTTCATTGCTCGGCTGACTTTCTTGCCCCAAGTTTCCTGGATAAGGTTGCCACATTGGCAGACCATCCATTGGGCCATAGTAGTTGTAGTCAAAATTGTCTTTCATCGGAGTGTCTTCCTCTAATGAATTTGCAGAGCACGGCATCCTTCCGGATCACAATCTCCGTATATCATTTCGACATCTGACCTTGGTATAAATCTCAGACTCTGTGCGGGATAGCAAAATGGTATAGGCACCTCTTCCTGAGACATATAACCGTCCTCATTCAAATAGGACTTCCATTCTTCATCCGTGTCAGAGAGATCTTCCTCATTGATAGCATAAACTGTCTGAGACACTGGGTGAAGGAAACCTCCACTGTGGAAGAAGTTTTGAAGGGGATGAAGACTTTCGCCGTTGGCAGCTGTCTGGGTACAGGTTGCAGAAAAACCAAGACCCTTCTTTGTTTTATTGTCAGTGGGAATGACAAGTTGTCCCCATCCTGTCGTATCGGTACTCTCGACCGCTTTGATAGCATCGTTGTATGAGGAAATTAAGGTTCCTCCTTTGAACTGATTGTCTTTGCTCATCGACAGTGCTTGGAACTGAGTTCCAATAACCTCCTCAGGTTCTACACAAGCAGATGATGATAAGTTACTCACGAGCAAGGCATGTTCTCCACAGACTGTGATGAGTTGGCCGTTCTGGCCGAACTTTAGCTTTTGGTGGAGGGTCGAAGTGACCGCTCCAGCCTGATGTATCCAAGGTCTTCCTAATAAACAACTGTATGTTGCCCGGATGTCCATGACCTGGAAAGTGACTTGGAAAGTGTAAGGACCAATAGTTATGGGAAGATCAACTTCGCCGATAACCGTTTTTTTGGATCCGTCAAATGCTTTGACGACGACCTCGCTGACTCTCATCGGAGGGCCCTTGAATGATAATTGCGTCAAAGTGGACTTCGGTATAACATTCAGGGCTGACCCTGTGTCTACCAGTACGCTGGCTAAAGCATCGTCCTGGCAGTTAACTGTAATGTTGAGCGCCATGTTATGACGGCGACCCTCTTCGGGTAATTCCTCATCACTAAATCCCAAATTATTGCAGGAAGTGATGTTAGAGACAATGCTATCGAACTGTCTGATTGTTACATCCTGTTCCATAAAGGCTTGCTCCAAGACTTTCTGTAGAGCCTCCCTGTGGGCTTCTGAACTGAGTAACAGTGATAATACCGAGATCTTTGAAGGAGTTTATAACAGTTGATCGACAATGTTGTATTCACTCCTTTGGATGAGCTTCAGCATCTCATCATTATTTTTCGAAAGGTCGGGATTACTGGATTGACCGACTGGGGGATCGGGAGCTTCTGTCTGAAGTTCCTTTTCCTTGTTAACTTCCCCAACCCCTCGGTTGAAGATTCTACCACTCCGTGTTACTCGACTGATGTCTGCAATGTTCACCACGGAGGGTAATGGAATTTCCTTTCCATTCTCAACTGTTGTTGCACCGTATTTGTAAGGGATAGCCTTAGTTGATTCATACGGTAGTGGTCCCAGTAGATAGATGACTATGGGAACCTTCTGATTTTTCTGACCATCATAAGTAATCTCGATCCGTTCCCGGTTGGGAACTTTAGATTGGTCAAGTAGAGGGATAATGGCAAAAACATCCCTGGTCCTGTGATGACCAGAGATCGTGACAACATCCTCAACTTGCTCGGCAAGGTAGTTCGGTGCCCAGTTGATGGGTCCAGAACCCGGATATGGGCGAATCTCCCCACGATCTACCTGACCCTGAAGAGCTTCTCTCACAAGGTAACACCCTTGGTTACTTTCTGAACAGACACTACAACGTTTATAATTGTGTGGCGGCACCTGGTCACGCCCACTTTGAATACAATGTAACCTCACTAGGTTAGCTTCCACAGATCGGACGTCCTGACTCTGACGCCGAGTAGGATTCCTGTTACTGATACTAATTTGCTGAGTATCTTCATCCATATAAATTGGCATCCACCAATGATTTAACAAGTGTTGAAGTGCCTCCTGGACAAGGGTGCAACCTCGATCATTTTCGCAACCCGCTTTACAGCTTTGATAGTCATGTGATATTAAGAATCCGAGTCAGACCTGCTCAGCATGTAACTCTACCAGGTTGGTATTCATCACGCGAATATCGAAGATCTGAACCATATTGATCTGATAAGGGTTCCTATCATGGTAGTCTTGGATCCATCCAAGATCCATCTGACGCTGGAGGGCCTCTTGTATGAAAGAGCATCCCTGTTTGTTTACCGAGCAAGTCAGACAGGAACTGTAATCATGTCGCGGTAGATTATGACACTGGCTTTGCCTTGAGTGCATCGCCACCAAGTTGACATTCATTACATGGATGTCGTGGTTTTGAATGATGTTGGAGTTCGTATAGACCATGTTAACTCCATGAACTCGGTGCTCTTGGATCCATCCGAGATCCATCTGTTCCTGTAGAGCTGATTGCACTACCGAACATCCTTGGTTATCTTTAGAGCAGATATCACACTGGTGATAGTTATGAGGTGGCACATGGCCATATCCACTCTGTCTACAATGCATCTTGACCAGATTGGTCTTTAACAAGAGTACATCGTGAATTTGATAGACATTGTTAGTCTCTTTCTCAATCAGATTGACTGCAGCTTTCTCATGTTGAGGCAGCGGGTTCGTGAGAACATTGGGATTCGTATCTTTGAAAGATAAGAGCCCGCTCCTAACAAGCTTTTGCACGTCGGACTTGAAATTAAGACAAGTCTCAATGTTATGCCCTGAACCTCCTTGATGATAAGGGCATGTCTGATCCACCTTAAACCAAAAAGGAAGATTTTCCGGTACGGTAAGAGGAGACTTAGTCTGGATGTGCCCCTTAGCCAGTAGTAATGGAAATAATTCTGCGTACAACATGGGTATAGGATCAAACCCTGATGGTCGTGTTGTACGGTTGTTATTGTATGGAGGACGAGCCTGCTGAAGAGGCTGTTGTGTCCTTTGCTGATCAGGTTGGCTCTGCGTAATCTGAGGTTGATACGTAGGAATAGGCGCAGGGCTGGTCGCAGGAGTCACAGCTGCTACTGACTGATAACGTCGCCTTTGCTTTCCGAGAGAGATATTCCCAATATCTTGCTCTTTTTTCTTAAGGAGAGCACTACCATATTTTTTAGTACCGCTCGTTGATCCAGTGTCTTTTACCAAACGTCCTTCTCGGACGGCTTCCTCAAGACGTACGCCCATGCCGACCATTTCGGTGAAATCACTGGGAGCACTGGCAACCATTCGGTCATAGTAAAATGAGCTTAAGGTCTTTAAGAAGATCTTTGTCATCTCTTTTTCCTCAAGAGGTGGACAAATTTGAGCGGCAATTTCACGCCACCTTTGAGCATACTCCTTAAAGGTTTCCTTGTCCTTTTGCGACATCGATCTGAGTTGATCTCTGTCGGGAGCCATGTCCAAATTGTATTTGTATTGTTGGACGAAGGCAGTACCAAGATCTCTGAAAGTGCTGATCGTGGCACGGTTTAAACCCATGTACCATTTTAATGCGGCACCGGTTAGACTATCCTGGAAGTAGTGAATCAGTAGGTCCTGATTCTCCGTCTGAGCTGACATCCGCCGAGCGTACATCACCAGATGGCTTTGAGGGCAAGAGTTACCCTTGTATTTTTCAAAGCCGGGCACTTGAAATTTGTGCGGGACTTTCACATTGGGGACCAAGCAGAGGTTTGCGGCGTCCTTTCCAAATAGATCCTGACCGCGAATGGCTTGCAATTCCTTCTGCATTTCCAAGAACTGTTCCTGGAATTCATCCATTCGGTCAAACATAGTTTCCTTTTTACCAGAAGGTGTCGGTGGAATCTGTCCTTCCGGGACAGTGTGCACCACAGGAGGTGGTACCGTGACTACGGCAGTGAGTCTTGGCGTTTCCCGAAGTTTGTAACCTTCAGGAGTCTTCAGTATGCCCCTGGCATCTTCGCTTTCCCGAAGTTTGTAACCTTCAGGCCCAGCGGCTTCTGTTGCGATTCCCTGATCTTCAGTGATCGGCGGAACATATCCTCCCGGGATATAATTGACAGGCATACCCCAGGGACGATCTTTCGGCATCTGATACCTAGGATCATTCTTCTCCACTATGGGCATTGAGGTGATCTCTGAGATCACAGTTCTTTGTAGCTGAGCTTCTGCCATGGCTTGTATGTCGTTACGAAGCTTTCTCATATCCTCTCTTAGAGCGTCGATTTCTTCTTTCAACTCTCTGTTTTCTTCCTCAAGATCATCCATCTTTTTCTGACGATTGGCCCGAGTATTATACGAATGAGACAGTTTGACTCTAGAACCGAGACACAAACATGAGATTCGTAGGTAAGAAGAATGCGTTACGTGAGAATGATGAATGCAATGATTATATTAATTGTTTTTTTTTGTTTAATCAAAATAAACTTCGACAATTAGATTGCAAATATCAAACAGTGGGGAAACCCCGTTTTATTGAAATTCAAAGGATTACAGAAATGGAAATACAGTAGATTACAAGATGCGGAAACAGAAACCTAAGCTAATGGGTCCCGAGTCCTCTCTGAAGATAAATCGGGTGCTGACTCTGGTACTTTCCTTTTCTTTGACCGGGGCTCTTGGGCCGTTGTCGGGTTGTCATTCCTTTGCCAGGTGAAAGGAGTGAGCAAATTCCTTTGGTCATCTTGATTCTCTACAGCATGTTGCTCCAAAATCTCAATTAGAGCATCTTTCTCTTTCAGTAATTGCTGTATTTTGATGCACTCTATGTCGAGGGTGCGGTACTTGTTCTTCCAAGACCTTCTCTCCCGTTGAACTTTGTTGAGAGTAACCTGAAGCTTTTCTGTTTCCTTCATGAAGTACATGACAGATTCCCTCGGCGGAAGAATTCCGTAACGAGGATAAGGCATCTTTAGCTCGAGAGCTCTAGTTTGTACTCAATGGAGGCAAGGCTCCACCGAGACACATTCTGGTTTTCCCAGAGACTCTCGTTCTTCCTTATGAACATGCTTCCAAGCGTGCACTATTTCCATCTTTAGTGCTCTGTCGTTTTCTCCTTCTTTGAAGAAAAGACCTTCCAGATGAGCGTTGCGCGGAACAAGCCTCATTGGGTATCCAAATTGACGACGAACCAATACCGGGTGATAGTTGATTCCTCCTTTAGTTCCTATGAGGGGTACGTTGGAGAAGTTTCCACAACGGTCAATGATTCTGATTCCCTCAAAGATCCTATTACACCAATCTATATCAGAGTTGGTAAGAGACATGATCTTCTGCGACCAACGTAAGGCACTCTTGCAATCCCAAAAAGCAGCAGACTTGGGCAAGTGCGAGATAAACCATTTATAAAGCAGAGGTACACAGCATGTGATCTCCCCTCTGCTGTACAAATTCCCCAAGTGTGCAGAATGATACGCATCTGCGAGCAAAGTCGGCACAGGGTTTCCAATGAGAAAAACCTTAATGGCGTTGATATCGACGAAGTTATTGATGTTGGGAAACAAAAATAATTCGTAGGTGAGTAAAACAAAGATGCTTTCAAAAGCAGTTATGTTCCCTATACTAGCAAAGTACAGAGCTTTCTTTGTTAAGAACTGGGCTGGCAAACCTTGGATGCCACCCTTAGTAGTCATGTGAGTCTTGACCTCAGACTTGTCCAAATGAATTGCTCTTGCAATTGTCTGATTCTTTGGAATTTCTTCCAGTCCAGAAAATGGAGCTTGATCAGTGATGTGTAGATCGATCAGGTGAGAATACTCCTCCAGCGTTGGTGCTAGCTGGTAATCCGGGAATGTGAAACAGTAATAAACCGGATCGTAGAACTGAATGAGCGCATCCATGATTCCCTCAATCACATGGACTCTTAACAGTGGTAACAGACCTCCGTGTTTGGCTCTGAAAGCCTCAGGGTTAATGATCATCCTTGCTAACCTTCTCAAATCCTCTAGCTTTGGAACCTTGAAGGTGTACGTATGAGTTCCCCTTCTACCGAAATCCATTAGCACAATCCTCTTCTCTGATATTTGCAATCACAGTCTTAGTTTAACTTGAAAAACAGAGAGACTAGAAGAGAAGTCTTTTTTTTGAATGTTTTAATGTTTTATTAAATGAATGCATGAATGCAGCACACAAAAACATAGAAAAAACATGGGGTCAAAGGGTCGTTGTCATGAAGTCAAGGCTCTACCCATCCCCAAAGGTTTATACTAGGGTGATTTTTGTACCTGTACTCATTATCATCAGCTCCTCCCAGGAAAGCAAAACAACAAGCGGATCGCCAGCGAGTTGTAAAGCAATCTTAGGGTAAGTTCCATTCACCGAGAATAGATCACCAGCCTCAAATGAGGGTAGTATCGCGTAACAACTATTTCCGATAGTTTCTGCACTATGAAAGGGTTTGGCTCCTCAGCTTCTCAGACTTAACAACCGGCCCATTGGCTAGAAGAGTGAATGGGTTGCGTTGGTCAGCCTCCACTGAGGTTGATGGTCGACCCCGTCACCATCACTTATCTTAAGTGTATACTCATTCTTTCCACATACGGCATCACCCGCATTCCCATTAGCAGAAAAATAAACACGTATAGCAATTAGGAAAAACAGTATATATTTGTCCTAATCATCCTAGATTTATAAAGCTAAGAATCCTAAGTTCCTGACAGAAATGGCTCCCCGGCTGAGTTACCACTCTGTAGTTTCTACACAAGGAAAACAGAAAGAAAGAAAGACAAGCCCCACGGTGGGCGCCATTTTTCTGTTGGCGGCCACCGCCATGAAAATGACTTACCCAAGGTTTAAATTGTAAAAAGGAAGCTACCATGCCCCACGGTGGGCGCCATTTTTCTGTAGCGAGCGATTTTGGACGCGGTTCTTAAGCGCTGGTCGCTCTCTGCGATTTGAGCTTTGACTACAGGTCGATTCATTTTTTATCCTATTGTGAGCTGAATAAGGAAGGGAAATAGATGTCTCCAATTAACCCTGCTTTGCATACTGAGTTTAAACAGCGGTCTGTTAGGTTACGAATGCTATCAATGTGGGGGGGCCTTGTACTGGTTATTTGTCTGTCGCAACTATTGGGTGACTGGTTATAAAGGAGAATTACTTTAACCGGGATACGCAGATCCTAGCAATGCCATAATTTCCTTTAAAGGGGATTTTAACCTGAAGGAGAAGACTTTAACTCAGTGTAGAGCAATGTTATCTTTCCTTAGGAATTTCTCATGCTAAAAGAGGGACAGTGGCGTGGATTTAAATAATCCAGAGGCTTGCCGCTTACAGCGATTAGATGAAGGGAAAGGAGTTGTTAATGTTTGTGTACTGTGAACGAGGCACAGCTTTGATGCTAAAAGGTTGATTGGATCAACCAGTGGTTTTCTTATACAAAGCCTAAGAGGAGGCTATTGGCCCAACAAGAGGGAGTTTTTATGTGTCTCGTACGAAACCCGAGAGAGAGGCTAAAAGGGTTGACTCAACAGGAGAATCTTTTATACTCAACAAGAGAGTGTTTTTGTATCTCGTATGAAGCTCGAGATGGAGGCTAAAAGTTTGACTCAACAAGAGAGTCTTTGTATCTCGTACGAAGCCCGAGATGGAGGCTAAAGGTTTGACTCAACAAGAGAGTCTTTGTATCTCGTACGAAGCCCGAGATGGAGGTGAAAAGTTTGATTGGCTCAATAAGAGAGCCTTTGTATCTCGTACGAAGCCCGAGATGGAGGCAAAAGGTTGATTGACTCAACGAGGGAGTCTCTCATGTGTCTCGTACAAAGCCCGAGAGAGAGGCTAAACGTTGTTTGACTCCACTGGGAAGAATTTTGGCATCTCGTACGAAGCCCGAGATAGAGGCTAAACGTTTGCTTCACTGGAAAGAATCATTGAATAAAGCCCAAGAGGAGGCTATGGTAACTGTTTCAGTTAAGTGACAGGTCCAGTATACTGATTTTAAAGAGAAAATCAGTTCTTATATGAGCAACACTGTGCTCAGGGATTTGATTTGAGGATCAGGGATATTTCCTTCTCTTTGAGGAAACGGGAAATCCAAAGGGTATTGAGACTGTCCGAGTCTGCGGGTTTCCTTCCTATTTAACGAAGGGGTCACTTGAGAATGTCTTTGAGACTCAAGGATATTAGACTGTCCAAGTCTAGAGTTTTATCTTTTGTACTATGCTTTGAGAAACAGTAGTAGACTCTATGAAAGGACTGTTCTATGAGAATGACTAGGTTCTATTCCTATACCTCTAGGAGGTCGTCGGGACAATTTGTACGAAGCCCAAGAGGAGGCTGGAAACTTTTAAGAAGCCGACGGGTCCTTGTACTAAGCCCAAGAGGAGGCTATCATTCCCGAAGGAAGAGATCATTATACGAAGCCTAAGAGGAGGCTGTGAATACTTCTAAGAAGCCGTAGGGTCCTTGTACGAAGCCCAAGAGGAGGCGTGGTTGCTTTTAAGAAGCCCGTGGGTCCTTGTACGATGCCCAAGAGGAGGCCGATGCTTTTAAGAATCCCGTGGGTCCCCAAACCCCGAGAAATTCAAGGCAATGCTATTCACCGAGAATAGATCAAAGTCAGGAAAGTTCGAGAATTTGGAAGAAACTCAAAGATGCCATTCACGGAGAAGACATTCATCTTGGGGAGTAGAGTTTCTTGACAATTCCTAATGAGGACAGCCGAAGAGAAGACTGTATTTAGTGATCCTATTGGGGACCTAGTTGTCTATTTCTACGAATAAACGAAACGGCGTCACCTAGTTCTAGACGTAGTTGCCGGGGAAACTCTAAATATCTATACTATTATTACACAGTTGATATGAGTTTATGAAAGAAGACTTACAACGAAACAGCCCCACAATACAGTTATATATATATATGAGTTTTTGAAAGGAGACTTACAGTGAAACAGCCCCACAATACAGTTATATACATATATGAAAGCGGTAAATGAAAGCGGGTAAACACTTACTCGGTTGTAGAGCTTCCGTGCTGTTTGGTTAGTTGTTCAACAAAGAAAAATTGAAAACAACAGTATATTCAAAATCAAAGGAGAAAGTGCTTTGAAAAAGAAATATTTGGGGCTTACAGCTCAAGGAGAGGCCCAGGGTTTTATCAGTGAGCGCACTGTTGAATTTGGACAGAGGGACTTATACAAGTGACTGAGGCCCAAGAAAGGTTTTCTGTACAAAGGGATGGGTCTTACACTCTATCAAGAGGCCCAAGTGAGTTTTAAGAAAAGAAATGGGTCTTACTACTCGAGGGTAGGCCCAATGGTTAATTTTGAAAAGGGCGACGGTCGCGCCGAGGTTTTGGAAACACCGTGGGACTTATACAAGTGACTGAGGCCCAAAATTTTGGTATTTACAAAGGGATTGGGTCTTACACTCTATTAGAGGCCCAAAGAGTTTAAAGAAAAGAAATGGGGCTTACAACACGAGGGGAGGCCCATAGTCTTTATTTTCAAGATAAATATTCACTTTTAAAATGCTTAAAAACAATTAAAAATGAATTTATTCACAAAAATACCAACTATATTAAATAAATAATATAAATTTGATTTTTTTGTAGAATAAAATATTTTACTATTTTTGTGATTTTTCAGAAAAAGAACCAATAAAAAATAATCAAAATTGAAGGAGTTATTAATTTTCCAAATTATTAAAAAATAATAAGAAAATATAAAAAAGAGGGGTTGGGTCTTACGCTCTATTAGAGGCCCAAAGTGTATTTTTGTACAAAAGATGGGGCTTACAACTCAGGGAGAGGCCCAAAATATTTTCAGTTTGAAAATGACGATCGCGCCGAGATTTTTAACGTATCGGGACTTATACAATAGCTGAGTCACAAAATTGTTTCGTTAAAAAAAGGTTGGGTCTTACAGCTCAAAGAGAAGCCCAGTTGATTTTCGTTTGAAAATGGCGATCGCGCCGAAGTTTTCTTTTAACGCATAGGGACTTATACAATAAGTGAGACCCAAAATAGTTTTGGTTAAAAGGGGGTTGGGTCTTACACTCTAATAGAGGCCCAAAAGTTTTGAATGGGTCTTATAGCTCGAGGAGAGGCCCAAGGTTATTTCTTAAAAAGGCGACGATCGCGCCGTTTGTTTTTTACGGTATCGGGGCTTATACAATGAATGAGGCCCAAAAATGATTTGGTCAAAAAAGGATTGGGTCTTACACTCTATTAGAGGCCCAAGTGTTTAAAAAAGATTTGTTAGGGTGAAAATCAAAGAAAACCCCAATTTTATTTTTTAGGCATTTTTTCAAGAAAAATTAAGTAAAAAATGATAAAAATATCAAATAAAATCATTAAATAATGATTAAAGTTTATGAAAAAAAATATTTTATCAACATAAATATTTAAAATCATTTTGGTTTTAAAAATCAAGAAAAAAAAATCATTTTAAAAGCATTTAAAACACTATTTTTAAATATATTAAAAATAATACTTTTTTTGTGATTTTTTTGGATTAAAATATTATGGGGTACGAATTGGAAAATGATGATTTTTTACTATGTGAAAAAAATTGGTTGAGTTTTGAAAATAAAAAGTAAGAAAAAGAGGAAAGATATCAAAATATCATCTCCGACATTTTTTGGGGTAAAAACGAGTACCGAAACTTTAATTTTCAACACGTTTTTATCAAATTTCAAACACTCATAACTCTCTCAATTTTTATCGGAATCAAAATCCGGAAGTACCTACCTGACCGATTTTTCGCAAGGAATCCGATGGTATTACTCACGTGCACGGAAAATCGACGCACAAAATGCAGAAAAAACTGCTATCGTTTTGAAAATATCGTTCCGCGCCGAATTTCCAACACGCGTAACTCTCTCGATTTTTATCGGAATCAAAATCCGGAAGTACTTACTTGACCGATTTTTCGCAAGGAATCCGATGGTATTACTTACGCACGCGTAAAATCGACGTATAAAACGCAGAAATTAAAAAACAAAAACTGTTATCGATTAAAAACATCGTTCCGCGTTGAATTTCAAACACGCGTAACTCTCTCGATTTTTAACCGAATCAAGATCCGCAAAACCCTATCCTGACCAATTTTTCGCAAGGAATCCAATGGTATCGCACACGCACGCCGAAACTCAACGTACAAAACACAGCGATAAAAAAACCAGAGTTGCTGTCGTTTAAAACACCGTTCCGCGTAAAATTTCCAACGCGCGTAACTCTCTCGATTTTTAACCGAATTAAGATCCGCAAGAGCCTATATTGACCGATTTTTCGCAAGGAATCCAATGGTATTACTCACGCACACGGAAAATCAACGCACAAAACGCAGAAATTAAAAAATAAAAACTGCTATCGTTGTTTTCGACGTCGTTTCGCGTAAAATTTCCAACGCGCGTAACTCTCTCAATTTTCATCGAAATTGAAATCCGTAAAAACCTATCTTGACCGATTTTTCGCAAGGAATCCAATGGTGTTATTCAAGCACTCGGAAACTCACTGTACAAAGCGAAAAAAACAGAACCGCTATCGTTAATTCGACGCCGTTTCGCATAAAATTTCCAACGCGCGTAACTCTCTCAATTTTCATCGGAATTGAAATCCGTAAAAACATATCTTGACCGATTTTTCGCAAGGAATCCAATGGTATTATTCACGCACTCGG
The DNA here is from genome assembly GCA_022829125.1 of Lathyrus tuberosus. NCBI lineage: Eukaryota > Viridiplantae > Streptophyta > Magnoliopsida > Fabales > Fabaceae > Lathyrus > Lathyrus tuberosus. Next base: position 1,652,745 of record JALAZF010000118.1, on the reverse strand, counting down.
AAACTCACTGTACAAAGCGAAAAAACAGAACCGATATCGTTAATTCGACGCCGTTTCGCGTAAAATTTCCAACGCGCGTAACTCTCTCAATTTTCATCGGAATTGAAATCCGTAAAAACCTATCTTGACCGATTTTTCGCAAGGAATCCAATGGTGTTACTCATGCAAACTAAAACTTAATGTATAGAACACACCAATGAAGAAAAGACAGAACTGAACATGGTTTCAAAACAACCAAAATTCCACATAAAAACATGTCAAAATGCAAACAGTGGGAGGATCACAACATACACATTAAGGACTACATTTTTACCTCAAGAATTGTTCAATATGATGCATGTATGTGGACAACAAAGAAAAGCATGATTCAAAGAATTCAAGTTGTGGATTTTACCTCTTTTTTGGAGATTTTGGGCAACCTTCCAAGTGCTTTGTTCCAGAAATGATTTGATGCTTTGGACAACCTCAAATGACCTCTTAGAAGCTTTTAGGATGGTTGGAATTGGCTGGAAACCTCTGGAGCAAGTTTGTGCACTTTCTCGTGAAATGGTCAAAAACGGCCAAAATGCCAACTCTCTCTAATGGTGTTCCAGATGTGTGGCACCATTTGGGATAGTTCAAGGATGATATTTAGAGTGTGTTTGAGGTTTTATCTGGTTTGGAAAGTGACTGAATCAAGACATGGCTTGAAAAATGCAAAAAAGTGCCATTTTGAGATTTTGAGAGGTGACTTTGTGATGTTGTGATTACAGGTCACTTTTGATGGTTTGCACAGCTTACATATGATATATATGAGGTGTGTGTGTGATTAGTTTGAGTGGAATTGCTCTCTAGCTCAAAAACTCAGAATTTCCTTACTAATGAAGGCATTTTGGAGTGAAAGAGAGAATTTGAGGAAAGCATCTGTTTGATGGTTTTGGTGTACTCAAACTGAGCACAAATGAGCTCTATTTATAGTGGAGCAAGTTTGTTTTGGGATCCACAGTGAATGGTGGCTGCAGCAGGTGTTTGTTCCATGTTGGCCAATGGAAATCCAAGTCTCCTCTAACCATTGACTAGAGGTTAGGGCACAGGCTGCTGGTTCCCTTGGTCTTGGATAAGTCTTGACTAATTTCAGATGAGAATGGCTCAGTACATGCCACCTCTAAGCATACATTAAATGCTCCAAACCAAAATTGGAGTTTTGTCCCTCTTTTAGGGATTTCTAGGCTTTGGCATGCGTTTCTTTGTTCCTTGGACTTGGGAGGTTCATGGATCAGATCATCCCACTTGGATTTGATCCTTAGATGTGTCCAAACTGATGACAAGGCTTGAAAATTCGTGTGGCACAAAAAATGTGCAAATCTGCCTTGAAAAATTCAGCTTCAGCAAGCCATTTTGTAAGATCCATAACTCCCTGCTCGAGTATGCTATATGGACGTTCTAGGACTTTTCGGAAAGCTTAGATGACGTACTTCAGCTTTGATGTTTAACATTAGACCTGGTTCAACTTGGATCATGGAGAAAAACAGCCTTGAAGTTGGGACATTGTGCTGAAAAATGTCAATTTTAACTTTTTAGCCATTTTGATCCAAGCATAACTCAAAACCCTTAATGAATTGGACTTAGGTCTAGTTGAAGTTTTTGTAGAGGGTAATGAGGGATACAAATCAAGCTTTGGATGGGGAAAAATGGCTTTGTGGTTTAGGAGTTATGATCCTCCAAAGTTGGTACCCTTGCCACTTTTTTTCATAACTTAGAAAAATTTCTAAGTTTTTATGGTTACCCCTTTTACAAGTTATCCCACTTTCTTTGATTTTTCTTGATGAATGATGATTCCAATCACACATTAACATCATTTTAAGGTTAAAAAACCATTTTTATGAAAAATCTCAAAAAGTCAAAGTTTGACTTTTGTGCACAGTTGACTTTTTATCAGATGAATTCCAAACCGTGCGATTCTTCAGGAAATCATGTCCTTGACCTAAATCAAAATTGATGGACATGTTCCATGGGTGTTATAGGGTGTATTTAATCGTGTCCCACGGCTTGGGAGCATGTCCTGGTCAAAAGTCAAAGCTACAGTTGACTTTTCTCGCGAAACCCCAACTGTGGTTCAGATGAAATTGAAACTTGTTGCTCAAGCTTCTTGGGTCAATCCATTATTGTAAATGGATCAACGTGGTATGTTGGAGACCCTCAAATTATGTCTTGAGGTCTTGGCTCATGATTTGTCCCAAAAGTCAACTTAGGGGTGAATTAGGTCAAGAAACCCTAATTCTTGATTTTTGATGTATGCATCCCCTGAGGCTAAATTGACTTGATGATGGGGTTTATGATGTTTCATGGAGAATTTTAGGTTATGCTTTGAAGCATTGGCTCATGCCCAGAGGAAAATTTCCATCTGGAGGCCCTAGTCGACCAAACCCTAATTTGGTGACACTGGCGATCCTGAGGCTTGATCCACCTAGAAGGGAGCAAACTTGTGCTTAATCCTTGTAGTGGGAGTCCTATTGATCCATTGTGGATATTTTAGAGGCTAGACAAGTTGAAGATCATGTCATTCCTTGATTGATCCTTTGTCTAAGAGCTCTTGCGAGGGCTTGAAACCCTAAATCCTGTTTGTAGTGAATGCTCACCCACCTTTGGGGAGACTAATGAGGTACAAAGGTACATCCATATTGTGCTGATGATTTGCACAATGATGGGAAATCTTAGTGGTCAAAATTTGGGGTATGACACTAATATGCCAGTGTTGCAGTGCGAGAATGCAAGCTTCCTTATTTTTAAAATCCATACCAATCTCTATTTCGTCTGCTATATGGTTTGGTATGACACATCCAAACACAGAGATTGGTTCAGCATCTTCCATACAGATATTCTGCATATGTGTTGGTGGATTGTACAAGCTTATAGGTTCGACGTAAATTGCCTGGGTAGGATCGACAATCATATCCGCATCCTCCTTGTCGTCGCTGTTACCAAAAAGATCTTGCATCCTTACCTCTTGAAGATCATCGTCACTTGGTTCCCCAACCTCTTCATTTGGTATGAAAGGTTCGTTGTTTTGTGTTGGTTCGTCGTCAGATGTTTGGCTCATGCCATATTGGTGCGTGTGCGTCTCTTGAGTCGGAAATGTTTCGGCATTGTCAAGCAGACGAACGTATAGCTCAATTGTGGGTAATTGACTGATCATCATGTGGCACTTGAACATTGATTTCACGTCTTCGTCGTTCTTGATCGTCTCCATTACGTAGAAAATTATACCATCCTCTCCATTAATTAATGGATGACGATAAATAATCTCCGCAACGAATCGTGCTAGTTTTTTTTCCATCCTATCTTTGAAATGGAAAAAATCAGAGTTGGCATGAATTTTGAAAGCGTAAGTATCTGTGTTTGTAAATGAGAATCCAACATTACTATCTGTCAAAATAGTACCATTATAGTGACAGGTAACTATTATATTTCTGTGAGCCATTTTAGATGAGAGAATGCTATGAAATTAGTACTGGGTAGATGAGAGAAACCAGTATTATATAAAAGAAGTATATTATTTAAAAAATGACCATGCATGTGTTCTCACTTTCAAATGGCGAGCACACACATGAAAGGAAAGTGTTCTTGGAATGAAATGGCGAGCATACACGTGTGTAGCATGTGCTCTTAATTTCAAATGGCGAGCACTTGAAGCATGTTCAGCATGCAACGAACAAGGGTGCAGGCTAGGGAGTAGGCTTGCATGCATGCAGTGTAATCTTCTCCCTATGCAGAGACTAGTCACTTCTGCATTGTCTAATCTTTTCAAAATTATTTACCACCCACATTATAAATACGTTTCAGTAAAAAACCCATGACATTCAAATTCACAAATCAAATTTCACACCCACATTATCTTCATCTCCCACCAAAAAATCATCAATATCTCACAACCACACCCTCATTCAAAAATGTCTTTGTTGTGGATGGGCAACGAACACCGTGGTACTCAAGAAAATGTTCAGGCTAGTGTAAGTATTTCTAAAAAAAAATTTGTATGTTTATTTTTTTTTATTTTGTGTTAACTATTATTTCTTTTTTTTCAGGCTAATGTAAGGTTCCGATTACATTCTCATGCACACGTTCAAGCTACTGCCCGAATAATCCCGTATTTAGAAATAGCGGGTTTTACAAATTTTGCCAAAATAAGGCATCTCCAATTTGACACTAGCCTAGTCCTTGCTCTATTAGAGAGATGGAGACCCGAAACACACACATTTCATTTACGAACCGGTGAATGTACTATCACATTAGAAGATGTTAACATGTTGTTAGGTCTCCGAGTGGATGGAAAAGCGGATGTTAGCCCTACAGAAGTTCCCAACAATGTTTATATGGAGAACCTAGGGGTAGAACCTACGAAATCCGATAAAAATAGAGGGTCCGTGAAGATTGTTTGGCTAGAGCGCTTATATCAACAGTTAAACAATAACCCTTCCCCAACCGCAGAACAAACTCTATTACAGGCTAAACTTTATATTCTACTGGTAATTGCTACCATTCTTTTTCCGGACAAGAGTCAAAATCTGTTGCATTCTTCATGGATTCCTTTCGTAGGGGATCTCGAAAAATGCAACACATTTAGTTGGGGATCTGCTTGTCTTGCAAGACTGTATAGAGAAATGTGCAAGGCTGCAAACAAGAATGTTAGGAGCATGAGTGGTTGTGTCTTACTGCTCGTTAGTTGGGCATTCACGCGTATACCATTGTTTGCTCCTACTAGTACGGTGCAACCGTCATTTCCATACGCGCAAAGGTATTACAAATATTAATATGCATTTTAATTTCTTTTTAATCCGCTAAACCTAACTTGTATATTTTTTTCATGCAAGATGGACCCAAAGAAATATGAATTACGACAACAATCCGCGTTTCTATCTGCAATGGTATCGAAACGCACTTGATCACATGGAAGAAAGAGACGTGAGTTTGCAAGCATAGCTCTCTACATGTTGTTATATACATCTTCTTTGTATTCTAATTGTTTTATTTGTTGCAGTTTATATGGAGGCCGTACATTGAATTTCCAGTGCCCGATCAAAGAGACATCAGAATCTGGAGTTCTACAATTTATCTTATCTGTTTCTATATTATTGAAATGCATCAAACAGATAGAGTAAAACTCCAGTTTGGTTTCGAACAAGATATCCCTCCCCTCCCAAGGTGTCTAAAGGAACACCACGAAATAACAATGAAAATGGCCCAAAAGGTTCATTGGCGCGAATTCAACAAGGAAGAGGTTAACGAATGGAAACACAGGAGATATTTGGTTTTGCAGGGAGTTTCAGTAGTTGGTGAACGCAAGCCAAGCCTGGAGTATTTAAACTGGTTTCGTGCAATTCCTTATGTGCACATCGCACCAGACTAATTTTTGAACGACCCTCGTACGCAAGCTTCGTCTTCAACACGACCAACTGCCGCTACAATGACTCAGGCTGCACCATCAGTGTACACATCCCAATTTGGGGGACATGCATCTTCCTCCGCTCAGCACACATACCAACGCACACAAACCACCGAACAACACACGTTCTACTCACCCAACGACCAAACTCCCTACACTCAAATACCTCAACAAAACTACCAATACAACTACAGCCAACAATATCAACACCTAACCACCCATCGACCACCCTTACAGTTCACACCGGTACCACCGCCAAATTTCAACCAATCAAACCCCCAATTTCCACAACACACATTCAACACCTCATTCTCTCAACCCACCTCCACCTTCACGCCTGACGATGTCTACATCCCAACCCTCCAAAGTACCCAACCCAGTACCTACACCCAACCACCACAACCACCACATTCATTCCAACATTTTCTGCTGACGGAGGAACAATTAATGCAAATGCCTGACTTAAACATTTATGACATTCTTGGGGAGCAAGTAACGACACAAGCGGTTCCCCTTTCACAGCAACCAAAGCTTTCAACGACACGTCACGGTGAAGACATGTCTTCCGATTCTTCTCAATCACCTCCAGAGAATGCAAATGAACTTATGGGTAGGGGACATCGACATAAACGGGGCACTAGGTGTGGGACAGACGGCCATTATTGATGTAACGTTTCTTAGTCTTGAATAGAAAAATTATTCTTTTACTGTATGTATTTTATTAATGTATTATGTTATTGCATTTTATTTTAATATTGCATAAAAAAATTTAATTAATTATTTTAATATTATTCTTTTAATATATAATATTTTAAATCATTAATTCAATAACATATAATATTTTAAATCATTAAAATTATAATATAAACTATTAAATAATTAAAAAACGAAAAAAAAAATCTCCTTCACATGCTCGCCACTTGAGATGGCAAGCACATACTGCCTTTTTTTTTCTTCATCTGCTCTTACTTTCAAATGGCGAGCACCCTCAGATTATGGGGTATCTTAGAATTTTTGTTTAGGGTAGGGTATTATGATATATAATATTTGAAAAAGGGGCAGTACAGTAAAAAAAAAACTCACTTTATGTGCTACAACAAGCTATCTAGCATGAATTGAGACATTTTTTTATACAAGGTGTACCATCTATAATTGAATGTCTCAATCAGAGGCTTATATTCTTTAATCATGCTACGTTAGTAGGCATTAGGATAATAAATATTTAAAAATCATAAAAAGCAAATCTACATGTATGTGATTAAAATGATCGATGGATAAAGAAATGGAACTTTTTAGCTACATGAGCTATATTAATTTTAATATCTCTTAAATTTTTTATAATCAAGTATGTATTTATTAAATTTTGAAATCAATACTGTTTTAACAAATAAAATATAGTTTAAAATTAGTATCAGTTTAAAATGAATATTGTATTTAATTTAGTTTAAATAATTGTTATTTTTTATTTATGTATTTTAATATAATATAAAATCCTACAGGGATAGAATAAATAAGACTCAACACAAATAAATAAGACTCAATTTAAATTTACCATTATTCTTAAATTTATTATTTTTTCAACTTCTTATTTTTATGACAGTCTGCAAACAAGTGCGCGTCAAAAATCATACTCCATCCAAAAACGTGTATCCTGTGCGTAGTTATGAGAACAACTTTACTATTGATTCATATTATTATTGATATTGTTGTTGACCTTTTATCGTCTATATGTATTGCTATTTTAACTTAAATTTATTATTACTTTTAAATTTATTCTTTTTTTCAACTTTCAATTGGTTAATATGTTAACCAAAGTGGTTAATCGGTTAACCAGTGTAAAAAAAAAACAAGTTCTGCGCCAAAAACAGAGTGGTTAATCGGTTAACCAAAGTGGTTAATCGATTAACACTGGCAGAACGGCAGAAAAAATTGCAAAATTCAGCATGATCCTCTTTTAAAACTTTTTTCAAACATCTTATGATCATATGACTGAATTTGCACGAATTTTTAAGTAAAATAATAGTAAAAACCTGCACTCAAGCACAATTGGATCAAGTAACACAAATCAACCAAGGATCTACATGATGAATGATGAAGATGAAGTCTCAACAATGGTGAGAGATGAATTACCACTCCAAATCTGAAATTAGCTTCCAATTGCACCAAAATCTTCAAACAAATCTTTGATCTACTGTGATTAATTTCAGTATACTTATACGAGAAAAATATATGTTTCTAATAAATTAAATTAAAGTATATATTTGAATGTAATGAACAAAAATCAAATTATTGAAAATATATGAAACGGGGAAAATTAAGATATTAATCAAATTATTGAATGATAATGGGAACAACTATACTATTGATTTAAAAATTTTTAATGCCTAATGTCAAAACAATAATAATATTTAAATATGAAAAAAAATAAATTAATAATTCAAATTTTGTTATATAGGAAAAAAAATACTATTGTTATAAACGGACACAACTTTAAATTTGATTTAAATTTTTTTATGTACAAAAAAATATTATTGTTTTAAATGGGCACAACTTTAATTTTGATTCAATTTTATTACTCTTATAAACAGGGACAACTATAATTTTGATTCAAATATTTTTATATACGAAAAAAACATTATTGTTATAAACGGGCAAAAATTTAATTTTGATTAAAAAAATTTCATTTAAGAAAAAAAATACTATTGTTATAAACGGGCAAAATTTTAATTTTGATTCAAATATTGTTATATACGAAAAAAATACAATTGTTTTAAACGAGTATAACTTTAATTTTGATTCAAATTTTTTTATATAAGATAAAATACTATTTTTATAAAAGATGACAACTATAAAATTTATTCAAATATTTTTATATACGAAAAAAATACTATTGTTATACACGAGCACAACTCTAAGTTTGATGCAAATTTTTTTATATACAAAAAAAATATTATTGATTTAAACGGACACAACTTTAATTTTGATTCAAATTTTTTTATATAAGATAAAATACTACTGTTATAAACGGGGACAACTATAATTTAGATTCAAATATTTTTATATACAAAAAAAAATACTATTGTTATAAACGGGGACAACTTGAATTTTGATTAAAATTTTTTATATAAAAAAAATTATTTTTTTAAACGGGCACAACTTTAATTTTGATTTAAATTTTTTTAGATAAGATAAAATACTACTGTTATAAACGGGAACAACTATAATTTTGATTCAAATATATTTATATACGAAAAAAATATTATTATTATAAACGAAAACAACTTGAATTTTGATTAAAATTTGTGTGTATATGAAAAAATATTGTAGTTTTAAACGGACACAACTTTAATTTTGATTGAAAATTTTTTATTTAAAATAAAATATTACTGTTATAAACGGGGACAACTATAATTTTGATTCAAATATTTTTATATACGAAAAAATATTATTATTATAAATGGGAACAACTTTAAAATCGATTCAAAAATTTTTTTATACGAAAAAAATACTATTGTTATAAACGGGCACAACTTTACTTTTTGTTTAAATTTTTTTTTATATAAGATAAAATACTACTGTTATAAACGGGGACAATTTTAATTTTGATTCAAATATTTTTATATACGAAAAAATTATAATTGTTATAAACGGGCATAATTTTAATTTTGATTCAAATTTTTTATATACGAAAAAAATACTACATGTTATAAACGGCCACAATATTTTCTTATATTTACCAATACAAATATTTAATTTCAATCCTATCTATTTTTATAATTTTACTATTTTTCTTTTCTATTTGATTAACAATTACGCGTCTATAACATAAAATCCTCGAACAAACATGTCCGTGGGAACGCACGGGTTAGTTACTAGTTATATATATGATTGAAACCTCTTCCACAATCCATCAAAATCTCTAAACTCTATCTTAATTACTTTTTTCATTCTCAACCTTTGATATGGCCATATATGGGTTTAGTATTTGGAAAAATTGGAGTGGAAATAACAAAGTATGAAGTCATCAAAACTACAGAAAACTATGTTATCAGAAAGTATGCACCGTCTGTGGTAGCTGAAATAACCTACGATCCATCCGTGTTCAAAGGAGACAAAGATGGTGGCTTTAAGGTTTTAGTTGATTACATAGGAATATTCGGTTAACCCAAAAACACCAAAACCGAAAAAATATCCATGACTTCACCAGTTATCACAAAAGAAAACACGAGTGAAAAGATTGCTATGACAGTACCAGTGGTGACAAATGAGAAGAACAAAATGGTGACTATGCAGTTTACTCTACCAGCTAGTTATGGAAAAGTAGAGGATGCACCTAAGCCTATTGATGAGAGGGTTGTGATAAGGGAAGAAGGTGAGAAGAAATATGGAGTGGTGACGTTTGGAGGAGTTGCAAGTGATGAAGTGGTGAAGGAGAAGGTGGAGAAGTTGAAGTTGAGTTTGGAGAAAGATGGTTTTAAGGTTGTTGGTGATTTTGTGTTGGGTAGGTATAATCCACCAAGGTGGACAATTCCAATGTTTAGAACTAATGAGGTTAAGATTCCTGTTGCATGAACATGATGGAGGGATCATGGATGTTTATGACATTGATTTGGTAATGGTTATATTTACCATATATAAAACGATCTATATATAGATTTTTATTTATTGATTATCTACTATGTATCAATTTATAAGTTTTTAAAATAAAATAAAAAATGGAAATAAAAATTTACTTATATAGCTTGTAGTTTTTTTAATTTTTCAAAGATATTATTGTGTTATTAATACGCTTTATTTTATTTTTTTAACACATTTTTATGTAATAAATATTTTTTATTATTTTTAATATTATAATTTACTTTTCTGTAATAATTTTAATTATTTACTAATTTATTATATTTGTTTTTATCTCTAGAATAAGTATTATGGGTATAATAGAAAAATTTATATTAAAGTTGTAATAAATTTAAAAAACAAATAAGAAATAAGAATAATTATTTTTGTACAAACTATAAATAATAAAGAGCAAAAGTAGTAAATAAAAATCAATATTAGAATTATTTGGTAGTGCAGTTGGGATACTAATCAAAATGGAAATATATGGGATACACATGGACTTATAATATGACTTTTATAATAAAGATATGGTGTTAAGCTTAAAGAGATTAGCAAAGGATTATATAATAAACGGTGGTTAGAAAAGGCTCGAACTATTAAGAAAAATTGTTTTGTGTGTAAACTATGACAATCAACTATAAAAAAAATCGCACATTATTATAAATAATATTTTGTGACAAAAAAATTGTCCCATCTAACAAAAAATTGAGGTATAATATCAAGACATGTTATGTTTTGAATTCCAGCAAATACAATTTATCTTTTTTTTATTTTACTTTTTAGTTTTAAATGCACTTTTGATCTCCTAGTTTGAACATTTTAAACAATCGGTCCTCCTATTACAAAACTCGTTATTCTGATCCCTTAATTTTGATGATTTTGGATTTTTGTAGTTCCCTATCAAATTCTGCTTATGTGTCATTTATATTAATGAGGTGGCAGTTTGGCTTTGGATCCATGTCATCGATTCATAATATTTTTAAAAAATAATTCAATATTTTAATTAACAAAATATTCAAAACATTTTTTAAATAAAGAAAACCTTTTTGAATTGTTATAAAAAAAACTGAAAAAGATATAAAAGGTCAAAAGGAGGGAAAATTGGTTCAGCAACTTCTAAATTCCTGGTTCCCCATTCACACCCATCGTTTAGCAGCTTCTAAATCGTTAAGTGTGCAAGTAAATTTGTGGTTACTACGAAGCTGGGTTTCAAAGTTCTTATGATTTTACGAAGATGACGAACTCACAATCTCAAATGAGAGAAACTAAGAGGTTAAATATTGTGTAAGGTATGTTTCTTTGTCCTTTTGCAAGTGTCAGTGGTCCCCCATGTTTTTGGTAAGTTTATGTATTCTTGTGGCTCCGATAGTTTAGTTTTGTTTATGTATACTTATGGTCCTGGTTTTCCGTTTCTGTTAATTTGAATCCTTTTTTGTCAATTTTTTCTCAGGCCAGCTAAGACTAATAAGATTACGTTGAGAATACATCATATAGGAAAATTAGTTAAAACACCTGTTAAGTGGTATGTTAATGGGAAAGTTACTGAGATGAATTGGAGTTGGGATGTCGCTTATATGTCATACATGGAATTAGAAGGTATGATTCAGAGTGAGGGTTACGCAAATATAAAGTGCTTATGGCATTGAAACCCTGCATATTGCTTTTCTTGTGGTCATAGACCCTTGAAAAATGATCAGGATGTACTACAATTTTTAAAAGATGTTGTAGGCTATGATGTAATAGATGTATATGAGGAGCATAATATGAAAATTCCTGATATTGTTGATGATAGTGAACTAGATGCTAACATTGAGGGTGATGGTGAAGATGATGTACAATGAACTGGTTTTAAAAGCGCAAATGGTGTATGTTGCTGAAGATGTTAGTATTGATGAGGATTATGTTGCAAGTGAGGGTAGTTTTGAGGATAGTGAGTTTCAATTTAGTGAAGAATCTGAGGAGAGTGAGGTGGACTAGACTAAGGTACTTCCCCAAGAGACTATAGGTGAGGTTTCTAGCGGCCAAAACAAGAAAGACCATGCTGAGATGGTTCATGAGGAGAGTGAGGATTCAGAGCATTTATATACACCTCCTGGGAGTGAGGATTATGAAGGAATAAAGTACCCTACCTATAGGTCTGGTGAGGGGATGAAGTTTCAACTAGAAAAGATGTTTACTAACAAAGAAGTGATAAGGGATGTTGTCAAGGACTATGACATGGAAAATCAGAAGAATGTATTCATTAAGAAGAATGATTCCAAAAGGATTGTGGTTCAATACACTGATGGTTGTAATTTCTACATGAGATTTAGTAAAAGAATTGGTCACCAGTTTTGGCAAGTAGTGAGTTTAATTGAAGATCATACATGCAATAGGACTGTTGACAACATAAGTGCAAAGACAAAGTGGCTTGCCAACAGGTTTGCAAACATCCTTAGACATAGTTCTCATATGAAACCATCAGGCCTAATAGTTGAAATTATTGAGAGATTGGGAGCGAAAATATCACATGAACAGTCATATATGGCCAAAAGGAAAGCATTGGATTTGATTCTAGGGGCAGGTATTAAGCAATTCACTCATTTGAGAAGTTATGGACAAGAGTTATTAAAATCAAATCCTAATAGTACTATTGTAATACAATGTGCTGATAGTAATGGCAACCATGTGTTTGAAAAAATTTATGTTTGTTTATAGGCTTGCAAGGCAGGTTTTTTAAAGACATGCAGGCCTCTTATTGGGTTGGATGCATGTTTCTTAAAAGGGGATTATGGTGGACAATTGATGGCAGTAGTAGGGAGGGATAGTAATAACCAAAATTTTCCAATTGCATATGTTATTGTTGAAGCTGAAACAAAAGATTCATGGCAATGGTTTTTAGACCTTCTTGTGCATGATTTGGAAGGATACAATCAGAGGTCCTATGCGTTTATATCAGATCAACAAAAAGTATTAGATTTTGCATTTACATCATATGCATTTATTCTTATGATTTAATTTGTTTACATGTACTTACAGTTCTGCATACATGTGGCAGGGACTAGTTCTAATTGTTCAAGGCATTAGTGCTAATGTGGAGTCCAGATTGTGTGTAAAGCACTTATATGGAAATTGGAAGAAGAAACACTCTGGTTTGGAATTAAAGGAAGTACTATAGGCGGCTTCTACGACAACAACAATTCCAGCATGGGTAAGTGCAATGCAGAGAATGAAGGCAATGAAAGAGGATGCATGGAAAGATATGTTGGATGTCCCTGCTTGCCATTAGAGCATATCAGGCTTCAGTACATATTCAAAGTGTGAGTTACAAGTGAACAACATATGTGAACCATTCCATAGGGTAATATTGGAGCATAAGGAGAAGCTTATTATCACTATATTGGAAGGCATCAAGCATTACATCGCCAAGAGGATAACAAGTCAGAAGGAGTTGCTACAGGACTAAATTGAACCCATATGTCCTAAAATCCAAATGGTTATTGACAAGAATAAGAAGCAGACACAAGGGTGGGGTCCTACATGACATGGTAATGATGACCTATTAATATTTGGTGTCACCAATGACATTGATACTTATTGTGTGTATCTGAAAAAAGAAACTTGCTCATGTAGAAAGTGAGATTTGTCTGATATACCTTGATGTCATGTAATTGCATGCATATGGAACATCAAGAAAAAGCCTGAGGATTATGTTGCTGCATGTTATAGGTATGACTGATATGGTATCCTAGCTCTGTTTACTGCAATTTTGACTGATGTGGTATCATAACTCTATTTTGTTTATTTAGGAAATCAAAATTTATGGACACTTACTCAAACATTGTGTATCCCACCAATGGACCACAATTGTTGCATATAGATGATTAGAATACAGTGGCACCACCAGTGATGACAAAGGCCATAGGTCGGCCAAAAAATTAGAGGAATGAGACAAATGATAAACCTAGAAATCCTCACATACTGCCAAGGAGATTTTCAACCGTCACATGTGCAATATGTGGTGTTATGGGACACAATAAAATGAGTTGTAAAGGAAAAAAAAGACAACCGATATGGCAATTCTAAAGGGTGATAATAAACCAAAGAAAAGCAAACAGAAATTGCTCAAAGTTCACAAGCTCCTCAACTTACTTAAGAATAGTGACTTTGATTGTAGTTTTAAGTAGTAACGTATGGATCTTAAGTAGTTTCATTTTGACTCAAGGAATGACTTGAGTTTTATTTTTGTTGTATTATATGAATTTTAAGTAGTTTCATTTTGACTATAGTAGTGTCTTGAGTTTTATTTTGGTTGTATGAATATTAATGTTCAAACAAGTTTAATGTTAAGTATTACAGGTCCAAATACCTTGTGTTATTACAGGTCCAAAATTATGGCAGCATTATGTAGTAAAAATTCTACTATAGCAGGTCCAAACTATAGGTCAAATTACAGGAAAAATTACATGTCAAATTATAGGTCCAAATGCTTATTACAGGTCATGTCCAAATTATGCAGTTAGGATTATGCATTATGCATTCAAAATTATGGTAGCATTATGCAGTAAAAATTCAACCATCACAATAACTTGAACCATATCAACAACTTGAACAATCACAACAACTTGAAAAATAGCAGTAACTTCATTTAGAAAGTATTACAATATACATTGCTAAATTAATAACCTTACACCATTAAAGCAAACAACATAGAAACATAACCTAAAACCTAATCGCCTTAAACATATTTTAACAATGTTGTCCCAACAAATGCAAGTAACATAACAAATAACAACATCCATTGTATCTTCAACTGTTTCTTCAACATCTTTACTTTCATCTTCAATTCTTCCTCTTTTGCTTTGTACGAATTAACCACCTCCTTCTCTTCATTTAGGTTCTTTAATAATGCAAAGATTAACTCGTTTGCCCTAGGATTCATCTCCTCATCCAACCAAACAAAGTGACTACATTTCTTGTAACCTTGAATCTGTAAACATCAATGGAGATGAAGATGAATAAATGTCGAACCATATCAAGAGAATTAATTTGAAGAAACTTATACATACCTTATACATCCCACATCCATAGAAACGATAACCTGGGTTCGTATTCGTTCATGCCGTCATCAATGGAGCATCCAGACCACACTTGCATACGTACCTTGAACAATTTGAAGAACTGCTTCCATGGTTAAAACCAGACTGTTGCGGCATCTTTAATAAATGGATATGATAATCGTTTTTCACCATTTGAAGGTTTGAAGAACAAGATAAAGTTTCGAAAGAGACCCGGAGGAGTGAAGAAAACGGTGACCAAGTTCAAGAACGATATTGATTTTTGATTAGTGGTTTTCATACGTTATTTCGATATTTGTTTTAGTTACTATTTGTTATTGTTTATTTGTTTTATATCTCTTTTACTGCATTTTATGCCTTGGTTGTGTTCTTTAGTGTTTTCAGGTTCACATAAACATTCAGGAAGAATCGGAGTAAAAAATCGAGAAAAATCGCAAAAACTCGGAATGAAATTGGAGTGAAGACAGTGGGCTGACACGGGTGCCCGTGTCGCCTAACACGGCCCGTGTCAGCAGGTCTGGAGTAACACGCATGCAAAAACCAAATTTGGGCAAGAGTCAGAGGGTTAACACGAGTGCCCGTGTCAGTTGACACAGCCCGTGTCAGCAGGCCAGGAGTGGAAAAAATGCGCACCTGGGAGAGGAAATTTTATAATTTTTTTATACTTTCTGAGTTTAGTGCTCTGAGGGGTATTCTGGGAATTTCGCACTGTTTTAGCTGATTTGGAACTACTTAGACTATGTGAAGAGAGGAAAAAGAAACACTTTTGATTTTACGAAAAATTTAAGATAGTTGGATGCGATGAAGAAGATTGGGAGAATGGGATTGTTCATGAGCGGAAGCGGTTGAAGAATCAATTTACTCCGATCAATTTGTAATGTCTTTCTTTAATCTTATTGTTGTTTTTATTTTGAATATTATGAGAGGCTAAACCCCCCAATGCTAGGGGGTGTCCCTGAATTGTAATGTAATGAACCTTTGTTGAATTATTTGATGAGATTATGTTTTCTTGCCTTAATCTTTTGTTATGCAAATTATTTAACATTTATCGATCGGTTAAATTGGGAATGATTTACGATTAGGGATTTGGCTTGAAAAACCAATCTATTGATTTTACATAATAACATTACGTTAGATATTGCCTAGGAATTGAGATATCCCGTAGTGACTAAAAACTTTGTCAAAACTATTGCTTGATGTTCTTTCTTGATTGCTAAGGAATTAGGGTCAAGGGAGAATATCAAAGGTTTTTCGTTTAAAGGAATTTAAGAAAAATATTTGAGGGTTGGTAAAATTAAGGTTTGAGGCATGTCTCTCTGATGATAATTTCGGGTTCTTACTGAGCAATTTATACACCTTCCCTAGCATATTTCATCATATTCGTTAAAATCACTTTTTATTGTTCTGCTTATTTTATATTGTCATTATAACTATTTTCAAACCAAACAAAACCCCAAAGTCAATTTTTGTTTAATTGAAATAACATCTGTACTTACAATTGCACGCAGTCCTCGAGAGATCGATTCTGGGGATAATCCCGGCTATTACTACATCGGTAAAAATAGTACACTTGCTATTTTTTCGATCAAGTTTTTGGCGCCGTTGCCGGGGACTGCCAAATTTTAAGTACTTTGTTAGTTCAATTGGAATTTTGTCACTCTATGACTAAAATTTTTAATTTTATTTTTCTGTTATTTTTATTTTCATTTTTCTTATAACTTTTGGATTATTATTGTTGCTACTGATCTGCGTCTAACATTTTTATGCGAGGAGAATCCTCAGCAAATTATCTTTTTGACGCAGAAATTGAAAGAACACTACACGAGAGGCGTAGACAAGAAAACCTTACAGCGTCTGAAGCTGAACCGTCGAAGCACTCAAACTCAAGTTCAGAGTCAGACAAAGATACAGTGACCATGGCTGGAAATTAACCAGCGGAGAGACTTCTGGGTGATTACAGTGGGGCAAATGCACCGGCTGGTAGGTTGACCATTGTGAACCAACCGGTGAATGTGCCGAATTTCCAGCTGCATCCTAGCACCATCACTCAACATGAGAGGAGACCTTTCACCGGAAAGGTTAATGAAGATGCCAACAAACATCTACAAAGATTTTTTACTATGAGCACCACTCTTAAGATTGAGGGGCACACGGAGGAAGCAAAGAAGTTAAGAATGTTTCCTTTCACTCTGGCGGAAAAGGCTGAAGAGTGGTTCTGCTTATTACCTGCTGGGAGTATTACCACTTGGGAAGAGATGGAGAATGCATTTATGAATGAGTATTTTCCGGCCTCTATTTATATCCGAAAAAGATATGATATTGTGAACTTTAAACCAATGTTTTAAAAACCGGACCGGGCATCAAACCGGTGAGGGTACTGGTTCACTGGTTTATCGGTCGAACCACTGGGTCATTGGTCGAACCGCATGACCAAACCGGATTAAACCAGATTAAACCGGATAACTCGATTGAATAAACCTGTCATTATAATAGGTATAAAACCGATAAAACCAGTCGAACCGGATGATTCAGTCTCTAAAAAATTATAACTGACACTTAAATTTTTTGAAAATATCATATCATAAATTCACAAGTTCATAATTTAAATTCAAATTTTAAACAGTCTAATTGTAAAGTATTACACATAACAATAGTACAAAATAACAAAATATACTTGCAAACAAAGTCTAATTGCATCATAAATTCATAATTTAATTGAATAGTTTATAACAAAATAACACCAATCAATGTCTACTAATTTAGTTCCAAGGAGGTAAAATAATTTCAATGTTGGGATTTTCTTCTCCAAGATCAAAACCATCTGCAGCAAAATCAACCGCATCCGCAACATCTTCTCCATCAATGATATCATTACGTTGACTGTTTTCTCCAAAATTAAGTTGTGCATCATCCTCATCATCAACCTCATCCAAATTTAATTGATCTATAACAAAATCAATTTAGAGAGTTTAGCAATTGACATATAGTAATAAATTAACATAACAAAATTGTAATTCACAATAACTAATATCATACCAATATCATTTGAAACAGGTTCGATTGTCATACTAGCAAGATCTTTGCGTAGTGCTTCCACTTCCTCAATAGTTAAGAATGGTGGTGAATCCTCCAACACCCAATTAGAATGATCACCAAGTGTTTCAAAATTGATAGGATCATAATTTTGTTTCTTCTTGTTCCTATAAATCATTAACCATAATATCAAACATAGAACTAAACAAATTATAACGATTAATTATTGAAGTTATAAGCATATTCTTATTTGTAAATGTAAATTTGTAAATGAAATCACAAATAAATGCAAAAATGATTTCAAGTACATAAGTTATATACTCACTGCAAGAAATACTATCAAATAAATTTATTAGTAATATAAGGTGCCTTTGTTGTAAATAATTGACAGAAGTAAGAGCTACAACAAACAATAAATCTGCCATATCTATAGTATAACCATATATCAATCATTATTTAATAATTAGTGGAAAATAATTAGTAATGGTTCATATACTTCATAATGAATAAATATTTTTATTAGTAATAGAAACCTTGGTTTTGATGATGAGGTTAATTACTCCATCAGTACCGAATAATAACATAAAAAATTGATGAACTTCTTCTCACTACTAGTATCACCATATATCAATCATTGTAAAAAATTTAACTGAATTTCACAGACCAACTAACATAACATAATTAATCTCTTAACATCCAAACTTAACAGTCCTTGACAGATCAATTCCAGCTCAGCAAACTAACTCTTAACAGATTTTGAAACTAACTTTAACTAACTAATCAACATAATTACTCAATTAACAGAGTCTAAAAAAGAAGAACCAAATGCGGATGTAAATAGAAATAAGGGGGCAATACCTATTTTGTAGCCGTAAGTTATAACGAACAAAGACGAGATCATTAAGCTTTTGATGCTCCAACCTATTTCTTTTTTTTGAATGAATGTGCTCAAACACACTCCAATTTCGTTCACAACCAGATGCACTACAAGTTTGGCTCAAAACTCGAATAGCAAGCTTTTGCAAATTGGGCGCTTCAGTTCCATAAGTTTCCCACCATTGATCTAGAACAATGCATGTGAAAAAATTAGAAAATATTTTTAAATACATATTGACATTATACTAAAATCAAATGCATAAAGTTTATCATGTAATTTTACCTGGCAAAACTTCATCTCGGTTTTCTACGGCTGTTGTCCTTCCAAAACTACCTTCACAATTTTTGAACGAGCTCATCTCAGTAGTTAATTTAGTTCGCAAGTCCTTACTATCATAAGCATACTTTTCAATGACATCCAAAAGGCCTTGGGTGGTGGACTTGTTTTTTTCATATTCTAGATTGAATCTACAAGATGGATTTAACCAATAACCAGCAGCATGAAGATTTTTGCGAAGTTGTGCATCCCAACGGTTATCCAAGATCTTCAAATAAGCCTCTACTTTTAGCTTATTTCTTCTAAACCTCTTCTCAATCTCCTCTCTTGCTTTATACATAGCTCGATAGAGATATCCCATAGTCGGTTTATCTTCACTATCAACAATACGCAACACACGTACAAGAGGCTCTGTAATTTTCACTATGTCAGCACATGTAGACCAAAAGCTCGAGTCTAAGACTTGTTCCACAAATTGCTTTGCCTTGACATCTTTGGAATAAGTTGTGGTTGTCCACTCCTTGGATGTTACCATGGCTCTTAGTGCATCTTTATGAGACAAAAGACTCTGCAATGCAATGAAATTAGTAGCAAAGCGGGTTGGAGCAGGACGAAGTATTTCTCTTCCACCTGTATTTTGTCTCATTAAATACAATGCAAAACAATGATTATATATGAATTTGGTAATTTTTGAAGCATGTGACACTGCCCCACTTACTTCCTGTAATTTCCCCATGTCTTGCAACATCAAATTAATACAGTGTGCTGCACAAGGAGACCAATACAACTTAGGAAATTCCTTTTCCAACAACTTCCCAGCAGCAACATAATTCGCAGCATTATCCGTAACGATCTGAACAACATTTTCCGGGCCAACATACAACACTACTTCCTTGAAAAACTTAAACAACATGTCTGCAGTTTTAGAAGCACCAGAGGCATCAACAGACTTTATGAAAACAGTTCCTTTGGGGCAATAAACTAAAAAGTTAATAAGAGTTCTCCTACAACGATCAGTCCACCCATCAGCCATAAGAGTACAACCTGTATCCTTCCAAATAGAACGATATTGCTCTATCTGTATCTTCACATCATCAACCCACTTATTTAACAAATTACCACGAAGGGCATGCATAGTAGGAACTTTATATCCGGCACCCATGCAACAAAGAGCATCAACTGCAGGTTGAAAATAAGGCGAATTTGCAGCATTGAAAGGAATAGACGCATCAATAAACCACTTTGCAATAGCAAGATCACACTTTTCTACCACTTTTTTACTTTGCATCACACTTTTTAAAGTAGGCTGAGCTCCCGGAGTTGTTCTGGGTAAAAAATAAGTACCAATGCGAGTGTCATTCTTTTTAGATGCACCAATTCGTGGGTTCGCTTGTAATTGCAATTCATCCCCCTCCGCAGTAAA
Source organism: Lathyrus tuberosus (assembly GCA_022829125.1). Classification (NCBI taxonomy): domain Eukaryota; kingdom Viridiplantae; phylum Streptophyta; class Magnoliopsida; order Fabales; family Fabaceae; genus Lathyrus; species Lathyrus tuberosus. The sequence continues at coordinate 1,632,040 of JALAZF010000118.1, read as the reverse complement.
TGACTCGCTTTCAGCCACATCTACAAATTTTCTTTTCTTGCTCCGCTCATTAATATGTTGTTTCATCTGAAAACGAATTTCAGCAGAAACTGACTTACAAACTTCAACATTTCCTGCTACTCCAGCCAAATGTTGCTTTACCCTATGAATTCCACCTCCACCAAAAGCTTTGTGACAGTAGATACAAACAAGGGATTTTCCATCAGGACTTTTAGTACAATGTGCCCAAGCTATATCAGTCTTTCCTCTAACATTATTTTGAACTAAACTATGACCGGAAGAGGCTTCTTGTGATGGTGGTTGTGATGATGGTGTTTCAGAAGATGCCATTTTCCTGTAAAACAGTTCAAAATGTAAGTTTTAAAAATGTAAGAAAACAATAGTAGTATAATCAATTACTATTATAACCAGAATTCACTCAAATAAATTAGAAAAAAACTTTTAATAATCATCTGAAGTATGAGATGATACAATACAAGGATTCATCTCGTTGCAACCACATTATCACCACTTCTTCTTTTTTTGAAAGGCAAAATGAACTCAAATTAATTGAAAAAAGGCATATTAAATGCCCAAAGGAAACACCAGTTCCAAAACAAATACAAACACATACAGCCATAGTTGTAAATAACAATCAAAAAGTAAGTTCTAAAAGTAGTGGAGATGATTCTAATTAAGACAATCAAGGCTTCAATTGAAGAAAGATTCATCAAAATTGGAAAAATTCATTGCTTTATTTCCTCTGCATCTAAATCAATAGCAAAACAGAAAATTCAAGAGTATTTTTATATGATTAATTGTCAACATGCCAACAATGTTGAAACATAACTCTCTGTACTAGCACTGTTCCATATCTCTAATAACCACATTTAAGCTCTATTAACTACAGTCCAACTTATTACATTGCTTACTTACATGTGTTTAATAACTTTTCTTAGCTTATTGCTCAAACAAAGCAGAATAGAACAGATAATTACAGCTTAAAATGTTATGCACAACAAAACTCATAAAACAATCAATTGAATGTAGCACCAAAAACTAAGAAATTTTGAAGATGAGCACAACTTCTCAATCATAAGATACAATGGAATACGAACCTGAAAATCCAAGAAGCGATTTCCGGCTTGCGAAGGAGATGATGCGAAGGAGAGAAACGGTTATCCAAGAAGCGATTTCCGGCAGATCGTTTGCGATGAGAAACGGATGAGGAAGAAGCAATTTTGGAGTTCCTTACCCTAGCGATGTGTTTCCACTTTCCAATCTGCAGTTCTGCAAGTGCAATCTGCAGTTCATTTTTTTTTCAATTATGAAAACTCAAAACGACGTCGTTTTGAGGGAAAAAAATAAAAATAAAAAGCTTTTCAACCGCCGGTTCATATAACCCGCCGGTTCGCCGGTTTTACCGGTTCACACCGGTTTCCACCGGTCCAACGACGAGGGCGATCCGTTAAGTGAACCAGGCCGACTAATGCTCCGGTTCTCGGTCGGACCGGTCGGACCGGCCGGTCCGGTCCGGTTTTTACAACTATGCTTTAAACAGAAGGACGGAGAATCTCTCGGAGACGCATACAAGAGGTTCAAGAAGGTTTTGGTTGCCTGTCCGACTCACAACATGGATCAAACTGAGCAGATGCAGGCGTTCGTCAATGGCCTCCGAATGAAAAATAAGAAACTTATTAATACAGCTGCTGGTGGATCATCCAACTTCGCCACCGCGACTGGTATCAAGAAAATTATTGAAGCTATTGCAGCCAACGAACATTTGGAGCTATATGATCGAAGTGTGAATAAATCTGAGGGTGTCATTGATTTGAAGTTGAATAATCAGGTTATGAAGATGGAAGATCAGATTGCTGCCGAAGTTGAAAGAAGGTTAAAGGCTATGAAAGTGGGTACTCAAAGTGTGGCACAAGTTCAAACTGGTCAACCCATGAGTTGTGAGATCTATAGTGGACCCCATTACACTGCACATTGTGTTGCGACTCCGCAACAAATTGAAGAGATAAAATTCCTGAGGCAGAATAATCCCTACGCTCAAACTTATAATCCAGGGTGGAAGAATCATCCTAACTTCTCCTGGAAAGATCAGAATCAACAAAAATATCCACAGCAGCAACAAGCTCCCCAAAAAGCATAATGGGAGATTGCCATTGAGAAGATGGCCGCTCAAAGCTTCCAATTTCAAGAAGAGACAAGAAGTAATCTGAGGAACACAAGTGCTTCCATTAAAAATCTTGAAGTTTAGATGAGCCAGATAGCACAACAATTAGCAAGTTCTCAGACACCAGGCACCCTCCCAAGCGCCACTATCCCCAATCCAAAGAATCATGAAAATTTCAATGCTGTTACCGCAGAAATCCAGGAAGTTGCAGAAGAAGAAGCCAGGCCAACAGAAGAGAAAAGAAAAGAAGCGGTTAAACCTAAGATCAAGTTACCGTACCCCTCAAGAGTGATAAAGAAGGAGACACAAGAAAAAGACTTTGAGAAATTCAGCTCATTGTTCAATAAGTTAGAGATTAATATGCCCTTCTTTGAAGCACTTGAACAAATGCCTCTATACAAGAAATTCATGAAGGAGGTCATTGGAAAAAAGAAACCTAGTGGAGAGGAGGTAAAGAGTCTAATTGAGAAGAGTAGTGGGGAATCACAAGGTAGGAGAATTCCAATCAAACGAAAAGATCCTGGTTTTGTATCAGTTCCCTGTACCATAAAGGACAGAACTTTTAAGAGAGTCTTGATTGATTCGGGTGTTAGCTTGGGTCTCATGCCCCTCTCGATTTTCAAAAAGCTGGGTATAAAGAAAATAAGTGAAACGGGAACAAATCTGAAGTTTGCCGACCTTACAACCAAGCGGTCATACGGGCTAGCAGAAGATGTGCTTGTGACCATTGATAACTTCACCTATCCAGTAGACTTTGAGATCATTGATCTACCTGAGGATGAGGAGTCGACTATCATACTGGGTCGACCCTTCTTGATGACTAGTCGGTGCAGTGTGGATATTGAAGCTGGTACTCTAACCTTGAAATATTTTGAGGAGGAAAGAACCTTAAAAGTGTTGGAGCTCGAGAAGCAAGGTCAAGAGGATAGTAATCACCCCTCAATTGGAATGATCCGAACAGTGGAAAAAAATAAAAACTCAAATCCACTTCTTGAAAAAGTCTCTGGAATAATCCATCAGGTTGCAGCATCTGAGTCATCTTTTGCACCTAGCAAGACTCCAACATCCAGTCAAGAAGTCAATAAGAGGAAGAAGCATCAAAGAAAGAAGAGAAAAAAACATCAAAGGAAGAATGTGGAATTTGGATGTGAGTTGAATCATAATGTAGCTCTTAGTCCTGAATCTGACCGGTGCTCTGTTGCGGAAAGGTCAAGCAACAAAAGCAACAAAGCGTGTAAGCTGAAGTACCCCCCATAGCATTGGGGAGTAATCCCTCGAGCCATGCGACGTTAAACAAAGCGCTACGTGGGAGGCAACCCACGCTTGTCTGATTAATTACTTTCTATTTGTTGTTTGTTTTTGTCTTGGTTGCAGGAAATAATCCGGATCCTACATGTGCAAACGATGATGTAGCAGTGGTGTGGCATTACCGTCAACATCCTGAATTATGATCTATGTGAGTGACCTCTCTTGCTCTTGTTCTAACACATTGGGGTCAATGTGTAGTTCAAGTTTGGGGGAGGATTTACTATTTTTAGTTTTTCCTCTTTGTACGGGTCATATCTGTTTTGTGTGTTGTTTTATGAAAACCTCTCTGAATTCTCCCCGAACTAGAACCGTCAAAAATTTTCTTGTGAATACTGTGATTTTGAGATGGTCAAGAAAGTATATTGAGTTTGAGGGAAGAGGAGTTAGAACTAGGGACATTGGGAAAGTTTGAAAACTTAGGAATGACCCGAACACCCTAGATTCCCCAGAGTAAGAAAACGAGTCCAACATGTAGATTTGTTCCATAATACTTGGATTTGAGAAGTAGTCCCCGATTAGTTCATAGTGATAGTCCAGCATGACTAGAAAGAATTGCATGTATAAGGTTGATTGATAGAATGACTTAAGGCCCTGAAAAAGTGAATAATGGCGATAAAGACAACTAGTCCTTCTAAGTTGGGTAACCCTTACCTGGTTACTTAGCCTAACGGCAGTTGAGTCTCAATTGTCGTCCCAAGGTGGACTAATAAACGCCAATGAGCAAGAAAAAAGAGATAATGGTGCCTAGAAAAACTTCCGATCAATCTGTACATGTGAGGGAAAACGAAAAATGACTTAATCTGATGATCCGAATGAAAGGGGTAGAAAATCGAAGAAAAGACTTAAGCCCAAAGCATAGTTGGAGAGGTAATCGAATAGGGGGATGTAGGTCCGTGGTTTTACCGCGATTTGTGTTTGTGTGATACCTTCGATAACAAGCGGTTACCCAAAAAACTAGTTTTCGCCGATCAGAACAAAGGCGCACGTATGAGTCCAGACACACCTTACCTTCACAAGTCTTTCATTTGATATGTACCGTTTGATCTGAAAAAATTTTATGCAAGCTTGTTGCTTGAGGTCAAGCAACGGTTTAAGTTTGGGGGAGTTTGATCAGTGGTTTTCATACGTTATTTCGATATTTGTTTTAGTTACTATTTTGTTAGTGTTTATTTGTTTTATATCTCTTTTACCGCATTTTATGCCTTGGTTGTGTTCTTTAGTGTTTTCAGGTTCACATAAATATTCAGGAAGAATCAGAGCGAAAAATCGAGAAAAATCGCAAAAACTCGGAATGAAATTGGAATGAAGACAGTCGGTTGACACGGGTGCCCGTGTCGCCTGACACGGCCCGTGTCAGCAGGTCTGGAGCAACACGCATGCAAAAACCAAATTTGGGCAAGAGTCAGAGGGTTGACACGGATGCCCGTGTCAGCTGATGTAACACCCCCTTTCTATACCCCCAAATAATCACATAATCATTTAGGCACATATTAAAAATTCCGTCAGAGTATAATTATAAACATAGTATAAAAGAGGTATGTCACATTATACATGAAATTAAAACATTCAACACCTGCTCAACAATTGATATGCAACAGTGGGGTAACTTTGCAACAGAGGAACTTAGTCCTTACACCCACATCTCAATATTTAGAATAAAAGCGGAAAATCTAAACATTGAATAACATCAAACATATATACATATATATATATATATATATATATATATATATATATATACCATCAAGTATTATCCACCATTCATCAACAAGATACATGTACAAATGTATCACAAAAGAATCATATACATCCTAGCTACTCGGTGCTACATATCAGAGCCGACCGACCAAAAGAATGAAGACACGCTTCATAAAAAGACCACCAGCATACCTACTCTTCAATGCCTCATAGAGCATCATAAAACAGCAGAAGGGTGAGAAATATTATCATAATAACAATGCATATAATTATATATCTTAGCACGAAAATACACATATTCTACATTCTCGCCACAATTCATCACAACACACTCACATACATCACAATGTACATATATGCAAAACCAAGCATATTTATCATGCATACTTTCACAATTCTCATCATTCCATATAAATTTACATATTCATGTTTATTCATCAATACTCAATTATAAAGATGATAAATGCAAATCATAGAGACTGACTCATGACTCTATGCAAATGCAATGCGGTACCGACCCAATCATCTCAAGTTCACTCAGGAACTTATTGGAACCATCGCTCGTTACCAATGTAACTCCCCGTCGAGCCTACGATGTTCACCTACTGCTCACACGTCACATAGGCCTACAATGTTTATGGATTGCTCACACCTCACATAGGTACACAATCTAATTGCTCACACCTCACCTAGGCACACAATCGTTCGTAATCATCGCTCACACCTCACATAGGCACACGACGTTACAACAGATTTTCTGTAGAATCACACAACACAAAAATGTACATCATTATGCTTCACATACAAAATGACTCACAACATTCTTGAAATGCATACATATTCATAATATATTCAAGCATTCATCTCATACTTTCACATACAATCTATATACATTCACATCAATGCACTATTGTATGATTCACATCCAAAAGACACATTCAAAACGGTAAAAGTCGCTAAATAACATTATTTCCGAGTTTCCGACATAATTAAATCATCTAACAATTTCCAAAACATGATCATAATAAAGTACATTTCATAAGCTCTCTAACGCATCAAACCACACCTAAAACCGAAACACAGATCAAAAGTTACAGAGAAAACAAATTGGGAAAAACTGCTACATTCGCAGTGCGAAGCTCCTAGCGAGTCCTTCGCTACTTCATTCGCAGTGCAAGTGTACTAGCGAACAAAGTCAGAAGCAAAATAGCCTAGAAAATTCTCATCGTTCGCAGTGCGAACATCCCAGCGAATGCTCGCTACCCCATTCGCAATGCGAAGCACCCAGCAAATCAAGTCAGAAACTAGCGAATCCTTCGCTACTCCATTCGCAGTGCGAACACTCAGCGAACGCTCGCTACCCACTCGCTAGCCATTCGCAGTGTAAACCTGTGTTTTCAGAAAAACCCAGCAGCGCACCAATTCATCCAAAAATCATGTTTTCACCACCCAAAACATTTCCAAACTGTCATATAACCATCAAAACATAATTCAATCATGATGACAAGTATTCTATTACGTTTACACCGATTTTCAACCGTAAAACCATCGATTCCTCACAAAAATCTCAATTTCAACCTAGAACTCAAGCTATGGAAAACAAGAAAACATCCAAGCAAACACATACATAATGATATACATTGATGGGATAATAAGATTTCACACCCTTACCCGATTAAATTGATTCCTAGAAGTTGTTTTGAAGATTTCCAAGCTTTTCCTCCTTTTCTTCTCTTTTCTTTTCTTCCTCTTTCTTTCTCTCCTTTTTCTCTCCTATTTCTCTTTTCTTTCTATTTCTCTCCTATTTCTTCTTCTTATCTCTTTTTCTTTTCTAATTTTCTACTCAAATTCAATTAATTCATTTTCTCACAAAATTCTATTTCCACTAAAATTCTAACTTATTATTAATTGAGAAATGTCCAAAATACCCTCCATTCTAATTTCCCCGAAAACTCTCAAAAACGGTAAAATATCATAACATGTCAACATAGCATATTAACACACCAATTTCACAAATAAAATAATTTATCACTCAATTTAAATAAAAGACTCAACAAAATGGGAATAATCGGAATCGGGGCGTTACAACTCTCCCCCACTTTAGAAATTTTCGTCCTCGAAAATATTACCTGATTCAAATAACTCCGGATACGACTCTCGCATCCTACTCTCTAGTTCCCAAGTCATATTGCCTTCCGCAGCGCCTCCCCACGCTACTTTCACAAGCGCAATATCTTTGCCTCTTAGCTTCTTAACTTAACGGTCCAAAATCCTAATCGGTAAAGCTTCAACTGTAAGGTTATCTCTCACTTCAACCTCGTCCATAGGAATAACATGTGACGGATCCGGAACATACTTCCGAAGTTGCGAAACATGGAATACATCATGTAAATTCGAAAGATTCGGAGGCAACGCCACACGGTAAGCCACAACACCAACTCGTGCAGTAATCTGATACAGACCAATAAAACGAGAAGTCAACTTCTTTGACTTCAAAGCACGACCCACACCCGTAACCGGTGTAACTCTCAAAAACACATGGTCGCCTTCTTGAAACTCAAGATCTTTCCTTCTCTTGTCATGATAGCTCTTTTGTCTACTTTGGGAAGCTTTCATCTTCTCACGAATAAACTTCACTTTCTCCGTCGTTTGTTGTACCATCTCTGGTCCAACCAACGTCCTCTCACCGGTTTCATGCCAACACAAAGGTGTTCGACATCTCCGACCATACAAAGCCTCAAATGGTGCCATACTTATACTTGAGTGAAAACTATTATTGTAGGTGAACTCAATCAATGCCAAATAACTATCCCAATCACCACCTTGCTCGAGCACACAAGCACGCAATAAATCCTCCAACGATTGAATTGTCCTCTCGGTTTGACCATCCGTTTGCGGATGATAAGCCGAACTCAATCTTAGCTTAGAACCCAAAGCCTTTTGTAAACTCTCCCAAAACCTCGATGTGAATCTAGGATCTCTATCCGATACAATACTCTTAGGAACTCCATGTAACTTCACAACCGCAAGAACATAAATCTCGGCTAACTTCTCCAAAGGATAACTAATATCAATTGGAATGAAGTGAGCAGATTTAGTAAGCCTATCAACAATTACCCAAATAGCATTATTACCTCTTTGCGTATTCGGCAATCCCATAACAAAGATACATGTACAAATGTATCACAAAAGAATCATATACATCCTAGCTACCCGGTGCTACATATCAGAGTCGACCGACCAAAAGAATGAAGACACGCTTCACAAAAAGACCACCAGCATACCTACTCTGCAATGCCTCATAGAGCATCATAAAACAGCAGAAGGGTGAGAAATATTATCATAATAACAATGCATATAATTATATATCTTAGCACGAAAATACACATATTCTACATTCTCACCACAGTTCATCACAGCACACTCACATACATCACAATGTACATATATGCAAAACCAAGCATATTTATCATGCATACTTTCACAATTCTCATCATTCCACATAAACATACATATTCATGTTTATTCATCAATACTCAATTATAAAGATGATAAATGCAAATCATAGAGACCGACTCACGACTCTATGCAAATGCAATGCGGTACCGACCCAATCATCTCAAGTTCACTCAGGAACTTATTGGAACCATCGCTCGTTACCAATGTAACTCCCCGTCGGGCCTACGATGTTCACCCATTGCTCACACCTCACATAGGCACACAATGTTTATGGATTGCTCACACCTCACATAGGCACACAATCTGATTGCTCACACCTCACCTAGGCACATAATCGTTCGTAATCATCGCTCACACCTCACATAAGCACACGACGTTACAACGGATTCTCATTAGAATCACACAACACAAGAATGTACATCATTATGCTTCACATACAAAATGACTCACGACATTCTTGAAATGCATACATATTCACAATATATTCATGCATTCATCTCATACTTTCACATACAATCTATATATATTCACATCAATGCACTATTGTATGATTCACATCTAAAACACACATTCAAAACGGTAAAAGTCGCTAAATAACACTATTCCCGACTTTCCGACATAATTAAATCGTCTAACAATTTCCAAAACATCATCATAATAAAGTACATTTCATAAGCTCTCTAACGCATCAAACCACACCTCAAACCGAAACGCATATCAAAAGTTACAGAGAAAACAAATTGGGAAAAACTGCTACATTCGCAGTGCGAAGCTCCTAGCGAGTCCTTCGCTACTTCATTCGCAGTGCGAGTGTACTAGCGAACCAAGTCAGAAGCAAAATAGCCTAGAAAATTCTCATCGTTCGTAGTGCGAACATCCCAGCGAATGCTCGCTACCCCATTCGCAATGCGAAGCACCCAGCGAATCAAGTCAGAAACTAGCGAATCCTTTGCTACTCCATTCGCAGTGCGAACACTCAGTGAACGCTCACTACCCACTCGCTAGCCATTCGCAGTGCGAACCTGCATTTTTAGAAAAACCCAGCGGCGCACCAGTTCATCCAAAAATCATGTTTTCACCACCCAAAACATTTCCAAACTGTCATATAACCATCAAAACATAATTCAATCATGATGACAAGTATTCTATTACGTTTACACCGATTTTCAACCGTAAAACCATCGATTCCTCACAAAAATCTCAATTTCAACCTAGAACTCAAGCTATGGAAAACAAGAAAACATCCAAGCAAACACATACATAATGATATACATTGATGAGATAATAAGATTTCACACCCTTACCCGATTAAATCGATTTCTAGAAGTTGTTTTGAAGATTTCCAAGCTTTTCCTCCTTTTCTTCTCTTTTCTTTTCTTCCTCTTTCTTTCTCTCCTATTTCTCTTTTCTTTCTATTTCTCTCCTATTTCTTCTTCTTATCTCTTTTTCTTTTCTTATTTTCTACTCAAATTCAATTAATTCATTTTCTCACAAAATTCTATTTCCACTAAAATTCTAACTTATTATTAATTGAGAAATGTCCAAAATACCCTCCATTCTAATTTCCCCGAAAACTCTCAAAAACGGTAAAATATCATAACATGTCAACATAGCATATTAACACACCAATTTCACAAATAAAATAATTTATCACTCAATTTAAATAAAAGACTCAACAAAATGGGAATAATCGGAATCGGGGCGTTACAACTCTCCCCCACTTTAGAAATTTTCGTCCTCGAAAATATTACCTGATTCAAATAACTCCGGATACGACTCTCGCATCCTACTCTCTAGTTCCCAAGTTATATTGCCTTCCGCAACGCCTCCCCACGCTACTTTCACAAGCGCAATAACCTTGCCTCTTAGCTTCTTAACTTCACGGTCCAAAATCCTAATCGGTAAAGCTTCAACCGTAAGATTATCTCTCACTTCAACCTCGTCCATAGGAATAACATGTGACGGATCCGGAACATACTTCCGAAGTTGCGAAACATGGAATACATCATGCAAATTCAAAAGATTCGGAGGCAACGCCACACGGTAAGCCACAACACCAACTCGTGTAGTAATCTGATACGGACCAATAAAACGAGAAGTCAACTTCTTTGACTTCAAAGCACGACCCACACCCGTAACCGGTGTAACTCTAAAAAACACATGGTCGCCTTCTTGAAACTCAAGATCTTTCCTTCTCTTGTCATGATAGCTCTTTTGTCTACTTTGAGAAGCTTTCATCTTCTCACGAATAAACTTCACTTTCTCCGTCGTTTGTGGTACCATCTCTGGTCCAACCAACGTCCTCTCACCGGTTTCATGCCAACACAAAGGTGTTCGACATCTCCGACCATACAAAGCCTCAAATGGTGTCTAACTTATACTTGAGTGAAAACTATTATTGTAGGTGAACTCAATCAACGCCAAATAACTATCCCAAGCACCACCTTGCTCGAGCACACAAGCACGCAATAAATCCTCCAACGATTGAATTGTCCTCTCGGTTTGACCATCCGTTTGCGGATGATAAGCCGAACTCAATCTTAGCTTAGAACCCAAAGCCTTTTGTAAACTCTCCCAAAACCTCGATGTGAATCTAGGATCTCTATCCGATACAATAAATCTTAGGAACTCCATGTAACTTCACAACCGCAAGAACATAAATCTTGGCTAACTTCTCCAAAGGATAACTAATATCAATTGGAATGAAGTGAGCAGATTTAGTAAGCCTATCAACGATTACCCAAATAGCATTATGGCCTCTTTGCGTATTCGGCAATCCCGTAACAAAGATACATGTACAAATGTATCACAAAAGAATCATATACATCCTAGCTACCTGGTGCTACATATCAGAGCCGACCGACCAAAAGAATGAAGACACGCTTCACAAAAAGACCACCAGCATACCTACTCTGCAATGCCTCATAGAGCATCATAAAACAGCAGAAGGGTGAGAAATATTATCATAATAACAATGCATATAATTATATATCTTAGCACGAAAATACACATATTCTACATTCTCACCACAATTCATCACAGCACACTCACATACATCACAATGTACATATATGCAAAACCAAGCATATTTATCATGCATACTTTCACAATTCTCATCATTCCACATAAACATACATATTCATGTTTATTCATCAATACTCAATTATAAAGATGATAAATGTAAATCATAGAGACCGACTCACGACTCTATGCAAATGCAATGCGGTACCGACCCAATCATCTCAAGTTCACTCAGGAACTTATTGGAACCATCGCTCGTTACCAATGTAACTCCCCGTCGGGCCTACGATGTTCACCCATTGCTCACACCTCACATAGGCACACAATGTTTATGGATTGCTCACACCTCACATAGGCACACAATTCGATTGCTCACACCTCACCTAGGCACACAATCGTTCGTAATCATCGCTCACACCTCACATAGGCACACGACGTTACAACGGATTCTCATTAGAATCACACAACACAAGAATGTACATCATTATGCTTCACATACAAAATGACTCACGACATTCTTGAAATGCATACATATTCACAATATATTCATGCATTCATCTCATACTTTCACATACAATCTATATACATTCACATCAATGCACTATTGTATGATTCACATCTAAAACAAACATTCAAAACGGTAAAAGTCGCTAAATTACACTATTCCCGACTTTCTGACATAATTAAATCGTCTAACAATTTCCAAAACATCATCATAATAAAGTACATTTCATAAGCTCTCTAACGCATCAAACCACACCTCAAACCGAAACGCAGATCAAAAGTTACAGAGAAAACAAATTGGGAAAAACTGCTACATTCGCAGTGCGAAGCTCCTAGCGAGTCCTTCGCTACTTCATTCGCAGTGCGAGTGTACTAGCGAACCAAGTCAGAAGCAAAATAGCCTAGAAAATTCTCATCGTTCACAGTGCGAACATCCCAGCGAATGCTCGCTACCTATTCGCAATGCGAAGCACCCAGCGAATCAAGTCAGAAACTAGCGAATCCTTCGCTACTCCATTTGCAGTGCGAACACTCAGTGAACGCTCGCTACCCACTCGCTAGCCATTCGCAGTGCAAACCTGTGTTTTCAGAAAAACCCAGCAGCGCACCAATTCATCCAAATATCATGTTTTCACCACCCAAAACATTTCCAAACTGTCATATAACCATCAAAACATAATTCAATCATGATGATAAGTATTATATTACGTTTACACCGATTTTTAACCGTAAAACCATCGATTCCTCACAAAAATCTCAATTTCAACCTAGAACTCAAGCTATGGAAAACAAGAAAACATCCAAGCAAACACATACATAATGATATACATTGATGGGATAATAAGATTTCACACCCTTACCCGATTAAATCGATTCCTAGAAGTTGTTTTGAAGATTTCCAAGCTTTTCCTCCTTTTCTTCTCTTTTCTTTTCTTCCTCTTTCTTTCTCTCCTTTTTCTCTCCTATTTCTCTTTTCTTTCTATTTCTCTCCTATTTCTTCTTCTTATCTCTTTTTCTTTTCTTATTTTCTACTCAAATTCAATTAATTCATTTTCTCACAAAATTCTATTTCCACTAAAATTCTAACTTATTATTAATTGAGAAATGTCCAAAATACCCTCCATTCTAATTTCCCCGAAAACTCTCAAAAACGGTAAAATATCATAACATGTCAACATAGCATATTAACACACCAATTTCACAAATAAAATAATTTATCACTCAATTTAAATAAAAGACTCAACAAAATGGGAATAATCGGAATCGGGACGTTACAACTCTCCCCCACTTTAGAAATTTTCGTCCTCGAAAATATTACCTGATTCAAATAACTCCGGATACGACTCTCGCATCCTACTCTCTAGTTCCCAAGTCATATTGCCTTCCGCAGCGCCTCCCCACACTACTTTCACAAGCGCAATATCTTTGCCTCTTAGCTTCTTAACTTCACGGTCCAAAATCCTAATCGGTAAAGCTTCAACTGTAAGGTTATCTCTCACTTCAACCTCGTCCATAGGAATAACATGTGACGGATCCGGAACATACTTCCGAAGTTGCGAAACATGGAATACATCATGTAAATTCGAAAGATTCGGAGGCAACGCCACACGGTAAACCACAACACCAACTCGTGCAGTAATCTGATACAGACCAATAAAACGAGAAGTCAACTTCTTTGACTTCAAAGCACGACCCACACCCGTAACCGGTGTAACTCTCAAAAACACATGGTCGCCTTCTTGAAACTCAAGATCTTTCCTTCTCTTGTCATGATAGCTCTTTTGTCTACTTTGAGAAGCTTTCATCTTCTCACGAATAAACTTCACTTTCTCCGTCGTTTGTTGTACCATCTCTGGTCCAACCAACGTCCTCTCACCGGTTTCATGCCAACACAAAGGTGTTCGACATCTCCGACCATACAAAGCCTCAAATGGTGCCTTACTTATACTTGAGTGAAAACTATTATTGTAGGTGAACTAAATCAACGCCAAATAACTATCCCAAGCACCACCTTGCTCGAGCACACAAGTACGCAATAAATCCTCCAACGATTGAATTGTCCTCTCGGTTTGACCATCCGTTTGCGGATGATAAGCCGAACTCAATCTTAGCTTAGAACCCAAAGCCTTTTGTAAACTCTCCCAAAACCTCGATGTGAATCTAGGATCTCTATCCGATACAATACTCTTAGGAACTCCATGTAACTTCACAACCGCAAGAACATAAATCTCGGCTAACTTCTCCAAAGGATAACTAATATCAATTGGAATGAAGTGAGCAGATTTAGTAAGCCTATCAACGATTACCCAAATAGCATTATGACCTCTTTGCGTATTCGGAAATCCCGTAACAAAGATACATGTACAAATGTATCACAAAAGAATCATATACATCCTAGCTACCCGGTGCTACATATCAGAGCCGACCGACCAAAAGAATGAAGACACGCTTCACAAAAAGACCACCAGCATACCTACTCTGCAATGCCTCATAGAGCATCATAAAACAGCAGAAGGGTGAGAAATATTATCATAATAACAATGCATATAATTATATATCTTAGCACGAAAATACACATATTCTACATTCTCACCACAGTTCATCACAGCACACTCACATACATCACAATGTACATATATGCAAAGCCAAGCATATTTATCATGCATACTTTCACAATTCTCATCATTCCACATAAACATACATATTCATGTTTATTCATCAATACTCAATTATAAAGATGATAAATGCAAATCATAGAGACCGACTCACGACTCTATGCAAATGCAATGCGGTACCGACCCAATCATCTCAAGTTCACTCAGGAACTTATTGGAACCATCGCTCGTTACCAATGTAACTCCCCGTCGGGCCTACGATGTTCACCCATTGCTCACACCTCACATAGGCACACAATGTTTATGGATTGCTCACACCTCACATAGGCACACAATTTGATTGCTCACACCTCACCTAGGCACATAATCGTTCGTAATCATCGCTCACACCTCACATAAGCACACGACGTTACAACGGATTCTCATTAGAATCACACAACACAAGAATGTACATCATTATGCTTCACATACAAAATGACTCACGACATTCTTTAAATGCATACATATTCACAATATATTCATGCATTCATCTCATACTTTCACATACAATCTATATATATTCACATCAATGCACTATTGTATGATTCACATCTAAAACACACATTCAAAACGGTAAAAGTCGCTAAATAACAATATTCCCGACTTTCCGACATAATTAAATCGTCTAATAATTTCCAAAACATCATCATAATAAAGTACATTTCATAAGCTCTCTAACGCATCAAACCACACCTCAAACCGAAACGCATATCAAAAGTTACAGAGAAAACAAATTGGGAAAAACTGCTACATTCGCAGTGCGAAGCTCCTAGCGAGTCCTTCGCTACTTCATTCGCAGTGCGAGTGTACTAGCGAACCAAGTCAGAAGCAAAATAGCCTAGAAAATTCTCATCGTTCGCAGTGCGAACATCCCAGCGAATGCTCGCTACCCCATTCGCAATGCGAAGCACCCAGCGAATCAAGTCAGAAACTAGCGAATCCTTTGCTACTCCATTCGCAGTGCGAACACTCAGTGAACGCTCGCTACCCACTCGCTAGCCATTCGCAGTGCGAACCTGCATTTTTAGAAAAACCCAGCGGCGCACCAGTTCATCCAAAAATCATGTTTTCACCACCCAAAACATTTCCAAACTGTCATATAACCATCAAAACATAATTCAATCATGATGACAAGTATTCTATTACGTTTACACCGATTTTCAACCGTAAAACCATCGATTCCTCACAAAAATCTAAATTTCAACCTAGAACTCAAGCTATGGAAAACAAGAAAACATCCAAGCAAACACATACATAATGATATACATTGATGAGATAATAAGATTTCACACCCTTACCCGATTAAATCGATTTCTAGAAGTTGTTTTGAAGATTTCCAAGCTTTTCCTCCTTTTCTTCTCTTTTCTTTTCTTCCTCTTTCTTTCTCTCCTATTTCTCTTTTCTTTCTATTTCTCTCCTATTTCTTCTTCTTATCTCTTTTTCTTTTCTTATTTTCTACTCAAATTCAATTAATTCATTTTCCCACAAAATTCTATTTCCACTAAAATTCTAACTTATTATTAATTGAGAAATGTCCAAAATACCCTCCATTCTAATTTCCCCGAAAACTCTCAAAAACGGTAAAATATCATAACATGTCAACATAGCATATTAACACACCAATTTCACAAATAAAATAATTTATCACTCAATTTAAATAAAAGACTCAACAAAATGGGAATAATCGGAATCGGGGCGTTACAACTCTCCCCCACTTTAGAAATTTTCGTCCTCGAAAATATTACCTGATTCAAATAACTCCGGATACGACTCTCGCATCCTACTCTCTAGTTCCCAAGTCATATTGCCTTCCGCAGCGCCTCCCCACACTACTTTCACAAGCGCAATATCTTTGCCTCTTAGCTTCTTAACTTCACGGTCCAAAATCCTAATCGGTAAAGCTTCAACTGTAAGGTTATCTCTCACTTCAACCTCGTCCATAGGAATAACATGTGACGGATCCGGAACATACTTCCGAAGTTGCGAAACATGGAATACATCATGTAAATTCGAAAGATTCGGAGGCAACGCCACACGGTAAGCCACAACACCGACTCGTGCAGTAATCTGATACAGACCAATAAAACGAGAAGTCAACTTCTTTGACTTCAAAGCACGACCCACACCCGTAACCGGTGTAACTCTCAAAAACACATGGTCGCCTTCTTGAAACTCAAGATCTTTCCTTCTCTTGTCATGATAGCTCTTTTTTCTACTTTGAGAAGCTTTCATCTTCTCACGAATAAACTTCACTTTCTCCGTCGTTTGTTGTACCATCTCTGGTCCAACCAACGTCCTCTCACCGGTTTCATGCCAACACAAAGGTGTTCGACATCTCCGACCATACAAAGCCTCAAATGGTGCCTTACTTATACTTGAGTGAAAACTATTATTGTAGGTGAACTAAATCAACGCCAAATAACTATCCCAAGCACCACCTTGCTCGAGCACACAAGTACGCAATAAATCCTCCAACGATTGAATTGTCCTCTCGGTTTGACCATCCGTTTGCGGATGATAAGCCGAACTCAATCTTAGCTTAGAACCCAAAGCCTTTTGTAAACTCTCCCAAAACCTCGATGTGAATCTAGGATCTCTATCCGATACAATACTCTTAGGAACTCCATGTAACTTCACAACCGCAAGAACATAAATCTCGGCTAACTTCTCCAAAGGATAACTAATATCAATTGGAATGAAGTGAGCAGATTTAGTAAGCCTATCAACGATTACCCAAATAGCATTATGACCTCTTTGCGTATTCGGAAATCCCGTAACAAAGATACATGTACAAATGTATCACAAAAGAATCATATACATCCTAGCTACCCGGTGCTACATATCAGAGCCGACCGACTAAAAGAATGAAGACACGCTTCACAAAAAGACCACCAGCATACCTACTCTGCAATGCCTCATAGAGCATCATAAAACAGCAGAAGGGTGAGAAATATTATCATAATAACAATGCATATAATTATATATCTTAGCACGAAAATACACATATTCTACATTCTCACCACAGTTCATCACAGCACACTCACATACATCACAATGTACATATATGCAAAACCAAGCATATTTATCATGCATACTTTCACAATTCTCATCATTCCACATAAACATACATATTCATGTTTATTCATCAATACTCAATTATAAAGATGATAAATGCAAATCATAGAGACCGACTCACGACTCTATGCAAATGCAATGCGGGTACCGACCCAATCATCTCAAGTTCACTCAGGAACTTATTGGAACCATCGCTCGTTACCAATGTAACTCCCCGTCGGGCCTACGATGTTCACCCATTGCTCACACCTCACATAGGCACACAATGTTTATGGATTGCTCACACCTCACCTAGGCACATAATCGTTCGTAATCATCGCTCACACCTCACATAAGCACACGACGTTACAACGGATTCTCATTAGAATCACACAACACAAGAATGTACATCATTATGCTTCACATACAAAATGACTCACGACATTCTTTAAATGCATACATATTCACAATATATTCATGCATTCATCTCATACTTTCACATACAATCTATATATATTCACATCAATGCACTATTGTATGATTCACATCTAAAACACACATTCAAAACGGTAAAAGTCGCTAAATAACACTATTCCCGACTTTCCGACATAATTAAATCGTCTAACAATTTCCAAAACATCATCATAATAAAGTACATTTCATAAGCTCTCTAACGCATCAAACCACACCTCAAACCGAAACGCATATCAAAAGTTACAGAGAGAACAAATTGGGAAAAACTGCTACATTCGCAGTGCGAAGCTCCTAGCGAGTCCTTCGCTACTTCATTCGCAGTGCGAGTGTACTAGCGAACCAAGTCAGAAGCAAAATAGCCTAGAAAATTCTCATCGTTCGCAGTGCGAACATCCCAGCGAATGCTCGCTACCCCATTCGCAATGCGAAGCACCCAGCGAATCAAGTCAGAAACTAGCGAATCCTTTGCTACTCCATTCGCAGTGCGAACACTCAGTGAACGCTCGCTACCCACTCGCTAGCCATTCGCAGTGCGAACCTGCATTTTTAGAAAAACCCAGCGGCGCACCAGTTCATCCAAAAATCATGTTTTCACCACCCAAAACATTTCCAAACTGTCATATAACCATCAAAACATAATTCAATCATGATGACAAGTATTCTATTACGTTTACACCGATTTTCAACCGTAAAACCATTGATTCCTCACAAAAATCTAAATTTCAACCTAGAACTCAAGCTATGGAAAACAAGAAAACATCCAAGCAAACACATACATAATGATATACATTGATGAGATAATAAGATTTCACACCCTTACCCGATTAAATCGATTTCTAGAAGTTGTTTTGAAGATTTCCAAGCTTTTCCTCCTTTTCTTCTCTTTTCTTTTCTTCCTCTTTCTTTCTCTCCTATTTCTCTTTTCTTTCTATTTCTCTCCTATTTCTTCTTCTTATCTCTTTTTCTTTTCTTATTTTCTACTCAAATTCAATTAATTCATTTTCTCACAAAATTTTATTTCCACTAAAATTCTAACTTATTATTAATTGAGAAATGTCCAAAATACCCTCCATTCTAATTTCCCCAAAAACTCTCAAAAACGGTAAAATATCATAACATGTCAACATAGCATATTAACACACCAATTTCACAAATAAAATAATTTATCACTCAATTTAAATAAAAGACTCAACAAAATGGGAATAATCGGAATCGGGGCGTTACAACTCTCCCCCACTTTAGAAATTTTCGTCCTCGAAAATATTACCTGATTCAAATAACTCCGGATACGACTCTCGCATCCTACTCTCTAGTTCCCAAGTCATATTGCCTTCCGCAACGCCTCCCCACGCTACTTTCACAAGCGCAATATCCTTGCCTCTTAGCTTCTTAACTTCACGGTCCAAAATCCTAATCGGTAAAGCTTCAACCGTAAGATTATCTCTCACTTCAACCTCGTCCATAGGAATAACATGTGACGGATCCGGAACATACTTCCGAAGTTGCGAAACATGGAATACATCATGCAAATTCAAAAGATTCGGAGGCAACGCCACACGGTAAGCCACAACACCAACTCGTGTAGTAATCTGATACGGACCAATAAAACGAGAAGTCAACTTCTTTGACTTCAAAGCACGACCCACACCCGTAACCGGTGTAACTCTCAAAAACACATGGTCGCCTTCTTGAAACTCAAGATCTTTCCTTCTCTTGTCATGATAGCTCTTTTGTCTACTTTGAGAAGCTTTCATCTTCTCACGAATAAACTTCACTTTCTCCGTCGTTTGTTGTACCATCTCTGGTCCAACCAACGTCCTCTCACCGGTTTCATGCCAACACAAAGGTGTTCGACATCTCCGACCATACAAAGCCTCAAATGGTGTCTTACTTATACTTGAGTGAAAACTATTATTGTAGGTGAACTCAATCAACGCCAAATAACTATCCCAAGCACCACCTTGCTCGAGCACACAAGCACGCAATAAATCCTCCAACGATTGAATTGTCCTCTCGGTTTGACCATCCGTTTGCGGATGATAAGCCGAACTCAATCTTAGCTTAGAACCCAAAGCCTTTTGTAAACTCTCCCAAAACCTCGATGTGAATCTAGGATCTCTATCCGATACAATAAATCTTAGGAACTCCATGTAACTTCACAACCGCAAGAACATAAATCTTGGCTAACTTCTCCAAAGGATAACTAATATCAATTGGAATGAAGTGAGCAGATTTAGTAAGCCTATCAACGATTACCCAAATAGCATTATGGCCTCTTTGCGTATTCGGCAATCCCGTAACAAAGATACATGTACAAATGTATCACAAAAGAATCATATACATCCTAGCTACCTGGTGCTACATATCAGAGCCGACCGACCAAAAGAATGAAGACACGCTTCACAAAAAGACCACCAGCATACCTACTCTGCAATGCCTCATAGAGCATCATAAAACAGCAGAAGGGTGAGAAATATTATCATAATAACAATGCATATAATTATATATCTTAGCACAAAAATACACATATTCTACATTCTCACCACAATTCATCACAGCACACTCACATACATCACAATGTACATATATGCAAAACCAAGCATATTTATCATGCATACTTTCACAATTCTCATCATTCCACATAAACATACATATTCATGTTTATTCATCAATACTCAATTATAAAGATGATAAATGCAAATCATAGAGACCGACTCACGACTTTATGCAAATGCAATGCGGGTACCGACCCAATCATCTCAAGTTCACTCAGGAACTTATTGGAACCATCGCTCGTTACCAATGTAACTCCCCGTCGGGCCTACGATGTTCACCCATTGCTCACACCTCACATAGGCACACAATGTTTATGGATTGCTCACACCTCACATAGGCACACAATCCGATTTCTCACACCTCACCTAGGCACACAATCGTTCGTAATCATCGCTCACACCTCACATAGGCACACGACGTTACAACGGATTCTCATTAGAATCACACAACACAAGAATGTACATCATTATGCTTCACATACAAAATGACTCACGACATTCTTGAAATGCATACATATTCACAATATATTCATGCATTCATCTCATACTTTCACATACAATCTATATACATTCACATCAATGCACTATTGTATGATTCACATCTAAAACAAACATTCAAAACGGTAAAAGTCACTAAATTACACTATTCCCGACTTTCTGACATAATTAAATCATCTAACAATTTCCAAAACATCATCATAATAAAGTACATTTCATAAGCTCTCTAACGCATCAAACCACACCTCAAACCGAAACGCAGATCAAAAGTTACAGAGAAAACAAATTGGGAAAAACTGCTACATTCGCAGTGCGAAGCTCCTAGCGAGTCCTTCGCTACTTCATTCGCAGTGCGAGTGTACTAGCGAACCAAGTCAGAAGCAAAATAGCCTAGAAAATTCTCATCGTTCATAGTGCGAACATCCCAGCGAATGCTCGCTACCTATTCGCAATGCGAAGCACCCAGCGAATCAAGTCAGAAACTAGCGAATCCTTCGCTACTCCATTTGCAGTGCGAACACTCAGCGAACGCTCGCTGCCCACTCGCTAGCCATTCGCAGTGCAAACCTGTGTTTTCAGAAAAACCCAGCAGCGCACCAATTCATCCAAAAATCATGTTTTCACCACCCAAAACATTTCCAAACTGTCATATAACCATCAAAACATAATTCAATCATGATGACAAGTATTATATTACATTTACACCGATTTTTAACCGTAAAACCATCGATTCCTCACAAAAATCTCAATTTCAACCTAGAACTCAAGCTATGGAAAACAAGAAAACATCCAAGCAAACACATACATAATGATATACATTGATGGGATAATAAGATTTCACACCCTTACCCGATTAAATCGATTCCTAGAAGTTGTTTTGAAGATTTCCAAGCTTTTCCTCCTTTTCTTCTCTTTTCTTTTCTTCCTCTTTCTTTCTCTCCTTTTTCTCTCCTATTTCTCTTTTCTTTCTATTTCTCTCCTATTTCTTCTTCTTATCTCTTTTTCTTTTCTTATTTTCTACTCAAATTCAATTAATTCATTTTCTCACAAAATTCAATTTCCACTAAAATTCTAACTTATTATTAATTGAGAAATGTCCAAAATACCCTCCATTCTAATTTCCCCGAAAACTCTCAAAAACGGTAAAATATCATAACATGTCAACATAGCATATTAACACACCAATTTCACAAATAAAATAATTTATCACTCAATTTAAATAAAAGACTCAACAAAATGGGAATAATCGGAATCGGGGCGTTACAACTCTCCCCCACTTTAGAAATTTTCGTCCTCGAAAATATTACCTGATTCAAATAACTCCGGATACGACTCTCGCATCCTACTCTCTAGTTCCCAAGTCATATTGCCTTCCGCAGCGCCTCCCCACACTACTTTCACAAGCGCAATATCTTTGCCTCTTAGCTTCTTAACTTCACGGTCCAAAATCCTAATCGGTAAAGCTTCAACTGTAAGGTTATCTCTCACTTCAACCTCGTCCATAGGAATAACATGTGATGGATCCGGAACATACTTCCGAAGTTGCGAAACATGGAATACATCATGTAAATTCGAAAGATTCGGAGGCAACGCCACACGGTAAGCCACAACACCAACTCGTGCAGTAATCTGATACAGACCAATAAAACGAGAAGTCAACTTCTTTGACTTCAAAGCACGACCCACACCCGTAACCGGTGTAACTCTCAAAAACACATGGTCGCCTTCTTGAAACTCAAGATCTTTCCTTCTCTTGTCATGATAGCTCTTTTGTCTACTTTGAGAAGCTTTCATCTTCTCACGAATAAACTTCACTTTCTCCGTCGTTTGTTGTACCATCTCTGGTCCAACCAACGTCCTCTCACCGGTTTCATGCCAACACAAAGGTGTTCGACATCTCCGACCATACAAAGCCTCAAATGGTGCCTTACTTATACTTGAGTGAAAACTATTATTGTAGGTGAACTAAATCAACGCCAAATAACTATCCCAAGCACCACCTTGCTCGAGCACACAAGTACGCAATAAATCCTCCAACGATTGAATTGTCCTCTCGGTTTGACCATCCGTTTGCGGATGATAAGCCGAACTCAATCTTAGCTTAGAACCCAAAGCCTTTTGTAAACTCTCCCAAAACCTCGATGTGAATCTAGGATCTCTATCCGATACAATACTCTTAGGAACTCCATGTAACTTCACAACCGCAAGAACATAAATCTCGGCTAACTTCTCCAAAGGATAACTAATATCAATTGGAATGAAGTGAGCAGATTTAGTAAGCCTATCAACGATTACCCAAATAGCATTATGACCTCTTTGCGTATTCGGAAATCCCGTAACAAAGATACATGTACAAATGTATCACAAAAGAATCATATACATCCTAGCTACCCGGTGCTACATATCAGAGCCGACCGACCAAAAGAATGAAGACACGCTTCACAAAAAGACCACCAGCATACCTACTCTGCAATGCCTCATAGAGCATCATAAAACAGCAGAAGGGTGAGAAATATTATCATAATAACAATGCATATAATTATATATCTTAGCACGAAAATACACATATTCTACATTCTCACCACAGTTCATCACAGCACACTCACATACATCACAATGTACATATATGCAAAACCAAGCATATTTATCATGCATACTTTCACAATTCTCATCATTCCACATAAACATACATATTCATGTTTATTCATCAATACTCAATTATAAAGATGATAAATGCAAATCATAGAGACCGACTCACGACTCTATGCAAATGCAATGCGGGTACCGACCCAATCATCTCAAGTTCACTCAGGAACTTATTGGAACCATCGCTCGTTACCAATGTAACTCCCCGTCGGGCCTACGATGTTCACCCATTGCTCACACCTCACATAGGCACACAATGTTTATGGATTGCTCACACCTCACATAGGCACACAATTTGATTGCTCACACCTCACCTAGGCACATAATCGTTCGTAATCATCGCTCACACCTCACATAAGCACACGACGTTACAACGGATTCTCATTAGAATCACACAACACAAGAATGTACATCATTATGCTTCACATACAAAATGACTCACGACATTCTTGAAATACATACATATTCACAATATATTCATGCATTCATCTCATACTTTCACATACAATCTATATATATTCACATCAATGCACTATTGTATGATTCACATCTAAAACACACATTCAAAACGGTAAAAGTCGCTAAATAACACTATTCCCGACTTTCCGACATAATTAAATCGTCTAACAATTTCCAAAACATCATCATAATAAAGTACATTTCATAAGCTCTCTAACGCATCAAACCACACCTCAAACCGAAACACATATCAAAAGTTACAGAGAAAACAAATTGGGAAAAACTGCTACATTCGCAGTGCGAAGCTCCTAGCGAGTCCTTCGCTACTTCATTCGCAGTGCGAGTGTACTAGCGAACCAAGTCAGAAGCAAAATAGCCTAGAAAATTCTCATCGTTCGCAGTGCGAACATCCCAGCGAATGCTCGCTACCCCATTCGCAATGCGAAGCACCCAGCGAATCAAGTCATAAACTAGCGAATCCTTTGCTACTCCATTCGCAGTGCGAACACTCAGTGAACGCTCGCTACCCACTCGCTAGCCATTCGCAGTGCGAACCTGCATTTTTAGAAAAACCCAGCGGCGCACCAGTTCATCCAAAAATCATGTTTTCACCACCCAAAACATTTCCAAACTGTCATATAACCATCAAAACATAATTCAATCATGATGACAAGTATTCTATTACGTTTACACCGATTTTCAACCGTAAAACCATCGATTCCTCACAAAAATCTAAATTTCAACCTAGAACTCAAGCTATGGAAAACAAGAAAACATCCAAGCAAACACATACATAATGATATACATTGATGAGATAATAAGATTTCACACCCTTACCCGATTAAATCGATTTCTAGAAGTTGTTTTGAAGATTTCCAAGCTTTTCCTCCTTTTCTTCTCTTTTCTTTTCTTCCTCTTTCTTTCTCTCCTATTTCTCTTTTCTTTCTATTTCTCTCCTATTTCTTCTTCTTATCTCTTTTTCTTTTCTTATTTTCTACTCAAATTCAATTAATTCATTTTCTCACAAAATTTTATTTCCACTAAAATTCTAACTTATTATTAATTGAGAAATGTCCAAAATACCCTCCATTCTAATTTCCCCGAAAACTCTCAAAAACGGTAAAATATCATAACATGTCAACATAGCATATTAACACACCAATTTCACAAATAAAATAATTTATCACTCAATTTAAATAAAAGACTCAACAAAATGGGAATAATCGGAATCGGGGCGTTACAACTCTCCCCCACTTTAGAAATTTTCGTCCTCAAAAATATTACCTGATTCAAATAACTCCGGATACGACTCTCGCATCCTACTCTCTAGTTCCCAAGTCATATTGCCTTCCGCAACGCCTCCCCACGCTACTTTCACAAGCGCAATATCCTTGCCTCTTAGATTCTTAACTTCACGGTCCAAAATCCTAATCGGTAAAGCTTCAACCGTAAGATTATCTCTCACTTCAACCTCGTCCATAGGAATAACATGTGACGGATCCGGAACATACTTCCGAAGTTGCGAAACATGGAATACATCATGCAAATTCAAAAGATTCGGAGGCAACGCCACACGGTAAGCCACAACACCAACTCGTGTAGTAATCTGATACGGACCAATAAAACGAGAAGTCAACTTCTTTGACTTCAAAGCACGACCCACACCCGTAACCGGTGTAACTCTCAAAAACACATGGTCGCCTTCTTGAAACTCAAGATCTTTCCTTCTCTTGTCATGATAGCTCTTTTGTCTACTTTGAGAAGCTTTCATCTTCTCACGAATAAACTTCACTTTCTCCGTCGTTTGTTGTACCATCTCTGGTCCAACCAACGTCCTCTCACCGGTTTCATGCCAACACAAAGGTGTTCGACATCTCCGACCATACAAAGCCTCAAATGGTGTCTTACTTATACTTGAGTGAAAACTATTATTGTAGGTGAACTCAATCAACGCCAAATAACTATCCCAAGCACCACCTTGCTCGAGCACACAAGCACGTAATAAATCCTCCAACGATTGAATTGTCCTCTCGGTTTGACCATCCGTTTGCGGATGATAAGCCGAACTCAATCTTAGCTTAGAACCCAAAGCCTTTTGTAAACTCTCCCAAAACCTCGATGTGAATCTAGGATCTCTATCCGATACAATAAATCTTAGGAACTCCATGTAACTTCACAACCGCAAGAACATAAATCTTGGCTAACTTCTCCAAAGGATAACTAATATCAATTGGAATGAAGTGAGCAGATTTAGTAAGCCTATCAACGATTACCCAAATAGCATTATGGCCTCTTTGCGTATTCGGCAATCCCGTAACAAAGATACATGTACAAATGTATCACAAAAGAATCATATACATCCTAGCTACCTGGTGCTACATATCAGAGCCGACCGACCAAAAGAATGAAGACACGCTTCACAAAAAGACCACCAGCATACCTACTCTGCAATGCCTCATAGAGCATCATAAAACAGCAGAAGGGTGAGAAATATTATCATAATAACAATGCATATAATTATATATCTTAGCACAAAAATACACATATTCTACATTCTCACCACAATTCATCACAGCACACTCACATACATCACAATGTACATATATGCAAAACCAAGCATATTTATCATGCATACTTTCACAATTCTCATCATTCCACATAAACATACATATTCATGTTTATTCATCAATACTCAATTATAAAGATGATAAATGCAAATCATAGAGACCGACTCACGACTTTATGCAAATGCAATGCGGGTACCGACCCAATCATCTCAAGTTCACTCAGGAACTTATTGGAACCATCGCTCGTTACCAATGTAACTCCCCGTCGGGCCTACGATGTTCACCCATTGCTCACACCTCACATAGGCACACAATGTTTATGGATTGCTCACACCTCACATAGGCACACAATCCGATTGCTCACACCTCACCTAGGCACACAATCGTTCGTAATCATCGCTCACACCTCACATAGGCACACGACGTTACAACGGATTCTCATTAGAATCACACAACACAAGAATGTACATCATTATGCTTCACATACAAAATGACTCACGACATTCTTGAAATGCATACATATTCACAATATATTCATGCATTCATCTCATACTTTCACATACAATCTATATACATTCACATCAATGCACTATTGTATGATTCACATCTAAAACACACATTCAAAACAGTAAAAGTCGCTAAATTACACTATTCCCGACTTTCTGACATAATTAAATCGTCTAACAATTTCCAAAACATCATCATAATAAAGTACATTTCATAAGCTCTCTAACGCATCAAACCACACCTCAAACCGAAACGCAGATCAAAAGTTACAGAGAAAACAAATTGGGAAAAACTGCTACATTCGCAGTGCGAAGCTCCTAGCGAGTCCTTCGCTACTTCATTCGCAGTGCGAGTGTACAAGCGAACCAAGTAAGAAGCAAAATAGCCTAGAAAATTCTCATCGTTCACAGTGCGAACATCCCAGCGAATGCTCGCTACCCTATTCGCAATGCGAAGCACCCAGCGAATCAAGTCAGAAACTAGCGAATCCTTCGTTACTCCATTTGCAGTGCGAACACTCAGTGAACGCTCGCTAGCCACTCACTAGCCATTCGTAGTGCAAACCTGCGTTTTCAGAAAAACCCAGCAGCGCACCAGTTCATCCAAAAATCATGTTTTCACCACCCAAAACATTTCCAAACTGTCATATAACCATCAAAACATAATTCAATCATGATGACAAGTATTCTATTATGTTTACACCGATTTTCAACCGTAAAACCATCGATTCCTCACAAAAATCTCAATTTCAACCTAGAACTCAAGCTATGGAAAACAAGAAAACATCGAAGCAAACACATACATAATGATATACATTGATGAGATAATAAGATTTCACACCCTTACCCGATTAAATCGATTTCTAGAAGTTGTTTTGAAGATTTCCAAGCTTTTCCTCCTTTTCTTCTCTTTTCTTTTCTTCCTCTTTCTTTCTCTCCTTTTTCTCTCCTATTTCTCTTTTCTTTCTATTTCTGTCCTATTTCTTCTTCTTATCTCTTTTTCTTTTCTTTTTTTCTACTCAAATTCAATTAATTCATTTTCTCACAAAATTCTATTTCCACTAAAATTCTAACTTATTATTAATTGAGAAATGTCCAAATTACCCTCCATTCTAATTTCCCCGAAAACTCTCAAAAACGGTAAAATATCATAACATGTCAACATAACATATTAACACACCAATTTCACAAATAAAATAATTTATCACTCAATTTAAATAAAAGACTCAACAAAATGGGAATAATCGGAATCGGGGCGTTACAACTCTCCCCCACTTTAGAAATTTCCGTCCTCGAAAATATTACCTGATTCAAATAACTCCGGATACGACTCTCGCATCCTACTCTCTAGTTCCCAAGTCATATTGCCTTCCGCAGCGCGTCCCCACGCTACTTTCACAAGCGCAATATCCTTGCCTCTTAGCTTCTTAACTTCACGGTCCAAAATCCTAATCGGTAAAGCTTCAACCGTAAGGTTATCTCTCACTTCAACCTCGTCCATAGGAATAACATGTGACGGATCCGGAACATACTTCCGAAGTTGCGAAACATGGAATACATCATGCAAATTCGAAAGATTCAGAGGCAATGCCACACGGTAAGCCACAATACAAACTCGTACAGTAATCTAATACGGACCAATAAAACGAGAAGTCAACTTCTTCGACTTCAAAGCACGACCCACACCCGTAACCGGTGTAACTCTCAAAAACACATGGTCGCCTTCTTGAAACTCAAGATCTTTCCTTCTCTTGTCATGATAGCTCTTTTGTCTACTTTGAGAAGCTTTCATCTTCTCACGAATAAACTTCACTTTCTCCGTCGTTTGTTGTACCATCTCTGGTCCAACCAACATCCTCTCACCGGTTTCATGCCAACACAAAGGTGTTCGACATCTCCGACCATACAAAGCCTCAAATGGTGCCTTACTTATACTTGAGTGAAAACTATTATTGTAGGTGAACTAAATCAACGCCAAATAACTATCCCAAGCACCACCTTGCTCGAGCACACAAGCATGCAATAAATCCTCCAACGATTGAATTGTCCTCTCGGTTTGACCATCCGTTTGCGGATGATAAGCCGAACTCAATCTTAGCTTAGAACCCAAAGCCTTTTGTAAACTCTCCCAAAACCTCGATGTGAATCTAGGATCTCTATCCGATACAATACTCTTAGGAACTCCATGTAACTTCACAACCGCAAGAACATAAATCTCGGCTAACTTCTCCAAAGGATAACTAATATCAATTGGAATGAAGTGAGCAGATTTAGTAATCCTATCAATGATTACCCAAATAGCATTATGACCTCTTTGCGTATTCGGAAATCCCGTAACAAAGATACATGTACAAATGTATCACAAAAGAATCATATACATCCTAGCTACCCGGTGCTACATATCAGAGCCGACCGACCAAAAGAATGAAGACACGCTTCACAAAAAGACCACCAGCATACCTACTCTGCAATGCCTCATAGAGCATCATAAAACAGCAGAAGGGTGAGAAATATTATCATAATAACAATGCATATAATTATATATCTTAGCACGAAAATACACATATTCTACATTCTCACCACAATTCATCACAGCACACTCACATACATCACAATGTACATATATGCAAAACCAAGCATATTTATCATGCATACTTTCACAATTCTCAGCATTCCACATAAACATACATATTCATGTTTATTCATCAATACTTAATTATAAAGATGATAAATGCAAATCATAGAGACCGACTCACGACTCTATGCAAATGCAATGCGGTACCGACCCAATCATCTCAAGTTCACTCAGGAACTTATTGGAACCATCGCTCGTTACCAATGTAACTCCCCGTCGGGCCTACGATGTTCACCCATTGCTCACACCTCACATAGGCACACAATGTTTATGGATTGCTCACACCTCACATAGGCACACAATCTGATTGCTCACACCTCACCTAGGCACACAATCGTTCGTAATCATCGCTCACACCTCACATAGGCACACGACGTTACAACGGATTCTCATTAGAATCACACAACACAAGAATGTACATCATTATGCTTCACATACAAAATGACTCACGACATTCTTGAAATGCATACATATTCACAATATATTCATGCATTCATCTCATACTTTCACATACAATCTATATACATTCACATCAATGCACTATTGTATGATTGACATCTAAAACACACATTCAAAACGGTAAAAGTCGCTAAATAACACTATTCCCGACTTTCCGACATAATTAAATCGTCTAAAAATTTCCAAAACATCATCATAATAAAGTACATTTCATAAGCTCTCTAACGCATCAAACCACACCTCAAACCGAAACGCACATTAAAAGTTACAGAGAAAACAAATTGGGAAAAACTGCTACATTCGCAGTACGAAGCTCCTAGCGAGTCCTTCGCTACGTCATTCGCAGTGCGAGTGTACTAGCGAACCAAGCCAGAAGCAAAATAGCCTAGAAAATTCTCATCGTTCGCATTGCGAACATCCCAGCGAATGCTCGCTAGCCCATTTGCAATGCGAAGCACCCAGCGAATCAAGTCAGAAACTAGCGAATCCTTCGTTACTCCATTCGCAGTGCGAACACTCAGTGAACGCTCGCTACCCACTCGCTAGCCATTCGCAGTGCGAACCTGCGTTTTCAGAAAAACCCAGCAGCGCACCAGTTCATCCAAAAATCATGTTTTCACCACCCAAAACATTTCCAAACTGTCATATAACCATCAAAACATAATTCAATCATGATGACAAGTATTCTATAACGTTTACACCGATTTTCACCCGTAAAACCATCGATTCCTCACAAAAATCTCAATTTCAACCTAGAACTCAAGCTATGGAAAACAAGAAAACATCCAAGCAAACACATACATAATGATATACATTGATGAGATAATAAGATTTCACACCCTTACCCGATTAAATCGATTTCTAGAAGTTGTTTTGAAGATTTCCAAGCTTTTCCTCCTTTTCTTCTCTTTTCTTTTCTTCCTCTTTCTTTCTCTCCTTTTTCTCTCCTATTTCTCTTTTCTTTCTATTTCTCTCCTATTTCTTCTTCTTATCTCTTTTTCTTTTCTTATTTTCTACTCAAATTCAATTAATTCATTTTCTCACAAAATTCTATTTCCACTAAAATTCTAACTTATTATTAATTGAGAAATGTCCAAAATACCCTCCATTCTAATTTCCCCGAAAACTCTCAAAAACGGTAAAATATCATAACATGTCAACATAGCATATTAACACACCAATTTCACAAATAAAATAATTTATCACTCAATTTAAATAAAAGACTCAACAAAATGGGAATAATTGGAATCGGGGCGTTACAACTCTCCCCCACTTTAGAAATTTTCGTCCTCGAAAATATTACCTGATTCAAATAACTCCGGATACGACTCTCGCATCCTACTCTCTAGTTCCCAAGTCATATTGCCTTCCGCAGCGCCTCCCCGCGCTACTTTCACCAGCGCAATATCCTTGCCTCTTAGCTTCTTAACTTCACGGTCCAAAATCCTAATCGGTAAAGCTTCAACCGTAAGGTTATCTCTCACTTCAACCTCGTCCATAGGAATAACATGTGACGGATCCGGAACATACTTCCGAAGTTGCGAAACATGGAATACATCACGCAAATTCGAAAGATTCGGAGGCAATGCCACACGGTAAGCTACAACACAAACTCGTGCAGTAATCTGATACGGACCAATAAAACGAGAAGTCAACTTCTTCGACTTCAAAGCACAACCCACACCCGTAACCGGTGTAACTCTCAAAAATACATGGTCTCCTTCTTGAAACTCAAGATCTTTCCTTCTCTTGTCATGACAGCTCTTTTGTCTACTTTGAGAAGCTTTCATCTTCTCACGAATAAACTTCACTTTCTCCGTCATTTGTTGTACCATCTCTGGTCCAACCAATGTCCTCTCACCGGTTTCATGCCAACACAAAGGTGTTCGACATCTCCGACCATACAAAGCCTCAAATGGTGCCTTACTTATACTTGAGTGAAAACTATTATTGTAGGTGAACTCAATCAACGCCAAATAACTATCCCAAGCACCACCTTGCTCGAGCACACAAGCACGCAATAAATCCTCCAACGATTGAATTGTCCTCTCGGTTTGACCATCCGTTTGCGGATGATAAGCCGAACTCAATCTTAGCTTAGAACCCAAAGCCTTTGGTAAACTCTCCCAAAACCTCGATGTGAATCTAGGATCTCTATCCGATACAATACTCTTAGGAACTCCATGTAACTTCACAACCGCAAGAACATAAATCTCGGCTAACTTCTCCAAAGGATAACTAATATCAATTGGAATGAAGTGAGCAGATTTAGTAAGCCTATCAACGATTACCCAAATAGCATTATGACCTCTTTGCGTATTCGGCAATCCCGTAACAAAGATACATGTACAAATGTATCACAAAAGAATCATATACATCCTAGCTACCCGGTGCTACATATCAAAGCCGACCGACCAAAAGAATGAAGAAACGTTTCACAAAAAGACCACCAGCATACCTACTCTGCAATGCCTCATAGAGCATCATAAAATAGCAGAAGGGTGAGAAATATTATCATAATAACAATGCATATACTTATATATCTTAGCACGAAAATACACATATTCTACATTCTCACCACAATTCATCACACCACACTCACATACATCACAATGTACATATATGCAAAACCAAGCATATTTATCATGCATACTTTCACAATTCTCATCATTCCACATAAACATACATATTCATGTTTATTCATCAATACTCAATTATAAAGATGATAAATGCAAATCATAGAGACCGACTCACGACTCTAGGCAAATGCAATGCGGTACCGACCCAATCATCTCAAGTTCACTCAGGAACTTATTGGAGCCATCGCTCGTTACCAATGTAACTCCCCGTCGGGCCTACGATGTTCACCCATTGCTCACACCTCACATAGGCACACAATGTTTATGGATTGCTGACACCTCACATAGGCACACAATCTGATTGCTCACACCTCACCTAGGCACACAATCGTTCGTAATCATCGCTCACACCTCACATAGGCACACGACGTTACAACGGATTCTCATTAGAATCACACAACACAAGAATGTACATCATTATGCTTCACATACAAAATGACTCACGACATTCTTCAAATGCATACATATTCACAATATATTCATGCATTCATCTCATACTTTCACATACAATCTATATACATTCACATCAATGCACTATTGTATGATTGACATCTAAAACACACATTCAAAACGGTAAAAGTCGCTAAATAACACTATTCCCAACTTTCCAACATAATTAAATCGTCTAACAATTTCCAAAACATAATCATAATAAAGTAAATTTCATAAGCTCTCTAACGCATCAAACCACACCTCAAACCGAAACGCAGATCAAAAGTTACAGAGAAAACAAATTGGGAAAAACTGCTACATTCGCAGTGCGAAGCTCCTAGCGAGTCCTTCGCTACTTCATTCGCAGTGCGAGTGTACTAGCGAACCAAGTCAGAAGCAAAATAGCCCAGAAAATTCTCATCGTTCGCAGTGCGAACATCCCAGCGAATGCTCGCTACCCCATTCGCAATGCGAAGCACCCAGCGAATCAAGTCAGAAACTAGCGAATCCTTCGCTACTCCATTTGCAGTGCGAACACTCATGGAACGCTCGCTACCCACTCGCTAGCCATTCGCAGTGCGAACCTGCATTTTCAGAAAAACCCAGCAGCGCACCAGTTCATCCAAAAATCATGTTTTCACAACCCAAAACATTTCCAAACTGTCATATAACCATCAAAACATAATTCAATCATGATGACAAGTATTCTATTACGTTTACACCGATTTTCAACCGTAAAACCATTGATTCCTCACAAAAATCTCAATTTCAACCTAGAACTCAAGCTATGGAAAACAAGAAAACATCCAAGCAAACACATACATAATGATATACATTGATGAGATAATAAGATTTCACACCCTTACCCGATTAAATCGAATTCTAGAAGTTGGTTTGAAGATTTCCAAGCTTTTCCTCCTTTTCTTCTATTTTCTTTTCTTCCTCTTTCTTTCTCTCCTTTTTCTCTCCTATTTCTCTTTTCTTTCTATTTCTCTCCTATTTCTTCTTCTTATCTCTTTTTCTTTTCTTATTTTCTACTCAAATTCAATTAATTCATTTTCTCACAAAATTCTATTTCCACTAAAATTCTAACTTATTATTAATTGAGAAATGTCCAAAATACCCTCCATTCTAATTTCCCCGAAAACTCTCAAAAACGGTAAAATATCATAACATGTCAACATAGCATATTAACACACCAATTTCACAAATAAAATAATTTATCACTCAATTTAAATAAAAGATTCAACAAAATGGGAATAATCGGAATCGGGGCGTTACAACTCTCCCCCACTTTAGAAATTTTCGTCCTCGAAAATATTACCTGATTCAAATAACTCCGGATACGACTCTCGCATCCTACTCTCTAGTTCCCAAGTTATATTGCCTTCCGCAGCGCCTCCCCACACTACTTTCACAAGCGCAATATCTTTGCCTCTTAGCTTCTTAACTTCACGGTCCAAAATCCTAATCGGTAAAGCTTCAACCGTAAAATTATCTCTCACTTCAACCTCGTCCATAGGAATAACATGTGACGGATCCGGAACATACTTCCGAAGTTGCGAAACATGGAATACATCATGCAAATTCGAAAGATTCGGAGGCAACGCCACACGGTAAGCCACAACACCAACTCGTACAGTAATCTGATACGGACCAATAAAACGAGAAGTCAACTTCTTTGACTTCAAAGCACGACCCACACCCGTAACCGGTGTAACTCTCAAAAACACATGGTCGCCTTCTTGAAACTCAAGATCTTTCCTTCCCTTGTCATGATAGCTCTTTTGTCTACTTTGAGAAGCTTTCATCTTCTCACGAATAAACTTCACTTTCTCCGTCGTTTGTTGTACCATCTCTGGTCCAACCAACGTCCTCTCACCGGTTTCATGCCAACACAAAGGTGTTCGACATCTCCGACCATACAAAGCCTCAAATGGTGCCATACTTATACTTGAATGAAAACTATTATTGTAGGTGAACTCAATCAATGCCAAATAACTATCCCAAGCACCACCTTGCTCGAGCACACAAGCACGCAATAAATCCTCCAACGATTGAATTGTCCTCTCGGTTTGACCATCCGTTTGCGGATGATAAGCCGAACTCAATCTTAGCTTAGAACCCAAAGCCTTTTGTAAACTCTCCCAAAACCTCGATGTGAATCTAGGATCTCTATCCGATACAATACTCTTAGGAACTCCATGTAACTTCACAACCGCAAGAACATAAATCTCGGCTAACTTCTCCAAAGGATAACTAATATCAATTGGAATGAAGTGAGCAGATTTAGTAAGCCTATCAACGATTACCCAAATAGCATTATGACCTCTTTGCGTATTCGGCAATCCCGTGACAAAGATACATGTACAAATGTATCACAAAAGAATCATATACATCCTAGCTACCCGGTGCTACATATCAGAGCCGACCGACCAAAAGAATGAAGACACGCTTCACAAAAAGACCACCAGCATACCTACTCTGCAATGCCTCATAGAGCATCATAAAACAGCAGAAGGGTGAGAAATATTATCATAATAACAATGCATATAATTATATATCTTAGCACGAAAATACACATATTCTACATTCTCACCACAGTTCATCACAGCACACTCACATACATCACAATGTACATATATGCAAAACCAAGCATATTTATCATGCATACTTTCACAATTCTCATCATTCCACATAAACATACATATTCATGTTTATTCATCAATACTCAATTATAAAGATGATAAATGCAAATCATAGAGACCGACTCACGACTCTATGCAAATGCAATGCGGTACCGACCCAATCATCTCAAGTTAACTCAGGAACTTATTGGAACCATCGCTCGTTACCAATGTAACTCCCCGTCGGGCCTACGATGTTCACCCATTGCTCACACCTCACATAGGCACACAATGTTTATGGATTGCTCACACCTCACATAGGCACACAATCCGATTGCTCACACCTCACCTAGGCACACAATCGTTCGTAATCATCGCTCACACCTCACATAGGCACACGACGTTACAACGGATTCTCATTAGAATCACACAACACAAGAATGTACATCATTATGCTTCACATAGAAAATGACTCACGACATTCTTGAAATGCATACATATTCACAATATATTCATGCATTCATCTCATACTTTCACATACAATCTATATACATTCACATCAATGCACTATTGTATGATTCACATCTAAAACACACATTCAAATCGGTAAAAGTTGCTAAATAACACTATTCCCGACTTTCTGACATAATTAAATCGTCTAACAATTTCCAAAACATCATCATAATAAAGTACATTTCATAAGCTCTCTAACGCATGAAACCACACCTCAAACCGAAACGCAGATCAAAAGTTACAGAGAAAACAAATTGGGAAAAACTGCTACATTCGCAGTGCGAAGCTCCTAGCGAGTCCTTCGCTACTTCATTCGCAGTGCGAGTGTACTAGTGAACCAAGTCAGAAGCAAAATAGCCTAGAAAATTCTCATCGTTCGCAGTGCGAACATCCCAGCGAATGCTCGCTACCCCATTCGCAATGCGAAGCACCCAGCGAATCAAGTCAGAAACTAGCGAATCCTTCGTTACTCCATTCGCAGTGCGAACACTCAGCGAACGCTCGCTACCTACTCGCTAGCCATTCGCAGTGCGAACCTGCGTTTTCAGAAAAACCCAGCAGCGCACCAGTTCATCCAAAAATCATGTTTTCACCACCCAAAACATTTCCAAACTGTCATATAACCATCAAAACATAATTCAATCATGATGACAAGTATTCTATTACGTTTACACCGATTTTCAACCGTAAAACCATCGATTCCTCACAAAAATCTCAATTTCAACCTAGAACTCAAGCTATGGAAAACAAGAAAACATCCAAGCAAACACATACATAATGATATACATTGATGAGATAATAAGATTTCACACCCTTACCCGATTAAATCGATTCCTAGAAGTTGTTTTGAAGATTTCCAAGCTTTTCCTCTTTTTCTTCTCTTTTCTTTTCTTCCTCTTTCTTTCTCTCCTTTTTCTCTCCTATTTCTCTTTTCTTTCTATTTCTCTCCTATTTCTTCTTCTTATCTCGTTTTCTTTTCGTATTTTCTACTCAAATTTAATTAATTCATTTTCTCACAAAATTCCATTTCCACTAAAATTCTAACTTATTATCAATTGAGAAATGTCCAAAATACCCTCCATTCTAATTTCCCCGAAAACTCTCAAAAACGGTAAAATATCATAACATGTCAACATAGCATATTAACACACCAATTTCACAAATAAAATAATTTATCACTCAATTTAAATAAAAGACTCAACAAAATGGGAATAATCGGAATCAGGGCGTTACAGCTGACACAGCCCATGTCAGCAGGCCTGGAGTGGAAAAAGTGCGCGCAGAGAAATAGAGGGCTGACACGGGTGCCCGTGTCAGCTGATACGGCCCGTGTCAGCAAGCCTAGGAGAGGAAATTTTATAATTTTTTTTTATACTTTCTGAGTTTAGTGCTCTAAGGGGTATTCTAGGAATTTTGCACTGTTTTAGCTGATTTGGAACTACTTAGACTATGTGAAGAGAGGAAAAAGAAACACTTTTGATTTTACGAAAAATTTAAGATAGTTGGATGCGATGAAGGAGATTGGGAGAAGGGGATTGTTCATGAGCGGAAGCGATTGAAGAATCAATTTACTCCGATCAATTTGTAATGTCTTTCTTTAATCTTATTTTTGTTTTTATTTTGAATATTATGAGAGGCTAAACCCCCCAATGCTAGGGGGTGTCCCTGAATTGTGATGTAATGAACCTTTGTTGAATTATTTGATGAGATTATGTTTTTTTGCCTTAATCTTTTGTTATGCAAATTATTTAACATTTATCGATCGGTTAAATTGGGAACGATTTACGATTAGGGATTTGGCCTGAAAAACCAATCTATTGATTTTGCATAATAACATTATGGTAGATATTGCCTATGAATGGGAATATCCCGTAGTGATTAAAAACTTTGTCAGAACTTTTGCTTGATGTTCTTTCTTGATTGCTAAGGAATTAGGGTCAAGGGAGAATATCAAACGTTTTTCGTTTAAAGGAATTTAAGAAAAATATTTGAGGGTTGGTAAAATTAAGGTTTGAGGCATGTCTCTCTAATGATAATTTCAGGTTCTTACTGAGCAATTTATACACCTTCCCTAACATATTTCATCATATTCGTTAAAAGCACTTTTTATTGTTCTGCTTATTTTATATTGTCATTATAACTGTTTTCAAACCAAACAAAACCCCAAAGTCAATTTTTGTTTAATTGAAATAACATCTGTACTTACAATTGTACGCAATCCTCGAGAGATCGATTCTGGGGATAACCCTGACTATTGCTACATCGGTAAAAATAGTACACTTGCTATTTTTCCGATCAATTTTCTATTTGTTCAGCTTTTTATAACGATTATAAATTTTTTTCTTAAATTAAAAAGTGTTTTTAATATTTTCTTAATTAAAATATTCATTTCGATTTGAAAAGATTCTAAATTGATGACATGGCTCAAAGCCAAGCTACCAACTCATTAATAAGGATGACACATAAGTAAAATTGGAGAGGCCACAAAAATTCAAAGGACATCAAAATTAAGGGACCAGAATGGCTAGTTTTGTAATAGGGTGACCAATTGTTTAAAACTCCGAAACTAGTGAGACCAAAAGTGCATTTAAGCTTATTTTTTATTTTTAAATTAATGATTTATTTCAATTATGTTTAATAACCGAGAGATTAGATAGTCAGATTTTACTATTAAAGTACTCGTTAATCAGATTTTATCCTAAATCTAACTTTTATGTAACCGCTCCAAACTTGTACGCATCATACTTTATGATGAATTGCAAGACAGAAAAAAATCTTAAATATTCTTCTATCTTGAACAAAATATTTTTTTATGCTCTTGCAATCTATCCCAACATAATGGTGTTGATATTGTTTTTGTATTTTTGGAATAACCTTTGTTACCTCGCCTCAGCAATCGAGATTAAATCATATTATGTGAAGTTTAATCGAGAGTAAACAATATCAACACCATTGTGTGAAGTTTAATGAGAAGTAATCTTATTATGTGATGTGATGTGATTTTAGTGGTTTATTTCGTCAAATGTTTAATGATATATATTTTTTTACTTTGGTTGGTCATCTTATTAATAAACATAAGTTTATTAATGTTGAGGAATCCTTTGATACATAGAAATCATGACAAATATGGATAAAAAAGTAAATGGAAATTTTTGTCATCTAATTACTTTAGGGATAAAGAATTAGAACCATAAGGAAAATAAGAACTCATAAAGGATGTGTACTTATGCTATTGTGAGACTTAAGAATTTGTTTTATAGTTGTTTGCACATTTATTTTGTTGTTGTAGGCATGCACCACTAGGTCACGTTTCACCCTCATCTGTCACGATAAACCTCATCACACTAAATCTACGTGAAACTCATTAAATGGATTTTTACTCTGCATGCTCTCATAAACTTCCTTGTTTTTAAGTTATTAATATTTATTCTGAATATGTGACAACCATATCTATCATCATTATCTACTAGTGACTATTCACAATTTTTGAATGGAAAATTAACTTAAATTACTATAATTTTTGTGGGATCGATACACTTACTTTTAATGCTTGATATCACTTTGAGTGTGTATACTTGTGTCGCAACGCGAAAAATGACCGGCGGAAAAACAGAGTCGCCACCGAACATTATTTATCCCGACAGGGGAAAGGAAACGATCGAAGAAACCTCGAAAGGGAGAAGACATGGTCATCGCAACCAAATCTTGGGTTCGGGAGTCGGTTACGCGAGAGGAAGGTATTAGCATCCCCTCGCTTCTGTTGTACTCAACGGGATCCACTCTTATTGTTCTAATCAAAGGGTGAATTTATCTAAAGCTTACTTGCTAAACGGAATGGAAAGGAGAAGAACAAAAGGTGACTCGATAGGACATCGTCGTCCTGTGCCTACGTATTCCCTCGTGTAATGGGAAAGTCAGAGTCAACGTAGTTCGGAGGACTACAGGTGAACGGGGGGATTGTGCTCGCCAAGACTTCGCCGTCTTGTGCCTACATATCCACATTCGGACGAGAATAAGGAAGTCAGAGCCTCCATAGTTTGTGGGACTACGAAAGAAAGGTGGGAAGAGTGCTCGCCAAGACTTCGCCGTATTGTGCCTATGTATCATTATTCGGGCGAGAATGAGGAAGCCAGAGCATTCGTAGTTCGTGGACTACGGAAATAGGAGAAGGGTGCTTGCTAAGACTTCGTCGTCTTGTGGCTATGTATCCTCATTTGGACGAGAATGAAGAAGTCAGAGCGATCGTAGTTCGACCTACGAATGAAAAAGAGGGAAGAGTGCTCGCCAAGACTTCGCCGTCTTGTGCCTACGTATTCTCAACGGGAATAAGAAATCAGAGCGTCTGTAGTTCGTGGACTACGGGAGAAAGGTGGGAAGAGTGCTCCCCAAGACTTCGCTGTCTTGTGCCTATGTATTCTCAATGGGAATGAGAAATCAGAGCAGCCGTAGTTCGGCCTAATACGGGTTGGTTGGTGTCTTTTATGAACGATGCTAAGCTCACGTGCCAGCAGTTATGGTCGATGCCTGTTTGCGGTAGAATGAAGGTAACATGCTCTTTCTAAAAAGGTTTGACGAAACATCCCGAGGGACAAAATGATTTAGATTTGTTCAAGGATTTTAGAGAAGTGGATTGACATTGTTTATGATGTGTATTGCACTAAAGTCTATGACATAGGATCGAATACTTCGCGCTAATGATCCAAGCGTGCGCACAAAGTACCCTAAGATGAGGTTAGAAATGCATCCGCTCATCTTTTCCCATGTGCTTAAGGCCCGTGGCGCAAAATACACATCATAGTTATTAAGTATTTTACTAGTGTTAAGAGAGAGAAGAGAGAAACTCAAAGGGTAAAAGAAAAATCTAAGGGAGACTCAGTCCTAGATGTTGTCATGTCAAATGGTCCTATAGTTGAGGTTAGGAAGGAGCTAACTTAATGTAGTCATGCGAAGGTTGACCTAAAGTTAGGCTGAAGGGGAATAAGATGCATACACAATATTAACATCACACATCAAATGAATTAAAATGTGAATTGAAAAGAAAAGTGCATGGATTAAAATCATGACACGAATACGTGAACCAAGGTCGCGTGCGCGAACAGGTGCGAAGCCTACCACAACAAATTTAATCGAATATAATCATAACGATATTGGATCATAAAAAATTAGCACAAATTAAAAAGACAAATCGCTACCGCATAAGCGGTCATCGCTATACGAATCAAGAAACGACAAGGTAATAAAAAATCACAATTGCAAATCGAGACGCGAATCGGTAAGTGCAAAAAGTGGGTTGTTACTATACTAAACACCCGGACGCGTGTAAAATCGAAATACAAGGATAAATGAATATAGCACATCGCACGTAAGTCGATAAAAACCACCATTAGCTTGCTACATTTAACGTGATCATCGCAAGAGGGACCAAAAATGGTACGGAGAAAGTAAAAAAAAATGAATTTTAAAAGCGTTAATAAAATAAAAAATCAACAATATTGCTTACGCAGAAATGCGATCATTGCAACCGAATCGAACCAAAATAAATGCCACGTATCATGCACGCCAATATGCAACCAGCGTATCGACACGATTCAATTCAAATAATAAAAATAAATAAATACATAAATAAACAATATATATTAAAAATATATACATATTAAAGCAATATTATTATATAAAAAAATGTTATATTATGATTATATAAAAAAAACGATATGTATTATGGAAAAAAAAACATGTTATGTACTAATTATATATTATGATTCTTAAAACAAACCTGATAATCATGTTATATATACTATATATTATGATATGCATTAGTAAGTTCAATATGCATTAGTAAGTTCAATGCATGCCAGTAACAGTTTGAAACCGAGACCCCACGCGGAGGAACAGTAGCGGCATGGAATAGAAACTCAGGGTGTGTTTGGATTGGCGGTGAACAGAAATAATTTTAGCAGAATTGAGTTTGATAAAATTGAGTTTAATAGAATTGAGTTTAGCATAATTGATTTATATTTGGATATATTTATGTAAAAGTGAGTTAAACAGTAAATTTCAGCGTATAAATTATCCAGAATCAATTTTGGATGTAGAAGCTACAAACTCTAGCTTCAAGTAGAATCAATTCTATTTTTGATTAAACAAACACCTCAAAATCACCCAAAATCAACTCTACACCTCTAGAATTGATTCTAAGTCTTCCAAAAGCCAATCCACACATGTTATCTATATATTAGTAATAGTGCGGCGGATTATGTGTATTTTATAACGTGCGGATAAAAAAAACTTTCAACATGGCAGTACAATACATGTTAATACAAAGTGTTAGAAACCAAACTTTTAACATGGCAGTACATTACATGTATTAAACTTTTTTAAAATTATAACTATAAGTGTTAGTAAGTATGTATATTATATTCACCTGAACGAAATACTATTTATATGTATGAAACTGCATTGGAGAGAAAATATATCCTCCGCCCGCGCCATGTATATGTTTCGCCCTTCTTTTTGTCTCTTTTTTTTTTTCCGCCCTCACAACATTTAGCAACCAACAATATATATAAGGATCAAACTAGGGTTAACTCTAAATTATCAATAATGTCCTTAATGCCTATTTTAAAGCCCAAATTAAATAATTAGTTAGAACTAAATAAAATTTAAACAATTAAAATAATTAAAATAAACTTAAATAAAAAACTAATAATCCTATTTATTTACTATAAATATTTGGGTTAAATAAGTTTTAAGTCCATATAAATATAGCGATTTTCAATTTTGGTCCCTCTAAAAATTTTCATTAAGAATTAACCCCTTTAAAATTTTCCGTCTCAATTATGAGTCTCTGACGTCAAATGGGCCTAACGGAAGCTGATGTGTCTGCCTTAGTGGATTAAATGATTAAGTTATTTTAATTACATGGATTTCAACCGTGTGAAATAAAAATGTTACAAAATATGTTGACCTAATTTGTTCCTATCCTTCCCCATTATTCTTCTTGCTTGTCATCTTCAAGTCTGCCATCACTTTTTCTTCTTCTTGTTTGTCATCTTCAAGTCTGCCATCACTTTTTCTTCGTCTTGCTTGTCTTGCTTCTTCGTTTTTCAGCACAAGTGTATTTGAACAAGTCATACATTACCTCTCTACCATTCAGCACATTATGTTCCAACACAACTTTCTTAAATTGTTTCAAGGATGAGAATTCCATTCCAACTTTAAACAAGAATTCCTTTCTGAGCGTCTCATCTTCATTAAACCTTATCATTGGAGGCCTTTCATCAGCACTGTCCTTGTCTCCTCCACTATCAAGCTCATCAGTCATGTAATCATCTTCAATCACATGTTCCCTATCCATCTCAGTTGTAGTATAAACATTGTTGTTCACTTGACTTGTACCCTCAACAATATTTGGCTATTTCCTAGACACAAAAGCATCAACTCCATTGTTTAAACCTACACCTACATCCTCATCACAATCATGCATCCTCTCTTCTTCATTATCTTCAAATTGAATCCCATCCAAAGTAGCTTCACTTGACTCACTCTCATCATCACCTTCAACATTTTCTTGCCCTTTTTGTCTCTCTAATAGCTTCTCCATATATGTCTTCTCACCACTTTCCAACTTTGCCTCAGCGTAAATCTCAACTTCACAGTTACTATTCTCAGCACACACAGCTAACATAGTTGCATCCTTATCATTAACAAAGGGTTTTAGATAATTTTCCAGACTACCATGTTCAGACTTCCACCACATTCTAACATCTTCAGTGTTAAAGTAAGGGTCCATAGTTTTGATTAGGTCACGAGCTTCAAAATAAGACCAATAATTTGTGTCTTGTCCACTAAAAGCATACACATCCCTCTTCATATCTCAACCATACATCCTTTACAAAAGACCATTTTTTTATAAAATACTACCTTAAATATCCCCATACCCTACACATTACAAAAACAACATAAGT
The DNA here is from genome assembly GCA_022829125.1 of Lathyrus tuberosus. Classification (NCBI taxonomy): domain Eukaryota; kingdom Viridiplantae; phylum Streptophyta; class Magnoliopsida; order Fabales; family Fabaceae; genus Lathyrus; species Lathyrus tuberosus. The sequence goes on along the minus strand of JALAZF010000118.1, from coordinate 1,587,207 downwards.
GTATATCAGACTTTGCAAAATCAATACAAAACCCTAACCAACCTCAGTCAACGAAACGCAACACAACAAACAAGAACTATAGTTTTTGTAAGTTCCTGGATTGGCTGGAATTTTGGTAAAACAACAAGGTGTTCAATGCTGATGTCATGGTGTTGATGTTGCAGCATTGAGTCTTAGTACTAGGTTGTACTAAGTTGTGAAGGTTAACTATGTTTGATGTCATGGGCTTGATGTCATAACATTGCACTTAACACTGGGTTGTGTTAAGGTTGCTAGTTGCTGAAGTGGATGTCTGATGTCACATAGGTGATGTTGTAACATCAGACCTGCAGAACTGAAGCTAATGACAGCATGGGCTTGTTGTTATTAGGGTCGCGTATTAGCTGGAATTGTGGAGAGTGTTGACTCGTTGGATGAGAATATCTTGGGCTAGATATTTTCTGTTACATGGGAGATTTGATTGCAGGTTTGTTGGAGAATTAAAAGGTGGAAGATTTAAAAAGATTTTGGGGATAAAATCTGTTTTAAAAGATTCAGTTTTTAATTAACAAATCTGATCAAATATTGTGACAAATCCAATCCAAATTCAAGGAGCTATATAAAGCGCACAAGACCAAGGAAGAAGGTACAGAAAACAGATTGAAGATCAAGAGCTGGAGGCTTAGAGTCTAGGGTTTGTTTAGAGTACTTGTAATCACACTATTCTAGGTTTGAATAGGTGTTGAATTTTCTGTCCTCTCTAGAAGCTGTGAAGCAATAGAGAGTTGTTGATTGATCGAAGCTAGGAAGCAAGATCAAGGGATCTCAAAGAGGTTGTTCTTTGAGTGTTTTAGGGGATTGAGTAGTGTTCTCATATCTAAGTGGTTTCTTAGGTAGAAAGTCACTAGTAGAGTATAAGTTTAGGAGATTGTCAACTGGTGTGTTGAGTCTGTAAATTATATCTACAAGTAGTGAATTTCATCCCTGGCTTGGTAGCCCCCAGACGTAGGTAGTTAGACCGAACTGGGTGAACAATTCCTTGTGTTTTCCTGTTGCTTATTCTGTCCATTATTGCAGAGTGTGTTGTTGTAACATCGCACCTTAACATCACACGTCTGGTACCAGAATTTCAATTGGTATCAAAGCAGGCATCCTGTCTGTCTCTGGGTGAGATCTAGGGAAGTTACTTTCTGGTGAAAGATGGACAAAGAGGTTGGAGGATTCGTCAACAGACCCCCTATCTTGGATGGCTCAAACTATGAGTATTGGAAGCCTAGAATGACTACCTTTTTAAAGTCATTAGACAGCAGAGCTTGGAAGGCTGTCATTAAAGAGTGGAAAGCTCCAGAGGTATGTGAGAAAGATGAGGCTGGCAAGGATAAAGAAGGCACCTCAAAGCCTAAGCCTGAAGAAGAATGGACCAAGGAAGAAGATGAGCTTGCCCTTGGGAATTCAAAAGCCCTAAATGTTATCTTCAATGGGGTTGACAAGAACATATTCAGGCTGATCAACTCATGTGAAACTGCTAAGGCTGCTTGGGATATTTTGAAGGCTACTCATGAAGGCACATCTAGAGTTAAGATGTCTAGACTTCAGCTTCTAACATCTAAGTTTGAAAGCTTGAAGATGAAGGAAGATGAGACTATTCATGACTTCCACATGAGTGTTCTTGAGCTGTCAAATGCATCCAGTGCTCTTGGTGAGAAGATGACAGAAGAGAAGCTGGTGAGAAAGATTCTTAGGTCCCTCCCTAAGAAGTATAAGATGAAGGTAACAGCCATTGAAGAATCTCAAGACATCAGCAAGATGAGAGTTGATGAGCTTATTGGATCTCTTCAAACATTTGAACTTGGACTGAATGAGGAAGAACCAGAAAAGAAGCCTAAGAGTATAGCTTTAGTCTCCACTCCTGCAGCAGCTAAAGATGATGAGTCCCAGGAGGATCTGCCTCAGGCTATAGTTAAGTTAGGAAGACAGTTCAATAAAGTGTTCAAGAAGATGAACTATAGACCTAGTGTCAAGAACATCTCTTCTGACATCAGCAAGTCAAAAGAGAAAGATGAAGAGAAGATTGCACAAGATAAAGGAGTTCAGTGCTTTGAATGTGAAGGGTATGGACATGTCAAGAAAGAGTGTCCCACATTCTTGAAGAAGCAGAATAAAGGCTTGACAATTTCCTGGTCTGACACTGATAGCGAAGATGAAAGTGAGTCAGCAAAGCATGTTACAGCTTTGACAGGAATTGTTAAATCTGATGATGATAGTGATGGAGAAGTCACCTATGATGAGCTAGCTTCAACCTACAAGGATTTGTGTTTAAAGAGTGCTGAAGTTTGTCAAGAAAACAAGTGCCACAAGGAACAGATTGCTCAACTTGAGAATGAAAAATCTGATCTGGAATATGAAGTTGTTCTAGTGAGATCTCAACTTGATCAGATGACAAAATCTGTTAGGATGCTGAACAGTGGTACAGCCACTCTTGACAAGATACTCCAGTCAGAACAGGTTGCTGGAAACAAAGCTGGGATAGGTTATGTGACTGAAGACAAAGGAACCTCAGAAGTAAGTACTTCAGGTTTAAAGAAGGAAGTATCACAACCTTTGTCTCAACATCAGCCAAAGAAGCAGGATCCTACACCCAAGAAAGCTGATGTTTCACAACCTAAGAAGATTGAGAAGAAGACCGGTCCTAATCAGAAGAGAAAGCAGCCACAAGGAGCTAGTAAGTGTATGCCCCCACAATACCACAAGAGCATGAAGGCTGCAAGGTTCAAACAGAACATGTTCCATCAGATGTCTCAACATCAGGGTAACTGGTATGGATATAATAATTTTGTGCCTCATTACTATGGAAGAAGGAAGCCTCATCACCATAGGAGACAGCCTAGAAGACAGCATCCTCAGTTCAAGAGACAATCTACCTATGGTAAAAGACAACAGCCTCACCATAGAAGACAGTCAAACTATGGAAGAAGAAGACAACACCAGTACTATGGATGGAAGCCACAGCAGTTTCATCATCAAGGTGGCAGGAAGTTTAACAACTTCAGTAAAGAGAGAGTAAGGTGCTTCTATTGTGGAAGAGTTGGTCATATGCAGTTTTCTTGCTTTAAACTGCATGGATATCCCAAATATGTTCCTCAACCTAGACAGAAGGAGAACAGGACTAAGGTTGTTAAACAGTGGGTTTCTAAAGCTCAAGCTACATGTCTATTGGCTCACACCTCAGATAGACATTTTGCTAAGGATGAATGGTACTTTGACAGTGGATGTTCAAAGCACATGACTGGATCCAAGGAGCATTTGGTAGAGTTCAATCCTTGTCATACAAACGACGTTATTTTTGGCAATGGTGAAAAAGGAGTAGTAGAAGAAGTTGGAAGAGTGAAGAATCATGATGGTCTTACTCTTGATAATGTGCTCCTTGTTCAAGGGTTGAGTGCTAATTTAATTAGCATAAGTCAACTTTGTGATGAAGGTTACAAGGTAAGCTACACCAAAGATGAATGTGTGGTAGCTGGTGAGCAGAATGAGGAAGTGATGAAGGGAGTAAGATCCAAAGATAATTTCTATCAGTGGATACCTCAAGTGGACAGCTTATCTAGTGATGTTAAAGTTGATGTTGTAACATCAGATGGTGACATCAAGTGTGAAAGTATGGTGAAAAGTCAATCTGGGTTAATAACGTGTGAGTTGGATGATGCGTTAAAAGCCAAATTGAGTAGTCAGTTATGTGAGCAAGATGAAGAATTCAACAATGCTGATGGAAGGATCAAAAGCTGTGACCTTACGAAGAGTTGGGAGCTGAATACTTGCAAGGCCAAGAAAGATGACAACCTGACTAATGACTCCTATAGTTCAGAAGAAAAATTTCACAAGTTGACAATCCTTAGGTTGGAAGATGCAGATGTTAGAGCTGATGTTAAAACATCTCAAGTCAAGAAAGGTACTTCTAACCTTAAAATAAAGAAGAGTGATGATGAACTAATTGCAAAAGTGGCTTCTGGGGTTGCTAAACGACTGAAATCAAGGAAGAGGAAAGCTATTGAGTCACCTCCAAATATGAGAACTGATAAGCAGAAGATCTATGTGGATGGTACTACAAAATCCAGGAGTAAAGTGTTCATCTCTTCCAGAAATAGGAAGATTAGAGATAAGTCTGATGATAGTGTCCAGGATATCTCTCAAATGAAGGAAGCCGTTGTTGTTAGAACTTCTGCGAAAATTCAAAAGGCCATACTAGATAACATTCCTATGCTTTTCATAAAATGGTGGAAGTATGATCTGGAGAAAGAATTTGACAAAGACATTCTGGATATGGTTGAATTGGCTAAGATATGGTTCAGAGAGGGTGTGGGAACTTATGGTATTCAGGTGTGTATGAATAAGTTGCTCTGATTGTGTCTTATTGGGAGCTTCTTGAAGGACTTCCTTGTGCAATGAGTCCTTTGAATGGTGATTAGAAGCTGATGTCCCAAAAGATGTTATAACATCATGTTTGCTGGTGGATATATCTGAAAGATGATTAAGATTGGACATGTGGAAGAAGTGTTTCTGATTATGTGGTTTAGAATGTGAAGTTTAGCATGACTACTGTATTTGAAGACTTCACCAATTTCAACATCTACTGGGGGATGTAAGGATAGAGGAATTGTGATCTCTTGAAGAGACTGGATCTCAGTAAAGCTTATAAGTAAGCTGAGGATTTGTGGAGTTTGTGACACAGTGTTGAGATTGGATTATTTTGCTGATAGTAAATCCAGTAGTGGAGCATATGTAATACCCTGGTGTCAAGAGTGTCAAAGAGTATCCTTGGTGAAGGATGTCTTTGTTCTGGATCTGAAGCTTAGTGCTTACATTATAGCTATGGTACATCTATATAGTCATACGGGAGAATGATGAAGTAGATGGTTTGCCTTAAATGGTTCTAGTCATATGAAGCAAATTGTGTGAATCTTGTGCGCACATGCTTCTGAGGAGATGTTTGAAGACAAGATTGAATCATGGCCTTGAATAGATTGTACACTTGTCTTGGTGTGTGTCATTCTAAGTGTGAGGAGCTGACTTAGAGTTCAGTGGCAGGCATTGTGTGCTTCAGATCTTGTGGATGACTGTGTGAAGCCTTTATAACTGGATGGATGAAGAATATGTCTGGATTTTCAATATGTGGATATTGTTGACAGAAGAAGTATGGTTTTGTACAGGGTGTCATAGGCTGTACTTGTTGAGGTTTGTCAAATTATGGCTAAAAAGGGGGAGAGTTAATAAATGCCATAAAGAGAAGATGTTGATGCTGCAAAAAGAACAAGGTGTTTAGTTGAAAAGTGTTGATGCAGCTGTTGAGGGGGAGTGTTGGCAGTATAGATAGAGCTGCTAATGAAGATATTTGAAGAGTGCAGAGTGCAGCAAAGCAGACATCAAGGGGGAGATGTGCTGCACATTGTGAGCTACTGAACAGCTGTGATGCTGGTTCAAGTTTTTTAGGGGGAGCACCAATTGGCTGTTGTCAATAATGAAGATGGTGCTGCAGCAGATCAAGTAATGAAGACTATATGAAGATTGTCAAACTGCTGTAAGTTAATGGTTCAAAATATTAAAGATATTCCGCTGCTGAAGTCTCTGAAGATGCAGAGATTGTTTTAGCCAAAATTAGGCAAAGGGGGAGATTGTAAGTTCCTGTATTGGCTGGAATTTTGGTAAAACAACAAGGTGTTCAATGCTGATGTCATGGTGTTGATGTTGCAGCATTGAGTCTTAGTACTGGGTTGTACTAAGTTGTGAAGGCTAACTATGTTTGATGTCATGGGCTTGATGTCATAACATTGCACTTAACACTGGGCTGTGTTAAGGTTGCTAGTTGCTGAAGTGGATGTCTGATGTCACATAGGTGATGTTGTAACATCAGACCTGCAGAACTGAAGCTAATGACAGCATGGGCTTGTTGTTATTAGGGTCGCGTATTAGCTGGAATTGTGGAGAGTGTTGACTCGTTGGATGAGAATATCTTGGGCTAGATATTTTCTGTTACATGGGAGATTTGATTGCAGGTTTGTTGGAGAATTAAAAGGTGGAAGATTTAAAAAGATTTTGGGGATAAAATCTGTTTTAAAAGATTCAGTTTTTAATTAACAAATCTGATCAAATATTGTGACAAATCCAATCCAAATTCAAGGAGCTATATAAAGCGCACAAGACCAAGGAAGAAGGTACAGAAAACAGATTGAAGATCAAGAGCTGGAGGCTTAGAGTCTAGGGTTTGTTTAGAGTACTTGTAATCACACTATTCTAGGTTTGAATAGGTGTTGAATTTTCTGTCCTCTCTAGAAGCTGTGAAGCAATAGAGAGTTGTTGATTGATCGAAGCTAGGAAGCAAGATCAAGGGATCTCAAAGAGGTTGTTCTTTGAGTGTTTTAGGGGATTGAGTAGTGTTCTCATATCTAAGTGGTTTCTTAGGTAGAAAGTCACTAGTAGAGTATAAGTTTAGGAGATTGTCAACTGGTGTGTTGAGTTTGTAAATTATATCTACAAGTAGTGAATTTCATCCCTGGCCCCCAGACGTAGGTAGTTAGACCGAACTGGGTGAACAATTCCTTGTGTTTTCCTGTTGCTTATTCTGTCCATTATTGCAGAGTGTGTTGTTGTAACATCGCACCTTAACATCACACGTCTGGTACCAGAATTTTAGTTTTCAATATAAGTTTTCAAAGACAGTAAACAAATAGCAAGTGAGAATACATTAATGAAATCCAATTAATTACCTGAGGTTTGGGAGCACCACTGTCTGGAGTGAAAAATGAATGGGAACGGAGAGAGGGACCACCACGTACGAACGGTCGTCTTCAAAAATAACTTAACTCTGAAAGTGAAATTAGGGATTTGTCGTTTTTGGGAGTGTGTTATTCTTATGTTAGGTTTTAATGTTATTTCAGAAGCATACAAATCATGCCACATCAGTTAATGTAATCCAAAATAAGTTAATTATTTAATCAACCAAGGCAGACACGTCATCTTCCGTTAGCCCCATTTGACGTCAGGGACTCATAATTGAGACAGAAAATTTTATAGGGACCAATTCTTAATGAAAAATTTTAGAGGGACCAAAATTTAAAATCGCTATATTTATAGGGACTTAAAACTTATTTAACCCTAAATATTTAGACAAAAAAAGTAAAAATAGACGGATCCCAAATAAATAAAAGTCAGATGCCCAAGTGCTTGAAAAAATAAATCGAGTACACCAAAACGATCAGCGTGAAATATAGGACTCGGAAAAATACAGCATTTGGTCAGATTTTAAAATAAAATTTGACCCGTTTAAAACGCTCAAACTGAAAAAAATGCTACGAAAAATGGTCAAAAAATTAAAACGAACACGTCAGGTTAAACTACGCGAAACGTAGATCATTATAATTGACATCTGCAAGCTCGATTTTAAAAAAATTTCGTCCACCGACTTTACGCACCGTTGAGATTTAGTTTGACCGGTCTGTCCATAAATCTGAGAAATTATTCCAGGTGACATTTTAGGCACTATGTGAGATGAAAAGCACTTTATGCTATGCAGATGATGCAGAGTGGAAATACAGTCAAATGAATGAAAATATTAAAAAATGTTTGGAATAAGCTGTGAACTCCTCAAAATACTCTGGTGAAAAAAGAATGATTTGGTAGCAAATTACCGAGAAAAATAAATGCTGAGGCACTCTGATGTTGCTGCTTAGAATAAAAGAAGTCATGAGCCACAAAGACACTGTGATCCCTTGTCTCGAGAGCTCAATGCAATGTATGATTAATTGTTATGAACAAATGGAAATACAAAGCGAAAGCCAGTTAAGGTTAGGAAAAGAGAGGGCAAATTTTGGGGTGTTACAACTTCCCCTATTCAATCAACTTGGACCTGAAGATATGATAACAACGACTTTCAGACATTCAAGGTAAAAGGAGATTGAATACAAAAAGAACCCGGAAATTTACAAACTGTGGGGAGAGAAAAGTTAGAGTAATTGTCAACCGAAGGTGGACTTACAACAAAGGATACCAATCAAAAGTTGGAATAAACAGAACACCGGCCGAAGGAGAATTCACGAAGGGTGTCAACCAAAAGTTAGGATACAACAAAAATTACCAAACAAAAGTTGGGATTCAATTGAGGATACCAACCAAGAGTTGGAAAGAAACTCCACAAAGGGTACCAATCAAGAGTTGGGATGAAGGAATGGGTACCAACCAAGAATTGGGATAAACAAAACACTGACCGAAGGCGAATTTTCCACAAAGGATGCCAACCAAGAGTTGGGATATAACCAAAAGATATCAACCAAGATTTGGGATAAAGGAATGGGTACCAACCAAGAGTTGGGATAAAACAAGAAGGTACCAACCAAAAGTTGGGATGCGAGGTAAGATACCAACCAAAAGTTGGAATAGAGGATACTAACCAAGAGTTAGAATAAACATGACGCCGACCGAAGGCGAACTCACCACAATGAATACCAACCAAGAGTTGGAATTGGAAAGGAATACCAACCAAAAGTTGGAATAAACGTAGGGTACCAACCAAAAGTTGGAATTCAAGATGAGATACCAACCAAGAGTCGGGATGAATACAGGAGATGTCAACCAAAATTTGGGATTCAAAGACTGGGTACCAACCAAAAGTTGGGATAACAATAGATAGGATACCAACCAAAAGTTAGAATAACAAAGAATACCAGCCAAGAGTTAGGATTTGACAGAAGATATCAATCAAAAGTTGGGATTCGAAGATTGGGTACCAACCAAAAGTTGGGATAACAAAGAAAGATACCAACCAAAAGTTGGAATAAAGCAAATGGTAAGATACCAACCATGAGTTGGAGTGACGGGTACCAACCAAAAGTTGGAATTGAGACGGAATACCAACCAAAAGTTGGGATAACAAAGGATATCAACAAAAAGTCGGGATAAAGGATACCAACCAAGAGTTGGAATAACAAAGGGCACCAACCAAAAGTTGGAATTACAAAGGGTAATAACTAAAAGTTGGAATTTGAAAAGGATATACAGGAAGTAGAATCGACAGACTTACGACCTGAAGTAAAGAGAAGATGACTCAGCTAGGGAAAAGAGAAGCCTAGATAAACAACTCTGCAGGGGGACACAAGATAATTCCTCTAGAAGAAAACAACAATAGGAAGAACAAATCCATTGCTTGGGGTATAAAGTTAAACAATATCTCCTGAGTTACATACTTTCTGCTGGGGAAAGATTTGGTAAAAGGAAGTATCAAACTTGGCTTATGCTTCAGATGCATATGTTTGAATTTTTCTATGGCGTAATGCTCCATACGAAATGGAAATGATACGCATTTTGAGAATGCAATGCAATGATGCTTACGATATGCAAGAGGACACTCCACTGAGAAAATCATTGAAAACCCGAAAACAAATTTTTGCTGGGAAAGACAAACTAAACTGCCTTCAGGGTCATGATCTCTGCTGAAGAAGACCAACCAGACTTCCATTCTACCATAAAGTGGGAATAACAGATGACTGTTGAGGAAACATCCCAAGAATCTGATGAAGGAAAGTACCAATGACAATTGGGCTTTGGACCTGCTGGGGATATCAACCATTGTTGATTTACCTGCTGAGGAAATCAATAACAAATTCTGCTTGGGGAGACGGTATTGACCTCACTCTCCTGTTGGGGAATTATCCTCTACTAGGGAGAATAGAGGTCAAACGAGCCTCATGTTGGGGGATGTGAGGATATGTGAGCAAGTGGAATGATTGTGCCAAATACAGTTGGGCTTTTGGTTGGGCATGGGACCAAATTAATAGTGATTGGATTTATTTTTTAGGGATTTATTCTTGGTTGCCAACAAAAGTGGACTTTGAAGGTGAACTACCAGACGAGAACTGGTTTTGAAAGGGTAGACGACCAGACGAGAATTGGTGGAAAAAGGTTAAGTTGTCAGATGAGAATTGACTTCTTATTTTTGTATCAGACGGGAACTGACTTTATGGTTTGCCAGACGAGAACTGGACTTTGAAACGGTGTTTACCAGATGGGAATTGGTTTTAAAAAAACTGCCTACCAAACGAGAACTGGTATCTTGAGATGATTTGCTAGACAGGAACTGGTTAAAAAGATCTTTGACGACAGATTCATGTTGGGAGGTTTAGGCTCAAGTTGTGGGGTTAGGCCCGATGAATGAGATGATTTGCATGGCTATATGCTTGAGCGAAGCAACATGACCAATGCATGAGGATGATTTATGCAATGATATGAAGGTTTCAGAAATGGAAGGAAGGTCTTTGTAGCAAGGCTTCTTCATAAGGCAAAGGTTATTTTACGGGGTGATGGCATAATTCCCCGACACTCGTCTTGAACTCAACAGTTGCTGATGAAATAGAATTTGCTTGAGTAACTTGAAAGCAATGAGAGGTCTTGCCCCAGTGTAGTTCAACTTGCCCCAGTCTGGTCCTTGGGAAGGTTCACCTTAAAATGAGGTTGGAAGCAGCTTTCCATGAGAGGACCTCGAGATGGCTTGCCCCAGAATTTACACCATGAAAGGATTTGTCCTTGATTAACCGACTCTTGGAAAGGCGGGCTTCGATGTACATTTTAGGTAACCTGCCCCAGAATGAGAATTGAAGAGACTTAACTTGTGTTGATTGAACATTGGAGGGATTTGCCTTAATCAAAAAAACCTCTGGGCGACCTGTCCCTGGTTGACAGAGTCTTGAGATGATTCACTTCTGATCAACCAATTCTCGAATGATTTTCCCCATAATTAACTGACTCTTGAGGACTTGCTTTAAATTAACCGATTCTATACTTATTGGATGTCAAATCCCCAGATCCATAGGGCTACAAGGTACACTTGATTCTGATCCTGACTGCTGAATAATCCAGTCATCTTCGATTTCTCCTTGTTGGAATTTCTTTGATGCTAAGCACTGACCTGCAATTAAAAATTGTTTGTTTACGAATGATAATTTTAATGCGATGCTCATGCAGATTTTGAAAAAATCAATCATTATTATAATGATGCGATAGTGTGTGACGAGTGGGCCATTAGTCCAAACGCAATGCTGATTTAGCTAGTGAAAGATATGGCAAGAAGAAGATTAGCAAATCTTGTAGGAATCAGTTTACGCAACCTTGCTGTAGTATGCTTTCAGAATAGACCCTGCTTCAATTAGGACTTTTGAGGGTTGTAACATGGTCTAGTTCACGATTATTAAAACAAAGGATGAAAGGCTTAAAGTTTGAGTATTACCCACCCCTTCTTCGTGATGATCTCCAATCTTGCGTTCAGCTAACTTGCCACAAGCGCCCACATTTCAAAAAGCTTATGAAATGGTATGAATGATAGTTAAGGAACCCATAAGGTCTTCGGAGTAACAGTCACCCCTCTTGTCTTTGGTGTCTGTAGCCACACGATTTTGTTCTTACTCGAGGATTTTCCTTTTGTAATCCTTTTCTCTTTTTATTCTTTTGCTTTTGATTTCCCTAATTTTTCCTGGACTAACTCTTTTGAATTTTTCGATTTTAAAGTCCAGCGGGATGCCCTAACTTTTGTCTAAGTCACTTGCTTTCAAGTTTTCGACTTAGCGGGTTTTCCTTCCTTTTTCTTTTTTCTTTTGATTCTTTTTCTTTTGAACAAATCGTGTGACACTGGTTATCTTGATTTCGGAAGGGTTGTGACTGCCTCGCTCTTCACGGTGAAGGATATCCATTGTGGTCGGTGAGGTATGACCTATTGAGAAGGATATGATATGATTGGTCCTCGAATGGGGACACTCCTCTTTTCCTCTTTGAAATCCGAACGCATGGTCAAATTAACTGACAACTACCCTGCCCCAGGTTAAGATTGAGGGTTTTTTTTATACGAAATGAAACTCCTACTTCAAGGCTCAAAGTTGACGAGGGTCTATCTCCCTTATATCTTCTGCGTTTGGGGGTTTGAAGCAATGCATGTACATCATCAGTAGGGTTTTATCCGAAAACACACTATCAACAATTATGGGTATTCAGTTTTCGCCATCCTCCCTCCAATCTTTGCTAAAACAATAGTGATAAAGTGAAGGGAATGGGAGAAACATGGATGTATTTTTTGTTTTTAATATAAATGAAGAAAAATGAGCGAATGCGACATGATTAATTCAGAAAATGCATGATCACTTCATTAATATTACCATTCAAAACAATAATGTTTAAAAACAAGTAGCAATTAACAGGAAAGAAACTACAAATGCAAATGATAAAAGTGCTCAAGGACTGCCACTATTGAGAATGTATAAACCACTGGCTTTAGGAGATGACCCTTGAAGTCTTCGAGCTCAAACAGATGAGAGGTTGACATGGCCAACCAAATTTCCTTCTGAAAATGATATGTACCCTTTGTCAATCAACTGTTGCACCTTTGCTTGAAAGGCCTTGCAATCTTTAGTTGAGTGCCCCATGGATCCTTCAAGATATCCACACTGCACATGAGGATTGTACTCAGGAGGGTATGGTTCTGGCAACGGCTTGAGAGTCTTGGGCTCCACCAATGAGTTTTGAACCAGATGTGGCAAGAGTTGACTGTACGACACAGGAACTGGATGAAGTGGAGCATCCCTTCTTTCCAAGTTGTTGCGAGGCCTATTCTGATTCTGGAGCTGATTCTGATAACCTCGACCATAGGCTTGTTGATTTGCATGATGAGCTACCTAAGGTTTCTGGCATGGTGCCCTAGGCAAGGATGACTGGTGAAAAGATAAAGGACCAAAAGGTTCTACCGGTGCATCCTGGGAAAACCCAACATTTGTTATGATTGCATTAATTACATCCTCCTCTTCCACTTGGGAGTTGCTGAGGGATTCAGTCTTGCTAGTTTGACTGCTCGAGGCATCTTGAATTTTTTTCACTCTTTAGGCCGCTCTCAATGTGTTCTCTAGTTATTACCAAGTCAGAGAAGTTTGATGTCCCACTGCTAATCATTTTATCCAGGTACGAACCTTGGAAAGTATCCATGAATATGTCAACCAATTCTCTATCTAGAAGTAGTGGTTGCACCCTGGAAGCTAATTCTCTCCATATTTGAGCATACCCTCTAAAGGATTCACTTTTCTCTTGAGACAAGCCTTGCAACTGCATGCGGCTGGGAGCCATGTCAAGATTGTATTCATACTTCTTCATAAAAGCTTTAGCTAAGTCCAACCATGATTGGATGCGGCTTCTTTCTAACTGCATGTACCAACTCAATGATGTCTCACTTAGATTGTCCTAAAAACAGTGGACCATTAGTTTATCATTGTGAACATACGAAGTCATTCTTATGCAAAATATCACCAAATGTTGCCTTAGGCAACTATCCCCCTTGTACTTCTCAAACCTCGGTGCTTTGAAACTTGGAGGTAACATGAGGTTGGGTACTAGACACATGTCTGAAGCATCGAGACCAAAAGCATCTTGAACTTCCAAGGCTTTGAGTTTCTCATCCAACACACGATATCTTTCAGCAAACTCAAGAGCTCTTGGGTCCTTGGTTTTCATCATCGGGACCTCCCTTTGGGAATTTGACACAGAAAATGTAAAACCACAATAATTCGTAGTATCAAGAGAAGAGGAATGTTCACTTCGGACAATAGACTGCTGAGCTTGAGTAAGGTTGTTCATTTATGGGGGATCTTCATCAGGCAGAAAACTGTACAGTGGGTTGGTCGTCACAGTAAAACTTGGTGGGGGATCAACATTTTGAAGGCTGTACCTTGACATAGCTACCAACAGCTTCCAACTTGACCTCACTCCTTGATCTTGCTTCAAACACTTTGTTGTCTTTCAACAGTCACTTCTTGTTCAGAACGAGTACCGGGGAATCAACTGGCTGATCATGGAGAAAGGCGGAATGAGAGTTCTGGCTGGTTGAAGAATGATATGCAAAATGAAGCACAAATGTTTATGTTATGTAATGCTATGAATGCAATAGACATTGGATCAAAGCTTCCATAACTTCTGGATAACAGTTGTGCTGCTGATTGAATAGGTTCAAAATTATGCTCTGATGATGAGAAAATCAGAATAATTAGAATATCGGAATAATCAGAATACCAGGTTCATAAGTCCACACTGATAAGAAAATAAAAAAACGGGTTAGTTGAAAGTTAAGGTTTCCTGCAAAAATCCATCCCCTCTCACATGTGGGTTCTAGTCTTGGACGACATCCTAGCAGGTCCTCAGTTTCACGGGCTCTCAAGTCGAGAAATGATGATACATTTACCAATTCTGGTTTGGCATCATCACTAATCAAGGAGGCCTCAACTGGTTTCCCATGAATGGTCTCCAGAGTCATGAGTCCTCAAGGGAACACTCTAACTACTGTATAGGCATACAGGATAAAGCATCTCCCAAGAAAACCTCGTCTGAATGTGGATCTCATGTTAACAATACGTATCAAGCGCTACGCATGCCAACACAAGCCCAATATAATCTTATGTGTGTACTCAAGCCAGGGTAATGGGCTTATCCCTCATGAAACCATCCCACCTAATAACACAAGAGAATAGTATGGCAGTGATAATAAAATGCAGGTAAATGCAATAATATACAAATAAAGCAAATAAGAGCACAAAATTTAAACACCCGATGAAACAGAAATAGACAAGCGCTAGGATTGACTCACATAGGGAACCAGAATCCCCAGCAGAGTCGCCAACTGTCGCAATGCGAAAAATAACCGGCAGAAAAACAGAGTCGCCACCGAATGTTATTTATCCCGGTGGGGAAAGGAAACGGTCGAAGAAACCTCGAAAGGGAGAAGACATGGTCATCGTAACCAAATCCTAGGTTTGGGAGTCGGTTACGCGAGAGGAAGGTATTAGCACCCCCTCGCGTTTATTGTACTCAACGGAATCCACTCTTGTTGTTCTAATCAAAGTGTGTGTTTATCTAAAGCTTACTTGCTAAACGGAAACGGAAAGGAGAAGAACAAAAGGTGACTCGATAGAACATCGTCGTCCTATGCCTACGTATTCCCTCGTGCAATGGGAAAGTCAGAGTCAACGTAGTTCGGAGGACTACGGGTGCATGGGGGGATTGTGCTCTCCAAAACTTCGTCGTCTTGTGCCTATGTATCCTTCTTCGGACGAGAATGAGGAAGTCAGAGCGTCCGTAGTTCGTGGGACTACGGTAGAAAGGTGGGAAGAGTGCTTGCCAATACTTCGCCATCTTGTGCCTACGTATCCTCATTCGGACGAGAATGAGGTAGTCAGAGCATTCGTAGTTCGTGGACTACAGAAATAGGAGAAGGGTGCTCGCCAAGACTTCATTGTCTTGTGCCTACGTATCCTCATTTGGATGAGAATGAAGAAGTCAGAGTAATCTTAGTTCGACCTATGAATGAAAAAGAGGGAAGAGTGCTCGTCAAGACTTCGTCGTCTTGTGCCTACGTATTCTCAACGGGAATGAGAAATCAGAGCGTCCATAGTTCGTGGACTACAGGAGAAAGGTGGGAAGAGTGCTCGCCAAGACTTCGTTGTCTTGTGCCTACATATTCTCAACGGGAATGAGAAATCAGAGCAGTCGTAGTTCGGCCTACCACAGGTTGGTTGGTGTCTTTTATGAATGATGCTAAGCTCACGTTCCAGCAGTTAGGGTCGATGCCTGTTTGTGGTAGAACGGAGGTAACATGCCCTTTCTGAAAAGGTTTGACAAAACATCCCGAGGGACAAAATGATTTGGATTTGTTCAAGAATTTTAGAGAAGTGGATTGACTTTGTTTGTGACGTGTATCGCACTAAAGTCTATGACATAGGATCGAATACTTCGCACTTACGATCCAAGCGTCTCGCGCACAAAGTACCCTAAGATGAGGTTAGAAATGCATCCGCTCATCTTTTCCCATGTGCTTAAGGCTCGTTGCACAAAATACACACCGTAGTTATTAAGTATTTTACTTGTGTTAAGAGAGAGAAGAGAGAGACTCAAAGGGTAAAAGAAAAATCTAAGGGAGACTCAGTCCTAGATGTTGTCATGTCAAATGGTCCTATAGTTGAGGTTAGGAAGGAGCTAACTTAATGTTGTTATGCGAAGGTTGACCTAAAGTTAGGATGAAGGGGAATTAGATGCATACACAATATTAACATCACACATCAAATGAATTAAAACCTGAATTGAAAAGAAGAGTGCATGGATTAAAATCATGACACGAATATGTGAACCAAGATCGCGTACGCGAACAGGTGTGAAGCCTACTACAACAAATTTAATCGAATATAATCATAATGATATTGGTTCATAAAAAAATATCACAAATTAAAAAGACAAATCGCTACCGCATAAGCGGTCATCGCAATATGAATCAAGAAACGACAAGGTAATAAAAAATCACAATTGCAAATCGAGACGCGAATCGGTAAGCGCAAAACGTGGGTTGTTACTATACTAAACCGTCGGACGCGTGTAAAATTGAAATACAAGGATAAATGAATATAACACATCGCACGTAAGTCGATAAGAACCACCATTAGTTTGCTACACTTAACGTGATCATCGCAAGAGGGACCAAAAATGGCGCGGAGAAAGTAAAACAAAAGAAATTTTAAAAGCGCTAATAAAATAAAAAATCAACAATATTGCTTACGCAGAAATGCGATCATCGCAACCGAATCGAACTAAAACAAATGTCACGCATCATGCACACCAATATGCAACCAGCGTATCGACACGATTCAATCCAAATAATAAAAATATATAAATACATAAATAAACAATATATATTAAAAATATATACATATTAAAGCAATATGATTATATAAAAAAATGTTATATTATGATTATATAAAAAAAATGATATGTATTATGGAAAAAAACATGTTATGTACTAATTATATATTATGATTCTTAAAACAAACCTGATAATCATGTTATATATACTATATATTATAATATGCATTAGTAAGTTCAATGCATGCCAGTAACAGTTTAAAACCGAGATCCCACGCGGAGGAATAGTAGCGGCATGGAATAGAAACTCTGGGTGTGTTTGGATTGGTGGTGAACAGAATTGATTCTAGCATAATTGAGTTTGATAGAATTGATTTTAATAGAATTGAGTTTAGCAGAATTAATTTGTGTTTGAATATATTTATGTAAAAGTGAGTGAAACAGTAAATTTCAGTGTAAAAATCACCCAGAATCAATTCTGCATCTAGAAGCTACAAATTCTAGCTTCAAGTAGAATCAATTCTGGAGGTAGAATCAATTCTACTTTTGATAAAAACAAACACCTCAAAATCACCCAAAATCAATTCTACACGTCTAGAATTGATTCTGGATCTTCCAAAAGCCAATCCAAACATGCTATCTATATCTTAGTAACAATGCGGCAGATTATGTGTATTTTATAACGTGCGGATAAAAAAACTTTTAACATGGCAGTACAACTTTCAACATGGCAGTACAATACATCTTAATACAAAGTGTTAGAAACCAAACTTTTAACATGGCAGTACATTACATGTATTAAACTTTTTTAGAACTATAACTATAAGAGCATGATTATCGGTCCAAATATATGGTTCCTAAACTGTTATCAAAGTGACTGTGTCAGAAAATGATGGATAATTGCATGATAAAATCGTTCCTCAATTTGCAAGTGTTGTTACACTAAAGAGCGTGGTTTAACTATTTTAGAGTGAAATGCGGAGAATATTGTGGGGTTTGGTGGGACCTATGTTAGTGTTTTTAATGGTTGTATGGATATTCAGAAAATATAGTTGAGTTGTTTAAAAAATTTAGAAGTATAAAATAATGAAAAAAATTAAGTGGGGCCCATTTAAAGAACCCAAATGAATATAATGGATGTGGATGATCTAAGTGTCAGTAAGTATGCATAATATATTCACCTGAACGAAATACTATTTATATGTATGAAACTGCATTGGAGAGAAAATATATCTGTCGTCCGCGCCGTGTATATGTTTCGCCCTTCTTTTTTGGCTCCTCTTTTTTACCGGTCCACAAAACATTTAGCAACCAACAATATATATAGGGACCAAACTAGGGTTAACTCTAAATTGTCAATAATGTCCCTAATGCCCATTTTAAAGCCCAAATTAAATAATTAGTTAAAACTAAATAAAATTTAAACAATTAAAGTAATTAAAATAAACTTAAATAAAAAACTAATAATCCTATTTATTTACTATAAATATTTAGACAAAAATATAAAAATAAACTGATCCCAAATAAATAAAAGTCGGACGCCCAAGTGCTCGAAAAAATAAAGCGAGTACACCAAAATGATCACCGCGAAATATAAGACTCGGAAAAATATTGCGTTTGGTCAGATTTTAAAATAAATTTTGACCCATTAAAACGCTCAAACTGAAAATAATGCGACGAAAAATGGTCAAAAAATAAAACGAATGCGTCAGGTTAAACTACGTGAAACATAGATCAATATAATTAACGTCTGCAAGCTCGATTTTAAAAAATTTCCGTCCACTGACTTTACGCACCGTTGAGATTTAGTTTGACCGGTCTGTCCGTAAATCCGAGAAATTATTCTGGGTGACATTTTAGGCACTATGCGAGATGAAAAGTACTTTATGCTATGCAGATGTGCAGAGTGGAAATACAGTCAAATGAATGAAAATATTAAAAAATGCCTGGAATAAGCTGTGAACTCCTCGAAATACCCTGCTGAAAAAAGAATGATCTGGTACCAAATTACCGAGCAAAATAAATGCTGAGGCACTCTGATGCTTGCTGCTTAGAATAAAAGAAGTCCTGAGCCACAAGGACACTGTGATCCCATGTCTCGAGAGCTCAATGTGATGCATGATTAATTGTTATGAACAAATGGAAATGCAAAGCAAAAGCCAGTTAAGGTTAGGAAAAGAGAGGGAAAATTTTGGGGTGTTCTTACTTGCACATAAAAAAAGCCCAACCCAAACCAGAGTATTTAAAAGGAAGGGTCTATAGTTAAAAAAGTGAAAACACCAATTAAGCATAACAAAATTGAATTCACATTAAAGGATTTCTTAATGCACCCTATGAATTACTTACACACTGCGTGAAAATACAATAATACCCCAAGATTTCAGAGATTCATCTTCGGACGCACATAATTCATTCGTTTTTGCGACACTATGACTAAATTTATTCTAGAAATGCATTTCCGAAATAAATTTAGTCATAAAATAATAATACCCCCAGATTCCAAAGATGCATCTCCGGACGCACCCTAAAACACATAATTCATTCGTTTTTGAGACGCTATGACTTAATTTTTTTTTCCGAAAATGCATTTCTGGAACAAATTTAGTTGTAAAATTGAGGCTTAGCTCAGAAGTCAGACAAGAGGAAGGTTCAGTGCTACTGTTGTAAGAAGAGATCTGATGGTGTTCAGAAGTCAGACAAGAGGAATGTTCAGTGCTACTGTTGTAAGAAGAGTGCTGAGAAGGCAAAATAGTGCTCGGGAGGGGAAGAAGAAGTATGACAAGAGGAAGGTTCAGTGCTACTGTTGTAAAAAGTTTGGCCACTTCGCTGCTGATTATTGGTCAAACAAGGAAAGGAAGTAAGAAAAAGCAAACATAGCCAGAGGAGATTCTGATGATGAATCTGTGCTATTGATGATAGTCCGTCATTGCATGAAAATTGGCAAAGAATCGGAGAAAAACAAGCGAAAGATGAGGCAAAAAGAAGAAGAAAGAACAAAGAATGAGGGAAAAATAAATAAGTATGGAAGAATGAGACTTAATGAAAATTGAGGTGGAAATGGAGCTTTTTGGTGCAGCTACTGGAATAATCCCGTGCACCATCGCGTAGCATCGTGCACGCGACAGGGATGTATTAGTTACATCACGCGCGATACATTTATAATGCGCGCGATGGTTACTTTTTCTGGGCTTTTTCTGACGCGTTCTGACCCATTTTGAGCTCTTTTAAAGGGGATTTTGTGCACTTTTACAAGGGTTGCGAAATTGGAGAGCAAAGCACAATTTTGAGCGCATCAAAGGTGATTTTTAGGGCATTTGAAATCATTGGAGGCCATTACTTCAAGGGAATTCATATGTTATTTTCATCTATCAATTGTGGTAATGTTATCTGAATAATAAGTAGCTAAGCTCCTCTAGGTTAGGTTGTGTTATGATGAACCTTATTCGATATTGTTGGATTATAAGTTGATTTGACTTTGTATGAATCCTTTGAATTATAATTTTATTCAATTGCTTATTGTTCATAATGTTTTTTATTTGAGATACTCTGTTAAACTGATTTTGAGCACATAGGGATTACTGACTCATAGCCTATGTATTGGACCTAGGGAAATTGTTCTACTTACACTAGTTGAATAGGAATAGGAGACCCTGAGTAGTAGAATAAAGTATTAACGTTCTGTACATTGCCTAATTATGCTGGTGGACTAGGAATAGGAAGCTCCAAGTAGTGATTAATGAGTTATTTCGTGAGGGATCAGTTGTAGCAGCTTTGTTAATTCGGCGTGATATTATAAGGATATGATCATTCATACAAGGCATCATACATCAACAAGAGAGAATAAGGAGATTCGATACATAGCCTGATCGTCTTTAGTATTTCTGTTTAAAACTTTTATTTTGTATTTTGTTCTGCAACTTGACCCCCCCCCTTTATTTAGTGTTTTCTTTTATATTGCACAAATATTGTCTTGTTCGAACACATTCCCTGTAGATTCGATCTTTTATTACTACGACACTATCGATACAATTGCCGAGAAGTCATCATGTTTTTGGCACCGTTGCTGAGGACTGTTGATTGCAACAAGGCAACACTTGTGCAACATTTTATTTTATTTTTAGTTTTTAGTTTTCATTACTTTTAGTTTATTTTCTTGTTTATCATAGTGCTATTGAGGTATTTTTTTGTTTGTGTATGCGCAATTCAGGATCGACATTACTATTACTTGATCCAGAGATTGAAAGAATTGCACGTGCTCTAAAAAAAGTAGCTAGAAAAGCAATTCTGGATGAAGGAGACCAAACAGAAGATCCACCACTTCTTTCTTCGGACACAGAAGAGGAGGATAACATGGCAGCACCAGTACCCTAAACTATGGGGATTACTATAAAAGGACCGACGACTGACATGTTTCTAGAGGGTTTGTACCAACAGACCCTGCTAACTTTGATATTAAGAATTTTGTGCGTTCAAGTCTAAGAGACAATTTATTCGACATGAACGATGTAAGAGATCTGGGGGTTCATCTTGCAAGCTTCTAAGAAACTGCTTCAATGTACAAACTATATAATGTCACGGAAGACCGAGTCAAGATAGGGTTGTTTAGTTTCTCACTTATTGGCAGGGCTAAAGATTGGTTACTATGTGTAGCGGTAAAAATTATGAGTGTAAGCTATTGGTTAACTTAACTTATAAAGCAAGAGTTGTCACCGCACTTTTATTTTATCCAAAAGGAAAAGAAAAAGAGCGAACAAAACCCAAACAAGTTCTAAAACAAGAACAAATAAACAGAGACAGGGTAAGAGGGTTGGTTACGCAAAGGGAAGGTGTTAGCACCCAAAATGTCTATAGTACTCTATAGGAACCTCTTTGAAAAATTTACGCTTTTTTGGTTTGAAATGTTTGCTTGAAATGAGACTGGAGAGATGAGAAAAGAAATTGTTTTTACGATTTTTGTGTTTGGAGAGACTTCTTGAGCCTCATGCCTACTTACCCACAAAGTGTAATATAAGATCAAAACCTCGTAGTTCGTGGTACAAATAGCAAAATGGATTTGTTTGGTTCATTTTAAGATGAAAAGACAAGTTGTCATTTTAAGGGGAAAACTACAACTAGTCACCCACATGTATAAGAAGACAACATTTGCATCATCTTGAGATGGAGGATTTTCGCTTGGATAAAAATCAACAAGTCTGTCTCTCAACATCTAAGTGGAATATTTCAACATCTTAAATACTATGAGGAATAGGAAAATTACATCTCAACTATAAAAATGCCTCATGTCTAAACTTTATGAAAAGTTTTAAATGAAAAAGTGCACAAAGGCACAAAAGTTTGAATGAGTTTAAGTGTTTTTTAAAGTCTTTTTGAAGCGTTCAAAGTATACGTAAAGTTGATTAGCATTTATTAAAGAAAATGAAGTTTGAAAAATCACTTGACAAAAGTCAAGGTTTATTGTGAAAGAGGTTATAGTTAGAAAACAAGAAGGTTTTGAAAAAGGAAGAAGATTTTGAAAATTGAAGAATGGGAGGAGATGAAGTGACTACCCTAAAACACAAAATAAAAGCTAAGAAAGGAAATATCTAACCACACAAGGAGCAAACACTTGACAACAAGTCAACATAAGCATTCCCTTTCCCTTTTGGATTTAAGCCACAAGCATAATATCTAGATGAATTAAAGTATCAGAGGAAGTCCCAAATTAAGCACTACTACGTAAATACCAATTAACAACGATTGGGAAAGGTATATAATAATGCAGGCGCAAACGTTGTTATGTAGAGTGTCGTTGTAAATGGATACTTATAATCACGGGCGATTAACCGTTGTAATTACTTGGAAACAGCGCGCCCTATCACAATGGTTATTAAAACGAACCGTTGTGATAAATATAATGCTCCTAGGTTCGATTCCCAGCTGCGCCGTTTTGATATTTATTTTTTTCTGTGCAGCGCGTGAAATGTTATTACGGTTATATTTTTTACCTATCGTTATATATTCTGCGGACACAAATATACAACCACGACTTGGTTTTATAACTGCAGTCAAAACTCCCTATATTTTAAATATGCATTTCTCAGCAATTCAAATTCATCCCATTATTGAACCTGTAACCATTTTAAATATGCATTTCTCAGCAATTCAAATCCATTCCATTTTTTAACCTGTAACCATTTTAACCATGATAAGCTAACATTGTTTATTTGTAAGTATTAGAACTATTATAACCATAAAATACAGCTAACATTGTAACATTGTAAGTATTTGTAAGTATACATTCTGTAAGTATTGTAACTATTATAATCATATCTACACCAAACACTATATTCATGTCATCAATACAGAAAAGTGTTATTCACATCATCTCTACAGAAAAAAGTTATTGACATCATCAATCAGCAGAACCCTTAATAACATTGTGGATATATACCCAACGTTTACGAAGATCTACGAAGTCCTCAACGGGAAATGGGGTTTCGTCCTTAAACATCTACATAAGAAACATCTACATATGAAAGAGGCAATAACATATATGATAATAATTCAATAGTCATCTTATATGTTAATATATGTAAACATTTTATGACATGTATACCTTATCCTATGAATCAACAATGCAGCCAAGGACAATGTTTAGCACCCGTTTCATGACATAATAACCACACTCGTAATTGCCGGGTTATTTCCTTGTCAACAAATTTAAGCAAAAATCACATGAATACAACCACAATGAATGTAAATGAAAGAAACATAATCGTGCCACTTACTTTAGGACAGATCCATCTAGGCTTTCTTCTAACATTGTTCATCATATTTACTTGCTCCACAACACTGTAATTGAATTTGAATTAAACATATTACATGATAAACTAATTACAATGTCAAAGAAAATGAATTAAGCATACACTTACAAATTAATCATATCTTTCATTTTATTTTGTAGTTGATCATGCAAGGAACACAGAAAAGTTATCGTATTCGTCCGTAATGATATGATGATCAATTGCCAATGACCACTGAATAAACAAGAGCACATATATAGGTTAATGGTATTTGCTAAAACAAAACTAAATATAGAATAAACATCAATTCCAAAAATACTTACGTGCAGAGGAATGGTGCTAAGTAACATTCTTTTCCTCCCTTATTTAACCGTGTTATCAAGTACTCTCGGATAACTTTTTGTTCATTAAAAGCCCAACGAATAAAAAGTGGATCCAAGATTCCGTAAGTACTCGATTTATTCAACTCTATACAAAGACGGTGAATGTACCTAAATGGTTAAAGAAAATGAATAAATTATAGGTGATGTTCTATAAATGATAATGTTCTATAAGGACATGCATATTCAACTATATATACTTACGTGCACCAAACTTGCAATATCCCGATGTCCAGCCACTTATACCCACCAAGAAAATCCCTTACATCATCAGGATTATAATAGAATAAACCCAAACGTGGACAATGTTCTAGCGGGAGAGGTTGCGCTTCATTTATCACCGCAACTCTCAAGTATAACATTGTGATTTCATTTGGATTAGGGTCCATTATATCATTGCGGTTACCCGCAGGGGGGATAGGCTGAACAATTACTTCCTTTTGTAGAAGCATGACGTACAACACTTCTACTAGGAGTTCGAGCATCATCATCACCATCAACATTACGAAGATCTTCATTTGTCCGTTGTTCCAAGTTTTCACTTAATCTCTACATCATAATATTCAATTAAAATATAAAACAAAAACAAGCACAATATATATTATACATTTCTGATAAAACACGAACATCTCAAGTAAAGTGCATACATAATACATCTCTTGGAACCTTTCCATATCTTTCTCCCTTTTTCCTTCTCCTCTTCTAACATTCTCTGTTGTTCTTCTAATCCCTTTTTTCAATCTTTTGTTTTTGAGCAATTATTTCCGGGCTTTCGGTTCTTTTTCTTTGAGACCCAAAGAATGACCTCAAGCCGACACATTCTCCAACAGCATGAATACGCCCACCATGCTCATCTGTTCCGATAGCTTCTACTAATATATCAAGTTGTGCTTGCGGAACAAATGTGCCTTCACGGGCTGCCTCAACCAACTTATCCTACACAACATGAAAAACTTACATATATTAGTTACTAATGCATTTAAATAAAAAATAACATAAGCACCATAAATCATACTTATAAATTTTTCGGCAACTATTCTTGAAGCCTCAGAGGTGTACTCTCCATCTGGTCTTAATCGAACCCTCTTCCATTTTTTATGTCTTGAAGGTGGAGATGTGATGCGATCATCTCCGGTTTCAGATTGTCTCTCAAGCATGATTTTTTTCTCAAGATTCCTATAACCCCCACGAGACAATTTATGGGGGTACGTGTTCTTGGCTTTATTGAGTATCCCGACTTCGCTTTTAACCTGTTATGAACATAGTGAAAAAATATATGATTAGTATCTATAACTCATTAGCATAACATTATCGGTTACATGAGAATACTACTAACCTTAAATTCCTCAAAACGACGTATCTTTGCAAACCTTTTCCATTGCTTCTTCGATATAAAACTATATCGAATCCATGGATGAGCAAAACCGCTCTTAGGCCTCCTAATGTAGTCAGTCGTGAGATCTGCCTTAAATCCCATTCTACGAGTACCAGCATATGATATCCACTTTTTTTTTTTCAAATTTGAGTCATCGTCGGTAAACTCAAAATTTAACTACATTTAAATCAATATATAAGTATGTATTAGAAATTATAGATATTGATATCGGTGATATATGAAAATTATAGTATGTAATACCTTAACATCAGTCCATATGTTTTCTTTGACCTTATTATCAACTTGTTTCCAATCATCAATCAATATACTGACCTTAAAAGTATAGTATTGTTGACAATCCACTACTCTGTACAAAGAATCAAACTGGATAGGAATTTTTTTCACCTGATGCGTTCTGGACAAATGTGAATTAGGGCATCATTGTGACTCCTCTTTGTGATCTTTTCGTTTGACTTTCAGTTGTTTGAGTATCATTGTCAAACATCTCATTTGTTTGAGTTTCTTCGCTGATTTCTGATGAAGAACTCAACAAGGTCGACATCTAAGTTCAAAAACAACAACAACAACATAAACAACAAGAACATAAACATCAACCACAAAATAAAACAACAATAACCACAATAATGGCAAATGAAGTTCACTGTAGATGCATGGGGAAAAATATTTTACGTACCCTAAACGTGATGACTAAGTAAATGATGTTGGTGTTGGTGATGGTGTTGTCTTCCTTCGTTGGGGTGGCGACGATGTTGTTGTTGTTTTCCTTCTAGACGGTAACAACTTGGTTGATCGTGATGGTCTTGTCAACTTGGTTGACGATGATGACGACAATGGCGAATATACAGTGAAGTAGGAACGATGGTGTTTTGGATGAAATCGTGTAATGTTTCACAGTAATGAACGTTAGGGTTTGGGTTGAAATCGTGTCTTGTTTCGTCTAGTTTCTATTTGCAATGGAAAAAAAGGATACTGAAGAGACAAGCTAACTAGGAGTGTATAATATTATCACGCTACCACAACGGCCAATACTTGCAACCATAGTGATATTTTACTTTCATGGTGAAATTTCATAAAAGAGCGTCAGAGAATTAAAAATTAAAAATTTTAAATAAAAAAAAAATATATCACAACGGTTGTAAACATCAACCGTAGTCATAAACTTTAAAATTTTTTATTTAAAAATAAATAAAAATGAAAAGGCGCAACTTAACAATGGTGGAACTATTGAACCGTCGTCATAAACTTTAAAGTTTTTTATATAAAAATAGTTATAAAAAAAGGCGCCACTTAACATTAAAGGAATAACATATATGAGGGTCCTGAGGTTCGAACCCATGAAAGCTTGAGGTTATTACAACGGTTGGATGCTTAACCGTTGTTATATACAAATAATTTTTAATCAAAAAAAATTAATATTATGATAGCGCCTTAGTTTAAAGATGTCACAACAGTGTAGGGAATAAGCGTGGTGACCATGGCATTGTTGTTTTCGCGTTTTGTAGTAGTGAAGACATAGCAAAGTCAAAGTAAGGTCTTCTCAAGGGTTATAAGCCAATTAGGAGAGTCATGCATTAGATGATTTTCATAATGTCAACGTATCAACACCTGCACACAGAAAATTTTCCAACAAACAGACAAAGGCAACACAAAGGTCCAAGGTCTCAAATCATAACTCCAAGAGCATAGGACAAGGGTCCTAAATCTAAGTCCAAAGTCCAAGTCCAATCACAAGGTCACAACAGTCCGAGATTAAGAGAACCAAGTTTTTAAAGTGTTTTGATATTTATTAATGTCTTAAGAGAATGTCCAAATTATTAGAATAATAATTTATATTTTATTTTATATTCACAAACTTAGTCATTAAGTTTGTTAGAGGGTATTTTAGTATTTTATTGTTGCTTTTGATAACCCTAATTTTAGCTTATAAATAGGGTAGTTGTCATTCCAATCATTTGTATCTTTTATCCTTTTGTAGCCGTCATTCAATATAATATATTCTCTTCTTCATCTTCATTATTTTCACCTTGTACACCAACAATTGGTATCTAGAGCTCCGGTTAGGATCAACGGGAAACACGAGTGAAAACGTGAGGATTTTTTTCTTGTGTGATTGAATTTTGTTCTTGATTTGTGTTGAATCTTGAACGAAGTTCTGATCGGAATCATAAATTTGTGATTCTGTGGGTTGGGAAACACTGTGTGCGGTGAGATTCTGAGTGTACTGTACAAGAAGGTTGAAGATGATGAACGGCGGCGGCGGCATGAACACCAAGCTTCCAGTATTTGATGGCAAAAACTGGAATCGTTGGATGATTCAGATGCGTGTACTGTTCGGTGCTCAAGATGTTCTAGATCTTGTCACCGATGGTTATGTTCCGGTAGCAGCAGATGCGACGGAGGAACAGAAGAACGCGCAGAAGGATACAAGGAAGAAAGATCAGAAAGCATTGTTCTACATCCATCAGTGTGTGGATGCGAATGTGTTTGAGAAGATAGCAGATTCAACGACGGCAAAGGCGGCGTGGGACACACTGGTCAGATGTTACGGTGGTGACGCATCAGTGAAGAAGGTGAAACTTCAGTCTCTACGTAAGCAGTACGAGAATCAGAACATGAAGAACAATGAGAAAGTTTCTGAGTACATCTCCAGAGTGATTGTGATCACTAATGAGATGAAGGCGTGTGGAGAAACTCTTTCTGAACAAGTAATCATTGAGAAGGTATTGAGATCCCTTACTCCTCAGTTTGATTACATTGTGGTAGCAATAGAACATTCTAAAGATCTGAGCACCATGAGAATTGAAGAGCTGCAAAGCAGTCTAGAAGCGCAAGAGTTGCGTCTGACTGAGAGAACTTCTGAAAGGGAAGTAGAGCAGCAGGCTCTGAAAGCAGTTTCTGATAGGAAGCATCAGAAGCAGTCAGAAGCTAGGAGAAGATCTGATGGTGGTCAGAAGTCAGAAACCTCAACTTCTGATAGGCAAAAGAATGCTCAGAAGGGAAAAGAGAAGTATGACAAGAAGAAGATCCAATGTTACTGTTGCAAGAAGTTTGGTCACTTTGCTAGAGATTGTTGGTCAAACAAGGAAAGGAAGTCAGAAGAAGCAAATATAGCCAGAAGTTCTGATGATGAATCTGTGCTATTGATGGCTTCTGAATCTGATGATACGAATTTGACAGACTGGTGGTATATGGACACTGGCTGCTCAAATCATCTTACTGGAAATAAGAAATGGCTGGTTGATTTTGATTCTGAGAAGAGAACAAAGATCAGATGTGCTGATGACAAATATCTTAACGCTGAAGGTATGGGAAATGTCAGAGTCGTTCTGAACAATGAGAAAACAACATTGATTCAGAATGTATGGTATGTACCTGGCATCAAAAGCAATCTGATGAGCGTGGGACAATTAATTGAGAAAGGTTTTTCAGTTACCATGAAGGACAATCTTCTGAAGCTGTATGACTGTAATCAGAAGCTGATTATGGAGTCAGAACAAGGAAGGAATAGAACATTCAAGGTGAATGTCAGAACTTCTGATTCTGAATGTCTTAGTGCAACAAGTGTTGTGAAAGAAAGTGAGTTGTGGCACAGAAGATTTGGTCATTTGAATTTCAGAAGCTTAGAACATCTAAATTCGAAGAAGCTGGTACATGGAATTCCTACAATTAAGAAGCCTGAGAAATCATGCAGAGTGTGCATGGAAGGAAAGCAACCAAGATTGGCATTTGCATCAGAAATTGCTCCAAGAGCAAAACATGCCTTGGGAGTAGTACATTCTGATGTGTGTGGTCCATTTCCAGTAGAATCGTTCGGAGGGAATAAATACTTCGTGTCATTTGTTGATGAATTCACAATAATGATATGGGTATCCCTTATTAAGTTCAAACACGAGGTGTTTGGTGAATTCAAGAAGTTCCGAATGAAGGTTCAGAATCAGAGTGGTCAGACTCTGAAGATTCTCAGAACCGATGGTGGGGGTGAGTATAACTCCAAAGAGTTTCAGAAGTTCTGTGAGGAGAATGGAATTGAGCATGAGGTTACTGCTCCTTACACTCCTCAACACAATGGTCTTGCTGAAAGAAGAAATCGTACTCTGCTTGATATGGTGAGAAGCATGCTGAAGGAGAAGAAGCTTCCTCAGAACTTCTGGGGAGAAGCTGTTGCCACTGCAGCATATGTGCTAAACAGATGTCCAACGAAGAAGCTGAAGGAAATAGTTCCTATTCAGAAGTGGACGGGAGAAAAGCAAAGTGTTAGTCATCTGAAGGTTTTTGGTTCTGTTTGTTACAAACATGTTCCAGAAGCTAGAAGACAGAAGTTGGATGATAGAAGCAAAGTAATGTTACTGGTGGGGTACCACAGTACGGGTGCGTACAAGCTTTATTGTCCAGAAACTAATAAAGTTGAGTTCAGCAGAGATGTTATTGTGAAGGAATCAGAAGTTTGGAATTGGGATAAGTCTCAATCTGATCCTGATGTTAGAACTTCTGAAGAAAGGTCAGAAATAAGAATTTCTGAAACTGATGGTGATTCTGACTCTGAAGAAGACTCAGAAGATGAAGGTGATTCTGATGATCCAGATTCTGATGATGATCAAGATTCTGGTGGTGATTCAGATTCTGGGAATATGCCAGACTCTGAAGGTGGTCAAGGTTCTGGAGGAAGTCCAACTTCTGAAGCAAGAACTTCTGAAGGAGAAACTTTTGAGGACAGAACTTCTGAGGTTCAAGCATCCGGAGAAAGTTCTGAACGAGGTCAGAGGCCACAGAGAATCAGAAACATTCCAAGAAGATTTGAAGAGTTTGACATGTTGCAAGACACTGAAGTAGATTCTGAGGGAGAGATTATTCAGTGTGCCATGTTAGTAGACTCTGAACCCGTGAGTACAGAAGATGCTCTCAAGCAGAAGTTCTGGCTAAAGGCCATGAAAGAAGAACTTGAGGCCATAGAAAGAAACAAGACTTGGAAGCTGACAGAACTTCCAAAGGACAAGAAAGCCATCAGCGTCAGATGGGTTTTCAAGCAGAAGCTAAAGCCAGATGGATCAATTGGCAAATACAAAGCAAGGTTGGTAGCAAGAGGATTTCTACAGAAACCTGGGCTGGATTATTTTGAAGTGTTTGCACCTGTAGCGAGACATGAAACAATCAGATTGGTGATTGCAATAGCTGCTAACAGGAATTGGCCTCTGATGCATTTAGATGTGAAATCTGCATTTCTGAACGGTCCATTAGAAGAAGAAGTTTATGTGTCACAACCTCCTGGATTTGTGAAAGAGAATCAGGAAGGGATGGTGTACAGATTACATAAAGCTTTGTATGGATTAAAGCAAGCGCCCAGAGCTTGGAATCAGAAGATCGATTCATTTTTCAAGAAGCTAGGGTTTCAGAAATGTGAGATGGAATACGGTGTTTATGTTCAGCATATTTCTGAAGGAAATATGATTCTGGTGTGTTTGTATGTTGATGACATACTGTTGACCGGAAGTTCTGAACAAGAATTAGCGAAGTTCAAGAAGGTGCTGATGAATGAGTTTGAAATGACTGATCTCAGGAAAATGACATACTTTCTAGGGATGGAGTTCAGATATTCTGAGAAAGGTATCATTTTGCATCAGCTGAAGTATGAACGAGAACTTCTGAAGAGATTTAAGCTGCAGAATTGTAAGGCTGCTATCACACCTGCAGATACAAATCAGAAATTAGATTCTGATTCTGATGGTGAGGATGTGGATGCTACAACCTTCAAACAGTTGGTTGGTTCTCTGAGGTATTTGTGTAATACCAGACCTGATATTTGCTATGCAGTTGGAATGGTTAGTAGATTCATGAGTAAACCTAAGTGGTCCCATTACCAAGCTGCTGTCAGGATTCTGAGGTATATCAAGGGAACTCTGAAGTATGGAGTGTTGTTCCCTTCTGGAAGAAAGATTGAATCAGAACTTCTGAGTTCTGGAAGGAAGATTGAATCAGAACTTCTGAGTTACTCAGATTCTGATTGGTGTGGAGACAGAGTTGATAGAAGAAGTACTTCTGGATACTTGTTCAAGTTTCTAGGAGGTCCTATTTCTTGGAGTTCTAAGAAGCAACCTGTTGTTGCGTTGTCAACCTGTGAAGCTGAATATATTGCAGGCGTTGTTACTGCATGTCAAGCTGTGTGGATTCTGAACTTGCTGGAAGATCTGAAGATCAAAGTTGACAAACCTCTGAAGCTGATGATTGATAACAAGTCTGCAATCAATCTTGCCAGAAACCCAGTGTTGCATGGGAGAAGCAAGCATATTGAGACCAAGTATCACTATCTGAGAAGTCAAGTTCAGAATGGAGTGTTAGAAGTTCTGCACTGCAGCACCCAGAAGCAGTTGGCAGATGTTCTGACGAAGGCTATCAAGACTGATCAATTCCTTCGCTTAAGGGATGGAATTGGAGTTGTTAGTTTTGAGGAAATATAAATTAAGGGATGGTATTAGAATAATAATTTATATTTTATTTTATATTCACAAACTTAGTCATTAAGTTTGTTAGAGGGTATTTTAGTATTTTATTGTTGCTTTTGATAACCCTAATTTTAGCTTATAAATAGGGTAGTTGTCATTCCAATCATTTGTATCTTTTATCCTTTTGTAGCCGTCATTCAATATAATATATTCTCTTCTTCATCTTCATTATTTTCACCTTGTACACCAACACAAATGGACTAAACAAAAAGAGCATAAGCATAAACAAAGGTCCAAGTGGACAAAGAGAAAAAACAAGATAATAATATCATATGAAATGCTAAAGTAAAGGCATAAAATAAATGACAAGAATTAAAGAGCAAGAATTAAATGGCACAAAGTAAAGTTAGTGCAACAATATAGTTAATAGGTTAGTATTAGTGATGAAGAACATTTTGTCATTTTTCGGAGAATACTCGACTAGTCAACCATAAGCATGAAAACATGAATCTATACATCATTAAGAGAAGGGCTCCAACTTGGATAAAATTGACAAGTATGCCACTAGCTCTCTTAAATGACAAAGAAACAATATATTTCACACCACAATAT
Source organism: Lathyrus tuberosus (assembly GCA_022829125.1). Taxonomy (NCBI): domain Eukaryota; kingdom Viridiplantae; phylum Streptophyta; class Magnoliopsida; order Fabales; family Fabaceae; genus Lathyrus; species Lathyrus tuberosus. The sequence continues at coordinate 1,554,926 of JALAZF010000118.1, read as the reverse complement.
GGAGAGTACGAGGCTGATAATCTCGCTTACAAAAACGACTTGATTTTCGATTCGGGGAAAATGTAGCGCTATGTTAAGAAATTGTAGCACGATCTATAAAGAAGGTCATACTATGGGAGACCGATCAATAACAATATTTGTGCTAATACAAGCTAGAGAAGTGACATATAAGTCACTCTCCTAAAGCTTGCCACACTAAAAGAAAAGAATGAACAGTCTCATCTTAATCAAGATTTTTCATCGATTAATCAAATACAATCTATCACTATTCCAAAGTATGGAGAATGATCCAAATAATCATTCATCCATAGATTTGAAATAATGAAGATTAAACATCCTTAAAAACCAACAATCCATGATCCATAGATTTCATTGATAAAAAAAAAAAAAGAAAAAAGAAGGAAGAAGAAGAGAACAACAAGACACAAGACCAAAACCAAAGTGAACCAAAGTATGAATCAAGTTATCATCAACATCATTCATCCATTTTGATGGATTAGAGTTTTCACTCCATCAACACCTAAGTTTCAATGATGTTGATGAAACTTATGATCACATTAACTAAGATTCAAGAACCAACCACAATTCCAATAGAAAAAGCCATAAGAAAAAAAATCCAACACTAAAAGATTCTTAAAATATTTTTTTACAATTTTTTTAAAGAAATGATAAAAATGATAATAAAATTAAAGGAGGTAGAAAGAACAAATGATAAAAAAAGGGTTAATAGTCATTTATCTTATGCAATATAGGCAAGTTTTGATTTACTCCCCTTTAAAAAAATAATTTTGGATTACCCCCGTAAAATTTTAGGGTACCCCTAAGCGTGTAAAAACCAGGGGGTAAATAAAAAAAAAATATTTTACAGGGGATAATTTTTCTACCTGGGAGCAAAAGACTTAGAATTTTAAAATTTTAAGAGGTAATCTAAAAAGCTTTTTTTAAATGGGGTAAATCAAAACTCGCCTATATTACAGGGGGGTAAATGACTATTAACCCTAAAAAAATATAAAAAATAAAAAAAAAATTCAAAACTCGTAAGAATTTATTAATAAAAGAGAAGAGAAAAAAAATTAAAAGAGAATGGCTAGAGAGAGTGTATAGCGCAGGAAATTGAGTGTGTAGGTCTAAATTCACAATGGACCAATTCCAAAGCCCAAAAGCAAATCTATACAATCTTTTTAAATCTGAAGAAAAAAGAAAGGAAAAGAAACGAGATGCATTCTCTTCTTCCTCAAATCAACGCGGCTACTGTTCACGACCTACCTCTCACGAAATTTTTATCGTCGGCCAACACCTACCGCTCCGCCGCGTATTACACTTCTCGAAACGAAATTGATCAACGATCTTGTCTGTTCTTCACTCACGGTGCGTAGCGAGATTGAAATCGAAGCAAATCAAACGAGCAACGGAAAGGGAAAGAAGATGACGAGTTGAATCTCCTCCAGGTACGAACGAACTTGGTTCTTCTTCTCTTCAAGGTTCTGCTCGCGAAACTGTGGCTATGGAGTTGTTGTTGTTGTTTCAACGCGAGAAATGTTGCGGATGGATTGATGTTGAGTTTGTCGCAGGTCAGAGTTTGTGGTGTTGTTGAAGGTTATTGAATGAGGTTGGTTTCTATGGATTTTTGTAGGTTGTGTGTTTAAATGGTTTCAAGGTTTATGAATGGAGCCATGGAGGTAATGAAACTTTGATAAAAATTGATTTCTGGTGAAATTTTAACAGGGTGTTTTGTGATGAATTCAATACAACCGTTTTGATCCGTATACGCATTTTGCTCGTTGCATCGTTTTACACTTGTAGTAGCTGTGTTTTGTGTGCTGTGAAGTTGCGTTTTAATGTTTTTCCTTTTGTAGATTGGAATGGCTTAGTACAAGGCTAGCAGCTTGCGAATAACCTGGTTGATGGCTTTGAGTAGCAGCAGCGTGAGGCATGGTAGCTTGCGTATACTTTGGTACGGGCTTGAAGTTTGTTTCGTGCAAGGCCAAAGGCTTCAAGGCTTGAAGCTTGTAGTAAAGGCTTGCTGAACTTGGAAGTATTAAAGTGGGCTAGGAAAAGAAAATTTTATCCCATACTCCTATATTTATCTCCTTACTCCTACTTATTAAATTTTTGGACGAAAATACACTTATATAAATAGTCTATATTTCAAAAAATTTACTTTTTTCCTCATTTTGTCTTTGTAGGAACGGCAAAAATCTCACCGAAATTCACTCCCAGAGAACTCACATAAGCTACTTCCAGAAGACAAGTTTTGCAAACCGGAGAACTCAAGTAAGCTACATTCGGTTTGCTTTTTTTTTTGGTACACCTCGGATAACTTGGCATTTGTGGAGAACTTGCTGTTGGGTTTTCCGGTTTGTTTCGTTATTTATTTATTTTAGTGGCTCGCTTTAGAGGACGCGATGAATTTATTTATCGACGAAACACTGATGGATAGGTAGTTCGAGCACAGTATATTCGAGATGAAGATCGGATATCTGATTCTGCATCTGTACCAGCAGCGGCTCACATTCCACCGCATCCACCATTTTCTGGACATATTCTACGAATTATTTTTTCAGGAGAGAGTTTTGAAGAAGGAGCTGAAGGTTGCTGCACATGGTAGCAAACTGATTGGATGAGTTCCATCACATCTCCCACCGCGGTGATGGGTATCTGGTTCATCCTCTCTGCAGAATGCCAGTTTATCGAGGATAGATCAGAACTTGTTATCTGCATTTGTGGAGAAGTAACATCTTGAGACATCGTCCTTCCATATGTCGTTTGGCGATATGACGATTACACTGGACGATGTTTCTTGCCTCCTTCATATACCGATTAGAGGGGAGTTAGGTAACCCTACATAAGGGTTTACTGACTCGGATGCTATTACCCAGACTATTGGTCTGGTGGGTGTTTCACTGGAGAATGCAGCTGAGGAGATTCGTATAAACAGAGGTTCTTACTACATGCTAGATTGATTGAAGAAGCTATTTATCCGTCTGCGAGTTGAGAGCAGATTTGATTGTGCAGCTAGGGCGTATATGTTGTTGCTACTAGGTTGCACTATTCTTACAGATAAGACCTTTACTTTTGTAGAGGCAAAGTATTTATCACTCTTTGAGGACTTGGATAGATGTGGTAGATACTGTTGGGGGCTGCTGCACTTGTCACACTATATAGATATCTCGGAGATGCTTCGTTCTATAGTTGCAGACAGCTTGGTGGATATGCCTCTCAACTACAGGTACAAATGTTTAATTTTAATTTCATTTAGACTTGTATTATATTATTTCACAGTGTTGGATTCATGAGTATTTCCCAACTGCTGGGAAGAGAGGATTTTCGAAGATTGCTGGTGTTGGTAGTCCACTTCCCAGGGCGATGAAGTGATAATACAAGCAATGGACGTAGAAGGATGATGAGATTAGGGCAGTGCTGGATGGATTGACACCTGATGTTATTTGGCGCCCGTTTGAGGATCACAGACAGCACATACCATTTACTAATATTTGCATGTACAGGGGTGACCTGAAGTGGTATGGTACAATTGTTCTTTATTTATCTGACAGATGTTTATGTCAGTTTGGAGGCAGTTCATACCTTGGAAAATTGCAACTTGGCAACTGCATGTATCCAAACTGACGTAAACATCTGTCAGATAAATAAAGAACAACTGTACTATACCACTTCAGGCCACCCCTGTACATGCAAATATCAGTAAATGGTACGTGCTGTCTGTGATCCTCAAACGGACGCCAAATGACATCAGTAGGTGACAATTCATCCAGCACTGCCCTAATCTCATCAACCTTCTGCGTCCCTTGCTTGTATTGCCACTTCATCGCCCTAGGAAGTGGACTACCAACACCAGCAATCTTTGAAAATCCTCTCTTCCCAACATTTGGGAAATATTCATGAATCCAACACTGTGACACATCAAGAATATCATCAATTAAAGGTTTTATAAATAATATAATACAAGTCTAAATAAAATTAAACATTTGTACCTGTAGTAGAGAGGCATATCCACCAAGTTGTCTGCAACTATAGAACGAAGCATCTTCGAAATATCTATATAGTGTGACAAGTGCAACAATCCCCTAACAGTATCTACCACATCTATCTAAGTCTTTTGACTCTACAAGAGTAAAAGTCTTATCTGTAAGAATAGTGCAGCCTAGTAGCAACAACATACATACCCTAGCTGCACAATCAAATATGCTCTCAGCTCGTAGACGGACAAATAGGTTTTTCAACCAATCTAGCCTATAGTAAGGACCTCTGTTTATACGAATCTTCTCAGCTGCATTCTCTAATGAAACACCCATCAGACTAATAGTCTGGGTAATAGCATCCGAGTGGTTACATAACTCCCCTCTAATCGGTATATGGAGGCAAGAAACATCGTCCAGTGTAATCGTCATCTTGCCACTTCTCCACAAATGCAGATAACAAGTTCTGATATATCTTCGATAAACTTGTATTCTGCAGAGAGGATGAACCAGATACCCACCGCTCTATCATAGGTGGGAGATGTGATGGAACTCATCCAATCAGTTTGCTGCCATGTGCAGCAACCTTCAGCTCATTCTTCGAAACTCTCTCCTGAAAAAATAATTCGTAGAATATGTCATAATACATAAATAATTAAAATTACATTTTATTCACCATAGAAAGGTCATAGATTTACTTACTTGGTCATCCCACAGATACTAGCCACGTGGTTCTGATGCCTCACCAAAAGTGATGTATCAGTCGGTCCTCCAGAAAATGGTGGATGCGGTGGAATGTGAGCCGCTGCTGGTACAGGTGCAGGATCAACTATCCGATCTTCATCTCGAATATATTGTGCTCGAACTACCGATCCATCAGTGTATCGTCGATAAATAAATCTGCCGCGTCCTCTAAAGCGAGCCACTAAAAAAATTAAATAACGAAACAAACCAGAAAACTCAACAACAAGTTCTCCGGTGAAGAACTTTAACGAACCGAATAACTTGACATCAGGTTATCCGGTGTAGAAATTACACAAACCGGATAACATGATGCCAAGTTATTCGGGGTGTACAAAAAAAAAGCAAACTAAATGTAGCTTACTTGAGTTCTCCGGTTTGCAAAACTTGTGATCCGGAAGTAGCTTATGTGGGTTCTCCGGGAGTAAATTTTTATGAGATTTTTATCATTCGTACAAAGACAAAATGAGGAAAAAGGTGAAATTTTTGAAATATAGACTATTTATATTAAGATATTTTCGTTCAAAAAATTGATGAGTTGGGGTATGGGGATAAATGTACGGGAATGGGGTAAAATTTTCCTAAAAGTATCAACATTTCATGTAGCAGACCGTGTGTGAGTTTATGAGTAGCTTGAGGTGTTTGGTCATTTTGAAACATGGGCCTATTTATTTTTTAGTAATTTTTGTGGTAATGGATTGATGAAACGGGCTTATTGTTTTGTAAATGAACTTTACCTTTTTGGTCTTTAATGAATTTGGAAATATTTTAACATTGAATGGATTTTTTAAAATAGAATTTGTAATGATTTTTGAAATATGTATATATGGATAAGATAACGGTTTTAGAAATTGGACGTGAATATATGGATAATTGGATATGGTTTGGACAATGGGTTTAGAAATTGGAAATTGGATATTTAGAATGGGCTAGAATGGTCTTAAAATGGATTTAAGAAAATGGATAAAAAATAAGATGGATATTGAATATTGAATAAAACTGAAAATTGGATTAGAAATGGGCACGGTTTAGAAATGTGGACTTAAAATGGATATTAAAAAAATATTGAAATTGGATGATATGTATTTGGAATTATGAATTTGGTTCCCATCCATACGCACGCAACCATGAACTTTCAATTTCGTTTCAAAACCAACTTGTACTATTTTCCACACGTCTGATAAAAATGAACACAGCTACTCCTGACCCAGTGAATTACTTGTACCTGAGGCAACAACCATCTGAAATAATTTTGAACTTTACCCTGATTATGGATCAACATTAAGGAAAATAAATCCATAGATGAACCACTGAATAACTTGTAATTGAAGCAATGGCCACTTGAATCAACTTGAATTTTTCCATGATTCTCTGAATCTCTGATCAATAAGTTCTGAATCACTTTGAATTTGTCCTGAATCAATCTCTAGGAAAATAAATCCACATATGAGCACAATTTGGACTGATGGACTCTTGATCATGATAACTTGGACCAAATTTCACATGAATCACTGCTTGATAATCTGATGAGTTTCAACACAAGACAACTTGACCTTGAACAGTCATTGCTTGAGAATTGGACCACTGGCACAACTATCTTGCAATTGAAGCAAACCCTTGATGGTTTGACCAAGATAATGTCAAACTTCCATATGATCTGGACTTGAATGAATAACCACATGTAACTTGAAACCAATGTCATTGCCATCAATCTCCATGCAAAAACCCTAAACACACAAAGAAGAAGAAACAAGCAAATTACAAAATATTTTTGGCATTTTGGTTAGAAGTTAGTAAACAGAAACAAACATAAAGCAAGTAAGAAACACACAGATGCTTGGTGATCTCCCTCAAAAGCAAATCCACAGAGAAGGGCAGGAGAACCAATGTTTGTGATCTTGTTTGTGTATGCAAGGATGCAAATGAAGTGGAATCTTAGGGGTAAAAATTAGGGTATTACATTATGTCTTCCAAATGAAACCATTCGAACATGGAAGGAGTTAGAGGAAAAGTTCCTAGAAAGATTTTTCACCACCAACCAGTTTACTGAGAGAAGAGACGAAATTGTAATCTTTGAGCAACAAAGCACAGAATCGCTGTATGATTCATGGGAGAGATTCAAATTATTGCTACGCATGTGCCCCAATCATAATATGAATAATATGGAGCAGATGCAAAATTTCATTAAGGGCCTCAAGAGTCATACATGTATGTTGCTAGATGCTTCCGCAGGAGGCATGATTAGACAAATGATCAAACCACGAGTCAAGGATATTGTTGAGAAAATGTGTTTGAATGAGTACTGAGCCAAGAGCGAAAGGGAAATCGAAAGTCAAACGGTATGTACCCTTAAATGTATGTTAGCTATTAATACTTAAGTTGCTCTTTTAGCTCAAATTAAATTATTAAATAAGCAATTAGCTGAAAGCAGTTTAAATAAAGCTAACATGAGGCAAGTACAAGCACTTAGGTGTGATTTCTGTGGAGGAGGACATGAAAATTGAAGGTTCTCTTGGAAGGGTCAAGTAAAGAGGTTTAATTTGCAAATTTTCAGAAGTACAACACCTATTCCAACACCTACAATCTTGGATGGAAGAATTTCCCGAATTTCTGTTGTAGTAACAACCAAAACCAAAGCGGAAACCAAACTATACAACAAAACCAACAAGCTCTCAACTTTTAAAGGAAGCCTTCACAACTGAAAGAGACCTTATAAACTTCATCAAGATCCGTCAAATAACTAGAAAATACCTTCTTTATAATTGTAATGTGTTTGCCAATTGATCTTTAAAGAATCGTGAATAGAAGAGTTTTGAAAAACTATGTCTATATCTTGATATCTATATATTTTATAAAAAAAATAAAATAATACATGAACTTATAAAATTTTTTTTTTGACAGGCATGAACTTATAATTTAAATTGTCCTTAAATCACTCGTGAGAAATAAGATTGAGTAGTTGTTTCTATCTCCCTTTTTTTTTCTTCTTTTTCGGATGTCATTGTTATTTTTAGATGTGTTATCTTTGTATTTTGAACTGAATATATCCTATGCTTATAAAATAAAACTAACATTAAGGACTTTTAAAATTGTAATACACTATCTCTATATGAATGTAGTATATTCCTCTAAAATTGCTCAATAAATCTGGACAGTAAAGAACACTCTGTCATCTTATTTTAAAAATATTTTCTTGAAAAATATCAAGACACGAAAGATGTTAGTGTTGGTTTTGTATTCATTTTAGAAATGGATATATATTATCCGGATATACATGTTTCAAAATTATCTCAAATTTTTCATTTTTTTTAGATAAACCTTATCTAACTCCCAATGCTATCTGATAATGATTCTTGGATACGCTTGTATGAGTTCCGGTAAAAAGATAAGAATATAGAAAGTTAAAAGTAATAATATAAATTTAGCTAATCGTACCTGGATCAGATAGTATCTGGTGGCCAACAACGTCGTTTGGGCTTCAGCTCTGGTGAGGTTGAAAGACGGCGGGGGAGTGTACTTGCAAGGTACTCCGACGCTCAAGTAAGGTAACAGTCAGAGAATAATAGCAAGTACAGAGATGAGAGTAAGAAAGTGTGTGTAACCTGACCCTCTCAAGTGAGAGGGTATTTATAGAGAGCCCCCAGCGCGGGGCCAACGGTTACTAGCACTGGGCTGGATTGCCAGGCCCAATCCAAGCAACTGCCATGACTTACGTGGCGTAGTGAAGACCAGCACGTGGTCTTCGCCCTAGGGTAACCGTTCCTATATCTCCGGAATTAGGGCAGACCGATTCCATCGGAAGTGGGTGGTTACATGAGAACGTGTCCTCGCGGGGAGGAGTCTTGCGTGTCAGGGAGATACGTGTCCTCGCGGGGAGGACTTATGTGCAAAAGAAGATGGCTCCTTGCGTGTCGAGGAGGGGCGAGCTCGGAGAGACTTAACGCCTCTGCCCGACGCTCTATGCCGCGTGTGCCTGAACACCGCCGAGGTGTTGCATGTGCCCGACATAGTTGTGATAAGAGGCCTTTGTTGGGCCTTCCTAGGACGCGTGGGTTGGGCCTGCTCGATTGAGGAGCAGACTCCGGCCCAGTCTAGAACAGGAGCCCCCCAAGTCGTTGCTCTGAGGTATCAGGGTAATGACTTTAGGGTCAGCACTGTGTCGAGGACGCGCCCAACCGGGGAATGGACTCTAAGCGAGGAACAGTTGGTAAACCGGGCAGAAAAAAATAGATCTGCTCGCGTTAGACCGGCCGCAGACGGGCGATGTCGCAGTGACGCGAGGAGTCTGAACCGAGGTGAACGAAAAGGTGTGTTGGGGAATGAAAAGGCGTGCCTGGGGAAGTGTGGGCCACGTGTCACTCCTCATCATTGCCTAGAGCGGCTACGCTAGGGTAGCGTAATCGATTGCCTAGGAAATCCTCGAGTCTCGTGAGGAGCCTATAAAAAGGGCCGAGTTCGTGTCAGTTGTACGTTTCCACCTTTTTTGCTCCCCTCTTCTTTCTACCTCCGTCGCTGCTCCGCCGTCGTTCACCGCCGTACGTCGCCATATCTTCTGCTCCGGTCAAGTTTCCACCACCGTTCCAAGTAAGCTTCTGATCCATTTCTTTTCCGTTTTACTTTCTGTTTGTGGTTTTCCGGTGAACTGATGAAGTTCCCGGTAATCCCTTGAGTTCTGGCTGGGAACAGCAGGACGTTCCTAGGGTTCCGGTAGGATTGGCGGAGGTTTGGGGATGAATATCCCGAGGACACGATGAATACCTCGAGGACACGATGAATGCCCTGAGGACATGCTATGAATGTCACGGGGAAACGATACGGGAGGGTTAGAGACCCGAAGAAGGGAGGGGCAGTTCACCGTGTCCCCGAGCATTTTCTTTGCTCTCGCTGCCCTTTCACTTGATTGGCGGTGGAAGGGTGGACTTGGTCACGGCCAACGAATTCACCTATTTCCTCTGCTTTTCAGGTAAAAAATGGTCGTGAGGGTTCCGGGGATTCTCCAGATAGATACTGAGCCCGACGTGGACTGGCCAGCTCAGATCCCTAGGGAGGAGCTTGTGCGTCCGGCCGCTGACTGGGCCGGGGAGGAGCCTCTGCGCATAAAGTCGCGTTTTGTTACCGACGACACGGACGCTTTCGCTTTCGTCGAGGACGTCCCAGAGGGCGAAGAGGCGAAGTGGACGGTTTTTCAACCTCGGGCTCACCACCGCATATGCTTGAATTACCGTGGGTTGAGGTTCCCTATGTATGAGTTTGCCTTCAAAGAGGCCGGCATCCGTCTCCCCTTCAACAACTTTCAGTTAGGGGTTTTCAACCGTCTGCACTTGGCGCCGTCCCAGCTTCACCCTAATGCGCTTGTCTTCCTGCGGGCCTTTGAGATCGTGTGTGACTATCTTAAGATCGGGGCCACTCTCACGCTCTTCTTCCGTGTCTTCCACCTTCAATGTTCAACGGACCATGGGCGACATAGTTGGGTCTCTTTCAAACAACCGAGGAAGTTGTTCAAGGCGTACTCGGATTCGATTTGGAATTTCAAGGATAGGTTCTACTACGTCATGCCCGCAACGCACGAGGCTGTGGGTACGCTCTACGACATTGTGCCCGATGGCTCTGGGAAGGAAAGGTTTGTGTCCAAGTGCCCCCTGGAGTGGGAGGATGCACACTTTGCGCTCGGCACGGAGGACTACCTCGTGAAGCCTGGCGAGCTATCGGAGGAGGACAAAGGAGCGTACGCCACCCTGATCGAGTATGTCAACCGTTTTAACCAGGCAGAGTGCGTAGGTAGGGATGGAAAATACCTCCTCGACTCTCGAGGAAGGGTTGTTACTGCGGCCCGGTACATAAACACCCGGGGTCTCCTTGAGTGCAAGTCTCCCGATGAGGCTAAGAGGTTCTTAGGTAGGAACTCCTCGTCCTATTCGGGCGTCCGCTTAGTTTTGTTTCTTTGTGCTGACTATTTTCATATTTTCTCTTGCAGCTCAAATGTCGAACGCCACCGAGCGCATCCTGAAGTTGGCCGCTGAACGGGCACCTAAGCGAACCAAGAGCCGGGTTCGAGATGTTATCCAGGCTACGGCGACGAGTGGCTCGGCCTCTCCGCAGTGTAGCCATTCGCCTCCTCCGGAGAGCACCCCTGCTAAGAAAGCGAGGACCGAGGAACTTGTCCTCATGAATCTCGTGGACCCTGCCTCACCGGAGAAGTTTCTGATGCCTGCCTGTCACCTCCAGCTGAATTTCTTCGGGGGAAGCCTCCCTGTCATTGCTGATGCCGAGGTGAAGGCAGTTCTGGGGATGGATGGTGCGGCCAGGAGAGAGGCACTTGTGGAGGATCTTGCGGCCATGATGCGAGTCTTCGAGACTGCCTTGATATTGAATGATGGGACCCCCTCTCCCTCCGAGTTACAGAAGCTGAAGGATGACTACACTGCCCTCGAGAAGGAGAAGGACAAGGTCGCATCTGATATGCAAAAGGCCCAGGCTAAATGCGAGGACTATGCCAATGCCCTCCGCGAGCTGAATGAGGCCAAGGCTGCACTGAAGGCGACTCAAGAGGAGCGCAATTGCTTTCGGACCAGGATTGAAGAATTGGAAACCGCTGTCCGTCCCGCAGAGAAAGAATCCGCCGAGGAGAAAAGCTTCGTCGACCGTGTGAGCCTGATCGCTAAGATTCGGGAACTTCATCAAGATAGCTTGGAGGCCCTCGAGATAGGCTTTAAGAATGCAGTGGACCAGGTCGGTGCCGAGAATCCGGTTGTTCAGCTGGCGCTCGACAGAATCAGCCCGTTCCTTCGTGTGGTCGATGGCAAGTTGGACCTGCCAGAGGAGGAGGAGGAGGACGAGGAGGATGAACGTCGGGTAGAGGACGAGATTGCTGTTTAGTTTTGCTTGTTCGGCCTGCGTGCCACTCTCTTTTGATCTCCGTTTATCTGGCCTACGCGCCATTTTTTCTTTGTAATGATTTGTGCTAGGCCTGCGTGCCAGGGGCTTTTTCACACTTGTTTGTAATATTTGTACAATGGGCTTCTGCCCGCTTTAATGCAGTTTTGCTTATCTGCTCGTGTGCTGTTTGCATTGTTTATACTGTGTGTGATGTTATAGCTTTTGTTATACTTTGTTTTTGTCTAAGTAATAGACTTTGGGATTTGCTCGACCTTGATAGTCCCTGACCGCGTGGAGAGCTGGTCGAGTGGTCGAAGACGTATTCCGACCTTCAACGAGGCTAAGAGCTCGGTCGAGGTCTTAGCTTCGTGGCGTGAACTTCCCATCGCGAGCTGGATGTTCTGCCTAATTGGTACAATGACGGGAGAGCTCAATCGAGGTATCCCCGTCTGATCAAAAGTCCTCGCGCACACACGACGCGGCCTTTGATCATCGTGTTCTGTATAGGGGTGACGCACTCGTACCTTAGTGCGTCCCCGTAATCGCGGTGCTCGTGAGTCGCAGGCAGTGCTTAACTGTAGTATTTTTTGAGCTTCTCAGCGTTCCATGGTCGAGCAAGTTCTTCCCTGTGCAGATTTTCGAGGAAATAGGCTCCTGTCCCCGTTTTCGCGCGGACGCGGTATGGGCCCTCCCAGTTCGCGGCGAGTTTGCCTTCTCGCGAGTTTTTCTGGTTCCTTCGTAGGACGAGGGTGCCCACCTAAAAATCACGTTTGATAACTTTGTCGTTATAACGTAGTGTTATTTTCTGCTTAAGTGAAGCTTCTCGGAGAGAAGCGCCCGAACGTATCTCCTCGACAAAATCGAGTTCTTCCCTCAGGGCTTCGTCGTTTACGTCCCCGTCGAGGGAGGCTTCTGTCCTCCTCGAGGGTTCCCTGATTTCCACGGGGATCACCGCTTCTGTTCCGTAGGTCAGACGGAAAGGGGTCTCCCCGGTCGTGGAATGTGGGGTCGTTCGGTAGGCCCAAAGGATGATGTGTAGCTCCTCGACCCACCGTTGTTTGGCGTCACATAGTCGGCGTTTAAGTCCTCGTAGGAATACTCTGTTCGCTGCCTCAGCCTGTCCGTTCGTTTGAGGGTGCTCGACCGACGTGAAGTGCTGCTTCGTGCCTAGCTTAGAGACGAAGTCTTGGAAGTTCTTGTCGGTGAATTGTGTTCCGTTGTCGGTGACAATAGCTTGAGGCATGCCGAATCGGGCGAGGATGTTCCTTTTGTAAAAACGCAGTATGTTGAAGGCCATGATTTTGGCCTATGCTTCCGCCTCAATCCACTTCGTGAAGTAGTCCACCCCGACGATGAGGTATTTGTTTTGATATGACCCCTAGACGAAAGGTCCGAGGATATCCATCCCCCACCACGCAAACAGCCACGGGGAGGACAGTGTTTTGAGCTCGTTGGGAGGAGCAAGGTGCATGTCCCCGTGTCATTGGTATCTATCGCACTTCTTGACGTGTTCCTTGGCGTCCTGCTGCATGGTGGGCCAGTAATACGCTGCTCGAAGCGCCTTCCGGGCTAACGATCGTCCGCCGAGGTGCTGTGCATTGATTCCTTCGTGAATTTCCTGGAGGATGTCGGGGACCTTGGTCTCCTTGATGCACCTGAGGAGGTGGATAGAGAACCCTCGTCGGTATAGCTTGTCCTCGACTATCGTGTATGAGCATGCCCGCCGATTGACCATTCTGGCTTCCTTGGGATTTTCGGGCAGTTTGCCCGTCGTGAGGTACTCGTACACGGGGTCATCCAACAATTTCTGTAACCAATGGCGTTTACGTCCGTCACTGGAGTGGGTTTGTCGATGCTCAGCCGGGAAAGCACCTCTTGTATGACGGATTTGTTCCCACCTTTCTTCTTTGTGCTTGCCAATTTGGACAAGACATCTGCTCGGGCATAGTGCTCGCGGGGGATGTGAATTACTTCCGCGGAGGTGAACTTTTTCATCTTTTCTTTCACCAAGGCCAAGTATTCTATGAGGTTGTCGTTCTTGGCCTGGTACTCTCCTCGGACTTGTGAGGCCACGAGCTGGGAGTCGGTGAAGAGTTTGACCTCCTTGGCGCCGAGGTCCTCGGCCAGCCGAAGTCCGGCGAGGAAGGCCTCGTACTCTGCTTGGTTGTTTGACGTCGGGAAGGATAGTTCGAGGGATACCTCGATCAGGATGCCTTCCTCGTTTTCGAGGATGATGCCAGCCCCGCTTCCCTTCGGGCTGGACGCTCCGGCGACATAGATCGTCCATTTCTGGGATCCGTTAGTCGAAGGTTCTGGGACGGTCATCTCCGCTACAAAGTCGGCCAATACCTGAGCCTTCAGGGCTTTCCTCCCTTCGTATTGGATGTCAAACTCGGAAAGTTCGAGCAACCACCTGAGCATTCTCCCCGCCATGTTCGGTCGTCCAAGGAGCTTCCTTATAGGCTGTTCGGTCCTTACGACGACAGTGTGGGCAAGGAAGTAGTGGCGTAGCCTCCTGGCCGCCGTGACAAGGGCCAAGGCGACTTTCTTTATCTGCTGATACCTAAGCTCGGGGTCTTGGAGGGCTTTTCTCGTGAAGTAAATTGGCTTCTGCCAGTCTGAGGTTTCCCGAATGAGGACGACGCTGACTGCTTCACTCGTGATTGCAAGGTACAAGAAGAGTGTCTCCCCGCCCTCAGGCCGTGAGAGGACCGGGGGCTGCGATAGGACTTGTTTTAGGTGGAGGAGCGCCTGCTCGCATTCTTCGCTCCACTCAAACTCCGCTTTTTGTCGAAGAAGTTTGAAAAATGGGAGTGCGTACTGTGCAGATTTGGCGACGAAACGGGAGAGAGCGGTGAGCATCCCGTTCAATGATTGTATCGAATTCTTTGAGTCCGGAGTAGGGAGCTCGGAAAAAGCCCTACAATTGTCGGGGTTGGCCTCGATTCCTCGTTCTGTGAGGTAAAAATCGAGGAACTTACCTGCCCGAACGCCGAAGGTGCATTTGTCGGAGTTAAACCTCATGCGGCATCTCCTCGCCATGTCGAACACCTTCTTGAGGTGCGCGGAGTGGTCGACTTCTTCTGCGGATTTGACGATCATGTCGTCCATGTAGACCTCTAGCATGTCGCCGATTTCAGCCCGGAAAACCTTATTCATCATTCGTTGGTAGGTCGCACCGGCGTTCTTCAGACCAAAGGGCATCACGTTGTAATAGTAATTGCCCGACGCGGTCATGAAAGTCGTGTGCTGTTTGTCGACCTTGTCCATGGGAATTTGGTTGTATCCCTAGTAAGCGTCCATGAAGGATAATAGTTTGTAACCTGCAGAATTGTTGACCAGTTGGTCGATGTTAGGCAAAGGGTATCAGTCTTTCGGGCAAGCCCGGTTAAGATCAGTATAATCAACGCACATCCTCTATTTTCCATTATTCTTTTTAACAAGTACAACGCTGGATAGCCAGGTTGTGTACCTGGCTTCCGAAATAAAATTTGCCTCTAGGAGGTCTTTTACAGCTTTTTCAGCAGCCTTCGCTTTCTCGGGAGACTGCCTACGCCTACGTTGAGCTA
Organism: Lathyrus tuberosus; assembly: GCA_022829125.1. Classification (NCBI taxonomy): domain Eukaryota; kingdom Viridiplantae; phylum Streptophyta; class Magnoliopsida; order Fabales; family Fabaceae; genus Lathyrus; species Lathyrus tuberosus. The sequence goes on along the minus strand of JALAZF010000118.1, from coordinate 1,539,763 downwards.
TGACCCTAGCGGTCGAATCTACTGCGAGCTGATGGCAAGCCACCTCGGGGTCAAGGCTAGGCATCTCGGAGGCGCTCCACGTGAACAGATCAGCGTTCTCCCGGAGACATGCCTTCAGCTGCTCCTTCGCCAGGTCGGGGATTCCGGTGCCAATCTTCACGTTACGGTCTTGATCGTCCCCGAGTACCACGAGCTCAAAGTCTCCGTCGGGGATGGGGCGCGTTGGGTAGAGGGGGCGCCCGTTGTTTCCCACAGACGGCACCACTAATCGTACTCGGATCAGACAGTATCTGGTGGCCAACAACGTCGTCTGGGCTTCAGCTCCGGTGAGGTTGAAAGACGGCCGGGGGGGTGGTGTGTACCTGCAAGGTACTCCGACGCTCAAGTAAGGTAACGGTCAGAGAATAATAGCAAGTACAGAGATGAGAGTAAGAAAGTGTGTGTAACCTGACCCTCTCAAGTGAGAGGGTATTTATAGAGAGCCCCCAGCGCGGGGCCAACGGTCACTAGCACTGGGCTGGATCGCCAGGCCCAATCCAAGCAACTGCCAGGGCTTACGTGGCGTAGTGAAGACCAGTATGTGATATTCGCTCTGATTCCATCGGAAGTGGGTGGTTACATGAGAACGTGTCCATGCGGGGAGGAGTCTTGCGTGTTGGGGAGATACGTGTCCTCGCGGGGAGGACTTATGTGCAGAAGGAGATGGCTCCTTGCGTGTCGAGGAGGGGCGAGCTCGGAGAGACTTAGCGCCTCTGCCCGACACTCTATGCTGCGTGTGCCCGAACACCGCCGAGGTGTTACATGTGCCCGACATAGTTGTGATAAGAGGCCTTTGTTGGGCCTTCCCAGGACGCGTGGGTTGGGCCTGCTCGATGGAGGAGCAGACTCCGACCCAGTCCAGAACAACTAGTAAACAACCGAATTCATTTTTCTTAAAAATCATGGTAAATAAGTAATTCTATATAGATTAAAACTTATATATATATATATATATATATATATATATATATATATATAGGTTTTATCTTTTTTTCCCTGTTATTTAGGTCATTTTTGAAAAAAATCCTCAGTAAAAAAAAGTTTGATTCCCCCTCTAATCTTTCAAGATTCTTCTCTATTCTCCCTTCATTAAACTCAATCAGCTTAAAAAATTGATGTGTCATTAACATGTATGACTTTTTCATTTTAAATTATTTTCACGTGTGTAAATCAGTATGCATACTTATCAAACTACCCTCAATTGATCTTTTACAATTTAAAGGTGTCTTAAACAACAAAAAGCCTAAAAATTAAAATCCTACATTTCTTTTTCGTTTCACCCTCTTGAAAGACAAAAAACATGACATTTCACGTTGTTCACTCTGAGTCATTTCTGCTTCTGAGTTTCAAAAAAGAGAAGTTCTTCTGACATCTCATTGACGTTCGTTAACTGCACTTTTGTATTCTATTGTTGCATTGGTGGTATCAAAAAGGTACAATTCTATTAACTTTGTGTGATTTTCAGGGCTCCCAACATAAAGTGTCAGTTTGTGGGTAAACTTTGTGGGTAAGCTTTGGTTAGTTTCATTTGCAAAGTTAAGTTACGTTTTCACTTTGTGGGTAAATTTTGACTAGTTTCATTAAACTGTGCATGTTAATGTAATTGCTAACATGGGCTTATTCAGTGTGATATTTCACCATGGAGGAAACTTTATTCACGACAAGCACGCGTTTTACAAGGGAGTGAGTGAAACCATTGTAGAAGGGAAAAATCATGGAAAATGGAGTTTTTTTCAAGGCTTTTAGCTTAGTTAAAGAGTGTGGACATAATGGATTCAGACTGTGGAGAAAGATACCAAGACTTGATGAAGGGTTTGTTCATTTCATTGATGATGAACAAGCTGAAGAAATTGCTAATCATAGCCTTGAAAATAATGTAGATGGTCAAATATGGGTTAAGCATGGTGTTGAAGACATGATAAGAAAGGTGTTGAGGCCTAATATTGATCAATTCAGTGAAGGTAGTGATGATGTTAGTAGTGATGATGATGTTACAGGCATAAGGTTTGATGATAGTGAAGAAGAAAGAACTTGTGAAGGAGATGAAGACTTCGTGAAAGTTGTAGTAGAAAAACCAACTCGTGATAATATGGTTGAGGTTAATGGGAAGTCACTTGGACTCAAGGTAAAGGGTACCAAAAAACAAAAGAAGGGAAAATCTCCATCCAAACTGAATCTGTTTGTTCCTGCATGAATTATAGGAGGTTATTCAAAGAGGAATCCCAATAATGTTGAAAGTCAAGATGTGTGGTAAGAAAGTGAAGAATTGAAAAGCTCGGGCCCTGATGATAGTGGCAATGAGAAACATCATAAGTATGAGAAGTTTATAGGGGAGCTGCTGAATAAGGACATCCAATTTAAACTAGTATGGAATTTAATTCTTTATATGAATTCAAAGATGCAATTAGGGAGTGGTCTGCTTTAAATGGAAGAGAGATAAACTTTGTGAAAAATGAAAGTTATAGGGTTAGGTTGGAGTGTAAGGGTAAATATGGGTTTTTAACATTGTGTAGTAAAGTGGGTGTCAGACACACCTACCAAATAAAGACAAAGGTGGGGATGCACACATGTGCTAGAGTATCATTCATTAATTCATCAACTTCAACTCTATGTGACGTGGGTCTTTTTTGTGCCTTCATCGTGCCATACCCATTTCGTGTAATTTTGAATCATTTCATCACAACCTAAATGATTGAATATAACATCCCTTGGATGTTTTTGCGTATTTTGGAAATTCTTACAAGGACGCCAAAAAATAATATTATCGTTATAAAGGTTTTTTTTTCTTCTGCGAATTCAAGAAACTGAATTTCTCCATTCTCATACTCTTTACTTAACCTATTATCTTTCATCCAACTACGATCCATAATCACATACAACTTCTGAAAATAAAATAAAAATCTTACACAACCAACAACAATGAACATCACATCTCAATAAAACAACAATAACACAACGACGACAACTATTTGTAGTAGTGAAAATAAATGACGACAACGAAGACAACTTCTGAAAATAAATGACGCTTTTCAGGTTATTTGACCTCGGTTTTCAGTGAACGAGGTGGAAGATTTGTCATGAAATGTATTATTAGTAGTAGTGAGAATACAATTATATTTTTACTATTTCATTTTCAAAGAAATGTGTGACACCCTTGAAATGATTTATGAAGTTCCCATTGAGATCAAAAGGGAACGGATGAACACACTATACCAAGAATTTGAGACACCAAGTGAAAGTGAAGATAATCTTAAAAGATGGTTCTCTAGTATTAAACTCTTGGCATTGATTTAAGAAATTGTATTTCTAACAAGTATCTAAGATTTGTCTCTTCATCACTTTCATTTTTGTGATTTTCATCTCTTAACTGATGTCTTTGACATCACTAGCTTTTAGTGTGATTCCTTTCTTTTTCTTATCCTCTTCTTCTCTTTCAGCAAGATGATTTAGTTTACCAAACATGGTAGAAAAATTCATTGAAGATAAATCTTTATACTCATAAATAACAATGACTTTAAGTTGTCAGTTGCAGTTTAAACATTCAAGGACTTTGTTAATTAAAAACTAATTTTGGAAATTTCTACCCAGAGTTTTTAAAAGATTAAAAATCTGAATAAATCATTTTTTTCAAATTTTGAACATTTTTCTTCACACTTCATTCTAAATAGTTTAGAGTCAAGGATTAATATGTTCATTTTAACCCCTTTTTACCTCGATGGTTCTTTAATGGGTAACTTTAAATGAGTACCATATTTCTTTATGATTAATACAGTGTGAAACACATAAGAAAAACTCATACATTCCTAAAGCAATAGCGATGATAATTTTAGCTTTCAAAATGTACTTCACTTTTTTATCCCCTTTGGTCCATAGATTTCTTAGTTTGATTTCCACAATGTAGTTAACTCAATGTGTTGGAACAAACGAACCATTTTTAACAAAATTCAAAATATCATAATTCATTCCTCCAATAAAAAATTTCATTTTCTCTTTTCAATAAGCATGCCCTTCACCATTGAAAGATGAAGGTTTGCTTAGTGAATCATTTGAAGTCATCCTACCTCTTAAGACGATTGGTCTTTAAATAGGAGTTAGACTCTAATGTAACGTGTTGATAAAATGACTTTAAACATCAGAGAGGGAGTAAATTGTGATATAAAAAAATTTGTAGCTTTAAAAAGAAAGAAAGTTTATTTTTGATTTGAAAAAGATGGGCAAGAGATAAAAGGATGTACGAGAAAAGAAAGAGAACAAAATAAATCGATAAGAGATCAAGGGAAACACACCAAATTTTATCTTGATTCAACCTGAAACTACAAGGCCTACGTCTAGTCCCTAGGAGTAACTATTGAAATGTCCATTATCATAGAGGTTTTACAACATGGTCAACCTGTAATCTTCTTACATCAAATTTTCATCTCAAGCTCACCTTGTGACCTTTATATAAAAATATCAGAGCCAAAAGAACAATTGTCTCTTGATTACAGTTACAAATCACCAATCATCTACACAAGATAACTCTACATAAGTATTTGCTTTCTAAACACTCAAAATAGTATTTAAGTGAATATAAAAGTTTAAAGAGCAAGGGAGTGACTATAATCCATGTTATTTCAATTCAATTGATCACAAATCCTCCTTTTATAGTAAATAATTTGGCCAACAAAGGATTTTTTTGGGCCGAATCTCCATCATAATCGATTAGGTCACAAACATAATCAGTTATGACCTAAAAATAGGAAATATTTTGCTATATCTAAACCATGAACGACTAGAAGGCTTCATAAATCAATTATTGAATGAGTTTGCTCCATAATCGATTAAACAAGTGTCATAATTGATTAGAAAGCAAATTTGTGCTGCATAATCAATTAACCAAGCTTTGTAATAGATTAAGTTATAGTTTTAATAGGCTTAGCCAAAATTAATAAGATTTAGAAGAATATTTGAAAATTGATTGTGTGCGTGTGAGTGTGTGTATGTGTGAGCGCGCGTGTGTGTTGTGTGTGATACTACTTCGTTACTTTGAGAGCATGCTTTTAACTTTACATTTAATCCTATAAGACAATAACTAAATATACAAGGAAGGGATCACATGGGAGCTCTTTGTAGTTGCCTTTATTTCTTTGTGAAGTTCTTTAGCTTTTAATTCATATGCACATAACATCTAAAACCTACCACATTTTGATTTGTTTCAATCCCTTCACTTGATGATGTTTATGATAGATCTTCTTTATTTCCTTTATCATCATAAACAACCTATTATACTTGTTAAGCACATAAAGTAAAAAATATTTCAAGTTGTTGGTTGGTGGATGTGTGTCTTGACTCTGATCTTTGCTTCTTTCCAAATCTATTGACCTTGTCGTCTTCGTGTTGGGTGCTTCTCATATAGATCTCGTTCAAATTTATTAGTTATGGTTCGACATGATCTAGGTTTGTTTGACTTGAAAGAGTTGTTTTTGTTTGTTATGATTTTCTTGCAAATGTTTGGTACGTGAATTGATTTGTGTTTGTAGTTGGTTATTCGTCATTACTTAAAATTGTGAAAGCTCGCACAACACATTTTTAACTATCTAGTTTTGTGAATATGGATCCTCTGCTGCCATTTTTGTGCTGTCCTCTCTCCTTTTCTAATCCAATGGTCAATTAATGCATAAAAGAAAAACAAGAGTATGAAAGAGAAAATAAAAAAGAGAAATGTATGATTGATATTGGAGCTGAATAGAAACATGAGAGAAAGTGCAGGAGAGAATCCAAATTCCTAAATAATGCATGTGATGTGTGTGCATTTGCTTCGGTATCATATAGACCATTTTTAATGCATTTGGATTGCATATAATTATTCGTTTCGACTAAATATTGCATTTTGATGTGGTTTGACAGGATCGGGTATATACCCCTCAATACTGTGTACTATTTTATTTTAATAATAATTTTATTTTTAAATATTTTAATTTTTATAAAATAATTTTTTATTTATATCTTATTAAGTATTAATTTATATATTTTGAATTATATTTTGTAAAATGCTTAATTATGATCCCCTATTTTGTCGGATTCAATTCCCCTATTTCAAAATCAAAGAATTTTAATTTTTTTTTCACATTTTTGCACTTTAAATTCACTATTTTACCATTTTTAAATGATGTGTCACCTTTGAAATTTGACAAATCATCGTACTTATAAGGTAAAAAAGTGAGCAGAAAATCAAAATTGTTTGATTTTAAAATAATGAAACTAATTTCATGAATAATAAATTCGTAAATAAGATAAAATAGAAATACCAAAATATAATTTAGCCTAAATTTGGATAGGAATTCCAACTAGTGAGATGAAACAAAATTAATTTATTATATCATTTTATACACTGAATTTAGACAATAAATAAAACAATTATTATATTTATATCTTGTGTTTTAGTATCCTACATATCAAACAATCTTAAATGGAGAATATTTAAATTCAATGACATATTATTTTGTCCACAAACATCATTGGCAATGTGGCAGAATAACATCCTTTCATTCTATAACCAAAATCTAGAATCTCGAATTTCTAAATGCTAACCCCTTCTCAAAGAAAACTCTTACACAAGTTATCTCATAGAGCTTCGTGATTGCAATTTTTTTCACAATTGCAGAGATTAATTTCTCAAGTATGAAAGGATTAACGACAAATCAGTCTCAGAAGATAATTGATCTCAACTATTGATTTGAAATTGAACGGTCAAGATCGATCAGTAAATGTGATGACACAGTTACTGCGTCGAATCCAAATCTCTTATCCTTTATTATATGAAGGACTGAAAGACACACCAACAAGTCATCAAAATCTCAAACATACATCTTTCACCTCTCATCTTACCTTTATTCATTCTCAATCCTTGATGGGTATGGTATTTGGAAAAATTGGTGTTGAAACACCAAAATACGAAGTAATCAAAACCACACAAGACTATGAAATCAGAAAATATGCACCTTCAGTTGCAGCAGAAGTCACCTATGATCCATCACAGTTCAAAGGTAACAAAGATGGTGGCTTCATGATTCTAGCAAACTATATTGGAGCATTAGGGAACCCTCAGAACACGAAACCCGAGAAAATCGCCATGACTGCACCTGTTATAACAAAGGATTCTGCAGAGAAGATAGCTATGACAGCACCAGTGGTGACAAATGAGAGGAACAAGATGGTGACTATGCAGTTTATTTTGCCAGCTAGTTATGGAAAAGTAGAGGATGCGCCAAAGCCTATTGATGAGAGGGTCGTGATTAGAGAGGAAGGGGAGAGGAAATATGGAGTGGTGAAGTTTGGAGGTGTGGCTAGTGATGAAGTGGTGAAGGAGAAGGTGGAGAAGTTGAAGTTGAGTTTGGAGAAAGATGGTTTTAAGGTTGTTGGGGATTTCTTGTTGGGAAGGTATAATCCACCTTGGACTATTCCAATGTTTAGGACTAATGAGGTTATGATCCCAGTTGAATGAAACATCATAGATGTAATAGTCATAACATCAATTTTATGTGTTTTCTGTTGGTATTCTGTTACTTCTGTAATGTTGTTTATGTTGTAGTGATGAAATGAAGACTGTTTTTTTATTCAATTTTCGTACAATAAAATGGCAAATGAATGTTTCGTAGTTACGCGTTTTTGTAAACAATCTGCAGATGTTTTTAATGTATGCAATATGAACACAATTTTTCCCAATATCAACGGCAATTGTGATGTGAATGCAGTCTATAACATATGTGAAATACGCCATCCGGGGGCTTTACCAGAATTAACCAGTAAACAGCTTAAAGTTGGAAGCGAACAATCACGCTCCAGTTAAAAATCTCAATATCGTATTCGTTTAGAATAAAAACAAAAATTACATTTTCATTATGATGAAGATGATTTCAATACAGATACAACCCGGAACTGATAAATTCTGATAATTATACATACCTCAGTTGAGTTTTCACAGCGTTGTAAACTATAGCCAGAGCATAAAACCCAAAATTTACATGTTCACTCGCTATCCGGCGATGAGTTTCTTTGTGATAACGAGAATATTGAAAAAGATAAGAGGAAGTCTCATATATTGACAAACGTGAATGAGTCCTATGACTTGTCCTTTAAGAGTATTCCTTCTAGGTCCTGTCATTTCTGCCAATGTCCATCCTCTTCGAGCAAGGAACCGGTCCTCGTTCAAAATTGCCAATGCATTTGCAAAGAGAAGAAACCCTTCTAGCCAGGTCCATACCACAGTCCAGAACCCCATCTTCTGCAAGAAACATAAAGGGTGTTGTGGATGTTAGTACTCAAAGAAAAACTATTACGACGATAATTGTAGGAGAAGGGGGAAAAGTCTCTTTGTACTTTGAAGTAGAGTTTTCTCTTTCTTTTCATTTCATTCTATCAATTTTCCAATTCTATTCTCAGGGTTCTTAAAAGACAGATATGTATGAAAACACGAACTGCTGTAACATTTAGTGTTGTCAAATGCAGATTACATAAAATAGGCATATTGTTCAAATTCTACTCTGTGTCTCTGGTTTTAGAAAACAGTATGTTACTGCACAAAACGGTATCGGAAGGCACCGATACCGTTATTCGCTACGACTGCGTCAAACCGCTATTACTGTTACAGTCGTGAAATGTTGTTACCGCTCCGTCACAGACGCAAAATTTTCAGAATAAGAATATGAAAGTACAAATCACAAAAAATATTATTTTCAGAATAAGAATATGGAAGTACAAATCACAAAAAATATTTTTTTCAAATGCTGTGATTAATTCACACCGCGACGACAGCAATAAGTGACACAATATCTGGACCGACTAAAATCGCAAAAGCCTTTATGCAACCGAAACGCGACTTACCGTTATTTAAAACCTTGACAAGGAGATGAATTCCTAGTAACATCACTGATCCTAAATCCAACTATACAAGAAAAAAATATCATTTTTCCACAGAACAGGGTTGTCAACCACAGATTGCAGAGAGTAGCTATTCATTCAAATCTAGCTGCGCATCAAAGCTATAGGACCACTATAACCTATTTAACAATACTTTGTACGAGATAGTGTATTGTGAAACAATAGCGGTTTGCTCCAATTCCGCTACGGTGTAGCGCATTGGCACTATAGCTGCCATTAACAACATTTCCTTTAAATCCCCCGGGGTTGGCCTAATGGTTAAGGCCTAGGTCCTAAGAGAGTGCACCTCTCAAAGTCTCAGGTTTGTATCTGCCCGGTGCAAACAATTCATGTGTTTGATCATATTCATACAGAGTTTTGCTCGGCGAATACAGTGATTTAAAAAAAAAACAACATTTTCCATAGTTTGATCCCTAATACTAACAAATTCCTTCTACCCCTAACAAATTAACCACTAGGCACTACCATTTACCGATCAATTTTTCTTTGTAGCTATGAATTACAGTTTACAAGATTTCAACTTCTAGAATCATGCAACACTGATCAAAGAACAAACATCACAAATCAATCAATCACCATATAATCTCTGATGCAAAATAATGAAAATTTTGACTTCAAACAATATAGTTCTTGAAAAACATTTCTATTTTCATCAGAAGCAAAAAAAAAAAAAACAGTGAATTACAACATTTTACAACATTCCAAGATTACTTCAAACCAGAGCACCAATCTAAAACAATCCAAAATCACATGCACAAGAACTATATAACATTGCAAATTCACCCAAAAATACAAGAAAAAAATAACAACAGTATGAGTCAACGAGTTGCAAACTTTATATGCTACTTTACATTGAATTTATTGCAAATTTTTGCAACAATTTAATCAAATGAAGAAGCTATAAATAATAAATCATTAAAAAATAAATAAAAGTGATGAGTTTGTTACCTGTTAGAAAAAAGAAACAACCTAGGAGGTTTTGAATGGGAAAGAGAAATTACAGAAACCCGCTCTTATAAGAAAGGAATTTCCAAAGGACGATATCTAACGGCTGAAATTGTCCTTGCCAACGCATCTGCGTGAGGATATCCGTTGGATCAGAAGTCTATCAGGAATCTGATGAACCAACCCGCATTCGATCTCTTTTGCTGACTGGGCGAGACTGTCTGTTTTGTAAATATGGATTCAGTCAGACATGTGATATGATATCAATTTTTTTTTTTTTTTTTAATTTTAGTTCATGAAAATTAATTTTTATTAGTATTTTTTTTTTACTCCCTCCGTCCCACAATGAGTGACCCATTTGAAATAAAATGGTGTCCCAAAATATATGACCCATTTCAATTTCCAATGCAACTTTTTCTATTTTACCCTCTAATTAATATTACTTTCATCATTCTCAATATATCATAAGGGTACTTTAGTAAAAATATCATTCTCTCTCTTTCAATTATTCATTTTTTCTTAATCTGTGTGAAAAGTCAACTGAATCACTCATTGTGGGACGGAGGTAGTAATATGATAGAATAAAATTAATTTTTTTTTAATATGATAGAATAAAATAGAATATAAATACTTTAGTCATTACAAAGAGATTTTTTTTCCAAAATAAAAAAATATATATATAATTTAAAAATGAATGGATCAATTTCGTTTTGAATTGACAAATATTCTCTATTAATTAAATAAATAATGCCTCTAATTTTATATAACAAAAAAGTCATTAGTAGAATTATATTTTAAAAAAGAATTACAAAATTATCTTAAAGTCAAAGTTGCAATGGTATCATAATTCAGAATTCTAAAATGTGCTTAAATAAGAAGCAGCAATCAGCAATGAGTTAGTAGCTAGACGTTTACGAAGCAATCACCAAAGCACCAGTGGTCTAGTGGTAGAATAGTACCCTGCCACGGTACAGACCCGGGTTCGATTCCCGGCTGGTGCAATTTCGAGCAGTGATGATTCTTGTGTCAATTGTGATGACGGGTTCATCACAAACGTCTACTTCGGTGGCGAAAGACTGGCACATCTGAGCTCATTTTTTTTATTTGTTTTCATCTTTATCATCTCAAAGTTGGCTTTATTCTTTGACACCACAGTCACAGGCAACAGCAATAGCCCCACACACAATAATATGTGATATGTATGTATAAAGATTATGCTTATTTTAACGTGAAACATTAGTATTTCATATTTTACTATTTAGATTTTATTTTAACTATAAATCTTTTTTTTTATACAATTTTAACTATAATTTTACATGTTATAAAATTATAATATATTATTTTAAGAGTTACTCAGCTTACAAATTCTTTTTAAATATTAAACTTTATTAATACAGCCGTTGTAATTTTATTAATCAAACAACACTTGCTTGTTCTTTGATTTTTATTTTTTTATTTTAAAAAAAAAATTATTATGTCTAATATTAAGAGTATATTAATTTGATGGAATAATATTTTTAGATAATTTAATTTTTTCCCACAAATGTGTATATTTGTCCCTAAATTTTTTAAGAATTACAAATTTGTCTCTTTAAATAATGACAAATTAATCCATATTTTACAAATTTTAAATTTGTCTGACTTACAACTTTCTAACATTTAATAAAATGTCTAATAGACGCAAGATTATAGAGACAATCATTATAAATTATTTGTATTATAAATAGTAGTTGAAGAGAGCGAGATTCACTAAGCTGCTTTAAACTGAATTATCGCTTTATATTCAATATCCTTTTGTTGGTTGTGCCTCATTAGAATTTTTAGTAAAAACCCCATGAAGAGAATAACAATGATCTTGAGTATATGTCCATCTCGGTTATTATAGGAGCAATGGAGATTTCCTCTATCGCCTCTTCGAAGATCTCCACCTATATGATCGTGACCCCGACCTCCGTGATCAACATAGTTCAACACCATTATTAAAGACTCTAATGGTGTTACATCATCTGTACTATCTTGTTGAGTGACATCCTTTAAGGTGACTACTTCAACCCATTTGGTAAAATAGTCAACACCGACCAAAATATACTTGTGCCCTTTTAAGGAAAGATATTGGATATGGACGACAATGTCCAAATACAATGTAAGTAGAGGCTTTGTACCTATCTGACCTGTACATTGGTATCTTATTGTAGCTTAAATACGCGCCTATAAATGACATGCGCTTGTATATGATTGTCTTTGCTGCCACATCTGCCTTTTTATGAGATTGCGACCTTCTTCTTTAGGACACGTATAAAGCACTAGGGTCAATGTTCAGTTGGTGACATGCTACATTAGCATTTATGCCATGCATCTCGTGGGGAGAATGTCAAAGATATCAACGTTGGCTCTCAAACATTTAAGTACCCCTTCCTTTACTTCATCAGGTAGGTCGACTCATATTCTTACCAACCTCGTTTAATTATCGTCCTGCTGGACAACCTAGAAGTCTCCATCTGAAACTAGTCTAAGGAACTTTCTCTTGATCCCCATTGAGTGGCCTAGCTCATCTCTGAATGAAGGTTTGTCTGCATGAACATCGAGGTCAACTACATTAGAGGCTTCATACGCTTCCATGTCTCTCCTTTTGGGGATGAAGGATGTCATCAATGGATTCTCAAATATTGTTTCATGTATCCTTTATGCTCTACAAAGGTCGACTTTTACTACAACAGGTGTGCATGAATTATTATGTGTTTTTATCATTGGGTGGACATGAGAGGTCACAACATCTAGAGTCGTTATGACTTCTGAATGATTGGTCTAGGATGCTATTGTAGACACTTTTTCATGGAACCACAAAGAGACAAACATTCATTATTCTCTTATTATTTCCTTCTCCCAAGGAGACCAGTTAGTACACCTCTCTACATGGACGAGTACAAGAGTCATTGAACGTCGAAAGGCTATAGCCTTTGCATGGCCTCCGATTTTGTTTCCTTAAGCCATGTTCTTATGGAATGGGCTTCTAGAGAAATATTCAAAGTTGCTTCCATCTTAGCGTATTGGACAAAGAAATTGAGGTTTGAATTGGATGAGATATGATTGAATTAAGAAATATCTTATCGAATCAGAGATCTAATTATGGAAATTTGTAGGAATTGGAAGTCGACTCCCACAGTTGGTGGCACTGTTTTGTTATGGAACCAGAATTGTTGGTGCATATTCTTGATGTGATGGTGCAGACTGCTCCAGTACGGTTATGCATGGTGGACCAGTAAGATTAGCCCTCCAACACAAAATTCGTCTTTTAAGTAAAAAGGGATAAAGTGAATTATAAATTGAATCATACCTTTTATTATTCATGTGGTGGAATTCATAGAGTGGGAAAATAATTGGCCTTTCTAGTATTGAGTTGTAGCCGATCGAAAGCAGATGTTATTCTTACGATGAAGGAAGTCATTATAGCTTTCATGTTGCCTTTGATTTTTTTATATATATATATATATATATATATATATATATATATAAGGCTCGCGTAGGGAGACCCGATGACCCATCCATATTAGGTGTTTGCCTCAGAGTGTTTCGCTTAAGCATGATTTCCACAAACTAAATAGCTTACCCTAATAGGAAAACAAGGACGGTGGCGTGAGTTGCTCTAACCCGCATAAATACTAAAGTCTATGGCAATCCTTACCAGTGTAGGATTGCTACGCATTTGTACTTTTTTACCGAGTATAGGGATGCCCACTATGGGGCCTTGGTAAACATAGCTTGGGCCACAACCTCAAAAATCACCAAAGCTACCACTTCTACTCTCAACCTTCCCCAATCATGGCTGTTAGGAAGGCACAATCTCTCGTACTATAGGATATTGGAGGCAACAACGAATCTGATGCCATGACACAAATGCGCAATGTAACACCCAAGGCCGAAGTGGGCGGAGAGTGGTTACATGTAACACCTAAGGGTGAGTTAGTCGTTGTCGGTGCACGAGGCATGATAATGAGACACTCCTAGAAACGTCTAGGGCAAATTTGAATTCACATCGGAATGAGAGGGATCCTGAGGTTGTGCGGGTACGAGACTGCATGGTTGAAGGAAGACTTATAAGGATAAATTGGTACTACCTATACCAACAAGATGCATCTTCTTTTCAGTAGCCCATTTCATAAGAACTCCATCGTTAAGCGTGCTTGACTTGGAGCAATTTTGGAATGGGTGACCTTCTGGTAAGTTTCCCAAAAAGCGTGTGAGTGAGGAAAAAGCATGCTGAAAAAACCCGTGTTGGCTTACGAGGTTAGTCACTAATCCTGAAAGCACTCTGAGGCATTACAAATGGTATCAAAGTTATACCTCTCCCAGTACGATGTGGTTTGGAGACAAACCAAGTAGAAGCTGGTGGGCATGTAACACCCGAGACCGAAGTGGGCAGATAGTGGTTACATGTAACACCTGAGGGCGGGGGAGTGGTTGTCGGTGCACGAGGCATGATAATGAGACACTCCTAGCAACTTATAGGGAAAATTTGAATTAACATTGGAATGAGAGGGATCCCGAGGCTGTGCAGGTATGTGACTACATGGTTGAAAAAAGGCTTATAAGGATAAATTGGTACTACCTATATCAACAAGATGCATCTTCTTTTCGGTAGCCCATTCCATAAGAACTCCATAGTTAAGCGTACATGACTTGGAGCAATTTTGGGATGGGTGACCTTTTGAAAAGTTTCCCAGAAAGTGTGTGAGAGAGGACAACGCATGCTGAAAAGACTCGTGTTGGTTTGTGGGGTTAGTCGGTAATCCTGAAAGCAGTCTGGGACATTACACACGATGCAATGGACGGGTTGCATCGTTAAAACCAAACTTTAGAGGACAATGTCATTAACATCCAACAGCGCCAGCAGGAGGCTACCCACACAGATGAGGCAGAAATGATAGATCTCCAGCCCCTCTCATACAAGATATAGGAAACACATGTCCTTGAAGGTTTAAGCCTCATTCCTTGGCAAATTTCGATAAGTGTAATAACCAATAATAGCCCATCATCTCTATCAACACGTAGATGTCCATCATCGGAGTTTCCTGATCCTCAAAAATGCAAGCTTCTGTCTGGTAATTTCAAGGACGCAACCATAAAATGGTACACTGGCCTACCCCGATCCTCTAACGCCAGCTACCAGAATCTAGTGAAGAAAACCGTGCACAGTTTGCAGCAAGTAAACATAGAAAGATGTTCACTAGTAGCCTTTTTAATAGTAGACAAGGTCCTTTAGAGTCACTAAGGGTATACTTGTCCCGTTTCAATGAAGCCACGATAAAACTCATTGACTCAAACCAATAAAATTTTGTTGGAGCATTTCATAATGGACTTAAAGCATGACACTTTAACAAGTCGCTCGCCCAAATACCAACATCTTCGTTAGCAGAGGTGGCCATAAGGGCAGAGTGTTATATAGAGGGCGAGGAGAGTAATGCTAAGAAGAAGGCTCGTTGATGACAATTTAGAAAGTGTACTAATCGTTATCAAAGTAACAAAAATCTAAGTTCGTATCTGTAGAGATTGTGCTATTTTAACAAAGCAATCTAAATGTGTTTTGAGAGGTAAAATTGGGGGTGCAGAATAGGCTTTAGTACACAAGAAAAGTAAATGAATATGAGAAATTATCAGATTATCAAACGATCATGGTTTTACTCAAATCCCCTAAGTATCACTATTGATAAGTGCGTTTATTTACTATCGATTAATCTTTCATGCCTACGGCATACTAACACAAATATTATACTCAATTCCTTGGTGTATAACTCACTAATTTCAACAAAAACTTCCTAATTCCTTAGGCCAATTAGAAAATAAATTAGGTAATCACAAATCATTAATTCAAGGTCACTGCTTAGAATTGTTTATCCTTAAAACAATTACTAAGGCAAACAATTACTTTAGATCAGTCATATAGGGTTAGGGCTAATAATACCTATAATCTTAGGTTTAATCTATGTGCTCGTCAATATACAAACTGTTGAAACAAGTTTGGTTCGTACCATGCATCCTCCAAGGTTTTGATGATGGCAAAGTATTTGAAAAACAATTAGGATTTCTAACTATCTAGTTTGTGTGTGTAGAATTATATTTATTTGATGCAA
Source organism: Lathyrus tuberosus (assembly GCA_022829125.1). NCBI lineage: Eukaryota > Viridiplantae > Streptophyta > Magnoliopsida > Fabales > Fabaceae > Lathyrus > Lathyrus tuberosus. Next base: position 1,523,732 of record JALAZF010000118.1, on the reverse strand, counting down.
CTGGTTCTGACACTGAAATGACTTTGGTTCGCTTCTGATCGTGCCTTCTTTAGGAAGTCTGGTCAGAAAAGTAGCTACTAGTACACTCCATCTCAGAAGCGTGCCATACTGCCTCTGATGCCGAGTAATGCCAAGTCAGTTATGCTAACACGGGACTCAAGATTTATTGACATTATCTTCTACAGGTTGTGTTGTACTTGAATCATTGTTGTATCCTCTGGACAAAGGCCTTGTTTTGTGGATATCCTTGTGACTGAAAGTTTCAACACCTGCTTTATTGGAAAAGAAGATGTACTATAAGATTTGATTTGTTTGTAGCCGTTGTAGATGCTCCGACATCTTTATTTTCTTTAGCTATAAAAAATAGCTGAATATTTGATGATCATCAAGAAATAACACTAAAAATACAACTGAGAAATACAAACATTACTATCAGAAAGCTGAGTTTGTTTAGAGTTCTTATTCTTGTGTTGATTAAGAATCTTTGTAAAATGTGTTGTATTATTTTGAAAACCTCTGATATTTATCATGTGTTGTTGTAAGTTATTCCTTCTCTAAACTATCTAATTAGATATAAGTCTCTTGCTGTAGGCTTGAGCAAAGGTAAAGTTTTAGACACAAGCTATAAGCAAAGGTAAAGGTAAAGTCTTAGACACGAGCTCTAAGAAGAGGTAAAGTCTTAGACATGAACTCTAAGTAGAGGTAAAGTCTTAGACACGAGCTTTAAGCAGAGGGAAAGTCTTAGACACGATATCTAAGCAAAGATAAAGTCTTAGGCAGGTGGTCTAAGCAAGGTGAAGTCTCGGTTAGGAGCTGATTGAGCAGTGTGAAGTCTTAGACACGAGCTCTAAGCAAGTGAAGTCTTAGACACGAGCTCTAAGCAAGGGAAGTCTTAGACAAGTGGTCTGAGCAAAAAAGAAAAGTCTTATACAAGTGTGTATAAGCAAGTGTAAACTGGTTGATTATAGTGGAAAATCTCTTGCTTGGCAAGGGGAATGAAGTACTCTCAGTTGGGAGAGGAACCAGGATAACTATTGTGTGTTCTTTGCCATTTTTACTTTACTTCTATTTCTATTTCTTCTGCACCGTATCAGATTCTGAACTCAGTTTTTAGAATCTGAACTCTGGTTCAGAAGTAAATCTAATTTTTGCAAAACACAATTCAACCCCCCTTCTTGTGTATTTTTCTCACCTTTAGTTGGCATCAGAGCAAGGTCTGTATGTAACACCTAACAATGGTACAATCAAAGATCCAACGAGAAAAATATGGATCCAGAGGTTACTAATCCTAGTACCTCAAGGGGGATTCCCTATGATTATAATAGCTCTGAGAGAAATCATTACACTGCTAATCTTCCTGTATTCAGTGGTGACTCTACAGAATTTGAATGGTGAAAAAGCAAGATGTATACGTATATCATTGGACTCGATGATGAGCTATGGTATATTCTTGAAGATGGCATTGACATTCCTGTAGACATTATTAGTATGGTTGCTGACAGAAAAACTCTGACTCCTGCTCAAAAGAAAATCTATAGAAAACATCATAGAGTCAGAGGTATTATGGTTGACGCACTTCCACATGTTGAGTATTTGAAAATCATTGATAAGTCTTCTACAAAGACTATATTTGAATCTTTGTGTTTTACCTATCAAGGGAATCAACAAGTCAAAGAAGCCAAAGCTGGCTTGTTGATACAGAAGTACGAGCTATTCAAAATGAAGGAAGATGAGGATATTGAGACCATGTTTTCTAGGTTTCAGATTCTTGTCTCAGGCCTTCAAGTGCTAAACAAAAGCTACTCTACAGTTGATCATGTGAAGAAAATTCTGAGAAGTCTCGCTCAGAAGTTTAGACCTAAAGTAACAGCTATCCAGGAAGCTAAAAATCTGAATACGATGTCCCTTGAAAGTCTAATCAGCAATATTCAAAGTCATGAGATGGAAATCAATGGAGATGAAACTTCTAAGAAGTTTAAATCTCTCGCTCTGAGATCTGCCTCTGAAAAATCTGGTGACAAGTCCAAAAGATCTTCCAAAATCAGTAAAGTTGATGAACCGTCTGAAGAAGAATCTGATGAAAGATCTGATGATGAAGACATGGTGTTCTTCATCAGAGGAATTCAGCAAATGGCCAGAAGAAATAGAAGATTTCCTAAAAGCAACAAAAGGATTAACTTCAAAGATGAAGACAAGACCTGCTACAACTGCAACAAACCAGGTCACTTCATAAGTGATTGTGCTGAACCTCTTAAGAATAGTCAGAGAAAAGGAAGTTATCAGAAAGATAATTTCAGAAACAGGTTCAAAAATAATTTCATGGCAACATGGGAAGAGCTGGATGAAGAAGAGTCAGCAAAGGAAGATAATGCTAATCTAGCACTAATGGCTCACTCATCTGACGAAGGACTTCTGTCTGAGTATGAAAAACAAAGATGAGATATGCCCAAAGGAACAGATGGAATGCCAAATCCTGGTACCTGGGCAGTGGCTGCTCCCGACATATGACCGAAGAAAGGCGTATGTTCCAAACTCTAAATCTGAAAGAGAATGGAAGAATCATTAGAACAGGTACCATAGGTAATTCTTAAACTGTTATTAATAAGGCATGGCTTATAGATGGCCTGAAACATAATCTACTCAATATAAGCCAGTTGTGTGATAATGGTTGCAATGTATTGTTTGACAATGACTTCTGTTCTGTTATCAATTCTGATAAAACTATAGTATTCAAAGGGAAAAGAAAAGGGAATGTTTATAAAATCAATCTTCTGAATTGGTTGTTCAGAAGGTTATTTGCCTAATGATAATGAGTGATGAAAAATGGGCCTGACATAAAAGGTTAGGTCATGCTAATTGGAGATTAATCTCTAAACTTTCCAAGCTAAAACTTGTTAAAGGGCTGCCAGATATTGATTATCACTCAGATACTCTTTGTGGAGCACGTCAAGTTGGAAAGATTGTAAAAACTTCTTTTAAAAACAAAAACATTGTCTCTTCTTTTAGACCCTTGGAATTGCTCCACATTGATTTATTTGGTCCTATTGGGACTGCCTCAATCAATGGAAAGAAATATTGTTTGGTCATAGTTCATAATTTTAGCAGATGGACTTGGGTGAAGATTCTCAAATCTAAGGATGAAACATACGGAGTGTTTAGCACCTTCCGCATTCAAGTACAATCTGAGAAGGAATTGAAAGTTCTAAAGGTCAGAAGTGACCATGTGGGTGAGTTTTAAAACGAATCATTTAAATCCTTTTGTGAAAAATATGGAATTATCCATGAGTTATTTTCTCCCAGAACTCCACAGCAAAATGGGGTTGTTGAGAGAAAGAACAGATATCTACAAGAAATGGCAGGGACAATGATTAATGAAAATAAACTCCCTAAGTACTTGTGGGCAGAAGCTGTTAATACTGCTTCTTATATTGAGAACAAAATCTATATCAGACCAATTCTGGATAAAACATCGTATGAGTTATTCAAAGGTAGAAGACCTAACATCTCTTATTTTCATCAATTCAGATGTACCTGTTACATCCTGAATAACAAGGTCTACCTAAAGAAATTTGATGCTAAAGCTCAGAAGGGTATCTTTTTAGGATACTCTTAACGTTCAAAAGCATACATAGTGTATAACTCAGAAACTAGAATGGTTGAAGAGTCTATGCACATTAAATTTGATGACAATTTACCTGACCATAACAAGTCAGAGTATTTGGTTCAGAATGATTTCTCTGCAGGTTTTCAGAATCATGAAGAACAATCTGTGGTCTGTGTCCCTAAAGAAAAGGATGTAAAGAATGATGCTCCAAAATCTGTCACTATATCTAAAGATATACCAGAAGCTACAGAAACTAAAGTTACTCCAACTGGTCCTACTACTACTGATCCAGTGATTGCTTAAAATGGCACATAAACCTTCGTTCAACCTAAGAGATCTTTTAAGTATAAAGCATCTCCTCTAAAAGAGCAGATCATTGGTAATAAAGACGAGCCATTGAGGACCAGATATGCTTTCAGAAATGATTACTCAACGGTCTGACTTATTTCACTAATTGAGCCTTCTTCTGTTGATGATGCCTTAACTGATAATGGTTGGATCTTGGTTATGCAAGATGAACTAAATCAGTTTCAAAGAAATGATGTGTGGGATCTTGTTCCAAGACCACAAAATAAAAACATCATTGGGACCAAGCGGGTCTTCAGAAAAAAACTTAACGAACTCGGTGAAGTTGTTAGGAATAAAGCTAGACTTGTATCTCAAGGTTATAGTCAGCAAGAGGGAATAAACTTCTTTAAAACCTTTGCTCATGTTGTAAGGTTAGAAACCATAAGACTACTTCTCTCTTATGCCATCAACCATGACATAATTCTATATCAAATGGACGTGAAAAGTGCTTTTCTGAATAGAGTTATTACTAAAGAAGTGTATGTCAAACAACCTCCAGGATTTATAGATTCAAAGCATTCAGACCATGTCTACAAGCTTAAAAAATTACTCTATGGTCTTAAACAAGATCCAAGAGCTTGGTATGAAAGATTGAGTAATTTTCTGCTTGAAAATTGTTTTGTTAAAGGAAATGTTGACACTACACTATTCAGGAAAACTTTGAAAGCAGAAATCTTGATTGTTCAAATTTATGTTGATGACATAATTTTTGGTTCCACAAATGCATCTATCTGTCAAGAATTTTCCAAGATTATGCAGGTTGAATTTGAGATGAGCATGATGGGTGAAATAAAATACTTTCTTGGAATTCAGATCAGTCAGAAGTCTGAAGGTATTTACATTCACCAGTCTAAGTATACAAAAGAACTCTTGAAAAAGTTCAATTTTGATGATTACAAAGTCATGTCCACTCCTATTCATCCTACATGTAATCTTGGTATTGAAGAATGCAGTTCTAAAGTGGATCCAACAAAATATTTATATATAATAGGTTCCTTACTCTATCTCACTACTTCTAGACCTGATATCTTATCCAGTGCATGTATATGTGCATAGTTCCAAGCAGATCCTAGAGAGACCCACTTAACTGTTGTTAAGAGAATCTTTAGGTATCTGAAAGGAACATTAAATCTTGAACTTCTTTATAAGAAGTCCTCAGATTATAAACTGGTTGGATTATGTGATGCTGACTATGCTGGGGATAGAATTGAAAGGAAGTCCACCAGCGGCTCCTGCCAATTTATAGGTGAAAAACTTATCTCTTGGGGTAGTAAAAGACAAGCAATTTTTGCTTTGTCCATAGCAGAAACGTGATACATTTCAGCTGCTAATTGCTGCACTCGACTACTCTGGATGAAATATCAACTTGAAGACTATCAAATTTTTGGAAACAAAATTCATATTGAAATCATTCTAGGACCAATTCATCTGTCTAACGAAGAATCCAATTCATCATTCTAGGACGAAACATATTGAAATCAAATATCACTTTATAAGGGATTATGTTCAGAAGGGTGTAATATATATTCAGTTCATTGATTCTGAACATCAATGGGCTGATATATTTACAAAGCCCCTGGCCATTGCCCAATTTGATTTCATCAGGAAAAATTTGAACATGGTTTAAGTAGCAGAATAAATGCTTGTCCTCTGAATGATGTATTGGAATATTTGTTGGAATCTGTTAGTAGTCAGTTGAATTACTTCTGATAGTTCCTTAAGTATGGTCTTTAAGTCTGAATAGGGCTATATGATCTCTCTCTTCCTTGACTGCTTTATTTAAAGCATACAATAATAAGTTAATTCCTTTATATGTGCTTTGAGTTAACAATTGAACTATTTTTTGAATTCTGATAAAATAAGAATCCTTGTCTTAACACTCTGATAAAAAATTATTAAATTCTGATCTGATAGTTAGTTGTCTATGAAAGGCCTCTAAAGACTTAAAAAGACATGACTATCACTTCTATCTTCAGAATCTGCTCTAAAAAGTTTGGTTCATTAAAAAGGAGTGTTCTGACAAAGATTCTAACTTGTTTTTATTCAGACTCATAACTCTCCAAACATTTTAATGCATACTTGCTTATATTATAGCATTATATGTGTTAAGCTGCTAAGCTTTTTTTTTCTCTTTATGATCTCATATATTATCTTCTACATAAGATAATTCTGTGAAATCACTTTTCTTCACCTTAATATTTCTTCTTACAAAAATGTCCTCGTAAGTCATTAAAGAAGAGATTTTTTGATTTTCTAAAGGAATTTATAGCTGATTTAGACGAATTGACGGCGAATGTGTTTTTGGGAGAGCGCTATGAGGAAAGAAAGAGGAAGAGACTAGGGCTCAGAGAGAACTCTGAAGAACTCAAGAGGAAGATCAGAACTGCGGATTCTAAGGTATGAGGAGTATCGCTTGTCATTATAATTGATATAAGGTTAGAGGTATGTAGATAGTTGGGGTTTTAGGGGATTATGACGAATTTTGTGATTTGGGAAGGTGTAGAATGAAGGGAAATTATGTATATGTTGTCTTGTATGATTGTGTTGTTGTTGTAGTATATTGGCCTTGTGATGGATGTGCATTTTTAGACTGTATGGTATTGAAATTGTAAAAATTTAGGGTATGAAATTATGCAGAAAACGAAATAGCAGAATTTTTGTTTGGCATAATTCGCCGGGCGAGCTTCCCGTATCGTCGGGCGAAGCAATTTCGCCCCAGCCTTGCCAGGAGAAAATAGAGGCGAGCGAAGGGTGAAAAAATGGGTGCTACTAGAAATTGTATGGGGGAGGGTTTTCGCCCCTGCTTCGCTGGGCGAAGCCCAGGTGTCATACCCCAAATTTTGACCACTAAGATTTCCCATCATTGTGCAAATCATCAGCACAATATGGATGTACCTTTGTACCTCATTAGTCTCCCCAAAGGTGGGTGAGCATTCACTACAAACAGGATTTAGGGTTTCAAGCCCTCGCAGAGCTCTTAGACAAAGGATCAATCAAGGAATGACATGATCTTCAACTTGTCTAGCCTCTCAAATATCCACAATGGATCAAGAGGACTCCCACTTCAAGGATTAAGCACAAGGCTGCTCCCTTCTAGGTGGATCAAGCCTCAGGATCGCCAGTGTCACCAAATTAGGGTTTGGTCGACTAGGGCCTCCAGATGGAAATTTTCCTCTGGGCATGAGCCAATGCTTCAAAGCATAACCTAAAATGCTCCATGGAACATCATAAACCCCATCATCAAGTCAATTTAGCCTCAGGGGATGCATACATAAAAAATCAGGAATTAGGGTTTCTTGACCTAATTCACCCCTAAGTTGACTTTTGGGACAAAATACGAGCCAAGACCTCAAGAGAGGATTTGAGGATCCCTAACACACCACATTGATCCATTTGCAACAATGGATTGATCCAAGAAGCTTGAGCAACAAGTTTCAATTTCATCTGAACCACAGTTAGGGTTTCGCGAGAAAAGTCAACTGTAGCTTTGACTTTTGACCAGGACATGCTCCCAAGCCGTGGGACACGATTAAATATACCCTATAACACCCATGGAACATGTCCATCAAGTTTGATTTAGGTCAAGGACATGATTTCCTCAAGGATCGCACAGTTTGGAATTCATCTGATAAAAAGTCAACTGTGCACAAAAGTCAAACTTTGACTTTTTGAGATTTTTCATAAAAATGGTTTTTTAACTCTAAAATGATGTTAATGTGTGATTGGAATCATCATTCATCAAGAAAAATCAAAGAAAGTGGGATAACTTGTAAAAGGGGTAACCATAAAAACTAAGAAAATTTTCTAAGTTATGAAAAAAAGTGGCAAGGGTACCAACTTTGGAGGATCATAACTCCTAAACCGCAAAACCATTTTTCCCCATCCAAAGATGGATTTGTAGCCCTCATGGCCCTCTACAAAAGTGTCAACTACACTTCATCCCAATTCATCATGGATTTTGAGTTATGGTTGGATCAAAATGGCTAAAAACCTAAAATTGACATTTTTCAGCACTTAGCCAAAAATCTGCCTTGTAATTTCAGCACAATGTCCCAACTTCAAGGCTGTTTTTCTCCATGATCCAAGTTGAACTAGGTCTAGTGTCAAACATCAAAGTTGAAGTACGTCATCTAAGCTTTCCAGAAAGTCCTAGAACGTCCATGTAGCATACTCGAGCAGGGAGTTATGGATCTTACAAAAGGCCTTGCTGAAGCTGAATTTTTCAGGGCAGATTTGCACTTTTTTTGTGCCACACGAATTTTCAAGCCTTGTCATCAGTTTGGACACATCTAAGGATCAAATCCAAGTGGGATGATCTGATCCATGAACCTCCCAAGTCCAAGGAACCAAAAAAAGCATGCCAAAACCTAGAAATCCCTAAAAGAGGGACAAAACTCCAATTTTGGTTTGGAGCATTTAATGGATGCTTAGAGGTGGCATGGACTGAGCCATTCTCATCTGAAATCAGTCAAGACTTATCCAAGACCAAGGGAACCACAGCCCTGTGCCCTAACCTCTAGTCAATGGCTAGAGGAGACTTGCATTTCCATTGGCCAACATGGAACAAACACCTGCTGCAGTTGCCATTCACCGTGGATCCCAAAACAAACTTGCTCCACTATAAATAGAGCTCATTTGTGTTCAGTTTGAGTACACCAAAGCCATCAAACAGATGCTTTCCTCAAATTCTCTCTTTCACTCCAAAATGCCTTCTTTAGTAAGGAAATTCTGAGTTTTTGAGCTAGAGAGCAATTCCACTCAAACTAATCACACACACACCTCATATATATCATATGTAAGCTGTGCAAACCATCAAAAGTGACATGTAATCACAACATCACAAAGTCACCTCTTAAAACCTCAAAATGGCACTTTTTTTGCATTTTTCAAGCCATGTCTTGATTCAGTCAATTTCCAAACCAGATAAAACCTCAAACACACTCTAAATATCATCCTTGAACTGTCCCAAATGGTGCCACACATTTGGAACACCATTTGAGAGAGTTGGCATTTTGGCCACTTTTGACCATTTTGCTAGAAAGTGCACAAACTTGCTCCAGAGGTTTCCAGCCGATTCCAACCATCCTAAAAGCTTCTAAGAGGTCATTTGAGGTTGTCCAAAGCATCGAATCATTTCTGGAACAAAGCACTTGGTAGGTTGCCCAAAATCTCCAAAAAAGAGGTAAAATCCACAACTTGAATTCTTTGAATCATGCTTTCCTTTGTTGTCCACATACATGCATCATATTGAACAATTCTTGAGGCAAAAATGTAGTCCTTAATGTGTATGTTGTGATCCTCCCACTGTTTGCATTTTAACATGTTTATATGTGGAATTTTGGTTGTTTTAAAATCATATCCAGTTCTGGTATTTTTTTTATTGATGTGTTCTGTACATTAAGTTTTAGTGTGCATGAGTAACACTATTGGATTCCTTGCGAAAAATCGGTCAAGATAGGTTTTTACGGATTTCAATTCCGATGTAAATTGAGAGAGTTACGTGTGTTGGAAATTCGACGCGAAACGGCGCCGAAAATAACGATAGCAGTTCTGGTTTAATTGCTGCATTTTGTGTGTTGATTTTCCATGTGCGTGAGTAATACCATTGGATTTCTTGCGAAAAATCGGTCAATATAGATTTTTACGGATTTCAATTCCGTTGAAAATTGAGAGAGTTACGCGCGTTGGAAATTTGACGCGAAACGACGTCGAATTAACGATAACAGTTTTGTTTTTTTAATTTCTACGTTTTGTGTGTTGATTTTCCATGTGCGTGAGTAATACCATTGGATTCCTTGCGAAAAATCAGTCAAGATAGGTTTTTACGAATTTCAATTCGGTTAAAAATTGAGAGAGTTACGCGTGTTGGAAATTCGACGCGGAACGATGTTTTCACAACAGTGCAGTCTGGTTTTTTTTATTTCTGTGTTTTGTGTGTTGATTTTCCATGTACGTGAGTAATACTATTGGATTCCTTGCGAAAAATTGGTCAATATAGGTTTTTACGGATTTCAATTCAGATAAAAATCGAGAGAGTTACGCGTGTTGGAAATTCGACGCGGAACGACGTTTTCACAACGTAGCAGCTCTGGTTTTTTTATTGCTGCATTTTGTACATTGAGTTTCAGCATGCATGTGTGATACCATTGGTTTCCTTGCGAAAAATCGGTCGAGATAGGTTTTTTCGGATTTCAATTCGGATAAAAATCGAGAGAGTTACGCGTGTTGGAAATTCGACGCGGAACGATGTTTTCAAAACGATAGCAGTTTTGGTTTTAATTTATGCGTTTTGTGTGTTGATTTTCCATGTGCGTGAGTAATACCATTGGATTCCTTGCGAAAAATCAGTCGAGATAGGTTTTTTCGGATTTCAATTCGGATAAAAATCGAGAGAGTTACGCGTGTTGGAAATTCGACGCGGAACGATGTTTTCAAAACGATAGCAGTTTTAGTTTTAATTTCTGCATTTTGTGTGTTGATTTTCCGTGTGCGTGAGTAATACCATCAGAATCCTTGCGAAAAATCGGTCAAGATAGATACTTCCGGATTTTGATTCCGATAAAAATTGAGAGAGTTATGAGTGTTTGAAATTTGATAAAAAACGTGTTGAAAATTAAAGTTTCGGTACTCGTTTTTACCCCAAAAGAAATGTCGGAGATGATATTTTGATATCTTTCCTCTTTTTCTTACTTTTTATTTTCAAAACTCAACCAATTTTTTTTACATAGCAAAAAATCATCATTTTCCAATTCATACTCCATAATATTTTAATCCACAAAAAATCACAAAAAAAATATTATTTTTAATATATTTAAAAATAGTGTTTTAAATTGTTTTAAATGCTTTTAAAATAATTTCTTTTTTTTCTTTATTTTTTAAAAACCAAAATGATTTTAAATATTTATGTGGATAAAATATTTTTCTCATAAACTTTAATCATTATTTAATGATTTTATTTGATATTTTTATCATTTTTTACTTAATTTTTCTTGGAAAAATGCCTAAAAAAATGAAATTGGGGTTTTCTTTGATTTTCACCCTAACAAATCTTTTTCAAACACCTTGGGCCTCTATTAGAGTGTAAGACCCAATCCCCTTTTAACCAAAACAATTTTGGGTCTCACTTATTGTATAAGTCCCTCTGCTTTAAAAGAAACATCGGCGCGATCGCCATTTTCAAACGAAAATCAACTGGGCTTCTCTTTGAGCTGTAAGTCCCATTTCTTTTCATTTTTAAACAGTTGGGCGTCTAATAGAGTGTAAGACCCAACCCTTTTTTAACAAAACATTTTTGGGCCTCAGTTATTGTATAAGTCCCGATACGTTAAAAATCTCGGCGCGATCGCCATTTTCAAACTGAAAATATTTTGGGCCTCTCCCTGAGTTGTAAGCCCCATCTTTTGTACAAAAATACACTTTGGGCCTCTAATAGAGTGTAAGACCCAACCCCTCTTTTTTATATTTTCTCATTTTATTTTATAATGATTTGGAAAATTAATAACTCCTTCAATTTTGATTATTTTCGATTGGTTCTTTTTTCAGAAAATTCACAAAAATAGTAAAATATTTTCTTCTACAAAAAAATCAAATTTATATTATTTATTTAATATAGTTGGTATTTTTGTGAATAAATTCATTTTTAATTGTTTTTAAGCATTTTAAAAGTGAATATTCATCTTGAAAATAAAGACCATGGGCCTCCCCTCGTGTTGTAAGCCCCATTTCTTTTCTTTAAACTTTTTGGGCCTCTATTAGAGTGTAAGACCCAACCCCTTGTGTACAGAAAACTTTTTGGGCCTCATTCGTTGTATAAGTCCCTCTGTACACTTTCAAATAAACGACGCGATCGTCGTCAGTTTAAAATTAACCAACTGGGCCTACCCTCGAGTAGTAAGACCCATTTCCTTTCTTAAAAACCCTTTGGGCCTCTTGAGAGAGTGTAAGACCCATCCCTTTGTACAAAAAACTTTTTTTGGGCCACAGTCACTTGTATAAGTCCCTCTGTACAAATTCAACAGTGCGCTCACTGATAAAACCCTGGGCCTCTCCTTGAGCTGTAAGCCCCAAATCTTTTTATTTCAAAGCACTTTCTCCTTTGATTTTGAATATACCGTTGTTTTCAATCTTTCTTTATTGAACAACTAACCAAACAGCACGGAAGCTCTACAACCGAGTAAGTGTTTACCCGCTTTCATTTACCGCTTTCATATGTATATAACTGTATTGTGGGGCTGTTTCACTGTAAGTCTCATTTCATAAACTCATATATATATATAACTGTATTGTGGGGCTGTTTCGCTGTAAGTCTTCTTTCATAAACTCATATCAACTGTGTAATAATAGTATAGATATTTAGAGTTTCCCCGGCAACTACGTCTAGCACTAGGTTAAGCCGTTTCGTTTATTCGTAGAAATAGACAACTAGATCCCCAATAGGATCACCAGATACAGTCTTCTCTTAGGCTGTCCTCATTAGGAATTGTCAAGAAACTCTACTCCCAAAGATGAATGTATTCTCCGTGAATGGCATCTTTGAGTTTCTTCCAAATTCTCGAACTTTCCTGACTTGATCTATTCCTTGTGAATAGCTTGCCTTGAATTTCTCGGGGTTTGGGGACCCACGGGCTTCTTAAAAGCATCGACCTCCTCTTGGGCATCGTACAAGGACCCACAGGCTTCCTAAAAGCAACCCCGCCTCCTCTTGGGCTTAGTACAAGGACCCGTCGGCTTCTTAGAAGTATTCACAGCCTCCTCTTAGGCTTCGTATAATGATCTCTTCCTCCGGGAATGATAGCCTTCTCTTGGGCTTAGTACAAGGACCCGCCGGCTTCTTAAAAGTTTCCAGCCTCCTCTTGGGCTTCGTACAAATTGTCCCGACGACCTCCTAGAGGCATAGGAACAAAACCTAGTCATCTTCATAGAACAGTCCTTTCATAGAGTCTACTACTGTTTCTCAAAGCATAGTACAAAAGATGAAACTCTAGACTTGGACAGTCTAACTTCTTTGAGTCTCAAAGACATTCTCAAGTGACCCCTTCGTTAAATAGGAAGGAAACCCGCAGACTCGGACAGTCTCAATACCCTTCGGATTTCCCGCTTCCTTAAAGAACAGGAATAACCCGGATCCTTGAATCAAATCCTTGAGTACAGTGTTGCTCATATAAGAACTGATTTTCTCTTTCAAAATCAGTATATTGGACCTGTCACTCAATTGAAACAGTCACCATAGCCTCCTCTTGGGCTTTGTACAATGATTCTCCCCAGCGGAGTCAAACAACGTTTAGCCTCTCTCTTGGGCTTTGTACGAGACACATAAGAGACTCCCTCGTTGAGTCAATCACCCCTTTCGCCTCCATCTCGTGCATCGTACGAAATACAGAGACTCTCTTGTTGAGTCAAACATTTCGCCTCCATCTCGAGCTTCGTACGAGATACAGAGACTCTCTTGTTGAGTCGAACTTTCAGCTTCCATCTCGGGCTTCGTACGAGATACAAAAACACTCTCTTGTTGAGTATAAAAGATTCTCCTGTTGATTCAACCCTTTTAGCCTCTCTCTCGGGCTTCGTACGAGACACATAAAAACTCCCTCTTGTTGGGCCAATAGCCTCCTCTTAGGCTTTGTATAAGAAAACCACTGGTTGATCCAATCAACCTTTTAGCATCAAAGTTGTGCCTCGTTCACAGCATACAAACATCAACAACTCCTTCCATCTAATCGCTGTAAGCGGCAAGCCTCTGGATCATCTACATCCATGCCACTGTCCCTCTTTTAGCATGAGAAATTCCTAAGGAAAGATGGCATTGCTCTACACTGAGTTAAAGTCTTCTCCTTCAGGTTAAAATCCCCTATAAAGGAAATTATGGCATTGCCGGATTCGCATATCCCGGTTAAAGTAATTCTCCTTTATAACCAGTCACCCAACAGTTGTGACAGACAAACCCTTCTTTAGAGATGACAAATTCTCTTTAAAGTCGAGGTCCTTCAGCTTCACGTCTTGGGCTTTGAACAAGACACAAATAGACTTTTCGGCTTCACATCTTGGGCTTTGAACAAGATACAAATCACCTTTCGCTTCACGTCTTGGGCTTTGAACAAGACACCAAAAACACCCATTTCCTCCCATAGAATAGGAGGAACTACGAACGCTCTGATTTCCCTGTTTCGGTAAACGGGAATACGTAGGCATAAGATTGAAAGAAAAATCTTAGCAAGCACAATCAACAAAAAACCCAAATCCCATATCTCCATCAATCAAAAGCAGTAATTCAAAAGCATCAGTCCTAACATCCTAATCCTTGTTCCCCGCCAGAAACCTTCTGTCAAAATGAAAAGAAAGAAAACAGTATTGGCGAAAATACAAATAACCAGTACAAAGGCCCCCCACATTGATAGCATCCGTAACCTAACAGACCGCTGTTTAAACTCAATATGCAAAGCAGGGTTAATTGGAGACATCTATTTCCCTTCCTTAGTCAGCTCACAATAGGATAAAAAATGAATCGACCTGTAGTTTAAGCTCAACCGCAGAGAGCGACCAGCGCTTAAGAACCGCGTCTAAAATCGCTCGCTACAGAAAAATGGCGCCCACCGTGGGGCCGGTTCTTTCCTTCTTACAATTTAAACCTTGGGTAAGTCATTTTCATGGCGGTGGCCGCCAACAGAAAAATGGCGCCCACCGTGGGGCCAAATTCTGATTTCCTTTTTCTTCACTTATGTGAAAACCACAGATTGGGGCTTCCGCCGGGGAACCCATTTTCTGTCAGGAACTTAGGATTCATAGCTTTAAAGGTCTAGGATGTTTAGGACAAATATATATATACTGCTTTTCCTAATTGAATATGTGTTTATTTTTCTGCTACTCGGAATGCGTGTGATGCCGCATGTGGTGAGATTGAGTATACACTTAAGATAAGTGATGGCGACGAGGTCGACCATCAACCTCAGTGGAGGCATCCTAATGTAACCATTCTCTCACCTAGACAATGGGTCGGTTGTGATGCCTGAGAAGCTGAGGAGCCAAACCCTTTCGTAGTGCGGAAACTATCGGAAATAGTTGTTACGCGATACTACCCTCATTTGAGGCTGGTGATCTATTCTCGGTGAATGGCACTTACTCTAAGATTGCTCTAAAATTCGCTGGCGATCCGCTTGTTGTTTTGCTTTCCTGGGAGGAGCTGATGATAATGAGTACAGGTACAAAAATCACCTTAGTATAAACCTTTGGGGATGGGTAGAGCCTTGACTTCATGACAACGACCCTTTGACCCCATGTTTTTCTATGTTTTTGTGTGATGCATTCATGCATTCATTTAAAAAAAACATTAAAACATTCAAAAAACTTCTCTTCTAGTCTCTCTGTTTTTCAAATTAAACTAAGACTGTGATTGCAAATATCAGAGAAGAGGATTACGCTAATGGATTTCGGTAGAAGGAGAACTCATACGTACACCTTCAAGGTTCCAAAACTAGGGGATTTGAGAAGGTTAGCAAGGATGATCACTAGCCCTGAGGCTTTCAGAGCCAAGCACGGAGGTTTGCTACCACTACTAAGAGTCCATGTGATTGAGGGAATCATGGATGCGCTCATTCAGTTTTACGATCCGGTTTATCACTGTTTCACATTCCCGGATTACCAGCTTGCACCAACGCTGGAGGAATATCTCATCTGATTGATCTACATATCACCGATCGAGCTCCATTTTCTGGACTGGAAGAAATTCCAAAGAATCAGACCGTTGCAAGAGCAATTCATTTGGACGAGTCTGAGGTCAGGACTCACATGACTACTAAGGGTGGCATCCAAGGTTTGCCAACCCAGTTCTTAACAAAGAAAGCTCTGTACTTTGCTAGTATAGGGAACGGGACTGCTTTTGAAAGCATCTTTGTTTTACTCACCTACGGATTATTTTTGTTTCCCAACATCAATAGCTTCGTCGATATCAACGCCATTAAGGTTTTTCTCATTGGAAACCCTGTGCCGACTTTGCTCGCAGATGCGTATCATTCTGTACACTTGGGAAATTTGTACAGCAGAGGGGAGATCACATGTTGTGTACCTCTGCTTTATAAATGGTTTATCTCGCACTTACCCAAGTCTGCTGCTTTTTGGGATTGCAAGAGTGTCTTACGTTGGTCGCAGAAGATCATGTCTCTCACCAACTCTGATATAGATTGGTGTAATAGGATTTTTGAGGGAATCAGGATCATTGACCATTATGGAAACTTCTCCAACATACCCCTCATAGGAACTAAAGGAGGAATCAACTATCATCCGATATTAGTTCGTCGTCAATTTGGATACCCGATGAGGCTTGTTCCGCGCAATGCTCATCTGGAAGGTATTTTCTTCAAGAAAGGAGAAAGTGACAGAGCACTAAAGATGGAAATAGTGCACGCTTCGAAACACGTTCATAAGAAAGGACGAGAGTCTCTAGGAAAACCAGACTGTGTCTCAGTGGAGCCTTATCTCCATTGGGTACAAACTAGAGCTCTCAAGCTAAAGATGCCTTATCCTCATTACGAAATTCTTCCGCCAAGAGAATCTGTCATGTACTTCATGATGGAAACGGAAAAGCTTCAGGTTACTCTCAACAAAGTTCAACGAGAAAGAAGGTCTTGGAAGAACAAGTACCGCACCCTCGACGTAGAATGCATCAGAATACAGCAATTACTGAAAGAGAAAGATGCTCTGATTGAAATTTTGGAGCAACATGCTGTAGAGAATCAAGATGACCAAAGGAATTTGCTCGCTCCTTTCACCTGGCAAAGGAATGACGACCCGACAACGGCCCAAGAGCCCCGGTCAAAGAAAAGGAAAGTACCAGAGTCAGCACCCGATTTCTCTTCAGAGAGGACTCGGGACCCATTAGATTAGGTTTCTATTCCTGCACCTTGTAATCTACTGTATTTCCATTTCTGTAATCCTTTGAATTTCAATAAAAAGGGGTTTCCCCACTGTTTGATATTTGCAATCTAATTGTCGAAGTTTATTTTGATTAAACCAAAAAACAATTAATATAATCATTGCATTCATCATTCTCGCATCGCGTATTCTTCTTCCCTACGAATCTCACGTTTGTGTCTCGGTTCTAGAGTCAAACTGTCTCATTCGTCAATACTCGGGCCAGTCGTCAGAAAAAGATGGATGATCTTGAGGAAGAAAACAGAGAGTTGAAAGAAGAGATCGACGCTCTAAGAGAGGATATGAGAAAGCTTCGTAACGACATGCAAGCCATGGCAGAAGCTCAGCTACAAAGAACTATGATCTCAGAGATCACCTCAACGCCCATAGTGGAGAAGTATGATCCTAGGTATCAAATGCCGAAAGATCGTCCCTGGGGCATGCCTGTCAACTATATCCCGGGAGGATATGTTCCGCCAATCACTGAGGATCAGGGAATCACAACAGAAGCCGCTGGGCCTGAAGGTTACAAACTTCGGGAAAGCGAAGATGCCAGGGGCATACTGAAGACTCCCGAAGGTTACAAACTTCGGGAAACGCCAAGATTCGTTACCGTAGTCACGGTACCACCCCCTGTGGTGCACACTATCCCGGAAGGACAGACTCCACCAATACCTGCTGATAAAAAGGAAACTATGTCTGACCGAATGGATGAATTCCAGGAGCAGTTCTTGGAAATGCAGAAGGAATTGCAAGCCATTCGCGGTCAGGATTTATTTGGAAAGGACGCCGCAGACCTCTGCTTGGTCCCCAATGTGAAAGTCCCGCACAAGTTCCAAGTGCCCGACTTTGAAAAGTACAAGGGTAACTCTTGCCCTCAAAGCCATCTGGTGATGTACGCTCGGCGGATGTCAGCTCAGGTGGAAAATCAGGACCTGCTGATTCACTACTTCCAGGATAGTTTAGCCGGTGCCGCACTCAAATGGTACATGGGTTTAAACCGTACTACAATCAGTACATTCAGAGATCTTGGTACTGCCTTCGTCCAACAATACAAATACAATTTGGACATGGTACCCGACAGAGATCAACTCAGATCGATGTTGCAAAAGGACAAGGAAACCTTTAAGGAGTATGCTCAAAGATGGCGTGAAATTGCCGCTCAAATTTGTCCACCTCTTGAGGAAAAAGAGATGACAAAGATCTTCTTAAAGACCTTAAGCTCATTTTACTATGACCGAATGGTCGTCAGTGCGCCCAGTGATTTCACCGAAATGGTGGGCATGGGGGTACGTCTTGAGGAAGCCGCCCGAGAAGGAAGTTTGGTAAAAGACACTGGATCGACGAGCGGTACTAAAAAATACGGTAGTGCTCTCCCTAAGAAAAAAGAGCAAGATATTGGGAATATCTCTCTCGGAAAGCAAAGGCGACGTTATCAGCTGGTAGCAGCTGTAATTCCTGCTATCAACACTGCGCCTATTCCTACGTATCAACCTCAGGTTGCGCAGAGCCAACCTGATCAGCAAAGGACACAACAGCCTCTTCAGCAGGCTTGTCCTCCATATAACAACAACCGTACTACACGACCATCAGGGTTTGATCCTATACCCGTGACGTACGCAGAGCTGTTTCCGTTACTGTTAGCTAAGGGGCACATCCAGACTAAGTTTCCTCTTACAGTACCGGAAAATCTGCCTTTCTGGTTTAAGGCGGATCAAACTTGCCCTTACCACCAAGGAGGACCAGGGCATAACATAGAGACTTGTCTCAATTTCAAGTCCGACGTGCAAAAGCTTGTTAAGAGCGGGGTCTTATCCTTCAAGGATACAAATCCTAATGTTCTTACGAACCCGCTACCTCAACATGACAAGGCTGCAGTCAATTTGATAGAAGGAGAGACTAACAACGTCTATCAAATTCACGATGTACTCTTGTTGAAAACCAATATGGTCAAGATGCATTGTAAACTGAGTGGATATGGCCATGTGCCACCTCATAACTATCACCAGTGTGATATCTGCTCTAAAAGTAACCAGGGATGTTCTGTGGTGCAATCAGCTCTACAGGAACAAATGGATCTCGGATGGATCCAAGAGCGCCGAGTTCGTGGAGTTAACATGGTTTACACGAATTCCAACGTCATTCAAAACCACAATATCCGTGCAATGAATGTCAACTTGGTGGCGATGCACTCAAGGCAAAGCCAATATCATAATCTGCTGCGACATGATTACAGTTCCTGTCTGACTTGCTCGGTAAACAAATAGGGATGCTCTTTCATACAAGAGGCCCTCCAGCGTCAGATGGATCTGGGATGGATCCAAGACTACCATGATAGGAATTCCTATCAGATCAACATGGTTCAGATCTTCGATATTCGCGTGATGAATACCAACCTGGTAGAGTTGCATGCTGAACAGGTCCGACTCGGATTCTTAATATCACACGACTATCAAAGCTGTAAAGTGGGTTGCAAAAACGATCGAGGTTGTACCCTTGTCCAGGTGCCACTACATAATTATGACCGTTATAGCGTCTGTTCGGAAAGTAACCAAGGGTGTTACCTTGTGCGAGCAGCTCTTTAGGGTCAGGTGGATCGTGGAGAGATCCGCCCATATCCGGGTTCTGGACCCATCAACTGGACGCCGAACTACCTTGCTGATCAAGTTGAAGATGTTGTCACCATCTCTGGTCATCATAGGACCAGGGATGTTTTTGCCATTATCCCTCTACTTGACGAATCTAAGGTTCCTAACCGGGAACGAATCGAGATCACTTATGATGGTCAGAAAAATCAGAAGGCTCCCATAGTCATCTATCTGCCAGGACCACTACCGTATGAATCAAATAAGGCTATCCCTTACAAATACGGTGCAACAATAGTCGAAAATGGAAAGGAAATTCCATTACCCTCCGTCGTGAATATTGCAGACATCAGTCGTGTAACACAGAGCGGTAGAATCTTCAACCGAGGGGTTGGGGAACCTAACAAGGAAAAGAAACTTCAGACGGAAACTCCTGATCCACCAGTCGGTCAATCCAGTAATCCCGACCTTTCGAAAAATGATGATGAGATGCTGAAGCTCATCCAAAGGAGTGAATACAACATTGTTGATCAACTGTTATAGACTCCTTCAATGATCTCGGTATTATCACTGTTACTCAGTTCAGAAGTGCATAGGGAGGCTCTACAGAAAGTCTTAGAGCAAGCCTTTGTGGAACAGGATGTAACCATCAGACAGTTCGATAGCATTGTCTCTAACATCACTTCCTGCAACAATTTGGGATTTAGTGATGAGGAATTACCTGAAGAGGGTCGCCGTCATAACATGGCGCTCAATATCACAGTTAACTGCCAGGACGATGCTTTAGCCAGCGTACTGGTAGACACAGGGTCAACCCTAAATGTTATGCCAAAGTCTACTT
Organism: Lathyrus tuberosus; assembly: GCA_022829125.1. Taxonomy (NCBI): domain Eukaryota; kingdom Viridiplantae; phylum Streptophyta; class Magnoliopsida; order Fabales; family Fabaceae; genus Lathyrus; species Lathyrus tuberosus. The sequence continues at coordinate 1,503,451 of JALAZF010000118.1, read as the reverse complement.
TGATTCAATTATCATTCAAAGGCCCTCCGATGAGAGTCAGCGAGGTTGTCATCAAAGCATTCGACGGATCCAGAAAAACGGTTATCGGCGAAGTTGATCTTCCCATAACTATCGGTCCTCACACTTTCCAAGTTACTTTCCAGGTCATGGACATCCGGGCAACATACAGTTGTTTATTAGGAAGACCTTGGATACATCAGGCTGGAGCGGTTACTTCAACCCTCCACCAAAAGCTAAAGTTCGTCAAGAACGATCAACTTGTCACGGTTTGTGGGGAGCAAGCCTTGCTTGTGAGTAACCTATCATCATCTACTTGTGTAGAACCCGAGGAGATTATTGGAACACAGTTCCAAGCACTGTCGGTGAGCAAGGACAATCAGTTCAAAGAAGGAACTTCGATTTCTTCATACAACGATGCTATCAAAGCGGTCGAGAGTACTGATACAACTGGATGGGGACAACTTGTCATTCCTACTGACAATAAAACAAAGAAGGGTCTTGGTTTTTCTGCAACCTGTACCCAGACACCTGCCAACGATGAAAGTCTTCATCCCCTTCAAAACTTCTTCCACAGTGGAGGTTTCCTTCACCCAGTGTCTCAAGCAGTTCATGCTATCAATGAGGAAGATCCCTCTGACACAGATGAAGAATGGAAGTCCTACCTCAACAAGGACGGTTATATGTCTCAAGAAGAGGTGCCTATGCCTTTTTGCTTTCCTATAGAAAGTCTGAGATTTATACCAAGATCAGACGTCGAAATGATATACGGGGATTGTAATCCGGAAGGATGCCGTGCTCCGCCAAATTCATTAGAGGAAGACACTCTGATGAAAGACAACTTTGACCACGACTACTATGGCCCGATGGATGGCCTGCCGATGTGGCAGCCTTACCCCGGAGACTTGGGGCAAGAAAGTCAGCCGAACCATGAAAATCAGCTGAGTTTCATCGAACAGAATACCTGTGTCCCCACCATGTCATGGGATCAACACTCAGGTCATTCAGAAACTACTCAACATGACGATGAATTCGCAACGTTTGCAGGACTTGAATTCATCAACTATACTTTTCCCGAGGTCAACGTCATCGAGAAGGATGACTCCTCCAGTTCCAAAGAAGTTTGGGACACTCTGGGAGAACCAAGTGGAAAATACGACTTTATGGTCAAGTACACTGCGCCCGAAAGCTCTCGTATCAGGCTCGAAGATATCCATCCAACTGGATGGGGAGATACAGCTGAGAGCACAAATGCTATACAAAATACAACTGAGGAATTCTCCTACGACAACTCTGCCTGGGAGACAGATTCCAATGATCCTGCTCCACCAGAAATCAGCGTTATTTCTGGAGACAAATCGAGGAAGGTACCAGACTTTGTGATTCACCGAGGAGTTCGCCGCCAATGGGTTGTTGTCGATGTTCCGAAGGCCGTTCACCAGTCAAAGTAATTGCCATCTTTAACCTTTCACCCTGCCCAGGTGAAACTGATGTTTTGATAGGGCTCGCTTTCTGTAAATTTCCCTCTTCGCTTCGCCCAAAGCGATAGAGTTTTGTTTTATAGGGCTGTAGTTTCAAGGATCGACTTGTTCATTAATAAAATAACGTCGTTCTGTAATTTCCGCATTAATTGCTGTTTTCTCTTTTTGCTTTTTCAGAAAATGGTAATCCTAAAAAACAATTCAAAAATAAAAACAAGCAGTAAAAGAAATACACTGCACACACTTGCATTTTTTCTATCTCTTCTAAACACGAACCATCACGTCATGCAGATTGCTTGTTTTACACCCCGTTGAAACATACGATCCAATGCCTTCTCCCAACTTTGAGTTCTCGGTATTCGAGGCTAAAGAAGAAAATGACAACGAAATTCCAGAAGAGATCTCCCGACTACTCAGACAAGAGGAAAGGTCCATTGAACCTCATAAAGAACCGTTGGAAACGGTAAACTTGGGTTCAGAGCAAGAGAGAAAAGAAATCAGGATTGGGGCACTGCTCAATCCAACTGTCAAAGAAAGTTTGATAAAGCTTCTCAAAGAATTCCCCGATGTATTCGCTTGGTCCTATCAGGATATGCCAGGGTTGGATACCAGCATCGTGGAACATCACTTACCATTAAGATCGGAATATCCGCCAGTAAAGAAAAGGTTGAGACGCACTCACCCGGACATGGCCATCAAAATCAAAGAGGAGGTACAGAAACAGATTGACGCGGGTTTCCTCGCTACATCTGAATATCCTCAATGGTTAGCCAACATCGTACCCGTTCCCAAAAAGGACGGAAAGGTCAGAATGTGTGTAGATTACAGAGACCTGAACAAGGCTAGTCCAAAGGACGACTTTCCTTTACCACACATTGACATGCTGGTAGACAGTACAACAAAGTTCAAAGTCTTCTCCTTCATGGATGGATTCTCGGGCTATAACCAGATCAAAATGGCTCCGAAAGACATGGAGAAAACTTCGTTCATTACCCCATGGGGTACCTTTTGTTACAAGGTAATGTCGTTCGGTTTGAAGAACGCCGGGGTAACCTATCAAAGGGCCATGACTACTCTGTTTCATGACATGATACACAAAGAAATCGAGGTATATGTCGATGATATGATTGCAAAATCAAAAACAGAGAGTGAACACGTTGAACATCTATCAAAATTGTTCGAACGTCTAAGAAAATTTAAGCTCCGCTTGAATCCTAACAAGTGCACCTTCGGTGTCCGTTCAGGGAAACTACTAGGGTTCATTGTCAGCCAAAAAGGAATTGAAGTTGATTCTGTCAAGGTCAAGGCCATTCAAGAAATGCCTTCTCCGAAAACTAAAAAACAAGTCAGAGGATTCCTGGGACGTTTGAAATTACATCTCCAGATTCATATTCCTTATGACCGCCACTTGTGCGCCGATCTTCAAATTACTCAAAAAGAACCAGGATTGCGTTTGGTCAGAAGATTGCCAAACCGCCTTCGACAGTATTAAGGAATATCTGTTGAATCCGCCGATTCTATCACCTCCAGTGGAAGGAAGACCACTGATCATTTACCTCACAGTCCTAGAGGACTCAATGGGATGTGTACTTGGCCAACAAGACGAAACCAAAAGGAAAGAGTCTGCCATTTACTATCTGAGCAAGAAATTCACCGACTGCGAAACTCGGCACACGATGCTCAAGAAAACTTGCTGTGCTTTGGCTTGGGCAGCCAAACGTCTTCGCCAGTACATGATTCGTCATACTACTTGGTTGGTCTCCAAAATGGATCCAATCAAGTACGTATTTGAAAAACCTGCTCTCATGGGAAGGATTGCCTGTTGGCAGATGTTGCTATCAGAATACGACATCGAGTACCATGCTCAAAAAGCTGTTAAGGGAAGTATTTTAGCCGATCATTTGGCTCATCAACCGATTGACGATCAGGAATCAGTCGAGTTTGACTTCCCAGACGAAGATGTCATGTATCTAAAAATGAAAGATTGCGATGAACCGTTACCCAGTGAAGGGCCAGAACCAGGTTCCCAATGGGGACTTATCTTTGACGGAGCAGTTAATCATTACGGAAACGGAATTGGGGCAATAATTGTTACCCCTTAGGGTACCCACATTCCTTTCACCACCAGACTTACGTTCAAATGTACGAACAACGAGGTCGAATACGAAGCTTGTATCATGGGTCTCGAGGAAGCAATTGATTTAAGGATAAAAAATTTGGACGTATACGGCGACTCAGCCTTGGTTATCAATCAGATAAAAGGAGATTGGAACACATACCAATCAAGATTGATTCCTTACAAAGACTACGTAAGAAGGTTGTTACCTTTCTTCAACAGAGTTGAGTTTCATCATATCCCTCGTGATGAGAATCACATGGCTGATGCATTAGCCACTCTCTCTTCCATGATTAGTGTAGGTCAATGGAATGACCTACCTAAGATTGACATAATGCGCCTTGAAAGGCCCGCTTACATCTTCACGGTCGAAGCAGTCATAGACAACAAACCTTGGTATCACGATATCAAATGCTTCCTTCAGAAACAAGAGTACCCACCTGGGGCATCCAGGAAAGACAGAAAAACCCTCAGAAGATTGGCTGGAAACTTCTTCCTGAGCGGTGACACTCTCTATAAGAGAAATTTTGACATGGTCTTGCTCCGATGCGTAGACAGACCAGAAATAGACATGCTTATGAAAGAAATTCATGAAGGATCCTTTGGCACTCATGCCAACGGACACACAATGGCGAGAAAAATTCTCAGAGCAGGGTACTATTGGTTGACAATGGAATCCGACTGCTACAAGTACATGAGGAGGTGTCACAAGTGTCAGATATACTCCGACAAAATTCATGTACCGCCATCACATCTCAAAGTTCTCTCTTCCCCATGGCCTTTCTCGATATGGGGAATCGACATGATTGGCATGATTGAGCCCAAGGCTTCAAACGGACATCGGTTCATCCTAGTAGCCATTGACTACTTCACCAAGTGGGTCGAAGCAGCGTGTATGCTAATGTAACCCGACAAGTGGTGGTCCGATTTATCAAAAACAATATCATCTGCCGTTATGGTGTTCCAAGCGAGATCATTACTGATAATGGATCTAACTTGAACAATAAGATGATGAAAGAGTTGTGCGCTGAGTTCAAGATCGAACACCATAACTCATCTCCCTACCAACCCAAGATGAACGGAGCGGTAGAAGCGGCTAACAAGAACATCAAGAAGATCGTTCAAAAGATGGTTGTAACCTACAAAGACTGGCACAACATGTTACCCTTTGCTCTTCACGGTTACGCACATCTGTCCGCACTTCAACAGGGGCAACCCCTTTCTCTCTAGTATATGGCATGGAAGCAGTGCTCCCAATCGAAGTAGAGATCCCATCAATCCGAGTACTGATGGAAGCTAAGCTCACCGAAGCTGAATGGTGTCAAAGCTGACACGACGAAATGAATCTGATCGAAGAAAAGAGAATAACGGCACTATGCCACGATCAGTTGTATCAACAGAGAATGAAGAGGGCGTTCGACAAAAAGGTCTGACCTCGTGTCTTCAGAAAAGGAGACCTTGTGCTCAAGAAGATACAATCATTTCTCACTGATTCTCGGGACAAATGGACCCCAAATTACGATGGCCTCTATGTGGTCATGAAAGCTTTCTCAGGCGGCGCCTTGAGAGTTGCAACCATGGACGGAGAGGAATTTGCCTACCCCACAAATGTTGATGTAGTCAAGAAATACTTCACCTAAAAAAAACGTCTCGGTGGATTGAAAACCCGAAAGGGCGGTCCAGGCAAAAATTAGAGACATGATAAAAAATCATCCCGGTGGATTGGAAATCTCATAGTACAATCCAGGCAAAAATTAGGGATAATGGCAAGTAACTATGTTCAACAGAGGCAAGTCCCTCAGCAGCAGCAACAGTTACATTGTCCATCGGAGGAAAACTCCAGTCAAGGTCATCTTCGACAGAAGCTCAGGATGCCCCGAATTCAAAGTTGGTAGAAGGACAGTGGTCGTTATGTTTCAACGTAGCCCTTTTCCCTGTAAATTACCATTTTCTAACTTTGTATATACTCTTTGGAATCACGCGTTTGGCTGATCTCCATCCTATCAATAAATTTGAGCCCTTGTGCTTTTGTTTGTAATTCTTACTTGTTTTAGCTTTATGGAATGACGTTTTTAATATGATTAACGATTCTTGAAATAAAACAAAAATGAATTTACTTGTTAAAACTTTTTCTGGTTTTTAATAAAGATGGCAATTTCTTTTGACTGTTGAACATCGAAAGAACATCAACTGCGTCTCCAAAGGTATTCGAACCTCAAAGTGCAGAATTAAAGTACTCCTTCTAGACCAGTACGCCTGAATAAAGGATCAACAATGTCAGAGACCATGTTTCGTCTGACATCTTCGGCCGAGTTCTCATCTCCTAAGCCCGAGCAGCGTCACCCCCAACAGGGACCGTTTCTCCTAAGCAAGGCAGAATTGCTATCTTGAACCAGCGATATTTCTTCCACGCCCCGTGATGGCCGAGTATCCAGTCATGTTCATCTTTTAGTTTGTATGTCGCGTCAGTTTTATCCGCATATACATACATACATCATGCATTATTGATTTGCATTCACATTCATATTGCATCGCTATCACTCTAGTCGGTCTTGTCCCCTAGTGATAACAGTCCTCTCAATCGAGTTGTCAGTTCTTTCCTCGTTAGGAAAGGTTGCGTCGAACAATCTCTCTCCTCCAGTTTATTTCTGGATTGAAATTGGCCCTTGACCACTTTGATAACTTGAACCTCTGAAAGACCAGAGAACCTTCAACCAATATCACTCTTCGCCATTGAAGATGATATCCTTGCTTTCCCGGTTTAAGGAAAATCCCCAGAGAAAGCCTCTTAATCAGAGATTTGGCGGTACGGCAGTTTTTCTTCGAAAAAACCACTGATGAAAAGGTCATCGGCACCTCAAAATTGGATCCCATCATATGGCATTTCTCCAGAAAGATCCCGAGAAAAGTATGATGTAAGCCCCCAAACGAAAACAGTCTCTCAAGAGACTCGCTTTCCCCAGTAGAATCGACAAATGGCATCTCCAAAACAGAGAAGTTTGTGTACCTCTACAATTCAGACGAATGGGTTCCCCAGCAAGTCTGACATCAAAATTTTTCCGTCAAATGGCATCTCCCCAGGAAAATTCGGCGAGAAGTTTGAAGGAAAAATGCTACTAACAGCGTTCCTTGTCAAGAAAGTTTATTGACAAAAGAAACTGAGACCAGTTCCTTGGTAGGAAACTAGGATCGAGGGGAAGTTTACTTTAGAAACTGAGACCAGTTCCTTGGTAGGAAACCGGGATCGAGGGGAAGTTTATATCAGAAACTGAGACCAGATCCTTGGTAGGAAACCAGGATCGAGGGGAAGTTTAAATCAGAAACCGAGACCAGTTCCTTGGTAGGAAACCAGGATCGAGGGGAAGTTTACAAAAGAAACTAAGACCATTTCCTTGGTAGGAAACCAGGATCGAGGGGAAGTTTATTTCAAAAGAAAACTGAGACCAGCTCCTTGGTTGAAGACCAGGATCGAGGGGAAGTTTACCTTTTCTAAGCATCTTCGCTTAGCTAAAGAAGATGAATGCGTAAGCTACCATTTATAACCACCATCAAAATTTCGGGTATTCCGATATTTAATCCTCTTGCACCCCAAATGCCCGAATACCTTCGTCATTCACACCTTCGGGTCCAAGAAGATTAAATAGGGGCATCTGTCATACCCCAAATTTTGACCACTAAGATTTCCCATCATTGTGCAAATCATCAGCACAATATGGATGTACCTTTGTACCTCATTAGTCTCCCAAAAGGTGGGTGAGCATTCACTACAAACAGGATTTAGGGTTTCAAGCCCTCGTAGAGCTCTTAGACAAAGGATCAATCAAGGAATGACATGATCTTCAACTTGTCTAGCCTCTCAAATATCCACAATGGATCAAGAGGACTCCCACAAGGCTGCTTCCTTCTAGGTGGATCAAGCCTCAGGATCGCCAGTGTCACCAAATTAGGGTTTGGTCGACTAGGGCCTCCAGATGGAAATTTTCCTCTGGGCATGAGCCAATGCTTCAAAGCATAACCTAAAATGCTCCATGGAACATCATAAACCCCATCATCAAGTCAATTTAGCCTCAGGGGATGCATACATCAAAAATCAGGAATTAGGGTTTCTTGACCTAATTCACCCCTAAGTTAACTTTTGGGACAAAACACGAGCCAAGACCTCAAGAGAGGATTTGAGGATACCTAACACACCACATTGATCCATTTGCAACAATGGATTGATCCAAGAAGCTTGAGCAACAAGTTTCAATTTCATCTGAATCACAGTTAGGGTTTCGCGAGAAAAGTCAACTGTAGCTTTGACTTTTGACCAGGACATGCTCCCAAGCCGTGGGACACGATTAAATATACTCTATAACACCCATGGAACATGTCCATCAAGTTTGATTTAGGTCAAGGACATGATTTCCTAAAGGATCGCACAGTTTGGAATTCATCTGATAAAAAGTCAACTGTGCACAAAAGTCAAACTTTGACTTTTTGAGATTTTTCATAAAAATGGTTTTTCAACCCTAAAATGATGTTAATGTGTGATTGGAATCATCATTCATCAAGAAAAATCAAAGAAAGTGGGATAACTTGTAAAAGGGGTAACCATAAAAACTTAGAAAATTTTCTAAGTTATGAAAAAAAGTGGCAAGGGTACCAACTTTGGAGGATCATAACTCCTAAACCACAAAGCCATTTTTCCCCATCCAAAGGTGGATTTGTAGCCCTCATGGCCCTCTACAAAAGTGTCAACTACACTTCATCCCAATTCATCATGGATTTTGAGTTATGGTTGGATTAAAATGGCTAAAAACCTAAAATTGACATTTTTCAGCACTTAGCCAAAAATCTACCTTGTAATTTCAGCACAATGTCCCAACTTCAAGGCTGTTTTTCTCCATGATCCAAGTTGAACCAGGTCTAGTGTCAAACATCAAAGTTGAAGTACGTCATCTAAGCTTTCCAGAAAGTCCTAGAACGTCCATGTAGCATACTCGAGCAGGGAGTTATGGATCTTACAAAAGGCCTTGCTGAAGCTGAATTTTTCAGGGCAGAATTGCATTTTTTTTGTGTCACACGAATTTTCAAGCCTTGTCATCAGTTTGGACACATCTAAGGATCAAATCCAAGTGGGATGATCTGATCCATGAACCTCCCAAGTCCAAGGAACCAAAAAAAGCATGCCAAAACCTAGAAATCCCTAAAAGAGGGACAAAACTCCAATTTTGGTTTGAAGCATTTAATGGATGCTTAGAGGTGGCATGGACTGAGCCATTCTCTTCTGAAATTAGTCAAGACTTATCCAAGACCAAGGGAACCACAACCCTGTGCCCTAACCTCTAGTCAATGGCTAGAGGAGACTTGCATTTCCATTGGCCAACATGGAACAAACACCTGCTGCAGTTGCCATTCATTGTGGATCCCAAAACAAACTTGCTCCACTATAAATAGAGCTCATTTGTGTTCAGTTTGAGTACACCAAAGCCATCAAACAGATGCTTTCCTCAAATTCTCTCTTTCACTCCAAAATGCCTTCTTTAGTAAGGAAATTCTGAGTTTTTGAGCTAGAGAGCAATTCCACTCAAACTAATCACACACACACCTCATATATATCATATGTAAGCTGTGTAAACCATCAAAAGTGACCTGTAATCACAACATCACAAAGTCACCTCTTAAAACCTCAAAATGACATTTTTTTTGCATTTTTCAAGCCATGCCTTGATTCAGTCACTTTCCAAACTAGATAAAACCTCAAACACACTCTAAATATCATCCTTGAGCTGTCCCAAATGGTGCCACACATCTGGAACACCATTTGAGAGAGTTGGCATTTTGGCCACTTTTGACCATTTTGCGAGAAAGTGCACAAACTTGCTCCAGAGGTTTCCAGCCGATTACAACCATCCTAAAGCTTCTAAGAGGTCATTTGAGGTTGTCCAAAGCATCGAATCATTTCTGGAACAAAGCACTTGGTAGGTTGCCCAAAATCTCCAAAAAAAAGGTAAAATCCACAACTTGAATTCTTTGAATCATGCTTTCCTTTGTTGTCCACATACATGCATCATATTGAACAATTCTTGAGGCAAAAATGTAGTCCTTAATGTGTATGTTGTGATCCTCCCACTGTTTGCATTTTAACATGTTTATATGTGGAATTTTGGTTGTTTTAAAATCATATCCAGTTCTGGTTTTTTTTTTATTGATGTGTTCTGTACATTAAGTTTTAGTGTGCATGAGTAACACCATTGGATTCCTTGCGAAAAATCGGTCAAGATAGGTTTTTACGGATTTCAATTCCGATGAAAATTGAGAGAGTTACGTGCGTTGGAAATTCGACGCGAAACGGCGCCGAAAATAACGATAGCAGTTCTGGTTTAATTGCTGCGTTTTGTGTGTTGATTTTCCATGTGCGTGAGTAATACCATTGGATTCCTTGCGAAAAATCGGTCAAGATAGGTTTTTACGGATTTCAATTCCGATGAAAATTGAGAGTTATGCGCGTTGGAAATTTGACGCGAAACGACGTCGAATTAACGATAACAGTTTTGTTTTTTTAATTTCTGCATTTTGTGTGTTGATTTTCCATGTGCGTGAGTAATACCATTGGATTCCTTGCGAAAAATCGGTCAAGATAGGTTTTTACGGATTTCAATTCGGTTAAAAATCGAGAGAGTTACGCGTGTTGGAAATTCGACGCGGAACGATGTTTTCACAACAGTGCAGTCTAGTTTTTTTATTTCTGCGTTTTGTGTGTTGATTTTCCATATGCGTGAGTAATACCATTGGATTCCTTGCGAAAAATCGGTCAAGATAGGTTTTTACGGATTTTAATTCGGATAAAAATCGAGAGAGTTACGCGTGTTGGAAATTCGACGCGGAACGACGTTTTCACAACGTAGCAGCTCTGGTTTTTTTATTGCTGCATTTTGTACATTGAGTTTCAGCATGCATGTGTGATACCATTAGATTTCTTGCAAAAAATCGGTCGAGATAGGTTTCTTCGAATTTCAATTCGGATAAAAATCGAGAGAGTTACGCGTGTTGGAAATTCGACGCGGAACGATGTTTTCAAAATGATAGCAGTTTTGGTTTTAATTTCTGCGTTTTGTGTGTTGATTTTCCGTGTGCGTGAGTAATACCATTGGATTCCTTGCGAAATATCGGTCGAGATAGGTTTTTTTGGATTTCAATTCGAATAAAAATCGAGAGAGTTACGCGTGTTGGAAATTCGACGCGGAACGATGTTTTCAAAACGATATCAGTTTTGGTTTTAATTTCTGCGTTTTGTGTGTTGATTTTCCGTGTGCGTGAGTAATACCATCGGATTCCTTGCGAAAAATTGGTCAAGATAGGTACTTCCGGATTTTGATTCCGATAAAAATTGAGAGAGTTATGAGTGTTTGAAATTTGATAAAAAACGTGTTGAAAATTAAAGTTTCGGTACTCGTTTTTACCCCAAATGAAATGTCGGAGATGATATTTTGATATCTTTCCTCTTTTTCTTACTTTTTATTTTCAAAACTCAACCAATTTTTTTTACATAGCAAAAAATCATCATTTTCCAATGCATACCCCATAATATTTTAATCCACAAAAAATCACAAAAAAAGTATTATTTTTAATATATTTAAAAATAGTGTTTTAAATTGTTTTAAATGCTTTTAAAATGATTTCTTTTTTTTTTCTTGATTTTTTAAAAACCAAAATGATTTTAAATATTTATGTGGATAAAATATTTTTTTCATAAACTTTAATCATTATTTAATGATTTTATTTGATATTTTTATCATTTTTTACTTAATTTTTCTTGGAAAAATGCCTAAAAAAATGAAATTGGGGTTTTCTTTGATTTTCACCCTAACAAATCTTTTTCAAACACCTTGGGCCTCTATTAGAGTGTAAGACCCAACCCCCTTTTAACCAAAACAATTTTGGGTCTCACTTATTGTATAAGTCCCTCTGCGTTAAAAGAAAACATCGGCGCGATCGCCATTTTCAAACGAAAATCAACTGGGCTTCTCTTTGAGCTGTAAGTCCCATTTCTTTTCATTTTTAAATACTTGGGCCTCTAATAGAGTGTAAGACCCAACCCTTTTTTAACAAAACATTTTTGGGCCCAGTTATTGTATAAGTCCCGATACGTTAAAAATCTCGGCGCGATCGCCATTTTCAAACTGAAAATATTTTGGGCCTCTCCCTGAGTTGTAAGCCCCATCTTTTGTACAAAAATACACTTTGGGCCTCTAATAGAGTGTAAGACCCAACCCCTCTTTTTTATATTTTCTCATTTTATTTTATAATGATTTGGAAAATTAATAACTCCTTTAATTTTGATTATTTTCGATTGGTTCTTTTTTCTGAAAAATCACAAAAATAGTAAAATATTTTCTTCTACAAAAAAATCAAATTTATATTATTTATTTAATATAGTTGGTATTTTTGTGAATAAATTCATTTTTAATTGTTTTTAAGCATTTTAAAAGTGAATATTCATCTTGAAAATAAAGACCATGGGCCTCCTCTCGTGTTGTAAGCCCCATTTCTTTTCTTTAAACCTTTTGGGCCTCTATTAGAGTGTAAGACCCAACCCCTTGTGTACAGAAAACTTTTTGGGCCTCATTCGTTGTATAAGTCCCTCTGTACACTTTCAAATAAACGACGCGATCGTCGCTAGTTTAAAATTAACCAACTGGGCCTACCCTCGAGTAGTAAGACCCATTTCCTTTCTTAAAAACTCTTTGGGCCTCTTGAGAGAGTGTAAGACCCATCCCTTTGTACAGAAAACTTTTTTTGGGCCACAGTCACTTGTATAAGTCCCTCTGTACAAATTCAACAGTGCGCTCACTGATAAAACCCTGGGCCTCTCCTTGAGCTGTAAGCCCCAAATCTTTTTATTTCAAAGCACTTTCTCCTTTGATTTTGAATATACTGTTGTTTTCAATCTTTCTTTGTTGAACAACTAACCAAACAACATGGAAGCTCTACAACCGAGTAAGTGTTTACCCGCTTTCATTTACCGCTTTCCTATGTATATAACTGTATTGTGGGGCTGTTTCACTATAAGTCTCCTTTCATAAACTCATATATATATATAATTGTATTGTGGGGTTGTTTCGCTGTAAGTCTTCTTTCATAAACTGATATCAACTGTGTAATAATAGTATAGATATTTAGAGTTTCCCCGGCAACTACGTCTAGCACTAGGTAAAGCCGTTTCGTTTATTCGTAGAAATAGACAACTAGATCCCCAATAGGATCACCAGATACAGTCTTCTCTTCGGCTGTCCTCATTAGGAATTGTCAAGAAACTCTACTTCCAAAGATGAATGTATTCTCCGTGAATGGCATCTTTGAGTTTCTTCCAAATTCTCGAACTTTCCTGACTTGATCTATTCCTTGTGAATAGCTTGCCTTGAATTTCTCGGGGTTTGGGGACCCACGGGCTTCTTAAAAGCATTGGCCTCCTCTTGGGCATCGTACAAGGACCCACAGGCTTCCTAAAAGCAACCCTGCCTCCTCTTGGGCTTAGTACAAGGACCCGTCGGCTTCTTAGAAGTATTCACAGCCTCCTCTTAGGCTTCGTATAATGATCTCTTCCTCCGGGAATGATAGCCTTCTCTTGGGCTTAGTACAAGGACCCGCCGGCTTCTTAAAAGTTTCCAGCCTCCTCTTGGGCTTCGTACAAATTGTCCCGACGACCTCCTAGAGGTATAGGAACAAAACCTAGTCATCTTCATAGAATAGTCCTTTCATAGAGTCTACTACTATTTCTCAAAGCATAGTACAAAAGATGAAACTCTAGACTTGGACAGTCTAACTTCCTTGAGTCTCAAAGACATTCTCAAGTGACCCCTTCGTTAAATAGGAAGGAAACCCGCAGACTCGGACAGTCTCAATACCCTTCGGATTTCCCACTTCCTTAAAGAACAAGAATAACCCGGATCCTTGAATCAAATCCTTGAGTACAGTGTTGCTCATATAAGAACTGATTTTCTCTTTCAAAATCAGTATACTGGACCTGTCACTCAACTGAAATAGTCACCATAGCCTCCTCTTGGGCTTTGTACAATGATTCTCCCCAGCGGAGTCAAACAACGTTTAGCCTCTCTCTCGGGCTTTGTACGAGACACATAAGAGACTCCCTCGTTGAGTCAATCACCCCTTTCGCCTCCATCTCGGGCATCGTACGAGATACAGAGACTCTCTTGTTGAGTCAAACTTTTCGCCTCAATCTCGGGCTTCGTATGAGATACAGAGACTCTCTTGTTGAGTCGAACTTTCAGCCTCCATCTCGGGCTTCGTACGAGATACAGAAACACTCTCTTGTTAAGTATAAAAGATTCTCCTGCTGAGTCAACCCTTTTAGCCTCTCTCTCGGGCTTCGTACGAGACACATAAAAACTCCCTCTTGTTGGGCCAATAGCCTCCTCTTAGGCTTTGTATAAGAAAACCACTGGTTGATCCAATCAACCTTTTAGCATCAAAGTTGTGCCTCGTTCACAGCATACAAACATCAACAACTCCTTCCATCTAATCACTGTAAGCGGCAAGCCTCTGGATCATCTACATCCATGCCGCTGTCCCTCTTTTAGCATGAGAAATTCCTAAGGAAAGATGGCATTGCTCTACACTGAGTTAAAGTCTTCTCCTTCAGGTTAAAATCCCCTATAAAGGAAATTATGGCATTGCCGGATTCGCATATCCCGGTTAAAGTAATTCTCCTTTATAACCAGTCACCCAACAGTTGTGACAGATAAACCCTTCTTTAGAGATGAAAAATTCTCTCTAAAGTCGAGGTCCTTCAGCTTCACGTCTTGGGCTTTGAACAAGACACAAATAGACTTTTCAGCTTCACATCTTGGGCTTTGAACAAGATACAAATCACCTTTCGCTTCACGTCTTGGGCTTTGAACAAGACACCAAAAACACCCATTTCCTCCCATAGAATAGGAGGAACTACGAACGCTCTGATTTCCCTGTTTCGGTAAATGGGAATACGTAGGCATAAGATTGAAAGAAAAATCTTAGCGAGCACAATCAACAAAAAACCCAAATCCCATATCTCCATCAATCAAAAGCAGTAATTCAAAAGCATCAGTCCTAACATCCTAATCCTTGTTCCCCGCCAGAAACCTTCTGTCAAAATGAAAAGAAAGAAAACAGTATTGGCGAAAATACAAATAACCAGTACAAAGGCCCCCCCACATTGATAGCATCCGTAACCTAACAGACCGCTGTTTAAACTCAGTATGCAAAGCAGGGTTAATTGGAGACATCTATTTCCCTTCCTTAGTCAGCTCACAATAGGATAAAAAATGAATCGACCTGTAGTTTAAGCTCAACCGCAGAGAGCGACCAGCGCTTAAGAACCGCGTCCAAAATCGCTCGCTACACCAGGCGAGCGAACTGCTTGGTCGGGCGAGCACCAGGCGAGCAGGAGCATATGCTTTTTTTAATTATGTTGTTTCGTTTCGTTTCTTTTTCCCGTGTTGTCTTGTTTATTTGTTGACTTTGTGCCGTAGGGTAGTTGAAGTATTGTGTACTAATGATTTTAACATGATGAAATGTGAAGTATTATGATGAACTATGACGTATGTAAATGATGTTGTGCTATGATGTTTTGGTGAATTTTCATGAATGAAGATGCAACTTTGATGATTCTATGATGGTTATTATTATGACGTTTTGCATCATGCATTCATGGTATATTTAGGACTTCGGTCCAATGTTGATGTTTGGACTTCGGCCCAGTGTTAGCTTCAATCCCATTGTGTGGATTTAAGTGTTTATGATGTGCTCCGGTTCCAAAGGGAGAATCGATCCTATAGTGGGGATCTTTGGAGGGTGATGGCCTAGTGCCCATCAAATGAATTGGTACCACATGCATGATTCTATGTTGTTGCATTTCATACTATGTGGCATTGCATAGTTGTAATAAATGATGTTATTGATGATGTGATTTTAAGTGAAGTATGACAATGATGACTTATTGATGCTTATTTTGTTGATACTATTGTACCTATTTATCTTTTTCTTTATATCTCGTATAATGATTTGTGATCACTCACCCTGCCTGTTTGAATGTTGCCTCCACGTGGGTAACGTGCAGGTGATCAGGATTAGCTCTCTTGGTGCGTGAAGGTTTAGATTTTGGAGTGTTTAGTTTTATTTTCTGTTGGACATATAAAGTGTCTTGCTCTGATATGTAACATCGATCGGGACGTCCTCGAGGGGAACTTTTATGTTCTAGTTTTTTTGACATGATGTCACTGTGATTTTACTAGTTCGTCGTTTGGATTTAATTACTCGAGATTAAGATTTTCCGCTGCAATGTAGTCATGATTTTGAATTTGTATTGATGAAAGAACCGTTTTTAAGGAGCAGAATGTTATTCGGATGTTTTGACGAAATGTAGCACCCTTGTGGTGACGTACTCTGATTTATTTATTTTTAATTAGTTATTTTATTCGCGAGTATTCTGTGGGGTAGAAGTGTGTTACAACTGCACTCCAAATGGCGGCCCCTCATTAGCCTTTAACTGGGTCGCCACCCCTAATGGCGCCACCCTTCAACGAAACCTTTTTTTTTAAATTAGGGTATTTTGGAAAATTGGTTGGAAAGATGGGTATTTTGGAATATATTATAGGGAAAGGTGGTTATGTGGGTAAAAATTTCATGATGTTTCATTTTCCTCAAGGTATTATAGTACTTTGAACATTCTTCTATGAAATCTCGGACGTTGGTAGTGTGTCTTTCATTTACAAACATAGTGGATTGTATGGTCCCATGTGGCTAAGGCACACATAAAAGGGTTTATGAAGCAACACTTTCTCTCTTTTTCCATTTGCGAGCTGCAAAAGCTCTTCTTCTTCGTATTGCCAACTTCCCCCATTCTTGTGAGCTCTTTTACACTAATTTTTAGATTAGGTTCATATGTGATATCTCGTTTGGTGATATCTGAAACATATAAGTGATCAACACTGTTCTTTTAAGGTAAAGCCTACATTTTTCTTCTTGTTTTCGCTTCCTTATCTGTTAGGGTTTTTGGAGAGTAGATTTAAGATACTTATAATATTCAAATTATTGTCAATGGAATGTTTGATTAATGTGTTGTTTCTTTATATTTCCCTTTTTATGTTGACAATATTCTTCAAAATGGAAATTCGGCCTAATATGCTTCGTAAGGCAAATGGAGACAATTCGTCAATGTAGGTTGATCAGGAGGCATTGGACACTGCCTCTACTTTCACCTCTAAAAGGGGTTTACATCGAGCTTTCATTAAGGTGGGGCCTCTGTCTGACTGGGGAGTACTTATTCCTAAGAAAGATAAGAGATTTTGTATTAAGTATGATGAGTGTGTCATTCCTCTTCATGAGTGTTTGCTCTCTTTGATAGGTTCCCATATCCCTTATAATAACTTTAAAGTTGGCATTTTTTATCACCTCTTAATTAACCCTTCGCAATTGCACTAGTTGAGGTGAGATTACATTAAAGTCTTCCAATAGTGGTGTGAATACTAGAAGAGAGTGCCAACTCGCACGTTTTTCCACCTCTGTAAAGCTCAACATAGCACGACTGGTTCTTCAAATGGACGGGGTTTCATATCTCTTCAACAATATGCCAATATGTTTTACATTTATTTGGATAATGTGAAGCACTTCAAAGACCAATTCTTCCTGATCACCCCTCTCTAAAGTTGCTTTTCCTCCTTGGGTTTGCCCTAGTTTATATTTTGTTGCTTCTAATTTAACATTTTGCTTTATTCGTCGCAATTGAGTCTCTTCACATAATCTGGCATTCTAGGGTTGAGTACTAAATCGTTTTTACGCATGCATAAATCAAACTATTTTCTTAAATTCAATACAATACATTTCTAGTAAATTAGTATGAAATTTGGATAAAGAAATACATGAAAGAATGATTTAAACCGCGTCAAGTCTCGTCTACAATAACGCTTCATTTTTGTTAAAATTTGAATTTTTTAAAGTGTGAATCGAATCAGGAAATTGGTTGACTCAAATCAAATTGAATGTGAAAATCAGAATTTACTTTTGAGTGTTTCATTCGAATCATGGAAAAGGGTGACTTGAATTAAATATGAATTATGTAAAACAAGATTTGACTTTTGTGTATTTGATTTAAATCACTGAAAAGTCAGACTTGAATCATGAAGGTTAAAAAAGCTTGAATCGAATTAAAATCTTAGTTGCAAATGTTGGATTTTGGTTCTGTAATCTTGATTTGAATCATGGATTTATCCGACTCGATCACATTAAACGTGTTTCTTCCACATTACTTTTTCTCACAAAAAAATGGATCCCATGCGTTTCAATTCCATTCCATATCAAATTATGACAGGGAAGCAATCAATGATACTTAAGGCTTCCACCGGCAAAGCCTTGGGAGCAATTGTTCTGGATTGGTCAAAAACTCATTCGACCAAGGTCCAATCCATCTCAAATCCACTATTATCAAATTGAAATATAAAAGTATTTTAGATATACATAGTTTCAGCATTATGTCTTATAAATAAAATAGAACATAAAATTAATTTGTTATAAAATAGAATATAGATAATTTAGTTATTACAAAGAGATTTTTTTTTTCAAAATAAAAAAAAAAAATTAAAAATGAATAGATCAATTTCGTTTTGAATTGACAAATATTTTCTATTAATTAAATAAATAATGCCTCTAATTTTATATAACAAAAAAGTCATTAGTAGAATTATATTTTAAAAAAGAATTACAAAATTATCTTAAAGTCAAAGTTGCAATGGTATCATAATTCAGAATTCTAAAATGTGCTTAAATAAGAAGCAGCAATCAGCAATGAGTTAGTAGCTAGACGTTTACGAAGCAATCACCAAAGCACCAGTGGTCTAGTGGTAGAATAGTACCCTGCCACGGTACAGACCCGGGTTCGATTCCCGGCTGGTGCAATTTCCAGCAGTGATGATTCTTGTGTCAATTGTGATGACGGGTTCATCACATACGTCTACTTCGGTGGCGAAAAACTGGCACATTTGAGCTCATTTTTTTTATTTGTTTTCATCTTTATCATCTCAAAGTTTGCTTTATTCTTTCACACCACAGTCACAGGCAACACCAATAGCCCCACACAATAATATGTGATATGTATGTACAAAGATTATGCTTATTTTATCGTGAAACATTAGTATTTCATACTTTACTATTTAGATTTTATTTTAACTATAAATCTTTTTTTTATACAATTTTAACTATAGCTTTACATGTTATAAAATTATAATATGTTATTTTAAGAGTTATTCAGCTTACAAATTCTTTTTAAATATTAAACTTTATTAATACAGCCGTTGTAATTTTATTAGTCAAACAACACTTGCTTGTTCTTTGATTTTTATTTTTTTATTTTAAAAAAAAAATTATTATGTCTAATATTAAGAGTATATTAATTTGATGGAATAATATTTTTAGATGATTTATTTTTTTTCCACAAATGTGTATATTTGTCCCTAAAATTTTTAAAAATTACAAATTTGTCTCTTTAAATAATGACAAATTAATCCATATTTTACAAATTTTAAATTTGTCTGACTTACAACTTTCTAACATTTAATAAAATGTCTAATAGACGCAAGATTATAGAGACAATCATTATAAATTATTTGTATTATAAATAGTAGTTGAAGAGAGCGAGATTCACTAAGCTGCTTTAAACTGAATTATCACTTTATATTCAATATCCTTTTGTTGGTTGTGCCTCATTAGAAATTTTAGTAAAAACCCCATGAAGAGAATAACAATGATCTTGAGTATATGTCCATCTCGGTTATTATAGGAGCAATGAAGATTTCCTCTATCGCCTCTTCGAAGATCTCCACCTATATGATCGTGACCCCGACCTCCGTGATCAACATAGTCCAACACCATTATTGAAGACTCTAATGGTGTTACATCATCTGTACCATCTTGTTGAGTGACATTCTTTAAGGTGACTACTTCAACCCATTTGGTAAAATAATCAACACCGACCAAAATATACTTGTGTCCTTTTAAGGAAAGATATTGGATATGGACGACAATGTCCAAATACAATGTAAGTAGAGGCTTGGTACCTATCTGACCTGTACATTGGTATCTTATTGTAGCTTAAATACACGTCTATAAATGACATACGCTTGTATATGGTTGATTTTTCGGCCAACTTGTTTATACTCAAGAGCGGATACGAATCATTAGGGCATGCTTTATTAAGATCGGTGTAATCGATACACATTATCCATTTTTTGAGGTTTTCTTGACTATCATTACATTGGACAACCACTCGGTGTATTTAGTTCATAAATGAAATTGGTGTCTAACAAGCATTGGATTGTCTTTGCTGCCACATCTGCCTTCTTATGAGATTGCGACCTTCTTCTTTAGGACACGTATCGAGCACTAGGGTCAATGTTCGGTTGGTGACATGCTACACTAGCATTTATGCCATGCATCTCATGGGGAGAATGTCAAAGATATCAACGTTGGCTCTCAAACATTTAAGTAACCCTTCCTTTACTTCATCAGGTAGGCCGACTCGTATTCTTACCAACCTCGTCTGATTATCGTCTTGCTGGACAACCTAGAAGTCTCCATCTGAAACTGGTGTAAGGAACTTTCTCTTGATCCCGATTGAGTGGCCTAACTCATCTCTCAATGGAGATTTGTCTGCATGAACATCGAGGCCAACTACATTAGAGGCTTCATAAGCTTCCATGGCTCTCCTTTTAGGGATGAAAGATGTCATCAATGGATTCTTAAATATTATTTCATGTATCCTTTATGATCTACAAAGGTCGACTTTTACTACAACAGGTGTGCTTGAATCGCTATATGCTTTATCTTTGGGTGGACATGAGAGGCCTCAACATCTAGAGTCGTTCTGACTTCTGAATGGTTGGTCGAGGATGCCATTGTAGACACTTTTGCATGGAACCACAAAGAGACAAACGTTCATTATTCTCTTATAATTTCCTTTTCCCAAGGAGACCAGTAAGTACACCTGTCTACATAGACGAGTACAAGAGTCATTGAACGTCGAGAGGCTATAGCCTTTGCATGGCCTCCGATCTTGTTTCCTTAAGCCATGTTCAGTAAGAATTCTAAAGTAGATCATATTGCAAGAACTTCTGTCATCTACGAGGATTCTTGAGACAAAATAATTATAGATGATAGACTTAACGATCATCATAAGTGTAGCATTCAGAGTTTCATCTACTTTCTCATGATCTTGAAACCCTAGGATTGGTCTATCATCTTTCTGCTTATTGCTTAAGGAGATTTATTTAACAAATCCATGTGCTGGAGGCTCTACTTATCTCAATGGATTTCCATCAATCGTGTCTATGGCGAAGGTTGACGAAGAACTTAATCTAGAGAGTTTCAAAGGATCTTCTAGAAAGAGATTCAAAGTTGCTTCCATCTTAGAGTATTGGTCAAAGAAATTGAGGTTTGAATTGGATGAGATATGATTGAATCAAGAAATATCTTATCGAATCAGAGATCTGATTATGGAAATTTGTAGGAATTGGAAGTCGACTCCCACAGTCGGTGGCACTCTTTTGTTATGGAACCAGAATTATTGGTACATATCCTTGATGTGGTGGTGCAGACTGCTCTGGTAGGGTTATGCATGATGGACCTGTAAAATTAACACTCCAACACTAAGAGTCTGTTTGCTAAGACATAAAAAAGAGCTTTTAGCTTATAGCTTTTATCTTTTCATCTTATATTAATAAAAAAGCTCTGTTTGGTAACAGTCTTTTAGCTTTTAGCTTTTAGTTTTTTTACTAGCTTTTAGCTTTTTTTTTTCAAAAGCTATTTGAAGTAGCTTTTGAGCTTATAGCTTTTAGCTTATGACTTTTTCTTCCATTTATACCCTCACTATTTTATCAAAATCTCATTTTTATCCTTTATATTATATTATGATTTAAAATAAAATATTTGTGTTTTATTTAAGGAAAAAAAAGGTAGTCATTATTTTTACCAACAAATTAACGATGCAATCCATCTTCCATTTTATTATTAATAGAATATTTTGATTCATTACATTGAATTGTTTTTTTATTACTTTTAAATTATTATTTTAATTATTTATTATTTGATTTTTTACTATTAATATATTATTTTTATAAATATGATACTGTATTATTGAATATATTTGTTTGTTAGTAGATATATCATAGATTTTGAGAGGAAAAAAAGAGAAGGAAATATGCACTTTATTGAAATATAAGATCAAATTACAATATTATTATTTTAGATAATTAAATTTCATCACAAAATTTATATACAAGTGTTTAATATATTTTTGGGTTATTTTAATTTTATATTTTTATTTAAAATATTTTGCATTTGATTTTTAATATGTTTATTTTTATTGAATACAAATTAATTTAATAAATAGGATTTCTAATTTTTTAATTAAGAATGTCCTTTTATGTCATTTTGTATTTATCAGCTAGTGTAACAGTTAATTTACCAAACATTCAAATTAGCTTATCAGCTACCAGTCATCAGCTATAAACTACCAGCTACCAGTCATCAGCTACCAGCTACTAGCTAGCTTATCAGCTATCAACTAGTTTTACCAAACAGAGCCTAAATCCGTCTTTTGATTAAAAGGGGATAAAGTGAATTATAAATTGAATCATACATTTTATTATTCATGTGGTGGAATTCATGCAATGGGAAAATAATTGGCCTTTCTAGTATTGAGCTTGTAGTCGGTCCAAAGCAGATGTTATTCTTACGATGAAGGAAGTCATTATAGCTTTCATTTAACCTTTGATATATATATATTAGGCCTGCGTATGGAGACCCGATGACCCGCCCATATTAGGTGCTTTCCTCAGAGTGTTTCGCTTAAACATGACTCCCACTTACTAAATAGCTTACCCTAATAGGAAAACAGGGATGGTGGCGTGTGTAACACCCTACTCTACCCATTCGTTTAATATATAGAAATACGAAAATAGTTTGCGAAAAAATCAGAGTTACACACGTAGGATGCCACATTAATAAAAATATTCCCATGAAGTATCAAATCGCTTCATATCTTATTTCCTCATAAAAATAAATAAATTGATTAAACAGCAGAAAATTCAAACTGTTCAGCACTAAGGCTCCAATTACATCAAACCTCCACAAAATATGTGGTTAAACAATATTAAACAAATCAAGATACGTAACAAATAACAAATAACATAGAGAAAATAACAAAATATCCATCCTTCCCGTGTTACGTATCAGAGCGACGCCTAAGACTCGATCAATAACAACATATGCTCCAAGCACTACTCAGGTACCTGATTATCTGTACTCCCCAAGGAGCACAGACACAACAACAAAAAAGGGGTGAGAATCACATTCAATAATACATGGTGAAAATATCATGCTAAGGAGTAGTTATCACACAAATCACACCAATCATACAATCACAACGCACGTACAAGTGCCACATCAGTGCTCGACATAGTCAGCCCACATTAAATCATACACATATGTAATGCGACTCAACTGACCCGACACAATGCATGCGGTACCATCACAATCCATACGGTTCATTCTTTGAACCCGATTCCCGTCATAATCTGGATAAGTCGTATACGTTCCTCTGAGCTACAACTTATCTCCACTCGACTCCCACATGGAGTCCGGACGAGACAAGGCACCCATCATGGATTCCCCACCTAGGCTCATCTCCACCAGACACAACATGAATGCATGACATACAATTATGCATAATATAATTACCATTAATGCATAACACACGATCCACAAGGATCCCACGTGAGTCACATACTCAGCGTAATTCTCTCTGAAATTACCATTGTTGCCCAAGAATGTCCACACAACAACAATCTTAGCAATTCAAGCATCCAACACCCATTATGAAGAAAATCACACAAAATCACATATTTTATCATATTTACCATTATTACTGGTTCCCCTATGTCCAATTATATCATTTTAGTCTTACGAACCAAGAGAAATTGCATCGCACGCGAAATCGGGAAAGAAATTGCGAAAACGGGAAAATTGCACTACAACTATGCCCATACGCGTATGGCCATGCCCCATACGCGTATGGCCTTGCTTGCCCCGCTCCAGGCCTGCGTATTTTACGCGTAGGCCCTCAGCTGCCCAGGTCCATATGCGTAATGCCCAGGCCTTACTCGTATGACCAGAGGGTGATTTCCCTCCAAACTCCCCCAAAGCTGCCCATACGCATAACGACCTTGCCATACACGTATTGCCTCCCCCCTTATGCGTCCCTTACGCATACGACGAGAGGGTTGTGTTGGCTTCGGGGACGGGGTGCGCATGCTACGCGTAATGCCCCTGGGGGAGTCCCCTATACGCGTAATGCCCCCTGGTATACACGTATGGCCAGTCTGCTGCAGAAAAATGGGGTTTTCGCATCTGTGTGATTTCCCCCATTGGAGCACCTTCAAGCTCCTGATTTTGACCCAAAATAAAATTTATATTAGTATAATCCTAAAGTCCTGATTCTACTTCATTAATCCATCAATTTATCAAAGTTTTCTACCATTTGAAACCCATTTTCGTTAACCCTCAAAACCTCATTTGAAACCTATTTTCGTTAACCCTCAAAACCCCATTTTCCTTAACACATTATTTGCATGAAGTTCATGTCATAACAGTACACAGATGCGAATTCACAACAACAATTACACAAACGTGGAAATCAGACAAGAAGAAGGAATAATGTACAGAAAATCCTAAGAGGGGAAGGAACCCTCACTACCCTCTCATGTTCAGACCACCATTAAAGAACCTATTCTCCCCCTTACCTTAATTTCAAGCTTTATCTCTCTTCAACAACGGTGGAACTCTTGATTACTCTTGCCCTAGCTTTGCTTCTTTCTTCTCTCTTTCCCTTTTCACGTAACTGACAGTTTCTGATCCTTTTCCCCACTTCCCTCTAATTATGTTTTAATTCCTTAATTTTAGTAATAATAATAATAACGGTCATAATGATATTAATAATCCTAATAATAATAATAATAATGATAATAATAATAAGGGTTAAATATACAATACCCCCCCTGCAATATTAGCGATTTCTCATTTTAGCCCCTGGTAAATTTTTTTTTTTAAAAACCCCCTCGTAATATCCAGATTCTCTCACTTAGGCCCCTGGCTGCCACATGGCAGCAAAGATTCCTTTCTCTTTGCTTGCGTGGCAGCCACGTGGCATTTTTAATATTATTTTATTATTTTATTATTATTTTATTATTTTATTATTTTATTATTATTTTATATTATTTTATATTATTTTTATTATTTTTATTTATTTTTATTTATTTTTATTTATTTTTTTTATTTTTTTTTTATCTTTTTTACTTTTTTTTTTAATTTTTTTTATTTTTTTTTATTTTTTTTTTTTAATTTTTTTTAATTTTTTTTTACTTTTTTGTTTTATTTTGTTTTATTTGTTTTTATTATAATTTTTATAATTTTTTTTTCTTTTTTTTATTTCTTTTTCGTTTTTATTTATATATATATATATATATATATATATATATATATATATTTTTTTTTTTTTTCGTTTTTGGACCTAATTTTTATTTTTAATTCTATTTTAAACAAATTTTTATTTTAAAAATTACACTAGTGCAGAAAAGACTTTTTACATCGGGCGAAAAACACATTTTACATCGGTTCTGGGTCCGATGTAAAGCCAAGCGATGTAGTAAATCAATGACATTTTACATCGGGCCATAGTCCGATGTGAAAAATACATCTACTACATCGGTTGACTATTAAGTCTGATGTGAAATACATCTACTACATCGGTTGACTATTAAGTCCGATGTAAAATGTATGTTTTTACATCGGTTGCCTTTCTGACCCGATGTAAAATGTATGTTTTTACATCAGCTGCCTTTCTGGCCCGATGTAAAATGTTTTTTTTTTACATCGGTTTCCTTTCTGGCCCGATGTAAAATGTATGCTATCTTTCTTAAAATGTATGTTTTTACATCGGTTGCAAGGCGAAAAAGAAATAAAAAAAAAAAGAAAAAAAATTATAAAAATTAGGGTTAAATATACAAAACCCCCCTGCAATGTTAGCGAATTCTCATTTTAGTCCCTGTAAATTTTTTTTTTTAAACACCCCCTCTTAAAAAAAAAATTTAAAAAAATTTAAAAAAAAAAAAAAAAAAAAAATTAAAAATGCCACCTGGCTGCCACGCAAGCAAAGAGAAAGGAATCTTTGCTGCCATGTGGCAGCCAGGGGGCTAAGTGAGGGAATCTGGCTATTACGAGGGGGTGTTTAAAAAAAAAAATTTTACAGGGGCTAAAATGAGAATTCGCTAACATTGTAGGGGAGTTTTGTATATTTAACCCTAATAATAATCATGGAATATTTCATCATTCATATCAATATTATTACAATATTATCCTAAGACTTAATTTTATTTAATTCTTTCCACTAAGCTCTCACACCCACCCTTACACACATACCCTTAACCAAGTCAATGCCAAAATAATCACACACAATAAATCATAAAACAACTAAATATTTAAATGGGGTGTTACAACCCTCTCCACTTAAAATATTTTCGTCCTTGAAAATGTACCTGATGAGAATAATTCCGGATACGAATCTTGCATCTTGCTCTCCAATTCCCAAGTCACACTTCCTCCAGCAGCTCCTCCCCAAGCTACTCTCACTAAAGGAATGTCTTTGCCTCTTAACTATTTCATCTTGCGATCCTCGATCCTTATCGGCATCGCCTCCACGTTAAGATTATCCTGAACCTGCACTTCATCCCTTTGAAGAACATGGGATGAATCAACAATGTACTTTCGAAGTTGCGACACATGAAACACATCATGCAAATTCGAAAGTTCGGGTGACAGCGCCACTCTATACGCAACAACTCCAACTCGCTGCAAAATCTGATATGTGTCATACCCTAAATTTTGACCCCTTCATTTTAATTATTTTCGGTCATCTGACTGCATTTTCACTTTGCATCATCTGCATATTATATCATCTATTTTATCATGAATATTATTTGAATTATCAGTCAGAATGAATGTGTTAAATTTTTAGGCGTTTTGGTCAAACTAAAAGTCAACTGTACAAAAATCCGGTGTACAGGCAATTTTTTAAATCGAATTTGCAGATCTTAATTTTTAATCTATTTTTCGCGTACTTTAACCTGGCGTGCTTATTTTATTTTTTTAGCTATTTTTCGGTCGCTTTTCTGACCTATCTTAGCCTTTTTACCGGGTAAAATCAATTTCAAAATTTGACAAAACGCTGTATATTTTTTAGTATGTGTATTTTTTGCTGATCGTTTTTGTGTGTTCATTTTATTTTTCCGGACACCTAAATACAGACAGTTTTTATCGTTTTTTACCAGTTTCGGTTCCGATTTTAATTAATTTTATTTTTTATTAATCAAGTTTATAATAAACTTAATTTTTATTAGTTTCTTTCTTATATTTAATTTATTTATTATATTATTTGAGTATTCTTTATATATAATATAAACTTGTTTTTATTAATTTACACTACTAGTCTCCTTTACTACACAAAACCCACGCCCCACTCACTTTCTTGTTTTTTTTTTCAATTTTTCTTTTCCTGCTACATACTACTACACATACATACTACCACATAAACCATAAAACCTTCAATTCATCATTTTCAAACTCATTGATTTTTCTTTTCAATTTTCATCATTTCACTTCACAATTTTCTTCCTTCATCATCATCTTTAAAATTCATTATCATTCAATGTTCCATTCAAACATTCAAATATACTATATCATTTCTTTTTCACAAAAATCAAACTTCATCATTCATCTTTAACCATTTTTCTTCATTTCATCATCATTTCTCAAACAAATTTATTTCTAAATCCTCCTTCCATGACTACACCATTTCTCTATCATTTTTATCCAAAATTTTCAATATTCAAACATTATGATTCAATCTTCAAAATATATTATTCAATTTTCAAAATTAATCATCACTAAATTCATCATTTTTTCAAACAATATTCAAATATTATCATCACAATTTTCTTCATTTTCAATATTCAAACATATTATATAATTTTCTTCACAAATTTTCTTTAGCTTCATCATCATTTTTGAATAAAATTGTCAAATATCATCATTTCATTCACAATTTTCCAATTTCATCATTAAAAAACCATCATTATTCTTGACATTTTTTGCAACAAATACTTAACTCTCAAGGATTCAAATTACTATAAATAGGATACATGTTTCTCATTCCAAGACACACCAAAACAATTACTCACATTTGTTTTCTCATCTCCCTCTCATATAGTTATTTTTCCTACATAATTTATGTTAATGTTTTTCTCATTTTTTCTTTTACACACTTTCACCACATAAAATTCCATCACTTACACCATGCTACAAAAATCACAACAAAATTGTTTCAAATAGAACTGACCTGAAACCGACGGGAGCATCATCGCTGGCGAAATTGGGAGAAAGCCAATAGAATATTGCAGAACGATTTCTTCAAAAGGGATCGTGTGATTTATTCCATATTTTTTGTCCCGACCTTTTCCTTTTCTTATCATTATTATTTATTTATTTATTTATTCTATTTTGTTTAAGTTATAAATCAGATTTTTTTAGTTTAGGCTTTGGGTTAATTTTGGATTTTTGGCCCATTACTCTTTGCTAAATACCACCCCTAAATTACTATCTGGTCCATTTAATCTTTTTCTATTTTTTTAATTCAATTTTTTTTAGTTCTTATTTTAAATTATTTGTTTTAATCTTAGTTTAATTAAGTGTACTAAAAATTATAAATAGCTAAGAAATATGTTAATGATTTTTAAGTTATTTTAATTTCGTGATGATAATAAATGTTATTTTCTCCATGAATATATCTTACCATTTCTATTTCTTTCAACTTGTTATTTTCTCCTGTTGAAATTTGGTCTTTGTGATACCATGCTCATGATTATTTGTTATCTGATCATTCGTTTCACGATGTTCTTTCGTGTATATTTTCAATTGCCATGATGTTTTTCCATGATTTTCATGATGTTTTTCCGTGTATATTTTCAATTGCCATGATGTTTTTCCATGATTTTCACGATGTTCTTCCGTGTATATTTTCAATTGCCATGATGTTTTTCCATGATTTTCACGATGTTCTGCCATGTATATTTTCTATTACATAATGTTTTTTCTCTGTATGATTCTCTGATTTCACGATGTTTTTTTGTGTATGCTTTTTATCACATGATGTTCTTCCGTGTATGTTTTCAATTACCACGTTGTTTTTTCGTGGATGTTTGTTTATGACACGATGTTCTTCCGTGTATATTTTCACTTACATGATGTTTTTCCATGTATGTATATCTCTGATTTCACGATGCTTTGCCGTGTATATTTTATTTATTCCGTGATGCTTTGCTGCATGTTCCCTTAGGATCTCTTAGTTCAACTTAATTTTTTATTAAGTTTGAAGTAAGGTAGACATTACGATGTTCATCCAAGCATGATAACATTAGGGTAGAATTTCCCTTCAAAACTCAACCTTAGGTCAATCTTTGCTTGACAACATTAGGTTAGATTTCCCCTTTTATCAAATCTTTTCTCTCGCCACCGTGCGATCAAAACTTTCCTTTCTATAGTTCACGCTCTTTAGGGGTGAACTACGATCGCTCTGGTTTCTCATGATTCCGTTGAGAATACGTAGGTATAAGATTGTGAGATCTTAGCGAGCAACCTTTTCTTTTTTCCACCATCTCTTTACATCCGACATTTTCCCGGATATTCATATCTTCACTCTTTTATTTTTTCCTATCTCTCTTAACCTCCGACATTTTCCCGGATATTCATATTCACTCTTTCCATATCTCTTATCAAATCTTTTCTCTCGCCTCCGTGCGATCAAGATCTTCTCTTTACATCCGATGCTTTCCCATATATTCCTCTTTTACCTTCTCTTTTCATCCGACGTTTTCCTGGATATTTATATCTTCAACTTCTCTTTTCATCCAACACTTTCCCAGACATTCATCTCTTCAACTTCTCTTTTCATCCGACGCTTTCCCGGATATTCATCTCTTCACCTTCTCATTTTATTCAACGTTTTCTCGGATATTCATATCTTCAGCCTCCTCTTGGGCTTCATACAAGGACCCTTAGCCTCCTCTTGGGCTTCATACAAGGACCCTCAGGCTTCTTAAAAGCATCACAAACAATAGGACCCTCCCTTTACAACCTTTAATATCTTCACTTTTTTTCAATCAATCCTCACAAGCTTTGCTTTCAAGCTTTTCCCTTTCGCTGTCTTGGTTCTTAAAAACACGACAATTCGTAGTCCTTGAACTACAAATTTCCTTTAAGCTTTTCTCGTATTTCCGAACTACGAACGCTCTGATTTCTCTTTTGAGAATACGTAGCACGGTCTTGTTCACCTTGCCACTTTGTCTTGAACTCGGATAACTTCCCTCGAAGTTCTTCGAGTTGCTTTTTGTAACTCAACTCCTCTTTGTAGGCTTGATAATGAGCATCAGCGAGTTGTCTCTTCTTTGAAGCAAGTCCTTCATAAGTGCTCTTCAAAGTATCCCCCATATGTATCTATGAAAGCCCCTCTGTGATCTCCAACCAACAAAGATACCAAACCTCTCAAAATACCCAACTTAGGCTCCACAAACTTGTAATTGAAGATGCCATGACAACCAGTACTCATCTCTATGATAATGCCAACAAAAGATAAGTCCTCGAAAACCTGGAAATGCACATGCAAAAATTAATTTACATGATAAAATGATATGCAACACAACAACAAGAAGCCAACACTGTCCGAATAATCAAATCTGAACAGTCCAGATATCTGCATATAATTCTGTGTCAGTGCAACATAATCTGATGTGTCAGTGAAGAAATCTGGCGTGCGTGAGAGAACAAAGGTATGAAGTGGCTTGTTTTCCTGCAAAAACCCATCCCCCTCACAGGTGTGATCTAGACACAACAAGGTAGTCCCTAGAAAGGTCGCCCAAACCATAGGACTCAGAATGAAAACCCCCCGTCATAGTGAATTCTCACAGGACGAAAGTATTCTCAAATGAATCACGATCTGGGATGTGGGTCTCGTGATATCCCAACGCGCAAAGCGCAGGCCTTACGACTATCCACGTTCTAGCCTATGTGTATACTAGGCTCGGTGTTAGGACCTTTCTCTCCAATAATATCTACCCATCCCAACAACAGCAGAAAATAGCAGATATCCAGAATATGCAGCATATGAATATTCAAAGCAGTAAAGAAATGCGATAAATAAACATAAAGCTAAATAAAGCGTAAAGTAAAGCGCGAAAGCTAAACACCCAAGCAAGCAAGAAAAGCAAACAAAACTAGGCGAGACCCCAACCTGCAAGAGCAAAGCGAGGCGAAGCTCAAGAGCAAGAACTCCCCAGCAGAGTTGCCAGCTGAAGATGGCTGGTTTACATCCTGAGTGAATCGCACACTCAAAGATAACACAGAGTCGCCACCGAACTTTATTTAGTCCCAAAGGATAGGGAAAATATCGATAAAACCCAAGGGGAAGAGAAACGGGAACGGGGGTCGGTTATGCGAAAGGAAGGTTCTAGCACCTAACGCATTCGTCGTACTCGACGGGGACCATTTTACTTGCTTCTAGGCTTAGATGGGTTATCTATCTAAAGGCTTCTAGCTAAAAGAAAGAGGAGAGAGAGAGAGAAGGAAAGGAAAAGAGAAAGAAAATAAAGAAAGTGCTCACGGAGGATTGGGGCCCTCATGCCTACGTACCCTCATAGTGCAATGAAGAAATCAGAGCGTCGTAGTTCATAGGAACCAGGGGACAGAGAGGAAGGAAGAAAGGGAGAAGGAAAGAAAGGTGGAAGTGTGCTCGCCAAGATCATAGCGATCTTGTGCCTACGTATCATACATTCAAAAGAATGCAGAATCAGAGCTTCCGTAGCTCGTGGAACCAAACGAAAAACAAAACAAGAAAGAAACAGGAAAACAAAAGAAGTGGTGTCAAAACCAAGAGCAAGAGTAAAAGAAAAACTCTATTGGGGAAGACCACACAGTAAGAGTGATTGCACAAGAGACTAGAAAAAGAATGGTGTCAAAACCAAGAATGAAAGAAACTCCGCTGGGATGACAAAGAGGATTGGTGTCGAAACCAAGAAAGTAAGAGCAAAATGAATAGAAAGGACTCCGCTGGGGATAAAGGAAGCATTGGTTTTAACAGATGGACTGTGATAAACCAAAAGAGAGAGTGCCGAACCAAGGGAAGGTGTTTGACTTTGAGGGGACATCAGTATGTTAACTGATAAACAGTGGTTAACTGAGGAAACAAGTATTACAACTCTGTGGGGATAGAGAAGCATTGGTTTTAATAGAGAAAACTGTGATTAACCAGAAGAACGGGTGTAGGACCGATCGAAGGTTTTAACCCAAAAAGGGTGTTGGTATTGACTGAACAAACAACACTTGACCAACGAAGAAGGGTATTGAACCAAAAGAGGTTGCTAACCGCTGGGGTTCGGTTTTTTACAGACGGGCTGTGATTAACCTAGAAGAATGAGTGATTAACCAAGAGGAGGTGATTAACTCAAAAAGGGATTCAGTATTCTAACAGACGGGCTGTGGTTAATTGAAGAAAAGGGTGATTAACCAAGAATAGGTGATTAACCCAAGGAACTCAGTGTTTTAACAGACGGACTGTGGTTAACTGAGAAGGAGTGCAAATATTGGTATTTTAACTGACAGGCAGTGATTAACCAACAAAGGGAGAAGAACCAAAAGAAGGTTGCGAACTCCGCAAGGGTTTCGGTATTTAACAGGAAGACCGTGTTTAACCGAAGAAAGAGGAAGGAGACTCTTCAGGGGAATCAAAACAATGATTGACCGCAAGAAAAGAATAGGGTATTGAAACAAAGATAGTTTGCTAACCCAAGAGACAAAGAATTTTAACCAAGAAGGTGATTGATCAACAGAGAAATCGAAAGAGCAAGGAGTGATCAAGGATTGACCCGGCTGGGGAAAGAAAGCACACTACCGCCTGGAGATAGAGATGACTAAGCCAAGCACAGGGTCATTCGTCCCCTACCTGAAGTAGTCAGAATAAGAGTAGGAATTCTCCCTTCTCATTCCTTCTCTAACACACAGGGTGTAATGCAGAAATTGAACCGGACGACACAATAACTCCCAGTTGTACAGTGCTTCCGCGTGGTAAAACGGACAACGTAACAACTCCAACCTGTACAATGCTCCGATGTAGGGCGTGGCGCGAAACTCCAACTCCACGGGGGATCGAGAGAGAAAGCTCTAAAGGAAACCTAAAGAGAGGAAAGGGGAAGATCAACTAATCAAAACATGATTTCGATCAATTAATCAATGGGAAATGTCATGCCAACAATTTTCCAAAGAGAGTGAAAAATCATTAAGGCAAAAGGTGTGAATTATTGATTATACAAGATTAAGCTCATCCATGAAGAATGAACTCAATGCAAAACCAAGAAAGGGAATACAAAGCAGTACCAAATGATCAACAAATATGCAACACAAAGTCATGTTATGTGATCAAAGAGAAATGCAAGAATGATTATATTCACATGATACCAAAACATGAACAATTTGAATAATCGGAAATGTACAACAAAAATTCATGAATAAGCCTCAAACAGAAGTTAAATGTCATTTAAACATCCATAAAATCAAGCATGACAATCAATGGAAGTTAAAATGAAGAAAACATGGCAAATACACTTGAAAATGCAAGAAAATGGCCTTCTGGTTCAGTGTTAATCGATTAACATAATTGCACTGCAAAGTGTTAATCGATTAACACTTGAAAAAGTTCAAAAAAACACTGGTTAATTGATTAACACTATTGCACTGCAAAGTGTTAATCGATTAACATTGGACAAGGAGCAGAAAATCAGTTTTGAAAAGTGCTTTTGGCCAACTTTTTGATTGTGTAATCACTCCAATGCTAGGGCAAACAATTATGCACGAAAAATAAAATTTAGAAGCAGTAAATGATCAACAATAGAATCAATTAAACAATCAAGATCATGGATCAAGCAATGGTGTAATCAATTCACATGCAAAAACATCGAAATTACATCACGAATGATACGAAAACGATCGAAACAGTAAAATGAATGAGATCCACCAACCTACAAGGCTGAGATGTGCCTTGGTAAATGTTGCAATGTGATCTTGATGAAGATAATCAAAGAAAACCAGAGGAATCTTCAATTATAGTCGAAACGTATCGAAACCGATCAAATTGCGACGAAAACTCCAAACTGAGAATTACCACCGAAGAAGCTTGAATCAATCACTTGAGATGAATCCAAAAGCTATTGAAACTCCACAAAAACCAGTATAATGGAATGGAAATGAAGGTTAAGCTCTAGAAAAAAGCACTTTCAAGCTGAAAGTAGCTTTTTCTTCAATGGAGAATGAAGAGCTTTGGTGAGGTTTTGGAAGAGAATTGAGATGAAGATGAAGATGTAGCAGAAAAAATCAGAGAGAATGTGAGAGAATTGAGAGTGAAATGTGAGAAATTTGGTGAAAATGGTGGATCCCTTAAAAAGTGAGTGAAGGTGTGTTTATATAGACTTTAGGTTTGGAGTATGAGAGGTTTGGAATTTGGTTTGGACTTAGCTTTGAGTTTGGAACTAGGTTAGGAGTTAGTTGGACTTGACTCACCGAGTCAAGGCGGTTAACTCGGTTAGTTAGGACCAACTCGGTAACAATCCCAAGGTGAACTCCATCATCCAAAGATCCACATTACTTGGAAAACAAGGAACATGGTGCACTTAATTTGAAGTGAAGCATTAGAACAAATGCACTTGGAATGAATTGAATAGCTTTGAAATGTCTAGGGGTATCTAGAATATTCCACATGCTGCTAGAATAATATAGAATCCAAGACCAAAGTGTGTGCAAAGGTGCTGTCATGAAAAAGCAGCAAATTATGCATATTTTGCTTGTGTTAATCGATTAACACAATTGCACTGCAAATGGTTAATCGATTAACCAGGTCAAAATATGCCCAATTTGCCTAAAAAAAGGTGTTGTGGTCCCGGCTTCGATTTTTCGCTTCTTGTATTGATGAATAGGCATAAAAACCCTCATTTTGTGCTTGTCTTGATGATGTGATGACCTTGTGAGGATATGATTAATCGTGCTTGGGAAACCTGAATATTCCTGCAATCAAAACACAAAAAGAAAAGCGCGAACACGTAAGCTAACGATGCGAATGCACATGCTTATGCAAAAGGCAAAAGAGGGAGGTCAAATTCCGGGTTACGACAGTGGTAATGGTAACATCAATTGTTGTTTCACTAAAGAAATAAGCTCATCAAGTCTGGTTTCTAGAGCATTGTTGTAAGAAGAAACCTGAATCTTATTCACATCTTTTGTTTGGACACAATTGTTTCTAGTTGTAAATTGTTGGGAATTGAGTGACATATTCTCAATCAAGGCTTTGGCAATAGCTAGGGTCTTATCAAAAAGTGCTCCACCACTAGCAGCATCTAAAATGTTTATATCCATTTGTAGCAATCCCTCATAGAAATACTGGATAAGCAACTGTTCAGTAATCTGGTGCTGGGGGCAACTGGACACTAATTGCTTAAATCTTCCCCAATATTTAGCCAATGATTCATTGTGGAGCTGTCTAATACCACACATATCTTTTCTGATTGATGCAGCTCTGGAGGCAGGAAAGTATCTCTCTAGGAAGACTTTCTTCAATTCATTCCAGGTTGTGACACAATTCGGCTCAAGATAGTAAAACCAATCTTTTGCAGCACCTTTTAGTGAAAACGTGAATGCTTTGAGCTTGATATGATCCTCTGTAATTCCTTCAGGTCTCAAAGGTGTAGAGCACACAACATGGAATTCCTTTAGATGCCTATGCGGGTCCTCACCTGCAAGACTATTAAACCTTGGCAACAAGCGTATTAAACCAGATTTCAATTTGAAAGGTACAATAAGAGTAGGATATTCGATACATAAAGCATTATAATTCTCATCAGGGGCAGCAAGTTCTCTAAACGTTCTTTGGTTAGCCATATTAAATTTAATAGGAAAAAAATTAACAAAGAATGAGAAAATACAGAACTAATTCAACAATGCAGCAACAATTGGAAAAATACTAACAATGTCCTTATTAAGAAAAAGAATAGAAAAAGTAGTAAAGCGAATAAAATAAAATCTAAAAATTATGAAAATATAACTAAAAATCAAATCAAATCAGGTTAAATCTCCACAAAAAATTTCAGATTTTTTTGAAAATATGAAAATAGAAAATAAATCAAATAAAATAGAAAAATAATGAATTTGCGATTTTCAGGGTTAAAATCATTTAGAATTTCATTCTAAATGAGTATTGTTCATCAATTTTTTTTTCTGATTTTCGGGAAAAAATTCGGAGCAAATCGAAATAGTAGCTTCCAAACGTACCTGTTAGGCTGAAACGCTTACCACTGCACTACAATCCTGAAAATCAACAAGCAAAAAACAAAAAACAAAAAGCAAAAAACAATCTAACAAAAAACAAAAAACTCTAACAAAACTCTAAAATTGGCTAAAATTAACAAGAATCCCCAGCAACGGCGCCAGTTTGATCCGCTGTCGCGCACGGATCAAAGACGAGTTTTTGAAAAATGTAGTAACGGGAAGCGACACTCGGATGTCATATCTCAAGGATTCTTGATGAGAAATTAACCAATTGAAAAATGATTGGGGGGTTTGTTTTCGATTTAGAAAAAGTGATTAAAAATATAAGTGATTACAGTTATGATAAATGAGTTAATCTACTGATTCGATTCCTACCTATCATCGACTATTATAACTCGCAATCCCTAAGCGGGTTCTATATTCCCGTTCGATCATAAAATCAACCAACAAGCGTTCATGAAATTATAAGAATTATGTTTCCTATTTGCCGATCACAAATCAATCAACAAGCGTGAATGAATTAAGCACTCGGTTAAGAATAAAGCGAATTAACGAATTAAGCACTCGGTTAAGAATAAAGCAAATTAACGAATTAAGCAAACGATAATCCGCAAACAAAATTAGGGAACAAACATCAATCGAACCAAACAAAACTAGCCTATGATAAATTGAATTAAGCAAACAATAATCATACAATAGAGTTGAAGGAAACATAAATTATATTGCAAATTATAATAATCTCAAGGTTTCGGAACCTGAATACAGTAGATTAACTACGAAGAGATTTAGCTCTCCATATGAAATCGTTAAACGCCAAAAAGAATTATTTGTGAACAGAGAAAAGAAGGTAAAAAAATGGTTGTATGGCTGAAAAACTTATAAACAAAATAAGGTTTTCCACCACTAACTCAAACTGGGTCGGAAACATAAACCATACCCATAAAACGACCCGAAACAAATTATTTTCTAAATTCAAAATTTGGGTTCTGACTTCAACGACTTATTTGACCATATTTCACTCTGAATCAGCTTCTGCTTAAACCATGAAAGTTGTAGCTCTCTGTCTTAGCTTTCTATCGACTGGTAGAACGCGTAAATCCGATTCTCGTAGCTCAAGTTATGACTTGTGCAGTGAAAGGTATCAAATAAGTGTTAATGCTGAAAAATAAGCTGCGAAAATAAAATAAAGGTAGAAACAAACTTAAATGTGAAAACACATTAAAATAGTAAAAACACTCAAATAAACTGTAGGAATGCCTAAGTACAAACATAAGAGAATGTGCATTAAAATGCACTGATCAGGTCTCAGTTTTTTTTGAAATAAACTTCCCCTCGATCCTGGTCTTCTATCATGGAACTGGTCTCAGTTTCTTCTTGTCGAGTTCTTTTCTTGACAAGGAATGCTATCCGTTGTAGCGGTCTTCATCAAACTTCTCGCCGAGTTTTACTGGGGAGACTCCATTTGATGGAAAAAGATTTGATGTCAGACTTGCTTGGGAGAACCATTTCTCTGAACTGCAGAGGTGTGCAAACTTTTCTGTGGGAGATGCCATTTGTCGATCTACTGGAGAAATTCCATGTGATGTAATCCAATTTTGAGGTGCTGATAACTTCATTGACAACAATATTTTCGGGGAGAAACTGTTGTATTGCTCTGAGTCTTCTGTTGAGAGGTTTTCTCTGGGGATTTACCTTAATCAGAGAAATCAAAATATCATCTTCATTGATGAAGAGTGAAGTTTCAGAGGTGTATAACCAAACAATTTCTTGTCTTTCAGAGGTTCAAGTCATCAAAGTGGTTGAGGACCGATTTCAATCCAGAAATGCACTGGAGAGAGATTGTTTAGACGGTACATTTTTCTGACGAGGAAAGAACTTAGACCGGAATTTTGTCCTATCTGACGCAGAAAGGAAGAATGACAACTCTATCGGAGAGAAGACGTATATCACTTAGGGATGAAAATGTCCAGAGTGATATTAATGCAACATGAGTATGAATATGAACCAATTATGCATGATGTATGTATATTTATGCTGACAAAACAGACACGACATACAGAGTGGTGAGGAATACAACTGGATACTTGGCCACTCTGGGAGATGGGGGTATCACTAAAGATTCTAAAAGTTGTATGTTTACTCGGGAATAGGGATTCCTGCATTCGTTCCGATTTCCGAAGATACAATCCTACTAGGCATAGAAATTCGTTTTCTTGTTTCTTTCAGGGGTAGACCCTTCTGGGGAGAAAAACCAACAATTGGTTTTCAAAGGTAAGAACTCTGTCGGGGATGTCAGATGGGACATCCCATCTGAAGTAGTTGATCCTTTATTCAGGAAGTACTTTTGATTCTTCCTTTTGAGTTTTGATCGCTACCGGAGAAGCAGCCGATATCCCTTTTTGTGTTCATTAATCAAAAAGAGATTGCCATCTTTGTTTTGAAATTAAAAGCAAATTTAACAAGTAAATTCATTTTTTTGTTTCAAGAATCGTTGATCATATTAAAATGTCATTTTGCGAAGCAGAATAAATGAGAATTATAAATAAAGGGCACACAGGCTCAAATTTTATTGATGGAATGGTAATCACCCGAACGCGTGATCCCATGGAGAATTACAAAGCTTAGAAAATGGTAATTTAAAGGTAAGGGGCTACATTGAAACATATCGACCGTTATCCTTCCACCAACTTTGAATTCTGGATATTATGAGCTACTGTCGAAGGTGACCTTGACTGAAGTTTTCTCGAAGGATGACGTTGCCTTTGAGGAGTCAATCTTGTCGAATGTAGTTACTTTCCATGAATCCCTAACTTTTGCCTAGATTGCCCTTTCGAGTTTTCAATCCATCGGGATGATCATTGGTCATGTCTCTAATTTTTTCTTGGACAGCCCTTTCGGTTTTTTGATCCATCGAGACGTTTTTATTTTATTTAGGCGAAGTATTTTTTGACTACATCAACATTCGTGGGGTAGGTAAACTCATCTCCATCCATGGTTGCAAGTTTCAAGGCACCGCCTGAAAAGGCTTTCTTAACAACATAAGGGTCATCGTAATTTGGAGTCCATTTGCCCCTGGAATCAGTGAGAAATGATTGTATATTCTTGAGCACGAGGTCTCCTTCTCTGAAGACACGAGGTCAGACCTTTTTATCAAACACTTTTTTCATTCTTTGCTGATATAAATGACCATGGCATAAAGTCGTCATTCTCTTCTCTTCAATTAGGTTCAGTTCATCGTACCAGCTTTGACACCATTCAGCTTATGTTAGCTTGGCTTCCATCAATACCCTAATTCATGGTATCTCTACTTCTATGGGGAGCACTGCTTCCATGCCATATACTAGAGAGAAAGGGGTTGCCCCTGTTGAAGTGCGGAAGGATGTGTGATAATCGTGAAGAGCAAAGGGTAGCATCTCGTGCCAGTCTTTGTAGGTTACAACCATCTTCTGAATGATCTTCTTGATATTCTTGTTAGCCACTTCTACTGCTCTATTCATTTAGGTCGGTAGGGTGATGAGTTATGGTGTTCGATCTTGAACTCAGCACGTAACTCTTTCATGATCTTGTTGTTTAATTTAGATCCATTATCCGTAATGATTTAGCTTAGAACACCATAACGGCAGATGAGATTGTTCTTGATAAATTGGACCACCACTTGTCTGGTTACAATGGTGTATGATACTACTTCGACCCACTTGGTGAAGTAGTTATTGGCTACCAGGATGAACCGATGTTCGTTTGAAGCCTTGGGTTCAATCATGCCAATCATGTCGATTCCCCATATAGAAAAAGGCCATGGAGAAGAAAGAACTTTGAGATGCGTTGGCGGTACATGGATTTTGTCTGCGTATATCTGACACTTGTGACACCTCCACATGTACTGGTAGTAATCGAATTCCATTGTCAGCCAATAATACCATACTCTCAGAATTCTTCTTGCCATAGTATGTCCATTGGCATGAGTGCCAAAGAATCCTTCGTGAATCTCTTTAATCAACATGTTTTCTTCATGCCTGTCTACGTATTTAAGCAAAACCATGTTGAAGTTTCTCTTGTAGAGTGTATCACTGTTCAGGAAAAAGTTGCCAGCTAATCTTCGGAGAGTCTTCCTGTCTTTTCTTGACGCCCCAGGTGGGTACTCTGTTCTTTGAAGGAAGCATTTGATATCAGGATACCAGGGTTTGTCATCTATGACTGCTTCAATTGTGAAGATATAAGCGGGCCTTTCATCCGCATAATGTCAATCTTAGGTACGTCGTTCCATTGACTTACACTAATCATGGAGGATAGGGTGGCTAATGCATCAGCCATGTGATTTTCTTCACGAGGGATATGAGGAAACTCGATTCTGTTAAAGAATGGTAACAACCTTCTCACATAGTCTTTGTAAGGAATCAATTCTGATTGATATGTGTTCCACTCTCCTTTAATATGATTGATAACCAGGGCTGAGTCTCCATACACATCCAAATTCTTTATTCTTAGGTCGATAGCTTCTTCGAGACCCATGATACAAGCTTCGTATTTGGCCTCATTGTTTATGCATTTGAACGTTAATCTGGCAGTGAAAGGAACATGGGTACCCTGAGGTGTTACGATGATTGCCCCAATTCCATTTCCATAAGTATTCACGGCTCCGTCGAATATTAGTCCCCATTGGGAACCTGGTTCTTGCCCTTCGCTGGGTAGCGGTTCATCGTAATCTTTCATTTTCAAGAACATGACATCTTCATCTGGGAAGTCAAATTTGACTGATTCCTAATCGTCAATAGGTTGATGAGCCAAATGATCGGCTAAAATACTTCCTTTGACGGCTTTTTGAGCAAGGTACTAGATGTCGTATTCTGATAACAACATCTGCCAACGGGCAATCCTTCCCGTGAGAGCATGCTTTTCAAAGACGTACTTGATCGGAACCATTTCAGAGATTAACCAAGTAGTGTGACAAATCATGTACTAGCAAAGACGTTTGGCTTCCCAAGCCAGAGCGCAGCAAGTTTTCTCGAGCATAGTGTATCGAGTTTCACAGTCCGTGAACTTCTTGCTTAAGTAGTAAATGGCAGACTCTTTTCTTTTTGTCTCGTCTTGTTGGCCAAGCACACAACCCATGGAGTCTTCCAAGACTGTTAAGTAGATGATCAGTGGTCTTCCTTCCACTGGAGGAGACAAAATCGGTGGGTTTAACAGATATTCCTTGATGATGTCGAACGCTTTTTGGCAATCTTCTGTACATACACAACTTTGATTCTTTTCGAGTAGTTTAAAGATCGGCGCGCATGTTGCGGTCATGAGGGATATGAATCTTGAGAGGTAATTCAGACGTTCCAAAAATCCTCTGACCTGTTTTTCTATCTTTGGCGAAGGCATTTCTTGAATGGCCTTGACCTTGTCAGGATCAACCTCAATTCCTTTCTTGCTGACGATAAATCCCAAGAGTTTTCCTGAGCGAACACCGAATGTGCATTTGTTAGGATTCAAGCAGAGCTTGTATTTTCTTAGACGCTCGAATAAGTTTGATAGGTGTGTCACATACTCTTCTTCTATTTTAGATTTAGCAATCATGTCATCGACGTACACTTCAATCTCTTTGTGCATTATGTCGTGAAACAGAGTTGTCATGGCCCTTTGATAGGTTGCCCCTGTGTTCTTCAGATCGAACGACATTACCTTGTAACAAAAGGTGCCCCATGGGGTGATGAATGAAGTTTTCTCCATATCTTCTGGCGCCATTTTGATTTGATTATAGCCCAAGAATCCATCCATGAAGGAGAATACTTTGAATTTTGCTGTGCTGTCTACCAGTATGTCAATGTGTGGTAGGGGAAGTCATCCTTTGGAATTGCTCTGTTTAGATCCCTGTAGTCCACACACATTCTGAATTTTCCGTCCTTTTTCGAAACTGGAACTATGTTAGCTAACCATTGAGGATATTCTGAGATGGCGAGGAAACCCGCGTCGATCTGCTTCTGTACTTCCTCCTTAATTTTGATGGCCATATCTGGATGAGTCCTTCTTAGTCTTTATTTTACCAGAAGACATTCCGTTTTCAATGGTAAGTGATGTTCCAAGATGCTGGTATCCAACCCTGGCATGTCCTGATAGGACCAAGCAAATACAT
Organism: Lathyrus tuberosus; assembly: GCA_022829125.1. Taxonomy (NCBI): domain Eukaryota; kingdom Viridiplantae; phylum Streptophyta; class Magnoliopsida; order Fabales; family Fabaceae; genus Lathyrus; species Lathyrus tuberosus. The sequence goes on along the minus strand of JALAZF010000118.1, from coordinate 1,461,237 downwards.
CTGGAAAATCTTTGAGAAGTTTTATCGAGCATTCTCTGACAATTGGACTGAGTAGTGCTCCAATCTTAACTTCTTTCTTTTCTTCCTCTGAACCCAAATTGACTGTTTCCAACGGTTCTTTGTGAGGCTCAATAAACCTTTCCTCTTGTCTGAGTAGTCTGGAGATCTCTTCTGGAATTTCTTCGTACTCTTTTTCTTCAGCTTCAAATACCGGGAATTCAAAGTTGGGAGAAGGCATTGGATCGTATGTTTCAATGGGATTTAAAACAAGCAATCTGCATGACGTGATGATTCCCTTTTTTTTAGAAAATACAGAGAGAATGCAAAAGTGTGTGCAGTGTATTTTCTGAAAATGCTTGTTTTTATTTTGGGTTGTTTTTAGGATTACCATTTTCTGAAAAACAAAAAGTGAAAACAACAATAAATGACATTATTTATTCATGATTTGTCGATTCTTGAAACGCAACCCTATAAAACAAAAATTTGTCGCTTTGGGCGAAGCGAAGAGGGACATTTACAAAAAATAAGCCCTATAAAACATTCATTTCACCTGGGCAAGGTGAAAGGTTAAAACAAAGATGGTAATTACTTCGACTTATGGACGACTTTCGGGACATCGACTGCAACCCAATGGCGACGAACTCCTCAGTGAATCAAAAAGTCTGGTACTTCCCTTCTTGGTTTATCTTCAGAAATGACACTGATTTCTGGTGGAGTAGGATCATTGGAGTCTTCTTCCCATGTAGAGTTATCATAAGAGGACTCTTTTGTCCCATCTTCTATAGTGTTTTCACTCTCAAGAGGATCTCCCCATCCAGTTGGCTGGATGTCCTCGTATCTGATACAAAAGCTTTCGGGAGCGGTGTATTTGACTAAAAGGTCGTACTTTCCGCTTGGTTGTCCCAAAGTGTCCCAGGTTTCTGTCGGAATAGACGAGTCATCTTCCTCAATGACATTGACCTCAGGAAATGCATAGTTAATGAATTCTTATCCTGCAATCTTTGAAAATTTATCACCATGGAGTTGGACATTTTCGGAATGTCCTGAGTAATGATTCCATGACTCTGTGGGAACATGGGTGTTCTTTTCAAGATTACTCAGTTGATAGACATTGTTCGGCTGACTCTTTTGCCCCAAGTCTTCCGAGTATGGCTTCTAAATAGGCAAGTCATCCAGGGGATCATAATAATCATAGTCAAAGTTGTCTTTCATCAGACTGTCTTCCTCTAATGAGTTAGGTGGAGCACGATATCCTTCGGGATCACAATCTCCATAGATCATTCTGACGTCTAATCTTGGTATATATCTCGGGCTCTGCTTTGGAGAGCAGAATGGTACATATGCCTCTCCTGAGACATATTACCATTATCATTGAGATAAGACTTCCACTCTTCATCTGTATCAGAGGATTCGTTCCCATCGATGGTGTGGACTTCTTGAGATACTGGGTGGAGAAATCCTCCACTGTGAAAGAAATCTTGAATGGCACGAAAACTTCCATCCTTCTTTGTAGTCTGGGTACAAGTCGGAGAGAAACCAAGACCTTTTCTTGTCTTGTTATCAATAGGAACTATAATCTGCCCCCATCCTTTTATGTCTCCACTCTCTATTACTTTGAGAGCGTCTTTGTATGAGGAAATAGACGTCCCTCTTTCTTGTTGATTCTCATTGCTCACCGAGAGTGCTTGGAACTGAGTTCCAACAACCTCTTCTGGTTCTACACAGGAGAATGATGATAAGTTGCTCACGATTAAGGATTTCTCTCCATATACCGTGACTAATTTGTCATTCTTGACAAACTTTAACTTCTGGTGAAGCGTCGAAGTGACTGCCCCAGCTTCGTGTATCCAAGGTCTTCCTAATAAATAGTTGTATGCTATTCGGATATCCATGACCTGGAAAGTGACATGGAAAGTGCAAGGACCGATGGTTATAGGAAGATCGACTTCGCCGATAACTATTTTTCTGGATCCGTCAAAGGCTTTGATGATGATCTCACTGCCTCTCATCGGAGTACCTTAAAAAGATAGTTGAACCAAAGTTGACCTTGGCATGAGATTTAAGGATGAACCTATGTCTACTAGTACGCTGGCTAAAGCATCGTCTAAGCAATTGACTGTGATATTGAGTGCCATATTATGGTTATTGCCTTCCTCTGGCAGTTCCTCATCACTGAATCCCAAGTTGTTGCAAGAATTTATGTTAGAGATGATGTTGTCAAATTATCCTACCGTCACATCTTGTTCTATAAAGGCCTATTCCAAGACTCTCTGTAGAGCTTCCCTGTGAGCTTCTGAACTAAGCAGGAGAGATAGTACAGAGATTCAAGATGGAGTTTGCAACAATTGATCCACAATGTTGTACTCGCTTTTCTGGATGAGCTTCAACATCTCATCGTTGTTCTTTATAGGTTCTGTATTGCTAGATTGACCGACTTATTGGTTAGGAACTTCAACTTGAGGTTCCTTTTCTTTAGTAGGTTCTCCAACTCCTCTGTTGAAGACCCGACCGCTCCGGGTAACTCAACTGATGTCGAAAATGTTCACAATGGAGGGTAATGGAGTTTCTTTTCCATTTTCTGTGGTCGTTGCATAGTACTTGTATGGGATAGCCTTTTCTAACTTGTATGGTACTGGACCTGGCAAGTAGATGACCACAGGTGCTTTTTGGGCCTTTTGACCGTCGTAGGCCACCCCAATTAGCTCTAAGTTTGGAATTCTCCTATTGTCAAGAGAGACTTTTGACTCATCGAGTAGAGGAATTATGGCACAAACATCCTTGGTTATTCCATGATTGGAGATTATGACAGTGTTTTCATTTTGAAAAGGGATGTAATCTTGTATCATGTTGATTGATTCAGAATTCGAACATGGTTGAATCTCTTTTCAGTCTAACTGATGTTGAAGGGCTGCTCGCACTAGATAGCATCCTTGGTTATTTTTCGAGCATACTCTACAGCGTTCATAATTGTGAGGGGGTACCCGACCATATCCGCTTTGTATGAAGTGCATCCTCACTAGATCCGTTTCTATTGATCGGACATCACGACTTTGATGTCTACCAGGGTTCCCATCAGTCATGCTAATCTGTTGTGTGTCTTCGTCCAGGTAGATCGGAAGCCACCAGTGGTCCAACAGATGATGAAGAGTCCTTTGCACAAGCGTACACCCTTGGTCATTTTCGTAGCATTCTTTACAGTCTTGATAATCATGTGAAGCCAGAAAACCAAGTCTGGCTTGTTTAGCATGTAATTCCACTAGACTAGTATTCATCAAGCGTATGTCAAAGATTTGAACCATATTGACTTGATGATTACTCCTTTCATGGTAGTCTTGGATCCATCCGAGATCCATTTGACGTTGGAGGGCCTCTTGTATAAAAAAGCATCCCTGGTTGTCTTTTGAGCAGGTTGGACAAGCGATGTAATCGTGGCACGACAGATTGTAATACTGACTTTGTCTTGAATGTAATGCCACTAGATTGTCGTTCATTGCACGGATGTCGTGGTTCTGAATAATATTGGTATGTGCATGGGCCATGTTTACTTCACGAATCCTGTGATCCTGAATCCAGCCCAGATCCATTGTTCTTGTAAAGCTGCTTGTACTATGGCACACCCTTGATTGTCCTTGGAGCAGATATCACACTGATGATAGTTGTGAGATGGCACATGGCTGTACCCACTCTATTTGCAATGCATCTTCACCAGGTTAGTTCCCAGTAGGCGTACATTGTGAATTTGATAACAGTTGACGGGTTCCCCTTCTATCAAATTCACTGTAGTCTTCTCATGTTGCGGTAATGGGTTCGTCTGAACATTTGGATTAGTATCTTTGAAAGATAAAACCCCGTTCCTGACAAGCTTCTATACATCAGACTTGAAGCTGAGACAATTCTCAATGTTGTGTCCCGATCCTCCTTGATGGTAAGGGAAAATTTGATCTGCCTTGAACCAAAAAGGTGGATTTTATGGTACTGCGAAAGGCGTCCTGGTTTGAACGTGCCCTTGGCCAGTAGAAGTGGAAATAGTTCTGCGTGCAACATCGGTATAGGTTCGAACCCTGATGGTCGTGTAGTACGATTGTTGTTATTGTACTGCAGGCGAGCCTGCTGAAAAGGCTGTTGCGGCCTTTGTTAATACTGTTGTTGATTTGGTTGGCTCTGAGCAACCTGAGGTTGATAAGTCGGAGCTGGCGCTGGGTTGATAGCGGGAGTTACTACTGCTACCGGTTGGTACCTTCGCCTTTGCTTTCCTGTTGTACCCCAAATTTTACCCCCTTAGATGTCATAACATTTTGCACTTGACATTTAGATTCAATTATCAGTGCATTGTTAACTAACCATTTCATTTTGCAAGTTTATCTCTTTTGTGAAAGCCAGGGCTTATACAAAGAGGATGGCAAAGTCTCCTAAGACAAGCTCGCACATGGATCAAGGAGGTTACCTGTTCAAAAGGACAATTAAGGCTCCAAATGCAACCATGTGAGCTCACCTACATCCTAGAGGTCCTACTCAACAATAATTCAAGTCATCTGGCTTTCATCAGCAAGTGCCTTGAGCCACAAGTTCACCCTGCCTCCAATTAGGGTTTTGTTATGACAAGACAATACTGGCCTTTAATTTTGATCAAGAGTTATTCTCAAACCCTGGGACATGACTCCATGTGGTAACATACATCCTCAGAGACTACCTATGGGCCTTAGATGTAATTAAAGAAGCAAGATCATCAGAAATCATTCTAGTGCATTCACAGTTGAAATTGGGGTTTTGACCGAGGCCATAATCCTCGAGATTTTGATCCAAATTGAAACATCCAAATCCTCAATACATCATGACATGTCCCATTGATGAGTTAAGGTATGAGAGATCAAGTTTTAAGAAGTTTCTTGAAAAGGAAGCAAGGTTTGGGTCATGAAACTTTTTAAACATGGAAATTTCACTACTTGTGCCAAAATTGAAACAGTCATAACTTTCAAACCACACATCCAAATTGAGTGTCTCAAAGCACAAATGGAAGCTCTTTTCATGATCTACAAAACATATTATAGGACCTCTTCCAAAAAATGCATGGTTTTTAAGTTACAAGACTTGGAAGATAAATCACCCTTGGGGACTTAGTGAAATTTCAGCTTTTTTCCCTCGTTTTGCACACAACTTTAACCCGACTTTTCATGTAGTTCCAGGCATCAAACCAAAAATATTTGAACATGAAAGTTGTAGAGGGCATTGAGGGCTTTCCAAAATGTACTAGAACTCCTCAATCCATTGAGTGAGCTAGGAGTTTCGAAGCTTCAAAGTTGGAGGTTCATTTCTTAAAACTCAAGAAACCACCTTTTGTGTAATGACTCAAAACCTCTCTTATGCACCAAAACTCCACATTTATGAGTTTTAAAAGTGAATTTTGTGATATTAGGACCTGAGCCACGAATTTTCAAAGTGATTCACATTAAAATAATGCTTTATGTCATGTGCATGCAACTTGTACAAGAGAGAGAAACTTTTCAAAGAACAATACATTATTTATTCATAGAGCCTTGAACCAATCACTTCTCACCAGTTTGATCAGACCTAACCACATCAGCTAGCAGTGATCTTGGAAGATTTTTGGTTCGGCACAATATCTCACACGATGGGAAAGGGCAATGTTGGCATAATGTGTAAATGTGACCATGCTTTGAATTCTCAATCCTTCCCTATAAATAGCAGGATTTTCTACTCAGTTTAGACACCAACACTCTTTCATAAACACTCTAAAAAACTTCTGAGTTCAAAGCCTTGCAAGTGATAAGGAGAAGGAGAAGAGATTTAAGGGTTGTTGCTAGTTTGGAGGAAGAAGGACATTTCACATTGTTAAAGGTGCAGTGGACATATTCCACTTGGTAACTTTTCTTTCTCACACTCCATATTCATGCTCATACACATTGTTATTGTCATAATGTCTTTGTTATGAATATTCATGTGATGTGTTTTTGGTATCTTCCCAGCTGTTCATAATGTAGAGTTGTTGTTCATAACCAAGTTATTTGATTTCCACTTTGATCATGTTATTGATACTTTAGATTGTTGCTGATCATATATTTGTTCAGTTGGTATGATCATATGGCTTTGTGGTTGAGGCCTAGAGACTTGGTACAGTTTTGTTTTAATTACAAGTCTTTGGATTCAGACAACATGTATGAGAGTTTATGTTCATGAGAAGTCTTGCTTGGCACTGCCAGTACTTGGTACTATGTTGTTTCATATTTATAATGCCACAATCATGAAATTTGATTTGTTGATGTTTGAATGCTAATACTTGGATGGGAACAGGTGAGGAGTTTGTTAAAATTTTGTTTATTGTTGTCAACTTGAAATATCTTGTGTTCATAATGGTATGTTTGGAACAATTTTGAACTACTTGTCATTTGTCCATGTCATATAGTTCTGGTTTGAATGGTATGGAGGGTGTGTATGAAGTCATGTTAATGACCAACTTCTATCCTGCTCCTTGCTCTCATTTTTCTTGCTTTCAAGTTTACCTTAGGGCCTTAACCTAGACCATGTAGAGGGATGAACCAGCTCATGCTGCCAGGATAGGTGTGGAATATCATGTTGCTTTCAATGTATTGAATCATACGCATAAACTGATGTCTAGTTTGGTTTGGCTTTGAGTCTACTTTGCCATGATTCAGAAATTTTCATGTTAAAATTTGTATGCCTAAACCTCTCTTGAGATGTCCATATCCTGATTAAAATGGATTGGTGAGCATAGATGTTTTGACAAGTTCCCACACTTCAAAACACACAAGAAAACCACCGAAACACTTGAGTAAAATAAGAAAAGTCAGTGTAGCGCGAGTTATTTTTTTGTGGTTGCGAAGCACTATCGCTTTGGGGTACTATAACTCGATTCATTTTTTATCCTATTGAAGCTGATGAAGGAAGGGAAATAGATGTCTCCAATTAACCCTGCTTGCAAACTTAGTTTGAACAGATGACTGTTGGTTTACAGATGCTACAAAGATTGTGGGTTTTTCTTAGGTTATTTTGTTAAAAAAAGTGCTTAGGCTATTGGTAGGATGTTAGGGCCGATGCTTTTCGATTGATGTTATGAAGATATAGGACTTTGGGTTTTTTATTAGTGTGCTCGCTAAGATTTTTCCAATCTTATGCCTACGTATTCCCGTTTAACGAAACATGGAAATCAGAACAATCGTAGTTCCTCCTATTCTATGGGAGGAAAAAGGTGTTTTGGTGTCTTGTTCAAAGCCCAAGACGTGAAGCTAAATATGGTTTGTATCTTGTTCAAAGCCTAAGATGTGAAGCTGAAGGGTCTATTTGTATCTTGTTCGAAGCCCAAGATGTGAAGCTAAAGGGTTTTGACTTTAGAGAGAATTTGTCATCTCTAAAGGGGGGTATTTGGTCTGTTTATCACAACTGTTGCGTGACTGGTTATAAAGGGAGAATTACTTTAACTGGGATATGTGAATCCAACAATGCCATAATTTCCTTTATAGGGGATTTTTAACCTTAAGGAGAAGACTTTAACTCAGTGTAGAGCAATGCTATCTTTTCTTAGGAATTTCTCATGCTAAAAGAGGGACAGTGGCGTGGATGTAAATAATCCAGAGGCTTGCCGCTTACAGCTATTAGATGGGGGAAAATGAGTTCTTGATGTTTGTATATTGTGAGCGAGGCACAGATTGATGCTAAAAGGTTGATTGACTCAACCAAGATTTCCTTATACAAAGCCTAAGAGGAGGCTAGTGACCCAACAAGAGGGTGCTTTTGTATCTCGTACGAAGCCCGAGATGGAGGCTAAAGGTGATTGACTCAACAAGAGAGTCTTTTATACTCAACAAGAGAGTGTTTTTTGTATCTCGTACGAAGCCCGAGATGGAGGCTAAAAGTTTGACTCAACAAGAGAGTCTTTTATACTCAACAAGAGAGTGTTTTTGTATCTCGTACGAAGCCCGAGATGGAGGCTAAAAGTTTGACTCAACAAGAGAGTCTTTTATACTCAACAAGAGAGTGTTTTTGTATCTCGTACGAAGCCCGAGATGGAGGCTAAAAGTTTGACTCAACAAGAGAGTCTTTTATACTCAACAAGAGAGTGAAAAGGTTAGCTTCGCTGGGGAGAATCATTGTACAAATCCCAAGAGGAGACTATTGTGCTGGTGTCTGTTTCAGTTTAGTGACAGGTCCAGTATATTGGATAAAAGAGAAAATCAGTTCTTTTAAAGGGACTGATTTAAAGGTATTGTTGTGCTTTAGGATTGATCAAAGGATCAGGGTTATTTCCCGTTCTTTAAGGAAATGGGAAATCCAAAGGGTATTGAGACTGTCCAAGTCTACTGGTGTTTTGAGAAATCGATTCTCAGGTAGTGAATGATCTTTGTATGATGCCCAAGAGAAGGCTGGTATGTTAAGGGATGAAGGTCAACCCATTAACAGGTCTGACACTTGACTCAGAAATACAGCTCTAGCAAATTGATGACTAGGTTCTATTCCTATACCTTTAGAGGTCTCTGGGTCCTTGTACTAAGCCCAAGAGAAGGCATGGGAGCTTTTAAGAAGCCGAAGGGTCCTTGTACAACACCCAAGAGAAGGCGGGGATGCTTTTAAGAAGGCCGTGGGTCCCCAAACCCCGATAAGTTCAAGACATGCCATTCACCGAGAATAGATCAAGCCAGGAAAGTCCGAGAATTTGGAAGAAACTTAAGAGATGCCATTCACGAAGAAAATATCATCTCTGGGGAGTAGAGTTTCTTTGACAATGTCTAAGGGTGACAGTCTGAGAAAGGGTTCACTGAGAATGCTGCCTTTCACGTCTCCATATTGTTTAACCCCAAGAGAAGGGAAAACTGTGTCTGGTAATCCAATGGGGATCTAGTTTTGTTTGTATTTAAGAGTGACCAACATGGCTTTACCTAGTGCTAGACGTAGTTGCCGGGGAAAACTCTAAATAGCTATACTAGTATTACACAGTGGATATTTGACAAGTATATAAAAGTTTGTGAAAGAAGACTTACATTGAGCAGCCCCACAATACAGTTATATATATATATGAAAGCGGGTAAAGAAAGCGGGTAAACACTTACTCGGTTGTAGAGCTTCCATGCTGTTTTGTTAGTTATTCAACAAAGAAAACTTTGATAACAATATTATATTCAAAATCAAAGGAGAAAGTGCTTTGAAAAGATTGTTGGGGCTTACAGCTCAAGGAGAGGCCCAAGGTGTTATCTGTGATTGCACTGTTGTTTTGAAATTGTACAGGGACTTATACGAGTGACTGAGGCCCAAAAAGGTTTTCTGTACAAAGAGATGGGTCTTACACTCTCTCAAGAGGCCCAAAGGTTTAAAGAAAAGGAATGAGGCTTATAACACGAGGGTAGGCCCAAAGGGTTTTGTTTGAAAAATGACGATCGCATCGAGATTTCTTTAACGTATTGGGACTTATAAAATGCACTGAGGCCTAAAATAGTTTTGGTTAAAAGGGGGTTGGGTCTTACACTCTATTAGAGGCCCAAAGATTTATTTTTGTACAAGTTATGGGGCTTACAGCTCAAGGAGAGGCCCAAGGTTTTTTGTTAAAAAGGCGACAATCGCGCCGAACTTTTTGACGGTATCGGGACTTATACAATACACTGAGGCCCAAATTATTTTGGTTTCAAAGAGGGATTGGGTCTTACACTCTATTAGAGGCCCAAAGTGTTTGAAAAAGTTTGATGAGGGTTGAATTAATCAAAAACCCTAGTTTGTTTTCAAAATGTATTTTAATTGAATAAAAAAAATTCAATTAAAATGACCAAAATTGTTAAACATGTAGAAAACAAATTGTGATCTTGGATTAATGTTTCAAAAATTATGTTTCTATCCACAAAATGATTGGGAATCACTAAAATTTGAAAAATCAAGAGGGAGAAAATATTTTAAATGTCAAAAAATAATTAAAATTTTAATTCTTTACAAAAATATCAAGTATATGAAATAAATAATATCTGTGGGATTTTTTGGGAAAATAAAATATTTTAACATTTTGGTGAATTATTAAAAAAAGAATCAACTCAAAATCATTAAAATTCAGAGAGAAATTAATTTTTGAATCAATTGAATAAAAATCACAAAATTCAAATATTTGAATTTTTGAAAAAGGGCGCCAAGAACATGGTGTCATACCCTAATTTTTTACCATAAGATTCCACCATCTTTCGCATCGTCTGCATAACATATCACATCATTTCAAGGTCAATCACCCATGCATAGCTAACCGATTTACCAGATTTGTGTTTGTTTGTTTTCCTTTGTAAATTTAGGGTTGCTGCAGAAGGTTCAAGGGTCAGGGAAGTTGTGTGTGTGCTCATGGTGATTCTGGTCCCTTGCAAATTGTGTTGGATTCTTGTGAAGATGGAGGAAGAATATGCCCTCATTATTATCCCTTAATCAATACGAGGTCTTTTATTCTCAAGGTTTCTCAGAGGTGCCCCTAAGGAAGACTAGGGTTATGTCCATTTGGGTGTGATCGTTTGAAGAATGGTTGGAAGTGTGTGGCGTATTGCATTACAAGTTATACCATCTTTCTTTTCAAAGGGTTAGTTTGTGAGCAATATGCCTTAGAATGGTGAGTTTGGATATAAAACCTTAAATCGGGTTAGGCAAGAAATTCATTGTTCTTATAAAGCTTAAATTATGGTTGGTTTCGTTCAAGTCGCAATATTCAAAGAGGCTATGGTTCAACATTTAATTCAAAGGTTTCAAAAGAGTTTCTCAAGGCATGGCTCTTGTGCCAAATTCATTTTGGATTGTGAGGATAAAAAGCTCATCATTTATGTTTTGAACTCAAGAATTTGAAATTTGGAGTTTTGGATATTGGTTTGAAGTTGTAAGTTTGAAGAAGTTGCCATATTCTCAAACTCTAAGATTTAAGGGATGGTCCAAATTTTGTCTTGGAATTTACAAAGAGTTTTTAATCAAGTTTTAAAGTTCAAGGTCGCAAATTTAAACTTCAAATCATTGTTATCCATTCAAGAGTGTTTTCTTTGTCAAAGAAATCGAGTTTCATCCAATTCTTTTCAAGTATTTTAAAATACAAGGATTAAAAAGTTTACAAGTTCAATGTGTTCAATGCAAGTACAAAGTTCAACCATGGTCTTAATTTCATAAGCTAAAATTTTCAATATGTAGCATTGTCATATAAAGTTCATTGGTTGATTTTAATTGATGTATCGCATGGACTAATAGCAACCGAAGGAGTTTAGTTCAAAGTAACTCCCTTGAATCCTCTTGTCAGTTACGTGGTTTTGTTGTTAGCAGCTCATTGTTTGTAGTTGTGGGGCCGTTCTGGTCACTGCATTTAGTATCATAAATGTGCAAAAGCCACATTTGAAAGTGCAGAATCATCAGAAAATGATAATAAAAAAATATCCAACCAATTTGAACGTGGAAATAAATTCAAATATGTCGAGACATGTTCGGGTCGAAACGGAAATAAATTTATGCTCATAGCAGCATATGTTTTTTTCTAAAACCGATTCCAAAACATCTATAAATAATTTTCAGACAACATTCAAAAACTTCCGAAAACACAATCAGACAAGATGAATCAAAATTGGTAATTTTCATGATATCATATCAAGTGTTTTGAACTTAAAGAAAGAAAAATCAAGGAGCTTTATTTCCTCCTAAAACAAGTTTCAGACATGTTCCAAACAAGATCGGGTAGAAAAGGAAAACATCAAGCACACTATTATATACAAGAGCTGACAAAGCAAATTTTCGCATTCTTTTCAAGATCGCGAATTCAATGTTACTTGAGCCTATAAATTGAGTGGAACAGAAGCAAATATGAGGAACTACGGATACTCTGATTCCACTCCCGTAAGGATACGTAGGCACAAGATGCGATGTCTTGGCGAGTATACTTAGATACTAACCCCTAGGTCTTTTTACCTTAGCACATATACCCTTAGCAAGCAAGCAATATATAACATAAGTATTAACAAGAGGTTCCCGTAGAGTACTACAGACATTTAGGATGCTAATACCTTCCCTAGGCGTAACCAACCCCCGAACCTAGATTCTCTTATTATGTTTTTCGATCTTTAACCTTTCCTTTAGAAAAATCAAAGACCAGTGGTGAATTTTAAGATTTGTGATCCAAGTTGATATAATAGCTTGACATCCGATTCTCACCGCGACAGAAATGGCGACTTCACTGGGGATTTTCCGAGGGTTTCCCCTAACTTGTTTATATCTATGTTATTTATTTGCTTGTTTGCCTATATATCTTTATATCTGTATATATACCTGTTCTGATTGGGTTTTCTGTGTGCAGGGTTATTATTTGTGTGGTGAGATAAGTCCTACACCCGGACTTGAGCGTAAATTATGATAGGACGGTGATAATTCAAGGAGACTTTGAGGGAGTCGATTCCCGAAGAAGTTGAATTGAGACATCACCACTCAGTTTGGGCCCTCTCGAATTTAATATTGTTCAATGAGTCCATTCGTGAAGACAATATTATTTCGAACTAAAGGCCATCGAGACTGAGGACCGTAGTTACCTTTAACCCAACTTGGCATATTAGGATGTAGTACGGGGACTATGAGGGAGTCTATTCCTGAATTAGTTGCTACGCGATACTACACTCAGACGAGATTTTCTTGAGAATATTATTGACTACCAAGTGATTTGGAAAATCGATAATATCCGAAAGATGGATTGTAGACTCTGGGAACTTTGTAGAACTTGTTCGGCAGGTACATTTGAAACCATAGTGCACACCTATTGGGATGGTTAGACCTTGGCTCCATGATGTGACCTTTCAAACCTAGGGCCCTTTGCCTGTGTGCTTTGCTTGTGTTTATGCATCCACCCATTCATGCATTCATGAATAACCCTTTGGTCTCAAGGAACTCAATTCTTCTTTCATTTGCAAAATCATTAAAAATCCTGGATTATAAAATGAAACTTTTTTCAGCCTTTTCGAGATGTTTGCAACCTGCTTTTGAGTTCCTTGAAACCATTGCATATCATTTGCATTTGTTTGTCCAGCAACTCATTTCCAGTTGTCTATATGTTCCAGTGTCACCTGTGAGTCGTCAAGCTGATTCCTCGACACAGATATCAGACTAGAGCTAACTATAGACACATAATGTCAGAGCAAGAAGCACACAATGCTAGATCCGAATGGAGATCGACGACCTTAAGTCAAGTATGGCAAAGCTCACTGAGATGCTCAAAGTATTGATTGCTAGAGGAGAGCAACCCCAAAGGACTATTATCCAAGAGGTTTCAAATGTTGATCCTCAGCCTGTTCAGGTGCCACCTTCAACTTGGCCAGAGTTTGGTTTACCTCTCAACTACTCTCCACCTCTTGCATCTACTGGTATGATTGGTCAGACTGCTGGACCAAATTTTCAAGCTCCAGTTTTCACTGAGCCTTAACCTATAGTACTCGAGCTCCTTTTGAGAACCCTCTCTATGAGTACAATGCTGCCAGTGCTCAAGGTGAAGACCGTGAAGGCTTTGTTGAACCTGAGGTTATCCGTGAACAGTTTCAGACCATAGACAAGAGACTCCGAGCCGTTGAGGGTACTGATTTCTTTAATGTGGACACAGACAACATGTGTCTGGTTTCTGACTTTGTTATGCCTGTTAAATTCAAGACTCCCGATTTTGTGAAGTACAAAGGTGATTCTTGTCCAAGAGCTCATTTGGTCATGTATACCCGAAAGATGGCTGCTCATGCCAAGAATCAGAAGTTGCTTATCCATTGTTTTCAAGATAGTCTGAGTGAAGCTTCTCTCAAATGGTATATGAATCTTGAGCAGAACAACATTCACTATTTCCAGGATCTTATTAATGCCTTCATGAAGCAATATAAGTATAACCTCGACATAGCTCCTGACCGCCGTCAGCTGCAAAGCATGTCTCATAAGAATAAAGAGTCTTTCAAGGAATATGCTCAGCGTTGGAGAGAGTTGGCTTCTCAAGTTGAACCTCATTTGGAAGAGAAGGAATTGACTGGAATGTTTATGGACACTTTATCTCCATTCTACTGGGAGAAGATGATTGGTAGTGTTTCCTCCAATTTCACACATTTGGTTACTATTGGTCAGAGACTCAAGGAAGGACTTAAGAATGGTAAAGTATCCAAGGCTGCTGAATCTTCTAATGGTGCTAAGAAATCCTATGGGAATTTCCAGAAGAAGAGAAAAGACCATACCAATGCTGTTATGTTTGAAACCAGAAGGCCTCGTCCTCGACCCCAGTATTTTGATCACCCTGCTGTTGCTGTTGTTACTCCTGTGGTTACTGTTCAACGACCAACTCAAGTTCCTCAACGTCCAGCTGTTGGACATAATCAGTACCGTAATAGGAATAATTTTGATCCTATTCCAATGACATACACTGAACTTTATCATGGGCTAGTTCAGAAAGGTTTGATTACTACAAGGCCTTTGCCTCCTCCTCCAAATCCTCTTCCAGCCGGCTATAGGGCTGATCTTCATTGTGAATACCATCAAGGTGGTGCAGGTCATAACTTGGAAGGTTGCTTTGCGTTGAAGGCTAGAGTACAAGAGCTGATCAGAATTGGTATTCTCTCCTTTCGTGACACAAATCCGAATGTCAAGGACAATCCTTTGCCAGGACATGACAAGTGAAGCTTCATTTGACTTCAGCAGACTTCAGAGTTTCAGACAGAACAACTCATCTTTGTTTCTGATTAGTCACTAGACCATGTTTCTTATTATTTGCATTTTCCTTATTTGTATTAGCTGTTTGCTTTCGACATATGTTTGTACTTTCATAATTAATAAAATGAGCATTGCAACTTTGGGATTCAATTTCATTTGCTTTTTTTATTTACATTTTTACGCTTTACCTTTCAAAACAAAAAAACAAAAAACATAAATTTTTCTCTTTTCCACTTTCTTTTTTTATTATGCAAAGATTGGAGGGAGGATGATGAAAACAAAATGCTCATAATTGCTATTGGTATGCTTTCAATCAAAACTTTGCTGACGATGTAAGGCATTGTTTAAATTCCCAAACACTGAAGAAATAAGGAAGTTAACCCCTAGTCAACCCCGTTGAGCTTTAAAGTAAGAGTTTCTTTTCTTTACAAATAAAAACCCGAAATCTTAACCTAGGGCAGGGTAGTTCTCAGTTAACTTGATTGTGCATTCAAATACTAGAGTTCGTGCAAGACACCTCTCCAACAAAAGTTTACATTCACAAATTTTCCTTCGCGCACAGCAAGCATGTGTTGAAGATGTCTTTCAAGTCAAATACCAATGATGGTTCACTGTAATCATTAAGCAAGACGTCCACAGTTTTTCAGCTCTTCTAAATTAAATAAATAAATGTTGTACAAGTTGTTCCCAAAGTGATAAATAAAGAAGGATCATCAAGAAGTCCTTACTCAAAGAATGAGCCGAGTCCCTTTCGAGGCAAAATCTAAGAAAGATGGGAAGCTCATGATCTTACCTTATGCAAAGAGAAATGGAAACAAGCTTGTATGACAACCAAAGTTGTAAGGAAGCAGTGGCTGCCACCTCAGGTCCCTTAACTTCTGAACCATCATCATCAGTGTAATTCATAACCTACAGGAACTTGAGTGCATAGTCTGACTTAACTGAGCATAGGACTGAAGATCATCATGAAGATTGGGTGGATACAAATAAACTTTGAGCCTTTATCCTTTATTTTCTTAAACTGTGAACCAGACCACGTTACAACCCTCAAAAGACCTAATTGAAGCAAGGTTATTTTGAAAGCATACTACAGCGAGGTTGCGTAAACTGACTCTTAAAGATCTTTGCAGATCATCTATTTTGGCATCACGCCTTTTGCTTTACTTTTCACTTTTAAATGTCTTGAACCACCATGTCCAGACCAATGGCTCATATGCTTTTGCCTCTTTCCAAAAATGATTTTGATTTCAAAAGTTGCATGAACTTTGCATTTACTATGTTTGTATGAACACTTTTGTTTGCAAACTGGCTTCCTCTTAAGGAATTTTCAAACAGTTGAGAAACTTGGTGATCCAATCAGGGGCAAGTTCTTTCCAGATCAGGTTGAAAATCAGTTCAAGATTTGTTACAGTGCAAGTCCTTCTCAGAATTGGTTTATTCAGAATATCTTCCGAGACTCAGACTGGGGGAAGCTTTCCAAGTGCACAGTTAAGCAGTCATTTACAAAATCAATCCAGCTGAAGTAATTATCAGTTCATCTACAACAGTAAGCTAATCTGGGGCAGTTTACTTGAAGATTCCCCATGCAGCTTTCCTTTCTTCCTACAAGGATTATCAACTTGATACAGTTTACCAGTGTGACTGAGTTGTGTTCGGTAGCATCTCTAGTCCAAAGCAGAATGGCAGTGATCTCCGTGTTGAGGAATCAGTCTTCTTGTTTTGTCTTCTCCATAAAAAGAGTCGAGTCATGTCGTCGACATCTACATTGCATCTGCATTTGTATTTGATCATGATTCATATACATATGCATAGCAAGAGTGTTTCATCCTCATTTGCACTCATTTGCATCCTCCATAGGTCGTGTTGTTATCCACGTCTTACCTTGTTGTCTAAGTCCAACTTACTTGGCATCTACCAAACATATATTATCGCGTCTATCCAATGCTTTCTTGGGTATATCTTTGTTCGCATTCATCCAATGCATTCTTGGATCTTTACTTTGTTCACAATCATCTAAAGCCATTATTAGATGTTTTGATTGTACCTTTCATTCAAAGCCATTATTGGATGACTGGTTTCTTTGCATTCAATGCCATTCTTGAATGTAGCCTTTGTTCACATTCATCTAAAGCCATTATTATATATTGTGATTGTACCTTTCATTCAAAGCCATTATTGGGTGTCTGGTCTCTTTACCTTTTCACTTTGTCTAAAGCCATTATTAGATATCGTGATTATACCTCTCATTCAAAGCCATTATTGGATGACTGGTTTCTTTGCATTCAATGCCGTTCTTGAATGTAGTCATGTTCACATTCATCTAAAGCCATTATTAGATATTGTGATTATACCCTTCATTCAAAGCCATTATTGGATGTCTGGTCTCTTTACCATCAGGTGTTCTCCAGATCGAGTATTTGCTCACCTTCATCTAAAGCCATTATTAGATGTTGTGATTATACCTTTCATTCAAAGCTATTATTGGATGATTGGTTTTCTTTGTCCACTGCTTTCTTGGATCCCCACCTTGTTCAAAATTATCTAAAGCCGTTATTAGATATGTGATTATTGCCTTTCATTCAAAGCCATTATTGGATGACTGGTTTCTTTGCATTCAATGCCATTCTTGAATGTATCACTTTGTTCACATTCATCTAAAGCCATTATTAGATATTGAGTTTATACATCTCATTCAAAGCCATTATTGGATGATTGGTTTCTTTGTGTCTGATGCCTTCTCGGATCACACTATTTATCTCATTCTCATCTGATGTCTTCTCGGATATTATGAGTCATACTTTTCTTCCTAAGCCATTATTGGATGATAGGTTTTTTTTACCTTGTTCACTTTATCTAAAGCCATTATTAGATATTGTGATTGTACCTCTCATTCAAAGCCATTATTGGATGATTGGTTCCTTTTGCATTCAATGCCATTCTTGAATGTAGTTTTGTTCACATTCATATTGTGATTATACCTTTCATTCAAAGCCATTATTGGATGTCTGGTTTCGTTACCATCTGATGCTTCTTTCGGATGTGCCTTTCTCTTTCTGATGTTCTTCCAGATTGAGTCTTTGTTATCTGATGTTTTTCCAGATTTTTCGCTTTGTTTATTCTAATGCTTTTCCGAAATGACATTGCCTTTTTACCATCTAATGTTCCCCCTGTTATGTCTTCCAAGTCTTTACCCGTGCATTTATTGCTTTGGGTATGTCTCTAGGATCTCTATCTTTGCATTCATTCCATATCATATCATGTCATATCATATGCGTTTGTGGCATCTTAGGGCCAAAAATTGTGCATGTTTGTATTTAAGTCTCTCCTATCTTGTCGAGATGAAGATTTCAATCTCCATATCTCCGGATAGAAGAAACTTAAATAGGGGCATCTGTCATACCCTAATTTTTTACCATAAGATTCCACCATCTTTCGCATCGTCTGCATAACATATCACATCATTTCTAGGTCAATCACCCATGCATAGCTAACCGATTTACCAGACTTGTGTTTGTTTGTTTTCCTTTGTAAATTTAGGATTGCTGCAGAAGGTTCAAGGGTCAGGGAAGTTGTGTGTGTGCTCATGGTGATTCTGGTCCCTTGCAAATTGTGTTGGATTCTTGTGAAGATGGAGGAAGAATATGCCCTCATTATTATCCCTTAGTCAATACGAGGTCTTTTATTCTCAAGGTTTCTCAGAGGTGCCCCTAAGGAAGACTAGGGTTATGTCCATTTGGGTGTGATCGTTTGAAGAATGGTTGGAAGTGTGTGGCGTGTTGCATTACAAGTTATACCATCTTCCTTTTCAAAGGGTTAGTTTGTGAGCAATATGCCTTGGAATGGCGAGTTTGGATATAAAACCTTAAATCGGGTTAGGCAAGAAATTCATTGTTCTTATAAAGCTTAAATTATGGTTGGTTTCGTTCAAGTCGCAATATTCAAAGAGGCTATGGTTCAACATTTAATTCAAAGGTTTCAAAAGAGTTTCTCAAGGCATGGCTCTTGTGCCAAATTCATTTTGGATTGTGAGGATAACAAGCTCATCATTTATGTTTTGAACTCACGAATTTGAAATTTGGAGTTTTGGATATTGGTTTGAAGTTGTAAGTTTGAAGAAGTTGCCATATTCTCAAACTCTAAGATGTAAGGGATGGTCCAAATTTTGTCTTGGAATTTACAAAGAGTTTTTAATCAAGTTTTAAAGTTTAAGGTCGCAAATTTAAACTTCAAACCATTGTTATCCATTCAAGAGTGTTTTCTTTGTCAAAGAAATCGAGTTTCATCTAATTCTTTTCAAGTATTTCAAAATACAAGGATTAAAAAGTTTACAAGTTCAATGTGTTCAATGCAAGTACAAAGTTCAACCATGGTCTACATTTCATAAGCTAAAATTTTCAATATGTAGCATTGTCATATAAAGTTCATTGGTTGATTTTAATTGATGTATCGCATTGAATACTCTGATTCCACTCCCGTCAGGATACGTAGGCACAAGATGCGATGTCTTGGCGAGTATACTTAGATACTAACCCCTAGGTCTTTTACCTTAGCACATATACCCTTAGCAAGCAAGCAATATATAACATAAGTTTTAACAAGAGGTTCCCGTAGAGTACTACAGACGTTTAGGATGCTAATACCTTCCCTAGGCACAACCAACCCCCAAACCTAGATTCTCTTATTAGGTTTTTCGATCTTTAACCTTTCCTTTAGATAAATCAAAGACCGGTGGTGAATTTTAAGATTTGTGATCCAAGTTGATATAATAGCTTGACATCCGATTCTCACTGCGACAGAAATGGCGACTTCACTGGGGATTTTTCGAGGGTTTCCCCTAATTTGTTTATATCTATGTTATTTATTTGCTTGTTTGCCTATATATCTTTATATCTGTATATATACCTGTCCTGCTTGGGTTTTCTGTGTGCAGGGTTACTATTTGTGTGGTGAGATAAGTCCTACACCCGGACTTGAGCGTAAATTATGATAGGACGGTGATATTTCAAGGAGACTTTGAGGGAGTCGATTCCCGAAGAAGTTGAATTGAGACATCACCACTCAGTTTAGGCCCTCTCGAATTTAATATTGTTCAACGAGTCCATTCGTGAAGACAATATTATTTCGAACTAAAGGCCATCGAGACTGAGGACCGTAGTTACCTTTAACCCAACTTGGCCTATTAGAATGTAGTGCAAGGACTATGAGGGAGTCTATTCCTGAGGACCGGTGGTGAATTTTAAGATTTGTGATCCAAGTTGATATAATAGCTTGACATCCGATTCTCACCGCGACACATGGCAAGAACACGCACCCTTCCTCTATTTCTGCAGATTTACGTTTTCTATCCAATCTCACTGAATACTTGATGATATCATGCAATCTACATATAAATCTACTCGTTTTTACCTCACGATCATGTCTATGGTCTTTAATTTCATTTATTTTAAGCATGGAATAAGAAATCAAAGAGAAACCTCAAGAACCCTAAAATTTGCATGAAGGCTCAGAAATTCCATACACGATTCAAACAAAGCAATTGATTGAGGGAAAACACTCCATGCATGATTATGAACATATGGCCAAATTATTGTGCAACAAAAAATGCATGGATCATAGAGTTAGAAGAGCTCATGCTTACCACTTGCAGTTGGTGATCGTGTTTTCTGTTAGAGGTGTTACAGCTTAGTTCCAAGGATATGGACAGCTTCCTTAGGTGCTATGGAGTGTGTCTGGGTGCTTGGAGTGGATTGAATTGAGCTGGAACTTGATTTGGCACCTCAACTGCAAATCTGTCAAAGGCTTGTGCAGATGGCTGGTGATTTTGAGAATCTGGTGTTCCATATGTTGTGTGAGTGTTTGGATCACCTTTATATGATGTTTATGAGGTGTGTGTGTGATTGGTTTGGTTGGAATAACTCTCAAACCCAAAACCCAATAGTGACTTGCTTTGGAAGGCAATTTTGGAGTGAAGAAGGAGATTTTGAGGAAAGTATCTGTTTGATGGCTTTGGTGTACTCAAATTGATCACAAATGAGCTCTATTTATAGTAGAGCAAGTTTGTTTTGCAAGGAATAGTGAATGGCAACTGCTCCATAGGTTTGGCCAATGTTGATCAATGAGAATCCAAGTCTCCTCTAGCCATTGACTAGAGGTTAGGGCACAGGCTGCTGGTTCCCTTGGTCTTGGATAAGTCTTGACTGAATTCAGTTGGAAATGGCTCAGTCCATGCCACCTTGGTGCATCCATTAAATGTTCAAATCCAAAATTGGAGTCTTGTCCCTCTTTTAGGGATTTTTAGGTTTGACATGCTACTTTTGGTTCCAAAGACTTGGGAGGCTTGGGATCAGAGTTGGTTCCTCCTTGGTCTCCCCTTGAGGTGTTCAGATGGATAAGTGTGTTTGTCATTTGCACAAATTTGGAAAATCGAGCAAAATGCACAAATTTGCCTTGCTTTGATAGTTTTCAGCAAGGCATGTTGCCATTATCATATCTCATGGCCCAAGTGGAATTTGATGGAGTTCTTGGCCATTTTGGAAAGCCCTCATATGATACAACAACTGTTTGATCATAATTGGTTTTGATAGTTTTTGGATTCAAGTGAAAAATGCCCCTACATTTGGAAAAAAGTGAAGGCAGATTTTGACTTAGTGAAAATTTCACTAAGTGTTGGAAAAAGTGGCATTTCATGTTTTCAGCCATTTTGATTATTCCATAACTCAAAATCCATGATGAATTGGAATGAGGTGTAGTTGAAGCTTTTGTAGAGGGCCATGAGGGCTACAAATCCAACTTTGAATGGGGAAAAATGGCCTTGTGGTTTAGGAGTTATGATCCTCCAAAGTTGGTACCCTAGCCACTTTGTTTCATAACTTAGAAAATTTTTAAGTTTTTATGGTTACCCCTTTTACAAGTTATCCCACTTTTCTTGTTTTTTCTTGATGAATGATGATTCCAATCACACATTAACATCATTTTAGGGTTAAGGAACCATAATTATGAAAAATCTCAAAAAGTCAAAGTTGACTTTTGTGCACAGTTGACTTTTTATCAGATGAATTCCAAACTGTGCAATTCTCTATGAAATCAAGTCCTTGACCTAAATCAAACTTGATGGATTGATTTCATAGGTGTTATAGGGTGTATTGAATCATGTCCTAGGGTTTGGGAGCATGTCCTGGTCAAAAGTCAAAGCTACAGTTGACTTTTTCTATGAAACCCTAACTGTGGTTCAGATGAAATTGAAACTTGTTGCTCAAGCTTCTTGGATTAATCCATTGTTGCAAATGGATCAATTTAGTATGTTAGAGACCCTCAAACTATCTCTTGAGGTCTTGGCTCATGTTTTGTCCCAAAAGTCAACTTAGGGGTGAATTAGGTCAAGAAACCCTAATTCCTGATTTTTTATGAATGCATCCCCTGAGGCTAAATTGACTGGATTATTGGGTTTATGATGTCCCATAGAGCATCTTAGGTTATGCTTTGAAGCATTGGCTCATGCCCAGAGGAAAATTTCCATCTGGAGGCCCTGGTCGACCAAAACCCTAATTTGGTGACACTGGCGATCTTGAGGCTTGATCCACCTAGAATGTTGCAACCCTGTGCTTGATTCTTATTGTGGGAGTCCTCTTGATCCATTGCGGATTTTTGAGAGGTTAGACAAGTTGAATATCATGTCATTCCTTGATTGACCTTTTGTCTAAGTGTTGTGAGAGGGCTTGAAACCCTAATTCTTTGGTGGTAGAGAATGCCTAACAATTCATGAGAAGATTGATGAGGCATGTAAATACATCCATATTGTGATGATGATTTGCACAATGATGGGAAATCCTGGTGGTCAAAATTTGAGGTATGACAGATGCCCCTATTTAATCTTCTTGGACCTGAAGGTGTGAATGACAAAGGTATTCGGGCATTCGGGGTGCAAGAGGATTAAATATCGGAATACCCGAAATTTTGATGGTGGTTATGAATGGTGGCTTACACATTCATCTTCTTTTGCTAAGCAATGATGCTTAGAAAAGGTAAACTTCCCCTCGATCCTGGTTTCCTACCAAGGAACTGGTCTCAGTTTCTGAAATAAACTTCCCCTCGATCCTGGTTTCCTACTAAGGAACTGGTCTCAGTTTCTGAAATAAACTTCCCCTCGATCCTGGTTTCCTACCAAGGAACTGGTCTAAGTTTCTGATGTAAACTTCCCCTCGATCCTGGTTTCCTACCAAGGAACTGGTCTAAGTTTCTTTTGTCAATAAACTTTCTTGACAAGGGACGCTATGCGTAGCGGTTTTCCTCAAATTTCTCGCCGAATTTTCCCGGGGAGATGCCATTTGATGGAAAAACTTTTGATGTCAGACATGCTGGGGAACCCATTCGTCTGAGTTGTAGAGGTGTACAAACTTCTCTGTTGGAGACGCCATTTGTCGACTCTATTGGGGAAAATGAGTTTCTTGAGAGACTGTTTCCGCTTGGGGTATTACATCATACTTTTCTTGGGATCTTCTCGGAGAAATGCCATATGAGGTGATCCAATTTTGAGGTGCTGATGACCTTTTCGTCAGCGAGTTTCTTCGAAGAAAAATGGCCGTATTGCTGAATCTCTACTTAAGAGGCTTCCTCTGGGGATTTTCCTTAATCCGGGAAAGCGAAGATATCATCTTGGATGGTGAAGAGTGACATTTGTCAGAAGTTTCTCTGGTCTTCTCAAAGGTTAAAGTTATGAAAGTGGTCAAGGGCAAACTCTAATCCAGAAATTAACTGGAGGAGAGAGATTGTTCAGACACAACATTTCTTGACGAGGAAAGAACTGACAACTTGATTGTGAAGACTTTTATCACTAGGGGATAAGACCGACTAGAGTGATAGTGATGTAATATGAATATGAATGTAAATCAATAATGCATGATGCATGTATGTATATGCTAACAAAACTGACACGACATACAGACTAATGGATGAACGCAACTGGATACTCAGCCACTACGGGGGACGAAGAAATATCGCTGGTTTACATAGCAATTCGTCCTTGCTTAGGAGAGATAGTCCTTGCGGGGAACTACGTTGATCGGGCTTAGGAGATGAGAACTCTGCCAGGGATATCAAATGGGAACATCACATCTGATACAGTTGATCCTTCGTTCAGGTGTATTGGTTTAGAAGGAATACTTTGATCCTGCACTTTGAAGCTTGATTACTTCTGGAGAAGCGTTCGATGTTCTTTTGATGTTCAACAGTCAAAAGAGATTGCCATCCTTATTTTAAAAGCAGAAAAGTTTTACAAGTAAATTCATTTTTGTTTTATTTCAAGAATCGTTGATCATGTTAAAATGTCGTTCTGTAACGCTAAAACAAATAAGAATTGCAAACAAAAGCACAAGGGCTCAAATTTTATTGATAGGATGGAAATCAGCCAAACGCGTGATTCCATGGAGTATTTACAAAGTTTTGAAAATGGTAATTTAAGGGAAAAGGGCTATATTGAAACATAACGACCACTATCCTTCTACCAACTTTGAATTCAGGACATCCTTAGCTTCTGTCGAAGATGACCTTGACTGAAGTTTTCTGGTGGATGACATGACTGCTACTGGGGATTTTTGCCCTTGTCAGATGTAGTTACTTGCCATTATCCTTAACTTTTGTCTGGATTGTACTTTGAGATTTCCAATCCATCGGGATGATTTTTGACTGTGTCTCTAATTTTTGCCTGGATCGCCCTTTCGGGTTTTTAATCCACCGAGACGTTTTTATTTTTTTATTTTTTTTTATTTTTAGTTTTTAGGCGAAGTATTTCTTGACTACATCAACATTCGTGGGGTAGGCAAATTCCTCTCCGTCCATGGTTGCAAGTCTCAAGGCACCGCCTGAGAAAGCTTTCTTGACCATATATGGACCGTCATAATTCAGAGTCCATTTGCCCCGAGAGTTAGTGAGAAAGGATTGTATATTTTTGAGCACAAGGTCTCCTTTTCTGAAGACACGAGGTAGGACCTTTTTGTCGAACGCCTTCTTCATCCTTTGCTGATACTACTGACCATGGCATAGTGTCGAAATTCGCTTTTCTTCGATCAGATTTAATTCATCGTGTCGACTTTGACACCATTCAACTTCTGTAAGCTTAGCTTCTAAAATTCTGACACAGATATCAGATGTCCTACACAGATGTTGAGACACTGATATCCAACACAATGAACAAGTTAACAATAATAATAACAGTGCAAAAAGTAAAGAACACAGTGATATGTTTACCCAGTTCAGATCAACAATCCTACTCTGGGGGCTACCAACCCAGGGACGAAATCAATATACGATAATATTAATTCACAGATCATACAGCAACCACACCCGGTTACAATCCGCTCACTTAATCACTACCCTTCCTATGACTTCTACCTAAGACTCACCTAGGTATGAGGCCCTCCTCAAATCCCTCTTCAATCACAAACCGTGACTGGTTCCTTTCAACACAAGTAACAAAACGAAAGCCACACTTTCAAAACACACAATTCTCAATACTTCAAAGCTTATGAGAATTAACACACAAGAAACTCAATGCTTAAAAGCTTATGAGTAACTGACAGAACTCACAACACAAAACCAGTACTTGTACTGTTATTAGAATGATACCAGTTAGGCTCACAAATGACACTAAAAAACCCTAACAAAACACACGTAAGTTCCACACCTAAACTAGGTTTACACCAGTCAATATATAACATTAAATCTGGACTGGATTGGGCTTCAAAACGCAACAAAGAGACTGCACACAATTCTGCAAAATAAACTCCAAGAAAATAGGTCTTCAATCTAAAGTTTCCTAATATGTCTCCATATTTAGAAAATGTCAAAAACCCGAAAACCAACACACAAAAACTCAACCCAAAATACTTTGGATGCCACATAGGATAACTAAATATTCACAGAATATTCAGTAACAAATACCAACAACAAAATCTTCCTTTTAAACCAAAATCAGACGCGATGTCTTATGATCCAGGATGGGACATCTTTATCCGACATGTTTAATGCAGAATATTAGAACATCTTGTTTTAACATCTTGCTGCTAGAAAAGTTTTAGCAAAATAAATGCCAACCACAAAATCAAAGAAATAACAATCTCCCCCTTTGGCTTATTTTGGCTAAAACTACACACCAAACAATCTTGCAAAGATAACACAAGCAAAACAACAATATCAGAGACAGCAGCGAAAAACACACCATAACACTAACACAAAACACAACATAGCAGCAAAAATTCACACCCAAAATAAACTCCCCCTCAACTGCAGCAACACAACAACATGCAACATTCTTCGCAGCACCAGCACAAGCACACCACAAGACTCACCACAAGCACACTACTCCCCCTTTTTAGCCATAAATATGACAAAGGCAAGTAGAACAGTTATTAATTTTGAGAAATGGTCAAGTCAAAAACCAGAATAAACAACATCAGAAAGTAGATGCACACAACATCACATGACCAAATGTCATGCATAAACTTCAGCATATTTCCCTTCATAAACACCTGCACACGCTGCACTACCAGAATTACCTTTATCCTTTTTAGTCTGGCAGCCAGAAAGAACATTAATTGCTATAGTTCTTCATGAATACAAACCCCAAGTCTACTCCTCAGGTTTTCAAACTGAACTGCATACAGAGCCTTGGTAAATATGTCAGCAAGCTGATTTTCTGTGCTAACATGCTCAAGAGTTATGACTTTGTCCTCCACAAGTTCTCTGATGAAGTGATGCCTGATATCAATGTGCTTAGTCCTGCTATGTTGAATAGGATTTTTAGAAATATTAATAGCACTCAGGTTGTCACAAAATAATGTCATGACATCTTGTGTGACATTATATTCAGATAGCATTTGCTTCATCCACACCAGTTGAGCACAACTACTTCCAGCTGCTATGTACTCAGCTTCAGCAGTAGAAAGAGATACAAAATTCTGCTTCTTACTAAACCATGAAATAAGATTATTTCCCAAAAAGAAACAACCTCCAGATGTACTTTTCCTATCATCAGCACTTCCAGCCCAATCAGCATCACAGTATCCTACTAAAATGGAACTTGAGTCATGGGAGTACAACAAACCATAATCACATGTACCACTCACATACTTAAGAATTATCTTAACTTGATTGATGTGACTGACCTTGGGTTTTGCTTGGTATCTTGCACATACACCAACTGCAAAAGTTATGTCTGGTCTACTTGCTGTGAGATACAGCAGACTGCCAATCATGCTTCTGTATAAACTCTGTTCAACATTCACTCCCTTTTCATCTTAGGATAACTTCAAGTGAGTAAGAGCTGGAGTTCTCTTGTGCTTGGCATTATCCAATCCAAACTTCTTCACAATATTCCTCGCATATTTGCTCTGACAAATAAAAATGGAATCTTCCATCTGCTTGACTTACAATCCAAGGAAGTAAGTCAATTCACCTACCAAGCACATTTCAAATTCAGATTGCATTTGGTTGACAAAATATTGGACCATTTCATCCGACATCCCTTCAAACACAATATCATCTACATAAATCTGAGCAATCATTAGTTTCCCATCCTTCTCCTTGATAAAGAGTGTTTTATCAATACCACCTTTCCTGTATCCATGTTTGACTAAGAACTCAGTCAGCCTTTCATACCAAACTCTTGGAGCTTATTTCAAACCATACAAACCCTTCTTTAGCTTGTAGACATGATCAGGAAAATTTGGATCCACAAACCCTTTAGGTTGCTCAACATAAATTTCCTCATTAAGATAGCCATTCAGAAAGGCACTCTTGACATCCATTTGAATCAATTTGAATTTCAAAAAACATGCCACTCCTAGCAACAATCTGATGGATTCCAATCGAGCCACAGGAGCAAATGTTTCATCAAAATCTACTCCTTCAATCTGTGTGTATCCTTGAGCAACTGATCTGGCTTTGTTTCTGGTAACAACTCCTTGTTCATCAGACTTATTCTTATAAACCCACTTTGTTCCAATCACATTTGTTCCTGCTGGTCGTGGTACCAGTTCCTAGACTTCATTCCTCTTGAATTGACAAAGCTCATCCTGCATAGCACTTATCCAGAACTCATCTGTCAATGCCTCTTTAACATTCTTTGGTTCAAGCTTTGAAACAAAATAGGAATTTGACACAGCCTCCCTCGATCTGGTTCTTACACCTTCATTCAGATTTCCAATAATAAACTCCTTAGGGTGATCCTTCTGAGCCCTTATAGAGGGTCCCCTGTTAGCATCCTCTACCTCTTCATTCTCAGGTCTAGTGTCGGTCTCTTGAGCATTATCTTCTACGGACTCAGTGTCTTGTGAGATTTCATTATTCATGGGAAAGCATGTTCCAACATCATCTGGGGCATCTTCGTCTTTGCCAGAGTCATCAACCACCACATTTATGGATTCCATCATCACCTTAGTTCTGGAATTAAATACCCTATATGCTTTACTGTTTGTAGAGTATCCCAAAAATATCCCTTCCTCACTCTTAGGATCCATCTTTCGCCTCTGCTCACGATCCGCCAAGATATAGCACTTACTCCCAAAAACATGGAAATATTTCACATTTGGCTTTCTACCTTTCCATAGCTCATAAAGAGTAACAGAAGTACCTGACCTGATAGTCACCCTATTGTGTATATAGCAAGCTGTATTCATGGCTTCAGCCCAAAAATGATATGGAAGCTTTTTGGCATGAATCATGACCCTTGCACACTCTTGAATAGTCCTATTCTTGCGTTCCACCACACCATTTTTCTGAGGAGTGATTGGTGATGAGAATTCATGAGTGATTCCTTCAGATAAACAAAACTCTTCAAACCTGCTATTTTCAAATTCTTTCCCATGGTCACTTCTGATTCGTACAACACCATAATCCTTTTCTCGTTGAATCTTTTGACACAATTCTTTGAAAGTTGCAAATACTTCAGACTTCTCTCTGATAAAGCTTATCCAGGTGAATCTGGAGTAATCATCAACGACAACATATGCATACTTCTTCCCACCAAGACTTTCAACCTGCATAGGCCCCATTAAGTCCATGTTAAGTAGCTCCAGAGCTCTAGAAGTTATGGTAAGATGTTGAAGCTTTTTGTGTGACATCCTTGTTTACTTCCCAACTTGATATTCACCACATATTCTATCCTCATCAATCTTCAGCTTGGGAATACCTCTAACAACTTCACTTGACAGAACTTTCTTCACCCCTTTCAAATGTAAGTGACCCAATTTCTGATGCCACAGTTTGGTTTCATCTTCCTTTGACATCAAACAGGTAGACAAACTTTCTGATTCTTGAGGATTCCACAGATAGCAGTTATCCTTAGACCTGGTTCCCTTCATGACAACTTCATTTTCTTCATTGGTTACTAGGCATTCAGATTTTGTGAAATTTACTTTGAGTCCTAGATCACATAGTTGGCTTATACTGATCAAATTTGCAGTCAGCCCTTTAACAAATAGAACACGATCCAAATTTGGTTGTCCTGTGTAGTCCAGCTTTCCAACACATTTTATTTCACCTTTTGATCCATCCCCAAAAGTGACATAATTGGTAGAGTGAGGCTTGATATCTGACAAAAATTTCTTCACACCAGTCATGTATCTTGAACAACCACTGTCAAAGTACCAATCTTCCCTTGCAGATGCTCTGAGAGAGGTATGTGCTATGAAACCAGCCATCATATTTCTAGGAGTCCATCTTTTCTTTACTTTAGCCCAATTCTGTCCTTTATTTTGTTGATGAGCAGGTTTGGGATAACCATGCAAATTGTAGCAAAAGGACTTTAAGTGACCAATCTTTCCACAGTAATGACATCTCCATGGTTTATACTTTGAACTACCTACTATTTTCTGATGTTTCATCTAATGTTGAAACATGTGATTTGACATCTCCTCCTCTTGCTTTATTTTCTGAGGAACAAACTTTAATACAGACTTCTTGTAGTTCTCTGCTTGATTGTTAAAACCAAGACCTTGTACATTTCCAGCATTTTTCCCAGTCTGAAGAATCTCATCCAGCTGCGTGGAACCATTGTTCAGCATTCTTATAGATTTGGTCATATTGTCAAGTTTTGACTTTTGCCATACAACCTCCTCTTTAAGATCAACAATGATTGATAGATGTTCTTCCTTCTCAGCTTCTAGTTGAGCTATCAGAACCTTCTATTCTAATATTATCTGGCACCTCTCTTCATTCTTGATACACAACTCTGAGAACCCAGTTATAACTTCCTGCTTAGTGAGTTCTCCAATATAAGATTCTTTGTCAGAATCAGACTCACAAGTTGTTTCTCCATCAGATTTACAGATTCCAGTCAAGGCTGTCACCAATTTTGCTGATTCTTCTTCAAGATCACTCTCAGACTCTCCTTCTGACCAAGACACAGATAAGCCCTTCTTCTGCCTTTTGAGATACGTGGGACACTCAGTTTTTATGTGCCCAAATCCCTCACATTCAAAACACTGAACTCTTTTCCCTTGATTGGAGTCTTCTTCAGTTCTGGACCTTCTGCCTCCATCCTGGTTTTCACTGATGTCGAGTGACTTGTTCTGAACATTTGCTCTTGACTTCCAGTCTATCCTTTTCAACACTTTGTTAAATTGTTTTCCAAGCAATACCAGATCTTTAGACACCCCTTCATCTCTGACCAGGTTACCTTCATCGCCTGAATCATCAGTATTTGACACAAAAGCTATACTCTTCTTCTTTTCAGACTTTTCACTGATCCCCAATTCAAATGTTTGAAGTGATCCCACAAGTTCATCCACTTTCATCTTATCTATGTCCTGAGATTCCTCTATAGCAGTCACTTTCATGTCAAATCTCTTAGGTAGAGATCTGAGGATTTTTCTGACCAGTTTGCTATCAGACATCTTTTCACCTAGGGCACTTGAAGCATTAGCTATCTCAATAATGTTCATGTGAAAATCATGAATGCTCTAATCTTCCTTCATCTTCAAATTCTCAAACTTGGTAGTGAGAAGCTGAAGTTTTGACATCTTCACCTTTGAAGTCCCTTCATGAGCAACCTTCAAGACCTGCCAAGCCTCTTTTTCAATGGTGCAGTGTTCAATCAACCTGAAGATATTTTTGTTAACACCATTAAACAATGCATTCATGGATTTGGAATTTCCCAAGGACCCTTTGTAGTCTGCATCATCCCAGTCTTCCTCTTCCTTCA
The DNA here is from genome assembly GCA_022829125.1 of Lathyrus tuberosus. Lineage (NCBI taxonomy): Eukaryota > Viridiplantae > Streptophyta > Magnoliopsida > Fabales > Fabaceae > Lathyrus > Lathyrus tuberosus. The sequence goes on along the minus strand of JALAZF010000118.1, from coordinate 1,430,363 downwards.
CCACATTAGTAGGATTACCTTTTCCATCTCTAACCTTTGGGGGTTCCCATCCTTTGATAACAGCTTTCCATGCTTGATCATCCATGGATTTGATGAATGCTACCATCCTTGGTTTCCAGTAGTCATAGTTGGAACCATCAAGCAGAGGTGGTTTGTTCAAAAATCCTCCATCCTTGTCCATTGCACCAGAAGGTACCTTCCCTGAATCTCACCCAGAACCAAACAAGGGTGCAAGCTCTTAATGCCAATTGAAATTCGGACACATATATCAGATGTCCTACACAGATGTTGAGATACTGATATCCAACACAATGAACAAGTTAACAATAATAATAACAGTGCAAAAAGTAAAGAACACAGTGATATGTTTACCCAGTTCGGATCAACAATCCTACTCTGGGGGCTACCAACCCAGGGACGAAATCAATATACGATAGTATCAATTCACATATCATACAACAACCACACCCGGTTACAATCCGCTCACTTAATCACTACCCTTCCTATGACTTCTACCTAAGACTCACCTAGGTATGAGGCCCTCCTCAAATCCCTCTTCAATCACAAACCGTGACTGGTTCCTTTCAACACAAGTAACAAAACGAAAGCCACACTTTCAAAACACACAATTCTCAATACTTCAAAGCTTATGAGAATTAACACACAAGAAACTCAATGCTTAAAAGCTTATGAGTAACTGACAGAACTTACAACACAAAACCAGTCCTTGTACTGTTATCAGAATGATACCAGTTAGGCTCACAAATGACACTAAAAAACCCTACCAAAACACACGTAAGTTCCACACCTAAACTAGGTTTACACCAGTCAATATATAGCATTAAATCTGGATAGGATTGGGCTTCAAAACGCAGCAAAGAGACTGCACACAATTCTGCAAAATAAACTCTAAGAAAATAGGTCTTCAATCTAAAGTTTCCTAATATGTCTCCATATTTAGAAAATGTCAAAAATCCGAAAACCAACACACAAAAACTCAACCCAAAATACTTTGGATGCCACATAGGATAACTAAATATTCACAGAATATTCAGTAACAAATACCAACAACAGAATCTTCCTTTTAAACCAAAATCAGATGCGATGTCCTATGATCCAGGATGGGACATCTTTATCCGACATGTTTAATGCAGAATATTAGAACATCTTGTTTCAACATCTTGCTGCTAGAAAAGTTTTAGTAAAATAAATGCCAACCACAAAATCAAATAAATAACAGCTTCCATCAATACCCAGATTGATGGGTCTCTACTTCGATGGGGAGCACTGCTTCCATGCCATATGCTAGAGAGAAAGGGGTAGCCCCTGTTGAAGTGCGGATAGATGTGCGATAACCGTGAAGACCAAAGGGCAACATTTCGTGCCAGTCTTTGTAGGTTACAACCATCTTCTGAACAATCTTCTTGATGTTCTTGTTAGCCGCTTCTACCGCTTCATTCATCTTGGGTCGGTAGGGAGATGAGTTATGGTGTTCGATCTTGAACGCAACGCATAACTCTTTTATCATCTTATTATTCAAGTTAGATCCATTATCAGTAATGATCTAGCTCGGAACACCATAACAACAGATGGTATTGTTTTTGATAAATCAGACCACCACTTGTCGGGTTACATTAGCGTACGACGCTGCTTCAACCCACTTGGTGAAGTAATCAATGGCTACCAGGATGAACCGATGTCCGTTCGAAGCCTTAGGTTCAATTATACCCATCATGTGGATTCCCCATATGGAAAAAGGCCATGGGGAAGAAAGAACTTTGAGATGTGTTGGCGGTACATGGATTCTGTCGGAGTATATCTGACACTTGTGACACCTCCTCATGTACTTGTAGCAATCGAATTCCATTGTCAACCAATAGTACCCCGCTCTTAGAATTTTTCTTGCCATTGTGTGTCCGTTGGCATGAGTGCCAAAGGATCCTTCATGAATTTCTTTTATCAGCATGTCTGCTTCTGGTCTGTCTACACATCAGAGCAAGACCATGTCAAAGTTTCTCTTATAGAGTGTATCACCGCTCAGGAAGAAGGTGCCTGCCAATCTTCTGAGAGTCTTTCTGTCCTTTCTAGATGCCCCTGGAGGGTAATCTTGTTTCTGAAGGAAGCACTTGATATCATGATACCAGGGTTTGTCGTCTATGACTGTTTCAATCGTGAAGATGTAAGCGGGCCGTTCAAGGTGCATTATGTCGATCTTAGGTAGGTTATTCCATTGACCTACGCTAATCATGGAAGAGAGAGTGGCTAACGCATCAGCCATGTGATTCTCATCACGAGAGATGTGATGAAACTCGATTCTGTTGAAGAAAGGTAACAACCTTCTCGCATAATCTTTGTAAGGAATCAATCCTGATTAGTATGTGTTCCAATCTCCTTGGATCTGATTGATAACCAGGGTTGAATCGCCATATACATCCAAGTTCTTGATCCTTAAGTCGATCGATTCCTCGAGACCCATAATACACGCTTCGTATTCGGCCTCGTTGTTCGTGCACTTGAATGTAAGGCTGGCAGTGAAAGGAATGTGGGTACCTTGAGGTGTTATGATGATTGCCCCAATTCCGTTTCCGTAATGATTGACAGCTCTGTCAAAGATAAGTCCCCACTGGGAACCTGGTTCTGGCCCTTCAATGGGAAGCGGTTCATTGCAGTATTTCATTTTTAGGTACATGACATCTTCGTCTGGGAAGTCAAACCCGATTGGTTCTTGATCGGCAATAGGTTGATGAGCCAAATGATTGGCTAAAATACTTCCCTTAACGGCTTTTTAAACGTGGTACTCAATGTCATATTCCGATAACAACATCTGCTAACGGGCGATCCTTCCCGTGAGAGCAGGTTTTTCAAATACATACTTGATTGGATCCATTTATGAGATTAACCAAGTAGTGTGACGAATCATATACTGGCGAAGATGTTTGGCTGCCCAAGCCAGAGCGCAACAAGTTTTCTCAAGCATAGTGTACCGAGTCTCGCAGTCGGTGAATTTCTTGCTCAACTAGTAGATGGCAGACTCTTTCCGTTTCATTTCGTCTTGTTAGCCAAGTACACAACCCATGGAGTCTTCCAAGACTGTTAAGTAGATGATCAGTGGTCTTCCTTCCACTGGAGGTGATATAATCGGTGGGTTCAACAGGTATTCCTTAATACTGTCGAAGGCGGTTTGGCAGTCTTCTGTCTAAATGCAGTCCTGATTTTTTTTGAGTAAGTTGAAAATTTGCGCGCATGTCGCGGTCATGAGGAATATGAATCTGGAGATGTAGTTTAAGCGTCCCAGGAATCCTCTGACTTGTTTTTTAGTTTTCGGAGAAGGCATTTCTTGAATGTCCTTGACCTTGTCAGGATCAATCTCAATTCCTTTCTGGCTGACGATGAACCCTAAGAGTTTCCCTGAAGGACACCAAATGTGCACTTGTTGGGATTCAAGCAGAGTTTGTACTTTCTCAACCACTCGAATAGCTTTGACAGGTGGGTCACATGCTCCTCTTCTGTCTTAGATTTGGCAATCATATCATCGACATATACCTCAATTTCCTTGTGTATCATGTCATGAAACAGAGTAGTCATGGCCCTTTGATAGGTTGCCCCAGCGTTCTTCAAACCGAACGACATTACCTTGTAACAAAAGGTACCCCATGGGGTAATGAACAAAGTTTTCTCCATGTCTTTCAGTGCCATTTTTATTTGATTATAGCCCGAGAATCCATCCATGAAGGAGAAAACCTTGAACTTTGCTGTACTGTCTACCAGCATGTCAATGTGTGGTAAAGGAAAGTCGTCCTTCGGACTAGCCTTGTTTAGATCCCTATAGTCGACACACATTCGGACCTTTCCGTACTTTTTTGGAACTGGTACGATGTTGGATAACCATTGAGGATATTCTGATGTGGCGAGGAAACCTGTGTCAATCTGTTTCTGTACCTCTTCTTTGATTTTGATGGCCATGTCCGGGTGAGTCCGTATCAACATCTGTTTTACAGGCGGACATTCCGATTTCAATGGTAAGTGATGTTCCACGATGCAGGTATCCAACCCTGGCATGTCCTGATAGGACCAAGCAAATACATCGGGGAATTCTCTGAGAAGCTTTGTCAAACTCTCTTTGGCAGTTGGACTGAGCAGTGTCCCAATCCTGATTTCTTTTCTTTCTTTTTCTGAACCCACGTTGATCGTTTCCAACGGCTCCTTGTGAGGTTCAATGGACCCTTCCTCTTGTCTGAGTAATCGGGAGATCTCTTATGGAATTTCGTTGTCAACTTCTTCTTCAGCCCCAAATATCGGGAATTCAAAGTCGGGAGAAGGCATCGGATCGTATGTTTCAATGGGGTTTAAGACAAGCAATCTGCATGACGTGATGATTGTTTTTAGAAGAGATAGAGAAAATGCAAGTGTGTGCAGTGTATTTTTTTTTGAAAAACTGCTTGTTTATTTTGAATTGTTTTTTAGGATTACCATTTTCTGAGAAAAGTGAAAAGAGAAAACAACAATTAATGTGGAGATCACAGAACGACGCTATTTTATTTATGAACAAGTCGATTCTTGAAATTACAGCCCTATAAAACAAAACTCTGTCGCTTTAGGCGAAGCGAAGAGGGAAATTTACAGAAAGCGAGCCCTATCAAAACATCCGTTTCACCTGGGCAGGGTGAAAGGTTAAAGACGACAATTACTTTGACTTATGAACAATCTTTGGAACATCGACAGCAACCCATTAGCGTCGAACTCCTCGGTGAATCACAAAGTCTAGTACCTTCCTTGATTTTTCTTCAGAAATAACGCTGATTTCTGGTGGAGCAGGATCATTGGAATCTGTCTCCCAGGAAGAGTTGTCATAGGAGGATTCCTCTGTTGTATGTTGCATAGTATTTGTTCTCTCAGGTAAATCTCCCCATCCAGTTGGCTGGATGTCTTCGAGCCTAATACGAGAGCTCTCAAGAGCAGTGTACTTGACCATATAGTCGTATTTTCCACTTGGTTGTCCTAAGGTGTCCCACACTTCTGTGGAATTGGAGGAGTCATCTCTCTCGATGACGTTGACCTCAGGAAAAACATAGTTAATGAATTCTAGTCCGGCAAGCTTTGCCAATACACCGTCGTGCTGAATATTTTCTGAATGACCTGAGTATTGATCCCATTACATGGTGGGGACGCAGGTATTCTGTTCAATGACGCTCAGCTGATTTTCATTGTTCGGCTGATTTTCTTGCCCCAAATCTCTTGGATACGGCTGCCAGATAGGCAGGCCATCCATTGGGCCATAGTAGTCGTGGTCAAAATTGTCCTTCATCAGAGTATCTTCCTCTAATGAGTTTGGTGGAGCACGACATCCTTTCGGATCACAATCTCCATATATCATTTTGACGTCTGACCTGGGTATAAATCTTAGACTCTGTACGGGATAGCAAAATGGCGTAGGCATCTCTTCCTGAGACATATAACCGTCCTTGTTGAAATAGGACTTCCATTCCTCACCCGTATCGGAGGGATCCTCCTCGTTGATAGTATGGATTGTTTGAGGCACTGGGTGAAGGAAACCTCCACTGTGGAAGAAGTCCTGAATGAGATGAAGACTTTCATCGTTATCAGCTTTCTGGGTGCAGGTTGCAGAAAAACCAAGACCTTCCTTTGTTTTGTTATCAGTAGGAATGACAAGCTGTCCCCATCCTTTTGTATTGTTACTCTCGATTACTTTGAGAGCATCTTTGTATGAGGAAATCGAGGTTCCCTTCTCTGATTAGTTGTCATTACTCACCGAACGTGCTTGGAACTGAATCCCAACAACCTCCTCGGGTTCTACACAAGTAGACGATGATAAGTTACTCACGAGCAAGGCTCGCTCTCCGCAGACCGTGGCGAGTTGATCGTTCTTGACGAAATTAAGTTTCTGGTGTAGTGTCGAAGTGACTGCGCCAGCCTGGTGTATCCAAGGTCTTCCTAATAAACAGCTGTATGCTGCCCGAACATCCATGACCTGGAAAGTGATTAGGAAAGTGTGAGGACTGATAGTTATGGGAAGGTCGACTTCGCCGATAACTGCTTTCCGAGACCCGTCAAATCCTTTGACGATGACCTCACCGCCCCTCATCGGGGATCCTTTGAATGATAGTCGCATTAAAGTGGACTTTGGCATAACGTTGATGGCCGGTCCTGTTTCTACCAGTACGCTGGCTAAATCATCGTCCTGGTAGTTAACTGTGATATCGAGCGCCATGTTGTGACTTTTGCCCCCCTCTGGCAAATCCTCATCACTGAATCCTAAGTTGTTGTAGAAAGTGATGTTAGAGGTGATGCTATCAAATTCTCCTATTAACACATCCTGTTCCACAAAGGCCTGCTCTAAGACTTTCTGTAGAGCCTCTCTATGGGCTTTGGAACTGAGTAAAAGTGATAGTACTGAGATCTTTGAAGGAGTTTGTAACAGCAGACCAACAATGTTGTATTCACTCCTTTGGATGAGCTTCAGCATCTCATCATTGTTTTTTGAAAGGTCGAGATTACTAGATTGACCGACTGGTGGATTGGGAACTTTTGTCGGAAGTTCCTTTTCTTTGTTAGGTTCTCCAACTCCTCGGTTGAAGATTCGACCGCTCCGTGTTACTCGACTGATGTCTGCAATATTCACGACGGAGGATAATGGAATTTCCTTTCCATTCTCAATTATTGTTGCACCGTATTTGTAAGGGATCGCCTTAACTGATTCATACGGTAATGGTCCCGGCAGGTAGATAACTACAGAAGCCTTCTGATTTTTCTGACTGTCGTAAGTAACTTCAATCAATTCTTGGCTAAGAACCTTCGATTCGTCCAGTAGAGGTATGATGGTACAAACATGCTTGTTCTGTTGATGATTAGAGATTATGACAACGTCTCTGATTTGATCAATGAAGTAGTGCGGCGTCCAGTTGATGGGCTCGGAACTCGGACATGGGTGAATCTCTTTACGATCCAACTGCCCTTGAAGAGCTGCCAGCACAAGGTAGCATCCTTGGTTACTCTCCGAGCAGACTCTACAATGTTCATAGTTGTGTGGTGGCACTTGGCCACGTCCGCTTTGAATGCAGTGCAACCTTACCAGGTTTGTTTCCATAGATCGGACATCCTGACTTTGACGCCGAGTAGGGTTTCCATTAAGCACACTGATTTGTTGTGTGTCTTCATCCAGATAGATTGGAAGCCACGAGTGGTTTAACAAGTGTCGTAAAGTTCTCTGAATGAGAGCACACCCTTGGTTACTCTCACAACATCCTTTACAGTTTAGATACTCATGTGAAGTGAGAAAACCGAGTTGGACCTGCCTGGCATGTAACTCTACCAAGCTGGTATTCATCAAGCAAATATCGAAGATTTGAATCATGTTGATCTGATACGGATTTCTATCATGGTAGTCATGGATCCATCCAAGATCCATCTGACGCTGGAGGGCCTCTTGTACAAAAGAGCATCCCTGTTTGTTTACCGAGAAAGTCAGACAGGAATTATAATCGTGATGCGGCAGATTATGATACTGGCTTTGCCTTGAGTGCATCGTCACCAAGTTGACATTCATTGCACGGATGTCGTGGTTCTGAATGATGTTGGAATTCGTATAGGTCATGTTGACTCCACGAACTCGATGCTCTTGGATCCATCCGAGATCCAATTGTTCCTGTAGAGCTGTTTGCACCACATAACATCCTTGATTGTTCTTAGAGCAGATATTACACTGGTGATAGTTATGAGGCGGCACATGTCCATATCTGCTCTGTATACAATGCATCTTGACCAAATTGGCCCTTAACAAGAGTAAATCGTGAATTTGATAGGTGTTGTTAGACTCTCCCTCTATCAAATTGACTGCAACTTTCTCGTGTTGAGGCAACGAGTTCATGAGAACATTGGGATTCGTATCTTTGAAAGACAAGACCCCGTTCCTAACAAGCTTTTGTACGTCAGATTTGAAACTGAGACAGTTCTCTATGTTATGCCCTGGTCCTCCTTGATGGTAAGGACAAGTCTGATCCGTTTTGAACCAGAAAGGTCGATTTTCCGGTACTATGAGAGGAGACTTAGTTTTGACGTGCCCTTTGACCAGTAGTAACGGAAACAATTCTGTGTACAACATGGGTATAGGATCAAACCCTGGAGGTCGCGTTGTATGGTTGTTGTTGTATAGAGGACGGGCCTGCTGAAGAGGCTGTTGTGTCTTTTGCTGATATTGCTGTTGATTAGGTTGGCTTTGAGCAACCCGAGGTTGATATGTAGGAACAGGTGCAGGGTTGATAGCAGGAGTTACAGCTGCTACTGGTTGGTAACGTCACCTTTGCTTTCTGAGAGAGATATTCCCAATATCTTGATCTTTTTTCTTAGGGAGAGCACTACCATATCGTTTCGTACTACTTGATGATCCAACGTATTTTATTAAACGTCCTTCTCGGACTGCTTCCTCAAGACGAAATCCCATGCCCATCATCTCGGTGAAGTCACTGGGTGCACTGGCAACCATTCTGTCGTAGTAAAATGAGCTCAAGGTCTTTAAGAAGATCTTTGTCATCTCTTTTTCCTCAAGAGGTGGACAAATCTGGGCGGCAATTTCACCCCATCTCTAAGCATACTCCTTAAAGGTTTCCATGTCCTTTTGTGACATTGATCTGAGTTGATCTCTATCCGGTGCCATGTCCAGATTGTACTTGTACTGCTGAACGAAGGCGACACCCAGATCTCTGAATGTGCTGATCGTGGCGCGGTTTAAACCCATGTACCATTTTAAGGCGGCACCGGTTAAACTATCCTGAAAGTAGTGAATTAGTAGCTCCTGGTTCTTTGTCTGAGCTGACATTCGCCGAGCGTACATCACTAAATGGCTCTGAGGGCAAGAGTTACCCTTGTACTTTTCAAAGTCGGGGACCTGGAACTTGTGTGGAACTTTCACATTGGGGACCAAGCAGAGGTCCGCGGCGTCCTTTCCAAATAAATCGTGACCGTGAAGGGCTTGCAGTTCTGTCTGTATCTCCAGGAATTGTTCTTGGAATTCATTCATTCTGTCGAATATACTTTCGTTTCCACCAGAAGGTATCCATGGAATCTGTCCTTCTAGGATAGTGTATACCATGGGAGGTGGTATAGTCATCATAGCCGAGACTCTTGGTGCCTTCCGAAGTTTGTAACCTTCAGGAGTTGTTACAATTGTCTCTCCCAAGATTTTCATCCAGGTACAAACGGGAGAGTGGCGCGGAAAAACAGAGTCGCCAGCCGTGTAAATTTATCCCAAGAGAGGGAAAGGGAACACCGCATAAACCTGAGGAAGAGGGAAAGGAATGGTCATCACAACCATAACCTGGGTTCGGGAGTCGGTTACCCGAGGGGAAAGTGCTAGCACCCCACGTCCATCGTACTCGATGGGATCCACGCTTGTTGTCTATTCTAAGGGTGAGTTATACTATTATCTATGGCTGTACTAAGACGGGGGGGAACAAAGATAGACTCGGTAGGACGTCGACATCCTAGGCCTACGTACCCCCTTTGTGCAATGGGGAATTCAGAGTCAACGTAGTTCGGACCAAGTTCTTTTTGTGTTTTTTATGAGCGACGTTAAGTTCGCGTCCGGAAGTTAGGGTCGATGCCTGTTTGCGACTCAGACGGAAGGTAACGTGCCCTTTTTGAATATAGCCTTTAGTTTGACAATCCCGAAGGACAAAAAGGTTTGAAGTTTGCTTGTATTTTTTAGGACAGAAGTGACTTGAGTTAGTTCATAACTTGCATTGCACCAAAGTCTAGGGCACAGGGGCGAATACTTAACGCATCGTCCCAAGACAGGACGCTCGCTAAGCACTCTAGAAAGATGAGAGGAAGCCCCTCATTTCTCATTCCCCACGCTTAAGGCTCGTGCGCAATACACTTTATCCTTATTAAGTGTTTTCAAGAAGTTTTGAGATGAGAAGAGAGAAGACACAAAGGAAACTCTATAGGGAAACTAAGAGTCCTAATGTTATCATGCATGGGTGACCTACGGTTAGTGAGGTTTGACGACAACCTAATCCTAAAGAAAAGAGAAGGTGAGAGAAGGAAAGAGCAAGGGTCATGGATAACTATCCATACCCTCAAAGAACTTACCTCAGTCCCTGCATAAGAGGTTAGCACAAAACAGACACAAGTAATATTAAGGCCAATGAAAACCAAACAATGACATATAATAGTGATTAAAGGACCTACAACAATCCAAAAATGAACTAAGAAGTCAAGGAAGCAATCCCAAACAATGGCACAAGTGCCTTTTCAAACAAGGTAACCAGACATGATCAGAAATATGCATACAAGAAGATTTCACATAAAGAGCAGTTAAACAATTAGCAAAACATGTTGTAGAATCCCCAAATAAATTATCAACATCGCTCAACCAGAAACAAACAAAATGCCAAAAACTCCTGCAAAAATTCAAGATGTTAGTCACTCAAACAATCATGCGAAGTCAGATGAGAAACATGGTTCAATGTGCTAAAGAAAAAGACGAAAATGCAATATGAGATGGTTTTAAAAAATGAGAGAAAAATATTTTGATGCAATTAAATGTATTGGTGAAAAAATACAACAAGAATGAATTAAAAATGTTTTATGGATGCAGAGAAATAAAATAAACAATGCAATGTGTGCAGAATGAAATAAATTCAAAAAGAAATTAATAAAATAATTAATTCAGAAGATAAAAATAGAATAAAATAATAAAATAAAATTTGAGAAAATTTTATAAAATTATAAATATAATGCATGAATTTTTTGGTAATTTTTTAATGCAATTATATATTTTTAAAAAATGAAAATGAAATGTAATGAATTAAATAAAATAAATAAATTGAAACATGCCAGGGGGTGCGTTCAGTAACTATTGCACATTTAAAATGAACAAATGGGCTCAGAGTGGGGTGCCATTAGCGAGGCCCAATCACTAAATCCATCAGAAAAAAACTAAAATAAAAAAGGAGTACGTGTGGACTTCAGTCCACCGGTTGACTCACCACCCACCTTTAGATTGATCCAACGCGCTTTACTAAGTCAACACAATCACCAAGTCTTTATGATTAACGGTCATGATGGAAAGAACACACTAATTAGCACGCACACACGCACACCAAAGTAGTCAGTATACCATAGTCTCCCATGTGCCAGGCACGTGGTTTTTTTAATTGGCTGGCATGCTAAAGGCCACACGATCCATCCAACGAACATAATTAAGTCACCTGAACCAAAAGTAAATAAAAAGATGGAACATGATTGGTGGAACACGGTAGCTACCCTGGGGTAATGAACACATGATCAAATAAAATAAAAACCAAATTAAAAAAATGTGGCAACGTAATAGCCGTTGGATCAAAAGAGTGAATGGTGAGGATTTCATCTTCCTCGTACAGACCCCTCACCAGCCGGCCACCATAACCAGTCGCCGGAACTAGGGTTTCGGTCGACTCCTCCGTCACCTGCAACTCAAAACTTGCCTAGAAATTTCATGCGAATACACTATTTTGATCAGAAAAATGCGAGGATTCCAAATATGTAATCAAAAATTTCAAATAACCAATGTACAATGAAAAACGATGAGAAATATGTTAGGGTTCAAAACTTAAAACTCACGATACAAGCAATACACACGTCCAAACACAAAACAAATTATATCAGGGTTATCAGTGACAATCACACATCAATATGCGCATCAAAAAGGAGAGTTTTATGATCATGAAAATCATCACTAACCTGAGATGGTGCAACACGTATCTCCACTGTTAGCTTCAAAGGGTGGTTGGTTCGTGCTCTAGAGATCCCAAGGGTTCTGATGGTGAAAGAATTTTGTGAAAACTCCTTCTAGATTGAGAGATACGAATGTGAGAAGCTTTAGGGTTCAAGCTTTGGTTATCCTCCAAAATCACGTGTTCTCCCCCTAACCAGTGCATGAATTGGTTTAAATACATTAGGGTTTTTTTACTGATAATGATTTGGGCCTTGGTAATTCCTTGTTTAGTGAGTTTTGGGCAATTTTGGAGAATTACATAATGTTAAGTACACCCTCTTCCATGCATGGATATTCAAACATTTCATGATGGATCACTTAACTTCTAATAGCTAATCACACCCACATTGAAATTAGGCCTTGAAACATTTTGATTCATGAGTTTTCAATGACTTGGCAATTTTGAATAATGGAGAATAAGTGATAAATACACCATGGATTCACTTGATTTAAAGGCCTAAAATGATCCTTGAGGAGTGTCCTTTGATGTTAGCATGTGACATGAAGCAATGGAATTAATTAAAGGTCACTATGCCAAAGTTGTGAAAATGAAACCCTAAAAACCACTTTGCCTTCTTTTGGTCATAACTTGAGTTTCACAAATGATATGGAGACCCACTAGTACTTGTTGGAAAGAGGAGAAAAAGATCTTCAACTTTCATGTTTGAGGAAAATTCATTTGAAGCTTCTTTGGTGATGAAAAGTCAAGTTGAATGTAGTGTAAGAACTTGCCCAAAAAGGAAACTTTCAAATTATAGGTCATTTCCATATTTAGTAACTTTTGCACCAACCCCTGATTCTTGATAAATGGTATGAATCTTGACCCTTGAAGACCATATGAGTATGTGAGACCTTGAAAACCTTGGAGAGAACCTCAAAATTCCATAGTTGACTTCCCCTCTCACTGTTGACTTTTCTCTTGATTCTCCTGATTCCCAATCCATTGGCCAATTGAACTTCTCCTGAACCAAACTGATGGACAATCTTCCATTCCTAGATACTTAGGGACCCAAGGAATACCATGGAATCAAGTCTTGCCCAAGCAATCAGAAATAAACTGACTTTATAGCAAACCATAGTTTAGGTACCCTCAGTCTAGGAGGAAATAACACAGTCTCCAAATCCAAATTCCTCTGAATATAATGTGTATCTTCTCCAACAAAGATAAGATATGCCATTTGGTGATGATAAAAATCCAAGAAACTTGCCCATTGGAGCAATAAACCCAAGAATCTCAAAACCCTAGTTGCTGCACTGGTTAGGAGAGAGTGATCCACTTGGACTCTCTTGCTTGACCCTTTGAAGAACATCTTCTCCTCTTGAACTTGCCTCAGGCACCTTGACCCCATGCTAAGAACCAATGATATGCAGACATGATAATGCAATAATGCAATGAAACATAAGCCAGTTAGTAATAAAGTAAGGAGGGAAAATTTTGGGGTGCTACAGCTGCTCCTATTCAATCAACTTGGTCCTGAGGGTATGATAGCGACGACTTTCAGACAATCGGGATACACGGAGATTGAATACCAAAGAACCCGGAAATTTGCAATCAACAAAGGAGGGACGACTCCACTGGGGAACAAGCGATAAATGTTGCACTGTCACAACACGTACGAGTGTTGGAATCCAATACAAACAATGTATTGAAATGTCTTGAAATAAACACTAACGAGTGTTATCTATGCTGGGAATAAACACTGACGGGTGTCAAGGAATAAAAGATATCAAATACAGACGGGTACTGAGAAGATACACGGACGGGCGTAAAAAGGTTAAATACGTACGGGTATCGGAAAGGTACACAGACGGGTGTAAAAAGGTTAAATACGTACGGGTATCGAGAAAGGTACACAGACGGGTGTAAAATGGTTTCAATACGGACGGGTATCGAAAAGATACACGGACGGGTGTAAAAAGGTTTCAATACGGACGGGTGCTGAAAAGATACACGGACGAGTGTAAAGAGCTCAATAAGGACGGGTATCGAAAAGGTACACAGACGGGTGTAAAAAGCTCAATACGGACGGGTATCGAGAAAGTACACGGACGAGTGTCGAAAAGGGTGTAAAGCAACTTTTACTGGGGATTAATCTCGCTGGGGAATGGAAGGCAACACGGACGAGTGCCATCAAAAGGTCAATACGGACGGGTATTGAAATCCAAGGTTCAAACACGGACAGGTGCTGAAAGGACACGGACGGGCATCAAAGATCAATACGGACGGGTATTGAAGTAAAAGGTTCAAACACAGACGGGTGCTGAAAGGACACGGACGGGCGTCAAAGATCAATACGGACGGGTATTGAAGTAAAAGGTTCAAACACGGACGGGTACTGAAAGGACACGGACGGGCGTCAAAGATCAATACGGACGGGTATTAAAGTAAAAGATTCAAACACGGACGGGTGCTGAAAGGACACGGACGGCCGTCAAAGATCAATATGGACGGGTATTGAAGTAAAAGGTTCAAACACGAACGGGTGCTGAAAGGACACGGACGGGCGTCTGACGGTAAATGCCTTGAGGGGATAAACCAAAGAACCACCTGGACGAAGGGGTAAAAAATGAAATCATGGATTAACGATCCTGGCGAACAGCTCTGCAAGGGAATGTCAAATATTGCTTTGAATGACTAAACCCAACACCTGTGGCTTAAAGTTGAATGATATTCTCCAAAATCTGCTTTTTTCCCGACGAAGGAAACTCAAACCTGGCTTATGCTTCGGATGCCTATGTTTGAATTTTACCGTAATGCTCCACACGAAGTGGGAATGCTACGCTTCTGAGGATGCAATGCAAATGCTTATGATATGCAAACGGGGTCCCTCCAGCAAAATAAATGCTAGAGAGAAAAGACCAATTCAGCTGGGGATGACAAAAATAAATTGTTCTCTGAATCCAGGAACTCTGCTGAGAAGGGTCATACTGATCGACTCTTCGGATCAACAACTTCTGCTGTGGATGAAATCCGGAAAGAACTACCGGGGGCCATACTTGTCTTTCACTGAAGGTAACATCCAGAACCTGAGATTTCTCCTCCGCTGGGGGAGTTGAGAATGAACGCCAATAACGGAACCGGAAGTCTGTTACTAAAGATTGCTAATATCCAATTGGGCTCAGAACCTTCTGGGGGATGCCAGCCCATAATACCATCATGCTTGGGGAAAACAGTCCATAATACCATCCTGCTTGGGGATACCACTAAACTTAGCCTACTGGTGGGGAGAATGACTTTACTCCTATCTTGCTGGGGATTAGAATATGACATCGTCAGTGAGAGCATGCTTCCTGAATGGATGGGGAAGGTGAACACCCTGATTCTGTGGGGAAATAGCGTCTTAATCCGGAGAAAATACTTCTCAAGTCTCCTGCTGGGGAAGGTCTGCTCTGCTGAGGAAACTGCAATCTCGATGCTGGGGAGAGCAACCTGCTGGGGGAGTACAATGCTGTTGCCCTGCAAATCAAATAACAACAAAATAGAATATGCCATGACACCATTAACGCCTAAGTAATTTCTACTGCTTTTCGTTATGCTCCGCAAAGCTCGAAGTTTTATATGCAATGTTTATCAAAAATATCGGACGTTTTTGCAAACAAAACAGTAAAATTAAAACAAACGACAGAAAGCTCTTGGAGTGAAATGAATATTTTATTGAGAGGAGTGGCCTGTAAATAGGCATTTACAATAGGAAGCAATTCCTAAAAAGAGGTAATTGCGCAAAAGCAAAAAGAAAATACACATGTCGGTAATGTGGGAACAGATATCCACCATGATTCGACTCAGCTATGACCCATATGTCTTGCTTATCCACAAATGTCTTGACCTTTGAAGAGACTAACTGTACTGATTCCTTTCTTTCAGAATTTCCAGGTGTTGAAGGTGCTCACAGATCGAACGCAGACCGTAGCCTTTCGCTTATAAATCCCTAACTTTTGCCTGGATCGCCCTTTTCGGGTTTTCAATCCATCGGGATACCCATTTTTACCAAAGTCGCCTTTTCAGGTTTTCAACTTTGCGGGTTTACACGTTTCTTTTTACATTTTATCCCTAATTTTTGCCCGAACCTTTTCCTTTTTTATGGTTCGCCGGGATGCCCCTTTTTGCCTGGACTTTCTTTTTATGTCCAGCGGGTCTCTTATGCGAAGTATTTTTTGACTACGTCTGCGTTCACAGGGGACGTGAAATCTTCGCCATCCATAGTTGAAAGTAGTAAGGCTCCACCAGAGAAAACCTTTCTTACTATGTACGGTCCTTCGTAGTTTGGAGTCCATTTGCCCCTGTGATCTGTCTGAGGAGGAAGGATCCTTTTTAAAACCAATTCACTTGTCTGAAAACTCCGAGGATGCACTTTCTGGTCAAAGGCATGTTTCATCTTGCTCTGATACAAACGACCATGTGCGATGGCTGCCAATCTCTTTTCTTCAATAAGGTTCAACTGATCCAACCTGGAACGCACCCACTCAGCTTCATCAAGCTTCACATCTGCCAGAACTCTCAAAGACGGAATCTCGACCTCTAAGGGTAAAACTGCTTCCATACCATACACCAATGAGAAAGGGGTTTCCCCAGTTGACGTACGCACCGAAGTGCGGTAACCATGTAGGGCATAAGGTAGCATTTCATGCCAGTCTTTATACGTTACCACCATCTTCTGCACAATCTTCTTGATATTCTTATTCGCTGCCTCAACAACACCATTCATCTTCGGACGATATGGAGAAGAATTGTGATGCTCGATCTTGAAACTCTGACATAATTCCTTCATCATCTTGTTGTTCAAATTCGAGCCATTATCAGTAATGATTCTCTCCGGGACCCCATAACGACAGATGATGTCCTTCTTTATAAACCGGGCTACCACTTGCTTGGTGACGTTGGCGTACGAGGCTGCCTCCACCCACTTTGTGAAATAGTCAATGGCAACCAGAATGAAACGATGCCCATTGGAAGTTGTGGGTTCAATCTTCCCAATCATATCTATGCCCCACATTGCAAAAGGCCAAGGAGATGACAACACATTTAGCGGCGTAGGCGGTACATGCATCTTATCTGCATAAATCTGGCATTTATGGCACTTTCGGGCGTACTTGAAACAGTCAGACTCCATAGTCATCCAATAATATCCTGCCCTCAACAACTTTTTAGCCATGGTGTGTCCACTGGAATGAGTACCGAAAGAACCCTCGTGAACTTCCTCCATCAACAAACCTGCCTCGTGCTCATCAACACAGCGTAGCAAGACCATATCGAAGTTCCTCTTATATAATACATCATCCTTGTTCCGAAAGAAATTTCCTGCCAACCTTCTCAGAGTCTTCTTATCCTTGGTGGAGGCACCCTCTGGATACTCTTGTCTCTTCAGAAAAACCTTAATATCATGATACCACAGTTTGCCATCAGACACATCTTCAATTGCAAATACAAAAGCCGGTCTATCCAGACGCATGATTCTAATCGACGAAGTTTCATTCCACCGGTTCACCTTATACATGGATGCCAACGTTGCTAACGCATCAGCATCTGATTCTCAGCTCGAGGCACATGATGAAAATCCACCCTGTCAAAGAAAGGTAACAACCTTCTGGCATAGTTGTTGTAAGGCACCAAATTTTCCTGACGAGTCTCCCATTCTCCTGTAATCTGATTAACTACCAACGCGGAATCACCATAGACATCGAGGTTCTTAATTCTCAGATCAATTGCTTCCTCTAACCCCATGATGCATGCTTCATACTCCGCCTCGTTGTTGGTATACACGAACGCTAACCGAGCAGTGAAAGGTATATGAGAACCCTTCGGGGTTGTAATGATTGCCCCAATTCCATTACCGTATGAGTTGACAGCCCCATCAAAAATCATCTTCCATTGTGACCCAATCTCAGGTCCTTCGTCAGGCAGAGGCTCTTCACAATCCTTCATTTTCAGAAACATAACATGCTCATCCGGAAACTCAAACTTCATTGGCTGATAATCCTCGACCGGCTGTTCAGCAAGATATTCTGACAAAACACTTCCCTTAATAGCCTTCTGAGAAACATACTGAATATCATACTCTGTCAAAACCATCTGCCAACGGGCTATCCTTCCAGAAAGTGCTTGCTTCTCAAACACATACTTAATCGGGTCCATCTTCGAAATCAACAAGGTTGTATGATTTAACATATACTGCCTTAGGCGCTTGGCTGCCCAAGCGAGTGTACAACATGTCTTTTCCAACATAGAGTATCTTGATTCGCAATCAGTGAACTTCTTACTCAGGTAGTAAATGGCGTGCTCTTTCCTACCCGTCTCGTCATGTTGACCGAGCACACAACCCATTGAGTTCTCAAGAACCGTAAGGTACATAATCAACGGTCTCCCGGACACCAGTGGCATAAGGACTGGAGGTTCCTGCAAATACGTCTTTATCCTTTCAAACGCCTCTCGACAATTTTCATCCCACCTGACCTCTTGATCCTTTCTTAACAACTTGAAAATTGGTTCACATGTGACTGTCAGATGAGAGATAAACCTGGCAATGTAATTCAACCTCCCCAAGAAACCACGAACCTCTTTCTCTGTCCTTGGCTCAGGCATCTCTTGTATGGCTCTTATCTTTGCAGGATCAACCTCGATAATTCTTTCACTAACAATGAATCCCAGCAATTTACCAGACCTCACGCCGAAAGTGCACTTGTTCGGATTCAATCTCAATCTGAACTTCCTCAACCTTTCAAACAACTTCTGGAGGTTTACCAAGTGTTCTTCCTCTATCTGTGACTTCGCAATCATGTCATCAACATAGACTTCAATCTCCTTATGAATCATATCCTGAAAGAGAGTCACCATCGCCCGCTGATAGGTTGCCCCAGCATTCTTCAATCCAAAGGGCATTACCTTGTAGCAAAATGTTCCCCACAGTGTTATGAACGTAGTTTTCTCCATGTCCTCTGGGGCCATTTTGATTTGGTTATACCCAGAGAAGCCATCCATGAAGGAAAACACAGAATATTGAGCAGTATTGTCTACTAACACGTCAATGTGGGGGAGCGGGAAATCATACTTCGGGCTCGCCCTATTCAAATCTCGGTAATCAACACACATCCTGACCTTCCCATCCTTCTTAGGTACAGGTACAATATTAGCAACCCACGGAGGATAATTTGTCACAGCAAGAAATCCGGCGTCCAACTGTTTCTGAACCTCTTCCTTGATCTTGACAACCATATCTGGTTTCGTCCTTCTCAATTTCTGCTTGACTGGAGTACAACCTTCTTTAAGCGGCAGTCTGTGTGAAACAATGTCAGTGTCGAGCCCAGGCATGTCTTGGTAAGACCAGGCAAAGATATCCACATACTCTCAAAGTAACTCAATCAATCTTCCCTTAACGGTGTCTTCCAGGGCAGCCCCAACCTTTACTTCTCGTTTAACATCCTCGGTTCCCAGATTAATAGTCTCAACTTCCTCCTGATGAGGTAAAATAACCCTTTCCTCTTGTTTCAGTAGCCTGGCTAATTCTTCTGGTAAGTCACAGTCTTCGTCAGTCTCTTCTTCGGCCTGATAGATGGGATTGTCGAAGTCATATCGAGCCATAGCTAAGTCATGGGTGGAATCTGAACAAAGGAACCTGCATGATGGATGTTTTATGTTTATTATGAGTGCAACAAACAAGAAAACACATTGCCATTTTGATGTGGGTTAATGCAAAAAGTAAAAAATAGAAAGACAGGGATCAAAATATTTGAATGAAAAATGTCCTTTATTGATGATAAAAATAGAAAATAAAACATCCAAGCCCTACAAATAAATATCACTACATCTTGGGCAAAACGTAGGATTCAACATAACAGAAAACAAAAGTAAATTACTCCGGGCGCGTCACTTGGATGACTTTCTCGGAGGACCATTTGCCTAAACTCTGACCAGGGGCACATGGACGGATCCATTCATCCATGTCATAATCACTATCTCCTTCATCTTCAATAGCATTGACTCTGTTGAAGAAAACACCGGCACTGGTGAAACGGACTGGACCATAAAACTTGGGAGGCTCTTCAGGACGCCTAGGTGGCTTGTAACCCAGTCCATGAGTATCTTGCTTTCTTTGAACATCAATGACACTGCCCCACTTCTGAGAACCACCAGCTTCAACTATAGTGCGTGCCTCTTTGAAAGAGGACATTGGAACCTCTGGTTGTCTGACAACTTCAGGTTGGGCAACCACCTTAGGCTGACTGACTGCCTTTGGGGGTTCCTCGGGAATTTTCACAGCTTCGAAGGCTTGGCACAACGTTTCCTGTACTTCACCATCTACCTCTACATACTTGAAGGTCGATAGGTGACTCACCATAATATCTTCTTCACCACAAACAGTCACAACGTGGCCATCCACCATATACTTCAACTTCTGGTGCAGCGCAGAAGTTACTGCCCCAGCACCATGGATCCATGGGCGACCCAACAAACAACTATAGGCAGGCTGAATATCCATTATGTAAAAGGTGGTGTTGAAAATCTCAGGACCCACCTTGATCGGCAGAACTAACTCTCCAAAAACTGACCTCTTGGAGCCATTAAAAGCACGTACCACCAAGTCACTTGGTGTAAAAATTAACCCACAAGTATCCAGTTTCATCAAAGCCTTCTTCGGTAGCACATTCAAAGACGACCCAGTATCAACTAACACATGCGACATTTAGGAACCACGACATTCCACTGAAATATGCAGAGCGTTGTTGTGATTCCTCCCAGCCGGAGTCAGATCTAAATCGGTGAAACCCAACCCATTACCAGCATTCACATGAGCCACAACCCCTTCTAATTGCTTGACAGATATTTCCTGCGGTACATAAGCCATATTCAGAACCTTCAGTAATGCATTTCGGTGTGCCTCGGAGCACAACAGTAAGGATAGAATGGAAATCTTCGATGGAGTTTGGTGAAGTTGGTCAACAATCTTGTAATCACTTTTTCTGATCAACCTCATAAACTCTTCTACGTCTTATGAGAAAGTATCCCCACCTGGCTTTGTCATAGAATTATTTGCTTCCTGCCTTTGTACAGACTCATCCATCATCTGTTTACCTTTGTCTTGTCTTGAACTGCCAGCTTGATTCTCGGATGGAATAAAGACTCTACCACTCCTAGTGATAGCCCCTGCTTCAACAAGATTTCCAACCTCTGTGTTCACAGCTGATGTCTCTTCCAATTCTAGCTTCTTACCATTAACAAATACCTCAGCTCCGTAGTTCCATGGGATGGCCTTGGTACTCTCATACGGGACTGGTCCAGGAACAGTGATAGTGACCGGCACTGGTCTCGCCGGCGCTGATATAGTTATTGTCTTGAATGGAATTGTTATTGTGGCAACATCAATCTCTCTGTCAGTAACATTACTCTGCTTATAACCTCTGTCAAACTGTAATATCCCTTCGCTGATCATTTTCTGAATACCTACTTTCAATAAATCACAACCGCCTGGCTGCGACACACATCCTACACAACCTTCATCACAGTCGGGAAATACCCCTCCCTTCAACAGTCTTTCCTTCACCACACCCAAGGGAGTTTGGACTTCGTTCACATCTGAGATCAAACTCAAGTCTTCACAGTCTTTAATAATGGCATTAACCCCCGGCCCACTGTGATTCAGCATCGGGTTCTGATTCATATTTGGAACGTCATTGGAGAAATTGATGGCCTTGGAATCCAACAAATCTTGAACCTGATGCTTAAAAGCTCTACAGTTCTTAATATAATGTCCGGGTGCCCCAGAATGAAACTCGCAGTAGGCGTTGGCGTCATAGCCGGGAGGTGGATTACCAGTAGGTGGAGCCAATGTTCTCTTCTGAATTAACTGTAGCTTTAACAAGTACTGAAATAATTGAGCGTAGGGAAGAGGTGGAGTGTCAAGATGCCTATCCCGCCTAGGTTGTGGTCTGCGAGGAGCCTGATTTTGTTGTTGAGACGCTGCTGGCTGCTGAGGTGCTGCTGGGATGGTTACAGAAGCCACCTGCTGATTGAAGTTCTGACGAGGTCCTTCTCTACCACGATATGATGACACAGAGTTTGTATCTCCCTCCTTCCTCTTGTAACCACTAGCATAAGGCTTCTTACTTCCTCCAGATGAGGACCCACCACCGCCTGATATTTTTCCCGCCTTAATTCCGCTTTCCACCATCTCTCCTACTAAGATCAAATCAGCAAACTTTCCAGTCATACACGGTACCAGTTTTTCATAGTAATGACCCTGCAAGGTGGCCATAAACATAGTTATCATTTCACGTTCCAACATGGGAGGCTGAACCCTAGCTGCCAGTTCACGCCACCTCTGGGCATACTCCTTGAAACTCTCATTGTTCTTCTGTGACAAATTCTGCAGCTGTGTTCTGTTAGGAGCCATGTCAGTGTTATATTGGTAGTGTCTAATAAACGCCCCTGCCAGATCTCTCCAACTACTCACATCCTTCCTTTCTAGTTACATATACCACTCCAGGGATGCCCCAGATAGGCTATCCTGAAAGCAATGCATCATCGACTTTTCATTTTTTGCATGCGCATCCATTTTGCTCGCGTACGCCCTGACGTGAGTCCTTGGGCAAGACATACCATTATACTTCTCGAAAGTGGGAGTCTGAAATTTGTGCGGGATAACAACGCCTGGAACCAGCCCCAAATCCTCTAGATCCATACCCACAGAATCCTGATTCACAACACCCCTTAGTTGTTCCTCAATCAACCCGAGTCTCTGATCATTGTCAATCTGGGGACCAACATCCCCACCTGGCAGAGAAAATGCATCATCTTAAACATCATCATACTGACGACCATGAACTGCGCCAACACCAATACCACCTCCCCCAGCATTTTCAGCTCTGCCTGGAGGGATCACAACACCAGAAACAGGAATACCTCCGCCCGTAGGGCCATTCTAAACATTATTACAGTCTTCCTCATTTCTTGTAATCAGTGGCTGCACGAGAGTCCTCAACTGCTCTTGGCCTTGAGCAACACCTTGCATTAATTCCATGAATTGGTTCATGCGAGTCCGCATCTCAATGATCTCATTCTGTAGCTGATCCATGAGTCTCTTCTGATTCTGTCTGGTAGGATACCGATGAATGTGCTTATCTGCAATCCTGAGATTAGAACAAGATAAGAACACCGGAGATAAACACCTGTCATGCAAAATGATTATGCAAAATGATTATGAATATGCAAATGCAAATGGACATGCTTGAAAATTCACAGGGCGATCCACCCCTTGATTCCAGTTTAAGAATAAGATAGGACGGAACTTCTGCTTATATATTAAGAAAATCAGAGGAAAACCAAATGTCAACAATCACGATCCAAGGTAACAAGTCTGAACATGAAAATCAAAGGTCCCAACCAACAAGCCTGGTGGTGATCCAAATACAATAAAAGAGAATAGAAAACTACGGCATATCATCAAAATCCACAAGTGTCAATCCCCCCCATCCACTATGCTTTCTGCTCCAATCTTGAATTTCCTTGAACAACTTTCTGGTGTCGGGATGCTTCGGTCTCTGAATTAGCTCTTGAATGAGAAGGTCTCTCTTATGTATGATCCCTTCCAAGTATCAGCAATGCAATTCCCAAGCGTCTTCTCCAGAAACACCATCCATGCTAGGTCCTTCATGTCTAGATCTCTTCACTTCGGCTTGGACCTTCAGTTCCTTTATGGAGGCTATGGCTTCATTGAGTCGACCCTCGACTGCTTGTCTCTTGAATACCCCTGACAAGATCTCGGTGTCTTTCTTCTTGAGCTTCGACTTTGACTCATCAATCTGAGCTAGATAACCGTCTTCCTTTTTCTTATTCTCAGCCATTGCAGTTTCTCGGTGATTATTGAACCTGTGAATTTTTAACAAAGCCTCGTCCAATTCCTCCTTCTTAGACTCGAGAACCTTACTGATACTATCCAAAGCTTGTTTCATCCTTTGTCTGGATGTAACCATGTCAGCTAGCTCTTTTTCTGCCTTAGCAAGAAGCTCTGTCTTCAACTTGGCGGTATGAACAGCTTTACCCCGCTCATTTTTCAACTGATAAATCTCTCTTTTTAGTTCACTATTTTCTTCCCGCAGCTTTTCCTTTTCAGCCCATAACTTATCAAACTTCTCTATCTCAACTGTGGTAGGAGGCTCGATCATCAAAGGATACAAAGGTGGTTCCATTGGGAAGGGAAGAAGCTCCTCTTCTGCTCTCTTCTTAATCCACTCTTTATAGGAAGGGAAAGCCCGGTTATTACATTTCCCGAATGAAGTTTTACCCTTCTTGGTCACCTGTTTCCAAGCATTCACAATCTTCCTTATCATCTCTTGATCCTTAATACCATTGAAGAATAAGGACTCTCTGATATCTCGCTCTTCGGGTGGGCCTCTCAGAGGATAACCAAACTGCCTGATAACAAGGGAAGGATTATAGTTAATTCCACCTCTTCTTCCTATCAAGGGTACATTAGGGAATCCTCCGCACTTGCAAATAATCTCCATTCCTAGCAAGTCATGATTGAACCAAACAATGTTGTCCGCAGTCAAGCCCATTAACCTCTTTGACCACTTCAGAGAATCTTTCGTATCAACGAAGTCGCCAGCTTCGGGGAGATGACTCAGAAAACAAGTGGATAAGAGTGGTGTACAACAACTCATAGTTTTTCCACGCCTATTTTCATTCTTGTAGTGAACTGAATGATACACATCACCTAGCAAGGTAGGTATAGGATTCTTTGAAATAAAGATTCTGACAGCATGCATATCCACCAGATCAGGAACATTGGGAAACAGGACAATCCCATAGATGCACGTAGCCAGAATAGCTTGGAAAGCAGTCCAATTCTTCTCTTTAACATGTATGCAAGCTTGATCAAACAAGAACTTCAATAAGAAACCCTTAGCTCCTTGTTTTTCCTCAATATTAC
This sequence comes from Lathyrus tuberosus, assembly GCA_022829125.1. Lineage (NCBI taxonomy): Eukaryota > Viridiplantae > Streptophyta > Magnoliopsida > Fabales > Fabaceae > Lathyrus > Lathyrus tuberosus. The sequence goes on along the minus strand of JALAZF010000118.1, from coordinate 1,405,667 downwards.
TGCTCAGAATGGATTCACTAATATGAAGAGCAACAGCCATTTCTTTTACCCCGGGGTGTTCTTCAGAAAAGAATACTATGCCATGCCTGATGGGGATTCCCAAAATAAATGAGAACTCCTCCAACGTTGGGGCCAAGATGTAGTCTGGGAAGGTGAAGCAACGCAAAGACGGATCGTAAAACTGAAGAAGTGTATGAATGGCATCCTTCTCATACTTGGAGATATTGTAGACAAACTTCAGAAGTCTCCCATACCCTCCACTGAACTCTGTACGAACTCCGGGACCAACCATATTAATCAGCTTGTGAATCAACGTCAAGGTTGGATCTGGGAACGAATAGGCAATAGTCTTCTTTCTTTGGACATCCATGCCAAGGTAACCTCAGAAAACCAGAATCAAGAGTAAGATGCAAGCCCTGAAAAATGTCAAACATGTTAGAATGCAAGAAAATGATATGCTCATGCAAACATGGGATCAAGGTGACACTGCTGGATGTGCTGTGCTGTTAACTGAACGAGAACCACAACCCAGAAAACCAGAATTCCAAAATACCGGACCACTGAGATAACCACGAACCCAAATAATCAATCATCGATGAGAAATCCAGAAAAGCCGGGTAGGTTGAAGGTTTCGGTTACCTGCAAACCTGCAAACACCCATCCCCTCTCACGTGTGGGTACTAGGATGTTCAGTATCCCGGGCTCTCAGGTCGAGAAATGATGATATGTTCACCATTTCTGGTTTGGCATCATCATCAATCAAGGAGGCCTCAACTGATTCTCCAAAGCGGAAGGTCCTCAGCTTTGGCATTGAGGTCGAGAAACAATAGTACATTCATCCCTCGGGGTACAGTACTATCGTCAATCGAGGAGTGCCTCCACTGATTCTCTTCAAAAGGTAGGGGCCATCCTATGCGAGTTCCAAAGTGGGCCCTCGGGTGCGAATGGGTTTACCACAGGGTGTGGTCTGCCACTGTCACCACTAAAGAGGGATGTTTCCACTAAGGTCCTCGATGATCGGTCACCAGAGTCGACAGCTCTCTAGATCAACACCCTAACATGCGCAAGACACACACGTCAGAATGCGTCCCAAGATAGCCTTGTCTGGTTGTGAATTTCGTGAACACACAAACGTACCAAGCGGGCACGTAGGTCCCACTACTTTCCACTCTAGTCCTAGGGTATACTCAAGCCTGGGTATAGGGCTTATCTCTCAGAACAACCCAACCTGCAAAACAAAACAACCAGCACAACACAGTAGTATGACAGTAATAAAAATGAAATGTAATGCAGAAAATGCGGTAAAAAATAAAATACAACAAATAAAGCAAAACAAAAACACCCAAAGAGAACAAAGACAAGCAAGCGCTAGGATTGACTCGCTTAGGGATGGACCAGCATAGGTCAACCAGAGTCCCCAGCAGAGTCGCCAGCTGTCGCTCCCTGGATTTTCATCCAGGTACAAATGCGAGAGTGGCGCAGAAAAACAGAGTCACCAGCCGTGTAAATTTATCCCAAGAGAGGGAAAGGGAACACCGCATAAACCTGAGGAAGAGGGAAAGGAATGGTCATCGCAACCATAACCTGGGTTCGGGAGTCGGTTACGCGAGGGGAAGGTGCTAGCACCCCACGCGTCCATCGTACTCGATGGGATCCACACTTGTTGTCTATTCTAAGGGTGAGTTATACTATCATCTATGGCTGTACTAAGACGGGGGGGAACAAAGATAGACTCGATAGGACGTCGACGTCCTAGGCCTACGTACCCCCTTTGTGCAATGGGGAATTCAGAGTCAACGTAGTTCGGACCAAGTTCTTTTTGTGTTTTTTATGAGCGACGTTAAGTTCGCGTCCGGCAGTTAGGGTCGATGCCTGTTTGCAACTCAGACAGAAGGTAACGTGCCCTTTTTGAAAATAGCCTTTAGTTTGACAATCCCGAAGGACAAAAAGGTTTGAAGTTTGCTTGTATTTTTAGGACAGAAGTGACTTGAGTTAGTTCATAACTTGCATTGCACCAAAGTCTAGGGCACAGGGGCGAATACTTAACGCATCGTCCCAAGACAGGACGCTCGCTAAGCACTCTAGAAAGATGAGATGAAGCCCCTCATTTCTCATTCTCCACGCTTAAGGCTTGTGCGCAATACACTTTATCCTTATTAAGTGTTTTCAAGAAGTTTTGAGATGAGAAGAGAGAAGACACAAAGGAAACTCTATAGGGAAACTAAGAGTCCTAATGTTATCATGCATGGGTGACCTACGGTTAGTGAGGTTTGACGACAACCTAAGCCTAAAGAAAAGAGAAGGTGAGAGAAGGAAAGTGTAAGGGTCATGGATAACTATCCATACCCTCAAAGAACTTACCTCAGTCCTTGCATAAGAGGTTAGCACAAAACAGACACAAGTAATATTAAGGCCAATGAAAACCAAACAATGACATATAATAGTGATTAAAGGACCTACAACAATCCAAACATGAACTAAGAAGCCAAGGAAGCAATCCCAAACAATGGCACAAGTGCCTTTTCAAACAAGGTAACCAGACATGATCAAAAATATGCATACAAGAAGATTTCACATAAAGAGCAGTTAAACAATTAGCAAAACATGTTGTAGAATCACCAAATAAATTATCAACATTGCTCAACCAGAAACAAACAAAATGCCAAAAACTCCTGCAAAAATTCAAGATGTTAGTCACTCAAACAATCATGCGAAGTCAGATGAGAAACATGGTTCAATGTGCTAAAGAAAAAGACTGAAATGCAATATGAGATGATTTTAAAAAATGAGAGAAAAATATTTTGATGCAATTAAATGTATTGGTGAAAAAATGCAACAAGAATGAATTAAAAATGTTTTATGGATGCAGAGAAATAAAATAAACAATGCAATGTGTGCAGAATGAAATAAATTCAAAAAAAAATTATTAAAATAATTAATTCAGAAGATAAAAATAGAATAAAATAATAAAATAAAATTTGAGAAAATTTTATAAAATTATAAATATGATGCATGAATTTTTTGGTAATTTTTTAATGCAATTATATATTTTTAAAAAATGAAAATGAAATGTAATGAATTAAATAAAATAGATAAATTGAAACATGCCAGGGGGGTGCGTTCAGTAACTATTGCACATTTAAAATGAACAAATGGGCTCAGAGTGGGGTTCCATTAGCGAGGCCCAATCACTAAATCCATCAGAAAAAAATAAAATAAAAAAGGAGTACGTGTGGACTTCAGACCACCAGTTGACTCACCACTCAGCTTTAGATTGATCCAACGCGCTTTACTAAGTCAACACAATCACCAAGTCTTTATGATTAACGGTCATGATGGAAAGAACACACTAATTAGCACGCACACACGCACATCAAAGTAGTCAGTATACCATACTCTCCCATGTGCCAGACACGTGGTTTTTTTAATTGGCTGGCATGCTAAAGGCCACACGATCCATCCAACGAACATAATTAAATCAACTGAACCAAAAGTAAATAAAAAGAGGGAACATGATTGGTGGAACACGGTAGCTACCCTGGGGTAATGAACACATGATCAAATAAAATAAAAACCAAATTAAAAAAATGTGGCAACGTAATAGCCGTTGGATCAAAAGAGTGAATGGTGAGGATTTCATCTTCTTCGTACAGACCCCTCACCGACCGGCCACCATAACCAGTCACTGGAACTAGGGTTCCGGTCGACTCCTCCGTCACCTGCAACTCAAAACTTGCCCAGAAATTTCATGCGAATACACTATTTTGCTCAGAAAAATGTGAGGATTCCAAATATGTAATAAAAAATTTCAAATAACCAATGTACAATGAAAAACGATGAGAAATATGTTAGGGTTCAAAACTTAAAACTCACGATACAAGCAATACACACGTCCAAACACAAAACAAATTATATCAGGGTTATCAGTGACAATCACACATCAATATGCGCATCAAAAAGGAGAGTTTTATGATCATGAAAATCATCACTAACCTGAGATGGTGCAACACGTATCTCCACTGTTAGCTTCAAAGGGTGGTTGGTTCGTGCTCTAGAGATCCCAAGGGTTCTGATGGTGAAAGAATTTTGTGAAAACTCCTTCTAGATTAAGAGATACGAATGTGAGAAGCTTTAGGGTTCAAGCTTTGGTTATCCTCCAAAATCACGTGTTCTCCCCCTAACCAGTGCATGAATTGGTTTAAATACATTAGGGTTTTTTTACTGATAATGATTTTGGCCTTGGTAATTCCTTGTTTAGTGAGTTTTGGGCAATTTTGGAGAATTACATAATGTTAAGTACACCCTCTTCCATGCATGGATATTCAAACATTTCATGATGGATCACTTAACTTCTAATTGCTAATCACACCCACATTGAAATTGGGCCTTGAAACATTTTGATTCATAAGTTTTCAATGACTTGGCAATTTTGAATAATGGAGAATAAGTGATAAATACACCATGGATTCACTTGATTTAAAGGCCTAAAATGATCCTTGAGGAGTGTCCTTTGATGTTAGCATGTGACATGAAGCAATGGAATTAATTATAGGTCACTATGCCAAAGTTGTGAAAATGAAACCCTAAAAACCACTTTGCCTTCTTTTGGTCATAACTTGAGTTTCACAAATGATATGGAGACCCACTAGTACTTGTTGGAAAGAGTAGAAAAAGATATTCAACTTTAATGTTTGAGGAAAATTCATTTGAAGCTTCTTTGGTGATGAAAAGTCAAGTTGAATGTAGTGTAAGAACTTGCCCAAAAAGGAATCTTTCAAATTATAGGTCATTTCCATATTTAGTAACTTTTGCACCAACCCTTGATTCTTGATAAATGGTATGAATCTTGACCCTTGAAGACCATATGAGGATGTGAGACCTTGAAAACCTTGGAGAGAACCTCAAAATTCCACAGTTGACTTCCCCTCTCACTGTTGACTTTTCTCCTGATTCTCCTGATTCCCAATCCATTGGCCAATTGAAGTTCTCCTGAACCAAACTGATGGACAATCTTCCATTCCTAGATACTTAGGGACCCAAGGAATACCATGGAATCAAGTCTTGCCCAAGAAATCAGAAATAAACTGACGTTATAGCAAACCCTAGTTTAGGTACCCTCAGTCTAGGAGGAAATAACACAGTCTCCAAATCCAAATTCCTCTGAATATAATGTGTATCTTCTCCAACAAAGATAAGATATGCCATTTGGTGATGATAAAAATCCAAGAAGCTTGCCCATTGGAGCAATAAACCCAAGAATCTCAAAACCCTAGTTGCTGCACTGGTTAGGAGAGAGTGATCCACTTGGACTCTCTTGCTTGACCCTTTGAAGAACATCTTCTCCTCTTGAACTTGCCTCAGGCACCTTGACCCCATGCTAAGAACCAATGATATGCACACATGATAATGCAAAAATGCAATGAAACATAAGCCAGTCAGTAATAAAGTAAGGATGGCAAATTTTGGGGTGCTACAATCATGCCCCTGGCATCTTCGCTTTCCCGAAGTTTGTAACCTTCAGGCCCAGCGGCTCCTGCCGCGGTTCCCTGATCCTCAGCAATCGGCGGAACATATCCTTCTGGGATATAGTTAAGTGGCATGCCCCAGCGACAATCTTTCGGCATTTTGTACCTAGGATCATACTTCTCTACTATGGACGTCGATGTGATCTCTGAGATCACAGTCCTTTGTTGTTGCATCTGAGCTTCTACTAGAGCTTGCATGTCGTTATGAAGCTTTCTTAGATCTTCTTTCAGAGTGTCGATCTCTTCTCTCAACTCTCTGTTCTCTTCCTCGAGATTATCCATCTTTTTTCTGACGATTGGCCCGAGTATTGTACGAATGAGACAATTTGACTCTAGAATCGAGACGCAAACGTGAGATTCCTAGGTAAGAAGAATGTGTTTATGAGAATGATGAATGCAATGATTATTAATTATTTTGGTTTATTTAAAGTAAACTTCGACAATTAGATTGCAAATATCAAACAGTGGGGAAGCCCCGTTTTATTGAATTCAAAGGATTGCGGAAATGGAAATACAGTAGATTTACAAAGCTCTGAAAAAGGAAACCTAAACTAATGGATCCTGAGTCCTCTCTGAGGAGAGCTCAAGTGCTGGTTCTGGTACTTTCCTCTTCTTTGACCGGGGCTCTTGGGCCGTTGTCGGGTTGTCATTCCTTTGCCAAGTGAACGGAGCGAGCAAATTCCTTTGGTCATCCTGATTTCTACAGCGTGTTGCTCTAAAATCTCAATCAGGGAGTCTTTTTCTCTTAACAGCTACTGTATTTTCTTGCATTCCACATTGAAAATACGGTACTTATTCATCAAAGACCTCTTCTCCTGCTGAATTTTGCTGAGAGTAACCTGAAGCTTTTCTGTCTCAGACATAAAATAAAGGGCAGAATCCCTTAATGGAAGAACTTCCCGACGAGGGTAAGGCATCCTCAGCTTGAGAGCTCTAGTTTGGACCCAATGGAGATAAGGCTCCATCGAGACGCAGTCTGGTTTTCCTAGAGACTCTCGTCCTTTCCTATGAACGTGTTTCCAAGCATGCACTATTTCTGTCTTTAGTGCCCTGTCATTTTCTCCTTCCTTGAAGAAAAGACCTTCCAGATGAGCATTATGCGGGGCATGCCTCATTGGGTATCCAAATTAACGACGAACTAACACCAGATGATAGTTGATTCCTCCCTTAGTTCCTATAAGGGGTACATTTGGGAAATTTCCACAACGGTCAATGATCCTGATCCCGTCGTAGATTCGATTGTACCAATCGATGTCAGAGTTGGTAAGAGACATGATTCTATGCGACCAACGTAAAGTATTCTTTTGATCCCAAAATGCAGTAGACTTAGGCAAATGAGAGGTGAACTATTTGTAAAGCAAGGTTACACAACACGTGATCATTCCTCCGTTGTATAAATTCCTTAAGTGTACCGAATGATACGCATCTGTGAGTAAGGTCGGTACGGGGTTTCCAATCAGGAAAATCTTAATGGCGTTGATATCTACAAAGTTATCGATGTTGGGAAACAAAAATAACCCGTAGGTGAGCAAAACAAAGATACTCTCGAAAGCGGCCACGTTCCCTATACTGGAAAAGTACAGGGCTTTCTTTGTCAAGAACTGGGCTGGCAAACCTTGGATGCCACCATTAGTGGTCATGTGAGTCCTGACTTCTGACTCGTCCAAATAAATTGCTCTTGCAATGGTTTGATCCTTTGGAATTTCTTCCAGTCCAGAAAAGGGAGCTTGATCAGTGATATGCAGATCAATCAAGTGAGAATACTCCTCCAACATTGGTGCAAGCTGATAATTCGGGAATGTGAAACAGTGATAGACCGGATCGTAGAATTGGATTAGCGGGGACATGATTCCTTCAATTACGTGGACCCTTAATAAGGACAACAATCCTCCATACTTGGCTCTGAAAGCCTCGTGGTTGGTGATCATTCTCGCCAAACCTCTCAGATCCTCTAACTTTGGAACCTTGAAGGTGTACTTATGAGTTTTCCTTCTACCGAAATCCATTAGCGCAATCTCCTTTCTCTGATATTTGCAATGATTGTCTCAGTTTAATTTGAAAAAAAGAGAGACTAGAAGAGAAGATTTTTTTTGGTTTTAATTTTTTTTAAATGAATGCATGAATGCAGCACACAAAAACATAGCAAAAACATGGTGTCAAAGGGTCGGTGTCATGAAGTCAAGGCTCTACCCCCCCTCCCCCCCAAAGGTTTATACTAGTGATTTTTTGTGCCTGTCCGTAAAATCATTGACCCCTCTGGGATAACAACAACAAGCGGATCGCTAGCGAGCTGATGTATCCTGGAGTGATCTCAGATGAGGGTAGTATCGCATGACAACTATTTCCAATAGCTTCCGCACTACAAAATGGCTTAAGTCTACTAAAAACCTCAGCTTCTTAGATAACCCAATCGACCACACTACTTTCAACAACTGAAGTCGTATAGGCAATGTATCTGCAAAGGGAGTCTCCACTGAGTTTGATGGTCGATCGGGGGCTCTTAACTGGAATAAACTCCCAGTAAGATTACCCGCATTGCCATCACATATCTTAGGTGTATACTTAATTTGTCCACATGCGACATCACACGCATTCCCATTAGCAGAAAAATAAACACAGATATCAATTAGGAAAAGCAGTATATACATTTGTCTTAATCATCCTAGACCTCTAGTCTTATGATCCTATACAGACAATGATTCCCCAAAAGAGTTGTTATTTCTGTGACATGAATTTAGGGTTTCGTCCCTTGGGAAAGCAAGAAAGAATGCCTCCCACCGTGATCACCAATCTGCTGTGACACTATCTAAGGTTTCTACCCGAGAAAGGAACAATATCATAATGAAATGAAGATGTTCCCCAGCAGAGTCGCCATTTTTCTATAGCGCGAGTTTTTTTTTTATGGTTGTGAAGCACTATCGCTTTGGGGTACTACAGCTCGATTCATTTTTTATCCTATTGAAGCTGATGAAGGAAGGGAAATAGATGTCTCCAATTAACCCTGCTTGCAAACTGAGTTTGAACAGATGACTGTTGGTTTACAAATGCTACAAATATTGCGGGTCTTTCTTAGGTTATTTTGTTAAAAAAAGTGCCTAGGCTATTGGTAGGATGTTAAGGCCGATGCTTTTCGATTGATGTTATGAAGATATGGGACTTTGGGTTTTTGATTAGTGTGCTCGCTAAGATTTTTCCAATCTTATGCCTACGTATTCCCGTTTAACGAAATAGGGAAATCAGAGCGATCGTAGTTCCTCCTATTCTATGGGAGGAAAAAGGTGTTTTGGTGTCTTGTTCAAAGCCCAAGACGTGAAGCTAAATGTGGTTTGTATCTTGTTCAAAGCCCAAGATGTAAAGCTGAAGGGTCTATTTGTATCTTGTTCGAAGCCCAAGATGTGAAGCTAAAGGGTTTTGACTTTAGAGAGAATTTGTCATCTCTAAAGGGGGGTATTTGGTCTGTTTATCACAACTGTTGCATGACTGGTTATAAAGGGAGAATTACTATAACTGGGATATGTGAATCCAGCAATGCCATAATTTCCTTTATAGGGGATTTTTAACCTGAAGGAGAAGACTTTAACTCAGTGTAGAGCAATGCTATCTTTCTTTAGGAATTTCTCATGCTAAAAGAGGGACAGTGGCGTGGATGTAAATAATCCAGAGGCTTGCCGCTTACAGCAATTAGATGGGGGGAAAAGGAGTTATTGATGTTTGTATATTGTGAGCGAGGCACAAATTGATACTAAAAGGTTGATTGACTCAACCGAGATTTCCTTATACAAAGCCTAAGAGGAGGCTAGTGACCCAACAAGAGGGTGCTTTTGTATCTCGTACGAAGCCCGAGATGGTGGCTGAAGGTGATTGACTCAATAAGAGAGTCTTTTATACTCAACAAGAGAGTGCTTTTTATATCTCGTACGAAGGCCGAGATGGAGGCTAAAAGTTTCACTAAACAAGAGAGTCTTTTATACTCAACAAGAGAGTGTTTTTGTATCTAGTACGAAGCCCGAGATGGAGGCTAAAAGTTTGAATCAACAAGAGAGTCTTTTATACTCAACAAGAAAGTGTTTTTGTATCTCGTACGAAGCCCGAGATGGAGGCTAAAAGTTTGACTCAACAAGAGAGTCTTTTATACTCAACAAGAGAGTGAAAAGGTTAGCTCCGCTGGGGAGAATCATTGTATAAAGCCCACGAGGAGGCTATTGTGCTGGTGACTGTTTCAGTTTAGTGACAGGTCTAGTATATTGGATAAAAGAGAAAATCAATTCTTATAAAGGGACTGATTTAAAGGTATTGTTGTGCGTTAGGATTGATCAGAGGATCAAGGTTATTTCCTGTTCTTTAAGGAAATGGGAAATCCAAAGGGTATTGAGATTGTCCAAGTCTACTAGTGTTTTGGGAAATTGATTCTCAGGTAGCGAATGATCTTTGTATGATGCCCAAGAGAAGGCTGGTATGTTAAGGGATGAAGGTCAACCCATTAACAAGTCTGACATTTGACTCAGAAAGACAGCTCTAGTAAATTGATGACTAGGTTCTGTTCCTATACCTTTAGAGATCTCTGGGTCCTTGTACTAAGCCCAAGAGAAGGCATGAGAGCTTTTAAGAAGCCGAAGGGTCCTTGTACAACGCCCAAGAGAAGGCGGGGATGCTTTTAAGAAGCCTGTGGGTCCCCAAACCCCGAGAAGTTCAAGACATGCCATTCACCGAGAATAGATCAAGCCAGGAAAGTCTGAGAATTTGGAAGAAACTCAAGAGATGCCATTCACGGAGAAAAGATCATCTCTGGGGAGTAGAGTTTCTTTGACAATGTCTAAGGGTGACAGTCTGAGAAAGGGTTCACTGAGAATGCTGCCTTTCACGTCTCCATATTGTTTAACCCCAAGAGGAGGGAAGACTGTGTCTGGTAATCCTATGGGGATCTAGTTCTGTTTGTATTTAAGAGTGACCAACAGGGCTTTACCTAGTGCTAGACGTAGTTGCCGGGGAAAACTCTAAATAGCTATACTAGTATTACACAGTGGATATTTGACAAGTATATAAAAGTTTGTGAAAGAAGACTTACAGTGAGCAGCCCCTCAATACAGTTTTATATATATATATATATATGAAAGCGGGTAAACACTTACTCGGTTGTAGAGCTTCCATGCTGTTTTGTTAGTTGTTCAACAAAGAAAACTTTGATAACAATATTATATTCAAAATCAAAGGAGAATGTGCTTTGAAAATATTGTTGGGGCTTACAGCTCAAGGAGAGGCCCAAGGTGTTATCAGTGATTGCACTGTTGTTTTTAAATTGTACAGGGACTTATACAAGTGACTGAGGCCCTAAAAGGTTTTCTATACAAAGGGATGGGTCTTACACTCTCTCAAGAGGCCCAAAGGTTTAAAGAAAAGGAATGGGGTTTATAACACGAGGGTAGGTCCAAAGGGTTTTGTTTGAAAAATGACGATCGCGCCGAGATTTCTTTAACGTATTGGGACTTATACAATGCACTGAGGCCCAAAATAGTTTTAGTTAAAAGGGGGTTGGGTCTTACACTCTATTAGAGACCCAAAAATTTATTTTTGTACAAGTGATGGGGCTTACAACTCAAGGAGAGGCCCAAGGTTTTTTGTTAAAAAGACGACGATCGCGCCGAACTTTTTGACGGTATTTGGACTTATACAATACACTGAGGCCCAAATTATTTTGGTTTCTAAGAGGGATTGGGTCTTACACTCTATTAGAGGCCCAAAGTGTTTGAAAAAGTTTGATGAGGGTTGAATTAATCAAAAACCCTAGTTTATTTTCAAAATGTATTTTAATTGAATAAAAAAAATTCAATTAAAATGACCAAAATTGTTAAACACGTGGAAAACAAATTGTGATCTTGGATTAATGTTTCATAAATTATGTTCTATCCACAAAATGATTGGGAATCACTAAAATTTGAAAAATCAAGAGGGAGAAAATATTTTAAATGTCAAAAAACAATTAAAATATTAATTCTTTACAAAAAATATCAAGTATACGAAATAAATAATATTTTTGGGATTTTTTGGGAAAATAAAATATTTTAACATTTTTGTGAATTATTAAAAAAAGAATCAACTCAAAATCATTAAAATTCAGAGAGAAATTAATTTTTGAATCAATTAAATAAAAATCACAAAATTCAAATATTTGAATTTTTGAAAAAGGGCGCCAAGAACATGGCAAGAACACGCGCCCTTCCTCTGTTTCTGTAGATTTGTGTTTTCTATCCAATCTAACTGAATACTTGATGATATCATGCAATCTACATATCAATCTACTCGTTTTCACCTCACGATCATGTCTATAGTCTTTAATTTCATTTATTTTAAGCATGGAATAAGAAATCAAAGAGAAACCTCAAGAACCCTAAAATTTGCATGAAGGCTTAGAAATTCCATACACGATTCAAAGAAAGCAATTGATTGAGGGAAAACACTCCATGCATGATTATGAACATATGGCCAAATTATTGTACAGCAAAAAATGCATGGATCATAGAGTTAGAAGAGCTCATGCTTACCACTTGCAGCTGGTGATCTTGTTTTATGTTAGAGGTGTTACATCTTGGTTCCAAGGATATGGACAACTTCCTTAGGTGCTATGGAGTGTGTCTAGGTGCTTGGAGTGGATTGAATTGAGCTGGAACTTGATTTGGCACCTTAACTGCAAATCTGTCAAAGACTTGTGCAGATGGCTGGTGATTTTGAGAATCTGGTGTTCCAGATGTTGTGTGAGTGTTTGGATCACCTCTATATGATGTTTATGAGGTGTGTGTGTGTGATTGGTTTGGTTGGAATAACTCTCAAACTCAAAACCCGATAGTGACTTGCATCTGTTTGATGGCTTTGGCGTACTCAAACTGATCACAAATGAGTTCTATTTATAGTAGAGCAAGTTTGTTTTGCAAGGAATAGTGAATGGCAACTGCTGCATAGGTTTGGCCAATGTTGATCAATGAGAATCCAAGTCTCCTCTAGCCATTGACTAGAGGTTTGGGCACAGACTGCTGGTTCCCTTGGTCTTGGATAAGTCTTGACTGAATTTAGTTGGAAATGGCTCAGTCCATGCCACCTTGGTGCATCCATTAAATGCTCCAATCCAAAATTGGAGTCTTGTCCCTCTTTTAGGGATTTCTAGGTTTGACATGCTACTTTTTGTTCCAAAGACTTGGGAGGCTTGGGATCAGAGTTGGTTCCTCCTTGGTCTCCCCTTGAGGTGTTCAGATGGATAAGTGTGTTTGTCATTTGCACAAATTTGGCAAATCGAGTAAAATGCACAAATCTGCCTTGCTTTGATAGTTTTCAGCAAGGCATGTTGCCATTATCATATCTCATGGCCCAAGTGGAATTTGATGGAGTTCTTGGCCATTTTGGAAAGCCCTCATATGATACAACAACTATTTGATCATAGTTGGTTTTGATACTTTTTGGATTCAAGTGAAAAATTCCCCTACATTTGGAAAAAAGTGAAGGCAGATTCTGACTTAGTGAAAATTTCACAAAGTGTGGAAAAAGTGGCATTTCATGTTTTCAGCCATTTTGATCATTCCATAACTCAAAATCCATGAGGAATTGGAATGAGGTGTAGTTGAAGCTCTTGTAGAGGGCCATGAGGGCTACAAATCCAACTTTGAATGGGGAAAATGGCCTTGTGGTTTAGGAGTTATGATCCTCCAAAGTTGGTACCCTAGCCACTTTGTTCCATAACTTAGAAAATTTCTAAATTTTTATGGTTACCCCTTTTACACGTTATCCCACTTTTCTTGATTTTTCTTGATGAATGATGATTCCAATCACAAATTAACATCATTTTAGGGTTAAGGAACCATAATTATGAAAAATCTCAAAAAGTCAAAGTTGACTTTTGTGCACAGTTGACTTTTTATTAGATGAATTCCAAACTGTGCAATTCTCTATGAAATCAAGTCCTTGACCTAAATCAAACTTGATTGATTGATTTCATAGGTGTTATAGGGTGTATTGAATCATGTGCTAGGGTTTGGGAGCATGTCCTGGTCAAAAGTCAAAGCTACAGTTGACTTTTTCTGCGAAACCCTAACTGTGGTTTATATGAAATTGAAACTTGTTGCTCAAGCTTCTTGGATTAATCCATTGTTGCAAATGGATCAATTTAGTATGCTAGAGACCCTCAAACCATCTCTTGAGGTCTTGGATCATGTTTTGTCCCAAAAGTCAACTTAGGGGTGAATTAGGTCAAGAAACCCTAATTCCTGATTTTTTATGAATGCATCCCCTGAGGCTAAATTGACTGGATGATTGGGTTTATGATGTCCCATGGAGCATCTTAGGTTATGCTTTGAAGCATTGGCTCATGCCCAGAGGAAAATTTCCATTTGGAGGCCCTGGTCGACCAAAACCCTAATTTGCTGACACTGGCAATCTTGAGGTTTGATCCACCTAGAATGATGCAACCCTGTGCTTGATTCTTGTTGTGGGAGTCCTCTTAATCCATTGTGGATGTTTGAGAGGTTAGACAAGTTGAAGATCATGTAATTCCTTGATTGACCTTTTGTCTAAGTGTTCTGAGAGAGCTTGAAACCCTAATTATTTGGTGGTAGAGAATGCCTAACAATTCCTGAGGAGATTGATGAGGCATGTAAATACATCCATATTGTGATGATGATTTGCACAATGATGGGAAATCCTGGTGGTCAAAATTTGGGGTATGACTGTCAGCAACTTGCATCCATCCACCACTTGGAACCAAAAACCACATTTTGCAAAAACACTTCCATAATTGGTTCCAGCCACAAAACCTACAAATCAATCATCCATACAAACCATAAAATATATCCTAAGGGTGTCTAAACTACCACAATCATTCACAAACTCAAGAATCAAAAAGTCAACTCTCAATCCCTTGTTTAGTTGACTTCCTGCATCTGTTATCCCAAAAACCTGTTCTGACCATATTCACACCCTTTAACCATGGAAAACCAATCCTCAAACATGTCTTGAGGTGTCCACAACATCATTTCCCAACTGTATTCACATCTTCTCCAAAATCAAAACGACCATTTTCTCAATTTTTGCAAGAAGAAGGTTACAACTGGTTTGAAGTGTTTCCAAGAGAGTCCAAGCATTCAAACATCTCCTAAGAGGTCTAAGAAGACTATCCAGGTTATTGTTCTAGTTCTGTAACACTTACTGAGGATTTTAGAAATTTGGTTCCAAGAGGTAGGTACCTTCATAACTAAGATTCATTGAATCATGCCATATCCTTATCCCCTTTGAACTGAAGATTCATCTGTCATGTTAATTATGTTGAATCCCCTCATTCACCTGAAGTTCATGATGTGTGTATGAGCTTGTTAGATTGAAATATAGATCTTAGGGTTTGTTTTGTTTCAGTAGTGATTTTTGATTTAGGGACAAAATGAGGTAATTCGATTCACACCATTATCCTCCCTTGGAAAAATTATACAAGTTTTCTTTTTGCATCACTTGATTTCGTTTAGTTTACTGGGAGTTAGGTTGGTTCTTGCAATTGAGCTTGATGATGATGCCACAGGCCCAACCATGATGCCTGAAATCTAGGTTTTAGAGTTGGGTTGTGTATATTATTTCTAGTCTCCAATAAATGACCGGATGTAACAGGCCACCCTAGTAGCGCGAATCTTGCCTTGCCATGCCTTGTGACTACCGTGCCTTGGGTTCGATCCTTGTGTCAACCCTTTTTGGTTCCTTCTGCGCGTTTTGTTTTGTTAAATCTTTTAATTTGAATTTTTTATTTATTTTACTAAAGGCATGTGTCATACAAGCCACTCAAATGGCTCAGACGGTTAAGTCTTTTAACCAAATCCTCAAGGAGGCGAGTTCAACTCCTCCCAGGGCCATCCCCCTTCTTTTTTGTTACCCTTTTTATTATTTCTGAACTTGGGCCTTGTATGTTTTACTATCACCACCCCTACTTCTCAGGCCCATGCGCCTATTAAACAATTTCATTCATGCCAGAATTTCTGAATGCACCCCATTGTTTATTTCCCTTTTATTTTGTTTGATTATTTTCTCTTTTGCCTTTATTTAAACTATCTAAATATTTTTTATTGTTATCCAAAAATACCAAAAATATTCATAAATATATTTTGATGCTTAAATTCATGTTCTTTTATTTTTATTCTCATTTTATTTTATTTTTCTTATTTAGTTCTAATTTTACGAAAATGTAATTACTTTATTCCTAATTGTTGAACTTCTTTCTTGAAAATTACTTAATCCTTGAGGTTTATTTTTTGAGGGGGTTCTTGGTGCATGAATGGTTTATTTTTTAGAGGGTTCCTTGACCTTTAGTAAAATTTTCCTCAAAGTTTTTTGTTTGACTTTGTTACTAAGTTTCTCGCTTTGATTGTTTTGCCTTTAATTTCAAGCTTGATAAAGATATGTATTTGTTTTCATGTGCTTAGTTATTGTGAATCATATTACTATCTCTTGCCACATTATTGGGTGAATCATACTTTTGTTAAAAAGTTATGCTTAATGGTTGTACATTCTTGATTTCTATTGTTTCATTTAAATCTCAATCCCCTTATAACATTCTTATTCATAGAAGTTTTGTTATCTTCCCATTATTCCAAAGGAAAGTCTTTCTATTGATCGGAAGGTCATAGATAGCTCATTACCCTTTTTAACCTAGCCTTACGCTTGGAGTCACCGCACTCCATGTAGGTGTCTTGCTGTCAGACCCTACTTTCCCGTGAACACTTCATTCCATTTTAACCTAGCCTTCCCAAGAGGTAGCCATTAATATCTTATAACTCTTAAACCTTTCTTTAACCTTCACAAGAGATAGCCATTAATCTCTTCTCCTTCACGACGGTCTAACCCTTCACAATCCTTTCACAAGAGATATCCATTAATCTCTTCTCCTTAACAATTAATCCTTACAAGCTTTGCTTTCAAGCTTTTCACCCTACTTTCCCTTGGAACCTTGACCACAGTCAAGAGTTCTCTTACCCCCATTGAGGGGAACTACGGACGCTCTGATTTCTCAAGTTTATCTTGAGAATACGTAGGCATAGGATTGTGAGATCCTACCGAGCTACCTTTTTCTTTTTTCACCTTTTTCCTTTACATCCAATGCCTTCTTGGATTTTGTAACACCCCTAGTCTATACCCCGAGTAATTAAAGTGGTAACAAATAATCAGAGTATAATTAAAACATTCATGGCATTGACGGGAGCGTCACATCAAAGTGATGAAATATAACAACCTGCTCAAATAGATATGCAACAATCAGGTAGCAACATGAACAAAGGAACTCTGTTCCTAACACCCACAATTCAGATACAGAATAAAAGCGGAAAATCTGCAACTGAAATCTCATATATAAACTTAGAAGTTTGTCTGTCATATACAGAGTCATACATGTAAAATCCAAAAAGATAAATATATACGCATAGTCACATAACGATCTCCCCGACTACCCGGTGCTACATATCAGAGCCGACCGACAAAAGAATGAAGACATAATCTTCACAAAAAGACATCCAGCATCTATTCTGCAATGCCTCATAGAGCATTCAAAACAACAGAAGGGTGAGAAATACAATTATAATTGTTATTTCACTGATTTTGTGGTTGACATTTATTTTGCTAAAACTATTCTAGCAGCAAGATGTTGTAATAAGATGTTCTATTTTGCTGCATCCAACATGTCGAATGAAGATGTCCCATACTGGCTCATAGGACATCGCGTCTGGATTCAGTTTAAAAGGAGATTCTGTTGCTGTTAATTATTACTGAATATTCTGTGAATATTTGGTTATCCTATGTGGCATCCAAAGTATTTTTGGATTGTGTTTTTGTGTTGGTTTTCGGATTTTCAGCGCTTTCTCATTATGGAGACATATTAGGAAACTTTAGATTGAAGACCTATTTTGTTGGAGTTTATTTTATAGATTTGTGAGCAGTCTCTTTGCTGCGTTTTTGAAGCCCAATCCAGTCCAGATTTAATGCTATATATTGACTGGTGTAAACCTAGTTTAGGTGTGGAACTTACGTGTGTTTTGTTAGGGTTTTCGAGTGTTATTTGTGAGCCTAACTGGTATCATTCTGATAACAGTATAAGGACTGGTTTTTGTGTTGTAAGTTCTGTCAGTTACTCATAAGCTTTTAAGCATTGAGTTTCTTGTGTGTAAATTCTCATAAGCTTTGAAGTATTGAGAATTGTGTGTTTTGAAAGTGTGACTTTCGTTTTTGTTACTTGTGTTGAAAGGAACCAATCACGGGTTGTGATTGTAGAGGGATTTGAGGAGGGCCTCATACCTAGGTGAGTCTTAGGTAGAAGTCATAGGAAGGGTAGTGATTAAGTGAGTAGATTATAACAGGGTTTAGTTGTTGTATGATCTGTGAATTAATACTATCGTATATTGGTTTCGTCCCTGGCTTGGTAGCCCCCAGAGTAGGATTGTTGATCCGAACTAGGTAAACATATCACTGTGTTCTTTACTTTCTGCACTGTTATTATTGTTGTTATCTTGTTCATTGTGTTGGATATCAGTGTCTCAACATCTGTGTAGGACATCTGATATCTGTGCCAGAATTTCAATTGGCATCAAGAGCTTACACCCTTGTTTGGTTCTGGGTGAGATTCAGGGAAGGTACTTTCTGGTACAATGGACAAGGATGGGGGATTTTTGAACAAACCACCTCTGCTTGATGGTTCCAACTATGACTATTGGAAACCAAGGATGATAGCATTCATCAAATCCATGGATGATCAAGCATGGAAAGCTATTATAAAAGGATGGGAACCCCCAAAGGTTAAAGATGGAAAAGGTACCCCTACTGATGTGGTGAAGGAAGAGGAAGACTGGGATGATGCAGACTACAAAGGGTCCGTGGGAAATTCCAAAGGCATGAATGCATTGTTTAATGGTGTCAATAAGAATATCTTCAGGTTGATTGAACATTGCACCATTGCAAAAGAGGCGTGGGAGGTCTTGAAGGTTGCTCATGAAGGGACTTCAAAGGTGAAGATGTCAAAACTTCAGCTTCTCACTAGCAAGTTTGAGAGTTTGAAGATGAAGGAGGATGAGAGCATTCATGATTTTCACATGAACATTATTGAGATAGCTAATGCCTCAAGTGCCCTAGGTGAAAAGATGTCTGACAGCAAACTGGTCAGAAAAATCCTCAGATCTCTACCTAAGAGATTTGACATGAAAGTGACTGCTATAGAGGAAGCTTAGGATATAGACAAGATGAAAATGGATGAACTTGTGGGATCTCTTCAAACATTTCTATTAGGGATCAGTGAAAAGTTTGAAAAGAAGAAGAGCGTAGCTTTTGTGTCAAATGCTGGTGACTCAGAAGATGAAGGTGACCTGGTCAGAGATGAAGGGGTGTCTAAAGATCTGGTATTGCTTGGAAAACAATTTAACAAAGTGTTGAAAAGGATTGACTGGAAGTCGAGAGCAAATGCTCAGAACAAGTCACTCGACATCAGTAAAAACCGGGATGGAGGCAGAAGGTCCAGAACTGAAGAAGACTCTAATCAAGGGAAGAGAGTTCAGTGTTTTGAATGTGAGGGATATGGGCACATAAAGACTGAGTGTCCCACGTATCTCAAAAGGCAGAAGAAGGGCTTATCTGTGTCTTGGTCAGAAGGAGAGTCTGAGAGTGATCTTGAAGAAGAATCAGCAAAATTGGTGACAGCCTTGACCGGGATATATAAGGCTGATGGAGAAACTACTTGTGAGTCTGACTCTGACAAAGAATCTTACATTGGAGAACTCACTAAGGAAGAAGTCTTCACTGGGTTCTCAGAGTTATGTATCAAGAATGAAGAAAGGTGCCAGATAATATTAGAACAGAAGGTTCTGATAGCTCAACTAGAAGCTGAGAAGGAAGAACATCTATCAATCATTGCTGATCTGAAAGAGGAGGTTGTATGGCAAAAGTCAAAACTTGACAATATTACCAAATCTATAAGAATGCTGAACAATGGTACCACGCAGTTGGATGAGATTCTTCAGACTGGGAAAGATGCTGGAAATGTGCAAGGCCTTGGTTTTAACAATCAAGCGGAGACTTACAAGAAGCCTGTATTGGAGTTTGTACCTCAGAAAATAAAGCAAGAAGAGGGGATGTCAAATCACATGTTTCAACATCAGATGAAGCATCAGAAAAGAGTTTGTAGATCAAAGTATAAACCATGGAGATGCCATTACTGTGGAAAGATTGGTCACTTAAAGTCCTTTTGCTACAAGTTGCACGGCTATCCCAAAACTGCTCATTAACAAAATAAAGGACAGAGTTGGGCTAAAGTGAAGAGAAGATGAACTCCTAGAAATATGATGGCCGGTCTCATAGCACATACCTCTCTTAGAGCATCCGCAAGGGAAGATTGGTACTTTGACAGTGGTTGTTCAAGGCACATGACTGGTGTGAAGAAATTCTTGTCAGATATCAAGCCTCACTCCACCAATTATGTCACCTTTGGGGATGGATCAAAAGGTGAAATAAAAGGTGTTGGAAAGCTAGACTACACAGGACAACCAAATCTAGATCGTGTTCTATTTGTCAAAGGGCTGACCGCAAATTTGATCAGTATAAGCTAACTGTGTGATGTAGGACTCAAAGTAAATTTCACAAAATCTGAATGTCTAGTAACAAATGAGAAAGATGAAGTTGTTATGAAGGGAACCAGGTCTAAGGATAACTGCTATTTGTGGAATCCTCAAGAATCGGAAAGTTTGTCTACCTGTTTGATGACAAAGGAAGATGAAACCAAACTGTGGCATCATAAATTAGGTCACTTACACTTGAAAAGGATGAAGAAAGTTATGTCAAGTGAAGCTATTAGAGGTATTCCCAAGCTGAAGATTGATGAGGATAGAATATGTGGTGAATGTCAAGTTGGGAAGCAAACAAGGGTGTCACACAAGAGGCTTCAACATCTTGCCACAACTTCTAGAGTTCTGGAACTGCTTCACATGGACTTAATGGGACCTATACAGGTTGAAAGTCTTGGTGGGAAGAATTATGCCTATGTTGTCGTTGATGATTACTCCAGATTCACCTGGATAAGCTTTATCAGAGAAAAGTCTGAAGTATTTGCAGCCTTCAAAGAGTTGTGTCAAAGGATTCAACGGGAAAAAGATTGTGATGTTGTTCGAATCAGAAGTGACCATGGGAAAGAATTCGAAAATAGCAGGTTTGAAGAGTTTTGCTTATCTGAAGGAATCACTCATGAATTCTCATCACCGATCACTCCTCAGCAGAATGGTGTGGTGGAACGCAAGAATAGGACTATACAAGAGTGTGCAAGGGTCATGATTCATGCCAAAAAGCTTCCATATCATTTTTGGGCTGAAGCCATGAATACCGCTTGCTATATACACAATAGGGTGACTATCAGATCAGGTACTTCCGTCACTCTTTATGAGTTATGGAAAGGTAGAAAGCCAAATGTGAAGTATTTCCATGTGTTTGGGAGTAAGTGCTATATCTTGGCGGATCGTGAGCAGAGGCGAAAGATGGACCCTAAGAGTGAGGAATGGATATTTTTGGGATACTCTACAAACAGTAAAGTATATAGGGTATTTAATTCCAGAACTAAGGTGATGATGGAATCCATAAATGTGGTGGTTGATGACTCTGGCAAAGACGAAGATGTCCCATATGATGTTGGAGCATGCCTTCCCATGAACAATGAAATCTCACAAGACATTAAGTCTGTAGAAGATAATGCTCAAGAAACCGACACTAGACCTGAGAATGAAGAGGTAGAGGATGCTAACAGGGGACCCACTATAAGGATTCAGAAGGATCACCCTAAGGAATTGATTATTGGAAATCTGAATGAAGGTGTAAGAACCAGAACGAGGGAGGCTGTGTCAAATGCATGCTTTGTTTCAAAGCTTGAACCAAAGAATGTCAAAGAGGCATTTACAGATGAGTTCTGGATAAGTGCTATGTAGGATGAGCTTTGTCAATTCAAGAGGAATGAAGTCTGGGAACTGGTATCACGACCAGCAGGAACAAATGTGATTGGAACAAAATGGGTTTATAAGAATAAGTCTGATGAACAAGGAGTTGTTACCAGGAACAAAGCCAGATTAGTTGCTCAAGGATACACACAGATTGAAGGAGTAGACTTCGATGAAACATTTGCTCATGTGGCTCGATTAGAATCCATCAGATTGCTGCTAGGAGTGACATGTTTGTTGAAATTCAGATTGTTTCAAATGGATGTCAAGAGTACATTTCTGAATGGCTATCTTAATGAGGAAGTCTATGTTGAGCAGCCTAAAGGGTTTGTGGATCCAAATTTTCCTGATCATGTTTTCAAGCTAAAGAAGGCTTTGTATGGGTTGAAACAAGCTCCACGAGCTTGGTATGAAAGGTTGACTGAGTTCTTAGTCAACCATGGATACAGGAAGGGTGGTATAGATAAAACACTTTTTGTCAAGGAGAAGGATGGGAAACTAATGATTGCTCAGATTTATGTAGATGATATTGTGTTTGGTGGGATGTCGGATGAAATGGTCCAACATTTTGTCAACCAAATGCAGTCTGAATTTGAGATGAGCTTGGTAGGTGAATTGACTTACTTCCTTGGATTACAAGTCAAGCAGATGGAAGATTCCATCTTTATTTGTCAGAGCAAATATGCGAGGAATATTGTGAAGAAGTTTGGACTGGATAATGCCAAGCATAAGAGAACTCCTGCTCCTACTTACTTGAAGTTATCCAAAGATGAAAAGAGAGTGAATGTTGAACAAAGTTTATACAGAAGCATGATTGGCAGTCTGCTGTATCTTACAGCAAGTAGGCCAGACATAACATTTGCTGTTGGTGTGTGTGCAAGATACCAAGCGGAACCCAAGGTCAGTCACATCAATCAAGTTAAGAGAATTCTTAAGTATGTGAGTGGTACATGTGATTATGGGTTGTTGTACTCCCATGACTCAAGTTCCATTTTAGTAGGATACTGTGATGCTGATTGGGCTGGAAGTGCTAATGATAGGAAGAGTACCTCTGGAGGTTGTTTCTTTTTGGGAAATAATCTTATTTCATGGTTTAGTAAGAAGCAAAATTCTGTATCTCTTTCTACTGCTGAAGCTGAGTACATAGCAGCTGGAAGTAGTTGTGCTCAACTGGTGTGGATGAAGCAAATGCTATCTGAGTATAATGTCACACAAGATGTCATGACATTATTTTGTGACAACCTGAGTGCTATTAATATTTCTAAAAATCCTATTCAACATAGCAGGACTAAGCACATTGATATCAGGCATCACTTCATCAGAGAACTTGTGGAGGACAAAGTCATAACTCTTGAGCATGTGAGCACCGAAAATCAGCTTGCTGACATATTTACCAAAGCTCTGGATGTAGTTCAGTTTGAAAACCTGAGGAGCAGACTTGGGGTTTGCATTCATGAAGAACTATAGCAATTAATGCTCCTTCTGGCTGCCAGATTGGAAAGATTAAAGGAGGTTCTGGTAGTGCAGTGTGTACATGAGGTTATAAAAGGGAAAATGCTGAAGTGTGTACATGACACTTGGTCATGTGATGTGGTGTGCATCTACTCTCTGACGCTGTTTATTCTGGTCTATGATTTGACCATTTCTCAAATATTAATAACTGTTCTACTTGCCTTTGTCATATTTCTGGCTAAAAAGGGGGAGTAGTGTGCCTGTGTGTGTTGTGTGTGTTGTGTTGGGGTGTGCTTGTGCTGGTGCTACAGCTGAGGGGGAGATTGTGGTTTGTGTTGCTGCAGTTGAGGGGGAGTTTTTTTTTCTTTGCTGCAGTTGAGGGGGAGTTTTTTTCTGCGATGCTGTTTTATTATGTGTTGGTATTTCGCTGATGTCTCTGATATGGATTTTTGCTTGTGCTTCTTTACAAGATTTGTTTGGTGTGTAGTTTTAGCCAAAATAAGCCAAAGGGGGAGATTGCTATTTCACTGATTTTGTGGTTGGAATTTATTTTGCTAAAACTATTCTAGCAGCAAAATGTTGTAACAAGATGTTCTATTTTGCTGCATCCAACATGTCGAATAAAGATGTCCCATACTGGCTCATAGGACATCGCGTCTGGATTCAGTTTAAAAGGAGATTCTGTTGCTGTTAATTGTTACTGAATATTCTGTGAATATTTGGTTATCCTATGTGGCATCTAAAGTATTTTTGGATTGTGTTTTTGTGTTGGTTTTCGGATTTTCAGCGCTTTCTAATTATGGAGACATATTAGGAAACTTTAGATTGAAGACCTATTTTGTTGGAGTTTATTTTGCAGATTTGTGAGCAGTCTCTTTGCTGCGTTTTTGAAGCCCAATCCAGTCCAGATTTAATGCTATATATTGACTGGTGTAAACCTAGTTTAGGTGTGAAACTTACGTGTGTTTTGTTAGGGTTTTCGAGTGTTATTTGTGAGCCTAACTGGTATCATTCTGATAACAGTATAAGGACTGGTTTTTGTGTTGTAAGTTCTGTCAGTTACTCATAAGCTTTTAAGCATTGAGTTTCTTGTGTGTAAATTCTCATAAGCTTTGAAGTATTGAGAATTGTGTGTTTTGAAAGTGTGACTTTCATTATTGTTACTTGTGTTGAAAGGAACCAATCACGGGTTGTGATTGTAGAGGGATTTGAGGAGGCCCTCATACCTAGGTGAGTCTTAGGTAGAAGTCATAGGAAGGGTAGTGATTAAGTGAGTAGATTATAACAGGGTTTGGTTGTTGTATGATCTGTGAATTAATACTATCGTATATTGGTTTCGTCCCTGGCTTGGTAGCCCCCAGAGTAGGAATGTTGATCCGAACTGGGTAAATATATCACAGTGTTCTTTACTTTCTGCACTGTTATTATTGTTGTTATCTTGTTCATTGTGTTGGATATCAGTGTCTCAACATCCGTGTAGGACATCTGATATCTGTGCCAAAATTTCAATAATATAGTTGCATACAATTATGTAATAATAGGAGATACACATGCAAAACATTCTCACCACAACATATACCATAATTCAAATACAAAACAACACAATTCATAATTCATGCATCCATCGCTAAGGCATATCAATCATGCTCAATACATTTATCACCAAAATATATATCAACTCATCAATCCCATTCACAATTCCCACACATAATCAATCCATTCATGACTTATGCAAATGCACAGAGACCGACACAACGACTCTATGCATGCGGTACCATTTCATCCATCATTCTCATCATTAATTCACTCAGGAATTATTGGAATCATCGCTTGTTACTTAGTGTAACTCCCCTTCGGGCAAACGATGTTCCCCGTCGCTTTAGGTCCTCTTTGTATAAGGCTCACGATGTTTATGGATCGCTTTAGGCCCTCTTTGTATAAGGCTCACGATCCGATCGCTTTAGGTCCTCTTTGTATAAGGCTCACGATCGTCTATAACGTCGCTTTAGGTCCTCTTTGTATAAGGCTCACGACCGTTACAGCAGATTCCCTCTGGAATCGTTTCGTCGCTCATACCCCACAAGGGCACACGACATCACAAGATGCATATCATGATGCTTGACATACAATGACTCATGACAATCAAACGCATATACATATATAACCATCTCAACATCAATAATCATGCATTGAAATCAAACCCAAAACAATGCATTTATTTGCCATAAGGCCACAAACCATCATCACAACATTTCATCACATGCATTCACATCACATAACAGCACACAAGCTATACGATATATATCAAAAACATATCACATGATAACACATCAATCGCACACAATTACGACGGTAAAAGTCGACAAAACGACACATTTCCAAATTCCTGAGACAATTAAATCGACCACTAATCCCAAAACCATTTTTATAAGAAAAAAAATCTCATTATCTTTCCAACGCATCTAACCGTGCCTCAAACCGAGTTACGAACCAAAAGTTATGAAGGAAACAAAATGGAAAATCTGACACGTTCGCTTTCCTATTCGCAGTGCGAACCCCTAGCGAACCATGGCAGAGAAAAAATAGCATAAAGTTCGCAATGCAAACCTCCAGCGAACCTTCGCTCTCCTATTCGCAATGCAAACCCCCAGCGAACCATGGCAGAGAAAAAACAGCAAAAAGTTCGCAATGCGTACCCCCAGCGAACCTTCGCTTTCCTATTCGCAATGCGAACCTGCGAACCCAGAAATTCTCAGCAGCGCTGTTGCTCACCCCAAATCAACA
This sequence comes from Lathyrus tuberosus, assembly GCA_022829125.1. NCBI lineage: Eukaryota > Viridiplantae > Streptophyta > Magnoliopsida > Fabales > Fabaceae > Lathyrus > Lathyrus tuberosus. The sequence goes on along the minus strand of JALAZF010000118.1, from coordinate 1,379,935 downwards.
TTTCCTCCACCAAAACACTTCCTAACCATAACATAACAACCAGAACATATTCCAATCATAACTACAAGTATTCTACAGCATTTATATCGCATTTCAACCGCGAAAACATCGATTTCTATCGTTTTCTCATTTCAACCTAAAATTGAAAATCTAGGAAAAACCAGCAAACATTCCAATACACACATACATAATCATACACAACCATAGCATAACCGATTAATCGTGCTTCAAAGTGTCGGTTAAATCGGTTTCTTACACTCCAAGTTTTCCTCTTTTTCTTCTTCTCCTTCTCTATTTCTCTAAACTTCTTTTTTCTCTCTTTCTAACCTCTATGTTCCTATTTTAATAAAAACAATAATATATAACCAAGCAAAATGACTAAAATGCCCCTACACTCAATTTTCTCGCAACCTCTCTCAAACGCGATAACACTTAATAACGATAAACATAACACATTTACCAAATAAAACCAAGAATAAAATAATATAAATACAAAAATAATTAAATCGACTCGATTAAATAAATCTAACAAAAACCGGGGCGTTACAACTGTCCCCCACTTAGAAATTTTCATCCTCGAAAATATTACTTGAGACGAACAACTCCGGATACGATTTCCGCATCCGACTCTCTAACTACCAAGTCAAATTGCCCTCAGCAGCGCCTCCCCACGCTACTTTCACAAGCGCAATATCCTTGCCTCTTAACTGCTTCAACTCACGATCCAAAACCCTCACCGGTAATGCCTCAACCGTAAGGTTCTCCCTTACCTTAACCTCATCCATCGGAATCTCATGCGACAGATCCAGAACATACTTCCGAAGCTGTGAAACATGGAACACATCCTGTAAATTCGAAAGATTTTGGCGGCAATGCCACCTGATAAGCCACAACACCCACTCTCGCGGATATCTGATAAGGACCAATAAACCGAGAAGTAAGCTTCTTCGACTTCAATGCACGCCCAACACCCGTCACCGGTGTAACTCTAAAAAATACATGATCGCCTTCTCAAAACTCTAGATCTTTCCTCCTTCGATCATGATAACTCTTCTGCCTACTCTGAGAAGCCTTCATCTTCTCACGAATAAGTTTCACCTTTTCCATAGTTTGTTGAACTAACTCCGGTCCAACCACCAAACTCTCACCAGATTCATGCCAACACAAAGGTGTTCGACATCTTCTTCCATACAACGCTTCAAAAGGTGCCATTCCAATACTCGAATGGAAACTGTTGTTATACGTGAACTCAACCAACGAAAGATAACTATCCCAAGCACCACCTTGCTCAAGAACACAAGCCCCCAACAAATCTTCCAATGACTGAATAGTTCTCTCGGTCTGACCATCCGTCTGAGGATGATAAGCAGAACTCAATCTCAACTTGGAACCTAATGCCTTTTACAAACTTTCCGAAAATATGGAAGTAAACCTCGGATCTCAATCTGAAAGAATACACAACGGAACACCATGTAATCTCACAATCATAAGGATATAAATCTCAGCCAACCTCTCCAAAGAAAAACTGATGCCAATCGGAATAAAATGCGCCGATTTAGTCAGCCTATCCACAATCACCCAAATGGCATTATGTCCCCTTTGAGTATTCGGCAACCCTATCACAAAATCCATAGAAATGCTATCCCATTTCCACTCGGGAATATCCAACGGTTGCAATAATCCACTAGGCTTCTGATGTTCTACCTTTGACTTCTGACACGTCAAACACGCATAAACAAACTGAGCCACATCCCTCTTCAATCCGGACCACCAAAAGATCTTCTTCAAGTCTTGATACATTTTATTAGCTCCCGGATGTATACTCAAACTACTCCGGTGTCCTTCCTCTAAAATCATCTTTTTCAATTCCGAATCACCAGGAATACAAATTCTACCACGGAATCTCAAAACACCCTGATCATCCACTTTAAAGTCACCATTCACACCTTTATCTCCAACCGCCATCAAATAAACAAATTTCACATCTAACCTCTGTTTCTCGCTAACGGTCAACAGAAAATCATCAGTGACCTTTAACATACCAAGCCTCACGCTATCAGATGCCAATTCACACACCAAACTCAAATCTCTAAATTCTTCCAAGAGTTCTCACTCTTTAACCATCAAAGCAGACATATGCAAAGATTTCCGGCTTAACGCATCGGCTACCACATTAGCTTTACCAGGATGGTAATTCAAGCTAAAATCGTAGTCCTTCAAAAATTCCAACTATCTCCGTTGCCTCATATTCAGCTCTTTCTGATCAAACAAGTACTTTAGACTCTTGTGATAACTAAAGACTTCGAATCTTGCACCGTAGAGATGATGTCTCCAAATTTTCAATACAAAAACCACCGCAGCTAATTCCAAATCGTGAGTAGGATAATTCTTCTCATGATCCCTCAATTGTCTCGAAGCTTAAGCCACAACCTTACCTTCTTGCATCAACACTCCACCTAAACCACTCCAAGACGCATCGCAAAACACCACAAACGGTTCACTAGGATTCGGTAAGATCAAAATCAGAGCTGTAGTCAATCTTCTCTTCAGCTCACTAAAACTCTCCTCACACTGAATATCCCAAATAAACGCTTTACCTTTACAAGTCAGCTGGGTCAAAGGAAGTGCTAACTTGGAAAAGCCTTTAATGAATTTTCGATAATATCCAGCTAAACCCAAAAAGCTTCTAATTTCAGTAACAGATCTAGGAGCCTCCCATTGTAGAACTGCATCTACTTTGGATGGATCCACAACAATACCATTACCTGAAATCACATGCCCAAGAAAACTCACTTCTGACAACCAGAACTCACACTTGGACAACTTGGCATAAAGTCTATTTTCCTTCAAAATTTGCAATACCATACGCAAATGCTCCGCATGTTCTTCCCGAGACTTGGAATAAATCAAGATGTCATCAATAAACACAACCACAAATTAATCCAAATGCTCATGGAAAATGCGATTCATATACTCCATAAACACTCCCGACGCATTAGAAACCCCGAACGCATCACGAAATATTCGTAATGTCCGTATCGTGTCCTAAAAGCCGTTTTCTGAATATATTCTGATGATAGCCTGACCTCAAATCAATTTTACTAAACACACACGCACCTACCAACTGGCCCATCAAATCATCAATTCTCGAAAGAGGATACTTATTCTTAATCGTCACCTTATTCAGCTGGCGATAATCAATGCACAATCGCATGCTTCCATCTTTCTTCTTCACCAATAAAACTGGAGCACCCCAAGGCGATACACTCGGCCTCACAAACCTCTTTTCTAACAATTAATTCAATTGCTTCTTCAACTCAACCAACTCAGATGCCGACATACGATATGGTGCCATAGATACGGGTCTAGTACCAGGAACTAGATCTAAAGAAAAGTCCACCTCCCTTTCTGGCGGCACATCAGAAATATCCTCCGGAAATACCTCCGGAAAATCACACATGACTGGAAACACATCAATTGCAACTTAACTATCCACCGTCAACGATGCAAACAACCCGAACAACTGAGCTTCATCCGCCAAAAGTTTCTTTAACTCTTTGTTAGATAAGAAACTCGATTCCTCGTCTTCCTCAAGAGAAGGAAATCTTACCAACTTATGATAACAATCGATATGAACTCGATTGAACTGCAACCAATTCATTCCCAGAACTACGTCTAAACCCTCCAACGGCAGTCACACCAAATCCATAGCAAAACCCTTACCATAAATGGTCAAAGGACAACTTAAACAAACCAGAGACGTAGTTACAGACCCCAATGCTGGAGTATCGATAACCATCTCTCCACCCATCGATGACAACAAAAGATTCAAACGCCGCGCACACTCAGACGAAATAAACGAATGAGTCGCTCCGGTATCAATAATAGCAACTAAAGGCGTACTATTAATAAAACAAGTACCTCTAATTAGAAGATCTACACTAGTAGGCTGAGTTCCTGCCAATGCAAATACTTTCCCTCCAGCTTGAGCTTGCTTTGGTTTCGGACACCTCGTACTAATATGACCAGATTCCCCACAGTTGAAACACTTCACCACATTCCTCTTGCATTCAGCTGTTACATGTCCTATACCTCCATTGTTGGAACACTTCCTCATATCCTTTGTACATTCAAACTGACGATGGCCTAAGTCACCACACCTAAAACATCTCAGAGGATTATACATACCTCCCCCACTTGGCCTTTTATCGAAATTAGCCCTTTGCTTTCCCTTGTCAGCCGGTGACACATAAGGACCACCACGAAACAGTTGCTTTCCTTTCCTTTCGTTCACACTCTTATAATGATTAGAACGAGCTTTGCTATCCTCCTCATAAATTCTACAACAATCCACCAAATCTGAAAACCTCCTAATTCTTTGATAACCAATTGCCTGTTTGATCTCGGGACGCAACCTGTTCTCAAACTTCACACATTTGGAAAACTCCGCTGTTGCTTCAGCATAATGTGGATAAAACTAAACAAGCTCCACAAACTTAGCAGTGTAATCAGTAACAGACATGTTACCCTATTTCAACTCCAAGAACTCTATTTCTTTCTTTCCTCTAACATCTTCAGGAAAATACTTCCTCAAAAACTCACTGCTAAACAAAGCCTAAGTGATAACTTCACCTGTAGCTTCCCACACATGACGCATACTAACCCACCAATCATCAACCTCCTCCTTTAATATGTGAGTACCCAGTCTCACCTTCTGTTCCTCAGCACAGTCCATCACTCGAAAGATTCTTTCAATCTCCTTAAGCCAAATCTGAGCACCATCAGGGTCATATCTTCCTGTGAAGATAAGCGGTTTGTTCTTCCTGAACACATCATTCCCACCTGAATTAGGTGCATTCCGCACAGGCTGATCCATAGCTTGCATAGCCGCAGCAAGAGCAACATCATTCCTACCAGCCATATTCTGTTCATATCCAATAACAGTAACTGTGGTTAACAATCAGCTCGCCAGAACATAACTGACACACAACAAACAACTTGGTCAAAGTGACTGACACAGACTGGCTCTGATACCACTTAATGTAACACCCCCAATCTATACCCCGAGTAATTAAAGCAGTAACAAATAATCAGAGTATAATTAAAACATTCATGGCATAGACGGGAGCGTCACATCAAAGTGATGAAATATAACAACCTGCTCAAATAGATATGCAACAATCAGGTAACAACATGAACAAAGGAACTCTGTTCCTAACACCCATAATTCAGATACAGAATAAAAGCGAAAAATCTGCAACTGAAATCTCATATATAAACTTAGAAGTTTGTCTGTCATATACAGAGTCATACATGTAAAATCCAAAAAGATAAATATATACACATAGTCACATAACGATCTCCCCGACTACCCGGTGCTACATATCAGAGGCGACCGACAAAAGAATGAAGACATAATCTTCACAAAAGACCTCCAACATCTAATCTTCAATGCCTCATAGAGCATTCAAAACAGCAGAAGGGTGAGAAACACAATTATAATATAGTTGCATACAATTACGTAATAACAGGAAATACGCACGCAAAACATTCTCACCACAACATATACCATAATTCAAATACAAAACAACACAATTCATAATTCATGCATCCATCGCTAAGGCATATCAATCATGCTCAATACATTTATCACCAATATATATATCAACTCATCAATCCCATTCACAATTCCCACACATAATCAATCCATTCATGACTTATGCAAATGCACAGAGACCGACACAATGACTCTATGCATGCGGTACCATTCCATCCATCATTCTCATCATTAATTCACTCAGGAATTATTGGAATCATCGCTTGTTACTTAGTGTAACTCCCCTTCGGGCAAACGATGTTCCCCGTCGCTTTAGGTCCTCTTTGTATAAGGCTCACGATGTTTATGGATCGCTTTAGGCCCTCTTTGTATAAGGCTCACGATCCGGTCACTTTAGGTCCTCTTTGTATAAGGCTCACGATCGTCTATAACGTCGCTTTAGGTCCTCTTTGTATAAGGCTCACGACCGTTACAGCAGATTCCCTCTGGAATCGTTTCGTCGCTCATACCCCACAAGGGCACACGACATCACAAGATGCATATCATGATGCTTGACATATAATGACTCATGACAATCAAACGCATATACATATATAACCATCTCAACATCAATAATCATGCATTGAAATCAAACCCAAAACAATGCATTTATTTTCCATAAGGCCACAAACCATCATCACAACATTTCATCACATGCATTCACATTATACACCAGCACACAAGCTATACGATATATATAAAAAACATATCACATGATAACACGTCAATCGCACACAATTATGATGGTAAAAGTCGACAAAATGACACGTTTCCAAATTCTAGACACAATTAAATCGACCACTAATCCCAAAACCATTTTTATAAGAAATAACATCTCATTAGCTTTCCAACGCATCCGACCGTGCCTCAATCCGAGTTACGAACCAAAAGTTATGAAGGAAACAAAATGGAAAATCTGACACATTCGCTTTCCTATTCGCAGTGCAAACCCCCAGCGAACCATGGCAGAGAAAAAACAGCATAAAGTTCACAATTCGAACCTCCAGTGAACCTTCGCTCTCCTATTCGCAATGCGCACCCCCAGCGAACCATGGCAGAGAAAAAACAGCAGAAAGTTCGCAATGCGAACCTTCGCTTTCCTATTCGCAATGCGAACCTGCGAACCCAGAAATTCTCAGCAGCGCTGTTGTTCACCCCAAATCAACATTTCCTCCACCAAAACACTTCCAAACCATAACATAACAACCAGAACATATTCCAATCATAACTACAAGTATTCTACAGCATTTATATCGCATTTCAACCGCGAAAACATCGATTTCTATCGTTTTTCTCATTTCAACCTAGAATTGAAAAGCTAGGAAAAACCAGCAAACATTCCAACACACACATACACAATCATACACAAGCATAGCATAACCGAGTTTCGCACCCTTACCTGATTAATCGTGCTTCGAAGTGTCGGTTGAATCGGTTTCTTACACTCCAAGTTTTCCTCTTTTTCTTCTTCTCCTTCTCTATTTCTCTTAACTTTTTTTTTTCTCTTTCTAACGTCTATATTTCTATTTTAATAAAAACAATAATATCTAACCAAGCAAAATGACTAAAATGCCCCTACACTCAATTTTCTCGCAACCTCTCTCAAACGCGATAACACATAATAACGATAAACATAACACATTTACCAAATAAAACCAAGAATAAAATAATATAAAAAAAATAATTAAATCGACTCGATTAAATAAATCTAACAAAAACCGGGGTGTTACAGATTCCACCTTTTCTTTTACACCCTTTTACCCCATATAGGTGAACTACAGTTGCTCTGATTCTTTAGTCAGATACGTAGGCACGAGATGCGATGTCTTGGCGAGCAAACTTAGTGTATATACACCTAGGTCTTTACCTTAGAACTTTCCTTTAGCAAGCAAACTTAGCATAACACAATACAAACAAGAGGTTCCTGTAGAATACTACAGATACTTAGGGTGCTAATACCTTCACTTAGTATAACCAACCCCCGAACCTAGATTCTCTTATTAGGGTTTTCTTTCTTTACCCTTTCCTTTGGATAATTCAAAGATCGGTGGTGAACTTCATGATTTGTGATTCAAGTTAATTAATAGCCTGATATCCGATTCTCACCGCAACAGAAATGGCGACTTCACTGGGGATCATTCCCCTAAGAGGGTTAAGCCTATCTTATTTGTATTTGTGTTATTTACATGTTTGCTTGCTTATACATTTGTATATTTATATCTATATATATATGCCTGTTGTGCTTGAGATTTTTGTATGCAGGGTTGCTACTTTGAGTGGTGAGGATAAGTCCTAACCCGGACTTGAGCGTACACTTATGATAGGACGATGGTATATTCAAGGAGGCTTTGAGGGAGTCGATTCCCAAAAAAGTTGACTTGAGACACCATCACTCAGTGAGGCCCTCTTGAGAGTCTAGTCATATTGAACGAGTTTATTCGTGAAAACGTGCTACTCTCGACATAGGTGCCATCGATACTGAGAACCATAGTTACCTTTAACCCCACTTGGCCTTTTAGGACGTAGTGCAGTGACCATGAGGGAGTCTATTTCTGAAATGGTTGTCACACAATACTACACTCGGACGAGACTCTCTTGAGAATATTATTGATTACCGAGTTATTCGGGAAATCGATAATATCCAAAAGATGGGTTGTTGACTCTGGGAACTTCTTAGAACCCTGTTTTATAGATACAAGAACCCCAGTACACACCTTGTGATTGGTTCTTTACCCAGACTCCATGCTGTGATCTCGAACCCTTGATCCTGCTACATGTGTTTTGCATTCTATTTGCATTGCATTGCATATCATTTGCATCTTTGCATGTTTCATTGCATATGTCTGTTTGTCCAGTGGCTCATATCCAGTTGTATCTATCTTCTAGTGTTGTCTGTGAGTCATCAAGTTGATTCCTCGACACTGATACCGGACTAGAGCTGACTACAGACGCAAGATGTCAGAGTAAGAGGTATACAATGCTGAGATCCGAATGGAGATAGACGACCTCAAGTCAAGTGTGACTCAACTCACTGAAATGCTTCAAGTTTTGATTGCTAGGGGAGAGCCTCCCCAAAGGACAGTCATCCAAGAAGTTTCAAGCGCTTGTCCTCCCTCGGTTCAAATGCCACCTTCAACTTGGCTAGAATTTGGTTTGCCACACAACTACTCTCCACCGATTGCATCTACTGCCATGGTTGGTCAGACTGTCAGACCGACATTTCAAGCTTCTGTTTTTGCCGAGCTTAGACCTGTGGTTCATGCTGCTCCACCACTAGCTCAAGCTCCCCAACGTCCGGGTGCAGGACAAAACCAGTACCGTAATAGAAATCATTTTGATTCTATTCCCATGAAGTATACTGAACTGTATCCTGGTCTGGTTGAGCAAAGTTTGATTACCACAAGGCCTATGCCTCCTCCTCCAAATCCTCTTCTAGCTGGCTGTAGGGCTGATCTTCATTGTGAATACCATCAAGGTGGTGCAGGCCATAACTTGGAAGGTTGCTTTGCGTTGAAAGCTAGAGTACAAGAGCTGATGAGAAACAAAATCCTCTCCTTTAAAGACAACCCTAATGTTCAGAACAACCCTCTGCCAGGGCACACCAAGTGAAGCCTCAATCGACTTCGGCTCAGCTACTTCTTAAAGACAGGACAACTCATCCTTGTGTTTGATTAGTCACTAGGCCTTGTTTCTTGTTGTTTGCATATTCTCTATTTTGTAATGGCTGTTTGCTTTCAATCATGTTTGTACTTTCAAAATTAATGAAATGAGCATTGTAACTTTTGATTCAATTCATTTGTGTTTGCTATTTACATCTCTATGCTTTCTTTTGCCAAATAATTTATCTCTTTTCCACTTTCCTTTTGATTATGCAAAGATTGGAGGGAGGATGACAAAACTTTATACTCATAATTGCTGTTAGTATGCTTTCAAATCAAGACTTTGCTGACGATGTAAGGCATTGTTTCAACTCCCAAACACTGGAGACATAAGGAAGATAACCCCTCTTTAATCCCTTCGAACCTTGAAGTAGGATTTTCTTTTCTTTACAAATAAAAACACGCAATCTTAACCTGGGGCGGGGTAGTTCTCAATTAACTGGATTGTGCATTCAAATTCAAGAATTTCATGCAAGACGCCTCTCAAAAAAAGTTCACAAATTTTCCTTCACACACAACAAGCAAGTGTCGAAGATGTCTTTCAAGTTCAAACGCCAATGATGGATCGCCGTAATCATCAAGCCAGGATGTCATAAAATTTTAACTCCTCCAAATTAAATGAATAAATGTAGTACAAGTTGTTCCCAAAGTGATAAATGAAGAAGGGTTATCAAGAAATACTTACTCAAAGAATGAGTCGAGTCCCTTTCGAGGCAAAGGCTAAGAAAGGTGTGAAGCTCATGACCTTACCTTATACAAAGAGAAGAAAGAACAAGCTTGTATAATAACCAAAAGTTGTAAGGAAGCAGTGATCGTCATCTCAAGTCCATTGAATTTTGAACCATCATCATTACTGTCATCAGTGCAATTTCCAACATATGGGAACCTGAGTGCATAGTCTGATTAACTGAGCATAGGACTGAAGTTCATCACGTAGATTGGGTGGGTCACAAATAAACTTTGAGCCTTTATCTTTTGTTTCTTAAACCATGAACCAGACCATGTTATAACCCTCAAAAGACCTAATTGAAGCAAGGTTATTTTGAAAGCATACTACAGCAAGGTTGCGTAAACTAACTCCCAAAGATCTTTGAAGATCAACTGTTTTGGTGCTACACATTTTACTTAAACTTCACTTTTAAATGTCTTGAACCGCCGTGTTCAGACCAGTTATTCACTTGTTTTGCAATTTGATTTTGATTTCAAAAGTTGCATAAACTTTGGATTTACCACGTTTGTATGAACATTTTTTGCTTGCAAACTAGCTTTCCTCTCAAGGAATTTTCAAAAAATTAAGAAACTTGGTCAGTGATCCTATCAGGGGCAAGTTCTTTCCAGATCCTGTTGAAGAATCAGCCCAAGATTTATTGTTCAGTGGCAAGTCCTTCTCAGAATTGGTTTACCCAGAATATTTTTCAAGACTCATACTAGGGCAAGCTTTCTTATTGTATAGTGAAACAATCATTTTCAAGGCTCATACTGGGGCAAGTTTTCCCCGTGTACAGCAAAGTAGTCAGTTACAGACTCAGACAAACTAAAGCAATGATCAGTTCATCTACAATAGTCAGCTAATCTGGGGCAGTTTACTTGAAGAAACCCCATGCAACTTTCTGTCCTTCCTACAAGGATCATCACTTGATACAGTTTACCAATGTGGCAGAGTTGTGTCCAGCAGTAGCATCTCTAGCACCCAAGCAGAATGACAGTGATCTCCATATTGAGGAATCAACCTTTCAGTCTTGTCTTCTCACCAAAAGAGTCGAGCTGTGTTGTCAGCATCTGCATTTGTATTTGATCATATATCATCTGCATAATTTATGCCATACGCATGTCATGAGTGTTTCATCCTCATTTGCATTTCTCCCGAGGTCGTGTCGTTATCCACGTTTTACCTTGTGGTCAAAGTCCAACTCATTTGGGACCTACCCAAACAGATATTGTAGTGTCTATTTGATGTTCTTCCAGATATGACCTTTCCTATTCGATTGCTTTTATGGATGTGTCTCTCTCTCTGATGTTTTTCCAGATTGAGTCTTTGTTCTGATGTTCTTCCAGAACCTATCTGATGTTTTTCCAGATAGTCCTTTGTCATTCTGATGCTTTTCCGGAATGATATTTCTTTTACCATCTGATGCTCTTCCGGATGTGTCTCTCTTTTTGATGTTTTTCCAGATTGAGTCTTTTGTTCTGATGTTCTTCCAGAACTTATCTGATGCTTTTCTAGATAATCACTTTGTTTATTCTGATGCTTTTCTAGAATGACATTGCTTTCATCATCTGATGTTTTTTCGGATGTGCCTTTCTCATTCTGATGTTCTTCTAGATTGAGTCTTTTGTTCTGATGTTCTTCCAGAACTTATATGATGCTTTTCCAGATAATCACTTTGTTTATTCTGATGCTTTTCCAGAATGACATTGCTTTCATCATCTGATGCTTTTCCAGATGTGCCTTTCTCTTTCTGATGTCTTCTAGATTGAGTCTTTTGCTCCTGATGTTTTTCCAGAGCACTTTTTGTGTTTATCTGATGCTCTTTCGGATATGACCTTGTTTATCTGATGTTTTTCCAGATATAATGTTGCTTATATGATGCTCTTCCGGGTATGTCTTCAAAACCCTTTTCCCGTACATTTAATCCTCTTCTAAATGTTTCGGATGTATATTCAGAATTCTTGTCTTCATTTAATTCTCTTCTAGATGTCTTTAAATCGTTTCTGACTTGGGTTAACGGCTGCTGAATGTTTTCAAGTCAGTTTCCATTCTCCATCCAATGCTTTTCTGGATGTGTGCCAGAGTTTATTCAATGCTTTTCCGAATATTTCTGATATGCTTCCCGAAGTTCATTCAATGCTCTTCTAAATGTCTCTGTTGTCAGTTTGTTTCCCAGAGTTTATTCAATGGTTTTCTGAATACCTCTGATGTTTGCTTGTCTCATGTATCTCCCAGTTTTTCCCCGCCTCATTCAATGATCTTCTGAATGTCGTGACTGGTGTCCTTTCATCCAATGCCTTCTTGGATTACCCTTGTTTGCTCACATTCATCTGATGCCATTTTCAGATATTGAGATTATACCTTTCATTCAAAGCCATTATCGGATGACTGGTTTCTTTGCATCTGACGCTTTCTTGGATCCCTGTTTTGTTCAAAGTCATTATTAGATATTGTGATTGTACCTTTCATTCAAAGCCATTATTGGATGTCTGGTTTCTTTTGCCATCTGATCTTTTTCCGGATGTGCCTTTCTCTGTCTTTTCTGGCTTTTCTTGAAGATCCCGTTTGAACTCTTCAGTATAAGAAAATCCCAGAAAATATTTTGTTGATGTCTATCCTTTTATTTCAAATTGATCCCCAGTGGTGATCATGTCTTCTTTCTGGTTTCATGCCTAGTAAAGAGTGTACTTTCATTTCCCCAGTGGCGTCTAGTCACCTATAAACCTGTCGTCCATCTCCCTGGACTTTTCCCCAATGGAGAGTACCTCTCTGGCTCCCATCCTGAGTGAGGACCCGTAGGATTTCCTCTTAATTTTTCTGTCCCCAGTGTTTCCTCAGGGTCTCCCCAGTGAGTCTTTTGTTGGTCAGCCTGTATCCCCAGTAAATCTTCCTTGTGAATATTAACCTTCATCCCTCCCCAATAAAGCTTGTCATACCCCAAATTTTGACCACTAAGATTTCCCATCATTGTGCAAATCATCATCACAATATGGATGAACCATCTTGCCTCATCAGTCTCCCCAAAGATGGGTGAACACTTACTACAGTCAAAATTAGGGTTTCAAGCCCTCTCAGAGTTCTTAGACAAAGGATCAATCAAGAAATGACATGATCTTCAACTTGTCTAACCTCCCAAATATCTACAAGGGATCAAGAGGACTCCCACTTTAAGGATTAAGCACAAGGCTGCTCCCTTCCAGGTGGATCAAGCCTCAAGATCGCCAGTGTCACCAAATTAGGGTTTGGTCGACTAGGGCCTCCAGATGGAAATTTTCCTCTGGGCATGAGCCAATGCTTCAAAGTATATCCTAAGATACTCCATGGAACCTTATGGGCCCAAGCATCAAGTCAATTTGACCTCAGGGGATGCATACATCAAAAATCAGGAATTAGGGTTTCTTGACCTAATTCACCCCTAAGTTGACTTTTGGGACAAATCATGAGTCAAGACCTCAAGACATGATTTAAGGTCTCCAACATACCACATTGATCCATTTGTAACAACGGATTGATCCAGGAAGCTTGAGCAACAAGTCTCAATTTCATCAGTACCACAAATAGGGTTTCGCGAGAAAAGTCAACTGTAGCTTTGACTTTTGACCAGGACATGCTCATAAACCCTAGGACATGATTCAATACACCCTATGACACCTATGGAACATGTTCATCAAGTTTTATTTAGGTCAAGGACTTGATTTCATAGAGGATCGCACAGTTTGGAATTCATTTGACAAAAAGTCAACTGTGCACAAAAGTCAACTTTGACTTTTTGAGATTTTTCACAAAAATGGTTTTTTAACCCTAAAATGATGTTAATGTATGATTTGAATCATCATTCATCCAGAAAAATCAAGAAAAGTGGGATAACTTGAAAAAGGGGTAACCATAAAAACTTAAAAAATTTTCTAAGTTATGAACAAAGTGGCAAGGGTACCAACTTTGGAGGATCATAACTCCTAAGCCACAAAGCCATTTTTCCCCATCCAAAGCTTGATTTGTAGATCTCATTACCCTCTACAAAAGCTTAGAACTAACCTCCCTCCAAATTCATCATGGATTTTGAGTTATGGAATGATTAAAATCACAAAAAGTGAAAATGTCATTTTTTTCCAACACTTATTGAAATTTTCACTAAGTCAGAATCTGCCTTCACTTTTTTTCCAAATGTAGGAGGATTTTTCACTTGGATCCAAAAGGTATCAAAACCAAATATGAGCAGACAGTTGTTGTATCATATGAGGGCTTTTCAAAATGGCCAAGAACACCACCAAATTCCACTTGGGCCAAGAGATATGACAATGGCAATATGCCTTGCTGAAAACTGCTAAGGCTAGGCAGAATTTTGCATTTTTGCTCGATTTGGCAAAATCAGATAATTCCAAGCCTTGTCATCATCTTGAACACATCTGAGGATCAAATCTAAAGGGGACAAACACTGAGCCAAGCCTTCGAAGTCCTTGGAACAAGAAGTAACATGCCAAACCTAGAATTGCCTAAAAGAGGGACAAGACTCCAATTTTGGATTGGAGCTTTCAATGCATACATCAAGGTGGCATGGACTGAGACATTTACAACTGAATTCATTCAAGACTTATCCAAGACCAAGGGAACCACAGCCCTGTGCCCTAACCTTTAGTCAATGGCTAGAGGATACTTCGATTCTCATTTGCCAACATTGGCCAAACCTCTGCTGCAGTTGCCATTCACTATTGCTTGCAAAACAAACTTTCTCTACTATAAATAGAGCTCATTTGTGATCAGTTTGAGTACACCAAAGCCATCATACAGATGCTTTACTCAAAATATCTTCTTTCACTCCAATTTTGCCTTCTAAGGCAAGTCACTATCGGGTTTTGAGTTTGAGAGCTTTTCCAATCAAACCAATCACTCACACACCTCACATACATCATATAGAAGTGATCCAAACACTCACATAACATCTGGAACACCAAAATCACAAAATCACCAGCCAGTTGCTCAAGTTCTTGACAGATTTGTAGTTGGGATACCATCTCAAGTTCCAGATCATTTCAATCCATTTCAAGCATCCAGACACACTCCATGGCACCTAGGGAAGCTATCCAGATCATTGGAACCTAGTTGTAACACCTCTAACACAAAACACGATCACCAGTTGCAAGAGGTAAGCGTGAGCTCTTCTAACTCTATGATCCATGCAATTTTTGCTACACAATAATTTGGCCATATGTTCATAATCATGCATGGAATGTTTTCCCTCAATCAATTGTATTGTTTGAATCGTGTGTAGAATTTCCGAACCTTCATGCAGAAATTACGGTTGTTGAGGTTTCTCTTTGATTTCTTATTCCATGTTAAAAATAAATGAAATTAAAGACCATAGACATGATCGCGAGGTTAAAACGAGTAGATTGATATATAGATTGCATGATATAATCAAGTATTCAGTGAGATTGGATAGAAAACGCAAATTTGCAGAACAGAGGGTGGCGCGTGTTCTTGCCCTTGTTCTTGGCGCCATTTTTTGAAAATTTGAATATTTGAATTTTGTAATTTTATTTAATTGATTAAAAAATTAATTTCTCTCTGAGTTTTAATGATTTTGAGTTGATTCTTTTTTTGATAATTCACAAAAATGTTAAAATATTTTATTTTACCAAAAATTCCCAAAAATATTATTTATTTCATATAATTGAAATTATTGCAAAGAATTAATATTTTAATTGTTTTTGACATTTAAATTATTTTTTCCCTCTTGATTTTGTAAATTTTAATGACTTTTAATCATTTTGTAGGTCAAAACATGATTTTTGAAACATTAATCCAAGATCACAATTTGTTTTCCACATGTTAAACAATTTTGATCATTTTAATTGAATTTATTATTCAATTAAAAAACATTTTGAAAACAAATTAGGGTTTTTTGATTAATTCAATCCTCATCAAACTTTTTCAAAACTCTTGGGCCTCTAATAGAGTGTAAGACCCAATCCTTTGTAAATACAAACCTATTTTTGTGCCTCACTTATTGTATAAGTCCAGTTGTATTTCAAAAAGTTCGACGCGATCATCGTCCGTTAAAAAACAAACCTTGGGCCTCTCCTCGAGCTATAAGACCCATTCAAAATCTTTTGGGCCTCTAATAGAGTGTAAGACCCAATCCTTTGTAAATACAAACCTATTTTTGGGCCTCACTTATTGTATAAGTTCCGTTGTATTTCAAAAAGTTCGACGCGATCATCGTCCGTTGAAAAGCAAACCTTGGGCCTCTCCTTGAGCTATAAGACCCATTCAAAATCTTTTGGGCCTCTATTAGAGTGTAAGACCCAACAACGTTTGAAAACCAAACCATTTTGGGCCTCAATGCATTGTATAAGCCCATCCGTGTTTTCAAAAATCTCAGCGCGATCGCCATTTTTAAACAAATGACCCTGGGCCTCTCCTTGAGCTGTAAGCCCCACCACTTGTACAAAACTAAATCTTTTGGGCCTCTATTAGAGTGTAAGACCCAATCCCCTTTTAACCAAAACTTTTGGGCCTCAGACATTGTATAAGTCCCCCTGCGTTAAAAGAAAACCTCGGCGCGATCGCCAATAAAAAAAACCAATCATCTGGGCCTACCCTCGTGTTGTAAGCCCCATTCTTTTTCTTTAAATCTCTTAGGCCTCTTGAGAGAGTGTAAGACCCATCCCTTTGTACAGAAAACCTTTATGGGGCCTCAGTCACCTGTATAAGTCCCTCTGTACAAAACGACAGTGCGATCAATGATAAACCTTGGGCCTCTCCTTGAGCTGTAAGCCCTAACATCTTTTTAAATACTTTCTCCTTTAATTTTGAATATACTGTTGTTTTCGATCTTTCTTTGTTGAACAACTAACCAAACAACATGGAAGCTCTACAACCGAGTAAGTGTTTATATGCTTTCTTTATCCGCTTTCATATACATATAACTGTATTGTGGGGCTGTTTCACTGTAAGTCTTCTTTCATAAACTCATATCAACTGTGTAATACTAGTATAGATATTTAGAGTTTCCCCGGCAACTACGTCTAGCACTAAGCCCTGTTGATCACTCATAAATACCGTCAAAACTAGATCACCATAGGATTACCAGATACAGTCTTCCCTCCTCTTGGGGTTAAACAATATGGAGATGTGAAAGGCAGATTCTTTTTGAACCCTTTCTCAGACTGTCACCCTTAGAAATTGTCAAAGAAACTCTACTCCCCAGAGATGATCTTTTCTCCATGAATGGCATCTCTTGAGTTTCTTCCAAATTCTCGAACTTTCCTGGCTTGATCCATTCTCAGTGAATGGCATGTCTTGAACTTCTTGGGGTTTGGGGACCCACAGGCTTCCTAAAAGCATCCCCGCCTCCTCTTGGGCATTGTACAAGGACCCTACGGCTTCTTAGAAGTATTCACAGCCTCCTCTTAGGCTTTGTATAAGGATTCTTCCTTCGGGAAGAGAGCCTCCTCTTATGCTTTGTACAAATTGTCCCTCGGCTTCTTAAAAGTTTCCAGCCTCCTCTTGGGCTTCTTACAAATTATCCCGACGACCTTCTAGAGGTATAGGAACAGAAATTAGTCATCTTAATAGAACAGTCTTTCAAAGACTCTAGATCTTCTTTCAAAGAGTCTAGATCTTTCTACCGTGAACGTACTACTACTGTTTCTTAAAGCATAGTACAAAAGATAAAACTCTAGACTTGGACAGTCTAATCTCCTTGAGTCTCGAAGGCATTCTCAAGTAGGGAAAAACACCAGTAGACTCGGACAGTCTCCAATACCCTCTGGATTCCCCATTTCCTTAAAGAACAGGAAATAACCTTGATCCTCTGATCAATCCCAAAGCATAGCCTTACCTTTAATCAGTCTCTTTATAAGAACTAATTTTCTCTTTTAACCAACCTACTGGACCTGTCACTCAACTGAAACAACAACATCTTTTAGCCTCCATCCCGGGCTTCGTACGAGATACAAAAAGACTCTCTTGTTGAGTCAAACACCTTTAGCCTCCATCTCGAGCTTCGTACGAGATACACAACACTCTCTTGTTGAGTATAAAAGACTCTCTTGTTGAGTCAACCCTTAGCCTCCGTCTTGGGCTTCGTACAAGACACATACAAAAGCACTCTCTTATTGAGTCAATCCCTTTTAGCCTCTCTCTCGGGCTCGTACGAGACACATAAAAGCATCCTCTTGTTGGGTCAATAGCCTCCTCTTAGGCTTTGTATAAGAAAAAACCCGGTTGAGTCAATAAACCTTTTAGCATCAACACTGTGCCTCGTTCACAGGATACAAACATCAACAACTCCTTTCATCTAATTGCTGTAAGAGGCAAGCCTCTGGATTATTTACATCCACGCCACTGTCCCTCTTTTAGCATGAGAAATTCCTAAGGAAAGATATCATTGCTCTACACTGAGTTAAAGTCTTCTCCTTCAGGTTAAAACCCCCTATAGAGGAAATTATGGCATTGCTAGGATTCACATATCCCGGTTAAAGTAATCCTCCTTTATAGTCAGTCACCTAACAATTGTGACAAATAGACCCCCTTTAGAGATGACAAATTCTCTCTAAAAGACAACCCCTTTTTAGCTTCACATCTTGGGCTTCGAATAAGATACAAATAGACCCTTCAGTTTCACATCTTGGGCTTTGAACAAGATATAAACCACATTTTCTGCTTCACGTCTTGGGCTTTGAACAAGACACCAAAACACCATTTCCTCCCATAGAATAGGAGGAACTACGATCGCTCTGATTTCCCTGTTTCGGTAAACGGGAATACGTAGGCATAAGATTGAAAGAAAAATCTTAGCGAGCACACTAATCCAAAGCCCCAAATCCCGTACCTTCACATATCAATCGAAAAGTATTAGTCCTAGCATCCTAACAAAATTCCCCATGAACATTCACGGTGTTTCGTTCTAAACAAAGTAAGAAGAAAGAGGCCCCATTACCATATAGCATCCATAACCTAACAGACTGCTGTTTAAACTCAGTATGCAAGCAGGGTTAATTGGAGACATCTATTTCCCTTCCTTAGTCAGCTTAATAGGATAAAAAATGAATCGACCTGTAGTAACCCCAGAGCGACAGTGCTTAAGAACCACGTCCAAAATCGCTCGCTATAGAAAAGTGGCGCCCACCGTGGGGCCCTTCTTTCTTTCTTACAATTTTAGGTGAAAACCTTGGACAAGTAATTTTTAATGGCGGTGGCCACCACAGAAAAATGGCGCCCACCGTGGGGCCTTGGATTATTTAATCTCTGAGGTAGAAACCAAGGAGTGGGGACTTCACTGGGGTTAAGACTTTTTTGACTTCACTAGGATCTTAGGTCAAAACCTTTAAAGTTGGGAAGGTACCACAGAATGGCGACTCCGTCGGGGAGCCATTTTTGTCAGGAACATAGGATTCATAGCTCTTTAAAGTCTAGGACTTTAGGACAAATATATGTACTGCTTTTCCTAATTGATATATGTGTTTATTTTTCTGCTAATGGGAATGCGTGTGATGCCGCATGTGGAAAGATTGAGTATACCCCTAGGAAAAACCTCTTTTAGTAGTGCGGAAACTATTGGAGATGGTTGTCACGCGATACTACCCTCTTCTGATGGTTCTTCGAAAAACATCACCTAGCACGGTTCCCCGCCCGCTGGTGTTTTCTCGATAAGAACTGATGATGTTGAGAGAGAGGTACAAAAATCACTAGTATAAACCTTTGGGGGGGGTAGAGCCTTGACTTCATGACACCGACCCTTTGACCCCATGTTTTTTTCTATGTTTTTCTGTGCTGTATTCATGCATTCATCTAAAAAACATTAAAACAAAGAAAAACTTCTCTTCTATTATCTCTTTTTCAAATTAAACTAAGACAATGATTGCAAATGTCAGAGAAAAAGATTGCGCTCATGGACTTCGGTAGAACGAGAACTCATAAGTACACCTTCAGGGTTCCAAAACTAGAGGATTTGAGAGGATTAACGAGGATGATCACTAACCTTGACGCTTTCACAGCCAAGTACGGAGGTTTGTTACCTCTGTTAAGAGTCCACGTGATTGAAGGAATCATGGAGGCACTCATTCAATTTTACGATCCGGTCTATCACTGTTTCACATTCCTGGATTACCAGCTCGTACCAACGCTGGAGGAGTATTCTCACCTAACCGATCTACACATTACTGATCGAGCTCCATTTTTCTGGACTGGAAGAAATTCCAAAGGATCAGACCATTGCAAGAGCAATTTATTTGGATGAGTCGGAAGTCAAGACTCACATGACCACTAAGGGTGGGCTCCCAGGTTTTCTAGCCCAGTTCTTGACAAAGAACGCTCTGTACTTTGCTAGTATAGGGAGCATCACTGCTTTTGAAAGCATCTTTGTCTTACTCACCTACGGGTTATTTCTGTTTCCCAACATTAATAGCTTCGTCGATATCAACGCCATTAAGGTTTTTCTCATTGGAAACCCTGTGCCAACCTTGCTCGCGGATGCGTATCATTCTGTACACTTAGGGAATTTGTACAGTGGAGGGATGATCACATGTTGTGTGCCCCTGCTGTATAAATGGTTTATCTCCCATTTGCCTAAGTCTTTTGCTTTTTGGGATCATAAGAATGCCTTACGTTGGTCGCAGAAAATCATGTCCCTTACCAACTCTGACATAGATTGGTGCAATAGGATTTATGACGGAATCAGGATCATTGACCGTTGTGGAAACTTCCACAACATACCCCTCATAGGAACTAAAGGAGGAATCAACTATAATCCAATTCTTGTTCCTCGTCAATGTGGATACCCGATGAGGCATGTCCCGCGTAATGCTCGTCTGGAGGGCATTTTCTTCAAAGAAGGAGAAAATGATAGGGCACTAAAGATGGAAATAGTGCACGCTTGGAAACATGTTCATAAGAAAGGACGAGAGTCTCTAGGAAAACCGGACTGTGTCTCGGTGGAGCCTTATCTCCACTGGGTACAAACTAGAGCTCTCAAGCTAAAGATGCCTTATCCTCGTCACGGAGTTCTTCCACTGAGGGAATCTGTCATGTACTTCATGACTGAAACGGAAAAACTTCAGGTTACTCTCAACAAAGTTCAACAGGAGAGGAGGTCTTGGAAGAACAAGTACCGCACCCTCAATGTAGGGTGTACCAAAATACAGCAACTGCTGAAAGATAAGGATGCTCTGATCGAGATTTTAGAGCAACATGTTATGGATAATCAGGATGACCAAAGGAATTTGCTCGTTCCTTGACAACCCGATAACGGCCCAAGAGCCCCGGTCCAAGAAAAGGAAAGTACCAGAATCAGCACCCAGTTTCTCCTCAGAGAGGACTCGGGACCCCTTAGCTTAGGTTTCTGTTTCCGCACCTTGTAATCTACTGTATTTCTATTTTCGCAATCCTTTGAATTCAATAAAACGGGGTTTCCCCACTGTTTGATATTTGCAATCTAATTGTCGAAGTTTATTTTGATTAAACAAAGAAAACAAAAACAATTAATATAATCATTACATTCATCATTCTCACGTCACGTATTCTTCTTACCTACGAATCTTACGTTTGTGTCTCGGTTCTAGAGTCAAACTGTCTCATTCGTACAATACTCGGGCCAATCGTCAGAAAAAGATGGATGATCTCGAGGAAGAAAATAGAGAGTTGAGAGAAGATATCGACGCTCTGAGAGAGGATATGAGAAAGCTTCGTAACGACATGCAAGCCATGGCAGAAGCTCAGCTACAAAGGACTGTGATCTCGGAGATATATCCCGTTGATCAATGAGGATCAGGGGACCGCAACAGGAACCGTTGGGCCTAAAGGTTACAAACTTTGGGAAAGCGAAGATGCCAGGGGCATGACAGTAACTCCTGAAGGTTACAAACTTCGGGAGGCACCGAGAGTCTCGGCCATAATGAC
Source organism: Lathyrus tuberosus (assembly GCA_022829125.1). Lineage (NCBI taxonomy): Eukaryota > Viridiplantae > Streptophyta > Magnoliopsida > Fabales > Fabaceae > Lathyrus > Lathyrus tuberosus. Next base: position 1,358,070 of record JALAZF010000118.1, on the reverse strand, counting down.
TATACCACCGCCCGTGGTACACACTGTCCTGGAAGGACAGATTCCACAGATACCTTCTGGTGGAAACGACAACATGTTCGAAAGAATGAATGAGTTCCAGGAATAGTTCCTGGGAATGCAGAAAGAACTGCAAGCCATTCGCGGTCAGGATTTATTTGGAAAGGACGCCGCGGACCTCTGCTTTATCCCCAATGTGAAAGTTCCGCACAAGTTCCAGGTGCCCGACTTTGAAAAGTACAAGGGTAACTCTTTCCCTCAGAGTCACTTGGTGATGTACGCTCGGAAAATGTCAGCTCAGACAGAGAATCAGGATTTACTGATTCACTACTTTCAGGATAGTTTAACCGGTGCCGCACTAAAATGGTACATGGGTTTAAACCGTGCTATGATTAGCACTTTCAGAGATCTTGGCACTGCCTTCGTCCAACAATATAAATACAATCTGGACTTGGCACCCGATAGAGATCAACTCAGATCAATGTCACAAAAGGACAAGGAAACCTTTAAGGAATACACTCAGAGATGGCGTGAAATTGCCGCTCAAATTTGTCCACCTCTCGAGGAAAAAGAGATGACAAAGATCTTCTTAAAGACCTTAAGCACATTTTATTACGACAGAATGGTTGCCAGTGCGCCCATTGACTTCACCGAGATGGTCGGTATGTGAGTCCGTCTAGTCAAATACACTGGATCATCAAGTAGTACAAAGCGATACAGTAGTGCTCTCCCTAAGAAAAAAGAGCAAGATATTGGGAATATCTCTCTCGAAAAGCAAAGGCGACATTATCAACCAGTAGCGGCTGTGAATCCTGCTATCAATCCTGCTCCTATTTCTACGTATCAACCTCAGGTTGCGCAGAGCCAACCTAATCAGCAAAGGACTCAACAGCCTCTTCAGCAGGCTCGTCCTCCATACAATAACAACCGTACAACGCGGCCACCAGGATTTGATCCTATACTCGTATTGTATGCAGAACTATTTCCGTTACTACTAGCTAAGGGGCATGTCCAGACTAAGTCTCCTCTTACAGTACCGGAAAATCCACCTTTTTGGTTTAAGGTGGATCAGACTTGCCCTTACCATCAAGGAGGACCAGGGCATAACATAGAGAAATGTCTCAATTTCAAATTTGACATGCAAAAGCTTGTTAGGAGCGGGGTCTTATCTTTCAAAGATATGTATCCTAATGTTCTCACGAACCCTCAACACGAGAAAGCTGCAGTCAATTTGATAGAGGGAGAGACTAACAACGTCTATCAAATTCATGATGTACTCTTGTTAAGGACCAATCTGGTCAAGATGCATTGTAGACAGAGTAGATATGGCCATGTTCCACCTCGTAACTATCACCAGTGTGATATCTGCTCTAAAAGCAATCGAGGATGTTCTGTGGTGCAATCAGCTCTACAGGAACTGATGGATCTCAGATGGATCCAAGAGCACCGAGTTCGTGGAGTTAACATGGTTTACACAAATTCTAACATCATTCAGAACCACGACATCCGTGCAATGAATGTCAACTTGGTGGCGATGCATTCTAGGCAAAGCCAGTATCATAATCTGCTACGGCACGATTACAGTTCCTGTCTGACTTGCTCTGTAAACAAACAAGGATGCTCTTTTGTATAAGAGGCCCTCCAGTGTCAGATGGATCCAGGACTACCATGATAGGAATCCCTATTAGATCAACATGATTCAAATCTTTGATATTCGCTTGATGAATACCATCCTGGTGGAGTTACATGCTAAACAGATCCGGCTCGGGTTCCTGGTATCACATGATTATCAGAGCTGTAGGGTGGGTTGCAAAAATGATCAAGGCTGTGCCCTTGTCCAGGAAACACTTCAGCACTTGTTGAACCACTGGTGGCTTCCAATCTATATGGATGAAGACACCCAACAAATTAGTATTACCAACGGGAACCCTACTCGGCATCAAATTCAGGACGTTCGATCTGTGGAAACTGACCTAGTGAGGTTACATTGTATTCAAAGTGGGCGTGGCCAGGTGCCACCACACAACTATGAACGTTGTAGAGTCTGTTCGAAAAGTAACCAAGGGTGTTACCTTGTGCGAGCAGCTCTTCAGGGTCAGGTGGATCGTAGAGAGATTCGCCCATATCCAGGTTCCGGACTAATCAACTGGGCGCCAGACTACCTCGTTGATCAAATTGAGGACGTTGTCGTAATCTCTGATCATCAGAAGGCTAGGGATGTTTGTACCATCATCCCTCTACTTGACGAATCGAAAGTTCCCAACCAGGAATAGATCGAAATTGCTTACGATGGTCGGAAAAATCAGAAGGCTCCCATAGTCATCTATCTACCGGGACCATTACCGTATGAATCAACTAAGGCTATCCCTTACAAATACGGTGCAACAACAGTCGAGAATGGAAAGGAAATTCCATTATCTTCCGTCGTGAATATTGCAGACATCAGTCGAGTAACACGGAGCGGTCGAATCTTCAACCGAGGAGTTGGAGAACTTAACAAAGAAAAGGAACCTCAGACAGAAGTTCCCAATCCACCAGTCGGTCAATCCAGTAATCCCGACCTTTCAAAAAACTATGATGAGATGCTGAAGCTCATCCAAAGCAGTGAATACAACATTGTTGATCAACTGTTACAAACTCCTTTAAAGATCTCTGTGCTGTCACTTTTACTCAGTTCAGAAGCGCACAGGGAGGCTCTACAGAAAGTCTTGGAGCAAGCCTTTGTAGAACAGGATGTAACAATCAGACAGTTCGATAGTATTGTCTCTAACATCACTTCCTGCAATAACTTGGGATTTAGTGACGAGGAATTACCTGAAGAGGGTCGCCGTCTTAACATGGGGCTCAATATCACGGTCAGCTGCCAGGGCGATGCTTTAGCCAGCGTGCTGGTAGACACAGGGTCAGCTCTGAATGTTATGCCGAAGTCCACTTTGATGCAATTATCCTTCGAAGGACCCCCGATGAGAACCAGTGAGGTCGTCGTCAAAGCATTTGACGGGTCCAGAAAAACGGTTATCGGCGAAGTCGACCTTCCCATAACTATTGGTCCTCACACTTTCCAAGTCACTTTCCAGGTCATGGATATCCGGGCAACGTACATTTGTTTATTAGGAAGACCTTGGATACATCAGGCTGGGCCGGTTACCTCGACCCTCCACCAAAAGTTAAAGTTCGTCCAGAACAACCAGCTCGTCACGGTCTGTGGAGAACAAGCCTTGCTCGTGAGTAACTTATCATCATCTACTGGTGTAGAACCCGAGGAGGTTATTGGAACTCAGTTCCAAGCACTGTCGGTGAGCAAGGACAATCAATCTGAAGAGGGAACTTCCATTTCCTTATACAAAGATGCTATCAAAGCGGTCGAGAGTACCAATACGATAGGATGGGGACAGCTAGTCATTCCTACTGACAATAAAACAAAGAAGGGTCTTGGTTTTTCTGCAAACTGTACCCAGACAGCTACTACCAGTAATGAAAGTCTTCATCCCATTAAAGACTTCTTCCACAGTGGAGGTTTCCTTCACCCAGTGCCTCAAGAAGTACATACCATCAATAAAGATGATTCCTCTGATATGGAGGAGGAATGGGAGTCCTATCTTAACAAGGACGGTTATACGTCTCAGGAAGAGGTGCCTACGCCCTTTTGCTATCCCGCACAGAGTCCGAGATTTATACCTAGGTCAGACGTCGAAATGATATATGGAGATTGTGATCCGGAAGGATGTCGTGCTCCACCAAACTCATTAGAGGAGGACACTCTGATGAAGGACAACTTTGACCACAACTATTATGACCCGATGGATGGCCTGCCATTGTGGCAGTTGTATCCAGGAGACTTAGGGCAAGAAAATTAGCCGAACAATGAAAATCAGCTGAGCATCATTGAAAAGAATACATGCGTCCCCATCATGCCATGGGATCAACAATCAGGTCATTCAGAAAACGTCCAGTACGACGATGAGTTTGCAACGTTTGCAGGACTTGAATTCATCAACTATGCTTTTCCAGAGGTCAACGTCATCGAGAAGGATGACTCATCCAGTTCCAAAGAAGTGTGGGACACCCTGGGACAACCAAGTGGGAAATACGACTATATGGTCAAGTACACTGCTCCCGAAAGCTCTCATATCAGGCTCGAAGACATCCAGCTAACTGGATGGGGAGATCTACCTGAGAGCACAAATGCTATGCAAAATGCAACAGAGGAATCCTCCTACGACAACTCTTCCTGGGAGACAAATTCCAATGATCCTGCTCCACCAGAAATCAGTGTTATTTCTAAAGACAAATCAAGGAAGGTGCCAGACTTTGTGATTCACCGAGGAATTTGCCACCAATGGGTTGCTGTCGATGTTCCGAAGATTGTTCATAAGTCAAAGTAATTGCCGTCTTTAACCTTTCACCCTGCCCAGGTGAAACACATGTTTTGATAGGGCTCACTTTCTATAAATTTCCCTCTTCGCTTCGCCCAAACCGACAGAGTTTTGTTTTATAGGGTTGTAGTTTCAACAATCGACTTGTTCATTAATAAAATAACGTCGTTCTGTAATTTTCGCATTAATTGCTGTTTTCTCTTTTTGCTTTTCTCAGAAAATGGTAATCCTAAAAAATAACTCAATAATAAAAACAAGCAGTAAAAGAAATACACTGCACACACTCTTGCATTTCCTCTATCTCTTCTAAACACAAATCATACCGTCATGCAGATTGCTTGTTTAAAACCCCGTTGAAACATACGATCCGATACCTTCTCCCAACTTTGAGTTCCCGGTATTTGGGACTGAAGAAGAAAATGATGACGAAATTCCAGAAGAGATCTCCCGACTACTCAAACAGGAGGAAAGGTCCATTGAACCTCATAAAGAGCCGTTGGAAATGGTAAACTTAGGTTCAGAAAAAGAGAGAAAAGAAATCAGGATTGGGGCACTGCTCAGTCCAACTGCCAGAGAGGGATTGGTAAAGCTTCTCAAAGAATTCCCCGATGTATTCGCTTGGTCCTATCAGGATATGCCAGGGTTGGATACCAGCATCGTGGAACATCATTTACCATTGAGATCGGAATGTCCGCCAGTAAAACATAGGTTGAGACAGACTCACCCGGACATGGCCATCAAAATCAAAGAGGAGGTACAGAAACAGATTGACGCGGGTTTCCTCGCCACATTAGAATATCCTCAATGGTTAGCCAACATCGTACCTGTTCCGAAAAAGGACAGAAAGGTCATAATATGTGTGGATTACAGGGATCTAAACAAGGCTAGTCCAAAGGACGACTTTCCTTTACCACACATTGACATGTTGGTTGACAGTACAACAAAGTTCAAAGTCTTCTCCTTCATGGATGGATTCTCGGGCTATAATCAGATAAAAATGGCGCCGAAAGACATGGAGAAGACTTCCTTCATCACCCCATGGGGGACTTTTTGTTACAAGGTAATGTCGTTCGGTCTGAAGAACGCCGGGGCAACCTATCAAAGGGCCATGACTACTCTGTTTCATGACATGATACACAAAGAAATCGAGGTATATGTCGATGATATGATTGCAAAATCTAGAACAGAAGAGGAGCATGTGACACACCTGTCAAAATTATTCGAGCGGTTGAGAAAGTACAAACTCCGCTTGAATCCCAATAAGTGCACCTTCGGTGTCCGTTCACGGAAACTCTTAGGGTTCATCGTCAGCCAGAAAGGAATTAAGGTTGATCCTGACAAGGTCAAGGCCATTCAAGAAATGCCTTCTCCGAAAACTGAAAAACAAGTCAGAGGATTCCTGGGACGTTTGAACTACATCTCCAGATTCATATTCCTCATGACCGCGACATGTGCGCCGATTTTCAAATTACTCAAAAAGAACCGGGACTGTGTTTGGACAGAAGACTGCTAATCCGCCTTCGACGGTATTAAGGAATACCTGTCGAACCCACCGATTCTATCACCTCCAGTGGAAGGAAGACCACTGATTATCTACCTCACCGTCCTAGAGGACTCAATGGGATGTGTACTTGGCCAACAAGACGAAACCTAAAGGAAAGAGTCTGCCATCTACTATCTGAGCAAGAAATTCACCGACTGCGAGACTCGGTACACTATGCTTGAGAAAACTTGCTGCGCTTTGGCTTGGACAGCCAAACATCTTGCCAGGACATGATTCGTCACACTACTTGGTTGGTCTCCGATATGGATCCAATCATGTATGTCTTTGAAAAGCCTGCTCTCACGGGAAGGATTGCCCGTTGGCAGATGTTGCTATCAGAATATGACATAGAATACCACACTCAAAAAGCCGTTAAAGGAAGTATTTTAGCCGATCATTTGGCTTATCAACCGATTGACGATCAAGAATCTGTCAGGTTTGACTTCCCAGACGAAGATGTCAAGTATCTAAAAATGAAAGATTGCGATGAATCGCTACCCAGTGAAGGGCCAGAACTAGGTTCCCAATGGGGACTAATCTTTGACGGACCTGTCAATCATTATGGAAACGGGATTGGGGAAATCATCATAACACCTCAGGGTACCCACATTCCTTTCACTGCCCGACTTACGTTCAAGTGTACGAACAACGAGGCCGAATACGAAGCTTGTATTATGGGTCTCGAGGAAACGATTGATTTGAGGATCAAAAACTTAGACGTATATGGCGACTCAACCCTGGTTATCAATTAGATTAAAGGAGATTGGAACACATACCAATCAGGATTGATTCCTTACAAAGATTACGCAAGAAGGTTGTTACCATTCTTCAACAGAATCGAGTTTCATCATATCCCTCGTGAAGAGAATCACATGGCTGATGCATTAGCCACTCTCTCTTCCATGATTAGTGTAGGTCAATGGAATGACATACCTAAGATCGACATAATGCGCCTTGAACGGCCCGCTTACATCTTCACGATTGAAGCAGTCATAGATGACAAACCTTGGTATCAAGATATCAAATGCTTCCTTCAGAAACAAGAGTACCCACCTGGGGCACTAAGGAAGGACAGGAACCCTCAGAAGGCTGGCAGGCAATTTCTTCTTGAGTGGTGATACTCTCTATAAGAAAAATTTTGACATGGTCTTGCTCCGATGCGTAGACAGACCAGAAGCAGACATGTTGATCAAAGAAATTCATGAAGGATCCTTTGGCACTCATGCCAATGGACACACAATGGCGAGAAAAATTCTAAGAGCAGGGTACTATTGGTTGACCATGGAATTCGACTGCTACAAGTACATGAGGAAGTGTCACAAGTGTCAGATATACTCCGACAAAATTCATGTCCTGCCAACACATCTCAAAGTTCTTTCTTCCCCATGGCCTTTTTCCATATGGGGAATCGACATGATTGACTTGATTGATCCTAAGGCTTCAAACGGACATCGGTTCATCCTGGTAGCCATTGATTACTTCACCAAGTGGGTCGAAGCAGCGTTGTACGCTAATGTAACCCGACAAGTGGTAGTCTGATTTATCAAAAACAATATCATCTGCGGTTATGGTGTTCCGAGCTAGATCATTACTGATAATGGATCTAACTTGAACAACAAGATAATGAAAGAGTTGTGCGCAGAGTTCAAGATCGAACACCATAACTCATCTCCCTACCGACCCAAGATGAACGGAGTGGTAGAAGCGGCTAACAAGAACATCAAGAAGATTGTTTAGAAGATGGTTGTAACCTACAAAGACTGGCACGAGATGCTACCCTTTGCTCTTCACGGTTATCGCACATCTGTCCGCACTTCTACAGGGGCAACCCCTTTCTCTCTAGTATATGGCATGGAGGCAGTGCTCCCCACAGAAGTAGAGATCCCATCAATCTGGGTATTTATGGAAGCTAAGCTTACAGAAGCTGAATGGTGTCAAAGTCAACACGACAAACTGAATCTGATAGAAGAAAAGAGAATAACGACATTATGCCACGGTCAGTTGTATCAGTAAAGAATGAAGAAGGCGTTTGACAAAAAAGTCCGACCTCGCGTCTTATGGAAATGAGACCTCGTGCTCAAAAAGATACAATCTTTTCTCACTGATTCTCGGGGCAAATGGACTCCGAATTATGACGGCCCCTATGTGGTCAAGAAAGCTTTCTCAGGCGGCGCCTTGAGACTTGCAACCATGGACGGAGAGGAATTTTCCTACCCCACAAATGTTGATGTAGTCAAGAAATACTTCGCCTAAACTAAAAAAAAAACGTCTCGGTGGATTGAAAACCCGAAAGGGCGGTCCAGGCAAAAATTAGAGACAAAGTCAAAAATCATCCCGGTGGATTGGAAACCTCAAAGTACAATCCAGGAAAAAATTAGGGATAATGGCAAGTAACTACGTTCGACAAAGGGGCAAGTCCTTTGGCAGCAGTTACATCATCTGTCAGGAAAGCTCCGGTCAAGGTCATCTTCGACAGAAGCTCAGGATGTCCCGAATTCAAAGTTGGTAGAAGGATAGTGGTCGTTATGTTTCAATGTAGCCCTCTTCCTATAAATTACCATTTTCTAACTTTGTAAATACTCTATGGAATCACGCGTTTGGCTGATTTCCATCCTATCAATAAAATTTGAGCCCTTGTGCTTTTTGTTTGCAATTCTTATTTGTTTTAGCTTTATAGAATGACATTTTAACATGATCAACGATTCTTGAAACGAAACAAAAATGAATTTACTTGTTAAAGTTGTTCTGCTTTTAAAAATAAAGATGACAATTTCTTTTGATGGTTGAACATCGAAAGAACATCGATCGCCTCTCCAAAGGTGTTCAAGCCTCAAAGTGCATAATCAAAGTACTCCTTCTAAACCAGTATGCCTGAATGAAGGATCAGCTATGTCAGATGCAAATTCTCCATCTGACCTCTCCGGCAGAGCTCTTGCCTCCTAAGCCCGACCAATGGTTGTCCCCGCAGGGACTATCTCTCCTAAGCAAGGCAAAATTGCTATCTTGAACCAGCGATACTTTTCATCTCCAACTGTGGTCGAGTATCCAGTCATGTTCATTTATCAGTTTGTATGTCGCGTCAGTTTTGTCAGCATATACATACATACATCATGCATTATTGATTCGCATTCACATTCATATTGCATTGTCCCGTCGTGGTGACAGTCTTCTCAATCGAGTTGTCAGCCCTTTCCTCGTCAGGAAGCATTGCGTCTGAACAATCTCTCTCCTCCAGTTTATTTCTGGATCAGAATTGGCCCTCGACAACTTTGATAACTTGAACCTCTGAAAGACCAGAGAACCTTCAACCAATGTCACTCTTTGCCATTGAAGATGATATTTTTGCTTTCCCGGATTAAGGAAAATCCCTAGAGGAAGCCTCTTAAGCAGAGATTCGGCAATGCAGCAGTTTTTCTTCGAAAAATTCGTTGACGAAAAGGTCATCGGCACCACAGTCTAGATTATATCACATGGCATTTCTCCAGGAAGATTCTGAGAAAAGTATGATGTAATATCCCCAAGCATGAAAGCAGACTCTCAAGAGAATCGTTTTCCCCAGGTAGAGTCGGCAAATGGCGTCTCCAAACAGAGAAGTTTGTACCCCTCTACAACTCAGATGAATGGGTTTCCCCAACAAGTTTGACATCAAAACTTTTTCCCATCAAATGGTATCTCCCCAGGAAAATTCAGCGAGAAGTTTGAGGAAAACCGCTACGAATAGCGTCCCTTGTCAAGAAAGTTTATTGACAAAAGAAACTTAGACCAGTTCCTTGGTAGGAAACCAGGATCGAGGGGAAGTTTACAAAAGAAACTGAGACCAGTTCCTTGGTAGGAAACCAGGATCGAGGGGAAGTTTACAAAAGAAACTGAGACCAGTTCCTTGGTAGGAAACCAGGATCGAGGGGAAGTTTACAAAAGAAACTGAGACCAGTTCCTTGGTAGGAAACCAGGATCGAGGGGAAGTTTACAAAAGAAACTGAGACCAGTTCCTTGAGAGGAAACCAGGATCGAGGGGAAGTTTATACAAAAGAAACTGAGACCAGTTCCTTGGTAGGAAACCAAGATCGAGGGGAAGTTTACAAAAGAAACTAAGACCAGTTCCTTGGTAGGAAACCAGGATCGATGGGAAGTTTATACAAAAGAAACTAAGACCAGTTCCTTGGTAGGAAACCAGGATCGAGGGGAAGTTTACAAAAGAAACTAAGACCAGTTCCTTGGTAGGAAACCAGGATCGAGGGGAAGTTTACATCAGAAACTAAGACCAGTTCCTTGGTAGGAAACCAGGATCGAGGGGAAGTTTTTATCTTTTCTAAGCATCATTGCTTAACAAAAGAGGATGAATGTGTAAGCTACCATTCATAATCACCATCAAAATTTTGGGTATTATGATATTTAATCCTCTTGCACCCTGAATGCCCGAATACCTTCGCCATTCACACCTTCGGGTCCAAGAAGATTAAATAGGGGCATCTGTCATACCCTAAATTTTGACCACTAAGATTTCCCATCATTGTGCAAATCATCATCACAATATGGATGGACCATCTTGCCTCATCAGTCTCCCCAAAGATGGGTGAACACTTACTACAGTCAAAATTAGGGTTTCAAGCCCTCTCAGAGTTCTTAGACAAAGGATCAATCAAGAAATGACATGATCTTCAACTTGTCTAACCTCCCAAATATCTACAAGGGATCAAGAGGACTCCCACTTTAAGGATTAAGCACAAGGTTGCTTCCTTCCAGGTGGATCAAGCCTCAAGATCGCCAGTGTCACCAAATTAGGGTTTGGTCGACCAGGGCCTCCAGATGGAAATTTTCCTCTGGGCATGAGCCAATGCTTCAAAGCATATCCTAAGATACTCCATGGAACATCATGGGCCCATGCATCAAGTCAATTTGACCTCAGGGGATGCATACATCAAAAATCAGGAATTAGGGTTTCTTGACCTAATTCACCCCGAAGTTGACTTTTGGGACAAATCCTGAGTCAAGACCTCAAGACATGATTTGAGGGACTCCAACATACCACATTGATCCATTTGTAACAATGGATTGATCCAGGAAGCTTGAGCAACAAGTCTCAATTTCATCAGTACCACAATTAGGGTTTCGCGAGAAAAGTCAACTGTAGCTTTGACTTTTGACCAGGACATGCTCCCAAACCCTAGGACATGATTCAATACACCCTATGACACCTATGGAACATGTCCATCAAGTTTTATTTAGGTCAAGGACTTGATTTCATAGAGGATCGCACAGTTTGGAATTCATCTGACAAAAAGTCAACTGTGCACAAAAGTCAACTTTGACTTTTTGAGATTTTTCACAAAAATGGTTTTTTAACCCTAAAATGATGTTAATGTATGATTTGAATCATCATTCATCAAGAAAATTCAAGAAAAGTGGGATAACTTGAAAAAGGGGTAACCATAAAAACTTAGAAAATTTTCTAAGTTATGAACAAAGTGGCAAGGGTAGCAACTTTGGAGGATCATAACTCCTAAACCACAAAGCCATTTTTCCCCATCCAAAGCTTGATTTGTAGATCTCATTACCCTCTAAAAAAGATTAGAACTGACCTCCCTCCAAATTCATCATGGATTTTGAGTTATGGAATGATCAAAATCACAAAAAGTGAAAATGTCACTTTTTTCCAACACTTAGTGAAATTTTCACTAAGTCAGAATCTACCTTCACTTTTTTCCAAATGTAGGGGGATTTTTCACTTGGATCCAAAAGGTATCAAAACCAAATATGATCAGACAGTTGTTGTATCATATGAGGGCTTTCCAAAATGGCCAAGAACATCACCAAATTCCATTTGGGCCAAGAGATATGACAATGGCAATATGCCTTGCTGAAAACTGCCAAGGCTAGGCAGAATTTTGCATTTTTGCTCGATTTGGAAAAATCAGATAATTCCAAGCCTTGTCATCATCTTGAACACATCTGAGGATCAAATCTAAAGGGGACAAACACTGAGCTAAGTCTCCAAAGTCCTTGGAACAAGAAGTAGCATGCCAAACCTAGAATTGCCTAAAAGAGGGACAAGACTCCAATTTTGGATTGGAGCATTCAATGCATACATCAAGGTGGTATGGACTGAGCCATTTGCAACTGAATTCAGTCAAGACTTATCCAAGACCAAGGGAACCACAACCCTGTGCCCTAACCTCTAGTCAATGGCTAGAGGAGACTTGGATTCTCATTTACCAACATTGGCCAAACCTCTGCTGCAGTTGCCATTCACTATTGCTTGCAAAACAAACTTGCTCTACTATAAATAGAGCTCATTTGTGATCAGTTTGAGTACACCAAAGCCATCAAACATATGCTTTCCTCAAAATCTCTTCTTTCACTCTAATTTTGCGTTCTAAGGCAAGTCACTATCGGGTTTTGAGTTTGAGAGCTTTTCCAATCAAACCAATCACTCACACACCTCACATACATCATATAGAAGTGATCCAAACACTCACATAACATCTGGAACACCAAAATCAAAAAATCACCAGCCAGTTGCTCAAGTTCTTGACAGATTTGCAGTTGGGGTACCATCTCAAGTTCCAGATTATTTCAATCCATTCCAAGCATTCAGACACACTCCATGGCACTTAGGGAAGCTATCCAGATCATTGGAACCTAGCTGTAACACCTCTAACACAAAACACGATCACCAGCTGCAAGAGGTAAGCATGAGCTCTTCTAACTCTATGATCCATGCAATTTTTGCTGCACAATAATTTGGCCATATGTTCATAATCATGCATGGAATGTTTTCCCTCAATCAATTGCATTGTTTGAATCGTGTATAGAATTTCTGAACCTTCATGCAGAAATTAGGGTTCTTGAGGTTTCTCTTTGATTTCTTATTCCATGTTAAAAATAAATGAAATTAAAGACCATAGACATGATCGAGAGGTTAAAACGAGTAGATTGATATGTAGATTGCATGATATAATCAAGTATTCAGTGAGATTGGATAGAAAACGCAAATCTGCAGAAACAGAGGGTGGCACGTGTTCTTGCCCTTGTTCTTGGCGCCATTTTTTGAAAATTTGAATATTTGAATTTTGTGATTTTATTTAATTGATTCAAAAATTAATTTCTCTCTGAGTTTTAATGATTTTGAGTTGATTCTTTTTTTGATAATTCACAAAAATGTTAAAATATTTTATTTTACCAAAAATCCTAAAAATATTATTTATTTCACATAATTGATATTTTTGCAAAGAATTAATATTTTAATTATTTTTGACATTTAAATTATTTTTTTCCTCTTGATTTTGTAAATTTTAATGACTTCTAATCATTTTGTAGGTCAAAATACGATTTTGAAACATTAATTCAACATCACAATTTGTTTTCCACATGTTAAATAATTTTGATCATTTTAATTGAATTTATTATTCAATTAAAAAACATTTTGAAAACAAATTAGGGTTTTTTGATTAATTCAACCCTCGTCAAACTTTTTCAAAACTCTTGGGCCTTTAATAGAGTGTAAGACCCAATCCTTTGTAAATACAAACCTATTTTTGGGCCTCACTTATTGTATAAGTCCCGTTGTATTTCAAAAAGTTCGACGCGATCATCGTCCGTTGAAAAAGGGCCTCTCCTCGAGCTATAAGACCCATTCAAAATCTTTTGGGCCTCTAATAGAGTGTAAGACCCAATCCTTTGTAAATACAAACCTATTTTTGGGCCTCACTTATTGTATAAGTCCTGTTGTATTTCAAAAAGTTCGACGCGATCATCGTCCGTTGAAAAACAAACCTTGGGCCTCTCCTCGAGCTATAAGACCCATTCAAAATCTTTTGGGCCTCTATTAGAGTGTAAGACCCAACCCCCTTTGAAAACCAAACCATTTTGGGCCTCAATGCATTGTATAAGACCCACCGCGTTTTCAAAAATCTCGGCGCGATCGCCATTTTCAAACAAATGACCCTGGGCCTCTCCTTGAGCTGTAAGCCCCACCATTTGTACAAAACTAAATCTTTTGGGCCTCTATTAGAGTGTAAGACCCAATCCCCTTTTAACTAAAACTTTTGGGCCTCAGACATTGTATAAGCCCCCCTGCGTTAAAAGAAAACCTCGGCGCGATCGCCAATAAAAAAACCAATCATCTGGGCCTACCCTCGTGTTGTAAGCCCCATTTTTTTTCTTTAAATCTCTTGGGCCTCTTGAGAGAGTGTAAGACCCATCCCCTTTGTACAGAAAACCGTTTTGGGGCCTCAGTCACTTGTATAAGTCCCTCTGTACAAAACGACAGTGCGATCACTGATAAACCTTGGGCCTCTCCTTGAGCTGTAAGCCCCAACATCTTTTCAAATACTTTCTCCTTTAATTTTGAATATACTGTTGTTTTCGATCTTTCTTTGTTGAATAACTAACCAAACAGCATGGAAGCTCTACAACCGACTAAGTGTTTATATGCTTTCTTTATCCGCTTTCATATACATGTAAACTGTATTGTGGGGTTGTTTCACTGTAAGTCTTCTTTCATAAACTCATATCAACTGTGTAATACTAGTATAGATATTTAGAGTTTCCCCGACAACTACGTCTAGCACTAAGCCCTGTTGATCACTCTTAAATACCGTCAAAAATAGATCCCCATAAGATTACCAGATACAGTCTTCCCTCCTCTTGGGGTTAAACAATATGGAGATGTGAAAGGCAGATTCTTTTTGAACCCTTTCTCAGACTGTCACCCTTAGAAATTGTTAAAGAAACTCTACTCCCCAGAGATGATCTTTTCTCCATGAATGGCATCTCTTGAGTTTCTTCAAAATTCTCAAACTTTCCTGCTTGATCCATTCTCGGTGAATGGCATGTCTTGAACTTCTCGGGGTTTAGGGACCCACAGGCTTCCTAAAAGCATCCCCGCCTCCTCTTGGGCGTTGTACAAGGACCCTACGACTTCTTAGAAGTATTCACAGTGTCCTCTTAGGCTTCGTATAAGGATTCTTCCTTCGGGAAGAGAGCCTCCTATTGGGCTTTGTACAAGTTGTCCCTCGGCTTCTTAAAAGTTTCTAGCCTCCTCTTGGGCTTCGTACAAATTGTCCCGATGACCTCCTTGAGGTATAGGAACAGAAATTAGTCATCTTAATAGAACAGTCTTTCAAAGAGTCTAGATCTTTCTACCATGAACGTACTACTACTGTTTCTTAAAGTATAGTATAAAAGATAAAACTCTAGACTTGGACAGTCTAATCTCCTTGAGTCTCGAAGGCATTCTCAAGTAGGGAAAAACACCAGTAGACTCGGACAGTCTCCAATACCCTCTGGATTCCCCATTTCCTTAAAGAACAGGAAATAACCTTGATCCTCTGATCAATCCCAAAGCATAGCCTTACCTTTAATCAGTCTCTTTATAAGAACTGATTTCTCTTTTAACCAACCTACTGGACCTGTCACTCAACTGAAACAACAACATCTTTTATCCTCCATCTCGGGCTTCGTACGAGATACAAAAAGACTCTCTTGTTGAGTCAAACACCTTTAGCCTCCATCTCGGGCTTCATACGAGATACACAACACTATCTTATTGAGTATAAAAGACTCTCTTGTTGAGTCAACCCTTAGCCTCTGTCTTGGGTTTCGTACAAGACACATACAAAAGCACTCTCTTGTTGAGTCAATCCCTTTTAGCCTCTCTCTCGGGCTTCGTACGAGACACATAAAAGCATCCTCTTGTTGGGTCAATAGCCTCCTCTTAGGCTTTGTATAAGAAAAACCCTGGTTGAGTCAATCAACCTTTTAGCATCAACACTGTGCCTCGTTCACAGGATACAAACATCAACAACTCCTTTCATCTAATTGCTGTAAGCGGCAAGCCTAAGGAAAGATATCATTGCTCTACACTGAGTTAAAGTATTCTCCTTCAGGTTAAAACCCCCTATAGAGGAAATTATGTCATTTCTAGGATTCACATATCCCAGTTAAAGTAATCCTCCTTTATAGTCAGTCACCCAACAATTGTGACAAACAGACCCCCTTTAGAGATGACAAATTCTCTCTAAAAGACAACCCCTTTTTAGCTTCACATCTTGGGCTCCGAACAAGATACAAATAGACCCTTCAGCTTCACATCTTGGGCTTTGAACAAGATATAAACCACCTTTTCAGCTTCACATCTTGGGCTTTGAACAAGACACCAAAACACCATTTCCTCTCATAGAATAGGAGGAACTACGATCGCTCTGATTTCCCTGTTTCGGTAAACGGGAATACGTAGGCATAAGATTGAAAGAAAAATCTTAGCGAGCACACTAATCCAAAGCCCCAAATCTCGTACCTTCACATATCAATCGTAAAGCATCAGTCCTAGCATCCTAGCAAAATTCCCCGTGAATATTCCCGGTGTTTCGTTCTAAACAAAGTAAGAAAAAAGAGGCCCCATTACCATATAGCATCTGTAACCTAACAGACCGCTGTTTAAACTCAGTATGCAAGCAGGGTTAATTGGAGACATCTATTTCCCTTCCTTAGTCAGCTTAATAGGATAAAAAATGAATCGACCTGTAGTAACCCCAGAGCGACAGTGCTTAAGAACCACGTCCAAAATCGCTCGCTACAAAGCTCACCTGTGGTGGATTTCCCTTTATCTTTAGTGTCTTGTTTGTCTGCATCTTTGCACTATCATGGTATCACATCATCATACTAGAAGTTCATGGCATTTGCATGTCTGGTCCCCGTCCTTAGCATCTGCATCCCATCTAAGGGCAAAATTTTCGGTTTTCTATATTTAAACATCTTTCACCTTGATGTACTCAGGATTTCCATTCCTCATGTCACCCGGTAAAGCTATTTAAATAGGGGAAACTGTTGTACCCCAAATTTTACCCCCCTTAGATGTCATAACATTTTGCACTTGACATTTAGATTCAATCATCAATGCATTGTTAACTAACCATTTCATTTTGCAAGTTTATTTCTTTTGTGAAAGCCAGGGCTTATGCAAAGAGGAGGGCAAAGTCTCCTAAGCCAAGCTCGCACATGGATCAAGGAGGTTACCTGTTCAAAAGGAAAATTAAGGCTCCAAATGAAACCATGTGAGCTCACCTACATCCTAGAGGTCCAACTCAACAAGAATTCAAGTCATCTGGCTTTCATCAGCAAGTGCCTTAAGCCACAAGTTCACCCTGCCTCCAATTAGGGTTTTGTTATGACAAGACAATTTTGATCAAGAGTTGTTCTCAAACCCTGGGACATGACTCCATGTGTTAACATACATCCTCAGAGACTACCTATGGGCCTTAGATGTGATTAAAGACGCAAGATCATCAGAAATCATTCTAGTGCATTCACAGTTGAAATTGGGGTTTTGATTGAGGCCCTAATCCTCAAGATTTTGATCCAAATTGAAACATCCAAATCCTCAATCCATCATGACATGTCCCATTGATGAGTTAAGGCATGAGAGAACAAGTTTTAAGAAGTTTCTTGCAAAGGAAGCAAGGTTTGGGTCATGAAACTTTTTAAACATGGAAATTTCACTACTTGTGCCAAAATTGAAACAGTCATAACTTTCAAACCACACATCCAAATTGAGTGACTCAAAGTTCAAATGGAAGCTCTTTTCATTATCTAGAAAACATATTAGAGGACCCTCTTCCAAAAAATGCATGGTTTTTAAGTTACAAGACTTGGAAGATAAATCACCCTTGGGGACCTGGTGAAATTTCAGCCTTTTTCCCTAGTTTTGCACACAACTTTAACCCGATTTTTCATGTAGTTCTAGGCCTCAAACCAAAAATATTTGAACATGAAAGTTGTAGAGGGCATTGAGGGCTTTCCAAAAAGTACTAGAACTCCTCAATCCATTGAGTGAGCTAGGAGTTTCGAAGCTTCAAAGTTGGAGGTTTCATTTCTTAAAACTCAAGAAACCAACTTTTGTGTAATGACTCAAAACCTCTCCTATGCACCAAAGCTCCACATTTCTGAGTTTTAAAAGTGAATTTTGTGATATTAGGACCTGAGCCACGAATTTTCAAAGTGATTCACATTAAAATAATGCTTTATGTCATGTGCATGCAACTTGTACAAGAGAGAGAAACTTTTCAAAGAACAATACATTGCTTATTCATAGAGCCTTGAACCAATCACTTCTCACCAGTTTGATCAGACCTAACCACATCAGCTAGCAGTGATCTTGGAAGATTTTTGGTTCATCACAATATCTCACACGATGGAAAAAGGGCAATGTTGGCATAATGTGTAAATGTGACCATGCTTTGAATTCTCAATCCTTCCCTATAAATAGCAGGCTTTTCTACTCAGTTTAGACACCAACACTCTTTCACAAACACTCTAAAAAACTTCTGAGTTCAAAGCCTTGCAAGTGACAAGGAGAAGGAGAAGAGCTTTAAGGGTTGTTGCTAGTTTGGAGGAAGAAGGACATTTCACATTGTTAAAGGTGCAGTGGACATATTCCACTTGGTAACTTTTCTTTCTCACACTCCATATTCATGCTCATACACATTGTTATTATCATCATGTCTTTGTTATGAATATTCATGTGATGTGTTTTTGGTATCTTCCCAGTTGTTCATAATGTAGAGTTGTTGTTCATAACCAAGTTGTTTGATTTCCACATTGATCATGTTATTGATACTTTAGATTGTTGCTGCTCATATATTATGTTTTGAACCTGACAGTGGTAAGTATGGATGTTATGCCCCTGTAGTGTATGTCTAGCACTATCCTTAACTGATATTCTGATTGTGGCACTTCTCATGCCAAGGTGCTTAGGTTTGCTTGCTTTCTTGCTCATGCCAAAATATCATAACCTGCATCTTAACTTGCTTTGGAATGAGAATGTTGAGCTTTATATATTACCTTAATACTATCAGTTCTTGACAAGCTAAAGGCATGCTTTTGTGTCAAGTTCAAATGCTAAGGGTTTGTTACCATGCTCTCCCTTTCATGTTTAGATGTTTATGCGTCTGTTTTGCTTAAAAACACATTTGTTCAGTTGGTATGATTATATGACTTTGTGGTTGAGGCCTAGAGACTTGGTGCAGTTTTGTTTTAATTACAAGTCTTTGGATTCAGACAACATGTATGAGAGTTTATGTTCATGAGAAGTCTTGTTTGGCACTGCCAGTACTTGGTGCTATGTTGTTTCATATTTATAATACCACAATCATGAAATTTGATTTGTTGATGTTTGAATGCTAATACTTGGATGGGAACAGGTGAGGAGTTTGTTAAAATTTTGTTTATTGTTGTCAACTTGAAATATCTTGTGTTCATAATGGTATGTTTGGAACAGTTTTGAACTACTTGTCATTTGTCCATGTCATATAGTTCTGGTTTGAATGGTATGGAAGGTGTTTATGAAGTCATGTTAATGACCAACTTCTATCCTGCTCTTTGCTCTCATTTTTCTTGCTTTCAAGTTTACCTTAGGGCCTTAACCTAGACCATGTAGAGGGATGAACCAGCTCATGCTGCCAGGATAGGTGTGGGATATCATGTTGCTTTCAATGTATTGAATCATATGCATAAACCGATGTCTGGTTTGGTTTGGCTTTGAGTCTACTTTGCCATGATTCAGAAATTTTCATGTTAAAATTTGTATGCCTAAACCTCTCTTGAGATGTCCATATCTTGATTAAAATGGATTGGTGAGCATAGATGTTTTGATAAGTTCCCACACTTCAAAACACACAAGAAAACCACCGAAACACTTGAGTAAAATAAGAAAAGTCAGCAACTTGCATCCATCCACCACTTGGAACCAAAAACCAAATTTTGCAAAAACATTTCCATAATTGGTTCCAACCACAAAACCTACAAATCAATCATCCACACAAACCATAAAACATCTCCTAAGGGTGTCTAAACTATCACAATCATTCACAAACTCAAGAATAAAAAAGTCAACTCTCAATCCCTTGATTAGTTGACTTCCTGCATCTGTTATCCCAAAAACCTGTTCTGACCATATTCACATCCTTTAACCATGGAAAACCAATCCTCAAACATGTCTTGAGGTGTCCATAACATCATTTCCCAACTGTATTCACATCTTCTCCAAAATCAAAACCACCATTTTCTCAATTTTTGCAAGAAGAAGGTTACAACTGGTTTGAAGTGTTTCCAAGAGAGTCCAAGCATTCAAACATCTCCTAAAAGGTCTAAGAAGACTATCTAGGCTATTGTTCTAGTTCTGTAACACTTTCTGAGGATTTTAGAAATTTGGTTCCAAGAGGTAGGTACCTTCATAACTAAGATTCATTGAATCATGCCATATCCTGATCCCCTTTGAACTGAAGATTCATATGTCATGTTAATTATGTTGAATCCCTTCATTCACCTGATGTTCATGATGTGTGTATGAGCTTGTTAGATTGAAATGCAGATCTTAAGGTTTGTTTTGTTTCAGTAGTGATTTTTGATTTAGGGACAAAATCAGGTAATTCGATTCACACCATTATCCTCCCTTGGAAAAATTATACAAGTTTTCTTTTTGCATCACTTGATTTCGTTTTGTTTACTAGGAGTTAGGTTGGTTCTTGCAATTGAGCTTGATGATGAAGCCACAGGCCCAACCATGGTGCCTGAATTCTAGGTTTTAGAATTGGGTTGTGTATATTATTTCTAGTCTCCAATAAATGACCGGATGTAACAGGCCACCCCAATGGCGCAAATCTTGCCTTGCCATGCCTTGTGACTACCGTGCCTTGGGTTCGATCCTTGTGTCAACCCTTTTTGGTTCCTTCTGCGTGTTTTGTTTTGTTAAAGCTTTTAATTTGAATTTTTTATTTATTTTACTAAAGGCATGTGTCATACAAGCCACTCAAATGGCTCAGATGGTTAAGTCTTTTAAAATCCTCAAGGAGGCGCGTTCAACTCCTCCCAGGGCCATCCCCCTTCTTTTTTGTTACCCTTTTTATTATTTCTGAACTTGGGACTTGTACGTTTTACTATCAGCACCCCTACTTCTCAGGCCCATGCGCCTATTAAACAATTTCATTCATGCCAGAATTTCTGAATGCACCCCACTGTTTATTTCCCTTTTATTTTGTTTTATTATTTTCTCTTTTGCCTTTATTTAAACTATCTAAATATTTTTTATTGTTATCCAAAAATACCAAAAATATTCATAAAATAAATTTTGATGCTTAAATTCATGTTCTTTTATTTTTATTCTCATTTTATTTTACTTTTCTTATTTAGTTCTAATTTTACGAAAATGTAATTACTTTATTCCTAATTGTTGAACTTCTTTCTTGAAAATTACTTAATCCTTGAGGTTTATTTTTTGAGGGGGGTTCTTGGTGCATGAATGGTTTATTTTTTCCTCAAAGTTTTTTGTTTGACTTTGTTACTAAGTTTCTTGCTTTGATTGTTTTGCCTTTAATTTCAAGTTGGATAAATATATGTATTTGTTTTCATGTGCTTAGTTATTGTGAATCATATTACTATCTCTTGCCACATTGTTGGGTGAATCATACTTTTGTTAAAAAGTTATACTTAATGGTTATACATTCTTGATTTCTATTGTTTCATTTGAATCTCAATCCCCTTATAACATTCTTATTCATAGAAGTTTTGTTATCTTCCCATTATTCCAAAGGAAAGTCTTTCTATTGATCGCAAGGTCAAAGATAGCTCATTACCCTTTTTAACCTAGCCTTACGCTTGGAGTCGCCGCACTCCATGTAGGTGTCTTGCTGCCAGACCCTACTTTCCCGTGAACACTTCATTCCATTTTAACCTAGCCTTCCCAAGAGGTAGCCATTAATCTCTTATAACTCTTAAACCTTTCTTTAACCTTCACAAGAGATAGCCATTAATCTCTTCTCCTTCACGACGGTCTAACCCTTCACAATCCTTTCACAAGAGATAGCCATTAATCTTTTCTCCTAAACAATCAATCCTCACAAGCTTTGCTTTCAAGCTTTTCACCCTACTTTCCCTTGGAACCTTGACCATAGTCAAGAGTTCTCTCACCCCCATTGAGGGGAACTACGAACGCTCTGATTTCTCAAGTTTATCTTGAGAATACGTAGGCATAGGATTACGAGATCCTAGCGAGCTACCTTTTTCTTTTTCCACCTTTTTCCTTTACATCCAATGCCTTCTTGGATTCCACCTTTTCTTTTACACCCTGTTACCCCATATAGGTGAACTACGGTTGCTCTGATTCTTTAGTCAAATACGTAGGCAGGAGATGCGATGTCTTGGCGAGCAAACTTAGTGTATATACACCTAGGTCTTTACCTTAGTACTTTCCCTTAGCAAGCAAACTTAGCATAACACAATACAAACAAGAGGTTCCTGTAGAGTACTACAGATACTTAGGGTGCTAATACCTTCCCTTAGTATAACCAACCCCCGAACCTAGATTCTCTTATTAGGGTTTTCATTCTTTACCCTTTCCTTTGGATAAATCAAAGCTCGGTGGTGAACTTCATGATTTGTGATTCAAGTTAATTAACAGTCTGATATCCGATTCTCATCGCAACATTTCCCATAGAGATATTATTGATATCTTGCTCTTTCTTCTTTTGGAAAGCACTACCGTATCTCTTAGTACTGCTAGATGGCTCTGCATCTTTGACCAATCGTCCTTCTCGGACTGGTTCTTCAAGGCGTACTCCCATGTTCACCATTTCAGTGAAGTCACTGGGCGCACTGGCAACCATTCGGTCATAATAGAACGAGCTCAACATTTTCACGAAGATCTTTTTCATTTCCTTTTCTTCCAGAGGAGGACAGATCTAGGAGGCAATTTCACGCCATCTCTGAGCATATTCTTTGAAGGTTTCTTTATCCTTTTGTGACATTGCTCTGAGATGGTCCCTATCCGGTGCCATGTCCAAGTTGTATTTATACTGCTGAACGAAGGATGCCCCGAGATCTCTGAAAGTACTGATCTTGGTGCGGTTTAAACCCATTGTCACACCCTAATTTTTGACCCTAAAATTAGGTACTTTTTTCGAGTCGTATATTTCGTACTGATCTATTTTAGTGTACTCGATTTATTTTTTCGATCACTTGCGCGTCCAATTTTTTATTTATTTATTTGGTGTCCGTTTATTTTACATTTTTTTTGTCTAAAATATTTAGAATAAATAAATAGGCTAATTAGTATTTTATTTTAATTTTATTTTTTAATATTTATTTTTATTTTAGATTTAACTAATTTTAAGAATAAATAAGTAGTAATCAGTATTTTATTTTAATTTTATTTTAAATATTTATTTTTAGATTTAACTAATATTGTTTGGAGTAAATAAATTGGATTTTAGTTTCTATTTTAAATTTATTTTAATTGAATTGTCTAAATTTTATTTAATTTTAATATTATTCTATTTGGGCGTCAAAATATACATTAAGGTTATTCCTGTCAATTTGAAAAAATTAACCCTAATTTGATCCCTATGTATAAATATACATAAGTTACACATTGTTGTAGGGGAACCCGAAAAAGCAAACATGGCCAATCTTGCATATTCACACTCTCGTCAAAGTATCTCGTTGATTTATCGTCGTGGTACCGTCATGTAATGTGTTACTAATCTATTTACTGACATTCATACCATACATGCATACATATATGTATATGTATTGTTTCATTTAGCTATCACTTTTTATTCATATGCCGTTTTGCTTACTATGTCGTCGCGGCACTGCTAGCTTGGATACATGAACCAGTTTTATCTAACAAGTTTTATAAGAATTATACATAACACGTTTCAATATAAGGAATGACAAGTTCTTTTTTTTCAATACAGTATAAACTGTTTTTTTTTTCCAAGACAATACATAACCAATTTTTTTTAGTATAATAACACGTCATGTTTTAATATATATATATATATATATATATATATATATATATATATATATATATATATATATATATATTATATTGTTAATTTTTTTAATTAGATTTTTCGGATCGAATTGTGTCGATACGCTGTATGCATATTTATGTACGTGATGCGTGACATTCATGTTTAATTTGATCCGGTTGCGATGATGATCATATTTTTGCATTAGCAACGTTGTTGATATTTTTTTAGTACGTTAAATTTACTTTTTTTTTTATGTATTTTCTATCTCTTAAAAAAATTTAGATCCTCACGATTTGGATCCGGTTGCGATGAGCGCAATTCTTGCGTTAGCAACATTATTGTTTTAAAACGTTTAAAATTTTATTTTTTATGCATTTTTATTTTATAATTTTAGATCCGCACCATTTGGATTCACGTTGCGATGATCACGTTCAGTGTAGCAAGCTGTTCATAAATTTTTATCGGTTTATTTGCGATTTTTATTTTACTCTTTTAAATAGATTATCATTGCATTTCGATTTTGTGCACACGTCTGGTGGTTTGGTCTAGCGGTAATCCGTTTGTTGTACACCGACCAATTCGTGTTTCGATCTGCAACTTTGTTGTTTTAATTTAATTTTTATTATGTAGTGGCTTATTGATCCGATTTGCGATGACCGCTTACGCGGTAGCAATTTACCTTCTTTCTTCAATTTGTGCTAATTTTTTTTATCTAACATTGTTATTATTAGACCCGATCTAATTTTTGTTGGTAGTTTCGCACCCTTCGCATCATTATTCAATTCACCATATTAAACCCTTTTCAAAAATATCAAACAATTCTCGATTCAATATTGAGCCCCTTTTTAAACCATGTAAGTCGATTATTTTTACGATCACCATCAACCAAACCCAAAGCATTCTTGATCCACATATCAAGCCATACCCCAACTTGTAAGTCGACTGCTTTTTAGCATCGCCGTCAACCTCATGCTAATACTTTCTCTCTTATTTAGATTACGGTTTCGTTTACTAGGAGCACCCTTAGGGACTAAGATTCGACTTAACTATTTTTCTCAAAAACCTTGATCCAACGTCAAGTGGCTATTTCTCTCGTAAGTCGGTTGCCCTTTTGTAATCGCCATCATGCAATTCAAACCTCGATCTTTTGTCGAGTATTTTTCTCTTAAAACTAAAAAAATCTTTTCTTAATCAAATTCCAAAGGAAAGTTTCCGTTGTTGACTGCCATGTCACATATTAGCCTAACTTTAGGTCCCTCCCTTTTATCCTAGCCTTAGGATTAGAGTCATCGCACTCTTTACATATGTTCCGCCGTGAACACTTACTTCCCTTATAACTCAACTTTAACTTTAGAGTTACCACACTCTATGTAGTGTCTTGCCATAGACGCTACCTCCCCCCTGGAACCTTGACCACCGTCAAGAGTTCCTCACCCTCGTTGAGGGGAACTACGAATACTCTGATTCCACCCCCGTCAGGATACGTAGGCACAAGATGCGATGTCTTGGCGAGTATACTTAGATACTAACCCCTAGGTCTTTCCCTTAGCATATTCCCTTAGCAAGCGAGTAATAAATAACATAAATAAAACAAGAGGTTCCTGTAGAGTACTACAGACGTTTAGGATGCTAACACCTTCCCTAGGCGTAACCAACCCCCGAACCTAGATTCTCTTAACTTAGGTTTTTCGATCTTTAACCTTTCCTTTGGATAAATCAAAGACCGGTGGTGAATTTTGAGATTTGTGATTCAAGTTTACTCAATAGCTTGATATCCGATTCTCACCGCGACACCCATGTACCATTTGAGTGCGACACCGGTTAAACTGTCTTGGAAGTAATGGATCAGTAGCTATTGATTTTCTATCTGGATAGATATTTTCCGAGCGTACATCACCAAATGACTTTGAGGGCAAGAGTTGCCTTTGTATTTTTCAAAGTTAGGCACCTTGAATTTGTGCGGTATCTTTACATTAGGGACCAAACAGAGGTCGGCGGCGTCTTTTTCGAATAAGTCTTGACCGTGAATGGCATGCAGTTCCTTTTGCATTTCCAAGAATTGTTCTTGGAACTCATTCAACCTTTCGTATACGTCTTCGTTTCTTCCAGAAGTTTCTTACGGAATTTGTCCTTCTGGGACAGTGTGTATCACTGGCTATGGTAAAGTCATTATTACGATGAATTTTGGCGCTTCAGTGACCAGAAGTTTGTAACCTTCAGGAGTTTCTGATGTAACCCTTGCATCTTCATTTACCTGAAGTTTGTAACCTTCAGGTTTGGCTGTTCCTTCTACAACTTCCGAGTCTTTAGCGACCAGTGGGATGTATCCTTCAAGTATAAATTTGTGAGGCATGCCCCAGGGAAATCCTTTAGGAATGTTGTACTGAGGATGACTGCCAGGTGTCTCAAATGCTGTTGTAGACGTACCCTCCGAGATTACAGTCCTTTG
Organism: Lathyrus tuberosus; assembly: GCA_022829125.1. NCBI lineage: Eukaryota > Viridiplantae > Streptophyta > Magnoliopsida > Fabales > Fabaceae > Lathyrus > Lathyrus tuberosus. The sequence continues at coordinate 1,331,892 of JALAZF010000118.1, read as the reverse complement.
ATGTTGTTGCTCCTGGGCTGCTGCCAGGGATTGCATGTCATGGTGGAGTTTCTCCAAACTCTCCTTTAGAGCATTGATTTCTTCTCTCAGCTCTCTGTTCTCTTCCTCCAGATTATCCATTTTCTTTTGTCGATTAGCCTGAGTATTGTACGAATGAGACAGTTTGACTCTAGAGTGTGACACATATGTGAGACTCAAAGACAAAGATGTGCTATGTGAGAATGATGAATGATATGCAAAGAATGTTATATATTTATAGTTTTTTTTCAAAAGAACATTTTACAATTATATTGCAAATATCATACAGTGGGGGGGACCCTTTTATTGAACTCAAAAGATTGCAGTATTTTACAAGGAAAAGTACAGTATTTTACATAGTGCGAATAAGGAAAATTAGGCTATGGATCCTGAGTTCTCTCTGAGGAGAGCTCAGATGCTGGTTCCTGAACTTTTCTATTCTTTGATTGGGCTTCTTCAGCCGTTGTCGAATCAACGGTCCTTTGCCAAGTGAAAGAAGTGAGCAAATTTCTTCGTTCCTCCTGACTTTCCATATCATGCTGCTCTAATATCTCAATCGAAGCATCCTTCTCTTTTAGCAGTTCCTGAATCTTGGTAAATTATAGGATTAAGAATCTGGTACTTGTTCTTCCAAGAGTTCTTCTCATGTTGGACTTTGTTGAGAGTGATCTGGTGTTTTTTCGTATCAGACATGAAATAAAGGACAAATTACTTTAATGGAAAAACTTCTTGACGAGGGTAAGGCATCCTCAATTTGATAGCTCTAGTTTATACCCAGTGGAGGTAAGGTTCTGCAAAGGAACAATTTGGTCTTCCCAGGGATTCTCTCCCTTTCCTGTGAATATTTTTCCAGGCATGCACTATTTCTTTCTTTAGCGCCCTGTCATTTTCTCTTTCCTTGAAGAAAAGACCTCCCGGATGAGCATTCTGTGGGATATTCTTCATCGGGTATCCAAGTTGACGGCGAGCTAAAATTGAATGATAGTTGATCCCTCCTTTAGTACCAATGAGGGGTACATTGGGGAAATTTCCGCATCTGTCGATGATCTTTATCCCTTCGTAAATCCGATTGTACCAATCTATGTCTGAATTAGTAAGAGACATAATCTTCTGCGACCATCGCAAATTACTCTTGTGATCCCAAAAAGCAGCAGACTTGGGCAAGTGGGAAATAAACCATTTGTAGAGTAATGGTACACATCATGTGATCATCCCTCCACTGTACAAATTCCTTAAGTGTACAGAATGATAAGCATCCACAAGCAAGGTTGGTACTGGGTTTCTAATTAAGAATATCTTAACAGCATTGATGTCGACAAAGTTGTCGATGTTGGGAAAGAGGAATAACCCATTTGTGAGCAGAACAAAGACATCCTCGAAAGCGGTTATATTTCCTATACTGGCAAAGTATAGAGCTTTCTCCGTCAGGAATTTAGCTGGTAAACCCTGGATTCCTCCTTTGGTGGTCATGTGAGTCCTGACTTCTGACTCATCCAAAGAGATTGCTCTTGCAATGGCTTGATCCTTTGGAATTTCTTCCAGTCCGGAAAATGGATCTTGATCAGTGATAGGTAAGTCAATCAGGTGGGAGTATTCTTCCAGTGTTGGTGTGAGCTGATAATTCGGGAAAGTGAAACAGTGGTAGACTGGATCGTAGAACTGAATTAGTGTAGATAGGATCCCTTCAACCATGTTGATCTTCAGAAGGGATAACAGTCATCCGTGCTTAGCTCTGAAAGCCTCGGGATTAGTAATCATCCTTCCCAATTTCCTTAGGTCTTCCAGTTTTGGAACCTTGAAGGTGTACTTATGCGTTTTTCTTCTTCCGAAATCCATAACGCAACCTCTATGATATTTGCAATTATTGTTTTAGTTCTTTTAGAAAAATATTTTTTTCATGTTTAAAAAAGGTTTTTTTAATGAATGCATGGATGCATGAATGCAGCAAACAAAAACACTTGAAAACATGGGTTTAGGGGTTCTTCGTCACGAGCATGGAGCTGTAGCGTACGATTTTTGTCGGTGACGCGACAACCTTATCGCCATGGGTTTCTCCTCACCGCAAGGTAGGAGTGGGGTGCTACTTTCTGATTTCTTATTTATCCCGTGAAGCTGAAAGGGAAAGGGAAGCTATCTAAAACTAACCTTGCACGTGGATGTTTAACTGAACAAACGCTAAGAGAGATTAGGGAGTTCGGGGTTAGGTTATACAATGGGGAGTTGTCAATTACCCATCCTATACATGGTTATCCATGGGTTGATTAGCATTAGGTTTTGCTTTCTACTTGATAGTGTTTGTTTGTCGTGGGTTGGGAAAGTTTCTTTTTTTAGAGTGTTTGAGAGAGAGAGAGAGAGAGAAAGAGTTTTTGTTGATATCGGGTTTGTTCCGATGTTTTGAATGTGAAGGTACGAGACGTAGAGTTTTTAATTGTTATGAAGGTACTGGACCTAGAGTTTTTTATAGGCATGAAGGTATTGGACCTAGAGTTTTTGATTGGTATGCTCGCTAAGATTTCACAATCTTATGCCTACGTATTCCCGTTAAAGATAAACAGGAAAATCAGAGCAATCGTAGTTCCCTCCACGGGAGGAAAGATGAAGTTTGGTGTCTTGTTCAAAGCCCAAGATTGAAGCTAAAGGAGTATTTGTGTCTTGTTCAAAGCCCAAGATTGAAGCTAAAAGGTTTGACTGAGAGAGAATTTGTCATCTCTAAAGGGAGATATCTCATCTGTTTATCATAACCGTTGGGTGACTGATTATAAAGGAGAATTACTTTAACCGGGATATATGAATCCAGTAATGCCATAATTTCCTTTATAGGGGATTTATCCTGAAGGAGAAAACTTTAACTCAGTGTAGAGCAATGCCATTTTTCCTCAGGGATCTTTCATGCTAAGAGAGGGACAGTGGCGTGGATGTAAATAATCTAGAGGCTTGCCGCTTATAGAAATTATATGAAAGATGGAGATTTACCAGGATAAGAGATGGACGACAGCTTGGATATTTAAATCAGCAAGTGTGCCACTTACAGCAGTTATCTGGGATTATGGTTTGATTTGAATGTCTGTTTTGATGTATGATATACAGAGAAAGACCTTCCTATAGAGAGATTTTGGTTTCCTCTGAGGGGAATGTTGATTTTTGTGTGCCTTGATCAAAGCCCAAGGTTAATGCTAAAAGGTTGATTGACTCCACCAAGGAAGTCCTCATACAAAACCTAAGAGGAGGCTGGAAAAGACTGACTCAACAAGAGAGTGTTTATCTGTCTTGTACAAAGCCCAAGGTTGAGGCTAAAAAGAGACTGACTCTTTGGGGGATATCATTATACAAAGCCTAAGAGGAGGCTGGAAAAGACTGACTCAACAAGAGAGTGTTTTTTTGTCTTGTACAAAGCCCAAGATTGAGGCTAAAAAGAGATTGACTTTTCTGAGGATTTTTTAGGTGTCTTGTACAAAGCCCAAGATTGAGGCTGAAAGAAGATTGACTCTGCTGGAGAGTATGATTCATTTTGTATAAAGCCCAAGATGGAGGCTGACTCTACTAAGGAAAATCATTATACAAAGCCTAAGAGGAGGCTGAAAAGAGGATCTACTCTTCTTAGGGAGATTAATTCACATAGCCTAAAGAAAGCTGGGAGCAATTAACTCCGCTGGGGATATATTTATACAGAGCTTGAAAGAAGGCTAGAAGGATTTGACTTCTTGGGGAAATTTTATATGTGTCTTGTATAAAGCCCAAGATTGAGGCTGAAAGGGATATTTATGGGTGTCTTGTACAAAGTTCAAGGTTGAGGCTAAAAGTGAATAAACTTAGCTGAGGAAAATCATTATATAAAGCCTAAGAGGAGGCTAAAAAGGGTTGACTCAACAAGAGAGTGTTTTAAGAAAGAATATGGACTCAACAAGAGAGTGCCTTAAGATGATTGACTCAACAAGAGAGTGCTTTTGATTTTACTCAACAAGAGAGTGTTTTTATGGTGTCTTGTACAAAGCCCAAGATTGAGGCTGAAAGAGAATGACTCAACAAGAGAGCATTTTGAAAAGGGGATTGACTCAACAAGAGAGTGTTTTGTTTGTCTTGTACAAAGCCCAAGATTGAGGCTGACTCCGCTGTGGGAAAATCATTATACAAAGCCTAAGAGGAGGCTATCTTTGCTGGGGGAGAACAAAGAAAGAATCATTATACAAAGCCTAAGAGAAGGCTGACTTCTGCTGAGGATTATTGAAATCCAGAGACAGGTCCAAATTGGGCATTCAACTCTTGCTGAAGATTGCAGAAAAGTTAATGTATCAGATGCCTTGAGGTTCTGATGATAAGCTGACCCTAGCTGGGGAAATTTAGGATGAAAGACTGAGTTTTAGATCCGGTGAGGGTTTTAACTCACCTGGAGATTGATCGGATGATCAGGATTTCTCCGGGGTTTGTAGGGAACTTGAGAATGTCTTTGAGATCCAAGGGGATATTAGATTGTCCAAGTCTATTGGGTTTATCTTTGTACAATGCCCAAGAGGAGGCAGATGTTTTAAGGGATGAGAATTAACCCTAAATTGGTCTGAGGTTTAGACTCAATGGAAAGACTGCTCTAACAAAGGATGACTATGTTCTGTCCTATGCCTTTAAGAGGTCTTCGGGTCCTTGTACAAAGCCCAAGAGGAGGTAAGAACCTTTAAGAGGCCGGAGGGTCCTTGTACAACGCCCAAGTGGAGGCGGGGATGCTTTTAGGAAGCCCGTGGGTCCAAACTTAAGAAACGTTCAAGAAAGGTTTCACCGGGAATTAATCCTTTAGTGAACAGTTCTAGGGTTTGAAGAAATTCAAGAGATGTTTCACCGGGAATTAATCCTCACTGGGAAACTGAATCTCTTTGACAATTTCTAATAGTGACAGTCTGAGAAAAGTTTCACCGGGAATAATGCCTTTCTCTTTGTTCCATATTGTATAAGCCCAAGAGGAGGCAAGACTGTATCTGGAATTCCTATGGGGAACTAGTTTTGACTGTGTTGAAAGAGTGACCACTGGCTTTATCTAATTCTAGACCTAATTGTCGGGGAAAACTCTAAGCAGATAATATACAGGCATATATATATACAGATATATAAACTGTATGTAAAAGAGAGGGTAGGAGGACTTACAGGTGAGCAAGCTTCCAGAACACACAAATATATATATATATATATATATATATATATATATATATATATATATATATGCAAGTACGTAAAGGAAAGCTGTTAAAAACTTACAGGTGAGCAAGCTTCCATTGTAACAGTTGTATGGTAAGTTGTTCAAGAAAATAAAGAAAGTTTTGATAACAACTATGAATTTGAACCTAAATCAAAAGGAGAAGTTGTTTTGAAAAGATTTGAGGCTTACAACTCAAAGAGAGGCCCAAAGAAATGTTTATTTACAAAAGGATGGGTCTTACAACTCAAGGAGAGGCCCAAGGTTTATTTTTTGTACAAGAGAGGAGGCTTACAACTCAAGGAGAGGCCCAAGATGAAAACAGTGATCGCACCGTTGTTTAAAAATCATATCGGGTCTTATACAATGACTGAGGCCCAAATTTATTTATGTACAAAAGGGGTTGGGTCTTACACTCTCTCAAGAGGCCCAAGAAGTTATTTTTGAAAAGAAATGGGACTTACAACACGGGGGTAGGCCCAAAATGATTTGTTTGAAAAACGGCGACTACGAGATTTTTGAAATCGCAGTGGGACTTATACAATATCTGAGGCCCAAAAAGGTTTATCTACAAAAAGGGTTGGGACTTACACTCTATTAGAGGCCCAAGAGGTTTTTGAAAATGTTTCAAAAATCAAAATTTATAGGAAACCCTAATTTTGAATTAAAAGATATAATTTTCAAAGGAAAATAAATAAAAAATGATATAAAATATCAAATATATTTAAAAACAAGTTGGAAACTTTGAAAAATCATGTTTATTCACATGAAAGCTTGAAATTAAATTGGTTTTGCAAAATCAAGGTGGGAATTTCATTTTAAAATTTTTAAAAACAAATAAAATAAAATAAATTACAAAAATTCTAACTATATTAAAAAAAATAATATAAATTGATTTTTTTTGTAAATTAAAATATTTTGACATTTTTGTGAATTTTCGGAAAAAGAATTAATTCAAAAACATAAATATTCAGAGAGAAATTAATTTTTGAATCAATTAAACAAAATAACTAAAATTCAAAAATTCAAAAATTTGAAAAAGGGCGCCAATGGTCAAGGAAGAACACGCGCGACCCCTGTTTCTGCAGATTTGTATTTTCTCACTTTTCTCCATGATTTCTCAATGGTTTTGCACGATTCAAGTACCAATCTTGTTCGTTTTTGAACAAGGATTACAACCATATAGTTTAATTTCATTTATATTAAGTATGGAGGAAGAAATCAATAGAAAATCTCAAGAACCCTAATTTCAGCATGAACCCAATGAAATTCCATACATGATGGATTCATGGCAATTGATTGAGGGTTATTACTCTACATACATGCATAAACAAGATGGTAACTCAAAAATTCATTCATGATGCATGTATCATAGAGTTTGAAGGGTTCAGGCTTATCTCTTACAGCTGGTGATCGAGCTTGGTGATAGAGGTGTTGCAGATGTGTTCCAATGATCTGGGCAGCTTCCTTAGGTGTCAAGGAACGTGTTTGAATGCTTAGAGGGGATTGAAATGAGCTGGAACTTGATATGGCACCTCAACTGCAACTCTGTCAAGAACTTGAGCAATTGGCTGGTGATTTTGTGAATTTGATGTTCCAGATATGATTTTGTGTTATGGATCACTCATACATGATGTTTATGAGGTGTGTGTGTGATTAGTTTGGTTGGAATCACTCTCAATCTCAAAACCGAATAGTGACTTGAGTTAGAAGGCAAAATTAGAGTGAAAGGGAGATTTTTAGGAAAGCATCAGTTTAGGTGCTTTGGTGTACTTGAACTGAGCATAAATGAGCTTTATTTATAGTGTGTTAAGTTTGTTTTGGCAGCAATAGTGTGTGGCAACTACAACAGGTCTGTGGCCAATTGTGATCAAATGGAATCTCAAGTCTCCTATAGCCATTGACTTGAGGTTAGAGCACAGACCTATGGTCTTTTGATTCAGAGATAAGGCTTGACTCATTCAGTTAAGCTTGCCTCAGTTCATGACACCTTGATGTATCCATTGAATGCATTGAAACAAAATTAGAGTCTTGGCACTTTTTAGCCTTTTTAGGGATGACAAGCCTAATGTAGATTCTTGGACTTGGGAGGCTTGGGGATCAGATCATTCCCTTTTGATTTTATCCTCTGATGTTTCCAAATGGATGACAAGGCTTGGAGTTGTCTGATTTTGCCAAATCGAGCAAAATGCCAAATTCTACCTTGTACAAGACAATTGGAAATGGTGATTTTGAGGGGATCATATATCCCTACTCAGGTTGAGTTATGGGAGGCTCTTGTACTTTTTAAAGAGCCCTCATATGATACAATCCATGTGTGATCATATTTTGTCTTGAAACTATTTGAAACCAACTGAAAAATCCTCATGAACATTGATGTCCAAGGCTGGTAACTTAGGCAGATTTTCACTAAGTGTTGAAAAAGTGTCATTTTCTTCATTTTTGTCATTTTGATCACTCCATAACTTAAAATCCATGAAGAAATGGAGTTTGAGGTAGTTGAAGCTTTTGTAGAGTGTAGAAAGACCTACAAATCAGGCTTTGGATCACTCAAAATGGCTTCCTAGATCATGAGTTATGGTCCTTGGAAGCTGGCACCAAAATCATTAAAATTTAGTAACTTAGAAATTTTTCCAATTTTTCAAGGTTACCCCTTTTACAAGTTATCATGATTTCTTGATCAATTCTTGATCAAATGTCATTATAAGTCACATTTTATGAAAATGTGAATCATAAGGATCATTTTTTCCAAAAAAGTCATGTTTTGACTTTTGGCTCCGGAGCGGTTCGGCGCATAAAACCCTAATTCCCGATTTTTGGGGAATGCATCCTCTGAGGGTAATTGAACTTTGGAAATGGCTCCTTAGGGTTATTTTGAACATATTGAGTCACATGTTGAAGTTTTGGCTCATGTCCTTGTGAAAATCTCACTTTGGAGGTCCCGGTCGTCCAAAACCCTAATTTGGCGACACCGGGTGTTTCGAGGCTCAAAGCACTTGGAATGTGGCAACTTTGTGCTTGATTCTTGATGTGAGATTCCTCTTGATCCTTTATGGATGTTTTAAGAGGTTATACAAGTTAAAGATCATGTCATTTCTTGATTGATCCTTTGTCTAAGTGGTCGGGGAGGGCTTGAAACCCTAATTCTTGATAATGGTGAATGTTTAATCACCTTTGAGGAGATTGATGAGGCATGAAGGTACATCCATATTGTGGTAATTATCTTCACAATAATGGGAAACCTTGGTGGTCAAAATTTGGGGTATGACAGATGCCCCTATTTAATCTTCTTGGACTCGAAGGTGTGAGTGGCGAAGGTATTCAAGCATTCAAGGTGCAAGAGGATTAAATATCAGAATACCCGAAATTTTGACAGTGGTTATGGATAGCAGTTTTCTCATCCATCTTCTTTTTCTAAGCAATGATACTTAGAAAAGGGTAAAAACTTCCCCTCGATCCTAGTCTTCAGCCAAGGAACTGGTCTCGGTTTCTGAAATAAACTTCCCCTCTATCCTGGTTTTCAGCCTTCAGCCAAGGAACTGGTCTGAGTTTCTGAAATAAACTTCCCCTCGATCCTAGTCTTTAGCCAAGGAACTTGTCTAAGTTTCTGAAATAAACTTCCCATCGATCCTAGTTTTCATCCAAGGAACTGGTCTCAGTTTCTTCTTGTCAAGTTTCTTCCTTGACAAGGGACGCTATTTGCAGCGGTTTTCATCAAACTTCTCACCGAGTTTTTACTGGGGAGATGCCATTTGTTTGAAAAAGTTTTGATGTCAGACTTGCTGGGGGTACCCATTTGTCTGAGTTGTAGAGGTGAGCAAACTTCTCTGTTGGAGACGCCATTTGTTAACTCTATTGGGAAAAACGAGTCTCTTGAGAGACTGCTTTCTGCTCGGGGATATTCCATCATACTTTTCTTTGAGATCTTCTCGGAGAAATGCCATGTGATGCAATCCAATTTTGATGTGCTGATGAATTCATTAACATTTACTCTCTGGAGAGAAAAACCAATGTGTTGCTGAGAGTCTTTGGTTAAGAGGCTTTCTCTGGGGATCTTCCTTAATCTGGGAAAGCGCAAATATCATCTTCAATGGTGAAGAGTGACGTCTGTCGAATGTCTTCTTGCCTTTCAGAGGTTCAAGTTGCCAAAGTGGTCGAGGACCGTCTCTAATCCAGAAATAAACTGGGAGAGAGATTGTTTAGACAAAACATTTCCCGACGGGGAAAGAACTGACAACTCGATTGACAAGAGGATTTTTACCACTCTGGAACAAGACCGACTAGAGTGATAGCAATGCAATATGAATATGAATATGAATCAAATATGCATGATGTATGTATGTTTATACTGACAAAACTGACACGACATACAAACTAATAGATGAATACGACTGAATACTCGGCCACGGCGGGGGATAAAAGTATCACTGGTTCAAAATAGCAATCATGCCTTGCTTAGGAGAGGTAGTCCCAGTGGGGAAAACGAATCATTGGTCGGGCTTAAGAGGTACGAACTCTGCCGAGGATGTCAGATGGAACATTCGCATCTGACACAACCGATCCTTCATTCAGTTGTACTGGTTTAGAAGGAATACTTTGATTCTGCACTTTGAGGTTCAATCATCTTTGGCAAAGCGATCGATGTTCTTTTCGATGTTCATGAGTCAGAAAGAATTGCCATCTTTATTTTAAAAGCAGAAAAATTTGACAAGTAAATTCATTTTTGTTTTATTTCAAGAATCATTGATCATGTTAAAATGTAATTTTGTAAAGCTAAAACAAATGAGGATTGCAAACAAAAGCACTAGGGCTCAAATTTTATTGATAGAATGGAAATCAGCCAAGCGCGTGATTCCATAGAGCATTTACAAAGTTAAGAAAATGGTAATTTACGAGAAAAGGTCTACATTGAAACATAACAACCGTTATCCTTCTACCAACTTTGAATTCTGGACATCCTGAGCTTCTGTCGAAGATGACCTTGACTTGAAGTCTTTCTGATGGATGGCATGACTACTGAGGAGTTGAACTGATCAGACGTAGGTACTTGCCATTAATCCCTAACTTTTTCCTGGATTGTACTTTGAGATTTCCAATCCATCAGGATGATTTTTTTTATTATGTCTCTAATTTTTGCCTGGACCGCCCTTTCGGGTTTTCAATCCACCGAGACGTTTTTTTAATTTATTTTTATTTAGGCGAAGTATTTCTTGACTACGTCAACATTCATGGGGTCGGCAAACTCCTCTCCATCCATGATTGCGAGTCTCAAGGCGCCGCCTGAGAAGGCTTTCTTAACCACATAGGGGCCGTCATAATTCGGAGTCCATTTTCCCTGGGAATCAGTGAGAAATGATTGTATCTTCTTAAGCATGAGGTCTCCTTTTCTGAAGACGCGAGGTCGGACCTTTTTGTCGAACGCTTTCTTCATTCTTTGCTGATACAACTGACCGTGGCATAGATCCGTTATTCACTTTTCTTCGATTAGATTCAGTTCGTCATGTCGACTTTGACACCATTCAGCCTCTGTTAGCTTAGCTTCCATCAATACCCTGATTGATGGGATCTCTACTTCTATGGGAAGCACTGCCTCCATGCCATATGCCAGAGAGAAAGGGCTTGCCCCTGTTGAAGTGCGGACAGATGTCCGATAACCGTGAAGAGCAAAAGACATCATTTTGTGCCAATCTTTGTAGGTTACAACCATCTTTTGAATGATCTTCTTGATATTATTGTTAGCTGCTTCTACCGCTCCGTTCATCTTAGGCCGGTAGGGAGATGAGTTATGGTGTTCGATCTTAAACTCAGCGCATAACTCTTTTATCGTCTTATTGTACAAGTTAGATCCATTATCAGTAATGATCTGGATTGGAACACCATAACGGCAGATGGGATTGTTCTTAATAAAGCGAACTACCACTTGTCGGGTTACATTGGCGTATAGTGCTGCTTCGACCCACTTGGTGAAATAGTCAATGGCTACCAGGATAAACCAATGTCCGTTTAAAGCTTTGGGTTTAATCATGCCAATCATGTCGATTCCCCATATGGAAAAAGGCCATGGGGAAGAGAGAACTTTGAGATGCGTTGGCGGTACATGGATTTTGTCTGCGTATATCTGACACTTGTGACATCTCCTCATGTACTTGTAGCAATCGGATTCCACGGTCAACCAATAGTACCCAGCTCTCAGAATTTTTCTCGCCATTGTATTTCTGTTGGCATGAGTGCCAAAGGATCCTTCGTGAATTTCTTTCATTAACATGTTTGCTTCTTGTCTGTCTACGCATCTGAGCAAAACCATGTCGAAGTTTCTCTTATAGAGTGTATCACCGCTCAGGAAGAAGTTTCCAGCCAGTCTTCTGAGGGTTTTCCTGTCTTTTCTGGATGCCCCAGGTGGGTACTCTTATTTTTGAAGGAAACATTTGATATCGTGATACGAAGGTTTGTCGTCTATGTCTGCTTCAATCGTGAAGATGTAAGCGGGCCGTTCAAGGCACATTATGTCGATCTTTGGTACGTCATTCCAGTGATTAATAGTAATCATGGAAGAGAGCATGGCTAGTGCATCAGTCAGGAGATTTTCTTCACGAGGGATATGACGAAGCTCGATTCTGTTGAAGAATGATAACAACCTTCTCGCATAATCTTTGTAGGGAATCAGTCCTGATTGGTATGTATTCTAATCTCCTTTGATCTAATTGATAACCAGGGTAGAGTCTCCATACACATCCAAGTTCTTGATTCTCAAATTGATCACTTCTTCGAGACCCATGATACAAGCTTCGTATTCGGCCTCGTTGTTGGTACACTTGAATGTTAATCTGGCAGTGAACGGAATGTCGGTACCTTGAGGTGTTATGATAATTGCCCCAATTCCATTTCTGTAGGTGTTGACAGCTCCGTCAAAGATTAGTCCCCATTGGGAACCTGGTTCTGGCCCTTCACTGGGTAGTGGTTCATCGCAATCTTTCATTTTTAAGTACATGACATCTTCGTCTGGGAAGTCAAATCCGACTGATTCCTGATCGTCAATCGGTTGATGGGCCAAATGATTGGCTAAAACACTTCCTTTAACGGCTTTCTGAGCATGGTACTCTATGTCGTATTCTGATAACAACATCTGCCAACGGACGATCCTTCCTGTGAGAGTAGGTTTTTCAAAGACATACTTGATTAGATCCATTTCAGAGATTAACCAAGTAGTGTGACGAATCATGTACTGGCAAAGACGTTTGGCTTCCCAAGCCAGAGCACAACAAGTTTTCTCAAGCATCACGTACCGAGTCTCGTAGTCGGTAAATTTCTTGCTCAAATAGTAGATGGCAGACTCTTTCCTTTTTGTTTTGTCTTGTTGGCCAAGTACATAACCCATAGAGTCTTCTAAGACTGTTAGGTAGATAATCAGTGGTCTTCCCTGTACTGGAGGTGACAGAATCGGGGGATTCAACAGGTACTTTTTGATACTGTCGAAGGCTTTTTGGTAATCTTCTGTCTATACACTGTCTTGATTCTTTTTGAGCAGTTTGAAGATTGGCGCGCATGTCGTGGTCATGAGGAATATGAACCTTGAAATGTAATTCAGACGTCCTAGAAATCCTCTGACCTGTTTTTCAGTCTTTTGCGAAGGCATTTCTTGAATGGCCTTAACCTTGTCAGGATCAACCTCAATTCCTTTTTGGCTGACGATGAATCCTAAAAGTTTTCCTGAGCGGACACCAAATATGCATTTATTGGGATTCAAGCGGAGTTTGTATTTTCTCAGACGCTCGAATAACTTTGACAGGTGGGTCACATGCTCCTATTCCATTTTAGATTTGGCAATCATGTCATCGACGTACACTTCGATTTCTTTGTGCATCATGTCATGAAACAGAGTTGTCATGGCCCTTTGATAGGTTACCCCGACATTCTTCAAACCGAACGGAATTACCTTGTAACAAAAGGTGCCTCATGGGGGTGATGAATGAAGTTTTCTCCATATCTTCCGGCGCCATTTTGATTTGATTATTTCCCGAGAATCCATCCATGAAGGAGAAGACTTTGAACTTTGTTGTACTGTCTACCAGCATGTCAATGTGTGGTAAGGGAAAGTTATCCTTTGGACTGGCTTTGTTCAGATCCCTGTAGTCTACACACATTCTGACTTTTCCGTCCTTTTTCGGAACTGGTACTATGTTGGCTAACCATTGAGGATATTCTGAGGTGGCAAGGAAACCCGCGTCAATCTGTTTCTGCACTCCCTCTTTGATTTTGATGGCCATGTCCGGGTGAGTTCGTCTTAACTTTTGTTTCACCGGAGGACATTCTGATTTCAATGGTAGATAATGCTCCACAATGTTGGTATCCAACCTTGGCATGTCCTGATAGGACCAAGCAAACACATCTAGAAACTCTTTGAGAAGTTTTTTCAAACTTTCTTTGACAATAGAACTGAGCAGTGCCACAATCTTAACTTCTTTTCTCTCTTCTTCTGAACCCAAGTTGACTGTTTCCAATGGCTCTTTGTGAGGCTCAATAGACCTTTCCTCTTGTCTGAGTAGTCGGGCGATCTCCTCGAAATTTCTTTGTCCTCTTCTTCTTCAGCCTCAAACACCGAGAATTCAAATTTGGGAGAAGGCATGGGATCGTATGTTTCAACGGGGTTTAAAACAAGCAATCTACATGACGTTATGATTCATTTTTTAGAAGAGATAGAGAGAATGCAAGCGTGTGTACAGTGTATTTTCTAAAAAATGCTTGTTTTTTAATTTATTTTTAGGATGTTTTAGGATTACCATTTTCTGAAAAACGAAAAGAGAAAATAGCAATAAATGCGGGAATTTCAGAATGACGTTTATTTATGATTTATCAATTCTTGAAACTACAGTCCTATAAAACAAAACTCTGTCGCTTTGGGCGAAGCGAAGAGGGACATTTACAGAAAGTGAGCCCTGTAAAAACATCTGTTTCACCTGGGGCAGAGTGAAAGGCTAAAACAAAGGCGGCAATTACTTAGACTTATGGACGACTTTCGAGACATCGACAACAACCCATTGGCGGTGAACTCCTCGGTGAATCACAATGTCTGGTACCTTCTTTCTTGGTTTGTCCTCAGAAATGACGCTGATTTTTGGCGGAGTAGGATCGTTGGAGTCTTCCTCCCAGGCAGAGTTGTCATACACGAACTCTTCTGTTGTATCTTGCACAGTGATTTTACTCTCAGGCGGATCTCCCCATCCAGTTAGCTGGATGTCTTCGAGCCTGATACGAGAGCTTTCAGGAGCGGTGTACTTGACCAAGAAGTCGTACTTGTCACTCGGTTGTCCTAAAGTGTCCCATACTTTGGTGGGAGTGGAGGAGTCATCCTTCTCGATGACGTTGACCTCGGGAAAAGCATAATTGATGAAATCTTGCCCTGCAATCGTTGCAGATTTATCGTTGTGCTGGATATTTTCAGAATGCCTTGAGTAATGATCCCATGACTTGACGGGGACACAGGTATTCTTTGCAATGATGCTCAGTTGATAAGCGTCGTTTGGCTGACTCTTTTGCCCCAAGTCTTCTGGGTACGGCTGCCAGATAGGCAAGTCATACATTGGGTCAAAATAGTCATAGTCGAAGTTGTCTTTCATCTTAGTGTCCTCCTCTAATGAGTTGGGCGATGCACGGTATCCTTCTGGATCACAATCTTCGTACATCATCTTGACATCTGATCTTGGTATATATCTCAGACTCTGCATGGGAAAGCAAAATGGTGTATGCGTTCTTCCTAAGACATATAATTGTCCTTGTTGAGATAGGACTTCCACTCCTCATCTGTATCGAAGGAGTCACCCTTATTGATGGTATTTACTTCTTGAGACACTGGGTGGAGGAAGCCTCCACTGTGAAAGAAGTCCTGAATGGGATGAAAACTTTCATCCTTAGTAGTAGTCTGGGTACAGGTTGAAGAAAAACCAAGACCTTTCTTTGTCTTATTATCCGTAGGAATTACGAGTTGTCCCCATCCTTTTGCGTTATCACTCTTGATCACTTTGAGAGCATCTTTGTATGAGGAAATCGACGTCCCTTTTTCCGGTCGATTTTCATTGCTTAATTACAGTGCTTGAAATTGGGGTCCAACAACCTCCTCGAGTTCTACACAAGATGATGATGATAAGTTACTCACGATTAAGGCCTGCTCTCCACAGACTGTGACTAGCTTGTCATTCTTGACGAACTTCAGCTTTTGGTGAAGTGTCGAAGTGACTGCCCCAGCCTCGTGTATCCAAGGTCTTCCTAATAAACAGCTGTATGCTGCCCAGATGTCCATGACCTGGAAAGTGACTTGGAATGTGTGAGGACTGATAGTTATAGGAAGATCAACTTCGTCGATAACTGTTTTCTAGATCCATCGAAGGCTTTGACGATGACCTCGCTGCCTCTCATAGGAGATCCTTAGAATGATAGTCGTATCAGAGTAGATTTTTGCATAACTTTCAGAGCTGATCCTGTATCTACCAGTACGCTGGCTAAAGCATCGTCCTGGCAATTGACTGTAATGTTAAGCGCCATGGTGTGATTTTTGCCTTCTTCTGCCAGTTCCTCATCACTGAATCCTAAGTTGTTGCAGGAAGTGATGTTGGAGATGATGCTGTCAAATTGTCTTATTGTCATATCTTGTTCTACAAAAGCTTGGTCCAAGACTTTTTGCAGAGCTTCCCTGTGAACTTTAGAACTAAGTAGGAGAGATAACACAGAAATTCTCGAAGGAGTTTGCAACAGCTGGTCCACAATGTTGTACTTACTTCTCTGGATGAGCTTCAGCATCTCATCGTTGTATTTTGCAAGTTCTGGGTTACTGGACTGCCCGATTTGTTGATTAGGAACTTTTGTTTGAGGTTCCTTTTCTTTGGCGGGTTCCCCAACTCCTCTGTTGAAGATCCGACTGCTCCGTGTTACTCAACTGATGTCTGCAATGATTACGATAGAGGGTAATGGAGTTTATTTTCCATTTTCAATTGTTGTTGCACCGTACTTGTAAGGGATAGCCTTATCGGATTTGTACAGTATTGGACCTGGCAAGTAGATAACCACATGAGCCTTTTGATTTTTCTGCCCATCGTAGCCGGCCTCAATTGGTTTGAGGTTGAGAATCATTCTACTATCAAGAGGAACTTTTGATTCATTGAGTAAAGGGATTATGGCGCAGACATCTTTGGTCCTTGTAGCACCCCAAAATTTGTCCTTTTCTTTTTTTTTACCACTAACTGGCTTATGTTTCATTTCATTCTTTGCATGATCATCTTTGAATATCATTTGGTTCATAGCAAGGGATCAAGGTATATGAGAAATCTCAAGTGGACCACCTTCTCCTAACCAATGCAAAATGAGGGTTTTGGGATTCTTGAGTTAAACCCCCCAATGGATAAGATCCTTGAGTTTTTATCATCACCAAATGGTACATCTCATCATTGTTTGAGAGGATACCCATCATACTCAGAGGAATTTGGATTTGGGGGATGTGTTGATTCCTCCTAGACTAAAGGCACCAAAATTAGGGTTTGCCATAAAATCAATTTATTTCTGATTTTTTTGGGCAAGACATGATTCTATGGTATTCCTCATGTCCTTAAGTGTCTAAGGTTGGAGAATTGTCCATCAATTTGGTTTGGAAGGGTTTCAATTGATCAATTGACTGAAAATCAGGAGAATTGGGGAAAAGTCAACTGTGCAGAGGAAAAAGTCAACTCTTGAATTTTTGAGGTCAATTTCATGTTCCTCAGTTCAAATATGATCTTTGGTGAAGATTTGATCAAGAAATATCAAGAGATTCATCAAAAATCAAGATATGTGCAAAATTTCCAAAAATAGAAATTAGGGTTTCCTAATTTGGTAAGTTTTGGCAAGATGAGGGGTCACTTTTGAAGCATTCTTTCTCTATGATCCAAGCTTCAAACTCAAAGTTTATGGAGGCCTATTGAAAGTTCATATTCTAAGCTTCAAAACCATACCAAAAACATCTCCATTGGATCAAAATCAAGGGAGATATGATGGATTAAAGTTAAGGGTTTCCAAGGCATTTTTGACCAGCCAGGCAAGTCATGGGCGAGCCAGCACGCATCATTTCATCAAACAGATGGCGTGCATGTTTTGTCCAAGTTCATGGAAAAATTACTCTGATGGAGGCTTCAAATTAAAAAGTGTTCAACATGGTTTTTGTTCCTCTTGATCTCCTCTTCAACTTTGATGTTGGAGAATTTTTTATATGATCAACCTATTGAGAGTTATGGAGGGTTAAAGTGGTGCTCTTAACACATGCATTTCACACGCCATAGGGCCAGGCACGGGCAAGGCAAGATGCATACCAAGTTCAGTTGCATACCCTCATGTTCATCATCATTTTTCACATTGGTTTAGAGTTCTAATTCAAATGTTCTCCACATCAATCTTGTTGTACTCCATGACCTCATTCCAAATAGCCAAAAAACTTGTCATTCCATCCATGGATCATTGAGATATTTCATTCCAAAGTCACCATCATAAATATGGGGTTATTATTGCCAACACTTGAAATGTCTTGCATTGTTTGTACGCTTCTTGCTTGTTACAGCTATACACACATTACCATTTCAAGCCATACATGGCCATATAAAGCCATGCAAACTCTCACATACATAGGTGCTCATGTACCCATCCTTTACTTAAAATGTTCAAACAAAGAGAGAGAGAGGAAGAAACTTGTATGAGAAGCTGCTACCAACTCAGTGACATACATCACCATCCCTCATCATGAATTAGACCATAAGATCTCATGCTCCTCACCATAGCATGAATGAACACATGCCACACTTCATTTCATAAAACTCACTCCCACTCCATTTCCAATTTCATTTTCATTCTCTAACTGTTAACCATAGTTCTAACAGATTTTTAACCTTGGTTAACATCTAACCCAACATATAAAGGCAATCTCCAACTTAATCTCACTTCACTCATTCACATTCACAAACTCACTCTCTTTCACACTCACACTCACACTGAAAATTTCTCATTCTCTTACTTTCTCGAAGCTTCATTTCTCTGAACTCTCTTCATCTTTCATCAATCATCAATGGAGTATGGAAGGAGATTGAAGTTGCTACATATCATTCAAGCTTGATTTCACTTTTCTTCCACGGATTTTTTCTCAGTAAATAACAAGTTCTTCACTGCCTTTATTTGGCCAGTAACAATCTCCAAAGATCAAGGATCTCTTCTCTTCTTTCTTGTGTTGAAAGCTTCATCAATATCACAGGTTTACACATTCCAATCTCCTTGCGTTTTACTTTGATTTTAAGTTGATTTTTCCTGTTTTGAAGTCCTCTAGGGATGATGTGATCCTCTGGCTAGATGATAGGCACTTACGTGTATAGTTTGAAAAGTTAGGGCAAACTGTTTCCCTTCGATTTGCTTTATTCATGAATCATATGTGAAATCTAATCTCGGATTCGTAACCTACGTGTTGAGAGGAACATTTTGATGTATAGTTTGTGCATTTTTGGGAGTTTTGGTCACTGACCACGGCAGAGGTACGCCGGAGAAGCCGAGCAGAGTCTTCTCCGGCCATATGAGTTCATCACATCTCATAAACACTAGAGCCTTGCCAGTTTAGATCTCAGCCATTGATGTAACCTGATCCAACGAACGTGAGGCTGCCAGCGCATTAATGAAGGAGCCTCTCCCTCACGTGCTTTCATTCTGATGTGCTATTGAATATCTGATCACGTGTGCGCGTTCCAACATTATTAGCATATGCTTGCATCATCATCAGCCACACGATTTGAATACTTACTTGATCATCTCATCAGGACTGGATCTTATGGCTCTCCTTGAGTCAACATTTTGACTGATCCACATGGCATGCTCTGCAGACTGGCAAGCACATTGGGCCTTGTGTTTTTGATATCCACACCCCCTTGTTTTCGGGCCCAATGCAATTTCAACTAGATATTTGCTTGCGCTGCACCCCCTGGCATTTTTCTTTCTTTTTTTATTTTCTTTTCTTAATTGTTTGCTTTTTTTATTTTTTAAAAAATACTTTTAAGCATGATAAAATTCTAAAATAATTCATGAAGCATTCTTATGCATTTAAATAATTTTTTCCTATTTTTATTTCTGATTTTGGCATATTTTTCTTTTTTTCCATGAATTTCCATTTAATTTCTTTTGTGTGAGCATTAATTCATGATACTTATTTCATTTTGGAATTATTTGACATAGTTTTGAAGTGAATTTTTGCCTACTATTTGGTACATGCTTCTATGATATATTAAGGCATCTCATACCATTTTTTTATATTTTTTAGATCATTTATTGTTGGCTTTTGAATGTTGTCTTTGACCCATTTGTTTGTGTGACTTGTATGAGATTGTGAAGCATGTTTGTGCATGATTCTTAATGAATGTTGAGCCATCCTTTTGATACATGTTTGCACACTGTTTTCACTTCATAATATTTGCATCTTTCAATTTTCTCATCCTTCTAGCATGACTTTATGGATTGCATAAATGCACATTTGCATATGTGTTTGTTAGAGGAATTATGCTAGGGTTTTGGTATGCTTTGAACATGTTTCCTTGGGATGATTGGTGAGATGTTTTGACATCATTTGCTAGGCACATTATAGGTCACTTTTCTCATTTTATAGGGCATTCATAGTTCATCTTTACATGACTTGTATGCACTTATTTGAACTTAAAATGTTTTGTGAACTTGTGCATCCTTACTTGTTCTTCTTTGATCAATTATTTGCATCAACACTTGCATGATCTTGTACATTCATGAAAACATGATTCCACTTCTGTTTGTGATCATTTTCAATCATATGTCCTGACTTCTAACATCATCTCACATGTCTCTTAACTTCATGAACACATAAGAACTTGTTTGACCTAACTTGAACATGCTTACTTCTAATCTTCAATGTGCTTCAACATGACACTTGTGTGGACTTTATATGATCATTCTTGACATCTAAATGTCATTTCAAATATCATGTGCTACTGACTTGCATTCATTTACAAGTATGTTCATCTTGCACTTCCATTCTTTACTTGCATTACAAGTGTGCTTCCTTGTATGAACTTAAGTGATGTTTTAGTTTTCACTTCTTCTTACTTAATCAATGCTTGCATTTATGATTTACATGCTATCTTAATGACATCTCAATTCATTAATAAATGTCATTCACTTCTGACTTTGATGTTTACATGTGCATTCATTTATGTTTATGAACCATATGCATTCATCTCGCATGGTTAATGTACAACTTGCATTTGTGTGATCTTTTGATGCATTGTTTGACATTGTTTGTTTTCATTTGGCATGTTAACCTTAGTAGGACACATTGACATGTACCTACTGACCTTGGATGTTCCTTAACCTTTAGGACCCTTCCCTTTTGGTTTAAACCTTGTTTGCTTCTTAGGATGTTTCTTTAAGACAGTTAACATTGTTTGGTTCACTTTCTTTCACTTGTATTAAATACTTGTGTTGATTAGATACTAACTTTTTGTGTAGGGGCAGAGGTAAGACACTTGAGCATGTGGATGCTTATCCATGCTCATTCCTCCTTTCATCTCATCTCTTTTACTTCTCTTTTATGTGTGGATTACATGATATAATGCTTGATTGTGTAGAACTTCTTCACATCCCTTTGGGACCCTAGCTCATCCTTAATTTTTGATTAAGGTGAGGTAGGATAAGCATTAGATAGTGCTATCCTTCTGTCTTCTTTAGACTTAGGTTATTCTTAAACCTCAATCTTAGGGCCACCTTTGCATGATAACATTAGGAACAATTAGTTTCCCCTTAGTGTGTTCTTTTCAACTTGAGTCTTCTCATCTCATCTCATAACCTTTCTAAAACACTTAATAATGGTTAACGTGTATTGCGCATGAGCCTTATATATGGGAAGTGAGGTATTGGGGGGGGGGTCTCCCTTCATTCTTCTAGGATGCTTAGTGTTTGTCCTGTTGGGGATGATACGCGACGTATTCGTTCCTATGTTGTAGACTTGGGTGCAATGCAAGTTACAAATTAACTTCAATCCACTTCTGTCTAAAAAACACAAAACAAACTCAAACCTTTTTATCCTTCGGGATTGTTAAGTTTCAAACCCATTTTCAGAAAAGGGCACGTTACTTCCGTCTCGTCGCAAACAGGCATCGACCCTAACTGCCGGACGCGAATCTAACGCTGCTAAAAAAAAACACAAACAATGCAAAGTCTTCCCTTGTGAGGGGAACTACGTCGCTCTGATTCTTGATTGGTTAATGGAGATACGTAGGCAGAAGATCGTGTGAGATCTCTCCGAGCACAACCTTTCTTCATCACCTCTTTGTCTCTTTTCGACCCGTAGGTCGAACTACGACTGCTCTGATTTCCTCCTTCTGGTTAGATTGAGGATACGTAGGCACAAGACGACAATGTCTTGGCGAGCAACCTCCCCCCTTAGTTCGTGTCTGAACTTTGTTGACTCTGACTTTCCCATTGCACGAGGGAATACGTAGGCATAGGACGACGATGTCCTATCGAGTCACTTCTTTTTCTTTTCTTCCTCGTTTCTTCGCTCTTTTCCGTTCCCGTTCCTTTTCCGTTCCAGTAGCAGTGGAACTCCAGATGACGGTACCCTTTGATTGAGACAACAAGCGTGGATCTCATCGAGTACGATGGATGTGTGGGGGTGCTAATACCTTCCCCTCGCGTAACCGACTCCCTTACCCGTTTCTCTTGGTCGCGAGACCATGCTTTTCCTTTCCCTCAGGTTTACGCAGTGTTTCCTTTCCCTCTCTTGGGATAAATACACATTGCTGGCGACTCTGTTTCTGCGCCACTTTCGCGTTTGTACTTGGATGAAAATCCTGGGAGCGACAGCTGGCGACTCTGTTGGGGACAGGTTGACCTATTGTTGGTCCATCCCTTTTGCGAGTCAATCCTAGCGCTTGGTTATTTATTTTCATTGGGTGTTTATTGTGGTGCTTTATTTTGTTGTATATTACTGTATTACTATATTACTGTTTTATTATTTTACTGTATTTGCTGCATTGATGGCATTGTATTTCAATATTATGCTGGACTGTACTGTGTTGTATTGGATTTTCTATTTGGCAGGTTGGGATTTCTGAGAGATAGCCCACTACCTAGGCTTGAGCATACATATAGGTATTAGAGTGGGCAGGCGTGACGCTCCCGTGGTGTTGGCCACGTCATGTGTTCACGAGACCTACTGCCAGACGAGGTTCTATCGGGAGATATCTGCTAATGTATGTTGATACAGGCCAGTAGTTATTCTCTTGAGGAACTGTCGACTCTGGTGACCATTCCCGAGGACTCAGTAACGGCACTCCTCCCGAGATGTGATAATGGCAGACCAGAAATGGAAAACCCATTACACTTCTCGATCCGAGGACCCAATGTTGGGAACTTGCTATAGGATATCCTTTTTGAGGGGAATCAGTTGAGGCCTCCTCGATTGATGATGATGCCAAACCAGAAATGGTGAACGTATCATCATTTCTCGACCTGAGAGTCTGTGATATTGAGGATCCCTGCCTTTCTAAAACCCATATGTGAGAGGGGTTGGGTGTTTGTAGGTTTACAAGTAACCCTGACTTTCAGCATACCCGATATTCTGGATTGCTTATCAGTGTAAACTTATCAGCCTGGTATTCTGGTTATTCTAGTATTCAGGTTATTCAAATATTCTGGTATTCCGGTATTCTCTTCAGAGCAGACCTTTTAACTTATCCATTTAGCCGCACAGCAGTACAAAGATTTATGGATACCTTGATCCTGTGACTTTGCATTTGCATCGCATGACATTTTGCATTCGCATACTCATATGCATAGCAGGTATTCAGAGCTGGGAATTCTTATTCTGACTTGGTATTTTCTTCAGAACTGCAAACCTGACTTCTCGCTACTACGTAACTCGGAGCAATCAGAAGAGAATCATGGATCAGATGCGATCATAGTTGTCACAATTCTAGACTCGTATGGCTCAGTGCATGGAGGTGATGCAGGGTAAGGCTCAACGTCAAGAGGAATTAAGGGCGGTTATTCACAGGGCTACTGTTGTTATCCCAGAGGCTGGTAATGGGAATGTTGTTGGTAATACTCCGGGCGGAGATGTGAATCCTCCACGTGCTGATATTCCTCCACCCCATTCTGTGAGTCAATCCAAAAAAAGTGCTGCTAAAATTCCTATTCCTCGTCGGGAGGTGGATAATCAGGATGAACAATTTTATGCTGCTGAGATGAGTTTCCCTACTGAGACGGACAAGAGGCTTCGTATGATCAAAGAGAGATTGAAGGCTTTTAAGAGCCAGAATGCTTTGGGTATGGACATGTCTGACTTAGGGTTGGTCCCAGGTGTGAAAATTCCTCTGAAGTTCAGGGCGCCTATTTTCGAAAAGTACAATGGAACCACTTGCCCCAAGTTTCACATCAGGGCATATTCCAGAAAAATGTCTGCCTTTTCGGACGATGAGAAACTGCTGATGCATTTCTTTCAGGACAGCTTAGCTGGCGCATCCTTAGACTGGTATATGAGCTTGGAGAGAACGCATATTAAAAACTAGAGAGATTTGGCAGAAGCTTTCGGTAAGCAATACCAGTACAATACAGACATGGCGCCCAATAGAATACAATGGCAGAGTCTTTCTTAGAGACAAAACAAAAGCTTCAAAGAGTACGCCCAGAGGTGGCGCGAATTGGCTTCCCGAGTCCAACCTCCAATGATGGAACGAGAGCTCATTGATATGTTCATGGATACACTTCAGGGGCCTTATTATGAGAAATTGGTTGGATGTTTGTCAGCCGGGTTTTCAAACCTTGTATTGGCAAGAGAAAGAGTAAAAAACGACATCAAAATGGGAAAAATTCAAATTGCTGCTAGTTCCGCTGAAGATGCAAAGAAACCTTATGCTGGGTCCTCCAAGAGAAAGGAAGAAGAAACTAGTGATGTGTATATTCCTCCTGTTGTTCAACAGCCTATTCAGTATCAGCGACCTTATGCTCATCAGCAATAGGGACAACAAAGATCACGAAGGCCTGCGAGAAGGTTTGATCCACTCCCTATTCCTCACAGTCATGTCCTTGCCCGTCTACTTGAGAGTTATTTGGTTGAACTAAGGGATGCCAAGCCTGTTCCCGACCCTATTCCTCCTGATTATGATCTGGATGCTAGATGTGAGTATCACTCGGACACACCAGGTCATTCAATTGAAGATTGCAACGTGTTCAAGCACAAGGTGCAAGATCTGGTTGACTCAGGTGTTATTGCATTCACTGCAGATGATATGTACATCAATTAAAGCCTCCTTTCTCAAGTGAGCACTCAGATTGCAAGTATACCGTGAAAAGCAATAAGTCCAGACAGAATCAAGCCTCCTCGACAATGGCAATCTTCAGCATCTTTACCGTATTTTCATTTGTAGTCTTTCATTTCTTGTTAAAGCATTGTATGCATGTAAAGACTTGTTTGTTTTTTATGATGATCTTAATGCAATGAATATGTTTTTCTTGAAGTGATTCATTCTTTTTCATTCATATGATATTTTCGTGCATTGCAATACCAACTTTCTTGCTTAAACTCTTGGAGGGAGGATGATGAAGTAAAAACGCAAAATCTTTGGTTATATGCTTTTGGATAAAAGCCTATTGAGGATGTACAGGCATTGCCTCAAATCCCCAAACACCGGAGATATAAGGGAGATAAACCCTCATCAACCCCTTTGAGCCTCGAAGTAGGAGTTTCTTTTCATAAGAAAAACCCTCACATTTAACATGGGGCAGGGTAGTTGTCAATAATTTGACCGAGCGCCCAAATTTCAAAAGGAGTGTGCATCTGAGGATTCATTACCTTTCTTTCCTCACATATCAAGAGGTCAAGGAACGTGAGACCACAATGGTTATCCCTCACTGCAAGGAGTGAAGCAGTCACAATCCTTTCAAAGAAGTCAAGACAGCCAGTGTCACACGATTTGTTCAAAAAAAAAAGAGAAAGCCCACTAAGTCCAAAACTTGAAAATAAGCGACTTAGGCAAAAGTTAGGCCATCCCGGTGGACTTTAAAATCGGAAGATTCAAAAAGAATTAGTCCAGGCAAAATTAGGGAAATAAAAAACAAATGAAAAGAAAAAGAAGTGATCAAGAGAAAATCCTCGATAAAGAACAAGTCGTGTGACCGCAAAGCACCAAAGACGAAAGGGGTGATTGCCACTCCAAAAAACCTCGTGGGTCCATTAACTGTCACTCGTCAAAAATCCTTTTGGGAGATGAGCGCTTGTGCCAAATTAACTTAACGTAGAACTTGAGAACATCAAGGAGAATGGGTGGGTACAAACAAATTTTGAGCCATAAATCCTTTTTTCTAAAACCGCAAACCAGGCCACGTTACAACCCTTAAAAGTCCTAATTGAAACAGGGTTTATTCCGATGGCGTACTTCAACGAGATAGCGTTCCTGACTCCCATGAGTTGTGCTAATAAGATTTTTGTTGGTATTGCATGTGCGTGTTGTTTCCATTCAAAAATCAATGTCATAACTAGTGACTTGTTCACAGGGTTTTGCGACCTATCTTCAATAAAAACTTCAAGGTTAAC
Source organism: Lathyrus tuberosus (assembly GCA_022829125.1). Classification (NCBI taxonomy): domain Eukaryota; kingdom Viridiplantae; phylum Streptophyta; class Magnoliopsida; order Fabales; family Fabaceae; genus Lathyrus; species Lathyrus tuberosus. The sequence continues at coordinate 1,306,087 of JALAZF010000118.1, read as the reverse complement.
ATGTTTGTCGCATTAGAATTATCATTCTCATAATAAACATTTTTTGATTGCATACATGTACCTAAGCATATGGGAAGCTTACACAGTGAAAGTTAGTCAAGAAACTTGATCCTGCCGAGTTAGGATGCTTGAAAATTCTGAAGGACAATCATATCAAGGGGTATGCTCCCAAGAGACTCAGTGCAGAGTGGGCTATCCCCAGTAAGTTGTGTTAAGATGTAGCCAATATGGGGCAGTCACGTCGAGAAATCTCTCCGAAGTTCAGTTATTCTGGGGCATTCATTCGAAGATCAGGGGCAAAGTCACTTCAAAGCTCATATCGAGGCAGGCCACCTTCGGAGCATGAGAAGTTATCCTCTCCAGAAGACGGTTAATCAGAGGCAGCTCTTCAGGGGTAAAAATATGGAGGCAGAGTATTTCAAGTCATTACAAGTCCTCTCGAGGTGAATTCCTTCATAGGTCATACAGTCTGGGGCAGTTACGTCGGGATTCGATAAATATCTCTGAGAGTTTGAAGACCATGGGGCAGTGTGAACGCCCGATCTTCTATAAAATCCTCTTGAGATGATTTCTTTCATTAGAATATGTAGTCTGGGGCAAGTCAAGAATTAAAGGAACCATTGTTCACTCCTGACAATCGGTATGCAGTCGATCAGCAGAAACTTGAAGCACTAAGTTGTCCCTGGTGCGAGGCTTTTGAAGTCTCTTCCCCAACAAGGAACCGGAAGGTATCTTTGTCCAGAAAGGTGTTGGAATTGTTATTCTTTTCCAAGCTGAGAATCGTCCTCAGATCGAAAGGGGTTCTTTATGAAGGTTTCTTATCCCCAGCAGTGTAGGTGGATTCCTCATTCTCAGCAAGGTAAGACGATGGAATATCTTCAAGCAGTTTGAAGATGGTGAGAAGTCAGAGTACTCTCTTCCTCAACAGTCAGATTCGGTATTTCCCCGCAAGTCAAAGTCCAATGGTTATTGGCATTCTCAGCAGTTCAAAGTCCAATCTTCATTGGCATCTCCCCAATAGAGTTCGCAATTCAGTTTGCGGTTCCCCGACAGGGTTTGCAGCACCAGTGATTATTGGTGGTACAGGAGGTCAGATATTGGCGATCCCTTCCTCAGTGAAGTTTGCTTGTTTTGTTCTGCGCATTCCCCGGTGGAGTGTCCTCTCATTCTTGCATATAATAATCATCATTGCATTTCATCTACCAAAACGCGTAGCATTTCCATTCCGTATGGAGCATTACGCCATAGAAAACTTCAAACATGCATCGAAGCATAATCCAGATTTGGTACCTTGTACGAAAGCCCAGATCAACCCCCAATCAAAATAGTGATTCCAATCCTCCAAAGAGAGCTCTAACCTCAGAGTTGACGCCTTTTTTTACCAACCTCAGAGTTGTCGTATACCTTTTCTCAACCTCAAAATTGATGAATAATCCTCTTTCCCCAACCTCAGAGTTGGCACCTCTTTCCCCAACCTCAGAGTTGACGCCCTTCTTCCCCAACCTCAGAGTTGACGCCTTTCTTCTCCAACCTCAGAGTTGTCGCACATATTTTCCCCAACTTCAGAGTTGTCGTATATCTTCTGTCCAATCTCAGAATTGACGCCCTTCCTCCCCAACCTCAAAGTTGACGTCTGTATGTCCAACCTCAGAGTTGAAACCTTTTTTTACCAACCTCAGAGTTGTCAGCCTCAGAGTTGAAGCCTTTCATCCCCAACCTCAAAGTTGACGTCCATTAGCCCAACCTCAGAGTTGTCACATATCTTTTCTCCAACCTCAGAGTTGTCGTACCTCTTTTTTCCACCAACCTCAGAGTTGTCGCATATCTTTTATCCAACCTCAGAGTTGTCGTACCTCTTTTTTCCACCAACCTCAGAGTTATCATATATTGTGGCATGTCTCCAACCTCAGAGTTGACATCTGTCTATCCGACCTCAGGGTTGACATCCATTTTCCCAACCTCAGAGTTGTCGCAGATCCTGTCTCCACCCTCAGTGTTGACTGATTCCTTTCTTCCAACCTCAGAGTTGAAGTCAATGTTTTTATCTCTGGTTTCAAAATCGATGTATACCCTTTTTTACCAATCTCAGAGTTGACGTATATCTTTCTTCTAACCTCAGAGTTGAAGATATGGTTTTTACTCAACCTCAGAGTTGATGTCTACCTTTTTCTCAAACATTCAAAGTTGGTGTTTAGTCCAGATTTTCCTCAACCTCAGAGTTGATGGTTATCCTTTTCTTTCTCAGAGCTGACGATATTTTTTCCTCAACTTCAGAGTTGATGGTCTGACAATGTATCCCCAGGGAAGTCAACCTTCGGCTTGGCCTTTCTTTCTGAGTTCGCCTTCGGTCGTCCTCGTATTATTTTGTTGTTTGAAAGTCCACCTTCGGCTTGGCCTTTCTTTTCGAGTTCGCCTTCGGCCGTCCTCATTAACACTCTATTTTAATTATCCCCACATGTTGCAAATTTCAGGGATATTTTGGTATTCAATCTCTGTGTATCCTTGAATGTCTGAAAGCCGTTGCTATCATACCTTCATGACCAAGTAGATTGAATAGGGGCAGCTGTAGCACCCAAAAATTTTCCCTTTTCTTTTTTTTACCACTAACTGGCTTATGTTTCATTTCATTCTTTGCATGATCATCTTTGCATATCATTTGGTTCATAGCATGGGATCAAGGTATATGAGAAATCTCAAGTGGACCACCTTCTCCTAACCAATGCAAAATGAGGGTTTTGGGATTCTTGATTTAAACCCCCCAATGGATAAGATCCTTGAGTTTTTATCATCACCAAATGGTACATCTCATCATTGTTTGAGAGGATACCCATCATACTCAGAGGAATTTGGATTTGGGGGATGTGCTGATTCCTCTTAGACTGAAGGCACCAAAATTAGGGTTTGCCATAAAATCAGTTTATTTCTGATTTTTTGGGCAAGACTTGATTCTATGGTATTCCTCATGTCCTTAAGTGTCTAAGTTTGGAGAATTGTCCATCAATTTGGTTTGGAAGGGTTTCATTTGATCAATTGACTGAAAATCAGGAGAATTGGGGAAAAGTCAACTATGTAGAGGAAAAAGTCAACTCTTGACTTTTTGTGGTCAATTTCATGTTCCTCACTTCAAATATGATCATTGGTGAGGATTTGATCAATAAATATCAAGAGATTCATCAAAAATCAAGATATGTGCAAAGTTTCCAAAAATAGAAATTAGGGTTTCCTAATTTAGTAAGTTTTGGCAAGATGTGGGGTCACTTTTGAAGCATTCTTTCTCTATGATCCAAGCTTCAAACTCAAAGTTTATGGAGGCCTATTGAAATTTCACATTCTAAGCTTCAAAACCATAACAAAAACATCTCCATTCGACCAAAATCAAGGGAGATATGATGGATTAAAGTTAAGGGTTTCCAAGGCATTTTTGACCAGCCAGGCAAGTCATGGGCTAGCCAGCACGCAGTCATTTCATCAAACAGATGGTGTGCATGTTTTATCCAAGTTCATGGCAAAATTACTCTATGATGGAGGCTTCAAATTAAAAAGAGTTCAACATGGTTTTTGTTCCTCTTGATCTCCTCTTCAACTTTGATGTTGGGGGGTTTTTTATATGATCAATCTATTGAGAGTTATGGAGGGTTATAGTGGTGCTCTCAACACATGCATTTCACACGCCATAGGGCCAGACACGGGCAAGGCAAGATGCATACCAAGTTCAGTTGCATACCCTTATGTTCATCATCATTTTTCACATTGTTTTAGAGTTCCAATTTGTTATTTCCTTGGTTTTATGGTTGGCATTATTTTGCTAAAACTTATGTAGCAGCAGATATTGAATGAAGATGTCTAAAAATATGTTTCATTACTCTTTGTTCAACATGTCGTATGAAGATGTTCCATGGAAGCTCATAGGACATCGCGTTGTGAAGTCAGTTTTTAATGCAGATTCTGTTACTATGATTTGTAACTGAATATTCTGTGAATATTTGGTTATCCTATGTGGCATCCATAGCATTTTTGGATTAGGGTTACTTGTTGGTTTTCGGATTTGCTGCTGTTTCTAATTATGGAGACATAATAGGAAACTTTGGATTGAAGACCTATCTTATTGGAGTTAATTTTACAGATTTGTGAGCAGCCTAATTGCTGCGTTTTTGAAGCCCAATTCAGTCCAGATTGCAAGCTATAAATAGACTGATGTAAACCTAGTTTTAGGTGTCGAACTTACATGTATTTTTAGGGTTGTGTGCTTGTGTTTTGTGAGCCTAACTGGTATCTTATGATAACAGTATAAGGACTGTAGTGTAAGTTGTGTGAGGTTGCTCATAAGCTTTTAAGCATTGAGTAGCTGTGTGTTAATTATCATAAGCTGTGAAGTATTGAGAATTTGTGTTTCGACCATTGTTATTCATCTTGTAAGGAACCAGTCACGGGTTGTGATTGAAGAGGGATTTGAGGAGGGCCTCATACCTAGGGGAGTCTTAGGTAGAAGTCATAGGAAGGGTAGTGATTAAGTGAGCTGATTGAACCGGGTGTGGTTATCAGTGAATTGATACTATCGAATATTGATTTCATCCCTCGCTTGGTAGCCCCCAGATGTAGGATAGTTAGATCCGAACTGGGTTAACAATTTCTGGTGTTCTTTACATTTTATGCACACTTTTATTTTGAACTTGTTCATTGTTGTTGTATATCAGTGTCTCGACATCTCGATAGGACATCTGATATACTGGCCAGAATTTGACAATTCAAATATTCTCCACATCAATCTTGTTGTACTCCATGACCTCTTTCCAAATAGCCAAAAAACTTGTCATTCCATCCATGGATCATTGAGATATTTCATTCCAAAGTCACCATCATAAATATGGGGTTATTATTGCCAACACTTGAAATGTCTTGCATTGTTTGTACGCTTCTTGCTTGTTACAGCTATACACACATTACCATTTCAAGCCATACATGGCCATATAAAGCCATGCAAACTCTCACATACATAGGTGCTCATGTACCCATCCTTTACTTAAAATGTTCAAACAAAGAGAGAGAGAGGAAGAAACTTGTATGAGAAGCTGCTACCAACTCAGTGACATACATCACCATCCCTCATCATGAATTAGACCATAAGATCTCATGCTCCTCACCATAGCATGAATGAACACATGCCACACTTCATTTCATAAAACTCACTCCCACTCCATTTCCAATTTCATTTTCATTCTCTAACTGTTAACCATAGTTCTAACAGATTTTTAACCTTGGTTAACATCTAACCCAGCATATAAAGGCAATCTCCAACTGAATCTCACTTCACTCATTCACATTCACAAACTCACTCTCTTTCACACTCACATTCACACTAAAAATTTCTCATTCTCTTACTTTCTCGAAGCTTCATTTCTCTGAACTCTCTACATCTTTCATCAATCATCAATGGAATATGGAAGGAGATTGAAGTTGCTACATATCATTCAAGCTTGATTTCACTTTTCTTCCACTGATTTTTTCTCAGCAAATTACAAGTTCTTCACTGCCTTTATTTGGCCAGTAACAATCTCCAAAGATCAAGGATCTCTTCTATTCTTTCTTGTGTTGAAAGCTTCATCAAAATCACAGGTTTACACATTCAAATCTCCTTGTGTTTTACTTTGATTTTAAGTTGATTTTTCCTGTTTTGAAGTCCTCTAGGGACAATGTGATCCTCTGGCTAGATGGGATTTTTGATGTATAGTTTGTGCATTTATGGGATTTTTAACCTACGTGTTGAGAGGAACATTTTGATGTATAGTTTGTGCATTTATGGGATTTTTGGTCACTGACCACGACGGAGGTACGCCGGAGAAGACGACCGGAGTCTTCTCCGGCCACCTGAGTTCATCACATCTCATAAACCCTAGAACCTTGCCAGTTTAGATCTCAGCCATTGATGTAACCTGATCCAACGAACGTGAGGCTGCCAGCGCATTAATAAGGGAGCCTCTCCCTCACGTGCTTTCATTCTGATGTGCTTTTGAATATCTGATCACGTGTACGCGTTCCATCATTATTAGCATATGCTTGCATCATCATTAGCCACATGATTTTCATACTTACTTGATCATCCCATCAGGACTGGATCTTTTGGCTCTCCTTGAGTCAACATTTTGACTGATCCACATGGCATGCTCTGCAGGCTGGCAAGCGCATTGGGCCTTGTGTTTTTGATATCCACACCCCCTTGTTTTCAGGCCCAATGCAATTTCAACTGGATATTTGCTTGCACTGCACCCCCTGGCATTTTTCTTTCTTTTTTTATTTTCTTTTCTTAATTGTTTACTTTTTTATTTTTTAAAAATTACTTTTAAGTAGGATAAAATTCTGAAATAATTCATGATGCATTCTTATGCATTTAAATAATTTTTGCCTATTTTTATTTTTTATTTTGGAATATTTTGCTATTTTTCCATGAATTTCCATTTAATTTCTTTTGTATGAGCATTAATTCATGATACTTATTTCATTTTGGAATTGTTTGACATAGTTGTGAAGTGAATTTTTGCCTACTATTTGGTACATGCTTCTATGATACATTAAGGCATCTTATACCATTTTTGTAGATTTTTTAGGTCATTTCTTGTTGGCTTTTGAATGTTGTCTTTGAGCCATTTGTTTGTGTGACTTGTATGAGATTGTGAAGCATGTTTGTGCATGATTATTAATGAATGTTGAGCCATCCTTTTGATACATGTTTGCACACTGTTTGCACTTCATAATATTTTCATCTTTCAATTTTCTCACCCTTCTATCATGACTTTATGGATTGCATAAATGCACCTATGCATATGTGTTTGTTAGAGGAAATATGCTAGGGTTTTGGTATGCTTTGAACATGTTTCCTTGGGATGATTGGTGAGATGTTTTGACATCATTTGCTAGGTACATTATAGGTCACTTTTCTCATGTTATAGGGCATTCATAGTTCATCTTTACATGACTTGTATGCACTTATTTGAACTTAAAATGTTTTGTGAACTTGTGCATCCTTACTTGTTCTTCTTTGATCAATTGTTTGCATCAACACTTGCATGATCTTGTACATTCATGAAAACATGATTCCACTTCTGTTTGTGATCATTTTCAGTCATATGCCATGACTTCTAACATCATCTCACGTGTCTCTTAACTTCATGAACACATAAGAACTTGTTTGACCTAACTTGAACATGCTTACTTCTAATCTTTAATGTGCTTCAACATGACACTTGTGTGGACTTTATATGATCATTCTTTACTTCTAAATGTCATTTCAAATATCATGTACTACTGACTTGCATTCATTTACAAGTATGTTCATCTTGCACTTCCATTCTTTACTTGCATTACAAGTGTGCTTCCTTGTATGAACTTAAGTGATGTTTTGGTTTTCACTTCTTCTTACTTAATCAATGCTTGCATTTATGATTTACATGCTATCTTAATTACATCTCAATGCATTAATAAATGTCATTCACTTCTGACTTTGATGTTTACATGTGCATTCATTTATATTTATGAACCATATGCATTCATCTCGCATGGTTAATGTACAACTTGCATTTGTGTGATCTTTTGATGCATAGTTTGACATTGTTTGTTTTCATTTGGCATGTTAACCTTAGTAGGACACATTGACATGTACCTACTGACCTTGGATGTTCCTTAACCATTAGGACCCTTCCCTTTTGGTTTAAACCTTTTTTGCTTCTTAGGATGTTTCTTTAAGACAATTATAATTGTTTGGTTCACTTTCTTTCACTTGTATTCAATACTTGTGTTGATTTGATACTAACTTTTTGTGTAGGGGCAGAGGTAAGACACTTGAGCATGTGGATGCTTATCCATGCTCATTCCTCCTTTCATCTCATCTCTTTTACTTCTCTTTTATGTGTGGATTACATGATATAATGCTTGATTGTGTAGAACTTCTTCACATCCCTTTGGGATCCTAGCTCATCCTTAATTTTTGATTAAGGTGAGGTAGGATAAGCATTAGATAGTGTTACCCTTATCTCTTCTTTAGACTTAGGTTGTTCTTAAACCTCAACCTTAGGGCCACCTTTGCATGATAACATTAGGAACAATTAGTTTCCCCTTAGTGTGTTCTTTTCAACTTGAGTCTTCTTTTCTCATCTCATAACCTTTCTAAAACACTTAATAAAGGTTAACATGTATTGCGCATAAGCCTTATATATGGGAAGTGAGGTATGGGGGTCTCTCTTCATTCTTCTAGGATGCTTAGTGTACGTCCTGTTAGGGACGATACGCGACGTATTCGTTCCTATGTTGTAGACTTGGGTGCAATGCAAGTTACAAATTAACTTCAATCCACTTCTGTCTAAAAAACACAAAACAAACTCAAACCTTTTTATCCTTCGGGATTGTTAAGTTTCAAATCCATTTCCAGAAAAGGGCACGTTACTTCTGTCTCGTCGCAAACAGGCATCGACCCAAACTGCTGGATGCAAATCTAACGTCACTCATAAAAAACACAAACAACGCAAAGTCTTCCCTAGTGAGGGGAACTACATCGCTCTGATTCTTTATTGGTTAATGGAGATACGTAGGCAAGAGATCGTGCGAGATCTCTCCGAGCACAACCTTTCTTCATCACCTCTTTGCCTCTTTTTGACCCGTAGGTCAAACTACGACTGCTCTAATTTCCTCCTTCTGGTTAGATTGAGGATACGTAGGCACAAGACGACGATGTCTTGGCGAGCAACCTCCCCCCTTAGTTCATGTCAGAACTACGTTGGCTCTGACTTTCCCATTGCACGAGGGAATACGTAATCATTGGACGAAGATGTCCTATCGAGTCACTTCTTTTTCTTTTCTTCCTCGTTTCTTCGCTCTTTTTCGTTCCCGTTCCTTTTCCGTTCCAGTAGCAGTGGAACTCCAGATGATGACACCCTTTGATCGAGACAACAAGCGTGGATCCCATCGAGTACGATGACACCCATTTCTCTTGGTCGCGATACCATGCTTTTCCTTTCCCTCAGGTTTACGCAGTGTTTCCTTTCCCTATCTTGGGATAAATACACATTGATGGCGACTCTGTTTCTGCGCCACTTTCGCGTTTGTACTAGGATGAAAATCCTGGGAGCGACAGTCCTCCCATGATCAGAGATTACGACAACGTCTTTGCTTTGATCAAGGAAATAGTCTGGGATCCCGTTGGTCTAATCAGAACTTGAACATGGTCGAATTTCTTTATGATCCAACTGTCTTTAAAGATCCGCTCGTACGAGGTAGAATCCTTGGTTGTTCTCTGAACAAACTCTACAATGCTCGTAGTTGTGGGATGGCACCCGGTCACGCCCGCTTTGTATACAGTGTAACTTTACTAGATATGTTTCCATTGAGCGGACATCCTGACTTTGACATCTAGTAGGATTCCCGTCAGTCATACTGATCTGCTGCGTAGCTTCATCCAAATAGATTAGAAGCCACCAGTGGTCCAACAAGTGTTGAAGTGTTCTTTGGACAAGCGTACATCCTTGATCGTCTCCACGACACACTTTACAGTCCTGATAATCATGTGAAGCCAGAAAGTCGAGCCTGACTTGCTTAGCGTGTAACTCTACCAGACTGGTATTCATTAAGCGTATGTCAAAGATCTGAATCATATTGACTTGATGGCTACATCTATCATGGTAGTCCTGAATCCATCCAAGAACCATCTGACGTTGGAGGGCCTCTTGTACAAAAGACCATCCCTGATTGTTTGTTGAGCATACCAGACAGGCGTTATAATTATGTCGTGGCAGATCATAGTATTGACTTTGCCTTGAGTGCATCGCCACTAAGTTGACATTCATCGCACGGATGTCGTGGTTCTGAATAATGTTGGGATTTGTATGAGTCATGTTGACCTCACGGATTCGGTGGTCTTAGATCCAGCCGAGATCCATCTGTTCTTGTAGAGCTGATTGCACTACGAAACACCCCTGATTATTCTTCGAGCAGATATCACACTTGTGATAATTGTGAGGCGGTACATAACCATACCCTCTCTGTCTGCAACGCATCTTGACCTGATTGGTTTCCAACAAGAGTACGTCGTGAATTTGATAACTGCGGCTAAATTCATCTTCTATTAAATTTACTGCCGTCTTTTTGTGTTGAGGCAATGGGTTCGTCTGAACATTTGGATTAGTATCTTTGAAAGATAGGACCCCGTTCCTAACAAGCTTCTGTACATCAGACTTGTAGCTGAGACAGTTTTCAATGTTGTGCCCCGGTCCTCCTTGATGGTAAGGGAAAGTTTGATCCGACTTGAACCAAAAAGGCAGTTTTCTGGTACCGTAAGAGGATACCTGGTTTGGACGTGCCCCTTAGCCAGTAGAAGTGGAAACTGTTCTGCATACAGCATGGGTATAGGGTCAAACCCTGGCGATCGTGTCGTACGGTTGTTATTGTATTGTGGACGAGCCTGCTGAAGAGGCTTGTCGTAACCCAAAATTTGACCTTTCTTTTTGCTTTTGCATGAGCATGTGCATTCGCATCGTCGGCATACGCATTCACACTTTTTTCTACATATTTATTGTTGCAGGATTTTCAGGTATCTCTAGCCCGATTACTCGCATCCTCGTAAGGTCTTCACATCATCAAAACAAGCTCACAATAAGGGTTTCTATGTCTATTCATCAAGACAAGAGGTTGAAAATCGAAACTGGGACTTCAGCACTTGTTTCAGGGAAAATCTGGGCAATTTTGTACTGAGTAACCGGTTACTCAATATAGGGTAACCGGTTACCCTGTGGAATTTTACAATTCCTGCTGCATTTTGGGACAGCAACTCCTCACTCCCTTTTGCTTTGGTTTCTACTTTATTCTAGCAGTGTATAGAATATTCTAGACATCTCTAGACAGTTCAAGGCTATTCAAAACATTTCCCTTTCATTTACTCCAATGCATCACTTGAAATTGAGTGCACCATGTTCCTTGATTTCAAAGTATGTGGACCTTTGGATGTGGAGTTCACATTGGGATTGTTACCGAGTTGATCCTAACTAACCGAGTTAACCGCTTGACTCGGTGAGTCAAGTGTAACTAACTCCTAGCCTAATTCCAAACCACCCAAAGCTAACTCCTAGCGTAATTCCAAACCTCTCACACTCCAAACCAAAATTCTATATAAACAAGCCTTCACTCACTTTTCAAAGGCCATTTTCACACAAATTTCTCGCACTTCACTCTCAATTCTCTCACACTCTCTCTGAATTCTCTGCAACTTCTTCATCTTCATCCATATTTTCTTCCTAAACCTCACTATAGCTCTTCACCATTGAAGAATAATCACTTTTCACCTTGGAAGTGATTATTTATTGAGCATAACCTTCATCATCTTGCAATTATACTTGGATTTCTAGAAATTTATTAACTTTTGGATTCATCTCAAGTGTTGATTCAAGATTCAACTGTTCGAATTCGCATTTCGGAGTTTCGTCGCAATTTGCTCGGTTTCGGTACGATTCGGCTATAATTGGAGACTCCTCTGGTTTTCTTTGATTATCCTCATCAAGATCACTTTGCAACAATCACCAAGCCAAATCTCCGACTTGTAGGTTGGTAGTTCTCACTCATTTTACTGTTTCAAACGTTGTCGTATCATTCGCGATGTAGTTTTGATACTTTTTTGTGTGTGAATTGATTTTGCATTGCTTGATTCATGATCTTGATGTGTTAATTGATTCCATCACTGCTTATTTGTTGTTTTCAAGCTTAATTTTTGTGCACTAATTCATACCCTAGCATGTGGTGATTTAAACAAGTGATTTAGATGCTTTAAGTGATTTTTTAAAAGCTATTTTTGCCATTGTTACAGTAGTAACAGGTTACTCAATATAAGGTAACCGGTTACTCTTCACAAAATTTGCCTCAGCGCTGCCATTTTCAACTGAGTAACCGGTTACTCAATATAAGGTAACCGGTTACCCTGTACAAATTTCACCATATTTGCTTTTTTCAAGCAAGTAACCGGTTACCCACTCTAAAGTAACCGGTTACCACTGTAACAAAGTGCCATTTTTGGTATTTTTCAAGCTTGTTTGCCATGCTATATCCCTCTAACTTCCATGGATTGATATGCTTGATTTTTATGGATGTTTTAGGTGTCATTTAACTTCTATTTGAAGCATGCTCATGAACTTTCGATACATGATTTCAATTATTCCATTTGTTTAAATTTTTAGCATTGTATGAACATGAATATTTTGCACAATTTTATTCACATGATAGCATGATTGGTGAAGCATTAAGTGTCATTTGATACTATTTTGCACTTTCATTCATGTTGAATTAAGTTCATTCCTCAAAGGATAAGCTTAATCTTGTACAATCAACAATACACCTTTTGCTTTAATAATTTTTCATTCATTTGAAAAGTTATTAGCATGTGCCCCCCTTTGGTTAATTAATCGAAACTTCGTTTTGATTATTAATCTTCCCTTTGGAGTTTCTTTTTAGGCCTCCTTTAGAGCTTTCTCTCTCTTTTCTTCCCCTCGGAGTCGGAGATTTTCACGGGACACGGGAGCACTGTACAACTTGGAGCTGTTATGCCGTCTGTTTTAACTTCCGCGTTACACCCTGTGTGTTAGAGAAGGAATGAGAATGGAAAATTCCTACTCTCATTCTGACTACTTCAGGTAGGGGACGAATGACCCTGTTCCTGGCTTAGCCACCTCTATCCCCGGGCGGTAGCATACCTCTTTCCCCAGTCGAGTCGATCCTTGATCACTTTTGGCTCTCTTGCCTCTCTCAATCTCTCTTTTGGTCAATCACCACATTCTTGGTTAAGATCATTGTCCTTGGGTTAGCAAACTCTCTTTGTTTCAATACCTTACTTCTTTTCTTTGGTTAATCCTTACTATTTGATTCTCCAGAAGAGTCTCAATCCCTTTTCTTCGATTAATCACAGTCTTCCTGTTAAAAAATCGAATTCCCAACAGTTCTCAACCTTCTCTTAGTTAATCACCCATTTTTTCAGTTAACCACAGCCTGCCTGTTAAAATACTGAGCCTTTTCAAGTTAATCACATTCTCTTGGTTAATCACTCGTTTTCTCTTCGGTTAGTCACAGTTTCTCTAGTAATACCGAATCCTCAGCGGTTAGCAACCTCTTTTGATTCAACACCCTTTTGTTGGTCAAGTACTGTTTGTTCAGTCAATACCAACACCCGTCCTTTGGGTCACAACCTCTGCTTGGTTCCACACCCTCTTCTTTGGTTAATAACTGTTTATCAGTTAATATACCAAAACCCTTTTGGATTCAAACACCTTTTCTTGGTTCAGTACTCTCTCATCTGTTTAATCACAGTCTATCTGTTAAAACCTTTATCCCCACAAGAGTTCTTATCTCTTCTTTCTTAGGTTAACCACTACCAGTCAGTTAATATACCGACCTCTTTTTTCTCTTGGTTTTAACACTATTCCTTTGTTTGTTCCCTAGTAGGGTCGCTACCTTCTAGTCCCCAACACTTTTATTTGTTCTCTTACCTCCCCAGTGGAGTCTCTTTTATCCTTTTGCTCCTTTCCTCTCTTGGTTTCGACACCATCCTTGCACGTTTTTCTCTATACAATTTTTGTCTTTTTCTTTGCACTCCTTTCTTGGTTTTGACACCATTTCTTTAGGATCCCCAGCGGGGTTTCCTTCCTTCTTTTGTTCTTAGTTTTTACACCACCTTTCCTTTTCCTTTTCCGTCTTATTTCCCCAAACTACGAAAGCTCTGATTCTGCATTCTTTCGAATATATGATACGTAGGCACGAGATCGCGATGATCTTGGCATGCACACTTCCACACTTCCATACTTCCACACTTCCATCCTGTCATACCCCAAATTTTGACCACTAAGATTTCCCATCCTTGTGAAAATCATCACCATAATATGGATGGACCATTGTACCCCATCAGTCTCCCCAAAGATGGGTGAGCATCTACTACATTCAAACTTAGGGTTTCAAGCCCTCTCAGAGCCTTTAGACAAAGGATCAATCAAGGAATGACATGATCTTCAACTTGTCTAGCCTCTCAAATATCCACAAAGGATCAAGAGGACTCCCATTTCAAGGATTAAAGCACAAGGCTGCTCCCTTTTAGGTGGATCAAGCCTCAAGATCGCCAGTGTCACCAAATTAGGGTTTTGGTCGACTAGGGCCTCCAGATGGAAATTATCCTCTGGGCATGAGCCAATGCTTCAAAGCATATCCTAAAATACTCCATGGAACCTCATGGATCCAATCACCAAGTCAATTTTGCCTCAGAGGATGCATACACAAAAAATCAGGATTTAGGGTTTCTTGACCTAATTCACCCCTAAGTTGACTTTTGGGACAAATCATGATCCAAGAGCTCAAGACATGATTTGGAGGTCTCTAACACACTACATTGATCCATTTACCACAATGGATTGATCCAAGAAGCTTGAGTAACAAGTCTCCATTTCATCTGGACCACAATTAGGGTTTCGCGAGAAAAGTCAACTGTAGCTTTGACTTTTGACCAGGACATGCTCTCTAACCCTAGGACATGATTCAGTATACCATATAACACCTATGAAATCAATCCATCAAGTTTGATTTAGGTCAAGGACTTGATTTCATAAAGGATCGCACAGTTTGGAATTCATCTGACAAAAAGTCAACTGTGCACAAAAGTCAACTTTGACTTTTTGAGATTTTTCACAAAAATGGTTTTTTAACCCTAAAATGATGTTTATATATGATTTGAATCATCATTCATCAATAAAAATCAAAGAAAGTGAGATAACTTGTAAAAGGGGTAACCATAAAAACTTAGAAAATTTTCTAAGTTATGAACAAAGTGGCAAGGGTACCAACTTTGGAGGATCATAACTCCTAAACCACAAAGCCATTTTTCCTCATCCAAAGCTGGATTTGTAGGTCTCATGGCCCTCTACAAAAGCTTAAAACTGACCTCCTTCCAAATTCATCATGGGTTTTGAGTTATGGGATAATCAAAATCACAAAAAGTGAAAATGTCACTTTTTCCAACACTTAGTGAAATTTTCACTAAGTCAGAATCTGCCTTCACTTTTTTCCAAATGTAGGGGGATTTTTCACTTGAATTCAAAAGGTATCAAAATCAATTATGATCAAACAGTTGTTGTATCATATGAGGGTTTTCCAAAATGACCAAGAACATCACCAAATTCCACTTAAGCCATGAGATATGACAATGGCAATATGCCTTGCTGAAAACTGCCAAGGCTAGACAGAATTTTGCATTTTTGCTCGATTTGGAAAAATCAGATAATTCCAAGCCTTGTCATCACTTTGGACACCTTTGAGGATCAAATCTAAAGGGGACAATCACTGAGCCAAGACTCCAAAGTCTTTGGAACAAGAAGTAGCATGCCAAACCTAGAAATGCCTAAAAGAGGGACAAGACTCCAATTTTGGATTGGAGCATTTAATGGATGCACCAAGGTGGCATGGACTGAGCCATTCTCAACTGAATTTAGTCAAGACTTATCCAAGACCAAGGGAACCAGCAGCCCGTGCCCTAACCTCTAGTCAATGGCTAGAGGAGACTTGGATTCTCATTGAACAACATTGGCCAAACCTATGCAGCAGTTGCCATTCACTATTCCTTGTAAAACAAACTTGCTCTACTATAAATAGAGCTCAATTGTGATCAGTTTGAGTACACCAAAGCCATCAAACATATGCTTTCCTCAAAATCCCTCTCTTTAGGCCAAAATGCCTTCTTTAGCAAGGTAACTCTGAGTTTTTGAGTTTAAGAGCTATTCCAATCAAACCAATCACACACACACACCTCATAAACATCATATGTAGGTGGTTCAAACTCACAAAAGTGACCTGTAATCCCTAAAACACAAAGTCACCTCTCAAAACCTCAAAATAGGCCTTTTGTACATTTTTCAAGCCATGTCTTGAATCAGTCACTTTCCAAACTAGATAAAACCTCAAACACACTCCAAATATCATCCTTGAACTGTCCCAAATGGTTCCCCCTATCTAGAACACCATTTGAGAGAGTTGTTATTTTGGTCATTTTAACCCTTTTTGCAAGAAAAGGCCAGATTGTGTTTTTGCAGGTTCCAGCTGATTCCACTCATCCTAAAAGCTTCTAAGGGATCATTTGAGAGTGTCCAAAGCATCAAACCTTTTCTGGAACAAAGAACTTGACAGATTGGACAAAAACTCCAAAAGCTCAAAAGAGAGGTAAGCATCATGACTTGAACTTTCCAAAATATGCATTGCTTTGAAGTCCACTGATCATGTACACCTCATACATGTTATATATGTTGTGTTTGAACCAATTCATCATGTAATTCATGCCTGTATCAAAGGGTAGCATAGAAAATGCAATTATAGGCCTATTTCAAAACCACTATCAGATTTTGAGGAGGGAGTGTGATTTGGAAAAAATACCACCATCATTGGATTCCTTGAGAAATTTTAGGCCAGATGCATATAAATTTTGTCTCAAACCATGGAGAAATGAGAAAGTTATGACCTTCACATTTTTTACCCAAAACTTGCCTTGCCTTGCCTTGGGCCAGGCAAAGAACAAGGCAAGCCTTGTATATTTGTGGTTTCACTTCAAGTAATGGATGTATCACCACCTCAGTGGTAAGGTGCGTGCCCTATAACCTTGAGGTCGTGGGTTCAAACCCCACCCATGCCATTTTGTGTTTTTTCACATTTTTGCTATTTTTCCAATATTTTCATGTTTTGTTAATTAATTGGAAAATTAATAACTCCTTCAATTTTAATTATTTTTTATTGGTTCTTTTTGCAAAAAATCACAAAAATGTTAAAATATTTTATTCCACAAAAAAAATAAGTTTATATTATTTTTTAATATAATTAGTATTTTTGTGAATAAATTCTTTTTTTATTGTTTTTAAACATTTTAAAAATAATATTTACTTTGAAATAATCAAAACCAAATGAGTTTTAATATCTCTTGTGATTAAAACCTCATTTTCCAAACCTTGAACAAAAATCACAAGTGGTTTATTCAAACCTATTTGGTATTTTTATTTGATTTTCTTTAAATATTTACTTTTAAAAGAAAGCAAATTAGGGTTTCTCTGATTTTCACCCTCACAAATCATTTTCAAACACTCATGGGCCTATATTAGAGTGTAAGACCCAATCCGTTGAAAACCAAAACCTTCTTGGGCCTCAGTCATTGTATAAGACCCACTGCGTTTTCAAAAATCTCGGCGCGATCGCCATTTCAAACAAAGATCATCTGGGCCTACCCTCGAGTAGTAAGACCCATTTCTTTTCAAAACTCACTTGGGCCTCTAATAGAGTGTAAGACCTAATCCCCTTTTTAACCAAAAAAACAATCTTGGGCCTCCTCTTCTAGAACTGTTCATTAGCCTCCTCTTGGGCTTAGTGCAAGGACCCAAAGGCTTCCTATAAGCATCCCCGCCTCCTCTTGGGCGTTGTACAAGGACTCGTCGGCTTCTTAGAAGTATTCACAGCCTCCTCTTAGGCTTCGTATAATGATTTTTCCTCCGGGAAGATAGCCTCCTCTTGGGCTTAGTACAAATTGTCCCCTGGCTTCTTAAAAGTTTCCATCCTCCTCTTGGGCTTCGTACAAATTGTCCCGACGACCTCCTAGAGGTATAGGAACAGAAATTAGTCATCTTAATAGAACAGTCTTTCAAAGAGTCTAGATCCTACTACTGTTTCTTAAAGCATAGTACAAAGATAAAACTCTAGACTCGGACAGTCTAATTTCCTTGAGTCTCAAAGGCATTCTCAAGTTCCGTTCAAAACTAGGAAAAGACACCCGCAGACTCAGACAATCTCAATACCCTTAGGATTTCCCGTCTCCTTAAAGAACAGGAAATGACCCTGATCCTCTAATCAATCCCAAAGCACAGCCTTACCCTTAATCAGTCTCTTTATAAGAACTGATTTTCTCTTTTAACCCACATACTGGACCTGTCACTCAACTGAAACAGTAACAGCTGCCTCTATCTCGGGCTTTATACGAGATACTAAAAAAGACTCTCTTGTTGAGTCACATCTTTTAGCCTCTATCTCGGGCTTTATACGAGATACCAAAAGACTCTCTTGTTGGGTCAAACAACTTTTAGCCTCCATCTCGGGCTTTATACGAGATACCAAAAGACTCTCTTGTTGGGTCAAACAACTTTTAGCCTCCATCTCGGGCTTTATCCGAGATACCAAAAGACTCTCTTGTTGGGTCAATCACTTTTAGCCTCTGTCTCGGGCTTCATACGAGACACCAAATCACTCTCTTGTTGAGTATAAAAGACTCTCTCGTTGAGTCAAACCCTTTTGGCCTCCGTCTTGGGCTTCATACAAGACACATATACAAAACACCCTCTTGTTGGGTCAATAGCCTCCTCTTAGGCTTTGTATAAGGAAACCCCGGTTGAGTCAATCAACCTTTTAGCATCAAAGTTGTGCCTCGTTCACAGTATACAAACGTCAACAACTCTTTTTCCCCCATCTAATTGCTGTAAGTGGCAAGCCTCTGGATTATTTACATCCACACCACTGTCCCTCTTTTAGCATGAGAAATTCCTAAGGAAAGATAGCATTGCTCTACACTGAGTTAAAGTTTCTCCTCTAGGTTGAAAAGCCCCTATAAAGGAAATTATGGCATTGCTGGATTCACATAATCCCGGTTAAAGTAATTCTCCTTTATAAACAGTTGTGACAAATATTTCCCTTTAGAGATGACAAATTCTCTCTAAAGTCAACACCCTTTTAGCTTCACATCTTGGGCTTCGAACAAGATACAAATAGACCCTTCAGATTCACATCTTGGGCTTTGAACAAGATACAAACCACCTTTCGCTTCACGTCTTGGGCTTTGAACAAGACACCAAAACACCATTTCCTCCCATACAATAGGAGGAACTACGATCGCTCTAATTTCCCTGTTTCAGAAAACGGGAATACGTAGGCATAAGATTGAAAGAAAAATCTTAGCGAGCACACTAATCAAAAAACCAAAATCCCGTACCTTCATACATCAATCGAAAAGCATCAGTCCTAACGTCCTACCAATAACATAGTCCTGTTATTTCAGCCTTAAACAAAGTAAGAAGAAAAAGGGCCCCATTACCATATAGCATACGTAACCTAACAGACCACTGTTTAAACTCAGTATGCAAGCAGGGTTAGTTGGAGACATCTATTTCCCTTCCTTCATCAGCTTCAATAGGATAAAAAATGAATCGACCTGTAGTAACCCCAAAGAGCGACGGCGCCTAAGAACCGCGTCCCAAATTTGCTCGCTACACACCCTTTCACCTTCTTCCATTCCTTTTTCTTTCCCTGGTTCCTCTGAACTACGGCGCTCTAGTTTCCTCATTGCACTATGAGGGTACGTAGGCACGAGGGCCCCAATCCTCCGCGAGCACTTTCTTACTTTCTTTCTTTCTTTCTTTCTTTCTTTCTTTTTCTCTTCTCTCTCTCCTCTCTTCTTTTAGATAGAAACCTTTAGATAGATAACCCATCCAAGCCTAGAAGCAAGCGAAATGGTTCCCGTCGAGTACGACGGATGCGCAAGGTGCTAGTGCCTTCCTTCCGCATAACCGACCCCCGTTCCCGTTTCTCTTCCCCTTGGGTTTTATCGATATTTTCCCTGTCCTTCGGGACTAAATAAATTTCGGTGGCAACTTTGTTGTATCTTTGAGTGTGCGATTCACTCAGGTATAAACCAACCATCTTCAGCTGGCAACTCTACTGGGGAGTCCTTGCTCTTGTAGGTTGGGGTCTCGCCTAGTTTAGTTTGCTTTCTTTCTTGCTTGGGTGTTTATATTTTGCGCTTTACTTGCTTTATCTTTATGCTTTAGCTTTATGTTTATTTACTACATTTCTTTACTGCTTTGAATTTTCATATGCTGTATATTCTGGATATCTGATGTATATTCTGTTGTTGTTGGGATGGGTAGATATTATTGGAGAGAAAAGTCCTAACACCGGGCTTAGCATACACATAGGCTAGAATGTGGATAGTCGTGAGGCATGCATTTCGCGCATTGGGTTACCATGAGAGCCACATCCCAGATCGTGATTCACTTGAGAATACTTTCGTCCTGTGAGAATTCACTACAGCGGGGGGTTTTCATTCTGAGTCCTATGGTTTAGGCGACCTTTCTAGGGACCACCTTGTTGTGTCTAGATCACACCTGTGAGGGGGATGGGTTTTTGCAGGAAACCAAGCCACTTCATACCTTTGTTCTCACACACATTGGACTATTTTGCACCGATACAAAATTATTTGCAGATATCCAGATTGTTCAGATTTTGTTTAGACAGTGCTGGCTTCCTGTTGCCTGTGTTGTGATAACACTGAATCACACTGCGTATTTGACTCGGATTGAACATGTTTCTTAGGATTTTATTGTCATTTTCTTGTGCTATGCTTGTGTTTTGTTTTGTTTTCAGGTTCTTTGCATTTCCAGAGCTCCTTGTGAAGAAATGAAGAAAAAACGAGCAAGAAAACCAGTTTTTGAGGAAATTGTACACACGGCATCCACCATGGCGGGCGCCATAGGGTAGGCCATGATTTGGATAATAGTCAACTGCTATCTAATGCCACGATCTCCTCATCTTTCTCCCTAGTTCACATGGCGGGCGCCATGAGGAGGTGGCGGGTGCCACCTTTGTCATCTGATTTCCCTCCCAAAAGAAGTTGGGGGGCACTTTTGTCCTTCCATGTTAATTTCCTAGGCTATAAATAGACGAGTTCTGAATCATTTTTTCATCCAAGCTTAGTTTCAAAACTCAAGCCATATACTTCAGTATTGTAAAGTGATAAACTTATCACATCGGGGAGTTATCACACTGTTTGATCGAGTCTGTAATCGAGTTTGGAGCACTCTGGTAGAAGTTAATCATGCCGCCATTTTCATTTCCAGTCATTTATTTCCAGTTGTACCAGATTTAAAGCCTCCGATTTGGAGCAGTTCATTTACAAGTTCAGCTTTCACTTTCTTTATTTCTCGCACTCACTTTACTTTCCTTTATTTCTCGCACTCGCTTTACTTTCCTTTATTTCTCGCACTCGCTTTACTTTCTTTTATTTCACTCGCTTTACTTTCTTTATTTCTCGCACGCGCTTTACTTTCTTTATTTCTCGCACTCGCTTTACTTTCAAAACCTTTTTAAGAATTTACTTTAACATGATCTATTTTAACATGTCTATTTACATTTCCATGTCCGGCTAAATCTTAAAGGTTAGAATGTAAGGATCATAGTTAGAGTAATATTCCATGCCATGTGTCGATAGAAATGCTTAGGGGTTATTTTGATTTTTGACACAAGTTTTCTGTACTTTATTTCTGTTGGGTAAGATCGAAAGCCGTCCAACCTTTAGTTAAGCTTGGTTAGTCTTAACTGTTCAAAGGAAGCGAAAACGCTTTGTCCAGTTAAGTATGAGTTTTTAATACTTTAGAAAAACGATTTTAAAACTATTTTCGGACGCGTTTATGGGTTTAAAGTCTGGTTCGCATGAACCTTTTTTGTTAAAAGTTCCAAGTCAAAATACTTTTCAACTAAGTCTAGAAACTATATTTCTTAAAAATAGGTTTATTACTTTAACGCAATGCGCGCCTTTTTATAAGTGACAATAAGAGGGTTCGATTAAGGGATAAACTCGGTTCTGAATACGCGAAAGCGACAGTTCCCATTAAATTAGTTCTTTTCATGAGTAGAAAACATTACCCCATAAGTAGTTCTATTTACAAGCATCTGGAATATTATCTGAATGTGTGAATTACATTCAAGCCTGTTATTTATTGAATTTTTATATCTTCGTACTTTACTCTGCTTTTACTGTGCACTCACGAACTCCCGATTGATTTGCCTTAGATAAACACCGTAACAATAGAAATAGATAGATTGACGTTTGGTCTCTGTGGGATCGATAATCTTTTATATTACTCTGACGCGATTCGTATACTTGCGAAAACACCGCATCAAGTTTTTGGCGCCGTTGCCAGGGACCAATTACGTCAAATTTCGTACCCTGTTGTTACAGCGTCTAGACTAAGGCTTTACCTACTGGTCAATGCGAAGAACTCGCAGCACCGGTAGTCTTATAAATCCTTTAGCGGAACCTAAACGTTACGCTTGCGCACGTCTCTCACTTCGTAGAATTAAGGAAACTATGGCCGAAGACCGTAACCAAAGACCCCTAAAGGATTTCGCTCAACCATCCAATGACGAACCCAATTCTAGTATAGTTAACCCTAATATTCCTGCTAACAATTTCAAACTAAAACCCTCCCTATTACAATTAGTGCAGCAAAACCAATTCGCGGGTCTCCCTTCTGAGAACCCAAATCAACATCTAAAAGTCTTTATCCAATTAGCTGACACTTTTAAAACCGATGGTGCTAGTCCTGAGGCGATTCGTCTAAGACTATTTCCTTTCTCCCTCAGAGACAAAGCCCTTACATGGTTAGATTCCCTTCCAGCCAATTCCATAACAACTTGGGAAGACCTTAGGAGAGTTTTCCTTGCTAGATATTTTCCCCCAAGTAAAACTGCCGTCTTTCGAAACCAAATAACCAGATTCACTCAAAACCAAGGAGAATCACTCTTTGAAGCTTGGGAGAGATATAAAGACCTATTGAGAATATGTCCACATCATGGCCTGGAATCATGGCTAATCATTCATACCTTCTATAATGGACTTCATTATAACACTAAGATGGCCATCGACGCTGCCACTGGTGGCGCTCTGATGAATAAACCTTACCCTGAAGCTTGTGCTCTCATCGAAGATATGGCTCAAAACCATTGTCAATGGGGAACAGAACGAGCAACAGTGGAGAAGAAAGAAGCCCAAGGAGGAATACATGAGATAAGTTCTATAGACATGATGCAAGCCAAAATGGACGCTTTGGCCCTTAAGGTCGAACATATGTATGCAAACCGAGCCACTGCAGCAGCAGTCTCCTTGGAATGTGAATTATGTGGAACCAAAGGACACAAATCAGCGGAGTGCAATCTATTGAATGAAACTAAATCAGACCAGGTCAACTATGCCCAAGGGAACCCATTTTCAAACACTTATAACCCTGGATGGAAGAATCACCCAAATTTTTCCTACAAAAACAATAACCCTATCCAAAACCCTGCACCTCCGAGACCACCCGGTTTTCAAGCCCAGAGACAAAACCAACCTATGCAAGCTGTGCCGCCCAAGCCGAACCTTGAGAAAATCATGGAAAACTTCATTTCGGCTCAAACCCAGCAAAACAAAGAATTCCTAAACCAAAACATTCATGTAATCGAAATGATTACCTAGTTAGGAACCAAGGTAGACCAAATAGTCACCCACAATAAGATGCTTGAAACCCAGATCTCTCAGGTAGCTCTCAAACAAGCTCCCGAAACCACACCTGGAGGACAATTTTCTGGACAACCTCAACAAAACCTACGAGGACAAGCCAATGCAATTACCTTACGAAGTGGGACCGCTTACGATGAACCGTTTAACCCGGCATTGGGCAAACCCAAAACTTCTAAGAAAAGCGTTGTACCTACGGACGAAGTAGAGGAATCCGCGGAATCTGAAAAACAGGAAAACCAGGATAAGGGATAAGCTATAGAAAAAACTTATGAACCACCCCCGCCATACAAACCTCCAATACCGTATCCACAAAGACTCAAACAAACCAAGATCAATAACCAATACCAGAAATTCATTAAAGTCATAGAAAAACTTCATGTGGAGATCCCTTTCACAGAAACCATCCTATGCAAAGTTCCTCAAGGACATCCTTACCAATAAACGTAGACTTGACGATCCAAAACCTATGGAATGCAATTCCATTTCCGAGAATAAACTTGCCAAAAAGGAGAAAGATCCCGGAAATTTCTCCATACCTTGTATTTTGGGGAGTCATGTCATCGATAAAGCTTTCCTGGACTTAGGAGCTAGTGTGAGCTTAATGCCTCTAGCAGTTTGTGAAAGGTTAAAACTAGGAGAACTGCAACCTACTAAGATGTCTCTTCAATTAGCCGATAGATCCGTCAAATATCCAGTAGGCATATTGGAAGACGTCCTAGTTAGGATCGGTCAGTTGTTTATCCCTACTGATTTTGTTGTCATGGATATTAAAGAAGATGATGACATCCCAATCCTCCTAGGTAGGCCATTCTTATCAACCGCAGGAGCCATAGAATTCATTTTGAGGTAGGTGATGAAAAGATAAAATTCATTTTGTCGAAATTTCTTATGGCACCAGTATTAGGAGACGCATGTTATGCCATAGACATTATTGATGAATACATTAGGGAACTAGATCAAGAAGAGCCCATAGAAATAATCAAACTACCTTCAACCCTAATAAGGGAAGATGATGGATTTATGGAACCTTACATTGATGATAACCTTCACGAATGTTTATCCCTTACCCCAGATCCAATACCATGCCCCAAGAAACCAACTTCAGAACTCAAAGAACTACCCAAGAATCTAAGATATGAGTTTTTAGACTAGGAAATGAACCGTCCAGTTATAGTCAATGCTACCTTAAACCAAGTAAAAACAGACCAGCTCTTATATGTTTTGCGGAAATATCCCTCAGCCTTAGGATATAATATCTCTGATCTAAAAGGTATAAGTCCATCCGTGTGTATGCACCGAATTCTACTTGAAGAAGATTCAAAACCCTCTAGAGAGCATCAGAAAAGGATAAACCCTATAATGAGTGATGTCATTAAGAAAGAAGTTCTTAAGTTACTGGAAGCAGGTATAATCTATCAAATCTCAGATAGTAAGTGGGTGAGCCTTGTGCATGTAGTACCTAAAAAGGGAGGCATCACGGTCGTGCAGAACGAGAAAGGCGAACATGTAGCAAAATGGATAGAAGGAGGATGGCGTATGTGCATAGATTACAGAAAATTAAACAAAGCAACTAGGAAGGATCATTTCCCTTTACCATTTATAGACCAAATGCTGGAGCGTTTAGCTAGACACTCCTATTTTTGTTTTCTTGATGGATATTCGGGATTCTTCCAAATTCCTATTCACCCAAAAGATTAAGAAAAAACAACCTTCACATGCCCTTTTGGAACCTTTTCCTATAGACGAATGCCTTTCGGCCTCCGTAATGCTCCGACTACTTTCCAGCGTTGCATGATGTCAATCTTTGCCGATTACCTTGATGGAATTATGGAAGTATTCATGGATGATTTCTCGGTGTGCGGATTTAATTTCAAAAACTGTCTCGTTAACCTTGAGAAAATCCTAAAAAGATGCGTGGATGTAAACCTAGTTTTAAACTGGGAGAAATGTCACTTTATGGTTACCGAAGGTATAGTTTTAGGACACATAGTCTCTGAAAGGGGTATTGAAGTAGATAGAGCCAAGATAGAGGTAATAGAAAACCTAAAACCCCCTAAAACCATTAGAGAAGTCCGAAGTTTTCTTCGACATGCTGGTTTCTACCGGCGTTTTATCAAGGATTTCTCCAAAATAACCAAACCTTTAACTGGCCTCCTGATGAAAGATGTTGAATTTAATTTTGATGAAAAATGCATTGAAGCATTTAACCTTTTGAAACAAGCGCTAATTTCAGCACCCATTATGCAACCCCCAGATTGGACCGAACCTTTCGAAATCATGTGTGATGCTAGCGATTACGCTGTAGGAGCTGTTCTAGGTCAAAGAAAGGATAAGAAATTACATGTGATTTATTATGCTAGTAGAACCCTAGATGCCGCTCAGCTTAACTATGCAACCACTGAAAAAGAACTCCTTGTTGTAGTTTTTGCTATAGACAAATTTCGATCTTATCTGGTATAAGCTAACATTATAGTTTACACAGACCACGCTGCTATTCGTTACCTATTAAGCAAGAAGGATGCTAAACCTAGGTAACTTTGATGGATCCTTCTATTGCAGGAGTTTGATCTAGATATTCGAGACAATAAAGGCACACAAAATGTAGTTGCTGATCACCTTTCTAGACTTGAGTACCTGAAACCAGACTTAGTGCCTATAAATGATGATTTTGCCTATGACAGGTTAATAGCTAAGATAGATGCCATTGAAGAAAATAACCTAGATCCTTGTAAGAACCCTGAAAAATCTTTGGCGGTAAATGGTGTACCTTGGTACGCTGATTTTGTTAATTACCTAGCCGCTGATATCATACCTCCTGACCTTAACTACCAACAGAAAAAGAAGTTCTTTAACGATGTAAGACAATTCTATTGGGACGAGCCACTTCTTTTCAAAAGAGGTACAAACGATATTTTTCGTCGTTGCGTTCCGGAAGAAGAGGTAAGAAATATCATAGAACACTGTCACTCTGCACCCTATGGAGGACATGCTAGTACCTCCAAGACACACGCTAAAATTATTCAAGCTGGCCTTTTCTGGCCCACAATGTAGCGTGATTTTCATGCCTATATAGTCAAATGTGACCGGTGCCAGCGCACTGGGAACATCTCTAGACGTAACGAAATTCCTTTAAGGAACATTCAGGAAGTAGAACTTTTCGATGTTTGGGGCATCGATTTTATGGGGACATGTCCACCCTCATTAGGAAATAAATATATCTTAGTTGTCGTTGACTACGTGTCTAAATGGATTGAAGTCATAGCCTCACCCACAAACGACACACGTGTAGTGATTAAGCTGTTTAGGAATTATATATTCCCTAGATTCGGAGTACCCCGTCTTGTTATAAGCGATGGTGGATCGCACTTCATATCGAGGATTTTTTATAAACTTTTAAGCAAATATGGAGTTAAGCATAGAGTAGAAACACCTTACCATCCACAGACCAGCGGCCAAGTGGAGGTATCTAATAGGGAGATTAAACAAATCTTAGAGAAAACTGTTTCAATAACTAGAAAAGATTGGTCTCAGAAGCTACAAGAAGAACTATGGGCCTACAGAACTGCCTTTAAAACCCCTATTGGAACAACTCCTTACTAATTGCTCTATGGAAAGTCTTGTCACCTACCCTTTGAGTTAGAACACAAGGCCTATTGGGCCATTAAAACCTTAAACTTAGATTATTTGACTGCTGGTGAAAAGCGCATCCTTGACATTCATAAACTAGAAGAACTCCGCCAGTATGCCTATGAAAATGCCATAATATATAAAGAAAGAACCAAAGCTTGGCATGATAAAAGAATTATAAAGAAAGACTTCAATATAGGAGATCCTGTTCTCCTCTTTAATTCCAGGTTACGACTTTTTCCTGGCAAGCTTCGTTCAAGATGGACAGGTCCTTTCGAAGTTTCTAAAGTCCTAAAATCCAGAGCAGTTGAGATCAAGAACCATTCTTGTAGTCCATTCATTGTAAATGGGCAGAGGTTAAAACACTACGAAGGAGGTGACATTCCCATTGACTACTCGAGCCACACTCTGATCGATCCGCCACTACCTACTTCAGCTACATGAGTTCTACTCGTCAAGCTAACGACGTTAAACAAGCGCTGCATGGGAGACAACCCACAGTTTTCTTTATTTTTCTTTATATTTTATTTTATGTTTATTACTTTTCATGTCTTACATTGTGTTTTTATTAGTTTGTTTATATAGACTGCCCTTTTATGATATTTGTGTTTTCAGGTTCCATTCTCTAACCCTTCTTTTCAGGATGCAGACCTTAGACAACATGCACGTCGCTTTCAGAGATGACGCACAGAGACAGCGGTATCTAGTCCTTTATCAGTGCCCCATGGCACCTACCCATTACCCTGACCAGGCTTGCATGGACGCCTTAGGCATCGAGCCCAGTATACGGTTTCTATGTAGCCAGCTCCAGTGGGATGAGTACGCTGATGACATGCATTCGACCTACAGAAATCTCACCCTGGAGTTCCTCAGTTCATTTAGCCATGAGCCATATGATGGTCCGGACGGCAGCGTCACATTCAGACTGTTTGGGACATAGTACACTTTTACCCATAAGGGGTTTGGTGATTTGCTAGGTTTCCAGATTTCCCCTAATGCTATTCCCGATTTACCTATGGGATACTTTATGATTCGGGATATCGACAAGTTCTGGAGCGATATTACAGGAGGAGGAAGCCCTGATCCGTCCACCCAGTTATCTCACATTATCCATAACCCAACTCTCAGGTATTTCCAGATGATCCTTGCCCACACCTTTCTTGGGAAGGCTGATGCTGATGTCCATGTTAGTGAGGAGGAGATCTTTTTCCTTTTCTGTGCAAACCAATCGCGTCCTGTGGCCTATGGGAACTTTCTGCTTGATAACTTCACACTCACAGCCAGATCTTCTGAAGGAATCATCCATGTGGGAGGAACGGTTACTCAGATTGCTACCGCATTAGGTCTTACTAGTAAGTTGCTTCACCTGACTCCCTACTGCGGGTACACCACGTTGGATATCGATTTCTGCTTAGATCGAGGGTTGATGAGGAGAGCTTCCTTTCATCCTAACCAGTTAAGGCTCTTGATCGACAGCGAGACCATCCATTACTTCACTTTTCTTGATCCTATCATGACTAGTGTGCATGACCTTGCTAATTGGAGTTACGCTTTAGAGGGTTATGGAGAGACAGTTGATGAGCCTCGCACCCCACCGGTTCCAGAGTATCACCCTACACCACCTTCTCCCAGGATTACAGTGTTGTCGAATAATCTTTCCTTGCAGAGACCTGACGTGTACACACCGCTAGCTGAGCTACGTATGGAGACTGCCAGACTCCAACAGGAGGTTACTGACCTTACCTTGCAGGTCCAGGTGTCCGATCTGACTCACGCGACAGAGGCTGATTGCTTGTATCAGAAGATCACATATCTTCGCCTCGAGTTAGCCGCAGTACGAGGTTCTGCCCAGACCGAGGAGTCTCCGGCTCCATGATGACACTACTCTCATTATCTTCCTTACCGTCTTATTTACTTATTTTCACTTTTCAGACTTATATATATATATATATATATATATATATATATATATATACATATATACATATATTTTACATTCTCGCATTTTGCTTCCATATTGCTCACGATGTACTTTGGTTATATATATATATATATATATACACACACGTATATATGCATTTCTATGTTTATTAATCTCTCATTTTATTTTATTAATATATTGATTTATTTACTTATTTATTATTTGTATTTTTATTTTTTATTTAAATATATATATATATATATATATATATGTACTAGAAAAAAAAAAGAACAAGAAGGAAGTGCTACCTGCACCACCCAATCAAAGGAGAAAAAAAGAAAAGGCCCAAGAAAGCAAAGCAAAATCCGGCCCAGGCCTATTACAAAAGCGGGGCAGAACCACCATTTCTCCCATTCTCTCACCTTCAACCTCCATAACCCCCATTTTTACCCATCCGAAAATCTCCCTCAACCACCATAAAGTTCACAACTTTTTCATCTACTCACCATCCCATTAACCTTTCCGACTTCCATTTTTTATACCCATCCATCAAAATCTCTCAAAAATCCATTTTTCACTATCTTCCACAAAAACCTATTTCTCTCATTTTCAACCTCAAAGGTGCACTAATGGAGTATAATGGTTTCATTCTTCGCCAAGGCAAGCCCGGGGAAAGGCAAAATAAGCTTCTCGAGAAATTACAAGTACGATAAATTATCTCGACCCGGTACATCGACGTGGCCTGTCTCTATACTCTCGGTATTTATCATAGTGTTTTTCACTTATTAGATGTCTTAGGATTGCATGATATTTTTGCTAGGCAAGACCCCACTTTTGATAGGTTGACACAAGAATTTTTGAGTTCCCTGATTTACATTGTTCGTCCTGCCACTGCTAGCACAGTCGGCACGGTGAAATTTAGAATGTTTAATGTTGAATATGAACTCACCACCGACGAACTAGCAGAGAGGTTAGGATTGCCTTTTGGGGATGGCGCTGTTTGTGAAGCACCTTTGGATTCTGATTGGTAGGTTGAGGCATTTTCCTTCTGGCATAGATTGTCAAATTTTCCAATTACTTCTTTTGAAGGAATTCTTGCCTCAAGGATCCATAACCCGACCATCCGTGTTTTCTGTTATATATTGGCTTGTACTATTTTTGGCCGGAAGAATCCAAATAAAGTAAATGCAAAAGAACTTCAATTTTTGCAAGGGTGCCTCATAAATAGGAGGATTAATTTGGTTCCTTTTATGATTGCTCACATGACTGCTGTTATTAAGAGTACGGGGACCATTGCTTTCGGAGGTTTGATTACGTCTATTGCTAGGGCTCTAAACCTCGACACTGAGATAGCCACTTTGGCGCCTTTTCCTCCTCGCATAATTAATTTAAAATTTCTAAAAGATATGAAATTGTGTAGAGTCAGGAGAGAGGGGGCTACGAACTTATGATCCATGGAGTGGCTATCCCATCTGTTGTTTTGCCATGCACTAGACGTACCGATGTGCGTGTACAGAGGAACTGGACCTATGATTTAAATGCTCCACCTGTTACGGGTCCAGTACCTCCTAATGTTCCTACTGAGGACGGGAACGAGACTTATGACGAATATGACCGACGAGAGCAATCTCCCGATCATCATATGTCACCACACCATGTATCACCTGCACCCACTGCACCGTCTTCTTCTCACCCTTCTGCAGGTACAGCTCCTGGTTTCTATATTACTGAGCAGATGTGGCGTGACCAGCTGGCCAGAGAAGAAATGTGTGATAACTTGCTTGCTACCATCCAGCAGCAACTGACCGACAACATGCGATTCATGCAAGAGTCACAGCAGCAGACAAACAGCTCCATTCAAAGTATCATGCAATCTCAGGCTGCTTTGACCACCAGATTTGACGAGTTTGCAGCTTCTCAGAGCGATCAGTGCCGCAGTAGATCTCGTCGCCCTAGGCGCTCTCCGCATGGTGGCGACAGTTCCAGCAGCATGCCGTAGATCTTCCAAGTTACTCTTTCCCTATCTTATTTCGAAACATTGGGGACAATGTTTGAATTAAGTGTGGGAGGAGACTTTATCTATTTTACTTGCATTTTCTTTCCTTTTACCTTTTTATTGCTTTCTAGTTTATTTATCTTGTTTTTAGTTTGTTTTTAGAATATGCATGTGCTTGACGAGTCATCTGTGTAGTGTATCCCTATTTCCCCATTTCCTTAGCTTTACCAAAAAAAAATTTGACAAAAGAAAAGTGTATTATTCTGGAAATTTGGGCTTTGAGACAGGTTTGAGTTAGGATGCGGATGACTTGGGAAAACTTTTTGAAACATCAGTATCATTCTAACACCATAAGCTTCGTGATTATAGGAATCGACCCCGATACCCCATATGTGATGGCCTTAATTTTCTTTTTGAGTAGGTCCTTAGTAGTTTATCCTAGCAGCCAGCTCCGGCCTAAGCATGCTCCACGTAAGGGACCGATGAATATAAGTGAATGATCTGTATGTTGTGCTTCATAAAAATGCAACTCGGGTATAGGTAACCCTCACAAGGTCATTTAGCCCAAAAAGTTGCAAAAATTTGCAAAAAGAAAAAAAGTAATATAATAATAAAAGAAGAGAATAAATTTGCCCATTGTTGGTTGGTTCAGAGGTATCTGGTGCTGAACTTGGTAGGGCGGGTTACGATCCGATCCCCCACAACTACAATTGGGTCAATAAAAGGGGTTACACCAGTTTGTGTACCAGAGCCCCATGCTTGAGATCAGAATCACTAACCGGTCACTTTACTATGAGTATGTACGGATAACGGGCTTAATGTGATTGCGCCGGAATGAAGAGGACCCAAAAGAAATGCAAAAGGTAGGCCTATGTACAGTGGGGTAGTGTGGATTGGTTTGTATAAGAACAAAGTTTATGTCCGTGTCTGCGGAAAAGTGTCATTACGATATCCTTGGTTCACTTAGTTAGTACCTGTCACTTTATCCTAGTTTGAACTTAGAAGCCCTTTTAGCCCAAATCATTCGTTGATACCACCTTTTTCTGTCATGAGCTATAAAGTGTTTTGCTTGAGGACAAGCAAAGGTCTAAGTGTCGGAGGATTTGATAACACTGAATCACACTGCGTATATGACTCGGATTGCACATGTTTCTTAGGATTTTATTGCCATTTTCTTGTGTTATGCTTGTGTTTTGTTTTGTTTTCAGGTTCTTTGTATTTCCAGAGCTCCTTGTGAAGAAATGAAGAAAAACCGAGCAAGAAAACTAGTTTTTGAGGAAATTGTACACACGACATCCACCATGGCGGGCGCCATAGGGTAGGCAATGATTTGGATAATAGTCAACTGCTGTCAACTGCCACGATCTCCTCATCTTTCTCCCTTGGTTCACATGGCGGACGCCATGAGGAGGTGGCGGGCGCCACCTTTGTCATCTGATTTCCCTCCCAAAAGAAGTTGGGGGACACTTTTGTCCTTCCATGTTAATTTCCTAGGCTATAAATAGACGAGTTCTGAATCATTTTTTCATCCAAGCTTAGTTTCAGAACTCAAGCCATACACTTCAGTATTGTAAAGTGATAAACTTCTCACATCGGGGAGTTATCACACTGTTTGATCGAGTCTGTAATCGAGTTTGGAGCACTCTGGTAGAAGTTAATCCTGCCGCCATTTTCATTTCCAGTCATTTATTTCCAGTTGTACCAGATTTAAAGCCTCCGATTTGGAGCAGGTTCATTTACAAGTTTAGCTTTTACTTTCTTTATTTCTCGCACTCGCTTTACTTTCCTTTATTTCTCGCACTCGCTTTACTTTCCTTTATTTCTCGCACTCGCTTTACTTTCTTTTATTTCTCGCACTCGCTTTACTTTCTTTATTTCTCGCACTCGCTTTACTTTCTTTATTTCTCGCACTCGCTTTACTTTCAAAACCTTTTTAAGAATTTACTTTAACATGATCTATTTCAACATGTCTATTTACATTTCCATGTCCGGCTAATTCTTAAAGGCTAGAATGTAAGGATCATAGTTAGAGTAATATTCCATGCCATGTGTCGATAGAAATGCTTAGGGGTTATTTTGATTTTTGACACAAGTTTTCTGTACTTTATTTCTGTTGGGTAAGATCGAAAGCCGTCCAACCTTTAGTTAAGCTTGGTTAGTCTTAACTGTTCAAAGGAAGCGAAAGCACTTTGTCCACTTAAGTAGGAGTTTTGAATACTTTAGAAAAACGATTTTAAAACTATTTTCGGACGCGTTTATGGGTTTAAAGTCTGGTTCGCATGAACCTCTTTTTGTTAAAAGTTCCAAGTCAAAATCCTTTTCAACTAAGTCTAGAAACTATATTTCTTAAAAATAGTTTTATTACTTTAACGCAATGCGCGCCTTTTTATAAGTGATAGTAAGAGGGTTCGATTAAGGGATAAACTCGGTTCTGAATACGTGAAAGCGACAGTTCCCGTTAAATTAGTTCTTTTCATGAGTAGAAAACATTACCCCATAAGTAGTTCTATTTACAAGCATCGGAATATTATTTGACTGTGTGAATTACATTCAAGCCTGTTGTTTATTGAATTTTTATATCTTCGTACTTTAATCTGCTTTTACTGTGCACTCACGAACTCCCGATTGATTTGCCTTAGATAAACACCGTAACGATAGAAATCGATAGATTGACGTTTGGTCTCTGTGGGATCGATAATCTTTTATATTACTCTAACGCGATTCGTATACTTACGAAAACACCGCATCATGTTTCATATCATGTCATCATATAAATTAATTTTTGCATGTGCATTTCCAGGTTTTCGAAGACTTATTCTTTGTTGACGTTATCATAGAGATGAGTATTAGTTGTCGAGTCATCTTTAGCTACAAGTTTGTGGAGCCTAAGCTGGGTACTTTGAGAGGTCTAGCATCCCATGTGGTTGAAGATTACGGAGGGGTTTTCAAGGACAATTATGGTAATCTATTGTCCATCCTCAATACTGAAGTGAACATCACCGACGTTCATACTCTGGTTCAGTTCTATGATCCACCACTTAGGTGCTTCATATTTTAGGACTATCAGTTATCACCTATACTCGAGGAGTATGCTTATATTCTGGGGGTTGAGATCAAGAAACATGTTTCTTTTGTTTACACTAGTGGTTGTCCGAAGTTTCCCCTTATTTCTGATGCACTTTGCATTAGTAAGAAGGATGTGGAGGATAATCTCAAGACCAAAGGGAAGGGTATTCGAGGGTTTGCTTCGAAGTTCTTGGTTGACAAGGCCACTTCTTTTGCTAAGGATGGAAACTGGAAGGCTTTCAACGTCGTTCTTGCTTTACTAATATATGGGATTGTCTTATTTCTGAACATGGAGGATTTCGTAGATCAGGCTGCCATCAGTATTTTCTTGTCCAAGAACCCTGTTCTGACACTTCTTGCTGATACCTATCATTCTATTCATTCAAGGAATGAAAAGAAGAAGGGGACCATTGTCTGTTGTGCTCCTCTGCTGTATCGATGGTTCATGTCTCATCTTCCACAGAAGGGTCCCTTTGCTGAGAATAAGGGTAATCTCAAGTGGTCTCAACGAATCATGTCTCTTACTGCTGATGACATTTCTTGGTATTCTCGAGTCTTCGATGATACTATGATCATTCTTTATTGTGGGAAATTCTCCAATGTGCCTCTCTTGGGCACAAAGGGTGGAATTAACTATAATCTGAGACTTGCACTCCGACAGTTGGGATATCCTATGGTTGCCAAGCCCGGTCCTGAGGTAGTGGAAGAGTTCATCTTTCATGAAGGGGTTGATGACATGGGTTTGTTGAAGAGGTTTAGTGCCGCTTGGACTCAGATTTACCTCGAAGGAAGAGCCGATTTAGGTAAGAATAATTGCGTAGCCAAGGAAGCTTACACACTTTGGGTCAAAGAGCGTGTCAAAGAGATCTTGTTCCCATTTTCTGTTGAGCCTTCCATGAATGCCAAGCCTCCTGAACTTGCCATCGTTCCTCCATCTGAGGTCGACCAACTCAAGCTGACTATTGAATCGTTGAAGAAGAAGAATGCCTATCTTCGTCTCAACCTTGTTAGAGTCACTTCCGAGAAGGATATTCTACAGATTGAGCTCCACCAGAAGCGCGAGCGCATGCTCAAAGAGTTGGAGGTTGAACAGAACAAGCGTAGGAAAGTGGGTGATGCTTTGAAGAGTACCTATGATGGACTTGCTTCAAAGAAGAGACAACTCGCCAATACCCAATATCAACCCTACAAGGATGAGTTGAGCTACAAAAAGAAACTTGAAGAGCTTCGAGGGAAGTTATCCGAACTCAAGACGAAGTGGCAAAGTGAGCAAGACTGTGCTAAACAGTTGGCAAAGGACTTTTCTCAGTGTCAAGTCAAACTCGACAAAGTCTTCGGTGAGATTCAGAAGTTGCAAGATCAAGCACATTTGAGTCGAGAGCAGATTAGCTAGCTCAACACAGAGAGCACTCATTGGGAGCATCAAAGCCGTCATCTGAAAAACCTCTTGGATCAGAAAGAGGCTTTTCTTCAGGATATGCTTCAGGGACCCTACCATTCTTTGTTGCGCAACCTTATGAAGGTTACGAAATATTGGAGTGAGAGGCATGGCCGTCTAGCCAGATTTACTGAGCATACACTGGAGGACTTACCTGGGTTGTTGAGAGATGCATATGCTGATGTATTGTCGCACCAGCTTCCTTGGGATGTTTTTCACTTCTTGTCTATTTGTAGGGTGGTATTTGATAGGATCCATGTGGATTTTTTTGTAGCCCAAAAGGCAGATATTTGATTTGTACTTGACTTGTACTTCTTTCCTTTATTGTTGAATGAATGAATGAAGTTGCTTGCCAATGTTATCTTTCGCACCTTTACTTGAATACTTTATGATTATTGTTAACAAAGATAAGTCTAAGAATTCCTGGAATTTAAAACTTTATTTTGCATGCATAACATACATTCATTTGTACACATATGCCCGTCCCTTCATCTGGAAACCGTTGCT
Source organism: Lathyrus tuberosus (assembly GCA_022829125.1). Taxonomy (NCBI): domain Eukaryota; kingdom Viridiplantae; phylum Streptophyta; class Magnoliopsida; order Fabales; family Fabaceae; genus Lathyrus; species Lathyrus tuberosus. Next base: position 1,270,173 of record JALAZF010000118.1, on the reverse strand, counting down.
CATCCTTGTCTGCCTTCCTTTTAGCAAGACGACGACTCGACATCGGTATTTCACTCGATCAAGCAAATCTAGAATCATGGCTGACTTCGAAGCTGAGAACGCTGCCTATAAGGAAACTCTGGCTCAATTCCAAGGTCAGATGGATCAGTTTCAGACGAACATGGATGTCATTATGGAACTCCTTTGTACTCAGAAGGACGCCGCTGCTGCCGCCACTACTGTTGCAACTGCTACTGATGCAACCGTTGTCACTCCTGTTGTAACTGTTCCTCCTGTTGTTACAACTACTCCTGTTGTTATTCCTTCTCCTGCTATTATTGAAGTGCCAGTTGAGCCTGTGTTTCACCTACTTTTCATCCATCAAATCCTCAATCCGGTTTGAACAAGATGCCCACTGGTTTTCCTTGGGGCATGCCTCCGAATTAAACTCCTCAGATTGCAAATAATGGTAGTGCCTTCGTACCATATCAGCCTTTTGTTACGCCCATGCCTAATGAGAATGCTGCTGCATATCCCTGGGGTATGACTACTTTGATCCCACCTCCAGTGGTGAATGATGATCTTGAGAATCTCCAGGTTCAGACTCGCCAAACTCCCGGGTTGGCTGACATTGAAACTCCTGATAAAGAAGAGCATGTGTATAGGGGTCCGCCTTTTTAGATTCCGGTTTCATCTCAAGCTGCTCAAACCGTTGTCCAATTTGTTCATCCTAAAATGTTCTATCCTGGGGCCTCTTCCTCAACTGCTGTGATACCTCCTCCGAATTATCCGTTTGGTGTTCAGATGGGTCAGAATACTGGTCAGATGGTTAATCAGGGATTGGTGTATCCTTCTCAGTTTGCTACTCCGTAAGTGCACGCTCCGGCTGCATCTCAGCTGCCAAATCCTCAGATTCTTGCCAGGCCTGCTAATCAAAGTAGATCTGCTGACTACAAGTTGTTGGAAGATCGTATCAGAGCTATTGAAGGGTTTTCTGGTTTTGGCATGGAGGCTAAGGACTTGTGTTTGGTTCCGAATGTGGTACTGCCACAGAAATTCAAGATACCTGAGCTGCCAATGTATAAAGGTTTGAGTTGCCCGCATAGTCATATCACTATGTATTGCAGGAAGATGGCATCCTATATTGATAATGATGAATTGCTAGTTCATTGTTTTCAAGATAGTTTGTCCGGTGCTTCATTGGATTGGTACATGGTCCTAGAACGTAGCAAAATCCGTACTTTGAGGGATTTGTCTGAGGCATTCTTTAAGCAATACAAATACAATCTTGATCTGGCGCCTACTAGATTGTAGTTGCAGAATCAATCTCAGAGCTCAGGCGAAACATTCAAAGAGTATGCGCAAAGATGGCGTAAGATGGCATCTCGTGTGCGACCTGCTCTCTCTGACAATGAGTTGGTTGACATCTTTATGGGTAATTTGCAAGGATCCTACTATGAGAAAATGGTGGGTAGTTCATCATCAAACTTTGCTGACATTGTAACCATTGGTGAACGTATTGAAAACGGTTTGAAGAAAAAAGAAGGTGAAGCCAACACTGTGACAACTCAAGTTTCTCCTCAGTATCAAGCTCCCATGGCTCCCATGCCATACTATCCATATCCATACATTACTGCTGCACAATATCAATAACCTCCATACCAGTATCATCCGCAACAACCGATTCAGAATGTTCAGAATCAGCAACAACCGCAACGTCAGCAACAGACTCAACAGAACAACAAAAATCAGCAGAATCAAAACCGTCAGAGCAACAATAATCAAGGAAACCGTAAGCGTCCAAATTTTGACAAAATTCTGGTGTCATACACTGAGTTGTTTCCCTACTTGGTTCACCAAGGGGTAATTGTTCCCAAGGAGATCGCACCTGCAATTCCTCAATTCGGCCCGAAGCATAATGCAAACGCGTCTTGTGCCTATCATGCTGGATACATAGGACATGCGACAGAGGACTGTTTTGTTTTCAAAACTAAGGTTCAGGAGCTCATTGATCGGAAGATTCTGACTTTCGCTGAAGAAGGACCTAACATTCAACATAATCCATTGCCCAATCATGGTAGACCTGCAGTGAACATGGTTGAGGATAATTCAAGGGCTGAATTGATCATGGATGTTGATGAGGTAAAGACCCCGATGACTGTGGTTTTCAAGAGATTGAATGAGCATGGGTTGTTGAAAAGACTGCATGGTAAGTGTCATATTTGCGACGATAATCCTAACCAGTGTCGAAGGCTGAAGGGTTGTGTCCAAATTTTGATGAACCGAGGTGAGGTTCAATTTGCCAGATTCAAGTCTACTGAAGAAGTTGCTACTATCGAGACATTCACCATCGTCTATAGGAAGGTTCCTGTTGAATCTCCTAAGAAGAAGATACAACTGATTGTTGTTTTCCCGCCAAAGCCATTTCCGTATCAGAATTCCAAGGAGGTACCTTGGAGGTACGGATCCACTGTGTTCTCTGGAGGTCAAGAAATAAGGTTTGTTGAGTCTGAGACTGGGAATGTTACTGCCGCTGGAGGTATGACTTGTAGTGGATGTGTGTTTGCTCCGAAGATTACTACAAAGCCTGTACAAGTTCCAACCGTTGTTCTTCCCAAGGAGAAGTCTACATCTGCAACCCCTGATGTTCAACAAAGGGTATCTACTGTTATACCCATTCCGACTATCCCGTCTGAGGATATTTCAAAGAGGAAAGAGACACTTGATGATCAAGAGTTCTTAAAGTTGATTAAGAAAAGTGACTTTAAAATTGTGGATCAGCTGGGACAGACTCCCTCAAGGATCTCAATCTTGTCCTTACTCATGAGCTCGCCCGCACACAGATCAGCTTTGTTGAAAGTCTTAAACTCTGCTTATGTTATGCACGATATATCCGTTGTCGAGTTTAATGACGTAGTGGCCAACATAACTGCAAGCGGATACTTGGATTTTAATGAATCAGAATTACCTCCTGAAGGAGCCACCCACAACAAAGCACTACACATATCTGTAACCTGTATAGACATCCTCTTATCTCGTGTTCTTGTGGATAACGGTTCTTCTCTCAATGTGGTGCCTAAGTGTCATACCCCAAATTTTGACCACTAAGATTTCCCATCATTGGGAAAATCATCATCACAATATGGATGAACCATTATGCCTCATCAGTCTCCCCAAAGATGGGTGAGCATTTACTACAAACAATAATTAGGGTTTCAAGCCCTATCTGAGCTTTGGGCAAAGGATCAATCAAGGAATGACATGATCTTTAACTTGTCTAACCTCTCAAACATCCACAAAGGATCAAGAGGACTCCCACATCAAGGAATTAAGCACAAGGCTGCAACATTCCAAGTGGATTAAGCCTCAAGAATGCCAGTGTCACCAAATTAGGGTTTTGGTCGACCAGGGCCTCCAGATGGAAATTTTCCTCTGGGCATGAGCCAATGCTTTAAATAATATCCTAAAATACTCCAAGGGACCTCATGAACCTAATCATCAAGTCAATTTAGCCTCAGGGGATGCATTCATCAAAAATTAGGAATTAGGGTTTCTTGACCTAATTTTCCCCTAAATTGACATTTGGGATAAAACATGAGCCAAGACCTCAAGGAATGATTTGAGGGTCTCTAATACACCACATTGATCCATTTTCAACAATGGATTGATCCAAGAAGCTTGATTCCCAAGTTTCAAGTTCATCAGAACCACGGTTAGGGTTTCGCGGAAAAAGTCAACTGTGCCTTTGACTTTTGACCAGAACATGCTCCCAAACCCTAGGACATGATTCAATACACCCTATAATGCCTATGAAATCAATACATCAAGTTTGATTTAGGTCAAGGACTTGATTTCATAGAGGATTGCACAGTTTAGAATTCATCTGGTAAAAAGTCAACTGTGCACAAAAGTCAAAGTTTGACTTTTTGAGATTTTTCACAATTATGGTTCCTTAACCCTAAAATGATGTTAATGTGTGATTTGAATCAACATTCATAAAAAAAAACCAACGAAAGTGGGATAACTTGTAAAAGGGGTAACCATAAAAACTTAGAAATTTTCTAAGTTATGGAACAAAATGGCTAGGGTACCAACTTTGGAGGATCATAACTCCTAAACCACAAGGCCATTTTTCCCCCATTCAAAGATGGATTTGTAGCTCTCATGGCCCTCTACAAAAGCTTCAACTACACCTCATTCCAATTCATCATGGATTTTGAGTTATGAAATGATCAAAATGACTGAAAACATGAAATGTCACTTTTTCCAACACTTAGTGGAATTTTCACTAAGTCAGAATCTGCCTTGTTTTTTTTTCAAATGTAGGGGCATTTTTCACTCAGATCCAAAAGGTATCAAAACAAACTATGATCACACACATGTTGTATCATATGAGGGCTTTCCAAAATGGCCAATAACTCCATGAAACTCCACTTAAACCATGAGATATGACCATGCCAATATGCCTTGTTGCAAGCTGTCATGGAAAGGCAGATATGGGAGTTTTCCTCGATTTGCTCAAATTTTGCAAAGGGCAAGTAAATCTATCCATTTGAACACCTCAAGGGGGGACCAAGGAGGGACAAACACTGATCCATCAGCCTCCCAAGTCTTTGGAACCAAAAGTAGCATGTCAAACCTAGAAATACCTAAAAGAGGAACAAGACTCCAATTTTGGTTTGGAGCATTTAATGGATGCACCAAGGTGGCATGGACTGAGCCTCTTCCAACTGAATTCAGTCAAGGATGATCCAAGAACTAGGGAACCAACAGCATGTGCCCTAACCTCTAGTCAATGGCTATAGGAGACTTGGATTCCTATTGATCAACATTGGCCAAACCTCTGCAGTAGTTGCCATTCACTATTTCAGCCAAAACAAACTTGCTCTACTATAAATAGAGCTCATTTGTGCTTAGTTTAAGTACACCAAAGTACTACAACTGATGCTTTCCTCAAAATCTCTTTCTCTTGGCAAAAATGCCTTCTTTAGCAAGGTAACTCTGAGTTTTTGAGTTAGAGAGCAATTCCACCACAGCTCATGATCCAAACACATCCAATATGTCATATCTAATCTGTCCAAACCTTCATAAGTGACCTGTAACACCAAGATCACAAAGTCACCTCTCAAAACCTCAAAATAGGACTTTTGTGCATTTTTCAAGCTATGTCTTGATTCAGTCACTTTCCAAACCAGATAAAACCTCAAACACACTCCAAATATCATCCTTGAACTATCCCAAATGGTTTCACACATCTGGAATACCATTTGAGAGAGTTGCTATTTTGGCCACTTTTGCCCCTTTTGCAAGAAAGAGAACAAACTTGTTCCTGAGGTTTCCAGCTGATTCCAATCATCCTAAAAGCTTCTAAGAGATCATTTGAGGGTGTCCAAAGCATCAAATCATTTCTGGAACAAAGCACTTGGCAGACTGCCAAAAGCTCCAAAAAGAGGTAAGCATCACAACTTGAACTCTTTGAAATATGCATTGCTTTGAAGTCCACTGATCATGCACATCTTATACATGTTATATGTGTTGTGTTTGAACCAATTCATCATGTAATTCATGCCTGTTCCAAGAGATAGCACAGAAAATGCAAATCATGGCCTATTTCAAAACCACTATCGGGTTTTTCAATAGGAGCATGATCTGAAAAAAAAAAACACCACCACCATTGGATTCCTTGTGAAATTCTAGGCAGGATAGACCTAAATTTTGTCCCAATCCATGGAGAAATGAGAAAATTATGGCCTTCACGTTTCTAACCAAAATCTTGCCTTGCCTTGCCTTGGGCCAGGCCAAAAACAAGGTAAGCCTTGTATATTTGTGGTTGTGTTTAAATCAACGGATGTATCACCACCCCAGTGGTAAGGCGCGTGCCCTGTACACAAGAGGTCTGGGGTTCGAATCCCCCTCGCCCCAGACCCTCTTTTTGCTATTTTTTCCACTTTTCTACTATTTTTCATATTATTTTTAATAGTTTGGAAAATTAAGAACTCCCTCAATTTTAATTATTTTTTATTGGTTCTTTTTGCAAAAAATCACAAAAATGTTGAAATATTTTTTTCCACAAAAAAATCAAAGTTATATTATTTATTTAATATAAATGGTATTTTTGTGAATAAATTCATTTTTAATTGTTTTTAACATTTTAAAAGTGAATATTTATCTTGAAAATCAAAACCAAATGAGTTTTAATTCATCTTGTGATTAAAACCTCATTTTTCAAACCTTAAACAAAAATCACAAGTGGTTTATTCAAACTTATTTGGTATTTTTATCATTTTTATTGATTTTCTTTAAATGTTTACTTTTAAAGAAAAACAAAATTAGGGTTTCTTTAATTTTCACCCTCACAAATCTTTTTCAAACTCTTTGGGCCTCTTAGTAGAGTGTAAGACCCAATCCTTTGTAAATTCAAACCATTTTTTGGGCCTCAGCTATTGTATAAGTCCCGTTGTATTTTCAAAATCACGGCGCGATCGTCGCCTTTTAAAATAAAACCCTGGGCCTCTCCTTGAACTGTAAGCCCCATCTCTGGTACAAAAACACTTGGGCCTCTAATAGAGTGTAAGACCCAATCCCGTTGTACATAAAAAATTTTGGGCCTCACGTATTGTATAAGTCCCTCTGTACGACTTTCAAAACAACGGTGGCATCATCGTTAAAACTTGGGCCCCTCCTTGAGCTGTAAGCCCCAACAATCTTTTCAAAGCACTTTCTCCTTTGATTTTGAATATAATATTGTTATCAAAGCTTTCTTTGTTGAACAACTAACAAAACAGCATGGAAGCTCTACAACCGAGTAAGTGTTTACCCGATTTCATTTATCGCTTTCATATGTATATAACTGTATTGTGGGGCTGTTTCACTGTAAGTCTTCTTTCACAACCTCTTATATACTCGTCAAATATCAACTGTGTAATACTAGTATAGTTATTTTAGAGTTTTCCCCGGCAACTACGTCTAGAACTAGGTAAAGCCCTGTTGTTCACTCTTAAATACAAATAAAACTAGATCCCCATAGGATTTCCAAATACAGTCTTCCCTCCTCTTGGGGTTAAATAATATGGAGACGTGAAAGGCAGCATTCTCGGGTAACCCTTTCTCAGACTGTCACTCTTAGAAATTGTCAAAGAAACTCTACTCCCCAGAGTTGATCTATTCTACGTGAATAGCATCTCTTGAGTTTCTTCTAAATTCAAGAACTTTCCTAGCTTGATCTATTCTCGGTGAATAACATGTCTTGAACTTCTCTTGGTTTGGGGACCCACAGGCTTCCTAAAAGCATCCCCGCCTCCTCTTGGGCATTGTACAAAGACCCTTCGGCTTCTTAGAAATTCTCATGCCTTCTCTTGGACTTCATACAAGGACCCTGACGACCTCTTAAAGGTATAAGACAGAACTTAGTCATCCTTCGCTAGAACAGTCTTTTCAGCGTCAAAACTCCGGCCATTGCAGGGTTGATACTCATCCCTCAATACCCGTGCCTCGTCTTAGGCATTTTACAAAGGATAAAACTCTAGACTTGGACAGTCTAAGACCCTTGAGTCTCAAAGACATTCTCAAGTTCCCTTCCAACGTAGACCGAAACCCGGTCTCTCTCATGAGAGTTCCTCCCACTTGGACCCGCTTCAGGATCTCCAGAATCCACGGTGGTAAGATAGCCTCCTTTGGGCTTTGTACAAATGATTCTCCCCAGCAGAGCTAACCTTTTCAGACTCTCTTGTTGAGTCACCCACTTTTAGCCTCCATCTTGGGCTTCGTACGAGATAGAAAATCACTGTCTTGTTGAGTATAAAAGACTCTCTTGTTGAGTCGACCCACTTTTAGCCTCCGTCTTGGGCTTTGTACAAGACATAGAAAATCACTCTCTTGTTGAGTACAAAAGACTCTCTTGGTGAGTCAATCTCTTTTAGCCTCCGTCTTGGGCTTCATACAAGACACATATAAAACACTCTCTTGTTGAGTATAAAAGACTCTCTTGTTGGGTCAATTAACTTTCAGACTCTCTTGTTAAGACAATGTCCTTTTAGCCTCTATCTCGGGCTTCATACGACACAACTAAATCACTTTCTTGTTGAGTATAAAAGACTCTCTTGTTGAGTCACTTACCTTTTATCCTCTGCCTCGGGCTTCGTACGAGACACCAAAACACTCTCTTGTTGAGTATAAAAGACTCTCTCGTTGAGTCAATCTCCTTTTAGCCTCCATCTCGGGCTTCGTACGAGATACTAAAAAACACTCTCTTGTTGAGTCAATCTCCTTTTAGCCTCTATCTCGGGCTTCATACGAGACAGCAAAACACTCTCTTGTTAAGTATAAAAGACTCTCTTGTTGAGTCAATCACCTTTTCAGACTCTCTCGTTGAGTCCATCTTCTCTTTTCGCCTCCGTATCGGGCTTCATATGAGACACCAAGTTACTCTCTTATTGAGTATGGCAGACTCTCTTGTTGAGTCAAACCTTTTTAGCCTCAATCTTGGGCTTTGTACAAGACAGAAAGAACATTTTCCCCGGAAAAGTCAACTTCTAGCCTCCTCTTAGGCTTTGTATAAAGAAAACCCCGGTGGAGTCAATCAACCTTTTAGCATCAAAGATGTGCCTTGTTCACAGTATACAAACATCAACAACTCCTCTTTAGAGATGACAAATTCTCTCTCATCATAAACCCTTCAGCTTCACATCTTGGGCTTCGAACAAGATACAAATAAACCCTTCAGCTTCACATCTTGGGCTTTGAACAAGATACAAATCACCCCTTTAGCTTCAATCTTGGGCTTTGAACAAGACACCAAAACAACCTTTTTCCTCCCCTAGAATAGGAGGAACTACGATCGCTCTGATTTCCCTGTGTCGGGAATACGTAGGTATAAGATTACAAAATCTTAGCGAGCATACTAATCAAAAAACCCAAACTCCCATACCTTCACACATCAATCGAAAAGCATCCGACCTAACAACTTAACTAATAGCCTGGACACCGTTCTTAAGCAAATAATCCTAAAGAAGAACCCCCTCTTGATAGCATCTGTAAACCAACAGATTTGACTGTTTAATCTTAGTTTGCAAGCAGGGTTAATTAGAGACATCTATTTCCCTTCCTTAATAATCTCAATAGGATAAAAAATGAATCGAACTGTAGTACCTAAGCGATAGTGATTCGAAACCACAAAAATCCGCGCTACAGAAAAATGGCGACCACAATGGGAGCCAAGGTAATATCTTGTCGTCCCCATTTTCCACAGAAAAATGGCGACCACAGTGGGAGTCAAGGTAAGATCTTGTCATCCCCATTTTCCACAGAAAAATGGCGACCACAATGGGAGACATTCTTTCTAGCCTCTTTTAGGGTGAAGGCCCTAAGTTCACAAAACACTACAGTAATGACGACTCTGCTGGGGGGGTCATTGTCTATACAGGATCATAAGACTAGAGGTCTAGGATGATTAAGACCAATATATATACTGCTTTTCCTAATTGATATATGTGTTTATTTTTTTGCTAATGGGAATGCATGTGATGTCGCATGTGGAAAGATTGAGTATACACCTAAGATAGGTGATGGCAATGCGGGTAATCTTGCGGGGAGTGAATCCCAGTTAAGAGTCCCCGACCGACCTTCAAACACAGTGGAGACTCCCTTTGCAGATACATTGCCTATATGACTTCGGTTGTTGAAAGTAGTGTGGTCGACTGGGTTATCTGAGAAGCTGAGGTTTTTAGTAGACTGCAACCATTTTGTAGTGCGGAAGCTATCGGAAATAGTTATCACGCGATACTACCCTCATCTGAGATCGCTCTAGGATACATCAGCTCGCTAGCGATCCGCTTGCTATTGTTATCCCAAGAGGGGGCAATGATTTTACAGACAGGTACAAAAAATCACCAGTATAGACCTTTGGGGGGGGTAGAGACTTGACTTCATGACACCGACCCTTTAACCCCATGTTTTTTCTATGTTTTTGTGTGCTGTATTCATACATTCATTTAAAAAACATTCAAAAAAGAAAATCTTCTCTTCTAGTCTCTCTCTTTTTCAAATTAAACTGAGACAATGATTGCAAATGTCAGAGAAAGGGGATTGCGCTAATGGATTTTGGTAGAAGGAAAACTCATAAGTACACCTTCAAGGTTCCAAAACTAGAGGATTTAAGAGGTCTGGCAAGAATGATCACCAACCACGAGGCTTTCAGAGCCAAGTACGGAGGGTTGCTATCTCTGTTAAGGGTTCATGTAATCGAAGGAAGCATGTCCACACTCATCCAGTTCTACGATCCAGTCTATCACTGTTTCACATTCCCGGATTATCAGCTTGCACCAACACTGGAGGAGTATTCTCACCTGACTGATTTACATATCACTGATTAAGCTCCATTTTCTGGACTGGAAGAAATTCCAAAGGATCAAACCATTGCAAGGGCAATTTATTTGGACGAGTCAGAAGTCAGGACTCACATGACCACTAAGGGTGGTATCCAAGGTTTGCCAGCCCAGTTCTTAACAAAGAAAGGCCTATATTTTGCTAGTATAGGGAAAGTGGCCACTTTCGAGAACATCTTTGTTTTGCTCACCTACGGGTTATTTTTGTTTCCCAACATCGATAACTTCGTAGATATCAACGCCATTAAGATTTTTATGATTGGAAACCCTGTACCGACCTTACTCGCAGATGCGTATCATTCAGTACACTTAAGAAATTTATACAACGGAGGAATGATCACGTGTTGTGTACCCCTGCTATACAAATGGTTCACTTCTCACTTGCCCAAGTCTGTTGCATTTTGGGATCAAAAGAATACTTTACGTTGGTCGCAGAGAATCATGTCTCTTACCAACTCTGACATTGATTGGTACAATCGAATCTATGACGGGATCAGAATTATTGACCATTGTGGAAATTTCCCAAATGTACCCCTTATAGGAACTAAGGGAGGAATCAATTATTATCCAGTTTTAGTTCGTCGTCAATTTGGATACCCGATGAGGCATGCGTAATGCTCATCTGGAAGGTCTTTTCTTCAAGGAAGGAGAAAATGACAGGGCACTAAAGATGGAAATAGTGCATGCCTGGAAACATGTTCATAGGAAAGGAAGAGAGTCTCTAGGAAAACCAGACTGTGTCTCGGTGGAGCCTTATCTCCACTAGGTACAAACTAGAGCTCTCAAGCTGAGGATGCCTTACCCTCGCCAGGAAGTTCTTCCATTAAGGGACTCTGCCTTTTATTTTATGTCTGAGACGGAAAAACTTCAGGTTACTCTCAGCAAAGTTCAACAGGAGAAGAGGTCTTGGAGGAACAAGTATCGTATTCTCAACGTGGAGTGTAAGAAAATACAGTAACTGTTAAAAGAAAAAGATGCTCTGATCGAGATTTTAGAGCAACATGCTGTAGAAAATCAAGAAGACCAAAGTAATTTGCTCGCTCCTTTCACTTGGAAAAGGAATGACAACCCCACAACGGCCCAAGAGCCCCAGTCAAAGAAAAGGAAAGTACCAGAACCAGCACCTGAGCTCTCCTCAGAGAGGACTCAGGATCCATTAGCTTAGATTTCCTTTCGCAACACTATGTAAATTACTGTATTTCCATTTCTGCAATCCTTTGAATTCAATAAAACAGAGTTTCCCCCACTGTTTGATATTTGCAATCTAATTGTCGAATTTTACTTTGAATAAACAAAAAAAATTTACAATTAATATAATCATTGCATATCATTCATCATTCTCACTTAACGTATTCTTCTTACCTACGAATCTCACGTTTGCGTCTCGATTCTAGAGTCAATCTGTCTCATTCGTACAATACTCGGGCCAATCGTCAGAAAAAGATGGATGATCTCGAGGAAGAGAACAGAGAGTTGAGGGAAGAGATCGACACTCTGAAAGAGGATCTGAGAAAGCATCATAACGACATGCAAGCTCTAGTAGAGGCTCAGATGCAACAACAACGGACTGTGATCTCAGAGATCACATCTACGCACATAGTGGAGAAGTATGATCCTAGGTATAAAATTCCGAAAGATTGTCCCTGGGGCATGCCTAAAACTATATCCCGGAAGGATATGTTTCGCCGATCAATGAGAATCAGGGAACTGCAACAGGAGCCGCTGGGCCTGAAGGTTACAAACTTCGGGAAAGCGAAGATTCCAGGGGGCATGACAGCAACTCCTGAAGGTTACAAACTTCGGGAGGCACTGAGAGTCTCGGCCATAATGACTATACCACCGCCCGTGGTACACACTATCCCGGAAGGACAGATTCCACAGATACCTTCTGGTGGAAACGAAAGTATGTTCGATAGAATGAATGAGTTCCAGGAACAGTTCCTGGAGATGCAGAAAGAATTGCAACCCATTCGCGGTCAGGATCTATTTGGAAAGGACGCCGCAGACCTTTGTTTGGTTCCGATTGTGAAAGTTATGCACTAGTTCCAGGTGCCCGATTTTGAAAAGTACAAGGGTAACTCTTGCGCTCAAAGTCATTTAGTGATGTACGCTCGATGAATGTCAGCTCAGACAAAGAACCAGGAGCTACTGATTCACTATTTCCAGGATTGTTTAACCGGTGCCGCACTCAAATGGTACATGGGTTTAAACCGCACTAAGATCGTCACTTTCAAAGATCTTGGCGCGGCTTTTGTTCAACAATATAAATACAATTTGGACATGGCACCGGACAGAGGTCAACTCAGATCAATGTCACAAAAGGACAAGGAACCCTTTAAAGAGTACACTCAGAGATGGCGTGAAATCGCCGCCCGGATTTGTCCACCTCTTGAGGAAAAAGAGATGACAAAGATCTTCTTGAAAACCTTATGCTCATTTTACTATGACAGAATGGTCGACAGTGCGCCCAGTGACTTCACCGAGATGGTGGGCATGGGAGTTCGTCTTGAGGAAGCGGTCCGGGAAGGACGTTTAGTTAAAGACGCTGGATCATCAAGCAGTACAAAACAATACGGTAGTGCTCTCCCTAAGAAAAAAAGCAGGATATTGGGAATATCTCTCTCGGAAAGCAAAGGCGACGTTACCAATCAGTAGCAGCTGTAGCTCCTGCTATCAATCTCGCGCCTGTTCCTACGTATCAACCTCAGGTTGCGTAGAGCCAATAGCAACTTCAACAAAGGACACAACAGTCTCTTCAACAGACTCGTCCTCCGTACAACAACAACCGTACAACACGACCACTAGGGTTTGACCCTATACCAATGTTGTACGCAGAACTGCTTCCATTACTACTGGTCAAGGGGCATGTCCAAACCAGGTCTCCTCTTACCGTACCAAAAAATCCACCTTTTTGGTTCAAAGCAGATCAGACCTGCCTTACCATCAAGGAGGACCAGGCCATAACATAGAAAACTGTCTCAGTTTCAAATCCGACGTACAAAAGCTTGTTAGGAGCGGGGTCTTATCTTTAAAGGATACAAATTCAAATGTTCTCACGAATACGCTGCCTCAACATGAGAAAGTTGCAGTCAATTTGATAGAGTGAGAATTCAACAGCTATCAAATTAATGATGTACTCTTATTGAGGGCCAATTTGGTCAAGATGCATTGTAGACATAGCGGATACGGCCACGTACCACCTCATAACTATCACCAGTGTGATTTCTGCTCTAAAAACAATCAAGGATGTTCTGTGGTGCAATCAGCTCTATAGGAACAATTGGATCTCGGATGGATCCAAGAGCACCGAATTCGGGGGGTCAACATGACTTACGCGAATTCCAATATCATTCAGAGCCACGACATCCGTGTGATGAATGTCAACCTGGTGTCAATGCACTCAAGACAAAGCCAGTATCATAATCTGCCTCGGCACGATTACAATTCCTGTTTGATTTGCTCGGTAAACAATCAGGGATGCTCTTTTGTACAAGAGGCCCTCCAGCATCAGATGGATCTTGGATGGATCCAGGACTACCATGATAAAAATCTTTATCAGATCAACATGGTTCAGATCTTCGATATTCGTTTGATGAATACCAGCTTGGTGGAGTTACACGCCAAGCAAGTCCAACTCGGTTTTCTCACTTCGTATAATTATCAGAACTGTAAAGGATGTTGTGAGAGTAACCAACGGTGTGCTCTCGTTCAAAGAAATTTACAACACTTGTTAAACCACTGGTGGCTTCCAATCTATATGGATGAAGACACGCAGTAAATCAGTGTGGTTGACGGGAACCCTACTCGGCATCAAAGTCAGAATGTTCGATCTACGAAAACAGATCTAGTGAGGTTACACTGCATTCAAAGAGGACGTGGCCAGGTGCCACCACACAATTATGAGTGCTTTAGAGTCTGCTCGGAAAATAATCAAGGATGTTACCTCGTGCGAGCAGCCCTTCAGAGTCAGCTGGACCGCAAAGAAATCCAACAATATTCAGTTTCGGGGTCTATCAACTGGATGCCCGACTATTTCGCTGATCAGATTAAGGATGTTGTTATGATCTCTGATCATGAAAGTACCCAGGATGTTTGTGCCATCATCCCTCTACTGGACAAATCGAAGGTTCTTAACCAGGAACTGATTGAAGTTACTTACGACAGTCAGAGAAGTCAGAAGGCTCCTGTAGTTATCTATCTACCAGGACCGTTACCATATGAATCAACTAAGGTGATCCCTTAAAAATACGGTGCAATAATAATTGAGAATGGAAAGGAAATTCCATTACCCTCAGTCGTGAATATTGCAGACATCGGTCGAGTAACGCGGAGCAGTCGAATCTTCAACCGAGGAGTTGGAGATCCTAACAAAGAAAAGGAACTTCAGACAGAAGTTCCTAATTCACCAGTCGGTCAGTCCAGTGATCCCAACCTTTCAAAAAACAATGATGAGATGCTGAAGCTCATCCAGAGGAGTGAATACAACATTGTTGATCAGCTGTTACAAACTTCTTCAAGAATCTCAGTGCTCTCACTTTTACTCAGTTCTGAAGCCCATAGAGAGGCTCTACAGAAAGTCTTAGAGCAGGCCTTTATGGAACAGGATGTGTTAATACGACAATTTGATAGCATCGTCTCTAACATCACTTCCTGCAACAACTTGGGGTTTAGTGATGAGGATTTTCCAGAGGAGGGCAAAAGCCACAACTTGGCGCTCAATATCACAGTCAACTGCCAGGACGATGCTTTGGCCAGCGTACTGGTAGACACTGGATCGACCATTAATGTTATGCCGAAGTCCACTTTAATGCGACTATCATTCAAAGGATCCCAAATGAGGGGCAGTGAGGTCATCGTCAAAGCATTTGACGGATCTTGGAAAGCAGTTATCGGCGAAGTCGACCTTCCCATAACTATCGGTCCTCAGACTTTCCTAATCACTTTCCAGGTCATGGACGTCTGGGCATCACACAGCTGCTTATTAGGAAGACCTTAGATACACCAGGCTGGGGCCGTAACTTCAACACTTCACCAGAAACTGAAGTTCGTCAAGAATGACCAACTCGTCACGGTCTGTGGAGAACAAGCTTTGATCGTGAGTAACTTATCATCATCTACTTGTGTAGAACCCGAGGAGGTTGTTGGGACCCAGTTCCAAGCACTGTCGGTGAGCAATAAGAATCAATCTGAGAAAGGAACATCGATTTCCTCATACAAAGATGCTCTCAAGGTAATCGAGAATAACAATGCAAAAGGATGGGGACAACTTGTCATTCCTACTGATAACAAAACAAAGAAGGGTCTTGGTTTTTCTTCAACCTGTACCCAGACTGCTGCTAGAGATGAAAATTTGCATCCCATTCAGGACTTCTTCCACAGTGGAGGTTTCCTTCACCCAGTGTCTCAAGAAGTCTATACCATCAACGAGGAAGATCCCTCCGATACGGATGAAGAGTGAAAGTCCTATCTTAACGAGGACGGCTATATGTCTCAGGAAGAGGTGCCTACGCTATTTTGCTATCCCGCATAGAGTCTGAGATTTATACCCAGGTCAGACGTCAAAATGATATACGGAGATTGTGATCTGGAAGGATGCCGTGTTCCACGAAACTCATTAGAGGAAGACACTCTGATGAAGGACAACTTTGACCACGACTATTATGGCCCAATGGATGGCCTGCCTATCTGGAAGCCGTACCCAGGAGACTTGGGGCAAGAAAACCAGCCGAACAATGAAAATCAGCTGAGCATCATTGAACAGAATACCTGCGTCCCCACCATGTCATGGGATCATTACTCAGGTCATTCAGAAAATATCCAACACGACGATGAATTTTCAAAGCTTGCAGGACTAGAATTCATCAACTATGCTTTTCCTGAGGTCAACGTCATCGAGAGAGATGACTCCTCCAGTTCCACAGAAGTGTGGGACACCCTGGAACAACCAAGTGGAAAATACGACTTCATGGTCAAGTACACCGCTCCTGAAAGCTCTCGCATCAGGCTCGAAGACATTCAACCAACTGGGTGGGGAGATCCACCTGAGAGCACAAATACTCTACAAAATACAACAGAGGAATCCTCCTATGACAATTCTGCCTGGGTGACAGATTCCAACGATCCTGCTCCACCAGAAATCAGCGTTATTTCTAAAGACAAATCAAGGAAGGTACCAGACTTTGTGATTCACCGAGGAGTTCACCTCCAATGGGTTGTTGCCGATGTCCCAAAAGTTGTTTATAAGTCTAAGTAATTGTCGTCTTTATCTTAACCTTTCACCCTGCCCAGGTGAAACGGATGTTTTGATAGGGTTCGCCTTCTGTAAATATACCTCTTCGCTTCGCCCAAAGTGACAGAGTTTTGTTTTATAGGGATGTAGTTTCAAGAATCGACTTATTCATAAATAAAATAATGTCGTTTTTTAATTTCCACATTTATTGTTGTTTTCTTTTTCATTTTTTCAGAAAATGGTAATCCTAAAAAACAATTCAAATAATAAAAACAAGCAGTTATCAGAAAATACATTGCACACACTCTTGCATTCTCTCTATCTCTTCTAAACACAAATCATCACGTCATGCAGATTGTTTGTTTTAAACCCCGTTGAAACATACGATCCGTAGCCTTCTCCCGACTTTGAATTCCCGGTATTTGGGGCTGAAGAAGAAGATGACGACAAAATTCCAGAAGAGATCTCCCGATTACTCCGACAAGAGGAAAGATCCATTGAATCTCACAAAGAGCCGTTGGAAACAGTCAACTTGGGCTCAGAGGAAGAGAGAAAAGAAGTCAGGATTGGGGCACTGCTCAGTCTAATTGCCAACAAGCAATTTCGGACGTGGTTCTTAAGCACTATCGCCCTGGGGTACTACAGGTCGATTCATTTTTTATCCTATTAAGCTGACTAAGGAAGGGAAATATATGTCTCCAATTAACCCTGCTTGCATACTGAGTTTAAACAGATGACTGTTGGTTTACAGATGCGGTTTAGATTGTGGGCCTCTCTCTGCTTATTTTGTTAAGAATGAAATGACGGGACTATTCATGGGGATTTTGGATAGGTACTGGATTTGATGTTTTTAATTAGTGTGCTCACTAAGATATTTCCAATCTTATGCCTACGTATTCCCGTTTAACGAAACAGGGAAATCAGAGCGATCGTAGTTCCTCCTATTCTATTGGAGGAAAAAGGTTGTTTTGGTGTCTTGTTCAAAGCCCAAGGCGTGAAGCTAAAGGTGGTTTGTATCTTGTTCAAAGCCCAAGATGTGAAGCTGAAGGGTCTATTTGTATCTTGTTCGAAGCCCAAGATGTGAAGCTAAAGGGTTCTGACTTTAGAGATAATTTGTCATCTCTAAAGAGGGGTATTTGGTCTGTTTGTCACAACTGTTGCGTGACTGGTTATAAAGGAGAATTACTTTAACTGGGATATGTGAATCCAGCAATGCCATAATTTCCTTTATAGGGGATTTTTAACCTGAAGGAGAAGACTTTAACTCACTTTAGAGCAATGCCATCTTTCCTTAGGAATTTTTCGTGCTAAAAGAGGGACAGTGGCGTGGATATAAATAATCCAGAGGCTTGCCGCTTACAGCAATTAGATGAAGGAAAAGGAGTTGTTGATGTTTGTATCCTGTGAGCAAGGCACAAATTTTGATGCTAAAAGGTTGATTGACTCAACCGGGGTTTCCTTATATAAAGCCTAAGAGGAGGCTATTGACCCAACAAGAGGGTGTTTTTATGTGTCTCGTATGAAGCCCAAGAGAGAGGCTAAAAGGGTTGACTCGATAAGAGAGTGCTTTTATGTGTCTTGTACGAAGCCCAAGATGGAGGCTAAAAGGTTTTGACTCAACATGAGAGTCTTTTATACTCAACAAGAGAGTGATTTGTATCCTGTACGAAGCCCGAGATGGAGGCTAAAAGGTGTGACTCAACAAGAGAGTCTTTTATACTCAACAAGAGAGTGATTTGTATCCCGTACAAAGCCCGAGATGGAGGCTAAAAGGTGTGACTCAACAAGAGAGTTTTTTATACTCAACAAGAGAGTGATTTGTATCTCGTACAAAGCCCGAGATGGAGGCTAAAAGGTGTGACTCAACAAGAGAGTCTTTTATACTCAACAAGAGAGTGATTTGTATCCCGTACAAAGCCCGAGATGGAGGCTAAAAGGTGGATTCACTCAACAAGAGAGTCTTTTATACTCAATAAGATAGTGTTTTTGTATCTCGTACGAAGCCCGAGATGGAGGCTAAAAGGTGTGACTCAACAAGAGAGTCTTTTATACTCAACAAGAGAGTGTTTTTGTATCTCGTGCGAAGCCCGGGATGGAGGCTAAAAGGTGTGACTCAACAAGAGAGTCTTTTATACTCAACAAGAGAGTGTTTTTGTATCTCGTACAAAGCCCGAGATGGAGGCTAAAGGTTTGACTCAACAAGAGAGTCTTTTATACTCAACAAGAGAGTGATTTTGTATCTCGTACGAAGCCCGAGATGGAGGCTAAAGGTTTGACTCAACAAGAGAGTCTTTTATACTCAACAAGAGAGTGTGAAAAGGTTAGCTCCGCTGGGGAGAATCATTTGTACAAAGCCCAAGAGGAGGCCATTGTGCTGGTGACTGTTTCAGTTTAGTGATAGGTCCAGTATGTTGGATGAAAGAGAAAATCAGTTCTTATGAGGGGAACGATTAAAGGTATTGTTGTGCTTTAGGATTGATTAGAGGATTAAGGTTATTTCTTGTTCTTTAAGGAAATGGGAAATCCAAAGGGTATTGAGACTGTCCAAGCCTACTGGTGATTTGAGAAATCGGTTCTCAGGTAGTGAAAGATCTTTGTATGATGCCCAAGAGAAGGCTGGTATGTTAAGGGATGAAGGTCAACTCATTAACTGGTCTGACCCTTGACTCAGAAAGACAGCTCTAGCAAATTGATGACTAGGTTCTGTTTCTATACCTGTAGAGGTCTCTGGGTCCTTGTACTAAGCCCAAGAGAAGGCATGAGAGCTTTTAAGAAGCCGAAGGGTCCTTGTACAACGCCCAAGAGGAGGCGGGGATACTTTTAAGAAGCCTGTGGGTCCCCAAACCCCGAGAAGTTCAAGACATGCCATTCACCGAGAATAGATCAAGCCAGGAAAGTCTGAGAATTTAGAAGAAACTCAAGAGATGCCATTCACGGAGAAAAGATCATCTCTGGGGAGTTAGAGTTTCTTTAACAATTTCTAAGGGTGACAGTCTGAGAAAGGGTTCACCGAGAATGCTGCTTTTCACGTCTCCATATTGTTTAATCCCAAGAGGAGGGAAGACTGTGTCTGTTAATCCTATGGGGATCTAGTTTTATTTGTATTTAAGAGTGACCAACAGGGCTTTACCTAGTGCTAGACGTAGTTTCCGGGGAAAACTCTAAATAACTATACTAGTATTACACAGTGGATATATGACGAGTATATAAAAGTTTGTGAAAGAAGACTTACAGTGAGTAGCCCCACAATACAGTTATATATATATATATATATATATATATATATATATATATGAAAGCGGATAAAGAAAGCGGGTAAACACTTACTCGGTTGTAGAGCTTCCATGATGTTTTGTTAGTTGTTCAACAAAGAAAGCTTTGATAACAATATTATATTCAAAATCAAAGGAGAAAGTGCTTTGAAAAGGTTGTTGGGGCTTACAGCTCAAGGAGAGGCCCAAGGTTTTATCAGTGATTGCACTGCTGTTTTGAATTTGTACAGGGACTTATACAA
The DNA here is from genome assembly GCA_022829125.1 of Lathyrus tuberosus. Classification (NCBI taxonomy): domain Eukaryota; kingdom Viridiplantae; phylum Streptophyta; class Magnoliopsida; order Fabales; family Fabaceae; genus Lathyrus; species Lathyrus tuberosus. Next base: position 1,250,069 of record JALAZF010000118.1, on the reverse strand, counting down.
GTGACTGAGGCCCGAAAAGGTTTTTTGTACAAAGGGATGGGTCTTATACTATCTCAAGAGACCCAAAAGGTATATTTTTATACAAGTGGTGGGGCTTACAGCTCAAGGAGAGGCCCAGGGTTTTATTTTGAACTGGCGGTCATGTCGAGGTTTTTCTTCTTTTAACACAGAGGGACTTATACAATATCTGAGGCCCAAAATTGTTTTGGTTAAAAGGGGATTGGGTCTTACACTCTATTAGAGGCCTATAAGATTTTTGAACAAGTGATGGGGCTTACAGCTCAAGGAGAGGCCCAATTTATTATTTTTGAAAAGGCGATTACGCCAAGATCTTTGAAAACACCATGGGTCTTATACAATGACTGAGGCCCAAAATTATTTTGGTTTCAAAAAAAGGGTTGGGTCTTACAGTCTATTAGAGGCCCAAAGGTGTTTGAAAAAGATTTGTTAGGGTGAAAATCAAAGAAACCCCAATTTCATTTTTTTAAAGGCATTTTTCAAAGAAAAATCAAGTAAAAAATGATAAAAATATCAAATAAAATCATTAATCATGTTATAAACAATGATTAAGGTTTATGAAAAAGTATTTTATCCACATGAATATTTAAAATCATTTTGGTTTTAAAAATCAAGAAAAATAAATCATTTTAAAAGCATTTAAAACAATATTTTTTAATATATTAAAAATATATCAAATAATAATATTTTTTTGTGGATTAAAATATTATGGAGTATGAATAAGAAGTGTGTAAAACAAAATTGGAAAATGATGATTTTTGCTATGTAAAAGAATTGGTTGAGTTTTGAAGATAAAATAAGAAAAAGAGGAAAGATGTCACAACATCACATTCGACATCTCTTTTAGTTTTCAACATCTTTTTTATCAAACTTCCAACACTCATAACTCTCTCAATTTTTAACAAAATTAAAATCCGTAAGAACCTATCTTGACCAATTTTTCACAAGGAATCCAACGGTACTACTCATACATACTGAAACTTAATGTACAGAATGCACGAAGCAAAAAACCAGAACTGCACATGGATTTTAAAACAACAGAAACTCCACATATAAACATGTTAAAGTGCAAACAGTAGAAGGATCACAACATACACATTAAGGACTACATTTTTTCTTCAAAAATTGTTCAATATGATGCATGTATGTGGACATCAAAGGAAAGCATGATTCAAAGAAATCAAGTTGTGAAGCTTACCTCTTTTTTGGAGATTTTGTGCAACCTACCAAGTGCTTTGCTCCAGAAATGATTTGATGCTTTGGACACCCTCAAATAACCTCTTAGAAGCTTTTAGGATGGTTGGAATCAGCTAGAAACCTCTGGAGCAACTTTGAGCTCTTTCTTGCAAAATGGGCAAAAGTGGCCAAAATGCCAACTCTCTCAAATGGTGTTCCAGATGGGGGGGGCCATTTGGGACAGTTCAAGGATGATATTTGGAGTCTGTTTGAGGCTTTATCTGGTTTGGAAAGTGACTGAATCAAGACACGGCTTGAAAAATGCAAAAAAGTCCAATTTTGAGGTTTTGAGAGGTGACTTTGTGATTTTGGTGGTATAGGTCACTTGTGAGAGTTTGGATCATGATTTGTGGTGGAAATGCTCTCTAACTCAAAAACTCAGAATTACCTTGCTAAAGAAGGCATTTTGGAGTGAAAGAAGTGATTTTGAGGAAAGCATTTGTTTGATGGCTTTGGTGTACTCAAACTGAGCACAAATGAGCTCTATTTATAGTAGAGCAAGTTTGTTTTGCAAGCAATAGTGAATGGCAACTGCAGCAGAGATTTGGCAAATGTTGATCAATGAGAATCCAAGTCTCCTCTAGCCATTGACTAGAGGTTAGGGCACAGGCTGCTGGTTCCCAGTTCATGCCACCTCTAAGCATCCATTAAATGCTCCAAACCAAAATTGGAGTATTGTCTTTCTTTTAGGGTTTTTTAGGTTTGGCATGCTACTTTTGGTTCCAAGGACTTTGGAGGCTTGGAGATCAGATCACCCCCATTGGATTTGATCCTCATATGTGTCCAAAATGATGACAAGGCTTAAAAATTCGTGTGGCACAAGAAATGTGCAAATCTGTCCTGAAACCTGTCTTAAAAATCAGCTGCAGCAAGCCTTGTTGTAAAATCCATAACTTCTTGCTCAAGAATGATAAATGGATGTTCTAGGACTTTATGGAAAGCTGATATGACATACTTAAACTTTGATGTTTGACCCTAGACTTGGTTCAACTTGGATCATGGAGGAAAACATCCTTGAAGTTGGGACATTCTTGCTGGAAAAATATTAATGATGTCCTATGAAATGTTGAAACATTTGACAACTTTGAACATTAACAATTCCAAAATCTAATCACTTATATCTTTTAATCCACTATGATATTTTGATTTGAAGTGAATTGCACCTTTGATGCTTGTCCTGCATGGTGACAAAGCTTGAAAATTGTGTGGCACAAGAAAAAGTGCACAAAATCTGTCCTAAAAAACAGCTGCAGCATGCCTTATTGTAAAGTCCATAACTTCCTGCTCGAGTATGATAAATGGACGTTCTACAACTTTCTAGAAAGATGAGATAACGTACTTCAACTTTGATGTTCAAGGTTTGTGAAGATCAGACTTGTAAAGTTGTCAAAAATGACCTTGAACTTGTGTGATCAAATCTGTCCTAAAAGCTGTCATGAAAATTCTGTTTTATCAATGCCTTTTGCAGAGACCATAACTTTCTGCTCGAGAATGATAAATGAGCTTTCTAGGACTTTTTGGAAAGGTGAGATTATGTACTTCAACTTTGATGTTCAAGGTTTGGCTTGAATCAACTTGGATCATGGAGAAAAACATCCTTGAAGTTGGGACATTCTTGCTGGAAAAATATTAATGATGTCCTATGAAATGTCGGAACATCTGACATTAAGAATTCCCAACTTTGATCACTTATATCTTTCAATCCTTATGATATTTTGAGTTGATTCCTTCTATAATGTTGAAGTATTAAATACCCTCTTTAAAAGTAGCCCTTAAGCAAAATCAATGGATGCTTGGACCAATAGTTACAACCTTGAAAAGTTGTGCACTTGAACGTGATTTTAACTTAGAAAAAATTTCTAAGTTTCCTTCAATTTGATCAATTTTGCAATTTTCCATGATTTATTGATTTAAATTTGATCAAATTAAATCATCCATCATATTTTCTTGAGTAATGGCTTGTGAAGCTCAAAGTTGACCAAAAGTCAAACTTTGACTTTCTGCGTCAGTTGACTTTGTATTAGATGAACTTGAGGCTTGATCCACTTGAAATGTTGCACTCTTGTGCTTAATTATTGATGTGGGAGACTTCCTGATCCTTTGTGGATATTTGAGAGGTTAGACAAGTTGAAGATCGTGTCATTCCTTGATTGATCCTTTGTCTAAATGCTCTGAGAGGGCTTGGAACCCTAATTCTTTGAGTGTAGAGAATGCTCACCCATCTTTGGGGAGACTAATGAGTATGAAAGTTCATCCATATTGTGATGATGATTTGTACAATGATGGGAATCTTAGTGGTCAAAATTTGGGGTATGAAAGATACCAGCATCGTGGAACATCACTTACCATTGAGATTGGAATGTCCGCCAGTAAAACAAAGCTTGAGAGGGACTCACCCGGACATGGCCATCAAAGTTAAAGAGGAGGTACAGAAACAGATTGACGCGGGTTTCCTCGCCACATCAGAATATCCTCAATGGTTAGCCAACATCTTACTCGTTCCGTAAAAGGACAGAAAGGTCAGAATGTGTGTGGATTACAGAGATCTAAACAAGGCTAGTCCAAAGGACGACTTTCCTTTACGACACATTGACATGCTGGTTGACAGTACATCAAAGTTCAAAGTTTTCTCCTTCATGGATGGATTCTCAGGCTATAATCAGATTAAAATGGCGCCGAAAGACATGGAGAAAACTTCCTTCATTACCCCATGGGGTACCTTTTGTTACAAGGTAATGCCATTCGGTTTGAAGAACGCCGCGGTAACCTATCAAAGGGCCATGATCACTCTCTTTCATGACATGATACATAAGGAAATTGAGGTATATGTCGATGATATGATTGCCAAATCTAAGACAGGAGAGGAGCATGTGACCCACCTGTCAAAGCTATTCAAGCGGTTGAGAAAGTACAAACTCCGCTTGAATCCTAATAAATGCACCTTCGGTGTCCGTTCAGGGAAACTCTTAGGGTTCATCGTCAGCCAAAAAGGAATTGAGGTTGACCCTGACAAGGTCAAGGCCATTCAAGAAATGCCTTCCCCGAAAACTGAAAAACAAGTCAGAGGATTCCTGGGACGTTTGAACTACATTTCCAGATTTATATTCCTTATGACCTCGACATGCGCACTAATTTTCAAATTACTTAAAAAGAACCAAGACTGCATTTGGACAGAAGACTGCCAAACCGCCTTCGACAGTATTAAGCAATACCTGTTGATCCCACCGATTCTATCACCTCCAGTGGAAGGAAGACCACTGATCATTTACTTAACAGTCCTAGAGGACTCAATGGGATGTGTACTTGTCCAACAAGACGAAACAAAAAGGAAAGAGTCTGTCATTTACTATTTGAGCAAGAAATTCACTGACTGTGAAACTCGGTACACGATGCTTGAGAAAACTTGTTGCGTTCTGGCTTGGGCAGCCAAACGTTTTCGCCAGTACATGATTCGTCACACTACTTGGTGAATCTCCGAAATGGATCCAATCAAGTATGTCTTTGAAAAACCTGCTCTCACGGAAAGGATTGCCCGTTGGCAGATGTTGTTATCGGAATATGACATCGAATACCATGCTCAAAAAGCCATTAAAGGAAGTGTTTTAGCCGATCATTTGGCTCATCAACCGATTGACAATCAAGAATCAATCAGGTTTAACTTCCCAGAAGAAGATGTCATGTATCTAAAAATGAAGGACTGCGATGAACCGCTACCCAATGAAGGGCCAGAACCAGGTTCCCAATGGGGACTTATCTTTGACGGAGCAGTTAATCATTACAGAAACAGAATTGGGGCAATCATCATAACACCTCAGGGTACCCACATTCCTTTCACTGCCAGACTTACATTCAAGTGTACAAACAACAAGGCCGAATACAAAGCTTGTATCATGGGTCTCGAGGAAGCTATCGACTTAAGGATAAAAAACTTGGATGTATATGGCGACTCAGCCCTGGTTCTCAATCAAATCAAAGGAGATTGGAACACATACCAATCAGGACTGATTCCTTACAAAGACTACGCAAGAAGGTTGTTACCTTTCTTCAACATAATCGAGTTTCATCAAATCCCTCGTGAAGAGAATCACATGGCTGATGCATTAGCCACTCTCTCTTCCATGATTAGCGTAGGTTAATGGAACGACCTACCTAAGATCGACATAATGCGCCTTGAATGGCCCACTTACATTTTCACGATTGAAGCAGTCATAGATGACAAACCTTGGTATCACGATATAAAATGCTTCCTTCAGAAACAAGAGTACCCACCTGGGGCACTAAGAAAGGACAAAAAGACCCTCAGAAGGCTAGCAGGCAGCTTCTTCTTGAGCGATGATACACTTTATAAGAGAAACTTTGACATGGTCTTGCTCTGAGGCGTAGACAAACCAGAAGCAAGCACGCTGATAAAAGAAATTCACGAAGGATCCTTTGGCACTCATGCCAATGGACACACAATGGCGAGAAAAATTCTCAGAGCAGGGTACTACTGGTTGACCAAGGAATCCGACCGCTACAAGTACATGAGGAGGTGTCACAAGTGTCAGATATACTCCGACAAAATCCATGTACTGCCAACGCATCTCCAAGTTCTTTCTTCCCCATGGCCTTTTTCCATATGGGGAATTGACGTGATTGGCATAATTGAACCTAAAGCTTTGAACGGACATCGAGTCATTCTGGTAGCCATTGATTACTTCACCAAGTGGATCAAAGCAGTGTCATACGCCAATGTGACCCGACAAGTGGTGGTCCGCTTTATCACAAACAATCTCATCTGCCATTATGGTGTTCCAAGCCAGATCATTACTGACAATGGTTCTAACTTGAACAACAAGATGATGAAAGAGTTATGCGCTGAGTTCAAGATTGAAAACCATAACTCATCTCCCTACCGACCTAAGATGAACGGAACGGTAGAAGCGGCTAACAAGAACATCAAGAAGATTGTTCAGAAGATAGTTGTAACCTACAAAGACTGGCACGAGATGCTACCCTTTGCTCTTCACGGTTATCGCACATCTGTCCGCACTTCAACAGGGGCAACCCCTTTCTCTCTATTATATGGCATGGAGGAAGTACTCCCCATAGAAGTAGAGATCTCATCAATCTAGGTATTGATGGAAGCCAAGCTAACAGAAGCTGAATGGTGTCAAAGTCGACACGATGAACTGAATCTGATCGAAGAAAAGCGAATCACGGCTCTATGTCACGGTCAGTTGTATCAACAAAGAATGAAGAAGGCGTTTAACAAAAAATTCCGACCTCGCGTCTTCAAAAAAGGAGACCTTGTGCTCAAGAAGATACAATCATTCCTCACTGATTCCCGGGGCAAATGGACCTCGAATTATGACGGCCCTTATGTGGTCAAGAAAGCCTTCTCAGGCGGCGCCTTGAGACTCGCAACCATGGATGGAGAGGAGTTTGCCTACCCTACAAATGTTGACGTAGTCAAGAAATACTTCTCCTAAATAAAATAAAATAAAACGTCTCGGTGGATTGAAAACCCAAAAGGGCGGTCCAGGCTAAAATTAGAGACACAATCAAAAATCATCCCGGCGGATTGGAAATCTCAAAGTACAATCCACGAAAAAATTAGGGATAATGGCAAGTAACTACGTCTGACAAGGTTGAATCCCTCAGTAGTCATGCCATCCATCAGGAAAACTCCAGTCAAGGTCAGCTTCGATGGAAGCTCAGGATGTCCCGAATTCAAAGTTGGTAGAAGGATAGTGGTCGTTATGTTTCAATGTAGCCCTTTTCCCTTAAATTACCATTTTCTAAACTTTGTAAATACTCTATGGAATCACGCATTTGGCTGATTTCCATCCAATCAATAAAATTTGAGCCCTTGTGCTTTTGTTTGCAATTCTTATTTGTTTTAGCTTTACAGAACGACATTTTAACATGATCAACAATTCTTGAAATAAAACAAAAATGAATTTACTTGATAAAAATTTTCTGCTTTTAAAATAAAGATGGCAATTTCTTTTGACTGTTGAACATCGAAAGAACATCAATTGCGTCTCCAAAGGTGTTCGAGCCTCAAAGGGCAGAATCAAAGTACTCCTTCTAAACTAGTGCGCCTAAACGAAGGATCAGTTATGTCAGATGCGAATACCCCATCTGACACTCCCCGGCAGAGTTCTTACCTCCTAAGCCCGACCAACTTAGTTCCACGCAGGGACTACCTCTCCTAAGCAAGGCAGAATTGCTATCATGAACCAGTGATACTTTTCATCTCCCACTGTGGCCGAGTATCCAGTCGTGTTCATCCATTAGTATATATGTCGCGTCAGTTTTGTCAGCATATATATACATACATCATGCATTAATGATTTGCATTCACATTCATATTGTATCACTATCACTCTGGTCAGTCTTATCCCCAAGTGATAAAAGTCCTCTCAATCGAGTTGTCAGTTCTGTCCTTGTCAGGAAACGTCGTGTCTGAACAACCTCTCCTCCAGTTTATTTCTGGATTGAAGGTGGTCCCTTGACCACTTTGATAACTTGAACCTCTGAGAAGCCATAGAGCTTTCTACAAACGTCACTCTTCGCCATTGAAGATGTAACGCCCCGGTTTTGTCTTATTTATTTAATCGAGTCGATTTAATTATTTTTGTTTTATATTATTTTATTCTTGACTTTTATTTGACAATATATTATTTTTCATCACTGTTTATGTTTTATCGCATTTTGAGAGCGTTTGCGGGATATTTGAGCTGAGGGGTAAAATAGTCTTTTTAGGAGTTTAGATATTTTATATAAATAGAGATTTGAGAGGAAATAGAGAGAAAAGAAAGGGAAAGGAAAAGAAGAGAAAGAAAAGGAGAAGAAAGAAAGAGAGAAGAGGAGAAAGAGGAAAATCGCGGGAACTCCGTTTCGAGCGCGAATAATCGGGTAAGGGTGAGAAGTTTCAAATATATCTTGCTTGTGTATGTATATGTGTTGTTTGTTGTAATTGTTTTGGTTGTTTCGCGACTTTTCTTATCGATTGAAATTAGGAGCAATTGATAGAAATCGATGTTTTCACGGATGAAATTCGATATAAACTGCGTAGAATACTTGTCGTTAGGTTTGGATCATGTTTTGGTTGATATAGTATGAATTGGAAGTGTTTGGGGTGGGAGAATGATGAATTTGGACCCAATATGACCTATGTTAGCGCTGCTGGGTTTTTCTGGTTTCGCAGGTTCGACTGCGAATGGCCAGAGAAGGGAAAAGCGAACGTTCGCGTGAGGTTCGGACTGCGAACGTTGTGTTGTTGTTCTTTCTGCCACGGTTCGCTGGGGGATTCGCACTGCGAAGGGGACAGCGAAGGTTCGCTGGGAGTTCGCACTGCGAAACTGTAGGCTATTTTCTTTCTGCCATGGTTCGCTGGGACATTCGCATTGCGAATGAGGAAAGCGAAGGACTCGCTAGGAGCTTCGCATTGAGAACATGACAGCTTTTCTAAATTGTTTTCTTTGTAACAGTTGGGTCGTAAGTCGGTTTGAGGCGCGGTTTGATGCGTTGAAGAGCTAATGAAATGTTATTTCTTATTAGAATGGTTTTGAGATTGTGGGCCGATTTAATTGTGTCGGGAATTGGAATAGTGTCGTTTTGTCGGCTTGTACTGTCGTAATTGTATGTGATTGACGTGATATCATGTGACATGCTTTTAATATGTATCGTATAGCTTGTGTGCTGTTATATGATGTGAATATATATGATGAGTGTTGGTGATGATGGTTTGTGGTCTTATGGAGAAATAAATGTGTTGTTTGGGGTTTGATTTCAATGTATGATAATGATGTTGTTGTGTGGTGAAATACATTGTATAATTGTTGTGGTTGATGGTGAGTAATTCTTGATGTGGATTGATATGAATGTATATGATAAAATGCTAATTGTTGTGGTTTGTGGTTTATGATGAAATGAATTGTGTATGTGAAATTCAATGTGAGTTATTTGGTGGCCTTATGGCAAGTAAATGCATTGTTTGAATTGATTTCCAATGCATGAATATGCATGATTATGGTTGCATTATGTGTGCATTTGAATGTCATGAGTCATTGTATGCCAAGCATCATGATATGCATTCTTGTGATGTCGTGTGCCCTAGTGGGTGTGAGCGACGAATCGATTCCAGAGGGAATCTGCTATAACATCGTGAGCCTTATACCGAGAGGACCTAAAGCGATGGTTATAGACGATCGTAAGCCTTATACAAAGAGGACCTAAAGCAATCGGATCGTGAGCCTTATACCGAGAGGACCTAAAGCGATCCATGAACGTCGTGAGCCTTATACCAAGAGGACATAAAGCGACGGGGAACATCGTTTTCCCGACGGGGAGTTACACTAAGTAACAAGCGATGATTCCAATAGTTCCTGAGTGATCTGGTGATGAGAAATGATGGATGGATGGTACCGTATATGTATTGCATAGAGTCGTTGTGTCGGTCTCTGCGCATTTGCATAAATCATGAATGGATTGATTATGTGTGAGAATTGTGAATGGATTGATTATGTGTGAGAATTGTGAATGGATGTATTATGTGTGGGGAATTGTGAATTGATGTGCATATGTGATAAATGCATCGTTTATGGGTGATATGTTTTATGTATAGACATATGTTATGTTTTGGGGGAACGTTGTACATTACCATGATTGTATTAATTGTCTATAATATGCTATGTATGAATATATGTGATGTGGTGGTGTGTTTCCATATGTCATAACTTTGGTGTGCATTATGTGTGAATAGGTTATTATGTCGGTATAATTGGTACGTGTTATATGTGTTAGTATGTGATTGTATGGGTGAGTTTATTTATACATGTGATTGAATATGTTTTTGCATATTATTATGCAATCTTGATTTAGTTGTTATTTCTCACCCTTCTGCTGTGGTTTATTGCTCTATGAGGCAATTGCAGATTAGTAGTCTTGGAGGCTTTTGTGAAGATTAGCCCTCCGTTCTTTTGTCGGTCTTGGTGTCTTCTCTGATACATAGCACGGGAGTCGGGGAACGATTATGGTATATATGTATACCTTTGTTAGATTTATTTTGTATTACCTTTGTAGGTATATTTTGATGTTATAAAACAATTTATTTTGTAAAACAAGTCAGTTATGGATCTTTCCGCTTTATTCCATAATTGAACTTTCTTTTTATATGGAAAAAGTTTCTCTTTGATGTTATCCCAGTTTGTGTTATGTATCAAATAATTGAGCAGGGTTTGTGTTTTCTTTCTTTAAATGTGGCATCCTTGATTCTGTCGGAAAAGATAAATTTTTAGTTACTCTGATTTATTTATGTATTATTTATTCGCGATGGGAATTGGGGTGTTACATTAGTGGTATCAGAGCAGGTCGGTCTGTCCGGCCAAGTTGTTGAGTCAGTTGGTGTGACAGTTGAATACTGTCGTTGTTGTTTGTCCCTTAGTACGTGATATGTGTGTGAAACACTGTCAGTGCTTTTTAGTTTTCTAATCCTTTGTCTTCAGGTGTGAGAATGAGATAAGTGGGGGAGAAGCTAGTACTTCTCCAAGTTGCTTCAGGTGTGGATCGTTGGCTCAGTGTGTTGTGAATTGTAAGATTGTAAGTGCTCTTTGGACAATGTTGTTCCCGGTTCCGGAGGAAATGCGGAGGTAAGGTTTGTGTCAACTAAGGAATTGTGCCTTAGGTAGTGGTGTGCACGAGATGCATGAAATGCTATTATAGTTTGGTAAAGACGGTTTATGCCCCATCATGATTGTCGGCTGTCTATTGACAAATTGAGGAACTGGTCACCCTTAATCTCTTGTTGATAGTAGACGGGAATTGTGTTGGATGGAATAGACGTGTCTTTCCGACTTTGATAGTGTGTGAACTGAATTGTTTGGAATTAAGAAAATGGTTACGGATTGTTTTGTTAAGTCGATGAAGATTCTAATATCGGAAGATGAGGCGGATTAGAGGTTTTGATATGTTGGTCCAGTTGGGAAGTCATTGAGAGAAAACGATTGGGTATCGTTAATGGTTGTTCTCAGAGTGTAGTGTGTGAACTCAAATTGGACGAAGGTGAGGATTTGAGATTTGGATCTGCTAAGTAAGTAGAAGAACTTTTAGGAAGTGAAACTCAGATGTTTGTTATGTTTGTGATGACAGTTTTCTAGAAATTGGCAGAAAGGCCACAGTGAAGGGCTGCCAGTTGTGCGTGATTTCCATATGTGTTTCCGGATGGAATATTGGATGTTAGCATTAGAATTACTCAGATTGAAAGAGCGGTTAGAAGATTTACTGGAAAAGGGATTTGTGAGACCAAGTGTGTCGTCTTAGAGAGCTCCAGTATTGTTAGTAACAAAAAGGATGGATGATTGAATGGAATAACAAGCATAATGTGTATAATGGTATTGAGACTATGGGAAGCAAGACTTAGAGTTCTGGTGAGGTTTAGAGTCTTTGGAATTTTAGAGCATTAATGGAAATCTTGAGAGAACCCTTAGGTGTGGATGTAATATTGAGAGTTCTTTTTGTTTGGTTGTTGCTACATGTTGGGATTTATGGAGTTTGGACTGTCAAGAGAAGAAATTGTGTAGGGATTACGGACAGTTGAATAAGGTAACGATTGAGAATAAGTGTCCACTTTCGGGAATAGATGATTGGAATGGTTTGGTTGAGTTTGAGTGAAATTACAATTGTTTGGAATGTTTGATAAGGATAGTGAATTTTGTGAGTTGAGGCTTTAATCTATTTAATGTGACTGGTTAGGTTTGTTATCCTCGGAATAGGTTGTTATTTACTCGGTTAAGCTGGTATGTGAGTGACCAGTTACCCAGTGGGAAGTTTTGCAAAAGCTTTAAGAATTTATATCTTTTAGAATTTGGTTCGGCATTACAATGCACAGTGATGTTGTTCGGTGTTAGTAAGGTGTCTGGAATGTTGGTGGAGTATATGAAACGTATCTTCCATATTTAATTGTATAAGTTCGTAGTGGTTTTGGTTGAGGATATTCGGATCTGTTATAAACTCAGAGGAAGAACAGGTAGAGTGTTTGAGAATCGAATTGCAAGTGTGGAAAAGAAAGGAAGTTTTATGCTAAGTTATTCGAGTGAGAATTTTGGTTGAAGAAGGTTAGTTTTCTTGGATATGTTATTTCTGATGAGAGTATGGTTATGGATCCATCGAAAGTAGATGCAGTTCTACAATGAGAGGCTCCGAAGTTGGTTGAGGAGATTAGAATCTTGTTGGACTTTAGTTGGTTATTACCGGAGGTTATGGAAGACATTTCCAAGTTAGTGTTTTCATTACTTCAGTTGACTTGCAAAAGGTAAGTCGTTGCTTTGGATGTTCGTTGTAAGGAAAGTTTTGGAGAGCTAAAGTAGAAGTTGTCTACGGCTACAATTTTGATACTGCGTGATCCCGATAAACCGTTTGTGGGGTATTGGGATGCGTCTTTGATGAGTTTAGTCGTGTGTTAATGCAAGAGGGTAAAGTCGTGGATTATGCTTTACGATAATTGATGATTCATAAAAGGATCTATACTATTCAGGATTTGGAATTGGTCGCGGTTGTAGTGTGTTGGAAAATTTGGAGGTATTATTTTTATGGTGCTGGGTTAGAAGTGTTTAGTAATCACAAGAGTTTAGAGTACTTGTTTGGTCTGAAGGTATAGAGTATGAGACAACGAGGATGGTTAGAATTCGCGACGAGTTAGGAATTTGGCTTGGATTATCCTTCGGGAAAAGCTAATGTTGTGCCTGAAGAGTTAAGTCGATAGTCTTTGCATATGCCTGTTTTGAGGGTCAGAGAATTAAAATTATTTGAGCAGTTCAGAGACTTGTGTCCGGTGTGTGAGATAACACAGTAGAGTGTGAGGTTGGGTATATTAAAAGTGAACAGTGATTTTTGGCGAATATGAGAAAGAGTTAGACTTTGGACGTGAGATTGGTAGTTTTGATGGTTACGAGTAATCAGAGTGCGCAGCAAAAGTGTGATATGGCACATTTTGTATATGCGTGTGTGACTTGTAAGAGTTCTTAGGTTGAACATTGGAAACATGTATGAGTGATGAGACCATTGGACGTTTCAGAATGGAAGTGTTAGGTGAAAGGTTTAAATATTATTCATGAGCTACTATGTGGATGAATGTTTTGGTTATATGTTCGATTGGGGAATCGTAGCATTGTTGTAATATTGTTGTGTGACAAGGATGTTGGTATGGTGGTTATGTAGAGGTTGTTGAACGATGTTGTGTCGTGGAACTTCATGTTCTTGTTTGTGTTATTGCCTTATTCCTATCGTGTTGGGTCAAGTGCGAGTAGCTAATTCCGGTGTGGGGGATTAGAGGAGTGTTACCCACGGTGATGGTAACGATCTTGTTGTGTTCTGGTTCTAGAGTGAACCTGTGTGTTCGTAACTTGGGTATTGTTTGAGTTGTGAGTTGGTTGTCAAGTGCATTGTATAGGCTTTGCATCTTGTCGTTGTAGTTGTCGTCGTGTCGTGTCGTTGTAGTAGTTGCTGTTAGCGAGGTGGTTTGTCAGTTTGTGTTATTCGTGGTGTGCTTTTGTTGGCATGTTAGTCTGTTGGTCGGATGCGAGAGTCGTGTCCGGAGTTGTTCGTCTCAGTATATTTTCGAGGACGAAAATGTCTAAGTGGGGGAGAGTTGTAACGCCCCGGTTTTGTCTTATTTATTTAATCGAGTCGATTTAATTATTTTTGTTTTATATTATTTTATTCTTGACTTTTATTTGACAATATATTATTTTTCATCGCTGTTTATGTTTTATCCCGTTTTGAGAGCGTTTGCGGGATATTTGAGCTGAGGGGTAAAATAGTCTTTTTAGGAGTTTAGATATTTTATATAAATAGAGATTTGAGAGGAAATAGAGAGAAAAGAAAAGGAAAGGAAAAGAAGAGAAATAAAAGGAGAAGAAAGAAAGAGAGAAGAGGAGAAAGAGGAAAATCGCGGGAACTCCGTTTCGAGCGCGAATAATCGGGTAAGGGTGAGAAGTTTCAATTATATCTTGCTTGTGTATGTATATGTGTTGTTTGTTGTAATTGTTTTGGTTGTTTCGCGACTTTTCTTACCGATTGAAATTAGGAGCAATTGATAGAAATCGATGTTTTCACGGATGAAATTCGATATAAACTGCGTAGAATACTTGTCGTTACGTTTGGATCATGTTTTGGTTGATATAGTATGAATTCGAAATGTTTGGGGTGGGAGAATGATGAATTTGGACCCAATATGACCTATGTTAGCGCTGCTGGGTTTTTCTAGTTTCGCAGGTTCGCACTGCGAATGGCCAGCAAAGAGGAAAGCGAACGTTCGCGTGCGGTTCGCACTGCGAACGTTGTGTTGTTGTTCTTTCTGCCATGGTTCGCTGGGGGATTCGCACTGCGAAGGGGACAGCGAAGGTTCGCTGGGAGTTCGCACTGCGAAACTGTAGGCTATTTTCTTTCTGCCATGGTTTGCTGGGACATTCGCACTGCGAATGAGGAAAGCGAAGGACTCGCTAGGAGCTTCGCATTGCGAACATGACAGCTTTTCTAAATTGTTTTCTTTGTAACTGTTGGGTCGTAAGTCGGTTTGAGGCGCGGTTTGATGCGTTGGAGAGCTAATGAAATGTTATTTCTTATTAGAATGGTTTTGAGATTGTGGTCCAATTTAATTGTGTCGGGAATTGGAATAGTGTCATTTTGTCGGCTTTTACCGTCGTAATTGTATGTGATTGACGTGTTATCATGTGACATGCTTTTAATATGTATCGTATAGCTTGTGTGCTGTTATATGATGTGAATATATATGATGAGTGTTGGTGATGATGGTTTGTGGTCTTATGGAGAAATAAATGTGTTGTTTGGGGTTTGATTTCAATGTATGATAATGATGTTGTTGTGTGGTGAAATACATTGTATAATTGTTGTGGTTGATGGTGAGTAATTCTTGATGTGGATTGATATGAATGTATATGATAAAATTCTAATTGTTTTGGTTTGTGGTTTATGATGAAATGAATTGTGTATGTGAAATTCAATGTGTGTTATATGGTGGCCTTATGGCAAGTAAATGCATTGTTTGAATTGATTTCCAATGCATGAATAATGATGATAAGATAATTCATATGGTTGAATTGTGAATGTATGGAATTGATGAGTTGAAATATATGCATGATTATGGTTGCATTTTGTGTGCATTTGAATTTCATGAGTCATTGTATGCCAAGCATCATGATATGCATTCTTGTGATGTCGTGTGCCCTAGTGGGTGTGAGCGACGAATCGATTCCAGAGGGAATCTGCTATAACATCGTGAGCCTTATACCAAGAGGACCTAAAGCGATGGTTATAGACGATTGTGATCCTTATACAAAGAGGACCTAAAGCGATCGGATCGTGAGCCTTATACCGAGAGGACCTAAAGCGATCCATAAATGTCGTGAGCCTTATACCAAGAGGACCTAAAGCGACGGGGAACATCGTTTGCCCGACGGGGAGTTACACTAAGAAACAAGCAATGATTCCAATAGTTCCTGAGTGATCTGGTGATGAGAAATGATGGATGGATGGTACCGCATATGCATTGCATAGAGTCGCTGTGTCGATCTCTGTGCATTTGCATAAATCATGAATGGATTGATTATGTGTGAGAATTGTGAATGGATTGATTATGTGTTAGAATTGTGAATGGATGCATTATGTGTGGGGAATTGTGAATTGATGTTCATATGTGATAAATACATCATTTATGGGTGATATGTTTTATGTATAGACATATATTATGTTTTGGGGGAACGTTGTACATTACCATGATTGTATTAATTGTCTATAATATGCTATGTATGAATATATGTGATGTGGTGGTGTGTTTCCATATGTCATAACTTTGGTGTGCATTATGTGTGAATAGGTTATTATGTCGGTATAATTGGTACGTGTTATATGTGTTAGTATGTGATTGTATGGGTGAGTTTATTTATACATGTGATTGAATATGTTTTTGCATATTATTATGCAATCTTGATTTAGTTGTTATTTCTCACCCTTCTGCTGTGGTTTATTGCTCTATGAGGCAATTGCAGATTAGTAGTCTTGGAGGCTTTTGTGAAGATTAGCCCTCCGTTCTTTTGTCGGTCTTGGTGTCTGCTCTGATACGTAGCACGGGAGTCGGGGAACGATTATGGTATATATGTATACCTTTGTTAGATTTATTTTGTATTACCTTTGTAGGTATATTTTGATGTTATAAAATAATTTATTTTGTAAAACAAGTCAGTTATGGATCTTTCCGCTTTATTCCATAATTGAACTTTTCTTTTATATAAAAAAAGTTTCTCTTTTATGTTATCCTAGTTTGTGTTATGTATCAAATAATTGAGCAGGGTTTGTGTTTTCTTTCTTTAAATGTGGCATCCTTGATTCTGTCGGAAAAAATAAATTTTTAGTTACTCTGATTTATTTATGTATTATTTATTCGCGATGGGAATTGGGGTGTTACAGAAGATGATATCTCCGCTTTCCCAGATTAGGGAAAATCCCCAGAGAAAGCCTCGCAACTACAGACTCTCAGCAACACATTGGTTTTTCTCTTCAGAAAGTCAATGTTAATGAAGTCATCAGCACCTCAAATTTGGGGTACATTGTATGGCATTTCTCTGAGAAGATCTCGAAGAAAAGTATGATGTAATATCCCTACACTGGAATCTGTCTCTCAAGAGACTCATTTTCCCCAGTAGAATCAGCGAATGGCATCTCCCCAGGAAAATTTGGTGAGAAGTTTGAGGAAAATCGCTACACATAGCGTCCCTTGTCAAGGAAGATTATTGACAAAAGAAACTGAGACCAGTTCCTTGGTAGGAAACCAGGATCGAGGGGAAGTTTACAAAAGAAACTGAGACCAGTTCCTTGGTAGGAAACCAGGATCGAGGGGAAGTTTATATCAAAAACTAAGACCAGTTCCTTGGTAGGAAACCAGGATCGAGGGGAAGTTTATATCAGAAACTAAGACCAATTCCTTGGTAAGAAACCAAGATCTAGGGGAGGTTTATTTCAGAAACTAAGACCAGTTCCTTGGTAGGAAACCAGGATCGAGGGGAGGTTTATTTCAGAAACTAAGACCAATTCCTTGGTGGGAAACCAGGATCGAGGGGAAATTCACTTCAGAAACTAAGACAAGTTCCTTGGTAGGAAACTAGGATCGAGGGGAGGTTTATTTCAGAAACTAAGACCAGTTCCTTGGCTGAAAACCAGGATCAAGGGGGAGTTTTACCTTTTCTAAGCATCATTTCTTAGCAAAAGAAGATGGATGATGAAGCTTCCATTCATAACCACCATCAAAATTTCGGGTATTCCGATATTTAATCCTCTTGCACCCCGAATGCCCGAATACCTTCGCCATTCACACCTTCGGGTCCAAGAAGATTAAATAGGGGCATCTATCATACCCTAAATTTTGACCACTAAGATTTCCCATCATTGGGTAAATCATCATCACAATATGGATGAACCATTATGCCTCATCAGTCTCCCCAAAGATGGGTGAGCATTCACTACAAACAATAATTAGGGTTTCAAGCCCTCTCTGAGCTTTGGGTAAAGGATCAATCAAGGAATGACATGATCTTCTACTTGTCTAACCTCTCAAACATCCACAAAGGATCAATAGGACTCCCACATCAAGGAATTAAGCACAAGGCTGCAACATTCCAAGCGGATTAAGCCTCAAGATCGCCAGTGTCACCAAATTAGGGTTTTGGTCGACCAGGGCCTCCAGATGGAAATTTTCCTCTGGGCATGAGCCAATGCTTCAAATCATATCCTAAAATACTCCAAGGTAGCTCATGAACCCAATCATCAAGTCAATTTAGCATCGGGGGATGCATTCATCAAAAATCAGGAATTAGGGTTTCTTGACCTAATTCACCCCTAAATTGAATTTTGGGATAAAACATGAGCCAAGACCTCAAGTCATGATTTTAGGGTCTCTAATACACCACATTGATCCATTTTCAACAATGGATTGATCCAAGAAGCTTGATTCCCAAGTTTCAAGTTCATCAGAACCACAATTAGGGTTTCGCGGAAAAAGTCAACTGTGCCTTTGACTTTTGACCAGGACATGCTCCCAAACCCTAGGACATGATTCAATACACCCTATAACACCTATGAAATCAATCAATCAAGTTTGATTTAGGTCAAGGACTTGATTTCATAGAGAATTGCACAGTTTGGAATTCATCTGGTAAAAAGTCAACTGTGCACAAAAGTCAAAGTTTGACTTTTTGAAATTTTTCACAATTATGGTTCCTTAACCCTAAAATGATGTTAATGTGTGATTTGAATCAACATTCATCAAGAAAAATCAAAGAAAGTGGGATAACTTGTAAAAGGGGTAACCATAAAAAACTTAGAAATTTTCTAAGTTATGGAACAAAGTGGCTAGGGTACCAACTTTGGAGGATCATAACTCCTAAACCACAAGGCCATTTTTCCCCATTCAAAGCTGGATTCTTAGCTCTCATGGCCCTATACAAAAGCTTCAATTACACCTCATTCCAAATCATCATGGATTTTGAGTTATGGAATGATCAAAATGGCTGAAAACATGAAATGTCACTTTTTCCAACACTTAGTGGAATTTTCACTAAGTCAGAATCTGCCTTGTTTTTTTTTCAAAATGTAGGGGCATTTTTCACTTAGATCCAAAAGGTATCAAAACAAACTATGATCACACACATGTTGTATCATATGAGGGCTTTCCAAAATGGCCAAGAACTCCATCAAACTCCACTTAAACTATGAGATATGACCATGCCAATATGCCTTGCTGCAAACTGTCATGGCAAGGCAGATTTAGGAGTTTTGCTCGATTTGCCCAAATTTTGCAAAGGGCAATCAAATATATCTGAAATTCTGGTACAGATGTGTGATGTCATAGTGCAATGTCACAACATCGCAGTCTGCTGAACAAGGTAATAACAGAACCAATAAATAACACACTGAATTGTTCACCCAGTTCGGTTACAACAACCTACATCTGGGGGAATACCAAGCCAGGAAGGAAGTCCACTATTAGTAGTATCAAATTACAGACTCAACAGACCAGTTGACAATCTACCTAATTTAATCACTACCCAATGACCCTTCTACCTAAGTCCTCCCTAGGTAAGAGACTCCATCTCACTTCCTATCATTACTATGATGTCTAGCAGTCAACTACACCATCACTGCATCAAAAACTTGATTACCAACAACTGTACAATCATAGAAGTCACCCTTCCATGACACCCTTTCATGACAACCCTTTGGAGTTGCTTCAAAGCTTCCTCCAAGAATAATACCAAACTCATTACCTACAGGTTTCTGAGTTAAACACAGTGACCATCTCACAACCCGAGTGGTTCACTTAGACAAAGGCCTAATGATCTACATCTTGGACCCGTACCCTACTTAGGTTACAAGCATTCTATTTATAACATCACCCCAACTGGATTTGGGCCTTCAAATCAGATCATATCTTCTGTAACATATCTGCTTCTAAATAGATCTTCAATCATATCTTCAATTAAATCTTCAATTATTAACTCTGAATATTCTCCATATCTTTAAGCTTTAAATGCACAACAAACTGATCTGATTGTAACAGAATATCTCTCCCTTGATCTTCGCCTATATTCTCTGTAGCAGAATTTCCCATTCACATCAGAAACACTTGCCGCCCTAATCACATAACTGTCTGATGTTTTAATGTTCTGGTATAGTGATGTTAAGACATCGCATGTGACATCACTCTTCAGTACTTTAACAATAAACCAGAATGTTAGCTATACTGTTAGAAGCTCATGTTGCAACATCAATCATGACATCAACATTGTTTTAACAAAATTTCAGCCAATTACTAGAACTTACAATCTCCCCCTTTGGCTAATTCTGGCTAAAACAACTATATAACCATTACAACTTAAATTACCGCAGATATTACAACTCTATACTACTGTCAGTAGTTATCAGTAACCACTGAACCTATCAGTAACCATCAGTAGCTACTGTGCGCAGCAATCCTGGAGATCCATCTTCTAGGGAATATTTGAATGATGTTGAGACATTATGTCAGACACCTTCTTTTGGCAGCACAGCCCACCACAATCACTTCAGGCAGCACATCAGGAGGAAGAAGTAGAAAGTCCCGAAGTTGAGCACTCAGATTACAGAGATCTGGTGTACATGAGGAAGAAGATTTTAGACACTCCCCCTTGATGTAGCACATTTCTTTTTCCTTTCAACTCAGACCTGGAACCATTGTGGAAGACTCCCCCATAAAAGAAGTGTGTGTCTGTTCACCAAAGACCAATGGTGGCATGAGAGAATTCTGCACACCTTCTTTGATCAGACCCCCTGGTCAATCTGTGGCATAACATGACACGTTGAGAAGTGTCATTCTGTCAGCCCAGGTAACTCAGAACACAGGTCACAACTGTGTTCATAACTCAGGACACAAGTCACAAAGACTTAACATCAACACAAGGATGTACCATCCTCTTCTGCTGCATCAGGAATTGTAGGATCCAAGCATGACCACTGCGCAAACCATATAGACCATCTCTCTCCTTTCTCCCCCTTTTTAGCCACAAATTGGCAAAGGAAACCCTCACAAAACCAGACCCAAGATGTGCTTACCCAAACACAAATAAAAGCCATAAGACTTCTGAGATACAAACACTCACTTGCTGAAGGAGAACAAACTGACCCCTATAAATAGCTGACCGCTATTTTAGGTATCAAAAACTACATTCAAATTCAATGCCTACCTTCCAAAAACTGCCTTGACTGCCTTAATTAATTCACAACTGAACCTTGCCATAAATTAGGCCAACAACGCTCCATGCACAGTCGAAGCCACGTGTTTCACTTTATCCTAACACCATCGTCCAAAATATTTCCCTGTTTGGCTCAAGTAGAACATGTCCTATATCATGTTTTGACATCTCTTCAGACATTGCCTGCTGGCTCATTATCTAACGGGTATAGGTGCATTTTCTCACAAGATTGCTTCCAACCATCAGCCAAGTACACCACTTTGCTTCTCAGACCTCTCCTTCATAGGTACTATCTTCACCCAGCTGTGATAGGTCCCATTAACACTCTGCACAAGCTTGACCACCACACATGCTGCAATAGGCTATAGTTAACAGCCTTGCATACAATGCCTTTTATGATATCCCACCAATAATGCCTCATTCCTCATGGGGAATTTTAGATATAAGGTCTGTCAGGTCCAACACGGACCCATTTGATCTCACACGAGATACAGATTGTCACCACCTTCTGGTCACACTAATGACAACACCCTTCTGTCCTTACATCCACCAGCTCCTAATGAAGTCTTCATCATGAAAGTAGCCAAGTATTTCCTGAACTACTTACCATCAAGATTAGAATCTGCCCATTCTGATCCACACTATGTCAGAACTGCCACTTCAGACAATAATGTTGCTTCTTCCAACTTCATAAGTACGGTACATATCCAACCATAATGTTGTAACAACATGTAGGACATCAGCTCGTGACAAAAGACCACCCCACTTAATCAGCACCAGTAGTTATACCATCAGACAACTAGACAAGACCTAGCCTCATCCTACTATGACCACTTCTCCCCAGGCACCAAGCACGAAGTTTTGGTAACCAATATGTCAAGAGAAGCAGGTTCCCAAAAGAAACAGATTCCCATACCAAGGAATACTCTGATTGGTCAGGCGATAGAAACAATGCCACATTATCCATTATAAATACCAAACCTCCTTGCTCCTATCAGCACACCAAGGAAGGAAACATGAGTCAGTCTAACAAGAATGCAGCAAAGAGACGCATGCACGAGGACAAGAAGCCAGATCCTCAGAAGTTGAAGGACACAACACTGTCCAAAGCTGGAGCATCTTCTGGAGCAACAAGAACACACAAGACATCAGAAACCAGGATGAAGACTATCAAGAAAAAACAAGTGCAGCTTCAAGCATCTGATGATGAATGGGATGAAGATTGGAAGACTTTTCTTGATTCGGGGTGTTGGGATAATCTTTAGACACTTTGTCTGTTGTTTTTACTAATCTTGTAACCTTTCATCAATGCAATAAATTTCTGTTCTACTTCTGTTCCATTTACACAACTGTACAATACACTAAATCCTCATGTAAACAACTTTTCAATTTACTAAGTGCCAACACCAAAAAGCTCCCATAATATCATTCTCCCCCTATCAAGGATAACCAGTGCACCTTAGCAAGAACACCTTCCATTGATACAAACCCCTGCTGAGTTCTCCCAGAAATTGCATAGAAACACACATTCTCCACAAACAAAGCTGTCATTCAGACTCCTCCTCAGAAGCATGTGCACATATGATTCAAACAATTAGCTTCACCAGGGTAGAACCATTTAAGTCCATACCAACACGCCATCCAACAGCCTAATGTCATAATATGTTATCTGACATTTTCTCCTAACCAATCTTCACAATATATATACCTTTGTAGCCTAAATCCATAGACAAGTATTCCCCCTGTCATGGTTACTAATGCTCTAGATGAGGATGAACATTGGAGCACACTTCTGAGCACATGCATTTTGGTACCACTGTCCCTTTCTCTCAATGCAGTCATTCTCTATTAAACTCTTCATCTAAGGCAGACCTTCTACTTCATCATTCTCCCGTATGATTATGTAGACGCTCCTTAAGCATGATGTAGGCACCAATCTTATTTTCATCCTTGTTCCAGAAGAATAGTCTCCTTGAGTCTTTCACTTATTGCCCTACTGCCCAAGAGTACCTCAAACTCATCCTTGACAAATTGGATGATACTCCATAGTCACCAATCAACCCCACCAGTTGCTTAACCCTTGAACATTCTTCTCAACACTTCTGCAGTCCTGCACTTTAACCTCAGACAAATACAAAGTCTCTCGTCAATGTATATTGTCATTAGTTGAATGCACAACACCATTCTAATTAGACAAATATGCAAGATACAACATTATATCTGGTCTGACATCCTTTTCCTGTAGACTTGAGGCACTGGTTGATCCTTCTCTCGCTAATCCACACCACTGATCACTTTACATTAGGTAAGTGGCTTGACCTGATACTTCACGTGAGCATAACAAACTTCCTTTGGCTGAGAAGGCAAAGACTGAAATAATGTTTCAACATCACCAATCACACTAAACATGAGCCAGCATACTCTAATATTTCAAGAATCTTCAAACTTTTAATGACATCCTCAATAAGTTACCACAAGTAAGCTTAAGAGATAACTTATCAAGATCTTCACTCCCGCATGAAAACTTTGACAGAGATACTCTTTTGCTTTGGCTCTACCTTCTTCTTTCACCATCAAAAAGGATGAAGGAATCACAGATTGGTCTTCTACTTCTGATCCTTCCAGCCACATGGCTAATGCAGACACCAATTCTAATTGACCAAAGGCTGATTGACCTATTAAGCTCAGCTTCTTTCTTGATGAATCTTCACACAACCCAAATGCCTCCTCTTCCAAGTCAGGAGTAGGTTCCAAACAGATGTGATCAACACATTTGTTTAGCCCCCAAGCATCTGTTATGTCACAATCTGCTGGTAGGACATAAGATCCTTTAACACAAACCAGAGATCATGCAAGGTTTTCTTCAGACCTCTTTTCAACATGCTTATATAAGAGTTCCTTTATGAGTGGACTTGGGATGAACAAGCTAGTTGAATACGTCCTTACAAATCACCACATCTTCAGAGGAGAGCAGAATGTTGCAGTCTTAACTCAAAACCACCAGGAATTTTTCATCAGATATATATGCAGCGGAAAATACACCAGAAAACTCCTCTACTACCTTCAGGCATAATAACCCTTGCCCAACACTCTAAGTGCACTAGGTCATCATAGGTTTGAAAATAAGTCAAACCACACAGTAACAGGCCTGATAACTTCATTCTTCACTCCAAGGGATAATACAAAGTACTCTGACTATCTTCCTTGCTCATGAACCAGAAAGTATTTTCCCTAGATCTCATCCAGAAACAGACAGGATGCCTGCTCTGATACCAATTGAAATTTTGGTACAGATGTGTGATGTCATAGTGCAATGTCACAACATCGCAGTCTGCTGAACAAGGTAATAACAGAACCAATAAATAACACACTGAATTGTTCACCCAGTTCGGTTACAACAACCTACATCTGGGGGCATACCAAGCCAGGAAGGAAGTCCACTATTAGTAGTATCAAATTATAGACTCAACAGACCAGTTGACAATCTACCTAATTTAATCACTACCCAATGACCCTTCTACCTAAGTCCTCCCTAGGTAAGAGACTCCATCTCACTTCCTATCATTACTATGATGTCTAGCAGTCAACTACATCGTCACTGCATCAACAACTTGATTACCAACAACTGTACAATCATAGAAGTCACCCTTCCATGACACCCTTTCATGACAACCCTTTGGAGTTGCTTCAAAGCTTCCTCCAAGAACAATACCAAACTCATTACCTACAGGTTTCTGAGTTAAACACAGTGACCATCTCACAACCCGAGTGGTTCACTTAGACAAAGCCCTAATGATCTACATCTTGGACCCGTACCCTACTTAGGTTACAAGCATTCTATTTATAACATCATCCCAACTAGATTTGGGCCTTCAAATCAGATCATATCTTCTGTAACAGATCTGCTTCTAAATAGATCTTCAATCATATCTTCAATTAAATCTTCAATTATTAACTCTGAATATTCTCCATATCTTTAAGCTTTAAATGCACAACAAACTGATCTGATTGTAACAGAATATCTCTCCCTTGATCTTTTCCTATATTCTCTGTAGCAGAATTTTCCATTCACATCAGAAACACTTGCCGCCCTAATAACATAATTGTCTTATGTTTTAATGTTCTGGTATAGTGATGTTAAGACATCGCATGTGACATCACTCTTCAGTACTTTAACAATAAACCAGAATGTTAGCTATACTGTTAGAAGCTCATGTTGCAACATCAACCATGACATCAACATTGTTTTAACAAAATTTCAGCCAATTACTAGAACTTACAATATCCATCTGAACACCTCAAGGGGGGACCAAGGAGGGACAAACACTGATCCATCAGCCTCCCAAGTCTTTGGAACCAAAAGTAGCATGCCAAACCTAGAAATGCCTAAAAGAGGGACAAGACTCCAATTTTGGTTTAAAGCATTTAATGGATGCACCAAGGTGGCATGGACTGAGCCTCTTCCAACTGAATTCAGTCAAGGATGATCCAAGAACTAGGGAACCAGTAGCCTGTACCCTAACCTCTAGTCAATGGCTAGAGGAGACTTGGATTCCTATTGATCAACATTGGCCAAACCTCTGTAACAGTTACCATTCACTATTGCAGCCAAAACAAACTTGCTCTACTATAAATAGAGTTCATTTGTGCTCAGTTTAAATACACCAAAGCACTACAACTGATGTTTTCCTCAAAATCTCTTTCTCTTGGCAAAAATGCCTTCTTTAGCAAGGTAACTCTGAGTTTTTGAGTTAGAGAGCAATTCCACCACAGCTCATGATCCAAACACATCCAATATGTCATATCTAAGCTGTCCAAACCTTTATAAGTGACCTGTAACACCAAGATCACAAAGTCACCTCTCAAAACCTCAAATAGGACTTTTGTGCATTTTTCAAGCCATGTCTTAATTCAGTCACTTTCCAAACCAGATAAAACCTCAAACACACTCCAAATATCATCCTTGAACTGTCCCAAATGGTTTTACACATCTGGAACACCATTTGAGAGAGTTGCTATTTTGGCCACTTTTGCCCCTTTTGCAAGAAAGAGCTCAAACTTGTTCCTGAGGTTTCCAGCTGATTCCAACCATCCTAAAAGCATCTAAGAGATCATTTAAGGGTGTCCAAAGCATCAAATCATTTATGGAACAAAGCACTTGGCAGATTGCACAAAAGCTCCAAAAAGAGGTAAGCATCACAACTTGAACTCTTTGAAATATGCATTGCTTTGAAGTCCACTGATCATGCACATCTTATACATGTTATATGTGTTGTGTTTGAACCAATTCATCATGTAATTCATGCCTGTACCAAGAGATAGCACAGAAAATGCAAATCATGGGCTATTTCAAAACCACTCTCGGGTTTTTCAATAGGAGCATGATCTGAAAAAAAACACCACCACCATTGGATTCCTTGTGAAATTCTAAGCAGGATAGATCTAAATTTTGTCCCAATCCATGGAGAAATGAGAAAGTTATGGCCTTCACGTTTCTAACCAAATTCTTGCATTGCCTTGCCTTGGGCCAAGCCAAAAATAAGGCAAGCCTTGTATATTTGTGGTTGTGTTTCAATCAACGGATGTATCACCACCCCAGTGGTAAGGCGCGTGCCCTATACACAAGAGGTCTGGGGTTCGAATCTCCCTCACCCAAGACCCTCTTTTTGCTATTTTTTTCACTTTTCTACTATTTTTCATATTATTTTTAATAGTTTGGAAAATTAATAACTCCCTCAATTTTAATTATTTTTTATTTGTTCTTTTTGCAAAAAAATCACAAAAATGTTGAAATATTTTATTCCACAAAAAAATCAAAGTTATATTATTTATTTAATATAATTGGTATTTTTGTGAATAAATTCATTTTTAATTGTTTTTAACATTTTAAAAGTGAATATTTATCTTGAAAATCAAAACCAAATGAGTTTTAATTCATCTTGTGATTAAAACCTCATTTTTCAAACCTTAAACAAAAATCACAAGTGGTTTATTCAAACTTATTTGGTATTTTTATCATTTTTATTGATTTTCTTTAAATGTTTACTTTTAAAGGAAAACAAAATTAGGGTTTCTTTGATTTTCACCCTCACAAATCTTTTTCAAACTCTTTGGGCCTCTTAGTAGAGTGTAAGACCCAATCCTTTGTAAATACAAACCATTTTTTGGGCCTCAGCTGTTGTATAAGTCCGGTTCTATTTTCAAAATCACGGCGCAATCGTCGCCTTTTAAAATAAAACCCTGGGCCTCTCCTTGAGCTGTAAGCCCCATCTCTGGTACAAAAACACTTGGGCCTCTAATAGAGTGTAAGACCCAATCCCTTTGTACATAAACAATTTTGGGCCTCACGTATTGTATAAGTTCCTCTGTACAACTTTCAAAACAACGGTGCGATCATCATTAAAACTTGGGCCCCTCCTTGAGCTGTAAACCCCAACAATCTTTTCAAAGCATTTTCTCCTTTGATTTTGAATATAATATTATTATCAAAGCTTTCTTTGTTGAACAACTAACAAAATAGCATGGAAGCTCTACAACCGAGTAAGTGTTTACCCGCTTTCATTTATCGCTTTCATATGTATATAACTGTATTGTGGGGCTGTTTCACTGTAAGTCTTCTTTCACAACCTCTTATATACTCGTCAAATATCAACTGTGTAATACTAGTATAGTTATTTTAGAGTTTTCCCCCGCAACTACGTCTAGAACTAGGTAAAGCCCTGTTGGTCACTCTTAAATACAAACAAAACTAGATCCCCATAGGATTTCCAGATACAGTCTTCCCTCCTCTTGGGGTTAAACAATATGGAGACGTGAAAGGCAGCATTCTCGGTGAACCCTTTCTCAGACTGTCACTCTTAGAAATTGTCAAAGAAACTCTACCCCCAGAGTTGATCTATTCTCCATGAATAGCATCTCTTGAGTTTCTTCTAAATTCAAGAACTTTCCTGGCTTGATCTATTCTCGGTGAATAACATGTCTTGAACTTCTCTTGGTTTAGGGACCCACAGGCTTCCTAAAAGCATCCCCGCCTCCTCTTGGGCATTGTACAAGGACCCTTCGGCTTCTTAGAAGTTCTCATGCCTTCTCTTGGGCTTCATACAAGGACCCTGACGACCTCTTAAAGGTATAAGACAGAACTTAGTCATCCTTTGCTAGAGCAGTCTTTCCAGCATCAAAACTCCAGCCATTGAAGGTTGATACTCATCCCTCAATACCCGTGCCTCCTCTTGGGCATTGTACAAAGGGTAAAACTCTACACTTGGATAGTCTAAGACCCTTGAGTCTCAAAGACATTCTCAAGTTCCCTTCCAACGTAGACAGAAACCCGGTCTCTCTCATGAGAGTTCCTCCCACTTGGACCTGCTTCAGGATCTCCAAAATCCACGGTGGTAAGATAGCCTCCTTTTGGGCTTTGTACAAATGATTCTCCCCAGTGAAGCTAACCTTTTCAAACTCTCTTGTTGAGTCACCCATTTTAGCCTCCATCTCGGGCTTCGTATGAGATAGAAAATCACTCTCTTGTTGAGTATAAAAGACTCTCTTGTTGAGTCAACCCACTTTTAGCCTCCGTCATGGGCTTTGTACAAGACATAGAAAATCACTCTCTTGTTGAGTACAAAAGACTCTCTTGGTGAGTCAATCACTTTTGACCTCCGTCTTGGGCTTCATACAAGACATATATAAAACACTCTCTTGTTGAGTATAAAATACTCTCTTGTTAAGTATAATAGACTCTTTTGTTGGGTTAATTAACTTTCAGACTCTCTTGTTGAATCAATGTCCTTTTAGCCTCTATCTCGGGCTTCGTACGAGACAACTAAATCACTCTCTTGTTGAGTATAAAAGACTCTCTTGTTGAGTCACTTCCCTTTTAGCCTCTGCGTCGGGCTTCGTACGAGACACCAAAACACTCTCTTGTTGAGTATAAAAGACTCTCTCGTTGAGTCAATCCCCTTTTAGCCTCCATCTCGGGCTTCGTACGAGATACTAAAAAACACTTTCTTGTTGAGTATAAAAGACTCTCTTGTTGAGTCAATCTCCTTTTAGCCTCTATCTCGGGCTTCGTACGAGACAACAAAACACTCTCTTGTTGAGTATAAAAGACTCTCTTGTTGAGTCAATCACCTTTCCAGACTCTTTCGTTGAGTCCATCTTCCCTTATCGCCTCCGTCTCGGGCTTCATATGAGAGACCAAATTACTCTCTTGTTGAGTATGCCAGACTCTCTTGTTGAGTCAAACCTTTTTAGCCTCAATCTTGGGCTTTGTACAAGACAGAAAGAACATTTTCCCCGGAAAAGTCAACTTCTAGCCTCCTCTTAGGCTTTGTATAAAGAAAACCCCGGTGGAGTCAATCAACCTTTTAGCATCAAAGTTGTGCCTTGTTCACAGTATATAAACATCAACAACTTCTCTTTAGAGATGACAAATTCTCTCTCAGCATAAACCCTTCAGCTTCACATCTTGGGCTTCGAACAAGATACAAATAGACCCTTCAGCTTCACATCTTGGGCTTTGAACAAGATACAAATCACCCCTTTAGCTTCAATCTTGGGTTTTGAACAAGACACCAAAACAACCTTTTTCCTCCCCTAGAATAGGAGGAACTACGATCGCTCTGATTTCCCTGTGTCGGGAATACGTAGGCATAAGATTACGAAATCTTAGCGAGCATACTAATCAAAAAACCCAAACTCCCATACCTTCACACATCAATCGAAAAGCATCCGACCTAACATCCTAACCAATAGCCTGGACACCGTTCTTAAGCAAATAACGCTAAAGAAGAACCCCCTCTTGATAGCATCTATAAACCAACAGTTTTGACTGTTTAATCTCAGTTTGCAAGCAGGGTTAATTGGATACATCTATTTCCCTTCCTTAATCAGCTCAATAGGATAAAAAATGAATCGAACTGTAGTACCTAAGCGATAGTGATTCGAAACCACAAAAATTCGTGCTACACTAAGGGCACATTGATTCAATTACTGGTAGAAGGGAGCGAGATGAGGCCAAGCGCCTTGGTTGTTAGAGCCTTTAACGGTTCTCATAGGCAAGTTATCGAAGAAGTAGATTTACCCATAAAAGTTAGACCGCGCCTATTCACCATTACTTTCCAAGTAATGGATATCAATCCCGCTTACAGTTGCCTATTGGGTCACCCGTGGATTCACGCTGTAGGGGAAGTTACATCCACTTTACATCAGAAATTGAAATTTATGTTTGACGATCAGCTGGTCATAGTCTATGGTGAAGAAGATCTGATTGTGAGCGAGTTATCATCTTTTCGATACGTCGAGACCGATGAAGGCATAGCTGAGGTGCTGTTACAGTGTCTCGAATTCGAAGATGTCAGCTCTGCTTCAACTAGTCAAAGTAGATCATCGCAAATGACCTTAGCATCTGCTAGGTGTGCTAAAGAGACCATCAATAAAGGTGCCTTGCTGGGATGGGGGCACGTGATTAATGTGGTTGAAAAGCATAATCATTTTGGATTGGGTTATCGTCCTGGTCAATAATCTAGCTCACATGGTCCAAAGCAGTGCAATTTGGTCAAGTTCAGTAGTGCGGGTTTTCAGGTGGGTGACATCGTGACAGCTATTGATGATGTTGGTCCTAGCAACTAGATTTCGAGCTTTGTGCACAAGTGTCCACCGGGTTTCAAGCTCAACAATTTGACATCTACCGTGATTCCTGTGGTTTTTCCAACAGACATGTAATGCATTTTGCTTTCTCATTCCCTCGTCCTCGCCCGAAACAAGTGGATAGCTTGTAAAGTGCCTCACGCTTTTGCAATATTATGTGATCAATAAATAAAAAGTTTTTTGCATTCAAAATCATGCTCTATTTTCTTTCTTTATTTTACTTTTTCACAAACAAATGGCAAAAGTTTCTTTTATTTTCGCTTTCAAAATAGCTCATTCTAAACATATTCATAAACATGCAGAACTAATAAAAGCATTGATAACAACATGGCAAACATCCATTGTAATTCTGGAATTCCAATTAACCAAGTCGAAGAAGATGGTGAGGAAGATTGTGAATTACTGGTTGAATTAGCAAGGCTCCTTGAGCACGAGCATAGAAAAATTCAGCCACATAAAGAGCCAGTGGAAGTTGTCAATCTTGGTACTAATGTGGTCAGAAGAGAAGTCAAGGTTGGCACGTCTCTCGCAGAGGATGTACACTCCGAGTTGGTCAAGTTATTGAAAGAGTATGTTGATATCTTCGCCTGGTCTTATCAAGATATGCCTGGGTTGGATACCAACATCGTTGAACATCACTTGCCGCTCAAGCTCGGACTCAGGAAGACTAGACCTGACATGGCACTCAAAATCAGAGAAGAGGTAAAGAAACAGTTTGATGTTGGGTTCCTCACCACTTACAAATATCCTGAATGGATTGCCAACATCGTCCCAGTTCCAAAGAAAGATGGGAAGGTTAGAATGTGTGTGGATTATAGAGATCTCCACAAGGCAAGCCCAAAAGATGATTTTCCTTTGCCCCATATTAATGTCTTG
The DNA here is from genome assembly GCA_022829125.1 of Lathyrus tuberosus. Taxonomy (NCBI): domain Eukaryota; kingdom Viridiplantae; phylum Streptophyta; class Magnoliopsida; order Fabales; family Fabaceae; genus Lathyrus; species Lathyrus tuberosus. Next base: position 1,218,507 of record JALAZF010000118.1, on the reverse strand, counting down.
GTAGACAACACGGCGCAGTTCTCTGTCTTTTCGTTCATGGACGGGTTTTCAGGGTATAATCAGATCAAAATGTCCCCAGCTGATATGGAGAGGACTACCTTCATCACGCCGTGGGGTACATATTGTTACAAAGTCATGCCATTTGGTTTAAAGAATGCAGGGGCAACATACCAACGTGCCATGACAACCCTCTTTCACGATATGATTCATAAAGAGATTGAGGTTTACGTGGACCATATGATTGCCAAGTCCAAAACTGAAGATGATCATCTGGTTCATCTGAAGAAACTGTTTGACAGACTCCAAAAATTTAGACTGCGGTTGAATCCTGTGAAGTGTACATTTGTAGTTTGATCTGGTAAACTGTTAGGCTTTATTGTGAGTCAGAAAGGCATTGGAGTTGATCCTGACAAGGTTAGGGAAATTCAGAATATGCCGCCTCCCAAAACAGAAAAAGAAGTCTGTGGCTTTCTGGCCAGACTTAATTACATCTCAAGGTTCATTTCCCACTTGACGGCTACCTGTGAACCGATATTCAAATTACTAAGAAAAAATCAATCGGTTGAATGGAACAGTGATTGTTAAGAAGCATTTGACAAAATAAAACAATACTTGCAAGAACCACCGATCTTAGTACCTCCGGTTCCTGGTAGGCCTTTAATCATGTATCTCACCGTTCTCAATGAATCAATGGGATGTGTATCGGGTTAACATGACGATACTGGCAGAAAAGAACATGAAATTTACTATCTGAGCAAGAAGTTCACTGATTGTGAGGCCATATACTCACTCTTAGAGAAAACTTGTTGTGCTCTGGTTTGGGCAGCTCGACGCCTAAGACAATATATGATTTGCCATACTACTTTGTTGATATCCAAAATGGATCCGATAAAGTACATATTTGAAAAGTCTGCTGTCTCTGGAAGGATTGCTCGGTGGCAGATGTTGCTAACTGAGTATGATATCCAACATGTTTCACAGAAAGCAATAAAAGGGAGCGTCTTGTCTGACTACCTTGCCCATCAACCTGTAGAGGGTTATCAACAAATGAAGTTTGACTTTCCCGATGAGGATGTTCTATTTATTAGAGATTATAAGACTCCAGGCCCTGATATAGGACCCGAACCAGGGGCGCGATGGACGCTCGTGTTCGATGGTACCTCCAATGCTAAAGGTCGTGGAATTGGTGTCGTCCTCATCTCTCCAACAGGTTTTCACCTTCCCTTCACTGCCAGATTATGCTTTGCATGCACCAACAATATGGCTGAATACGAAGCATGTATCTACAGTATTGAAGCGGCCATTGACATGAGAATTAAGATTCTTGAGGTCTATGGAGATTCTGCTTTGGTTTTTTGCCAAGTCAGAGGGAACTTTTTGACTCGAGATTCAAAGCTGGTTCCGTACCAACAACACATTGCGAATTTGATTCCTTACTTTGATGAGATATCTTTTCATCATATCCCTAGAGAGAAAAATCAACTAGTTGATGCTCTTGCCACTTTAGCATCCATGTTCAAGGTCAAGTGGAAGAATGAAGCTCCTTCTATTCGCATTAATCACTTGAACGAGCCAGCACATTGTTTAGTAATTGAGGATGAGTCGGATGACAAGCCTTGGTTCTACGACAATAAGAGATATCTGGAAAAATAGGAATATCCCGAGGGTATTACCATCACTGACAAGAAAGCTCTTAGGCAGCTCTGCGCCAAATTCTTCTTAAGTGGTGGTGTACTATACAAGAGGAATTATGACTCCGTGTCGCTCAGATGCATGGATAGACACGAAGCAAACACGATCATAAGGTCCATACATGAGGGCTGCGAGGGTGTACATGCTAAAGGTCCTGCCATGGTCAAAAAGATCCTTTGAGCTGGGTATTATTGGACAACAATGGATGTAGATTGTTACAACTTTGCCAAAATATGTCACAAGTGCCAAATATACGGAAACAAGATCCATGTGCCTCCAACTCCATTGAATGTTTTGACTTCACCTTGGCCATTCTCTATGTGGGGTATAGATATGATTGGAATGATCGAGCCGAAGGCTTCCAACGGTCATCGATTCATTCTAGTCGCTATCGATTACTTTACCAAGTTGGTTGAAGCCACTTCTTGCGCCAATGTTACACGTCAAGTGGTTGCTAGATTTATCAAGAAGGAGATAATCTGTCGCTATGGAATTCCTAGCAACATTATCACTGGCAATGCGAGTAACCTTAATAATAAGATGATGAAGGAGTTGTGTCAAGAATTCAAGATCGAGCACCATAACTCTTCGCCATATCGGCCCAAGATGAATGGTACTGTCGAAGCATCAAACAAAAACATCAAGAGGATTGTCCAAAAAATGGTCAAGACATACAAAGATTGGCATGAAATGCTTCTATTTGCACTGCATGGCTACAGAACTTTAGTTCGCACTTCTACTGGGGCAACTCCGTATTCTCTTGTGTACGGTATGGAGGTTGTTCTACCCATTGAAGTCGAGATCCCTTCGCTCAGAGTCATCATGGAAGCAGGTCTAGATGAAGCCGAATGGGTTAAATCCAGATATGACCAGTTGAATCTCATTGAAGAAAAGCTCCTTACAGTCGTCTGTCACGGTCAATTGTATCAGAGACGCCTCAAGCGAGCTTTTGATAAAAAGGTGCTCCCTCGAACGTTCCGTGAAGGCGAACTCGTGCTCAAGAGATATTCACTTGTTCACGCGGTTCCACGCGGCAAGTGGACTCCTAATTATGAAGGACCTTTCGTTGTCAAGAAGGCCTTCTCAGGCGGAGCCCTGATCCTCACCACCATGGATGGGGAGGAGTTACCATCGCCCGTGAACTCCGATACAGTCAAAAAATATTATGCCTGGAAAAAATGGATAAAGAGCCCGCTAGATTAACATCCGCAAGGACAATCTAGGCAAAAATGGGCATCCCGATGGACCAAAAAAAGAATGTCCATGCAAAAGTTAGGGACAGTGAAAAAAAGCAATAACGACTCGCTAAGTTAAACACCCGAAAGGGCGACTTAGGAAAAAATGGGTATCCCAATGGACGAAAAAAAAAGAATAATAGAAAAACATGTCTAGGCAAAAATTAGGGATAAAGGCATTTGACTGTGAACATTTGAGCATCTCTTCGTCATAGCTAGACCTTAGATGGTAACAGAGCATTCAAATCATCATCAACTGGTGTAAGGCATTGGAGCCTAGACTTACAGTGGATGGTAGCCAATGCTGTAAATGCAAAACATGATTTCCCTTTGCCATTTACATTTGTTTTTCAATTTTATTGCAAATTTCCTCATTAAGGATTTTTGCATCCTTGTAAACATCTTATGTGCATATTTTCACATTCAATAAAATGCATTATTCGATTTCTCAATTATTTTCTTTTCAGTATATTGTTTGCAAAATAAACAATTATTTGTGATCACATAATACTATAAAGTATTAAGAAAAATAAAAAGCTAAAATCAATGGAGAAAGCATTATGCATTGCATATTTTACTGGTAACTCATACAGGATAATCGGTAATGTTCATTTGCAAGCCTAATGCCCGACTCACACCATGTTGGTTCTTTGAAGAAGTTGTTGTTTCCGCAGCAGAGTCATCATTTCCCCAATAATCGCCATTATGTTTCTCTGGAAAGTTATTTGGTTACCTTCCCTTTCCTCAACAGATCCATAAGGTCCCAGCAAAGTTGTCACGATGTACCCCGAAAGAAGACGATTGTTCTTTTCCCCAGCACGGGTTGTGCATTATTTCCAGCATATCGGAACTATCACGCTTCAGCAGCGGTACGACTTGGTTTCTCATCTTCCCCAAATAAAACAGATTCTCCGGACCTTGGTAATTCCCCACAGCAAAGTTAGTGGCAGCTTAGAAATCATATTTTTTTGGTTTCATCCCCTAGGCAGAGGCAGTCATGTTAAAGAGATGGATTTGATCCTCTCATCCCCAGCAGTGTCAAAGGTGATAATCTAGAAATCCGATATTTCTCAGTTTCTTCCCAGCAAGAGTTGTCACCCTTCGTGGACTTTTTCTCCAACAGGCCGTCTTCATCTGCAGATCCTCTCCCCAGCCGAGGATGTCGAGTTTGTTTTGCTACAATTTTTGCTTAACCACCGCACAATACATTGACCCATACTTTTGCATTGCATGATATCAAGCATCATGTAGGACACAGACATGGCATATGCATCAAGCATACTCCCTTTCATTTGGCCTGATTCATCTCCCAGCAAATATTCAGCCTAACTTCGCACTTGTCAACCCTCAAAACATTCAACCCTTCTTTAGTCGCCATCGGCCAAATTTTCGAGCTACTCTATTATTTAATCCCCTTTTACCTCGAATCATCGAAAAGCTGGCGCAATTCGTATATTCAGGTCAACGAGGATTAAATAGGGGCAGTTGTTATAACCCAAAATTTGACCTTTCTTTTTTATTTTGCATGAGCATGTGCATTCGCATCGTCGGCATACGCATTCGCACTTTTTTCTACATGTTTCTTGTTGCAGGATTTTCAGGTATCTCTAGCCCGATTAATCGCATCCTCGCAAGGTCGTCACATCATCAAAACAAGCTCACAATAAGGGTTTCTAGGTCTATTCATCCAGACAAGAGGTTGAAAATCGAAACCGGGACTTCAGCCCTTGTTTCAGGGAAAATTTGGGCAATTTTGTACTGAGTAACCGGTTACTCTATATAGGGACAACAATTTTGTGGAATTTTGTAATTCCTGCTGTATTTTGGGACAGTAACTCCTCACTCCCTTTTGCTTTGGTTTCTACTTGATTCTAGCAGTGTGTGGAACATTCTAGACATCTCTAGACAGTTCAAGGCTATTCAAAACATTTCCCTTTCATTTACTCCAATGCATCACTTGAAATTAAGTGCACCATGTTCCTTGATTTCAAAGTATGTGGACCTTTAGATGTGGAGTTCACATTGGGATTGTTACCGAGTTGATCCTATCTAACCGAGTTAACTGCTTGACTCGGTGAGTCAAGTGTAACTAACTCCTTGCCTAATTCCAAACCACCCAAAGCTAACTCCTAGCCTAATTCTAAACCTCTCACACTCCAAATCAAAAGTTTATATAAACAAGCCTTCACTCACTTTTTAAAGGATCAACCATTTTCACACAAATTTCTCACACTTCACTCTCAATTGTCTCACATTCTCTCTGAATTCTCTGCAACTTCTTCATCTTCATCTACATTTTCTTCCTAAACCTCACTATAGCTCTTCACCATTGAAGAATAATCACTTTTCACCTTGGAAGTGATAATTTCTTGAGCTTAACCTTCATCATCTTGCAATTATACTTGGATTTCTGGAATTTTATTAGCTTTTGGATTCATCTTAAGCGTTGATTCAAGATTCAATGGTTCGAATTCGCATTTTGGAGTTTCGTCGCAATTTGCTCAGTTTCGGTACGATTCGGCTATAATTGGAGATTCCTCTAGTTTTCTTTGATTATCCTCATCAAGATCACTTTGCAACAATCACTAAGCCAAATCTCCGGCTTGTAGGTTGGTAGATCTCACTCATTTTACTGTTTCGAACGTTGTCGTATCATTCGCGATGTAGTTTCGATACTTTTTTGTGTGTGAATTGATTTTGCATTGCTTGATTCATGATCTTGATGTGTTAATTGATTCCATCACTGCTTATTTGTTGTTTTCAAGCTTAATTTTCGTGCACTAATTCATACCCTAGCATGTGGTGATTTAAACAAGTGATTTAGATGCTTTAAGTGATTTTTTAAAAGCTGTTTTTGCCACTGTTATAGTGGTAACCGGTTACTCAATGTAAGGTAACCGGTTACTCTTCACAAAATTTACCTCAGCGCTGCCATTTTCAACTGAGTAACCGGTTACTCAATGTAAGGTAACTGGTTACCCTGTATAAATTTCACCAGATTTGCTTTTTTCAAGCAAGTAACCGGTTACCCACTCTAAAGTAACCAGTTACCACTGTAACAGAGTGCTATTTTTGGTATTTTTCATGCTTGTTTGCCATGCTATATTCCTCTAACTTCCATGGATTGATATGCTTGATTTTTATGGATGTTTTAGGTGTCATTTAACTTCTGTTTGAAGCATGCTCATGAACTTTCGATACACGATTTTGATTATTCCATTTGTTCACATTTTTAGCATTGTATGAACATGAATATTTTGCACAATTTTATTCACATGATAGCATGATTTTTGAAGCATTAAGTGTCATTTGATACTGTTTTACACTTTCATTCATGTTGAATTAAGTTTATTCCTCAAAGGATAAGCTTAATCTTGTACAATCAACAATACACCTTTTGCTTTAATAATTTTTCATTCATTTGAAAAGTTATTAGCATGTGCCCCCCTTTGGTTAATTAATCGAAACTTCGTTTCGATTATTAATCTTCCCTTTGGAGTCTCTCTTTAAGCCTCCTTTAGAGCTTTCTCTCTCTTTTCTTCCCCGCGGAGTAGGAGCTTTTCACGCCACACAGGAGCACTGTACAACTTGGAGTTGTTATGCCGTCTATTTCAACTTCCACGTTACACTCTGTGTGTTAGAGAAGGAATGAGAATGGAAAATTCCTACTCTCATTCTGACTACTTCAGGTAGGGGACGAATGACCCTGTGCCTGGCTTAGCCACCTCTATCCCCGGGCGGGTAGCGTACCTCTTTCCCCAGTCGAGTCGATCCTTGATCACTTTTGTCTCTCTTTCCTCTCTCAATCTCTCTTTTGGTCAATCACCACATTCTTGGTTAAGATCATTGTCCTTAGGTTAGCAAACTCTCTTTGTTTCAATACCTTACTTCTTTTCTTTGGTCAATCCTTACTCTTTGATTCTCCAGAAGAGTCTCAATCCCTTTTCTTCGGTTAATCACAGTCTTCCTGTTAAAAAACCGAATTCCCAACAGTTCGCAACCTTCTCTTGGTTAATCACCCATTTTTTTCAGCTAACCACAACCTGCCTGCTAAAATACTGAGAATTTTCGAGTTAATCACCTTCTCTTGGTTAATCACTCATTTTCTCTTCGGTTAGTCACAGTTTCTCTGGTAATACCGAATCCTCGGCGGTTAGCAACCTCTTTTGGTTCAACACCCTTTTGTTGGTCAAGTACTGTTTGTTCAGTCAATACCAACACCCGTCCTTTGGGTCATAACCTCTGCTTGGTTCCACACCCTCTTCTCATTGTTTATCAGTTAATATACCAAAACCCTTTTGGATTCAAACACCTTATCTTGGTTCAGTACTCTCTCATCTGGTTAATCACAGTCTATTTGTTAAAACCTTTGTCCCCACCAAAGTTCTTATCTCTTCTTTCTTCGGTTAACCACCGCCAGTCAGTTAATATACCGACCCCTTTTTTCTCTTAGTTTTAACATTATTCCTTTGTTTGTTCCCCAGTAGGGTCGCTACCTTCTGGTCCCCAACACTTTTCTTTGTTCTCTTACCTCCCCAGTGGAATCTCTTTTATCCTTTTGCTCATTTCCTCTTGTTAGTTCTTGTATTGGCGGGAATTTTGGTAAAACAATGGTGTTGTTAATGACGTCATATGTCTGATGTCTTAACATTGGTTCCTAACATTAGTTGTTGAAGGGTTGCAGTTTTGTATGCTGATGTTAAACCTGATGTCTTGACATCAGTTGACAGAACATCAGAACATCAGTCTGATGTGTTTTGTTAGGGCTGCATTTGTTTAAGTGTGTCTTGAGAAGATCTGGTGGAGAGATTGCAGGCGAATATCATGGGACAAATATATTCTATTGCAATCTTATATTGAGCTGATATTGTTACTATTTTCATGCAAAAAGATATGGAGAATAAGTAGATTTAATTGAACATTTAATTGAAGATTTAATTGAAGATTTGATTGAAGATCTATTTAGTAGCAGAATCTTTTGCAGATTTGGAGCAGCTGATTTGTTGTGATTTGAAGGCCCAAATCCAATTGGGAAATAGGTTATAAATAGAAGCATTGTAACCTAGTTTTACAGGGCCAGCCATCATGTAAACTATAAGGGCTGCGTTGTTTGATGAACCACCCGGTTTGTGGGATGGTCATCATGTTTATCTCTAAGCCTGTAGGTAAGAGATGTATTGGTCTTAGAGGAAGCTGTTAAGCAACTCTAAGCATTGTTCTTAGTCATGAAGGTCATGTCTAGGTATTGTTATAGGAGTGTGTCTTCTATTTTTATGTGTTTGGAGAGTTGTTGGAAATCAAGTTGTTGATGCAGTAACTGAGATGTTGACTGCTAGACATCATTGTGATGATTGGAAGTGAGATGGAGTCTCTTACCTAGGGAGAACTTAGGTAGAAGGGTCATTGGGTAGGGATTAAGTGAGTAGATTGTCAACTGGTATTGTTGAGTTTGTTATTTAATACTGCTAATAGTGGACTTCCTTCCTGGCTTGGTATGCCCCCAGATGTAGGTTGTTAGACCGAACTGGGTGAACAAATTCTGTGTGCACTTTTCTTTTCAGCAACTTATTTAATTGTCTATAATTTCCTTGCTGTTTATGTCAGACCAGATGTCTCGACATCATGTAGGACATCTGAGATCTGTTATACCAGAATTTAAATTGGTATCAGAGCAGGGATCCTGTCTATTTCTGGATGACATCTAGGGAAGATACTTTCTGGTTCATGAGCAAGGAAGATAGTTTTGCTGAGTTATGGACTTGGTCAATTCATATAGTTGTTTGTTTGATCCCTTGAAGTAAAGGATGGACTATTCATGACAGGGTATGTATTGGACCTGTCTGTTGTTATCAGGTGGAGAACTGCTGTTGTGAGTTTGATTTATTTTCAAACCTTTTGTTGGCACTTGGATTATGGTGATGGTGTGCAAGGATTATTGAGTAGTGCCTAAAGAGTGTTGAGGAGTTGTTGTGTGTTCCCCTGTATGGTATCTGATGTAACCCTGGTTGTTTCTTGTGTCTCTGGTGGTGAGACTTTAGGTAGGTATTTTCTTGGAAAGGCTTTAGAGTTTGGTCTCCTCAACAGAAGAAGAATATATTTCAAATCAGGTATTGAAGACCAATCTATCCAGAACATTGATGATGAAAGAATAGGGTGGAGCCAAAGAAAAAGAGTATCACTGTCAAATCTTTCATGCGGGAGTGAAGATCTTGATAAGTTATCTCTTAAGCGTATTTATGATGACCTAATTAGGAGATCTTCCTGGTTATGGTGTCCAATGTAGTTCTGGTATATCTAAAGATGAATTCTCTTGTGAAGATACATATTTCTGATTTTCAAAATCATGAACTGGAGGAAGTTTCATCAAGAAAGAAGCTGAGCTTGATATGTCAATCCTAATGTCTCGACATCGCGCTACACATCAGCAGTTTATGGTAAATGCTGAGTCAAAGTCCTATTAGATTGTAGCTGTTTTGAAGGATCACTGAAGCTGTGTAGTTGAATATTTTTTGAGATGCTGTTCATAATGTCATAGCATCTCAGCTGTGCTGGTTGAAGAAAAGGTAGTAATCTTGATAGCAGAAGAGAAGGAGATGATCCTTGTTTAAGCTAAAATGTCTGAGGACAATTTTATAGGGAAAATGCATCCAAGAGGTGTGTGCAATAGCAGTGTAAATCAGCCTGTGGTCAATTGGTGTATGCATGAGCTCTTTCAATTTTGTGGCTTGAAGGATTGGAAGTAGCAGATTATCTATGGTATGTTGTGCAAGTTACTGCAGTTTTGTTGGTCTGATCTTGGAAGTAGATCAGATGTTGATATGTTCTCGTGTGTTCGCTGCAAGAGATATGTGTGGATTACTATGGTTGTAGTCTCTGAATCCTAGTAGATGTTTAATGTGATTTAGAATGATGTCGGAACTGATGTTGAAACATCACTTCAGTTCTTTGCTCAGGGTTGAGTGAAAGATCAAGACACTGACCTAACCTGGAAGGCGTTTGTGGTATGAATGGTTATCATATTGGTTGTCATGAAGAAGATTCAGAAGATGCTAGAATCTGAAGAAGGGTTAAACCATAGGGATTTAAGATCAATTGCTATTTGTGATATTCACAAGTATTTAATTGATTATCCTTGAAAGACAAGATTAAGGATGTTCTGTCAATTGTTTTAACATCTTTTCATCAGAGGTTTGGAGAATCATGGGAGGGGTTCTACATTCGCTCACAAGTCGCCTAGGTGTTGACCTGGGATTATTGCTTAGCATCTGTTCCTAGAAAGTATTGTGAATGACTTGTCCAGATGGTGGTGCTGTTGAAGATGAAGACGGAAGACTATGAAGACATCATAATCTTGTTGGTTACAGCTTGGATCAGTTTATTTCTGATCTAAGTGGTTTGGAGCATGGTGTTTGCTCTGGTTGTGAAGGTCGAGGATAAGTGGCAGTTATCTCTGGCTTTCTACTGATGGCTCTACTAAGGGAAGTGACTTTCTTTAGTATTGCTATGGGGTAGTCTTGGACTACTTATTTTCTGAAGATTCAGATGTGGTAGGTTTGAAGTCTTTGGAGTTTCTAAGCAGGATGGAGGTTTTCTACTCAAACTTGATTGTTGAATCAAGTCTATGAGAGCATGTAAATCTATTTCTGCAAAGGGAGGAGGTTCTTCTGAGTGGCAGAAGGTAGAGCTGAATTCAACAGTTGGGTGACATAATGTTCTGACATCTAGCTTAACATCAGAAGTCTAAACTGGTGATGTTGAACATCAGCTTTTGATAGGGTGCTCTACAGGAATGAACAATAGGATGCTTCAAAAAGATCATTCTCATGGCAGTTTGCAGGAGCTGCAGGAAGGAGAAGATGTTACATGACCATGGCTTAGGGAGTCTAAGTGTGTTTGCTATAGAGCAATTGGAACTTGTGACTTGAAGATCTGGTTTCCTTGGTGGATCAGGATATCTTTGTGAGAGTTCTGACAAACGTGAAAAAGGTCAAAATGTGGCATTTGGCTGTTTTCATTTGAGGATTCATGCTTGAGGTGATCAAACTATGGCATTTGGTTGATCTCAGAAGTGTATTCGAAGAATCAAGATAATCAGAGTGTGGCAGCTGGTTATTATTGAGGATTGTCTTGGAACAAGTTACTCTTAGGCAGAGGGGTGATGAGTTGAAGACTCAAGGAGAATATTTTTCTTGAAGGTGGATGAGAGTTTATTTCTCTGGTTCTTTGGATTACTATGCTAGAGTAAGTCCAGTTGGTGGAGCATATCAAGAATCATGGTGTTGATGTTTTGGTGTGTGGAAGATATTCTAACTTGTGATAGGATATTATCTAGGATGATTACCTACATTGTATCTAAAGAGAATCTACCTAATCATACGGGAGAATGATGAAGTAGAAGGTCTGCTTTGGAAGGAGAATGTAGAGAAGACTGAAGTAGATTAGGTATTGACTGCTTGAAAGTCTGAATGTGGATATTCATCAATTGATCCAAATGTCAAAGATAGATGATTGGATGTGTATCGCTAAAGGTAGAAGAAAAGCCTGTGAAGGGGACATAGCCCTATTGTCAAGTCATGCTAGAGAGTAGTTGATCAGCCTGGCAAGATGTGGAGTTTTGGAGCATGTGAAGATAACAAACCAAGAGGGAATCATGTGAGTATACTAATTTGCAGTCTGAACTCTTTGCTTCAGAGAGGGTGTGTGAGCTCATGGTATTCAGGTGTGTATGTTAACCTGAATAAGCTGCTCTGACTGTGTTTTATTGGGAGCTTCTTGAAGGACTTCTATACGAAATGAGTCCTCTGAATGGTAATGAGAAGCTGATGTCCCCAAAAGATGTTGTTGAATGGTGATGTTGTAACATTATGATTGCTGATGGTTATATTTGGAAGATGATTGAGAGTGTGCGTGTGGAGTTGGATGCTCAAGCATTTTTGTCAGAAGAGATGTTTCTGACTATGTGAATTAGAATGTGGAGATTCTGGTCTTGTTTTTAGTAGTTTGTTCTGGCAAAGCATGACTACTAATTTTGAAGACTTCACTAGTATCAACAACTACTGGTGGATGTAATGGTAGAGGGATTGTGATGTGGTCTGATCAGAACATTTTTTTTAGAGTTGTTCCTTCTTCTACTACAAGTATCTCTTGAAGAGATTAGATCTCAGTAAAGCAGAGAATTTGTGGAGTCTGTGAGCAGTGTCAAACAAGTCAGGATACTTGGTTGTGTTCTCCAAAAGTGAAAGTACAGTATGTGTATGTGCTCAGCAAGTGTGCTCAAATATTCATCTCCATCTAGAGCATTAGTTAACCATGACAGGGGGGTACTTGTCTATGGATTCTGCAGCAAAGGTGCATATATTGTGAAGCTTGCATGCTGATCAAGCTTGTGGAGATTGGTTGCCTCTTATGAGGAGATAATGTCAGATAACATGTTATGACATTAGGCTGTTGGATGGCATGTTGGTGTGGACATGAATGGTTCTAGCCATGTGAAGCTAATTGTTTGTATCATGTGCGCACATGCTTCTGAGGAGAAGTCTGAAGACAATTTTATGCAGTTTTAGAAAAACTTTGTGAGGGTCTTTGTTGATGGGAGATGTCACACTTGTCTTGATGTGTGGTATTAATTCTAAGTAAGAGGAGTTTACTTAGAGTTCAGTGGAAGGCATTGTGAGTGTGCTTCAGAACTTGTAGATGATTGTGTGAAGCATTCCAGACTGGATGGATGAAGACTGTGTCTGGATTTTCCAAATGCTATGATGTACTGGTCAAGGAGCATCAGTTGTGAAATATAAGGGGAGAACTTCTGTCTGTACTAGTGTGGTACTTGGATTGTTTGAGGATTAACCATTTTGTGAATGCGTTCAGCAGGTGTGTTGAACAGAGGGTGCGCTCTTAAAGACATGAAGATGAGTCTTATGTTTTCCATTCATTTAAGGTGTTCTTCTTGCAAAGGAGCACTGGTTATCTTAGATAGGGAGAGTTGATCTTTTGTTAAAGAAGTTGTTTATCCAGATTGTAATGTCAAACAAGATGTCGTGACAGTGTGACATTGTGTTACTGGTGAAGTTCATGGTGTACTTGACAGTTTAGACCTGGTTCTATAGATTTGTGTGTCAATGGATTGAATCAGAAGTATACATTTACACAAATATTTGTCAATTTTTAGCCAAAAAGAGGGAGAGAATGAACAGTAGTAGCTATTGAGTCTGGATTTTGTTCTGAGTATGTTGGTTGGCAGATTCAGAGTTTGTCCAATTGTCGCTAAAAAGGGGGAGAGTTAGCCTAGTTGTTGCCTAGTTGTCTGTTGTGGTTCTAGGCTTGAGGGGGAGTGTGTAGTTTGTGTAGTTATTTTGCTGGTTGCAATTTTGAGGGGGAGTTGCTTCTGCTAGTTGTGTGTTGATGTTAGTTTGTATGGTGATTTTCCGCGGCTGGTATCTCTGGTGTAGGCTGAGATTGTTTTAGCCAAAATTAGCCAAAGGGGGAGATTGTTAGTTCTTGTATTGGCTGGAATTTTGGTAAAACAATGGTGTTGTTAATGATGTCATATGTCTGATGTCTTAACATTGGTTCCTAACATTAGTTGTTGAAGGGTTGCAGTTTTGTATACTGATGTTAAACCTGATGTCTTGACATCAGTTGATAGAACATCAGAACATCAGTCTGATGTGTTTTGTTAGGGCTGCATTTGTTTAAGTGTGTCTTGAGAAGATCTGGTGGAGAGATTCCAGGCGAATATCATGGGACAAATATATTCTATTGCAATCTTATATTGAGCTGATATTATTACTATTTTCATGCAAAAAGATATGGAGAATAATTAGATTTAATTGAAGATTTAATTGAAGATTTAATTAAAGATTTGATTGAAGATCTATTTAGTAGCAGAATCTTTTGCAAATTTGGAGCAGCTGATTTGTTGTGATTTGAAGGCCCAAATCCAGTTGGGAAATAGGTTATAAATAGAAGCATTGTAACCTAGTTTTACAGGGCCAACCATCATGTAAACTATAAGGGCTGTGTTGTTTGATGAACCACCCGGTTTGTGGGATGGTCATCATGTTTATCTCTAAGCCTATAGGTAAGAGATGTATTGGTCTTAGAGGAAGTTGTTAAGCAACTCTAAGCATTGTTCTTAGTCATGAGGGTCATGTCTAAGTATTGCTATAGGAGTGTGTCTTCTATTTTTATGTGTTTGGAGAGTTGTTGGAAATCAAGCTGTTGATGCAGTAACTGAGATGTTGACTGCTAGACATCATTGCGATGATTGGAAGTGAGATGGAGTCTCTTACCTAGGGAGAACTTAGGTAGAAGGGTCATTGGGTAGGGATTAAGTGAGTAGATTGTCAACTGGTATTGTTGAGTCTGTTATTTAATACTGCTAATAGTGGACTTCCTTCCTGGCTTGGTATGCCCCCAGATGTAGGTTGTTAGACCGAACTGGGTGAACAAATTCTGTGTGCACTTTTCTTTTCAGCAACTTATTTAATTGTCTATAATTGCCTTGCTGTTTATGTCAGACCAGATGTCTCGACATCATGTAGGACATCTGGGATCTGTTATACCAGAATTTCACCTCTCTTGGTTTCGACACCATCCTTGCACGTTTTTCTCTATACAGTTTTTGTCTTTTTCTTTGCACTCCTTTCTTGGTTTTGACACCATTTCTTTAGGATCCCCAGCAGAGTTTCCTTCCTTCTTTTGTTCTTGGTTTTGACACCACCTTTCCTTTTCCTTTTCCGTCTTAGTTCCCCGAACTACGGAAGCTCTGATTCTACATTCTTTCAAATGTATGATACGTAGGCACGAGATCGCGATGATCTTGGTGAGCACACTTCCACATTTCCACACTTCCACACTTCCACCCTTCCACCTTCTTCCATTCCTCTTTCTTTCCCTAGTTCCTCTGAACTACGGCACTCTGATTTCCTCATTGCACTCTGAGGGTACGTAGGTACAAGGGCCCCAATCCTCCGCCAGCACTTTCTTACTTTCTTTCTTTCTTTGTTTTGTTTTCTCTTCTCTCTCTCCTCTCTTCGTTTAGCTAGAAGCCTTTAGATAGATAACCCATCCAAGCCTAGAAGCAAGCGAAATGGTTCCCGTCGAGTACGACGGATGCGCAAGGTGCTAGTACCTTCCTTTCGCATAACCGACCCCCGTTCCCGTTTCTCTTCCCCTTGGGTTTTATCGATATTTTCCCTGTCCTTCGGGACTAAATAAATTTCGGTGGCGACTCTGTTGTATCTTTGAGTGTGCGATTCACTCAGGTATAAACCAGCCATCTTCAAGGCTGTTGTGTCCTTTGCTGATATTGTTGTTGATTTGGTTGACTTGGAGCAACCTGGGGTTGATATGTTGGAACCGGTGTTGGATTGATAGCGGTAGTTACTTTTGCTATTGGTTGATACCTTCTCCTTTGCTTTCCGAGAGAGATTTTACCAATATCTTGCTCTTTTTTCTTTTGGAAAGCACTACCGTATCTTTTGGTACTGCTTGATGATTCTGTATTTTTTATCAAACGTCCCTCTCGGACTACTTCCTCAAGCTGTACCCCCATGTTTACCATTTTGATGAAGTCGTTGGGCACACTGACGACCATTCGGTCGTAATAGAATGAGCTCAAGGTTTACAAAAAGATCTTTGTCATCTCTTTTTCCTCAAGAGGGGGACAGATCTGGGCGGCAATTTCACACCATCTCTGAGTATACTCCTTAAAAGTTTCTTTGTCCTTTTGCGACATCGCTCTGAGTTGATCTCTGTCCGGTGCCATGTCCAGGTTATACTTATACTGTTGAACGAAGGCTGCCCCAAGATCTCTGAAAGTACTGATCTTGGTGCGGTTTAAACCCATGTACCATTTGAGTGCGGCACCGTTTAAACTGTCTTGGAAATAATGGATCAGTAGTTGTTGATTTTCTGTCTGAGTTGACATCTTTCGAGCGTACATCACCAAATGACTTTGAGGGCAAGAGTTGCCCTTGTATTTTTAAAAGTCAGGCACCTTGAACTTGTGCGGAATCTTTACATTAGGGACCAAACAGAGATCTGCAGCGTCCTTTCCGAATAAATCCTGACCGCGAATGGCATGCAGTTCCTTCTGCATCTCCAGGAATTGCTCCTGGAACTCATTCATTCTTTCGTACATGTTTTTGTTTTCAACAGAAATTACTTGTGGAATCTGTCCTTCCGGGACAGTGTGTACCAACGGTTGTGGTATAGACATTACGGAAGTGACTCTTGGTGCTTCCATGCCCCGAAGTTTGTAACCTTCATGAGTTGTCGCCATTACTCTTGCATCTTCGCTTTCCCAAAGTTTGTAACCTTCAGGCCCAGCGGTTCCTGCTGTAGTTTATGGGTCTTCAGTAACCGGTGGGATATATCCTTCAGGGATGAAGTTAATAGGCATGCCCCATGGGCGATCTTTAGGCATGTTGTACCAAGGATCATATGTCTCCACTATGGGCGTAGATGTGATCTCTGAGATCACAGTCCTTTGTTGTTGCCTCTGAGCTGCTGCCAGAGATTGCATGTCACTGTGAAGTTTTCTCAAATCTTCCTTCAGAGCGTCGATTTCTTCTCTTAGCTCTCTGTTCTCTTCATCGAGATCGTCCATTTTCTTTTGTCGATTGGCTCGAGTATTGTACGAATGAGACAGTTTAACTCTAGAATCGTGACACAGACGTGAGATTCGAAGATAAGAAGAACGCGTTATGTAAGAATGATGAATGCAATGATATATATTTTTGTTTTTTTAGCTTTAATCAAAAGAAAACTTCAACAAATAGATTGCAAATATCATACAGTAAAGGGTGGAAACCCTGTTTTATTGAATTTGAAAGATTGCAGAAAGGGAAAATACAATATTTTACAAAGTGTTGTAAGGAAAAATCTAAGCTTATGGATCCTGAGTCCTTTCTGAGGAGAGCTCAGATGCTGGTTCTGGTGCTTTCCTTTTCTTTGACCGTGGCTCTTTAGCCGTTTTTGGGTTGTCAGTCCTTTGCCAAGTGAAAGGAGCGAGCAAACTTCTTCAGTCTTCTTGATTCTCTATAGCATGTTGCTCTAATATCTTAATCAGAGCATCCTTGTCCTTTAATAGTTCCTGAATTTTGGCACACTCCATATTGAGGATACGGTACTTGTTTTTTCAAGATTTTTTCTCACATTGAACTTTGTTAAGAGCGACCTGGTTTTTTTCGTGTCAGACATAAAATAAAGGACAGATTCCTTTAAAGGAAAAACTTCTTGACGAGGGTAAGGCATCCTCAGCTTGAGGGCTCTAGTTTGCACCCAATGGAGATAAGGTTCTACGGAGGTACATCTTGGTCTTCCTAGAGACTCTCTTCCTTTCTTATGAACATGTTGCCAGGCATGCACTATTTCCTTCTTTAGTGCCCTGTCATTTTCCCTTTCCTTGAAGAAAAGACCTTCCAGATGAGCATTATGCAGGACATGCCTCATCGGGTATCCGAGTTGACGACGAACTAAAATTGGATGATAGTTGATTCCTCCTTTAGTTCCTATGAGGGGTACGTTAGGGAAGTTTCCATAACTTTCGATGATTTTTATCCCCTCAAAAATCCTATCATACTAATCTATATCAGAGTTGGTAAGAGACATGATCCTTTGCGACCAACGTAGAGTACTCTTATGATCCCAAAAAGCAGCAGACTTGGGCAAATGGGAAATGAACCATTTGTAAAGCAAGGGTACACAACATGTGATCATTCCTCCATTGTACAAATTCCTTAGGTGTACAGAATGATAAGCGTCTGCGAGCAGGGTTGGTACAGGGTTTCTAATCAGAAATATCTTAACAGCGTTGGTATCAATGAAGTAGTCTATGTTGGGAAAAAGGAATAACCCGTACGTGAGTAGGACAAAGATATCCTCGAAAGCAGTAATGTTTCCTATACTAGTAAAGTACGGAGCTTTCTCTACCAGGAACTTGGCTGGTAAACCTTGGATTCCTCCTTTGGTGGTCATGTGAGTCTTAACTTCTGACTCATCCAGAGAGATGGCTCTTGCAATGACATGTTCCTTTGGAATTTCTTCCAGTCCAAAAAAAGGAGTTTGATCAGTGATAAGTAGATCAGTCAGATGAGAGTACTCTTCTAACGTTGGCGCCAGTTGATAATCCGAGAATGTGAAGCAGTGGTAGATCAGATCGTAGAACTGAATCAGTGTAGACAGGATTCCTTCAACTACGTGGACCCTTAACAGAGACAGCAGTCCTCCATGCATAGCTCTGAAAGCATCAGGGTTGGTGATCATCCTTGCCAACCCCCTTAAATCCTTTAGCTTCGGAGTCTTGAAGGTGTACTTGTGTGTCTTTCTTCTACCGAAATCCATAACGCAATCTTTCTCTCTGATATTTGCAATCATTGTTTTAGTTTATTTTGAAAAAAAAAGAGGAGAAAAGAAGATTTTTCTTTGTTTGAAAGTTTTTTAGATGAATGCATGAATGCAACACACAAAAACATAGAAAAAACATGGGTTCAAGGGTTCAGCGTCACGAGCATGGAGTGATGGCTCTACCCATCCCCAAAGATTGTATTCTGGTCAATTTTTGTACCTGTAGAACGGATCCTAAGGTTCCCAAAATCATTGACCCCCCTAGAGATATCAACAGCAGGCTGGTTCACCCGAGCGAGCTGTAGCATCCTAGAGTAATCTCATTTGAGTGTTACCGCACTACCAAGTGGTCATAAGGTTAAAGCTTACCAAATCCTCAGGATCACAGGCGCCGCATTAGGAAAACCCTGCTTTCAACAACGATCGTGATCAGCAGGCTGAATCCTACGGGCCCTCACCTGATTTGGTGGTCTACCAGGTTCACTTGTTCGGGATTCACTCCCTATAAGTTTCCCCGTCTTTGCCACCCCTTATCTTTGGTTTCTCTCAAACTTTCCAGATGCGACATCACTCGCAGTCCCATTGACAGAAAAATAAACACGGATATCAAGTAGGAAAAGCGATATATATATATATATATATATAGTACCTAAAACTAATCATCCTAGACCTCTTAGGAATTCTATCCTAGTCCTAGACAAATAGAAGTTTTCCCCAGCAGAGTCGCCATTTTCCTGTAGCGTGTGATTTTTGTCGGTGCCACGACCACCTTATCGCCATGGTTTTCTCCTCACCGCAAGGTAGGAGTGGGGTGCTACTTTCTGATTTCTTATTTATCCCATGAAGCCGGAAGGGAAAGGGAAGCTATCTAAAACTAACCTTGCACGCGGATGTTTAACTGAACAAACGCTAAGAGAGATTGGGGAGTTCGGGGTCAGGTTATACAATGGGGAGTTGTCAATTACCCATCCTATACATGGTTATCCATGAGTTGATTAGCATTAGGTTCTACATTCTACTTGATAGTGTTTGTTTGTCGTGGGTTGGGAGAGTTTCTTTTTGGGAGTGTTTAAGATAGAGAGAGAAAGAGTTTTTGTTGATATCGGGTTTGTTCCAATGTTTTGAATGTGTGAAGGTACGGGACCTAGAGTTTTTGATTGGTATAAAGGTACTGGACCTAGAGTTTTTGATTGGTATGAAAGTATTGGACCTAGAGTTTTTGATTGGTATGCTTACTAAGATTTCACAATCTTATGCCTACGTATTCCCGTTAAAGATAAACAGGAAAATCAGAGCCATCGTAGTTCCCTCCACGGGAGGAAAAATGATGTTTGGTGTCTTGTTCAAAGCCCAAGATTGAAGCTAAAGGAGTATTTGTGTCTTGTTCAAAGCCAAGATTGAAGCTAAAAGGTTTGACTGAGAGGGAATTTATCATCTCTAAAGGGAGATATCTCATCTGTTTATCACAACTGTTGGGTGACTGATTATAAAGGAGAATTACTTTAACTGGGATATATGAATCCAGTAATGCCATAATTTACTTTATAGGGGATTTATCCTGAAGGAGAAAACTTTAACTCAGTGTAAAGCAATGCCATTTTTCCTCAGGGATCTTTCATGCTAAGAGAGGGACAGTGGCGTGGATGTAAATAATCCAGAGGCTTGCCGCTTACAGCAATTATATGAAAGATGGAGATTTACCAGGATAAGAGATGGACGACAGCTTGGATATTTGAATCAGCAAGTGTACCACTTACTGCAGTTGTCTGGGATTAGAGTTTGATTTGAATGTCTATTTTGATGTATGATATACAGAGAAAGACCTTCCTACAGAGAGATTTTGGTTTCCTCTGAGTGGAATGTTGATTTTTGTGTGCCTTTATCAAAGCCCAAGGTTGAAGCTAAAAGGTTGATTGACTCCACCAGGGAAGTCCTCATACAAAGCCTAAGAGGAGGCTGGAAAAGACTGACTCAACAAGAGAGTGTTTATCTGTCTTGTACAAAGCCCAAGATTGATGCTAAAAAGAGACTGACTCTTTGGGGGATATCATTATACAAAGCCTAAGAGGAGGCTGGAAAAGATTGACTCAACAAGAGAGTGTTTTTCTGTCTTGTACAAAGCCCAAGATTGAGGCTAAAAAGAGACTGACTTTTCTGAGGACTTTTTAGGTGTCTTGTACAAAGCCCAAGATTGAGGCTGAAAGAAGATTGACTCTGCTGGAGAGTATGATTCATTTTGTATAAAGCCCAAGATGGAGGCTGACTCTACTAAGGAAAATCATTATACAAAGCCTAAGAGGAGGCTGAAAAGAGGATTGATGCTACTTAGGGAGATTAATTCACACAGCCTAAAGAAAGCTGGGAGGAATTGACTCCGTTGGGGATATATTTATACAGAGCTTAAAAGAATGCTAGAAGGATTTGACTTCTTGGGGAAATTTTATATGTGTCTTGTATAAAGCCCAAGATTGAGGCTGAAAGGGATATTTATGGGTGTCTTGTACAAAGCCCAAGGTTGAGGCTAAAAGTGAATTGACTTAGCTGAGGAAAATCATTATATAAAGCCTAAGAGGAGGCTAAAAAGGGTTGACTCAACAAGAGAGTGTTTTAAGAAAGAATATGGACTCAACAAGAGAGTGCCTTAAGATGATTGACTCAACAAGAGAGTGCTTTTGATTTTACTCAACAAGAGAGTATTTTTATGGTGTCTTGTAAAAAGCCCAAGAGAGGCTGAAAGAGAATGACTCAACAAGAGAGCATTTTGAAAAAGGGATTGACTCAACAAGAGAGTGTTTTGTTTGTTTTGTACAAAGCCCAAGATTGAGGGTGACTCTGTTGTGGGAAAATCATTATACAAAGCCTAAGAGGAGGCTATCTTTGTTGGGGGAGAACAAAGAAAGAATCATTATACAAAGCCTGAGAGAAGGCTGACATCTGCTGAGGATTATTGAAATCTAGAGACAGGTCCAAATTGGGGAATCAACTCTTGCTGAGGATTGCAGAAGAGTTGAGGTATCAGATGCCTTGAGGTTCTGATGATAAGCTGACCCTAGTTGTGGAAATTTAGGATGAAAGACTGAGTTTTAGATCCGGTGAGGGTTTTAACTCAGCTGGAGATTGATCGGATGATCATGGTTTCTCCGGGATTTGTAGGGAACTTGAGAATGTCTTTGAGATCCAAGGGGAAATTAGACTGTCCAAGTGTATTGGGTTTATCTTTGTATAATGCCTAAGAGGAGGCAGATGTTTTAAGGGATGAGAATCAACCCTAAATTGGTCTAAGGTTTAGACTCAATGGAAAGACTGCTCTAACAAAGGATGACTAAGTTCTGTCATATACCTTTAAGTGGTCTTCGGGTCCTTGTACAAAGCCCAAAAGGAGGCATAAGAACATTTAAGAGGCCTGAGGGTCCTTGTACAACGCCCAAGAGGAGGCGGGGATGCTTTTAGGAAGCCTATGGGTCCAAACTTAAGAAAAGTTCAAGAAAGGTTTCACCGGGAATTAATCCTTTAGTGACCAGTTCTAGGGTTTGAAGAAATTCAAGAGAGGTTTCACCGAGAATTAATCCTCTCTGGGGAACTGAATCTCTTTGAAAATTTCTAATAGTGACAGTCTGAGAAAAGTTTCATCGGGAATAATGCCTTTCTCTTTGTTCCATATTGTATAAGCCCAAGAGGAGGCAAGGTTGTATCTGGAATTCCTATGGGGAACTAGTTTTGACTGTGTTGAAAGAGTGACCACTGGCTTTATCTAATTCTAGACCTAATTGCGGGGGAAAACTCTAAGCAGATAATATACAGGCATATATATACAAATATATAAACTGTATGTAAAAGAGAGGGTAGGAGGACTTACAGGTGAGCATTCTTCCAGCACAAACAAATATATATATGTGCAAGTACGTAAAGGAAAGCTGTTAAAAACTTACATGTGAACAAGCTTCCATTGTAACAGTTGTTGGCTTAGTTGTTCAAGAAATTAAAGAAAGTTTTGATAACTATGAATTTGAACCTAAATCAAAAGGAGAAGTTGTTTTGAAAAGATTTGGGGCTTACAACTCAAGGAGATGCCCAAATAATTGTTTATTTACAAAGGGATGGGTCTTATAACTCATGGAGAGGCCCAAGGTTTATTTTTTGTACAAGAGATGGGGCTTACAACTCAAGGAGAGGTCCAAGATGAAAACAGTGATTGCACCGTTGTTTAAAAATCGTATCGGGTCTTATACAATGACTGAGGCCCAAAATTATTTATGTACAAAAGGGGTTGGGTCTTACACTCTCTCAAGAGGCCCAAGAAGTTATTTTTGAAAAGAAATGGGACTTACAACACGGGGGTAGGCCCAAAACGGTTTGTTTGAAAAACGGCGATTGCGCCGAGATTTTTGAAATCCCAGTGGGACTTATACAATATCTGAGGCCCAAAAGGTTTATCTACAAAAAGGGTTAGGACTTACACTCTATTAGAGGCCCAAGAGGTTTTTGAAAATGTTTGAAAAATCAAAATTTAGAGGAAACCCTAATTTTGAATTTAAAAGATACAATTTTCAAAGGAAATTAAATAAAAAATGATATAAAATATCAAATATATTTAAAAACAAGTTGCAAACTTTGAAAAATATTTTGAAAAATCATGTTTATTCACATGAAAGCTTGAAATTCAATTGGTTTTGCAAAATCAAGGTGGGAATTTCATTTTAAAATGTTTAAAAACAAATAAAATAAAATTAATTACAAAAACTCTAACTATATTAAAAAAATAATATAAATTGAATTTTTTTGTAAATTATAATATTTTGACATTTTTGTGAATTTTGGGAAAAAGAATTAATTCAAAAACATAAATATTCATAGAGAAATTAATTTTTGAATCAATTAAACAAAATAACTAAAATTCAAAAATTCAAAAATTTGAAAAAGGGCGCCAACGGTCAAGAGAGAACATGCGCGACCCCTGTTTCTGTGGATTTGCATTTTCTCACTTTTCAGCATGATTTCTCAATGGTTTTGCACGATTCAAGTACCAATCTTGTTCGTTTTTGAACAAGGATCACAACCATATAGTTTAATTGCATTTATATTAGGTATGGAGGAAGAAATCAAGAGAAAACCTAAAGAACCCTAATTTCATAATGAACACAATGAAATTCCCTACACGATGGATTCATGGCAATTGATTGAGGGTTATTAATCTACATACATGCATAAATAAGATGGTAACTCAAAAATTCATTCATGATGCATGGATCATAGAGTTTGAAGGGTTCAGGCTTACCTCTTGCAGCTGGTGATCGATCTTGGTGATGGAGGTGTTGGAGATGTGTTCCAATGATCTGGATAACTTCCTTAGGTGTCAAGGAACGTGTTTGAATGCTTAGAGTGGATTGAAATGAGCTGGAACTTGATATGGCACCTCAACTGCAACTCTGTCAAGAACTTGAGCAATTTGCTGGTGATTTTGTGAATTTGATGTTCCAGATGTGATTTTGTGTTATGGATCACTCATACATGATGTTTATGAGGTGTGTGTGTGTGATTGGTTTGGTTGGAATCACTCTCAATCTCAAAACCCGATAGTGACTTGAGTTAGAAGGCAAAATTGGAGTGAAAGGGAGATTTTGAGGAAAGAATCAGTTTTGGTGCTTTGGTGTACTTGAACTGAGCACAAATGAGCTCTATTTATAGTGTGTTAAGTTTGTTTTGGCAGCAAAAGTGTGTGGCAATTGCAGCAGGTTTGTGGCCAATTGTGATCAAATGGAATCTCAAGTATCCTCTAGCCACTGACTTGAGGTTAGAGCACAGGCCTATGCTCTTTTTATTCAGAGATAAGGCTTGACTCATTCAGTTAAGCTTGCCTCAGTTCATGCCACCTTGATACATCCATTGAATGCATTTAAACAAAATTGGAGTCTTGGCACTTTTGAGCCTTTTTAGGGATGACAAGCCAAATGTAGATTCTTGGACTTTGGAGGCTTGGGGATCAGATCATTCCCTTTTGATTTTATCCTCTGATGTGTCCAAATGGATGACAAGGCTTGGAGTTGTCTGATTTTTCCAAATCGAGCAAAATGCCAAATTCTGCCTTGTACAAGACCGTTGGAAATGGTGATTTTGAGGGGATCATATCTCCCTACTCAGGTTGGGTTATGGGAGGCTCTTGTACTTTTTAAAGAGCCCTCATATGATACAATCCATGTGTGATCATAGTTTATCTTGAAACTAACTGAAAAATCCTCATGAACATTGATGTCCAAGGCTGGTAACTTAGGCAGATTTTCACTAAGTGTTGAAAAAGTGACATTTTCTTCATTTTTGTCATTTTGATCACTCCATAACTTAAAATCCATGAAGAAATTGAGTTTGAGGTAGTTGAAGCTTTTGTAGAGTGTAGCAAGACCTACAAATCAAGCTTTGGATCACTCAAAATGGCTGCCTAGATCATGAGTTATGGTCCTTGGAAGTTGGCACCAAAATCATTAAAGTTTAGTAACTTAGAAAAATTTCTAATTTTTCAAGGTTACCCCTTTTACAAGTTATCATGATTTCTTGATCAATTCTTGTTCAAATGTCATTATAAGTCACTTTTTATGAAAATATGAATCATAAGGATCACTTTTGCCAAAAAAGTCATGTTTTGACTTTTGGCTCCGGAGCGGTTCGGCGCGTAAAACCCTAATTCCCGATTTTTGGGGAATGCATCCTCTGAGGGTAATTGAACTTTGAAAATGGCTCCTTAGGATTATTTTGAACATATTGAGTCACATGTTGAAGTCTTGGCTCATGTCCTTGTGAAAATCTCACTCTGGAGGTCCCGGTCATCCAAAACCCTAATTTGGCGACACCGGGTGTTTCGAGGCTCAAAACACTTGGAATGTGGCAACTTTGTGCTTGATTCTTGATGTGATATTCCTCTTGATCCTTTGTGGATGTTTTAAGAGGTTATACAAGTTGAAGATCATGTCATTTCTTGATTGATCCTTTGTCTAAGTGGTCGGGGAGGGCTTGAAACCCTAATTCTTGATAATGGTGAATGTTCAATCACCTTTGAGGAGATTGATGAGGCATAAAGGTACATCCATTTTGTGGTAATGATCTTCACAATAATGGAAAACCTTGGTGGTCAAAATTTGGGGTATGACAGGAGCCATGGATCTACCCATCCCCAAAGGTGTGTCCTAATTGGTCAATTTTTGTACCTGTAGAACGGGTTCTAACAAAGGTTCCCAAAATCATTGACCCCTCTTAGAGACATTAACAGTAAACCGATTAACTCAGTAGAGCTGTAATACCCAAAGATTAATCTCCTTTGAGTGTAGTATCGCGTGTCAACTATTCCCGATAGTCACCGCACTACCTAATGGCCAAATGGTTAAATGTCTACTAAATCCTAAGTGTCATGGGTACCGCACTGGGAAAACTATGCTTTCACGATGTGGTCGTTCAACATTAGCAAGTGCACATGGGTACCTCGACTTATTCGGTGGACTGTCAGGTTAACTTGGTCGGGAATCACACCCTATAAGCCTTCCTGGAGACGCCACCACTTATCTTAATGTTCTCTCAAACTTTCCACATATGTATTAATCGCATTCCCAGTTAACAGTAATTTAAACACGGGTATCAAGTAATACAACAGAATATGATATATATATATATATATATATATATATAGAAAACTGAGAAAGCAAGTAAACAGAGAAATAAATGCAAAGCAAAGCCTAGATCTCTTAGGAACTCTAATCCTAGAACTCCCCATCAGAGTCGTCATTTTTCGGTAGCGTGCGATTTTTGTCGGTGACGCGACCACCTTACCGCAATGTTGGAATTGGGTGCTACTTTCTGGTTTCTTATTTATCCTATGAAGCTGGAAAGGAAAGGGAAGATATCTAAGACTAACCTTGCACGCAAATGTTTTCTTTAACAAATGCTAAGAGATCGGGGATCGGGGTCTAGTTATAAACTCTTTATTGCATGTATTTTTGCTAATTTAAAATGCTTTCTTGTGTTTATCTGTTGTGGCTAGGGAAAGTTTCTCCTTTGGGAGAATTGAGAGTGTTTTTGTGGTTTTTGGGTTTTCCGTTGTTTTTGGGAAGGTACTGGACCTAAAGTTTTTGATTTGTGTGCTCGCTAAGATTTCACAATCGTATGCCTACGTATTCCCGTAAAGATATTTGGGAAATCAGAGCAATCGTAGTCCCTCCTATTCTATGGGAGGAAAAATGTGTGGTGTCTTATTCAAAGCCCTAGATTGAAGCTAGATGAGTATTTGTGTCTTGTTCCAAGCTCAAGATTGAAGCTAAAGGGGTGATTGAGAGAGAATTTGTCATCTCTAAAGGGAGATATCTCACCTATTCATCACAAATTGTTAAGAAATTGATTATAAGGGAAATTACTTTAACTGGGATATGTAAATCCAGCAATGTCATAATTTCCTTTATAAGGGTGATGTCATGAAGGAAGAAAGCTTTAACTCAGTGTAGAGCAATGCCACTTTTTCCTTTATGAATCTTTCATGCTAAGAGAGGGACATTGTGTAACGCCCCAGTTTTTGTTAGATTTATTTAATCAAGTCGATTTAATTATTTTTGGTCTTTATATTATTTTATTCTTGGTTATTATGTTTTATCGCGTTTTGGGAACGTTTGCGAGAAAATTGAGTGTAGGGGTATTTTGGTCTTTTTGGCTTGGTTAGATATTGTTTTTCATTTAAAATAGAAACATAGAAAGAAAAATAGAAAGAAAAAGAAGAGAAGAGAAAAGGAGAGTGAGAAGAAGAAAAAGAGGAAAAACTTGGAGTGTAAGAAATCGATTCAACCGACATTTCAAAGCACGATTAATCGGGTAAAGGTGCGAAACTCGGTTATGCTATGTTTGTGTATGATTATGTATGTGTGTGTTGGAATGTTTGTTAGTTTTTTCATAGTTTTTTAATTCTAGGTTGAATGAGAGAAAACGAGAGAAATCGATGTTTTCGCGGTGTAAATGCGGTAGAATACTTGTTGTTATGACTAGAATATGTTCTGATTGTTATGTTGTGGTTTGGAAGTGTTTTGGTGGGGAAAATGTTGATTTGGGGTGAGTAACAGCGCTGCTGCGAATCTCAGAATTCGCAGGTTCGCATTGCGAACAGCAGTGAAGAGGAAAGCGAAGGCTCGCCAGGGATTCGCAGTGCGAATGGGTAGGCGAATGTTTGCCAGCAGTTTGCAAAGCGAACTTTGTGCCCTTTTTCTTCTGCCAGTGTTCGCTGGAGCTTCGCACGGCGAATGAGGAAAGCGAATGCTCGCTAGGAGCTTTGCATAGCGAACATGACAGATTATTCCGTTTTGTTTCCTTCATAACTTTTGATCTGTAACTCGGATAGAGGCGAGGTCGGATGCGTTGGAAAGCTAATGAGATGTTCTTTCTTATAGAAATGGTTTTGGGATGGTTGACCGATTTAATTGTGTCGGGAATTTGGAAATGTGTCATTTTGTCGACTTTTACCGTCTTAACTGTGTGTATTTGATGTGTTATCATGCGATATGCTTTTGATATATAACGTATGGCTTGTGTGCTATTATATGATGTGAATGCATGTGATGAAATGTGGTGATGGTGGTTTGTGGCCTAAGGGCAAGTAAATGCATGGTGTTGTGTTTGATTGTATATGCATGATTATGGATGTTGGAAGGGTTCACATGGTTGTATATATGTATGCATTGGATTGTCATGAGTCATTGTATGCCAAGCATCATGATATGCATTCTTGTGATGTCATGTGCCCTAGTGGGTGTGAGCGACGAAACGATTCCCGAGGGAATCTGCTATAACGGTCGTGAGCCTTATACAAAGAGGACCGAAAGCGACGTTATAGACGATCGTGAGCCTTATACAAAGAGGACCGAAAGCGATCGGATCGTGAGCCTTATACAAAGAGGACCAAAAGCGATCCATAAACGTCGTGAGCCTTATACCAAGATGACCGAAAGCGACGGGGAACATTGTTTGCCCGACGGGGAGTTACACTAAGTAACAAGCGATGATTCCAATAATTCCTTAGTGAATTAATGATGAGATGATGGATGGAACGGTACCACATTGCATTGCATAGAGTCGTTGTGTCGGTCTCTGTGCATTTGCATAAATCATGAATGGATTGATTATGTGTGGAATTGTGAATGGAATTGATGAGTTGATATATATATATATATATATATATATATATATATATATATATATATATATGTGTGTGTGTGTGTGTGTGTATGTGTATGTGTGTGTGTGTGTGTTGGTGATAAATGCATTGAGCATGATTGATATGCCGTTGTGATGGATGTATGAGATATGAATTGTGGTGTTTTGCATTTGAATTATGGTGTAAGTTGTGGTGAGAATGTTTTACATGTGTATTTTGTGTTATTATATAATTGTATACAACTATATTATAATTGTGTTTCTCACCCTTCTGCTGTTTTGAATGCTCTATGAGGCATTGCAGATTAGATGCTGAAGGTCTTTTTGTGAAGCTTATGTCTTCATTCTTTTGTCGGTCGGCTCTGATATGTAGCACCGGGTAGTTGGGGAGATCGTTATGTGACATTATGTATATATATCTTTTGGATTTGACATGTATGACTCTATATAAGACAGACAAACTTTTATGTATATATATATATATATATGAGATTTCAGTTGCAGATTTTCCGCTTTTATTATGTATCTGAATTATGGGTGCTAGGAATCGAGTTCCTCTATTTATGTTGCTACCAGATTATTGCATATCTTTATGAGCATGTTACTATATTTCATCATTTTGATGTGGCGCTCCCGTCTATGCCATGAATGTTTTAATTATACTCTGATTATCTGTTATCGCTTTAATTAATTGGGGGTTATAGATTGGGGGTGTTACATTAAGTGGTATCAGAACCAGTTTGTGTCAGCCCGTGCCAGTCCGTGTCGGTCGTTTTGACCAAGTTGTTTGTTGTGCGTAAGTTGTGTTCTGGAGAGCTGATTGTTTAACCATAGTTACTGTTATTGGATATGAACAGAATATGGCTGGAAGGAATGACGCTGCTCTTGCTCCTGCGATGCAAGTTATGGCCCAGGCTATGCGGGGTGCACCTAATGCTGGTGGGAATGATGAGTTCAAGAGGAACAAACCGCCTATCTTCAAAGGAAGGCATGATCCTGATGGTTCACAGATTTGGTTTAAGGAGATTGAAAGAATCTTTCAAGTGATGGACTGTGCTGAGGAACATAAGGTGTGATTGGGTACTCACATGTTGCAGGAGGAGGCTGATGATTGGTGGGTTAGTGCGCGTCATGTGTGGGAAGCTAGAGGTGAAGAGGTCACTTGGGCTTTGTTTAGCAGGGAGTTTTTGAGGAAGTATTTTCCTGAAGATGTTAGAGGAAAGAAGGAAATAGAGTTCTTGGAGTTGAAACAGGGTTACATGTCTGTTATTGATTACACTGCTAAGTTTGTGGAGCTTGTTCAGTTTTATCCACATTATGCTGAAGCAACTGCGGAGTTTTCCAAATGTGTGAAGTTTAAGAACGGGTTGCGTCCTGAGATCAAGCATACAATTTGTTATCAAAGGATCAGAAGGTTTTCGGATTTGGTGGATTGTTGTAGAATTTTTGAGGAGGATAGCAAATCTCGTTCTACTCATTATAAGAGTGTGAACGAAAGGAAAGGAAAGCAACCGTTTCGTGGTGGTCCTTATGTGTCACCAGCTGACAAGGGAAAGCAAAGGGCTAATTCTGATAAAAGGCCAAGTGGGGGAGGTACGTATAATCCTCTAAGATGTTATAGGTGTGGTGACTTAGGACATCGTCAGTTTGAATGTAGAAAGGATATAAGGAAGTGTTCCAATTGTGGAGGTATAGGACATGTAACAGCTGAGTGCAAGAGGAATGTGGTGAAGTGTTTCAACTGTGGTGAACCTGGTCATATTAGTACGAAGTGTCCGAAACCAAAGTAAGCTCAAGCTAGAGGGAAAGTATTTGCATTGGCAGGAACTCAGACCACTAATGCAGATCGTCTGATCAAAGGTACTTGTTTTATTAATAGTATGCCTTTAGTTGCTATTATTGATACCGGAGCGACTCATTCGTTTATTTCGTTTGAGTGTTCGCAGCGTTTGAATCTTTTGTTGTCTTCGATGGATGGAGAGATGGTTATCGATACTCCAGCAATGGGGTCGGTAACTACTTCTTTGGTTTATTTAAGTTGTCCTTTGACCATTTATGGTAAGGATTTTGATATGGATTTGGTGTGTCTGCCGTTGGAGGGTTTAGACGTGGTTCTGGGAATGAATTGGTTGCAGTTCAATCGAGTTCATATCAATTGTTATCATAAGTTGGTACGATTTCCTTCTCTTGAAGAAGACGGGGAATCGATTTTCTTATCTACCAAAGAGTTGAAGAAACTTTTGGCGGATGAAGCTCAGTTGTTCGGGTTGTTCGCATCGTTGACCGTGGATAGTCAAGTTGCAATTGATGTGTTTCCAGTCGTGTGTGATTTTCCAGAGGTGTTTCCGGAGGACATTTCTGATGTGCCGCCAGAGAGAGAGGTGGAGTTTTCTATAGATCTAGTTCCTGGTACTAGACTTGTATCTATGGCACCATATCGTATGTCAGCATCTGAGTTGGGTGAGTTGAAGAAGCAGTTGAATGAATTGTTAGAGAAGAGGTTTATGAGGCCGAGTGTATCGCCTTGGGGTGCTCCAATTTTATTGGTGAAAAAGAAATATGGAAGTATGCGAATGTGTATTGATTATCGCCAGCTGAATAAGGTGACGATTAAGAATAAGTATCCTCTTCCGAGAATTGATGATCTGATGGACCAGTTGGTAGGTGCGTGTGTGTTTAGTAAAATTGATTTGAGGTCAGGGTATCATCAGATTAGAGTGAAAGAGGAAGATATTCAAAAGACGGCTTTTAGGACACGATACAGACATTACAAATATTTCGTGATGCCGTTCGGGGTTTCTAATACGCCGGGAGTGTTTATGGAGTATATGAATCGCATTTTCCATGAGCATTTGGATCAATTTGTTGTTGTGTTTATCGATGACATCTTGATTTATTCTAAGTCTCGGGAGGAGCATGCGGAGCATTTGCGTATTGTGTTGCAAATCTTGAAGGAAAAGAGACTTTATGCCAAGTTGTCCAAGTGTGAGTTCTGGTTGTCAGAAGTGAGTTTTCTTGGGCATGTGATTTCAGGTAATGGTATTGCTGTGGATCCATCCAAAGTAGATGCAGTTCTACAATGGGAGGCTCCTAGATCTGTTACTGAAATTAGAAGCTTTTTGGGTTTAGCTGGATATTATCGAAGATTCATTGAAGGTTTTTCCAAGTTAGCACTTCCTTTGACCCAGCTGACTTGTAAACGTAAGGCGTTCATTTGGGATATTCAATGTGAGGAAAGTTTTAGTGAGCTGAAAAGAAGATTGACTACAGCTCTTATTTTGATCTTGCCGAATCCTAGTGAATCGTTTGTGGTGTATTGTGATGCGTCTTTGATTGGGTTAGGTGGAGTGTTGATGCAAGAAGGTAAGGTTGTGGCTTATGCTTCGAGGAAATTGAGGGATCATGAGAAAAATTACCCTACTCATGATTTGGAATTAGCGGCAGTGGTTTTTGTGTTGAAAATTTGGAGGCATTATCTCTACGGTGCAAGATTCGAAGTCTTTAGTGATCATAAGAGTTTGAAATACTTGTTTGATCAGAAAGAGCTGAATATGAGACAGCGGAGATGGTTGGAATTTTTGAAGGACTACGATTTTAGCTTGAATTACCATCCTCGTAAAGCTAATGTGGTAGCCGATGCGTTAAGCCGGAAATCTTTGCATATGTCTGCTTTGATGGTTAAAGAGTGGGAACTTTTGGAAGCATTTAGAGATTTGAGTTTGGTGTGTGAGTTGACATCTGATGGCATGAGGCTTGGTATGTTAAAGGTTACTAATGAGTTTCTGTTGACCGTTAGCGAAAAACAGAGGCTGGATGTGAAATTTGTTGATTTGATGACAGTTGGAGATAAAGGTGTGAATGGTGACTTTAAAGTGGATGGTAAGGGTGTTTTGAGATTTCGTGGTAGAATTTGTATTCCGGATGATTTGGAATTGAAAAAGATGATTTTAGAGGAAGGACACTGGAGTAGTTTGAGTATACATCCGGGAGCTAATAAGATGTATCAAGATTTGAAGAAGATCTTTTGGTGGTCCGGATTGAAGAGGGATGTGGCTCAGTTTGTTTATGTGTGTTTGACGTGTCAGAAGTCAAAGGTAGAACATCAGAAGCCTAGTGGATTATTACAACTGTTGGATATTCCCGAGTGGAAATGGGACAGCATTTCTATGCATTTCGTGACAGGGTTGCCGAATACACAGAGGGGGCATAATTCCATTTGGGTGGTTGTGGATAGACTGATTAAATCGGCGCATTTCATTCCGATTGACATCAGTTTTTCTTTGGAGCGGTTGGCTGAGATTTATATCCGGGTGATTGTGAAGATACATGGTGTTCCGTTGTGTATTGTTTCAGATCGAGATCCAAGGTTTACTTCCAGATTTTGGGAAAGTTTGCAAAAGGCGTTAGGTTCCAAGTTGAGATTGAGTTCTGCTTATCATCCTCAGACGGATGGTCAGACCGAGAGAACTATTCAATCATTGGAAGATTTGTTGAGAGCTTGTGTTCATGAGCAAGGTGGTGTTTGGGATAGTTATCTTTCGTTGGTGGAATTCATGTATAACAACAGTTTCCATTCGAGTATTGGAATGGAACCTTTTGAAGCATTGTATGGAAGAAGATGTCGAACACCGTTGTGTTGGCATGAATCTGGTGAGAGTTTGGTGGTTGGACCGGAGTTAATTCAACACACTACGGAAAAGGTGAAACTTATTCCTGAGAAGATGAAGGCTTCTCAGAGTAGGCAGAAGAGTTATCATGATCGAAGGAGGAAAGATCTTGAGTTTCAAGAAGGCGATCATGTATTTTTGAAAGTTACACCGGTGACGGGTGTTGGTAGTGCATTGAATTCGAAGAAACTTACTTCTCGGTTTATTGGTCCTTACCAGATATCCGCGAGAGTGGATGCTGTGGCTTATCGGGCGGCGTTGTCGCCGAATCTTTCGAATTTGCATGATGTATTCCATGTTTCACAGCTTCGGAAGTATGTTCCGGATCCGTCGCATGTGATTCCAATGGATGAGGTTGAGGTAAGGGAGAACCTTACGGTTGAGGCATTACCGGTGAGAGTTTTGGATCGTGAGTTGAAGCGGTTAAGAGGCAAGGATATTGTGCTGGTGAAAGTAGCGTGGGGAGGCGCTGCTGAGGGCAATTTGACTTGGGAGTTGGAGAGTCGGATGCGGGAATCGTATCCGGAGTTGTTCGTCTCAGGTAACATTTTCGAGGACGAAAATTTCTAAATGGGGGAGAGTTGTAACACACCGGTTTTTGTTAGATTTATTTAATCGAGTCGATTTAATTATTTTTGGTCTTTATATTATTTTATTCTTGGTTATTATGTTTTATCGCGTTTTGGGAACGTTTGCGAGAAAATTGAGTGTAGGGGTATTTTGGTCTTTTTGGCTTGGTTAGATATTGTTTTTCATTTAAAATAGAAACATAGAAAGAAAAATAGAAAGAAAAAGAAGAGAAGAGAAAATGAGAGTGAGAAGAAGAAAAAGAGGAAAAACTTGGAGTGTAAGAAATCGATTCAACCGACATTTCAAAGCACGATTAATCGAGTAAGGGTGCGAAACTCGGTTATGCTATGTTTGTGTATGATTATGTATGTGTGTGTTGGAATGTTTGTTGGTTTTTTCATAGTTTTTCAATTCTAAGTTGAATGAGAGAAAACGAGAGAAATCGATGTTTTCGCGGTTGAAATGCGGTGTAAATGCGGTAGAATACTTGTTGTTATGACTGGAATATGTTCTGATTGTTATGTTGTGGTTTGGAAGTGTTTTGGTTGGGAAAATGTTGATTTGGGGTGAGTAACAGCGCTGTTGCGAATCTCAGAATTCGCAGGTTCGCATTGCGAACAGCAGCGAAGAGGAAAGCGAAGGCTCGCCAGGGCTTCGCAGTGCGAATGGGTAGGCGAATGTTCGCCAGCAGTTTGCAAAGCGAACTTTGTGCCCTTTTTCTTCTACCAGTGTTCGCTAGAGCTTCGCACGGCGAATGAGGAAAGCGAATGCTCGCTAGGAGCTTCGCATAGCGAACATGACAGATTGTTCCGTTTTGTTTCCTTCATAACTTTTGATCCGTAACTCGGATAGAGGCGAGGTCGGATGCGTTGGAAAGCTAATGAGATGTTATTTCTTATAGAAATGGTTTTGGGATGGTTGGCCGATTTAATTGTGTCAGGAATTTGGAAATGTGTCATTTTGTCGACTTTTACCGTCTTAACTGTGTGTATTTGATGTGTTATCATGCGATATGCTTTTGATATATAACGTATGGCTTGTGTGCTGTTATATGATGTGAATGCATGTGATGAAATGTGGTGATGGTGGTTTGTGGCCTAAGGACAAGTAAATGCATGGTGTTGTGTTTGATTGTATATGCATGATTATGGATGTTGGAAGGGTTCACATGGTTGTATATATGTATGCATTGGATTGTCATGAGTCATTGTATGCCAAGCATCATGATATGCATTCTTGTGATGTCGTGTGCCCTAGTGGGTGTGAGCGACGAAATGATTCCCGAGGGAATCTGCTATAACGGTCGTGAGCCTTATATAAAGAGGACCGAAAGCGACTGTGATACGGTGGAGGATTGACTTTTTAATTTTTTTTTCGCAAAACATGTTGCGGTTAGCAAGAGTCGCCACCGATTTTTCTTTTATCCAATTTATTTAGGAAAGGTGAAGGTGTTAGTACCCCTTTTCATCCGTAGTTATCTACGGGCACTTAATTGCTTGCTCACTTTAACTTGCTTTTTTTTGAAATGTGGTGTGTGTTCAGAAAATATTTTGTAAAAGTTGACTTTGTAATAATTCGTGTAAGAATGTATACAAAGAATTTGTTTTTGAAAATATTTTTGAAAGTGTGAGGTGTGAAAAATATTTGTTTTTTTTTTTAGTTGTGAGCAAGCATTTAAAAGTTACTTACCCTTAATTTATAAGGTCTTTCTTGTACTTATCCTTTTCCTTGAGAGATAGTACTATCCATACCATTAGTGGGTAGGTAGTCCTATCTATTGGATGTGAAGGGACGGTGAAGGGTCATCGAATGGTCATAGAAGGCAACATGTAAGGATACCTTAGCAATTCGAAGGGACTACCATCATTTTTCCGTAGGGTCATCGAGGGACAAGATCATTTTTTTCGTAGGCGACTCGAAGGGTCATCTAGGGACTATGATCTTTAATCGAATGGACTATGATGATATTATTTGTAAGCGTCTTTTGCTAAAGTACCCTTACTTTCAAGGGACATGACCAATGTTCGTAAGGCAACTGAGAGAGGCTACCCTAGAGGTACAAGTGTGATTGAGTGGATTAGTTTCAATTATTTATCTTGAATTAGGGTTTTCTAGATTGTTTTTTTAGTTTTTCCATACAAACCCTAATTACTACACAGTTGTAAAATAAAATAGCGGAAAGTAAAGTGCAGAAAGTAAAATCCCTACGCTATTACAAGGCTTTGGGAGAGAGACATAAGTATAACAAACCTTGCGGGAAATAAAACTACGGCTATTACAAAAAGAAAAACTGTGCGACCTATACAATTTTTCTAGGAATTTAAATAGCAAATAAATAAATAAGTGAAAAAAAATGTCAGAAAAACTTGATACGAACCCTTATTAGTTAAAAAACGGAGGGAGGAGGCGGATCTCGTACGATTGTGTACGGACGACGAAGGAGCGGCGGATCTCGTACGGTTGTACGGGCTATACGGATTGTGGAAAAGCGGCGGATCTCGTATGGTTGTACGGACTGTACTGTTGTACGGACTGTACGGTTGTACGGGGCTGTACGGACAACGAAGGAACGGCGACCGGAGGTAGTCCGGTGAGCGGCGGATCGGAAGGATAGAGTTGATCTTGAGAGGTTTTGTGATTTTTTACTTTTTTGTTGGAGAGTTGTGATGAATATTGATGAAGGATATATGAGTTTTGATGAACAATTGAAAGAGAAAAGTGTTGTTGTATGTGAGTGAAATTGTGAGACTGTGGATTTTTTTCATCTCAAAACTGTGAAAATAGAGGGTTATTTATAGCATGGGAAAATCAGGTTAAAGGGCAAAAAGGGGAATAAAATTGACAAAAAATCTTCCTTGGTTAGCAAGCTGACCAATCAGAAGCTGAGTATGACACAAACTGACACAGATTGACCAATAGGAAACAAGTACTCAAGAAAGGAAATATTTTTTGTATTTATTATGATTTTTTTTATCCTTTTTTGGTAAAAAGTGCATAAAATCAGATAAATAAATATTTTTAAAAAAGACTTAAAATAAAAAACGAAAATTAAAAATAAATAATAAAAAAATACAATTTTGTGATTTTAAAATGGAAATAAAGTTAGTAACAAAAAAGTCAGATAATGGGATTCGAACCCATGACCTTATGCTTGCAAGCTTTTACTCTGTATCAATTGTGCTATCTTGTTTATTCGAAATAAAAATGCACTTGCAAGCATATGAAGGTCAAATAACTATTTGTTATTTAAACAATTTAAAGTAAACTGTTACCTATTTTTGAATAAAAATTACTGTTAAAATATTAGTGAAATTGAACCAAAAACTTATAAAATCAAAGTTAAAAATAATTTAAATGTTAGAAATAGGGCAGGCAAATTTTGGGGTACAACAGCGACGTTAAAGACGATCGTGAGCCTTATACAAAGAGGAATGAAAGCTATCGGATCGTGAGCCTTATACAAAGAGGACCGAAAGCGATCCATAAACGTCGTGAGCCTTATACCAAGAGGACCGAAAGCGACGGGGAACATCGTTTTCCCGACGTGGAGTTACACTAAGTAACAAGCGATGATTCCAATAATTCCTGAGTGAATTAATGATGAGATGATGGATGGAACGGTACTGCATTGCATTGCATAGAGTCGTTGTGTCGGTCTCTGTGCATTTGCATAAATCATGAATGGATTGATTATGTGTGGAATTGTGAATGGAATTGATGAGTTTATATATATATATATATATATATATATATATATATATTGGTGATAAATGCATTGAGCATGATTGATATGTCGTTGTGATGGATGTATGAGATATGAATTGTGGTGTTTTGCATTTGAATTATGGTGTAAGTTGTGGTGAGAATGTTTTACATGTGTATTTTGTGTTATTATATAATTGCATGCAACTATATTATAATTGTGTTTCTCACCCTTCTGCTGTTTTGAATGCTCTATGAGGCATTGCAGATTAAATGTTGGAGGTCTTTTTGTGAAGCTTATGTCTTCATTCTTTTGTCGGTCGACTCTGATATGTAGCACCGGGTAGTCGGGGAGATCGTTATGTGACATTATGTATATATATCTTTTTGGATTTGACATGTATGACTCTGTATAAGACAGACAAACTTTTATGTATATATATATATATATATATATATATATATATATGAGATTTCAGTTGCAGATTTTCCGCTTTTATTCTGTCTCTGAATTGTGGGTGTTAGGAACCGAGTTCCTCTGTTTATGTTGCCACCTGATTGTTGCATATCTTTATGAGCAGGTTACTATATTTCATTAGTTTGATGTGACGCTCCCGTCTATGCCATGAATGTTTTAATTATACTCTGATTATCTGTTATCTCTTTAATTAATTGGGGGTTATAGATTGGGGGTGTTACACATTGGCTTGGATGTTAGGAATCCAGAGGCTTGCCACTTACAGCTGTTAGATGAAAGATAAGTTTTGGCCAGGATAAAGGAAGGACTCTAGCTTGGATTTTGAATCATTAAGTGTGCCACTTACAGCAATTATCTAAGAAAAAAGGTTTTAGTTGTCTGTTTTGATATGTGATGTATAGAGGAAGTATCTTCTTGCTGAGTGGACTCATAGTCTCATCTGAGGGGATGTTGATTTTTGTGTGCCTTGATCAAAGCCCAAGACTGAAGCTAAAAGAGATTGATTCTACTGAGGAGGGTTTTATCTGTCTTGTACAAAGCCCAAGATTGAGGTTAGCTGGGGAGATTCTTATATGAAGCCTAAGAGGAGGCTATCTCTTGCTGAGGATCTGTTGAAATCCAGGAGCAGGTATGTATTGTGTTGGGGAATCCAAAGGGATTACTCTTGCTGGGAACCAGGGAAGAGTTAGAGTACCAGATGCCATGAGGCTCTGATTCTTCTAAGGATTTGGTGATCGTAAAATGACCCTGGTTGGGATTATTTAAGGTAAAAGTTTACACCTTGTTGGGGGGTCAGAGGAGTTTAAAGATTAGTTTGAAAACTTATGGAGGTTTTAACTCTGCTGGAGATTGATGTAGTGGTAGCTTGATCTGGGTTTTTTCTTGTGCTTTTATGAAACTTGAGGGTCTCTGTGTGAGATCCCAGAGGAAATGAGATTTTCCAAGTCTGCTTGAATGAAGCCCGAGAGGAGGCTGGGGGTTTAAGGGATGAAGATCAACCCTAGAATGGTCTGATGTTTTGGAATTCTTGACTCTCCTGAGGATTGAACTAGTAGAGATAACTAATTTCTATCCTATGCCTTTAGGAGGCCTTTGGGTCCTTGTACTAAGCCCAAGAGGAGGCTGAGGGAACTTTTAAGAAGCCTGTGGGTCCTTGTACTAAGCCTAAGAGGAGGCTAGGGATGCTTTTAGGAAGCCTGTGGGTCCAAGCCTAAGAAAAGTTCAAGAAAGGTTTCACCGAAAATAAGTCCTTTCTTTGCTGAACAGTTCTAAGATTTGAAGAAATTCAAAAGAGGTTTCACCGGGAATTAATCCTCCCTGGGGAAATGAATTTCTTGTACAATATATATATATATATATATATATATATATATATATATATATATATATAAGTTTTGACAGTCTTGAGAAAAGTTTCACCGGGAATAATGCATTTCTCTGTTCTATATTGTATAAGCCCAAGAGGAGGCAAGACTGTATAGGGAATTTTCTATAAGGGAACTAGTTTTGACTATGTTGAAAAGTAACCTCTGGTTTGACCTAAACGTAGACCTAACTGCTGGGGAAACTCTAAGTAAGATATGCACAAGTATATATACAGACAATTACATTGACATATATATATATATAAACAAATATTCCTTGAAAAAGATGTGGGGACTTACCTTCTGAGAAGAAGCCCAAGTGTATTGTGATATGTAGTATTGACTACAACTGTATGCTTGATTAAGGTTTCAAGAAATTGAAGAAAATTTTGAGGAAACTTTGAATTTTGAATATGATGTAAAAACAAGTTGTTTTTTTTTAAAAGAAATGAAAGTTTGGGGCTTATACAATGACTGAGGCCCAGATGACCTATTTGAAAACGTTGATCGCACTGCGATACCGACAGACGTTATGGGACTTATACTATAGCAGAGGCCCAAAATTGTTTTATGTACAAAATGGCTTGGGTCTTACACTCTATTAGAGGCCCAAAAGTGTTTGTGAAGAAAGAAAAATAGGGCTTATACTCTAGGAGAGGCCCAGACGATTTATTTGAAAAGGCGACGATTACGCTGTGATTTTGAAAACGACATAGGGACTTATACAATGACTGAGGCCCAAAATTATTTATGTATAAGAAGGAATGGGTTTTACACTCTAATAAAGACCCAAAAAGTTTATTTTTATACAAGAGATGGGGCTTACAACTCAAGGAGATGTCCAGATGAAAAACAGCGGTCACACAGTTTATTTTGAAAATCGTATCGGGACTTATACAATAATCGAGGCCCAAAAAATTTTGTACTTACAAAGGGGATGGGTCTTACACTCTATTAGAGGCCCAAAAGTGTTTGAAATGAAGTTTGAAAAGTCAAAATTAGGAGAAAACTCTAATTTCAATTTAGAAATATAATTTTCAAAGGAATTTAAATAATAAATGATATAAAATATCAAATATATTAAAAAACAAGTTGTGAATTTTGAAAAATATTTTGAAAAATCATGTTTAATCACATGAAAGCTTGAAATTCATTTGAATTTGAAAAATCAAGGTGGAAATTTCATTTTAAAATGTTTAAAAACAAAAAAAATAAATTATTTACAAAAATTCCAACTATATTAAATAAATAATATAAATTTGATTTTCTTGTAAAATAAAATATTTTAACATTTTTGTGAATTTTTAAAAAAAGAACCAATAAAAAATGATAAAAAAAATGAGAGAGAAATTAATTTTTGAATTTAATTAAGAAAATGACCAAAAATTCAAAAATTCAAAAAATGGCGCCAACAGTCATCTTCTTCCTCACGAACTCCCTCCATGGCCGTTTTGCAAAACCTCACATATCTCTCTCAATACGTAATGGTTTTGACTTTTGTAAACACGAAAGTTGTGTATTTTTGAACAAGGATTCCAATGATATAGATTAATTGCATTTATATTAAGTGTGGAGTGAGAAATTAAAAGATGAACTCAAGAACCCTAATTTCTGCAAGAACACTATGAAATCCTATACACGATAGCTACAAAGTAATTGATTGAGGGGAAACACTCTACATAAGTGCAGAAACATGTTTGTAACTTGAAAACACATTTATGATGCATGGATCATAGAGTTTGAGAGTGTCAGGCTTACCTCTGCAAGAGGAAATCGAATCCTCAGTTGTAGGTGTTACAAATGTTGTGTGATGATCTGGACAGCTTCCTTGGACCTCAAGTAGTGCGTTTGAAGGCTTGGAATGGATTGAAACAACCTGGAACTTGTTGTGGTACCCCAACTGCAAGTAGGCCAAAAAGCTTGAGCAAATGGATGGTGACTTTGTGATTCGGGTTTTCCATATGTGTTTTGAGGTCATTGATCACTTGTATATGATATATATGAGGTGTTAGGATGGTTGCTTTGTGTGGAATTGCTCTCTATTTGAAAATTCGATAGTGACTTGAAAGAGAAGCAAAATCTGGTTTTTTAGTGTGATTGGAAGGAAAGTATGTATTATTATGCTTTAGTGTACTTGAATTGATCAGAAAGAACCTCTATTTATAGTAGAGCAACTTTGTTTTGGGAGCAATAGTGATTGGAGGCTGATCATTACATGTAGCTTGTAGCCAATGACTTGGATAATCCAAAAGTGCCAAGTCAACTCTCTTATCTGGACTCCATTCAATTTTGCAGGTTTAAATGCTCAAAGTTTGGACTTGAATCTTGATTGGCTTGGAGTGTTATGGTCTGGTTCATGACACCTAAATGTATAGCATTGATGTTACCTTGCCAAATTTGAATTCCAAGTTTCATGTCATGATGGTTTTCACATGCCAAGTTGAATTTTTTGCCTTCTTTGATCAAGAACCAAGTGAGTCATCAGATGTTTTGTGCTTTTGGAAGACGACAAAGTTTGCAAAATGGCAAAACTTGAGTGACAAAATCGTGTGCCACAAGTTTGGTTTTCATGCCTTTGTGTGGGCAAGGTGAAAAATGCCATTTTTGGAAGCTTATAACTCCTTGCTCAAGTTGAACCATGGAAGGCTCTTGTACTTTTTGGAAAGCCCCAATAACATACTTCAACTTTGATGTCCAACTTTGGTCTTGAATCATCTCTGATCATAATGAAAAATGGCCTCAAAGTTGGTGAAAATGCAAAACAGATTCTGTCCAAAATTTCACTAAGTGTTGGGAAAATGGTCATTTTCATATTTTTGTGATTTTGATCAATCCATAACTCAAAATCCATAAGGATTTGGAATCTGTTGTAGTTGACAATCTTGAAGTATGTAATGAGAGATTTTATTTGAGCTTTGGATAGAAGAAAAATGTTGCTTAGATCACAAGTTATGGCCTTGCAAAGTTGGGTATAAATCACATTTTTTTCATGACTTAGTAAAATTCAAGTTTCTTAAGATTGCTCCTTTTGCAAGTAACCCTACTTTTCTTATTTTTTTATGGATGATGATCCAAACCATAAGTTAACATTGTTTTTTACTTAGGGAACCCTTGTTTGTCAAGAAATTCAAAAAGTCAAACTTGGTTTTTGGCACAGTTGACTTTTTATCAGATGAATTTCAAACTTTGTGATCCTCTATGAAATCAAGTCCTTGACCTAATTCAAACCTAATGTATGGATTCCATAGGTGTTATAGAGTGTCTTGAATCATGTCCCAAGGTTTGGGATCATGTCTTGGTCAAAAGTCAAAGGTATAGTTGACTTTTCATCAGAAACCCTAATTGGTCCAGATGAATTTGAATCCTTGTACTTCTTATGAACCAAGTTCTTTGAATCAATCCAATCTTGTAAATGGATCAATATGATGTATTGGAGGTCTTCAAAACATTTCTTGAGGTCTTGGCTCATGTCTTGCTCCAAAAGTCAACTTAGGGGTGAATTAGGTCAAGAAACCCTAATTCCTGATTTTTGATTAATGCATCCCCTGAGGCTATTTTGAACTTGTGATTGGGTCCATGAGGTCCCTTTGAGCTTCTTGGATCATGTTTTGAAGTATTGGCTCATGCCCAGATGAAAATTTCTCTCTGGAGGCCTTGGTCGACCAAAACCCTAATTTGGTGACACTGATGATCTTGAGGCTTGATCAACTTGAGATGTTGCACTCTTGTGCTTGATTCTTGATGTGGGAGACCCCTTAATCCTTCATTGATGTTTGAGAGGCTTGACAAGTTGAGGATCATGTCCATTCTTAATTGATCATTTGTCTTGAGTACTCTGAGAGGGCTCAAAACCCTAATTCTTGGTTAAAGTGAATGCTCAACAATCTTTGAGAGGATTGATGAGGCATGAAGGCGCATCCATATTGTGGTGATGATTTGCACAATGATGGTAAATCTTGTGGTCAAAATTTGGGGTATGACATCAATCTTTATATGTCACAACCATCTTCTGCA
Source organism: Lathyrus tuberosus (assembly GCA_022829125.1). NCBI lineage: Eukaryota > Viridiplantae > Streptophyta > Magnoliopsida > Fabales > Fabaceae > Lathyrus > Lathyrus tuberosus. The sequence continues at coordinate 1,175,261 of JALAZF010000118.1, read as the reverse complement.
CAATCTTCTTAATATTCTTATTTGCTGCCTCAACAGCACCATTCATCTTCAGACGATATGGAGAAGAATTGTGATGTTCAATTTTGAAGCTCTTGCACGACTCCTTCATCATCTTGTTATTCAAATTCAAACCATTATCATTAATGATTCTCTCAGGGATACCATAACGACAAATGATGTCCTTCTTTATGAATCGGACGACTACCTGCTTGGTAACGTTGGCAAACGAGGCCGCTTCCACCCACTTGGTGAAGTAATCGATGGCAACCAGAATAAAACGATGTCCATTAGAAGCAGTCGGCTCAATCTTTCCAATCATACCAATGCCCCACATAGCAAAAGCCCGAGGAAATGTCAATACATTCAGAGGAGTCGGTGGTACCTGTACTTTGTATGCATAAATCTGGCACTTATGACATTTTCTGGCGTATTTAAAGCAGTCAGACTCCATGGTCATCCAGTAATAGTCTCCTCTCAACAATTTTATGGCCATGGCATGACCATTGGCATGGGTACCAAAATAACCCTCATGAACTTCCTCCATCAACAGGCCTGCCTCGTGTTCATCAACACAACGCAGTAGGACCATATCAAAGTTCCTCTTATACAGTACATCGTCCTCATTTAGAAATTACCAGCTAGTTTCCTCAGAGTCTTTTTTATCTTTGTTGGATGCCCCAGGTGGGTACTCTTTATTTTTGAGAAAGCACTTGATATCATAAAACCACGGCTTATCATCTGACACTTCTTCAACTACAAACACAAAAGCAGGCCTGTCAAGACACATAATTCGGATCGCCTGGACCTCATTCCACAGATTCACCTTATACATAGACGCTAACGTTGCCAATGCATCTACCATCTAATTCTCAGCCCGGGGTACATGATGAAACTCGACCCTATCAAAGAAATGTAGCAACCTTCTAGCATAATTCTTGTAAAGTATTAGATTGGCCTGACGAGTCTCTCATTCACCTTTAATCTGATTAATTACGAATGTTAAATATCTGTATACATCAAGATTCTTGATCCTCAGATCAATAGCCTCTTCCAACCCCATGATGCACGCTTCATACTCTGCTTCATTGTTGGTACAGATGAATGTCAATCGGGCAGTGAAGGGGATATGAAAACTCTTAGAGTAATAATAATTGTCCTGATTTCATTGTCATACACATTAACAGCTCCATCAAAAATTAACCCCTATTGGGATCCAATTTCAGGTGCTTCATCAGGTAATGGCTCATCACAATCTTTGGCTTTCAGATACATAATGTCCTCATCAGGAAATTCAAACTTCATCGGTTGATAGTCTTCAATCGGTCGTTGAGCAAGATACTTTGACAGAACACTTCCCTTGATGGCTTTCTGAGAAACATATTGGATATCATATTCTGTCAAAACCATTTGCCAATGGGCAATCCTTCCAGTGAGTGCTCGCTTCTCGAACACATACTTGATCAGATCCATCTTTGATATTAACATGGTGGTGTGGTTTAACATATACTGCCTCAAACGCTTGGTTGCCCAAGCGAGTGCACAACATGCCTTTTCCAGCATTGAGTACCTCGACTCACAATTAGTAAATTTCTTACTCAGGTAGTAGATGGCATGCTCTTTTCTACCTGTCTCATCGTGTTGACCGAGCACATACCCCATTGAATTCTCAAGAATCGTCAGATACATTATCAATGGTTTTCCTGCTATCGGAGGCATGAGGATCGCTGGTTCCTGCAAATATTCTTTTCTTCTTTCAAAAGCACTTTGCAAATTTTCATTCCACCTGACCGCTTGATCTTTTCTTAACAATTTGAATATCAGTTCGCATGTGGCTGTAAGATGAAAGATGATCTAGCTATGTAGTTCAACCTCCCCAAAAAACCATAAACCTCTTTTTCTGTTTTCGGCTCAGGCATTTCTTGTATTGCTCTTATTTTAGCAGGATCAACCTCGATACCTCGTTCACTGACAATAAAACCCAGTAGTTTACCAGACCTCACCCCGAAGGTGCACTTGTTTGGATTCAACCTTAACTTGAATTTCCTCAATCTTTCAAACAACTTCTTCAAATTAACTAGATGATCTTCCTCTGTTTGGGACTTCGCAATCATGTCATAAACATAGACTTCAATCTCTTTGTGAATCATATCATGAAAGAGATTCACCATCACCCGCTGATAAGTTTCCCCAGCATTTTTCAATCCAAAAGGCATTACTTTGTAACAGAACGTTCCCCGCGGTGATATGAAGGTTGTTTTATCCGTGTCTTCTGGGACCATCTTGATTTGGTTATACCCATAGAAGCCATCCATGAAGGAAAACACCGAATATTGAGCAGTATTGTCCACTAACACGTCAATGTGAGGGAGCGGGAAGTCATCTTTTGGGCTTGCTCTATTCAAATCATAGTAGTCAACACACATTCTGACCTTACCATCCTTCTTAGGTACAGGAACGATATTAGCAACCCACGGAGGATAACTAGTTACAACAAGGAACCCGACGTCCAATTGTTTCTGAACCTCTTCTTTAATCTTGACAACCATATATGGTCTTGTTCTTTTCACCTTCTGCTTGACCGGAGGACAACCCTCTTTAAGAGGCAAACGGTGCATTAAAATGTCTGTATCAAGACCAGGCATATCCTGGTAAGACCAAGCGAATATTTCAACGTACTCTTGTAGCATTTCAACTAGTCTCCTCTTGACACTGTCTTCCAAAGCAGCCCCAATTCTGATTTCTTTCTTGGCGTCCTTGGTACCCAGATTAACAATCTCAATATTCTCCTGATGAGGCTGAATGACCCTTTCCTCCTGTTTCAAAAGTCTGGCCAATTCTTCAAGAAGTTCACAGTCTTCATCAATCTCCTCTTAGGCTTGGTAAATTGGGTTGTCAAAATCATACTGAGCCATATCAGAATCATTATTGATGGGATCTGAGATGATTAATCTACATGATTGTTGTTTTATGCTTTATTAAGAATGAGAAAACAAACAAAACACAAAAAAACATTGCCATTTTCTTTAAAAAATAAAAGCAAAAATGAACTACAGGGAGCGAAATATTTGAATGCAAAAAAAATGTCCTTTTATTTATGATAAACATTGGAAGCAAAAACAAGTGGCTCTACAAATGAGTCACTACGTCTTGGGTAGAACGTAGGACTTGTCATATGTAAAACAAGAAAATTACTCTTCACGAGTGACATGAACGATTTCCTCAGAAAACCAGTTGGAAAGCTCTTGTCCTGTAATGCAGGGGCGGATCCACCTATCCATATCACTGTCGTTGTCGACTTCGTCTTCCTATGTGGCATTAACTTGGTCAAAAATGACCTCAGCACTTGAAAATTTGACAGGACCTCTAAACCTTGGAGGAGCTTGTGAAGGCATGTACCCCAAACCGAACTCGTCTTGATTTACTGGAACTTTGAGAACTTGGCCCCAACCCTGGGAACTACCAACTTCAACTATGGCACGAGCTTCCTTCAACAAAGACATAGAAACTTTAGGCTTTTTTTCCTCCACCGGAGGCTCTTTCTGAATCTGAACTTCTTCAAACGCTTGACATAGAGTTTCATGTATTTCACCACCAACTTCCACATAGTTGAATGTTAACAAATGACTGACCATAATGTCCTCTTCCCCACAGACGGTCACTACCTTTCCTTTAACCACATACTTGAGCTTCTGATGTTAGGTCGAGGTTACTGCCTCTGGAGCGTGAATCCACGGATGGCCCAAAAGACAGTTGTAGGCCGGCTGGATATCCATGATAAAAAACGTCGTATCGAAAACCTCGGGACCAACTTTAACTGGAAATATCACCTCATCAAACAGAGACCTCTATGATCCATCAAAATCTTGGAAAACCAAATCGCTGGGTCTATAGATCACCCCTTGTGTATCCAACTTTATAAGGGTTTTCTTCGATAATACGTTCAAAGAAGACCTAGTGTCTACCAAGACGTGAGATAACCACTACAACAAAATTGAATTTAGACAACGATGAAAAACCGTGGCGAGATATATAAAAACCGTAGCTGAAACCTTTAGGTCGCGGTTATCAAGGCGTGGAATATGCGCCCATTGCCTATTCCTATAAACTACGGTTTTTTTACTTTAACCCACGAGTGTGAAAATGCGTCGCCTAAATATATAAATAGGGGACAGTTTTTGTAACTACTTTTAGACCGCGGTTTTGATTAGCTACGCATATATAACCGTTGTCTATTGATTGTGCCACAATTTTCTATGTCATTTTTAGGCTACGGATTTTATTTTAGTTATGGTTTTAAAACCATTGTCTAACCTTTAACTCAACTTTTCTGCACTATTTTAGACTTTTTTTAATTTAATAATATTTTTTTAAGTAATAACAAAATAAAATTTATCACACATAAAGTAATAATATATCATTTTAAAACAATAATTAATAATATGAAATGTAATTTACTTTTGTATAAATATATCATTCTAAACATTAATTAATAATATATGTAATAGAATCTCTATTATGTAAATAAAATATTAATTTTTTTTACCATATAAAATGATAAGCTAATTGGTCATTACTAGTACTCAATCTCAATATATAAAAGTTTAAGTACAAAAAACAACTAAAAAGGTATAAGACTTTAATATCATATCAAAATACTTGAAAATTTATTTCTACTTTCAAGCTTTGATAGAATCACCAACCCATTCCTAATAAGTTTATATTTTGCCTTGTACTTTTTTGCATTCTATACATAATTATATATCAAACCAAAGGACTTGCCTCCTCTAAAATAAGTTCTAAAATTGAAGACAACAACAATGTTTAGGTCCTTCGCGTTATAAATTCTTGCCCCTTTTTTCTTTTTATTTCAGTCTTGGAGACATTGGCCATCTCTAAATGAAAAACATCAATGAAAAATTACTTTCTTGAGAGAAGCTTGTTTGTCATGAACTTTCTGGTTCTGATAGTCACAACCTTGTCCGCCATGTTGTTCATCACCAGTTAATAACCTACAAGTAAAAGGCAATGTTTCTCTTATCGATAATTAATAATATGAAAAGTAATGGAACTCTTTTATGTAAAAACACACGTTAAACATAAATCTAAGTACTGTCATTTTTTAAACTAGTTGGTACAATTTTCTTCAGTAATTCCAAATCTTTGTTTATAACTATAATTACAAAAACAATTATATTGAAATTGGAAACAATCAAAGTTATTTCAATAAATAACACTAAATTATAAATTATTTATTGCTTATTGAAATTGGTAAGTGTCACATTAACAACATAATATAGGGAGCAATTCCTCCATGTACTACCTCCATGCTGGAAGTAAAGTTCAAAAATTACCATGTGAGATAATTCAACCAAAATCATGAATTGAATATGATCCAAGTCTCTCTACAGTTTGGTGTCAACTGAAAATTACCATGTGAAATAATAAAACTTTAACCACTAAGTTGAGTTATGTGCAGGGAGCAAGGAAATTCAAGACATGGTCATTCAAAACGAACCTATTCCTCACATAGAGAAAAGAATTATTGATTTAACACAACATTTATACAAAGATGAATTTTAATTTTCGTACCTGAGCTCTGTTGCCAGTCATTAGTAGTCGATTGCAAAGAGCAGTGCTAGGATCCCCAACAATAGACACTCACTACTAAAAAAGAAATAAACCAATTTTAAAACCAATTCTTAAGGTGTTCAAAAGATGAAGTAACACTTAACTTTAACCACTATTTCTACCTTATTTAAAGTTAATAGAAAATAAATTCTCAAAATTACTAATAATCATACAAAGCAATCAAAATAAACCTTAATAAGGGTTTAAAGGATCAAGATTCAGAAGAAGAAGAAGAAAATTTTGTGAATCAAATAATAATTGACAATTGAATTTTAAAATCACAAAAAAAAAAAACACGTCTTCAATAATAATTTATGCCATAACTCTAAATAATTAGCTTCTCCACATAGATAGAATCAAACCGCATAATCACATCTACAAGATTTCAATTTCTTATCTCTCAAATTCATCCCTGTATGCATAGAGACAAGTCCTTTCTCCATTGTCACTCATAATTTCCAAGAACAAAACTAGGAATACCACAAAACACACATGTCAAAGAATTGGAATACCACAAAACACACATGTCAAAAAACATTTACACCAATTATGAACAATAAGCATATAAGCATGAATGACCTTTAAAATAGGAAAAAGTTCTAAATCCAGTTATTAACTCAATAAACTTTTAAAGTATAAATTAGCTAACCAACACTTGAAAATACATTAGTCAGTAAATCCTAAACCCATTTCTGTAACGCCTAGGCCTTTTGTTTGTCTAGGAAAGAAAATGAGAGAAAATAAATACTCCTTAAATGAAAATTCAAGAAACCTCAAGAGAATGCAAGACAGAGCAATTACTTCATTTGCCACACGTTGCTTGGAATTTTGTATTCAAATTGAATGACACAATCTACTTCCTCCCCGAGTTGAACAACAAGTTTTTACCTAACTCATCGGTGGAAGTTAAGTTATAAAAACGAAATTAAGAGATTGTTAGGGTTAGTTAAAAAGAGGAAATGAAAAGAAAATACCTTGAACAGTGGCGAATTAAGTGATATCGATTTTTGTTCTGGTGAAGGCAGAGAGAGGATATGAGCTTAGTGTGAGGCATCCACTCAATGATGGAGGTGAGAACACGAAAGGAACATAAGCCAGAAGATGAAAGGTGTGGAGGTGAGATTGTTGTCATAAACAAAAGGGACGGAGTAGATGAAGTGGGTATAGAGTAGAAAATGAATGGAGTGATGAAGACGAAAAAGGTGCTCGAGGAAGACGACTACGACTAGGTTTATGTGAGGAAGCGAGAGCCACAAAGAAACTATATACATTTATGTTTTTATTTTTTATTTTTTAATTTATTAAATTATAACATATTCAGTTACACATTTATCATTTATTTATAAAAGAATATGAAAAAAATGTAAGAACACTTCTTTTCAAAGAGGCGTATTTAATTTATTTTGCATACAAATTATAATATAATATAATTAATGTAGAAAAATTAATTAATAAATATAGCATATCAATACTAATAAAAATAAATGCACTATTATAAATATACCATCTTAGTATTAAGTTGTTATAATATATTAATTATTTAATTATTAAGGTTTAATGGATATGCAGTGTAAAATAATTTTACACTGTAGTGTAATAAAATATTAACAAATTATTAAATCATTAAAATATTTTTAAAATTTAAATGTGATTCGGCGGAATATACATCATTGAATAATTGACAATGTAAAATGATTTTACATTAATTATACATATTATTTTTTCTCTAATTATTATAAATGTACCTATATTGTGTAAAAAAAAATACCTATCGTGACATTTACACAATTTTTATTTAAAAAAATATAGTTTATAATTTTACAATATAATAAATAGCTTATAAATACTAATATAAAAATTAAAAAAAAATTCTGGAACACTAAAAAAATATTATTTTTAATTGTATATAGTTCATGATAAACTAAATAAATATTAATATTAATATAAAATTAAAAAGTTTTTATTTACATTATTCATTTCTCTATAGTGCACAGGGCCGACCTTGGGCACCGGCAAGGAGGCCTACCGCCCAGGGCCTCCAAAAAATAGGAGCCTCAAAATTATATTTTTATAAATTATAAACCTAAAATAAATATATAAATATTAGTTATTGAATTTAGTTTATAATATATGTTAGTTAGCATAGTGGTAAAGAAGTTTTGTTTTTACTTAAAGGTCAATGGTTCGATTCATGGTACCTACATTTTGACTATTTAAATGAATTATTTTACAAAAAAAAAAAAATTACCTTCCTTTTTATTGAGACCCATTTCTAAAATTGGACCAGAACCTCCAAATTTTTGGGGACGGCCCTGTAGTGCAGCATACAGTTCATGATGCTTGTACGTAATATATTTTATTTTTAATTTTGTTATCGAATTTTTAAATTTGTTTGTAATGTTTTATTTTATTTTTCTAATCAATTTTATAAAATATTACAAATTAAAAATTAATATAGTAATATATTTCATTTTTTAGTTATTAAAAACAAAATAAAATATTTATTACTAATTATAAAATTAAAATTGTTTAAAAATAGTATAGACCTAAAATATACATTTCTAAATTCTTTCAATAACAAAATTAGTTATCTTTAGTCCCCCATAAAAGAGAAATTAAATGTACATTAACTAATCAAATAAGAAGAAGAAGGAAAACAAATATATACTAATTAATTAAATAATAAAGAAAGTGTAAATATAAATTTAGTTAAGAAGTCCTTATGTTTTAGGCGACGTATTGTAATTGAATAACAACAGGCCATGGTCATAGCATGTGGCTTAAAATAGCTATGACTAAAATACTACAGTCTATACATAATAGGCTGCGGTTAATTTATACCCACGCTTCCTAAACCGTAGTTTAAAGTGAATAGGCTACGGATTTTTTCAAAAATTTAGAAACTTCCCAACACTTAAAAAAACGCAGTCTATTTCTCTTCTGGCTACGGTTTTTAAGCCGTTGTCTATTCTTCCGTTGCCTAAAGTAAAAAATGGTGTAGTGAACAAAGAACCCCTACATTCCATAGAAATGTGTAAGGCATTGTTGTGGTTTCTCCCAGCTAGGGTCAAGTCAAAGTAGGTGAACCCCAAGCAATTACCTGCATTAACATGGGCCATAACCCCTTTTAACTGATTCACAAAAATCTCTTGCGGTACATATGCAACATTCAAAATTCTCAACAACACTTTCCTGTGGGCTTCCGAACACAACAACAACGACAAAATAGAGATTTTAGAGGGAGTCTGGTTCAATTGATCAACAACTTTATAATCACTCTTCTTGATTATCCTCATAAATTCCTCAACGTCCTTCAAAAAGAAAGCTTCACTAGACTGTTTCTGCGTAGAATCTTCAACAACCTGCTTGCCTTTGCCTTTAGCCGAATTATCAACATTAACATCTTGAGTAACCGGTGGAGAGAAAACCCGGCCACTGCGCGTGATGCCTCCAGCTCCAACAATATTATCCACATTATACCCAGCATCTGAGGGACCCACCAGTTCCTGTTTTTGACCATTATAAAATACCCCGGCTCCGTATTTCCACGGAATAGCTTTGGCATTTTCATATGGTACTGGCCCCCGCGTGGTAATAATGATAGATGTTGGCCGCACTCGCACCGATATACGAATGGTATTGTATGGAATGGAAATGGTTGCAATATCTTCATCATCATTTACATTATCCACAATAGTAGTTCTATCAAACTGAAGCTGTCATTCATCCATCAACTTTTGAATACCTTCCTTTAACAAATCACAGCCCTCTGTCCGTACTGCACATTCTTGACAATCAGACGTACACCCTGGGAATACACCCCCCCTTAAGTAGACGTTCTTTTACAAACAACAGCGGAGTCTTCAACATATTGACATCTGTCACCAGATTCAACCCCCCTCTTCAATAGCATTTACCCTTGCACCGCCATGAGGTGGCATATGGTTTTGTATCACATTGGGCCCATTATTGCTGAATTCAATGACTTTTGAATCGAGCAAGTGGTTAAAAATCAAAGGAGGTTCTTGCTCTGTTCATATCTTGGAGCTTGTGGTAGAAGCCCTAAGTTGCTTATGGAAGATTACCTTCTTTTGGGAGTTGAATGAGAGTTTATTTCTCTCTTTGGGTATCTGGAGTTCTTATTGATCAAGCTGGTGGCGCAGTGTTGTCTGAAGATCTTCAGGTGGATTACTATGCTGATAGTAAGTTCAGTAGTAATTGTATCAAGAACCATAGTGTATGGTGTCTGTGATATGATCAGGATGTCCTAACTGATGTTAGAACATCATCATGGTTTCTGAACTTGGAGTTCAGTTTGTGGAAGCTAATATTCATCAGTTGAATCAGAAGTATTCTATCTTATCATATGGGAGAATAATAAATTGAAGATTGTCTTGGATCATGGGGTGTTTATCTGGAAGACTGACTCTTGCTAAGATCAGAATGTTTGTGGATAGGTGGTTTCTTCTGCTACAAGTCATGCTAGAGAGGAGTGGATCAGTTTGGTGCTTGTGGAGAAAATAAGCTGAGGATTTCTGGAGCACGTGTTTGATGTTTTCAAGTGTGAAGAACATATGGGTGAGCTAGCAAACTAAGGGGCTTTGTATGTCTCTTTGAGGAATGTGAAGCATTCCATATTCAATTGGATTGTTTCTCAAGGAACAAGGATATCTATGGCTGTAAAATTCAAGGTGGATTTGTACAGGGTATGGATGGCTTCTGGATGAGAGGGATCAATGGTGTTTTTGGTCTCAATCCAAGAGTTTGTTGGTTGTGGTACAAGGATGTGGTCCTGGTACTCTCACTATATGATCATGAAGTTGTCATGGGATATCATGTGGTGATTTTGGGTGTTTCTTGCTGAGGAAGCATCTTTTGTGAAAGATAGGGGGAGAACTTCTGTCTATTAAATGTACTAGTGTGGTACATAGATTGCTTGAGGATCAGGCATTAGGTGAATACGTTCAGCAGGTGTGTTGAACAGATGGTGCCCTCTTGAAGACATGAAGATGCGTCTTATGTTTTCCATTCATTTAAGGTGTTCTTCTTGCAAAGGAGCACTGGGTATCTACGACAGGGGGAGTTAGACTTCTGTTTTGGAAAGGTTGTTGCAGTAATGCAGTTATTTATCAAGATTGTTTGTGGTTTCAAGCAGTTTGTGATATATTGCCTCAGGTGAGGATGATATGTCAGACGAGATGTTGTGACATTGCGCTACTGGTATAAGTTCTAGGTGGACTTATCAGGTTATTCTGATTATACCATTGGGAGTCCATTGATTGAATCAAAGTGATACAAGTATCTTGGGGGTCCTTGTTGCTGTCTGGAAGAATTTGTTTTTCTCTGGAGAATGGAAGGTCAATGGAAGCATTCTGTTGATATGTTAAAAATGTCGTGATCAAGTCTGCTAATTTTGGATTAAGGAATTGATTTAGAATAAAGAGAAGAAGGTTGTATAACTTGTTCTGTCTGTGCTAAATGAAACAATACTGTGGGGTCTATAAATCTTCGATGGAAAACTGAAAAAGTCAGATTAGGTATCCGGACTAGGGTTGGCAACGGGTCGGGTCGGGTGTGGGTTTCACACTACCCAAACCCGCACCCGAAATCACCACCCGAACCCAAAGGCTATTCGGGTGGCAAAATAACACCCACGCCCACACCCGTTGGGTTCGGTTTTTTCACCCGAACCCGAACCCGTAGCAAAAACTATATATATATATATATATATATATAGCGGGTGTGGTTTCGGGTTTCGGGCACGGGTTTTACACTACCCAAACCCGCACCCGAAATATGGGTGTCACCCGAACTCAGTCAACTCGGGTTTTCACTCATTGACTCGGGTTCGGGTGCGGGTGGGCCCCGCGGGTTTGGGTCTGCCTGCCATCCCTAATCAGGACATTGCTCAGAATCTGTTTCAGATAAAGACAATCAAAGGGGCAATGGTTTTAAGGACAAGTTAGAGAAAGTGGAATCTTTTGAAACTAACTTGGCCAGTGGTTATTGCATTCATTGACTAGGCTTTTGTCTCTTCCAAGGGGATTGTCACTGCCTATGTAGCTTCTTCAATATATAAGGAGGGTGGTGCTGCTTGTGTTGCAGAACATCTTTCTTTCTAAATTGAGAGGAAATGGGTTTTATCCGTGTTTGGGTAAGCACATTATGGGTATGGGCATGTATGGGTCATTTTTGCCAACTTTTGGCTAAAAAGGGGGAGAATGGCTATGGTTATTTTGTCACTATTGTGAGTTGCATGTGTGCATTTGTGCTGCTGTTACAGATATTCTGAATATCAGTTTACTGTTTTGTTCTTGTTTTAAAGTTGTGCAGAGAACAATGTTTTGACATGTGTTAGGACATCTGATATCTGCTATGCCAGAATTTCATTGTTTGTGTTGTGAAAATGCAAAATGAAGTGGGATTTTAGGAGTAAAAATTAGGGTATCACACACACACACACACGCCCGCCTGTCCGCCCACACGCATACACGCACGCACGCACGCACGCATGCACACACACACGCACACACACACACAAATATAAAATATATATATATATATATATATATATATATATATATATATATATATATATATATATATATATATATATATATATATATATATATATAATGCTTGAGTTACTATATGTCATAACTCTTTTAAAACATTGAATTTCACTAATCCAAATGTCAAACTAAATTTTTTTAATTTAATTACAAATTTGGTCCACTGTTTTGTCTTATTTATAAACTAATTTCATGTTTCAAATTCTAACAGTTTTAGTCTCTCTTTAATAGTTGTGTGCTTTAAATTGATGGTGTTTCCAAGTTTTAAATGGTGTGTCACTTTTGAAATGTAATTGTAGTGTTATATTTGTGAGAGTCTCAAATAGAGGCGACTCTAAAGACCCTGCCTAACGTGATATTGCCTGAGCAACATCGTCACAGAATGACTCGCCCTTGGGAATGATTACGTGTATATACTTGGTATCTCCCATTAGTCTTTGAAGGAGTCATACCACAACTCCCTGAAAAATAGGTAGTCAAGAATCTTCCTTAGTCATGGGGGATCGATTATTGCGTATTAAGTTTTCCTAAACCCTATGTCCAACGTAAAGAAGAGTTGATCATATCTTACACATAACACCTAAAGCATAAAACTAGTCTACAGAGTCTTTCACCTCACGTGAACAGGTCCTCTCAAACTATTGTAACATCACCATACAAGTCTTCTCGCCACCATGAGCTGTTCTAACAATTCTCAATTGTTAAAAATCTACTATGGTCTCTAAATATCTCCTATCTTTATAAGAATATCATGCACACGTGTACTTTTTGAGAATATCATAAACCTAATAAAAGTTTAAAATTTATTTCTATATTAAGAAATGAACATGTCATCAGTACAGTACATTAGTACAAAAGTTTAAAAGTTTAAAAAAGTTTAAAGTTATACAAATCAAATCTATAATCAACTTTAATTTTTATTAATCAGATCAAATCTATAAAATTTTCAAAATATTTAATGCTTGGTGAAAGAAGTTCAATTCAACACCACATATACTTTTAAAAATTACAATAAAATATTAAGTATAAAAATTTATTACACCATTTAACCATTGAGTCAAGAATATTTGTACAAATAAAATATTAAGTATAAAAATTTAGTACACCAAACAATTGAGTCAAGAATATTTGAATGAGATGGTAACAGTTTTGTTTCAACTTAATCCAAAAATATCTTATTGCTAACAAAAAAAAACATTTAACAGTTTAAATTGATAGAATTTAATTTCTATGTGAATAGAAATAACTTTGCCCCTACTGCACATATTAGGGTTTTTTAAATATTAAATTTCACCAATTTAACTGTCAAACTAATAATTCTATAAAATTTCATAAAATTTTGAAATTACTTACTTTTTTTTATCAAAAAGTTAAATTCAACCTATCATATACTTTAAAAAAAATACAAATTTTAATCAAATCAATTCCTGAATAAAACAAATCGAACTATAAATAATTCAAATTCAATTCATTTAATTAACTGAGCTTAATTTTCCCCTCAAATTCAACTAATTTATATTAACCAAATTCAACTCATTTAGTATATGAACCAAATCAAAGAATTAATGGCTGAATTGAGTTCAAACTATAGCTTGATTCATCGCCCCGCATACATTTTGATATACAAGTCAGAAGGCAGCAACTTCTAAGAAATGCACAACTCCACATGTACACTTCTCAAATGCAAATGGTATAATGACTAGTTAAATATGGAATATCATAAGAAAACTAGTTAATTAACTCAACTAAAATTCCTATTCTCTAATCAATTTAAAAAGCAAAAACGTGATACTTTTTTTTTTTGTGTGGAAACCAACTTGTAATCAGCATGCATTACAGCTTTTCCTACATGTACCATAGTAATCAGGAGATCCAACCATGAAGACGGGGTTTCCTTGACATTCTCCCGTTGCCGCCCAAGCGGGACAATTATCATCCTCATCAGTACATTCATCTACATCTGGTGTGGTTGAGATTTCCCCTCCATTAACTGATTTTGCATAGAAGAATTTAACTGCAGACCACATATCGCCTTTAAGGACAGGGCATCGAGCGTGGAAGCTACTTTTGTCAGGCGATGTATTTAGGTTAAGAGAGAAAAACAGAACTGCATTCCCTTTTACTGGTTGGAGAATGTCACTAGTATTTCTACAATTTGACCAGCTGCTACTCTTGGTCTGTAGAGGAATACATTCAACACGATTAAATAGCAAAGAGAGGTGCAAAATAAAAGACAAACTGAATCGATATTACTTACCACTGATTCGGGAAAGATAATTTGACCCCCTTGAGTAGAATCAGAGAGATATAGAACAATTGTTGCCATCAAAGGTGCTGTTAATTCCAAATCCAAATCGGTTTTGTTTGTGAAATAATCCATGTTCTGAGTAAACGTCCCAAGCCCATATTGCATTATTCTTAAAGGCTTGCTGTTCTCTAGTGGAAATAATTATCGAGAAACAACAAGATTACAAGTGATTAAAGTTTGTATGGTAGAGAGATATTGGGGCGATGGTTGAATAAATACCTTTAGGAAGGAAAGTCCAAACTGAAAGTCTTTCTTCAATCCTCTTGACAATATCATCTTCATGTGTGGGGGCAGCATAAGCTGATGATTTATCTTTTAGAGAACGTGCCTTAGCAAAAACAATAAAGTAAAATTGAATGACAATTACGTAATCCCTAGATTCTATTTATAATAATCAACATATATGATCTATTATTAAATCAGATACATTAATTTTTTAATAAATTTAAAAAATAAATTGTCTCTTATAAATATGACCTGTGAGGAATAAAAATGGAAAGCAGTGATGAGAGTGCAGAATTACCAAAGAAATAAGGTAGTCACACTCGTTATGTGATAGAAACCCTTTGTAAAGAAATACCCTAGAGAAAAAGGAAGAAGAAATCATGATGAAATTCTGTTGAAGAAAAAGTGAATGTTGAATAAAGTACCTGACCTTGGATGCCAGGAGATTTGTACAACGACTGAAGGATCAATTCTGTTGGAATAATAAACAGAATTTCGTTTATCTTTGTTCCTTAGTTCTTTCCTGCTGTTATTGCAAAATGAACACACATTATTATATATTTATACCAAAATTGAACAAAATTGAATGAATTTAATAACCTTTGCGAGAAAGAGGTGGTTAGAAGAAGCGAGACGGTGAGAAGATGGGAAATTAAAGAGGACATTTTATTTTGGAAATCAATTTGCGATTGTTTTCTTTCCTTATTCTCGATCTACACGACGCGATTGTTTCCTTCTTCTCGATCTAGGCGATGCGATGCGATTGTTTCCTATTATGACACTACTGCCGGTACCAAATAGGGATAAGGATTATGTGCCTTTATAGCACGAAAGACACGATGCCTTTGGATAAATTGTGGCGGCGAGAGGAAACGGAGACGGCAAACACGATGGCGGCGGTGAGCACGGTGCGGCGGCGAGAGGAAATAGTGACGGGTTAAGCATTGGGTTTTTACTCAGTGAATTAGGTGTTTTATTTTATCTGTATGATTTATGTATTTGTTTAATGCAAAAGGAAAAATAGCACGTGGCATTAGATGAGACATTTGAGGATCTAAGGGTGAAGGTTGTGTGAAAGGCACCGGATAAACACCTTATTAGTAGCTTATAGCATATAAGTGCTTATCAAAATAAGCTCACATAAGCTATTTTTATAACAAAGATAAAATTAATTTAAATTGATTTTATATGTTACAAGATGTTTTCGTTAACTATTTTGAAGAATTTACAAAATTAGTTCAAAAAAATTTATAAAAAATATCATACGCTATTTTGATTAAATCTACCAAACATTATCACAAAACTTATGGCAGTAGATAAGCTTTAATAAGCCTATCCAACAGACCCTTAGGGTGTGTTTGGTTGGGGGTAGATGGAGGGGAGGGGAGGGGAGGGGAGGAAATATTTAATAGTTTTTGTGTTTGGTTCAAAATTTAAGAGGGGGAGGGGAGGTAGATGGAGGAGACCAAAATCTCTCCTGACTCACTTTTTGCTTCCCTCCAATTTGGGGGGATTTGGAGGAGAGGGGAGGGGAGGGGATTCACTTTAATCATAGTTATATTTACATTTTTATCCTTATTATTTATTTAAATATAAATTTAACTTATTAAAAATGTTAAATGTTATACTTTTATATTTCTTATACTTTTTATATATTCATATTATTATTATTATTATTATTATTATTATTATTATTATTATTATTATTATTATTATTATAATATGTGTTTAAATCTTTTTATTTTATTTATTATATTTTATTGTTACTTTTTAATTATTGTAATGTTCTTGTTTATAATAATTTTTATTAGATTTTATTATATTTGATAATCTTCTTAAAATTATATATTATAATCGTTATAATTTTTATAAAAATTTTTAAGATGCTCTCTGATTGAATACTTTATATTTCGTCATTGAATTTGTGTTTGAATTATAAATGATAAATATCATGAGTCTTATGATAAAATTAGAAGGATAAAAATGTAAATTAGTTTTAAAATACATCTCCTCCCCTTGTGAACCAAACATATTTGTAAGTAAAATACCTCCCCTCCCCTCCCCTTTCCTATTTTGAACCAAACATATAGATATTTAAAATCCCTCCCCTCCCTTTCCCTCCCCTCCCCTCCCCTTGATAAAAATCCCTCCCCTCCCCTCCCTTCGATTGAACCAAACGGACCCTTAGACACACCTTGATTAACCGTTTACAATTCTAAGGATAATTTTGGAATATTAAGTGTGCTATTGTATTGAGTTTTCACTGGCACAACCAATTCATATTCATAAAAAGTGTCCTATTTTGAGCAATGGATTGGTTGTGCTAGTGAAGTAAATTTAATGCTTGTTTATCAGGAATGTTGGGAATTTTGTGCAGTGTTGAGATTCACATATTAGGCATTTGTTGTCTCTTTATTTTGATCTATGATGCATAGGTACGGGTACGTACCTGGTGCGGGTACTGGTACCGATAAGTTAATAGGAAATAAGGATTTTCTATAAAATTTATGAGTAAAAAACTAAATTGTTTGGTTCATAACAAAATACCATTATAAAAAATTAAAAAAACTAAAAATAATATTAAGATACAATAACAAAAAAACTAAAACACATAAATATACTATATTAATATTTGAGAAAACCACAAATTTCATTCAAAATTGAATAATGCAAAAAAAATGAAGTACACGAGTACGGTACGAGTACCCGGTGGGTACTTCACTATTTTAGAAGTACCCATACTTCAGAGATTTTGATTTATTCAGTTTCAGAGATGAATATATGCATGCTTGTGCGACTCGAGTACTGCAAATCTGTAATATTGTCTGCAATTTTTTACTTCTTTTCTTAGTCTGGATCATTTTTCTTAACTATTATTTTTCTAGGGAAGTTTCTTCATTCTTGTTCATTGTCCTCTGTAGTCTGTGGAATCATTTATTAACGTTAATTTTGCATATGCATAATTGTGTAAAATTAGTTTAGTTGCATTTTAGATGTGTGTCCATTCAACTTACTGCTACTAAAGTGCTTTTTGGTGTAATAAAGATACTGCTTGTATCCTAAATTGTTTTGCTGCAGTTGTATCTGTTTATGGGCTTACATTACATATTTGTTCAATCATGGAATCTGGCATTTGCATGTATACAGATTCTGACATAGACCCGGCTGTTGATGGATTACAGGTTACATCAGATGGGAAACCAAAAATTCTTGATGTCATTGATTGGTAAATAGAAAGCTACTTCAATTCATGTTGAATTTAAAGCTGATATTCCTTTTGAGTTGTACTTGATTTCTAATAATAATACTATGCATTTTCTTCAGTACTGGGAGTGGTGATATTGATACCTCAAAGGTCGTGAAGGCCGATGCACTGGTTGTATTTGCGGGGCATCAGGTTAGTTCTAGGAACTATCAATTAGGCTGTAAATACAAATCATAGTAGTGAGACATTCTTTAATATTCTTAAAATTATGCCTCCAACTTATAAGTACCTTTTTAGGCCTATCAGTCTATCACATGATCTATTGCGGGACTTTTGACAAATATATAGTAGTTCAATAAAAAAACAAATATATTGTAAATTGCTTGTATGGAGGTATTCTTTAAAGAAATCAACATGTACAGCTATTCATGAGGTAAATGGAAAAAAGGTATCAGAAGTGGATGAAACTAAGACGGCAATTCATGACTATTTCCAACATTACTTTAAGGCGAGAAATACGAACCACATAGAGGCAAATCTATATTTTAAAAGAATTTCAGACGAGGACAGAGATGAGATGGTTAGAGAGTTTACTGAGGAGGAAATTCGGAGAGCAGTATGGGATTGCGACAGTTCAAAAAGTCCCGACCCAGATGGAGTAAATATGGGTTTTGTTAAAGATTTTTGGGATGAAGTTAAAGGCGAATTTGTTAGAATGTTGAACGATTTTCATGAACACGGGAAATTTGTAAGAGGGGCCAACTCTTCATTCATAGTATTGATACCAAAAAAGAAAAATCCGCTAAGAATCGAAGAGTTTCGCCCAATATCACTAGTCGGGTGTATTTACAAAGTAATCTCTAAGCTACTTGCAAATAGACTCAGAAAAGTGATGAACTCTGTGATTTCGGAAACACAGTCAGCATTTATCCATAGGAGACAGATCTTAGACGGCATATTGATCGCTAACGAAATTGTGGATGAGGCAAAGAGGAAAAAAAAGGAGGTTATTCTGTTCAAAGTCGATTTTGAGAGAGCATATGACTCGGTAGACTGGAATTTCTTAGACATGGCAATGGAGAGGATGGGATTCCACACAAAATGGAGAAGGTGGATTTCAGAATGTTTGAAGACATCAAAAGTGTCGGTATTGGTAAATGGAAGCCCCACAAAAGAGTTCAGCATAGGTA
Source organism: Lathyrus tuberosus (assembly GCA_022829125.1). NCBI lineage: Eukaryota > Viridiplantae > Streptophyta > Magnoliopsida > Fabales > Fabaceae > Lathyrus > Lathyrus tuberosus. Next base: position 1,156,133 of record JALAZF010000118.1, on the reverse strand, counting down.
GAGGCTTGAAACAAGGCGATCCGCTATCTCCATTTTTGTTCCTGATAGTGGCAGAAGGATTCAATTTACTAATGAATAGAGCAGTGGAATTGGAAAATTTTGTCGGGTACAAATTTGACAATGGCAGTAACAGATTCTCGCATCTTCAGTACGCAGACGACACAATAATCATTGGTGAGAAGAAGTGGGGGAACATCAGATGCATCAAAGCTAACTTATCCCTATTCGAAGTTATGTCTGGATTGAAAGTTAACTTCCACAAGAGCAGCTTAATCGGAGTTAATATATGCCAATGCTGGATTAAAGAAGCCGCGGGCAAATCACAGATCGGAAAAGACTTGGGCCACGGTGGTGGATCTAATCAAATCAAGGTTGTCTGACTGGAGGAACAATAATCTATCAATTGGTGGTAAAGTGGTAGTTTTGAAATCTGTCTTGTCGGCGATCCCAGTATATTTCCTTTCCTTCTTCAAGGCTCCTGCAGGTATCATCTCTAAAATTGAACCCATTTTTAAACTTTTCTTCTGGGGTGGTTTGGGGAGTGGAAGGAAAACCAATTGGATCAAATGGGAATCAATATGTTCCCCGATCGAAGAGGGTGGTTTAGGCATTAAGAACTTAGGTGTTTTCAATAGATCGCTGTTAGGCAAATGGGCTTGGAAAATATCTAAGGATAGATCAGGTCTTTGGTATAAAGCATTAAAGGACAGATACGGGATTAGGGGCGAGCTAACCAGAGTTTTTGATTCACAAAGCTCACAGTGGTGGAAGGACATCTGTAGAGTGGAGGTAGGAGAGATAGAGAATTTAGGGGAATATTCCGTTAAGGAGAGATACAAGGCTCTAAGGGCAGAGGGTAGGTCTGAAATCACAAAGGAGTTGAAGGAGGTCTGGACTAGGAATGTCCCCTTAAAGGCATCTTGCTTAATATGGAAGTTACTACATAACAGATTACCCACAAAACACAACCTGTTTAAGAGGGGGATTATAGGGCAGGACGACGTTACGTGTGTAGGAGGATGTGACGAAGTAGAAACTGAAACTCATTTGTTCTTTGAGTGTCCTAATTATGCAGGTACATGGCAGAAGCTGTTGAGGTGGCTCGGAGTATCGTCAGCTCTCCCAAGAAACGGCTGGGAGCATATGAAGCAATTCAAACACATCATCGGCTTCAACAGTGAGACCACTAAAAAGACCAAAGTGATTTGGTACGCAAGAATTTGGTGTATATGGAAGGCAAGGAACAATTTGATATTCAAGAACAAAGTCGAAGCACCTGAGCAAATTCTTGACAATATCCAGAGATTATCGTGGGATTGGTTGAGAAACAAATACAAATGTTTGGGCAGCAACATACCTCAATGGCACGTGAACCCAAGGATACTCCTGGATAGTACCCAGACAACATGCATAATGTAAAATTCATCACCAGTAGCCAAAAAGTTGCAGGTATAAGGTGGACCTGCCCATTCGTGCTGATATCCCTGATAGGGGATTCTGTTCGCACCTGGTGCATTTGTTAGGTAGAGACGTGAATCCATGGCACTACCCGCTGAAATGGCTTTGGTTCTCCTGGAGGCATGTCGCTGCCATTATGAACAGGTCATTGGAATGCTGAAGATATCCTGCTCATCTGAATTCACGATGGTTATGGCATAGGATTTGGAGATGGATTGGAGGGGGTGGCAGAGAGATATAAAAGGTCAGTGTAATTTTGGTCTGTAGGCAATTGTAGTATTTAGAAGGGAAGACATAACAGCATTTCCAAAAACAAGGAAGAAACATCAGTGAGGAAAGCTGATATTGTGGATATGGTGTGAGCTAACTCAAGTTTTACAATGCAATTTGATTAAAAGGGCGGTGAATCCGTGGTTACCTCGAGGGTGGTTCATGTCATCAAGGTGTGCCCCCAAAGGGGGGAGGAGTTAGGCTGGGAGTTTGTTTTGAGCATAGGACATCAGCTTTAGGAGCAGTAGCTTATCGCGCCAGAAGTATCATCGATCCAAGTGATTTAGAGCTGTAGCTTTCTGGGATTTGGTTGTCTATGCAGGTTTGGTGGGATGTTGTTGGGAGCTTTCCTTCAAGATTGTAGAATTTCATCTAGTTGAGTGTGGCAGGCGTGTTGTCTCATCAGTAATGTCTTCAGTCCATAAGTTGAGCATTTCATCAGATTGGAAGATTGGTGGGTAGTCCGGTGGTGGATAGACATATTCAGGGCTATTGAATTAGACTGCGTAGGATCGAGATGGAGGCTGTGTAGGTTTTGGTATGTGGCTTGTCGTGCCTATTTTTGTCAGTTGAGGATTCTGACTAGACTTGAGGTCTTGATCGCAATTACTAATTAGAGATGGGATGCAGAGGGAGTCTAGTCATCTTTCGTCTATGGATAGGTTTCAGGGGCTGAGGAGATTGGCCTATCATGGTTCCTAGTGACAGCAGTGTTAAATGGATTATGGTATTTCTCAGTGCAACTATCTCTGAAGATTGAAAGTAGTAAGTTTCTGTTTGTATTGGGTGCTATTACAGTGATCTTAGGACTTCTAGTTTGGGAGTGTGATGTTGGCTTTTGCTCAAATGTGTAGCACTCTGTATGTCAGGGTGACCTCATTTTAGTTCCATTTAGACGTTGTTGTACTGTTTGTTTTGGCATATCTTATGCCTGAGCTTTAATAAATTTTGCTTGTTCAAAAAAAAAACATGTACAGCTATTAATGACCTAGCTCCTTGTTTTGGGCTGAGTCTAGACAAACAATATTGTTATTCAATAACAATGAACCAGTGTTCCATTTTTATATTTAAAATCTGAACAATGAGTGGAAATAATCAACTCTGAAAATTTATAATTGTCCTTTAAATTCAATAACAATGAACCAGTGTTCCATTTTTATTTTACAGAATCAGAATACAATAATTTAAAATACTTTGAAACTGATATTATTGTTTTTATTATTATTTTGAAACACCTGCCTTTTTCTATGTTCCTAGGAAATTAATATAAGCAAACTTTCTTCCAAACAGTTTAGTTATTTTTTAAAAGAAAAATTGTTTTCGTAAACAACAGCCAAACAAACAAGCTCTAAAGTTTTCTTCTTTCGATTTAGGACCTGTTTGGATTAGCTTATTGGAGCTTATCTACTAGCAAAGTTTTATGACACTATTTTGTAGTCTTTATCAAAACAGCTTATGACATATTTCTTAATGTTTTTTTAGTTTATTTTTATAAGTTCTCCAAGATAACTTACAAAAATAATTTATAGCATATATAAAAACAATTTAAATTTATTTTATCTTTTGTTATAAAAATAGCTTATAAGCGTTTATTTTGATAAGCACTTGTGCTATAAGCTGCAAATAAGCTGTTTATCCAAACAGGCCCTTAGTACTTGTATTATTTAATTTTTCTTTCTATTTTTCCTTTGAGTGTATTTTTGTTTCTTAGCTTGCACATATCTCCTTACTTTATAGTTTGTTTCTTCCTTTTTCTCTTGTTGCTGATGAAAAATTATTTACAGGGGCATCTTTGGTTATCAATACTTCATGGAAAAATCCTTCTGGTGAATGGCACGTGGGTTATAAATTGGTTTACGAGCTCTTTACAAAAGATTTGACCTCTCGTTTGAAGGTAGCATTGCAGTTCTATGAAATATTTTAGTTCTCTTTAAGACTCTTACCTCTGGCTAATAGTATTAATTTCCGTTTTCCTCTCTTAATTTTTCATTGGCAGAAAGAAAGAAAAAATGGGATGTGAAAAACCAGGAGGAAATTGCAAGAGCTGTAAAACAATTTGATGATTTTGATAGGGTTTCATTGTAAATTTTGATTGATTCTTAAATATTCCAGGATCGTTGAATTTCAAATTGCATATTATGCACTCATCATCTTTTTAATATTTCATATGTAGTAAGCACCAGATAATACAGGGGCAAGCTGTTCACATGCTCTCTTTTTCATATTGTAGTTTGTTAACTATGTCCTGTTGTATTTTCATGCAGTAATAAATTCTGCTTTTGAGAAAGAAAGAAAATCCTCCTTTCGTATTCCTACCTGTTGTATTTGTCGTATATTTTATACATTCATTTCGGAAGTACTCATCCAAAGTAGTATATTATACTCTCTTATGAGCAGAAGAGAGGAAAAGAAGAAAGAATAACAAAATCGAATGGAGCCTATGAATATGAATGATGTTGGAAAGGGAAAAATACGAGACATTTGATGGAATCTATATGCATTTGAGTTACACACCTGGAGAGAATATACATAAAAAAAGTCATAAATGCATGGATTTTTTTACTTCATCCTTTTTAAAAATTTAATTAGCAGATTAAGTTGCATGTATTACTCCTAATTTTAAATACCGTCACACCTTCTATATTTGACTAGTTGTTTTGTTTGCATTTTATTGTATCATGCATTTTCTAGCAACACACCAAGGTTGAGGATGGAAAACTTAAGAGGATTCGTGAAGATCTGCAACATATGCTTGATCTTTTGAGGAGGTAATCTGAGGTTGGTGTTGATCACGTCACATGACTTTGTTGCTCTTTGGTTATTGCTGCATTTCTGGTCCTTAAATAGGAAATGAGTCTCATTTATTTCAAATTATTTCTCATTATAGAACTCTAAGGATTGGAATGATGATATTGATAGAATGCTCATTGCTAGGAAATAATGTTGGAAACACCATTTTAATTTCCCTTCAGAAATAATGAAATTCATATTTTTTTTCTCTTTGACTCTTATGTTGAACACTTAAACTAAGGCATTGTTGTTTGTGTTTGTGCTTTTTCCCCAAATTTTATCAATTGAAATTCCTTACTTTGAAAAGGGAATGTCGTGTTTTCCAGAGTTATGATGATAAAGGACCCGTTATAGATGTTGTTGCCTGGCATGATGGGGAGGTCTGGAGGGCTGCCCTAGACACACAAAGTCTTGAAGATGGTCTGGATTGTGGAGTGCTTGCTAATTTTGTGCCTTTAACTAATTATAGGTACACTTACTTTCTGGTTTTAGTTTTGTTTTTATGAATATCTACTTTTGTTTATAGCTTTTGCAGAGATATCTCGTGAGATCAGAGAGATACTTAGTTTTGGAAACATATTTTCTAACCTAATAAAATTATACTTCACCCGACACTGCATACAGCCCCTGATTTGAAAACCATATAATCCTACTGATTCACAACTTGCTTTCTTGATATATTTCTTTTGCAACAAAAGCCTACCGTAAAGGTTGTAGATATGAAGATTTATATCAATGTGAATCAGTTGCATGGAATTGGCACTTGAGTGAGCTGTTCTTGTGTTTTATTGAAATATTTATTTCTCTTGAAACAATTCAACACCGACCTTTTTATAGTATGTACATAATATATATTGAACAAATCTGTTTATTTATTTTTGGCTGTACAATCATATCAAACAGTTTAGATGACATTCCACAAACCATACTTCTCAATATATTTGGTTTCTCTACTCTGCCTATTTTGATTTCTATACTGTTGTTTATAACTGAATTAAATCACATAGATGTTGTTGTTATTTCCTTAGAAAGGAACACACAACTATTTAGCACAAAGAGCTCAGTTATTACTCATATTTTTCCTAATTGAGATGTTCCTGAATTTATATAATTTGCCATTGAAGAAATTTTATGTGGTCTGACTATTGAATCAATTGCCATTTTATTTCTTATACAGTATAATCTTATACATTTAATGCTAACTATGACAGCCATTTATTTCAGGATTGAGAGGAAATATGGCGTCTTCAACAAATTAGATGCTTGTACATTTGTTGTTAATGTCTATAATAATGGGAATGTTTTAAGTGTTGTAACGGACTGTTCTCCCCATGCCACCCATGTTGCTGGTATATCTGCTGCTTTCCACCCAGAGGTACTGATATGTAATTTGATCTGTTTATTGAAATTCTTATGAGGCATAGTATACCTATTGATACATGATTTTGTTTTTAGGAGCCTTTGTTGAATGGAGTTGCACCTGGTGCACAATTAATATCTTGTAAAATTGGGGATTCCCGCTTAGGTTCAATGGAGACAGGAACTGGTTTGATTCGGGCACTGATAGCTGTTGTGGAGGTGCATAAAATGTTTCTTTTTTATCTTCAGCTGATTATACTGGATATTCCCATTGGTGATATATGATTTTCCTCTTATATTTGTGTTTGCTAAACTTTGTTAATGTATCGTATGAGCAAGTAAGACTTATAGGAATGACCATTCCATGATTCTTTTTCAGCATAATTGGGATGTCATTAATATGACTTATTCCATTCTTTTTCAGTATAAATGCGATCTCATTAATATGAGTTATGGTGAAGCAACTTTACTGCCCAACTATGGACGCTTTGTTGACCTTGTGAATGAGGTATTTTCTTGATTTTTTATTTTAACTAGGAACTTATATCTTTTCCATTTTCTATTTTCTAACTATAAATGCTTTGGTTGTTTTACATCTAGGCGGTGAACAAGCATCGTCTGATATTTGTGAGCAGTGCTGGTAATAGTGGTCCGGAATTGAGCACTGTTGGTGCACTTGGTGGTACATCTTCGAGTATCATCGGCATTGGTGCATATGTTTCTCCTGCTATGGCTGTTGGCGCTCATTGTGTTGTTGAACCTCCTTCAGAGGGGCTTGAATACACTTGGTATATATAATATTTGTTTTAAACCACTTATCCTTATTTTTTTAATTCTGATTTTGCATTGTTATTATTGCATGATTGATTGGATTATTATAGGTCTAGCCGTGGGCCAACGGCTGATGGAGACCTTGGTGTCTGTATAAGTGCTCCTGGTGGTGATGTTGCTCCTGTTCCCAAGTGGACTCTTCAACGACGCATGCTCATGAACGGGACATCAATGGCATCACCATCAGCCTGTGGAGGAACTGCATTGGTTATAAGTGCAATGAAGGTTTTCAGTTGCATTTCTTATGTAGCTTGTTTTATTTGATTGGTACTACTGTGATTGCATATGCATGATATTCTGTTGTGTATGATCCCCACGCAGGCTGAGGGAATATCCGTGAGTCCATATAGTGTGAGGAAGGCTCTTGAGAATACCTTAGTTCCTATAGGCGATTTGCCTGAAGATAAATTATCCACTAGACAAGGGCTTATGCAAGTTGACAAGTTAGATAATTTACCCATTCTTTACATTCACAGAAACTTAGTATAAATGATAATTTTGTAAGATTTGTATTGACTTAAATCATATATTCTACGACAGGGCTTTTGAATATATACAGAAGTGTCAAAACTTTCCATGTGTTCAGTATCAGATAAATGTCCATTAATCTGGAAAAACAAGTGAGTTTACATTCTAGTATTCTACCATGGATATTTCACCTTTCCTTATCTTTGTAATCTTTGAAAGTGCATGTTAGTAATAAATTTGATATACTGAGATTCAGAATAAATGAATAATTCACGCTCCTTCCCCTAATAACTTAATTATTTTGGGATACATGTTATCCGAGGCTCTATATTCACGCAGTCTTTGTGAAATCTCATTACATACACCATTGATGAACAAAAGTTAAAGCTAGCATTGCATAGAAAAGAAAGAAGAAGAAGATCAAGTCTTGTATTTCACAACTATTGAACCATTACAATGTACATTGGTATTTATAGAACACTAGAGTTAGTTATTCTCTAACTAATTTCAGTTAACTAATAACAAACTCTCTAACAAACTATGGAACTAGCTTATTACTTGTACATCAAGTAATCCACCTTATGTGGACAACTCATCTTGTTTAACATCCCCCCTCAAGCTGGAGTAGATGTCAATCATCCCAAACTTGTTCTGAAGATTACTAAATGGTCCAACATGCAGAGATTTAGTGAAAATATCTGCTACTTGATCTTTGGAAGCAATTGGCAGAAGGTGAACAATCCCTGCCCGCACTTTATCCCTCACAACATGGCAATCGATTTCGATGTGCTTTGTCCTCTCATGGAACACAAGGTCTGCTGCTATATGGAGGGCTAATTTATTGTCACAATAGATCACAAAAGGAGTTGTATGTTCAACCTGCAAATCTCTCAACAGATACAAAATCCATTGTCCTTCACATGTTGCTTGTGCTAAAGCACGATACTCAGCCTCAGATGAAGACCTTGACACAACTGTTTGCTTCTTACTTTTTCAGCTTATCAAAGAATCACCATGGAAAAAGCAAAAACCAGTGGTTGATCTCCTAGTGTCAGGACATGCTCCCTAGTCAGAATTTGAAAAACCTTTGAGAACAAGACCTGATGAGGATCTAAAAAACAAATCATTGCCAGGATTGCCTTTGAGGTATTTCAGCACATGAATGCTAGCTATCATGTGTTCATCTGTGGGATTGCTTAAGAACTGACTAAGTTTGCTCACTGCATATGAAATTTCAGGTCTGGAGTGTGTGAGATACAACAATCTTCTTATCAATCTCCTGTATTCAGTAGGATCTGAAATTGGCTTGCCAGATTCTGTGTGCAATTGGAGATGAGGCTGCATAGGTGTGTTGTAAGGCTTTGCTCCAGTTAAACTTGCATCTTGCAACAAATCCAATGTGTATTTTCTTTGGCAGAGAGTAATACCATCTTTGGATCTGCTTACTTCAAAACCAAGAAAATATTTAAGATCTCCTAGATCCTTGATGCTGAATTTGTTGTGTAAGAGGGTCTTAACATTGTTTATCTCATCAATGTCAGTCCCCCCTAAGACCAGATCATCCACATAAACAAGGATCACTGTGAGATGTTGACCATTGGATTTGGTATACAAGGAATAGTCTAACTTGGACTGAACATAGCCAGACTGAAGAAGTGTTTCAGTGAGTTTAGTGTTCCATTGCCTACTGGCTTGTTTCAAGCCATAGGGGGATTTTTGAAGTTTACACACCAGATTTGATTGAGGTAAATGTAGGCCAGGTGGAGGTTGCATGTACACTTCTTCATTTAGATCACCATGTAGAAAGGTTGTGTTGACTTCAAGTTGGAACAAAGGCCAATGATGAGCAGCAACAATGGTGATGAAAACTCTTATAGTGGTCATCTTTATAACAGGGCTGAAAGTATCCATGTAGTCTAAACCTTCAGTCTGAGTAAAACCCTTGGCCACTAACCGAGCTTTATACCTCTCTACAGAACCATTAGCATGTTGCTTGAGTTTGAAACCCCATCTACATCCAATGGCTCTTTTATGCTGAGGTAAAGGAACTAATGTCCACGTATCTGTCTGTTGAAGAGCTTTATGTTCAGACTGAATAACATCATGCCAATGTTTATTACCAATAGCTTCTTCATAAGTATGAGGCTCAGAAATTGAAGATAAATGAAGAAGATATTGATTGTGTGCAGGAGACAGATTATGATATGATAAAAATCAGATAATGGATACTTACTATTAAAAGACAATTGAGTAGCATCTGAATTGGAAAGTGGAACTGTACTCTCAATGAGATTGCAATGGTAATCTTGAAGATAGTTGGCAGGTTTACTAGTTCTAGCATATTTTCTTAAAGGAGGATTAGCATTAGATGAAATAGTAGGGATATTATGAGATGGTGAGGAACTGTCAGAAATATTATGATGAGGTATTTTATCAGAGAGACACAATGGTGTTGGTTCAGGTGAAGAAGATTGTGGAGGGGTAGTGGTTTGTGTATCAGATTCAACAATGTAGGGGAAGTCAAAGAATGTGTTAGGATATGAAGGATGTGTTGAGGAAGTGTGTTTGACAGATGAGGATAAAGAATGTTTATATGGAAAAATGGTTTCAAAAAAAATGACATCTCTGGATAAGAAAAGTTCCTTGGATTGTAAGTCAAATAAAATGTGACCCTTGACTCCAGTTTTGAAGCCAAGATAAAGACATTTCTTGGATCTAGAATCAAGTTTCTTCCCGTGTGTTGGTAATGTAGCAGCAAAACACAAACAACCAAACACTCTAAGAGAGGAAATATTAGGAAGACTATCATGAAGCAATTGGAAAGGTGATTTCTGATTCAAAAATGGTGTAGGGAGTCTATTTATGAGATGAGTAGCATGACTGACAACATAGGACCAGAAAGTTTTGGGGAGTTGGGCTTGAAACAAGAGTGCTCTAGTAACGGAAAGGAGGTGTTGGTGCTTCCTCTCAACTATCCCATTTTGTTGAGGAGTACCAACACATGAGGTATGATGTATAATCCCTTTGGATTTATAATAATCAACCAAAAGGAATTCATTACCATTATCAGTTCTAATACACTTGATGGCTTTGTTATGCTGGGTTAAGGCCATAGACACAAAAACTTTGAGTAGGTTACTAGTTTCTGATTTGTGTTTCATGAGAAAGATCCATGTAAAACGACTCTTATCATCAACAACAGTTAAGAAATATCTATGGCCATTAATTGATGGAATGGATAAGGGTCCCCAAATATCCATATGGACTAAATCAAAGACATCTTTGGACTTGTGGTTGCTATCAGGGAAAGGTAGTCATTTTTGTTTGGCATAAAAACAGATATCACAAGGTGTATTAGATGTTGTAACAGTCACAAAAGGAAAACTCTTCTTTATTTCAATCAACTTGGCATTGGACAGGTGACCAAGCCTCCAATGCCAAATATTACAATCAGATATGTGGTCAGAATTTACAGAGGTATTGGCTGAGCTATCTAGGGTGTTGATGGATGGAGGAATAGTGGAAGGAATGGTAACTGAGGGTTGATTGAGAATGTACAGCCCTCTCTTCAGTTCAGTTGCACCAATCATCCTCTTGGAGTAAGTGTTCTGTATGAAACAAGAAGAGTTGTCAAAAATCAAATGACAAGCCAAATTAGATGTGAGCTTAGGCACAAAAATGAGATTGAGTGTAAAGTGAGGCATACAGAGAACATTGGTCAGCACAAAATCATTATCAAAGTAAATGGTGCCAGCAAAAGTGGTTGAAACTAAAGATTCATTTGGCAGTTTAACAATGATTTCAGGGATTTTTGTTAAACAAGAAAATAATCTTCTAGAGAAACACACATGGTCAGTTGCTCGTGTGTCCAAAATGAAGGACTCAACTGTGTCTTGAGATGGAAAGGTATAGATAATACCTGAATTGGATAGACTCTGAGTGACCATGTGATTCACACTATGAGAATTGGATGATTGCTGAAGTAAGGCTAGAAGGGCTTTGTGTTGAGCAGGTGTAAAGCCAGTGAAACTAGATGTATTGTCTTTAGGTAGTTCTTCAGAAGATTCTTGTGGGACTTCATCCTCATTTTCTTGATCAGCAGAGATATTGTTAATGTGACTCTGCTGTTGTCAATGAGGTGGATAACCATGCTTTTTGAAGCATGTATCAATAGTGTGATTAGTAATGCCACAATGAGCGCACACTCTCATATTTCTACCACGACCATTAGAGGATCTGCCACCCCTTGAGCCTCTGCCTCGAAAACCAATGTTTCCCCTGCCTTGAGATTAATTACCAGGAACAGCCAATATCTTTGCTTCATCAGTTGGTACAAGAAACTGTCTTTCTTGTTGAACAAGTAAAGAATATACTTTGCAAATATTAGGAAGTGGATCCATCAACATGATTTGAGATCTTACTGCAGAGTAAGTATCATTTAAACCTTTCAAAAACCGGATCACTTGATCAGAATCACGATAGCTACGCATCTTTGTAATGGCTATGCAAGAGGTGTTACATTCACACACAGGAATTGGGCGAAAATTATCCAATTCTTGCCATAGCATTTTCAGCTTTGTATAATAAGAAGAAATAGAGGATTCACCTTGTCTAAGAGTGCAAATCTCTTCTTGAATTTCAGATATCCTGAAAACATCACCATGATAAAAATGATCTTTAAGCTCTTGTCATATACCTGAGGCTGTTTCCATCCATAAAACACTCTAAGATATTTCTGATTCCACTGAATTGTCCAACCATGACATGATCATCGCGTTGCACCTGTCCCATGCGATGGAGTCTTGATCTTCATCAGGTGGTCGAGGGAGTGAACCATTGATGAAATGCAACTTATTCTTGGATCGTAGTGCCATTGTCATAGATCGTGACCAAGAATGGTAGTTGTCGGCATTCTCGTTAGGGTGCATGAAATATGGATTAAGAGTATCATTTTGATAACATTTGTTCGCATTGAGATTTGAGTTATTGCCATGGCTGGATGCAGGAGAATTTTGAGAGCTATTAAGTTACATGATGAAGATAAGAAAATGAAGGAACAGAAATGGAGGAAGAGCAGATCGTAAGAAAGAAAGGAGAGTTGTGAAGAGTTGAAACAATGAATGCAACAGAATGGGAATGGAGAATTAGCCATAGGTCGATGATACCATGTGAAATCTCATTACATACACCATTGATGAACAAAAGATAAAGCTAGCATTGCATAGAAAAGAAAGAAGAAGAAGATCAAGTCTTGTATTTCACAACTATTGAACCATTACAATGTACATTGCTATTTATAGAACACTAGAGTTAGTTATTCTCTAACTAATTTCAGTTAACTAATAACAAACTCTCTAATAAACTATGGAACTAGCTTATTACTTGTACATCAAGTAATCCACCTTATGTGGACAGCTCATCTTGTTTAACAGTCTTGGGTATGGAGTTTTTCCTTTAAACTGTTGCATTTTATGTTCTTTTTAAAAATATTGCAACCACTGTTGTATTGGGAATGTTCGGGTGTAAAATAACATTATGTTTAGATTCATTCAAGTGCCTCAAAAGCCCAATTCTATGTTAGAGTCTGTGAGTCAACGTGATTCTATTTGAGTTTATGGAGTACAATTTTGATAGTCCGACTACTTGATTTTAATACCATGAGTTGTAGACTTGTACAATTGTGTTAACTCAAGGGTTCGACAACCATGCTTTATATGCAAAGCGTGTTCTAAAAGAGTCTCCTTAAGTATTTCTATATAGGTTCAAACAAGTATGTTTGTGAAGGTTGTATGGCTTACATAATAGTAGTAGTATACTTCCGAGGATGTCAAAAAATTTTTTAATCGTTGAATAGTTGTTGTATTGCCCAAGTAAATCTCTAATCAGCTGAATTGTGCGACTAAGGTTAAAAAACAATATAATATGGAAGTTTACATGTTTCTAAGAGCAAGTGTTTGAAATATTGGCAAACTTACGTCCTTTATATGATTACTGATAGCAGTTCCTACATCACGAGGCATCTACATGAGGGAGCCTAGTGCTTGTCGACAGACTTCTGAGGTGAGATCTCATTCATAAATTTGGTGTGCATCACAATGGTGATGATTATTGAGTCAGGAGTTTCAAAATTTGTAAATGATTAATTAAGTGAGAAAGCTAATTACTAATGTCTTGAATCCAATCTTGGTTAACCCGATTAGGGGGCAAATCAAATGATGACTAATTAAAGACTAGATAATCCTAAACTAATTTACATTCCTTGCTAAGATATTGATGAATAAACACTAAGAAAAAGTCATGCTGTTAAAAATTGATGAGGAGTCATATGATGAAATTTGATAAGTCCTATATTAAGAGCCTAGAGCCTTGAATTGGTATAGAAGTAGGGAAATAGCCAGAGAAAATGGGAAAGGTTGTAGTGTGAAACACGTTGAATCTGGTGCTCACCTCCATCTAATTTAGACAAAAGAGTAGAAAATAGTGGAAATTTAGATTATACTTTTGCTTTACAACCTTTACTAATAGTAATGTTACTCTGCAGGATCGAAGTTTGGGATAGATGATTGGCATCGGATGTGAGTCTCAAGGCCTCTACTACTTCTATACGTCATCTACCATATGCTCCACCATAAATTCTCCACTCATTATACATGCGCAGTTAGGTCATCCAGGTCTTCCCAAGCTACAAAAGTTGGTGCCCAGTTTATCTAAATTATCCACTTTACATTGAGTCTTGTCAGTTAGGGAAACATACTCTTAGTCACTTTTCCGATCGAGTCAATAAACGGGTTGCGTCCCTTTTTGCTTTAGTTCACTCCGATGTTTGGGGTCCCTCACGTACCGTGTCTACTTTTGAGTCTAGGTATTTTGTAACTTTTATTGATGATTTTTCACGTTGCACGTGGCTATTTTTAATGAAGAACAGATATGAATTGTTTTCCATTTTTGAACACTTTTATCAAGAAATAAGAACCCAATTTGGTTTGTCTATTCGTACCTTAAGAAGTGACAATGCACGTGAATATTTATCCCAACAATTTTAAACATTTATGTCATCCAATGGTATTTTGCACTAAACATCTTGCCCTCATACACCCTAACAAAACGGGGTAGCCGAACGCAAAAATCGGCACCTCGTAGAAACCACTCGGACCCTACTTCTCCATGGTAATGTTCCTCTCCGATTTTGGGGAGATGCGGTTCTCACGGCATGTTACCTCATAAATCGCATGCCCTCATCTGTCTTTAATAATAAAATCCCTCATTCAATCCTGTTTCCAAACTCTCCACTCCACCCAATTCCTCCTCGAGTCTTCGGGTCTACATGTTTTGTACACAATCTCTCCCCTGGTCTTGATAAACTATCAGCTCGATCACTAAAGTATGTCTTTCTTGGCTATCATCGATCACAAAAGGGTTATCGTTGCTACTCACATACTCTACAACAATACCTCGTATCCGCCGATGTTACCTTCTTCGAGTCTATTCCATATCAGCCAAGTAACTACGGAACCTCTACAGGAAAGTATTCCCACACCCCTTTCGGAAGTCCCATCTGTCATTATCCCCCATCATTCTAGGGAACCTGACCGACTAGATACCCCTACGGTTGACCCCCATACTCCTCGCCCACTTCAAACATATCAGCGTCGTCGCCCAACGTCTGTCGTACCTGTCCCTGAAGTCGTATCTGTCCCTGAAGTCGTACCTGTCCCTGAAGTCATATCTATCCCTAAGGTCACTACGGACTCTCCTCCGATGCTCTCACCATATCCGGATCCAATCCTGCAACCTGAGTCTGATCTTCCGATTGCCCTTCGAAAAGGTATACGTAAAACACAAAATCCTTTTCCACATTATATTGATTTATGTTATCATCGTCTTTCCCCTTTGCAGTATACTTGTTTGTCTTTGTCTTCTGTTTATATTCCTAAAACTCCAGGTGAAGCATTATCTCACCCTGAGTGGAGGCAAGCAATGATTGATGAAATGTGTGCTCTTCAAAGCAGTGGTACCTGGAAACTGGTTCCTCTATCCCATGGGAAATCTTTAGTAGGTTGTCGTTGGCTTTATACATTGAAGGTTGGTCCATATGGTAAGATTGATTGATTTAAAGCTCGTTTATAGCTAAAGGATACACTCAGATTTTTAGGTTGGATTATAGTGATACCTTTTCACCTGTAGCCAAGATGGCGTCTGTTAGACTTCTTCTAGCCATTGCAGCCATTCGACATTGGTCTCTTTATCAACTTGACGTCAAAATGCATTCTTACATGGTGATCTTGAAGAGGAAGTATATATGGAGCAACCACCTGGGTTTGTTGCTCAAGGGGAGTCATCGAATATGGTTTGTAGGCTACACATGTCTCTTTATGGTCTTAAGCAATCTCCGAGAGCTTGGTTTGGCAGATTCAACACTGTAGTACAAAAGTTTGGTATGATCCGTAGTGAAGCTGACCATTCTATTTTTTATCGTCACTCACCCTAAGGGTGTATTTATCTTATTGTGTATGTAGATGACATTGTCATAACTGGTAGTGATCAGCAGGGAATACTCCAGTTGAAACAACATCTCTTGAAATAATTTCAGACAAAAGATCTTGGTAAACTCCGCTATTTCTTGAGTATTGAAGTAGCCCAATCTAAAGATAGTTTGGTGATTTCTCAACGGAAATATGCTATGGATATTTTGGAAGAAACAGGTCTGTTAAATGCTAAACCAGCCGATACTCCTATGGATCCAAGTGTTAAACTAGTACCCAATCAGGGGGAGCCTCTATCTGACTCAGGAAGGTATAGGAGATTGATTGGAATGTTGAATTATCTCACAGTCACTCGTCTGGACATTTCTTTTGCAGTCAGTGTGGTAAGCCAGTTCTTAAATTCTCCTTGTCAAGAACACATGGATGTTGTTATCCGGATTATGAGATACATCAAATGGGCTCCAGGAAAAGGTATTGTGTATGAGGATAAAGGACATACCCAGATAGTTGGATACTCTGATGCTGATTGGGCAGGGTCACCCATTGATAGACGATCCACCTCTGGATATTGTGTACTTGTTGGAGGAAACCTTATATCCTGGAAAAGTAAGAAACAAAATGTAGTTGCAAGATCAAGCGTCGAGGCAGAGTATAGGGCCATGGCAATGGCAACATGTGAACTTATTTGGTTAAAACACTTGCTCAAGGAACTTCAAATTGAAGAAGAAAGACCAATGACACTTATTTGTGATAATCAAGCTGCATTGTACATTGCTTCAAATCCAGTCTTCCATGAGAGGACCACACATATTAAGATAGACTATCACTTTGTCAGAGAGAAGATCGAGTCAGGCGACATCGTCACAAGCTTTGTCAACTCTAATGATCAATTGGCAGATGTGTTTACAAAATCCCTACGAAGCCCCAAAACTAACTATATATGTAACAAGCTTGGTGCATTTGACTTATATGCTCAAGCTTGAGGGGGAGTGTTGATATTTGTAAATATATATAGTGTTAAGAATATTTGTATATAGAATAGTCCCACATCGACTATATCATGTAATTAGTTGTAATCTATCTATATATAATAATGTCTCCGTAGTGCTTTTTAAAACACACGGTTTATTCATATGTCTCTTAGTCTCTTGTATTTCAACAGGATCCATAGGAGTATCGGCTGGTTTAGCATTTAACAAACTTGTTTCTTCCAAAATATCCATAGCATATTACCGCTGAGAAAACACCAAACCATCTTTAGATTGGGCTACTTCAATACCCAATAAATAACGGAGTTTACCAAGATCTTTTGTCTGAAATTGTTTCGAGAGATGTTGTTTCAACTGGAGTATTTCCTGCTGATCACTACCAGTTATGACAATGTCATTTACATACACAATAAGATAAATACACCCTTGGAGTGAGTGCAAATAAAAAACAGAATGGTCAGCTTCACTACGGATCATACCAAACAGTTGTGCTACAGTGCTGAATCTGCTGAACAAGCTCTCGGAGATTGCTTAAGACCATAAAGAGACATGTGTAGCCTACAAACCATATTTGATGACTCCCTCTGGGCAACAAACCCAGGTGGTTGCTCCATATATACTTCCTCTTCAAGATCACCATGTAAGAATGCATTTTTGATGTCAAGTTGATGAAGAGGCTAATGTCGAATGGTTGCAATGGCTAGAAGAAGTCTAACAGATGCCATCTTGGCTACAGATGAAAAGGTATCACTATAATCCAACCCAAAAATCTGAGTGTATCCTTTGGCTACCAAGCGAGCTTTAAATCAATCAATCTTACCATATGGACCAACCTTCACTGTATAAAGCCATCGACAACCTACTAAAGATTTCCCATTGGGTAGAGGAACCAGTTCCCTGGTACCACTATTTTGAAGAGCACACATTTCATCAATCATTGCTTGCCTCCACTCAGGGTGAGATAATGCTTCACCTGGAGTTTTAGGAATAGAAACAGAAGACAAAGAAGACAAATAAGTATACTGCAAAGGGAAAGACGATGATAACATAAATCAATATAATGTGGAGAAGGATTTTGTGTTTGACGTATATGTTTTCGAAGGGAAATCGAAAGATCAGATTCAGGTTGCAGGATCGGATTCGGTGATGTCGATAGCGTCGGAAGAGAATCCGTATTAACCTTAGGGATAGGTATGACAGACGTTGGGTGACGACGCTGATATGTTTGAAGTCGACGAGGAGTGGGGGGGGGCAACCCTAGGGGTATCTAGTTGGTCAGGTTCCCTAGAATAATGGGGGATAATGACAGATGGGACTTCCGGAAGAGGTGTGGGAATACTTTCGTGTAGAGGTTCCGTAGTTACTTGGATGGACTCGAAATATGGAACAGACTCGAAGAAGGTAACATCGACGGATACGAGGTGATCGATGATAGCCAAGAAAGACACACTTTAGTGATCGAGCTGATAGTTTATCAAGAACAGGGGAGAGATTGTGTACAAAACACGTAGAACCGAAGACTCGAGGAGGAATTAGGTGGAGTGGAGAGTTTGGAAACAGGATTGAATGAGGGATTTTATTATTAAGGACAGATGAGGGCATGCGATTTATGAGGTAACATTCCGTGAGAACCGTATCTCCCCAAAATCGAAGAGGAACATTACCATGGAGAAGTAGGGTCTGAATGGTTTCTACGAGGTGCCAATTTTTGTGTTCGGCTACCCTGTTTTGTTGGGGTGTATGAGGGTGTTCGCACGCGCGAACAACCGCTGGCCTCCTATCATAGGTTTACTCGCGAGATCGACCACAGAATCCCAGAACAATGGGCTGAAGTGTACGTGTTGTTGATATGACAGTTTTTTGGTTTAGGGAAGTTGCAGGAAACTTGGACAGATAAAAAAGTTTGAATGGATAAACAAAACAAAGTGTAAAAACAAACAAGTAAATGACACAATAAATTAAACTTTATGCATTAAAATAGCAAGTGCGTACGCGATCATACATTTTTGCGGGAGTAAACTCGTTTCTCTTTAACACTTGGTACTTTGAGTGTTTTCCCTTTTCAATGTTACAAAATGCGACCTCTAAAATGGAAATAACTATTGCTTTATATAGGCTAACAAAATAATTGTTCATCTCCCCAGATTGGTTTTGGTCGTGACACGTGTCACCCCACTATCTTTCTAACTTCCCATGTTCTTGGAGTTTTCAACTTTTCCCGCTCAAATAAGTTTATCTTTGTGTCGGTTTCGTATGCCACCACTTGACGTCCTCCGACGACAATGCCTCCAAGTCTTCTTCCGACACGACCCTCATCCGTGTCGGTCCAACACTCCAGCCTCCCTTGGCGTCGACTTACTTTGGGTATTCCACCATTTCTTTATTCTCTTTATTTGGTCGAAATCTCTTAGCCAACAAATTGCCCCCCCCAAAAGGCCAGTTTTGATTGAGCACCGTGTCGACTGAAAAATATGGCGTTTTGCTCTTCTGCGAGATTTCGATTGTGCTTTTGGTTTCGACTTAACAAACAACATTTTCTCTTCTGTCGAGCCACGTGTCACTCGCCGTCTGACATGATTATGGCAACTTTTATACCACGATTTCCAAGACAATGTCATGATGGCTAGTCCCGTCCTATGTTATGGGTCTTGAAACCACCCCCACTCACTTCAAAATTTGAACCGTTTTGTGATCTTTCATCTACATGCATTTCTCTCTATAAATACCACTAAAACCAACTGGTTTTCTTTTTCACTTTCTCTTCATAGCTTCTTCTTCTTCAACTCTTTCTTGCTCTAAAAAAACCTATGTATTCTCTTTTCCAATGGCCTCATCCACAAACGCTACTGCTTCTACCACTCACACCACTGGAAATAACCCCATTGCTTTCGTTCTTACCTAAAAAGAATCCCTCAGTCCCCTTCCTCAACCGTCGTCTACTGATGAAGCGGTGGTGAACAACTGGCGACACCAGATGATCATCCCCTTTGCGGTGGCTGGTAAGCTCCACGCTTTTCACGGCCCATATCCGGACAAAAAACTAAGTCACCAAGAACTTCAAGAGTTCTTTCCCTGTTTCGGGCCCACTATCCCGCTAGCCTTCGAGAAAGGTGGCACTTTGGACCTCAAATTCATGGCGCCCAAATCCAGAGTCTTTAGATCCATGCCTACACTTGGAAATAAAGACTACCTTGCTTGGCTCAACAAAGTCGAAGGCCAGCGTCGGGAACAATGGAATATGGCTGGCATTTTCGATGCCATTTAACTTTCACGAAACGCTCATAGGGTCAACCCTTGTCTGTTGTTGGCGTCGATGTACTTCTGGGAAGGATCGACCAACACCTTCCACTTCCCTTGCGGCATGTTTACACCGACACTCTTTGATGTGGCAGCTATCACTGGTCTTTCACCATTAGGAAAAACGTTCGACCCGACTCTAGAAACAAACAACACCTTCGACTTCGAGTGTACTAGTTTCCAGAACTACATAGAAGATCACCACGACAAACGTTCTAAAGAGGTGTTCGATGAAGAGCACATCGCTTTCCTAACGTTGTGGCTGTCTTACTACTTGTTCTGCCCTGGTTCTCTGCAGATAGCCAAAAGTTATATCAACTTGGCAATTCAGATTCACGAGGGTCGACAGGTATCCCTGGGTAAGCTTCTACTAGCCTCCCTTTATCAATCCCTTGGTTTGTCAGCCATGCGGTTAAAACTCCTTCACCAAACTACCAAGGCCTTAAACATCTCAGGGCCTATGTGGCTATTGCAACATTAATGCCACTTTCGAGCACAACTTGGGATACCCTGCCTCTGTCACGATGGAGCGTTTGAACAACGAATGTTCCATAGAAGGCATGCGACTCACTTTGATGATCACCCAAGAAAACTCTTTTTATGAGGTATCTCAATATGTTTGTGGAAACCACATCCTTCGTCCCCAGCATGGCACCTTTTGTGGAACGCCAATTTGGTCCGACATGGTTTAAGAATCCATTTCCTAGGGTCTCCCCCCAAGCTGCAGCGCAGTCGAATTCCATATGGAGGGCGTTTTTGACTCCCACCTTGCTATTCTTTCTGATCGAGACGGGGAACAACGGCTATGGGTTCATGAGCTACCAGCCTAACTTGGTGGCCCGTCAATTTGGCTTGAGCCGAATGCTACCAAAATCCTTGGTGAAACATTCTGCAGGCATTGTGCGGTCTGGCCGACGCTTGAACTTGGTAGGCCATAAAGCCTGCCTAAAATTTGCCAGGTCTATGCAACATCTCGAGTTGCCTATCTTTGCCTTCCAACCCTCTTTCTTCACCACAGAAGATTTCGATGTCTGGTGGTCGGAGTACCAAGCTCAAATTTTCCAACGTGATCTTTTCCTGGAAAACATGGTCGATGCTTTTGCTTCACTTGCTGGCGAAGCTCCTAATCCGCCACTTGTTGTTCCCGTCGAGAACCCACAAGACGCTGATGCCATAGAAGACCTGCCAAAAAAGGTAACCCCTAGACTCTTCAATTCTGTTTCACCCATTATTTCTTGACTAATCATTTTGGCTTATCTATAGGGTCGAAAATGGGAACGAGCTGTTGCGTCGACCTCCACCAGGCTTGCGAAGAAACCTAAAACCATGAATATACATGTATACCTTGTCTCCTTACTTCCTTGCATTTGCTTATGCTATTTGTCTGACTTTTGTTTGCTAGGCTTCTGAGAAAATCTCGTCTCTTGAGGGATCCGTGTCAGACGAAAGTACCCAATCCCGGGTCTTCCCTACTACAGTTCCAGCGTCTCCTCCAGCCATTCCATTGGTGAGAAAGAGAAAGGCATTAACCAAGAAAACGCCTTCGAAAACGGCTACTTCGACTGTGGACCCTGTTGTCCCAAAAAACCTTGATGAAGTCTTCAAACCCATCCTGGCTGAAGCACCCCCTGAACCTTCTCCTCCAAAACCTGCAAAGGTATTCATCATCTTCGCTCTATTAATTCAGGTGGTATTTGGACAATTCTCTCACTGAAACTTGTCTTGCGGGAAACCGTGGCTGCTTCGACTATTGTAAAAAAAGACGATATTGTACCAGCTGCCACCATCAACCCTCCTGAGACCGCAACTGTGTTTAGTCCTCAGACGGTCGACGAGTTCCATATGACCTCGACAGAGGAGAACTTAGTGGGGAAAACGCCTCCACCTCAACAAACCAACACCGACGCTGGGAATGACGGTGTAAACCCTGGTGATAATGCCAATCCCTCAATTGTTGTTACCGCTGCTGCTGTCGATGCGAACCTTAAAGCTCCTGCTGAAAGTGGCTCCAACACGCCTCCACTTAATGTCGACAGAATCCTTACCCTATAGGAGCTTCTGGAAACCAAACAAGCAAACCCAGCAGCGACCCTGAAGGCACTGCATAAGCTTCACCAAGAGTCTGGGGACGCTCAACCCACTAGTTCGACGTCTATACATACCCCAGACCTGGATGCTTCTTTCTCCCTCAAGCTCCAACAATTGAGGACATACTTATTTGAGGAAGAATTTCTGACGGCCATCGCCGAAGAAGCTGCTGTAGCTTGTGACGTGTTCAAGATCCTGGATGAACTTGCTGAATTCCAACTTCCTGCTCTCATGGCCACGTACTTAATTGAGTTCGAAGGCTTTTTCACGCAATTGGACAAGGACCTCTCCATGTGTCATCAGGTCGACGCTCAAATCAGGCTGAGAAATAATGATATGAAACGCAAGTGGTATCTCAGCTCACTTTGTGAGAAGAAACTTGAGGATTTCGAGGCTACGAAGCATAAGCGCTCCGACAAACGTCGTGCTTTCGATCAGCAGATATCTGACTACCAAGCTCAGATAGCAGAACTGACAAGAAAGATTGTTGAGGTCGAACAGCAAAAAGCCTCTTTGGATTCCGCTGAACCCTTGCCCTCTCAAGAGACAATCGACCAAGAAATCGCCCAAGGGATTGCTCACGTCGAAGCGGCCATCAAGATAAAGGATGACATTGGCCGAATGCAGAAAAAAAAGGTGCTCCTCGAGAGCAAGGTTGTTCATGAGAAAACTCTTTTTGAAGATTTTAAGTCTCGATTCCCTACTTTTCCTTAGTACTTATGTCGAACAACTGTAATTTCATCTAAATATTTTGTGAGCCATTTTGGCCTCCTAGCCTATTTTGGCTTTATTAATGAGAAAGTTACTTTTCAATGTGAATCTCTTGTAGCATAGGTTTATATTTCTTCAAATATTTCCCGTTTACCCTTAAGACTCGTCGGTCCATTCCTACCTCTTGGACCTCATATGCATTGTTGCTGAAGACTTGGTTTACTTTGAACGGTCCCTCCCAATTTGGTGACCATTTCCCTAGCGTTCGATCCCGTCGATCCATGGGTAACACTGCTTTCCACACATAGTCGTTAACTGCAAAGGTCTTCTTTCTGACCTTCTTATTATATGCCTTGGTAACTCGTGCCTTCTGACATAACAACACATTTAACGCTACCATTCTTTCCTCGTCTAAATCCACGATCTCATCCAACATCATATTCCAGTACTGCTCCGACGGGATTTTGTGTTGTCGTTGCACTCTGACTGATTGCATGCATATTTCTACTGGTAACACAACATCGTGCCCGAAAGCCAAACAAAATGGGGTCGAATTTATTGGCTCTTTGAGGGATTTTCGACAAGCCCACAAAATTTGATTCAATGCCTTGTGCCAATTTTTTGGTTTTTTGGCCACGTGTTTCTTGATGAGCCCAATTACCACTTTATTAGCTGCTTCGACCTGACCATTTTTCTGAGCATAATATGGTGTCGAAGTAACCAACTTGAGGCCTATTTCTCCTGCGAACTCTTGCATTTTTTGTCCAACGAATACAGAGCCTTGATCCGTGGTGATAGTTTCAAGTATCCCGAATCTATACAAAATATGATTCTGGATGAATTCTATCACAATCTCTTGATCTACTTTCACTAGGGGCACAACCTCTATCCATTTTGTGAAATAGTCTATCCCTACGAGAATGAATCTTTGTTGTTTCGAAGAGGCTGGTCGAATCTCCCCTATGACATCCAAAGCCCAACCTCGAAAGGGCCATGGTTTGACGATGGCGTGTAATTCGCTGGCTGGCACATGCTGAATGTTTGCATGTTTCTGACAGTCTTGGCATGCCTTCGCAAAGTCCATGCAATCTTTAAGCATGCTTGGCCAATAGACACCCTGTCGAAACAGTACCCATTTCATCTTGTGGCCAACCTGGTGAGCTCCACATGTCCCACTATGAGCTTCAGAAATTTCCAAGTAGGCCTCTGTGTCCCCTAAACATTTGAGCAATACTCCCTCTGGAGTCTTCTTTAGCAACTCGTTTCCCATCAGGACATAACTCAATGCTCTATATTTGGTCTTCCTATCAGCGCTGTCCACCAGATTCGCCAGATACTCAATGATTGGTCTTCTCCAATCTGTTGATGACAGATTGCTGATAGCGAAAACCTCGCAACTTTCCAACCCTTCGATCAAGCTTTCTGACGAGGCATTGGCCCTCACTGCCTTTGATATTGATCAGTCTGAAGTTGGGCGTATGTTCGACACCATCTTCTCCATAGTTTCAATGAAGTCCTTCAACTTTCCTTCCGACACCTTGTAACTAGAGGCGATTTGTACTAGCTCATTAGCCTCTTAGTTTTCTATCCTGGGCATGTGCGTAACACTGACAACTTCAAAATGTTCCAAAAGGCGTTTCGCCATCGAGAAGTAAATCAAGAGGTGCTCTTTGACGCACTTGTATTCTTTCGTGATTTGCTTAATCACCAGTTCTGAGTCTCCTCTTATTTCGGCTTCCTTGGCACCCAGATCCTTGAGTATTTTGAGGCCAGTGATTAAGGCTTCATACTCTGCCTCGTTATTGGAGCATTTCCCATCAACCTTGCATTTGAACTTAGTTGAAATACCCTGTGGGGATATGATCAGGATTCCAATGCCTGCCCCGTTTCTATGGCTCGACCCATCGAAGTATAATTTCCACGGGGCAATGTCGACACTACATATCGATGGTTCGACCAGTGCGTGGTCGACAATAAAGTCTGCCACTATTTGACCTTTCATATCCCTTAGAGGAACGTATGTCAGGGAAAACTGAGTCAATGCTAGTGCCCATTTCCCAATTCGACTATGCAAAATAGGTTTGGACAACATATGCTTAATAACATTAAAATGAGATGAAACATAAACATCAACTGGTTTAATATATTGCTTTAATTTCATACATGAGAAGTACATTCATAGACACAATTTTTCAATCATAGTATACCTAGTTTCAGCATCTATTAACATTCTACTAAGGTAATAAATGGGTCTTTCGACACCACTATTATCTTCTTGTGCTAACATGCTTCCTATGGTCATATCCGACACTGTAATGTAAACTTCATGTTTTTATGGCAATAGAATTGGAGGCCTTGTAAGATATTCCTTGATTGCAACGAAAGCCTCCTGCTGTTCCTGTCCCCAATGGAACTCATTTTCCTTCTTGGCTTTGAGTAATGGCGAGAATACCTCCGTCTTGCCACTTAGATTCGATATGAACCTTCTCAAGAAGTTTATCTTCCCCAATAAAGACTGGAGCTGCTTCTTTGTCGAAGGAGGCTTGAGATCCAAGACCGTTTTTGTCTTGTTCTGGTTTATCTCGATGCCTTTCTTGTGGACCACGAATCCCAGGAAATTCCGTGCATGAAAACCAAAGGCACATTTTAGTGGATTCATTTTTAATCCATATTTTCTCATTCTCTCGAATGAGCGTCGAAGGTGGTCTAGGTGACCATTCTCCGATGAGGATTCTATCACAATGTCATCAATATACACTTGCATAAAATTCTCAATAAAGTCATGGAATATAGCATTCATAGCTCTTTGATAGGTTTCCCCAGCATTTTTTAAACCAAAGGGCATTACAAAACATTCGTATGTTCCCAAAGCCCCAGGGCATCGAAACGCGGTTTTGGGAACATCTTCTTCGGCTATGAGAATTTGGTTATAGCCGGAGTAGCCGTCGAGCATACTCAAATATTCGAAACCTGCTGTTGAGTCGAAAAGCATCTATGCCACAGGCATCGAATATTCATCTTTTGTGGTAGCGTTGTTTAAATCCCTAAAGTCTATACAGACTCGAAGGGTTCCATTTTTCTTGATAACGGGCACTATGTTTGCTATCCATTCGACGTACCTTGCAGTTCTGACGAACTGGCTTTTGAGCAGTCTCTCGATCTCCTGCTTGATCTTCGAAGTAACCTCTGGAGCGAATCATCGAGGCTGCTACTTTATTGGCCGTTTACCTGGCTGAATTGGAAGCCGATGCTCCACCACACTTCGACTCAAACTAGGCATTTCTCCATAATCCCAGGCGAAGCAATCCTTATACTTTTTTAATACCTCAATTAGCTTAGCCTTCATCTTTGACCCAACTTTGGCGCTCACATAGGTAGATCTTTTGGTAACCCCATCTCCTAAGTCAACCTCCTCGAGTGGTTCTTGCGCCTGCATTCTCTGCAGCTCACTATTTGGGTCTTTCTCGAACCCCAAAGGCTCATTGTCATAGATACAATCAAGCCTCATACTTTCTGAAGCTGCTGTCTGGCCTTGTGGGCCATTTGCTTGTGTGTCGCAGTCGGCTCTGCTAACTATCTTATGTTGTTCTTCTACTTCTAATGCCGACATTCTTTTGTTTTCAGCCAGATAGGCTGAAACTCGAGTCATGCTTTCTGACTCAGCAGTCATTCTCACCGACTACCAGCCACCCCGTGGGTGGGTTATTTTCTGTAGGCTCCAGGGTTTCGTTGGCAGCATTCCAGATAAACCCATAGTCGGGATCTAAGTTCAGGACGCGACCCGCGTCGACGAAAGTATAGGACCCTGACCCGTCATCACAAGGAGCCACATTTGCTAGATGCTGATCAAAGGATTTCTTACTGCCCTTAGCGTCATCGATTTTATAATAACTTTGATCAGCTTCAATATTCTCGACGATGCCATCTTTTCTCCAGATGGTCAATCTCAGGTGCATTGTCGACGACACTGCCCCTATTCCATGAATCCCCTCCTGGCCCAACAGCAAAGTTGAAATTTGCTTTTGAGTTGATAACCATAAAGAGTGTTGATCTGTTGGTCGTACCCACTGCTAAGTCCACTTGAATAACTCCAAGGATGTTACTGGTCTTTCCTTCGTAGTTGGATAAAACCATGTTGTGTTGTCTGAGGTCAGCTTCCGTCTTTCCAATCTTTTTGAATAAGTTGTGAGGCATCGAATTGACAGTTGCCCCTCCATCCACAAACACCTTGTTCACTGCCACTCTGTCAACCTTCGCTTTTATAAACAACAGCTTTAGGTGGTACATCATCCTAGGACTGGGTCTCTCAAACATGGCCGTTTTTTCTTCGACCACACCATTGTTCATTACATAATAGCATAACGATTTGTCCTCCGCATTTTCATCAGGTACGAAATCCTCTTCAGCTTCAGAAATTTATGACACCACACCATATTCAACTGGCAGTATTGACACGATGCCACAGTTCAAGACGAAGTCTTCACCATAGGTGTCATCATTGGTGTCATCGTACATGTCTTAATCGAAGTCCCCATCTGGTCAAGGGGTATTCTCCTCGTCCGACTGAGGAGAATACTTTGGCTCTTCCTCATCTGACTGAGGAGTGTATTCTGGTTCCTTTTTACTTTTGATCACGGACGTACATTTGGCGGTTTGGGTCGAAACCACCCCCTTTTCTCCTGACGTTTCCACGGTTACTGCCATGGTCTGATTTGTCATAACTTTGTCCTTTTCTACCCATCTTCTTCTTGGGTGTTGTCGCTTTTGTCCAGAAGTTCCGTCAGGCTTCAATTGTTAAATGGCAGCCTCTTTCTCAGCTTTCTTGTTTCGCTGATAGCGTCTCCACTGAGTCCTGGTCATGGGGTTTTTCCTTTTGTAGTTGGGGGACACCACATAGCCCCTGGGTTCGACTCTTTTGTCAGAGACTTTCGCTTCTTTTTCCAAGTCTAAAACCTTCCATTTTGGCCTTTTGCTCCCTTTCTGGCTCACTGGTGCCACCCATTTCTCTTGTGGGGTGTCCGAAGGTGGTACAAAAGTCTTGGGCCCTGCCTCTTGGAACAGCTTCCTGTATTCCTCGTTCCGACGAGGAACACCGCTATGGTCGAATACAAACCTTGGGACAGGTGGCTTATCTTCTCGCGACATTTCCTTCTTGCCCGCCTCGTATCTCTCAGCAGCTTTCTCATCAAAAATAGCATTGCACCTAGGGCATAATGCCGCCTTCGACCCGTTTACCCTGCATTTTTCCTAGAAATCTGCCAAGCTTTCGCCAGCCTGAGGGTAAACTGCCTCGACTTCTTCCTCAGCTCTTTTGTCGGAACCCTCAGTGGCTTCGACCATCATGCATTCCACAAATTCAGTTGTCGGTTGTTTGTTGAGTCCCTCAGTAGCCTCAACCATCATGCACTCATACAACTCTGAATACAAAGCCTCTTCGACCTTCAGCGGGTCGGTGTCAACCTGCATCTTTGGCCTTTCGCCAAATTGAATTCGGCCCTCCTTCAAAGCCTTCTGCACCTGTCGTAACCCAAAATTTGACCTCTCTCTTTTGCCTTTTGTATAAGCATGTGCATTCACATCACTAGCATACGCATTCACAATTTTTCTACATGTTTCTTGTTGAAGGATTTTCAGGTATCTCTAGCCCGATTAATCGCATCCTCACAAGGTCGTCACATCATCCAAACAAGCTCACAATAAGGGTTTCTATGTCTATTCATCAAGACAAGAGGTTGGAAATCAAAACCGGGACTTCAGCACTTGTTTCAGGACAAATCTGGGCAATTTTGTACTGAGTAACCGGTTACTCAATATAGGGTAACCGGTTACCCTGTGGAATTTTGAAATTCCTGCTGCATTTTGGGACAGCAACTCTTCACTCCCTTTTGCTTTAGTTTCTACTTGATTCTAGCAGTGTGTGGAACATTCTAGATATCTCTAGATAATTCAAGGCTATTCAAAACATTTCCCTTTCATTTACTCCAATGCATCATTTGAAATTAAGTGCACCATGTTCCTTGATTTCCAAGTATGTGGACCTTTGGATGTGGAGTTCACATTGGGATTGTTACCGAGTTGATCCTAACTAACCGAGTTAACCGCTTGACTCAGTGAGTCAAGTGTAACTAACTCCTAGCCTAATTCCAAACCACCCAAAGCTAACTCCTAGCCTAATTCCAAACCTCTCACACTCCAAACCAAAAGTCTATATAAACAAGCCTTCACTCACTTTTCAAGGGATCAACCATTTTCACACAAAATTCTCACACTTCACTCTCAATTCTCTCACACTCTCTCTGAATTCTCTGCAACTTCTTCATCTTCATCTACATTTTCTTCCCAAACCTCACCATAGCTCTTCATCATGGAAGATTAATCACTTCTACATTCGAAGTGATTATTTCTTGAGCTTTACCTTCATCATCTTGCAATTATACTTAGTTTTCTAGAGTTCTATTGGCTTTTGGATTCATCTCAAGTGTTGATTCAAGATTCAACTGTTCGAATTTGCATTTCAGAGTTTCGTCGCAATTTGCTCGGTTTCGATACGATTCGGCTACGATCGAAGATTCCTCTGGTTTTCTTTGATTATCTTCATCAAGATCACTTTGCAACAATCACCAAGCCAAATCTCTGGATTGTAGGTTGGTAGATCTCACTCATTTTTACTATTTTGAACGTTGTCGTATCATTCGCGATTTAGTTTCGATACTTTTTTGTGTGTGAATTGATTTTGCATTGCTTGATTCATGATCTTGACGTGTTAATTGATTCCATCACTGCTTATTTGTTGTTTTCAAGCTTAATTTCCGTGCTCTAATTCATACCCTAGCATGTGGTGATTTAAACAAGTGATTTAGAAGCTTTAAAGTGATTTTTCAAAAGCTGTTTTGCCTCTGTTACAGTGGTAACCGGTTACTCAATATAAGGTAACCGGTTACTCTTCACAAAATTTGCCTCATCACTTCCATTTTCAACTGAGTAACCGGTTACTCAATATAAGGTAACTGGTTACCCTGTACAAATTTCACCAGATTTTCTTTTTTTAAGCAAGTAACCGGTTACCACTTAACAGAGTGCCATTTTTGGTATTTTTTCAAGCTTGTTTGCCATGCTATCCCCCTCTAACATCCATGGATTGATATGATTGATTTATGGATGTTTTAGGTGTCATTTAACTTATGTTTGAAGCATGCTCATGAACTTTCGATACACGATTTCGATCATTCCATTTGTTCACATTTTTGGCATTGTATGAACATGAATATTTTGCACAATTTTATTCACATGATAGCATAATTTATGAAGCATTAAGTGTCATTTGGTACTGTTTTGCACTTTCATTCATGTTGAATTAAGTTCATTCCTCAAAGGATAAGCTTAATCTTGTACAATCAACAATACACCTTTTGCTTTAATAATTTTTCATTCATTTGAAAAATTATTAGCATGTTCCCCCCTTTGGTTAATTAATCGAAACTTCATTTTGATTATTAATCTTCCCTTTGGAGTTTCTCTTTAGGTCTCCTTTAGAGCTTTCTCTCTCTTTTCTTCCCCGCGGAGTAGGAGCTTTCACGCGACACGGGAGCACTGTACAACTTGGAGCTGTTATCCTGTCTGTTTCAACTTCTGCGCTACACCCTGTGTGTTAGAGAAGGAATGAGAATGGAGAATTCCTACTCTCATTCTGACCACTTCAGGTAGGGGACGAATGACCCTGTGCCTGGCTTAGTCACCTCTATCCTCAGGCGGTGGTGTATCCCCTTCCCCAGTCGAGTCGATCTTTGATCACTCCTCTCTCTTGCAATCTCTTGTGATTAATCACCATTCTTGGTTAAGATCATTGTCCCTGGGTTAGCAAACTCTCTTTGTTTCATTACCCTATTCTTTTCTTGTGGTCAATCATAGTCTTTTGATACCCCAGAAGAACCTCAATTCCTTTTCTTCGGTTAAACACAGGTTTCCTGTTAAACACCGAAACCCTAGCGGAGTTCGCAACCTTCTCTTGGTTCCTCTCCCTTTGTTTGGTTAACCATTGCCTATCAGTTGAAACACTAATTTTCACTCCTTTTCAGTTAACCACAGTCAATCTGTTAACATGCTGAGTTCCTCTTGGGTTAATCAGCTTCTCTTGGTTAATTACCCATTTTTTTAGTTAACCACAGTCTGCCTGTTAAAATACTGAGCCTTTTCGAGTTAATCACCTTCTCTTGGTTAATCACTCATTTTCTCTTCGGTTAATCACAGTTTCTCGGTTAATACCGAGTCCTCATCGGTTAGCAACCTCTTTTGGTTCAACACCCTTTTGTTGGTCAGGTACTGTTTGTTCAGTCAATACCAACACCTGTCCTTTGGGTCACAACCTTTGCTTGGTTCCATGCCTTTTTCTTTGGTTAACCACTGTTTATCAGTTAATATACCCAAAACTTTTTGAGTTAAACACCTTCTCTTGGTTCAGTACTCTCTCTTCCGGTTAATCACAGTTTATCTGTTAAAACCTTTATCCCAACCAGAGTTCTTCTTTCTTTTCCTTCGGTTAACCACTGCCAGTCAGTTAATACACCGAACTTCTTTTCTCTTGGTTGTCTCCATCCTTTTGCTTGTTCCCCAGTAGGGTCACTTATCCTCTGGTCCCCTAGCATAATTCTTTGTCCTCTTACTCCCCAGTGGAGTCCCTTCTATTCCTTTTGCTCTTTTTTCTTTTCTTGGTTTCGACACCATCCTTGCACATTTTTCTCTATACAGTTTTTGTCTTTTCCTTTGCACTCCTTTCTTGGTTTTGACACCATTTCTTTAGGATCCCCAGCGGAGTTTCCTTTCTTCTTTTGTCCTTGGTTTTGGCACCACCTTTCCTTTTCTTTTTCCTTCTTAGTTCCCCGAACTACGGAAGCTCTAATTCTGCATTTATTCGAATGTATGATACGTAGGCACGAGATCGCGATGATCTTGGCGAGCACACTTCCACCCTTCCTTCCATTCCTTTTCTTTGTCCCTGGTTCCTCTGTACTACGACGCTCTGATTTCCTCATTGCACTATGAGGGTACGTAGGCACGAGGGCCCTAATCCTCCGTGAGCACTTTCTTTTTTTCCTTTTCTTTTTTCTTTCTTTTCTTTTCCCTCTCTCTTCTTTTAGCTAGGAGCCTTTAGATAGATAACTCATCCAAGCCTAGAAGCAAGCAAAATAGTTCCCGTAGAGTACGACGGATGCGTAAGGTGCTAGTACCTTCCTTTCGCATAATCGGCCCCCGTTCCCGTTTCTCTTCCCCTTGGGTTTTATCGATATTTTCCCTGTCCTTTGGGACTAAATAAAGTTCGGTGGCGACTCTGTTGTATCTTTAAGTGTGCGATTCACTCAGGTATAAACTAGCCATCTTCAGCACCAAATCCCTAAAAAGAACACATTGAGTTGTTTTATGACCAAAGAAATTATGAAATTTACAAAATCCCCTTTTTTTCTTTTTTTCTAAAGGGGGGTCTTTTAAACCAGGAGGAACAATTATCTGACCATCTTTAACTAACAAGTCAAATATTTCGTCGCATTTAGAAACATCAAAAGTATAAGTTGTAGCAACGTATTTATCTGTTTTTCCAATTTTGACGGGATTTTTCCCGTTTGATGGTTTTAGTAGTTTGCATGTGTATGGGGGCCCTGGCTTGAGTTCATCCATGTTGACCTCGTTTTCGTCGACGATTTCTTCATCGACGGAGGAATATTCGTCAACCGCCACATACGACACTTTTTCTTTCTTACGATATCTGTTAGTCTGAGTTTTCTCAGCTTTCAACCGTTTGACTAGTCGGACTCGGTCAGCCAGTTGCGCCATATCCCTGAGATATTGCGTGTCCAGCTTTTTCCTAATGGAATAATCTAAACCGTCGGCTGCCATTTTGACTAGCTCATGTTCAGGGACTTGAGTGAAGCATCGTGCTTTCAAAAGTCCAAACTTGTTAAGATATTGGTCTACCGATTCTGTGGCCTTCCGTTTGACACTGGCCAACTCTTTCAAACTAATTTTCGACTGTCCCGTGTAAAACTGCTTGTGAAATAATCGTTCTAATTGTGCCCACGTGTGGATAGACTGAGGGGGCAATGTGGTAAACCATGTAAACGCATTCTTCGTGAGGGAACTTGGGAAATACTTCATTTTCAAGTCCTCATTATTTGCTATGTCACCGACTTCGGTTTGATACCAGGCAACGTGCTCGACGGTGGATTCCTCAGTCTCACCAGCGAACTTGGTGAACTTCGGCACCTTCCAACCCCTAGGTAATTCCGTCTGCAAGACAAAATCTGGTAATGGGGACACGTACGTTGGTCGTCGAAGGTCTGGATTTGCCCCATTACGGACCATAATGCGTTCGACCATGGCTTCCAAGTTTGGTTTTCCAGCCAAAGCATCATGTCGAACTTGTGTGACCACATAATCGGGATCTTGGTTCCTATGAACTAGCACAGGAGGCCTTTGGGCCATTCTAGGGATTTTTTCAACCTCCTGGGGTTGTTTAATTGTTTCGTCGAAGACCTCATCTTGACGAACGGGTGTCTCTAGTCGAGGCGGAGGGGTCTGTTGACCCTGTGCCCTAGGAGCGCCTAGGAAGTCACCTATCTGTGTCATTTGAGTTGCCAATTGTTGGTAACTCTGGGTCGAATCTTGTATTAATGGCCTCAATATGTTGCCTATTTGTTGAGTCAATATATGAACCATCTCGTGATTACTCTCATCCATCTGCTGCCTCATGACCGCAATAGAACTTGACGGGAACGTGGGTATTGATTGGGATAACATTTAAAACCTGGGGGTCGAGTGACTTAGTTTGCCAAAGGCCCTAAGCCTTGGTATGGTGAGAAAACTGGGGACGACCTTTCCCCAAACACCGGACCACTAGAATGTAGACTAGACATGAACTCTGTCGGCATCCCAAAGGATCGAGGGATGGGCATTGTGATACTATGCACATACTACCCTGTAGTCCCTGCCATTGTCGGCCTCGGGTCGTGTCGACGTAATGTCGCGGTTGCCCCACTAGGGGTGGTTGAAATCGCTGACACGGTCCCAGAGCCAACATCAGTTGTTTGCATTACAACTGTACTTTCCGTCGAAGACTGTTCTTCGTTCGGACATGGTGTCACCATTTTACCACTGTGCAAATGCATACACTCAACTCACACGGGTCCCAATGGGCGTGCCAATTTGTTCGCATGCGCAAATAACCGCTGGCCTCCTATCGCAGGTTTACTTGCGTGATCGGCCACAGAATCCCAGAACAATGGGCTGAAGTGTACGTGTTGTTGATATGACGGTTTTTTGGTTTAGGGAAGTTGCAGGAAACTTGGACAGATAAAATAGTTTGAATGGATAAACAAAACAAAGTGAAAAAACAAACAAGTAAATGACACAATAAATTAAACTTTATGCATTAAAATAGCAAGTGCGGACGCGATCATACATTTTTGCGGGAGTAAACTCGTTTCTCTTTAACGCTTGGTACTGTGAGTGTTTTCCCTTTTCATTGTTACAAAATGCGACCTCTAAAATGGAAATAACTATTGCTTTATATAGGCTAACAAAGTAATTGTTCATCTCCCCAGATTGGTTTTGGTCGTGACACGTGTCACCCCACTATCTTTCTAACTTCCCATGTTCTTGGAGTTTTCAACTTTCCCCGCTCAAAGATGTTTATCTTTGTGTCGGTTTCGTATGCCACCACTTGACGTCCTCCGACGACAATGCCTCCAAGTCTTCTTCTGACACGACCTTCATCCGTGTCGGTCCAACGCTCCAGCCTCCCTTGGCGTCGACTTGCTTTGGGTATTCCACCATTTCTTTATTCTCTTTATTTGGTCGAAATCTCTTAGCCAACAGAGGGAAAGATGTTTGGTGCAAAAAACCATTGGATGACATAAAGGTTTGAAATTGTTGGGATAAATATTCACGTGCATTGTCACTTCTTAAGGTACGAATAGACAAACCAAATTGGGTTATTTTTTCTCGATTAAATTGTTCGAAAATAAAGAACAATTCAGATATGTTCTTCATTAAAAATAGCCATGTGCAACGTGAAAAATCATCAATAAAAGTTACAAAATACCTAGACTCAAAAGTAGACACGGTACGCGAGGGACCCTAAACATCGAAGTGAACTAAAGCAAAGGGGATGTAGCCCGTTTATTGACTCGATCGGGAAAGTGAATATGAGTATGTTTCCCTAACTAACAAGACTCACGATGTAAAGTGGATAATTTAGATAAACTGGGCACCAACTTTTGTAGCTTGGGAAAACCCGGATGACCTAACTGCGCATGTATAATGAGTGGAGAATCTATGGTGGAGCATGTGGTAGATGACGTAGAGAAGTTATAGAGGCCTTGAGACTCACATCCGACGCCAATCGTCTGTCCCGAACTCCGATCCTGCAGAGTAACATTACTATTAGCAAATGTGATAGAACAATTAAGGGAACGAGTTAAACGACTAACTGGCAGTAAATTAAATGGGCAATTAGGTACATATAGGACATAAGTAACAGAGAGATGGTAAAATTTGAACAGTTCCAATCCCTTAGGATCGGGTTTGAGAATCATTTGCGGTAGTTATAATGGGTAAGAAACCAGAGGTAGAAAGGGAAGAAAAAATACCTTTATTACCAGTAACATGATCAAACGCACCATAATCGAGGATCCAAGGACCAAGAGGAGATGATTAAGAGAAGCAAACAGATGAATTACCAGTGTGTGCAGTCGAAGCCGTAGAACCAGAGATCTGATTAGTCTGACACCACCTGAGAAAACCCTCGTAGCTTGGCGTATGGTTCTGAATAGAAGGTGAAGTCTGCATATTGTCTAGGTTATCACTTTGAACTGCATTTACCTGGCGTGGGGGTTTTCCATGTAGCTTCCAATAATAGTCGATAGTATGCCCAAGCCGGTTATAATGGTCACACTTGGGATGAGGTTTGGAGTTGAATGACCCTCCTTGAGGGAGATTTTGATTGTTGCCAAGAGATGTGAGGGCAACAGTGTCACCTGGTGTCGGAGCCAAAAGTAGATGGAGGGGAAACCAGACCAAATGCATGAGGTGTAGCCAAGTGCAACAGTTGTTCACTAACTGCATCATAGTCAGGAATAGTAGTACCTGATAAAATCTGGTTACGAACGAAGTCGAGTTCAGATGGTAGTCCTTTAAGTGCCATGACCATGAAAAATTTACTCTGTTGTTCGGCATGAGCTGTTGCATCATTTACGTACGGCATGGGGGTTGCATAACTTGCTTTCAAGGCATCAAGCTTACTCAGATAGGTTTTCATATCCATATTCTCCAACTTCAGTGTGTCGAGTTTGAGGATGACACTATATAGACAATGAACGTCGTTGGAGAAGACTTTATTAGCCTTTTCAGAAACCTCATAGCAAGTGGAGAAGGCTTGAGATACTGCGCTTGGAGGTTAGGTTCTATGGAGAACCATAACACGGTAAGCAGAGAGGCATTGTTTTTCTTCCTTTTAGCGAGTTTGGCGTGACAACATTAGTCAATTGTATGGTTAGGCGATCTTCATATCCCTGACCATGAAACCACATATTGACAGCACGAGCCCATATGTTATAGTTTGCTGATCAGGTTAGTTTTTCACATGGGATAAGTGGAACTTTAGTAAACGAGACAAAATCAGCATCTCCCATGGCTTAATGACACAAAAAATGGAGTGAAATTAGGGTTGTTTGCACTGGAGCACCGTTTTTCGGGAGTCGAAAAGTAAAATAGAGGCCGGATCTGAAATGGATAGGGAGAGGCAAGTAGATCGGTGGAAAAATGTCCGGAATCGGCCGCCAGACGCACTGGCACGGGCGGGGCTGTCATACCCCAAATTTTACCCTTAGATTCTTTGATTTTTGCATATCATTTAGGTCAATCATATTGCATAACTAACCATATTATTAAACTTTTCTTGTTTTGTTTCTCTTTGAAATCAGGGTTTGCTTCAGAGGTTCAATGGACTGGTTGATCAAGGTTTTGATAGATCTTTAACCAAGCAAGTTCTCACACGCCTAAGAGGTCTTCCTCCCTTAACAATCTAGTGCACGATGGCATCATCACAAGTTCTTCGAGGCCCAAGTTTTTAAGACTGAATCCAAAAGCAGGTTATCAAGTTATATTAGAGATTTTGAACAGAGTTTTGGTTTTCAATCAAGTCATTGTTTCATCAGTGTGCGTTCAAGGCGCGAAGATTAGGGTTTCTCACCCTTGGTGTTTATGATCGACAAGTATCGTTCAGTTGTGTCTCGTGAGGCTAGCAAGTTAAGTTTGGATGCATAGTCTTGTTTCAATTGGATGTGATCTGGTTTTGGTTAAGAAGAAGGGGATTGTTTCATTCTAAAGTTGGATTTGGCATGAATCATGGTTTTACGCTTGAAGATCATCACACCAGGGTTTCTTGCAAGTCCAGGTCATCTGATGGGGTCAAGTTGTCTCGCGTGGAAATTCATCAGATAGCCAAATAGTGGCGTTGAGAAACTTGTTTCAAAAGTAGTCGCAGATCATTCAGTGGATCTGGAGTGGTTTCGTTCAGCTTCATCGGAGTTTTGTTGGAAAGTTCAGGTTGGATTGTGGAATAAGGTCAAGGTTTTATTGTTCTTCTAAACTGATTTCCTTAGCTTATCCATAAACCATTCCCCATATCCAAATTCCCATAATTATCCAAATTTTTGTTCTTTTATCCATGTCATTTCCAAAAAAAACCATTTTGTCCATTTTATCCATATTCAACAATCCATTACTATTTCCTTATTTACATTTTGTGTCCATATCCTAAACCAAATATCCATTTTGTTTATCCATTCATTTCCATATATATTTTTCAAAATCCTTGTAAACCATCTAATATCCATATCCTAAACCAAAATCCATTTGTTTGTCATGTCCAATTCATATCCATTTAGATTCAACTCATTCATTCCTTTCAATATTCCATTTCAAACTATCCAATTTATTATTCTTCCAATTTTCACTCCACATTTTATTAGATACCATTTTACATTCAAATTAGTTTTTTTATATTCTTTTTTTATCCTATATCTATCAAAAGTACAAAAAAAAAAGAAAAGAAAGGAAAGAACATGATGCTGCAATCCCATGCACAACACCAAGCCTTGCCTGCCACATCCACACTACAAACCAATTTTCTTTTCAATACAAAATAAACAAAACAAGAACAAATTGTCCTATACTACACTAGCTTGCTACAGCCAAATTCAAAACCTCCAAGACCTGTGACTTCCTGCTGTAAACACTGCTACTACAAGCTGCCAACACGATCCTGTTCCTGCTACAAACATCCAAAAACCTGCACATAGTCCCTGCAGCTCCAAAACAAGACATTCAAACCTTAACCAAATGATCTTAACACGCAAGACTGCTCCTACAGCATAACAATAAGCCAAACCTGTACAATACTCTACACCTGCTCCAAAACTGCTAAGCTGCAACAAAACAACAAAATCCTGCTAGCTCCGAAACGCGACAACGACTATAGTCTGGCTGAAAATAACAACACCATAAGTACTACTTTGGAATTCGAAGAAAAAGGGAAACATTAGAGGATGGGAATAAAAAGGAAGAACAAATTGAAGGAACAGGGGGAGGAGAATCTGAAAATGAAAATACCATTTCCTCTTCTTCTTCAATTGAGCACCACAATATTCCCTTTTCTTCATCCAAAAAAACCTCATCATCAACCTTCATCTCACCCTATACAACAATCCGAGCATCCTTCATTCTGAAGTTCTTAGTTCCCATCATTCATCAATCTGACTTTCAACATTCTCTTCTTTTTCGTACTCGCTACCCTCCATCAAACTTCATAACCACACTTCCACCAAAACAACTTTTCCTCAAATTACCCTCCTTGCGTCATCCGTTCTCAACCTTCACACGAGCAACCATCATCACTCTATTTAAATCTCCTTCCATCTTAAACACGCTAGTAAGAAGTGGAACTAGAAGAATAATTACCTTGCCAAGGAGCTTTCACGTTTTGTCGACTTTGCTGGTAGAAATCGTTTTCTCCTCCGCATTTTTAATTATTGGCACCGTTGATATAACCATTTGAATTGTTCTAATCAAACAATCTGAAATATTCAACTAACATCGATGTTTTACTCCGTAGATGTTCGTTTCTGATGTTGCAATTTGTTTACTGTTGTGATAACATGAGATTACAGTGTCGAATTAGGGATCTATTTGAGGTTTTCAGTGAGAACAGTCGAAGATTGAGATAGAATGAGTGGATGGAGATCGTAACGATTGAAAGATGGAGGAGTGGACGTGTTTTCTCTATTTGTTTACTCCCCTTGGTTTTGTTTTCATATGTGAGTGACGACTTGTTCAAGGTTTCAATGTCTGTTTGGTTTATTGTTGGGTCGGGTTGCAACCAGTGGGTGCCTCCCTCCAAGTCTCGTCCGCCCCACAAAGGGCCTTTCCCTTGCATTACTTTTCATGGGCTTCAAGACATTTTTCCTTCCTGGCCTATGTTTTGAATGTACGACGTGAAATATCTTATTTGTTGTAGTGTGAGTCACTAGAGTCTTATGTAAGTAGGAGAATAACTTCTAATATACTAAGGCAAATCACCCACACCCACACCCCCCCCACACACACATGCGCGCACGCACACACGCATAAACGCGCACACACACACACAAACAAAAAAAAACTTAAAATACATTTAAAGCCTCTCTTTACTTAACAAAATCACTTAAAAAAGCTTTTAAAGCCTATCCACTTGATTAGGGGACTGCCTACTTGATTGAGAAAATTTTCAAACTATTTAATCTATTAGATTATATGTCTAATCTATTAGATGATTCCTAATTGAGTCTATAATATATTATGATAGTCTCCTTATGATTGGTAACAATAATCGATTATTTGATGCACCTAAACGATTAGGCCATTAATTCGGCCCACGAATTGTTTCCATTTTGAGCCAAATGTTTTCCTATATAAAAGAGGCTTCTGCTCACTTAATTCACACCAGAGTTGGGAGTTTTCTTAATTCTTTACAACTTATCTCTCTTTAAATATTTTTCCTTCACCAAAGTTGCCTTAGTGCTTTGTGAGTGAAAAATGTGTGTGAGGAAAGATTTGTATTAGTGTCGTGCCATTATTTTTATTTTCAAGAGTGAGATACTCTTAAAGAATTGAATATGGTTCTTGATATAAATCATTAAAAATCTCTGTCTGGTTATAGAATTCAACATGCAAATGTTCTTTTCATATATTGAGATCAACCAGTGAAATCTCTACTCGGTTCGTGAGCTCATCATGTAGAAAAGTTCTCTTTTGATAGGGGGATAAGCCATTGTAAAATCTCTCGAATAGCTCATATCAAAGGTTTGTGGGCATAACCTGTAAAAGCTCAATATTATAGTTAAATCGCAATAAGATCTCTTGGGGACGAGACTAGGCCAACGTTCAGCCAAACTTGGATAATGCTCGAGTGTCCTTATCTTTTTAATTATTATCCTTATCAAAACCTCCATGATTCGAGTCAGGATTTTCAATGATTCAAATAAATTAACAAAAGCAAAATCTTGTTTTTCATAATCCATATTTAATTTGAGTCACCATTTTCCATTATTCAAATCAAACATTCAGAAGTAAATTCTGACTTTCACATTCAATTTAATTCGAGTCAACCAAATTCCTTATTCGAATCACACTTCAAAAAATTCAAATTGCTTTCATGTATTTCTTGATCCAAATCTCCTACTAATTTACTAGAAATGTATTGCATTGAATTTAAGAAAATAGTTTGATTTATGCATGCGTAAAAACGATTTAGTACTCAACCCTAGAATGCACATCTATGCGAGGAGACTCAATTGCGACAAATAAACCAAAATACTAAATTGAGAAGCAAAAAAATATAATCTAGGGCAAAACCAAGGAGGAAGGGCAATTTTAGACGCAGATGATCAGGGAGATTTGGTCTTTGAAGTGCATCGCACTATCCAAAAAATGTCAAACATATTGGCATACTGCTGAAGAGATATGAAACCCCGCCCCTTTGAAAAACCATTCGTACTACGCTGAGCTTTAAAAAGGTGGAAAAACGTAAAAGTTGACATACTCTTCTAGTATTCACACCACTATTGGAAGACTTTAATATAAACTCAACTCACCTAGTGCAATTGTGAAGGGTAAATTAAGAGGTGATAAAAAACGTCGACTTTAAAATTATTATAAGGGAGATGAGAACCTATCAAAGAGAACAAATACTCATGAAGAGGAATGACACTCCCATCATACTTGATACAAAACCTCTTATCTTCTTTAGGAATAAGTACTCCCAGTCAGACAGAGGTTCCACCTCAATGAAAGCTCGATCTAAACCCCTCTTAGAGGTGAAAGTAGAGGAAATGTCCAATGCCTCCTGATCTACCTACATTGGCGAATTATCTCCATTTTCCATACGAAGCATATTAGGCCAAATTTCTCATATAAATGCAGTCATCAATAGTGATACTTAGGGGATTAGAGTAAAACCTAATAGTTTTTTAATTTGATCATTTCTCATATTCATTTACTTTTCTTTTGTACTAAAGCCAATTGTGCACCCCTAATTTTACCTTTCAAACACATTTAGATTGCTTTGTTAAAATAACACAATCCTTACGAATACAAACTTAGATTTTTATTACTTCGATAACAATTAGCATACTTGCTAAATTGTCATCAAGTTTGTAGCCTTTTGCATGGGATTGTTGAATAATTTCAACAAAGCAATTATTGTGCTACGTTTTTTTAATTTTAATTTTATTTTATTTAGTTATTTTTATTTTTAATTTCTACTCGTATTCCATTTTTGTTTGGTACATTGCTACTGAGGTATTGTCTATTTTTTTATGTGAGGTTCAAGTTCGACACTGAAACCATTAGATTCAAAAATCGAAAGGACTACAAGAGCAATTCGGAAAGTAAAAAGAGAAGCATGGGAGCATCTGAATCCTTTTTATGAGACATGTTTTGTAACGCCCCAGATTTTCATCCAAGACATTGAAGGTGTGAAAAACACAAGAAAGGGGGGGGGGATTTGAATTGGTTTTTGAAAATAAACTTGTTTCTAAAAGTAAATTCTTTTTAAAACCCTTCCTTTTATTGGTAATGACCTTTATTGAGAATCAAGTGATGAACACGTTATATTTATACTAATTCACTTGAGAAACCCTCAAGTTAGTCTAGTCCACCCGCCAAGGTGATTTTGCCTCTCTCAACGAGGCCTTAATCCACCATTCAATCAAATCAGTACAATGCACGAGCCAAACCGCTGGTGACTAACACAACCTCTAAAACTCTCAAGTTTTAGACTTCTCAAGTAATATAACCTCACAGGTTTTACTCAAGGAACAACCTCTAAGACACACGACTTAGACTTCTCAAGAAATACCACCACAGGGTCTTTCTCAAGGAACACACAAACCTAAGTTTGAACAATTTATGTTTACAGAAATGTGCTTCTATACAAGCTGAAAATGTAAACAAGTTTTCGACCAGAATGACTTAAGAAAGATTTCAGATAGAGAGAGTATTGCAGTAGCGTTCGTGTGTGTCTTTCTTCAAGTCTTTTGCTTCCTTTTATAGCCGTGTAGAAAGAGCCGTTGAAATGTAATCATGATAGCTTAACTAGGCTGGCGGCTAGAAGCGTGAGGACAGATAATAGATTTTGCATGCTGCGCGTCCTATTTTTGTCAGAATATCTTTGATTGTACCGTTGCACAGTTACCGAGATATTTTCACTTGAATTAAGGTACAACTGTACTATGTAGCTTTGTCTTCTTGGCTTCTCAACTTCAGAGGCTTTTCACGAGCATGAGTAAGAAGGGAAAACATCGCTTGGTGCTTGAGATTATCAAGTCTTCGAATCTTCAGAGTCTCTAGTACTTGGTTTTTAGAACCTCGATCACTTGGTACGTTGTGTTCATATCTTCAGAGGCTTCTGATAGTATTTGGTTGAAGCATGAGTAGAGACTTGATTTAGGTCTTCAGAACCTTGATTCAGAGAGCTTAGGACTTTGGCATCTGGACTTCGTTCGATCAGAACCTATGTCTTCAGATCTTCAAAACCCGTTCTCTTTTCCTTTTATATCAGAGTGTGTAGGCAGAGTATTTTACTTTAAGCATTGTGTTCACGCCAATTTACGGAAGCATAACCTGTTTGTTACATTCTCACAAATAACAAACATTAGTTGTACAAAATTGTTCATACAAAAATACTTATTTGGTATCATCAAAACTTAGAGATAAAATTGCAGAACCAAATCATGTTCTCACAATCTCCCCCTTTTTGATGATGACAAAACTATGTATTTTGATGACACAATGTTGATATATATATATA
The DNA here is from genome assembly GCA_022829125.1 of Lathyrus tuberosus. NCBI lineage: Eukaryota > Viridiplantae > Streptophyta > Magnoliopsida > Fabales > Fabaceae > Lathyrus > Lathyrus tuberosus. The sequence goes on along the minus strand of JALAZF010000118.1, from coordinate 1,112,994 downwards.
TATATATATATATATATATATATATATATAGTGCAGGAGAATAACAGATTCTAAAAATAGCTTATACTTCGTATGAAGTGCTCCCCCTGAGTCTTAGACTTGATGAATTTCTGAGCTTTGGGGCTCCCCCTGATTTTACTAGATCATGAGCTCTTAGTCTTTATTCTCTTTTCAGCAGAGTTCTGATTTTCTTTTTTTGACAAAGCTTGATTTAGATCAGAATACCAGAAAAAGAAAAACACTCTAATGGAAATAATAGTTTTATCTGTTAGCATGTAAGCAGCATTTTTCAGAGATTGACTATGGAATCAAAATATCACATTCATATATTACTTCTCCAGCTTTTTGTCATTGATAAAAAAGATAAGCGATGAAAGGGTGAAAAACAAGGATCTAAAGTCATAAAGACAAAAGAGACACAAGAATTAGGTGCTTTCAGAGGACATATTGCCCCATATCTTCTGAAGCATGCCCTGAAGAGTAGCACTGACAGTCTTTTGTTCCTCAAGGGTTTCTCTGAACTTATGTTGTTCTTCTCTGATTTCTCTAATTGCATCTTCCAAACGCTTGACATCAGGATCGGATGTAGAAACAATTGCAGCATCTTGCTTGGCCTTTTCCATGGCTTCAGCTTCCTGTGCTGTCCTGGCCTCTTCTGCAGCCTTTTCTGCAAGAAGTCTTGCTTCCTTAGCAGCCTTTTCTTCAACTTCTTTCTGCTTTTCAGCCAAGAACTTAAGTATCCTGATCCGCTCTTCGGCTTCTGCTCTCTCCTTTGCCCGTTGAATTCCTTCTGTGATGGTTGCATCTGAGAAGCTTACAATTCTTGCAAGCTCTGGAAGTTTTGACTAGATCTTTTAAGTTCCATAGGCTTGGTACTTGTGTTAAGTTCTGCTCTTAGGTTCGCAAACTTCCTTAATGCCTTGTCATAAAATTGACTTGTGCATTCTTCAAAAGATGTTGGAGGAGGTTTAGTATAGATGACTAAAGCAAGGTCAGGCTTGGCAGAAATTGTTTCATGTGGTGCTTGCTAAGATGAAACAATCTCAGTAGGAGCATGTTTACTGATTTGTTAATCAGCGGGAGATGTCACTTCTGGAGTGTCTGAGACCATGAGAGATTCAGGGTATAGAAGTGAAGTATCAGAGTGTTGAATCGAGGAATCAGTGGTTTGATGAGAAGTGTAAGATATTGGTGAGACAGGCACATCTGATTGGATAATTGACGTGGTTGTTGATGGAGTGCATGTAGGAATTGCTAAGGATGAAATGGAGATTTGTGGAATAGAAATCGTTTCATTTACGGGAATAGAGATTGATGATGGTGGTATTGAAAAAGATGGAGGTTCGAAACTGACTTATGGATGTGGAGTGGAGATAGTTTGTTGTGAAGATGAGATAGAAACTGATTCAACTCTAGAGACAGATGGATCAGAAATAGACTTACTTGTTTTCTTTAAAGTAGAGGTTAGAGTAGTAGTTTTGGAGATTTCTGGTTTGTCATTCTTCTTTCTTTTCTGGGGCTCAGAAATAACAGTAGCCTGCTTTCTTTTCCTTCTAAAAGTTTCTGCAAGAGTTAGTTCAGGAGCAGATTCATCAGCCTCTTTAGTTTGCTCTTCTTCTTCTTTGTCAAGTTCAATTTCTTCCTCCTTGACTTCAGATACATCATATCCTCGTGCTTTCAGTGCATCTATAGATGCAGCAATTTCTTTAATGAGGTCGCTTCTATAATAGGCAGGATAGTCTGGTACTGCGATCCTGCGTTTGAATAGGTCCTCAGAGGCAGAAAAAGGTTTCACTCTTACTTTATTAATTATTCTCATATGCTTGAGTGTTGTGGCATTGACTGACTCTCCAAGAGTTGCTGTCAGATCTTCCGTGTGTTGAGCTTCTGTAACCAGAGTGTTCACTATACCGCTCTCATAGAATATGTCTGAAAGCATTCTTCCAAAAGGAATGTATTTAGGTGTATCACCTTTTAGTTCACCTGTTGTTCTTGTCTTCTTTACCATATCTCTCAGATGATAAAATAAGATGGAGGGTAAGCACATCCTTTCCTTGGTGAGCAAATAATGTAGCATATACTTCTAGTCAGCATTGACATAATCTGTATCATATGATGAGGGTCTTGGATTGATGCAACCAAGAATGATTTTGTGCCAGATTTTCAGATTTACATGCAGATCCTCTCTCTTGTACTCTGTTTTATTTGGTTGATGGTTTGTGAAAATAGTTGGGTTGATTACCTTTTTCACAAACAGAGATTTATTGACCCTTCCATAGACTCTTTTGTTCTTTAGAAATTCCAGTTTGTAAAGTTCAACAATTGATTTTTCTGTGATGACAATTTTTCTTCCCAAGACATAGGAGACGACATGGAGTTTATCACAAATAGCTTATCTCCAAAAATCCTTTATGAGTGCTTCAAGAACTGGACCTTTAAGCCTATCAAAAAAGTTACTCCAACCTTGAGCTTCCACATGATCGATCAGATTAAATCCATTTTCAGCAAGATCTTCGAAGTCTACATGTAGTTCCTTGAGTACAAATAGGTTCTGAAGAGTACAGGTGACTAAGGCTTCTTGTTGAGTCACATGTTTCTTATCTATCTTAGAAGATTGTGAAGAAGATGACGTGATTGTCGCAGTTGCTGTAGACATTATTGAAGTAATAGACGACACTACTGACGATGATGATGACCCTTTGGAGGGATTCAAAGATGCTTTTGTTTCTTTGAAGAAATTGACAGTTTCTTGTTGAATGTGATTCATTAGGATCGGAGAGGATGAGAACAAGGATTGAGTTGGTTTGAAAGCGATAAAAAAGGGAAAACGATTAGGGTTTTAGGGTTTCCGTTTGAGTGAAAGAGGGAATACGAATGGTTTTTGAAAACTTGAAGAGATAGACACGTACAGGGGATAAGTAAATAAATGTAATTAAGTTTTGAGTCAATCCCAAGAAATTTACTGTTCGTTTGATTTGGGTAAATATAGTGAATTAGATGTAATCTAATCACATGCAAAAAGTCATTTTCTAATTAAATGACGCATCAGAACTGACAAAAAAAAATTAATCAGAGCTAAGATACTTCTCACAAAAGTGGTTCTGATGATTTAAAAATACTTATTTCCTCTGGCTAAACACATTTGGTTCTGAAATAATCTCATTCTGAGCAGTACACCATTTTCAGATGTTTTAAAATATTTAGAGATCTATCTTCATCTAAGGGTTTTGTAAAAATATCAGCCCATTGATGGTCTGTGTAACACCCCAAAATTTGCCTTCTTGTTTTTAGCTAACTGGCTTGTGTTTCTTTGCATTTATTGCATTAGCATTGATGCATAGCATTGGTTCTTAGCATGGGATCAAGGTACTTGTTTCATCTCAAAGGAGTCTCAAGCCTCAAGGTGGGTTGAGGGGTTCATCATATCTTCATAAGATCAAGAATGGCAAGGGATTTCAAGTGAATCTTTCCCTCCTAACCAGAGGGACCAAATTAGGGTTCTTGGGTTCAAAGAGCTTCTTGAGAAAACTTTTTGGATTCAAGCATGCTCTCATAGGTTCCATGTGCTCACAAACACTCATAGAGGAAATCTTGGCTAGTAGTTCATTGTGGAAGATGTTCAGTGGATCAGTTGTTTGTGAACAAAGAAAAGTCAACTGTAAGGAGAAAAGTCAACTGTAAGGAGGAAAGTCAACCATGGAATTTTGAGGTCCTCTTCATGATTTTTAAGGTCTTGTGCCCTCATATGGTTCTCAAATTTCCAGATTCATGTCATTCATCAAGAATCAAGAGTTTGTGCAAAAGTTACTAAATATGGAAATGACCTATAATTTGAAACTTTCCATTTTTGGCAGTTTTTCCACCACATTCAACTTGACTTTTCATCATCAAAGAAGCTTCAAATGAATTTTCCTCAAACATGAAAGTTGAAGATCTTTCTATCCCATTTCCAAAAAGTACTAGATTGTCTCCATATCATTTGTGAAACTCAAGTTATGATCAAAAGAAGGCAAAGTGTTTTTAAGGTTTTCACATGTATTCATTTTTTCCACCTTTTGCATTTTGGTTCAAAATGACTTGTAATTGCCTCTAATGACTCAAGTCACATTGCCATATTCAAGTACACTCCATGAGGACCATTTTTTACCCTTGAATCAAGTGGATACGTGCCATGTACTTCACTTATTTCACAAAATGCAAATTGGCAAGATGGATCATATCTCATAAATCAAGTCACCATAAGGCCCAATTTCAATTCATTGGTGATCAGCAGAAGAAATGTGAGTGAATCATACTTATTTCATGACCTTGGCACGTGTGGATTAGTGTGTGCATCACAACTTGCATTTTGGCAAATCACCTTGGATAGCCTTAATCAAGGGATTACTGAAACCCTAATCATGCTCAGAGGCCTAACCAAGTCTATATAAAGAGACTCACATGTTCATTTCACCCTCATGCACTCTCATTTGCTCAGAATTCCAATTTTTGCTCTCACTCTTTCTCTCTTCGAAACTCACTCTCCTTGGAGTTTCTTTGAGATTTTATTTCACATTCTTGATCAGTGAAGTAAATAGAGCAAGAATCAACCATTGATTGAAGCTGAGAGTGAGTTTTTCATCAGATTCAGTTTTGGAAGGTTCAAGTTCAAACCTCAAGATCTAGCACGATTCCAAGCTCTAATTGCATTTATTTTGCAATAAGAGGTTCTAAGGAGTAGATCTGCAGCTTCCAGAGGGTTTTCTTGGTGTATTTTAAGCTCTGCAAATCTTAGGTTAGTGTGAAATTCATCATCATGTAACTTGATTTTATGGTGTGCATTGTGTTCCTCATGAGTTATTATTCATGCTGATATGTTTAGATTTGATTTTGGACGTGTATCATGGTTGTATTGTAGATCTGAATTTTTAGATCTAAACTTTATCTCTTCGATTTGCCTTGTGTGTTGATGATCTGTTGGAACTAATTGCATATCTGAAATCCTTGTTGAATTCTGAGTGGAATGGTGTACTTATTCTTGATTTCTGGAGATTTTTTGTGTTGAGGTCGCTGGAGAAGACGACCGGAGCTAGGGCTCTGGCGTCTGGTTTGCTTTTCAGTTCGCCTGAGGGATGGAGGTTGAAGATGAAATCGTAGCCATTGATGGTCCAGATCTGATGGTCCATACGTAGCCACATCATTTAAAATCCCCTCTTATTTTTTTGATTGTGTGTTTTAAAACCATGTTTGTTATCATGTGCACTCAGATCTGGACCACACATCATGATTACTTGCTTGTTTTATTGAATGATTCTCACACGTTGGATGGATCTGATGAATGTGATATTGTCAACACATTAAAATTACCATGTGCCCTTCACGTGCTTCCATTTTAATTTCTGAATAATATTGGTGTGCGCGTGTGTACATTAATTACTATATGCGTGTGATCTAAGCCCTTCATTTGGAATACTGTGTTGTTTGTTGACTTGATATCATGCGTGAGATTTATCCAAGGGTGTGTATGAGTCAATCATGTTGACTGAAGCTTATGGTTTTTGTTTGATTTCGCTGGTGGACTGTCTGACCTGGGCCTGCTATCTAACCCCCCCCCCCCCCCCCCTTTGAGCCCAATTGCCTTTGGAATGTGTTTGATTTGCTTTTTGCACCCCTGGCCATCTTTGTTTATTTTATTTTATTTTCCTTGCATAGTTTTGCATTTTAATTTTTAAAAATAGTTTTAAGCACCCAAAAATTATAAAAAAAAAATCATGAAGCATCTTTGGAATTTTATAAAATTTTATTTTTCCATTTTATTTTATTTTGTGCATCTGAATTAATTGTTTGTTTATTTTCTTTGTGAATTGCTTCAATTGTGCACACCTTGCCTTGTTGATTTTTATTCTCATCATTGGTGTATGATTTGCATCCCATTCTTTTTGTATACTTCAGAAGACATCTTGAGGTTCTTAAAAACATTTTTGTTTCATTTTTAAAACTTTTTTCATATTGCATTTTAGTCCCTCTCTTTTGCATATTGGTTCATGGTTCCTATGTGATCTTTGCCTAATTGTTTGAGGTACTTAAACTTTGAATTTTGGTGTGATCTTTTGACATGTTGTTAGTCTCTGACTTAGGTCATTTGGGTTCTGATTCCAGAATTTTTGAATGTCTTTTGATATATGTTTGATTATTTGTGCTTAAGTGAATTTTGCATGATCATCATATGACATCTCTTAACCCTAATTGATTTGCCATGCCTAATTGATTGAATTTCTTTATGATTCTTTGCATGAGCTTTTGGTATGATGTTTACCCCTGGTTGAGGTCCTTTGAGACTTATTTTTGCAATTTATGAATCATGTTTGGCATGTGCTAAGTGTTTGGACTTTGAGTTTCCTTTTGTGGACTTTCTTTGGTGCATAATGTTTCATGTTTTGATCTTTTCTTGCACATGAGAATTGTTGATGATGGTATGATCTTGGTTCTGACTTGATTTCATCTTCATCTTATTTTTCTCATTTCATCTTTACATGAAGTTCATTGGTGCTTAATTGTGCATTTCATATAAGTATGCTTGTATTCTTTCATGATTACCTTTGCATGCTTACTTAAGATGTTTTGCATGATCCTTGAGACTTGTTTATTGGTGTGAGTTGGATATACTTGATATGATGTGCTTGCTGCCCTATCTTGTTTCTTATCTCATCCTTCTATTTCTCATTCTTCTCTTTCACTCTCTTCCTCCCGTGAATCTCAAGACTTGTTTAAGTCTTGGATTATCTCCCTTTAGAGCTACCTAGTCCAACTTAATTTTTGATTAAGCTTGGAGTAGGATTAGCATTAGGTTTTAGGTAGTCGTCCCTCCTAAGCCTCACTAACCATAGGTCATCCATGCATGATAACATTAGGACTCTTAGTTTCCCTTTAGAGTTTCCTTTGGGTCTTCTCTATTCTCATCTCAAAACTTCTTGAAAACACTTAATAAAGATAAAGTGTATTGCGCACGAGCCTTAAGCGTGGGGAATGAGAAATGAGGGGCTTCCTCTCATCTTTCTAGAGTGCTTAGCGAGCGTCCTGTCTTGGGACGATTCGTTAAGTATTCGTCCCTGTGCCCTAGACTTTGGTGCAATGCAAATTATGAACTAACTTAAAAAACACTTCTGTCTAAAAAAACACAAAACAAATTCAAATCTTTTTATCCTTCAGGATTGTTGGGTTTCAAATTTCATTTTTCAGAAAAGAGCTCGTCGCTCACGTAAAAAACACTTACCCATTCGTGGTCGTACCCACGAACTACATTAGCTCTGATTCCTCTCTCTCGTCCGATTGAGGATATGTAGGCACAAGACAGCGATTGTCTTGGCGAGCAACCTTCCCCCATAGTTTCTGTCTGAACTACGTTGACTCTGACTTTCCCATTGCACTGAGGGAGTACGTAGGCCTAGGGCATCGAATATGTCCTACCGAGTCCGTCTTAGTCACCCCCATCCCCGTTTTCTTTTGTTCAGCCATAGATAGTAGGACAACTCACCCTCCATTTAGACAACAAGCGTGGATCCCATCGAGTACGATGGATGCGTGGGGGGCTAACTCCTTCCCCTCGCATAACTGACTCCCGAACCCGGACTATGGTTGTGATGACCATGTCTTTCCCCCTTTCTCTTCAGGTTTATGCAGTGTTTCCTTTCCCTCTCTCGGGATAAATACACATTGTTGGCGACTCTGTGTTTTCTGCGCCACTCTCGCATTTGTACCGTTGGATGCGAATCATTCGGGAGCGACAGCTGGAGACTCTGCTGGGGACTCTGGTTGACCTCTTGCTGGTCCATCCCCTCTTGCGAGTCAATCCTAGCGCTTGTTTGTTTTTCGTTGGGTGTTTATTTGTTGTGCTTTATTATGTTGTATATTACTGTTTTACAGCTTTTATTGCATTGCATTTCATTTTATTACTGTCATACTGGATATTACTGTGTTGTGCTGGCAGGTTGGGTTGTTCTGAGAGATAAGCCCAATACCCAGGCTTGAGTACACCCTAGGACTAGAGTGGAGAGTAGTGGGACCTACGTGCCATCTTGGTGCGTTTGTGTGTTCACAAAATTCACAACCAGACGAGGCTATCTTGGGACGCATTCTGACGTGTGTGTCTTGCGCATGTTAGGGTGTTGATCTAGAGAGCTGTCGACTCTGGTGACCGTTTCTCGGATACCTCAGTTGCGCCTCTCCTCCCGGCCTGTGATAATGGCAGACCAGAAATGGCAAACCCATTACACTTGTCGATCCGAGGACCCAATGCTAAGGGACTCGCATAGGATGACCTTATTTTTTAGGGGAATCAGTTGAGGCCTCCTCGATTGATGATGATGCCAAACCAGAAATGGTGAACATATCATCATTTCTCGACCTGAGTGCCCGTGATATTGAGGATCCTCGCCTTTTAGAACCCTCATGTGAGATGGGATGGGTGTTTTCAGGTTTGTAGGAAACCGAAACCTTCAACCTACCCAGTTTTCTGGATTTCTCATCAGTGTTGGTTATCTGGGTTTCTAGTTATCTCAGTTGTTCGTTATTCTAGAATTCTGGTTTTCTGGGTTGTGGTTCTCGTTCAGTTAACAGCACAGTACATCCAGCAGTGATGCCTTGATCCCATGCTTGCATGTGCATATCATTTTTCTTGCATTCTAACATGTTTGACATTTTTCAGGGCTTGCATCTTACTCTTGATTCCGGTTTTCTGAGGTTGCCTTAACATGGATGTCCAGAGAAAGAAGACTGTTGCTTATTCATTCCCAGACCCGACCTTGACGTTGATTCACATGCTGATTAGTATGGCTGGTCCCGAAGTTTGTACAGAGTTTGGTGGAGAGTATGGGAGACTTTTGAAGTTTGTCTACAGTATCTCCAAGTATGAGAAGGATGCCATTCATACACTTCTTCAGTTCTATGATCCATCTTTGCGTTGCTTCACTTTCCCAGACTATATCTTGGCTCCAACGTTGGAGGAGTTCTCATTTATTTTGGGAATCCCCATCAGGCATGACATAGTATTCTTTTCTGAAGAACGCCCTGGGATAAAAGAAATGGTCATTGCTCTTCATATTGGTGAATCCGCTCTGAGAAGTAATATTGTGGAGAAACAAGGAGCTAAGGGTTTCTTATTGAAGTTCTTGTTTGATCAAGCTTGCATACATGTTAAGGAGAGGAATTGGATTGCTTTCCAAGCTATTATGGCTATGTGCATCTATGAGATTGTCCTGTTTCCCAATATTCCTGATCTGGAGGATATGCATGCTGTCAGAATCTTTATTTCAAAGAAACCTATACCTACCTTGCTAGGTGATGTGTATCACTCAGTCCACTACAAGAATGAAAATAGGCGTGGAAGAACTATGAGTTGCAGTGCACGACTATTATCTACTTGGTTTCTGAGTCATCTCCCCGAAGCTGGTGCTTTCGTTGATACGAGAGATTCTCTGAAGTGGTCAAAGAGGTTAATGGGCTTGACTGCTGACAACATTGTTTGGTTCAACCATGACTTGCTAGGGATGGAGATTATTTGCAAGTGCGGAGAATTCCCTAATGTACCCTTGATAGGGAGAAGAGGTGGAATCAACTATAATTCTTCCCTTGTTATCAGGCAGTTTGGTTATCCTTTGAGAGGTCCACCTGAAGAGCGAGATATCAGAGAGTCCTTATTCTTCAATGGTACTGGGGATCAAGAGATGATAAGGAAGATTGTGAATGCTTGGAAGTAGGTGACCAAGAAGGGAAAAACTTCATTCGGGAAATGTAATAACTGGGATTTTACTTCCTATGAAGAGTGGATTAAGAAAAGAGCACAAGAGGAGCTTCTTCCTTTCCCGGTGGAAGCACCTTTGTATCCTTTGATGATCGAGGCTCCCACGACTGTTGATATAGAGAAGTATGATAAGTTATGGGCTGAGAAGGAGAAACTCTGAGAGGAGAATCGTGAGCTGGGCAGAGAGGTTGGTCAGTTGAAGCACGAAAAAGGCGAAGCTATCCATGTTGCCAGGTTGAAATCAGAACTTTTGGCGGTAAAGGAGAAAGAATTGTCTAAAGAAGCCATAGCCAGAGAGAAAGTGGCTCAAGCATTGAAAAGTGTTAGCAAGGTCCTTTCATCCAAAAAGAAAGAGTTGGCTTATGCTATGTCAAGAATTCACAGGTTCTGTGACCGTCGGAATATAGCAATTACTGCCAACAGGTTGAAAGAGGATAAGTATCTGGAGCAGATTGAAGGTTTGAAGACAAAGCTTCGGAAAAAGGATAAGGAGATTTTATCAGGGATCTTTGAGAGGAGAGCAATTGAGGAAAAGCTCAAGGAAACCATGGCAGATATGGAACAGCTGAAGATTCAAGCCGAGGTGAAAAGAGCCAGAAGCGAAGGTCCAAGTTCAGGCGGAGCTTCTGGAGAAGATGATTGGGAATTGCATAGTCGTTATTTAACAGGGATCTTGCACAGGAGGGATCTTTTGATTCAGGAGTTGATTCAGAGACCAGAGCATCCTAATACCAAGAAGCTTCTCGAGGAAGTGCAGAATTGGTGCAAAAAGAATGACGAATGGGGAATTCTAGCACGGCTGAGTCTTGATGACATGCCTTAGTTTCCTTGCTGCTATTTTCTTTGTATTTCCGGGATCACCGCCAGGCTTGTTGGTCAGGGTCTTTGTTTATGCTTATTCAGACTTGTGTTGTAACAGATGCTTATTCTCTTTATATGATCAGGAATTCAGTTCTCTTCTGTTGTTAAAACTGGAATCAAGGGATAGATCGCCTTGATAATGTTCATACATGTTTGCATTTGCATTTGCATAATCATCTCATTTTGCATAGCAGGTTATCTCGGATTCTCTGGATTTCTTACGCTCTCTCTTTTTGACAGTCAGGATTGCCGACCAACGTATTCATCGGTATTCTACTCAGCCTGTGATAACCAGAGGATAGCCATGGAACAACTCCGTGCAGAGGTGACTGAAATGAATATTCAGATGAGGCAATTTGGGGAAGATATGCTGGTCATGTCCCAAGAACAGAAATTGCTAAAAGAGGAAGTCAATCAGATGAGGACTCAGATGGGCTTGGTCATGGAAATCTTGAATGCGGCGCTAAAGAAGGAAAACAATCATGTGCTCGCATCCGCAACAGAAATCCTTACTCCTCTCATCTCTTTGGGGCCTTCTCTAGATCATGGAGTATCTCGTGAATCCCCTCCACAATCTGAAGTTTCTGAGCTTTCTCCTCGGCAATCACTCCCTGCTCCCCAAGAGGATCCTAGGCTAGGGAGGCCTAGGAAGAAGTTTGATCCCTCTCCGATACCGTATGGGCAATTACTTCCTTATCTGCTCGAGCTCAAACTAGTCGAGTGTGTCACTCTAGGACCAACTCCGACAGGGTTTTCTCTGGGTTCCAATATGAATGCTAGGTGTGACTTCCATTCTGGGGCACCTGGTCATAATGTTGAGAATTGTACAAGGTTTAAGCATAAGGTCCAAGAACTCATTGATTCAAGGGCAATCAAGTTCTCATCAGAAGTGGAGACTCCTCCCCTCTTTGCAGGATCCACCTCATGTTATGGACTTTCTCCACAACCTTTTGCTGCAGAAGCTCTATGTCAGTAACCTTTGTTTGTGCCTCAGCCAAATGTGGAAAGGAAAGTGCAAGCGCAGGTGAGGCGCCCAAATCAGCATCGACAACAAAATTATCAGCAGCAGGGGCAACCGAGACCAAGAAGGCCCAAGAGGATATTTGATCCTATTCCTGACCCTTATAGACAGTTGTTTGCGCATCTGCTCAAGAACTCTCTGATTCAAATGAGGAGTACCACGCCGGTACCGTACCCTATTCCTCCGGACTTTGACATGAACGCTAGCTGTGAGTTCCATTCGGGAACGTTTGGGAACACAATTGACGACTGTATTGCGTTCCAACACAAGGTACAAGATTTGATCGACTCAAAGGTCATCACCCCAAATGGTACTCCGTGAGGTGAAGCTTCTTTATCAGAGTGAGCACTCGAGGCTGCGAAGACATCATCAGAAGCAATAAGTCCAGACGGAGTCAAGTCTCCTCAACAATGGCAATCATCAACTTCCTTTACTGCATTTTCATATGTAGCTTTCCTTTGTTTGTTTAAACACTGTCTGCATGTAAAAACTTGTTTGTGTTTGAATGTTGATTTTAATGCAATGATGTGTTGTTCCTGAAGTATCTTACTTTTATGCACTCATGTCATGCTTGTATGCACTGCAATACTATCTTTCTTACCTAGACTCTTGGAGGGAGGATGACAAAATGAGAACGCATATTTCTAATGGTACGCTTTCGGATAAAACCCTGTTAAGGATGTACAGGCATTGTTTCCAATTCACAAACACTGGAGAGATAAGGAGATAGACCTTTGTCAACCCCTTTGAGCCTAGTAGTAGGAGTTCTTTCTGAAAACGAAAAACCCTCAATTTTAACCCAGGGGCAGGGTAGGCGTCAGTTTATTTGACCAAGTGTTCAACTTTCAGAAGGAGTGTACATTTGAGGATCCATTACCTTCCATTCCACTATCAAGAGGTTATGAGGTGTAGAACCACAATGGTTACTCCTCACCAACTGAAGAGTGAAACAGTCACAGTCCTTTCAAACAAGTCAGGCAAAATGGTGTCACACGACTTGTACACAAAAAAAAGAAAAAAAAGAGAAAAAGAAAAAGCCTGCTAAGTCAAAAAAACTTGAAAGCAAGTGACTTAGGCAAAAGTTAAGGCATCCCGCTGGACTTCAAAATTGAAAACTCAAAAGAGTCAGTCCAGGCAAAAATTAGGGAACAAAAAGCAAAAGAATGAGAAAGCGAAAAGCCAAAAGGATTACAAAGAAAATCCTCGATAAGAACAAAGTCGTGTGACTATAGACACAAAAGACAAAAAGGGGCGACTGTTAGTCCAAAACCTCGTCAGGTGTCGAATCACCAGTTGCATGGATTCCCTAGAAATTGGGAAACCTTTTGAGAGACGAGCGCTTGTGTCAAATTAGTTGAACATAGGACTGGAGAATGTCATGAAGAGTGGGTGGGTACCAATAAACTTTGAGCCATAAATCCTTTTTTCTCAAACCGCGAAGCAGGCCACGCTACAACCATTAAAAGTCCTAATTGAAACAGGGTTTAGTCTAAAGGCGTACTTCAACGAGATAGCGTCCTGACTCCCATGAGTTGTGCTAATAAGATTTTTGTTGGTGTTGTATGTGCGTATTGCTTTCCTTTCAAAAATAAGTGTCGTAACTCGGTTGTGTGACATATTTTCAATAAGGACTTCAAGATTAACATATGTGCTGCATTTGAATAATCATTCTCAGAACAAATATTTTCTGCTTGTATACATTTGTTTGACATCAAAGAAGCTTACACGATGAACATCAGTCGAGAAGCTTAAACTGGCCAGGTTGAGGTGGCTGAGACTCCAGAGGACATGTTGCTGAAATATTATGTGGGAAAAAGGCGTTCCCAGCCATTTGTGTTGAGATGTAACCAATCTGGGACAATCACACTGGGAAATCTCTTCAAAATGTAGCCAATCTAGGGCATTCAAGTTGAGAAGGTCTTTTCAGAGTACAATCAACCATGGGACATTCATGTTGAGAAAATTTCGTCGAACTGGGGCAATTATGTCGAGATCCGATAAATCTCTCCACAAGCGTGTAAGCTGGGGCAATCACGTTGAGATTCGGTAAATCTCTCGAAGACTAGTCAGTCAGAGACAAATGTACTACAAGGCTTGTACTGGGGCAGGTCACTTCAAGGGCGCGAGAAGTTTTTCCCTTCAGAACACAGTCAATCAATAGCACCTCTGCAAGGTTCGGAATACTGTGGCAGAACATTTCAGGTCATTACGAACCCTCTCGAGGTGGCTTACTTCATGAATCATGAAGTATGGGACAGTTATGTCCAGACCGGATACATCTCTAAGAGTTTGAAAACCCTGGGGCATTGTTGAACGCCAGGTTTTCTGCAAAATCCTCTTAAGATGATTGCTTCAGGTAGACCCTGTGGTCTGGGGCAAGGTGGAGAGTTAAAGAATCTGTGTTTCGCTCTTGACAATCAATATGTAGAAACTTGAAGCACCGAGTTGTTCCCAGTATGGGACTTTTGGAGTCTTTTCCCTCCAGCAAAGAGCCAGAGGGTATCTTTTTCTAGCAAGGTGTGGGAATTGTTATTCTTCCTCAAGCAGAGAATTATCCTATGTTCGAAAAGGGCTTTTATGAAGGTTTCTTATCTCTAGCAGTACAGATGGAATCTTCACTCTCAGCAAGGTAAGACGATAGAATATCGTCAAGAAGATGATGAGGAGTCAGAGTGTTTTCTTCATCAACGGTCAGACCTAGTCATCTCAAGAAATTCAAAGTCCAATCTTCATTGGTACCTCCCCAGTAGAGCTGCTCTCCTTAACTTTGAAGTCTGATCATCCTCAGCAGTTTGCTGCTCTCCCCAGTCAAAGTATCGAGGATCGTCTTCCTCACCAGAGTATAAAGAGGTCATTCCCCAAGCGGAGTCGTTGAGGATCGTCCCCCTCAGCAGGATATAAGAGGTTTACCCCCAGCCAGAGTTGTGATTTGGCTCATCCTTCCTCAGCAGGTAGCTAGAAATTGTCACTTCTGCAGCCTCTCCAGCAAGAGATTGATGGAGCATCTTCTTTGATCAAAGATGGTGTTTCCCCACAGAATATGGGGCAGTCGTTTTTTCCTCAGCTAGTCAGGAAACATTTGTTTATCCCCTAGCAGAGTGGATGTTGACAACTACTATTTTCCAAGCAGAGGTGCCGATGATGATTAGTACTCTTCAGCAGGATAAAGGTGCTCATATCCCCAAGCAGAGTCTGGTGGTGATTGGTATCCCCAGCAGGTCTTAAGTCCAAATGTTTTTGGCAGGCGTCAAATCCAAGTTCTGAAGTATTTGGTGATCCCCAGCAGAGGAGTTTCCATTTTCAGTATTTGGTTTCCATCCCTAAGCAGAGTTGTTGGTGATTAGTATCCCCAGCAGGTTTTGAATCCAGGTTCTGAAACATTTGGTCATCCCCGGCAGAGGAGTTTCCATCTTCAGTTTTCAGTTCCTCCCCGATAGAGTGAGTTTTCTCTCGAAGATTCGTCCATCTCCAGCAGAATTGGTGATTGTGATCTTCCCTGGCAGGGTGAAGTTTTCCTCAACATGTTCTTTGGTTTGATGACAATATAGTTTGTCGTCCTCGGTGGAGCTGCTTCTGTTCTCAGCATTTATTTCGCTGGGACGGCCTTTTTTGCATTGCATAATCATTTTTTGCATGGCATCCTCCTAAATGCGTAGCATTTCCACTTTGTGTGGAGCATTACGGCAAAATTCAAACATATGCATCCGAAGCATAAGCCAGGTTTGAGGTTTCCTTCGTCAGGAAAACCAGATTTCAGGAAGATATCATTCGACTTTACTCCACGAGTGTTGGGTTTAGTCATTCAAAGCAATATTTGACAGTCCCACGGCAGAGTGCTTTGCCAGGATTGTGAACCCATGATCTCTTTTCACCCCTTTCGTCCAGGTGGTCTTTTGATTCATCCCTTCAAGGTTTTTACCATGACACCCGTCCATGTTTCCTTCGACACCCGTTCGTGTTTGAACCTTTGATTTCAATACCCATCCGTACTGACTTGTTAATAACGCCCGTCCGTGTTCAGTTCATCATTTTATTCCTCAATAAGGCCAATCCCCAGTAAATTTAACCCTTTTACACCCGTCTGTGTACCTTTTCGATACTCGTCCGTATTGAACCCTCTTTACACCCGTTCGTGTACCTTTTCGATACCCGTCCGTATTGAAACCGCTTTACACCCGTCCGTGTACCTTCTCGATACCCGTCCGTATTGAACCCTCTTTACACCCGTCCGTGTACCTTTTCGATACCCGTCCGTATTGAAACTCTTTACACCCGTCCGTGTACCTTTTCGATACCCGTCTGTATTGAAATTCTTTACACCTGTTCGTGTACCTTCTCGATACCCGTCCATATTGAACCTCTTTACACCCGTCCGTGTACCTTTTCGATACCCGTCCGTATTGAAACTCTTTACACCCGTCCATGTACCTTTTCGATACCCGTCCGTATTGAAACTCTTTACACCCGTCCGTGTACCTTCTCGATACCCGTCCGTATTGAACCTCTTTACACCCATCCGTGTACCTTTTCGATGCCCGTCCATATTGAAACCTTTTTACACCCGTCCGTGTACCTTTTCGATACCCATCCGTATTGAACCTCTTTACACCCGTCCGTGTACCTTTTCGATACCCGTCCGTATTGAACCTTTTCACACCCGTCCGTGTATCTTTTCGATACCCGTCCGTATCTGATATCTTTGATTCCTTGACACCCGTCCGTGTTTATCCCCAGCATAGCTAACACTCGTCCGTGCTTATGTCAAGACTTTTCAATACATCGTATGTATTGATTTCCAACACTCGTCCGTGTTGTGACAGTGCAGCATTTATTGCTTGTTCCCCAGTGGAGTCGTCCCTCCTTTGAGGATTGCAAATTTCAGGTTTCTTTTGGTATTCAATCTCTGTGAATCCTTTGAACACATGACAGCCGTTGCTATCATACCTTCAGGACCAAGTTGATTGAATAGGGGCAGCTGTAACACCCCAAAATTTGCCTTCTTGTTTTTAGCTAACTGGCTTGTGTTTCTTTGCATTTCTTGCATTAGCATTGGTTCTTAGCATGGGATCAAGGTACTTGGTTCATCTCAAAGGAGTCTCAAGCCTCAAGGTGGGTTGAGGGGTTCATCATATCTTCATAAGATCAAGAATGGCAAGGGATTTCAAGTGAATCTTTCCCTCCTAACCAGAGGGACCAAATTAGGGTTCTTGGGTTCAAAGAGCTTCTTGAGAAAACTTTGTGGATTCAAGCATGCTCTCATAGTTTACATGTGCTCACAAACACTCATAGAGGAAATCTTGGCTAGTAGTTCATTGTGGAAGATGTTCAGTGGATCAGTTGCTTGTGAACCAAGAAAAGTCAACTGTAAGGAGAAAAGTCAACTGTAAGGAGGAAAGTCAACCATGGAATTTTGAGGTCCTCTTCATGATTTTTAAGGTCTTGTACCCTCATATGGTCCTCAAATGTCAAGATTCATGTCATTCATCAAGAATCAAGAGTTTGTGCAAAAGTTACTAAATATGGAAATGACCTATAATTTGAAACTTTCCATTTTTGGCAGTTTTTCCACCACATTCAACTTGACTTTTCATCATCAAAAAAGCTTCAAATCAATTTTCCTCAAACATGAAAGTTGAATATCTTTCTCTCCCATTTCTAAAAAGTACTAGATTGTCTCCATATCATTTGTGAAACTCAAGTTATGATCAAAAGAAGGCAAAGTGTTTTTAAGGTTTTCACATGTATTCATTTTTTCCACCTTTTGCATTTTGGTTCAAAATGACTTGTAATTGCCTCTAATGACTCAAGTCACATTGCCATATTCAAGTACACTCCATGAGGACCATTTTTGACCCTTGAATCAAGTGGATACGTGCCACGTACTTCACTTATTTCACAAAATGCAAATTGGCAAGATGGATCATATCTCATAAATCAAGTAACCACAAGGCCCAATTTTAATTCATTGGTGATCAGCAGAAGAAATGTGAGTGAATCATACTTATTTCATGACCTTGGCACATGTGGATTAGTGTGTGCATCACAACTTGCATTTTGGCAAATCACCTTGGATAGCCTTAATCAAGGGATTAATGAAAACCTAATCATGCTCAGAGGCCTAACCAAGTCTATATAAAGAGACTCACACGTTCATTTCACCCTCATGCACTCTTATTTGCTCAGAATTTCAATTTTTGCTCTCACTCTTTCTCTCTTCAAAACTCACTATCCTTGGAGTTTCTTTGAGATTTTATTTCACATTCATGATCAGTGAAGTAAATAAAGCAAGAATCAACCATTGATTGAAGCTGAGAGTGAGTTTTTCATCAGATTCAGTTTTGGAAGGTTCAAGTTCAAACCTCAAGATCTAGCACGATTCCAAGCTCTAATTGCATTTATTTTGCAATAAGAGGTTCTAAGGAGTAGATCTGCAGCTTCCAGAGGGTTTTCTTGGTGTATTTTAAGCTCTGCAATTCTCAGGTTAGTGTGAAATTCATCATCATGTAACTTGATTTTATGGTGTGCATTGTGTTCCTCATGAGTTGCTGATCATGCTGATATGTTTATATTTGATTTTGGACGTGTATCATGGTTGTATTGTAGATCTGAAGTTTTTAGATCTAAACTTTATCTCTTCGATTTGCCTTGTGTGTTGATGATCTGTTGGAACTAATTGCATATCTGAAATCCTTGTTGAATTCTAAGTGGAATGGTGTACTTATTCTTGATTTCTGGAGATTTTTGGTGTTGAGGTCGCTGGAGAAGACGACCGAAGCTAGGGCTCCGGCGTCTGGTTTGCTTTTCAGGTCGCCTGAGGGATGAAGGTTGAAGATGAAATCGTAGCCGTTGATGGTCCAGATCTGATGGTCCATGCGTAGCCACGTCATTTAAAATCCCCTCTTATTTTGTTGATTGTGTGTTTTTAAACCATGTTTGTTATCATGCACACTCAGATCTGGACCACACATCATGATTACTTGCTTGTTTTGTTGAATGATTCTCACACGTTGGATGGATCTGATGAATGTGATATTGCCAACACATTAAAATTACCATGTGTCCTTCACGTGCTTCCATTTTAATTTCTGAATAATATTGGTGTGCGCGTGTGTACATTAATTACTATATGCGTGTTATCTAAGCCCTTCATTTGGAATACTGTGTGGTTTGTTGACTTGATATCATGCATAAGATTGATCCAAGGGTGTGTATGAGTCAATCATGTTGACTGAAGCTTATGGTTTTTGTTTGACTTCGCTGGTGGACTATCTGACTTGGGCCTGCTATCTAAACCCCCCCTCCTTTGAGCCCAATTGCCTTTGGAATGTGTTTGATTTGCTTTTTGCACCCCTGGCCATCTTTGTTTATTTTATTTTATTTTCCTTGCATAGTTTTGCATTTTAATTTTTAAAAATAGTTTTAAGCACCCAAAAATTATAAAAAAAATCATGAAGCATCTTTGGAAATTTATAAATTTTTTTAAAATTTTATTTTTCCATTTTATTTTATTTTGTGCATCTGAATTAATTGTTTGTTTAATTTCTTTGTGAATTGCTTCAATTGTGCACACCTTGCCTTGTTGATTTTTGCTCTCATCATTGGTGTATGATTTGCATCCCATTCTTTTTGCATACTTCAGAAGACATCTTGAGGTTCTTAAAAAAAATTTTGTTTCATTTTTAAAATGTCGCTCCCAAGATTTTCATCCATGTACAAACGCGAAAGTGGCGCGGAACACAGAGTCGCCAGCAATGTATATTTATCCCAAGAGAGGGAAAAGGAACACCGCATAAACCTGAGGAAGAGGGAAAGGAATGGTCAACACAACCATAGCCTGGGTTCGGGAGTCGGTTCCGCGAGGGGAAGGTATTAGCACCCCACGCGTCCATCGTACTCGATGGGATCCACGCTTGTTGTCTATTCTAAGGGTGAGTTATCCTAAAATCTATGGCTACACTGAGACGGGGAAGGGGAAAACAAAGACAGACTCGGTAGGACGTCGTCGTCCTAGGCCTACGTACTCCCTTTGTGCAATGGGAAATTCAGAGTCAACGTAGTTCAGACCAAGTTTTTTTTTGTGTTTTTTATGAGCGACGTTAAGTTCATGTCCGGCAGTTAGGGTCGATGCCTGTTTGCGACTCAGACGGAAAGTAACGTCCCCTTTTTGAAAATAGCCTTTAGTTTGACAATCCCGAAGGACAAAAAATGTTTTGAAATTTGTTTGTATTTTTTAAGACAGAAGTGACTTGAGTTAGTTCATAACTCACCTTGAACCAAAGTCTAGGACACGGGAACGAATGCGTCGCATGGTCGTCCCCAATGGGACGTATGCTCAACACTCTAGAAGAGAGAAGGGAGACCCCTCAATCTTCACTTCCTATGTTTAAGGCTTGTGTGCAAGGCAAGTTGGCCTTATTAAGTATCTTAGAGATGTTATGAGATGAGAATAGGGACTCAAAAGAAAAGAAAAAACACTAAGGGGGAAATTTATCCTAATGTTATCATGCAAAGATGGCCCTAAGGGGAAGTTTGGAGGGAGACTATCCTATGGAATTTAGTCCTAATGTTATCATGCAAAGGATTGAAAGCCTAATGTCTCTCCTACCTCTAGCTTAATCAGAAATTAAGCAGAGCTAGGAATCCTAAGGGGATCATGTGAACAAACACAAGTAAACATTAACCAATTCAATCACAGACAAAGTGAAATCCAACACTTAAAGGAAAAGAAATGAGATGAAAATGAGAAAAAGAGAGTGAGAGTGAACATGGATAACTATCCACACCCTCTAATAACTTACCTCAGCCTCTGCATAAACGGTTAGTACAAAACAGACATAAGCAGCAATTAGACAAATGGAACCCAAACAAATCACACCCCAAAGAGAAATGGCTATAAATCAAATGAAACTCATCCAAGTCAGAATGTACACCTTATAGGTGACCCCCAATGTTTACCAAACAAGATCAAGCAAAGAGAATGCAAACAAGTGGCAAAACATACAAAAAAGTCATCAAAGAAGGAGTAGAAGAAGAATGAGTGGATATGCAAGGTGATCGTGCAAGAATGCTTCAAATAATATCCAAGTCAGAATATGGATGACCTAAACATGTGCCTAAACATGCTATACAAGTGTCACATGAGGCACACAAACAAGTATCCAAGCATTAAGAATCATTAGAAGAAAGAGAAGGAAGCATGTAAGAGAAACATGTTCAAATATGCAAGATGAGACATGAATAACATATGACATGAATGCAAAGCTCCAAGGTCAGAAAAATATATCAAATGAAGTGCAAAGGGATGATATGGCATGGCATACACAAACCAAACATAAATCATGGAGAGGCATGGATGAGAAGAAGTGAGAAGATAAGTCAAACAGAGGCATGTAAATCAAGCATTGAACATGTGCACACAATATGCAACAACCTCACACCAATGACATATAATTGCAATCAAATGACCTATAATAATTCAAACATGGTTCATGAAGTCAAATAAACAAACCCCAAACAATGGCACAAGTGCCTCCTCAAACAAGTAATCAGACATGATCATAGATGTACATAAAAGAGACCTCAAACAAAGAGCAATCAAACAATTAGCAAAACATCTTTAACAAATACCAAATTAATTCTCAAAAAACCTCAACCAGGGATAAACATCATGTTAAAATCTCATGTAAAAATTCACAAGATAAGTCACTTAAACAATCATGAAAAGATCAATTAGGAAACATGGTTCAATATGCAAAAGAAAGGGACTAAAATGCAATATGAAATGATTTTAAAAATAATAGAAAAATGTTTTTATGCACTTAGATATGTTGATGAAACAATGCAAGAAGAATGAGTTCAAAATGATTCATAGACTATGAGAAATAAAATAAGCAAGTTAGAGTATGCATACATGGAATAAACTCAAAAAGAAATTACTCAAATAATTAATTCAGATGCTAAAAATAAAATAAAATAATAAAATAAAATTTGGAAAATTTTTATAAAACTCTAAATATGCTTCATGATTTTTTTGTAATTTTTGGATGCAATTATCTATTTTTAAAAATTAAAAATGCAAACAAAACAATTAAATGAAAAAGGAAAATAATTGAAATAAGCATGGGGGTGTATTCAGCAACAAGTGCACGTTCAGAAATGATAATGGGCTTAAGTGGGGGTACGAATAGAAGGCCCAGTCCAACAAAAACATCAGCGAAAATAAAAAAGGTACAATGAAACCCAGTCAACCAATTGACTCACCAGGACCCTCAGATCAATCCAACGCATGCCATCAAGTCAACGAATTAAACAAGTAATCATAACCAACGTTTCAGATCCACACGCACACCATAACAATGATGCACACCAAATTACTCAGAATTTAAATAAATAACACGTGACCAGCACACCATATTTTAATGCGTTGGCACCATCCTGGCCCTCAGATCTATTCAACGCATGCAAATGGATCATCAAAAACAAGATGAGAGGTTCAGATTGGATGAGCACAATAACAATCATGGGATGACATACACACAACCATAAAATTAAAACAGATTTTTAACAAACGTGGCACGCTGTGGACCACACGATCTGGCTAACGGACGGCTGAGATTACGTCTTCCCCATTGAAAACCCTAGCTGGCCGGAAATCATACCAGACGTCGGAGCCCTAGCTCCGGTCGTCTTCTCCGGCGGACATCACCCACAAAATCCCCAGAAATCACATATGAGTATACCAAACTGATCATAAATTCGCAAGGATTAAGAATATCACATTAGAAATCACAAACGATCAACACACAAGGAGAATCGAATGAAACAAGTTATGGTTCAAAACTTTCAAACTCACAATATGCACATAATACACGTCCAATCTCAAAATAAAACATACCAGAATTATCAGTGAATATCATAGATCATTGTACACATCTAAAAATAGAGTTTTAAGATTATGCAAATTGTCACTAACCTGAGATTATGCAATTCGTACACTTGTTGTTAGCTTCAGATGATGGGAGCTTTGCGTTCTATGGATCCCAAGGACTCAGAATGTGAAAGAATTTTTGGAAAAGCTTCTGTGTGTGATGAGATTCGATGAAAAGAAGGTTTAGGGTTAAAACTTGATTCTCCTCAAAATAACGTGCCTCCTCACCAATGAGTGCATTAGTAAGCTTATATACTCTAGGTTATTCCACTGAATATCATTTAGGTCTTACTAATTCCTTGATTAATGAGTTTTGGGTGATTTTGGAAATTTTCATTTTGAAACATACACCCTCTTCCATGCACGTACACCCATGCCTTTTATGATGGATCACTCACTTATCAATTACTAATCACACCTGAATTGGATTTGGGCCTTGAGATATCTTGATTTGTGAGTTTTGATGCACCTTGCAAAATTGCACAATGTGAAATAAGTGATGAATAAGTCATGGATCCACTTGATTCCAAGGCCAAAGATGATCTTTATGAGG
Organism: Lathyrus tuberosus; assembly: GCA_022829125.1. Lineage (NCBI taxonomy): Eukaryota > Viridiplantae > Streptophyta > Magnoliopsida > Fabales > Fabaceae > Lathyrus > Lathyrus tuberosus. The sequence continues at coordinate 1,089,854 of JALAZF010000118.1, read as the reverse complement.
TGCACTTGGATGTTAGAATGTGACTTGAAGCAAAAGGACCAATTATAGGTCAATATGTCCCAAAATGCAAAAGGTGTAAAAATGGAACCATGAGAAAACCCTAAAAACCACCTTGCCTTCTTTTGATCATAACTTGAGTTTCACAAATGATATGGAGACCATCTAGTACTTGTTGGAAAGGGGAGAAAAATATCTTCAACTTTCATGTTTGAGAAAAATTCAATTGAAGCTTCCTTGGTGGTGAAAAGTCAAGTTGACTGTAGTGTAAAGACTTGCGAAAAATGGAAACTTTCAAATTATAGGTCATTTCCATATTTAGTAACTTTAGCACAAACTCTTGATCCTTGATAAATGGTATGAAACTTGACCCTTGAAGAACATCTTCTCCTCTTAAACTACCTCAGGCACCTTGACCCCATGCTAAGAACCAATGATATGCACACATGATAATGCAAAAAATGAAATGATACATAAGCCAGTTAGTACTAAAGGTAGGAGAGCAAATTTTGGGGTGCTACAGCTGCCCCTATTCAATCAACTTGGTCCTGAAGGTATGATAGCAACGGCTGTTATACGTTCAAAGGATTCACGGGGATTGAATACCAAAAGAAACCTGAAACTTGCAATCCTCAAAGGAGGGACGACTCCACTGGGGAACAAGCGATAAATGCTGCCCTTGTCACAACACGTACGAGTGTTGGAAACCAATACGAACAATGTATTAGAATGTCATGAAATAAACACAAACGAGTGTTAAATACGCTGGGGATAAACATGGACGGGTGTCAAGGAGTCAAAGATATCAGATACGAACAGGGTACCGAAAATATACACGGACGGGTGTAAAAAGGTTCAATACGGACGGGTATCGAAAAGATACACGGACGGGTGTAAAAGGATTTAATACGGACGGGTATCGAAAAGGTACACGGACGGGTGTAAAAGGATTCAATACGGACGGGTATTGAAAAGGTACACGGACGGGTGTAAAAAGGTAAATTTACTGGGGATTGATCTCGCTGGGGAATGGAAGGCAACACGGACGGGTGTCATCCAAAGGTCAATACGGACGGGTATCGAAATCAAAGGTTCAAACACGGACGGGTGCTGAAAGGACACGGACGTGCGTCAAATGTCAATACGGATGGGCATTGAAACAAAAGTTCAAACGTGGACGGGTGCTGAAAGGACATGGACAGGCGTCAAATGTCAATACGGACGGGCATTGAAACAAAAGTTCAAACGCGGACGGGTGCTGAAAGGACACGGACGGGCGTCAAAAGTCAATACGGACGGGCATTGGCTTAAAAGGTTCAAACACAGATGGGTGCTGAAAGGACACGGACGGGTGTCAAATGTCAATACGGACGGGCGTCAAATGTCAATGCAGACGGGCATTGAAACGAAGGTTCAAACACGGACGGGTGCTGAAAGAACACGGACGGGTGTCTGACGGTAAAAAACCCTTGAGGGCATAAACCAAAGGACCACCTGGACGAAGGGGTAAAAATGAAATCATGGATTAACGCTCCTGGCAAACAACTTTGCAAGGGAATGTCAAATATTGCTTTGAATGACCAAACCCAACACTCGTGGAGTAAAGTCGAATGATATTCTCTGAAATCTGCTTTTTCCTGACGAAGGAAAACTCAAACCTGGCTTATGCTTCGGATGCCTATGTTTGAATTTTGCCGTAATGCTCCACACGAAGTGGAAATGCTACGCATTTGAGGATGCAATGCAAATGCTTATGATATGCAAAAAGGGTCCCTCCAGCAAAATAAATGTTGGAGATAAAAGACCAATTCAGCTGGGGATGACAAAAATAAATTGTCCTCTGAATCCATGAACTATGCTGAGAAGGATCACACTGGTCGACTCTTTGGATCCACAACTTCTACCGGGGATGAAATCCAAAAGCATATACACTCTACCGGGGATTACACATGTCCTTTACTGAAGGTGACATCGAACCTGAGATTCCTCCTCTGCTGGGGGAGTTGAGAATGAATGCCAATAACGGAACCGAAAGTCTGTTACTGAGGATTGCCAATAACAGATGGGGTTAGGACCTGCTGGGGGATGCCAGCCCATAATACCTTCCTGCTTGGGGAAAACAGTCCATAATACCATCCTGCTTGGGGATACTGCTGAACTTAGCCTGCTGATGGGGAGAATGACTTTACTCCCACCTTGCTGGGGACTAGAATATGACATTGTCGGCGAAAGCACGCTTCCTGACTGGATGGGGGAAGTGAACACCCTGATTCTGTGGGGAAATAACATCTTGATCCAGAGAAAATACTTCCCAAGTCTCCTGCTGGGGAAGGTCTGCTCTGCTGAGGAAAGGTGCAATCTCAATGCTGGGGAGAGCAACCCTACTGGGGGGAGTACAATGTTGTTGCCCTGCAAGTCAAATAACAACAAATAGAATATGCCACAACATGACTATCACCATTAATGCCTAAGTAATTTCTACTGCTTTTCGTTATGCTCCGCAAAGCTCGAAGTTTTATATGCAATGTTTATAAAAAATATCGGATGTTTTTGCAAACAAAACAGTAAAAGTAAAACAAACAAGCGGAAAGCTCTCTGAGTGAAATGAAAATTTTATTGGGAAAAGTGGCCTGTAAATAGGCATTTACAATTGGAAGCAATTCTTAAAAAGAGGTAATTGCGCAAAAGCAAAAGGAAAATACATATGTCGGCAATACGGGAACAGATATCCACCAGGATTCGACTCAGCTATGACCCATATGTCTTGCTTATCCACAAATATCTTGACCTTTGAAGAGACTAACTGTACTGATTCCTTTCTTTCGGAATTTCCAAGTATCGAAAATGCTCACAGATCGAACGCAGACCATAGCCTTTCGCTTTCAAATCCCTAACTTTTGCCTGGATCGCCCTTTTCGGGTTTTCAATCCATCGGGATACCCATTCTTGCCAAAGTTGCCTTTACCAATTTTCAACTTTGCGGGATTACACGTTTCTTTTTTTCATTTTATCCCTAATTTTTGCCCGAACCTTTTCCTTTTTATGGTTCGCCTGGATGCCCCTTTTTTGCCTGGACCTTCTTTTTACGTCCAGCGGGTCTCTTTTATGCGAAGTATTTTTTGACTACGTCTGCGTTCACAGGGGACGTAAAATCTTCGCCATCCATAGTTGAAAGTAGTAAGGCTCCACCAGAGAAAACTTTTCTTACCACACATGGCCCTTCGTAGTTTGGAGTCCATTTGCCCCTGTGATCTGTCTGAGGAGGAAGGATCCTTTTCAACACCAATTCACCTGTCTAAAAACTCCGAGGACACACTTTCTGGTCAAAGGCGTTCTTCATCCTGCTCTGATATAACCGGCCATGTGCGATGGCTGCCAATCTCTTTTCTTCAATAAGGTTCAACTGATCCAACCTGGAACGCACCCATTCAGCTTCATCAAGCTTCACATCTGCCAGAATTCTCAAAAACGGAATCTCGACCTCTAAGGGTAAAACTGCTTCCATACCATATACCAATGAGAAAGGGGTTGCCCTAGTTGACGTACGCACCGAAGTACGGTAACCATGTGGGGCATAAGGTAGCATCTCATGCCAGTCCTTATATGTTACCACCATTTTTTGCACAATCTTCTTGATATTCTTATTCGCTGCCTCAACAGCACCATTCATCTTCGGCGATATGGAGAGGAATTATGATGTTCGATCTTGAAACTCTGACATAGTTCCTTCACCATCTTATTGTTCAAATTCGAGCCATTATCAGTAATGATTCTCTCCGGGACCCCATAACGACAGATGATATCCTTCTTTATAAACCGGGCTACCACTTGCTTGGTGACGTTGGCGTACGAGGCTGCTTCCACCCACTTTGTGAAATAGTCAATGGCAACCAAAATGAAATGATGCCCATTGGAAGCAGTGGGATCAATCTTTCCAATCATATCTATGCCCCACATTGCAAAAGGCCAAGGAGATGATAACACGTTTAGAGGCGTGGGTGGTACATGCATCTTATTGATGACACTGAATTTCACCGTATTTTTGACTCCGATTTCGCATGCATTCTTAGTCTTTTAATGTCATTTTATTATGTTATTATTATGTTTTTCTTTGTTTTCAGGTTTTTAGTCTAATCAGAGCCCCGAGCGAGAAAAGGAGCGAAAAGGAAGTCGAAATGAGCTAAAATAGAGAAAATCAGCATTTTACACTTATGGCATCCACTATGGCGGCCGCCACAGGGTCTTCCATGACGTGGCCATGTCTCAAACTCCTCCCAACTGTTTTTCCCCACGATCTCCAACTGCCCAAGCAAGTTTACACTCATGGCGGGCGCCATGGTGTTGTGGCGGGCGCCACAAGAACAAAACGAGTTCCCTCCCAAATTCAAATGCTAGGGGCATCCTTGTCTTTTCCACATGTTTCCTTGCCTATAAATAGGACTTTAGATTTTCGTTTTTCTTCATCCAAGCTTAGTTGTTCATAAGCATATATCAGTGTAATAGTGGTAATCGCTTCACATCGAGGTGTTACTACATTCGAGAGATCGAGTCTGTAAGAGCCTGTGAGATTGAGTCTTGGAGCACTCTGGAAGGAAGTTAATCCTGCCGCCATTTTACTTTCAGTTCGCATTTTATTCAACCACTCCGATTGGAGCAGGTTTTTATTACTTTACCTTTTGTCAACTTTATTTCTTGCACTGTCTTTTAATTTCATTTACTTTCCGCACTCGCATTACTTTCATTTACTTTCCGCACTCGCACTACTTTCATTTACTTTCCGCACTCGCATTACTTTCATTTACTTTCCGCACTCGCACTACTTTCATTTACTTTCCGCACTCGCACTACTTTCATTTACTTTCCGCACTCGCACTTAAATACCTTTTTTTTATGAAAAATCTAAAAATGAACTTTTACTTTACCATGTCTGGCTAATTTTATAAAGGTTAGAATGTGAAGATCATAACCGAACCGATAATCTGTACAATTGTTAGTGGAAACACTTAAGGGCTATTTTAACTTTCAATATAAGTTTTCCTGTTCTTAAATTCCGTTGGGTAAGATCGAAAGCCGTCCAACGCCTATCTAAACTTAATTGTTTTTAAACCATTTCAAAAACAGCGAAAGCGCTTTGTTTAGTTTATTAGGAGTTTTTAATTTAAAAGGAAAAGAGATTTTAAAACCATTTTCGGACGCGTTAAGAAGTTTAAAGTCTGGTTCGTAAGAACCTCTTTTTTTTAGAAAATCCAGGTTAAAATACTTTTCAACTTGGTCAAGATACTATATTTCTTAAAAATAGGTTTACTACTCTAACGCAATGCGCGCCTTTTTATCCGTGACAATAAGAGGGTTTGATTAGGGGGTACAACTCGGTTCTGAATACGCGAAAGCGACAGTTCCTGTCAAATTAGTTCTTTTCAAAGTAGAAAACATTGCCCGTAAGTAGTTCTATTAGCAAGTACTTGGATTATCAATTGGTTGTGTGAATTGCATTCGAACCTGTCTTTATCAATTAATTTTAATTACTTTATTTACTACCGTGCACTCTTCAAAACTACTATTTTCAATCACCTTAGATACACACCTTAACAATAGATAGCGATAGATTGACACTTGGTCTCTGTGGATACGATAATCTTTTATATTACTCTGACGCGTTCGTACACTTGCGAAAAAAACACGCATCAAGTTTTTGGCGCCGTTGCCGGGGACCAATTTCGTCAAATTTCGTACCCTGTTGTTATACCGTTTAGACTAAGGAAGTTACCCGCCGGTCAATGCGAAAAACTCGTAGTACCAGAAGTTTAGTAGACCCTCTAGCTGAACCAGAACGTTACGCTCGCGCACGTTTATATTTCCGTAAACTTAGGAAAGCTATGGCCGAAGATCAAAATCAAAGACCTCTTAAGGATTTCGCCCAACCATCCAACGAGGAACCTAGTTCTAGTATAGTAAATCCAGCCATACCAGCTAACAATTTTGAACTTAAACCATCCCTGCTGCAGTTAGTACAGCAGAGACAATTCGCAGGTCTTGCTACAGAGAACCCAAACCAACATTTAAAAAACTTTCTCCAACTAGCAGACACCTTTAAAACCAATGGAGCCCCTCCTGAGGCGATTCGCTTAAGATTATTTCCTTTTTCCCTCAGAGATAAGGCCCTATCTTGGTTAGATTCCCTTCCACCAAATTCCATAACAAGTTGGGAAGACCTTAGAAAAGTATTCCTTGCCAGATATTTTCCCCCGAGTAAGACCGCTGTTCTTCGAAACCAAATAACTAGATTTACCCAAAACCAAGGAGAATCGTTGTTCGAAGCTTGGGAGAGATATAAAGAGCTGTTAAGAGCATGCCCACATCATGGTTTAGAAAATTGGTTAATCATTCAAACCTTCTATAATGGACTTCATCATAACACTAAGATGACCATCGATGCCGCCGCAGGTGGCGCACTGATGAACAAACCTTACCCTGAAGCTAGTGCCCTTATCGAAGATATGGCCCAAAACCATCAATCATGGGGAGTAGAACGAGCGACAGTGGAAAAGAAGGAAGCCCAAGGAGGAATACATGAGTTAAGCTCTATAGACATGATGCAAGCTAAAATGGACGCATTAGCCCTAAAAGTTGAGCATATGTGTACAACCCCGAATACTGCAGCCGCAGTTTCGTCAGATTGTGAGATATGTGGGACGAAAGGACACCAATCCGCAGAATGCAGTCTGTTAAACGAGACCAGCTCTGAACAAGTGAACTACACCCAAGGAAACCCATTTTCAAATACCTATAACCCTGGATGGAGGAATCACCCAAACTTTTCCTATAAGAATAATAACCCTATCCAAAATACTGCCCCTCCGAGACAATCAAGTTATCAAGCCCCAAGATCAAATCAACCTATGCAACCTGTACCACCAAAACCGAGCCTTGAGAAAATCGTGGATAATTTTGTCGCTGCTCAAATCCAACAAAACAAGGAGTTCATGAACCAAAACGTTCATGTTAACGAACTAATTACCCAGTTAGGAACCAAGGTTGACCAAATAATCACTCACAATAAGATGCTTGAAACCCAAATCTCGCAGGTAGCTTTAAACCAAGCCCCTCAGACCACACCTGGAGGACAATTCCCTGGACAACCTCAACAAAACCCGAAAGGACAAGCAAATGCCATTACCCTACGAAGTGGGACCGCTTATGATGAACCTTGTAACCCGAGGTTGAGTGATCCCAAAACTTCTAAGGAAGATGACAACATCCCAGATAAAAAGAAGAAACCAGAGGAATCTGTAAACCAGGAAAGTCAAGAAAAAGGAGAAGAACCCAAAAACAAAACCTATATACCACCCCCGCCATACAAACCACCAATACCATATCCGCAAAGACTTAAACAAACCCAGATCAATAATCAGTATCAGAAATTCATTAAAGTTATAGAAAAACTTCACGTAGAAATCCCGTTCACAGAAGCCATTACCCAAATACCATCCTACGCAAAGTTTCTCAAAGACATCCTTACCAATAAACGTAGACTTGATGATCCGAAACCCTTGGAATGTAATTCTATTGCCGAAAATAAATTAGCAAAAAAGGATAAAGATCCTGGAAACTTTTCCATTCCTTGTACTTTGGGGAGTCATGTCATCGAAAAAGCTTTTCTAGACTTAGGAGCTAGTGTGAGCTTAATGCCCTTAGCGGTTTGCGAAAGGTTAAATTTAGGAGAGTTGCAACCTACCAAGATGTCACTTCAATTAGCCGATAGATCTGTTAAATATCCGATAGGCATACTTGAAGACGTCCCTGTTAGGATAGGTCAGCTGTTTATCCCTACTGATTTTGTTGTCATGGACATTAAAGAAGATGATGACATACCAATTCTTCTAGGTAGACCATTCTTATCGACTGCTGGAGCCATAATAGATGTCAAAAAGGGGAAGCTAACCTTTGAGGTAGGGAACGAGAAGATAGAATTTATACTTTCAAAATTTCTTATGGCACCTGTGATAGGAGATGCGTGTTATGCGATAGATATCATTGATGAATGTGTTAGGGAGTTAGAGCAAGAAGAAGTCATTGAAACAATTAAGCTGCCATCAACTCTTATTTTGGAAGATGACAATTATAAGAAACCCTACATCGATGATAACCTTTACGAATGTTTATCCCTTACCCCAGATCCTATGCCTTGCCCTATTAAACCAGCCTTGGAACTTAAGGAACTACCTAAGAACCTGAGATATGAGTTTCTTGATGAAGAAATGAATCGTTCGGTTATAGTTAGTGCTGCCTTGAGACAAAAAGAAACAGATCAACTCTTGGACGTTTTACGAAGATATCCCTCAGCCTTAGGATATAATATCTCTGATCTAAAAGGTATAAGTCCATCCGTATGCATGCATCGGATTTCGCTCGAAGTAGATTCAAAACCTTCCAGAGAGCACCAGAGAAGGATAAACCCTATACTGAGTGATGTTGTCAAAAAGGATGTTCTGAAGTTGCTTGAAGCAGGTATAATATATCAGATCTCGGACAGTAAGTGGGTGAGCCCTGTGCATGTGGTACCCAAGAAGGGAGGCATCACAGTTGTGCAAAATGAGAAAGGTGAACAAATAGCAAAGCGGATAGAAGGAGGTTGGCGTATGTGCATAGACTATAGAAAGTTAAATAAAGCAACTAGGAAGGATCATTTCCCTTTACCGTTCATAGACCAGATGTTAGAACGTCTTGCCAGACACTCTTACTTCTGCTATCTAGACGGGTATTCGGGATTCTTTCAAATACCTATACATCCAGAAGATCAAGAAAAAACTACCTTTACATGCCCTTTTGGAACTTTTGCCTACAGACGAATGCCTTTTGGACTCTGTAATGCCCCTGCTACTTTCCAACGTTGCATGATGTCAATCTTTGCAGATTATCTAGATGGAATCATGGAAGTATTTATGGATGATTTCTCGGTTTACGGTTTTGATTTCCAAAATTGTCTTATCAACCTTGAGAAAATCCTGGAAAGATGTGTGGAGGTGAACCTTGTGCTGAATTGGGAAAAATGCCATTTCATGGTGACTGAAGGAATTGTTTTAGGACATATAATCTCCGAAAGAGGTATAGAGGTAGATAAAGCAAAAATAGAAGTTATAGAGAACCTAAAACCCCCCAAGACTATCAGGGAAGTTAGAAGTTTCCTTGGACACGCTGGATTCTACCGCCGTTTCATCAAGGACTTCTCCAAAATAACAAAACCTTTAACTGGCCTGTTAATGAAAGATGCTGAATTCATCTTTGATGAAAAATGCAATGAAGCATTCAACCTTTTGAAGCAAGCATTGATTTCAACACCCATTATGAAACCCCCTGATTGGTCTGAACCGTTTGAGATAATGTGTGACGCCAGTGATTACGCTGTAGGAGCCGTTCTAGGTCAGAGAAAAGATAAAAGATTACATGTAATATATTATGCCAGTAGAACCCTAGACGCCGCCCAGCTCAATTACGCAACAACCGAGAAAGAACTCCTAGCTGTAGTTTTCGCTATAGACAAATTTAGATCATATCTAGTAGGAGCCAAAATTATAGTTTACACCGATCATGCTGCCATCCGTTACCTACTAAGTAAAAAAGATGCTAAACCCAGGTTACTTCGATGGATTTTGTTGCTACAAGAGTTCGACTTAGATATCCGAGATAAAAAAGGCACAGAAAATGTAGTAGCCGATCACCTATCTAGGCTAGAATACCTGAATCCTGAATTAGTACCCATAAATGATGATTTTGCCTATGATAGATTGATAGCCCAGTTGGAAACCATTGAAGATAAAGAACCAGACCCTCATGAGCACTTCCAAAAATCCTTAGCTGTAAGTAACATGCCCTGGTACGCTGATTTTGTTAATTACCTAGCCGCTGATATCATACCCCCTGATCTCGATTACCACAAGAAGAAGAAGTTCTTAACTGATGTAAGAAATTTCTATTGGGATGAGCCACTTCTTTTCAAGAGAGGTAAAGATGGCATTTTCCGCCGTTGCGTTCCAGAAGACGAGGTAGAAAGTATAATTCAGCATTGTCACTCTGCACCTTATGGTGGACATGCAAGCACCTCTAAGACCTACGCCAAGATTCTTCAAGCTGGCCTATTCTGGCCTACCATGTGGCGTGATGTCCATGCTTACATTGTCAAATGTGATAGATGCCAACGCACAGGAAATATATCAAGACGCGACGAAATGCCTTTAAGAAACATCCAAGAAGTAGAACTCTTCGACGTATGGGGTATAGATTTCATGGGACCATTCCCACCATCTTTAGGAAACAAGTATATCTTAGTTGCAGTAGACTACGTGTCTAAATGGATTGAAGCGATAGCTGCACCCACAAACGACACTAGAGTAGTGATTAAATTATTTAAAAATTATATATTCCCCAGATTTGGAACACCCCGTTTAGTTATAAGTGATGGAGGATCTCACTTCATATCAAGAATATTTGATAAGCTTTTAAGCAAGTATGGAGTTAAGCATAGAGTAGCAACACCATATCACCCACAGACTAGTGGCCAAGTGGAAGTATCTAATAGGGAGATTAAACAAATTTTAGAAAAAACTGTCTCTGTATCCAGAAAAGATTGGTCGCAAAAGCTTCAAGAGGCTTTATGGGCCTACAGAACCGCTTTCAAAACCCCTATAGGAACAACCCCCTACCAACTAGTCTATGGAAAATCTTGTCATTTACCTTTTGAGTTAGAGCATAAGGCCTATTGGGCCATTAAAACTTTGAATTTGGATTACCTAACTGCTGGTGAGAAACGTATCCTTGACATCCACAAATTGGAAGAACTCAGACAGCAAGCCTACGAGAATGCCATAATATACAAAGAAAGAACAAAAGCTTGGCACGACAAAAGAATCGTAAGAAAAGACTTCAACTTAGGCGACCCTGTTCTCCTGTTCAATTCTAGGCTACGACTCTTCCCAGGAAAGCTCCGTTCAAGATGGACTGGCCCCTTCAAAGTATCAAAAATTCTGAGGTCTGGAGCTGTTGAAATCAAAAACGAGACATGTAAACCATTCATCGTCAATGGACAAAGACTGAAGCTCTACGAAGGAGGAGACATTCCAACAACCTACTCCAGCCACACTCTAAGTGATCCACCAATCCCGACAAGAGATGTATAAGTTCCAGTCGTCAAGCTAACGACGTTAAACAAGCGCTGCATGGGAGGCAACCCATGATTTTCTTACCTTATTTACTTTTTCTACATTTTGTTTTATTTTATTTCTTGTTATATTTTGTCAGGACTAATGTTTGAAATGTTTGTGTTTTACAGGACCTTCTTCCTAACTCTGTGCAGAATGCAGAATTTTGACGACATGCATGTGACTTTCAGGAATGACGCCCAGAGAGAGCGTTACTTTGTCCACTTCAGGCATCATATGGCACCTACGAGGTACCCAGATCAGGCTTGCATGGAGGCTACTCAAGGTTCCATTCTAGGTAACCTTCGACTGGTCATAGATGCCCAGGCGGCCTTATCAGCCCGATTGGACTGGAGAGACCAGCATCGTAGCAGATCCCGTCGTCCCAGGCATTCCCAGCAGGACGACGAGGGCACCAGTGGTCCACATCAGTAGTTTTACAGGTTACTCTCCTTATCTTATTTCGAAACATTGGGGACAATGTTCGATTTAAGTGTGGGAGGGGATTTTATTGCTTTCTATTTCCATTTTTAGTTAGTTGTTTATTTCTTGTTTTTGTCTATGTCTTTTTTCTAGAAAATGCATGAGTCTGACGAGTCACCAGTACAGTGTATCCCTAGTGCACCCTCATTTTTCCCCATTTCTTTAGCCCTACAAAAAAAAAAAAAAATTTGCAAAAAGAAAACATTGTTGTTCTATACGTTTTTTGGGCTTTAAGACAGGTTTGGATTAGGATGTGGTGACTTAGGTGAACTTTTTGAAACATTAGTATCGTTTTAGCACCGTAGACTTCACGAATATAGGAATCATTCTAAAACCCCATGTACCATGGCCTTAATCATCATTTCCAAATTTGTCCTAAGTAGTTTATTTCTGCAGTCAGCTCCGGCCTAAGCATGTTCTACGTAGGGGATCGATGAACATAAGTGAATGATCCAGTAAAATAAATAAAGAATAAGGCAAACTCCGGATAGATGACCCTCACAAGGTCGTTTAACCCAAAAAGTTGAATTGTTGCCACACAAAAAAATATAATTTTAGCTCACCCATTGTTAGTTGGTTCAGAGGTATCTGGCGCTGAACTCGGTAGGGCGGATTACGATCCGATCCCCCACAACTGCATTTGGGTTAAATAAAAGGGTTTACACAGTCTTATGTGCCAGAAACCCTATGTTTTGGATCAGAATCACTAACAGGACACTCTACTATGAAACATGTACGGATAACGGGCTTAATGTGATTGCGCCTGAATGAAAAGGACCCAAAAAAGAGATGAAGAGGTAGGCCTAGTTATTGTGGGATGGTACGGTTGATTAATATAAGAATGAAGTTTATGTCCGCCTCTGCGGATAAGTGTCATTACGATACCCTTGGTTCACTTAGTACCTGTCACTGCATCCTGACTTGAACTTAGAAGCCTTTTTTGCCCGAATCACGTGTCAGCACTAGTTTTCTTACTTTGAGCTTTAAATGTTTTGCTTGAGGACAAGCAAAGGTCTAAGTGTGGGAGAATTTGATGACACTGAATTTCACCGTATTTTTGACTCCGATTTCGCATGCATTCTTAGTCTTTTAATGTTATTTTATTATGTTATTATTATGTTTTTCTTTGTTTTCAGGTTTTTAGTCTAATCAGAGCCCCGAGCGAGAAAAGGAGCGAAAAGGAAGTCGAAATGAGCTAAAATAGAGAAAATCAGCATTTTACACTTATGGCATCCACTATGGCGGCCGCCACAGGGTCTTCCATGACGTGGCCATGTCTCAAACTCCTCCCAACTATTTTTCCCCACGATCTCCAACTGCCCAAGCAAGTTTACACTCATGGCGGGCGCCATGGTGTTGTGGCGGGCGCCACAAGAACAAAACGAGTTCCCTCCCAAATTCAAATGCTAGGGGCATCCTTGTCTTTTCCACATGTTTCCTTGCCTATAAATAGGACTTTAGATTTTCGTTTTTCTTCATCCAAGCTTAGTTGTTCATAAGCATATATCAGTGTAATAGTGGTAATCGCTTCACATCGAGGTGTTACTACATTCGAGAGATCGAGTCTGTAAGAGCCTGTGAGATTGAGTCTTGGAGCACTCTGGAAGGAAGTTAATCCTGCCGCCATTTTACTTTCAGTTCGCATTTTATTCAACCACTCCGATTGGAGCAGGTTTTTATTACTTTACCTTTTGTCAACTTTATTTCTTGCACTGTCTTTTAATTTCATTTACTTTCCGCACTCGCATTACTTTCATTTACTTTCCGCACTCGCACTACTTTCATTTACTTTCCGCACTCGCATTACTTTCATTTACTTTCCGCACTCGCACTACTTTCATTTACTTTCCGCACTCGCACTACTTTCATTTACTTTCCGCACTCGCACTTAAATACCTTTTTTTTATGAAAAATCTAAAAATGAACTTTTACTTTACCATGTCTGGCTAATTTTATAAAGGTTAGAATGTGAAGATCATAACCGAACCGATAATCTGTACAATTGTTAGTGGAAACACTTAAGGGCTATTTTAACTTTCAATATAAGTTTTCCTGTTCTTAAATTCCGTTGGGTAAGATCGAAAGCCGTCCAACGCCTATCTAAACTTAATTGTTTTTAAACCATTTCAAAAACAGCGAAAGCGCTTTGTTTAGTTTATTAGGAGTTTTTAATTTAAAAGGAAAAGAGATTTTAAAACCATTTTCGGACGCGTTAAGAAGTTTAAAGTCTGGTTCGTAAGAACCTCTTTTTTTTAGAACATCCAGGTTAAAATACTTTTCAACTTGGTCAAGATACTATATTTCTTAAAAATAGGTTTACTACTCTAACGCAATGCGCGCCTTTTTATCCGTGACAATAAGAGGGTTTGATTAGGGGGTACAACTCGGTTCTGAATACGCGAAAGCGACAGTTCCTGTCAAATTAGTTCTTTTCAAAGTAGAAAACATTGCCCGTAAGTAGTTCTATTAGCAAGTACTTGGATTATCAATTGGTTGTGTGAATTGCATTCGAACCTGTCTTTATCAATTAATTTTAATTACTTTATTTACTACCGTGCACTCTTCAAAACTACTATTTTCAATCACCTTAGATACACACCTTAACAATAGATAGCGATAGATTGACACTTGGTCTCTGTGGATACGATAATCTTTTATATTACTCTGACGCGTTCGTACACTTGCGAAAAAACACGCACTGCATAAATATGGCATTTATGGCACTTTCGGGCGTACTTGAAACAATCAGACTCCATAGTCATCCAGTAATATCCTGCCCTCAACAACTTTCTAGCCATGGTGTGTCCACTGGAATAAGTACCGAAAGAACCCTCGTGAACTTCCTCCATCAATAAGCCTGCCTCGTGTTCATCAACACAACGTAACAAGACCATATCAAAGTTCCTCTTATATAACACATCATCCTTGTTCAGAAAGAAGTTTCCTGCCAACGTTCTCAGAGTCTTCTTATCCTTGGTGGAGGTACCCTCTGGATACTCCTGTCTCTTCAGAAAAACCTTAATATCATGATACCACGGTTTGCCATCAGACACATCTTCAATTACAAACACAAAAGCTGGTCTATCCAGACGCGTGATTCTAATCGACGGAGTTTCGTTCCAACGGTTCACTTATACATAGATGCCAATGTCGCCAACGCATCAGCCATCTGATTCTCAGCTCGGGGTACATGATGAAGATCCACCCTGTCAAAGAAAGGTAACAACCTTCTGGCATAGTTGTTATAAGGCACCAAATTCGCCTGACGAGTCTCCCATTCTCCTATAATCTGATTAACTACCAACACGGAATCACCATAGACATCGAGGTTCTTAATCCTCAAATCAATTGCTTCTTCTAACCCCATGATGCATGCTTCATACTCTGCCTCGTTGTTGGTACACACGAATGCTAATCGGGCAGTGAAAGGTATATGAGAACCCTTTGGGGTTGTAATGATTGCCCCAATTCCATTACCATATGAGTTGACAGCCCCATCAAAAATTAGCTTCCATTGAGACCCAATCTCAGGTCCTTCATCAGGCAGAGGCTCTTCACAATCTTTCATTTTCAGAAACATAACATGTTCGTCTAGAAATTCAAACTTCATTGGCTGATAATCCTCGACCGGCTGTTCAGCAAGATATTCTGACAGAACACTTCCCTTAATGGCCTTCTGGGAAACATACTGAATATCGTATTCTGTCAAAACCATCTGCCAACGGGCTATCCTTCCAGAAAGTGCTTGCTTCTCAAACACGTACTTAATCGGATCCATCTTGGAAATCAACAAGGTTGTGTGGTTTAACATATACTGCCTCAGGCGCTTGGCTGCCCAAGCGAGTGCCCAACATGTCTTTTCCAACATAGAGTATCTCGATTCACAATCAGTGAACTTCTTACTCAGGTAGTAAATGGTGTGCTCTTTCCTACCTGTCTCGTCGTGTTGACCGAGCACACAACCCATTTAGTTCTCAAGAACCGTAAGGTACATAATTAACGGTCTCCCGGGCACCGGTGGCATAAGGACTGGAGGTTCCTGCAAATACTCCTTTATCTTTTCAAACACCTCTCGACAATTTTCATTCCACCTGACCTCCTGATCTTTTCTTAACAACTTGAAAATTGGTTCACACGTGGCCGTAAGATGAGAGATGAACCTAGCAATATAATTCAACCTCCCCAAGAACCCATGAACCTCTTTCTCCGTCCTTGGCTCAGGCATCTCTTGTATGGCTCTTATCTTGGCAGGATCAACCTCGATACCTCTTTCACTAACAATGAATCCCAGCAATTTACCAGACCTCACACCGAAAGTGCACTTGTTCGGATTCAATCTCAGTCTGAACTTCCTCAACCTTTCAAACAGCTTCTGAAGGTTCACCAGGTGTTCTTCCTCTGTCTGTGACTTCGCAATCATGTCATCAACATAGACTTCAATCTCCTTGTGAATCATATCATGAAAGAGAGTCACCATTGCCCACTGATAGGTTGCCCCAGCATTCTTCAATCCAATGGGAATTACCTTGTAGCAAAATGTTCCCCACAGAGTTATGAACGTAGTCTTCTCCATGTCCTCTGGGGCCATTTTGATTTGGTTATACCCAGAGAAGCCATCCATGAAGGAAAACACAGAATATTGAGCAGTATTATCTACTAACACGTCAATGTGGGGGAGCGGGAAATCATCCTTCGGGCTCGCCCTATTCAAATCTCAGTAATCAACACACATCCTGACCTTCCCATCCTTCTTAGGTACAGGTACGATATTAGCAACCCACGGAGGATAATTTGTCACAGCAAGAAATACGGAGTCCAACTATTTTTGAACCTCTTCCTTGATCTTGACAGCCATATCTGGTTTCGTCCTTCTCAATTTCTGCTTGACTGGAGTATAACCCTCTTTAAGCCGCAACCGGTGTGCAACAATGTCAGTGTCAAGCCCGGGCATGTCTTGGTAAGACCAGGCGAAGATATCCACATACTCTCGAAGCAACTCAACCAATCTTCCTTTAACAGTGTCTTCCAAGGCAGTCCCAACCCTTACTTCTCGTTTAACATCCTCGGTTCCCAGATTAACAGTCTCAACTTCCTCCTGATAAGGTAGAATAACCCTTTCCTCTTATTTCAGTAGCCTGGCTAATTCTTCAGGTAAGTCACAATCTTCGTCAGTCTCTTCTTCGGCCTGATAGATGGGATTATCAAAGTCATATCGAGCCATAGCTAAGTCATGAGGGGTGGAATCTGAACAAAGGAACCTGCATGATGGATGTTTTATGTTTATTATGAGTGCAACAAACAAGAAAACACATTGCCATTTTGATGTGGGTTAATGCAAAAAGTAAAAAACAGAAAAACAGGGATCAAAATATTTGAATGAAAAGCGTCCTTTATTGATGATAAAAGTAGCAAATAAAACATCCAAGCCCTACAAATAAATATCACTACGTCTTGGGCAGATCGTAGGATTTAACATAACAGAAAACAAAAGTAAATTACTCCGGGCAAGTCACTTGGATGACTTTCTCGGAAGACCAGTTGCCTAAACTCTGACCAGGGGTGCAGGGACGGATCCATTCATCCATGTCACAGTCACTATCTCCTTCATCCTCAATAGGATTAACCTGATTAAAGAAAACCCCAGCACTTGTGAACCGAATCGGGCCAGCATACTTGGGAGGCTCTTGAGCTCGTCGGGGTGACTTGTACCCTAGTCCATGGGTATCCTGCTTCCTTTGAACATCAATGACACTACCCCACTTCTGAGAACCACCAGCTTCAACTATAGCGCGCGCCTCTTTGAAAGAGGACATCGGAACCTCTGGTTTCCTGACAACTTCGAGTTGGGCAACCACCTCAGGCTGACTGACTGCCTTTGGGGGTTCCTCGGGAATTTTTACAGCTTCAAAGGCTTGGCACAAAGTTTCCTGTACTTCACCATCTACCTCTACATACTTGAAGGTCGATAGGTGACTCACCATGATCTCTTCCTCACCACAAACAGTCACAACGTGGCCATCCACCATATACTTCAACTTCTGGTGCAGCATAGATGTTACTGCTCCAGCACCATAGATCCAAGGGCGACTCAGCAAACAACTATAGGCAGGCTGAATATCCATTATGTAAAAGGTGGTGTTGAAAATCTCAGGACCCACCTTGATCGGCAGAACTAACTCTCCAAAAATTGACCTCTTGGAGCCATCAAAAGCACGTACCACCAAGTCACTTGGTGTACAAATCAACCCACGAGTATCCAATTTCATCAAAGCCTTCTTCGGTAACACATTCAAAGACGACCCAGTATCAACTAACACATGCGACATTAAGGAACCACGGCATTCCACTGAAATATGCAGAGCGTTGTTGTGATTTCTCCCAGCCGGAGTCAGATCTAAATCGGTGAAACCCAAACCATTACCAGCATTCACATGAGCCATAACCCCTTCTAACTGGTTGACAGATATTTCCTGCGATACATAAGCCATGTTCAGAACCTTCAGTAATGCATTTCGGTGTGCCTCAGAGCACAACAGTAAGGATGGAATGGAAATCTTCGATGGAGTTTGGTGAAGTTGATCAACAATCTTGAAATCACTTTTCCTGATCAATCTCATAAACTCCTCTACATCTTCTGAGAAAGTATCCCCAACTGGCTTTGTCACAGGATTATTCACTTCCTGCCTCTGTATAGACTCATCCATCACCTGTTTACCTTTGTCTTGTTTTAAACTGCCAACTTGATCCTTAGACGGAATAAAGACTCTACCACTCCTAGTGATAGCCCCTGCTTCAACAAGATTTTCAACCCCTGTATTCACAGCTGATGTCTTTACCAATTCCTACTTCTTACCATTAACAAATACCTCGGCCCCATAGTTCCATGGGATGGCCTTGGTACTCTCATACGGGACTGGTCCAGGAA
The DNA here is from genome assembly GCA_022829125.1 of Lathyrus tuberosus. Taxonomy (NCBI): domain Eukaryota; kingdom Viridiplantae; phylum Streptophyta; class Magnoliopsida; order Fabales; family Fabaceae; genus Lathyrus; species Lathyrus tuberosus. Next base: position 1,071,254 of record JALAZF010000118.1, on the reverse strand, counting down.
CAGTGATAATGATCGGCGCTGGTCTCGCCGGCGCTGATATAGTTATTATCTTGAACGGAATTGTTATTGTGGCAACATCGATCTCTCTGTCAGTAACTTTACTCTGCCTACAACCCCTGTCAAACTATAATATCCATTCACTGATCATTCTCTAAATACCTGCTTTCAGTAAATCACAACCGCCTGGCTGCGACACACATCCTACACAACCTTCATCACAGCCGGGAAATACCCATCCCTTCAACAGTCTTTCCTTCACCACACCCAAGGGAGTTTGGACTTCGTTTACATCTGAAATCAAACTCAAGTCTTCACAGTCTTTAATAATAGCATTTACCCTCGGCCCACCGTGATTCAGCATCGGGTTCTGATTCACATTTAGAGCATCATTGGAGAAATTGATGGCTTTGGAATCCACTAAATCTTGAACCAGATGCTTAAAAGCTCTACAGTTCTCAGTATGATGTCCGGGTGCTCCAGAATGGAATTCACAGTGGGCGTTGGCGTCATAGCCGGGAGGTGGATTACCAGTAGGTGGAGCCAGTGTTCTCTTCTGAATTAACTGTAGCTATAACAAGTGCTAAAATAATTGAGAGTAGGGAATAGGTGGAGTGTCAAGATGCCTATCCCGCCTAGACGCAGGCTGTGGTCTGCGAGGAACCTAATTTTGTTGTTGAGGTATTGCTGGCTGCTGAGGTGCCCCTGGGATGGTTACAGAAGCCACCCGCTGATTGAAATTCTGACGAGGTCATTCTCTACCACGATATGAAAACACAGAGTTTGTATCTCCCTCTTTCTTCTTGTAACCACTAGCATACGGCTTCTTACCTCCTCCAGATGAGGACCCATCACCGCTTGATATTTTTCCCGCCTTAATTCCGCTTTCCACTATTTCTCCTACTAAGATGAGATCAACAAACTTTCCAGTCATACACGGTACCAGCTTTTCATAGTAATGACCCTGCAATGTGGCCATAAACATATTTATCATTTCTCGCTCCAACATGGGAGGTTGAACCCTCGCTGCCAGTTCTCGTCACCTCTGAGCGTATTCCTTGAAACTCTCATTGTTCTTCTGTGACAAATTCTGCAGCTGTGTTCTGTTCGGAGCCATGTCAGTGTTATATTGATATTGTCTAATAAATGCCCCTGCCAGATCTCTCCAACTACGCACATCTTTCCTTTCTAGTTGCATATACTACTCTAGGGATGCCCCAGATAGGCTATCCTGGAAGCAATGCATCATCAATTTTCATTCTTCGCATGTGCAGCCATTTTACTCGCGTATGCCCTGACGTGAGTCCTTGGGCAAGACATACCATTATACTTCTCGAAAGTGGAAGTCTGAAACTTGTGCGGGATAACAACGCCTGGAATCAGCCCCAAATCCTCTAGATCCATACCCACAGAATCCTGATTCACAACACCCCTTAGTTGTTCCTCAATCAACCTGAATCTCTGATCATTGTCAATCTGGGGACCAGCATCCCCACCTGGCACAGAGAATGCATCTTCCTAAAGATCATCATACTGACGGCCATGAATTGCATAGACACTATTACCTCCCCCCACTAAAGTGGGAACCACAACATTTTCTCCTCCGCCCGGAGGGATAACAACACCAGCAACAGGAATACCTCCACCCGGAGGGCCATTCTGAACATTATTACCAGTAACACCAGTATGAACTCCTCCATGAAGGACACCCTCCTCATCAATTCTCGCAATCAGTGGCTGAACGAGAGTCCTTAACTGCTCTTAGCCTTGAGCAACCCCTTGCATTAAATCCATGAATTGGTTCATGCGAGTCCGCATCTCAGTCATCTTATTTTGTAGCTGATCCATGAGTCTTCTCTGATTTTGTCTGGTAGAATACCGGTGAATGTGTTGATCCGTAATCCTGCGCTGAGATTAGAACAAAGTAAGAACACCGGAGATAAACACCTGTTATGCAAAATGATCATGAATATGCAAATGCAAATGAACATGTTTGAATATTCGCAGGGCGATCCACCCCTTTATTCCAGTTTAACAACAAGATAGAACAGAACTTCTGCTCATGTATTAAGAAAAACCAGAGGATAACCCATTGTCAACAATCACAACCCAAAATAATAAGTCTGAACACAATAATCATAGATCCCAACCAACAAGCCTGGTGGTGATCCAAATACAATAATAGAAAACTACGACATGTCATCAAAGTCCACAAGTGCCAATCCCCCCCATCCATCATGCTCTTTGCTCCAGTCTTGAATTTCCTTGAACAACTTTTTGGTGTCGGGATGCTTCGGTCTCTGAATTAGCTCTTGAATGAGAACATCTCTCCTATGCATGATCCCTTTCAAGTATCGGCAATGCAACTCCCAAGTGTCTTCTTCAAAAACACCATCCCTGCTAGGACCCTCATTTCTAGGTCTCTTCACTTCAGCTTGGATCTTTAGTTCCTCTATGGAGGCTATGGCTTCATTGAGGCGACCCTCGACTGCTTGTCTCTGGAATACCCCTGATAGGATCTCAACGTCTTTTTTCTTGAGCTTCAACTTTAATTGATCAATCTGAGCTAGATAATCGTCTTCCTTTCGCTTATTATCATCCATTGCAGTGTCTCGGTGAGCATTGAACTTGTGAATTTTCAACAAAGCCTTGACCAATTCCTCCTTCTTAGACTTGAGAACCTTACTGATACCCTCTAGAGCTTGCTTCATCCTTTGTCTGGCTGTGACCTTGTCAGCTAGCTCCTTTTCTGCCTTAGCGAGAAGCTCTCTCTTCAACTTGGCGATATGAACAGCTTCACCCCGCTCATGTTTCAACTGATAAATCTCTCTTTGTAGCTCACTGTTTTCTTCTCGCAGCTTTTCCTTTTCAGCCCACAACTTGTTAAACTTCTCTATCTCAACTGTGGTAGGAGGCTCAATTAGCAAGGGGTAAGATGGTGGTTCTTTGGAGAATGGCAAAAGCTCCCTCTCTACCCTTTTCTGAATCCAATCTTCGTACGCAGGAAATGTTCTGTTATTGCTCTTCCCAAAAGAAATCTTCCCCTTCTTATGACGATCTTACCAAGTATTTGCAGCTTCTTTTAACAGTTCTGGATTGATTTCCCCACTCAGATATAGAGATTCTTGGACATCCTCATCTTTTGGTGGCTCCTTCAAGGCATACCCGAATTGCCTAATAGCAAGAATAGGGTTGTATTTAATTCCCCTTTTCCTTCCTATTAGAGGCACATTTGGGAGACCTCCACAACTAATCATGATATCTTGGCCCAACAAGTCACGGTTAACCCAAATTAGATTATCTGCCCTCAAGCCCATTAGTCTTTTGGACCATTCCAATTTTCCTTGAGTATCTACAAATGCCTCAGATTTGGGAAGACGATCAGCAAACCATTTGTAGAAGACTGGCGCACAAAAATTAAGGGGTCCTCCCCTCCTCTTCTCGTTCTTATAATGCACTAAGTGGTATAGATCTCCAAGCAAAGTAGGTACCGGATTCTTCATGGTAAATATCCGGACAGCGTGCATGTCCACAAAATCCTTCACATTTGGGAACAACACCATTCCATAGACACACATAGCCAAGATGGCATTGAAAATCGACCAACATCTAGCCTTAGCATACACAGCAACCTGTTCTACCAAAAATTTCACGTGAAAGCCTTTACACCCTCCCTTACTGGCAACGTTGTTTTTCAACAAAGATGGATCCAAATGCAAAGCCTCTGAGACCCTTTCTAAATCAGGAAGTTCTTTAGAAGGATAGAAAAGAGCCTCTTCTTTGATAGAAACATCCAGAATGAGAGCAAACTCCTCCAATGTCGGAGCCAAACGATAATCAGTGAATAGAAAACATCGCAGGTGAGGGTCATAGAATTGCACCAGAGTGTGCAAAGCCCTATACTCGTATTCGGTGATGTCGCGAGCAAAATTCAGAATTCTTCCATACTCTCCTCTAAAGTCTGCCAATACCCCAGGTTCTTCCATAGACACAATCTTGTGAACAGTATCCAGAATAAGTGATGGGAACTTGTACACTATGATGTTATTTCTCTTCTCAGTACTCATCCTTAATAGTCTTCAAAACCAGAATCAAAGTTAGGATGCAACCCTGCAAATGAATAAACATGTTAGGATGCAAAATGATGATGCAAATGCACACATGGGATCAAGGATGCCACACAGACTGGACAACTGCAGCACTGAACAACTGTATAATCTCAAAGGGTCTGCCCAAATACCCAAAATACCAAAATAACCATAATATCACAATGATAGATCTGCTGACCAGAAAACCGGGTATGTTGAAGGTCAAGGTTACCTGCAAACCTGTAAACACCCTGCCCTCTCACATGTGGGTACTAGAAAGCCGAGGATCCTCAATATCACGGGCTCTCAGGTCGAGAAATGATGATACGTTCACCATTTCTGGTTTGGAATCATCACCAATCAAGGAGGCCTCAACTGATTCCCCTAAAAAGAAAACATCATATGGCAAGTCCTCAGTTTCGGCACTGAGGTTGAGAAGCAATATTACATTCATCCCTCGGGGTACAGTACTATCGCCAATCGAGGAGTGCTTCCACTGATTCTTTTCCAAAAGGAAACCCTATAGCAAGTTCCCAGCATTGGGTCCTCGGATCGACATGTGTAATGGGTTTGCCATTTCTGGTCTGCCATTATCACGTCTCGGGAGGAGTGCTGTTACTGAGTCCTCGGGAATGGCCGCCAGAGTCGACAGTTTTCCAAGTTACATTCAATCATCTGCACCAATGCGCAGGATAGAACATTACCAAGGAAAACCTCGTCTGGATGTGGAGTTTTCATGTATACTACGCCTAGCCAAATGCCACACAAGTCACACTACTTTCCACGCTAATCCTACATGTACGCTCAAGCCTGGGTATTGGGCTTATCTCTCGGAACTCCCAACCCGCCAAATAGAAAAACAGTGCAGCAGATGACAATAACATGCAATGTAGTAAATGCGGTAAAAATAAAATACAGCAAATAAAGCAAAACAAAAAAACAAAAACACCCAAAGAGAACAAAAACAAACAAGCGCTAGGACAAACTCGCTAAAGGTGATGGACCAGCATAGGTCAATCAGAGTCCCCAACAGAGTCGCCAGTTGTCGATCCCAGGATTTTCATCCAGGTACAAACGCGAAAGTGGCGCGGAACACAGAGTCGCCAACAATGTATATTTATCCCAAGAGAGGGAAAGGGAACACCGCATAAACCTGAGGAAGAGGGAAAGGAATGGTCATCGCAACAATAGCCTGGGTTCGGGAGTCGGTTACGCGAGGGGAAGGTATTAGCACCCCACGCGTCCATCGTACTCGATGGGATCCACGCTTGTTGTCTATTCTAAGGGTGAGTTATCCTAAAATCTATGGCTACACTGACACGGGGAAGGGGAAAACAAAGACAGACTCGGTAGGACGTCGTCGTCCTAGACCTACGTACTCCCTTTGTGCAATGGGAAATTCAAAGTCAACGTAGTTCGGACCAAGTTTTTTTTTTGTGTTTTTTATGAGCGACGTTAAGTTCGCGTCCGGCAGTTAGGGTCGATGCCTGTTTGCGACTCAGACGGAAAGTAACGTGCCCTTTTTGAAAATAGCCTTTAGTTTGACAATCCCGAAGGACAAAAAATGTTTTGAAATTTGTTTGTATTTTTTAAGACAAAAGTGACTTGAGTTAGTTCATAACTCACCTTGAACCAAAGTCTAGGACACGGGAACGAATGCGTCACATGGTCGTTCCAATGAGACGTATGCTCAACACTCTAGAAGAGAGAAGGGAGACCCCTCAATCTTCACTTCCTATGTTTAAGGCTTGTATGCAAGGCAAGTTGACCTTATTAAGTATCTTAGAGATGTTATGAGATGAGAAGAGGGACTCAAAAGAAAAGAAAAAACACTAAGGGGGAAATCTATCCTAATGTTATCATGCAAAGATGGCCCTAAGGGGATGTTTGGAGGGAGACTATCCTATGGAATTTAGTCCTAATGTTATCATGCAAAGGATTGAAAGCCTAACGTCTCTCCTACCTCCAGCTTAATCAGAAATTAAGCAGAGCTAGGAATCCTAAGGGGATCATGTGAACAAACACAAGTAAACATTAACCAATTCAATCACAGACAAAGTGAAATCCAACACTTAAAGGAAAAGAAATGAGATGAAAATGAGAAAAAGAGAGTGAGAGTGAACATGGATAACTATCCACACCCTCAAATAACTTACCTCAGCCTCTGCATAAACGGTTAGTACAAAACAGACATAAGCAGCAATTAGACAAATGGAACCCAAACAAATCACACCCCAAAGAGAAATTGCTATAAATCAAATGAAACTCATACAAGTCAAAATGTACACCTTAGAGGTGACCCCCAATGTTTACCAAACAAGATCAAGCAAAGAGAATGCAAACAAGTGGCAAAACATACAAGAAAGTCATCAAAGAAGGAGTAGAAGAAGAATGAGTGGATATGCAAGGTGATCGTGCAAGAATGCTTCAAATAATATCCAAGTCAGAATATGGATGACCTAAACATGTGCCTAAACATGCTATACAGGTGTCACATGAGGCACACAAACAAGTATCCAAGCATTAAGAATCATTAGAAGAAAGAGAAGGAAGCATGTAAGATAAACATGTTCAAATATGCAAGATGAGACATGAATAACATATGACATGAATGCAAAGCTCCAAGGTCAGAAACATATATCAAATGAAGTGCAAAGGGATGATATGGCATGGCATACACAAGCCAAACATAAATCATGGAGAGGCATGGATGAGAAGAAATGAGAAGATAAGTCAAACAGAGGCATGTAAATCAAGCATTGAACATGTGCACACAATATGCAACAACCTCACACCAATGACATATAATTGCAATAAAATGACCTATAATAATTAAAACATGGTTCATGAAGTCAAAGAAACAAACCCCAAACAATGGCACAAGTGCCTCCTCAAACAAGTAATCAGACATGATCATAGATGTGCATAAAAGTGACCTCAAACAAAGAGCAATCAAACAATTAGCAAAACATCTTTAAAAAATACCAAATTAATTCTAAAAACACCTCAACCAGGGGTAAACATCATTTTAAAAACTCATGCAAAAATTCACAAGATAAGTCACTCAAACAATCATGCAAAGATCAAGTAGGAAACATGGTTCAATATGCAAAAGAAATGGACTAAAATGCAATATGAAATGATTTTAAAAATAATAGAAAAATGTTTTTATGCACTTCAATATGTTAATGAAACAATGCAAGAATAATGAGTTCAAAATGATTCATAGACTATGAGAAATAAAATAAGCAAGTTAGAGTATGTATACATGGAATAAACTCAAAAAGAAATTACTCAAATAATTAATTCAGATGCTAAAAATAAAATAAAATAATAAAATAAAATTTGGAAAAATTTTATAAAACTCTAAATATGCTTCATGATTTTTTTGTAATTTTTGGATGCAATTATCTATTTTTAAAAATTAAAAATGCAAACAAAACAATTAAATGAAAAAAGAAAATAATTGAAATAAGCATGGGGGTGTATTCAGTAACAAGTGCACGTTCAGAAATGATAATGGGCTTAAGTGGGGGTGCGAATAGAAGTCCCAGTCCAACAAAAACATCAGCGAAAATAAAAAAGGTACAATGAAACCCAGTCAACCAATTGACTCACCAGGACCCTCAGATCAATCCAACGCATGCCATCAAGTCAACGAATTAAACAAGTAATCATAACCAACGTTTCAGATCCACACGCACACCATAACAATGATACATGCACCCACACCAAATTACTCAGAATTTAAATAAATAACACGTGACCCGCACACCATATTTTAATGCGTTGGCACCATCCTGGCCCTCAGATCTAATCAACGCATGCAAATGGATCATCAAAAACAAGATGAGAGGTTCAGATTGGATGAGCACAATAACAATCATGGGATGACATACACACAACCATAAAATTAAAACAGATTTTTAACAAACGTGGCACGCTGTGGACCACACGATCTGGCTAACGGACGGCTGAGATTACGTCTTCCCCATTGAAAACCCTAGCTGGCCAGAAATCATACCAGACGCCGGAGCCCTAGCTCCGGTCGTCTTCTCCGGCGGACATCACCCACAAAATCCCCAGAAATCACATATGAGTATACCAAACTGATCAGAAATTCGCAAGGATTAAGAATACCACATTAGAAATCACAAACGATCAACACACAAGGAGAATCGAATGAAACAAGTTATGGTTCAAAACTTTCAAACTCACAATATGCACATAATACACGTCCAATCTCAAAATAAAACATACCAGGATTATCAGTGAATATCATAGATCATTGTACACATCTAAAAATAGAGTTTTAAGATTATGCAAATTGTCACTAACCTGAGATTATGCAATTCGTACACTTGTTGTTAGCTTCAGATGATGGGAGCTTTGCGTTCTATGGATCCCAAGGACTCAGAATGTGAAAGAATTTTTGGAAAAGCTTCTGTGTGTGATGATATTCGATGAAAAGAAGGTTTAGGGTTAAAACTTAATTCTCCTCAAAATAACGTGCCTCCTCTCTAATGAGTGCATTAGTAAGCTTATATACTCTAGGTGATTCCACTGAATATCATTTAGGTCTTACTAATTCCTTGATTAATGAGTTTTGGGTGATTTTGGAAATTTGCATTTTGAAACATACACCCCCTTCCATGCGTGTACACCCATGCCTTTTATGATGGATCACTCACTTATCAATTACTAATCACACCTGAATTGGATTTGGGCCTTGAGATATCTTGATTTGTGAGTTTTGATGCACCTTGCAAAATTGCACAATGTGAAATAAGTGATGAATAAGTCATGGATCCACTTGATTCCAAGGCCAAAGATGATCTTTATGAGGTGCACTTGGATGTTAGAATGTGACTTGAAGCAAAAGGACCAATTATAGGTCAATATGTCCCAAAATGCAAAAGGTGTAAAAATGGAACCATAAGAAAACCCTAAAAACCACTTTGCCTTCTTTTGATCATAACTTGAGTTTCACAAATGAAAATGATATGGAGACCATCTAGTACTTGTTGGAAAGGGGAGAAAAAGATCTTCAACTTTCATGTTTGAGAAAAATTCAATTGAAGCTTCCTTGGTGGTGAAAAGTCAAGTTGACTGTAGTGTAAAGACTTGCCAAAAATGGAAACTTTCAAATTATAGGTCATTTCCATATTTAGTAACTTTAGCACAAACTCTTGATCCTTGATAAATGGTATGAAACTTGACCCTTGAAGAACATCTTCTCCTCTTGAACTGCCTCAGGCACCTTGACCCCATGCTAAGAACCAATGATATGCACACATGATAATGCAAAAAATGAAATGATACATAAGCCAGTTAGTACTAAAGGTAGGAGAGCAAATTTTGGGGTACTACATAAAACTTTTTTCATATTGCATTTTAGTCCCTCTCCTTTGCATATTGGTTCATGGTTCCTATGTGATCTTTGCCTAATTGTTTGAGGTACTTAAACTTTGAATTTGGTGTGATCTTTTGACATGTTGTTAGTCTCTGACTTAGGTCATTTGGGTTCTGATTCCACAATTTTTGAATGTCTTTTGATATATGTTTGATTATTTGTGCTTAAGTGATTTTTGCATGATCATCATATGACATCTCTTAACCCTAATTGATTTTCCATGCCTAATTGATTGAATTTCTTTATGATTCTTTGCATGAGCTTTTGGTATGATGTTTACCCTTGTTTGAGGTCCTTTGAGACTTATTTTTTCAATTTATGAATCATGTTTGGCATGTGCTAAGTGTTTGGACTTTGAGTTTCCTTTTGTGGACTTTCTTTGGTGCATAATGTTTCATGTTTTGATCTTTTCTTGCACATGAGAATTGTTGATGATGGTATAATCTTGGTTCTGACTTGCTTTCATCTTCATCTTATTTTTCTCATTTCATCTTTACATGAAGTTCATTGGTGCTTAATTGTGCATTTCATATAAGTATGCTTGCATTCTTTCATGATTACCTTTGCATGCTTACTTGAGATGTTTTGCATGATCCTTGAGACTTATTTATTGGTGTGAGTTGGATATACTTGATATGATGTGCTTGCTGCCCTATCTTGTTTCTTATCTCATCCTTCTCTTTCTCATTCTTCTCTTTCACTCTCTTCCTCCCATGAATCTCAAGACTTGTTTAAGTCTTGGATTCTCTCCCTTTAGAGCTACCTAGTCCAACTTAATTTTTGATTAAGCTTGGAGTAGGATTAGCATTAGGTTTTAGGTAGTCGTCCCTCCTAAGCCTCACTAACCATAGGTCATCCATGCATGATAACATTAGGACTCTTAGTTTCCCTTTAGAGTCTCCTTTGGGTCTTCTCTCTTCTCATCTCAAAACTTCTTGAAAACACTTAATAAAGATAAAGTGTATTGCGCACGAGACTTAAGCGTGGGGAATGAGAAATGAGGGGCTTCCTCTCATCTTTCTAGAGTGCTTAGCGAGCGTCCTGTCTTGGGACGATTTGTTAAGTATCAGTCCCTGTGCCCTAGACATTGGTGCAATGCAAGTTATGAACTAACTTAAAAAACACTTATGTCTAAAAAACACAAAACAAATTCAAATCTTTTTATCCTTCGGGATTGTTGGGTTTCAAATTTCATTTTTCAGAAAAGAGCTCGTCGCTCACGTAAAAAACACTTACCCATTCGTGGTCGTACCCACGAACTATATTAGCTTTGATTCCTCTCTCTCGTCCGATTGAGGATATGTAGGCACAAGACAGCGATTGTCTTGGCGAGCAACCTTCCCCCACAGTTCCCGTCCGAACTACGTTGACTCTGACTTTCCCATTGCACTGAGGGAGTACGTAGGCCTAGGGCATCGAATATGTCCTACCGAGTCCGTCTTAGTCACCCCCATCCCCGTTTTCTTTTGTTAAGCCATAGATACTAGGACAGCTCACCCTCCATTTAGACAACAAGCGTGGATCCCGTCGAGTACGATGGATGCGTGGGGTGTTAACACCTTCCCCTCGCATAACCGACTCCCGAACCCGGACTATGGTTGCGATGACCATGTCTTTCCCCCTTTCTCTTTAGGTTTATGCAGTGTTTCCTTTCCCTCTCTCGGGATAAATACACATTGCTGGCGACTCTGTGTTTTCTGCGCCACTCTCGCGTTTGTACCATTGGATGCGAATCTTTCGGGAGCGACAGTCTGTATCAATAAATTTTAAGCATAAGGTTCCTTTCTGAACATAGTCTCTGATGAAATGGTGTTTTATTTCAATGTGTTTAGCCCTAGAATGAAGAATTGGATTTTTTACTTAAACAAATAGCAGCAGTATTATCGCAGAAATAGGAATGTTACTCTCATATATCTGATAGTCTTCCAGCTGATTTTTCATCCAAAGCATTTGTGTACTGCATAGAGAAGCGGAGATGTATTCTGCTTCTGCTGTAGAGAGAGCAATTGTAGATTACCTCTTACTTGACCATGAGATTAGATTGTTTCCTAGGAACTAACAGTTTCCTGATGTGCTCTTTCTTTCCAATCTGTCTCCAGCATAGTCTGCATCATAGTAATCAAAAAGAGTGTACTCTGATGTTTTCTCATACATCAGGCCAAGGTTAGTTGTTCCTTTTAGATACCTTAGAATTTGTTTAACAGCAGTTAAATGAGATTCTCTTGGATCTGATTGGAATCTAGCACATAAATGTACACTAAATAATTTATCCGGTCTAGAAGCACTTAGATATAAGAGAGAGCCTATCATACCACGATAGAGCTTCTGACAAACCTTAACTCATGTTTCTTCTTTTCTCATGTCACATGTTGGATGCATTGGTGTTTTAGCTGTATTACAATCCATCATGTTGAATTTCTTCAGAAGTTCTTTTGTGTACTTACTTTGATGAATGTAGGAGCCTTATGATTTCTGATCTATTTGAATTCCCAAAAAGAACTTTAACTCACCCATCAGACTCATTTCGAATTCTGCTTGCATTAGCTTTGAAAATTCTTCGCATAAAGAGGGGTTAGCATAACCAAAAATAATATTATCAACATAGATTTGAACTATAAGAATATCATTCTTGTATGTCTTACAGAAGAGATTTGTGTCAACCTTTCCTCTGGTGAATTTGTTTTCTGAAAGAAATTTGCTCAATCTATCGTACCAAGCTCTGGGAGCTTGTTTTTAAACCATAGAGTGATTTTTTTTAGTTTAAAGACAAAATCTAATTTTTCTAAATTTTCAAAACCAGGAGGTTGTTTGACGTAGACTTCTTCTGATATATAACCATTTAAGAATGCACTCTTAACATCCATCTGATATAGGGTGATGTTATGATTTACTGAAAAGGAAATTAATAACCGTATTGCTTCAAGTTTGGCGACATGAGCAAAAGTTTCGTTGTAATCAATTCCTTCTTATTGAATGTATCCTTGAGCGAGAAGTCGTGCCTTGTTTCTGACAACTTCTCCCTTCTCATTTAGCTTGTTTCTGAATACCCATTTGGTTCCAATAACATGAACATTCTTAGGTTTTGGAACTAGATCTCAGACATCATTCTTTGAAAATTGATTTAGTTCTTCTTCCATAGCTAGAACCCAGTCTTTGTCCATAAGAGCTTCTTCAACCGTAGCTGGTTCAATTAACGAAACCAGTCCCAAGAGTGTTTCATCTGATGGTCTGAAGGCTGATCTGGTTCTGACTGAAGCGTCCTTGCTACCAAGAATTAGTTCCTCAGGATGAGATATAGACATTCTTCTTTTCTTTTGCTGAGGAGTATTCGGAGTTACATCGGTGGTATCCGACGTAGGGTTTTGTTGATCTTTGACTTCATCTGCCTTTTCTTTAGGTTCTGAGTAGCTAATTTCCAAGCCTGCAAACTTTTCAACTAGCTCTGACTTTTCAAAGTCAGGCTTGTCATCGAATCTAACATGAATTGATTCTTCCACAATCCATGATTCTGTGTTATAAACTCTGTATCCTTTTGAGCGTTCAGAGTATCCTAATAGCAGACACTTCTGTGCTTTGAAATCAAACATTTCCAATAGTCCCGGAGCCAATGATTCTTCCTTTCTGATTTCCTCCGAAACCGACGACACCTCCGGGTTTAAGTTTCAGATCTTGGAACATATGCCTTTCTCCCGTCATGTGTCGCGAGCATCCACTGTCCAGGTACCATGATTGGTGTTTCAATGGTGCCATTAAGGATGTCTGCAACATAAATGATCTTATTCTTAGGTACCCATTTTGTGGGTCCTTTCACATTATCCTTTCCAGAGGTTCTGACACCTTTGGACTTCCTTATATTGGAATAATAGTGTGGAACTTGTGCATAATGTTTAAGTTTAGGAGTTTTCTTCAGTGTCTGTGTTTGTGTAGTGATCAGTTTTGAACCTTTTTGTTCAGAATATTTTAAAATAGTGCCAGAGGGTACAAAATGTTTGGACAGAGGTATTATCTTAATACTTTTGGTCTCATCATATGGTTGTGATGGTCCTAAATATCCTAGACCTCTGTTGCCATTTCTGCTGACTCCATATATCATTGAAACCATTTTGCTTCTGTCTATGCTTTTAGCAAGAAAGCGTTGGAAAGCTCTATCATACTTGACTACCTCATTAGTATTGGTTTTGTTAGAGATGATTTCTTCTTCTAACCTAGAGATTTTAGTTTTTAATGTAGTATTTGAATTTTCTAGAGAAAGTAGTTTTTCATTTAATTCAAGAATGGTTTGTTTGCTTTTAGTAAGATCTTCTGAAGGAATCACAAGAGTCTTTTTCAGAGTTTTGTGTTTTCTTCGAAGAGTTTGATATCTTTCCATATGTTCATATAATCCAATTTCAAGTTCAGAGCGAGATAGGGAAGAAAGTACCTCTCTTTCATCGTCGGAGTTTGAAGGTTCTCCTTCTGATAGAACGTCGTTGGTTTTAGCCATGAATGCTACATTGGCACGTTCTTCATCAAAATCATCTTCGGACTCTGAATCATCCCAAGTTGCCATAAGACCCTTTTTAACTTTCTTAGGTCTTTCATCTTTCTTAAACCTTGGACAGTCATTTTTGAAATGTCCAGGTTCTTTGCATTCAAAACACGTAACGTCTCTTCCATAGGTTCTCTTTTGATCATATGTAGATTCAAATTTTCTTCTTGGTCCTCTGAACTTGTTTCTTCTGTATCTCCATAGTTGACTGATTTTCCTTGATATGAGAGATATATCATCTTCGTCTGTTTCTTCTTCGGATTCTTCCACTTCCTCCTCTGCTTCATATGCCTTTTTCTTTTTAGCTTTTAGAGCGATGGATTTGCTTTTCTTTTGAGGTTCATCTTCTTGGAGCTCTATTTCATGACTCCTTAAAGAACTGATTAGTTCCTCAAGACTTATATTGTTCAGATTCTTTGCTAGCTTTAAGGCAGTCACCATTGATCTCCATTTGACAGGTAGGCTTCTGATAATTTTCTTGACATGATCAGCAGTAGAATAACCTTCATCATCTTCCATCTTGAAGGCTTCGTATTTTTGAACTAGTGTAAGAGCCTTCGTTTCCTTGACTTGAGCATTGCCTTCGTGAGTCATACGAAGAGATTCAAAGATAGACTTTGCAGTTTCTTTGTTTGTAATTTTTTCATATTCTGTGTAGGAAATTGCAGTTAACAGAATAGTTCTTGCTCTGTGATGATTTTTATAATTTTTCTTTTGTGTGTCTGTAAATGCACTCCTTTCAATCTTCTTACCTGCAGAGTCTACAGGGTGACTGTAGCCATCTATTATCAGATCCCATAGATCTAAGTCAAATGATAAAAAGTAACTTTCAATTCTATCTTTCCAGTAATCAAACTTTTCGCCATCAAAGATAGGAGGTTTTGCAGTATAAGAATCTTTTTCATTTACAATGATACTTGTTTCAGGAGTTGGTGTAGTAATTGTTTTTCACACTTGGATCGGTACTGAACACTGTTAAGTGCTTGATAAAAATTCAACATTTTTATCACCTCGGAACCGAAGCTCTGATGCCAATTGAAGGTGTGAAAAACACAAGAAAGGGGGGGTTTGAATTGGTTTTTGAAAATAAACTTTTTTCTAAAAGTAAATTCTTTTTAAAACCCTTCCTTTTATTGGTAATGACCTTTGTTGAGAATCAAGTGATGAACACGTTATGTTTATACTAGTTCACTTGAGAAACCCTCAAGTTAGTCTAGTCCACCCGCCAAGGTGATTTTTCCTCTCTCAACGAGGTCTTAATCCACTATTCAATCAAATCAGTACAATGCACGAGCCAAACCGCTGGTGACTAACACAACCTCTAAAACTCTCAAGTTTTAGACTTCTCAAGTAATACAACCTCACAGGTCTTACTCAAGGAACAACCTCTAAGACACACGACTTAGACTTCTCAAGAAATACCACCACAGGGTCTTTCTCAAGGAACATACAAACCTAAGTTTGAACAATTTACGTTTACAGAAATGTGCTTCTATACAAGCTGAAAATGTAAACACGTTTTCGACCAGAATGACTTAAGAAAGATTTCAGATAGAGAGAGTATTGCAGTAGCGTTCGTGTGTGTCTTTCTTCAAGTCTTTTGCTTCCTTTTATAGCCGTGTAGAAAGAGCTGTTGAAATGTAATCATGATAGCTTAACTAGGTTGGCGGCTAGAAGCGTGAGGACAGATAATAGCTTTTGCGTGCTGCGCGTCCTGTTTTTGTCAGAATATCTTTGATTGTACCGTTGCACAGTTACCGAGATATTTTCACTTGAATTAAGGTACAGTTGTACTATGTAGCTTTGTCTTCTTGGCTTCTCAACTTCAGAGGCTTTTCACGAGCATGAATAAGAAGGGAAAACATCGCTTGGTTCTTGAGATTATCAAGTCTTCGAATCTTCAGAGTCTCTAGTACTTGGTTTTCAGAACCTCGATCGCTTGGTACGTTGTGTTCATATCTTCAGAGGCTTCTAATAGTATTTGGTTGAAGCATGAGTAGAGACTTGATTTAGGTCTTCAGAACCTTGATTCAGAGAGCTTAGGACTTTAGCATCTGGACTTTGTTCGATCAGAACCTATGTCTTCAGATCTTCAGAACCCGTTCTCTTTTCCTTTTATATCAGAGTGTGTAAGCGGAGTATTTTACTTTAAGCATTGTGTTCACGCCAATTTACGGAAGCATAACCTGTTTGTTACATTCTCACAAATAACAAACATTAGTTGTACAAAATTGTTCATACAAAAATACTCATTTGGTATCATCAAAACTTAGAGATAAAATTGCAGAACCAAATCATGTTCTCACAGACATGACTTAGAAATTATTAAAAATATTTATTTAAATAAATAAATAACTTAAAATATAATGCAATCAATTTATAAACTACTAAAGTTTTTTTTTTATTTTGAAAACTCCTTCTTTCCCATGATCACGCATCATGCAGACATCAATCACTTTGAAACTTCACATTTGTACCTAAAATGTTGTTGTGAAGGGGTCATTTTCCTTTAACCATAATCCATGTCAAACAAAACTAAACGAGAGTTAAAAATCAGACAAATGTAAATACACATATCATGTCCAAGAGAATTAAATAAAAGAAAAATCCACCAAAGTTATTAATATCGAACAATAACCAATACAGAATGCACATGAAATAATTAACTCAAGATTAACAACAACAATGACCACAAAGAGTTATATGCAAACTATGCATGCTCTTAAATCTAAATCATCCAAATATAAATCGCCACACAGGAAACCCACCACAAAGGCAATCCGCCACAAAGACAACCACACAAAAATTTTTAAATGCCACAAAGTCATTCACACATAGATCTTTACCCGCCACTAAGACAATTACGCAAGATCTTTATCCGCCACTAAAGAATTTACACAATGCATATGCCATATCATGCATGATAAAAAATAAAACTATTATTCCACCACTTAGACAGCCACTAAGTAAAATAATATTTATCCCACATACATTTGAAAACACAATTTATTTACTTACTACATATATAATATATTGAGAACTATATAAAACTAGTTTATATATACCCAATCACGTTGATAAACTGTCACATTATGTATATATAATTCTTTTTCTCAATGGCTTTAAAATATTTCCACTACAACAGCATATATAGAATACCCGTGTGTTTCAAATATGGCCCAGAAACATATAGTTATACATCCTTCCTCTATGTTCATGTGTATATATTTTAAGGCTGGCCAAAGTATAACTAAACATCATTCATATAAACACACATATTTTAAATAGTATAAAATTATATCATATATTACCATGTGCTAATAAAAAGTTTATAATATCACTACATGACATTATCATTTATGAGATAAATAATTGCACCTCATAATATTTAGGCTTAAATAGTATTTTCGTCCCTGTAAGTTAGCGAGTTTTTGGTTTTCGTCCCTGTAATTATTTTTTGTTGGTTTTAGTCCTTAATATCTTACTTTTTGCTTGCTGTTTAGTCCCTAAAGCCAAAATCCACAGAAAAAATCCGAAGGTTTCCTGCAGATTTTCCTGCGCATTTTGGTTTTAAGGACTAAAAGAACGAACGCAATGTGAAAGATAGGGACTAAACAAAACAAAAAAAAATACAGGGACGAAAACCAAAACACGCTAACTTACAGGGACGAAAACACTATTTAAGCCTAATATTTAATACATTATACTCTTCAACAGTTAATTCATTGAATAGTTTTCTCACACAAAGTATTGGAAGATAATTTTTCACTCTCGACACCACATCACGAACATATCCTTAATGCTAAATGCATTTGTACATAAGGGTTTAAAATTGATACAAACAACCCAAACAATAAATAATTACTACTGTAATGTACAACTTTATTTAAATTCTTGAGATCTAGCAATGTTTTAAATTATAATACAAATTTAGCCCTTTTACTTCAATATTGATCAAAATGGAAAACAGAAAAAACATGCAATCACATATATTATTTTAAATTTAGGTTTTTAATTATTTAAACCCTAAAACATTAACATTAATATATATATATATATATATATATATATATATATATATATATATATATATATATATATATATATATATATATATATATATATATATATATATATATATATATATATATATAACATTTAGAATTGCATGGGAAAAACTCTTACCTTAATGTGCTTCTATTTGAATCGGAAATATTCTTAGAGACTCTATGATCTGATTACACAAACGACAACTCCAAAGGGCACTCTCATGAATGATAATGGAACAAAGAGATGGGCGTTTATGGACGTTGCAAAATCACCGGTGATTAGAAAAATATCTTTTTTGAAGTTTTTGGTTCTGTGACAAATTTCTTCGTGAAACCTAAGGGAGCTTTTTTGAGGTGTAAGTTGAGAGGAATATGGAACTAGTTGAGGAGAAATTGACTTAACTTTATTATTATTATTATTATTATTATTATTATTATTATTATTATTATTATTATAACACAAAACTACTCCCATGGGAGCATCTCGATCGTTTTTATGAAACATGTTTAATGTGCAAGCCAAATGATATGACTGATGATCATATTAAATTAAGTTTGTTCAAATTTTCTTTAATAGGTAGATCTAAATATTGGTTTCAGTGTATACCAAACGGTATTATTCAGACTTGGAATACAATTTTCTAGAAATATTTTTCATGAACACTCACCTTGTGGAGAGAAAAGCAGAGTTTATAATTTTGAAATGGGTGATGCAGAGTCTTTATCTAATACACGAGAGAAATTCAAATTATTACTCTGAAAAAGTCCTTATCACAACATAAGCAGTATGGAATATATGGAAAATTTCACTAGAGGTCTCAAAGCCCAAGCCAGAATTCTTTTGGATGCCTCAGCTGGAGGTACATAAAACTAATAATGAAGACGAAGTGCAAAAGTTAATAGAAAAAATATGCTAGAATGAATATCGCTCACAAAGTGAGAGAGGGGCCAAACTAAGAAATGTCCTTGAATTTGATACCACATTTTTAGCTAATTTAGAGGTGATTTCGAAACAATTAGATGGATCCACTATTGTTCCGGTCAATGTTAGTCAGATTCAAACATTGCGATGTGATTTTTATGGGAGAAGGGCGTTGAAAGCAGAATTGTGTACCGGAGGAGTGAGTGTTGAAGCTTAATATGAAAATTATTCGAAGAATATTACATTTTCCAACACCTACAATCCTAGCTGGAAAGAACATCCAAATTTCAAGTGGAGCAACAATCAGACTATGAATACAAATCAAGGTGTTCCACAAGTTCCTCAAGCACAACAACAAAGGAAACCATCTCAACTTGAAGAAGCTCTAGTCCAATTCATGAAAGTAACTCAAGCTAGTATAGAGCAAGTGAACAAGAATCAGGAAACTGTAAGTAAGAACACTGAAGCTTCCATCAAAAATATAGAAATACAAATTGGCAAGTTATCTTGACAATTAGCAGTAAAACCTAGTACTAGTGGTGGTTTTAGTGGGAATATTGTAGACAACCCGAAGAATGAGAGTTGCAAAGTCATCAAGTTGAGAGATAGAGTGACACCTTCCATTCCTAGTGCTAGTGGTGAGAGAAAAGAAGTAAGTGAGGGTGGGAAAAGGAATTAAGAGGAAATGGTAGTTTAAAAAGATGTTGAGGAGAAATCATAGGGAGAAAAAAGTGAGGAATCGGGTGAAGACTTTGTTAGGGGGATATGTTGGATAAACTCATAGATCAGGACTTTCCTTTTAGAAGAACTAAGAAATAAATACTCAGTGAACCTAACCCAGAACTACCATACTACGTCAAACCACCCTACCCCATTTTAAAAAAGACACCAAAGTAAGAAATGAAAGTGGGGAAGTTTAAGAAGTTTATGGATATGTTTACAAAGATACAGGTCAACATGTTGTTCTGTGAAGCTCTTGAGAAGATGTCAGTCTATGGAAAATTCATCAAAGAACTATTATCTAGAAAGCGCAAGCTGAAATATGACGAGAATATTGCTTTAGCTCAAGTGTGTAATGCTATAATCCAATGCAACCTGCCACCCAAAACTCACTGATCCAGGAAGATTTAGTATTCCTTGTTCCATTGGTTCACTGAAGATTAGTCATTCACTATTTTACTTAGGGGATAATATCAATCTGATGCCTCTATCTATGATAAGAAAATTGAACTGTGGAGAACCAAAGCCGACTCAGGTGATTTTTACTTTAGCCGATTAATCTATCACATATCCATCTGGAGTTCTCGAATATGTGTTTGTGAGAGAAGATGATTTGATGTTCCCAAGTGATTTTGTGATCCTTGATATGACAGAAAACTCTGAAACACCATTACTATTGAGAAGACCTTTCTTGGCAAGAGGTAGAAATTTGATTGATGTTGAGATGGGAGAATAGATTTTTAGATTCAACAAAGAAAAAGGTTGTGTTTAATGTGTTAATAGACATAAAACAATCATAACTTTGTTGGTGTTGGTTCTTCTGTTAATGTTTTGTCAACTTTATCATAACATTCTGCAATGAAACAAGAAAAAATAATCTCCAACAAAATAAAAAGAAAAGTTTATCATTACAAAAGTTCTTGATGCAAAGAGGCAAATAAAGAAGAAAACATAAGCAAACTAAAGTGTAATCAATCTTTAGATACCTCATCAAGTAAGGTTTAAGCCAAATAA
Source organism: Lathyrus tuberosus (assembly GCA_022829125.1). Lineage (NCBI taxonomy): Eukaryota > Viridiplantae > Streptophyta > Magnoliopsida > Fabales > Fabaceae > Lathyrus > Lathyrus tuberosus. The sequence goes on along the minus strand of JALAZF010000118.1, from coordinate 1,050,523 downwards.
TCCAATGTTTACTTTCTTCTTCTTATGAGAGTATCAATAAAATTGTGTTTTCTAGAATTTACTTATTTTTTGTTTAGTATATTGGTCTGATGAGTACACACTGGGGCACTTGATTGCGAAAAACTCTGAGCCATTTTTAAACCACCCTTTATAAAATGTTATATCTGTTGTTAAACGCCTTGAGCCTTAACCTTTTCTTCGGTAACATAGCCTATTATGTAGCCAATTAACTAGAAAGATTGAATCTTTCCACCCTCTTTGGAGTTAGGTAGAAAGTTTAGTTTCCTTATTCAAAAGAATAAGTTTGGGGCTGCTCTTGGAAGTTAACAACATTTTAATTTTAGGGTTAGGGCACTAGAGAAAATGGTCAATATAAAAAATTATAAACATTGAAAATAGAAAATAAAGAAGTTAAAACGACTTCTTAAAAAATGAATGATGAATGATTAAAAAAGACCAACTAATGCTTATTATCTAGTACTAGTTAATCGAGTAAAGATGGTTATGAAAGGAAAATGGTGACATAAGGAAAAATAGGTACCTAACTCTAAGTTTTAAGCCAAATATCCTAACATAAGCCTCATTACAACCTAGAAATACCTCAAAAAGTGTATATACTGATGTCTTTGATCGATTTTATTAAAAAAATTGCAAATTTATGGTAAAATACTTTTGTATGTTGATTGTATAATTACCCTATGCAAATCAAGTGAAAAATTAAGATGAGATGAGAGAAAGGTTGAGCACATGTGACTGTTGGGAGAACATTTTGAAATTATTTGAATTGAAATAGGGAACAGAAGTGATGATCAGAATAGAGAAAAATATGATGTCATTGGTAAGGGTAAATATGTCATTTCTATTGAAACTTCTGGTCTACAAGTGAGTTTCTTTAGGACAAGTAACAGTGTAAGTTTGGGGTTGTGATGACTCTTTGTCATCATGTAACTTTCTTTAGCATTAGTTGATGTTTTGATGTCATTTGAGTTTAATTTGTAGTAGTTTGAGAGAAAAAAATACAAAGAAAACAAAGAAGAAAAATAAAGGAATACATATGAAGAAATGGGATCAAAATGGTGCAATTAGCCTCTTGGAAGTTAACAACATTTAATTTTGGCGTTAGGGCACTAGAGAAAATGGTCAATATAAAAAATTATCACTACTACGAAAAACCCATTTAACAACGGTTGGGAATGACATATAATGACGCGGGCGAAGGCGTTGTTATGTAGATTGTTGTTGTATCTTCGATGTTTCTACAACGGTCTGAAAACCGTTGTTGTATTCTAGAAAACGCGCTATATATTGCAACGGTTAGTTGTATCAACCGTTGTGAAATATATTGTTAATCACAACGGATATTAGTTTCAATCGTTGTGAAATATATTATCAATCACAACGGATATTAGTTTCAACCGTTGTTACATGTACCCTTAGTTTATTATATACAAATGTATATTGCTTGTTTTACCATACACCTAGTTAAAGAATTACAACCATTAAATTGGTAAGGAAATATATAATCTGAAAATTAAAATATTCTTAAAAACCAACTTAAACACACCACTGTTTTTCGAATTGCATCCATTTCATTCCGCACATTTTATGTTCCTTAACACATAATATATGATTCAATGGTCTGATTCACTCTACTCATCGATATTTTTAATTACATAGTTTACCTCTCCATCGCCCAAAATCATCGCGATTTTATCATCATAACAATCATGATCATAAAAACCACGATGATTTTTGGCGATGAATAGGTAAACTATATAATATAAAAGATATCGATGTGTAGAAGGAATCAGACCGTTGAATCATATATTATGCGTTAAGGAACATTCAATGTGCTGAATGAAATGGATGCGATTCGAAAAACATTGACATGATAATGGTTGGTTTTCAAATACATCTTAATTTTCAGATTATAAGTTTCGATACCAATTTAACAGATTACATTTTCATTAAAAGGATAGTAAAACAAACAATATACATAGTATATAATAAACTAAATTTCATATGTACAATATCAGAATAATAAACTAAATTTCATATGTACAATATCAGAATAATAAACTAAATTTCATATGTACAATATCAGAATGAATTCATATATATGTACCTTATTAGAATGAATTCATATATATATGTACCACCATCATCATCACCATGTGAAACAAACCTAAGAAGTTGGAAATCAATGAAGAAAATTAGTTATTATTCAAAACAAAAACAAGCAAAATTAGAAACAAACTCTAAGAAGTGGGAAGCAATGTGTAACGCCCTGTATAATATTCATCTAGAATAATACCATACAAGTGTTTTATTTGGTACTGACACATCAAAAGTGCCTACTGACATAGTTCACATACTTGTCCATTCTAAAACATAAATACAACATGTGGCACAAGACATGGAAACTAGCCAAAAAATAAAAATCTAAGAATAATATACAATATCCCCAATTGTATACAACAAAATAATACACAGCGGAAAACTAATACTGAGCTTTTCTTGAAACATCCAAGCATAGCTCCACTTGTAAATCAACCTGCAATCCGAACCTGAAATATAGCAACTATAGTGGGGTGAGATACATCAAATCTCAGTGAGTTCCCTATCTTAAAGTCCTCTCGGCTTTACAAGGTTCTAAATAAACCTAACTCATGTCAAAGGGGAAAGGGGAGTGACCATGAGTACACACACACAAGTAACCAACACGGTGAGCCTGTAAACTCACACTAGTACCGAAGCACCTCTTGAGCCTGTAAACTCAAGGATTCACAAAGTACCAAAGTACCTCTTGAGCCTGTAAACTCAAGGATTCACAAAGTACCGAAGTACCTCTTGAGCCTGTAAACTCAAGGATTCACAATCAATAACCATACCAAGGCATCCCCTTTTCCCGTACCCTTCTACGTCTAGAAGGAGATCCGAGTCATGGATCCTCGAATTACTTGACATACGAAATGGATTCGGGAACAACGGCCTGTTAGCCGTGAACCGTCACTTCTCATGGCCTGTTAACCATCACAAGTCTCTACCCGTAGGTCCCATTCGTACTAAACGCGGGAATCAAACCTGCCAAGTAATGGTGCATATGTTTCAGAGGAGCTCGAGACCCATGAAACGCACTATCAATAATAACCGGTTACGATTGCACAATACACACGCCTCGGCCTTTCACGCACGAGCGTTGCCACACAGATTCTCTACCACAATCCTAGTTACAACCTAGAATTAAACCATTTGTTTTGGGGTAAAGTTTCCTCACTCTTCCTAATTCATATTTTAGCATGCATATTCCTTTTATTCACAATTAGATAGACATGGTATAATCACAAATATTACAAGTAAACACATATAATAGCATAACATAATCACTTTATAGTTCAACACGTTTTCAAGGCATACTAGCCACTACTATCCCCGACCAAGCATCCTTGGTTAAATCATGGTCTCACACTACCATTCACTGCCCTATTGGATCATCTTTCTAAAGGCTTTGGACTCGTATCAATCGGATTCCCGATTCTTGAGTTTCGGTGGAAACAAAACTACATACACTACATTTGCATATTTTTTCTTATCAATCCAAGGCATAAACATATGCTTCTATTCCACTATCATAAAGAGAATAAAATTAGCTTCCCAACGCTTCGAACGGCGACCGAAACGGACTTACGGTTCAAAAGTTATGAATTTTTGAAGTTTCGGAAATTCATCTTCGTCCAGACCTGCGCGCTGAGCGCCCAGACCTGCGCGCTGAGCGCGAAACCTGCTACAAGTTCAACCTCAAAAATACCGTTTTTAGACTTCCGGACATCCGTTTTCGATTCCGTAAAAAGCTGCGATCTCAGAATTCAACATACTACAATATTTCCATCATTAAAAAGCCATCTAACCCATTTTCCATTTTTGAAATATTTTGAAACATAATTTTATCATTGAATTCTAAATATCGAACTCGATCGAAACCGCGGGAAAACACGCAAACAACCATTCCCGATTAAACTCAAGCCTTACCCGACTATACCACGCAATTTATTCCGAGTTTCAACCGTTGAAACATCGATTTCTAAGATTTCGACCTAAAACTCCAAATATCAAAACTTAAGAAAAAGATGGTTTCTAGCTAAACCCACATGATATTAATGCATCCAAATACCCAAAACAACATGTTAGAACATATTTAGACATACATTTCATCAATCTATCCGTTAGATTTCATCGATTTCTCTGATTAATCATTTTCTCTCAAATCTAACCTAAGTTCTAAACTTATATTTCTAGAACTTAGAGCGTCTAACTAGAACCCACCTGATAACCGAAGAGGAGTTTGAAGAAGATGATGAACAATGATCCACGTTTCCTTCCCTCTTTCCATTTTCTCTTCTTCTCTTCTTTCTCCTTTTCTTCTTCTTCTTCTTACTATGTTTTCTTTTCTTTTCCTTTCTCACAATATATATATATAATACTATATTATATAATATAAATCCAACCGGACAAAATATCTCCAATTGATATTTTGTCGTCTCAACTCAATTGATCAATTATCAAAGTTACCAAAATTACTTTCTTGAATTAGTAAATTATTAATCCGTCTCTTTAATAAAATAATTGATCTCTTCAGAATTCATTAGTTGCTCTATTGATCCCAAATGTCAATACTTAGAGTTCTTAGAGGGTTCCATTAATCCAATTATCCAAAGATAGAGCACGTAGATACTCATCTGATATCCAATTGAGCATTTAAATAATACGGGGTATTACACAATGAAGAAAATTAGTTAGTATTCAAAACAAAACAAGCAAAAGTTGAAAGAAAACGCTAAGAAGTGGGACTGTACCATAACAATGAAGTTCACCTTGCTTGTGAAGCATTGAAGTCGAATCTGCGCAAAAAGAGAACAATCAACAAAAACATCATGAAGCAAACGAGATAATGAGTACTATCTAACAAAAAGATTGAAGTGGAAGAATACCTTATTTTCCATAAACAATATGTACACTACGCTTGCTACGCCAGCATCATCACCATGTTCATCTAGTTTTAGACTCTGCAAGAAGGAATTTAAGGAGGAAAAAGCTTAAATCAAAAGCTTCATACTTCTTGAATTTCTTTTCGCAGATTCTAAAAAAAGATGAAGTTTGGGTGCTAGGGTTTCGCTGTGAAGGAAACGGCGCGACTGTCAAAAAGGGAAAGTTAATTCCCTTATATAGGTATATGTTTCACAACGGTTTTCTTAAATAACCGTTATGATAGATTATATATTAATTCAATAATATCACAACGGTTAGTTATAATAACCGTAGCGATACCCCTTATACGTGGTACAAGGTTCGACACCAGGCAACAACATTTTCCTAAAGTTACGCCTGGATTATAAGTGGTATCGCTACGGTCATTACTTATAACCGTCGTGATATTATTAACCGTTGCACTTCCTAACATATGAACGGTTTACAAGAAAATATAGTTCCAGAATATGAACGGTTTACAAGTTATCATCATTACAAGCATTAAACTATTAGTCTTTTCATCTTCAACCTCGTCTATAAATAGACAATTTTACATATCTAAATAATATATTCTTCGTAACAATGAGTTCAACAAATGAGAATCCTAGAAACCTCAATGAGGAACGTCAGACGCCAATCCAGGAGGTCGTTCAACTAGCAACTGCCAACTTCAGGGATGCCTTAAGGGTAAGGAAGGATAAGAAGAAGAAGAAGAAGAAGAAGTCGAAGAAGAAGAAGATAAAGAAGAAAAGGAGGCCTGTATATTATGATTCCGATGAGGGGAGTGAGGAGAGATGTCTAGATTATGAAGATGCATTTTATGCTATGGGCTCTGACAATGATCTTGATATGTAATATGTTTATCAATGTACTCTCAATGGAATATTAAAATAAAATTATGTCTATATATGTTCATCTCTTACAGTTTTATTTTTAAAGTTATATATATACTCTATTGCACTTAAAAATACTAAAGAATACATTGTTGTGAATCGAAGCGTGATACATGTAGTACAACGGTCTTCTAATACAAGCGTGTTAAAATATAAAAATATGGAAAAAAAATATAGAGCTGGGAATCGAAGCTTGTTACACAGCTTGTATTACAACGGTTATGTAATACAACCGTCGTTAAATATGGCGTTATAAATTTTTAATCCTGTTACAACGGTGGGATACGAAACTGTGGTAAAGCTGGCGTCGTTAAATGGGGTTTTCGTAGTAGTGTATAAACATTGAAAATAGAAAATAAAGAAGTTAAAACGACTTCTTAAAAATGAATGATGAATGATTAAAAAAGAACAACTAATGCTTATTATCTAGTACTAGTTAATCGGGTAAAGATGGTTATGAAAGGAAAATGGTGACATAAGGAAAAATAGGTACCTAACTCCAAGTTTTAAGCCAAATATCCTAACATAAGCCTCATTGCAACCTAGAAATACCTCAAAAAGTGTATATACTGATGTCTTTGATCGATTTCATTAAAAAAATTGCAAATTTATGGTAAAATACTTTTGTATGATGATTGTGTGATTACCCTGTGCAAATCAAGGAAAAAATTAAGGTGAGATGAGAGAAAGGTTGAGCACATGTGACTGTTGGGAGAACTTTTTGAAATTATTGAATTGAAATAGGGAACAGAAGTGATGATCAGAATAGAGAAAAAGGTGATGTCATTGGTAAGGGTAAATATGTCATTTCTATTGAAACTTCTGGTCTACAAGTGAGTTTCTTTAGGACAAGTAACAGTGTAAGTTTGGGGTTGTGATGACTCTTTGTCATCATGTAATTTTCTTCAGCATTATTGATGTTTTGATGTCATTTGAGTTTAATTTGTAGTAGTTTAAGAGAAAAAAAATACAAAGAAAACGAAGAAGAAAGATAAAGGAATACATATGAAGAAATGGGATCAAAATGGTGCAATTAGCCCCTAGAAAATCGTGTGCACAACTTGCCACGATGGACACGAATTTCAGCATATTGTGCCATGACCAAAAGGAACCGTGGCACGATCCAAGGAAAATTCCAACATGTTAAAAAGGATGAAACAAAACTTTTTGAAGGGAGATTTTTTTAGACACAAATTTTGACACAAAGTTGATGGTTGAAGCAGAGATTTGAGCTCCAGACGAGTGGTTTTCATCATTTGAAGACCAATTCCTTTCCGAAATTTCATGTACTTTTTCTTTATCTCTTTTGAATTATTTTTCTCTACCATGAGTGGCTAATTTACTCTTGATTATGTTTTAGGAGATGAACCTATATATGATCTGCTGGGAAAAATGAGTGTTTTTGTATTATTTACTTAAATTGATATTGTATGTTTATTCAGTTACTCTGTTGTGCATTATTGTTTGTATATTGACGAGCATATAGATTGAACCTAAGTTTATAGGTATTATTAGCCCTAACCCTATATGTCTGTCTAAAGTAATTGTTTGCCTTAGTAATTGCTTTAGGGATAAACAATTCTAAGCAGTGACCTTGAATTAATGATCTGTGATTGCCTAATTTATTTTCTAATTGGCCTAAGGAATTAGGGTGTTTTTGTTGAAATTAGTGAGTTATACACCAAGGAATTAGGTATAATGTTTGTGTTAGTTTTTCGTAGGAATGAAAGATTAATCGATAGTAAATAAATGCACTTATCAATAGTGATACTTAGGGGATTTGAGTAAAACCATGATTGTTTGTTAATCTGATCATTTCTCATATTCGTTTACTTTTCTTCTGTACTAAAGCCAATTTTGCACCCCAATTTTACCTTTCAAGACACATTTAGATTGCTTTGTTAAAATAGCACAATCCCCACAGATACGAACTTAGATTTTTGTTACTTCGATAATGATTTGTACGCTTGCTAAATTGTCATCAACGAGCCTTCTTCGTGGCATTACTCTCCCCGCCCTCTATATAACAATCTGCCCTTGTGGCCACCTCTACTAACGAAGATGTTAGTCTTTGGGCGAGCAAATTGTTAAAGTGTCATGCTTTAAGCCCATTATGAAATGCTCCAACAAAATTTTCTTGGTTCGGGTGGATGAATTTTATCGTGGCTTCAATGAAACAGGAGATGTATTCCCACAGTGACTCTAAAGGACCTTGTGGACTATTAAAAAGGCTACTAGTGAACATATTTCTATGTTTGCTTACTGCGAACTGGTGCACGGTTTTATTAACTAGATTCTGGTAGCTAGAGTTAGAGGATCAGGGTAGGCCCGTGTACCATTTTATGGTTGCGTCCTTGAAATTACCAGACAGAAGTTGCATTTTAGAGGATCGGGACACTCTGATGATGGACATCTATTGTGAGAACAAGATTTGGTTCTGCAATATTTTATCTCTAAGTTTTGATGATATCAAATGAGTATTTCTGTATGAACAATTTTGTACAGCTAATGTTTGTTATTTGTGAGAACTTAACAGACCGGTTATGCTTCCGTAAATTGGCGCGAACACAATGCTTAAAAGAAAATACTCCACCTACACTCTTGAAAAGCAGAACTCATTTTTAAGATAATAAGAAGCTCTCAAGACTCTGATACAAAAGGAAAAGAGAACGAGTTCTGAAGATCTGAAGATCAAGGTTCTAAAGACCTAAATTAAGTCTCTACTCATGCTTCAACCAAATATTATCAGAAGCCTCTGAAGATATGAAGACAACGCACCAAGCGAACAAGGTTCTGAAGACCAAGTGCTGAAGACTCTGAAGACGTTGTTCTGAAGATTCGAAGACTTGAAACTCTCAAGAACCAAGCGATGTTTTCCCTTCTTACTCATGCTCGTAAAAAGCCTCTGAAGTTGAGAAGCTAAGAAGACAAAGCTACATAGTACAGTTGTACCTCAATACAAAGCGAAAATATCTTGGTAACAGTGCAACGGTACAATCAAAGATATTCTGACAAAAATAGGACACGCAACACGCAAAAGTTTTTATCTGTCCTCACGCTTCTAGCCGCCAGCCTAGTTAAGCTATCATGATTACATTTCAACGGCTCTTTCTACACGGCTATAAAAGGAAGCAAAAGACTTGAAGAAAGGCACGCGAACGCTACTGCAATATTCTTTCCATCTGAAATATTTCTTAAGTCTGTCTGGTCAAAACTTGTTTACATTATAAGCTTGTATAGAAGCACTTGTTTATAAACGATATTTATTCAAACTTAGGTTTGTGTTCCTTGAGAAAGACCGTGTGGTTGTATTTCTTGAGAAGTCTAGGACGTGTAGTCTTAGAGGTTGTTCCTTGAGTAAGACCTGTGAGGTTGTATTACTTGAGAAGTCTAAAACTTGAGAGTTTTAGAGGTTGTGTTAGTCACCAGCATTTTGGCTTGTGCATTGTATTGTTTTGATTGAATAGTGGATTAAGACCTCGTTGAGAGAGGCGAAATCACCTTGGCGAGTGGACTAGACAAACTTGAGTGTTTCTCAAGTGAACTAGTATAAACATAACGTGTTATCATGTTGTAATTCAGAAAGGTTTTATTGATAAACGAAAGAGTCTTATAAAAACAAGTTTTCCTAAAAGAAACCATTTTATTTTGAAAAACCAATTCAAACCCCCCCTTTCTTGTGTTTTCCACGCCTTCATCTATGTGTTGATAGAGATGATGGTCTCTTAATGGTTATTACACTTATCGAAATTTGCCAAGGAATGAGGCTTAAACCTTCGGGGACATGTGCTTCCTATATCTCATCTAAGAGGAGCCGAGGATCTATCATTTTTGCCTCATTTGTGTGGGTAGCCTCCTGCTGGTGCTGTTGGATGTTAATGACATTGTCCTCCAAAGTTTGGTTTTAATGATGCAACTCATCCATTGCATCGTGTGTAATACCATATACTGCTTTCAGGATTACCGACTAACCCCACAAACCAACACGAGTCTTTTCAGCATGTTTTTTCCTCTCTCACACGCTTTCTGGGAAACTTTTCAGAAGGTCACCCATCTCAAAATTGCTCTAAGTCAAGTTAAGTATGGAGTTCTTATGGAATGGGCTACCAAAAAGAAGATGCATCTTATTGGTATAGGTAGTACCAATTTATCCTTATAAGCCTTCCTTCAACCATGTAGTCTCATACCTGCACAGCCTCAGGATCTCTCTCATTCTGATGTGAATTAAAATTTTCCCTAGAAGTTGCTAGGAGTGTTTCATTATCATGCCTCGTGCACCGATAACCACTCCCTCGCCCTCAGGTGTTACATGTAACCACTCTCTGCCCACTTCGGCCTCCGATGTTACATACCCATCAGCTTCTACTTGGTTTGTCTCCAAACCACATCGTACTAGGAGAGGTCTAACTTTGATACCATTTGTAATGCCTCAGACTGCTTTAAGGATTACCAACTAACCCGACAAACCAACACGGGTCTTTTCAGCATGCTTTGTCCTCACTCACATGCTTTATGGGAAACTTCCCAAAAGGTCACCCATCCCAAAATTACTCTAAGTCAAGCACACTTAACTATGGATTTCTTATGGAATGGGCTACCGAAAAGAAGATGCATCTTGTTGGTATAGGTAGTACCAATTTATCCTTATAAGCCTTCCTTCAACCATGCAGTCTCATACCTACACAGCCCCGGGATCCCTCTCATTCCGATTTGAATTTGAATTTGCCCTAGAAGTTTCTAGGAGTGTCTCATTATCATGCCTCGTGCACCGACAACGACTCCCTCACCCTCAGGTGTTACATGTAACCACTCTCCGCCCACTTCGGCCTCGGGTGCTACATCGTGCATTTGTGTCATGGCATCAAATTCGTTGTTGCCTTCAATATCCTATAGTATGAATGATTGTGCCTTCATAGCAGCCATGATTGGGGAAGGTTAAGAGTATGAGTGGTAACTTCGGTGATTTTTGAGGTTGTGGCACAAGCTAGGTTTATCAGGGCCCCATAGTGGTTGTCACTATACTCGGTAAAAAAAGTACAAATGCGTAGAAATCCTTCACTGGTAAGGATTTCCATAGACTTTAGTATTTATGGGGGTTAGAGCAACTCACGCCACCATCCTTGTTTTCCTATTAGGGTAAGCTATTTAGTGAGTGGGAATCATCCTTAAGCGAAACACTCTGAGGAAAGCACCTAATATGGATGGGTCATCGGGTCTCCCTACGCGGGCCTAATATATATATATATATATATATATATATATATATATATATATATATATATATATATATATATATATATATATATCAAAGGTTAAATGAAAGCTATAATGAATTCCTTCATCGTAAGAACAACATTTGCTTTAGCCTGGCTACAACTCAATACTACAAAGACCAATTATTTTCCCACTGCATGAATTCCACCAATTAATAATAAAAGGTATGATTCACTTTATCCCCTTTTACTCAAAAGAAGAATTTTTATCAGAGAGCTAATCTTACTGGTCCACCATGTATAACCGTACCGGAGCAGTCTGCACCATCACATCAAGAATATACACCAACAATTCTGGTTCCATAACAAAATAGTGCCACCGACTGTGGGATTCGACTTCCAATTCCTACAAATTTCCATAATTAGATCTCTTATTCGATAAGATATTTATTGATTCAATCATATCTCATCCAATTCAAACCTCAATTTCTTTGACCAATATGCTAAGATGGAAGCAGCTTTGAATCTCTTTCTAGAAGATCCTTTGAAACTCTCTAGATCAAGTTCTTCGTCAAACTTCTCCATAGATGCGATCGATGGAATCCATTAAGACATGTAGAGCCTCCAGCACATGGATTTGTTAAATAAATCTCCCTAAGCAATAAGCAGAAAGATGATAGACCAATCCTAGGGTTTCAAGATCATGAGAAAGAAGATGGAACTCTGAATGCTACACTTATGATGATCGTTAAGCCTATCATCTATAATCATTTTGATGGGTTGCCTCCCATTAGGGGTGGAAATAGGCTGGGTCGAGCTAGGCTTTGTCAAGCCTAAGTCTGGCCTGCCAAAAAAACTAAAGCCTAAGCTTGGTCTGTAGCCTATCTTAGACTTACTTTTTAGGCCTGAGTCTGGCCTTTTCTAAGGTCTAGTTACCCTGTTGGCCTACAAAAAAGCTTGTTATTTTAAATAGACTGACAAACTAAAAAACCAATGAGACTAAAATTTTGTTTACATTGACTTATTTTAACATACCTATTAGCATAATTTTTTTCAGTTTATTTGTTTAAGATAACTTATGAAAATAACTTATAACATTGTTCATAAGGTGTTTTCATCTTATTTTCATAAGTTCTCCAAGATAACCAATTTTTATTTATGTATTTTAATTCAAAGTACAAAACATAACATAATGATAATAAAAAAATCATTAATATTTATTTAAATAGGCCAGTCTGTTATGCTTAAAAGGCTTTTTCCATGGCCTGAGACCTAGCCTTTTTAACTAAATAAGCTTATAAAAAGCTAGGCCTTTTCTATTTAAAAAAAAAGTTTGGCCTGGCCTGAGCCTGTGTAGGCTAGGCCCGTAGGCCCCTGTTATCGGCCTGGCCTATTTCCACCCCTACCTCCCATCCAACACTTCTTTTACGTCACTAGCTTGACGCTTAATCCTCAAAATACGTCAGGCACAAGGGATACCCTCACGCCTGTGAAAACTTCTTTCCTCATTCCTTTGTCAACTCCACCACCTTTTTCTCCCGATTCTTAGCATGCCTCTAGATCCTTCCATGTTGGTTTACAGTCATATGCATTAAACACCACTTTCTCCTTAATATATTTCAAAATAAATTCCCAGTTTCCACATCTATATTTTCCTTTCGGATTGCCAAGAATGGTCATCCAAGAATCACAAAACCTTCTGACTCATTTATTATGTCAATCACCACAAAGTCTGCGGGGAAGGTAAAACCATTGACATGAACTAGCATGTCTTGTACAATATCAAGCGGTTCAGTTTCAGATGAATCGGCTATAGTAAGCGTCATGTCTCTTGGCTTGATCTCCCCTATATCCATCTCTTTGATTTTGCTCAACGACATGACATTCATGCTTGATCCCGGGTCACATAAAGCATGTGGAATTTTTACCCCACCAATGGTGCATGCAATGTAGAACGCTTCTTAATCATTCATCTTTTGTGGCCTCTCCAAAAGTTCTGTTGTCTCAGCTTTTTAAACTAGCTTAGCATGTTCTTGAAGTAACTTTTGTGTTCCTCGTTTTAGCAATACCTGCATAAACTTAGCAAACTTTGGGATTAATTCTAAAATTTCATGAAAATAAATACTTACTTGAAGTCGTTTCAACATCTTTTTGAATCACTCAGACATCCCAACTTCATCTTTAGGTACATGTTTCTTCTTAATAATGGGATAAGGAGGTTTAATGTAACCGGGTAATGGGGGGTTTGGTTCACTCAAATATTTCTCCTTGGTTCCCTTCTCCGGAAACCTTTCAGCTATACCTAGCTCAACTTCAACTTTCCCTTTTTCTTGGTTCACTTGAGGTTCTTGATCCTTTATTTTCTTTTTTTGAATTTTTCTAATCTCAACCTCCTTAGTTTCCATACCTACACCGGTCCTAACCACCTTGCATGTTTCATTCTTAGGATTGTCTACGGTGTTACCTGAAAATCCTCCACTCAAACTTGGGAAGGCTGCGTGTTGTCTTGATAATGACCCAATTTGTGCCTCTAAATTTTTTATGGAGGCATCATGGTTTCTGCTCATGGTCTCATAGTTCTTATTCACCTGTTCCAAGCTAAGTTGAGTGGATTTCATGAAATTTTCTAAGGTCTCTTCCAACCGTGAAGGTTTCCTTTGGGAATTTTGAGCTTGTTGAGTTTCTTGCACCTCTTGACCTCCACTTTAATTTTGGTTATTTCTCCAACAAAAATTCGAATGATTTCTCCATCCCAGATTGTAGGTGTTGGAATAAGGATCGTTCCTTTGAAAATTAGCATATTGAACTTCTGCATTCGACCCTTCAGATGAGCATCTTCCATTCTCATATCCTCTGCCACAAAAATCACACTTAAATGCTTGTACCTAGCTCACATTAGCGTTATTCAAGCAGCTTGGAGCTAGCTACTTATTCAATATTTCAATTTGAGCTAATAATGCAGTTTGAGTATCAGCAGTTGATATACCTTTAGGTATACCTATCGTTTCAACCTTTACTGATCTTTAACGCTTTGTGCCGTATTCGTTCATACACATCTTCTCAATTAAATCCTTGACTTATGGCTTGGTCATTTGCATAATTGTGCCTCCCGCAAAAGCATCTAGCAACATGCATGTCTGACTCTTGAGGCCTTTGATAAAAGTTTGCATCTGCTCCATATTGTTCAGATTATGGTTGGGGCATCTATGTAACAATAATTTGAATCTCTCCCATGAGTCATATAAGGTTTTCGCATTTTGTTGCTCAAGATTCAGAATCTCAGCTTTTCTTTGAGTAAATTGGGTAGTTGTAAAGAATCTTTCCAAGAACTTATCCTCTAGCTCCTTCCATGTTCGAATAGTTCCATTTGGAAGGCATAGCAACCAATCTTTAGCCCTTCCAATAAGCGAGAAACCAAACAACAACAACTTCACTTGGTCGTCCGTCACATTAACCGGCTTGCTGTCGCACCTCGAAAATTCATCGAAGACACGACCCTCACGCAAAAGGCGCGGAAAACGGTTCGACAAAGTCGCCACCGAACTTTATTTATCCCAAAAGAGGGAAAGGAAAATATCGAGAAAACCTTTAAGGGAGGAGATAAGAACATGGTCATCGCAACCACATTCTGGGTTCGGGAGTCAGTTACGTGAGGGGAAGGTACGCGCACCCCCTCACATCCGTTGTACTTAACGGGAACCTCTTGATTTGAATCGCGATACTCGTTAGCTAAGTTTGTTTGTTTTCTTCTCAAAAATGAATGCGAAATGGTAAGATAAAAGGGAACGATGCTAGGGGGAATGGGGTGGTTTTACGATAGGGTGCTCGGCAAGATCATCGCGACCTCGGGCCTACGTATGCTCAGTCGGACGAGAATGAGAAGTCAGAGTAATCGTAGTTCGACTACGGGAAAAGGTGGAAAAAGAAAAATTATGCTCTCCAAGATCATCGCAATCTTGTGTCTACGTATCTTTATTCGGACGAGAATAAAGAATCAGAGCAGTCGTAGTTTGTGGTACGCCCACGAAACAAAAGGGTGAGTTGGGTTGGTTTAGATGACGATTACTTGAACTTAAGAAAGATTCCTAGGGCCCAAGTAATCGGGAGAGTGAGTCAAAGATTTGGTTCTCTCTCTTTTTTCATCTAAGGTGGTTAAGTTTGAAAAGGTTTGATGGTTTGAAAGTGTTTTGGATGGTCGGACGGACGGTTATCGAGTTGGATGAGTTTTAGAGGCGTCAATTGCTCACACACGAGTAAGAGAACTCGCACCCAAACAATCGAAGGAAGATCAAAGACTTGAACCCCCATTTTTCACCTTGAAAGAGTTTCGATAGTTGTTAGTCGTTTTTTAAGTTTGATTATGAAAATCCACTTGACGTTGGATCAAGGGTTTATTGTATGAAAAGAGTTTGGTTTGGAAAAAGGTTTGGTTAGAGGTTGATTTGAAAATGGGCTCGACGACGAATCGAGAGTTTGGTTGAAAAGAGGTTTGTTTGAAAATGGCTCGACGACGAATCGAGGATTAGTTTGAAAATGGGTTGTCTATGTTAGTCCCTAGGGGTGCTCCTAGTAAACAAACCACAATCAAAACTAAATGCATACATCGGAATGGGAGAGGGGTACATACAAATTACAAGGGATGACATGAAATAAAGGGTCTCATTATAAGGTAGCCCAAGAGAAAGGCGTGTGTGTGCGAAGTGTCCTAAACTAAGCCTTGAACCAAATCTCCAAGCAAATGATCATAACCAACAGTCCATCAATTAGTTTTTTAGGTTTCGATAATTGTTAGTGTTTTTTGATTAAGACATGAACAAATAAAAAAAGGTTAGATAAATATGAATATGATATAAACCATGATAATAAGATAATATGAACAATAGTAATCAAGATAATATTGACAAGTTATAATATCGACATAAAAATAAAATTGGTCTCGTCTTAATCGGAATTTAATCGAGAAATCGATAATCAACGATTTTTGACTTTCATTGACCAAAAGTGAAAATAAAAGAATATAAATCGAAATAGAAATAAAAATCGGAAAACTAAGAAAGGTCTCATCTTTACTAAAATTTTAAATCGAAAAATCGATAATCTTTAGTATTTGATTTTCATTTACCCAAAGATGAAAAAATGATGGAAATGAAATAAAATCGAAAATGACAAGAAAAAGAATAAAGGTCTCACCTTTATCAAGATTTTGAATCGATAATCGATAAATCATTGATATTTGGTTTTCATTGACCAAAAAGTTGAAAGAAAAGTAAAAGAAAATAAAAGCAGGCCTCATATAAATCAAGATGTGGTACCGATTTTAAAGAATCACCCAATATCAAGATGTTTTTGATATCATTGGCCCTAAAAGAAAAATAAAAGTCAAAATGGAAATCATAAATCAAATGTTGTTTACCAAGACACTTCATCAAATCTAAAACAAAATTTTAGAAACTTTTCTTAAAAAAAGAACAAATAAAAGTGAAATTAACTAGAAACAAAGAAGGAAATATGGGGGTGTTTTTTTTAAAACAAAATAAAAAACAGAACATGGGATCATCTGGGCCTAAGGCCCATCATCCATGCTTCAAAAATAAACACAGTCAAAAGAAACAATGGACAGTGGCGGATGATGGTGCACATATGGCATGTGAAATCAACACGTTTCTTCAAAATAAAATAAGTAAATAAACAAACAAAAAAAAGACTATACTAAACCTAACGCTTCCTTTTAAAACGAACCAAGGAAAAAGTGAGAGGGAGAAAAGTCAATAAATCATCACCACTTTTCATTCTTTTTCTCCAGACAGGAACAAACCCACACGGTCAAAGCAAACCTTCAACATATAAATGAAAAAAAAAATTGCGCTCAGATTCATCATCATCGCGCGAAACAATGACAACCAAAGGGAAACAACAAGGTTATTTGAAGAGATTTAATCTTCTTCTATGTGCAATCGCTCCACTTTTGTCTCAATCGCCGGTTCTGGTTCGCGACTCAGGTTCGTGTGATTTGGGGTTTTGAATCGTTTTAATCTTTCACTTCTTCTCTTTTCTGATTGTCTGGTTTTGGGGTTTGTGAGTTGAAGAGGGTTTAACGAATTTTTGTTGTATGGGAATGAAGTGAAGGTGTCGTGGAAGGTTGGGTGATTTGGAGATGAAGAAGATAAGTGGTTCACGTGTGAATGTGGCTTGTGAAGTTGCAGTGTTATTTGTGGTGGAAGATGAGTGAAGTAGGGTGGTTATTGGTCGATCGGCGTGGAGTGAAGGTGAGTTATTTATGAAGATGATGGAACCAAATGAATATCCCCTCCACTTCCTTTTCTGCAGAGAAAGCTCCTCCATACTTAGGATTTCTCCCCCTTTTTAAAAATCAAACCCCGCCTCTTAATTCTTGAATTTTTTTTTGTCTGATATTGTTGTTGATAAGTCACTTTCGAGTGCAGGTTGTGTACAGATCATGAGCTTGTGTTGCAGGCAGCAGTGGACATTGTAGCAGTTTGCAGGTTTTGATAAGTCTCTTTAATCGGTCTACAAATTGTCGCTGTAGCGTGAAGCCCGTCTTGTTGCAGTTTGGCTTAGAGTGTTTGTAACATAATACGATTTTGAGGCAGAGTGTTTTGTGAGAAATTTGTTGTGTGGGTAATGGTTGGTGGACTGCTGTAATGTTTACTGATGTGGGACTGGTTTTTTTTCATTTGCCACGTGAAGATGTAATGGGCCTATGGGCTTTTGAAAGACAATGAACTTTGGGATTCTATTTTCGTAATGGTTCTTGAACTCCTTCATTTCTTTTGTAATTTTGTTGTAACATAAAAAAAATGGTGATGGGCCTTAGTTAGACTTGGAGGTGTTTGAAAATGTGTCATGTAAAATGAACTTTTTGTATAATTGGAATCATTCTTGGACTTTTAAGAAAACAATGCCATTTGCACTTTAATCTTAATTCAACAATTTAAATGGAGCACACATAAACCCTTTGCATCATACTTGAACTCCTTCACTAAAAAAACCAATTCGAGATGAATGAATTAAAACTTTATTCCCATATTAACCCCATTTAATCCAACAATGAGTCACCCTTGAAGTATGAGCCTCAGTGTACTGCCGAAAACCCTGACTGGAAGAATGAAGTGAATTCTGATGATTATTAACTATGAAACACTATGAACTTGACACAGCCTGATAACAAACCCCAATTAGAATCTCAGACCCACGCCACTGAAATTATGCATACCCTGGCCTTGAAAAGAAAGCAGCATATTTTTTGATTTTTTGAATGATGGTTAGTGGATGAAGGTACAGATGAAAACTATACACAGGTAGGACAAATTTGGGGTATGACAGATGCCCCTATCTAATTGGCTTGAACCGAGCGAGATGAATTGCTGCAGTGTTCGTTCTATCGAGGTATAAGTCAATTAGATATGAAGAAGACCACAAATTTGTCTGAAAGAAAGAAAAGGGATTGGGAAGTTGAAATACAAGAAATCTGACACCAAAAGGATGACAGACATATCACCAAGAGGATGATAGTGAACACACACACACACAGACCCTTCCACCAAAAGGATGGAAATGAGGTCAAAGCCTGCTATTACCGATGAGATAATAGGGCACACACGCACAGCCTGCTATTACCGACGAGATAATGGGGCACACACGCACACAGACCCTTCCATTAAAAGGATGAAAATAAGGTCAACGCCTGCTATTACCGATGAGATAATAGGGCACACACGCACAACCTGCTATTACCGACGAGATAATAGGGCACACACGCACACAGACCCTTCCACCAAAAGGATGAAAATGAGGTCAAAGTCTGCTATTACCGACGAGATAATAGGGCACACACACACACGCACAGACCCTTCCACCAAAAGGATGGAAATGAGGTTAAAGCCTTCTATTACCGACGAGATAATAGGGCACACACACACAGACCCTTCCACCAAAAGGATGGAAATAAGGTCAAGTCTGCTATTACCGACGAGATAATAGGGCACACACACACAGAGACCCTTCCACCAAAAGGATGGAAATGAGGTCAACGCCTGCTATTACCGACGAGATAATAGGGCACACACACACACAGACCCTTCCACCAAAAGGATGGAAATGAGGTCAACGACTGCTATTACCGACGAGATAATAGGGCACACACACACACACGGACCCTTCCACCAAAAGGATGGAAATGAGGTCACAACTTACTACTACCAAAAGGATAATAGCAAGCAAAACAATACCAAAGGCTGTCACTCACCAAAAGGATGACACACAGACCAAGGGCTCACGGATCGGCGACACCAAAAGGATGACGGATAAAACAACACAAGTTGCTACCACCAATAGGATGATAGAAACTTCCGAAATTATGAGGACCAACACCAAAAGGATGAAGGTTAAGTTGAATGATATGGTTTCGGCTATCACCAAAAGGATGATAGAAAAGTTTTTATTTGAGGGTTACCAACACCAAAATGATGCAAGTTAAATTGAGTTAAATGGGTTTGGCTATCACCAACAGGATGATAGTAAGGTAATTGACAAAAGGTCAAGTTTGCTGGGGATATGATGAGATTTATTTGGAGACATCAACAAAAGGTTGAAGTAAAGAAATCAATGAGGAGAGCCCACGAAAAGGAAAGGGAAACATTGAAAAATGGAGAAGGTAACCCGCCAAGATCTACGCAATCTTGTACCTACGTATCTTTACTCCGACGAGAATAAAGAATCAGGGCAGTCGTAGTTCGACTTGAAGAAAAGATTCAATGAGGAACGCCCACTGACTCGGAGGAATGTTTATTGGTTGGGATGAGGATGACAACCTCAGCAACAAAAGGTTGAGGAACACAACCCAATGAGGAATGCACACTGACTTGCTTGGAGATCATAGCTTCATCAACAGAAGGTTGAAGACTTTCATGAGGAACACCCATAAACTTGAAGAAGATGTCCCTGACTGGGCAGAAGGTTGCTTGCAGTCTTGTCTTGATCAACAAAAGGTTGGACAACTTCGTGGGGAACGCCCACGGATTTGATGAAGATGCCCCTGGCTGGGCTGAAGATCGTCTTGAAATCTTGAGATTGATCCTGGATCTTGACTTATGCATATGTGAATGCTTGATTTTGTAATGATGTGCAATGCAAATGCTGACGCGCGGAGATGCAAGTGTTGGGGAAGTATGATTTGGTTTTTTGGGTATGCATATGATGCACATGATGCTGAATGCGATGCATATGATGCGTGTGATGCATATGATTGCAGACGGGTGATTAGATATGTTTGGAGATGGTGCCAGCATGGTGGACTTTGGGTAGTTGCCAATGCAGATTGGACTTTTGGGCGGTGGGAGGGATTTGATTTCCTCGATACTTAGTCTGTTTGAAGACGCCATGATTGAAGCAGATGAAAATGCTCTCGAAGCCTGAGTTTGACCGCTTATTGATACAAAGGGATCTGCCTGCTGCAATGGATCTTGCCCCAGTCTGAACATGGTAATGGTCCGCCCCTGATTAACTAATTCTGACAATGTCTGATCTTTGGAAGTTGAGCTTTGTTGTGCTTTGAGAATACTTGCCCCTGATCGAGCTGTTGAGTGATTTGCCCCAGATTGGGGGTGTTGAGGATTTTTCCCTCTGATTGAGCTGTTGAGGTAGTCTTGCTTCGGGTTGACACCACTGAAAATTCAAATTCCTCTTCGATTGCCCCTTGTTGAAGTGTCTTGGATGTCTAGCATTGATTTGCAGTTAAAATTGCACATTTACAAAATGTAATCTTAATGCAATACTCATGCAAGTTTTGAAAAAGTGTCGCTTGTTGGAGTGTCGTGATAGTGAGACGAATGGACCGTTAGCCCAAACATGTGCTGATTTTGATGGTGTGAAAGATATAGCAAGGAGAATGACACCAATGCTAAAGATTAGCAAATATGGGGAGTCAGTTTACGCAACCTTGCAATAGCATGCTTTCAGAATAAACCTCGCCTCAATTAGGTCTTTCGAGGGTTGTAACGTGGTCTGGTTCACGGTTTATGAAACAAAAGATGTTAGGCTCAAAGTATAATTTGCACCCACCCCTTCTTCATGATGTTCTCCAGTCCTACGTTCAGTTAAATCTGCACATGTTTGTATTCCAAGAGGGTTGATGGTGTAAGAGTGATGATTCAAGGTTTAGCTCGAAATGGCAGTCACCTTTTTTTTTTTTTTGATGGGTGTCAGTGACCCTTTGATTTTGATATGGTGGTCACTGGATCTTATTTTGTTTTTGTTGAGGATTCGAGGGCCTCTTTTGATTTCTGTTTTTGATCCCTACCTTTTACATGGACTGATTTCGCTTGTCGAGTCCATCAGGGTTGCCTTGATTTTTGCCTAAGTCTCCTTTGAGGTGCTCGACTTAGCAGGCTTTTGATTTTTTTTTTATTTTTTTTTTAGGGTTGTAACTGCCAAGTCATGGGTTATTGATGAACAACCGTCATGTCTTTGGATTTAACTTTGTGATTCGAGTGCATAGTTGGGTTAACTGAACACTACCCTGCACCAGGTTGAGTGTAAGGGTTTGTAGATCCGAAGGAAACTGCTACTTCTAGGCTCGAAGTGGTTTACTAGGGATTAACTCCTTGTCTCTCCAGTGTTTGGGGATTGAAACAATGCCTGTACATCATCGGCGGGATTCTATCCGAAAGCATACATTTTGCAATTATGGGTATTTCGTTTTCATCATCCTCCCTCCAATCATTGCTAACAACAGTTTGATATAGAGAGTGAAGTGGATAAATGTGTCGGTGTTTTGCAGTAAATGGAAGAAATGAGTGAATACGACATAACTAATTCAAAACATGCATAGTCATTACATTAAGAAAAACAAATACAAACGGCAATGTTCAAAACATACAGTACTTAAACAAATAAATACGAAAATACAAGAATGTAAATGATGGGATGGCAACATGACTACCTTCTTCGGGAAATAAACTTGACTTGACTTGACTTGACTAGATGCAGGCACTAGCGTGGCGGCGGCATAGGGTTGTTGATGACGTTTGGAGCCCTCCCATTGAACGTGAGAAACTTTGAGTCGATCATGTCTTGAACCTTGTGTTTAAAAGCTCTGCAGTCCTCAATCGTATGCCCTGGGGCACCTTTATGAAACTCGCAATGAGCATTAGCATCATAATCTGGAGGAATGACAGTTAGAGGAGCCAAGTCTCTGGGAGTAACAACCCTCTTCTCCATCAATTGAGCAAAGATCTGAGCATATGATGTTGGCAGACGATCAAAGTCTCTTTCAGACCTCCTCGTCCTCTGTTGATTAGGCTGACGTTGTTGAGCGGCTCTCTGTTGTTGATTCTGAGGAGGATATTGATACCCTTGCTGATTATAGGATTGTTGCTGAGGAGACTGTTGTTGAGGCATTGGAGCTTGAACAGCTTGAACAGTTGGGTGATAAGGCATCGGAGCATATTGCACAGCAACAACATACAGATACTGGATGTATGGCATTTGATAAGGCATTAGAGGGGGAGCTTGTGGAGTTTGCCCTTTCTGAGCAGAGACAACATTTGTTTCACCCTCTTTCTTTTTGAATCCATTGAAGGGCTTCTTGACTGCAGACTGACTGCTAGATCCTCCTTGGATCTTCCCGCTCTTTAGACCTTCTTCGATTCTCTCACCGACGATTACCAAATCAGAGAATCCGGCAGAAACATTACCAATCAGCTTCTCATAGTATTGGCCTTGCAAAGTACCCATAAAGATATCAATCAGTTCACGATCAACAAGAGGTGGATGCACCCTTGCAGCTAGCTCTCTCCAGCATTGCGCGTACTCCTTAAAGGATTCGTTGTCCTTTTGCGCCATACTCTGAAGTTGAGTACGATTCGGAGCAAGGTCAGTGTTGTACTTGTATTGCTTGACAAATGCATCAGCTAGATCATCCCAAGTGCGCACATTGCTACGCTCCAGCTGCATATACCATTCGAGTGATGCCCCAGACAAGCTGTCTTAGAAGTAATGGATCATCAGCTTTTCATCTTTGGCATGGGCAACCATCTTGCGGCAGTACATCCTTAGATGCATGTGGGGACAACTGAGGCCTTTATACTTCGGGAATTCCTGTACTTTGAACTTGGGTGGAATGACAACATCTGGCACCAAGCACATTTCCAGAGCGTTCAAAGATTTTGAGTTGTGCCCCTCCATGACTCAGAATTTCTCAGCTAAATCACGACACATTTTCATGGCTTCAGAATCCTGAGCAGTAGTAGGATTGACAATTAGGATAGCAGCATGGTAATTCTGTACCTCATCATACCGATCTACCAGGTTTTCTTCAGCATGAGGAATAGGAATCTGAGTGACAACAGGTTGGGCTTGCGGAATAGCTCCAACAGTAACTCCAGGGGTTGGAAGTGGTTGAGTGGTGGCTCCTTCAGCGGCAGGAGTGAAGTTCATTGGTATCCCATAAGTGATGGGGTTAGGAACAGGAGCTGAGAGCCTTGAGGGTGACCCTTGAACCTGTGCATTATTGTTGGCGGCAGCGGCTTCACGTAGTTCTTCTTCTCTTCTGGCCATCATGATGGCTTCAAGAATCTGATCAATCTTTCCCTTCATAGAATCTATTTCTTCTCTGAAGGCAGTTTGCTCTTGCTGAATCTGCTCCATCGTTCTTCTTATGTTGGCTCGAGTTGCGTACTGGTGTCGAGGAATCAGCTTGATTTACTGGAGAATGAAGGAAGTTGAAGTGAGATTCTGAGGTTCAAATGCAATGCAAGATGTATAACAGATGCAATGCAATGACAACATGAGATGCAATGCAAGATGCAAGATCCAGGATCGCATGATCAAACAGCTTCAAACAGTTCTGAGGTTGACTGGAGGAACGGGTCAAGAATCATAGCTAGGATCAAGAAAGCCCACGGGTAGGTTTCTAAAACGGGTAGGTGCCTAGAGTTATGGATATATTTCGAAAACATTATAGCCACGACAAAGATTTGTCCGACTATAATATTCTCGAAATAATCTCGTCTAGGTGAGGTCTTCATTTCTTCCCCACGAGAAAGATTCCTCGGAGGCGCCCACTACACAACCATCGACACACGGGTTCTAAATAGGGTTCTCAGAATCCTAGATCGAGGTCGAAAATATTACTGTCGGGAAGTAATACGTTCGAGGGATCTCATCTGATTGGGGCGTTCGTATTAACTCACAAAGAATTAACACTACCAACCACCATGGATAAATAGGTTAATGGTCCTTGGGATCAACGACCCACCTCGAAAGTATTACCACCATGGCAAAGATTCACCACAATAATAATATCTCCAAGGGAATCTACTCTAAGCTGTGGTTTTCGTTTCAACTCACGCGGAAGAGACCACGCAAGCCTACACTACACAACCACCATCCT
Source organism: Lathyrus tuberosus (assembly GCA_022829125.1). Taxonomy (NCBI): domain Eukaryota; kingdom Viridiplantae; phylum Streptophyta; class Magnoliopsida; order Fabales; family Fabaceae; genus Lathyrus; species Lathyrus tuberosus. Next base: position 1,025,981 of record JALAZF010000118.1, on the reverse strand, counting down.
AATCCTACGGTTTTTCTCGACTCGGGTGTAGAGCCATTTCACAAAGTTCCCAATGTCAGAACAACCCAACAATGTTGCAAAAGGTAACACAAGTAAATAAGCAAACGAATAAGCGAGAAGAAAATAAATAAACAAAGCTAAAGAGCTTGCGATTCGAATCAAGATAGGCTCGACTCTCTCTTGCATGGAGCAAATGGTCCCCAGCAGAGTCGCCATCTGTCGCACCTCGAAAATTCATCGAAGATACGACCCTCGCGCAAAAGGCGCTGAAAACTGTTCGACAGAGTCGCCACCGAACTTTATTTATCCCAAAAGAGGGAAAGGAAAATATCGAGAAAACCTTTAAGGGGGGAGATAAGAACATGGTCGTCGCAACCACATTCTAGGTTCGGGAGTCGGTTACGTGAGGGAAAGGTACGCGCATCCCCTCACGTCCGTTGTACTCAACGGGAATCTCTTGATTCGAATCGCGATACTCGTTAGCTAAGTTTGTTTGTTTTCTTCTCAAAAATGAATGCAAAACGGTAAGATAAAAGGGACCGATGCTAGGGGGAATAGGGTGGTTTTACGATAGGGTGCTCGGCAAGATCATCGCGACCTCGGGCCTACGTATGCTCATTCGGACGAGAATGAGAAGTCAGAGCAATCGTAGTTCGACTACGGGAAAAGGTGGAAAAAGAAAAAGTATGCTCGCCAAGATCATCGCAATCTTGTGCCTACGTATCTTTATTCGGACGAGAATAAAGAATCAGAGCATTCGTAGTTTGTGGTACGCCCACGAAACAAAAGGGTGAGTTGGGTTGGTTTAGATGACGATTACTTGAACTTAAGAAAGATTCCTAGGGCCCAAGTAATCGGGAGAGTGAGTCAAAGATTTGGCTCTCTCTCTTTTTTCATCTAAGGTGGTTAAGTTTGAAAAGGTTTGATGGTTTGAAAAGTGTTTTGGATGGTCGGACGGACGTTTATCGAGTTGGATGTGTTTTAGAGGCGTCAATTGCTCACACACGAGTAAGAGAACTCGCACCCAAACAATCGAAGGAAGATCAAAGACTTGAACCCCCATTTTTCACCTTGGAAGAGTTTCGATAGTTGTTAGTCATTTTTGAAGTTTGATTATGAAAATCCACTTGACGTTGGATCAAGGGTTTATTGTATGAAAAGAGTTTGGTTTGGAAAAAGGTTTGGTTAGAGGTTGATTTGAAAATGGACTCGACGACGAATCGAGAGTTTGGTTGAAAAGAGGTTTGTTTGAAAATGGCTCGATGACGAATCGAGGATTAGTTTGAAAATGGGTTGTCTATGCTAGTCCCTAGGGGTGCTCCTAGTAAACAAACCACAATCAAAACTAAATGCATACATCGGAATGGGAGAGGGGTACATACAAATTACAAGGGATGACATGAAATAAAGGGTCTCATTGTAAGGTAGCCCAAGAGAAATTTGTGTGAGTGCGAAGTGTCCTAAACTAAGCCTTGAACCAAATCTCCAAGCAAATGATCATAACCAACAGTCCATCAATTAGTTTTTTAGGTTTCGATAATTGTTAGTGTTTTTTGATTAAGACATGAACAAATAAAAAAAGGTTAGATAAATATGAATATGATATGAACCATGATAATAAGATAATATGAACAATAGTAATCAAGATAATATTGACAAGATATAATATCGACATAAAAATAAAATTGGTCTCGTCTTAATCAGAATTTAATCGAGAAATCGATAATCAACGATTTTTGACTTTCATTGACCAAAAGTGAAAATAAAAGAATATAAATCGAAATAGAAATAAAAATCGGAAAACTAAGAAAGGTCTCATCTTTACTAAAATTTTAAATCAAAAAATCGATAATCTTTAGTATTTGATTTTCATTGACCCAAAGATGAAAAAATGATGGAAATGAAATAAAATCGAAAATGACAAGAAAAAGAATAAAGGTCTCACCTTTATCAAGATTTTGAATCGATAATCGATAAATCATTGATATTTGGTTTTCATTGACCAAAAAGTTGAAAGAAAAGTAAAAGAAAATAAAAGTAGGCCTCATATAAATCAAGATTTGGTACCGATTTTAAAGAATCACCCAATATCAAGATGTTTTTGATATCATTGGCCCTAAAAGAAAAATAAAAGTCAAAATGGAAATCATAAATCAAATGTTGTTTACCAAGACACTTCATCAAATCTAAAACAAAATTTTAGAAACTTTTCTTAAAAAAAGAACAAATAAAAGTGAAATTAACTAGAAACAAAGAAGGAAATATGGGGGTGTTTTTTTTTAAAACAAAATAAAAAATAGAACATGGGATCATCTGGGCCTAAGGCCCATCATCCATGCTTCAAAAACAAACACGGTCAAAAGAAACAATGGAAAGTGGCGGATGATGGTGCACATATGGCATGTGAAATCAACATGTTTCTTCAAAATAAAATAATTAAATAAACAAACAAAAAAAAAGACTATACTAATCTGGTGGCAATAAAACCTAACGCTTCCTTTTAAAACGAACCAAGGAAAAAGTGAGAGGGAGAAAATTCAATACATCATCACCACTTTTCATTCTTTTTCTCCAGACAGGAACAAACCCACACGGTCAAAGCAAGCCTTCAACATATAAATGAAAAAAAAAATTGCGCTCAGATTCATCATCATCGCGCGAAACAACAACAACCAAAGGGAAATAACAAGGTTATTTGAAGAGATTCAATCTTCTTCTATGTGCAATCGCTCCGCTTTTGTCTCAATCGCCGGTTCTGGTTTGCGACTCAGGTTCGTGTGATTTGGGGTTTTGAATCGTTTTAATCTTTCACTTCTTCTCTTTTCTGATTGTCTGGTTTTGGGGTTTGTGAGTTGTATGGGAATGAAGTGAAGGTGTCGAGGAAGGTTGGGTGATTTGGAGATGAAGAAGATAAGTGGTTCACGTGTGAATGTGGCTTGTGAAGTTGCAGTGTTATTTGTGGTGGAAGATGAGTGAAGTAGGGTGGTTATTGGTCGATCGGCGTGGAGTGAAGGTGAGTTATTTATGAAGATGATGGAACTAAATGAATATCCCCCCCACTTTCTTTTCTGCAGAGAAAGCTCCTCCATACTTAGGATTTCTCCCCCTTTTTAAAAATTAAACCCCGCCTCTTAATTCTTGAATTTTTTTTGTCTGATATTGTTGTTGATAAGTCACTTTCGAGTGGAGGTTGTGTACAGATCATGAGCTTGTGTTGCAGGCAGCAGTGGACATTGTAGCAGTTCGCAGGTTTTGATAAGTCTCTGTAATCGGTCACGAAATGTCACTGTAGCGTGAAGCCCGTCTTGTTGCAGTTTGGCTTGGAGTGTTTGTAACAGAATACGATTTTGAGGCAGAGTGTTTTGTGAGAAATTTGTTGTGTGGGTAATGGTTGGTGGACTGCTGTAATGTTTACTGATGTGGGACTGGTTTTTTTTCATTTGCCATGTGAAGATGTAATGGGCCTATGGGCTTTTGAAAGACAATGAACTTTGGGATTCTATTTTCGTAATGGTTCTTGAACTCCTTCATTTCTTTTGTAATTTTGTTGTAACATAAAAAAAATGGTGATGGGCCTTAGTTAGACTTAGAGGTGTTTGAAAATGTGTCATGTAAAATGAACTTTTTGTATAATTGGAATCATTCTTGGACTTTTAAGAAAACAATGCCATTTGCACTTTAATCTTAATTCAACAATTCAAATAGAGCACACATAAACCCTTTGCATCATACTTGAACTCCTTCACTAAAAAAACCAATTCGAGATGAATGAATTAAAACTTTATTCCCATATTAACCCCATTTAATCCAACAATGAGTCACCCTTGAAGTATGAGCCTCAGTGTACTGCCGAAAACCCTGACTGGAAGAATGAAGTGAATTCTGATGATTATTAACTATGAAACACTATGAACTTGACACAGCCTGATAACAAACCCCAATTAGAATCTCAGACCCACGCCACTGAAATTATGCATACCCTGGCCTTGAAAAGAAAGCATCATATTTTTTGATTTTTTGAATGATGGTTGGTGGATGAAGGTACAGATGAAAACTATACACAGGTAGGACAAATTTGGGGTATGACACTTGCACATCGAAGATGAGTCCACGGATCTCTGATAGCGTTCTCGTCGAACTGATTGTCTCTTAGACTTGAAAGCACAAAAGTTTTAATATCAAACTTAACAGGGTCTTCTGGTACAAACCCTCTAGAAACTTGACTGTTGTCGGTCCTCTTGCACTAATCTCCCATAGTTAGGAGTTGTGGGGAAGCCATGTTATTCTCGTCTTCGGAATCCGAAGAACCTATTGGTGGATCTACTTTGGGTTGATCTCCGTCAGCCATAATTGCTTCTCTAGCTGCTTTTTTAAGGCCACATGCGGTTCTTTCAATTTATGGATCGAATGGTAGCAATGTCAAACCTGAACTGCGCATACACAAATAGAAAATACCTCAGTAGCACTATGATAAACAAGAAAATAAACAAAAGCAGATAAACTACAATTAAACTAAAAATAGAATAAGAAAAATATGTTGCACAAAGCGTTGCCTTTTTGCAATCAACAGTCATCAGCAACGACGCCAAAAACTTGATGACTTCTCGGCAAGTATACCGATAATGTCGCAGTAATAAAAAGATCGAACCCACAAGGACTGTGTTCGAACAGAACAATAATTTGTGCAATATTAAGTAAAAGCAGTAAAGAGGGGGTTTGCAAGTTTTAGTGCAAAAAGATAAATTTAAGAGAAAACAAGGTCACGAAGGCGCTTAGGCTATGTTTTAGAATGCCTTTATCCCATCTTGTTGATATACGATGCCATGTATGAATTGTCTTATACTTATAATTTTAAGACGAACTAACAAAACTGTTATAGTCAGTCCCCCACGAAATAACTCACTAACAACTACTATAAGCTTTATATCCCTAGTCCGCCAGCGTAATCAGTGTTAGGCGATGAATAAACCGATAGTTCTCTGTGCCACTACTCGAGGTATCCTATCCCTATTTAACCGGTTTAAGTAAAACAATTTCCTTAGGTCTAATACATAGGCTACGGGTCAAGAATCCTTATGCATCTAACAACATATTAACAGAGTATCTCAAATAATACGCATTAAGCAAAAGAAACAACTGAATAAAATTATAAGTAATAAGGTTCATACATAGTCAAACCGCCATATAATGCCAACAAGGTTGAATAAAGTTCATCACACACAACCTAACCTAGAGAATTTAGCTACTCATAATAAAATTACAATACCGTTTGATAAAAGATGAATAACATGTGAATTCCCTTGAAGGATTAGCCTCTAATGGCTTCTAATGCTCTCCAAATCACCCTCTGATGCTGTAAAATCGTGCTCCTAGTGCCAAATTTCGTAACCGTTGTAAAATTGCAGAAAATCCCCTTTTAAAGTTGTCAGAACGGGTCAGAACGCGTCAGAAAAAGTCTAGAAAAAGTTTTCATCACGCGCACTACTGAAGCATCACGCGTACAATGGTCCCTTTGCATATTTATCGCGTGCGCGATGGGACGTGTGATTTTTCCAGTAGTTGAGTGTTTTTTCACCTTTTTTCACCAAAATTTCCACTAAGTCTCATTTTTTCACACTTGGCTCTTTTTCACTGATTCTTGGGGAATTCTTCATCATTTTAGCTCCTCTTTTACTCGTTTTTCCTCGATTCTTTGACTGATTTTATGTAATGACGAACTGTCATCAACATCCTCGACCAACCATTAAGAACGACTCTAGATGTTGTGGCCTTACCACCGTAGCAATCCTTCACTGGTAAGGATTGCCATAGACTTTAGTATTTATGGGGGTTAGAGCAACTCACGCCACCATCCCTGTTTTCCTATTAGAGTAAGCTATTTAGTTAGTGGGAATCATGCTTAAGTGAAACACTCTGAGGTAAGCACCTAATACGGAAGGGTCATCGGGTCTTCATACGCAGTCCTAATATATATATATATATATATATATATATATATATATATATATATATATATATATATCAAAGGTTAAATGAAGGCTATAATGACTTCCTTCATCGTAAGAATAACATATGCATTAGACCAGCTACAAGCTCAATACTAGAAAGGCCAATTATTTTCCCACTGCATGAATTCTACCACATGAGTAATAAGAGGTATGATTCAATTTATAATTCACTTTATCTCTTTTTACTCAAAAGACGAGTTTAGTGTTGGAGTGCTAATCTTACTGGTCCATCATGTATAACCGTACAGGAGCAGTCTGTACCACCACATCAAGGATATTTATCAATAATTCTGGTTCCATAACAAAAGAGTGCCACCGGTTGTGAGACTCGGCTTCTAATTCCTACAAATTTCCATAATCATATCTCTGATTCGATAAGATATTTCTTGATTCAATCATGTCTCATCCAATTCAAACCTCAATTTATTTGACCAATACGCTAAGATGGAAGTAGCTTTGAATCCCTTTCTAGAAGATCCTTTGAAACTCTCTAGATCAAGTTCTTCGCCAACCTTCGCCATAGACACGATCGATGGAAATCCATTAAGACAAGTAGAGCCTCTAGCACATGGATTTTTTACATAAATATCCCTAAGCAATAAGCAGAAAGATGATAGACCAATCCTAGGGTTTCAAGATCATGAGAAAGTAAATGGAACACAGAATGCTACACTTATGATGATCGTTAAGTCTATCATCTATAATCATTTTGTCTCAAGAATCCTCGTAGATGACAAAAGTTCTTGAAATATGATCTATTTTAGAATTCTTACTGAACATGGCTTAAGGAAACAAGATCGGAGGCCATGCAAAGGCTATAGCCTCTCGACGTTCAATGACTCTTGTATTCGTCCATGTAGACATGTGTACTTACTGGTCTCCTTGGGAGAAGGAAATAATAAGAGAATAATGAAAGTTTGTCTCTTAGTGGTTCCATGCAAAAGTGTCTACAATGGCATCCTCGACCAACCATTCAGAAGTTATAACGACTCTAGATGTTGTGACCTCCCATGTCCATCCAAAGATAAAACACATAATGATTCAAGCACACCTGTTGTAGTAAAAGTAGACCTTTGTAGAGCATAAAGGATACATGAAGCAATATTTAAGAATCCACTGATGACATCCTTCATCCCCAAAAGGAGAGCCATGGAAGCTTATGAAGCCTCTAATGTAGTTGGCCTCGATGTTCATGCAAACAAACCTCCATTGAGAGATGAGCTAGGCCACTCAATCGGGATCAAGAGAAAGTTCCTTGGACGAGTTTCAGATGGAGACCTCTAGGCTGTCCAGCAGGACGATAATCAGACGAGGTTGGTAAGAATATGAGTCGACCTACCTGATGAAGTAAAGGAAGGGTTACTTAAATATTTGAGAGCCAACCTTGATATCTTTAACATTCTCCCCGCGAGATGCATGGCATAAATGCTAGTGTAGCATGTCACCAAATGAACATTGACCCTGGTGCTTTATACGTGTCCTAAAGAAGAAGGTCGCAATCTCATAAAAAGGCAGATGCGGCAGCAAAGACAATCCAATGTTTGTTAGACGCCAATTTCATTTATGAACTAAAATACACCGAGTGGCTGTCCAATGTAGTGATAGTCAAGAAAACCTCAAAAAATGGATAATGTGTATCGATTACACCGATCATAATAAAGCATGCCCTAAAGATTCGTATTCACTCTTGAGTATAAACAAGTTGGCCAAAAAATCAACCATATACAAGCGCATGTCATTTATAGACATGTGTTTAAGCTATAATAAGATACCAATGTACAGGTCAGATAGGTATCAAGCCTCTACTTACATTGTATTTGGACATTGTCGTCCATATCCAATATCTTTCCTTAAAATGACACAAGTATATTTTGGTCGGTGTTGACTATTTTACCAAATGGGTTGAAGTAGTCACCTTAAAGGATGTCACTCAACAAGATGGTACAGCTGATGTAACACCATTAGAGTCTTCAATAATGGTGTTGGACTATGTTGATCACGGAGGTCGGGGTCACGATCATATAGGTGGAGATCTTCGAAGAGGCGATAGAGGAAATCTCCATTGCTCCTATAGTAACCGAGATGGACATATACTCAAGATCATTGTTACTCTCTTCATGGGTTTTTTACTAAAATTTCTAATGAGGCACAACCAACAAAAGGATATTGAATATAAAGTGATCATTCAATTTAAAGCAGCTTAGCGAATCTCGCTCTCTTCAACTACTATTTATAATACAAATAATTTATAATGATTGTCTCTATAATCTTGCGTCTATTAGACATTTTATAAAATGTTAGAAAGTTGTAAGTCAGTCAAATTTAAAATTTGTAAAATATGAATTAATTTGTCATTATTTAAAGAGACAAATTTGTAATTCTTGAAAATTTTAGGGACAAATATATATATTTGTGGAAAAAAAATAAATTATCTAAAAATGTTATTCCATCAAATTAATATACTCTTAATATAGACCTAATAAATTTTTTTTAAAAATAAAAAATAAAAATCAAAGAACAAGCAAGTGTTGTTTGATTAATAAAATTACAACGGCTGTATTAATAAAGTTTAATATTTAAAAAGAATTTGTAAGCTGGATAACTCTTAAAATAATATATTATAATTTTATAACATGTAAAGTTATATAGTTAAAATTGTATAAAAAAAAGATTTATAGTTAAAATAAAATCCAAATAGTAAAATATGAAATACTAATGTTTCGCGTTAGCCAAAATTTGAGATGATAAAGATGAAACAAATAAAAAATATGAGCTCAGATGTGCCAGTTTTTCGCCACTGAAGTAGACGTATGTGATGAACCCGTCATCACAATTGACACAAGAGTCATCACTGCTCGAAATTGCACCAGCCGGGAATCGAACCCGGGTCTGTACCGTGGCAGGGTACTATTCTACCACTAGACCACTGGTGCTTTGATGATTTCTTCGTAAACGTCTAGCTACTAACTCATTGCTGATTGCTTCTTCTTATTTAAACACATTTTAGAATTCTGAATTATGATACCATTGCAACTTTGGCTTTAAGATAATTTTGTAATTCTTTTTTAAAATATAATTATACTAATGACTTTTTTGTTATATAAAATTAGAGGCGTTATTTATTTAATTAATAGAAAATATTTGTCAATTCAAAACGAAATTGATCTATTCATTTTTAAATTATATATTTTTTTTTATTTTGGAAAAAAAAATCTCTTTGTAATAACTAAATTATCTATATTCTCTTTTATTCTATCAATTAACGTTTCATTAAAAAAATTAATTCTATTTTATAACAAATTAATTTTATGTTCTATTTTATTTATAAAACATAATGATGAAATTATTTATATCTAAAATACTCTTATATTTCAATTTGATAACACTGGTCGATTTTAATATTTTAATTTATTTTGTTTTAAAAATGTTCCGTTCAGCAACCAAAAACGAATGTTTTACCTCCGTGTAAGAACCAAAATTGAAGATAGTTGGATAATCGATAATCTTGAACAGTGGCTTCGGTCCTCTTTAAGGTGGCGCATGGTGGACCTGCATGGCTAGCACTTCAACGCCCAAGTCAATTCAAGATTTAAGGTGATAATAATGAAAGTGGAGATCAGAGATTGTACCTTACTATTTGCATGTGAAATGTGTTTATACTTTAGGCCGAGCATAGTGGACTTGAGATGGATTGGGCCTTGGTCGATTGTGCTTTTGACCAATCCAGAACAATTTCCCCCAAGGCTTTTCCAGGCACTGAAGGAGCATGAGGAAACCTTAAGTATCACTAACCGACCTCCATGTCATGATAACTTGGTTTAGAGTCTAACTTAGAAAACTTGGTTGACTTCTAAAAGATCTTTATCAGATTTTAAACCATAATCTGATTTGGATGATCAAAATTGACAGCAACGAAATAAGTAAGTACAAAGGCAAGAAGGTAAAAACACAAGACATAAGGAGTTTATCATGGTTCCTCTCACAACCTAAGAGTAGTCCAGTCCCATTGCACTTCTAATAGATTTTCAATATAACCAAATTTGATTACAAATGCTCAAGCCTACAAGCTCAAGACTTCCTTGCTTTAGAACACAAGCTAAAGACTTCCTTTGCTCAATCACACGGGCGAGAGACTTCAAATGCTCAAGCACACAAGCAAGAGACTTCTGACTCTATAACAAACTGTTAAGAGATTTGGGTAAAAACTAAGACTTAAGAACTTCTAAAATATTCAAAATGTTAAGATGTTCTAAGTCTAATAAATTTGACAGAGTAGCTTCTCTTTGAATGTCAATGTTCATAGTCTTGAGGTGTATTGCAACGTGGTAGTCTTCTTCTTCAGGTTTGCAGCTCCTTTTATATAGAAGAGATAAAAGAGACGTTGAAAACTTTCACCAAAAGGTTGGTTAACCTTTGTACTTGATTAGACACAACAAGCAAACACTTTTCTACAAGAGGAATGATACGTTGAAGCTCAGACACCAAGAAGATATTTTTCCTTAAGTTTTCACTTGATAAAAAAGGTTCTGAGTCTGTCAAAGTTGCCTCAGTAGAAGAGCTTTTGCTTCAAAGTCTAACTTTCCTTCAGACTTCACTCTTCAGAGGCTGATCACATCAAAGTCCTCTTCTTGGCTTATGAAGGTTTAGAGTCTGAGTCACTAGAGGCTTACTTTCTTTAGAGTTGACTTTTTCAGAGTCTGGATTTCCATCAGAGGCGGAGTCTTCAAAAGTGATCTTTAGAGCCAGAGTCTGATCTTCAGAGTCAAATTCCTCAAGCACTTCTTCATTTGTTCTTAATGATATTATCCTGTATACTTGAACAAATGTTAGAATACCGATTTGTTATTTAAATACTTTGTTATCATCAAAACCCAAGTGATATGGTATCAACCAATTTCGTTCTAAAACAGAGTCTGATTTAATCAATTTTATCCAACATCTTGGTTTGTTCAGAGCAATCTTCACCCGGGTTCTTACTTCATCATATTTAGCTTTACTTTACTTCAAGTATGCTCAGAGTATGCACACTCAACAAACTATTAGAGAAAAAAATTGTTCTTTTATACTTTGTTATCATAAAAACTCAAGAATAGTTGTAGAACCAAACTTGTTTTAACAATCTCTCCCTTTTTGATAATGACAAACATTATAATTTTTATGAACAATTTTGACTTTTGACAAAGCAAATAATTAAGTAAAAATCAGAGTTAGGTTTGAAAGCACCCCCCCCCCCCCCCCTTGAATTTTAGACTTCAAAATTTTGTTAGCTTATCTTCACAGAGTGGGGTTAGCAACCACCCCCTGCGATTAAGACTTATAAAATTTGGTTCACAGAGGAATAACCAATAAATCTAGGGTTATATCTAGGAAAAAAACATGCATCAAAATCATATATTTTTCTCCCCCTTTATCATCAATAAAAAGAAAAAGATTAAACAAAAAGTAAACTCTTATATGGTTGGGGTGGAAGTCTAGAAAGGATTCTTTATAGCATTTTCTGAATCTAATTGTTGGTCTCTTTTTAGCGATACAGACTGGTCCTTACTACCTCATTCTCCTCCTTCAGCTCACCTAGATTCTTCAAAATCACAGAGGCAATAGCCTCAAAAGCAAAGGGTTCAGAAGATGCAATCCTAGAAGTTATCCCAACTTCATGCTAAGGTTCTAAGTTTTGTGCATTCCCAGAAGTTGTTCCAACTTTATGCTGAGAATTTGAAAATTGCACAGTTCTAGACGTTGCCATAATTCAAGAAGGAATAACCAAGATTTTCTCAAGGAGTGGAAACCTAAAAGTTCTTGGAACAAACGATATATGTTATGAACTAACGGTGAGAAAAGTACACAAAAATGGGGGGTTGAATTGTGTTTTCCGTTTTCTTAGTTTGCATCTGATCAGAGTTCAAAATCTAAACTGGTGTTCAGATTCTGGTTAATTCTTTGCAGCAGAATGTTAACAGAAGCAAATAAATAATAGCAGAAGATGCAAATATTTATAAAATTTATTTAACAGAAGCAAACACCTTTCTACGAAAAATAAAATAGAATTTATTAAAATTATAGAGATAATTATATGATTTTTAATTATTTAGTAATAATTGGAGAAAATAAAATTATTAGGAATAATTCACGTTTTTTTTGGGGGGGGGGGGTTATAAATATTTATTGAAGTTTCACTCAATTTTGACCTTCATCACATCCGGTCATCAAAAAAGCTATGTGGACAAGTGGTTTTTTATTTTAATTTATTATTATTTTTAATGCCATTTTATTTTATATTAATTTTTGGTTTATGTTAGAAAACATGTTAAATACTCAAAAATTGGTGGAGATGGGTGTTGTTGAACCCACAACCTTTGCAATACAAGGCCATCACCTTTCCACTAGGTTGGTTGTCTAGTTATGCAATTGGTGTGCATTTAATTATTCTTATAGCATGTGGCTACTGTTTTCTATTTTTTGTTTTTGTTTTTTTATAATATTTATTTTAATTTTATGCACACCAATTGCATGACTAGACAATCAACCTAGTGGAAAGGTGTTGGCCTTATATTGCAAAGGTTGTGGGTTCAACACCCATCTTTACCAATTTTTGAGTATTTAACACGATATTAAAAATAATAATAAATTTAAATAAAAAGCCACTTGATCATCCACATAAGATATGTTAGAAACTATTGCGATGCGATTCAATATCTAAACACCAATCACCGGTAATGGCGCCATTTTGTTGCTGCGGTAAAGCGGCAAGCAAAAATTATTGAGTACCCGGTTTTGTCGTCTCCACAGGGATCGGCGTGAGGGAAAGAACGTCATTCAACGGTCTCTACGTTTCTAAGCTTGTTGAGAAAATTTTAGTGGAAAGATTCAAGGTACAATAGATAAAAGCAGAAAATATAAAGACAAAAAATATAAAGTAAAGACTTAAAATAAATAGAGCCTTGTTGGGATTGGAATTTCATCGATCGATAACACACACATTCTTCTTACCAGTTAAACACAAATCAAGCATTCGTCTAATACCCTCATGTATCGCCCACAACAGAGGTTATGTCTAATGCAAAGTCGAAAGAACAACTGTATTATCTCATTGGTGATGTCTCACGCAACTCAATAACACAGAGCATTAACAACTGATACTCACGTGAATGTTAAATCTAAATCTATGTCTAGAGTTTAGAACCTAACATGTATTTATCCTAGATCCAGATCTGAAGAGTATATGTCTATAGCAGTTCAAATCAATGTGTAAACAAGTAAACAAGGATAACATCCATATCAGATAAATGATTGATTCATATAAAACACCATAATCAGAATACGTACATACGATTAACCCTTTTTAACATGTATTCAACTAATTTATGTATGTTAACATAGTTCTTCATCTCTATTATCACGCATCCTCGCAATATCGTTTATGTCTAAAGCGTTATCGTGGGATTTACCGTATTAATCGCTAGATGATGTCTCATGCTAACAATCAACACAATAAAAGCTTGATACTAGTGAATATCAACTCACAATTCTATGTCTAGAGTTTGCTCATTGATAGGTGAATATCTCAAACCCAATAATATGAAATCAAAGACAACATCAATATTGAATCAAAACTAGTTCACAAATACATAGATTAGAAGAAATACATAAGGTATCAATAGATTACATCCAACCCCAACAAGAGATCGAAGTACATACTCGAAGATCAAGCTCCGATTTGCTTGTATTTGGACTTCTCCTTTTTAGGGTTTTGTGTTTCTCTCTCTAAAACATATTTGGAATGAAGAGAGATAAAGTTCTATCTCTAAAAATCTAAGTTATGTTTCTAAAAATCAAGAAAAGTACATAAACAACATTGCAAAATCTGTCTCGTTGGCACTGCGAACTCCCTCTTCGCATTGCGAACTTCACTTATAGGCACCTGAAGTGCCTCTGAACAGTTAAACCGCCCCTGAGGTTTCCTTGACTTAGGACTGCGAAGCTTCTGTTTGCACTGCGAACTTCTTCGCTCAGACCTCGCATTGCCACCAGCAAGGGGTTTAGCTACTGCCATCCAAATGTTCTGGTTCGCTTTGGCCTTGCCTTGAGCTCGCCTGCTGTTTGCTACTTGCGCGCACTGCGTGTTAGACGACTATAATTGATCTAGAAAGGGGGTTGAATAGATCACTACTTTTTAATGGAGAGTCGGCACTTAAATTTTATTTTAAAAAATTATTTGCGGAAGCGGACGAGGACTATATCGTCTAAACGAACTGGTTACCGAACGGACCAGATATACGTAAGCCAAATGGAACGATAGGCTCGATAAGAAAATTGAATCACAACTTTTACTATTAATCAATTTACCAACAGCACTCAATGTTATGCAATTTCCAATTACCAGTAAAAAATTAAACCAATTTGATAATTTATCAAACACCTTGTAAGCGTTCAATTTATCGAGCACTTGGAGTACAAAACACTCCAAGCTATAACTTCTATGTAAGTTAGTGCAGAATTTTTACCAAGCACAATCTAAAATAATTGAGCAATGTTTTCAAATCAGTTTTTCTGCACTATACTATAACAAAATTTTTATCAATCAATTGAATAATCACAAGCGTAAACAGTTCGAGAATTAAAGAGAGAGGGAAAGAGAAAACGAAAGCAAGTTTGTTTAGGCGGTTCCCCTTTTGTCCTCGCTTCAGGTACGTCTGCCCCCAATTCTAAATCTAGAATTGAGATATCTATAATCTTGTTGCAAATTGTTTTTACAAGAGAAGTCTTAGCTATCACACACTCAAGAAAATCCGTTGATGTTGATACTATGTCTTATCTTCCCTTGATTCGAGTCGAATCAAGTGCCACGAACGTGTTGAATAAACCTCCATTTACCGCTACTAGATTGAATGAACACATCGGTCTTCAATCACCTTCGCTCGGATGATTTCAATTCACACACCGTTTGATCCCCAAACCTTTGTTGCACAATCCTCCGGTCGACACTACTAGATTGACAGAACCCACCGTTCTTCAATCACCTTCGCTCGGCTGAATTCAATGCACACAAAGATCTGAACCAAAAACCCCCCAAATCCAATTGATCTTGGAGGACAAAACCCTATAGGTTTTATTCAAGAAAAAACCCACTGAAAAACTCACCCCAAACAAGATATACCCCTATGTTCAGACGTTATCACCTCATGATGCAAGAGATCAACAAAAATGGTTATGTGTATTTGTTGAGAAAATGCAAGAATGGGGATGGAGATGATGAGAGAGAACTTTCAGTGTAAATCTTTCACTTTTTCTTGTTGTTGTGTAAAAAATGAGGAACAAAGTATATATATGATGCTAGGACCAACTACAAAAAGTAACAACTTTTTGAAACTTAGAAAAACCAGAAAAATGGCACACATTTAGCGAAGAGTCGACCAAACTTCTTTGAGGGTCAGCCTGCGCTGACCCGTGGGCTAGACTGTGCAAGTTTGAGTACCTTGCATCGACCTCCACAGGGTCATGCGTCAACGCATGGCTGATGAAAATACACAATACAGAAAAGACTCCAGTATGCGTCGACCGGTGGGTCAACGTGAGCTGACCCGTGGGAAATGTAACAAAATTCACATTTCATGAGTCGACCAAAGCATGGTTTGGGTCGACTCAAACTTCAAAAACTCACAAAAATTAGTTTTTTCACATGTTTTCTTCTACCTAGGCCATGTTAATGCATACCTATGACACATAGCATGATCTCACACATATAACAGATGTATAAGACTCTTCCTATATGTTTGGACACATGATTATTGATTGTTTATGCATTGTGAAACACCGATGCCGACTATGATGAGATGATACCTTCCAAATTACATACTACGAGCTAGTACATGTTTTGACATCATTAAAATAGAGATTGAGTGTAAGACACCTTGCCCTCACATACTCCCCCTTTTTGATGATGGTAAAACTCCTTTAGCTTGTCTTGTAATTTGAAACTCGCCCTCCCCTAACTTTGTGCATTCTTCTAAAATTCAATTTGATGCTGCTTTTGCTTGTAGATACCCATCTCCCCCTTTAACAACATCAAAAAGAGAAAAAAAACATGGTCAAATAATAACATACTATATACATATGAATTCACTCATCAATTTGTAGCCAAGATACATTAACACACATCCACATATAATGACGTTAATGCAAAGATAATATGGATAAATAAGGAAAAAAACATATATAGAAACTCAAGGCACATTCCATAACCAGACACTGCCAAAAAACTCCAAGTCATAAGAAGTACAAAAGTAATTCCAAAACATATAATGGTCATGCAACATAGAGCAAAGTATGAAATGCATTACACTAAACATCCTAGTCCTCAAGGTCTCCTCCCCCTAAATTGGTTGCCCCTTCCTCTGAAGTAATGGTCTGGAGGTGGAGGAAATGGTTGCTCATCCAAATGCTCGTTAAGATCAAAAACATCCCGGTTAAGAGTATTAAGATTGTTAGTCAAACAACGAGTCTGACTTTCAGCAGTTGTAGCCAGAGTGTCAAACCTAGTCATCACTGCAGAGGCAAACTAATTAAAGTTCTAATTCTGAGCTTCTAACGGATTTGTGAGAGTAGTGTGCCTCTCTTCCTGAGCAGTCATAAAGGTTTGTTGCTGGAGCTGTATTGATCGCATCATTTCTAGGACTTCATCATTGTTTTGTAGCGGTTGCGGTGTAGGAGTAGGAATGCAATACTCTTGCTGGTGCCACTCATTTGTTGGAGGATTATAGGATGAACTAAGTGAAGTCCATCCAGTATGTTGCCACTCACCCCATCCCTAATTTGCATATGGATCTTGAGAAGGAGAGTGACCCATCCACTCAGCATTGTCCTCTTCCACATCATGGTCATTTGTTTGCATGTCATCACCTGCTTCTTCTTCTTGCTCATTTGCTTCTTCATCTTCGTTTTCATCCTCGTCAACATATTGAACACCTGAATGTGTAGTTCAATGCCGAAAATTGTACTATTTCTTTTGATTATCCCAGAAGTATCCCATCATAGTGAGTGTTTTCTGGCTGAACTCTTGATCAAAGGTCAATGACATATATGGAATACCTTGTACTACCACTTCAGCCTTGTTCAAAATACATTGAATAAAAGATGCATAACATAGGGTCGTACCTTGACTTGAGTCACGGAGAGTAAACATCCGACTTGTAATATAATGAGGCCAGTCAATACATTTCTTATTTTTCTAGCAAATAGATCAGATGAACCTCAGCTTGATCAATCTGGGAGTATCCTCCCTTCTTGGGATGGAGAATGTGAGCAACGATCCACTGTAGGATCTTATCAACACACTTCAAATGCCCAGTTGTAACCATCTTGGGAAACAGATTACTATTCAAAATGCTTTAAGGATAAGGATCTCACAGCATAGAGTTTAACGCAGTTTTAAATTCATATCCGTCAACAAACTTAGAATCAGTAGCCTTAGGATGAGTAGATGCATGTGGATCTATATTGATCAAATTCTTCCAAACAGTTGCATTAACCGAGTAAATTCTACCACCCATCTCGTATTTAAAAGCAGAACCTTCAAACTTACCCTAAATTCCTGCGTAGAATAGCTTAACCAAGTCCTCATTGTACTTGGTATCACACTCCAAGAACTCATCAAAGTTTTGTAAATTCAGTAGTTTGATAACTTTAGTCAAATGTAAACGCTCAGCTCTTAAAGGATAATACGCAAATTGCTTGACAATGGACTGGTTACGAAAATTCTTGTTGTAAGTCTCAGTTAAATTTTTAGATAACAGAGAGAGAGAAGTTACCGGCATAGTAAAACTTGGTTGAGACGTGCCAGCTCTTGAAGTAGAAGCTCTTGATGTTCTCTTTCCAGTGATCCTTTTGGAAGCCATTGAAATACACCCTTTTTGACACAGATGAACAATGCACGAAACCCTTGATGAGGATGAACAGTGTTCGAACCTTGATGATGAACAGTATAGGAAACCTTGATTTTATGATGAGAAAACCCTTGAATACCTTTTAATTATGGAAATCTTGTATTCTTGAGGAACTATTTGTAATGGGTTTTCTAGGGTTTTTTTTGGAAGGTTGAAGGAGAGGAGAAGAATGAGGAAAGTGTTTAGATGCAATGTATGATGATGTTGATACTTGGAAAATGTAACAGACAATTAATTGGGTCAAAATATCTTTCACATGAGGGGGTGCGCGCCTTTCCAAGAAAAAAAATTCATATTCTGTCAGTGACGCATCGACCAAACCAGGTGTGCGTCGACGCATACTGAACGAAACTGCATAATTTCAAAATTTAAAAGGTTGCGTCGACCATAAGGTTAACCTGCGCTAACCCGCTTCAAAATGTGAGAAATATTGACATCCATGAGTCGACCCATACTCTTGTTTGGTCGACTCAAATAGTTAAAACATGGAAAATGCACATTTTGAGTACTTTATGCATCAAGTAGAGATAACTAACAAGCCACACACATACCAAACTTAAAAAATGGATCAAAATTACATCTAAACATGAAATAAACATCAATCCAATCCATATTTTGGCACAATAGGTTACCCATATAATTGATCAAGAGTAGTAATATAAAAGGAACGATATTACCTCCGACGATTAATGATAGATGCCCTCACATGTAGTTAAATCTTTTCAATATTGTTAGTCAAAGAAAAAATATAGACAAACAATAGTATAGAGCATGCAATCATATATACATAATCAAACACGATCTGAGATATCGAGAACACCAAGTTCCCTACGGATATTAAAGAAAGGCTCTGTCGTAATAGGTTTGGTGAAAATATCTGCAAGTTGATTCTTAGAATCAACATGCTCAAATACCACATCACCTTTCTCTACATGATCCCTAAGGGAATGATGACGTATTTCTATATGCTTCGTGCGAGAATGTAATACCAGGTTTTTGGTTAGGTTAATGGCACTTGTATTGTCACACAAAAAAGGAATATGTTCAAGTTGAACATTGAAGTCGAGTAATTGTTTCTTAAGCCACAAGACTTAAGCACAACAACTACCGCCCGCAACATATTTCGCCTCGGCTTTTGACAAAGTAATGAAAACTTGCTTTTTTCTATGCCAACTCACTATAGAATTTAAGAAAAAGTGACAAGTACCGCTCGTGCTTTTCCTATCCGATTTGCAACCGGGAAAGTTAGAATCGAAATAGCCAACCAAAGAGCAATCGCTTCCCTTGGAATACCAAAGTCTATACTTTGGAGTACCGCATAGGTATCTAAGTATGTGCTTCACGGCTTCTAAATGAGATTCCTTGGGATAAGACTCATCAAAAGAAGTACCTTTTTCGACATTTTTCGGATAAGACTCATCAAAAGTAACGTGTACAGACTCCTCAACAGTAAGTAACCTCTTATTGTAAACCCTATATGCCTTACTAGATTGAGAGTATCCAAGAAAGATACCTTCGTCGGCCTTAACATTAAACTTACCAAGTGTCTCTTTACCATTATTCAACACAAAACACTTACAACCAAAAACGTGAAGGTAAGATACGTTGGGCTTCCTCCCTTTTAAAAGCTCATACGGTGTTTTGTTTAGAATAGGACGGATGAACACCCTATTTAAAACGTAACAAGCCGTACTAATGGCATCGTTCCAAAACTATTTTGGAAGGCCACTCTCATTGACCATAGTCCTTCCCAATTCTTCCAAAATTCCATTTTTACGTTCCACAACCCCGTTTTGTTTAGGGGTACATGGTACGGAAAAATTATGATCAATCTCATGGCTATCGCTAAATGCTTCAAAAAGATGATTTTCAAACTCACCTCCATGATCACTTCTAATTGATACAATGTTTGTGTTCATTTTTTTTTTGAGATAACTTGGCAAATTTTTTAAAAGCCAAAAATGTATCGCTCTTGCTTGCTAAGAAAATAGTCCAGCAAAACGTAGAATAGTCATCGACAATCACAAAACCATAATATCTGCCACCTAGTCTCTTAACCCTAGATGGTCCAAAGAGGTCCATATGGAGGGGCTCAAGGGGTCTCGTGGTTTAAACAATGTTTTTAGACTTAAACGAGATCCTTGTTTGCTTCCCCATTTGACACGCATCACATAAGTGATCCTTGGTGAACTTGATTTTGGGTAAGCCGATTACTAGGTCTTTAGAAACTATTTTATTAAGCAAATCAAAATTGACATGTGCCAAACGTCTATGCCATAACCATGAATCTTCACTCATGGTGACTAGACACTTGTCGCTACTCAACAATACCTCATTAAAGTCTAGCATATTGATCAGTGCATTTTAATGTACATTCTCTTATGTTTGTACTTAGGCATTCCTACAATTTATTTGAGTGTTTTTACTATTTTAATGTGTTTTCATATTTAAGTTTGGTTCTACCTTTATTTTATTTTCGCAGCTTATTTTTCAGCATTGACACTTATTTGATACCTTTCACTGCGCAGATCATAACTTGGGTTACGAGATGTCGTTCTGCGTGTTCTACTAGTCGATGGAAAGCTAAGACAGAGAGCTACATCTTTCATGTTTTATGCGGAAGCTGATTCGGAGTGAAAGATGATCAAATAAGTCATTGAAGTAAGAGCCTGAATTCTGATTTTAGAAAACAATTTGTTTCAGGTTGTTTTATGGGCCTGGTTTATGTTTCCCACCCAGTTTGAGTTAGTGGTGAAAAACCTTATTTTGTTTATAAGGTTTCAGCCGTACAACGATTACGGATCTTTTTACTATTCATAAATTTTACGTTTGCTTTCAACGATTGTAATGGAGAACTAAACTCCTCGGGTTGATCTACTGTAATCGTGCCTCCATCGTACTTTAAGGTTCTTATGTTTCTCAATTAAATTTATTTCCCTTTCAATTCTTCTCTTTGATTTGTTGTTTGCTTAATTCAACTTTTCTTTGAGTTGATTGATTTATTTCGATGATTGTATGTTCCTATAACTTTTACTCGCTGTTTACGTCGCTTTGTCGTTAAATTGCGTTTCTATATCGTGTTTGCTTAATTCACGATTGTGTTTATCCGTTTGCTTAATTCAGAAATTAGGAATATATATCTTGCAGTATCCATTGCGCTTGTTGATTGATATTGTAATCGAAAAGGGAATAGAGTCTGCCTAGGGATTGAGAATTATTCGGATCAATGATAAGTTAGGAGACCGATACGGTAGATTAGCTTATTTCATAATCACTTTTTTATAATCACTTATTTCCTCCTATTTTCTAAATCAAAAACAAACCCCCCCAATCATTTTTCAATTGGTTAAATTCTCAACAAGAATCCTTGCGATACGACATCCGAGTGTCACTTCCCGTTGCTACACTTTTATGAAATTCATTTTTGATCCGTGCGCGACAGTGGACCAAATTAGCGTCGTTGCCAGGGATTCTTGTCGATTTAGCCAATAGTTTAGTTTTAGGTATTGTTTGTTTTGATTTTCTGCATTTGTTTTGTTGTTTTTCCGTTTTCGCGTCCGGACGCCCCGTCTCGCATCCGACCTAGTCAAAAAATCGGTTTTGGGAGAAATTGCCTCCTTTTTTAGATCGATTTTGTGCATTTGAAGCAGAATAATCGCGCGGTCAAAAGTCCCTTACTCTAGAAGAGATATGGGATTTCGCCCTCAAAACCCTAAATTCATCATTTTTCTATTTTTATTTAATTGTTTACTGTTTTCTTAGTTTCAAAAAATTCTAAAAAAATTTCCAAAATTCTCATTTGACCTAATTAGATTAAATTTTGTGTTTTTAGATTTTTTTGAATTTATTTTAACCATTTTTCTTCTTTGATTTTGATTCTGACTCTATAGGGACATTGTTGGCATTATCTTATTTGTTGCTGCATTAGTAGTCTTGGCTACTAGATCTTCCTGTTCTGACCTGTTTGATTTTGATCCTGAGATAGAGAGAACCTTGCATGCACGTCTTAGAGATAATCAGGCCAACCCTAGTTCACCATCCATTGACGATTGTGATTCTGATTCCTTGGTTTCACATTGCTTGTTTGATTCTGATTCTGAATTTGCTTTCTATAATAACATGGCTGACCAGCGAACATTAAGAGAGCTTGCTGCTCCTGATGTAAACTATAATGGCTTGTGTATTGAATATGTTGACCTTGCTGTTCTTTTTGAATTAAAATCTGGATTAATACACTTATTGCCGAGATTTAGTGGTCTTGCAGGTGAGGATCCACACAAGTATCTTAAAGAATTCTAGATCGTTTGTTCTACCCCACTTAGGCCTGAAGAAATTACAGAAGATCACATCAAGCTGAGAGACTTTACATTTTCTTTACAAGGTACGGCCAAATACTGGTTATATTATCTTGAGCCAAATTCTGTTGCTACTTGGAATGATTTGAAGAAGGTATTCCTAGAGAGATACTTTCCTGCGTCTAGAGCTTCCTCGATACGAAAAGACATTTTTTCATACCCCAAATTTTGACCACTAAGATTTCCCATCATTGTGAAAATCATCATCACAATATGGATGAACCATCATACCTCATTAGTCTCCCCAAAGATGGGTGAGCATCCACTACAATCAAACTTAGGGTTTCAAGCCCTCTCAGCGCCCTTAGACAAAGGATCAATCAAGGAATGACATGATCTTCAACTTGTCTAACCTCTCAAACATCCACAATGGATCAAGAGGACTCCCACATCAAGAATCAAGCACAAGGTTGCAGCATCCCAAGTGGATTAAGCCTCAAGATCACCAGTGTCACCAAATTAAGGTTTTGGTCGACCAGGGCCTCCAGATGGAATTTTTCCTCTGGGCATGAGCCAATGCTTTAAATCACAACCCAAGATACTCCAAGGGACCTCTTGGACCCAATCATCAAGTCAATTTAGCCTCAGGGGATGCATTTACCAAAAATCAGGAATTAGGGTTTCTTGACCTAATTCACCCCTAAGTTGACTTTTGGGACAAAGCATGGGCCAAGATCTCAAGACATGATTTGAGGGTCTCTAATAAACTACAATGATCCATTTGCAACAATGGATTGATCCAAGAAGCTTGGTGCACACGTTTCAATTTCATCAGGATCACAATTAGGGTTTTGAAGGAAAAGTCAACTGTATCTTTGAATTTTGACCAAGACATGTTCCCAAACCTTGGGACATGATTCAATACACCCCATAACACCCATGGAATGTGTACATCAAGTTTGATTTAGGTCAATGACTTGATTTCATAAAGGATTGCACAGTTTGGAATTCATCTGGTAAAAAGTCAACTGTGCACAAAAGTCAAAGTTTGACTTTTTGAGATTTTTCACAATTATGGTTCTTTAACCCTAAAATGATGTTAATGTGTGATTGGAATCATCATTCATCAAGAAAAATCAAGAAAAGTGGGATAACTTGTAAAAGGGGCAACCATAAAAACTTAGAATTTTCCTAAGTTATGAAATAAAGTGGCTAGGGTACCAACTTCCAAGGATCATAACTTGAGATCCAAGCAACCATTTGGGCTGATCCAAAGATGGATTTGTAGCTCTCATGGCATAATTTAAAAGTGAAAACTACACCTCATTCCAATTCATCATGGATTTTGAGTTATAGTTGGATCAAAATGGCTGAAAACATGAAATGTCACTTTTTCCAACACTTAGTGAAATTTTCACTAAGTCAGAATCTGTTTCACTTTTTTCAAAATGTAGGGGCATTTTTCAGTTGGATCCAAAAAGTTTCAAAACAAACTATGATCACACATGTGTTGTATCATATGAGGGCTTTCCAAAATGTCCAAGAACCCCGTGAAATTCCATTTGAGCTAAGAGTTATGACAGTGGCAATATACCTTGCTGCAACTGTCATAACAAGGAAGATTTGTGCATTTTGCTCGATTTGAGCAATTTGTACAAATGACAAACAAGTTTATCCATCTGAACACCTCAGGGGGAGACTAAGGAGGGACAAACACTGATCCATAAGCCTCCCAAGTCTTTGGAACTAAAAAAAGCATGCCAAACCTAAAAAACCCTAAAGAGGGGACAAGACTCCAATTTTGTTTTGGAGCATTCAATGGATGCACCAAGGTGGCATGAACTGAGCCATTTCCAACTGAATGAGTCAAGGATAAGCTCTGAACAAAAGAACCATAGGCCTGTGCTCTAACGTCTAGTCAATGGCTAGAGGAGACTTGAGATTCCAAAATGCTCCAATTGGCCAAAGGTCTACAGCAGCCTCCATTCACTATTTTTTGCGAAACAAACTTGCTCTACTATAAATAGAGCTCATTTGTGCTCAGTTTGAGTACACCAAAGCACTATAACACTTGTTTTCCTCAAAATCTCTTTCTCTAGGCAAAAATGCCTTCTTTAGCAAGGTAACTCTGAGTTTTTGAGTTAGAGAGCATTTCCATTACAGCTCATGATCCAAACACATCCAATATGGCATATCTAAGCTGTCCAAACTCTCACAAGTGACCTGTAACCCCAAAATCTCAAAGTCCCTTCTCAAAACCTCAAAATAGGACTTTTTTGCATTTTTCAAGCCATGTCTTGATTCAGTCACTTTCAAAACCAGATAAAGCCTTAAACACACTTCAAATATCATCCTTGAACTGTCCTAAATGGTTCCCCACATCTGGAACACCATTTGAGAGATTTGTTATTTTGGTCACTTTTGCCCCTTGCAAGAAAGGGCCAGTTTCCATTCCTGAGGTTTCCAGCTGATTACAATCATCCTAAAAGCTTCTAAGGGATCATTTGAGGGTGTCCAAAGCATCAAATTGTTTCTGGAACAAAGCACTTGACAAATTTCCCAAAAAGCTCCTAAAGAGGTAAGCATCACAACTTGAACTCTTTAAAATATGCATTGCTTTGAAGTCCATTGATCATACACATCTCATACATGTTATATATGTTGTGTTTGGACCAATTCATCATGTAATTCATGTCTGCAACAAGAGGTAGCACAGAAAATGCAAATTATGGCCTATTTCAAAACCACCATCGGATTTTGAGGAGGATTTATTTTTTGAAAAAACCGACACCACCATTGGATTCCTTGTGAAATTCTAGGCAGGATAGACCTAAATTTTGTCCCAATCCATGGAGAAATGAGAAAGTTACAAGCTTCACGTTTTTGGCCGAAACTTTGCCTTGCCTTGCCTTGGCCAGGCCAAAAACACATCATGCCTTATGTACTTCTAAGGTGGTTTTTGTTAGTTCTATTATTGGCTACAATTTTGGTAAAACAATGTGTTGGTTCAAGATGTCATGTCTGATGTCTTAACTTGTGTTGCTAACATTCTGCTTGTGGCTTTGTTACTTTGTGTTGCAGGTCTGTGTTCTGATGTCAAACATGATGTCTTAACATCTTTTAACAGAACATCAGGTTCAGTCTATTTTATTAGGGCTGCACTTTTCTCTGATGTATCTTGAGGATTGTTTGAGAGATTACAGGCGTGATTCTTGGAGGAGATTTTATCTGATGCAATCATTTTATATTCCCTTTGAAGTATATTTTGTTTCTAGTTTTAGGGCTAAAAGATTTGAAGAGTAATTATGTTTTAAAGTGAGATTCAAATCTGGGTGTTAAGGCTGGCCAAGCCCATGAAGAGAGTTGCTATAAAAAGACGTATTAAACCTACTTGCTGGTTAGAGAAGTTTAATTGAAGAGCTGCATTACTTGTGTTAGGGTTTGAGTCTTTGTGCGTCTTA
The DNA here is from genome assembly GCA_022829125.1 of Lathyrus tuberosus. Lineage (NCBI taxonomy): Eukaryota > Viridiplantae > Streptophyta > Magnoliopsida > Fabales > Fabaceae > Lathyrus > Lathyrus tuberosus. Next base: position 1,000,278 of record JALAZF010000118.1, on the reverse strand, counting down.
TGTTATTTGTGAGCCATTCACTCATCTCTTTGATGTTTGAATTGGACTGTTTAATTGAGTTGTAATTTGTCCACTCTAAGCTTTTAAGCTTGAGTGTTTGTTCTTGATCAAAGCTTTTAAGCAAGATCAAGGTGTGTCTTTCTTGTGTGTCTTCTTACTTTGTTATTTTCTGTTTTTATCACTGCTGTGATTGAGGGGGAGTGAGAGGGTTCTCATACCTAAGAGTGTCTTAGGTAGAAGTGTCATTGGGTAGTGATTAAGTGAGTAGATTATCAACTTGTGTGTTTATTGTGGAGTCTATAAATTGATACTACTAATAGTGAATTTCCTCCCTGGCTTGGTAACCCCCAGACGTAGGTTGTTAGACCGAACTGGGTGAACAATCCTTTGTGTTGTTTACTGCTTTTATCTGTTACTATTATTGCCTTGTTCATACAACAGATATTGATGTTGTGACATCTCACTTGACATCACATATCTGATACCAGAATTTCAATTGGTATCAGAGCAGGTCATCCTGCTCTGCATCTGGGTGAGATCTAGGGCTGTTACTTTTTGGTGCAATGGACAAGGAGAGTGGTGGATTTGTGAATAGACCCCCTATTCTAGATGGATCAAATTATGACTATTGGAAACTTCGCATGGTTGTCTTTTTGAAGTCTTTAGACAGCAGGGCTTGGAAGGCGGTTTTGACAGGATAGAAACACCCTGTCGTTGTGGGAAAAGATGGCGTGTCAAAGCTGAAACCTGAAGAGGAATGGACCAAGGAAGAAGATGAACTTGCACTTGGGAATTCTAAGGCCTTGAATGCCTTATTTAATGGTATAGACAAGAACATTTTCAGGCTGGTCAACACATGTGAAGTGGCTAAGGAGGCTTGGGATATTCTAAAAACAACTCATGAAGGAACCTCCAAGGTCAAGATGTCAAGACTTCAGCTGCTAACAACAAAGTTTGAAAGCTTGAAGATGAAAGATGAAGAGACCATTCATGACTTTCACATGAATATACTTGAACTGTCAAATGCTTCTAGTGCCCTAGGAGAAAGGATGTCTGATGAGAAGCTTGTGAGAAAAATTCTCAGATCTCTTCCTTAGATATTTGATATGAAGGTGACTGTTATAGAGGAAGCTCAAGACATCAGCCAGATGAGGGTTGATGGATTGATTGGTTCACTTCAGACATTTGAATTAGGATTGAATGACAGATCTGAAAAGAAGGTTAAAAGCATAGCCTTGGTGTCTAGTACAGAAGATGATGAGGAAAAGTGTGGTCCTGAAACTCAGGAGGAGCTATCCAATGCCATTGTTCTGTTAGGAAGACAGATTAATAAGGTGTGGAAAAGAATGGAAAGGAGGCATAAACCCTATGTCAAGAACATCACATCTGACATCAACAGGTCAGGTGATCAGAAGAAAACCAAAGCAGAGGAGAAGACTAATAATGACAAAGGGATCCAATGCCATGGCTGTGAAGGTTTTGGTCACATCAGAGTGAATGCCCAACATACCTTAAACAGAAAAAGGGTTTGTCTATTACTTGGTCTGATGAGGACACTGAAAGTGAGGATTGATCTGCCAAGCATGTCAGAGCTATGACTGGAATATGTGATTCTGATGAAGATTCTAGTGATGGAGAGATTACCTACGAGGAACTAGCTGCATCATATAGAGAGCTATGTATCATAAGTGAAGAAGTGTGTCAAGAAGGGGAGAAGCAAAAGGAACTCATAATCCAACTCAAGGCTGACAAGGCTGAACTGGAAAATGAAGTCAGTTTGCTGAAATGCAATCTTGATCAAATGTCCAAATCTCTCAGAATGTTGAACAATGGAACTGACACTTTGGATAAAATTCTTCAAGCTGGAAAACTGACTGGAGACATGACTGGGCTGGGATTTAAGGGTGAGAAGAAACCTTCTTTAGATGCTAGTTCTTCTGGTACTAAACAGAACCTGTCTCATCAGATGTTTCAACAACATGAGAAGGTTCATACTTCAGGACCCAAGCAGAACATGTTCCATCAGATGTCGCAACATCATGGGAATGTGCATGTTTCTGGACCTAATCATTTTGTGCCTCATCATCATGGCAGAAGAGAGCCTCAACAGTATGAGAGAAGACATCCTCAAGGGAGAAGACATCCCAACCATTTTAGAGGAGGATTTCAAAGATGGAGATGTCATTACTGTGGTAAGTTTGGTCACATAAAACCTTTTTGCTTCAGATTGCATGGATTTCCTGAACCTGGTCCTCAACCTAGAACAAATCAAAGCATTCCTACACATGGAAAATAATGGGTTCCCAAGGTTGCTGTTACAAGCTTATTAGCTCACATGTCTAGTAGAGCCTCAGCTGTGGAAGATTGGTACTTTGACAGTGGGTGTTCTAAACATATGACAGGTGTCAAGAACCTGTTGGTGGATGTCAAATCCTATTCCACAAGTGATGTGACTTTTGGGGATGGAGTCAAAGGTGAGGTCAAAGGGATTGGAAAGCTGAATTGTTCAGTTGGGCCTAGCCTTGATAATGTGTTACTTGTTAAAGGGTTGACTGCTAATTTAATTAGCATCAGTCAATTGTGTGATGAAGGTTTCGAGGCCAGCTATACAAAATCTGAATGTTTAGTGACAAATGAAAAGAGTGAAGTTGTTATGAGGGGAGTTAGATCTAAAGATAACTGCTACTTGTGGGTTCCTCAAGAGTCCAGTTACTCCACCATATGTACTATTGCCAAAGATGCTGATGTGGATTTGGACCATCAAAGACTTGGGCATCTACATCTGAAAGAGGTGAAACAAAGTCTGATTGAGCATAATGTCAAGCAAGATGTCATGACATTACATTATGACATCCTGAGCATATTGATCAGAAGTCTTGTGGGAGATAATGTGATAATTTTGAAACCTGTTGCCACTAAACAAAAGTTGGGTGAGACTGTGGATGCTAGTAAGTTCGAATTCTCAAAGAAAAAATTAGGTATCCACATTTTTGAAAACTTATAGCAATTAAAGGCGTGTGGGAAAATCCTTTTAAATTTTAAAAGTCATTACTGGTTTGTAGAAATATCATTAATTGCCTTTTATGTTTCCAAAAGCAGCCCACCTATTTTAGGCAATCATTTCAACGTAGTGCTCCCACACGCAACACACGTCTCACACCTCATTTGCTCTGCTCGTTCATCTTCTCTCCCAGAGAAAGAAGCTCTTCCAATCGTTTGACAATCAGCTGCAAGAAAGTAACAATGTCTCAACAACAACCTTCACCATCCAAGAAATCTGCTACAAAAAATCCTTTGCATGCTAAATCTAGGAATTCTACTGAAAAGGTCTCGCTTGATGATGCTCTGGATATTGAGCCTTTATCTATGGTTCCTCTCCCTGGTTCTGAAAAGATACGACCAAGCAAGCTGCAGGCGAAGAGGTCTACACGTCCTAGTACAGGTAAACCTTCTGATCCTTCTGAGTCTAGAAAGTTTTATGATAGTGAAGCTAGGAGGGTTGTCACTGGAATTTTGTTTGGAGAAAAATCTGTTCCTGGGAACTCTACTCAAGGTGATAAAAATCTAAGTGAGGAAGAAGAGTATTCTGTAGATAAGAGTCTTGACAGGATAGTTACCAAGGTTCTTGAAAAGGGTATTTCTGTGGCTGGGATATCGAGGCCATTCGCTCAAATGTCTGCCTCTCACTCTGAGGGTAAGAGAGATGATAAGCAAACTGCTGAAGACAATCTTCATAGGTTGGTTATGTCTGTTCTTGAAGATGCTGAAACTGAAGGTGGAGCTGATGTTGAAACAGATGTTGGAACATCACCTGCTAAGAAAGGTACCTCTAGTCCTAGAGGAAAGAAGCCAGTTGATGTGGTAGATGTGGATGATTTGTCAGATAATGAGATTATAGCTAATTTGGTGCCTGGGATAGCAAAAAGGATGAAGACAAGAAAAGAGAAGGTTGTTGCAATGACAGGGTCTCTTGGTAGTGGTAAGAAGAAGTCTGTGGTTGGTCCTACAAAATCATGGAGCAAGGTGGCTACCAAGTCCAAGAAAAGGAAGGCTAGGTCTGACTCTGATTCAGACTTTGATGTTGAGGAGGATGTCCAGGACATCAATCCTGAGAAGAAAGCTACTAGCAAGAAGATTGTTGACAAAGTTCCTAATGTCCCTTTAGACAATATTTCATTCCATTCTGTTGAAAATGTGAGTAAGTGGAAGTATGTTTATCTGAGAAGAATTGCTCTGGAGAGAGAGCTAGGTAGAGATGCTCTTGAGATGAAGGAGATTATGGAATTGATCAATTATGCTGGATTAATGAAGACTGTGTCTAGTTTTTCAAAATGTTATGATATGCTTGTTAAGGAGTTCATTGTGAACATCCCTGAAGACATTACTGATAGCAGAAGTATGGATTTTAGAAAGGTTTATGTAAGAGGTAGGTGTATTGAGTTTTCTCCTACTGTTATTAACAGGTACTTGGGAAGGAGTGAACAAGCAGAGAGTGAGCTGGAGGTCACTGACAATCAGATTTGCAAGGAGATTACTGCAAATCAAGTGACTGTATAGCCTTTGAAGGGAAAATTGGTTGCTGGTCTTTTGAGTGTTAAGTATGCTATACTGCATAGGATTGAAGCTGCCAACTGGGTTCCTACCAACCATAAGACTACAATTTCTATTGGGTTGGGAAAGTTTATCTTTGCAGTTGGAACCAAGAATGACTTTGATTATGGTTCTTATATTTTTTATCAAACAGTCAAACATGCTGGAACAATGGATGTGAAGTTGCCAATTGCTTTTCCATCCTTAATCTGTGAAATTATTGTGAATCAACATCCTGGGATCTTGGCTGCTACAAATATTGCTTGAAAAAGGGAGTCTGTTTTGTCTCTTCACTCCAAACTCTTTGTAGGACAACATGTTCCTGATATTGTTTCAACATCTGCAACTGTTGGCAACAAGAATACCACCAAAGGTGAGTTAATCAGTGAGTTGAAGGCTACTAGCAAGGAGCTGGAAATAGTGATCAGCATAAATACTGCTAGGAAGCTGAAATTAGAAGCCTTGATCAAAAGTTTGGAACAGGTTGATGATGAGGGAGAAGAGGAAGCTGGTGCCTCCAGTGAGGAGACTGATGAATGACTTGGTTCTGGCACTCTACTATGTTTTGTTGATGGTGTTGCTGTTGTTCCTTGATGGTTCTTTTGGTTATTAGTTTTTGTTTTGCACCTTGGGTGTTTGCTATGTAATCTGAACATCTTGGATATTGTTTCCTATATGATTATCTTGTTTGGATGTTCCATGACTTGTCTTGACATTCTGTGGCTAACAAGGGAGAGCTAAGTTGACTGACTGGTAGCTAGTATGACTAACTGTGAGTAAAGAGGGTGAGTTCTTGGTACTAACTTGACTTCTTTCATAACTCTTTGGCCAATTATGGCTAAAAAGGGGGAGAGTAGTAGTTTGGGCTTTGTTGTTATGCTGTAGGGAGTGGAGTGGATGTTCTCTGTGATGTTCTGATGTTGGTTTGAAGTAGCGGGATTTCTGGTTGTTGCTGGTTTCTTGGCTTGAGGGGGAGTTTGGAGTTTTGATTGTTGTGCAGCTGGTGTTAGATTGGTTTGTTAGATTTGCTTTATCTACTGCTGGTATCTCTGATGTGTACTGATATTGTTTTAGCCAAAATTAGCCAAAGGGGGAGATTGTTAGTTCTATTATTGGCTGCAATTTTGGTACAACAATGTGTTGGTTCAAGATGTCATGTCTGATGTCTTAACTTGTGTTGCTAACATTCTGCTTGTGGCTTTGTTACTTAGTGTTGCAGGTCTGTGTTCTGATGTCAAACATGATGTCTTAACATCTTTTGACAGAACATCAAGTTCAGTCTGTTTTATTAGGGCTGCGCTTTTCTCTGATGTATCTTGAGGATTGTTTGAGAGATTGTAGGCGTGATTCTTGGAGGAGATTTTATCTGATGCAATCATTTTATATTTCCTTTGAAGTATATTATGTTTCTATTTTTAGGGCTAAAAGATTTGAAGAGTAATTATGTTTTAAAGTGAGATTCAAATCTGGGTGTTAAGGCTGCCCAAGCCCATGAAGATAGTTGCTATAAAAAGACGTATCAAACCTTCTTGCTGGTTAGAGAAGTTTAATTGAAGAGCTGCATTACTTGTGTTAGGGTTTGAGTCTTTGTGCGTCTTGTGTTATTTGTGAGCCATTCACTCATCTCTTTGATGATTGAATTGGACTGTTTAATTGAGTTGTAATTTGTCCACTCTAAGCTTTTAAGCTTGAGTGTTTGTTCTTGATCAAAGCTTTTAAGCAAGATCAAGGTGTGTCTTTCTTGTGTGTCTTCTTACTTTGTTATTTTCTGTTTTTATCACTGCTGTGATTGAGGGGGAGTGAAAGGGTTCTCATACCTAAGAGTGTCTTAGGTAGAAGTGTCATTGGGTAGTGATTAAGTGAGTAGATTATCAACTTGTGTGTTTATTGTGGAGTCTATAAATTGATACTACTAATAGTGAATTTCCTCCCTGGCTTAGTAGCCCCCAGACGTAGGTTGTTAGACCGAAATGGGTGAACAATCCTTTGTGTTGTTTAATGCTTTTATCTGTTACTATTATTGCCTTGTTCATACAACAGATATTGATGTTGTGACATCTCACTTGACATCTCATATCTGATACTAGAATTTCAGTTTTGATACACAGATGTATCACCACCCCAGTAGTAGGAGGCACACACTGCACACAAGTGGTCTGGGGTTCGAATCCCCCTCGCCCCAGACCCCTTTTTAATGTTTTTTCCATTTTCTATTATTTTTCTTATTATTTTTAATGATTTGAAAAATTAATAACTCCCTCAATTTTAATTATTTTTTATTGGTTCTTTTTGGAAAAAATCACAAAAATGTTGAAATACTTTATTCCACAAAAAAATCAAATTTATATTATTTATTTAATATAGTTGGTATTTTTATGAATAAATTCATTTTTAATTGTTTTTAAACATTTTAAAAGTGAATATTCATCTTGAAAAATCAAAACCAAATGAGTTTTAATTCATCTTGTGATTAAAACCTAATTTTTCAAACCTTAACCAAAAATCACAAGTTGTTTATTCAAGCTTATTTGGTGTTTTATAATTTTTTATTGATTTTCTTTAAGAATTTACTTTTAAAAATGATGAAATTAGGGTTTTGATTGATTCCACCTTCATTAATCATTTTCAAACACTCATGGGCCTTTTGGGAGAGTGTAAGTCTCATCCTTTCATAAAATGAAAACCATTTTGGGCCTCAGTGTATTGTATAAGTCCCGATACCGTAAAAAAATTCGGCACGATCGTCGCCTTTTTAACAAAAATCTTTGGGCCTCTCCTTGAGTTGTAAGTCCTATCTCTTGTACAAAAAATAAATCTTTGGGCCTCTAATAGAGTGTAAGACCCAACCCCATTGTACATAAAAACTCTTTGGGCCTCACATATTGTATAAGTCCCTCTGTACAGTTTTCAAAACAACGGTGCGATCATCGTTAAAACTTGGGCCTCTCCTTGAGCTGTAAGCCCCAACAATCTTTTCAAAGCACTTTCTCCTTTGATTTTGAATTCAAATATATGTCGTTATCAAAAATTTCTTTAATTTTTTTGTTGGACAACTAACAAAACAACATGGAAGCTCCACAACGGGTAAGTGTTTATCCGCTTTCATTTACCGCTTTCATATGTATATAACTGTATTGTGGGGCTGTTTCACTGTAAGTCTTCTTTCACATACCTTTATATACTTGTCACATATCCACTGTGTAATACTAGTATAGTTATTTAGAGTTTTCCCCGGCAACTACGTCTAGAACTAGGTAAAGCCTTGTTGGTCACTCTTAAATACAAACAAAACTATATCCCCCGTAGGATTCCAGATACAGTCTTTCCTTCTCTTAGGGTTAAACAATATGGAACAAAGAGAAAGGCAGTATTCTCGGTGAACCTTTCCTTAGACTGTCACCCTTAGAAATTGTCAAAGAAACTCTAACTCCCCAGAGATGATCTTTTCTCCGTGAATGGCATCTCTTGAGTTTCTTCCAAATTCTCGAACTTTCCTGGAATGATCTCTTCTATGTGAATTGCATTTCTTGAACTTCTCTTGGTTTAGGGACCCACAGGCTTCCTAAAAGCATCCCCGCATCCTCTTGGGCGTTGTACAAGGACCCTTCGGCTTCTTAGAAGTTCTCATGCCTTCTCTCGGGCTTAATACAAGGACCCTGACGACCTCTTAAAGGTATAAGACAGAACTTAGTCATCCTTTGCTAGAGCAGTCTTTCCAGCATCAAAACTCCGGCCATTTTAGGGTTGATACTCATCCCTTAATGCCCGTGCCTCCTCTTGGGCATTGTACAAAAGATAAAACTCTAGACTTGGACAGTCTAAGCCTCTTGAGTCTCAAAGACATTCTCAAGTTCCTTTCAAACATAGGAAGAAACACCGATCACTCTGAAACCCGATCTCTCTCATGAGAGTTCCCCACCCTTGAGCCTACCTATGGATCTAATCCTCAACAGTAAGACAACCTCCTCTTGGGCTTTGTACAAATGATTCTCCCTAGTGGAGCTAACCTTTTCAGACTCTCTTGTTGAGTTAAACTCTTTTAGCCTCCGTCTTGGGCTTTGTACAAGACATATAAAAACCCACTCCCTTGTTGAGTATAAAAGATTCTCTTGTTGAGTCAACTTTTATCCTCCGTCTTGGGCTTTGTACAAGACATATAAAACACTCTCTTGTTGAGTCAGTCTCCTTTTAGCCTCAATCTCGGGCTTCGTACGAGACAACAAATCACTCTCTTGTTGAGTATAAAAGACTCTCTTGTTGAGTCAATCAACCTTCAGACTCTCTTGTTGAGTCAATCACCTGTTCAAGACTCTCTTGTTGAGTCAACTCTTTTAGCCTCCGTCTTGGGCTTTGTACAAGACACATACAAGCGCTCTCTTGTTGAGTCAAACTCAGTTCAACCTCCATCTTGGGCTTTATACAAGATACATTCTCCCCAACGGAGTCAAAAATCCCTTTTAGCCTCAATCTTGGGCTTTGTACAAGACAGAAAGAACTTTTTCCTTGGAAAAGTCAAACTCCCAGCCTCCTCTTAGGCTTTGTATAAAGAAATCACCGGTTGAGTCAATCAACCTTTTAACATCAAATTTGTGCTTTGCTCACGGCATATAAACATCAACAATTCCTCTTTAGAGATGACAAATTCTCTCTCAGTCAAAACCCTTTAGCTTCGTATTTTGGGCTTTAAACAAGATACAAATAACCCTTCAGCCTCATATCTTGGGCCTTGAACAAGATACAAATCCCTTTTAGCTTCAATCTTGGGCTTTGAACAAGACACCAAAACACCTTTTCCTCCCATAGAATAGGAGGAACTACGATCGCTCTGATTTCCCTGTTACGTTAAACGGGAATACGTAGGCATAAGATTACGAAATCTTAGCGAGCATACTAATCAAAAACCCAAAGTCTAGTACCTCTATACATCAATCAAAGAAAATCAGGTCTAGTATCCTAACCAAAAGCCTCCTGTACAGTCAAGATACTCCATTCTTTTAAGCAAATAACTAAAGGCAGACCCCCCTATTTTGATAGCATCTGTAAACCAACAGTTTTGACTGTTTAACCTCAGTATGCAAGCAGGGTTAATTGGAGACATCTATTTCCCTTCCTTAATCAGCTTAACAGGATAAAAAATGAATCGAACTGTAGTACCAAAGCGATAGTGATTCGAAACCACAAAAATCGCGCTACAGAAAAAATGGCGACCACAGTGGGAGGCATTCTTTCTCACAGTCTTAAGTAGAAGGCCTTAAATTTGCAAAGTGTCACAGAAATGGTGACTTTGCCAGGGAGCCATTGTTTGTATAAGATCATAGGATCATAGAGGTCTAGGATGTTAGGACAAATATATATACTGCTTTTCCTAATTGATATCCGTGTTTATTTTCTGCTAATGGAAATGCGTGTGATGCCGCATGTGGAAAGATTGAGTATACACCTAAGATAAGTGATGGCACTAGACGGGTAATCTTACGGGGAGTGAATCCCAGATAAGAGGTCCCGGTCGACCATCAAATCAGTGGAGATGCCCTTTGCGGATTCAATGCCTATATGACTTCGGTTGTTGAAAGTAGATTGTTCCATTGGGTTATCTGAGAAGCTGAGGATTTTAGTAGTCTGAAACCATTTTATAGTGCGGAAGCTATCTGAAATAGTTGTCACGCGATACTACCCTCATTTGAGACTACTCTAAGATACTGCAGCTCGCTGGCGATCCGCTTGCTGTCGTTATCCCAAGAGGGGTCAATGATTTTGAGGACAGGTATAAAAATCACCAGTATAAACCTTTGGGGATAGGTAGAGCCTTGACTTCATGACACCGACCCTTTGACCCCATGTTTTTTCTATGTTTTTGTGTGCTGCATTCTTACATTCATTTAAAAAACATTAAAACAAAGAAAAATCTTCTTTTCTAGTCTCTCTTTTTCGAATTAAACTAAGACAATGATTGTAAATGTCAGATAAAGAGATTGCTAATGGATTTCAGTAGAAGGAAAACTCACAAGTACACCTTCAAGGTTCCAATACTAGAGGATTTAAGAGGGTTGGCAAGGATGATAACCAACCCTGAGGCTTTCAGAGCCAAGTACGGAGGACTGCTGTCTCTGTTAAGGGTCCATGTAATTGAAGGAATCATGTCCACACTAATCCAATTCTACGATCCGGTTTATCACTGTTTCACATTCCCGGATTATCAACTAGCACCAACACTGGAGGAGTACTCTCACCTAACTGATTTACCCATTACTGACCAAGCTCCCTTTTCTGGACTGGAAGAAATTCCAAAGGATCAAACCATTGCAAGAGCAATCTATTTAGACGAGTCAGAAGTCAGGACTCACATGATCATCAAGGGTGGTATCCAGGGTTTTCCAGCCAAGTTCTTGATAAAGAAAGCTCTGTACTTTGCTAATATAGGGAACGTGGCCGCTTTCGAGAGCATCTTTGTTTTGCTCACCTACGGGTTATTTCTATTTCCCAACATTGATAACTTCGTTGATATCAACGCCATTAAGGTTTTTCTAATAGGAATATTTTAGATGCTACTAGTGGTGGAGCACTTGTTGATAAGACTCCAGCTGCCGCCAAGGCTTTGATTGAAAACATGTCACTTAACTCCCAACAGTTCACAACGAGAGATAATTATGTTCAAATAAAAGGTGTGAATGAGGCTCATGTTTCTCATTCCGACAAGGCCTTTGAAAATAGAAAGAATGAGCTAACCGAATTAGTGAAACAGTTGGTAGTGGTGGGTAAAGCTCAAGCAGCCCAACAAGCCTAAACAGCAAGGTTATATGGTATTTGTACTTCTCCTGATCATCCTACCGATACATGTCCTATTCTGCAAGATGAAAAGACTACTGAATTACCTCAAGCATATACAGCAACCCTTTACAATCAAGGTAACAATCAAAATAGGTACAACATTCCTGACCTGTCAACTAATAAATACCATCCAAATTGGAGGAACCATCCAAACCTTCGATATGGAAATCAGCATCCCACCTAACAACACTATCCCAACCAACAACAATTGATGCTACCCTTGCCACCGCCATAAAACCCTCCACAGGTTGCAACCACTTCTGCCCCAGCTTCTGGTCCTTCATTAGAGGATATTGTTAAGCAATTCGCTGCCAATAATCTCCAATTCCAACAGCGGACAGATTCCAACATCCAAGCCTTGCAAACACAAATAAGACAACTTGCTTCTTCAGTTAATGGTATTCAACAAGCACAAGGATCCAACCAACTACCATCTAAAACAGTGGTGAATCCTAAAGGTCCTAATGTGAGTACAATAACCTTGCTATCCGAAAAAGTTATAGATTCTGCCCTAGAAAAAAATGAGGAAGTTGTTGAGCCTTCTGTGGTTGTTGAGCCTGAGCCTTCTGTTGTTGAGGAAAAATAGTATGTACCTAGGATACCTTTCCCACACCGAGTGCATAAAAATAAGAACATTCTTGACAAAGACAAAGAGAGAGAGAGAGAGAGAGATTTTGGACGTGTTTAAAAAAGTGGCGATAAACATTCCGCTTCTTGATGTAATCAAGCAGATTCCAAAGTATGCAAAGTTTCTTAAGGATTTATGTACTCATAAAAGGATATTGAAAAGGAACGAGAGAGTGAATATGGGAAGGAATATTTCTGCCTTCATTCAATCTAACGATACAGTTGAGCAAAATGTTTCAGCCCTCTTCCAGCCCATGCCACAAAAGTGCAAGGATCCAGGAACTTTTTCTATCTCTTGTACCATTGGGAATAGTAAATTCGAAAATTGCATGCTTCATTTAGGAGCCGGTATTAATTTTATGCCAACTTCTATTTATAATAATCTTGATCTTGGTCCTTTGCAGCATACATGTTTAATCATTCAGCTGGCAAACAGAAGCAATGCCCGCCCCGCCGAAGTCGTGGAATATGTCCTCGTGCAAGTTAATGACTTGATTTTTCCTGCAGATTTTTATATTCTTAACATGGAAGGAGAAACAAAGTCAAGCAAGGCACCCATCATTCTCGGCAGACCGTTCATGAAAACGGCGAAGACAAAAATTGATGTTGATGATGGCACGATGTCCATGGAGTTTAGTGATATCATCGCTAAATTTAACATCTTTGATGCAATGAAACATCCCATGGAAGAGCATTCTGTTTTCCACATTGAGTTACTTTCTGAATTAGTAGAGGCTACATATCCCGAGTATTTATCTGATTTTCCGTCTTTACTAGACTATGATGATACTTTCTCCTGTGATGTATGTACTAACACTAATGCTTGCTCTGTTTGTGCTGAAATAAATAATGCCCTGCAGGCTGATGTTTTTCATGTGGATAAGGCTATAGATGAAGTGGTTTATGCGGCTGAACCTCTTGACATCCCTGCTTCCCCGACCATTCTGTCCATTGAGCAGCCTCTTTCTTTAGATCTCAACCCACTCCCAGAAAATCTTAAATATGCCTACCTAGAGATAAATGATAAGCTTCCTGTTATTATTTGATCTAACCTTGATTTTGATCAAGAAAGTAAGCTTTTGTAGGTCTTAAAGAGGCATAAAAAGGCGGTTGGGTGGACCTTGGCGGACATTCCCGGTATTAGCCCTTCCATGTGCATGCATCAGATTCTGCTTGAAGAATGAGCTAAGGTGGTGAGGTAGCCCCAAATAAGGCTTAATACTTTAATTCTTGATGTGGTGAAGAAAGAGGTAACCAAGCTGTTTCAAGCAGGTATCATATATCCTGTCTCTGACAGTAACTGGGTAAGTCCAGTGTAGGTTGTACCTAAGAAATCTGGACTCACTGTGATAAAAAATGAAAAAAATGAACTTGTTCCCACTAGAGTTCAGAATAGCTGGAGAGTTTGTATTGATTATAGGAGGTTAAACCAGGCGACTAGAAAGGATCACTTTCCCTTAACGTTCATTGACCAAATGCTCGAACGGCTAGCAGGTAAATCACATTATTGTTTCCTTGATGGTTTTTCAGGTTATTTTCAGATCCATATTGCACCAGAGGATCAAGAAAAGACAACCTTCACACGCCCATTTGGTACATTTGCTTACAGGACAATGCCATTTGGACTTTGCAATGCTCCTTACACATTCCAGCGATGCATGATTAGTATTTTTGCTGAATTTATTGAAAATTGCATGTAAGTCTTTATGGATGATTTTACTGTTTATGGTTCTTCATTTGATGCATGTTTAAAAAGTTTGAATATGGTTTTAGAGAGATGCATCGAAACTGACCTTGTTTTGAATTATGAAAAATGCCATTTTATGGTTGAGCAGGGAATTGTTTTAGGTCACATAATTTCTGAAAAAGGAATTTTAGTAGACCCTGCTAAGATTGATGTGATTTCTACATTGCCTTACCCATCTTGCATTCGCGAGATTTGTTCTTTTCTTGGTCATGCAGGTTTTTACAGGCGCTTCATAAAGGACTTCAGCAAGATAGCTCTTCCACTTTCAAACTTGTTGAAGAACGATGTGACCTTCAACTTTGATGAGAAATGCAAGCAGACGTTTGATTTCTTGAAGAAAGCATTGACATCAGCCCCCATCATACAACCTCCTAATTGGAACCTTCCTTTTGAGATTATGTGTGATGTATCTAACTATGTTGTTAGAGTGGTCCTTGCACAAAGGGTGGACAAGGCTGCCCATGTTATTTACTATGCTTCTAGGACTTTAGATTCTACACAAGCTAATTACACTACCACTGAAAAGGAACTTTTAGCGATTGTTTTTGCTATTGACAAGTTTAGACCATATTTGCTAGGTTCCAAGGTTGTTGTTTTTACTGACTATGCAACGTTGAAGTACCTTTTAAAGAAACCATAAGCAAAACCGAGATTAATTCGGTGGATGTTGTTGCTCCAAGAGTTTAATGTAGAGATTAAGGACAAAAATGGAGCTGAGAATTTAGTAGCTGATCACTTGAGCAGAATAGAGAAGGGTGCATATCCTTCTCCCATCCAGGATGACTTTCCTGATGAGCAGCTGCTACTTTTACATGGAGTTACTCCTTGGTTTGCTGATATTGTTAATTATCTTGTTGCTGGTATTTTTCCTACAGGTGCATCTAAGGCGCAAATTCAGAAACTCAAGAGTGATACCAAATATTATGTGTGGGATGATCCTTATCTTTGGAAGTTTGGTAGTGATCAGATTATTAGGAGGTGTGTCCCCGACTATGAGATTGAATCTATTTTGCATTTTTCTCACGCCTCTCCGGTAGGTGGGCACTTTGGTCCTCAAAGGGCAGCAAGAAAAGTCCTAGACTCAGGTTTCTATTGGCCCATAGTTTTTAAAGATGCTTATGAGACTTACCGCACTTGTAAGGAGTGCCAGATAGCAGGTACAACCATCACTCGTAAGAGTGAAATGCCTCAGCAGGCTATGCTTTTCTGTGAGGTATTTGATGTGTGGGGAATCGACTTCATGGGTCCTTTCCCTATATCATTTGGTTTTCTCTACATTTTTCTTGCTGTTGATTATGTTTCAAAGTGGGTGGAAGTTATTCCCACTAGGACTAATGATTCTAGAGTTGTTGCAGATTTTGTCAGGTCCAATATTTTTTGCAGGTTTGGAATACCCCGAGCTATCATAAGTGACTAAGGCACTCATTTCTGTAACCGCAACATGGAAGCATTGCTCCGAAAATATGGAGTTGTGCACATAGTCTCTACTGCATACCATCCCCAAACTAATGGCAAAGCTGAGATCTCAAACAGGGAGATCAAGCAGGTTTTAGAGAAAATGGTGCAGCCAAACAGGAAGGATTGGAGCCGCCGTTTAGAAGATGCACTTTGGGCTCAAAGAACAGCTTTCAAGACACCTATAGGGATGTCTCCCTATCGACTTGCTTTTGGTAAGGCATGTCATCTTCCTGTAGAGATAGAACACCGTGCTTATTGGGCGGTAAAAAGTTATAATTTGGAGATGCAACAAGCAGGTATTGAAAGAAAACTCCTATTACAACAACTTGAAGAGCTTAGGCTAGAGGCTTATGAAAGCTCTAGGATTTATAAAGAGAAAACTAAGCACTTTCTTGATAAATTGATTTCTAGGAAGAAATTCTCTGTGGGCCAACAGGTTTTACTGTTTAACTCCCGCCTTAAGCTTATGGCTGGGAAACTTCGGTCCAAGTGGATTGGTCCTTTTGTTGTTACTAATGTTTTCCCTCATGGTGCAGTAGAGATTGAAAGTATAGGTACTAACAAGGTTTTCAAAGTCAATGGGCAGCGCCTGAAACTATTCCATGAGAGTTCGGTGCCTGAAGATGCACCCATAGAAGAGCTTTCCTTAGAAAAACCCACTTACTCTACAACTTCACCAGGGAGCACTTCTTCCCTTTCCTCACTCTTAATTAATAATTATGTCCTTTCATTGAGGACAATGCATGTTTTAATTGTGGGGGAGGGAACCAATTCTATGTTTTGCTATAATTTTATGTTTTTTTTTCTTTATTTTCTTTCCTTTCAAAAAAAAATAGCATGTGTTTTCTTTGGTTTTTGAGTTACAAGTGTGGGTTTTGTTTTTAGCTCTCTTGACTAAAGACTTGTGATGTGATGTGATTGATTCCTTTTTGTGCATTCTTAGTGTGATATGTAGGACTAAACTCCGAATTGTACATCATTGGTGGTAGATCACTAAACCTTGTGAGAATTTGAGCCTAATAATGGATAATGCATAAAAACATCAATTCCTTTTTCTTTCTTGTGTGTTTCACTCATGTTTGTTAGTCTCTAGAATTTGAACTAACTCTGTTGAATCTTTTTGTTTACTTGTGCACATTGATATGATAAAGGCAACTTGTTTTTGTTTTATTTTTAGCCACTTAGCCAAAAAGCTAACCCTGAAAAATATTATCCCTTGTTGGAAACCCCTTTGAGCCTGTTTATCTTTTTTTTGTTTAAAACTCATTACAAGCCGAAAGCAAAAAAACAAAATTATCACCCTAATCAAGGGGTCGAAAGAGTCTTGTATGGAGTTTTGTGGGGTTGAACAATACAGTTGTGATGTCTCAATGGTTGGTAGAATATATATATATAGAAAAAAAAAGAGAAAAGAAAGAAGGATGTCAATACATTTTCCTTCTGAAAAAGAAAAAAAAATAAAAGAAAAAATAAAAAATAAAAACAAAAAGAGGAAAATATGGGAAAGTTGCTGTTTAAAGGTTATTAAAGTGTTTTTAGTTCAACTCCCTAATTCTCCTTCAATTTTCTTTTGACCCGTTGAGTTTTAGCCTAGTACCCCTTAGGATTTATCCTACCCTTACATTAGCCGCGTTACAACCTAAATAAAAGTCCTTTTGATCTTTGTGTGCATGTATTTCAAGTGTCGATTTAGAGTCTTTTCAAGCTTATAGTAGTACTAACTTTCATGTTGTGCTTTGAGTGCAAACAGTTAACCTAAACACTTAAGAGTTGAGTGAATTATATCTTGAGAGGATCCTGCTACTTTTGATGTACTCTTCGGTAAGTTGTTTTCGTATTTGTTTTGAATGTCACAAAAGAGTTGCTCACTAACACCATATTCTTGAAACTTAGACTTAGGACTCTACTTGTACCTTGTATATTGAATACCTTTGAAAATGCATGCTCTGCTTTGTTTTGTTTTAAAATTTTTGAAGTTATCATTTTGCTCGGAGTGCAAAAGTTCAAGTGTGGGGGAATTTGATCAGTGCATTTTAATGCACATTCTCTTATGTTTGTACTTAGGCATTCCTACAGTTTATTTGAGTGTTTTTACTATTTTAATGTGTTTTCATATTTAAGTTTGTTTCTACCTTTATTTTATTTTCGCAGCTTATTTTTCAGCATTGACACTTATTTGATACCTTTCACTACACAGGTCATAACTTGGGCTACGGGATGCCGTTCTGCGCGTTCTACTATTCGATGGAAATTTAAGACAAAGAGCTACAACTTTCGTGTTTTACGCGGAAGCTGATTCAAAGTGAAATATGGTCAAATAAGTCATTGAAGTCAGATCCCGAATTCTGATTTTAGAAAACAATTTATTTCAGGTTGTTTTATGGGCCTGGTTTATGTTTCCGACCCAGTTTGAGTTAGTGGTGAAAAACCTTATTTTGTTTATAAGGTTTTCATCCGTACAACGATTACAGACCTTTTTACTATTCACAAATTTTACCTTTGCTTTCAACGATTGTAATGGAGAACTAAACTCCTCGGGTTGATCTACTGTAATCGTGCCTCCATCATACTTTGAGGTTCTTATGTTTCTCAATTAAATTTATTTCCCTTTCAATTCTTCTCTTTGATTTATTGTTTGCTTAATTCAACTTTTCTTAGAGTTGATTGATTTATTTCGATGATTGTATGTTCCTATTACTTTTACTCGTTGTTTATGTCGCTTTGTCGTTAAATCGCGTTTCTATATCGTATTTGCTTAATTCGCGATTGTGTTTATCCGTTTGCTTAATTCAGAAATTAGGAATATATATCTTGCAGTATCCATTGCGCTTGTTGATTGATATTGTAATCAAAAAGGGAATAGAGTCCGCTTAGGGATTGAGAATTATTCGGATCAATGATAAGTTAGGAGACCGATACGGTAGATCAGCTTATTTCATAATCACTTTTTTATAATCACTTATTTCCTCCTATTTTCTAAATCGAAAACAACCCCCCCAATCATTTTTCAATTGGTTAAATTCTCAACAAGAATCCTTGCGATACGACATCCGAGTGTCGCTTCCCGTTACTACACTTTTATAAAACTTGTTTTTGATCCGTGCGTGACAGCGGGCCACATATAGACGTTATTGACCCTCAGGCCTTTAAACACATCCTTTTTATCACTATTCTCAATTATGCAAAAATCTTTTGAAAATGATACTTTATATTCCTTGTCACATAATTGACTAATGCTTAATAGGTTATGTTTAAGACCCTCAACAAGAAGCACGTCTGAGATAGTAGTTTAAGAGGGATTACCTACACTACCTTTGTCGAGTATTGACCCTTTATTGTTGTCTCCATAGGTAACAAATCCCTTTTTCTTCGCCACGAAGTCGATGAAAAGAGATATGTCTCCCATCATATGTCTTGAGCAGCCACTATCAAGAACCCATCTTCTTTCCGTGGTCTCAAGACGTTGTACCTACACAATCAATCAAGGGAAATAGGTACCCAATTCTTATTGGGTCCTTGGCTGTGAGTGAAAACAGAATTGCATTTGGGCAACCATTAATAAACGCCTTTAGGAACTAAAAACCTCCTAAAGCGACATTTTGCAATGGTATGACCCCTTTTGCAACAATACAAGCAAGTAAGGTTAACACGAGAATCACTTTTGCTAGGTTGATCTCTAGTCACATAAGTGTATTTTTGATATGGATTAATCATGCTTTTCTTAAAATGTGATCTATTAATAGCAAAGGTGATCTTTGGTTCTAAAGCCTTGTCAAGTTTGGCCTTTAGAGTTCTAACCTCTTTTTGTCAAGTATGACAAGTATGACAACCAAAATTTAACCATTTACTCTTGTCTTCCTCAACATCTACTTTTGTTACTTCCACCATAGACTTTTTGAGAGCCTATAATTCCTTTTCAGAATCGGAGATCTTTTGCTCCATATGAGAAAATATTTGTTTGTTTGAAGCTAAACGTTTAAAGGCTTCCTTAGCCCCATGGTGTAGAGTATCAAAAGCATGTTGTAATTCAGAATATGACATTGTATTAGAGTTATCATATTTAGAATGTCTTACCTTTTTGTTCTTTTTCTTTTGGTGAGCGGAAAGGCAAAGGTTAACAGACTCTTCTTCGTCACTTGAACTCTCATCACTAGATGATTCACTATCGCTTTCCCAAGCGATATAGGCTCTTCTAGGTTTCCCTTGCTTCTTCCCTTGACGACTTTTATCCTTTCCTTTGTCCTTCTTCAACAATGGACAATCCGGCTTATAGTGGCCGACTTTTCCACAGTTATAGCAAGATCCCTTAGTTTTTCCACTCTTTTTGTCTTCATTCTTGGAAGACCTTGATTGTTTTCTAAAGTTGAAGAGGTTCTTTTCCGAATGTTGAATACCATTTTTCTTTATATAGCGATTGTATCGCTTCACAAATAATCCCATATCCTCATTCGAATCTTCTTGCTCATCATCACTAGATTCACTCTCGCTTAGCTCATTTGCGGAGGACTTTGAACTAGAATCCTTTAGAGCTATTGACTTCTTTTCTGCATCTTTGGTCTCCTTCTTTTCTCTTTTCTCAAATTGGTCAAGACTAATGAGCATTTTCTCATGTTCCTCGAGCTTCCCAAATAAAGTTGTGATGTCTAACGTCATGAGGTCATTGGCTTCTTTTATGGCGATCACCTTTGGTTGCCAATATCTAGTAAGACACCTCAAGATTTTATTAGTAGCAACGTCATTGGAAATCGGTCTACCAAGTGAGTTAAGTCTATTGATTAAATGAGTGAACCTCTTTTGCATGTCGACAATGGTTTCCCCTTGCTTCATGTGAAAGAGGTCGAACTCTTTAGTCAAAGTATTGATTCTAGCTAGCTTGACGTCATTAGTTCCCTCATGGGCAACTTGTAACGCGTCCCACATAGCTTTAGCACTCGTACAATGTGAAACTCTATAATACTCATCAACACCCAATGAGGAGATCAGAATATTTCTAGCTTTCCAATGGTAGTTGTACTTTTTCTCATCTTCTTCATTCCATTGTGCTTCCGGCTTAGCTACTACCACGTTATCCGCATTGGTCATGGTAATTTCCATTGGACCATTTTGCACACGCATACAATCCTTCCAGTAACTATAGTTCTCATCGTTAAAAACTGGTGCTCTATTGGAAGCCCTTTTCGGTTCATTTGCCATTTTCTAAAAAGTTATACTTAAAGCACTAGATTAACTAGTGCTCCTGATACCACTTGTTAGACGATGACAATTGATCTAGAAGGGGAGGTTCAATAGATCACTACTTTTTAATGGAGAGTCGGCGCTTAAATTTGATTAAAATTTTTTTTTGTGGAAGCGGCCGAGGACTATATCGTCTAAATGAACCGATTACCGAAAGGACCGGATATGCATAAGCCAAATGGAACGATAGGCTCGATAAGAAAATTGAATCACAACATTTACTATTAATCAATTTACCAACATCACTCAATGTTATGCAATTTCCAATGACCAATCAAAAATTAAACCAAATTGACAATTTATCAAACACCTTCTAAGCGTTCAATTTATCGAGCACTTGGAGTGCAAAACACTCCAAGCTATAACTTCTATGTAAGTTAGTGCAGAATTTTTACCAAGCACAATCCAAAATGATTGTGCAATGTTTTCAAATTAGTTTTTCTGCACTATACTATAACAGAATTTTTATCGATCAAATGAACAATCACAAGCGTAAACAGTTCAAGAATTAAAGAGATAGGGAAAGAGAAAATGACACCAAGTTTATTTAAGCAGTTCCCCTTTCGTCCTCACTTCGGGTACGTCTGCCGCCAATTATAAATCTAGAATTGAGATATTTATAATCTTGTTGCAGATTGTTTTTACAAGAGAAGTCTTAGCTATCACACACTCAAGAAACTCTGTTGATGTTGATACTATGTCTTCTCTTCCCTTGAGTCGAGTCGAATCAAGTGCCTCGAACGTGTTGAATAAACCTCCGTTTACCGCTACTAGATTAAATGAACACACCGATCTTCAATCACCTTTGCTCAGCTGATTTCAATTCACACGCCGTTCGATCCCCAAACCTTTGTTGCACAATCCTCCGATTGACGCTACTAGATTGACAGAACCCACAGTTCTTCAATCACCTTCGCACGGATGAATTCAATGCACACAAAGATCTGAACCAAAAACCCCCAAATCTAATTGATCTTGGAGGACAAAACCCTAGAGGTTTTATTCAAGAAAAAACCCACTGAAAAACTCACCCCAAACAAGATACACCCCTATGTTTGGACGTTATCACCTAATGATGCAAGAGATCAACAAAAATGGTTATGTGTATTTGTTGAGAAAATGAAAGAATGGGCATGAAGATGATGAGAGAAAACTTTCAGTGTAAATCTTTCACTTTTTCTTGTTGTTGTATAAAAAATGAGGAACAAAGTATTTATGTAAAAAATCTTTCACTTTGTTTTAAAACCTCTTTCTCAAGCTTGACATTTTCTTCAACTTCACATTCAAGAGCCTTTTTCAGATTCTTGAATTTTTGTTGAAGTTTCTGATACCTTTTCAGTGATTCAGAAAGATATAATTCTAAGTCAGCATGAGAAAGATCAGAAAATATCTCTTCTGAGTTGGACTCAGTTTCTGTTGCAACCTCTTCAGATGTTGTGGCCGTGAAAGCTATGTTGGTGCGCTCATCTTCAGAATCAGATTCCAAAACTTCAGAATCAGAATTATCCCATGTTACCATAAGACCTTTCTTCTTCCCTTTTAACATATTCTTCTTGATTCTTTCTTTTCTGAAGCTTTCCTTTGTGAGCTTTAGACAATCTTGTCTGAAATGTACAGGTTCCTTATATTCATAACAAGTTATCTCATTACTTACTTTTCTTCTTGAAGATGATTCTGGATTATCTCCTCTGTTTCTGGATCCTCGAAAGTTTTTTTTGTCTGTTTCTCTAAAGTTGTCTGATTCTTCTGGTTAAGAGAGACAATTCGTTTTCGTCATCAGAATCTTTATAATCAGAGTTTTCATCTTCATTTTGAACGACCTTGTTTTTCTCTGACTTACTACTTTCTGGTATTGATCTTAAGGCAATATATTTAACCTTTTTCTGAGGTTCATCTTCTTCTAGCTCTATTTCATGACTTCTGAGTGAGCTAACTAATTCTTCAAGACTTATATTGTTCAGATCCTTGGACAACTTTAATGCAGTAACCATTGGTCTCCATTTTTTAGGAAGACTTCTCACAATCATTTTAGCATGATCTGCACTAGTATACCATTTGTACAGAACTTTGAGTCCTACTACCAAGGTCTAGAATCTTGAGAACATGGATTCAATAGTTTCATCCTCTTCCATCTTGAAGGCTTCATATTTCTGGACCAACGCAAGAGCTTTGGTTTCCTTAACTTGAGTATTGCCTTCATGTGTTATTTTCAATGAATCAAAAATATCCTTTGTTGTATCTCTGTTAGTAATTTTTTCATACTCATTGTATGAGATAACATTTAGAAGAATGGTTCTTGCTTTGTGATGATTTTTGAAGTCTTGATTTTGCTCATCACTCATTTGGCTTCTTGGAATGGGCATTCCAATAGCAGAAAACGGTGTTTCGTAACCATTTGTCACTATATCCCAAAGATCCGCATCATAGCCTAAAAAGAAACTCTCTATTCTATCTTTCCAGTAGTCAAACTTTTCTCCATCAAATACAGGAGGCTTGGCGTTGTAACTGTCTCTTTCGTTTGTGTTGGAAGTGGCCATAGAGTTTTTCTCACACTGGATCTCTCTACAGGGTTAAGTGTTTGATATGAAAATCAATAAAAGAACCAGGCTCTGATGCCAATTAAAGGTTGAGAAAAACACAGGAAAGGGGGTTTGAATTGGGTTTTACAAATTTTTCAATAGACTTTGTTACACACACACGCAAATAAATGTATGAACCACTGAAGAAAGGAACACGATTGGTTTATCCTGGTTCGTTGTTAACGATGTTAATCCAGTCCATCCGCCAAGGTGATTTTGCCTTATCACAAGGACTTAATCCACTAATCTTTGACAAGATTACAACAACCTCTAAGTCATCAACGACTTAGCCATCTCGAGTCTACTGACTAATACACTTAGTCACCCATGGAAATCTTACAACCAACCTCTAAATTATTCAATAACAACTTATCCCTCTCGAGTCTACTGACTAACACACTTAGTCACTCAAGGAAAATCACATAAAAAGTGTTACAAGAATGTTTACAATAGTGCTTCTTAATAAGTAGGTTGAAACAAATTTAAGAACAATATTTCTACATAAATATGAGCAGTAACTCTTTGTGTTTTTGAGATTCTTTGACTGAGTATGTACTTTAGCGTTTTGACTTATGAATCGTTATCCTTTGCAATGCAGCATAGTCTTCTATTTATAACCTCAAAAGATATACGTTGAGGGATACAAATGTCTTTAAGCTAGGCTAGCTGTCTTCAACGGTAGAATCCTTGGAGAGCAGAAGTAGTAAAAACTTAGAAAGCTTTCTGGTCAATTCTGAGCCAAATCTCTGCTTTAGACTTTTTTAGGAAATAACTGTTTGTACGATTCTTGGTCTTCACGTTTTGCTTTGGAATTTGAGCTTTTGATCCTTATCATGTATTTTGAACTTTAACATTGATCAGAATCTTCAGAATCCTTTCTTTAGAAACAAACGCTTTCTTGAGGAGCACATATTCTTTTCTTTAGAAACTCTAGTATGTATCAGAATCTTGTTTAGTTACACTAGAATTTAATTCCAATGAGAATTGTATATCTGTACTCTTAAGATAGAATTAGAGTACCAAATTGTTACATATAAAATATATGCATTGTTATCATCAAAACTAGAGATTATATGCAGAACCAAGATCTTGTTCTAACATTTTTTTTTTCATATTACAAAAATGCAATGAGGGAGTTTTGGATTCTCACAGAATGTGTCACTCCCCTAAAACTTGTTCTTATGAAAAGTTGATCTCATCTTTTTAGCTTTATTAGTGATAAGTCTTGTCATGCATGCTGTATTCAAAAGATGCACCTGTCTTAAATATTTAGACTAAACTTTGCTTTGGATTTGTGAATCCTCATGAGTGCCTATGTTTGTTGAGATGGAACCATTCCTTGAAGAAATGTACCATGGTCTTTATTGAGTCTTGATATCCTGTTTTGACTTAAAATCATACTTGCATGTGATATTAGATAACATTTCAAAGTTTGTTATCTTCAAAGTTATTTAGAGTATGTTTCAATAGTTTTGATCCATTCCAAGCATTAGAAAGGTTAAGCTTTCCAGTGGCTGAAAATAGGAAAACATGACTTGCCATAATATAGAATAAAATTTTCATAAAAGAATTTGATTAGTATGTGTATCAGAGAATGTTACATAAAATTTGTCAGCACCAAGCATGAACATTTATGACAACTGTTGGTCCATTTAATTCTTGTCAAGTGTGTGGGCCATAAATTGGTTTGCATAGGATTCCCATAGTATAAGATCGAGTTTACCTCCACTAATGAAAAAAAGACATGAATAGTTAAAGTGTAAATAGTGGTTAAAGTAAGAAAAGTATGGAAAAAAAATTGCAAGTAAAGTTATACAGACCATTCACCTGATAAGGTAATGTTGATGCACACCTTTTTTCCAGCCCATGCGACTTGGGTCTTGACAACACGGTGAAGCACACCAATGAAATCTACATAAGAAGATAATGGCGGTGAAATGTTTATTGAAATGAACATGACAGTTTGTGAAAACAAACCGTTTTGAGAATTTACCGTGTAAGCGATCAACTCGAAAATCTCCTTGTAAGAAATCCACAATGGGCTTGAACATGAACTCGTGACGTGGAATACCTTGGATGTCTATGTTGGTGATAATGGTTCCACCATTAAAAATGAGCAAAAGTTTGGCACAGACCTTCAATGGTAGATCATTGTCCAAAAGATCCCCATTATAAACCATGTTAGTTCTTGTGATTGGCTGAAATTTTGGTAAAACAATGTTAATGTCATGGTTGATGTTTCAACATGAGCTTCTAACATTATTGTTATGTTTATTTAACATTCTGGTGTAAGGGCTGCAGTTGTGTGCTGATGTTAAACCCGATGTCGTAACATCAGTTGTGAACATCAGTCTGAGATGATGTATTAGGGCTGCACGCGGTTCTGGTTTGAATGAGATATTCTGCCGAAGAGAATCAGAGATTGCAGGTGAATATCATGGGGTAGATATATTCTGTTGCAATCAGTTATGAAGAAGATTAGTTTGTTGCTAATTTAATGCAAAAAGATATGAAGATTAATTAGAGTTAATTATGAAGAGCTGATTGAAGATCTATTTTGTAGCAGAATCTTTTTCAGATTTGTAGCAGAAGATTTGCTGTGATTTGAAGGCCCAAATCCAGTTGGGAAAAAGTTATAAATAGAATGCTTGTAACCTAGAAAAGACACGGGTCCAAGATGTAGATCATTAGGGCTTAGTCTAAGTGAACCACTCGGGTTGTGAGATGGTCACTGTGTTCTTACTCAGAAACCTGTAGGTAATGAGTATTGTATTGTTCTTGGAGGAAGCTTTGAAGCAACTCCAAGGTGTGTCATGGAAGTGTGTCTTCTACTTTACGTGTTTAAAAAGTTGTTGGTAATCAAGCTGTTGATGCAGTGGCGGAGTTGTTGATTGCTAGACATCATTGCAATGATTGGGAGTGAGATGGAGTCTCTTATCTAGGGAGAACTTAGATAGAAGGGTCATTGGGTAGTGATTAAATTAGGTAGATTGTGAACTGGTTTGTTGAGTCTGTAATTCGATACTACTAATAGTGGACTTCCTTCCTGGCTTGGTATGCCCCCAGATGTAGGTTGTTGAACCGAACTGGGTGAACAATCTTTGTGTGCAATTCTGTGCTTTTATTGTCTTGTTCATGTTGCAGATATTGATGTTGTGACATCACACTTAACATCACATATCTGGTACCAGAATTTCAATTGGTATCAGAGCAGGCATCTTGTCTGTTTCTAGATGAGATATAGGGAAGATACTTTCTGGTTCATGAGCAAGGAAGAGATTTGTTTGGATGATCCCTTGGAGTGAAGGATGGACTATTCATGATATAGTATTGTTGGCACGTGGTTTATGCTGATAGTGTGCAAGGATTTTTGAGTAGTGCCTGAAGGTTGTTGAGGAGTTGTTATATGTTCCGCTGCATGGTATATGTTGTAACCTTGGTTGGTTCTTGTATCTCTGGTGTCTTGGAAAGACATTAGGGTTTGGTCTCCTCAACAGGATATTCTATGATGTTGTAATTTATGCAAGACAGCTTCAACCGGTTGGTTAGAGATGCCAAAGTTACTTGAGGATTATCTCATATCCTTGTTTGGGAGAGAAGTGTTCATAAGGTGAATGGATCTTCTAAAGACTGGTTGACATGGAAGGATCAGAAGAAGAACATATTTCAAGTCAGACATTAAAGACCAATCTATTCAGAACAATGATTTCTTCTTTATCAATTTTCTTGATGATGAAAGAAGAGGGTGGAGCCAAAGCAAAAGAGTATCACTGTCAAATCTTTCATGCGGGAGTGAAGATATTGATAAAATATCTCTTAAGCTTAGTGGTGGTGACCTAATTAGGAGGATCTTCCTGGTTATGATGTCAAATGTAGTTTTGGTATATCTGAAGATGAATTCTCTTGTGAAGATACATGTTTCTGTTTTTCAAAATCATGAACTGGAGGAAGGTTCATCAAGAAAGAAGTTGAGCTTAATATGTCTCGACATCACGCTACACATCAGCAGTCTATGGTAAATGCTGAGTCAAAGTTCTATTAGATTGTAGCTGTTTTAAAGGATCACTGAAGCTGTGAAGTTGAACATTGGTTGAGATGATGTTTATAATGTCATAGCACCTCAGATGGGCTGGTTGTAGAAAAGGTAGTAATCTTGATAGCAGAAGAGAAGGAGAGGATCCTTGAGGACAATTTTATAGGGAAAATGCTTCCAAGAGGTGTGTGCAGTAGCAGGGTAAATCAGCCAATGGTCAATTGGTGCTTGCTTCATAGTAGCAGATTGTCTATGGTATGCAGAAGGACAAGAGGTCTGAACCTTGTGCTTATAAGAAGAAGCTTCTGGAAGAGTCTGATATGTTCTCATGAGATATGTGTGGATTAATATGATTGTAGTCTCCAAGTCCATAGGAGATGTTGAATGTGATTCACACTAATGTCAGAACTGATGTTGAAACATCATTTCAGTTCTTTGCTCAGGGTGGAGTAAAAGATCAAGACACTGACCTAACCTGGAAGGCTTTTATGGTATGAATGGTTGTCATAATGGTTGTCATGAAGAATATTCAGAAGATGCTAGAATCTGAAGAAGGATTAAACAATAGGGATTTAATATCAATTTCTATTTGTGATATTCACAAGTATTTAGTTGATTATCCTTGAAAGAAAAGATTAAGGATGTTCTGTCAATTATTTTAACATCTTTTCATCAGAGGTTTGGAGAATCATGGGAGGGGTTCTACATTTGCTCACAAGTCGCCTAGGTGTTGACATGGGATTATTGCTTAGCATCTGTTCCTAGAAAGTATTGTGAATGACTTCTCCAGATGGTGGTGAAGATAAAGACATCATAATCTTGATGGTTACAGCTTGGATTAGTTTATTTCTGATCTAAGTGGTTTGGAGCATGGTGTTTGCTCTGGTTGTGAAGGTCGAGGATAAGTGACAGTTATCTCTGGCTTTCTACTGACGGCTCTACTAAGGGAAGTGACTTTCTTTAGTATTGCTATGGGGTAGTCTTGGACTACTTAGTTTCTGAAGATTCAGATGTGGTAAGTTTGAAGTCTTTGGAGTTTCTAAGCAGGATGGAGGTTGTCTACTCAAACTTGATTATTGAATCAAGTCTATGAGAGCATGGAAATCTGTTTCTGCAAAGGGAGGAGGTTCTTCTGAGTGGCAGAAGGTAGAGCTGAATTCAACAGTTGGATGACATAATGTTCTGACATCTAGCTTAACATCAGGAGTCTCAGCTGGTGATGTGGCACATCAGTGAATGATAGGGTGATCTACAGAAGTGAATAATAGGATGCTTCAAAAAGATCGTTCTCATGGCAGTTTGTGGGAGCTGCAGGAAGGAGAAGATGTTACATGACCATGGCTTAGGGAGTCTAAGTGTGTTTGCTTTTGAGCAAGTGGAACATGTGACTTGAAGATCAAGTTTCCTTGGTGGATCAAGATATCTTTGTGAGAGTTCTGACAAACGTGAAAGAGGCCAAAATGTGGCATTTGTTTGATCTCAGAAGTGGATTCGAAGAATCAAGATAATCAGAGTGTGGCAGCTGGTTATTATTGAGGATTGTCTTGGAACAAGCTACTCTTGGCCAGAAGGGTGATGAGTTGAAGACTCAAGGAGATTATTCTTCTTGAAGGTGGATGAGAGTTTAATTCTCTATTTCTTTGGATTACTATGAAATAGTAAGTCCAGTTGGTGGAGCATATCAAGAATCATGGTGATGATATCTTGGTGAGTGGCAAATGTTCTAACTTGTGTTGGGACATTATCTGGTTGGATATCCTTGGTAAAGGATGATTATGCTCTGGTTCAGGAGGGTGGTGTCTACATTATGCTTAAGGAGCATCTACATAGTCATACGGGAGAATGATGAAGTAGAAGGACTGCCTTGGATGGAGAATGAAGTAGATCAGGTATTGATTGATTGGAAGTCTGAAGATGTAGAGTATGATAGGGAATGACTACCTTTGGAGAAAGGGACAAGGTACCAATATGCATGTGCTCAGCAAGTGTGCTCAAATGTTCATCTTCATCTAGAGCATTGGTTAACCATGACAGGGGGAGTACTTGTCAATGGATTCTGCAGAAAAGGTGCATATATTGTGAAGTTTGCACGATGATCAAGCTTGAGGAGACTGGTTGCCTCTTATGAGGATCTAATGTCAGATAACATGTTATGATATTAGGCTGTTAGTTGGCAGTGGTTGTTAAGACTATTGGTACTAGTCATGTGAATCATGTGTGCACATGCGTCTGAGAAGAAGTCAGAAGACAAGTTTGTTGGTGTGGAATGTATAATCTTCTGAGGATGTCTTGGATTGATAATGTGTGAGCAAGCAGACATTGTGTCAGAACATGGTACAGGACATGTTTTTCTTGAGCCAAACAAGGATTTATTTTGGACGGTGGTGTAAGGATAAGGTGAAACACGTGTCTTCGACTATGCATGGAACTGTTTTTATGGTAAGTATCAGTTAGAGGCAATAAAGGCGGTCAAGACTGTTTTGGATGGTAGACATTGAATTTAGATGGAGTCTTAAAATAGCGTTTCTATGACCAAGAACTTTGACTATTCAAGGCTCGTTAATTCCAAAGTAACTGGTCAGCTATTTATAGAGGTTATTCTTTGCTCCTTCAGCCAGTGAGTGTTCTTGTTTCATAAGTCTTATGGCGTTTGTTCGTTTTTGGGTGAGCACTACTTGGGTCTGGTTCTGTGAGGGTTTTCTTTGCCAATTTGTGGCTAAAAAGGGGGAGAAAGGAAAGGGTTTTGCTAAATGGTTTGCGCAGATACTTGTCTGGAGTCTGCAGTTCCAGTTGTGGTCCAGAGGTGTCGAAAAGGATGTCCTAGCCATAAGTTGGTGGTGAGTCTTTGTGACTTGTGTCCTGAGTTATGAACACAATTATGACTTGTGTTCTGAGTTACCTGGGTTGGCAGAATGACACTTCTTAAGTTTTATCTTATGCCACAGATTAAACCCAGTGTCTGATCAATGAAGGTGTGCAGAATTCTCTTATGCCACCATTGGTCTTTTATGTATAGACAAACATTTCTTTTCTGGATGAGTCTTCTACATTTGTTATGGGTCTGTCCTGGAAGGAAAAAGAAATGTGTTGTGTTGAGGGGGAGTGTCAGATATCTTCCTCCTCATGTGCACCAAATGACTTCAGGACTGTCTACTTCTTAGGTCCTAATGTGCTGCCTGAAGTTGATGTGCTGTTGTGATGTCCTAACATCATTCAAAATCATCCAAGAAGATGATTCTCCATGGATGCTGTACACAGTAGCTACTGATGCAAAAAGATATGACTTCTAACAGTAGTATAGGGTTGTAATTGCTGATGTAATTTGAGCTGTAATGTTTATATATTTGTTTTAGCCAAAATTAGCCAAAGGGGGAGATTGTTAGTTCTTGTGATTGGCTAAAATTTTGGTAAAACAATGTTAATGTCATGGTTGATGTTTCAACATGAGCTTCTAACATTATTGTTATGTTTATTTAACATTCTGGTGTAAGGGATGCAGTTGTGTGCTGATGTTAAACTCGATGTCGTAACATCAGTTGTGAATATCAGTCTGAGATGATGTATTAGGGCTGCACGCGGTTCTGGTTTGAATGAGATATTCTGCTGAAGAGAATCAGAGATTGCAGGCGAATATCATGGGGTAGATATATTCTGTTGCAATCAGTTATAAAGAAGATTAGTTTGTTGCTAATTTAATGCAAAAAGATATGAAGATTAATTAGAGTTAATTATGAAGAGCTGATTGAAGATTTAATTGAAGATCTATTTTGTAGCAGAATCTTTTGCAGATTTGTAGCAGAAGATTGGCTGTGATTTGAAGGCCCAAATCCAGTTGGGAAAAAGTTATAAATAGAATGCTTGTAACCTAGAAAAGACACGGGTCCAAGATGTAGATCATTAGGGCTTAGTCTAAGTGAACCACTCGGGTTGTGAGATGGTCACTGTGTTCTTACTCAGAAACCTGTAGGTAATGAGTATTGTATTGTTCTTGGAGGAAGCTTTGAAGCAACTCCAAGGTGTGTCATGGAAGTGTGTCTTCTACTTTACGTGTTTGAAAAGTTGTTGGTAATCAAGCTGTTGATGCAGTGGCGGAGTTGTTGACTGCTAGACATCATTGCGATGATTGGGAGTGAGATGGAGTCTCTTATCTAGGGAGAACTTAGATAGAAGGGTCATTGGGTAGTGATTAAATTAGGTAGATTGTCAACTGGTTTGTTGAGTCTGTAATTCGATACTACTAATAGTGGACTTCCTTCCTGGCTTGGTATGCCCTCAGATGTAGGTTGTTGAACCGAACTGGGTGAACAATCTTTGTGTGCAATTCTGTGCTTTTATTGTCTTGTTCATGTTGCAGATATTGATGTTGTGACATCACACTTAACATCACATATGTGGTACCAGAATTTCAAACCATATAGGTATGATGTTCTTGTAGGCTCTGCTTCTAAACATCAAATTCCCGGTTCTGGGTAATGACATGGTTTTGGTCACCCTAGACATAAAAGAAAAAGTTATCATTATTGTGAATTTATTTCAAACATAAAAAGCCTAGCAAGTACAACATCACAACCTCGGTATATTGTATAATAACTTTAAAATGTTGTTGTCCACTACATTCTTTAATGATCCAAAGATGCATTACACTAATAGAAATCTTACAAACATTTTGAAAACACTCTAAAACAAAAAACATTTAGTAAAAAAGTTACATGAAACGTGCAAAGTCAAAGCCAAAGAATTTTCTTCTTCCAATGTTCTGTGAAGAGGAAGATGAACATTCAAAGTCAAAGACAAAGGAAACAATATTAATAATGAACATGAAGACATGATGTTGTAAAAGTCAAAGTTTTTAATAAAAACATTTAGGTTCTTTCTTTGTCAAAACATAGAGGTTCTATGAAGGAATACTCAAGAAATCAAGAAAAATAGTGATAACATAGGTAGAAATAAATCAAGAAGAAATAAACAATGAAGAAATTGTCAAATTTCAGAAATTTGATAGAAAATATCAAACAACAAACATTAAGCAAAAAAAGGTACATGAAACGTCCAAAGTAAAAAGGGAAGTTTTTTTTATACACGTTTGTAGTTTTGTGAAGAAACAATGGAGAGGAAGATGAACATTCAAAATCAAAGCCAAAGAAAACAACATTAACAATGAAAAGGGCGACAAGAAATAGAAAGCAGGTTGAGAAAAAGGATTACCTTAGAGGAAATGGTAAGAATTTGGAACCTTGGAGAGGAAATGAGTTTCTTCTCCAACCTTTATGTTTTAGATAAGAGAGGAGAAAGAAAAATTTTGACAATATTTTGGAAGAGAGGAAACATAAAGGTTTGGTTGAATAAGTTTATGGGAAGAGAAGAAAATAATTGAGTGGCGTGGTGATGTCAGTTGGATGAGAAAAGGTATGTAATTGAGCAAAGCTATTATTATTATGTTGATTACTTTTAAGGACAATTTTTAGCGTAAATGAGTAATTTGTAGAAGGGTAATTAAGAGATAAGGGAGTCAGTTTCAATCTTATTTAGGTAGTTGATTGATTTTACCATCTAAAAATTGTAATGACCCACCTTGTTGTTAGATCTTGTGTTTGGGGCCTGCTGCAAAACATGAACAAGAAGAAGATGAAAACGGTACGATGAAAGTTGGACAAAATAAATTCCAAAGCGTGTGTTTACACTAAGCTTTAGGTTCGATTCGCCCCCGCCAATTTAGACTAATTGGATGCAAATGGGTTAACCGGCGAATCCCCTTCAGGATACTTTGGAAACCTTAACATGAATCGCATATTCACATTAAGTATATCGATCAATGATATTTTACGGAATAAAGTTCCATTATTTATTCTTGTGCACTAGAAAAATAAAAGAATGACTTAGATATAATTTTTGGCACTTGAAACAAGTAATTTTTTGTATATCTTTTATGGCTAACAAGTATCTCTATTTATAAGAAAACTTGTACCGATTGGTGTGGAGAAACAATGTTTCATTTGATTCCAACATGACCATTCGTGAACCATTGTATATCAATAACAACAAACATTTTCAAGAAAAGTTGTGGTTGCACCTTTTGACACATTTACACATGAAATCTTGGTACCAGTGATCGAATTATTAATATGACACATTTAATAAGGCTCTATGTCTCATATCCTTTTCATGAGAATTTAGGAGTCAAGCCCTTGAACTCTATGAAGTGACACCACTCAATTCTCATATAGGTAGACTATATCAGAAATGCACCCATAATTATGCATTCCAGCAAACATATGCTATATGTCTATTAAGAGGAAAACCTCATCCTACCAACACTTATTCTTATGGTCCAAGTACTTTTACCCCTTGGGATGTATCTATCATTAAGTACTTCAATCACTCTAAAAGTGTACTTTCATCATTGAACTCAAGACTTAATATTAATCAAGTGTGAGTTGAGTTTCCACTATTGGTGATTAATTAGATACGGACTTGTTCCACATCCCTAATGATGTCTTCATTGTATTCAATTATATCCAAAGACATCATATCTTTGTCAATCATTTCGTCAAAGAATTGCAAGAATTTTGCAAACTTTAATAAATTTCAAATATTCAATTTTTCAACTAATCATGCATATGATTACGTTATGTACACTTGATAGTATTTGTCATCTATCATCAAATCATAACACTTTTGTCATATTAGTACAATTTCCATATACAACATATGTTCTATATTCTTGATAATTTCGATAAACTATCATCATGACACTTTTGTCATTCATTTTGTTATATACACAAATTTTATGTCATTCTTTATTTGCTAACTTTTTTAATTTGAAGTTTTACTTCCACTTAAATATATCCGAAATATATTTAATGCATTAAACATTTATAGCAATTGACAACCACGATCAAACAGATTTGTCATGACTAACTTTTATTTCATGAAGTGAATTCAAACATGTAATTCATAAACTCCATATAAATACAACACCATAGAATTCATTTATATTCTTTTAAAGTAAACAATTTTCTTGCATAAATAATATGCATAACAAATTTTATGTGATAAATTCATGTTTCATATTTAACAATGTTCTATGGTATATCCAAATAAAAATCACAATACAAAAGTAAACAATGAATTTACATCATTAATATTTTCTATAACTTTTCTCCATAAATATTATCAAATTACAATAATCTAAAATATACCAAAATTACTTTTAATATCAAGATGAAAAAGAAATAATACTTTCATATTATGATACACTTATAATATGAGATACATCATTTTAAATTTAATAAATTCTTGAACAACCTAAAATGCAATTTAAACATGTCCTTGATATTTCTAACATTATATTTACATCATTTCATGTTATCAATACCTGCACCATACATTCAAATTCATGATTTTTTTTCACCAAATCATTTAATCCAAAATTAATGCATTATTAATTAAAACAAATTACTTGCACCAAAAATAATGTTTAGCATGTATTTTATATTCAAGTATACACCACAAACCAAACATATTCTTAATTATTCCAATTCACATACTTGAATAATTTATAAATCATGCATATATAAATTTATTCCACATGTTAAACTTAACATAAATAAATATTATTTTCAACATATTTTACATGAATTTAAAACATCATATAAATGATATATTTATTTAATATGATTATGTACTTTTCACCATATTGATGAATAAGAAAGCATGAATGTTCATTTCTCCGTTGTAGTCACAAATTAATCACAAACAAAAACACTCATAAATCAAAATTCTATAATTGTAAAAATTATATGAATTAACTTTGTACCTTTCACCATCATTGAAAGTTGTTACCATCTTCTTTAAAATTGTATACTTTAATACTAATTATAAATAAAGTATGAATCAAAATCGAAAATCGAACCTAAAGATTGTTAGATCTTGTGTTTGGGGCCTGCTGCAAAACATGAACAAGAAAAAGATGAAAACGGTACGATGGAAGTTGCACAAAATAAATTCCAAAGCGTGTGTTTACACTAAGCTTTAGGTTCGATTCGCCCCCACCAATTTAGACTAATTGGATGCAAATGGGTTAACCGACGAATCTCCTTCAGGATACTTTGGAAACCTTAACATGAATCGCATATTCACATTAAGCATATCGATCAATGATATTTTACGGAATAAAGTTCTATTATTTATGTTTGTGCACTAGAAAAATAAAAGAATGACTTAGATATAATTTTTGGCACTTGAAACAAGTAATTTTTTGTATATCTTTTATGGCTAACAAATATCTCTATTTATAAGAAAACTTGTACCGATTGGTGTGGAGAAACAATGTTTCATTTGATTCCAAAATGACCATTTGCGAACCATTGTATATCAATAACAACAAACATTTTTATGAAAAGTTATGGCTGCACTTTTTGACCACGCACTCAATCATTATACAGTATCTGGTTCTAGACAATTGCAACTTTTGCCCATTATTTATGATTAAAAAGATTCATAAAATCAATTTAATCATTATTATCTATTAAATTAATATT
This sequence comes from Lathyrus tuberosus, assembly GCA_022829125.1. Taxonomy (NCBI): domain Eukaryota; kingdom Viridiplantae; phylum Streptophyta; class Magnoliopsida; order Fabales; family Fabaceae; genus Lathyrus; species Lathyrus tuberosus. The sequence goes on along the minus strand of JALAZF010000118.1, from coordinate 964,641 downwards.
TTGGAAATTTCTCCAACACTTGTTATTCATTTTCCTTCTATTTATGTATGATCTTTATTATTATTATTATTATTATTATTATTATTATTATTATTATTATTATTATTAGATTAATTAATTATCATAATTCACTATTTTATATAATTAGGAGAATACACATGTTTTTTTTTTTAATTTATAAATTTAATAAAGATCCACCAACAATACAAACTAATTTTATATTATCGTCCAATAGAATTTTATCACTCAACCCCATCATATCACTAATTTATAAACTTCAATGTAATTTGGCCAAATACACAGTAGTTATTGAATGATAATATAAAATTATTTTTACTAACACTTCATATTATTTTCTCTACCCACACTTAATTAAAAACGTTTAAAATATGATTAATTTAATTGAAGAACAATTTATTCAATTCACACTCAAATTTAAATTTAATTCAAGTGCATAAATTAACTATATTTAAAACCACATTTTAAAAAGTAAATTGAATCAATAATCTATTCAACAATTATCTACATTTTTGTAAGAGATATTTTAATTTACAAATTTTTAACATATATGTCACCTTCTTTCAAAAATGAAAGTAGAGAAAGGAAAAAAAAAATACCATTTCTTACCTAGTTCGGATAACGCCCAATTTCAAAATCCTAAAAACCCATAGCATTTCTCTTACACAAAATGGATGATAAACCCTTCCGTTAATCCAAACCCAAAAAAATGTCATCATCAATTCTTCATCACCACCATCTTCTCCTTCTTCCTCTCTTTCACCCTCCAAAAAACTCACTCACTCTCCAACTTCACAAATTCACAACTTTTCAACACCAAAAAAACCAACTCAAAATCAAAGCCTCCACAACACAACCACAATCCCAAACACCAAAACGACACAACAGAAAAAACAACCCAACCCAAAACGACACCGCGGAACCCCAAAACGCAGAAGATGAATTAGAGGACTACGACGACGAAATCGATTTCCAATACGAAGACCCACCGCTGGTATGCTGTTTCGGAGCAGCGCAGAGGGAGTTTCTCCCTACGGTGCGCGTGCAAAAGTTTCCGATGCACCCTGATATTTACTCGGAATGGAAGATGCTTCAATGGAAGCCTCCGGAGTTTGCTCGAGCACCTGGCGGGCCGTGTTCGAATGTCGCGGTGGCGCATGTTAGGCTGGGTGGACGGGCGGCTTTGATGGGGAAGGTTGGGGATGATGAGTTTGGGGAAGAGATTGTGTTGGGATTGAACAAGGAGAAGGTGCAGACTAGAGGAGTGAAGTTTGATTCGGGGTTTAGAACTGGGTGTAGTTATATGAAGGTGAAGTTTGATGGTGGGAAGATGAGAATGGAGACTGTTAAGGAAGCTGCTGAGGATTCTCTTCGGAGTGATGAATTAAATCTTTCGATTTTGAAAGAGGTTATTTTTCTTACTTTAATAAGCTAGCATTGTTGATTAGTACAATTTTTGCTACTTATGTTTGCTTATTTTTCACTATGAAAATGATTATCGTTAAGAGTATCACATTGGATTGCCACCGGTTAGTTATATATTGTCCGACGTGAGATTCTTAAGTCACCCTCATATATCTAGGACTAGACATCTGGAGTCTGGAAATAAATGGTGGGTGACTCGATAGTAGAAACTAGATCTTAAACCTTAAACCTGCCTGACTCTTGATACCATATGTTAAGAAATGCAGTTGGGCCTAACTCAACTCTACAAAATTGACTTGTAGAATGAGGATTGCCACCGATTACATTTTCAGGTTATATAGTCTAATGTGAGACGCTTAACACATACTCCCTTTGCCTTACAAAGCGGTTTTGTAAGTTTCAGGATATATTGGTTTATCACCTATTGGATCATGCCTTTGATGCCCTTAGGCGCTGAGGGGTGTGAAAGAGTCTCACATTGGATGCTATATGACCTGCAATTGCAAAATGTGTTTACATGTGGGAGGCAGACATTCATCTCCTTACAAACCGGTTTTTGTAGGGTTGAATAAGGCTCAATCCAAGTTTTTAGATTTATCAATATTTTAGGGGACATGCATGTGGTATCTGGATTCGATATAATACTGAACTCAATTGATACGAATCTCTATAGTGTAGCTATTTTGGACATGAATCTCGTTTTGAATGTCTGTTATCTTAATTGAGTATGTATGATATACCCTTGTGATGAATCAGGATCCAAACTTAGTATAGTGATTCACCTCGTCAACTTTTTCTACCAGACACTTTTCTTTGGTAATTTGATTTATGACTTGAATCTTGAGTTATTGAGGTACATATATGGTATCTCAGTTTATAATTTTGAGATATAACTTGTTTCTACTAAAAATTGTCATGTCATGTCCTTATTGGTGATGTATCTTAGGTTTTTTTTTTATGAGATTCAGTTTATGATTCAGAAAATTGATCTTCTGATTCTTGATTTCGTAACCACCTAAAGAAGTATAATTATACATTGTTTTCATGTTATTTGGGGAGGGAAACTTTGTCTGATATGTTAGGTTGGATAATAACTTTGATAAAAATGGTGAAAGCTTGTCAATGTTTTGCCTTTGTTTGGGAGAATGTTCGATAAATATTTTTGTAATATTGTTTCGGTTAAAATTGTTTTTTATTTTTTGACACCTTCTGAAATGGCAATAATTTGTCAATGTATGAAGAATTCTCTTCTGTGTGAATAAGATTTGTTGTGACATTTTTCTGTGTACTATTGCAGGCTAGGATTTTCCATTTCAATGCAGAAGTTCTAACATCTCCGTCTATGGAAAGAACTTTATACAAAGCAATTAAGTGGTTCAAAAAGTTCGGCGGTCTTGTGTTTTTTGATTTAAACTTGCCATTACCTCTGTGGAGATCACGCGACGAGACTCGGAAAATAATCAAAAGAGCATGGGAAGAAGCAAACATCATTGAAGTTTCAAGAACCGAGTTAGAATTCCTTCTAGACGAAGAGCATTACGAGAGGAAGAGAAATTATAAGTCACAATACTACGCTGAAGATTACGAACACACCAAGAATCATCAAAAAGAGTATTACCATTACACTGCCGAGGAAGTCTCGCCTTTGTGGCATGATAAACTTAAATTCCTGTTTGTAGCTGATGGAACATATAGAATTCACTATTATACCCCTTCTTTTGACGGGGTTGTGGTAGGAACAGAAGATGTTCTCATAACTCCGTATACTTGCGATAGAACCGGCTCGGGCGATGCAATTGTGGCTGCTATTATGAGAAAAATAACCACTTGTCCGGAAATGTTTGAAAATCAAGATGTTTTGGAGAGACAGCTACGTTTCGTTATTGCAGCCGGAATTATATCACAATGGACTATTGGTGGAGTTAGAGGTTTTCCTACTGAAAGTGCTGCTCAGAATCTGAAAGAACAAGTTTATGTACCTTCCTTGTGGTGATATAAATTGTTTGTGCAACCAGAATAGAAAATTTAGCAGTGTCATGAGGTATTTAGTTAGTAGTTAATTGTTTCTTTATTTATTTATAAGTCCTTTCTAGGAATGTCTGTTTCATCTCAAATGAGAGCATGCAGAAAAACACAAACAAGATTTTGCAGAAATTGAAATGTTAATGTACAATATTTTTGTAAGGGATTTGAAGTTTGTGCTTGTAGCATTTGTCACTTACTTCCTAATTTGTTTGTCTTCTGATTCAGTTTTATGTGTCTTTCTGCATTTAAGAAATGCAGACTCCAAAGTTTAAATTGTGCTGGAGAGTTTGTACATTTACAGACCAATAGATATCTACAGAAAACCTCAATTCAACAACAAACTTTTTAACATAGAATTGAATTAGAGATTGAACAGATAAGACCTTTGTATTACATTTCAATCTGTTCAATCACTGCTGAATTCGATGACTGATAATGGGGTAAATATGAATTTCTTTGAAAAAATGTTTAATCATCTACTATTGAACCACAATTTGAATCGATTTTGGGTCTTGCTTCAACCGGGTTTAATCCAGTTTTCTTTTTGTTTAAATGGAAATTTTGACCATTTTTAATTCGCAAGGTTCTCGATCCACTTCTTAATATGATCAAATCTGTAAAAATATACTACTGGGAAGATTCTTTCGATAAAACCTATGCATTTTCATTGGATGGATTGAAAAGTTTTTTTTAATCATTCAACTAAATTAAGAGAATTGCTAAAATTTGAAAATGTCAAAGGCATTTCTAGATGCATCTATTAAACATCAAATATATGTATAAATGAGTCAATTTTTTCTTCTTTAAAATGGTCAGAAAATGCACTTTCGCATTAACCTTATACGCATCCCATGCATTCCTAACCGAGACACCCATTTTTCCTTAAATTGATTCGGAGATACACTTTTGTATTAATCTTATACGCACCTCATGCATTTTAACTGAAATACACTCATTTTGCCTTAAATTAATCTGGAGATGCATTTTCGTATCAGGTTATGAAAATGCACTTCCGTATTTTCCGCTGATAGTAAATTTTGACCTTTTATTTTTATGAAATACATTGATGTAATAGACCATGTATTAAAACAATACTATCATAATATATTTTTTTTATAAATTAAACCATACACTTAATACACAAGATGAAAATGCCATATATGAATAAATCAATCCATAATACAATCACAATAACAAAGCATCGAACGACAATAATATCCATAATGCCTAATACAAATACTACATAATACAAATATAATGAAGCACGAACACCCCAACACATTAACAACATGATGTGCCTTAACCCGCTCCTTCTATAATATCCCCCAATGAGCTGTTCTAGGCGGATCTTCCGGAGCATACGATGTCAAATAAGGATGTGACACTCTGAAATACCACTGGACGTATCTGTATGCACAACTCCAGTCATTAAGAGCTAGGGTACCTCATGCCTCATCTAGTACTAGATGATTAAGGTAATCATCATACATGAAATATACATCTTTGCGGACCATAGTACGAGAAGAAAAATCGGAGGGGTCTTTGGAAACAAGCAACATATATCCAAACTGGCGCATGACACACTCAGGTATCCCATAGGAGAAGCAAAGTCGAAGGGGTCTCTGGGAACAAACTGTACATACCCTCAGATGTCTCCTATCTCCTTCAGTGTATCCCATATCAAAACATTCATGGAAATCTTCTAGTGAGATGTGACATATGGGATACTCTGATCGGAAAAATTCATGGAAATCAAACTTTCTCAAAACACATTACTCATCTTAACTACTTATCAAACACATTGCTCAGTTAAATAACCGATCTAAACTACCTATTACACAACCTATCAAACACATTCATTAATTTCTACAAATATACTGAGAAATAAAAAATGTATATATAAATCAACAACTTACTAAGTGTGATTTTGATTGTGAGCTCTTTGATCGATTGGATGTTGATGGTAGAAACTTGGATGTGAGTTGAGAGATTTTGAGAGTTTGCGAGACTTTGAGAGGTTTTGAGAGTTTGAGGTTAGAGAGTATGAGGGAATAAAAGAGAAATGAGAAAGGAGAAGAGTATGTCGTGTTTTTTTATTAAAAATGCATCCAGATGTGCATCTTCGTAAGATATACAAAGATGTATTTCCTTATTATTATTTTGATATCAAATTAGAGTCTGTCTCAATAATGAATAAATTGTGTGTGAATGAAGTGCATTCTAAAGTATATTTTAGTATTTTAGATGTAGTTTTAGTTTTTCACTAAAATGTGGGAGGAATCCTTAGAATGGGAAGAGCAATTCTCATAAACTAAGAGAATTTCTTATCCCACCCATTGGCCTTCTTAGGAACCATGCACTCTGCCTAAAATACCCCATGATTCCGGAGATGTATCTCCGAACGCACCTTTTTCAGCTTTTTTTCATTAATTCCGTAGATGTATCTACGAAATATTTATGTATGTGTATTTACGGAAGAAAACCAGAAACAGAATACCAGAAAATCAACATTGCAACGATAAAATCAACATTCATAAAATAAAATCGGTGTTACATTGATGATTTTGACAAAAATTTAAATACTACATTTCAATATTCCAGTGGACGTTTGCACATCTCTAAGATGTCATCGACCGTTCTTTAGGCCTTCGCCTCCAACTCGAGTGGAATTTTCTCTTCGAAACTGAAATACGTTCATCACATCATCCTAACATCGTCTTGATTCTTGAGCTCAAACTTGCTGTAAACAACGTTCCCTTCGTTGTCAACTGAAGGTGAAAGATACTCAAGCTTCACAACCTTTTGTTTGCCATTGTATGGTAGGCGATATAGGATCTCGTCTATGATATCGGCGAGGGGGTGAGATCCATGAGCTTGAACGTCCTCCCAAGTGTTTTGTCGTCGGAAAAGGAGATACTTGCGACATACCAACGAAACTTGATTTCACACAATTGAGACATTTTTGTATTTGTGTGAAAGATAACAAATGAAAACCCAAATTTATAAAAAACCTAGGTGAATATGAACCAACCATTTTCTGTCAAACTTTTTTTCGGAGCTATATCCACGGAACGACCCCATAATTATTGGTTCCGGAGGTGTATCTCCGGAACTTTCCCTGAATTCAAAATGAATCAAAACAAGTGTCGCCGGCTAAATCTATTAGGGGTACCCCTTTGGACTTTTTCGCATTCGATTCCTTTTCAATGTTGTTCAATCTTTCGAATTCGTGCAACCTTTCAATAAAACGATTCGGCCACGTCTCGGCATTTGTGGTTGAATGAGTCGCCCATTCTGGTGATGTAGGTGGTATGGGGCATCCCGGTTTCAAGTAAACTTGTACAAAATGTCTTGATTTTGCAAGCCATCTAATACACATGATGCGATCATTTGGATTTTGAGGTGATGCGGCGCGGAGTGGAAAAAAGTTTTTCGAAAACCCGTATCGCGTCAAGTCAATGCACACCCTATCATAAGCACATATAATAAGATAACCCATATCAGGGAAGGTCATCCATTTCGACATCGGTGCCGGATCACTCAAGCAAGGAACAAGAGATTCATAATCCGAATCAAATTTTTCTTTCTTTCCATACAACCGCGTGTATGATTCTTTATGCATCTTCAACTCTTGGATTAGTTGATGATGGACAAGCGCATAACTATCCTCTCCTTTACCAAGAAAATCCGAAATGGCTCGGTAACCGCAATTACCATCCCCTTCAACTTTGACGATACGGACGATGTATTTGTGCATAAAAATCGACATCTTGTCGATGAATGGATTTTTGGTGGAATCGGGGTCGGAGGTGGTTTGCTTATGCAGGCTCTTTTCATGACACTTTTTTGAGATTTAGGAGTCGGTGAGTCGGGATAAAGTTTGTCAACGTGCTCACAATAAGAAGGAGACTGTGTAGTCGATTTGTTATTCGGTGTAGGCTTTATTTTCTTCGAAGCACCTTTTGTCTTTACCGGTTGAGAAGGAGGTTTCATGTCGGTTGTTTTGGGATAGGAAATCTTCCTCAATTGTTCATTTGATGTGGAGTTTCATGTTGTTATCGCCCTTTGAGAATCTCTCATATATCGCTTCCTATTTGGTCAAAATAGAGATATTCGGTTTACCTCCTTCCATGCAACCATCATTATCAAAACTAAGTCTTTTCCAATGAGGGCAAACTTTGTCCATTCTTATTGGCTCACCTAGTTTCAACTTTTTAGCAATAACACAAGCACACGGAATACCATAGGTTTTTATAATAGTGAAACCACACTTTGCGCTATCGGAACCTACAGTTTTAGCTTGTTTGGTCTCGTGAAAAATATAGTTCAATCCCCGCCGAGACATTTTGCCGATCAATTGAGAATAAAGAATGTTACATTTAAATCGATGTTCCAATACCGTTATACTCCGACCAAATGTTGTTTGTATCTCTTTATGTTGGTTTTTAATCATGAGATTTACGGAGTCCTAATCTCGACACAAATCTCTCTTGCTATTACCCAACCAATTTTTCAAACTAGCATGGGCCGACTCAACTCTGTTGGTGGTTGTATTTCCAAGGTGTCGGACATTATCAGTCCATGCACAGGCTATCTTCTTCTTCACCTGATCAAAAATGGTGCTTTCAATGTATTTCAATAAAGCATGATACTTTTCACACACCGCGGGTTTAAACTGACTTCTCACATTCTTTGTTATGTGATATCGACAAAGTAATGCATTAGAAGAAGGAAATACCTTTGCAACCGCATTCATCAACGCGGTATCGCCCCCACCGCATTCTACTTGTTTCGCCCCCACCGCAGGTTTAACCCAATTTCTCACATTATTTGTTATGTGATATCGACAAAGTAATGCATTAGAAGAAGGAAATACCTTTGCAACCGCATTCATCAACGCGGTATCGCGGTCGGTAACAATCACTTTAGACATTTCAACTTGGTCCTTCAAAAGTGATCGACACACCTCTAATGCCCATGTAAAATTGTCCTCTTTTTCACACTCCAGAAAAGAAAAACCAATGACATATGTCTTCTCGGTAGACGTAACACCAACCATCTCAAATAAAGGAACTCTATACTTGTTGGTCTTGTAGGTAGAATCAAGAATGAACACTATCGAGAACGTGTTGAACAACTTTATCGAATCCGGATGAGTCCAAAAAATATCTCGGACCGTAACTCCATCGTCGTAATTTCTGTACCGGGACACGTAACTGTTATCATCCAACCATTTCAACAGTTGTTGCATCTCACTTGTATCTCCCCTAATCGCCTTGTTGGTGCGGTACCGAATGTTATACACTTGCCTTATATTTGATATATTGTCGGGTTCCTTTCGTTTCAATGTGGCAAGTATATTTTTCGGTTGGACAAGATTCAAGGTCATGTCACTGATACATGTCTTATCTTACAGTTTGAGCCGACATACACTAGGATGGCCTTGTAACTTTAAGCACAATTCATGGTTATGCAAACCACAAATAACACTAAATTTCCACTTTTTGGTACTCAACATGTAACCACGAATCTTAAAAGGACATTCACATTTTCTACTACCGGTGTCGTCTCTTTTAAACTTCCGTAGAGGAGTCTGATATTTCTCGCTTCTTTCGCACAACAAAGTTACAAAAGCGTTTCTTCTTTCTGAACCATTATCAGATCTTCCAATAATGTTAGGTGCGGATTTGACCTAAAAATGAACTATCTTTCCTTGCACTTTTTCAACTCTTTTCTCATGTTTTCATTGGTTTTGCTAATGATTGTTGTTATTCTTCTAACCTTGAGAATATACCTTTGGTGCTTGTAATGTGTGTGTTATTGTGCAGGAAAAGGCATAAATTGAGAAAAGTTGTAAGACACAAGAAATGGTGCAAGCTGCCAAAGAAATGAGAAATACATCAGTAAGTTCGCTTTGCAAACTCTGGCGAATTGCCAGCGAAGGTTCGCTTTGCGAACCACTAGCGAGGTCCCAGCGAATGGTCCTAGATTTTGGCAGGGGCAAAAGGCACTAAAGTTCGCTTTGCGAATGGGAAAGCGAGTGTTCTCTTTGCGAGTTATCCTTCGCATTGCGAACTCATGAGAATTTCTGGGGCGGTTTAACTATTCAGAGGCACCTGAGGTGCCTAAATTTAACATTCGCTATGCGAATAAAGGGTTCGCTTTGCGAACTGTGAAATTTCTGATTGCATTATAAATAGAACTTTCACACTTTTTAGATTTAGTTTTTGGATATTTGATACAACTTGTAATTAAAGATCAGAACTTGATATTTCTTCATTCCAAGGGAGAAAAGGTAGGATCTTTGATCTCTTGTTGGATGAGGATGTAATCTTTTGATACCTATTGTATTTCATCTAATGTATGTTTGTGAATATGTTTTGATTCTCTATTGTTGTTGTCTTTGATTGATTATTTGTGGTCTTGACAAAACCTTTACAAATCCTTGATCTTAGATTTTCATCTATCAATGAACCAAACTTTTGACATGGTTTTGTGAATTGATATTCATTGTATCTTTTGTTGTATTGTGTTGATTAAGTAGCATGGCTAGCATGAGTAGGATCGATACGGTATTGTGAGGATGCGTGATAATATTGATGAAGAACGGTATTCACATTCATTTGGCAAATTAGTTGAGTACATGAAAAAAAGGGTTAAACGTATGTACGCATTCTGATCGTTGGCATTTTACACGAAGCAGTCATTTATCTGATGTGGGTGTCATCTTTGTGTACCTGTTTATCTTTGATTTGAACCGCTATAGACATATGCTCTTCAGATCTGGATCTAAGATGATTATCTGTTTTGTTCTGAACTCTAGAAATAGATTTAGGCTTAACACTTGCGTGAGTATCAGCTCTTAATGCTCTGTGTTGGTTTTTGTTGTGTGAGACATCACCAATGAGGCAATACGGTCGATTTCTCAACGTTGCGTTAGACATAACCTCGGTCGTGGGTGATACGTGAGGATATTAGGCAAATGATTGATTTATGTATAATATGATTAGAACAATTGATGAGATCCGATTCCAACAAGGCCCCGTTTATAATTCAATATTTACTTTATATTTTCCGTCTTTACATTTTCTGCATTTTACTTTAGTTCCTTCTTAAAACCCAAACTTTTGAACCATGAGCTTAGAAATGTAGATACCGTCGAATGGCATTCTTTCCCTCGCACTGATCCCTGTGGATACGACAAAACTGGGTTACTTATATATTTTTCCTTGCTGTTATTCTAGCTTCAACAAAATGGCGTCGTTGCCGGGGATCGGTGTTTAGATATTGAGTTGCATTGCGATAGTTTCTATATTTTTTAGCTTTGTACATTTGTTTATATTATATGTATTTGTTTTCTTTTATGTTTTCTCTAGTGTGACCAGGAATAATGAGAACTTCTAGATTGGTTGCTATTTGTATAAAAGTATTCAATGAAGCTTCGACCGAGTCTGGATGGTGAGATTTGAATGTATACGAGGTAAATTGTACTACTTTATAGAATGCTAGAATGATTTAAGAATTTTGTGCTTTGTGCAAATGTGTATTTTTGTTTCATTTTATAACTTGTTTGAATGCTTGTTTCACTTAGGTCCAAAAGCCACAAATTGTGAGAAACCTCCATTGTTTACTATATGCTAGGATGGCTGATAACTTTGTTTAATTCGTTTGATTCATGCTTTATCTTTTGATTATTATGATTTTGTGGAAGCATTAGAAATGATTAAGGCATTTGTTTATATTGAGCACAACCGTATCCAAAAGTATCTTACCCGTGAGTAGTGTGAATTCGTTAGCCCCTTTGAGCCTAAACAGTTTAGATATCATTTTAGTGATGAACTTTGTGTTATACATAATTTGAAAGTTTAGTTCATCATTTAATTTTGTGAGGTTCTAAAAATTTCTTCTTGAACCTTTGAACATTGTTTTAATTTGATTTCCTTGCCTTAAAAAGCAAGGAGCATTCACTTGAGGTTTGGTTGAATTTAAGTTGGGGAGAATGAAAAAGAAGATTGGTAGGATGCTAAAACTTTTGAAAAAGTTCAAACAAGCATGAAAAGAAAAAGTGTTCATATGAATGTGAAAAACAAAAGAAAAAGAGTGCTTATTTGAATGAGAAAAATAGAGATGAAATGGAAGTTTGAGAAGGTTAGTGATAAAGGAATGAAAATGGTGAATGAAGTTGTGATGTGTAAATACCATGTATAGTGAATGTTTCTTTTTGCATCGACAATTTCTATTCAATGGCCTTTAGAAATGTCCCTTTGTTGTGAACCCGCCCAAGTTACAACCTTTGAAGCCCTTAGTGATCTTTTTGCTTCCATGTTTTCATTTTTGATTGCTAGATGTTGTATGAATTGGATTGCTATTTGCATTGTTTGTCGGGTGAGTGAAATTTCCCCGCGGTTGCAAACACGTCAATTTCTTCATTCTTATTTTGAAGAGGAGTGTTAGAGTGATTCAAGTATGAAAATTTAGTTGTTCTTTGAACCATTCCATGATATTTGTTTAAGAACTTAATTCTTTGTCATTGTTCGATTCTATTGGTGGTGAACGTTGCTTGTGCGCATTTTCATGCTTGACTTTGGTTGAATCTTATGCTTGAGCAAATCCTCTTGTTTTAATGAGGGGCATACTTTGCTTGAGGACAAGCAAAAATCTAGTTGGGGAGAGTCGTTAGTTGCGGATTTGACCTAAAAATGAACTATCTTTCCTTGCACTTTTTCCACTCTTTTCTCATGTTTTCATTGGTTTTGCTAATGATTGTTGTTATTCTTCTAACCTTGAGAATATACCTTTGGTGCTTGTAATGTGTGTGTTATTGTGCAGGAAAAGGCATAAATTGAGCAAAGTTGTAAGACACAAGAAATGGTACAAGCTGCCAAAGAAATGAGGAATACATCAGTAAGTTCCCTTTGCAAACTCTGGCGAATTGCCAGCGAAGGTTCGCTTTGCGAACCACTGGCGAGGTCCCAGCGAATGGTCCCATATTTTGGCATGGGCAAAAGGCACTAAAGTTCACTTTGCGAATGGAAAAGCGAGTGTTTACTTTGCGAGTGATTCTTCGCATTGCGAACTCACGAGAATTTTTGGGGCGGTTTAACTATTCAGAGGCACCTGAGGTGCCTAAATTTGACATTCGCTGTGCGAATTAAGGGTTCGCTTTGCAAACTGTGAAATTTCTGATAACATTATAAATAGAACTTTCACACTTTTTAGATTTAGTTTTTGGATATTTGATACAACTTGTAATTAAAGATCAGAACTTGATATTTCTTCATTCCAAGGGAGAAAAGGTAGGATCTTTGATATCTTGTTGGGTGAGTGTTAGTTCTTGTATTGGCTGGAATTTTGGTAAAACAAAGTTGAACAATGTTGATGTCATATGTCTGATGTCTTAACATTGGTTCCTAACATTAGTTGTTGCAGGGTTGGAGTTTTATATGCTGATGATAAACTTGATGTCTTGACATCAGTTATCTGAACATCAGAACACCAGGCTGTGATGTTTTAGGGCTGCGTGTGAAAGTTTGGTTTGAGAAGATCTGTTAGAGAGATTGTGTGCGAATATCTTGGAGAAGATATTTTCAGTTGCAATCAGATTTGGAGCAGATCCTGTTGCTATGTTTAAGGGCTGTTTGATTTAAAAAGATTTGAAGATCAAATCTGTTTTAAATTCTGTTTTTAAAACAAATCAAATCAGATTTTTGGAAGAGGTCCAAGCCCAAGTCAGAATTCTATTTAAAGCAGCCTCAACCCTTGTTGGAAGGGGACGAAGACAAGAGAGCAAAGACTGAGAGTCAAGTTAGAGTTTTCGTGTGTATTTTGTAAGCCTTTCATGGTTGAATAGGTGTTACTATTTTGGGTTGTAAGTGTATTCACTCTAGAGCTTTTAAGCAAGAGTGTGTTGTTCTTGATCAAAGCTGTTAAGCAAGATCAAGGTGTGGTTTAAAGTGTAATCTTTGAATTGTATCACTGAGGTGATTTAGGGAGTGAATGGTTTCTCATATCTAAGTGGTCTCTTAGGTAGAAGTGTCATTGGGTAGTGATTAAGATTAGTAGATGTCAACTGGGATTATTGAGTCTGTAATTTAATACTACTAATAGTGAATTTCCTCCCTGGCTTGGTAGCCCCCAGACGTAGGTAGTAAGACTGAACTGGGTGAACAATTCATTGTGTTGATTTACTGTTGTTATAGCCTTGTTCATATTAGCAGATTGTGTTGTTGTGACATCACACTTAACATCACATATCTGATACCAGAATTTCAATGAGGATGCAATCTTTTGATACCTATTGTATTTCATCTAATGTATGTTTGTGAATATGTTTTGATTCTCTATTGTTGTTGTCTTTGATTGATTATTTGTGGTCTTGACAAAACCTTTACAAATCCTTGATCTTAAATTTTAATCTATCAATGAACCAAACTTTTGACATGGTTTTGTGAATTGATATTCATTATATCTTTTGTTGTATTGTGTTGATTAAGTAGAATGGCTAGCATGAGTAGGATCGATACGGTATTGCGAGGATGCGTGATAATAGTGATGAAGAATGGTATTCACATTCATTTGGCAAATTAGTTGAATACATGAAAAAAGGGTTAAACGTATGTACGTATTCTGATCGTTGGCATTTTATATGAAGCAGTCATTTATCTGATGTGGGTGTCATCTTTGTTTACCTGTTTATCTTTGATTTGAACCGCTATAGACATATACTCTTCAGATCTGGATCTAAGATGATTATCTGTTTTGTTCTGAACTCTAGAAATAGATTTAGGCTTAGCACTTACGTGAGTATTAGCTCTTAATGCTCTATGTTGGTTTTTGTTGCGTGAGACATCGCCAATGAGGCAATACGGTCGATCTCTCAATGTTACGTTAGACATAACCTCGGTCGTGGGTGATACATGAGGATATTAGGCAAATGATTGATTTATGTATAATATGATTAGAAGAATGCATGTGTTATCAATTAATGAGATCCAATTCCAACAAGGCTCCGTTTATAATTCAGTCTTTACTTTATATTTCCCATCTTTACATTTTCTGCATTTTACTTTGGTTCCTTCTTAAAACCAAAACTTTTGAACCATGAGCTTAGAAATGTAGATATCGTCGAATGACATTCTTTCCCTCGCACTAATCCCCGTGGATACGACAAAACTGGGTTACTTATATATTTTTGCTTGCTGTAATTCTAGCTTCAACAAATAACCACACCAAAACCAAGTCTAGTTACAGTCCTACGAATCCATGTGAGCATGCTATCACGATCATCAAACTCTTGGCTTGTTATTAAAGTCAACGCCGACATCTACCGACTTTACGACAACCGCTTGAACATTTAGAGAAACATCGTTTGTAGAAACTAATTCTTTTGAGATATTATCGGGGTGCACCATATCTATTTGTAAACAATAAGAAAAATAAACAAAAATTATAAATCTGCTGTAAAAAAATAGGTCAGCACGTTCATCTGGAAGTGTTCATCTTCAACACGTTCCGGAGGTACAGCACCGGAAGCAATATTACTTTTTTTCCAAAAGTTTGATGATTAATGTGAGCAATGTAGTGGACAAAGTGCAATCTTTACCTGAAATTCGATCTTCTCTTACTCCCTTTGATATATTGCACGAAAAAGTTAAAGTTTTGGAGTGAAAAATGATATTGAGAATGTATGGTTTTTTAGGTTGGTGAAGGTGAGTGTGGAAGAAGAAAACACAACAATGGGGGGAGTGATCATGCATGTTTCAAATATAGCAGAAACTTTCGGAGTTATATCTACGGAACAATTTGCCGCTTAGACGTTCTAGAGGGGCATCTACGAAAGTTTCCATGAACTGAATTATTTTGAAGTTTTTTCCAGCGTTTACCAGTTTAAAATTATTCCGTAGATGTAGCTCCGAAAAAAATCAAATTTTGACAAAAAAATTGTGCGTTCGGATATGTATCTCTAAAAGTAGAGGGCAATAAAAAGAAATGCACTAGATGGGTAAGAGTATTAAGAGGTGGATTAAGAAATTCATAGTTTAGCCCAATTGTGATAAGTGATAAATTGTCTTTGTTCAATCTCCTTTTGCTTTTACACTTACTAGAAATTTCTATATGGTGCTCTTATAGGGAGATCTAAAACTCCTAAAATTTTTAATAATTGAGTAATATCCTTATATTTTACCATTGAAAATCATACAGATTATTTTCTCAAAGTTTTAATGTTTAAAACCTCTCAAAACAAAAAAAAAGGGAATAAAATGAAAAAAAAATACTATACAAAATTTAATGGTCAACACCAATTGAAAAAACTTCCGCACCTTTTAAATAAGTCAATAAACATTGGACTATGAATGCAATTATATACCCCATTTATGTAAAAATACATAACCATACATGCAATTATACCCACAATTTACTTTTACCAAACAATAAAAAAACCCACAATCTTTACTTTTAAAAACATAATAATAACTTTGTTAAAATAAACAATTCACGTGGAACTATTAATTCACTTGTTAATTTTGTAATTAAATTTTTGACGTCAATGTTAGAGATTGTTAAATTATTTTAATAAATTTTTGGGTTTCGTTTATTATTATTATTGTTATTTTAATTTTTAAGTTTAGTTTTAAATTTTATTTGTTTTTATTTATTTGGTGATTTGTTTTTATTTTTGTTTTAGTTTATTTTATTTTCTATTTTAATTTTTTTGTTTGCTATTTTTAATTCTTAGACTTTTATTTTTTATTTTATTGTTTTATATTTTTATTGTTATTATTTTATTTTATTTTCTATTTTTAGTTATTATTAATTAGTGTAGTGCTATTGAATTGAAGCATTTTTTTTTTGTTTATGCGGGGTTAATTATAAAGAAGATAATGGAAGCAAAGAAAGTACAAGAATAAAGAATCATGATTAACCCACTGAGGAAGACCATGTGAGACTATTACATAAGATCTGGCATTGGGCGGATATCTCTCGGGTTCCAACCGACTAGTTTTGTTACTTTTAATATTAAAAATGTTATTCTTGCAGGTTTGAGAGACAATCAGTTCGATGAAAGTGCTATTAAAGATCCTTGGGAGCATCTGACTCGCTTCTATGTGACTTATTCGATGTACAAACCAGGTGGGATAATAGATGATCAGATCAAATTGAGGTAGTTCAAGTTTTCTTTAACTTGAAGGGCAAATATTGGTTACATTGTTTACCAAATAGGACCATTCAGAAGTGCACTTAGATGGAAGACAAGTTTCTTGAAATATTTTTCACTATTTCTCATTTTGTGGAATGATAGTCTTAAATTTCAAATATTGAGTAGGGTGATACAAAATCTTTGTATGACTTATGGGAAAGATTTAAATTGTTACTGAGGAGGCGTCCCAATCATAATATGGATAACATCGAGCAAATGCAAGTTTCCCCTAGAGGTTTGGAAGTTCAGACAAGAATGTTTCTTGATGCCTCAACTAGAGGTACTATAAGGAACAAGACTGAAGATGAAGTGAAAAAGTTGATCGAAAGAATTTTCCAAAATGAATACCTCTCTCATAGTGAAAGAGGTATAAAGAAGAAAAATGTGCTTGATTTATATACCAATAATGTTATGTTAACCCAACTGGAAGTTCTTACTAAACATTTAGTTAGAGCTACTCTTGTTCTAGTAAATGTTAGTCAAGATCAGCTATTACGGTGTGGCTTTTATGGAGAAAGGCATGCGAATGAAAAATGTGTACTAGAGAGATATGCTTAAAAAGCTTAAATTGTTGGAAATTTTAAAAGAGGTAATCCCTATTCTAACACTTATAATGCAGGTTGGAAAGATCATTCATACTTCAAATGGAGAAACAACCAGAGTTTAAATGCTAAACAACCAACTCCTCAAGATCCACCATAACAAAAACCTACTCAACTTGAAGAAGCCCTGACTCAATTTATGAAAGTTACTCAAATGAGTTTGAACAAGTAAGAAAGAATCAATATGCAATGTCCAAGAGTCAGGAAACCATAAGTAAGAACACTGAAGTTTCCATAAAAAATTTAGAAATGCAAACAGGTCAGTTATTTAGGCGATTGGCATCACAACCTAGTTTGAGTGAAGCTTTTTATGGGAATACCCTAAAAAATTTAAGGAATGAGAATTGCAACTCTATTGAGATGAGAAAAAGTTTGGCTATAGTAAAAAAATTCTAAGAGAGAGGAAGAAGTGGATGATGATTGGGAAATGGATGAGGGAGTAGTCGAAAATGAGAAAAAAAAAATAGAAGGAGAAAAAAGAGAAAATAGAGGAAGACATGGGGAGAGGATACACACTTGGCGAGCTAATTTATAGAAACTCACCTTTGAGGAGAATCAAGAAAATTCTCAAATAGCTAAATCGTAAACTCCCTTATTATGTCAAACAACCTTATCCTATACCGAACAAAAATCCAAAGAAAAAAAAAGAAGAAGATGGGCAGTTAAAGAAGTCAAACGGGGATGTCACCAAGCATAAAATTAACCTTCTTTTTGGTAAAGCTATTGAGAAAGTTCCGCTTTATGCAAAATTCGTGAAAGGTCTATTAACTGGGAAGAGAAAGCCAAAGTATCATGTAAATATTGCTTTAACAAAACAGTGTAGTGCTATCATCCAATGCAAGTTGCCATCTAAACTGACTGATCTAGGTAGATTTAATATTTTGTGCTTTATTGGTCCACTAAAGATTGATCATGCATTGTGTGACTTAGGGGCAAGTATCAACTTGGTGCCTCTATCCACGATGAAGAAATTGCATTGTGGAGAGCTAAAACCAACTCAGATGACCCCCGCTTTAGCGGATAGACCCACCACTTATCCTTATGGTGTTCTAGAAGATGTTTTGGTAAAAGTAAATGATTTATTATTTCCTACTGATTTTGTGATATTGGATATTCTAGGAGATTCAAAAACACCACTATTATTGGGTAGACCTTTCTAAGCAACAAGTAGAGCTTTAATTGATGTGGAAATGGGAGAGTTGATTCTGAGATTCAATAAGGAACGTGTTGTATTTAATGTGTTTGAGGAACTGCGCCATTATAATTAAAAACCCCAATGCTATCGGGTTGATGTAGTTGAAAAAGTGTCTTAAAGTGTGCCACCTTTGTTACCTATTGAGTATATTAAGGTGAATTCTATTGACACGGTTGAGGAAGGACAAGATAAATAAGTCAAAGAATGTGTGCATGTCATATCAAAAAGTGAGACCTTGAGTAATTTTGAACTAAGTGTCTTAGTGTCAACAGAAGCTCAAAAATGTAAGATCCTTGAAATGAAAGAGAATACTCCATATTTAAAGCTTGTTCTATTGAGAAAACAACTGAGACCACCTGATCAAACATGTGCTCCTTTACCTAGATTGGAAAAAGAGAAACCTAGAAGTGTGTTGAGAAATAATAGAGGAACACGTGGCTGAAATAGATGTGATCTAAAGGGGAGAAATTCGACTAACTTAATGCACAAGATCAAGTTTCATTTCAAACCAATTAGATACACTGATACAAGTCTGAAGGAAGAACCTGATTAGAGAAGCAAAAAATCAAGTTAAGGACCTTAAAGAAGCGTACCGTGGGAGGCAACCCACGAATTTATGTTATTCATTTTTAAGTTTTTAGTATTTCCTTTAATGTTTTCCCCATTTGTAAATTGTTTATTCTTTAATTAATTAATGAGCTTGTTAGTGTTGTTTCTTTCAGTTAATGATGTGCTACCATACCAATGACAATTTTAAAAGCAACATGAAACAAATCATCGAAAAAGAATGAAAGAAAAGAGTTGATCACTACATAAGTTCCAAATGCAGATAGACAAGTAATGAAGAAAAGGGATAGCCAACTGAATTGTACTCAATCTCCAGATAGCTCAGCAAGTAAGGTTTGAGCAAAGAAAACCATTGTTTACTTTTCCTTCTCATGAGAGTATTTGTACAATGGTTGGTTTCTAGAATTTGAATTATTTATGATTTAGTCTATTGGTTTGATAATTACACACTAAGACAATTGTTTCTGAAAAATTCTAAGCCTTTTCAAGCCACCCTATTACGAAATGTTTATATATGTAGCCTATTTGGCTTGAAAGATTAATCTTTACAACCTCTTTGGAGTTAGATAGAAATTTTAGTTTCCTTGATTAATGCAAAACAATAAGTTTGGGGTTGCTCTCGGAAGTTAGCAACATTTAAGTTTAGGTTTGGGGTACTAGAGAAATTGGTTTAAAAATAAAAAATATAGAAGTTAATTACCTTCTTAAAAAATGTGAATGAAAAGAACCGTCAGATTAATATTCTCTAGTACTTTTGATCAAGAAAACATGATGTTATGTAAGGAATATGATGAAATACTGAAAACTAGGTACCTAACTCCAAGGTTTAAGCCTACTATCCCAAAATTATCCTACCCTAACATAGTTACAACCTTGAAATACCTCAATAGTGTGTAGTTAGATACTACTTTGGTTGATTTCGTTGGAAATTGTTCAAACTTGTGGTAAAATGCTTTTGTATGTTTGTATGGACCTTTGTTATATATATATATATACACACACACACACACACACACACACACACACACACACACACACACACACACACACACACACACACACACACACACACACAGATATGTGAGACTTAACCACTCACAATTGAATTTAATAATTTCTCCTACAAATGTGTGTATATTCTCTTATACATCCAACATTTCCTCCACTTCTAGTTGATGTGTGACTTAACCACTCACACTTGAATTTAACACCATGAATGCAAGCACCATATTTATGTAAAAAAAGTTAAAAAATGCATATATTCATACAAACATGACAATAAAATTGGAACCTGGGCAAAATTTACCGACCACGCCTTGAATTTAACGTAAAAAACGATTAAACTAGGGGTGGGTACAGAAAAAAACAAATTTTAAAAATAAGGGCGGGCCGATGGTCTTGATATCCACCCGACACTCACCCCCACCCCCATTTTACCTACTCAAAATTACTAAACTTTCATTATACTTAATGTTAGGAAGATCATAAAGTCTCACATTGGTTGGAGATAAAGCAATGAAATAGTTTATATAGAGTGGTACCCCTCACCTTACCAACCAGTTTTGTAAGGTTGTGTTATGCCAAACTCTAATACTTAGTATTAACTTTATTAGACATATTTATCTTTATTATGATAGTAAATTATTTTGATGATTTAATATTTTGATTTTGATTTTAAACTTTAAGTTCAATTATAAATTTATGTTGAACGATGCTATTTAATTTAATTATATACATTCTATGCTATAAAGTAATATGAAAATTCAAAAACATATGTACACGTTTTAATTTAAGAAAAACTTATGGTTTATGAAGGCGGGGAAACTCATTTCCATTGAGGGTGGAACGAGTGTTTAATAACCATTCCCTGTTGCATTTTGGGGCTAAGGCGAGGGTAGTATAGAGAGGCAAAAAACAGGGTTAGTGATCCGGAGTATTCGAACGGGTCCACGTAAGCTGGTCGTCAGATGGCAAGGTGCTCTAATGGATGCTGGTCGTCAGACGGGCGAGGTGTTCGAAATGTTGATGAGAAGAAAAGGGGGTGTACCTGCAAGGCACTCCGACGCTCAAGTAAGAAAGGGTCAGAGAAAAGGGGCAAGTACAAAGTGTATTCTTAGGGTAAAAAAATGATACCTGACCCTATCAAGCGAGAGGGTTTATATAGAGCCCCTAGCGCGTGGCCAACGGTCCTATTTTCGGGGAAAAATAACCGTTTTCCCCCAAAGAATAGGTAACTGCCCAAACTAGCCGTTATGTCGGGCAGGGTACCAGAAACTAGCCGTTATGTCGGGCATAAACGCAGTTTCGGGGACCTGTCCCTTGCCGTTAGGGCAGCGAGGAAGCCGTGCGTAATGGGCATAAAAGCCGGGGATGACGTTGCGTTCCTTGCCCGGTTAGAGGGGGCAGAAGTGTCGTTTTTGCCCCTCTGTGGATTGGGCTTAGGCATTTTGGGCCGCTCTGGAGCAGAGGCGGATTGGACCAATTCTAGCCATTGGTCCAGTCCAGAACAGGAGCCCCCAAGTCGTTGCTCCCGAGCATGTGAGTGATGACTTAAGGACTGGTCGTCGCTCAGGGGAGCTGGCGCGGAGTCGTCGCTTGGAGACGAGGATGATTGTCTCGAGGTGCTCGTGGCCCTCTGTGTCCGTGATATTCGTGGTCGAGACTACATTGCCCGGTATTCGGGGGGATAAAGCGTCAGACAGAATGGGAAACGTTGGGTTGCCACGTGTGCATCGAGCCCTGTGTAGCAGTTATTAGGTAATTATGGCTAGTGGGCAGTCATTATTGCCTACGGGCGCGTGTGTGCACGTGCCCCTCAGTATAAAAGGAGGAAGGCTGTCCCATTTTGCACTTTTTCTCTTCTAATTTCTCTTCGCCTCTTCTGCATCCTTGCCCGTCGCCGTCTTCAGAGCAACCGACCACCGTGCCAAGCTTCGAGCAGTTTCTTTCTTCTACTCAAATCAAGTAAGTTTTCTGATTTCCAGCTTGTTTTACTTTCTTTTGTTGTTAGTGGTAGATTGCATGCGGATAGGGTTAGCTTTTAGGCGACAAAATAGGTAGATTTCTGGCGAGTGTTGGTGGCGGACGGTGGTTCTGCCCCTTTGCTGCTTCTAGCACCTCGCCGGAGTAGGTAGCGCGTTCGGTGAGCGTGGTGGTCCACGTTGTGGTTGCGAGTCATGACCAACGCATCTTATTATCTTCTGATGGAATGGTGAATTTTCTGGTAGAACGTTTCCAGATTCCGGTGGAGCCTTGTGGTTTCCGGTGGAGCTTCAAACAGAATCTGGGCACGAGTGCGGGGAGGTTCTTCGTAGGAAGATGGTATATCTCGGGCATCTCCTCGCGGGGAGGTTTTAAATTTGATGTTAGGGCTTAGGTCGGGGACGTTGTCCTTAGCCTTTTGCGCGCCCTTTCACTTGACTTGGCAGTGGAAGGGTGGATTTGATTTTCTGTCAAATTCACTGTCTTTCTCTGCTTTTTCAGGTGATCGTAATGGCGACAGGGCCAGAGAGAGAGGTTATTTTAGACACATCCGAGGAGGAAACCGGCTCCGAGGAGAATAGCAGCTCGACGACTTCGAGTTCGGCGTCTTCGAGCTCGGCGGCATTGAGCTCCTCGAGCAGAGTCGAGGAGGAAGAAGAACTAGATGTTATGGAGGAAGATGTTGAAGGGTTCTGTCCGGAGGAGTGGGAGGTGGCCGAGCCTTCCGATCACATTTCTATGTTTGCACGGTCTGCGGCGGATGCCTTTACAGAGGTGGGTCCAGAGGGGGATTGGAAAGTTCATTTTCCCACCTTGGATGAGCGGGTCTGTTCGGATTTCGGGGACTGCTTTACTATGTACGAGTATGCTTTTAAAGAGTTGGGGTTAAGGTTGCCTTTCACTGACTTCCAGCGGTCGATATTCGAGCATCTGAAGCTGGCGCCCTCTCAACTCCACCCCAATTCACTGGCCTTTATACGGGCTTTTGAGTTAGTGTGCGAGCATCTCAATCTGGGAACTACTCTCCCTCTATTTTTTGTGGTTTTCCATCTTCAACGGCAGCTGGCGGGGAAAAAGTACGGATGGGTTTCTCTGAAGCAGCCCAAAAAATTATTCAAGCCATTCTCGGAGTCAATCCGAATGTTCAAGGGACGGTATTTCATCGTTGAGCCAGTGTCTGAGGCAGCCCAGGACAGAACGTATGTCTGGGAGATAGAGGTTGATGAGGACGGAGAGGAGATACTCAACGAGGAGGGGAAGTATATCGGGGAGAGGGTGTATAAGTTCCCGATCCGCTAGGCACCTGACCATTTCTCCAAGAAGCCCGACGCTTATGTTTTCGAGCCGAGCGTGTTACGCGGGTAGGACGCCGTGTCTTACGAGAAGCTGGTGAACTGGGTCAACTCCTTCAGTCTTGCCAGCTGCTGGACGAGCAAGGGCAACCCTATCTTCGAGGAGGATGGGAACCAGAGGGTTGAGCGCAGATTCATCAACGTTAAGGCACTGCTGGAGTGCTAGACTCCCGCGGATGCCGAGAAGCTGCTCGGTAGTCTTAGTTGTTTAGACTTTGTTTGCGTTATTTCCTTTCCTCGTAACTAACGTGCTTGTTTTCATTTGTGCAAGTGAGATGCCTTAAGCTCGCGATCGCGTGGTGAGGAATGCCATGGCGAGGAATAAAGGCGGAGCGGCTCCCCCCAAGACCCGGACTGCTGCTCGTGCTCGTGCTCCTCCCCTTGTTCAAACTGCCGCGGGGACCTCCTCTTCTCCCTCTCCTGGTCCACGGGATTCTCCACTGCCTTTGACTGGACGGGGGAAGCGGCCACGGACGGTAGATGCTATGGAACTAACACGGGCACCTGAGAAGGGGAAGTTTGAGCTCCCCCCGTGCATCCTTGATAGGAGATTTTTTGAGGGCAACACCCTGATCGTTCCTCGGGCAGAATCTCTTTGCTTGGAGAGCATGGACTGGCCGAGCAAGAGGGCGCTGGTAGCGCAAGATGCCTCTGCCCTTGTGAGGATGCTGGAGATGGCTGCCGTTTATGCAGAAGGGGACTCTGCGCTTGAGGCTGAACTTACTGCTGCCCGGGCTTTCGAGACGGCCTTGAAGGAGGAAGTCAAGAGTGCTCGCGAGGCTAGGAAGAAGGCCGAAGAGGAGACGGCCAAGTTGAAAGAGGAGGTCACCAAACTGACGGCGGAGAAAAGGGCTACTGAGGAGCTGAACAAAGAGTTGATGGCGGCCAGTGCCCCGGGTGCTGATGAACCAGACGAGATAAAAGCGTTGAAGACTAGGGCTAAGCTGGTCGCCAGCATTCTGCAGGCCGATGATGATGGTATCGCCGTGGCAGTGGAGTCCTTTGACAGTGTCGTGGCCCAGTTGCGGGTGGTGAACCCTGGGCTTGACATTTCGACTGAGGACATCCACTATCTTGCGCGTGTTGAGGATGGTCGCATCCTCTTGCCCGCAGGCCTTGTTCTCGATACCCCCGAGGTTCAGCCCGAGGACCAGCCCGCGGAGGAGCAGAGACCTGAGCCGGCGTCAACTGAGCATGCAGATGGATGAAGAGTTTTGTCATTTTGATGTTGTTGTATCTTGTCCGGCCTGCGCGCCGTTGAGTTATTTGTAACTTTATTTGATTTTGGGGGGGCGTGACCCCCCTTCTTATGTAATTCGCACAATCGTTTGGTCCTTGTGGCCTTTTTCACTTTATGCCCGATTTATGTTATTTATACAATTTCTGTTTATATTGCTGTACTTTACATTAGTTGTGCATGTGTGATTGCCCGTCGGAGGGTGTGTCTGTTAACGGAGCTTTTTTTGAAAGATAGCTCGTTGTGTGTGAAATCGCCAGTGCGGAGAACTGGTCGAATAGCCGGGGAAGGTCCTGGCGAGGTTGCGGATCTCAGGTCGCGATTGAGGCCTGAGGTCGCAGCGTGAACGTCCCATCGCGAGCTGGGGTTCTGCCAATCATGGTACTTGGGCGAAGGCGATGCTCGGTTGAGGACCGTTGACGAGCAGAGCTCCAGCTCATTTACTTGAGCGGGATTCTACTTTATGCGTATGCATCGTTTATACCTGGACGAGCATGATGACCGTTAGGTGGTCCTTTGATGCGAGGAAGCCTATAGTTACTTTAGCTGTAGTATTGCTTAAGTTTTTTAGCGTTCCACGGTCGAGGGATTGCGTCCCCGTTGAGGTTTTCGAGGAAGTATGCACCATTCCCCGTTTTGGCACGGACTCTGTATGGCCCTTCCCAGTTGGCTGCTAGTTTGCCTTCGCAAGAGTCCTTGTGGTTTCTTCGCAGGACAAGGCTGCCCACATCGAACTCTCGTCGTACGACTTTGGCGTTGTGCCTGATTGCTATCTTTTGCTTAAGAGATGCTTCGCGGAGGGCTGCTCCTATTTGGATTTCCTCGACGAGGTCGAGCTCCTCTTTTATTGCTTCATCGTTAATTTCCTCATCTAGGGGTGATTCGGTCCTCCTGGATGGTACGTGAATTTCAATGGGTAAAACAGCCTCCGTGCCATATGCTAAGCGGAAAGGTGTTTCCTCGGTGGTGGACTGGGGAGTGGTGCGGTACGCCCATAAGACGCTGTGGAGCTCCTCGACCCCGGCTTTCTTCGTTTCATCCAGTCTTCGCTTGAGGCCACGGAGAATGATGCGATTGGCCGCTTCAGCCTGCCCGTTGGTCTGGGGATGTTCTACAGAAGCGAAGTGTTGCTTTGTTCCGAGATGAGCGACAAAGTCTTGGAACTTCTTGTCCGTGAATTGCGTTCCATTGTCCGTGACGATTTCTTGGGGAATCCCAAAATGGACAAGGACATTCCGCTTGTAAAAGTGCAGAATGTTAAGTGCTGTTATCTTTGCTAAGGCTTCTGCTTCTATCCATTTTGTGAAATAGTCCACGCCCACTATCAGGTATTTGTTTTGGCTGGTTCCCGTCACGAAGGGTCCTAGGATGTCTAGGCCCCACCAGGCGAATGGCCACGGGGAGGTCATGCTCTTCAGTTCGTTAGGTGGAGCTAGGTGCATATCCTTGTGCCGTTGGCATTTGTTGCATTTCTTCACATGCTCCTTGGCATCGTGCTGCATGGTTGGCCAATAATACCCTGCCCGGAGGGCCTTGCGGGCAAGGGACCTTCCTCCTAGGTGCTGGGCGTTAATGCCTTCATGGATTTCTCGTAATACGTGGGGGACAACTTCCTCCTCTATGCATTTGAGTAGTGGTATGGAGAAGCCTCGTCGATAGAGTTTGTTTTCGAGGATGACATACGAGCAAGCTCTACGTCTGATGGTGCTGGCTTCCTTGGGGTCGTCTGAAAGTTCGTCCCTGGTGAGGTAGTTGTACACGGGCGTCATCCAGTAGTCGTTGTCTCCAATCGCGTGCACGTGTAGGGTCGAGGATCCCTTATCGATGCTGGACCGGGGAAGTATTTCTTGGATGACTGACCTATTTCCGCCTTTCCTCTTAGTGCTTGCTAGTTTGGACAGGACGTCTGCTCGCACATTATGTTCGCGTGGAACATGTCTTACTTCTACTGCTCTGAACTTCGACATTTTTCCCTTGACTAGGGTTAGGTATTCGGAGAGACTGTCATTTTTGGTCTGATATTCTCCTGATACCTGGTGGGCTACGAGCTGAGAGTCCGTGCAGATGATGATTTCTTCAGCCCCTAGGTCTTCGGCTAGGCGCAAACCGGCGAGGAAGGCTTCATACTCAGCCTAGTTGTTCGACGTGGGAAAGGACAATGTGAGAGAAGCCTCGACTATGGTTCCTTCGTCGTTCTCCAGAATTACTCCTGCCCCGCTGCCGGTCGAGCTGGATGCTCCGTCCACATAGATGGTCCATTTGTTCGCTATGTTGGACGAGGAGTCTGAGAAGGTTACTTCCGATACGAAATTGGCCAGGGCTTGAGCTTTTAGAGCTTTTCTGCTTTCATACTGGACGTCGAATTCGGACAGTTCCAGTGACCATTTGAGCATTCGCCCGGCCATGTCTGGTCATCCCAGTAATTGCTTGATGGGCTGATCCGTCCTTACCATGATCGTGTGGGCCAAGAAATAGTGTCTTAGTCGTCTGGCAGCATTGACGAGGGCCAATGCTACCTTCTCTATCTGTTGATATCGCAACTCTGCGTCCTGCAACGCTTTGCTCGTGAAGTATACTGGCTTTTGCCCGCCGGGATTCTCGCGGATGAGAACGGCGCTAATGGCCTCGGCAGTGACGGCGAGGTACAGGAACAAGACTTCCCCGGTGTTTGGCCGTGATAATACGGGCAGTTTCGACAGAGCTTGCTTTAAGTGAAGGAGGGATGCTTCACATTCCTCGGTCCATTCAAACGCTGCTTCTTTTCGCAAGAGCTTGAAGAAAGGAAGGGCGTGTTGGGCGGACTTTGCAACGAAGCGGGACAATGAAGTGAGTACCCTGTTGAGGGACTGGATGTTCTTCTTAGACGTGGGCGTTGGGAACTCAGAGAATGCCTGACACTTGTCGGGGTTAGCTTCTATTCCTCGTTCCGTTAGGTAGAAGCCAAGGAATTTACCTGCCCGTACACCGAACGTGCACTTCTCTGGGTTAAAATGCATTTGATACTTTCTGGCTTGCTCGGAAATTTTGCGAAGATGGGCGACATGATCTAGTTCCTCATGGGACTTGACGATCATATCGTCCATGTATACTTCGAGCATGTCGCCTATTTGTCCTTGGAAGACTTTGTTCATCATTCGTTGGTACGTAGCGCCGACGTTCTTCTGTCCGAAGGGCATTACGTTGTAGTAATAGTTGCCCGATTTGGTCATGAAGGCCGTGTAAGTTTTATCGCTCGCAGCCATTGGGATTTGGTTGTAGCCCGAGTAGGCGTCAAGGAACGATAAAAGCTTAAAACCTGCTGAGTTATCTACGAGCTTATCTATATTGGGGAGGGGGTAGGCGTCCTTCGGACAGGCCTTATTAACATCGGTATAATCAACACACATCCTCCATTTGCCATTATTTTTTCTTACAAGTACAACATTTGAGAGCCATGTAGTGTATTTGGCCTCAGAAATAAACCTAGCTTATAGAAGGTCTTTGACAGCTTTCTCCGTGGCTTCCATCTTTTCCGGGGACTGTTTCCTTCTGCGCTGGGCAATGGCTTTGATGGCCGGATCAATTGTAAGCTGGTGGCAAGCGACGGATGGGTCCAATCCTGGCATTTCAGCAGCGCTCCATGCGAACAAGTCTGCGTTCTCCCAGAGGCATGCTTTTAGTTGTCTCCTGGCCAGGTCGGGGAGGTCTGCTCCGATCTTCACTCCCCGTTGGGGGTCTTCTCCGAACGGAACGATCTCGAAGTTGCCATCTGGGACATGGCGTAGGAGATGACTGCCGTTGTCGGACTGGCTGCCCGAAGTCGTTGGATCCTTGGCATGATCTTCCTCGCTGAAACGGCTGTCCAAGTCGATAGATTCGATCTGGGGGAGCGGTTTTGGCTGCTCGGAGCTGCTGGGCAGAGAGGGACGACCAGAAGTCTTTGGTCTTGCCGAGATGGTGCTTAGTCCTTTTGATGCTGCTTCAAAACACCGACGGGCAGCTTCGATATCACCGTGGAGGGTGGCGACTATCCCTTCAGAAGTGTAGTACTTCATCTTAAGATGTACGGTGGAAGGTACTGCAATCAACTCTGCCAGGGTTGGCCTTCCAAAAATGCACTGGTATAGTGATGGGCATTCAATTACTAGAAACTGTGCTTTAATTGCTCGGGTTGTCTTTCCTGAACCGAAGGTTACGATGAGCTTTACGTAACCCCGGGGCCTTGTCACTGCTCCGTTGAATCCCTACAGGTCAGATCCAACGTATGGAGTAAGGTGAGAGTCGTCCAGCTGCAGCTTTTCGAACAGGTGGTTGTACATTATATCAACTGAGCTGCCCTGGTCCACGAGTATTCTGCGAACATCGAAGTTCGCCATCCTTGCCCGGATAAGCAGCGGGATGCTTGCGTTCGGTGCCCCCGCCGAGGAGCTCCTCCTTGTAGAAGGAAATAGGAGCGGATCCTTTGTGAGTGGTGTCCAGCGTGGTGACTTTGTTGGAGCTTTTGCTGATCAGTTGATCGAATCTCCTCTTGACTGAGCCGACCGTGATTTTGTTGAATCCACCACCAGAAATGACCATGGTGGACGGGAAGGCCTCCCACGGACTGCGAGCAGCGAGGTAAGTGGAGACGGGCAGATCTTCGGGGATGCGGAAGTCCTCTGGCCGAGTTATGGACATAGCGACCTGTACGTTGGTGTCATCGGAGGGAGGAGTCTCTTCTGTAACCTTTTTGCTCTCCTGGGTTTCTTGTCGGGGAGCATCTTTCTTTTTCGCGAACTGCTTCAGGTGGCCGTCGCGAATAAGGATCTCTATTGCATCTCTGAGGTAGATGCATTCTTCCATCGTATGACCGTGACTCTTGTGGAAGCGGCAATACTTGGATTTATCTACACCCGGCCTGGCCGGCAGCTGTTTGGGGAAACGGACTCCCGCCTGCTTGAATTCTGAGTTGGCGCATTCGGACAAGATTTTCTCCCTCGAGGTAGTGAGGGGGGTATAGTCATGGAACCGCCCAGAAGGTCCCTTCTGTTCGCGTGCATCGTGAGGCTGATCGTCGCGTCTTTTATCTCCTCGACGGGATATCGAGGGTTCTTTAGCTCTGGATGACCGGGCACCTTCTTGGTTTTGAGAGGCCCGGACAGAATGGGCAATGACCTTTTCCTCGTATTGTATATGCGACTGGGCTTAGAGGAGAAGGGCGTTAAGGTTCCTCGGTGGATCGAGGCCGATGGCTTTCGCGAAGTCTGAGCCAGGACGTAATCCCTGCTCGAGCAGGAATTTCTTCATCTCGTCGGTCGTTGGCACTTGGACGGCCTCCTTGTTGAACCGCTCAATGTAGGCTCGAAGAGGCTCATCTCTTCCCTGTACGACATCTCTGAGGGACGCCTCGGTCTTTGGATGGAGTCGCGATGCAGTAAAGTGACGGGAGAAAATCCTCCCCAGCTGCCTCCAGGATGTAATGGACTCTTCTAGTAGCTGCTTGTACCATGTCATTGCTCCCTTCCGGAGCATGGTCGGGAACAGGCGGCATTTGATGGCTCCTCGTACCCCTCTGTAGTCCAAAAGAGCATCTATGTTTTCTATGTGCTCGTCTGGGTCGGTGGTTCCATCGTAAGTCCCTAGAGACGGAGGCTTCTCCAGTCCTTTAGGGAGACAGGTGGCCAGGATCCTGCGGGACAACGGGCCGCGAGGCTCGTCGTCGCTGTCTGAACTTGGAGTTGATGGTGACCATTGTCTGCGCTCGCGGCGGCGGTCTCTGCGAGGTGAGGGTGAACGTGGCCGGTCACGAGGTCTGACCGGTGGAGAATGCCTGTCCTGCCTCGTTCTCTTGTGTCTTGGTGGTGATCGATCCCACGGGGAGATCTGGTCGCGCTTGTGAACGTGTTGTGATTCAGGCTCATGCCTCGATCTGTGGTCTTCCCCGCGCCTGGGTGGCGGGCTTCTTGATTTTTGATGCTTACTATTGGGAGGAGAGGATCTTGGAAGAGATGCTTCCTCGAGAGCTCCTATTCTTTCTCCTTGCTGCAAGATGAGGAGGTTTGTGCGGTTGACAGCTTCTAAAAGAGCTGCAACGGCCAGGTCGGCGCTGGGAGGGCCAGGAATAGGTCGTTCGCCCGACGGTGGCTGCTTGTCCCCTTGCCCGGCGGGAGAAGGAGTTGGAGATGCAGCAGCCCCGTCTCGGAGGAAACGGGGATCTGAAAGTAACGGAGATCTGTCGTCGACATCCATCTTGTTGACGGGAACGAGAACCGTAACGTCAACACTTTTTGCGGAGTTCTGAGCGGCCATATGTGGGCGGATCAAAGAAAGTATGTTTTGATCTTTTAGTTTCCGAGGAGGAAAGAAAGAAGGGGAGAACAAGGAGTTCCCACAGACGGCGCCACTGATCCGGAGTATTCGAACGGGTCCACGTAAGCTGGTCGTCAGATGGCAAGGTGCTCTGATGGATGCTGGTCGTCAGACGGGCGAGGTGTTCAGAATGTTGATGAGGAGAAAAGGGGGTGTACCTGCAAGGCACTCCGACGCTCAAGTAAGAAAGGGTCAGAGAAAAGGGGCAAGTACAAAGTGTATTCTTAGGGTGAAAAAAATGATACCTGACCCTCTCAAGCGAGAGGGTTTATATAAAGCCCCCAGCGCGTGGCCAACGGTCCTATTTTCGGGGCGAAATAACCGTTTTCCCCCAAAGAATAGGTAACTGCCCAAACTAGCCGTTATGTCGGGCAGGGTCCCAGAAACTAGCCATTATGTCGGGCATAAACGCAGTTCCGGGGACCTGTCCCTTGCCGTTAGGGCAGCGAGGAAGCCGTGCGTAATGGGCATAAAAGTCGGGGAGGACGTTGCGTTCCTTGCCCGGTTGGAGGGGCAGAAGTGTCGTTTTTACCCCTCTGTGGATTGGGCTTAGGCATTTTTGGCCGCTCTGGAGCAGAGGCGGATTGGGCCAATTCTAGCCATTGGTCCAGTCCAAAACAGTTAGGAATGCTGAAAACAGATTCGGCCCTATCCTAATACCATATTGTTTATATAACACAGATAGCCAGATCACAAATACCACATTTTTGTGAAAAATTACAAATATTTATTTAGATTTATGAAAATTTTCTACACTTTTTTTTAAATGATAGATTTTGTTCTTCATGTAATAAATATTCTAAAATGCAGTAAAATTACTTTTTTTTAATAAAAAAAATGTTCACTATCCATCTCATTATAAAAGTTGGTATTCATCCATGAGAGAGATGAGAGTTATGAGAGTGCATGATATTCATGCTTATGAATTCATTCATTGATTATTACAAGTGTGTAAATTTAGCATATATAGTGTAGCTTCTATTGAGTCTCCACATAACTAACTTTTACCAATGCTAACTAACTTTCTATAATTGGTTATAGTTAGTTGTAGCTAACTATAGCGAATATATATATATATATATATATATATATATATATATATACACTTCCCCTCAAACTCAAATAGAGTGCAAATCATGGACCTTGAGTTTGGTACGAAAGTTAGTAAACAAAGCAGTAGGAAGAGGCTTTGTTAACGTGTATGCAATTTGCGTGTGGCATGACCAGGAATATGTTGAATGTTCAGCTTGCCAGCTACTATACGTTTTTGAACAAAATGAATGTCAAGTTCTATATGCTTGGTCCTTGCATGCACAACTAGAATATTAGAGAGTAATACATCACTAAGAATATCATAAAGCAAAGTTGGAGTGAGATAGTCAAGATAAAGTTCTGCAAGTAGAGATTCAATCCATAACAATTCTAAAGTTGTATGAACAATGACACAATACTCATCTTCTATGCTTGAATGAGCTACAAGAGATTGTTTCTTTGAGCTCCACGCAACTAGCGTTGGACCAAGGTATATACATGTACCCGATATTTATCTCCGATCATCCAGATCACTTGCCCAACCAAAGTAGCTATAGGCTTTTAATGAGATGTTTGTATGTGGATTTTTTTGGTGAGAGGAGCATGCCATGAGAGATGGTGCCACTTAGATATCGGAGAATTCTCTTCACCAAACTCTAGTGCAGGTTAAGAGGTGCAGACATGAACTAACATGCCTTGTTTACACAAAAGGAAATATCAGGGTGTGTGAGAGTGACATATTGTAGGGCTCCTACAATGGACCTATACATGGTTGGATCTGATATAGTATCAAGGCCATGTTTACTCAGTTTGCAGTGACTAAACATGGGATTTGTGACTCCATTTACACCTGCCCATGTTTACTTTATTCACAAGATCTTTGATGTACTTTGACCCTGTAAGTAAGATGAAGCCATTTTTGTGATAGTGAACCTCAATTCCTAGAAAGTATTTTGGAATGCCAAGTTGTTTCATAGAAATTTTGGCATGCAACTTTATGATAAGTTCATGAATTTATGCAAGAGTTTTACAGGTTATGAGAATATTATCAACAAGAGAAAGGTCATTAGAATGACCTTCAGATAAAGGTTGAGTATGTGATAATTAAGATGGTAGTATTGGAGTGAGGGATGCAGTGGGGTCAATATCTTATGGATTATTAGGTTTAGTGGTCAACTGATGTGCTTGTTCAGTGAGACCATTGGAGAGTAATGTGGACTTTGATTCAGGGAGGATGAAGGGCACATTAATGTGGCTTGTGTGAGTACCTGTGTGTTTGTGATAAGGTATTCTTAAAAAGAGCTTGCTAAAGGGAAACTCAACTTCATTAAATTTGATATCCTTATAGATAAAAATTTTACCTTCAGTTAAGACACTTATGGCCTTTCTAAGTTTGAGATACCCCTAGATACACACATTGACTGCTTCTAAACTGAAGTTTATATTGATTATATGGCATGAGTAAAGGAAAACATGAGCATCCAAACACCTTAAAATCTATATACTCATTTTGCTTGTTGTACAAGGCATCATATGATGAGATGAACTTGGGAAACCCAATTGTTGGCAGTTTATTGATTAGATGAACTGTTGTGGTAAAACGATGATCAGAATATGTAATTGGTATTACAAAAAGATCAAGGAGAGTGATCCCCTATGTTTTTGTTTTCTCTCCACAGTTTCATTCTGATGTGAAATGTGTGGACATGAGATCCTATGGACAATTCCTAATTCCTTGAGATAATTAGTGAATGTCCTGAATTCTATTCCAAAGTCAAACTGAACTTCTTTGATTATTATGTTAAATTGTGTAGTTACATACTTTTGGAAAAGTTTGAAGGCACTGAGAGCATCTATTTTATTCATGAGTAGGTAAAGCCAATTGTACTTAGAGAAGAAGCATCAACAAATTCTATATAGTAAAAGTATCCATTACTTGAAGGATGAGGAGAGGGCCCCCATAAGCCGGTATGAAGAACATGAAAAGCATGATTGTAAATGGTATTGGACAAAGGAGCATGTATTCTATGGGATTTACCAAGACAACATGAATTACAAAATTCTACTAATTCTTTATTCTTGCATTTAATTTTACAAATTTGAAACATAGTAAGAATAGCCTTAGAGTTTGCATGACCTAGCCTAGCAGTATAAAGGGGCTTTATTAGAAACATAATTTAATGTAGTAGTATTATTAGCAAAAGAAGACTCTTTATGTAACTTGAGAATGAGGGTATTGCATGTGTTTGTAAGAACAATATTTTTGAAGCAATACAATCCACTCCTACCAAGAAACCCTTCAAGGATAACCAACTTATATGCATATGATTTCACATAACACTTGTCAGCATGAAACCCAAAATATGCATGACTATCCTTAGAAAAATTTGAAACAGACATTAGGTTTCTAGTTATTTGAGGGACATGTAGTAAATAGTTTAGATGTAAGTTTGTTTTTGATATGCATTTTGACTTGACATGTGTGTTACCAATAGAATGAACTAACATGTTATGTTAATTAACAATTACTACATGATTAAGATCATTACATGATAGTTTCATATGTGATGCACTTGATCTACAAACCAATCCTGAGCTTCAAGATCCTGAGGAATTTGGAATTGCTCTTGATGTGTTAAGCAATTATTTTCCTGAGCATATGTTAATTCCTGAGATTGCTGGGTGACTGGTGCACTGCCTAAATCATTTGTTGAGAGGCCTTAAGCTTGTGATTTAGTTTATGTAGGATCAAAAGACTCATCAAATCTATGCCAAAATTCAATTACTGAGTGGTCATATTTGTTACACAATTGGTAAGTTTTTCTGTTACCAAGTGTCTAGTTTTTCCTGCCACGACCACTTCCATGATTTGCTCTACCTCTGCCTCAAAAAACGTGATTTGTGCCAAAATGATAGCCAATTTTACCTGTTTGGTGCTTGAGCTATGTTGGTTGTTGCACTCGGTGGAGCAAGTTCTTGTCGATACTTATCAAGTTAAGCCTCTTGCATATAGATTAAGGCTTCAATATCATAGATGTCAGTTGGCTCACCTTTTCCATATATCATCATGATAAACAAATTATATTCCTCTGGATGGCCTTGCAAGATTGTATAAATTTGATCTCTCTCTCTCTCTCTCTCTCTCTCTCTCTCCCTCTCCCCTCTCTCTCTCTCTCTCAGATAGGATCACCAATGGCTAGAAGTGAATCAATAATAATTCAAATTCTTAGTACATACTCAGAGATTGACCTGCTACCTTTCTTGCTTGACTTGAGTTAAGACATGAGTTGTTGCACGCCTGCCTTAATTTGCGAGTTGAAGTGTTTATTCACTTTGTTATGCACTTCATATACATACTTGTAGGGCAAAACACATGGTAGAACGTCTTCTAAGATCGTGGAAAGAAGCCATGTGAAGAAAGCTTGATCTTGCATGATCCAAGCTTCAAAATTTTCAGACACAATATTTTCCAATCTATCATTTTATGTTTTGAACATCAGTGGTATTTGAGGATTAACTACCACTTTTTTGAATTTATGAGAGAGAATCACCCCTCAACATGTTGATTCCATAGCAAGAAGTTAATTTCTTGCAGCTTGATAGAGAGTTTTTGTGCAAATGTGTGTATGGATCCTGAAAACGTCATAACTGATGTAACAATTGGAGATGAATTTGCTGTACGTTGTGTATTGAGGAGTGATAAATCAAGATCCATCATTGATGCTTATTTGAAGCTAGTTGCTTCCAGTTTTCAGAACTTTGTTGAATCCACCCGACGAAGCTTCTGTTAAGCTTTAAATCTTCCCTTATGGAGAAGATGATGTTGATGATGATGAAGCTTCTTTGAAGCTTTGAATCTCCACCTATAGGAAAGATGACCATGGTGATGTTGCAGCGGAAAAAAGTCCCTTAGACTAATACCATATAAGAGTTGGTATTCATGCATGAGAGAGATGAGAATTATCCGAGTGCATGATCTTCATGCTTGTGAATTTATTCCTTCATTATTACAAATGCTTAAGCTTATCTATAACTATATATATAAAAAGGAAATACAAGTTTTTGGGGTGGCTTATTTTTGTTCCAAAATTGCCCTTTATAACTTGAGTGGTTGGTAACTTTTGTTGGTTACCAATTGAATAGCCAACTTCTATCTCTCACAAAAAAACTTACATCTATAACTTCCATTAACCGCTGATTGTGACACAAGTTAAGCAACCTCTTCTATTTCTTTTTCTAAATTTCATCTCTTTCTCAATCAACATACTATGTTTTTGAACTTTTTTCCATTCTATAATTTTTTCATTTATTCAATTTTGATTAATGATCTTTTTATTTTTGAAGAGGAGATGAAGCTTATTTCCAATCAAGATCACACCCACCCTAGACGAAGAAAACATTCCCATTATGGCTGAAATTCACAAGCATGTGAAAAATGATACTACGTGCTACTATTAATTTTAACACACCATGAAATGACTATGGTAAGTTAAGTTCTTTGATTTTGACAGCCTAATGTATTATTTCATCATATATCTTGAAAACTCAAGATAGTCCCTTATATATTATGTTCATGTCTCATTATGCAATATTTTATTTAAAATTATGTTTGTGTGAGAGAGAATGGTATTTAAATTTTTTTATATGTATCTCACGTTTATATTAAATACTTCTTGCAAAAGTAAAATCAAAGTGCAGATTTAAAAAGAGAGAGAAAATAAATATACATTGTGCACTATCGATTAACATAAATTGACAAGAGAATAAAAGAAGAGATAAGAATAGGAGATAAGGGTGTTACATATCAATTATTCATATTAACTTTTTTTTTGTTTTGTTGAATATTTTATTTGATAGTTTAAAATCAATGTTGGACTCAATAAATGAAGGTTCTAAACAACATTACTTCCTGAAGGAGTTAAAACTCAATAGTGCAAATGTAGAGAGAGAAAGTCCAATCCATCTCTATCTTTTTCTGTCTCTTTTCGATTTTTTGCTTCCCGTTCCAGTGGTGTGCTCAATCTTTTGATCTTTCTCTGTTCTTCTTGGCGTCTCGTTCATGGTTTGATTCGGAAACTCATGGAATGTTTGGTTTAAACTCCTATTTTTCGAAATAGGGACCTTCATTTTCTTGTATTTCTGGGTTTTCTGTGTTCTGTTTTGAGCGCTCGGTTTAGGTCGGAGGTATTCAATAGGAACGATGGTGTCCTCCATGGATTGGCAGAGAGTGGGAAAACCTGGTTTTAGGCACATTATCCCTAAATGGAACTCTTTTATTAACGGTGGTGCGAGGCGGGTCGAAGATGGGGAGTTGTTATCTTCTTTCTATTTCTCGGAGATTCCAGATAACACTAGGGCAGTGGCTATTGCCGCATTGTTTTGCTGTATCGGTGAGCTGGTTGAGGTGGTGATTTCACCTAGAAGAAATAAGTCCGGGAAGAGATTCAGGTTCGCAAGGTTTAGGGAGGTGGGGGATGAGAGAGTCCTAGCTATCAAGCTTGATAACGTGCGGATTGAAGGTACCAAAATACATGCAAATGTCCCTAGGTTCAGCAGAGGGAAGCGAATTGAGAGTTTCGTGGGTAGAGGTGGCTCAGGGAGATGGATAGGACTCGTCTTTTTCGTCGTTCTGCAACTGATGTTGGATGTGGTGTGCGTACTTGGGAGGGTGTCACTGTAAAATCTTATGCTGAAGCTGTACAAAGGAATGAAGGGATTACACCGAAAGCGGTTTTCGACGGTAATAAGGTTCTGTTGGAATATGAATCAGAAAGTCAGGAGTTAGATAAGTTGAGGAAGGCGTATGTAGGGGTTTTGAAATCACCAGGAACTGGTTATGGAATCCAATCGGGACTGGAGGATGAAGGCTTCTTTTCTATCAAGGCCATGCCTCTTGGCCCTAATTTATGTCTATTTGAGGAGTTTATGGAGGGAGCAATTCACGATCTGATAGTGGAGGGGGAAGCTTGGTGGCAACACAGGTTCAATGCCATTAGACCTTGGAAAGAATCCGACGTAGATTCCGAAAGGGAAGCGTGGATCCGTTTTCTCGGTGTTCCATGCCATGCATGGAACCTGAAATTTTTAAGGAGCTTTCGAAGACTGTTGGTGTGTTCTTGGAAGTGGACGAGCAATCTCTGGCGGGGAAGTGTAAAGATGTAGTTAGAGTGAAGGTGATGGTCCCATATGTAAAGGTTCTTACTGCTTCTTTTCAGGTTGAGATTGATAAGGTTCGGTACGATATTTGTTTCCATGAGGAATTCCCAGGTCTGGTGTATAAGTGTTGAATGCAGAATAGGGCAAGCAGCAAAAATATTTATTTTCAGAAAGAATTCACTCCGAGATTTATGTCGTGTCCACAGAGATCGGTTCGAGGGAAAGAATGTCGTTCGACAGTCTCTCGCGTTAATGAGTTTGGATTAAAATGGTTTAAAACATGAAAACAGAAAAGTAAACATTAAAACATAAAAAAATTCACTTTTCAGCAAGACAAACTTATCCGGCATGCACATAATCGACTCCTCACAAGCTTAAACTTACCGACCAGTTATACTCAACCTACAATACTCATCAATATCACCTAGCATCGCTCACAACACAGGTTATGTCTAACGCAAAGTTGAGAGAACAATCGTGTTACCATTGCCGATACTTCCGTACGCTAGCTCAAGGCACAGAGGCATTAAGTTTCGACGCCTATTGAAGATTGCTAGCCCTAAATCTATCTCTAGAATCTAGAAACTAACAGACAATCATCCCTAATCGAAGTTTGCGACGGTTATCTGTAACGCAACCCAAAACCCGCGCATAAAGCAAAAATCAAAGACAATTACCACTAAAGATTTGTAAAGCAAGTTTTATACAATGTCATGGGCGACAAATATACATGAGTTCATAGCAAATACATATACACAACCCAACAAAGAAGAAAGACATGAAGAAAATCAGAAATGAACTAAACACTTCACGGATTGTCGGAGCCGATCGATGAGAAATCCACCTCGGATCATCCGCATGCAAGCTTACATGATGTTTTCTAAGCTAATCAACTGAAAAAATGAAGTTTGATGGAGTTGGAGCAAGAATCCCCAAAACCATCCTCTAAAAAATGCTGAAAAATGAAGTTTATAGGAAAAAGTTGCTGCCCGGGTTCGCACTGCGAACCCCCGTTCGCACTGCGAACATATGCCGCCTTAACTTCCTCCAGAATTGTGTTTTTCATGCTTCCAGGCACTTTTTATTCGCCCCAGGTTCGCAGTACGAACTCGCTAGCGAGTGCTCGCCACGGGGGTTCGCAGTGCGAACATGACAGTAAACCAGAACTTGTTTTGATCATAACTCTTGAACCGTAAGTCCGATTGACGCACGGTTTGAAGCGTTGAAAAGCTTATTCAATGATCTATACAACAATGGCAAAATCCCATTG
The DNA here is from genome assembly GCA_022829125.1 of Lathyrus tuberosus. Classification (NCBI taxonomy): domain Eukaryota; kingdom Viridiplantae; phylum Streptophyta; class Magnoliopsida; order Fabales; family Fabaceae; genus Lathyrus; species Lathyrus tuberosus. The sequence continues at coordinate 925,255 of JALAZF010000118.1, read as the reverse complement.
CTGGAATACCTTCAAAAATAAATTAAAATCAATTAAACTCAATGATATTTACACGATACACAATATATACACTAAAACGTAAAGTAAACGTAATTACGAACAAAGCGGGGTTTATTCAACCAATTTTAACACAAAGTAATGATAAGTGCAACAAAACTTATATACAAAAATATTGTTAGTTCTTGTGTTGGCTGGAATTTTGGTAAAACAAAGTTGAACAATGTTGATGTCATATGTCTGATGTCATAACATTAGTTCTTATCATTAGCTGTTGCAGGGTTGGAAGTTTTGTATGCTGATGTTATAAGTGATGTCTTGACATCACTATACCAGACCATCAGAACATCAGTTTGTGATGTTTTAGGGCTGCGCGTGTTAGGATGTTTTGTTGTTAGTGAGATTGTCTGCGGAGATAGAGAGATTGTAGGCGAATTTATTGAAGAAGATTTATTCTGATACAATTAATTCTGCATATCTTGTGGAGAATAGTTTGTTACTATTTTTGTGAAAATAGACATGGAGAATTATTCCTATTTGTGTGGAGAAGATCTTGCAGCTGAATTAAAAAGTGTAGATTTAAAAGATACATAATATCCTGGAAATATTATGTGGAGCTGATTTAAAGGAGTGGAAGATTAAAGATAAAATCTAGTAAAGATTGAGTATTTAAAATATGAAGATTTGATTGAAGATTTAATTGAAGATTTGATTGAAGATCTATTTAGTAGCAAAATCTGTTGCAAATTGGGAGCAGAAGATTCGATATGATTTGAAGGCCCAAATCCAGTTGGGAGAAAGCTGTAAATAGAATGCTTGTATACTAGATTACGTACGGGTCCAAGATGTAGATCATTAGGGCTTTGTCTTAGTGAACCACTCGGGTTGTGAGATGGTCACTGTGATATTACTCAGAAACTTGTAGGTAATGAGTATTGTATTGTTCTTGGAGGAAGCTGTTAAGAAACTCCAACGTGTGTCATGGAAGTGTGTCTTCTAGTTTTCTGTAGTTGAAAAGTTGTTGGTAATCAAGCTGTTGATGCAGTGGCGGAGTTGTTGACTGCTAGACATCATTGCGATGATTGGGAGTGAGATGGAGTCTCTTACCTAGGGAGGACTTAGGTAGAAGGGTCATTGGGTAGTGATTGAATTAGGTAGATTGTCAACTGGTCTGTTGAGTCTGTAATTTGATACTACTAATAGTGGACTTCCTTCCTGGCTTGGTATGCCCCCAGATGTAGGTTGTTGAACCGAACTGGGTGAATAATCCTTGTGTTGATTTACTGTTACTATTATTTCCTTGTTCATACAGCAGATTGCGATGTTGTGACATTGCACGAGACATCACACATCTGTACCAGAATTTCAATTGGTATCAGAGCAGGCATCCTGTCTGTTTCTGGATGAGATCTAGGGAATATACTTTCTGGTTCATTAGCAAGGAAGAGAGTTGTTTGGATGATCCCTTGGAGTGAAGGATGAACTATTCATGATAAAGTATTGTGGTTTATGCTGATAGTGTGCAATGATTTTTGAGTAGTGGCTGAAGGTTGTTGAGGAGGTGTTATGTGTTCCGCTGCATGGTATCTGTTGCAACCCTGATTGGTTCTTGTATCTCCGGTGTTGAGATTCTAGCTAGATATCCTCTTGGAAAGACATTAGGGTTTGGTCTCCAACCAGTTGGTTAGAGATGCCAAAGTTACTTGAGGATTATCTCATATCCTGTTTTGGGAGAGAAGTGTTCATATGGTGAATGGATCTTCTAAAGACTGTTTAACATAAAAGGATCAGAAGAAGAATTTATTTCAAGTCAGACATTGAAGACTAATCTGTTCAGAACAGTGATTCCTTCTTTATCATCTTTCTTGATGGTGAAAGAAGAGGGTAGAGCCAAAGCAAAAGAGTATCACTGTCAAATCTTTCATGCGGGAGTGAAGATCTTGATAAGTTATCTCTTGAGCCTTGTTGTGGTGACCTAATGAGGAGGAAGTTTTATCTAGAAAGAAGCTGAGCTTAATATGTCTCGACATCGCGCTACACATCAACAGTCTATGGTAAATGTTGAGTCAAAGTTCTATTAGATTGTAGCTGTTTTGAAGGATCACTGAAGCTGTGAAGTTGAACAATGTTTGAGATGATGTTTAGAATGTCATAGCATCTCAGATGTGCTGGTTGTAGAAAAGGTAGTAATCTTGATAGCAGAAGAGAAGGAGATGATCCTTGGGGACAATTTTATAGGGAAAATGCATCCAAGAGTTTGTGTGTAGCAGCAGTGTAAATCAGCCTGTGGTCAATTGGTGTTTGCAAGAGCTCTTTCAGTTTTGTGGCTTGAAGGATTGGAAGTAGCAGATTGCCTATGGTATGCAGAAGGATGGCACTTATCACTCTTGAGTTAGACAAGAGGTCTGAACGTTGTGCTTATAAGAAGAAACTTCTGGAAGAGTTGTTATGCAAGTCGCTGCAGCAGTTGATCAGATGTTGATATGTTCTCGTGTGTTCCCTACAAGAGATATGTGTGGTTTACCATGGGTGTTATCTCCAAAGCCATAGCAGTTGAATAGTGTGATATAGACTGATGTCGGAACTGATGTTGAAACATCATTTCAGTTCTTTGCTTTCTCAGCCAAAGAAAGTTAGTGGTGCTCATGGTGAAGTATCAGGTCAAGCCACTTACCTAATCTGAAGTGATCAGTGGTGTGGATTAACAAAAGAGGGATCAGCTAGTGCCTCAAGTGTGTAGGAAAAGAATGTAAGACCATAACAAATGTCGTACCTTGTGTGAGAAGGTTACCTTATCACATATGGTAAATAGCTTAACAGTAGTTGAGGATTTGTCTGCATTTGATAAAGTTGTGCATCTAACCGATTGTGAATACTCTGACGGGAGCTGAGCGTTTATCTAAGATATTGTGCATTCAACTAATGACAATATACATTGACGGGAGACTATGTATATGTCTGATGTAATACTGCAGGACTGCAGAAGTGTTGAGAATTTACTTTTCTCTATGTGGCTGTATATTTCTCTTTGTGGTGTGTTGGGGTGTGACGACCTGTATTATGGTGTGTGAAAGTCAAGGATATGTGGATGTTATCTCTGGCTTTCTACTGACGGCTCTACTAAGGGATGTAACTTTCTTTAGTATTGCTATGGGGTAGTCTTGGACTACTTATTTTCTGAAGATTCAGATGTGGGAGGTTTGAAGTCTTTGGAGTTTCTAAGCAGGATGGAGGTTGTCTACTCAAACTTGATTGGTGAATCATGTCTATGAGAGGATGAAAATCTGTTTCTTGAAAGGGAAGAGGTTCTTCTAAGTGGCAGAAGGGAGAGCTGAATTCAACAGTTAGATATCATAATTTTTTGACATCTAGCTTAACATCAGGAGTCTCAGCTGGTGATGTGGCACATCAACTCATGATAGGGTGATCTACAGGAATGAACAAAAGGATGCTTCAAAAAGATCATTCTCATGGAAGTTTGCGGGAGCTGCAAGAAGGAGAAGATGTTACATGACCATGGCTTAGGGAGTCTAAGTGTGTTTGCTTTTGAGCAAGTGGAACATGTGACTTGAAGATCAAGTTTCCTTGGTGGATCAAGATATCTTTGTGAGAGTTCTGACAAATGTGAAAAAGGTCAAAATGTGGCAGTTGGCTGCTTTCATATGAGGATTCGTGAATGAGGTGATCAAACTGTGGCTGTTGGTTGATCTCAGAAGTGGATTCGAAGAATCAAGATAATTAGAGTGTGGCAGCTGGTTATTATTGAGGATTGTCTTGGAACAAGTTACTCTTGGGCAGAAGGGTGATGAGTTGAAGACTCAAGGAGATTATTCTTCTTGAAGGTGGATGAGAGTTTAATTCTTTTGTTCTTTGGATTACTATGCAATAGTAAGTCCAGTTGGTGGAGCATATCAAGAAACATGGTGATGATATATTGGTGTGTGGTAAATGTTCTAACTTGTAATGGGACATGATCTGGTTGAATATCCTTGGTGAAGGATGATTATGCTCCGGTTCAGGAGCTTGGTGCATACATTATGCCTAAGGAGCGTCTACATAGTCATATGGGAGAATGATGAAGTAGAAGGTCTGCCTTGGATGGAGAATGTAGAGAAGATTGAAGTAGACCAAGTATTGATTGATTGGAAGTCTGAAGATGAAGAGTATGACAGGGAATGTCTGCCTTTGGAGAAAGGGACAATGGTACCAAAATGCATGTGCTCAACAAGTGTGCTCAAATGTTCATCTTCATCTAGAGCTTTAGTTAACCATGACTGGGGGAGTACTTGTCTATGGATTTTGCTGCAAAGGTACATATATTGTGAAGATTGCATGCTGATCAAGATTGTGAAGATTGGTTGAATTTTATGAGGATATAATGTCAGATAACATGTTATGACATTAGGCTGTTGGATGACATGTTGGTATGGACATGAATGTTTCTAGCCACATGAAGCTAATTGTTTGAATCATATGCGCACATGCTTCTGAGGAGGATTCAGAAGGACAGCTTTGTTTGTGTCTGGGAGAATTTACTTTTCTCTGCAGTTTCTGGAATTACTCTGTAAGGGTCTTTGCTGATGGGAGATGTCCCACTTGTCTTGGTGTGTGAGTTCAGTGGAAGGCATTGTGTGAAGCATTCCTGACTGGATGGATGAAGACTGTGTCTGGTTTTTCTAAATGTTATGATCAAGGAGTTCATTGTGATCATTCCTGTGGATATTACAAAGAGAAGTTGATCAGCTTGGCAAGATGTGAGTTTTGGAGCATGAGAAGATAACAAACCAAGAGGGAATCATGTGAGTTTTGGTATTTGGATTGTTTGAGGATTAAGCATTAAGTGAATGCGTTCAGTAGGTGTGTTGAACAGAGGGTGCGATCTTGAAGACATGAAGATGAGGCTTATGTTTTCCATTCATTTAAGGTGTTCTTCTTGCAAATGAGCACTGGTTATCTTAGATAGGGGGAGTTGATCTTTTGTTTTGGATATTTTGTTGAAGTAGTTGTCATACAAGATGTTACTGGTGAAGTTCATGGTGTTCTTGACAGTTTAGACCTGGTTCTATAGATTTGTTTGTCAATGGATTGAATCAGAAGTATACATTTACCCTAATGTTTGTCAATTGTTGGCCAAAAAGGTTGAGAGAATGTATAATAGGAGCTATTGAGTCTGAATTTTGTTCTGAGTATATTGGTTGGATGATTCAGAGTTTGATTATGGAATTTTTTGTACTTGCTGCGATGTTCAAAGTTTCTCCAATTGTGGCTAAAAAGAGGGAGAGAGTAGCCAAGGTGTTGTGGTGAAGCCTTTTCTGATATGGTGCAGCAGTTGAGGGGGAGAGTGTATGAACAACTGTGAGCTGGTTCTTAGTTTGAGGGGGAGTTTGCCCTATGCTGATGTGAAAGTCAGTTTATGCAACTTGTTGGTTTTTGTTGCTGTTGGTTAGTGAGTTTGTGCAGCTTGTTGAAGAGGTGCTGCTAGGTGTTTTGAAAATTTATCCGCTGCTGGGTTCTCTGATGATGGCAGAGTTTGTTTTAGCCAAAATTAGCCAAAGGGGGAGATTGTTAGTTCTTGTGTTGGCTGGAATTTTGGTAAAACAAAGTTGAACAATGTTGATGTCATATGTCTGATGTCATAACATTGGTTCTTATCATTAGCTGTTGCAGGGTTGGAAGTTTTGTATGTTGATGTTATAAGTGATGTCTTGACATCACTATACCAGAACATCAGAACATCAGTTTGTGATGTTTTAGGGCTGCGCGTGTTAGGATGTTTTGTTGTTAGTGAGATTGTCTGCGGAGATAGAGAGATTGCAGGCGAATTTATTGAAGAAGATTTATTCTGATATAATTAATTCTGTATATCTTGTGGAGAATAGTTTGTTACTATTTTTGTGAAAATAGACATGGAGAATTATTCCTATTTGTGTGGAGAAGATCTTGCAGCTGAATTAAAAAGTGTAGATTTAAAAGATACATAATATCCTGGAAATATTATATGGAGCTTATTTAAAGGTGTGGAAGATTAAAGATAAAATCTAGTAAAGATTGAGTATTTAAAATATGAAGATTTGATTGAAGATTTAATTGAAGATTTGATTGAAGATCTATTTAGTAGCTGAATCTGTTGCAAATTGGGAACAGAAGATTCGATATGATTTGAAGGCCCAAATCCAGTTGGGAAAAAGCTATAAATAGAATGCTTGTATACTAGATTACGTACGGGTCCAAGATGTAGATCATTAGGGCTTTGTCTTAGTGAACCACTCGGGTTGTGAGATGGTCACTGTGATATTACTCAGAAACCTGTAGGTAATGAGTATTGTATTGTTCTTGGAGGAAGCTGTTAAGCAACTCCAACGCGTGTCATGGAAGTGTGTCTTCTAGTTTTCTGTAGTTGAAAAGTTGTTGGTAATCAAGCTGTTGATGCAGTGGCGGAGTTGTTGACTGCTAGACATCATTGCGATGATTGGGAGTGAGATGGAGTCTCTTACCTAGGGAGGACTTAGGTAGAAGGGTCATTGGGTAGTGATTGAATTAGGTAGATTGTCAACTGGTCTGTTGAGTCTGTAATTTGATACTACTAATAGTGGACTTCCTTCCTGGCTTGGTATGCCCCCAGATGTAGGTTGTTGAACCGAACTGGGTGAACAATCCTTGTGTTGATTTACTGTTACTATTATTGCCTTGTTCATACAGCAGATTGCGATGTTGTGACATTGCACGAGACATCACACATTTGTACCAGAATTTCAATTGGCATCAGAGCAGACATCCTGTCTGTTTCTGGATGAGATCCAGGGAAGATACTTTCTGGTTCATTAGCAAGGAAGACGGTTGTTTGGATGATCCCTTGGAGTGAAGGATGGACTATTCATGATAAAGTATTGTGGTTTATGCTGATAGTGTGTAATGATTTTTGAGTAGTGGCTGAAGGTTGTTGAGGAGGTGTTATGTGTTTCGCTGCATGGTATCTGTTGCAACACTGATTGGTTCTTGTATCTCCGGTGTTGAGATTCTAGGAAGATATCCTCTTGGAAAGACATTAGGGTTTGGTCTCCAACAAGTTGGTTAGAGATGCCAAAGTTACTTGAGGATTATCTCATATCCTGGTTTGGGAGAGAAGTGTTCATATGGGGAATGGATCTTCTAAAGACTGTTTGATATGAAAGGATCAGAAATAGAATTTATTTCAAGTCAGACATTGAAGACCAATCTGTTCAGAACAGTGATTCCTTCTTTATCATCTTTCTTGATGGTGAAAGAAGAGGGTAGAGCCAAAGCAAAAGAGTATCACTGTCAAATCTTTCATGCGGGAGTGAAGATCTTGATAAGTTATCTCTTGAGCCTAGTTGTGGTGACCTAATGAGGAGGAAGTTTTATCTAGAAAGAAGCTGAGCTTAATATGTATTGACATCGCGCTACACATCAGCAGTCTATGGTAAATGCTGAGTCAAAGTTCTATTAGATTGTAGCTGTTTTGAAGGATCACTGAAGCTGTGAAGTTGAACAATGTTTGAGATAATGTTTAGAATGTCATAGCATCTAATATGTGCTGGTTCTAGAAAAGGTAGTAATCTTGATTGCAGAAGAGAAGGAGATGATCCTTGGGGACAATTTTATAGGGAAAATGCATCCAAGAGTTTGTGTGCAGCAGCAGTGTAAATCATCCTGTGGTCAATTGGTGTTTACATGAGCTCTTTTAGTTTTATGGCTTGAAGGATTAGAAGTAGCAGATTGCCTATGGTATGCAGAAGGATGGCACTTATCACTCTTGAGTTAGACAAGAGGTCTGAACGTTGTGCTTATAAGAAGAAAATTCTGGAAGAGTTGTTATGCAAGTCGTTGCAGTAGTTGATCAGATGTTGATATGTTCTCATGTGTTCCCTACAAGAGATATGTGTGGTTTACCATGGGTGTTGTCTCCAAAGCCATAGCAGTTGAATAGTGTGATATAGACTGAACATCATTTCAGTTCTTTGCTTTCTCAGCCAAAGAAAGTTAGTGGTGCTCATGGTGAAGTATCAGGTCAAGCCACTTACCTAATCTGAAGTGATCAGTGGTGTGGATTAACAAAAGAGGGATCAGCTAGTGCCTCAAGTGTGTAGGAAAAGAATGTAAGACCAGATCAAATGTCGTACCTTGTGTGAGAAGGTTACCTTATCACATATGGTAAATAGCTTGACAGTAGTTGAGGATTTGTCTGCATTTGATAAAGTTGTGCATCTAACCGATTGTGAATACTCTGACGGGAGCTGAGCGTTTATCTAAGATATTGTGCATTCAACTAATGACAATATACATTGACGGGAGACTATGTATATGTCTGATGTAATACTGCAGGACTGCAGAAGTGTTGAGAATTTACTTTTCTCTATGTGGCTGTATATTTCTCTTTGTGGTGTGTTGGGGTGTGACGACCTGTATTATGGTGTGTGAAAGTCAAGGATATGTGGATGTTATCTCTGGCTTTCTACTGACGGCTCTACTAAGGGAAGTGACTTTCTTTAGTATTGCTATGGGGTAGTCTTGGACTACTTATTTTCTGAAGATTCAGATGTGGGAGGTTTGAAGTCTTTGGAGTTTCTAAGCAGGATGGAGGTTGTCTACTCAAACTTGATTGGTGAATCATGTCTATGAGAGGATGGAAATTTGTTTCTGCAAAGGGAGGAGGTTCTTCTAAGTGGCAGAAGGGAGAGCTGAATTCAACAGTTAGATATCATAATGTTTTGACATCTAGCTTAACATCAGGAGTCTCAACTGGTGATGTGGCACATCAACTCATGATAGGGTGATCTACAGGAATGAACAAAAGGATGCTTCAAAAAGATCGTTCTCATGGAAGTTTGCGGGAGCTGCAGGAAGGAGAAGATGTTACATGACCATGGCTTAGGGAGTCTAAGTGTGTTTGCGTTTGAGCAAGTGGAACATGTGACTTGAAGATCAAGTTTCCTTGGTGGATTAAGATATCTTTGTGAGAGTTCTGACAAACGTGAAAAAGGTCAAAATGTGGCAGTTGGCTGCTTTCATATGAGGATTCATGAATGAGGTGATCAAACTGTGGCTGTTGGTTGATCTCAGAAGTGGATTTGAAGAATCAAGATAATCAGAGTGTGGCAGCTGGTTATTATTGAGGATTGTCTTGGAACAAGTTACTCTTGGGCAGAAGGGTGATTATTCTTCTTGAAGGTGGATGAGAGTTTAATTCTTTAGTTCTTTGGATTACTATGCAATAGTAAGTCCAGTTGGTGGAGCATATCAAGAAACATGGTGATGATATATTGGTGTGTGGTAAATGTTCTAACTTGTGATGGGACATGATCTGGTTGAATATCCTTGGTGAAGGATGATTATGCTCTGGTTCAGGAGCTTGGTGCATACATTATGCCTAAGGAGCGTCTACATAGTCATACGGGAGAATGATGAAGTAGAAGGTCTACCTTGGATGGAGAATGTAGAGAAGACTGAAGTAGATCAGGTATTGATGGATTGGAAGTCTGAAGATGAAGAGTATGATAGGGAATGACTGCCTTTGGAGAAAGGGACAATGGTACCAAAATGCATGTGCTCAACAAGTGTGCTCAAATGTTCATCTTCATCTAGAGCATTAGTTAACCATGACTGGGGGAGTACTTGTCTATGGATTTTGCTGCAAAGGTACATATATTGTGAAGATTGCATGCTGATCAAGATTGTGAAGATTGGTTGAATCTTATGAGGATATAATGTCAGATAACATGTTATGACATTAGGCTGTTGGATGACATGTTGGTATGGACATGAATGGTTCTAGCGACGTGAAGCTAATTGTTTGAATCATATGCGCACATGCTTCTGAGGAGGAGTCTGAAGGACAACTTTGTTTGTGTCTGGGAGAATTTACTTTTCTCTACAGTTTCTGGAATTACTCTGTAAGGGTTTTTGCTGATGGGAGATGTCCCACTGTCTTGGTGTGTGAGTTCAGTGGAAGGCATTGTGTGAAGCATTCCTGACTGGATGGATGAAGACTGTGTCTGGTTTTTCTAAATGTTATGATTAAGGAGTTCATTGTGATCATTCCTATGGATATTACAAAGAGAAGTTGATCAGCTTGGCAAGATGTGAGTTTTGGAGCATGAGAAGATAATAAACCAAGAGGGAATCATGTGAGTTTTGGTATTTGGATTGTTTGAGGATTAAGCATTAGGTGAATGCGTTCAGCAGGTGTGTTGAATAGAGGGTGCGCTCTTAAAGACATAAAGATGAGGCTTATGTTTTCCATTCATTTAAGGTGTTCTTCTTGCAAATGAGCACTGGTTATCTTAGATAGGGGGAGTTGATCTTTTGTTTTGGATATTATGTTGAAGTAGTTGTCAGACAAGATGTTACTGGTGAAGTTCATGGTGTTCTTGACAGTTTAGACCTGGTTCTATAGATTTGTGTGTCAATGGATTGAATCAAAAGTATACATTTACCCCAATGTTTGTCAATTGTTGGCCAAAAAGGGGGAGAGAATGTACATTAGGAGCTATTGAGTCTGGATTTTGTTCTGAGTATATTGGTTGGATGATTCAGAGTTTGATTTTGGAATTTTTTGTACTTGCTGCGATGTTCAGTGTTTGTCCAATTGTGGCTAAAAAGGGGGAGAGAGTAGCCAAGGTGTGGTGGTGAAGCCTTTTCTGATATGGTGCAGCAGTTGAGGGGGAGAGTGTATGAACAATTGTGAGCTGGTTCTTGGTTTGAGGGGGAGTTTGCCCTATGCTGATGTGAAAGTCAGTTTATGCAGCTTGTTGGTTTTTGTTGCTGTTGGTTAGTGAGTTTGTGCAGCTTGTTGAAGAGGTGCTGCTAGGTGTTTTGAAAATTTATCTGCTGCTGGGTTCTCTGATGATGGCAGAGTTTGTTTTAGCCAAAATTAGCCAAAGGGGGAGATTGTTAGTTCTTGTGTTGGCTGGAATTTTGGTAAAACAAAGTTGAACAATGTTGATGTCATATGTCTGATGTCATAACATTGGTTCTTATCATTAGCTGTTGCAGGGTTGGAAGTTTTGTATGCTGATGTTATAATTGATGTCTTGACATCACTATACCAGAACATCAGAACATCAGTTTGTGATGTTTTAGGGCTGCGCGTGTTAGGATGTTTTGTTGTTAGTGAGATTGTCTGCGGAGATAGAGAGATTGCAGGAGAATTTATTGAAGAAGATTTATTCTGATATAATTAATTTTGCATATCTTGTGGAGAATAGTTTGTTACTATTTTTGTGAAAATAGACATGGAGAATTATTCCCATTTGTGTGGAGAAGATCTTGCAGCTGAATTAAAAAGTGTAGATTTAAAAGATACATAATATCCTGGAAATATTATGTGGAGCTGATTTAAAGGTGTGGAAGATTAAAGATAAAATCTAGTAAAGATTGAGTATTTAGAATATGAAGATTTGATTGAAGATTTAATTGAAGATTTGATTGAAGATCTATTTAGTAGCAGAATCTGTTGCAAATTGGGAGCAGAAGATTCGATATGATTTGAAGGCCCAAATCCAGTTGGGAAAAAGCTATAAATAGAATGCTTGTATACTAGATTACGTACGGGTCCAAGATGTAGATCATTAGGGCTTTGTCTTAGTGAACCACTCGGGTTGTGAGATGGTCACTGTGATATCACTCAGAAACCTGTAGGTAATGAGTATTGTATTGTTCTTGGAGGAAGCTGTTAAGCAACTCCAACGTGTGTCATGGAAGTGTGTCTTCTAGTTTTCTGTAGTTGAAAAGTTGTTGGTAATCAAGCTGTTGATGCAGTGGCGGAGTTGTTGACTGCTAGACATCATTGTGATGATTGGGAGTGAAATAGAGTCTCTTACCTAGGGAGGACTTAGGTAGAAGGGTCATTGGGTAGTGATTGAATTAGGTAGATTGTCAACTGGTCTGTTGAGTCTGTAATTTGATACTACTAATAGTGGATTTCCTTCCAGGCTTGGTATGCCCCCAGATGTAGGTTGTTGAACCGAACTGGGTGAACAATCCTTGTGTTGATTTACTGTTACTATTATTGCCTTGTTCATATAGCAGATTGCGATGTTGTGACATTGCACGAGACATCACACATCTGTACCAGAATTTCAAATAGGTACATTTTGCACTTATCAAACACTCCCCAACTTACATAATTATTTGTCCACAAACAAGAATCAAACAAACTTGAAAATGCACAAGCAATATCCAAAGAATGACGAATCAACAGGTTTTGAAAAATGGAAACGAATGAATGGTTCAAATGAAAACGGTACACACAAAAAGTAAATACTTACCACTAAACTACGACGACAACATAGTCACGAAACAAATGCAAAATACAAAAATCATGCCAAAAATTCTAAAACAACACAAGTTCCAAAGTGAATCACACCTAGTAAAAACAATCATCGGTAGATGAAAAACACATAATAAGGTACTTTACACTCACACAACACTCATGCAAACGAAAGACTAAATTATGCATACATCCATAAATTCACATTGAAAATACAAAGGCAAGAATCACAAGGGCTTTTCAAGGTTGTAGCGTGGTCGGGTAAACAAACAAGGGGTAATTTCTAAAGGTAATTGAAACAAAAACTTGCCTAAACCTAAGGGAGTGAAAACTCACAAAGATTCAGACACAAAATTTCAACTAACTTCTTCCAAAATCCCAAGTGCTACACAACACACAATACTTATTTAGCACAATTATTGAACTCTTTTTGTTTCCTTTCTCAAGGATTTTATTTTTCTTTCTTTTTCACTTTTTTCTTTTTTTTTTCTTTGTCATATTTTTCTCTTTTTTCTTTTCTTTTTCAATCCTTATAGAATTCAACCAATGAGTATACAATCATCCTCTCCCCAATTTGAATTCAACCGCACCATCATGTGAATACTCCCTACTTTCTAAGGCAAGGAAAAAATCCATACAACAACACAAAATTGAGGTCCAAGAAAAAACAAGATCCATTTAAAAATAAGTGAACTAAATACTCATAGACAAGCATTAAGTTCAAATAAAAACATGGATCAAAAAGCTCAAAGGGGTTACGAATTCTCACACACTCACAAGGTGAATTGACTATTTGGCTAAGGTGGTTGTGCTCAAAATGAAACAATTGCCTTGATCCTTTTCATGCTTTCATATAATCAACACAAACGAAAGATTCAACATAATAAAATCCAGTTAGAACAAGAAAGTTGGTACTCCGCATATATGAACAATGGAAAGCCACCTCACAAAAAGGTTGGGAACTAAAGTGATTCACAATAAGAACAAGTATACAAAAGAATGAATGGCATGGAAGTTTGTAAAAAGCCTAAGTATCATGAATATGCTAAAGTATAGAAAGCGATAAATACATACCTTGGACGTGTACAAAACATAACAAGATCATTACCATTCATCCGCAAGTTGAAACGAACCAACTTGGAAAATCACAAAAGCATCCTCAAGCTAATAAAAAAAAGTTCATTGACAAACACGAAAACTATTAATATACAAAAACTGAAAAACCGGCATAAAATTCATTAAACAAGTTGTAAAGTGAAGATTTGAGAAGTTTACGAAAAATCCGAGTACAACTTGTTTAATGAATACTCACCACACTACCTAAACTAAACAACAACAAAAGAGAAGAATACACCATGCTTGTTTTACATCGTAAGCTCGACGCTTTTACAATGCTTAGCTAGTAACTTCCTTCCTTCATGCCATAGTGATACCTCACCGCGCAAACCAAAAGTAAGTGCCCTAACCAAACACTTAAACAAACGTTACGGGAACAAAATGTATACAACAATTGAACAAACATAATGGAAACATACAATATGTACGATATATACAAAACTCAAAAACAAAGAAACTATCGCAATGCGATTCAATATCAAAACCAATCCCCGACAACGACGCCATTTTGTTGAATGCAGAATAGGGCAAGCAGCAAAAATATTTATTTTCGGAAAGAATTCCCTTCGGGATTTATGTCGTGTCCACAGAGATCGGTTCGAGTGAAAGAATGTCGTTCGACAGTCTCTCGCGTTAATGAGTTTGGATTAAAATGGTTTAAAACATGAAAACAGAAAAGTAAACATTAAAACATAAAAACAAATTCACTTTTCAGCAAGACAAACTTATCCGGCATGCACATAATCGACTCCTCACAAACTTAAACTTACCGACCAGTTATACTCAACCTACAATACTCCTCAATATCACCTAGCATCGCTCACAACACAGGTTATGTCTAACGCAAAGTTGAGAGAACAATCGTGTTACCATTGCCGATACTTTCGTACGCTAGCTCAAGGCACGGAGGCATTAAGTTTCGATGCCTATTGAAGATTGCTAGCCCTAAATCTATCTCTAGAATCTAGAAACTAACAGACAATCATCCCTAATCTAAGTTTGCGACAGTTATCTCTAACGCAACCCAAACCCCGCGCATAAAGCAAAAATCAGAGACAATTACCAATAAAGATTTGTAAAGCAAGTTTTATACAACGCCATGGGCGACAAATATACATGAGTTCATAGCAAATACATATACACAACCTAACAAAGAAGAAAGACATGAAGAAAATCAGAAATGAACTAAACACTTCACGGATTGTCGGAGCCGATCGATGAGAAATCCACCTCGGATCATCCGCATGAAAGCTTCCATGATGTTTTCTAAGCTAATCAACTGAAAAAATGAAGTTTGATGGAGTTGGAGCAAGAATCCCCAAAACCATCCTCTAAAAAATGCTGAAAAATGAAGTTTATAGGCAAAAGTTGCTGCCCAGGTTCGCACTGCGAACCCCCGTTCGTACTGCGAACATATGCCGCCTTAACTTCCTCCAGAACTGTATTTTTCATGCTTCCAGGCACTTTTTATTCGCCCCGGGTTCACAGTGCGAACTCGCTAGCGAGTGCTCACCACGGGGGTTCGCAGTGCGAACATGACAGTAAACCAGAACTTGTTTTGATCATAACTCTTGAACCGTAAGTCCGATTGACGCACGGTTTGAAGCGTTGGAAAGCTTATTCAATGCTCTATACAACAACCGAAAAATCCCATTGCTAGAATACCTGAAAAAATAAATTAAAATCAATTAAACTCAATGATATTTACACGATACGCAATATATACACTAAAACATAAAGTAAACGTAATTACGAACAAAGCGGGGTTTATTCGACCAATTTTAACACAAAGTAATGATAAGTGAAACAAAACTTATATACAAAAATAGGTACATTTTGGACTTATCAATAAGCAGCCGAATGAATCCTTTAATGAAGTTATGAGCTCGCACTCGAGCGGTTCGGAGGAAGATGAAAGAAGCTTTTTCGTCCCGGAGTCTGATGGGGATTCGATTGGTGTGAGTGTTGGGTCGAGTGAAGGAGTTCTATCTCCGGCGAGGGAGGCGACCGGTGACGCGGCGATCGGAAAGTTGTCGGTTAATTCTTTGGTTTGTTCTTCGGATAATTCTGATTGTATGGGGAGGCGTGCTGCTTCTGATGCAGAAAAAGAGTTGAGCTACAAAGAAGGCAATGTTTCAAAAGGTGGGGCTTTCGAGAATGCACTATTGGCCCTAAAAGGTGTTGCTTGTCAAAGTGAATTGTCAGGAGGGATTAGTGCAGGTGGGTATAGCCTTAGCCAACCTGGTGGCTCTGAGGTACCTTGTTTTGAAACGCTTTATGAGGGAAGGGAAAAAGATATCGTGGGAAATGAAGGGAGGCGTGTGGGCCATACTACTGGTCCGAAAACCAATATTAGAAGGAGAAAGGCTTTGAAGAGTATGAAACTTAAACATATATATGGTGTAGGCGGGTCCCATAGAGGATTATACAAGTTTAAGATAAATCAGAATTGTTGGTTTTTGGATTGGCTAGAATTTTGGTAAAACAAAGTTGTGCAATGTTGATGTCACATGGGTGATGTCTTAACATTGAGTCTTAACATTGGTTTATGTTAAGTGCTTAAGTTGGATGTCTGATGTCACATGCGATGTTGTGACATCAGGTTTGTAGAAGTTTAATAACATCAAGTTTAGTGATGTTAGGGTTTGCGTTTTAGCTGGATATTGGGAGAGCTGTTAGTCTCATTGGACACAGATATCTTGGAGGAGATATTTTATGTTACAAACAGATTTGATGCAGATTTGTAGGAGTGTTTAAAGGCTGAAGATTTAAGAAGATTTTGAGAGAGAAAATCTGTCAAAGATTCAGTTTTAAATAACAAATCAGGTCAGATATTGTAGCAGGTCCAAGACCAGATCAAATAACTATATAAAGCGCATCAATCCTGAAGGAAAAGTAACGAAGAAAGAGAGCTAAAGACTGAGAGTCGATTGAGTCTTCGTGTTTGTATTGTAAACCATTCTAGTGTGAATTGGTATTGTTGTTTTGAGTTGTTCTTGATCAAAGCTGTGAAGCAGAATCAAGTTGTGTTTTTCAAAGTATGTGATCTTTGAATTATATCACTGAAGTGATTTAGGGATTGAGTAGTGTTCTTATACCTAAGTGGTCTCTTAGGTAGAAGGTTCATTAAGTAGAGTTTAAGTTTAGGAGATGTCAACTGGGTTGTTGAGTCTGTAAATTAAATCTACTGATAGTGAAATTCATCCCTGGCTTGGTAGCCCCCAGACGTAGGTAGTTAGACCGAACTGGGTGAACAATTCTTTGTGTTTCTGTTGTTGTTTGTTATTGTCCATAGCAGAGTGTGTTGTTGTAACATTAAGTGTGACATCATATATCTGGTACCAGAATTTCAATTGGTATCAGAGCAGGCATCCTGCTCTGTATCTGGGTGAGATCTAGGGCTGATACTTTCTGGTAAGATGGACAAAGAAGTTGGTGGATTTGTGAATAGACCCCTTATTTTGGATGGCTCTAATTATGATTATTGGAAACCAAGGATGATCACCTTTTTGAAATCCTTGGACAGCAGGGCTTGGAAGGCTATCATAAAAGAATGGAAAGCACCTGTTGTGTTTGAGAAAGATGATGCGGGAAAAGATAAATAGGGCACCTCAAAGTGGAAGCCTGAAGAAGAATGGAGCAAGGAAGAAGATGGGCTTGCCCTTGGTAACTCTAAAGCCCTAAATGCTATCTTCAATGGAGTTGATAAGAACATCTTCAGGTTAATCAACTCATGTGAAGTTGCTAAGGAAGCATGGGATATTTTGAAGACTACCCATGAAGGAACTTCAAGGGTTAAGATGTCAAGACTTCAACTTCTGACATCAAAGTTTGAAACTCTAAAGATGAAGGAAGATGAAACTATTCATGACTTTCATATGAGTATTCTTGAGTTGTCCAATGCCTCTAGTGCTCTTGGAGAAAAGATGACTGAAGAAAAGCTGGTGAGGAAAATCCTTAGATCCCTTCCCAAGAGGTATAAGATGAAGGTGACTGCAATTGAAGAAGCTCAAGACATCAGCAAAATGAGAGTTGATGAGCTAATTGGATCTCTTTAAACCTTTGAGTTAGGGTTGAATGAAGAGGAACCTGAAAAGAAGACCAAGGATATAGCCTTGGTATCCAACACTCAAGAAGAAAAGAAAGGGAATGGTGCCGAATCTTAGGAGGAGCTGTCTCAGGCCATTGCTATGCTGGGAAGACAGTTTAACAAGGTTTTCAAGAGCATGGATAAGAACTACAAACCTAATGTTAAGAATATCTCCTCTGACATCAGCAGGTCTAAAGAGGATGAAGAGAAGACTGCTCAAGACAAAGGGATTCAATGCTTTGAGTGTGAAGGTTATGGACATGTCAAGAAAGAATGTCCTACATTCCTTAAGAAGCAGAAGAAGGGCATGACTGTTTCTTGGTCTGAGACTGACAGTGAAAGTGAAGACGAGTCAGCCAAGCATGTCAGAGCATTGACAGGAACCTGTGTTTCTGATGGAGAATCAAGTGATGAGGAACTGACTTTTGAGGAGTTAGCAGCCTCCTATCAAGAGTTATGTTTGAAGAGTGCAGAGGTTTGTCAAGAAAGTGAAAAACAAAAGAAACAAATTATTCAGCTTGAGACTGTTAAAGCTGATCTTGAAAATGAAGTCTTATTGGTTAAATCTCAACTTGATCAAATGACAAAATCTGTGAGAATGTTGAACAGTGGATCTGATACTCTTGATAAGATCCTTCAGGCAGAAAGGGTAGCTGGAGACAAGACTGGATTAGGATTTGTTGCTGAGGAGATGGTTTCTGCTGAAGCTAGTACTTCAGGAACCAAAAAGGACATGTCTCAACCAATGTCTCACCAGAACAAAAAGAGACACAATCCTAAACCCAAGTAGGTTGCTCATCCACAACCTCAAAATGTTGGGAAGAGGCATGCTCATGGTCCTCATCAAAGGAAGGCACATGTTTCTGGAGCTAGGCAGTATATGCCTCTGCAATATCATAAGAGCATGCAGGCTTCTAGGTTCAAATAGAACATGTTCCATCAGATGTCTCAACATCAGGGAAACATGTATGGCTATGGATATAATAATGTTGTGCCTTATTATTATGGAAGAAGGAAGCCTCATCACCATAGAAGACAGCCAAAAGGACAACATCCTTACCATAGAAGACAGTCAAACTATGGGAGAAGAAGACAACATGATGGGTGGCAGCCACAGCAGCATCATCATCAAGGTGGCAGAAGGTTTAACCACTTTAGAGAAGAAAGAGTTAGGTGCTCTTACTGTGGCAGATTTGGACACATGCAGTTTTCTTGTTTCAAGCTACATGGTTATCCCAAGTCTAACCCTCAACCCAGACAGAAGGTGAACAGGCCCAAGGTTGTTAAAAAGTGGGTTCCTAAACCTCAGGCCAAATGTCTATTGGCTCACACCTCAGATGGACATTTTGCTAAGGATGGATGGTACTTTGACAGTGGATGTTCAAAGCACATGACTGGATTCAAAAACCAATTGGTGGATGTCAATTCTCGCTCCTCAATTGATGTTACTTTTGGAAATGGAGAGAAAGGGGTGGTAAAAGGTGTTGGAAAAGTGAAGTGTCATGATGGACCTGATCTTGACAATGTGCTTCTTGTCAAAGGTTTGAGTGCTAATTTGATTAGCATAAGTCAGCTCTGTGATGATGGATGTAAGGTCAGCTACACCAAAGATGAGTGTGTGGTGACCAATGAGCAGAATGAGGTAGTGATGAAGGGAATAAGATCCAGAGATAATTGCTATCAATGGGTACCTCAAGTGGACAACTTATCTGGTGATGTTAAGGTTGATGTTGTAACATCAGATTGTGACAACAAGTGTGAAAGTCTGCTGAAAGGTCAATTAGGGTTAATTACTCTTAATGTGAATCCGTTTAAATTTTTAAAAGGAAAGTTAATTTGGAGGGAGAAAATCATTGATTGGTCTTTAAGGGATACACAAAATCAGGCGCTATACCTTAGATCATCATTCCCTATTGTAGCAATATCATGTTTCATCAAAGCTCATATCTCCCGACTGTTCATCTCCTTCAACAAGAAGAATCATCTGTCTCTGATCCTATACTGCCTCAAGGGAACGATGTCTAAACAAGTGTCATCTCCATTCAAGAAGGCTGCGTCCAAAAGTTCCACTCATGCAAAGTCTAGGGTTTCGCCAGAAGAGGTGTCTGTGAATGAAGCTATGGACATTGCTACTATGATTCCAGCTTCTGTAAAGACAAAACCTGAGAAGTATCAACCCAAGAGACCATCTAAAGGTAAAAATTCTAATTAATCTGCGAGTAGTAAATTTGATGATAGCGAAAGTAGGGCCTTCGTCACTAGTGTGTTGTTTGGAGTTAACCCTACTCCTAGGTCTACCCCCCCTCTTCCTCAAGCTGTTGAAGAAAGGGTAGATGTGGACAAGAGCATTGATCAGATTGTCACAAAAATATTTGAGAAAGGGATCCCTGTGAAGGGAATATCTAGACCTCTGAGTCAAAGGCCTGCTGAATCTGTTAGAGAAGAGGGTGACGTTGAGACTTCTGAGACAAATCTTCATAGGTTAGTTGTTTCAGTCATTGAAGATGTTGAGATTGAAGATGAAGGTGAAGCTGAAGCAGAAAGAGAAAGGGATACTCATGCTGAAGATGAAGTTGATGTTGGACATGATGTTGAAACTTCACCTGCTAGGGATGCTACTCCTAGTCCCAAAGGGAAGAAGAATGCTGATGTGGTGGATGTTGTTGACTTATCTGATAATGAAGTAATTGGTATGCAGTTCCTGGGATTGCCAATAGATTGATGACAAAAAAAGGAAAGACTGTGAAATCTTCTCCTAAGATGACAGTTGAAGGCAAGAAGAAAAAGGCATCTGTTGTTGGTCCAACTAAATCTTGGAGCAAGGTGACAGTGCCATCCAAAAAGAGGAAGGTTAGAGAAGAATCTGAATCTGAGTATGATGTTGAGGAAGATGTTCAAGACATCATACCTGTTAGAAAGTCCATTTTGAAGAGAATTTCTGATAAGGTTCCTGAAGTGCCAGTAGACAACATATCTTTTCATTATGCTAGCAGTGCTTCTATGTGGAAATTTGTGTGCCAAAGGAGATTAGCGTTGGAAAGAGAGCTGGGCAAAGATGCATTGGAGATGAAAGAAATTATGGAGCTCATTCATGCTGTTGGGTTGTTGAAGACTGTGACAAAATTCTCTAAGTGCTATGGTGGACTTGTTAAGGAATTTGTTGTTAACATTCCCATAGACATTGCTGATAAAATAAGTGGGGACTTCATGAAGGTGTTTGTTAGAGGTAAGTGCATTAATTTCTCTCCAAGTACCATCAATAAATATCTGGGAAGAGATGATCAAGAGGGTTGTGAACTGGAAGTGACTGATAATGATGTTTGTAAAGAGATCTCAGCCACTCAGGTAAAGGTTTGGCCACTAAAAGGTAAATTGACAGCTAGCAAACTCAGTATCAAGTATGCTATTTTACACAGAATTGGAGCTGCTAACTGGGTGCCTACGAATCACAAAACCACCATAGCTGTGGGATTAGGAAGGTTCATTTATGCTGTTGGGAAAAAGGTCAAGTTCAATTATGGGAATTACATATTTGAGCAAGTTGTGAAGCATGGTGCAACTAATGCTATCAAGATGCCTATAGCTTTCCCTTCCCTTGTCTGTGGAATGATCTTAGATCAACATCCTGGAATTCTAACCAATTCAGATATAGCATGTAAGAGGGAGTCAGCTCTATCCTTGCATCCCAAGCTGTTTGTTAGGAATCATGTTCCAGACATTGTTGTAACATCAAGTTCTGGTGTTAAAAAGGCTAGTACTAAAGCTGAGTTGATTGAAGAATTGAAGGCAACATGCAAGGATCTTGATGTGGTTATCAGTACTAGCACTGCTAGAAAGTTGAGAATTGACCAGATGATCAAATCCTTGGAACAAGGTGAAGATGATGTGAGTGCCAACATTGAAGATTCAGGGTCAGAAGAAGATGATGCAGATGGTTCTAGCGCAGATAAAGATTAAACTTCCTTAGTTGTTGTAGCGAGCGATTTTGGACGCGGTTCTTAAGCGCTGATCGCTCTCTGCGGTTTGAGCTTAAAACTACAGGTCGATTCATTTTTTATCCTATTGTGAGCTGAATAAGGAAGGGGAATAGATGTCTCCAATTAACCCTGCTTTGCATACTGATTTTAAACAACGGTCTGTTAGGTTACGAATGCTATCAATGTGGGGGGGGGGCCTTTGTACTGGTTATTTGTATTTTCGCCAATACTGATTTCTTTCTTTTTAGATAGAAGGTTTCTGGCGGGGAACTAGGATTAGGATGTCAGGACGAATGTTTTTGAATTACTGCTTTTGATTGATAGAGATATGGGATTTGGGTTTTTTTTGTTTAGTGTGCTCGCTAAGATCTTTTCTTTCAATCTTATGCCTACGTATTCCCGTTTACCGAAACAGGGAAATCAGAGCGTTCGTAGTTCCTCCTATTCTATGGGAGGAAATGATTATTTTTGGTGTCTTGTTCAAAGCCCAAGACGTGAAGCGAAAGGTGATTTGTATCTTGTTCAAAGCCCAAGATGTGAAGCTAAAAGGTCTCAACTTTAGAGAGAATTTGTCATCTCTAAAGAGGGGGTTGTATGTCACAACTGTTTATAAAGGATAATTACTTTAACCGGGATATGTGAATCCGGCAATGCCATAATTTCCTGAGAAGGGGGTTTTAACCTGAAGGAGAAGACTTTAACTCAGTGTAGAGCAATGCTATCTTTCCCTAGGAATTTCTCATGCTAAAAGAGGGACAGTGGCATGGATGTAGATGATCCAGAGGCTTTCCGCTTACAGCGATTAGATGAAGGGAGTTGTTGATGTTTGTTTACTGTGAACGAGGCACAGTTTTGATGCTAAAAGGTTAATTGGATTAACCAGTGGTTTTCTTATATAAAGCCTAAGAGGAGGCTATCATGTGTCTCGTACAAAGCCCGAGAGAGAGGCTAAAAGGTTTTGACTCAACGGTGGAGTCTTTTGGTATCTCGTATAAAGCCCGAGATGGAGGTGATTGGACTCAACAAGAGAGTTTCCTTTTTTGTATCTCGTACGAAGCCCGAGGTGGAGGCTGTTGCTTGTTTGGCTCAATAAGAACCTTTTTGTATCTCGTATAAAGCCCGAGATGGAGGCGAAAAGGGTGTCTGTTTCAGTTGAGTGACAGGTCCAGTATACTGATTTTCAAGAGAAAATCATTTCTTATATGAGCAACACTGTACTCAGGGATTTGATTCAAGGATCAGGGATATTTCCTTCTCTTTGCGGGAAATCCGAAGGGTATTGAGACTGTCCAAGTCTACGGGTTTCCTTCCTATTTAACGAAGGGGTCACTTGAGAATGTCTTTGAGACTCAAGGAAGTTAGACAGTCCAAGTCTAGAGTTTCATCTTTTGTACTATGCTTTGAGAAACAGTAGTAGACTCTTTGAAAGGACTGTTCTATGCAGATGACTAGGTCCTGTTCCTATACCTCTAGGAGGTCGTCGGGACAATTTGTACGAAGCCCAAGAGTAGGCTGGAAACTTTTAAGAAGTCGACGGGTCCTTGTACGAAGCCCAAGAGGAGGCTATCATTCCCGGAGGAAGAGATCATTATACGAAGCCTAAGAGGAGGCTGTGAATACTTCTAAGAAGTCGTAGGGTCCTTGTACTAAGCCCAAGAGGAGGCTATCATTCCCGGAGGAAGAGATCGTTATACGAAGCCTAAGAGGAGGCTGTGAATACTTCTAAGAAGCCGTAGGGTCCTTGTACTATGCCCAAGAGGAGGCGGGGTTGCTTTTAGGAAGCCTGTGGGTCCTTGTACGATGCCCAAGAGGAGGCCGATGCTTTTAAGAAGCCCGTGGGTCCCCAAACCCCAAGAAATTCAAGGAAATGCTATTCACCGAGAATAGATCAAAGTCAGGAAAGTTCGAGAATTTGGAAGAAACTCAAAGATGCCATTCACGGAGAGGACATTCATCTTGGGGAGTAGAGTTTCTTGACAATTCCTAATGAGGACAGCCGAAGAGAAGACTGTATCTGGTGATCCTATTGGGGATCTAGTTGTCTATTTCTACAAATAAACGAAACGGCGTCACCTAGTTCTAGACGTAGTTGCCGGGGAAACTCTAAATATCTATACTATTATTACACAGTTGATATGAGTTTATGAAAGAAGACTTACAGTGAAACAGCTCCACAATACAGTTATATGTATATGAAAGCGGTAAATGAAAGCAATAACCACTTACTCGGTTGTAGAGCTTCCATGCTGTTTGGTTAGTTGTTCAACAAAGAAAGATTGAAAACAACAATATATTCAAAATCAAAGGAGAAAGTGCTTTGAAAAAGAAAGTTTTGGGGCTTACAGCTCAAGGAGAGGCCCAGGGTTTCATCAGTGAACGCACTATTTGAATTTGTACAGAGGGACTTATACAAGTGACTGAGGCCCAAAAAGTTTTCTGTACAAAGGGATGGGTCTTACACTCTCTCAAGAGGCCCAAAGTGTTTTAAAGAAAAAGAGTGGGGCTTATAACACGAGTGTAGGCCCAGATGATTTTTCTGTTTGAAATGGCGATCGCGCCGAGGTTTTCTTTTAACGCGGAGGGACTTATACAATAAGTGAGGCCCAAATGATTTTGGTTAAAAGGGGATTGGGTCTTACACTCTATTAGAGGCCCAAAAGTTTTGAATGGGTCTTATAGCTCGAGGAAAGGCCCAGAGGTTATTTTGAAAAGGCGACGATCGCGCCGTTTGTTTTTTACGGTATCGGGACTTATACAATGCACTGAGGCCCAAAATGTTTTGGTCAAGAAAGGATTGGGTCTTACACTCTATTAGAGGCCCAAGTGAGTTTTGAAAATGACTTATGAGGGTTGAATTAATCCAAAAACCCTAATTTGTTTTCAAAAATGTATTTAATTGAATAAAAATTTAATTAAAATGATCAAAATTGTTTAACATGTGAAAAACAAATTGTGATCTTGGATTAATGCTTCAAAAATTAAGTATTGACCTACAAAATAATTAGAAAGCATTAAAAGTTGCAAAATCAATGTAGAAAAAATATTTAAAATGTCAAAACCAATTAAAATATTAATTCTTTGCAAACATATCAATTATATGAAATAAATAATATTTTTGGGATTTTTTTTATAAAATAAAATATTTTAACATTTTTGTGAATTATTAAAAAAAGAATCAACTCAAAATCATTAAAACTCAGAGAGAAATTAATTTTTGAATCAATTAAACAAAATCACAAAATTCAAATATTTGAATTTGTGAAAAAGGCGCCAAGAACACAAGCAAGAACACGCGCGTTTTTTTGGGTTTGGCTGATTTGCGTTTTCCATCCAATCTCACTGAATACGTAATCATATCATGCAATCCACATATCATTATGCTCGTCTCAACCTCACGATCATGTCTATAACACTTAATTTCATTTAAATTAAACACAAAACATGAAATCACGAAGAAACCTCAAGAACCCTAATGTCTGCATGAAGGCTGGGATTTTTGATACACGATTCAAACAATGCAATTAATTGAGGGAAAACATTCCATGCATGATTATGAACATATGGCCAAATTATTGTGCGAGGAAATATGCATAGATTGAGAGATGACCAAGTATGTGCTTACCTCTAGGCCGTGACAGCAAGTGCAATGTGATTTTTGATTTGGAGGTGTTACAGATGAGTGGTGATGATCTGAACAGCTTCCCTACACCCTATGGAGTGTGTTTGAATGGTTGGACTTGATTGAAATTAGCTGGATCACTTTGTGGTACCTCAGCTGCAACTTGGTTAAAACCTTGAGCAACCAGCTGGTGATTTTGTGAAATTGGTGTTTCAGAAGTGATCTAAGTGTTTGATCAGCTCATATGTGATGTATGTGAGGTGTGTGAGTGATTGGTTTGATTGGAAGAGCTCTCAAACTCAAAACCCGATAGTGACTTGCCTTAGAAGGCAAAATTGGAGTGAAAGAAGAGATTTTGAGGAAAGCATCTGTTTGATGGCTTTGGTGTACTCAAACTGATCACAATTGAGCTCTATTTATAGTAGAGCAAGTTTGTTTTGCAAGGAATAGTGCATGGCAGCTGGTAAGTAGGTTTGGCCAATGTTGTCCAATGAAAATCCAAGTCTCCTCTAGCCATTGACTAGAGGTTAGGGCACAGAGCTTTGGTTCTCTTGGTCTTGGATAAGTCTTGACTGATTTCAGATGATAATAGCTCAGTCCATGCCACCTTAATGCTTCCATTGAAGGCTTCAATCCAAATTTGGAGTCTTGTCCCTATTTTGGCCATTCTAGGTTCAACATGCTATTTCTTGTTCCATGGACTTTGGAGCCTTGGCTCAGTGATTGTCCCCTTTAGATTCAATCCTCAGATGTGTCCAAGTGGATAGGAGCATTTGAATTTGGCTGATTTTGGCAAATCGAGCCAAAATGCAAGATCTGCCTTGCCTTTGACAGATTTCAGCAAGGCAACTTGACAATGTCATATCTCATGGTGTAAGTTGAATTTGGCAATGTTCTTGACCATTTTGGAAAGCCCTTGCATGATACAACAACTGTTTGAACAAGTTTGGTTTTGATCTCTTTTGATTCCAAGTGAAAAATCCCTCTACATTTGGCAAAAAGTGAAGCAAAATCTGACTTAGTGAAATTTTCACTAAGTGTTGGAACAAAGTGTGATTTCTTGATTTTGATAACTCCATAACTCAAAATCCTTAATGAATTGGACTTAGGTCTAGTTGAAGTTTTTGTAGAGGGTAATGAGGGCTACAAATCCATCTTTGGATGAGAAAAAATGGCCATGTGGTTTAGGAGTTATGATCCTCCAAAGTTAGGGTATTAGTGGTACTTTTTCCATAACTTAGAAAAATTTCTAAGTTTTATGGTTACCCCTTTTACAAGTTATCCCACTTTCTTTGATTTTTCTTGATGAATGATGATTCAAATCATACATTAACATCATTTTAGGGTTAAAAATCCATTTTGGTGAAAAATCTCGAAAAGTCAAAGTTGACTTTTGTGCACAGTTGACTTTTTATCAGATGAATTCCAAATTGTGCAATTCTCCAGGAAATCATGTCCTTGACCTAAATCAAACTTGATGGACATGTTCCATGGGTGTCATAAGGTATATTGGGGCATGTCCTAGGGTTTGGGAGCATGTCCTGGTCAAAAGTCAAAGTTACAGTTGACTTTCCTCGCAAAACCCTAATTGTGGTGCAGATGGAATTGAGACTTGTTGCTCAAGCTTCTTGGATTAATCCATTGTTCCAAATGGATCAATATAGTTCATTAGAGACCCTCAAATCATGTCTTGAGGTCTTGGCTCTTGATTTGCCCTAAAAGTCAACTTAGGGGTGAATTAGGTCAAGAAACCCTAATTCCTGATTTTTGATGTATGCATCCCCTGAGGTCAAATTGACTTGATGCTTGGGTCCATGAGGTTCCATGGAGTATATTAGGTTGTGTTTTGGATCATTGCCTTGTGCCCAGATGAAGATTTCCATCTGGAGGCCTTGGTCGACCAAAACCCTAATTTGGTGACACTGTCGATCTTGAGACTTAATCCACCTAGAAGGGAGCAATCTTGTGCTTAATCCTTGAATTGGGAGTCCTTTTTGATCCATTGTGGATGTTTGAGAGGTTAGACAAGTTTAAGATCATGTCATTCCTTGATTGATCCTTTGCCTAAGGCTCTGAGAGGGCTTAAAACCCTAATTCTGATTGTAGTGGATGCTCACCCATCTTTGGGGAGACTGACAAGGTATGATGGTTCCTCCATATTGTGATGATGATTTGCACAATGATAGGAAATCTTAGTGGTCAAAATTTGGGGTATGACAGATGCCCCTATTTAATCTTCTTGGACCCGAAAGTGTGAATGGCGAAGGTATTCGGGCATTCGGGGTGCAAGAGGATTAAATATCGGAATACCTGAAATTTTGATGGTGGTTATGAATGGTAGTTTGCGCATTCATCTTCTTTTGCTAAGCGATGATGTTTAGAAAAGGTAAACTTCCCCTCGATCCTGGTCTTCAGCCAAGGAACTGGTCTTAGTTGCAGAAACAAACTTCCCCTCGATCCTGGTGTCCTACCAAGGAACTGGTCTTAGTTTCTTTTGTCAATAAACTTTATTGACAAGGAACGCTATTTGTAGCGGCTTTCCTTCAAACTTCTCGTCGAATTTTCCTGGGGAGATGCCATTTGAGTGGAAAAAGTTTTGATGTCAGACTTGCTGGGGAAACCCAGTCGTCTGAGTTGTAGAGGTGCACAAACTTCTCTGTTGGAGACGCCATTTGTCGATTCTACTGGGGAAAGCGAGTCTCTTGAGAGACTGTTTCCACTTGGGATCTTACATCATACTTTTCTCGGGATCTTCCCAGAGAAATGCCATATGACGGGGTCCAATTTTGAGGTGCCGATGACCTTTTCATCAGCGGATTTTCGGAGCGAAACTGATGTACTGCCGAACCTTTGCTTAAGAGGCTTTCTCTGGGGATTTTCCTTAATCCGGGAAAGCAAGGATATCATCTTCAATGGCGAAGAGTGACATCTGTTGAAGGTTCTCTGGCTCTTCAGAGGTTCAAGTTATCAAAGTGGTCGAGTGCCGACTCTGACTTAAGGATACACTGTGGTGAGGTTGTTCAGACACAATGTTTCCTGACAAGGAAAGAACTGACAATTCGATTGAGAGGACTTTTATCACTAGGGAACACGACCGACTAGAGTGATAGCGATGCAATATGAAATGTGAATGCAAATCAATAATGCATGATGCATGTATGTTTATGCTGACAAAACTGACGCGACACACAAACTACAAGATGAACATGACTGGATACTCGGCCATCGCGGGGCGTATAGAGATATCGCTGGTTCAAGATAGCAATTCCACCTTGCTTATGAGAGATAATCCCTGCGGGGAATACTGTTGATCGGGCTTAGGAGATGAGAACTCGGCCGAGGATGTCAGACGACTCATGGTCTCTGACATTATTGATCTTTCATTCAGGCGTACTGGGTTAGAAGGAGTACCTTAATTCTGCACTTTGAAGTTCGCTTACTTCTGGAGAAGCGGTTGATGTTCTTCTGATGTTCCACAGTCAAAAGAAATACCATCTTTATTTTAAAAGCAGAAAAAGTTTAACAAGTAAATTCATTTTGTTTTATTTCAAGAATCGTTGACCATATTAAAATGTCGTTCTATAAAGCTAAAACAAATAAGAATTGAAAACAAAAGCACAAGGGTTCAAATTTTATTGATAGGATGGAAATCAGCCAAGCGCGTGATTCCAAAGAGTATTTACAAAGTTTGAAAAATGGTAATTTACAGGGAAAAGGGCTACGTTGAAACATAACGACCACTATCCTTCTACCAACTTTGAATTCTGGGCATCCTGAGCTTCTGTCGAAGATGACCTTGACTGGAGTTTTCTTCCGATGATGTAACTGCTGCTGTTGAGGGGTTTGCCTCTGTTGAACATAGTTACTTGCCATTATCGATAATTTTGCCTGGATTGTACTATGAGATTTTCAATCCATCGGGATGATTTTTTTCATGTCTCTAACTTTTTCCTGGACCGCCCTTTCGGGTTTTCAATCCACTGAGACGTTTTTTCTCTTTTTTTTTTAGTTTAGGCGAAGTATTTCTTGACTACATCAACATTCGTGGGGTAGGCAAATTCCTCTCCGTCCATGGTTGCAAGTCTCAAGGCGCCGCCTGAGAAAGCTTTTGTGACCACATAAGGGCCATCATAATTCGGGGTCCATTTGCCCCGAGAATCAGTGAGAAAAGATTGAATCTTTTTGAGCACAAGGTTTCCTTTTCGGAAGACACGAGGTCGGACATTTTTGTCGAACGCCCTCTTCATTCTCTGTTGATACAACTGACCGTGGCATAGTGCCGTTATTCTCTTTTCTTCGATCAGATTCAGTTCGTCATGTCGACTTTGACACCATTCAGCTTCGATGAGCTTAGCTTCCATCAATACCCTGATTGACGGGATCTCTACTTCTATGGGGAGAACTGCCTCCATGCCATATACTAGAGAGAAAGGGGTTGCCCCTGTTGAAGTACGAACAGATGTGCGATAACCATGAAGAGCAAAGGGTAGAATCTCGTGCCAGTCTTTATGGGTTACAACCATCTTTTGAACGATTCTTTTGATATTCTTGTTAGCCGCTTCTACCGCCCCGTTCATCTTGGGTCGGTAGGGAGATGAGTTATGATGTTCGATCTTGAACTCAACGCACAACTCTTTTATCATCTTATTGTTTAAGTTAGATCCATTGTCAGTAATGATCTCGCTTGGAACACCATAACGGCAGTTGATATTGTTTTTGATAAATCGGACCACCACTTGTCGGGTTACATTGGCGTATGACGCTGCTTCGACCCACTTGGTGAAGTAGTCAATGGTTACAAGGATGAACCGATGTCCGTTCGAAGCCTTGGGTTCAATCATGCCAATCATGTCGATTCCCCATATGGAAAAAGGCCACGGGGAAGAGAGAACTTTGAGATGTGATGGCGGTACATGAATTTTGTCGGAGTATATCTGACACTTGTGACACCTCCTCATGTACTTGTAGCAGTCGGATTCCAGGGTCAACCAGTAATACCCTGCTCTCAGAATTTTTCTTGCCATTGTGTGTCCGTTGGCATGAGTGCCAAAGGATCCTTCATGAATTTCTTTCATAAGCATGTCTGCTTCTGGTCTGTCTACGCATCGGAGCAAGACCATGTCAAAATTTCTCTTATAAAGTGTATCGCCACTCAGGAAGAAGCTTCCTGCTAGTCTTCTGAGGGTCTTCCTGTCTTTTCTAGATGCCCCAGGTGGGTATCCTTGTTTCTGAAGGAAGCATTTGATATCGTGATACCAAGGTTTGTCATCTATGACTGCTTCAATTGTGAAGACGTAAGCGGGCCGTTCAAGGCGCATTATGTCGATCTTAGGTATGTCATTCCAACGACCTACACTAATCATGGAAGAGATAGTGGCTAATGCATCAGCCATGTGATTCTCATCACGAGGGATGTGATGAAACTCAACTCTGTTAAAGAAGGGTAGCAACCTTCTTGCATAATCTTTGTAAGGAATCAATCCTGATTGGTATGTGTTCCAATCTCCTTTTATCTGATTGATAACTAGGGCTGAATCGCCGTATACGTCCAAGTTTTTGATCCTTAAATCAATTGCTTCCTCGAGACCCATAATACAAGCTTCGTATTCGGCCTCGTTGTTCGTACACCTGAACGTAAGTTGAGCGGTGAAAGGAATGTGGGTACCCTAAGGGGTAACAATGATTGCCCCAATTCCAATTCCATAATGATTAACTGCTCCGTCAAAGATAAGTCCCCATTGGGAACCTAGTTCTGGCCCTTCACTAGGTAACGGTTCATCGCAGTCTTTCATCTTTAGATACATGACATCTTCGTCTGGGAAGTCAAACCCGATTGATTCTTGATCGTCAATCGGTTGATGAGCCAAATGATCGGCTAAAATACTTCCTTTAACGGCTTTCTGAGCGTGGTACTCTATGTCATATTCTGATAATAGCATTTGCCAACGGGCAATCCTTCCCGTAAGAGCAGGTTTTTCGAAGACATACTTGATTGGATCCATTTCTGAGATCAACCAAGTAGTGTGACGAATCATGTACTGGCGAAGACATTTGGCTGGCCAAGCCAAAGCACAACAAGTTTTCTCAAGCATCGTATACCGAGTTTCACAGTCGATGAATTTCTTGCTTAGATAGTAGATATCAGACTCTTTCCTTTTGGTTTCGTCTTGTTGGCCAAGTACACACCCCATTGAGTCCTCTAGGACTGTGAGGTAAATGATCAGTGGTCTTCCTTCCACTGGAGGTGATAGAATCTGAGGATTCAACAGATATTCCTTAATACTGTCAAAGGCGATTTGGCAATCTTTTGACCAAACGCAGTCCTGGTTCTTTTTGAGTAACTTGAAAATTGGCGCACACGTGGCAGTCATAAGGAATATGAATCTGGAGATGTAGTTCAAACGTCCCAGGAATCCTCTGACTTGTTTTTCAGTTTTCGGAGAAGGCATTTCTTGAATGGCCTTGACCTTGTCAGGATCAACCTCAATTCCTTTCTGGCTGACGATGAACCCTAGTAGTTTCCCTGAACGGACACCGAAGGTGCACTTGTTGGGATTCAAGCGGAGCTTGAATTTTCTTAAACGTTCGAACAATTTTGACAGATGTTCAACGTGCTCACTCTCTGTTTTCGATTTTGCAATCATATCATCGACATATACCTCGATTTCCTTATGTATCATGTCATGAAACAGAGTAGTCATGGCCCTTTGATAGGTTGCCCCGGCATTCTTCAAACCGGACGACATTACCTTGTAGCAAAAGGTGCCCCATGGGGTAATGAACGAAGTTTTCTCCATGTCTTTCGGCGCCATTTTGATCTGGTTATAGCCCGAAAATCCATCCATGAAGGAGAAAATTCTGAACTTTGTTGTGCTGTCTACCAGCATGTCAATGTGCGGTAAAGGAAAGTTGTCCTTTGGACTTGCCTTGTTCAGATCCCTGTAATCAACACACATTCTGAGCTTTTCGTCCTTTTTGGGAACGGGTACGATGTTGGCTAACCATTGAGGATATTCAGATGTAGCGAGGAAACCTGCGTCAATCTATTTCTGCACCTCCTCTTTGATTTTGATGGCCATGTCCGGGTGAGTGCGTCTCAACCTTTGCTTTACTGGCGGACATTCTGATCTTAACGGTAAGTGATGTTCCACGATACTGGTATCCAACCCTGGCATATCTTGATAGGACCAAGCGAATACATCGGGAAATTCTTTGAGAAGCTTTATCAAACCTTCTCTGGCAGTTGGACTGAGCAGTGCCCCAATCCTGATTTCTTTTCTCTCTTTTTTGGAACCGAAGTTTACCGTTTCCAACGGTTCTTTGTGAGGTCCAATGGACCTTTCCTCTTGTCTGAGTAGTCGGGAGATCTCTTCTGGAATTTCATCGTCATTTTCTTCTTCAGCCCCGAATACCGGGAACTCAAAGTTGGGAGAAGGCATCGGATCGTATGTTTCAACGGGGTGTAAAACAAGCAATCTGCATGACGTAATGATCCGCGTTTAGAGGAGATAGAGAAAATGCAAGTGTGTGCAGTGTTTTTATTTTACTGCTTGTTTTTATTTTTAATTGTTCTTTAGGATTACCATTTTCTTTGAAAAAGCAAAAAGGGAAAACAGTAATTAATGCAGAAATTACAGAACGACGTTATTTTATTAATGAACAAGTCGATCCTTGAAACTACAGCCCTATAAAACAAAACTCTGTCGCTTCGGGCAAAGCGAAGAGGCAAATTTACAGAAAACGAGCCCTATCAAAACATCTGTTTCACCTGGGCAGGGTGAAAGGTTAAAGATGGCAATTACTTTGACTGATGAACGATCTTTGGAATCTCGACAGCAACCCATTGGCGACGAACTCCTCGGTGAATCACAAAGTCTGGCACCTTCCTTGATTTCTCTTCAGAAATAACGCTGATTTCTGGTGGAGTAGGATCATTGAAATCTGTCTCCCAGGCAGAGTTGTCGTAGGAGAATTCCTCTGTTGCATTCTGCAGAATATTTGTGCTCTCAGCTGTATCTCCCCATCAGTTGGCTGGATATCTTCGAGCTTGATACGAGAGCTTTCGGGAGCGGTGTACTTGACCATATAGTCGTATTTTCCACTTGGCTGTCCCAAGGTGTCCCAAACTTCTTTCGAACTGGAGGAGTCATCTCTCTCGATGACGTTGACCTCGGGAAAAGCATAGTTGATGAATTCAAGTCCTGCGAACGTTGCGAATTCATCTTCCTGTTGAGTAGTTTCTGAATGACCCGAGTGTTGATCCCATGACATGGTGGGGACACAGGTATTCTGTTCAATGATGGTCAGCTGATTTTCATTGTTCGGCTGACTCTCTTGCCCCAAGTCTCCTGGATAAGGTTGCCACATTGGCAGACCATCCATTGGGCCATAGTAGGTGTAGTCAAAATTGTCTTTCATCGGAGTGTCTTCCTCTAATGAATTTGGCGGAGCGCGGCATCCTTCTGGATCACAATCCCCGTAGATCATTTCGACATCTGATCTTGGTATAAATCTCAGACTTTCTATAGGAAAGCAAAAAGGCATAGGCACCTCTTCCTGAGACATATAACCGTCCTCGTTAAGATAGGTCTTCCACTCTTCATCTGTGTTAGAGGGATCTTCCTCATTGATAGCATGAACTGTCTGAGACACTGGGTGAAGGAAACCTCCACTTTGGAATAAGTTTTGAAGGGGATGAAGACTTTCATCGTTGGCAGCTGTCCGGGTACAGGTTGCATAAAAACCAAGACCCTTCTTTGTTTTATTGTCAATGGGAATGACAAGCTGCCCCCATCCTGTCGTATCGGTACTCTCGACCGCTTTAATAGCATCTTTGTATGAGGAAATCGAGGTTCCTCCTCTGAACTGATTGTTCTCGCTTACCGACAGTG
The DNA here is from genome assembly GCA_022829125.1 of Lathyrus tuberosus. NCBI lineage: Eukaryota > Viridiplantae > Streptophyta > Magnoliopsida > Fabales > Fabaceae > Lathyrus > Lathyrus tuberosus. The sequence goes on along the minus strand of JALAZF010000118.1, from coordinate 891,276 downwards.
CTTGGAACTGAGTTCCAATAACCTCCTCGGGTTCTATTCCAGTAGATGATGATAAGTTACTCACAAGCAAGGCTTGTTCTCCACAGACTGTGACAAGTTGATCGTTCTGAACGAACTTTAGCTTTTAGTGGAGGGTTGAAGTGACCGCTCCAGCCTGATGTATCCAAGGTCTTCCTAATAAACAACTATACGTTGCCCGGATATCCATGACCTGGAAAGTGACTTGGAAAGTGTGAGGACCAATAGTTATGGGAAGATCAACTTCGCCGATAACCGTTTTTCTGGATCCATCGAATGCTTTGACGACAATCTCGCTGACCCTCATCGGAGGGCCCTTGAATGATAATTACATCAAAGTGGACTTCGGCATAACATTCAGGGCTGACCCTGTGTCTACCAGTACGCTGGCTAAAGTATCGTCCTGGCAGTTAACTGTAATGTTGAGCGCCATGTTATGACGACGACCCTCTTCGGGTAATTCCTCATCACTAAATCCCAAATTGTGGCAGGAAGTGATGTTAGAGACAATGCTATCAAACTGTCTGATTGTTACATCCTGTTCCACAAAGGCTTGCTCCAAGACTTTCTGTAGAGCCTCCCTGTGGGCTTCTGAACTGAGTAACAGTGATAACACCGAGATTTTTGAAGGAGTCTGCAATAGTTGATCAACAATGTTGTATTCACTCCTTTGGATGAGCTTCAGTATCTCATCATTATTTTTCGAAAGGTCGGGATTACTGGACTGACCGACTGATAGATCGGGAGCTTCTGTCTGAAGTTCCTTTTCCTTGTTAACTTCCCCAACCCCTCGGTTGAAGATTCTACCACTCCGTGTTACTCGACTGATGTCTGCAGTGTTCACAACGGAGGGTAATGGAATTTCCTTTCCATTTTCAATTATTGTTGCACCGTATTTGTAAGGGATTGCCTTAGCTGATTCATACGGTAGCGGTCCTAGTAGATAGATGACTACTGGAGCCTTTTGATTTTTCTGACCATCATAAGGAATCTCGATTCGTTCCCGGTTGGGAACTTTAGATTCGTCAAGTAGAGGGATAATGGCAAAAACATCCCTGGTATGGTGATGACCAGAGATTGTGACAACATCCTCAACTTGCTCGGCAAGGTAATTCGGCGACCAGTTGGTGGGTCTAGAACCCGGATATGGACGAATTTCTCCACGATCGACCTGACCCTGAAGAGCTGCTCTCACAAGGTAACACCCTTGGTTACTTTCCGAAAAGACACCACAACTGTCATAGTTGTGTGGTGGCACCTGGCCACGCCCACTTTGAATACAATGTAACCTCACTAGGTTAGCTTCGACTGATCAGACATCCTGACTTTGACGTCGAGTAGGATTCCTGTTACTGATACTAATTTGCTGAGTATCTTCATCCATGTAGATTAACATCCACCAATGATTTAACAAGTGCTGAAGTGCCTCCTGGACAAGGGTACAACCTCGTTCGTTTTCGCAACCCGCTTTACAGCTTTGATAGTCATGTGATATTAAGAATCCAAGCCGGACCTGCTCATCATGTAACTCTACCAGGTTGGTATTCGTTATGCGAATATCGAAGATCTGAACCATGTTGATTTGATAGGAGTTCCTATCATGGTAGTCTTGGATCAATCCAAGATCCATCTGACGCTGGAGGGCCTCCTGTATGAAAGAGCCTCCCTGTTTGTTTACCGAGCAAATCAGACAAGAACTGTAATCGTGCCGCGGCAGATTATGATACTGGCTTTGCCTTGAGTGCATCGCCACCAAGTTGACATTTATTGCACGGATGTCGTGGTTCTGAATGATGTTAGAATTCGTGTAGACCATGTTAACTCCACGAACTCGGTGCTCCTGGATCCATCTGAGATCCATTTATTCCTGTAGAGTTGCTTGCACTACCGAACATCCTTGGTTGTCTTTAGAGCAGATATCACACTGATGATAGTTATGAGGTGGCACATGGCCATATCCACTCTATCTACAATGCATCTTAACCAGATTAGTTTTCAACAAGAGTACATCGTGAATTTGATAGACATTGTTAGTCTCTTCTTCTATCAAATTGACTGCAGCCTTCTCGTGTTGAGGCAGCGGGTTCGTGAGAACATTAGGATTCGTATCTTTGAAAGATAAGACCCCGCTCCTAACAAGCTTTTGCACGTCAGACTTGAAATTGAGACAAGTCTCTATGTTATGCCCTAGACTTCCTTGATGATAAGGGCAAGTTTGATCCACCTTAAACCAAAAAGGCGGATTTTCCGGTACTGTAAGAGGAGATTTAGTCTGAATGTGCCCCTTAGCCAGTAGTAATGGAAACAGTTTTGCATACGCTACGGGTATAGGATCAAATCCTGGTGGCCGTGTTGTACGGTTGTTATTATATAGGGGACGAGCCTGCTGAAGAGGCTGTTGTGTCCTTTGCTGGTCAGGTTGGCTCTGCGCAACCTGAGGTTGATACGTAGGAATAGACGCAGGGTTGATAGCAGGAGTCACAGCTGCTACCGGTTGATAACGTCGTCTTTGCTTTCCAAGAGAGATATTCCCGATATCTTGCTCTTTTTTCTTAGGGAGAGCACTACCATATTTTTTAGTACCGCTCGTCGATCCAGTGTCTTTTACCAAACGTCCTTCTCGGACGGCTTCCTCAAGACGTACACCCATGCCGACCATTTCGGTGAAATCACTGGGCGTACTGGCAATCATTCGGTCATAGTAAAATGAGCTTAAGGTCTTTAAGAAGATCTTTCTCATCTCTTTTTCCTCAAGAGGCGGACAAATTTGAGCGGCAATTTCACGCCACCTTTGAGCATACTCCTTAAAGGTTTCCTTGTCCTTTTGCGACATTGATCTGAGTTGATCTTTGTCGGGTGCCATGTCCAAATTGTATTTGTATTATTGGACGAAGGCAGTACCAAGATCTCTGAACGTGCTAATCGTAGCACGGTTTAAACCAATGTACCATTTGAGTGCGGCACCGGTTAAACTATCCTGGAAGTAGTGAATCAGTAGGTCCTGATTCTCCGTCTGGGCTGACATCCGCCGAGCGTACATCACCAGATGGCTTTGATGGCAAGAGTTACCCTTATATTTTTCAAAGTCGGGCACTTGGAACTTGTGCGGGACTTTTACATTTGGGACCAAGCAGAGATCTGCGGCGTCCTTTCCAAATAGATCCTGACCGCGAATGGCTTGCAGCTCCTTCTGCATTTCCAAGAACTGTTCCTAGAATTCATCCATTCTATCGAACATAGTTTCCTTCTTACCAGGTGTTTGCGGAATCTGTCCTTCCGGGACAGTGTGCACCATAGGGGGTGGGACCGTGACTACGGCAGTGAGTCTTGGCGTTTCCCGAAGTTTGTAACCTTCAGGACCAGCGACTTCTGTTATGATTCCCTGATCTTCAGTGATCGGCGGAACATATCCTTTCGGGATATAGTTAACAGGCATGCCCCAAGGACGATCTTTCGGTATCTGATACCTAGGATCATACCTCTCCACTATGGGCGTTGAGGTGATCTCTGAGATCATAGTTCTTTGTAGCTGAGCTTCTGCCATGGCTTGCATGTCGTTACGAAGCTTTCTCATATCCTCTCTCAGAGCGTCAATCTCTTCTTTCAATTCTCTGTTTTCTTCCTTAAGATCATCCATATTTTTCTGACGATTGGCCCTAGTATTATACGAATGAGACAGTTTGACTCTAAAATCGAGACACAAACATGAGATTCATGATGTGAGAATGATGAATGCAATGATTATATTAATTGTTTAAGGTTTAATCAAAATAAACTTCGACAATTAGATTGCAAATACCAAACGATGGGGAAACCCCTTTTTATTGAATTCAAAGGATTACAGAAGTGGAAATACAGTAGATTACAAAGTACAGAAACAGAAACCTAAACTAATGGGTCCTGAGTCCTCTCTGAAGAGAAATCAGGTGCTGATTCTGGTATCTTCCTTTTCTTTGACCGGGGCTCTTGGGCCGTTGTCGGATTATCATTCCTTTGCCAAGTGAAAGGAGCGAGCAAATTCCTTTGGTCATCTTGATTATCTATAGCATGTTGCTCCAAAATCTCAATCAGAGCATCTTTCTCTTTCAGTAATTGTTGTATTTTGATGCACTCTATGTCGAGGGTGCGGTACTTGTTCTTCCAAGACCTTCTCTCCTTTTGAATTTTGTTGAGAGTAACCTGAAGCTTTTCAGTTTCCGTCATGAAGTATATGACAGATTTCCTCGGCGGAAGAATTCCGTAACGAGGATAAGGCATCTTTAGCTTGAGAGCTCTAGTTTGTACCCAATGGAGATAAGGCTCCACCGAGACACATTCTGATTTTCCCAGAGACTCTCGTCCTTTCTTATGAACATGCTTCCAAGCGTGTACTATTTCCATCTTTAGTGCTCTGTCGTTTTCTCCTTCTTTGAAGAAAAGACCTTCCAGATGAACACCCCGTGGGATGTGTCTCATCGGGTATCCAAATTGACGGCGAACCAATACCGGATGGTAGTTGATTCCTCTTTTAGTTCCTATAAGGGGTACGTTGGGGAAATTTCCACAACGGTCAATGATCCTGATTCCCTCATAAATCCTATTACACCAATCTATATCAGAGTTGGTAAGGGACATGATCTTTTGCGACCAACGTAAGGCACTCTTGCAATCCCAAAAAGCAGCAGACTTGGGCAAGTGAGAGATAAACCATTTGTAAAGCAGAGGTACACAACATGTGATCTCCCCTCCGCTGTACAAATTCCCCAAGTGTACAGAATGATACGCATCTGAGAGCAGAGTCGGCACAGGATTTCCAATGAGAAAAACCTTAATAGCGTTAATATCGACGAAGTTATTGATGTTGGGAAACAAAAATAACCCGTAGGTGAGCAAGAAGAAGATGCTTTCAAAAGCACTCACGTTTCCTATACTGGCAAAATATAGGGCCTTCTTTGTCAAGAACTGGGCTGGCAAACCTTGGATGCCACCCTTAGTGGTTAGGTGAGTCCTAACTTCAGACTCGTCCAAATGAATTGCCCTTGCAATAGTCTGATTCTTTGGAATTTCTTCCAGTCCAGAAAATGGAGCTCGATCTGTAATGTGTAGATCGATCAGGTGAGAATACTCCTCCAGCGTTGGTGCAAGCTGGTAATCTGGAATGTGAAACAGTGATAAACCGGATCATAAAACTGAACGAGCGCATCCATGATTCCCTCAATCACATGGACTCTTAATAGTGGTAGCAAACCTCCGTGCTTGGCTCTGAAAGCCTCTGGGTTAGTGATCATCCTTGCTAACCTTCTCAAATCCTCTAGTTTTGGAACCTTGAAGGTATACTGGTGAGTTCTCCTTCTACCAAAATCCATTAGTGCAATCCTTTTCTCTGATATTTGCAATCACAGTCTTAGTTTAATTTGAAAAACAGAGAGACTAGAGGAGAAGATTTTTTGAATGTTTTAATATTTTTTAGATGAATGCATGAATGCAGCACACAAAAACATAGAAAAAACATGGGGTCAAAGGGTCGTTGTCATGAAGTCAAGGCTCTACCCATCCCCAAAGGTTTATACTAGGGTGATTTTTGTACCTGTACTCATTATCATTAGCTCCTCCCAGGAAAGCAAAACAACAAGCGGATCGCCAGCGAGTTGTAGTGCAATCTTAGAGTAAGTGCCATTCACCGAGAATAGATCACCAGCCTCAAATGAGGGTAGTATTGCGTAACAACTATTTCCGATAGTTTCCGCACTACGAAAGGGTTTGGCTCCTCAGCTTCTCAGACTTAACAACCGGCCCATTGGCTAAGAGAGTGAATGGGTTGCGTTGGTCAGCCTCCACTGAGGTTGATGGTCAACCCCGTCGCCATCACTTATCTTAAATGTATACTCATTCTTTCCACATACGGCATCACCCGCATTCCCATTAGCAGAAAAATAAACACATATTCAATTAGGAAAAGCAGTATATATATTTGTCCTAAACATCCTAGACCTTTAAAGCTATGGATCCTAAGTTCTTGACAGAAAATGGGTTCCCCGGTGGAAGCCCTAATCTGTGGTATTCACACAAGAGATGAAAAAGGAAATCAGAAAAGGGCCCCACGATGGGCGCCATTTTTTCTGTAGCGAGCGATTTTGGACGCAGTTCTTAAGCGTTGGTCGCTCTCTGCGGTTTGAGCTTAAAACTACAGGTCGATTCATTTTTTATCCTATTGTGAGCTGAATAAGGAAGGGAAATAGATGTCTCCAATTAACCCTACTTTGCATACTGATTTTAAACAGCGGTCTGTTAGGTTACGGATGCTATCAATGTGGGGGGCCTTTGTACTGGTTATTTGTGTTTTCGCCAATACTGATTTCTTTCTTTTTAGACAGAAGGTTTCTGGCGGGGAACTAGGATTAGGATGTCAGGACGGATGTTTTTGAATTACTGCTTTTGATTGATGGAGATATGGGATTTAGGTTTTTTCGTTTAGTGTGCTCGCTAAGATCTTTTCTTTCAATCTTATGCCTACGTATTCCCGTTTACCGAAACAGGGAAATCAGAGCGTTCGTAGTTCCTCCTATTCTATGGGAGGAAATGATTGTTTTTGGTGTCTTGTTCAAAGCCCAAGACGTGAAGCGAAAGGTGGTTTGTATCTTGTTCAAAGCCCAAGATGTGAAGCTAAAAGGTCTCAACTTTAGAGAGAATTTGTCATCTCTAAAGAGGGGGTTGTATGTCACAACTGTTTATAAAGGAGAATTACTTTAACCGGGATATGTGAATCCGGCAATGCCATAGTTTCCTGAGAAGGGGTTTTTAACCTGAAGGAGAAGACTCTAACTCAGTGTAGAGCAATGCTATCTTTCCCTAGGAATTTCTCATGCTAAAAGAGGGACAGTGGCATGGATGTAGATGATCCAGAGGCTTGCCGCTTATAGCGATTAGATGAAGGGAGTTGTTGATGTTTGTTTACTGTGAACGAGGCACAGTTTTGATGCTAAAAGGTTAATTGGATTAACCAGTGGTTTTCTTATATAAAGCCTAAGAGGAGGCTATCATGTGTCTCGTACAAAGCCCGAGAGAGAGGCTAAAAGGTTTTGACTCAACGGTGGAGTCTTTTGGTATCTCGTATAAAGCCCGAGATGGAGGCGATTGGACTCAACAAGAGAGTTTCCTTTTTTGTATCTCGTACGAAGCCCGAGGTGGAGGCTGTTGCTTGTTTGGCTCAATAAGAACCTTTTTGTATCTCGTATAAAGCCCGAGATGGAGGCGAAAAGGGTGTCTATTTCAGTTGAGTGACAGGTCCAGTATACTGATTTTCAAGAGAAAATCAGTTCTTATATGAGCAACACTGTACTCAGGGATTTGATTCAAGGATCAGGGATATTTCCTTCTCTTTGCGGGAAATCCGAAGGGTATTGAGACTGTCCAAGTCTACAGGTTTCCTTCCTATTTAACGAAGGGGTCACTTGAGAATGTCTTTGAGACTCAAGGAAGTTAGACTGTCCAAGTCTAGAGTTTCATCTTTTGTACTATGCTTTGAGAAACAGTAGTAGACTCTTTGAAAGGACTGTTCTATGCAGATGACTATGTTCTGTTCCTATACCTCTAGTAGGTCGTCGGGACAATTTGTACAAAGCCCAAGAGTAGGCTGGAAACTTTTAAGAAGTCGACGGGTCCTTGTACGAAGCCCAAGAGGAGGCTATCATTCCCGGAGGAAGAGATCATTATACGAATCCTAAGAGGAGGCTGTGAATACTTCTAAGAAGCCGTAGGGTCCTTGTACTAAGCCCAAGAGGAGGCGGGGTTGCTTTTAGGAAGCCTGTGGGTCCTTGTACGATGCCCAAGAGGAGGCCGATGCTTTTAAGAAGCCCGTGGGTCCCCAAACCCCGAGAAATTCAAGGCAATGCTATTCACCGAGAATAGATCAAAGTTAGGAAAGTTCGAGAATTTGGAAGAAACTCAAAGATGCCATTCACGGAGAAGACATTCATCTTGGGGAGTAGAGTTTCTTAATAATTCCTAATGAGGACAGCCGAAGAGAAGACTGTATCTGGTGATCCTATTGGGGATCTAGTTGTCTATTTCTACAAATAAACGAAACGGCGTCACCTAGTTCTAGACGTAGTTGCCGGGGAAACTCTAAATATCTATACTATTATTACACAGTTGATATGAGTTTATGAAAGAAGACTTACAGTGAAACAACCCCACAATATAGTTATATGTATATGAAAGCGGTAAATGAAAGCAATAACCACTTACTCGGTTGTAGAGCTTCCATGTTGTTTGGTTAGTTGTTCAACAAAGAAAGATTGAAAACAACAATATATTCAAAATCAAAGGAGAAAGTGCTTTGAAAAAGAAATTTTTGGGGCTTACAGCTCAAGGAGAGGCCCAGGGTTTCATCAGTGAGCGCACTGTTTGAATTTGTACAGAGGGACTTATACAAGTGACTGAGGCCCAAAAAGTTTTCTGTACAAAGGGATGGGTCTTACACTCTCTCAAGAGGCCCAAAATGTTTTAAAGAAAAAGAGTGGGGCTTATAACACGAGGGTAGGCCCAGATGATTTTTCCGTTTGAAATGGCGATCGCGCCAAGGTTTTCTTTTAACGCGGAGGGACTTATACAATAAGTGAGGCCCAAATGATTTTGGTTAAAAGGGGATTGGGTCTTACACTCTATTAGAGGCCCAAAAGTTTTGAATGGGTCTTATAGCTCGAGGAGAGGCCCAGAGGTTATTTTGGAAAGGCAGCGATCACGCCGTTTGTTTTTGGTCAAGAAAGGATTGGGTCTTACACTTTATTAGAGGCCCAAGTGAGTTTTGAAAATGACTTATGAGGGTTGAATTAATCCAAAAACCCTAATTTGTTTTCAAAAATGTATTTAATTGTATAAAAATTCAATTAAAATGATCAAAATTGTTTAACATGTGAAAAACAAATTGTGATCTTGGATTAATGCTTCAAAAATTAAGTATTGACCTACAAAATAATTAGAAAGCATTAAAAGTTGCAAAATCAATGTAGAAAAAATATTTAAAATGTCAAAAACAATTAAAATATTAATTCTTTGCAAAAATATCAATTATATGAAATAAATAATATTTTTGGGATTTTTTTTGATAAAATAAAATATTTTAACATTTTTGTGAATTATTAAAAAAAGAATCAACTCAAAATCATTAAAACTCAGAGAGAAATTAATTTTTGAATCAATTAAACAAAATCACAAAATTCAAATATTTGAATTTGTGAAAAAGGCGCCAAGAACACAAGGAAGAACACGCGCGTTTTTCTGGGTTTGGCTGATTTGCGTTTTCCATCCAATCTCACTGAATACGTAATCATATCATGCAATCCACATATCATTATGCTCGTCTCAACCTCACGATCATGTCTATAACACTTAATTTCATTTAAATTAAACACAAAACATGAAATCACGAAGAAACCTCAAGAACCCTAATTTCTGCATGTAGGCTAGGATTTTTGATACACGATTCAAACAATGCAATTAATTGAGGGAAAACATTCCATGCATGATTATGAACATATGGCCAAATTATTGTGCGAGGAAATATGCATAGATTGAGAGATGACCAAGTATGTGCTTACCTCTAGGCCGTGACAGCAAGTGCAATGTGATTTTTGATTTGGAGGTGTTACAGATGAGTGGTGATGATCTGAACAGCTTTCCTACACCCTATGGAGTGTGTTTGAATGGTTGGACTTGATTGAAATTAGCTGGATCACTTTGTGGTAGTTCAGCTGCAACTTGGTTAAAACCTTGAGCAACCAGCTGGTGATTTTGTGAAATTGGTGTTTCAGAAGTGATTTAAGTGTTTGATCAGCTCATATGTGATGTATGTGAGGTGTGTGAGTGATTGGTTTGATTGGAAGAGCTCTCAAACTCAAAACCCGATAGTGACTTGCCTTAGAAGGCAAAATTGGAGTGAAAGAAGAGATTTTGAGGAAAGCATCTGTTTGATGGCTTTGGTGTACTCAAACTGATCACAATTAAGCTCTATTTATAGTAGAGCAAGTTTGTTTTGCAAGGAATAGTGCATGGCAGCTGGTAAGTAGGTTTGGCCAATGTTGTCCAATGAAAATCCAAGTCTCCTCTAGCCATTGACTAGAGGTTAGGGTACAGAGCTTTGGTTCCCTTGGTCTTGGATAAGTCTTGCCTGATTTCAGATGAGAATGGCTCAGTCCATGCCACCTTGATGCTTCCATTGAATGCTTCAATCCAAATTTGGAGTCTTGTCCCTATTTTGGCCATTCTAGGTTCAACATGCTATTTCTTGTTCCATGGACTTTGGAGGCTTGGCTCAGTGATTGTCCCCTTTAGATTCAATCCTCAGATGTGTCCAAGTGGATAGGAGCATTTGAATTTGGCTGATTTTGGCAAATCGAGCCAAAATGCAAGATCTGCCTTGCCTTTGACAGATTTCAGCAAGGCAACTTGACAATGTCATATCTCATGGTGTAAGTTGAATTTGGCAATGTTCTTGACCATTTTGGAAAGCCCTTACATGATTCAACAACTGTTTGAACAAGTTTGGTTTTGATCTCTTTTGATTCCAAGTGAAAAATCCCTCTACATTTGGGAAAAAGTGAAGCAAAATCTGACTTAGTGAAATTTTCACTAAGTGTTGGAACAAAGTGTGATTTCTTGATTTTGATCACTCCATAACTCAAAATCCTTAATGAATTGGACTTAGGTCTAGTTGAAGTTTTTGTAGAGGGTAATGAGGGCTAAAAATCCATCTTTGGATGAGAAAAAATGGCCATGTGGTTTAGGAGTTATGATCCTCCAAAGTTAGGGTATTAGTGGTACTTTTTCCATAACTTTGAAAAATTTCTAAGTTTTATGGTTACCCCTTTTACAAGTTATCCCACTTTCTTTGATTTTTCTTGATGAATGATGATTCAAATCATACATTAACATCATTTTAGGGTTAAAAATCCATTTTGGTGAAAAATCTCAAAAAGTCAAAGTTGACTTTTGTGCACAGTTGACTTTTTATCAGATGAATTCCAAATTGTGCAATTCTTCAGGAAATCATGTCCTTGACCTAAATCAAACTTGATGGACATGTTCCATGGGTGTCATAGGGTATATTGGGGCATGTCCTAGGGTTTGGGAGCATGTCCTGGTCAAAAGTCAAAGTTACAGTTGACTTTCCTCGCAAAACCCTAATTGTGGTGCAGATGGAATTGAGACTTGTTGCTCAAGCTTCTTGGATTAATCCATTGTTCTAAATGGATCTATATAGTTCATTAGAGACCCTCAAATCATGTCTTGAGGTCTTGGCTCTTGATTTGCCCTAAAAGTCAACTTAGGGGTGAATTAGGTCAAGAAACCCTAATTCCTGATTTTTGATGTATGCATCCCCCGAGGTCAAATTGACTTGATGCTTGGGTCCATGAGGTTCCATGGAGTATATTAGGTTGTGTTTTGGATCATTGCCTTGTGCCCAGATGAAGATTTCCATCTGGAGTCCTTGGTCGACCAAAACCCTAATTTGGTGACACTGTCGATCTTGAGACTTAATCCACCTAGAAGGGAGCAATCTTGTGCTTAATCCTTGAAGTGGGAGTCCTTTTTGATCCATTGTGGATGTTTGAGAGGTTAGACAAGTTGAAGATCATGTCATTCCTTGATTGATCCTTTGCCTAAGGCTCTGAGAGGGCTTAAACCCCTAATTCTGATTGTAGTGGATGCTCACCCATCTTTGGGGAGACTGACAAGGTATGATGGTTCCTCCATATTGTGATGATGATTTGCACAATGATGGGAAATCTTAGTGGTCAAAATTTGGGGTATGACAGTTGTTTCTGCTAGACAATAGTTATTTTTTTGCTTTTGTTGTTTTGTTCTGCACTATATTATGTAATTTGAATATTGTGCTTGTTAAGCACTTTTTATGTTCTATGATTTGTCTTGTCTTGTTTGCTGACTTTAGACTGACAATGAGAGCTTGTTTAGGACTAACTGTAGTGAGTAGGACTTACATGTTGAGGTATGTCCAGTTGTGGCTAAAAAGGGGGAGAGTTGGCCAAGAGTTAGTCAAGGTGTTGCAATGCCAAGAAGAAGAATTTGTTATTGTGCAATGCTAAGGAGTGCATTTAGTGTGATGCTGAAATGCAGATATTGAGGGGGAGAGTTGTTGAACAGTTGCTGGTACACTGATTCTTGCTTTGAGGGGGAGCTTGCCCAGTGCTGAAGTATGTAGCAGAGTATTGGAGTGTGTGCAGCATGCTGAAAGCATTTTGAAGATGGTTGAAGAAGTGCTGCTAGGAGTTTAATACTAATTTTTATCCGCTGCTGAAGTCTCTGATGTCGCAGGGATTGTTTTATCCAAAATTAGCCAAAGGGGGAGATTGTTGGTTCTTGGATTGGCTAGAATTTTGGTAAAACAAAGTTGTGCAATGTTGATGTCACATGGGTGATGTCTTAACATTGAGTCTTAACATTGGTTTATGTTAAGTGCTTAAGTTGGATGTCTGATGTCACATGCGATGTTGTGACATCAGGTCTGCAGAAGTTTAATAACATCAGGTTTAGTGATGTTGTTAGGGTTTGCGTTTTAGCTGGATATTGGGAGAGTTGTTAGTCTCATTGGACGCAGATATCTTGGAGGGGATATTTTCTGTTACAAACAGATTTGATGCAGATTTGTAGGAGTGTTTAAAGGCTGAAGATTTAAGAAGATTTTGAGAGAGAAAATCTGTCGAAGATTCAGTTTTAAATAACAAATCAGGTCAGATATTGTAGCAGGTCCAAGACCAGATCAAATAGCTATATAAATCGCATCAATCCTGAAGGAAAAGTAACGAAGAAAGAGAGCTAAAGACTGAGAGTCGATTGAGTCTTCGTGTTTGTATTGTAAACCATTCTAGTGTGAATTGGTATTTTTGTTTTGAGTTGTTCTTGATCAAAGCTGTGAAGCAGAATCAAGTTGTGTTTTTCAAAGTGTGTGATCTTTGAATTATATCACTGAAGTGATTTAGGGATTGAGTAGTGTTCTCATACCTAAGTGGTCTCTTAGGTAGAAGGTTCATTAAGTAGAGTTTAAGTTTAGGAGATGTCAACTGGGTTGTTGAGTCTGTAAATTAAATCTACTGATAGTGAAATTCATCCCTGGCTGGGTAGCCCCCAGACGTAGGTAGTTAGACCGAACTGGGTGAACAATTCTTTGTGTTTCTGTTGTTGTTTGTTATTGTCCATAGCAGAGTGTGTTGTTGTGACATTAAGTGTGACATCACATATCTGGTACCAGAATGTCAAGAATAATATAAAGGGGAAGTTGAGTAAGGAAGTGGCAGTGAGTGCTTCTTTGGTGGAAGATGCTTGTGGGAACTCTTTTTCTACAAGTGCTCCTATCTGTCCGCGAGGTTCTGTCCCGGTAATGTCAAATTTTTTTCATGGTGAACAATCGGACATATCCGGAATAAATAGGTGCAATCAAAGAGTTAGGGAGAATCTCGATTCGAATTTGGGTGTGAGAATTTGGGATGCAATCACTAATTTGGGAATTGAGAAGGGTGAATCCAAGGGAGATTATCGAAGGAGAATTGTCGAAATTGAAAGGAGTGATAAAGCTAAATTGTTAGGTAGGAAGGAGGAAAAGAAGTTGTTTTGATGATTGTGGGATCTTTGAATATAAGAGGGGGTGGTAGTAGAGTGAAGAGAAGTAGAATTTCTCAAATTATTTCTAAAGGCAACGCGGATATTTTTTTGCTTCAAGAGACAAAGATTCAAGACATGTCCGATAAGGTGGCTCGGAGTTTCTGGTGGAACGAAGATGTAGAGTATTCCTTTTCTAATTCAGAAGGGTTGTCGAGAGGTATGTTAATTCTTTGGAAAGTTAATGCGGTTGAGATTCTTAGTAGTTTTAGAGGAGTTGGATTTTTGGGAGTTAAGGTTAGGTGGAAAAACAATTTGTACTATATCGTGAATATTTATTCGCCTTGCTCTCTTGAGTTGAAAAGAAATTTGTGGAGGAGATTGTTGGAATTAAAGGTGGCTTCGACGGATGGAGAGTGGGTTGTCGGAGGAGATTTTAATGCGGTTTCGAAGGCTCATGAACGAAAGGGGAGAACTGCTTTCAATTCGAGGATGGAGTGGAAAGAGTTTGAAGAGTTCATTAAAGACGGTTGTTTTGTGGATCTCCCTTGTAAGGGGAAGAAGTTTAGTTGGTATGGGGGGATGGAAAGGCTAAAAGTAGGATTGATCGCTTCTTGGGTACGAACGGCATTATTGATAGTTGGGGAGCGGTTGGGCAATTGATTGGCATGAGGGATATATCAGATCATTGTCCGATTTGGTTGGTGGTGGACAAAGCGAATTGGGGTTCTAAACCTTTTAAGGTGAATAATGAATGGTTCTCCGATAGGAGTTTTATCCCTTTTGTTGAAAAAGAATGGAAGAATCTTGTTGTGAAGGGGAGGAAAGATTTCGTTCTCAAGGAGAAACTTCGTCTTTTAAAAGTTAGTCTTTAATGGTAGAACACCAACATTTTAGGGAGGGTCAATTTGGAGATGGAGGATGGGGTGAGGGAGTTGAACGTAGTAGATGATGTGGAAGTGGATATCGGGGATGTCGAGGGAGAGGAGGAGTTGGTGGTGAAGAAGAAGTTGGCTAGTGGGAAGTTTTGGCTTAATCTTAGGATTAAGGAAAACATGATTTTTCAAAAGTCGAGACTAAAGTGGTTAAATAATGGTGATACCAATAGCAAATTTTTTCATGGTATTTTGAAGGAGAAGAGGAGGTGTAATTTTTTAGGTTCTATTGTTACGGAAAACATAATAGTGGATAAGGTGGAGGAGGTTAAGGAGGAGGTGAGGAGTCATTTTGCGGCTAAGTTTTTTGAGCCGGATGTAGTGAGACCCATCCTTGGGGGTCTTGAGTTCAATAGTATTAATGGCTTTGATCGATCTCTTCTTGAAGCTCCTTTTTCGGATGAAGAGATTAGGGATGCAATTTGGAGTTGTGAGAGTTCTAAAAGTCCGGGTCCCGACGGTTATTCTTTCTTCTTTATTAAAAAGTGTTGGAATTTCATGAAGGAGGAGTTTAGTGGTTACTTCCGTTGTTTTCATTCTGGTGCTTTGTTCTCGAAAACTTTTACTTCCTCCTTTGTGACGCTTGTGCCTAAATCCTCTAATCCGTTGGGTTTGGACGATTATAGGCCTATTTGCCTTGTGGGTTGTGTGTATAAAGCTATCTCCAAGCTCTTGGAGGCTAGACTTAAAGTGGTGTTGAATTCGATTATTTCGGATTCTCAAAGTGCTTTTGTGCCGGGTAGACAATTGTTAGATGGAGTTGTGGTGGCTAATGAATTGGTGGATTTTGCTAAAAAGGAGGGAAGAAGTTGTTTTCTCTTCAAAGTTGACTTCGAGAAGGCACACGATAAGGTTAGTTGGAATTTTCTTAGATTTATGTTAAGGAAAATGGGCTTTGGGGAAGTTTGGATGAAGTGGATGGAAGCTTTAGTTTTTAATAGCAAAATGTCGGTGTTGGTTAATGGTAGTCCAACTAAGGAGTTTGTTGTGGAGAGAGGTTTGAGACAAGGAGATCCTCTATCTCCTTTTCTTTATGTGATCGTTGTGGAAGGGTTAAGGGGTTTGGTTTCTAAGTCGGTGGAGAACGGGGAGTTTGAGGGTTTCAACATTAAGAGGTGCTTTGTTGATATTCTTCAATTCGCGGACGACACTTTACTTATTGGTGATGGGAGTTGGAAGCACATTTGGGCTATCAAAGCGGTTCTAAGGGGTTTTGAAATTGTCTCCGATTTGGGTATTAACTTCCACAAGAGCAAACTCATCAGAATTAATATTAGTGATCGGTTCATGGAAACGGCTTCTTTCTTCCTCTCTTGTAGGAGGGAGGAGTGTCCCTTCATTTTTCTTGGTATTCCTATTGGTTCCAATTCTAATGGTCCTTCTTCGTGGTCGGATTTGTTGTTTAAACTGAAAAGGAGGCTTTCTTGTTGGAATAACCGGTTCCTTAGTTTCGGAGGGAGGATAACTTTGTTAAAATCAGTACTTTCTAGTTTATCAATTTTCATGTTCTCTTTCTATAAAGCTCCGGTGAAGGTTCTTAAAGAGATCACTAGAATTCAAAGTAATTTTCTTTGGGGAGGGAAGGAGGGTGAGAGGAAAATTCATTGGGTTAGTTGGAATAAGTTGTGCTTTCCGATTGATAAGGGGGATTAGGTTTGCGTAGGTTGGACGATTTCAATTTGGCTCTTCTTTATAAGTGGAGATGGAGGATTCTTTCGGAAAGTAAAGCTCTATGGTACAAAGTTCTAAAGGAGAGGTATGGCGATATAAATTTGAGGATAGAGGTTTCCGGGAATTGCATTAAAAAGAAGTTGTGTTGTTCCTTTTGGTGGAGGGCCGTCATCGGTTTGGACAAAGGTATGTCGGAAAACTTATTTATGTCTAATTGTAGATTTACAATCGGAAATGGGTATTCTTCTTCTTTTTGGCATTCTTGTTGGTGTAGTGATATTTGTTTTAAGGAGAAATTTCCTCTTCTTTATGACTTATCTTGCCTTAAGGAGGTATCTGTGGCTTGTATGGGTGGTTTTAGTAGTGGAAGATGGCATTAGGGGGATTTTGGCATTTGTGTTAATGTTGAGGGGGGAGCCGCCACCGAGTTAGTTGAGATGCGGTCGGTAATTCACCATTCTCGGCCGGTTTGTACGTCGTCGGATTCCGTCCGGTGGACCGTCGGTATTTTGAGACTTACTCGGTTAGTTCTTTTTACTCTCTTATTAATTTTATTCGAACTCCTTTCGGTCCTAGGGAGAATTTTGATGAAGCTTTTTCTTTGGTGTGGAAGGGGATTGTTCCGTTTAAAATTAAAGCTTTTGGTTGGAGGTGTTTCTTAGATAGGCTCCCGACTAAAGATTCTCTTTCTTGTAGAGGTTGTGTGTTTCCGAATAGTGGTTTGAATTGTGTTATTTGCTTGTCCAGAACCGAATCTTTAAATCATATTTTGTTGACTTTTCCGGTGGCTAGAATGGTTTGGAAGGAGGTGGCCAATTGGGTTGGTTGTGAGGAGGTTGGAAATTGTGGGATTAAGGAGAGTTTCTTAAGGATGTTCTCCTTGAGTAAAAATAATGTGAATAGGGGTAATGAAGGTGTAATATGGTTGGCAACTTCTTGGTTATTGTGGTTGTTGAGAAATGACATTATCTTTAGGAATGTTGTTTGGAACATAATGGATGTAGTGTGGAAGATCAAGTTGTTTATTTGGAGATGGTCTTTGATTGGGAAAACTACCAATTCCAATTATAGCTTTTATGATTTTAGTAAGCTCCCTTGACACTATTTGTCTTAGAGCTCAATTGGTTTGTATTTTTCTTGTATCGAGCTTAGCCTCGCATTTTGTAAGTGGGCTCGAGAACCCTTTGTTCTCGGTTTAATTAAATTTCTTGCTTACTAAAAAAAAAATGAAGGTTCTTAACTTTTCTACTGGTAGTTACTATTTCAATTTATAATCACACATATGCAAATGCAACTGAAGAAAAATATTTTTGTTATAATATTTTAATTATTTTTTCTTCTAAAAGTTATATAATTCTTTTAATTAACACATTTATTATTAGGCATTCTTGCACAGTTAATTTTTTTTTTATATTTTTAATAATTTTTGGGTTTTTTTTAGGTTTTTCCCTTATATCTTTTTAAAATTTTCTCGCTTTTATTTTTCAAATCTATACACAAATTAATTGCTATTTTCTTAAATTTTTTTAAAGCAAAATTGATTTGCTAAACACTGTTGTTTTTGTGATATTGTCACCCTTTATAATTTTCTCATTGCTTTATCCTCATTATAATGCTAATTTGGTACTATTTTTTTTTAGTGTATTCAACTTTATTGCATTATTGAATACTTTATTTATTTTTGAAAAAACAATATTTTTTTTATTAATGAATTGTAAAATTTATTTCAATTTCTTTTGCATAGAAATGAAACATATTTGTAATTCAAATTTAATGTTGTTCCTTTCTATTAAGCAGCATTCCAGAAAGAAAAAGTTAGTATTCACATTTTTTAATTAATTGTGAGATATCATTTTTATTTTATTTTATTATATTAAATTGTAGTTTAAATAAAGTATTTTTGTTCACGTCTTTAGGACTAATATATTTATTTTTACTTTTAAACATTGCATAATCTTAAGAATGTGTATTATTTGTAGAGTTTGATGGTGATATAGGTGTATTTTAGTACCCATAGTACAAGTTATAACAATCATTACCATCATCCAATATATTTTGATGTTTACGGATGAGTAAAAACTTAGTTTTTATTTATGAGGCTTTTTGTGTTAAGAGTTATTTCATCTATCATACTTATAATACTATCGAAAAAGTCAATGGATCACAATTTGAAAGAATTGAAATTTTTATTATACTATCAAGTGACAAGCTCTTATTGATATTTCTATTATTCCTTTAAGATCTTTTTGCATTTTTTTAATAAGCAAAGATAGTAAGTTCTTTTTGCATATTTTCTATTCGGTTACAAAATTATCCTTCCACTGTTAGAGTTATATTAAATTGCACGTTGAGGTTTCAAATGGTTTGGTTTAATCTTCTTTACAACGAGGAGATTAAGTTTCATTGACTTTGGTCAAGGATGACAGAGACTTATGTGTTTCTAGATCTTATTTATTGTACCCATACCATATAAACAAATAACTTTTACTATGTATTAAATTTTTTAACTATCAATAACTAAGAAGAGGGGAGAGATGTTTATTTCATATGATTATTTGTTAATTGTAATGTTTATTTCAATCCTGCTTTGTTTCATTGATGTTTATTTTATATGATTATTTGTTAATTGTGTCTGATTTACCACGTATTTAATTGAAAAATTAAAGTACTATACACAAATACATATCACAAAATTAATTACATAAATAATTTAAATTAAGATTAAATTAAGTAAAAACAATGTATATTTTTCAATGCATGTGTATATATTATAAAAGCGAACAAACGGGAACGGGAGTGCCCGTTTGGGACGCTAGTCATATATAATGTAGTTTCTATTGAGTCTCCACCTAACAAATTTTTTACAGCATTAACTAACTTTTTATAATTGGTTATAGTTAATTATAGTTAAACTACCATGTCTTACATATATTCTAATACTCATGTTTAAATACACTGAAATGCTAAAAAAAAAAATTAAAAATATTTTATTATAGTCAAAATGTACGATATATATATATATATATATATATATATATATATATATATATATATATATATATATATATATATATAGAGAGAGAGAGAGAGAGAGATATTATTTTACGTACTATTATTTAATAAGAACATTCAAGATTTTTTTACATGTTTTACTGGAATATAAATTTAAGTGTAGAGATAAACAGGGCTGGCCCAATCTGTTTTGAGGCTAAAGAAATTTTTAAAATTAGGTCTTCAAAATAAATAAATAAAAATTAAATTTTATATTTGACAAATGGAAGATTTAAAGAATATGGGATCTCTTTTCTATCAACTCAACAATAAAATTATATATAATTATCATGTCATTTAAAATATTTATGATCAAATTAAAATTTTTTGAAACCTTTTTATAGACCAAAATTTTGAGGTCTAAAGCCCTTGCTTGGATAGCCTTACCTTAGACCCAGGAGATACAAATATCTTTGTTAAAATAGGTTCTATACAAAATTCAACTAAACATCTCAAAATAACTTAAACTTAGAAAATTGATATTTTCTTTTCAAACATCCTTTCTTGGAATTATTATTCATTCCTATTTATCAAAATTCGGAATTACATAAAGAACAGTAAATAACCACCTAAAGTCAACAACTAAATGATAAATTAAACTTTGAATGACAACAGAAGATTTAGAAAATAAGGTGTAATTGGAAGGGCACTTCCCACTTACCAAAAAGGCCAACGACTAACTCAAAGTCTTGCTTCAACGGCTTCATTTTCTTTGCAACGTTAACTTCCTTTAGTGATTGACTCTATTTCATTTCTATCAATTAGATCATGTTTTGCTTTGTACAAAAGAAGTAGTATAGTTTATTTGTTTGTGGTGATTCATCTAACAATTATTGATTGGACTTAGGCTATATGAACTAATTAGTTTAGGTATGAGTAGAGTTTCAAGGCCCAACTAAAGTGTGGCTTGACCGACACAATTTAATTAGTACATAGGAAAAAAAGAGAAAGAAACTTTTAGTGCTACTTTCTTCACCTTTCATCATCATTTCACTTTGAATGTATGATTTTGGAAAACCACCAAGTCTATACAATTTGGATGTGTATTTCCATAGAACCAATTTTTTTTACCATTTATTATTTTGGTGCAAAGAAAGTTGTTAATGTTAACAAATGAGTTCAATTTTATGTTATATTTCTCTATTAAACAAACACTATATTTCATTTATTCATCTTTAACTAGTGAATTTCAGTCATTAAATTACTTGATTAGAAGAAGAAGAAAAACAAACACTACAATGAAGTGAAACTCATTCGTTTAAGACTAATAAGCACTCAATCTAACGAACATAATTTTAATTAGCAAGTTGGATATTATGTTCATATCAATAGTTTAAAATGTTTTAGACAGTGCTACGAGATAAACCTAGTTGGTTCATAAGTGAGGTTATGAAACATGATCTGATGGTGAATTTCAGTATCTGATATTGCATTTTGGTGTTTCGATCCAGCAATAGGATACCTTATATAATCTCAAGTTAGTGACAGTTAAAAGTCGAAATATTTAGGGTTAGAATAACGCGTATCTGAATACGAGACCATTGTTAAACTTTTATACTATGGTTCTAGGGATTGAGTCCCAAAAACCTTCTCCCGAGGGACACTTTTCTCAGAGAATTAAAGTTCTCAAATCTCGACTTGCCTTGATCTGATGGTCTTGATTGCTCTGTGGAGCATTAATATTCTTTATCACCTAGATCATTCCATTTGTTGGACATTTATGGAGTGGGAATTAGTATCCCCCAAACTTGGGTCGACATAGTTAGGGTGTGATTTGTAGTTCAAGATGTTTTTCTACATGAATGCCAGGCTTCAAACTATTGAATTTTTTTACGAGAATTAACTTTAGAGTTCGCTTTCTCCTTTCTTGGCTTTTGATTTCCTCACTTTCCTTGTGTCAAAATATGATTTGACCTTAATAGTTTTGTCTTCCTTCATTCTACCGCATTGGGCCTATAACCCATAAGGGCATGGCCTAAGCATAAGTGTGTCATGATTACTATCTAGGAATTATAACTAGGGGTGATAAACGGGTCGTGCCAAAGCCCGACAAAAAATAGTGCGGAGAAGACAAATTAAAGGAGCAAGCTAGAAATCTTAACTCAGACTCTCAGAAGACGGGGCAGAACACGATGGATCCTACAACCTATAAAGGCTAAAAGTGGTAAAAAAAAGTCATGTCTATCTCCATTTAGGCTCGGCCTACAAAAACTCGCTAAAAAAATGATGCAGGACGACAAAGTATAGTTTGCTGGTCAGAAACCTTGACCCGTCCCTCAAAAATGGTGGACTAAACAAGAGGGCTCGACCCACCCCTAACTATAACTGCCATTATGACTTGATGATGTAATATTTGATGTCGTCACTCGTTTACTTGTGGATCCACAGTCTCGAGAAATCATTGAATTTCTCCTGTTGGTTTTTTTTCTTTCTGCATTCTGGTCCACATCTAAATTGTATAAATAGGAATAAGTCGTTTATTTTTTTTATTTTACTTTATTGATCCATTGTCACTCTCAACAAGTGTTGTCTTTCTCGACATACCTTCCTCAATCTTTGCATATTTTCATACTATTTCTTGACGATACATTTCCTTGTGTTTCTCTTCTATTTGATTATTTTTATTTTTTTATGTTCCCCCTTCTAGTTTGTGAGGTCTCACCTTCAATGGTGGTGACCTTTTAGGGGTGTTAGTTTCCCTTATTCCTCTGTGCGAAGACTATTAGATATCATACTTTAGGGGCCTTTTGTGGAACAAAACATGCGTGAATCATTCCTTTGGGTTGACAACATTTATCCATTAATGACTCATTCTAATTACTTTGATCTAGAGGAATCCGTGACTATGAGGAGTCTAGAAATATGGGCGATCTTACTAGAGATTGTGATGTCGTTGTTACTTCTTAATATGATCATATTTCCTCTGAGTTTTCTCATCCCCACTTCTCGATGTATGGCGTGGTATTTTGATAAATGGGGTTCTTCATTCTTTTTCAAATGATAAATCAACTAGCGCCTAGCGGTGATGCCATTGCAGCTACATTATAATTGTTGGGCATTTATATTGGCATTTTAAAGAGTTTCGCTACTTGGGTGTCCAAGAATTTATCGAGGCCTTTTCTTTTTATTCTCCAAAACTGGGGACTCTTCTGTGTCCTCATATGGTGTGATATATATCAAATAGTCTCCTAAGACATATAAGTCTTCATTGAGTTTCTTAAGAAATTTAAATTTAGGTTTGTTGTTATACGACCCAAAAACATAAAAGTCCCGTCAGACCAAATGCAAGGTTGAGGAGGAAGTACCTCATGGGGCCAATTTTCCTATTTGTGAATTGTTCTTCTCTTGTTCCTAGGACTAGTATGAATTTGAGAAGGTAAAAGTAGACCTACTATTTATTGAAACAAACATTTTTCATTGCCGAGAAGGAATGGATATGTACTATTATAGAATTTATTATTAGTTTTACTAAAGGCTTGTATGTAAAGAGAAAAATGAAAGATGCCAAAGAGATAAATTATTATAGATAGCGAATTCCTGGTGATGGCCCTAACCAGGGAAGGTTATGTTGAAATCCTTGGTTTGTTTCATGAGCTTTTAAAAATGTTTATTTCAGATCTTTATTCTTGCTAATATTTTGTATTTCCTTATGTGAAGATAACATGCACAAAGATAAAAAGTGTAGATCCTACAAGAAGAGTAAAATTGTCCTCCTAGTCAACTATGAAGATATGAAAGTCAATCATGGGCAAACCAATCTTCGTGTTTAAGTCAGAGGTTCCTTAATCTGTTTGGAAGTAATGGTCTCTCAAACAAATCTACCACTGGTCACAGTAGTGGCTGAAATTGGTAGAGACCCCTTGGCTATGACCTTCCTGCGTTGTCTCCATCTCTGAGGGTGGGTTGCCTCCCCACAAAATAAAAGACCCACCCTCATGGTCCGACAAAAGTTGTTATAAAAATGTGAAGTTATTTATCTCCCTATCACAATCATTTCGTTCATCTCTAGAGAAACATTTAGGATTGGTCCTTGATGTTGACATACGTCATCTAGCTAAAATTTAGCCGATTGGGAAAATAAAGCCCTTGATGAGTGCATGTCATATATAGATAAATCAATGGCCCTGGCTAGTTCTATGTTCACTATGAACAAAGAATTCATGACTGAGGAAGAAAATCTGCTACCATAAAGCAATCTTATAAAATATAATTTAAAGGCTACCAAAGATTTGGCTGAGTCCTACATTTTTGTTCTAACTAGGTTACAAAAGAGCGAGATACACTAAAGGAGGCTGTGAGGAAAACGGAGAAAACTCAAAAGGGTGTTGGGGTAAAATTGGCATAGTTCGCTAAGGAGGAGACTTTGCATTTAAATAAGCTAAGAAAATATGGAGAAGATTTGAAGGTGAAATAGTCCTGAGAGGCTGAGGAAAAAGTATGGTCCTTCCACAATTTTAGGAATCAGTTGACCTATCCTCATCAGATTTTTATTCATGTCAGGAACATACCATACATCCTTGATCAGTACAGTTTTGCCATTGTTCAATTTCACTTTGGCATTTCTCATTCCTTTAGCATTCAGATACTTATCATCAACACATATGATGTTAGTCCTTTTACTAGAGTCAAAATCAACTAGTCATTGCTTGTTTCTAGTTAAGTGATTTGAGCAACCAGTGTCCATATACCACCGGTCTACCATTGATCCACCTACATTCTCAGATGCCATCAATAACACAAGTTCATGATAAGAATCTCCTCTGACTATGTTGGCTTCTTCACCCTTGCTAACCTTGTTTGACCAACAATCAACAGCAAAATGGTCAAACTTGTCGCAACTGTAACACTAAACCTTTCTCTTATCAAGCTTCTCATTCCCTTCTGAACATTCTTATGTTTCTTCTCTTCAGAGTTGGATGGTTCTGACTTCTTAACACCACCACCATACTTTTTCTTGTTCTCTAGCCATGCTTGCTTCTGGTTCTTCTTAACAAATGAAACTTTCAGAGTCTGAGTTTTTCAAAGCCTGTTCTGACTCCCTTTCAGAGTTTCTTTCAGTCAGACGCAACTCTTATGCCTCTAAACTACTCTAAACCTCTTCAATTCTCATGGTGTTGGTGTCTTTAGAGTGTTCTATGATTTCAACTATGTAATCAAATATAGGAGCAAGTGATCTCAACACCTTTTCAATGATTACTTATTCAGAGAGCGTTTCTCTACAAAACTTAATCTCATTCGTGACCACAATCACTTTGGAGATGTAATCAGGAACATTCTCATTGTTCTTCATGCTGAGATTCTCATATTGCTTACGTAGGGACTGTAGTTTGACCTTATTCACTGATGCGTCACCACCATAACACCGCACTAGTGTATCTCATTATCGCTTTCACCGTCGTCGAATCAAAAATTTTCTCAAACACTTTCGTATCCACACACTGGTGGATATAGAACAATGTCTTCTGATTCTTCTTCCTCGTTTCACTTTTTATATTTGTTTCACTACTACAAAACGCGTAAACAACGACGCCATGGTCACAACGGTTCATCCCTACACCGTTGTGACATATCTAAACTAAGGCGCGGTTGTATTTTATTTGTTTTTGAATAAAAATTATCTGTATATAACAACGGTTGATAATCCAACCGTGGTGATACCATCAAGCTTTCATGTGTTCGAACCTCAGCGCCATCATATATATTATTCCTTTTATGTTAAGGCGCGCCTTTTCTTTTTTATTTACTTTTAAATAAAAAAATTAAAAGTTATGACTACAATTGTTTATTTACACCGTTGTGATATATTTTGTATGTTTTTCTAATTTTTAATTCTAAATATAACTCTGGCGCTTTAATATGAAATTTCATTATGAAAGTAATAGATCATAACGGTTTAGAATGTTGACTGTCGCAGTAACTTTTCAATATTATCCAAGCTAGCTAGTTTCATTGTCTCTTCGGTATCCTTTTTTCCATTGAAAATAGAAACTAGACGAAACAATACACAATTTCAACCCTAAACCCTAACGTTCAATATTGTGAAACAATACACGATTTCAACCAGAGCTTGCATCATCAGTATCTATTCTTCACCGTGTTGTTGTCATTTTCGTCATCATCGTCACGATCGTTACGAAAGAAAGATTACGCACCAACCAACACCGTCGAGAAGGAAGATAACAACAACACTGTCGTTGTCGTAAGGAAGGAAGACAACACCAACACCAACACCAACATCGTTTACTTATTCATCACGTTTAGGGTGCGTAAAATATTTTCCCCATGCATCTACAGTAAACTCATTTGCCATTGTTGTTCATGTTGTTGTTGTTTATGTTCTTGTTGTTCATGTTGTTGTTGTTTATATTCTTGTTGTTCATGTTCTTGTTGTTCATGTTCTTGTTGTTTATGTTCTTGTTGTTGTTGTTTATGTTCTTGTTGTTCATGTTGTTGTTGTTGTTGTCGTTTTTGAACATAGATGTCGACCTTGTCGAGTTCTACATCAGGAAGCAGCGAAGATGATCAAACGATTGAGTGTTCTGCGAATACAACTCAAACGATTGATACTCAATCGAAAAGATCACAAAGAGGTGTCACAATGATGCCCCAATTCACATCAGTCTGCAACTCATCAGGTGTAAAAATTACGATCGAGTTTGATTCGCACTACAAATTAGTGGATTGTCCACATTACTCTACTTTAAAGAGTTATGTTGCGTTCCTTGCACGTAGCAAAGTGAGTATACTGATAGATGATTGGATAGAAGTGGGTGTTAATGTCAAAGACAGCATATGGACAGACGTTAAGGTATTACATACTATAATTTTCATATATTTGATATCACTACCTATAGTTTCTAATTCATACTTATATATTGATTTAATGTAGTTGAATTTTGAGTTTACTGATGACTCAAAATTGAAAAAAAAGTGGATAACTTATGCCGGTGTTCGTTGTAGGGGATTTAAGTCACGGCTCACAGCTGACTACATTACAAAACCTAAGAGCGGTCTTCAACGTCCATGGATTCGGTATAGTTTTTTATCGAAGAATGTGTGGCACAAGTTTGCGAAAAAACGCCGTTCTGAGGAATTCTGTAACGCCCCAGTTTTAGTATTTTTATTTAATCGAGTCGTTTTGATTATTTTATTATTATATTATTTTATTTTCGACTTTTATTTGGAAATATGTTATTTTTCAATGTTGTGATATTTTATCGCGTTTTGGGAACGTTTGTGAGATATTTGAGTGTAGGGGTATTTTGGGCATTTCACTTTATTTTTCTTAAGTTAAGAAAATAGAAAATAGAAAGAGAGAAAATTAGAGAGAAAGAAAAAGAGAAGAAGGAAAAGGAGAAGAAAAGAGAAAGAAGGGAGAAAGAGGGAAAAACTTGGAAAATCTAGAAATCGAAACAATCGACTTTCCAAACACGATTAAATCGGGTAAGGGTGCGAAACTTGATTATTATATACTTGTGTATGATTATGTATGTATGTTTTTGGTTGTTATTGGATTGAAATGCAAATATAGAGTAAAACTCATAAATGTTGAAAGTGTTAGAAATTGATCCAAATGGGTCTGAAATCATGTTTTAGTGTTCCTTATTGTTGATACATGATAGATACATGTTGTTAGGCATTGTATTGGTAATTTTTTTGGTGTATAGGTGAAAATTGGATGGAATTTGGTTTGAAAGCATAGAACAAAATTCTGCAGAAAATTCTGGTTTTTCCACTGCCCATACGCGTATCACTCAAGGCAATACGCGTATTGGTCAAGGCAATACGCGTATGGCATTGAAGAAATGTGGGCAATACGCGTATGGAGCTTCATTTTCTCGGCCATCTGCCCATTTGCGGAATGGTACGCGTAAGACTTTAGGGAAATACGCGTATGAAGTAGGGCACTACGCGTATTGGATTTTCAATGGGAATTTTGGGAAAAATGGGTCTCTGCCCATATGCGTACGACCTTGGGCAATACGCGCATGGAATGGGCGAGGGAGCAGGGCAATACGCGTATGGCTCAGGGAAATACGCGTATGGCCAGGGGAATTGCAAAATGTGGTTTTTTCGCGATGTCTTTTCTTGTTTAGTCCGTAACTTGTGTTCCGTTTATCCGTTTTTAACATTCTTGGTATTGTTGAGTAGCTATTGAACCGTACTTCCTTATTATAATAATTTTGAGATTGTTAGCCGATTTAATTATATCGGGAATTTGGAATAGTGTCGTTTTGTCGACTTTTGTCGTTATAATTGTGTGTAATTGATATGTATCATGCAATGTGTTGTTGATATGGATATGGTATGATTGCGTGTTGTTGTATGGTATAAATGCATTGTTTTGGGCTTGAATTGCAAAGCATGATTAATGTTGAGTGAGATGGTTGCATATATGTGTGCATTTGAATGTCATGAGTCATTGTATGCTGAGCATCATGATGTGCATTCTTGTGATGTCGTGTGCCCTAGTGGGTGTGAGCGACGAATCGATTCCAGAGGGAATCTGCTATAACATCGTGCGCCTTATACCGAGAGGACCAAAAGCGATGGTTATAGACGATCGTGTGCCCGTGTGGGGTGTGAGCGATCGGATCGTGAGCCTTATACAAAGAGGACCGAAAGCGATCCATAAACGTCGTGAGCCTTATACAAAGAGGACCGAAAGCGACGGGGAACATCGTATGCCCGACGGGAAGTTACACTAAGTAATGAGCGATGGTTCCAATAGTTCCTGAGTGAACTGGTGTTGAGAATTGATGGAAGTCGGTACCACATGTGCATATGCATAGAGTCGTTGTGTCGGTCTCTTGCATTTGCATAAATCATGAATAAATTGATTGTGTGTGGAATTGTGGATGAAATTGATGAATTGATATATGTATAGGTGTTGGTGATATTTGTATTGTGCGTGGTTGATATACCTTGGTGATGGTTATATGAAATATACATTGTGTTGTTTAGGTATTGGAATTCTGGTATAAGTTGTGGTGAGAATATTTGATATGTGTATTTTTGTGTTATTATATAATTGTATGCAATTATATTATGATTGTGTTTCTCACCCTTCTGCTGTTTTATAATGCTCTATGAGGCATTGCAGATTAGATTGCTTGAGGTTTTTTTGTGAAGCTTAGGTCTTCATTCTTTTGTCGGTCGGCTCTGATATGTGACACCGGGTAGTTAGGGAGACCGTTGGTGATTTGTGTATATATGTATATGTTTCTTTTGAGATTGTACATGTATGATTGTATTGGCAGACAAACTTTTCATGATATATATATATATATATATATATATATATATATATATATATATATGAGATTTCAGTACAGATTTTCCGCTTTTATTCTGTATCTGAATTGTGAGTAGTAGGAACTAAGTTCCTCTGTTAATTGCTACCTGATTGTTGCATATCTTTATGGGCAGGTGTATGTGTATTTGGTTTCAATTTGATGTGACCCCTCGGTCTATGCCATGAATGTTTTAAATATATTCTGATGAACTTTTGTATTTTATTTATCGCTTTAATAGCTTGGGGGTATAGATTGGGGGTGTTACATTAAGTGGTATCAGAGCCAGTCCGTGTCAGTTGTGTCAGTCCCTGTTAGTCTTTGTGGTTCGGTGAGCTGTTTGTTTAACCATAGTTGCTGTTATTGGAAATGAACAGAATATGGCTGGTAGGAATGACGCTGCTTTGGCTGCTGCTATGCAAGCTATGGCTTGGGCTGTGCAGGGTGCACCTAATGCTGCAGGTAATGATGAGTTCAGGAAGAACAAACCGCCTGTCTTCAAAGGAAGATATGATCCTGATGGTGCACAAATTTGGCTGAAAGAGATTGAAAGAATCTTCCGAGTGATGGATTGTACTGAGGATCAGAAGGTGAGACTGGGTACTCACATGTTACTGGAAGAAGCTGATGATTGGTGGGTTAGTACACGTCATGTGTTGGAAGTTGCAGAGGAGGAGATCACTTGGGTTGTGTTTAGCATTGAGTTTCTGAGGAAGTATTTTCCGAAAGATGTAAGAGGAAAGAAGGAAATTGAGTTCTTGGAATTAAAACAAGGTAATATGTCTGTTATTGATTATAC
The DNA here is from genome assembly GCA_022829125.1 of Lathyrus tuberosus. Classification (NCBI taxonomy): domain Eukaryota; kingdom Viridiplantae; phylum Streptophyta; class Magnoliopsida; order Fabales; family Fabaceae; genus Lathyrus; species Lathyrus tuberosus. Next base: position 861,916 of record JALAZF010000118.1, on the reverse strand, counting down.
TGCTGAGTTTGTGGAGCTTGTGCAGTTTTATCCACATTATGCCGAAGCGACTACGGAATTTCTAAGTGTGTAAAGTTTGAGAATGGATTACGTCCTGAGATAAAGCAGGCAATTGGTTATCAAAGGGTTCGGAGGTTTTTTGATTTGGCGGATTGTTGTAGGATTTATGAGGAGGATAGTAAATATCGTTCTACTCACTATAAGAGTGTGAGCGAGAGGAAAGGGAAGCAACCGTTTTGTGGTGGTCCGTATGTAACACCAGCTGATAAGGGTAAACAAAGGGGAAATTTTGAGCGAAGGTCGAGTGGAGGAGGAATGTCTAGTCCTCTGCGATGCTATAGATGTGGTGATGTGGGACATCGTTAGTCAGAATGTAGGAAGGATTTGAGGAAGTGTTCTAATTGTGGAGGTTTAGGACATGTCGCAGCTGATTGTGCAAGGAAGAATGTGGTGAAGTGTTTCAACTGTGGTGAACCTGGTCATATTAGTACGAAGTTTCCGAAACCGAAGCAAGCTCCAGCTGGTGGGAAAGTTTTTGCCTTGGCAGGAACTCAGACTTCGAGTGCAGACCGTCTGATCAGAGGTACTTATTTTATTAATAGTAATCCTTTAGTTGCTATTATTGATACTGGAGCGACTCATTCGTTTATTCTGTCTGAGTGCGCGAAGCGTTTGAATCTTGTGTTGTCTTCGATGGGTGGTGAGATGGTTATTGATACTCCAGCAATGGGGTCAGTAACTACTTTTTTGGTTTGTATAAGTTGTCCTTTGACCATTTATGGTAAAGACTTTGAGATGGATTTGGTGTGTTTATCGTTGGATGGATTAGATGTGGTTTTGGGAATGAATTGGTTGCAGTTCAATAGGGTTCATATTGATTGTTATCATAAGCTGGTAAGGTTTCCTTCTCTTGAGGAAGACGAAGACTCGAGTTTCTTATCTACCAAGGAGTTGAAGAAACTTTTGGCGGATGAAGCTCAGTTGTTTGGGTTGTTTGCATCATTGACTGGGGATAGTCAAGTTTCACTTGATGTATTTCCTGTTGTGTGTGAATTTCCGGAAGTGTTTCCCGAGGATATTTCAGACTTGCCGCCAGAGAGAGAGGTGGAGTTTTCTATAGATCTAGTTCCCGGTACTAGACCTGTTTCTATGGCACCTTATCGTATATCAGCATCTGAGTTGGTTGAGTTAAAGAAAAAGTTGAATGAATTGTTGGAAAAGAGGTTTGTGAGACCAAGCATTTCTCCTTGGGGTGCTCCTGTTTTATTGGTGAAAAAGAAAAATGGAAGTATGCGATTGTGTATTGATTATCGCCAGCTGAATAAGGTGACGATTAAGAATAAGTATCCTCTTCCGAGAATTGATGATTTGATGGACCAGTTGGTAGGTGCTTGTGTGTTTAGTAAGATTGACTTGAGGTCAGGGTATCATCAGATTAGGGTGAAAGAGGAAGATATTCAGAAGACGGCTTTTAGGACACGTTACAGTCATTATGAATATTCTGTGATGTCGTTCGGGGTTTCTAATGCGCCAGGTGTGTTTATGGAGTACATGAATCGTATTTTCCACAAGCACTTGGATCGTTTTGTGGTTGTGTTTATTGATGACATTTTGATTTATTCTAAGTCTCGGGAGGAGCACGCGGACCATTTGAGTATTGTTTTGCAGGTTTTGAAAGAAAGGAAGCTTTTTTCCAAATTGTCCAAGTGTGAGTTCTGGTTGTCAGAGGTGAGTTTTCTTGGGCACGTGATTTCAGGTAATGGTATTTCTGTGGATCCATCTAAAGTAGAAGCAGTTCTACAATGGGAGGCTCCGAGATCCGTTATTCAAATTCGAAGCTTTCATTGAAGGTTTTTCCAAGCTAGCACTTCCTTTGACCCAGTTGACTTGTAAAGGGCAAGCGTTCATTTGGGATATTCGGTGCGAGGAAAGCTTTAATGAGCTGAAGAGAAGATTGACGACAGCTCCGATTTTGATTTTGCCAAATCCTACTGAACCATTTGTGGTGTATTGTGATGCGTCTTTGATTGGTCTAGGTGGGGTGCTAATGCAAGACGGTAAGGTCGTGGCCTATGCTTCGAGGCAGTTGAGAGTGCATGAGAAAAATTACCCTACTCATGATCTTGAATTAGCGGCCGTGGTTTTTGTGTTGAAGATTTGGAGGCATTATCTCTACGGTGCAAGGTTTGAAGTCTTTAGTGATCACAAAAGTTTGAAATATTTGTTTGATCAGAAAGGGTTAAATATGAGGCAGCGGAGATGGTTGGAATTTTTGAAGGACTACGACTTTGGTTTGAATTACCATCCTGGTAAAGCTAATGTGGTAGCCGATGCGTTGAGTCAGAAATCGTTACATATGTCCGCTTTAATGGTTAAGGAGTGGGAGCTTTTGGAATCGTTTAGAGATTTGAGTTTGGTATGTGAAGTGACGTTGGATAGCGTGAGGCTTGGAATGTTGAAGGTTACTAATGATTTTCTGAAGACTGTTAGTGAGAAACAGAAGATGGATGTGAAATTTGTGGATTTGATGACGGTTGGGGATAAAAGTGAAAATGAGGACTTTAAAGTGGATATTAATGGTGTTTTGAGATTCCGAGGCCGAATTTGTATTCCTGAGGATGCGGAGTTGAAAAGAATAATTTTAGAGGAAGGACACCGGAGTAATTTGAGTATACATCCGGGAGCGAATAAGATGTACCAAGATTTGAAGAAGATTTTCTGGTGGTCTGGATTAAAAAGACATATGGCTCAGTTTGTTTATGCATGTTTGACTTGTCAGAAATCAAAGGTAGAACATCTGAGGCCTAGTGGTTTGTTGCAATCTTTGGATATTCCTGAGTGGAAATGGGACAGCATTTCCATGGATTTTGTGACAGGGTTGCCGAATACACAGCGAGGGCATAATGCTATTTGGGTGGTTTTGGATAGGCTGACTAAATCGGCGCATTTCATTCCAATTGACGTCAGTTTTTCTTTGGAGAGGCTAGTTGAGATTTACATCAGTGTGATTGTGAAGTTGCATGGGGTTCCATTGAGTATTGTTTCGGATCGAGATCCGAGGTTTACCTCGAGATTTTGGGAAAGTTTACAGAAGGCGTTGGGTTTTAAATTGAGATTGAGTTAGGCTTATCATCCGCAGACGGATAGACAGACAGAGAGAACGATTCAGTCGTTGGAAGATTTGTTGAGAACGTGTGTTCTTGAATAAGGTGATGCGTGGGATAGTTATCTTGCATTGATTGAATTCACGTATAATAACAGTTTCCATTCGAGTATTGGAATGGCACTGTTTGAAGCACTGTATGGACGAAGATGTCGAACACCATTGTTTTGGCACGAATCTGGCAAGAGTTCGGTGGTTGGACTAGAGTTGGTGCAACAGACTACGGAAAAAGTGAAGCTTATTCGTGAGAAGATGACGACTTTTCAGAGTAGGCAAAAGAGTTATCATGATCGAAGAAGGAAAGATCTTGAGTTCCAATAGGGCGATCATGTATTTTTTAGAGTTACACTGGTAACGGGTGTGGGTCGTGCATTGAAATCGAAGAAACTTACTTCTCGGTTTATTGGTCCTTACCAGATATCTGCGAGAGTGGGTGTTGTGGCTTATAGGGTGGCGTTGCCGCCGAATCTGTCGAATTTACACGATGTGTTCCATGTTTCACAGCTTTGGAAGTATGTTTCGGATCCGTCGCATGTGATTCCGATGGATGAGGTTGAGGTAAGGGAGAACCTTACGGTTGAGGCATTACCCGTTAGGATTTTGGATCGCGAGGTGAAGCGGTTGAGAGGCAAGGATATTGCACTTGTGAAAGTGGCGTGGGGAGGCGCTACTGAGGGCAATTTAACTTGGGAGTTGGAGAGTCGGATGCGGGAGTCGTATCCAGAGTTGTTCGTCTCAGGTATATTTTCGAGGACGAAAATTTCTAAGTGGGGGAGAGTTGTAACGCCCCAGTTTTAGTATTTTTATTTAATCGAGTCGTTTTGATTATTTTATTATTATATTATTTTATTTTTGACTTTTATTTGGAAATATGTTATTTGTCAATGTTGTGATATTTTATCGCGTTTTGGGAACGTTTGCGAGATATTTGAGTGTAGGGGTATTTTGGGAATTTCACTTTATTTTTCTTAAGTTAAGAAAATAGAAAATAGAAAGAGAGAAAATTAGAGAGAAAGAAAAAGAGAAGAAGGAAAAGGAGAAGAAAAGAGAAAGAAGGGAGAAAGAGGGAAAAACTTGGAAAATCTAGAAATCGAAACAACCGACTTTCTGTCATACCCCAAATTTTGACCACTAAGATTTCCCATCATTGTGAAAATCATCTCGGGGTTTGGGGACCCACGGGCTTCTTAAAAGCATCGGCCTCCTTTTGGGCATCATACAAGGACCCACAGGCTTCCTAAAAGCAACCTAGCCTCCTCTTGGGCTTAGTACAAGGACCCTCCGGCTTCTTAGAAATATTCACAGCCTCCTCTTAGGCTTCGTATAATGATCTCTTCCTCCGGGAATGACAGCCTTCTCTTGGGCTTAGTACAAGGACCCGTCGGCTTCTTAAAGGTTTCCAGCCTCCTCTTGGGCTTCGTACAAATTGTCCCGACGACCTCCTAGAGGTATAGGAACAGAACTTAGTCATCTTCATAGAACAGTCCTTTCAAAGAGTCTACTACTGTTTCCCAAAGCATAGTACAAAAGATGAAACTCCAGACTTGGACAGTCTAATCTCCTTGAGTCTCAAAGACATTCTCAAGTGACCCCTTTGTTAAATAGGAAGGAAACCCGTAGACTCGGACAGTCTCAATACCCTTCGGATTTCCCGCTTCCTTAAAGAACAGGAATGACCCGGATCCTTGAATCAAATCCATGAGTACATTGTTGCTCATATAAGAACTGATTTTCTCTTTCAAAATCAGTATACTGGACCTGTCACTTAACTGAAACAGTCACCACAGCCTCCTCTTAGGCTTTGTATAATGATCCTTCTCCAGTGAAGTTAGCCTCTCTCTTGGGCTTTATACAATGATTCTCCCCAGCGGAGTTAACAACGTTTAGCCTCTCTCTCGGGCTTTGTACGAGACACATAAAGAGACTCCCTCGTTGAGTCAATCCCCCTTTCGCCTCCATCTTGGGCTTTATTCGAGATATAAAAAGGTTCTTATTGATCCAAACAAACAACAGCCTCCCTCTCGGGCTTCGTACGAGATACAAAAAAAAAACTCTCTTGTCGAGTCAAATAGCCTTCATCTCGGGCTTTATGCGAGATACCAAAAGATTCCCTCGTTGAGTCAAAACCTTTTAGCCTCTCTCTCGGGCTTTGTACGAGACACATAATAGCCTCCTCTTAGGCTTTGTATAAGAAAACCACTGTTTAATCCAATTAACCTTTTAGCATTAAAACTGTGCCTCGTTCACAGTACACAAACATCAACAACTCCTTCCCCTCCATCTAACTGCTGTAAGCGGCAAGCCTCTGGATCATCTACATCCATGCCACTGTCCCTCTTTTAGCATGAGGAATTCCTAAGGAAAGATGGCATTGCTCTACACTGAGTTAAAGTCTTCCCCTTCAGGTTAAAAACCCCCTATAAAGGAAATTATGGCATTGTCGGATTCGCATATCCCGGTTAAAGTAATTCTCCTTTATAACCAGTCACCCAACAGTTGTGACAGACAAACCCTTCTTTAGAGATGACAAATTCTCTCTAAAGTCAAACCCTTTTAGCTTCATATCTTGGGCTTCGAACAAGATACAAATAGACTCTTCAGCTTCACATCTTGGGCTTTGAACAAGATACAAACTACCTTTCGCTTCACGTTTTGGGCTTTGAACAAGACACCAAAAACACCCATTTCCTCCCATAGAATAGGAGGAACTACGAACGCTCTGATTTCCCTGTTTTGGATAAATGGGAATACGTAGGCATAAGATTGAAGAAAAGATCTTAGCGAGCACAATCAACAAAAAACCTAAATCCCATACTCTCATGTATCTATCAAAAGCATCAGTCCTAACATCCTAATCCTTGTTCCCCGTCAGAAAGCTTCAGTCAAAATGAAAAGAAAGAAAACAGTATTGGCGAAAATACAAATAACCAGTACGAAGGCCCCCCACATTGATCGCATCCGTAACCTAACAGACCACTGTTTAAACTCAGTATGCAAGCAGGGTTAATTGGAGACATCTATTTCCTTCCTTATTCAGCTCACAATAGGATAAAAATGAATCGACCTGTAGTTAACGCTCAAACTGTAGAGAGCGACCAATGCTTAAGAACCGCGTCCAAAATCGCTCGCTACAGAAAAATGGCGCCCACCGTGGGACCAGTCTCTGTTTTCCTTTTTCCTTTTCATCTCTTGTGTGAATACCACAGATTGGGGCCTCCGCCGGGGAACCATTTTCTGTCAGGAACTTAGGATTCATAGCTTTAAAGGTCTAGGATGATTAGGACAAATATATATACTGCTTTTCCTAATTGCTATACGTGTTTATTTTTCTGCTAATGGGAATGCGGGTGATGCCGTATGTGGAAAGATTGAGTATACACTTAAGATAAGTGATGGCGACGAGGTCGACCATCAACCTCAATAGAGGCTGACTAATGTAACCATTCTCTCACCTAGACAATGGGTCAGCTGTGATGCCTGAGAAGCTGAGGAACCAAACCCTTTCGTAGTGCAGAAACTATCGGGAATAGTTGTTACGCGATACTACCCTCATTTGAGGCTGGTGATCTATTCTCGGTGAATGGCACTTACTCTAAGATTGCACTATAACTCGCTGGCGATCCGCTTGTTGTTTTGCTTTCCTGGGAGGAGCTGATGATAATGAGTACAGGTACAAAAATCACCCTAGTATAAACCTTTGGGGATGGGTAGAGCCTTGACTTCATGACAACGACCCTTTGACCCCATGTTTTTTCTATGTTTTTGTGTGCTGCATTCATGCATTCATTTAAAAAAAACATTAATACATTCAAAAAACTTCTCTTCTGGTCTCTCTGTTTTTCAAAATAAACTAAGACTGTGATTGCAAATATCAGAGAATAGGATTGCACTAATGGATTTCGGTAGAAGGAGAACCCATACGTATACCTTCAAGGTTCCAAAACTAGAGGATTTGAGAAGGTTAGCGAGGATGATCACTAACCCTGAGGCTTTCAGAGCCAAACACGGAGGTCTGCTACCACTGTTAAGAGTCTATGTGATTGAGGGAATCATGGATGCGCTCATTCAGTTTTACGATCCGGTTTATCACTGTTTCACATTCCCAGATTACCAGCTAGCACCAACGCTGGAGGAGTATTCTCATCTGATCGATTTACATATCACAGATCGAGCTCCATTTTCTGGACTGGAAGAAATTCCAAAGAATCAGACCATTGCAAGAGCAATTCATTTGGATGAGTCTGAGGTCAGGACTCACCTAACCACTAGGGGTGGCATCCAAGGTTTGCCAACCCAGTTCTTGACAAAGAAAGCCCTGTATTTTGCCAGTATAGGAAACGTGACTGCTTTTGAAAGCATCTTTGTCTTGCTCACCTACGGGTTATTTTTGTTTCCCAACATCAATAACTTCGTCTATATTAACTCCATTAAGGTTTTTCTCATTGGAAACCCTGTACCGACTTTGCTCGCAGATGCGTATCATTCTGTACACTTGGGAAATTTGTACAGCAGAGGGGAGATCACATGTTGTGTACCTCTGCTTTATAAATGGTTTATCTCCCACTTTCCCAAGTCTGCTGCTTTTTGGGATTGCAAGAGTGCCTTATGTTGGTCGCAGAAGATCATGTCTCTTACCAACTCTGATATAGATAGGTGCAATAGGATCTTTGAGGGAATCAGAATCATTAACTGTTGTGGAAACTTCCCCAACGTACCCCTCATAGGAACTAAGGGAGGAATCAACTACCATCCAGTTCTCGTTCATTGTCAATTTGGATACCCGATGAGACACGTCCCACGGGGTGTTCATATGGAAGGTCTTTTCTTCAAAGAAGGAGAAAACGACAGAGCACTAAAGATGGAAATAGTGCAAGCTTGGAAAAAGGTTCATAAGAAAGGACGAGAGTCTCTAGGAAAACCGGACTGTGTCTCGGTGGAGCCTTATCTCCATTGGGTACAAACTAGAGCTCTCAAGCTAAAAATGCCTTATCCTCGTTACAGAATTCTTCCGCCGAGGGAATCTGTCATGTACTTCATGACGGAAACTGAAAAGCTTCAGGTTACTCTCAACAAAGTTCAAAGGGAAAGAAGGTCTTGGAAGAATAAGTACCGCACCCTCGATGTAGAGTGCATCAAAATACAACAATTACTGAAAGAGAAAGACGCTCTGATTGAGATTTTAGAGCAACATGCTGTAGAGAATCAAGATGACCAAAGGAATTTGCTCACTCCTTTCACTTGGCAAAGGAATGACAATCCAACAACGGCCCAAGAGCCCCGGTCAAAGAAAAGGAAGATGCCAGAATCAGCACCCGATTTCTCTTCAGAGAGGACTTGGGACCCATTAGCTTAGGTTTCTGTTTCTGCACTTTGTAATCTACTGTATTTCCGTTTCTGTAATCCTTTGAATTCAATAAAAAGGGGTTTCCCCACTGTTTGATATTTCCAATCTAATTGTCGAAGTTTATTTTTCTTAAACCAAAAAACAATTAATATAATCATTGCATTCATCATTCTCACATCACGTTTTCTTCTTCCCTACGAATCTCACGTTTGTGTCTCGGTTCTAGAGTCAAACTGTATCATTCGTACAATACTCGGGCCAATCGTCAGAAAAAGATGGATGATCTTGAGGAAGAAAACAGAGAGTTGAAGGAATAGATCGACGCTCTGAGAGAGGATATGAGAAAGCTTTGTAACGACATTCAAGCCATGGCAGAAGCTCAGCTACAAAGGACTGTGATCTCAGAGATCACCTCGATGCCCATAATGGAGAAGTATGATCCTAGGCATGCCTGTTAACTATATCCCGGAAGGATATGTTCCGCCGATCACTGAATATCAGGGAATCACAACAGAAGCCACTGGGCCTGAAGGTTACAAACTTCGGGAAAGCGAAGATGCCAGAGGCATATGAAGACTCCTGAAGGTTACAAACTTTGGGAAACGCCAAGATTCACTACCATAGTCACGGTACCACCCCCTGTGGTGCACACTGTCCCGGAAGGACAGATTCCACAGACACCTTCTGGTAAGAAGGAAACTATGTTTGACAGAATGGAGGAATTCCAGGAGCAGTTCCTGGAAATGCAGAAGGAATTGCAAGCCATTCGCAGTCAGGATCTATTTGGAAAGGACGCCGCAGATCTCTGTTTGGTCCCAAATGTGAAAGTTCCGCACAAATTTCAAGTGCCCGACTTTGAAAAGTACAAGGGTAACTCTTGCCCTCAAAGCCATCTGGTGATGTACGCTCGGCGGATGTCAGCTCAGACGGAGAATCAGGACCTACTGATTCATTACTTCCAGGATAGTTTAACCGGTGCCGCACTCAAATGGTACATGGGTTTAAACCGTGCTACGACCAGCACATTCAGAGATCTTGGCACCGCCTTCGTCCAACAATACAAATACAATTTAGACATGGCACCCGACAGAGATCAACTCAAATCGATGTCGCCAAAGGACAAGGAAACCTTTAAGGAGTATGCTCAAAGGTGGCGTGAGATTGCCGCTCAAATTTGTCCACCTCTTGAGGAAAAAGAGATGACAAAGATCTTCTTAAAGACCTTAAGCTCATTTTACTATGACCGAATGGTTGCCAGTGCACCCAGTGATTTCACCGAGATGGTCGGCATGGGCGTACGTCTTGAGGAAGCCGTCCGAGAAGGATGTTTGGTAAAAGACACTGGATCGACGAGCGGTACTAAAAAATACGGTAGTGCTCTCCCTAAGAAAAAAGAGCAAGATATTGGGAATATCTCTCTCGGAAAGCAAAGGCGACGTTATCAACCGGTAGCAGCTGTGACTCCTGCTATCAACCCTGCGTCTATTCCTACGTATCAACCTCAGGTTGTGCAGAGCCAACCTGACCAGCAAAGGACACAACAGCCTCTTCAGCAAGCTCGTCCTCCATATAACAACAAACGTACAACACGGCCACCAGGATTTGATCCTATACCCATGTTGTATGCAGAACTATTTCCGTTACTACTGGCTAAGGGGCACATTCAGACTAAATCTCCTCTTACAGTACCGGAAAATTCGCCTTTTTGGTTTAAGGTGGATCAAACATGCCCTTATCATCAGGGAGGATCAGGGCATAACATAGAGACTTGCCTCAATTTCAAGTCTGACGTACAAAATCTTGTTAGGAGCGGGGTCTTATCCTTCAAGGATACAAATCCTAATGTTCTTACGAACCCGCTGCCTCAACACGAGAAGGCTGCAGTCAATTTGATAGAAGGAGAGACTAATGATGTCTATCAAATTCACGATGTACTCTTGTTAAAGACCAATCTGGTTAAGATACATTGTAGACAGAGTGGATATGGCCATGTGCCACCTCATAATTATCATCAGTGTGATGTCTGCTCTAAAAACAATCAAGGATGTTTTGTGGTGCAAGCAGCTCTACAGGAACAAATGGATCTCGGATGGATCCAAGAGCACCGAGTTCGTGGAGTTAACATGGTCTACACGAATTCTCACGTCATTCAAAACCACGACATCCGTGCGATGAATGTCAACTTAGTGGCAATGCACTCAAGGCAAAGCCAGTATCATAATCTGCCACGGCACGATTAAAGTTCCTGTCTAACTTGCTCGGTAAACAAACAGGGATGCTCTTTCATACAAGAGGCCCTCCAGCGTCAGATGGATCTTGGATGGATCCAAGACTACCATGATAGGAACTCCTATCAAATCAACATGGTTCAGATCTTCGATATTCGCGTGATGAATACCAACCTGGTAGAGTTACATGCTGAGCAGGTCCGACTCGGATTCTTAATATCACATGACTATCAAAGCTGTAAAGCAGGTTGCGAAAAAGATCGAGGTTGCACCCTTGTCTAGGAGGCACTTCAGCACTTGTTAAATCACTGGTGGATGCCAATCTATATGGATGAAGATACTCAGCAAATTAGTATCAGTAACAGGAATCCTACTCGACGTCAGAGTCAGGATGTCCGGTCTATGGAAGCTAACCTAGTGAGGTTACATTGTATTCAAAGTGAGCATGGCCAGGTGCCACCACATAATTATGACAGTTGTAGCATCTGTTTGGAAAGTAACCAAGGGTGTTACCTTGTGAGAGCAGCTCTTCAGGGTCAGGTGGATCGTGGAGAGATTCGTCCATATCCAGGTTCCGGACCCATCAACTGGACGCCGAACTACCTTGCCGATCAAGTTGAGGATGTTGTCACGATCACTGGTCATCACCATACCAGGGATGTTTTTGCCATCATCCCTCTACTTGACGAATCTAAAGTTCCCAACCGGGAACGGATCGAGATTACTTATGATGGTCAGAAAAATCAGAAGGCTCCCGTAGTCATCTATCTACCGGGACCACTACCGTATGAATCAACTAAGGCTATTCCTTACAAATACGGTGCAACAACCATTGAAAATGGAAAGGAAATTCCATTACCCTTCGTCGTGAACATTGCAGACATCAGTCGTGTGACACGGAGTGGTAGAATCTTCAACCGAGGAGTTGGAGAACCTGACAAAGAAAAGGAACTTCAGACGGAAGCTCCTGATCCACCAGTCGGTCAATCCAGTAATCCCGACCTTTCGAAAAATAATGATGAGATGCTGAAGCTCATCCAAAGGAGTGAATACAACATTGTTGATCAACTGTTACAAACTCCTTCAAAGATCTCGGTATTATCACTGTTACTCAGTTCAGAAGCCCACGGGGAGGCTCTACAGAAAGTCTTGGAGCAAGCCTTTTTGGAACAGGATGTAACAATTAGACAGTTCGATAGCATTGTCTCTAACATCACTTCCTGCAACAATTTGGGATTTAGTGATGAGGAATTACCCGAAGAGGGTCGCCGTCATAACATGGCGCTCAATATTACAGTTAACTGCCAGGACGATGCTTTAGCCAGCGTACTGGTAGACACAGGGTCAGCCCTGAATGTTATGCCGAAGTCCACTTTGATGCAATTATCATTCAAAGGCCATCCGATGAGAATCAGCGAGGTTGTCGTCAAAGCATTCGACGGATCCAGAAAAATAGTTATTGGCGAAGTTGATCTTCCCATAACTATTGGTCCTCACACTTTCCAGGTCATGGACATCCAGGCAACATACAGTTGTTTATTAGGAAGACCTTGGATACATCAGGCTGGAGCGGTTACTTCGACCCTTCACCAAAAGCTAAAGTTCGTCAAGAACGATCAACTTGTCACATTCTGTGGAGAACAGGCCTTGCTCGTAAGCAACTTATCATCATCTACTGGTATAGAGCCCGAGGAGGTTATTGGAACTCAGTTCCAAGCACTATCGGTGAGCAAGGACAATCATTTCAAAGGAGGAACCTCGATTTCCTCATACAATGATGCTATTAAAGCGGCCGAGATTACCGATACGACGGGATGGGGACAACTTGTCATTCCTATTGATAATAAAACATAGAAGGGTCTTGGTTTTTCTGCAACCTGTACCCAGACAGCTGCCAACGATGAAAGTCTTCATCCCCTTCAAAACTTCTTCCACAGTGGAGGTTTCCTTCACCCATTGTCTCAAGCAGTACATGCTATCAATAAAGAAGATCCCTCTGACACAGATGAGGAATGGAAGTCCTATCTGAACGAGGACTGTTATATGTCTCGGGAGGAGGTGCCTACTCCATTTTGCTATCCCACACAGAGTCCGAGATTTATACCACGGTCAGACGTCGAATTGATATACGGAGATTGTGATCCAGAAGGATGCCGTGCTCCGCCCAATTCATTAGAGGAAGACACTCTGATGAAAGACAACTTTGACTACAATTACTATGGCCCAATGGATGGTCTGCCAATGTGGCAACCTTACCCAGGAAACTTGGGGCAAGAGAGTCAGCCGAACAATGAAAATCAGCTGACCGTCATTGAACAGAATACCTGTGTCCCCACCATGTCATGGGATCAACACTCAGGTCATTCAGAAACTACTCAACATGAAGATGAATTTTCAATGTTTGCCGGACTTGAATTCATCAACTATGCTTTTCCCGAGGTCAACGTCATCGAGAGAGATGACTCCTCCAGTTCCAAAAAAGTTTGGGACACCTTGGGACAACCGAGTGGGAAATACGACTATATGGTCAAGTACATCGCTCCCGAAAGCTCTCGTATCAGGCTCGAAGACATCCAACCTACTGGATGGGGAGATACAGCTGAGAGCACAAATACTATGCAAAATGCAACTGAGGAATTCTCCTACGACAATTCTGCTTGGGAGACAGATTCCAATGATCCTGCTCCACCAGAAATCAGCGTCATTTCTGAAGACAAATCAAGGAAGTTACCAGACTTTGTGATTCACCGAGGAGTTCGCCGCCAATGGGTTGTCGTCGAGGTTCCGAAGGCCGTTCATCAGTCAAAGTAATTGCCATCTTTAACCTTTCACCCTGCCCAGGTGAAACAGATGTTTTGATAGGGCTCGCTTTCTGTAAATTTTCCCTCTTCGCTTTGCCCGAAGCGATAGAGTTTTGTTTTATAGGGTTGTAGTTTCAAGGATCGACTTGTTCATTAATAAAATAACGTCGTTCTGTAATTTCCGCATTAATTGTTGTTTTCTCTTTTTGCTTTTTTAGAAAATGGTAATCCTAAAAAACAATTCAAATAAAAACAAGCAGTAAAATAAAACACTGCACACACTTGCATTTTTCTCTATCTCTTCTAAACACGAATCATCACGTCATGCAGATTGCTTGTTTTAAACCCCGTTGAAACATACGATCCGAGGCCTTCTCCCAACTTTGAGTTCCCGGTATTCGAGGCTGAAGAAGAAAATGACGACAAAATTCCAGAAGAGATCTCCCGATTACTCAGACAAGAGGAAAGGTTCATTGAACCTCACAAAGAACCGTTGGAGATGGTAAACTTAGGTTCAGATCAAGAGAGAAAAGAAGTCAGGATTGGGGCACTGCTCAGTCCAACTGACAAAGAGAGTTTGATAAAGCTTCTCAAAGAATTCCCCGATGCATTCGCTTGGTCCTATCAGGATATTCCAGGATTGGATACCAGCATCGTGGAACATCACTTACCATTAAGATCGGAATGTCCGCCAGTAAAGCAAAGGTTGAGACGCACTCACCCGGACATGGCCATCAAAATCAAAGAGGAGGTACAGAAACAGATTGACGCGGGTTTCCTTGCTACATCAGAATATCCTCAATGGTTAGCCAACATCGTACCCGTTCCCAAAAAGGACAGAAAGGTCAGAATGTGTGTTGATTACAGGGATCTGAACAAGGCTAGTCCAAAGAACGACTTTCCTTTACCACACATTGACATGTTGGTTGACAGCACAGCAAAGTTCAAAGTTTTCTCCTTCATGGAAGGATTCTCAGGCTATAACCAGATCAAAATGGCGCCGAAAGACATGGAGAAAACTTCGTTCATTACCCCATGGGGCACCTTTTGTTACAAGGTAATGCCGTTCGGTTTGAAGAATGCCGGGGCAACCTATCAAAGGGCCATGACTACTCTGTTTCATGACATGATGCACAAAGAAATCGAGGTATATGTTGATGATATGATTGCAAAATCAAAAACAGAGAATGAGCACGTTGAACATCTATCAAAATTTTTCGAACGTCTAAGAAAATTCAAGCTCCGCTTGAATCCCAACAAGTGCACCTCCGGTGTCCGTTCAGGGAAACTACTAGGGTTCATCGTCAGCCAGAAAGGAATTGAGGTTGATCCTGACAAGGTCAAGGCCATTCAAGAAATGCCTTCTCCGAAAACTGAAAAACAAGTCAGAGGATTCCTGGGACGTTTGAACTACATCTCCAGATTCATATTCCTCATGACCCCCACATGTGCGCCGATTTTCAAGTTACTAAAAAAGAACCAGGATTGCGTTTGGTCAGAAGATTGTCAAACCGCCTTCGACAGTATTAAGGAATATCTATTGAATCCGCCGATTCTATCACCTCCAGTGGAAGAAAGACCACTGATCATTTACCTCACAGTTCTAGAGAACTCAATGGGATGTGTACTTGGCCAACAAGACGAAACCAAACGGAAAGAGTCTGCCATCTGCTATCTAAGCAAGAAATTCACCGACTACGAAACTCGGTACACGATGCTTGAGAAAACTTGTTGTACTTTAGCTTGGGCAGCCAAACGTCTTCGCCAATACATGATTCATCATACTACTTGGTTAATCTCCGAAATGGATCCAATCAAGTACGTTTTCGAAAAACCTGCTCTTACGGGAAGGATTGCCCGTTGGCAGATGTTGTTATCAGAATATGACATAGAGTACCACGCTCAGAAAGCCGTTAAGGGAAGTATTTTAGCCGATCATTTGGCTCATTAACCGATTGACAATCAAGAATCAATCGGGTTTGACTTCCCAGACGAAGATATCATGTATCTAAAAATGAAAGATTACGATGAACCGTTACCCAGTGAAGGACCAGAACCAGGTTCCCAATGGGGACTTATCTTTGACGGAACAGTTAATTATTACAAAAATGGAATTGGGGCAATCATTGTTACCCCTCAAGGTACCCACATTCCTTTCACTGCCAGACTTACGTTCAAATGTACGAACAACGAGGCCGAATACGAAGATTGTATTATGGGTCTCGAAGAAGCGATTGATTTAAGGATCAAAAACTTGGACGTATACGGCGATTCAGCCTTGGTTATCAATCAGATAAAAGGAGATTGGAACACATACTAATCAGGACTAATTCCTTACAAAGACTATGCAAGAAGGTTGCTACCCTTCTTCAACAGAGTTGAGTTTCATCATATCCCTCATGAGGAGAATCACATGGCTGATGCATTAGCCACCCTCTCTTCCATGATTAGTGTAGGTCAATGGAACGACTTACCTAAGATCCACATAATGCGCCTTGAACGGCCCGCTTACGTCTTCACGATCGAAGCAGTCATAGACGATAAACCTTGGTATCACGATATCAAATGCTTCCTTCAGAAACAAGAATACCCACCTGGGGCATCCAGGAAAGATAGAAAAACCCTCAAAAAATTGGCTGGAAACTTCTTCCTGAGCGGTGACACTTTCTATAAGAGAAATTTTGACATGGTCTTGCTCCGATGCGTAGACAGACCAGAAGCAGACATGCTTATGAAAGAAATTCATGAAGGATCCTTTGGCACTCATGCCAACGGACACACATTGGTGAGAAAAATTCCGAGAGCAGGGTACTACTGGTTGACCATGGAATCTGACTGCTACAAGTACATGAGGAGGTGTCACAAATGTCAGATATACTCCGACAACATTCATGTACCGCCAACGCATCTCAAGGTTCTTTCTTCCTCGTGGCCTTTTTCCATATGGGGAATCGACATGATTGGCATGATCGAACCTAAGACTTCAAACGGACATCGGTTCATCCTAGTAGCCATTGATTACTTCACCAAGTGGGTCGAAGCAGCGTCATTCGCCAATGTAACCAGACAAGTGGTGGTCTGATTTATCAAACACAATATCATCTGCTGTTATGGTGTTCCGAGCGAGATCATTACTGACAATGGATCCAACTTGAACAACAAGATGATGAAAGAGTTGTGCACTGAGTTCAAGATTGAACATCATAAATCATCTCCCTACAGACCAAAGATGAACAGAGCGGTAGAAACGGCTAACAAGAACATCAAAAAGATCGTTCAAAAGATGGTTGCAACCTACAAAGACTGGCATGAGATGCTACCCTTTGCTCTTCACGGTTATCGCACATCTGTCCGCACTTCAACAGGGGCTACCCCTTTCTCTCTAGTGTATGGCATGGAGGCAGTGCTTCCCATAGAAGTAGAGATCCCATCAATCCGAGTATTGATGGAAGATAAGCTTACAGAAGCTGAATGGTGTCAAAGTCGACACGACGAACTGAATCTGATCGAGGAAAAGAGAATAACGGCACTATGCCATGGTCAGTTGTATCAACAGAGAATGAAGAGGGCATTTGACAAAAAGGTCCGACCTCGAGTCTTCAGGAAAGGAGACCTCGTGCTCAAGAAGATACAGTCATTTCTCACTGACTCTCGGGGCAAATGGACCCCAAACTATGATGGCCCCTATGTGGTCATGAAAGCTTTCTCAGGCGGTGCCTTGAGACTTGCAACCATGGACGGAGAGGAATTTGCCAACCCCACAAATGTTGATGTAGTCAAGAAATACTTCGCCTAAAAAAATAAAAATATAAAAAAATAAAACGTCTCGGTGGATTGAAAACCCGAAAGGGCGGTCCAGGCAAAAGTTAGAGACATATAAAAAATCATCCCGATGGATTGGAAATCTCATAGTACAATCCAGGCAAAAATTAGGGATAATGGCAAGTAACTATGTTCAACAGAGGCAAGTCCCTCAGCAGCAGTTACACCATCCATCGGAAGAAAACTCCAGTCAAGGTCATCTTCGACAGAAGCTCAGGATGCCCCAAATTCAAAGTTGGTAGAAGGATAGTGGTCGTTATGTTTCAACGTAGCCCTTTCCCCTGTAAATTACCATTTTCAAACTTTGTAAATACTCAATGGAATCACAATTTTGGCTGATTTCCATCTTATCAATAAAATTTGAGCCCTTGTGCTTTTGTTTGTAATTCTTATTTGTTTTAGCTTTACAGAACAACGTTGTTAACGTGATTAACGATTCTTGAAATAAAACAAAAATGAATTTACTTGTTAAAACTTTTTCTGCTTTTAAAATAAAGTCGGTAATTTCTTTTGACTGTTGAGCATCAAAGGAACATCAATTGCGTTTCCAAAGGCGTTCGAATTTCAAAGTGCAGAATCAAAGTACTCCTTCTAATCCAGTATGCCTGAATGAAGGGATCAACTGTGTCAGAGACCTTGTTTCGTCTGACACGCCTCGGCCGAGTTCTTATCTCCTAAGCCCGATCAACGGTATTCCCCACAGGGACTATCTCTCCTACGCAAGGTAGAATTGCTACTTTCTTGACCAACGGTACTTCTTCGCCCCGCGATGGCCGAGTATCCAGTCGTGTTCACCTGTCAGTTTGTATGTCACGTCAGTTTTGTCAGCATAAACATACACACATCATGCATTATTGATTTGCATTCACATTTCATATTGCATCACTATCACTCTAGTCGGTCTTGTCTCCTAGTGATAGAAGTTCTCTCAATCGAGTTGTCAGTTCTTGCCTCGTCAGGAAACGCTGCGTTTGAACAACCTCGCCTCCAATTTATTTCTGGGAGGAAGTTGGCCTTTGAACACTTTGATAACTTGAACCTTTGAAAAGCCAGAAAAGCTTTATACAAATGTCACTCTTCGCCATTGAAGATGATATCCTTGCTTTCCCGGATTAAGGAAAATCCACAGAGAAAGCATCCTAAGCAGAGATTAGGCAGTACAACTGCCATTCTCCGAAAAACCCACCGATGAAAAGGTCATCGGCACCTCAAAATTGGATCCCATCATATGGCATTTCTCCGGGAAGAACCCAAGAAAAGTATGATGTAAGACCCCCAAGCGAAGGCAGTCTCTCAAGAGGCTCGCTTTCCCTAGTAGAAACAAATGGCGTCTCCAACAGAGAAGTTTGTACACATTTACAACTCGGACGACTGGGTTCCCCAGCAAGTCTGACATCAAAACTTTTTCCGTCAAATGGCATCTCCCCAGGAAAATTCGGCTAGAAGTTTGAGGAAAGCTGCTACACATAGCGTCCCTTGTCAATTAAGTTTATTGACAAAAGAAACTAAGACCAGTTCCTTGGTAGGAAACCAGGATCGAGGGGAAGTTTATTTCAGAAACTAAGACCAGTTCCTTGGTAGGAAACCAGGATCGAGGGGAAGTTTATTTCAAAAACTAAGACCAGTTCCTTGGTAGGAAACCAGGATCGAGGGGAAGTTTATTTCCGAAACTAAGACCAGTTCCTTGGTAGGAAACCAGGATCGAGGGGAAGTTTTTACCTTTTCTAAGCATCATTGCTTAGCAAAAGAAGAAGTATGCGTGAACTACCATTCTTAACCACGATCAAAATTTCGGGTATTCCAATATTCAATCCTCTTGCACCCCGAATGCCCGAATACCTTCGTCATTCACACCTTCGGGTCCAAGAAGATTAAATAGGGGCATCTATCATACCCCAAATTTTGACCACTAAGATTTCCCATCATTGTGAAAATCATCATCATAATATGGATGTACCTTTGTGCCTCATCAATCTCCTCAAGGAATTGTTGAGCATTCACCACAATCAAAATTAGGGTTTCAAGCCCTCTCTGAGTGCTTAGACAAAGGATCAATCAAGGAATGACATGATCTTCAACTTGTCTAACCTCTCAAACATTCACAATAGATCAAGAGGACTCCCACTTTAAGGATTAAGCACAAGGTTGCTCCCTTCTAGGGGGATCAAGCTCCAAGATCGCCAGTGTCACCAAATTAGGGTTTTGGTCGACCAGGGCCTCCAGATGGAAATTTTCATCTGGGCATGAGCCAATTATCCAAAACATAACCTAATATACTCCATGGAACCTCATGGACCCAATCATCAAGTCAATTTTGCCTCAGGGGATGCATACATCAAAAATCAGGAATTAGGGTTTCTTGACCTAATTCACCCCTAAGTTGACTTTTGGGACAAATCATGAACCAAGACCTCAAGAGAGGGTTTGAGGGTCTCTAATATACCATATTTATCCATTTGGGACAATGGATTAATCCAAGAAGTTTGAGCAACAAGTCTCAATTTCATCTGCACCACAATTAGGGTTTTAAGGAAAAAGTCAACTGTAACTTTGACTTTTGACCAGGACATGCTCCCAAGCCCTATGACATGCACCAATATACCCTATAACACCCATGGAACATGTCCGTCAAGTTTGATTTAGGTCAAGGACATGATTTCCTGAAGAATTGCACAGTTTGGAATTCATTTGATAAAAAGTCAACTGTGCACAAAAGTCAACTTTGACTTTTTGAGATTTTTCACCAAAATGGATCTTTAACCCTAAAATGTTGTTAATGTATGATTTGAATCATCATTCATCAAGAAAAATCAAGAAAAGTGGGATAACTTGTAAAAGGGGTAACCATAAAAACTTAGAAAATTTTCTAAGTTAAAAATAAAGTGACAAGGGTACCAAATTTGGAGGATCATAACTCCTAAACCACAAGGCCATTTTTTCCCATCCAAAGATGGATTTGTAGCCCTCATTACCCTCTACAAAAACTTCAACTAGACCTAAGTCCAATGCATTAAGGATTTTGAGTTATGGAGTGATCAAAATGACTGAAAAATGAAAATGTCACTTTTTCCAACACTTAGTGAAATTTTCACTAAGTCCAAATCTGTCTTCATTTTTTTCCAAATGTAGGGGGATTTTTCACTTGGATTCAAAAGAGATCAAAATTAAACATGTTCAAACAGTTGTTGTATCATGTAAGGGCTTTCCAAAATGGCCAAGAACATTGCCAAATTCCATTTAAGTCATGAGATATGACATTGGCAAGTTGCCTTGCTGAAATCTGTCAAAGGTAAGGTATAATTTGCAATTTTGCTCGATTTTCCAAAATCAGCCAAATTCAAATGCTCCTATCCACTTGGACACATCTGAGGATTGAATCTAAAGGGGACAATCACTGAGCCAAGCCTCCAAAGTCCATGGAACAAGAAATAACATGTTGAACCTAGAATGGCCAAAATAGGGACAAGACTCCAAATTTGGATTGAAGCATTCAATCGAAGCATCAAGGTGGCATGGACTGAGCCCTTCTCATCTGAAATCAGTCAAGACTTATCCAAGACCAAGGGGACCAAAGCTCTGTGCCCTAACCTCTAGTCAATGGCTAGAGGAGACTTGCATTTCTATTAGCCAACATTGAACAAACACCTGCTGCAGTTGCCATTCATTGTGGATCCCAAAACAAACTTGCTCTACTATAAATAGAGCTCAATTGTGATCAGTTTGAGTACACCAAAGCCATCAAACAGATGCTTTCCTCAAAATCTCTTTCTCTTGGCAAAAATGCCTTTCTTAGCAAGGTAGCTATCGGGTTTTGAGTTAGAGGGCAATTCCACTCAAACCAATCACTCACTCACCTCACATACATCATATAGAAGTGATCCAAACACTCACATAACATCTGGAACACAGATTTCATAAAATCACCAGCCAATTGCTCAAGTTCTTGACAGTTTTGCAGTTGAGGTGCCATCTTCAACTCCAAACCATTTCAATCCATTCCAAGCACTCAGACACATCACTTGGCACCTAGGGAAGCTATCCACATCATTGGAACCTAGTTGTAACACCTCCAACACAAATCACGATCACCAGCTGCAAGTGGTAAGCATGAGCTCTTCTAACTCTATGATCCATGCAATTTTTGCTGCACAATAATTTGGCCATATGTTCATAATCATGCATGGAATGTTTTCC
Source organism: Lathyrus tuberosus (assembly GCA_022829125.1). Taxonomy (NCBI): domain Eukaryota; kingdom Viridiplantae; phylum Streptophyta; class Magnoliopsida; order Fabales; family Fabaceae; genus Lathyrus; species Lathyrus tuberosus. The sequence continues at coordinate 840,364 of JALAZF010000118.1, read as the reverse complement.
CTCAATTAATTGCATTGTTTGAATCGTGTATCAAAAATCCTAGCCTTCATGCAGAAATTAGGGTCCTCGAGGATTTTTCATGATTTCTTGTTATATGTTTAATTTAAATGAAATTAATTGACATAGACATGATCGTGAGGTTGAGACGAGCATAATGATATGTGGATTGCATGTTGATTTTGCAACTTTTAATGCTTTCTAATTATTTTGTAGGTCAATACTTAATTTTTGAAGCATTAATCCAAGATCACAATTTTTTTTTCATATGTTAAACAATTTTGATCATTTTAATTGAATTTTTATTCAATTAAATACATTTTTGAAAACAAATTAGGGTTATTGGATTAATTCAACCCTCATAAATCATTTTCAAAAAACTCTTGGGCCTCTAATAGAGTGTAAGACCCAATCCTTTTTTGACCAAATCATTTTTGGGCCTCAATGTATTGTATAAGTCCCGATACCGTCAAAAACAAACGGCGCGATCGTCGCCTTTTAAAAATAACCTTTTGGGCCTACCCTCGAGTAGTAAGACCCATTTCTTTTCTTAAAAAACTCTTGGGCCTCTAATAGAGTGTAAGACCCAATCCCTTTTTAACCAAAGCCATTTTGGGCCTCACTTATTGTATAAGTCCCTCTGCGTTAAAAGAAAACCTCGGCGCGATTGCCATTTTAAACGGAAAAATCAATTGGGCCTACCCTCGTGTTATAAGCCCCACTTTTTTTCTTTAAACCTTTTGGGCCTCTTGAGAGAGTGTAAGATCCATCCCTTTGTACAGAAAACCTTTTTGGGCCTCAGTCACTTATATAAGTCCCTCTGTACAAATTCAAACAGTGCGCTCACTGATAAAACCACTGGGCCTCTCCTTGAGCTGTAAGCCCCAAATATTTCTTTTTCAAAACACTTTCTCCCTTGATTTTGAATATATTGTTGTTTTCAATCTTTCTTTGTTGAACAACTAACCAAACAGCATGGAAGCTCTACAACCGAGTAAGTGGTTATCGCTTTCATTTACTGCTTTCATATACATATAACTGTATTGTGGGGTTGTCTCGCTGTAAGTCTTCTTTCATAAACTCATATCAACTGTGTAATAATAGTATAGATATTTAGAGTTTCCCCGGAAACTACGTCTAGAACTAGGTGACGCCGTTTCATTTATTCATAGAAATAGACAACTAGATCCCCAATAGGATCACCAGATACAGTCTTCTCTTCGGCTGTCCTCATTAGGAATTGTCAAGAAACTCTACTCCCAAAGATGAATGTATTCTCCGTGAATGGCATCTTTGAGTTTCTTCCAAATTCTCGAACTTTCCTGACTTGATCTATTCCTTGTGAATAGCTTGCCTTGAATTTCTCGGGGTTTGGGGACCCACGGACTTCTTAAAAGCATCGGCCTCCTCTTGGGCATCGTACAAGGACCCACACGCTTCCTAAAAGCAACCTAGCCTCCTCTTGGGCTTAGTACAAGGACCCTCCAGCTTCTTAGAAATATTCACAGCCTCCTCTTAGGCTTCATATAATGATCTCTTCCTCCGGGAATGATAGCCTTCTCTTGGGCTTAGTACAAGGACCCATCGGCTTCTTAAAGGTTTCCAGCCTCCTCTTGGGCTTCGTACAAATTGTCCCGACGACCTCATAGAGGTATAGGAACAGAACTTAGTCATCTTCATAGAACAGTCCTTTCAAAGAGTCTACTACTGTTTCCCAAAGCATAGTACAAAAGATGAAACTCCAGACTTGGACAGTCTAATCTCCTTGAGTCTCAAAGACATTCTCAAGTGACCCCTTTGTTAAATAGGAAGGAAACCCGTAGACTCAGACAGTCTCAATACCCTTCGGATTTCCCGCTTCCTTAAAGAACAAGAATGACCCGGATCCTTGAATCAAATCCATGAGTACAGTGTTGCTCATATAAGAACTAATTTTCTCTTTCAAAATCAGTATACTGGACCTGTCACTTAACTGAAACTGTCACCACAGCCTCCTCTTAGGCTTTGTATAATGATCCTTCTCCAGTGAAGTTAGCCTCTCTCTTGGGCTTTATACAATGATTCTCCCCAGCGGAGTTAACAACGTTTAGCCTCTCTCTCGGGCTTTGTACGAGACACATAAAGAGACTCCCTCGTTGAGTCAATCCCACTTTCGCCTCCATCTCGGGCTTTATTCGAGATATAAAAAGGTTCTTATTGAGCCAAACAAACAACAGCCTCCCTCTCGGTCTTCGTACGAGATACAAAAAAAAACTCTCTTGCCAAGTCAAATAGCCTTCATCTCGGGCTTTATGCGAGATACCAAAAGATTCCCTCATTGAGTCAAAACCTTTTAGCCTCTCTCTCGGGCTTTGTACGAGACACATAATAGCCTCCTCTTAGGCTTTGTATAAGAAAACCACTGGTTAATCCAATTAACCTTTTAGCATCAAAACTGTGCCTCGTTCACAATACACAAACATCAACAACTTCTTCCCCTCCATCTAACTACTATAAGCGGCAAACCTCTGGATCATCTACATCCATGCCACTGTCCCTCTTTTAGCATGAGGAATTCCTAAGGAAAGATGGCATTGCTCTACACTGAGTTAAAGTCTTCCCCTTCAGGTTAAAAACCCCTTATAATTGCCGGATTCGCATATCCCGGTTAAAGTAATTCTCCTTTATAACCAGTCACCCAACAGTTGTGACAGACAAACCCTTCTTTAGAGATGACAAATTCTCTCTAAAGTCAAACCCTTTTAGCTTCATATCTTGGGCTTCGAACAAAATACAAATAGACTCTTTAGCTTCACATCTTGGGCTTTGAACAAGATACAAACTACCTTTCGCTTCACGTCTTGGGCTTTGAACAAGATACCAAAAACACCCATTTCCTCCCATAGAATAGGAGGAACTACGAACGCTCTGATTTCCCTGTTTTGGATAAACGGGAATACGTAGGCATAAGATTGAAGAAAAGATCTTAGCGAGCACAATCAATAAAAAACCTAAATCCCATACTCTCATGTATCTATCAAAAGCATCAGTCCTAACATCCTAATCCTTGTTCCCCATCAGAAACCTTCTGTCAAAATGAAAAGAAAGAAAATAGTATTGGCAAAAATACAAATAGCCAGTACAAAGGCCCCCCACATTGATCGCATCTGTAACCTAACAGACCGTTGTTTAAACTCAGTATGCAAGCAGGGTTAATTGGAGACATCTATTTCCCTTCCTTATTCAGCTCACAATAGGATAAAAAATGAATCGACCTGTAGTTAACGCTCAAACCGCAGAGAGCGACCAACGCTTAAGAACCGCGTCCAAAATCGCTCGCTACACTTTCCAAACACGATTAAATCAGGTAAGGGTGCGAAACTTGATTATTATATACTTGTGTATGATTATGTAAGTATTTTTTTGGTTGTTATTGGATTGAAATGGAAATATAGAGTAAAACCCATAAATGTTGAAAGTGTTAGAAATTGATCCAAATGGGTCTGAAATCATGTTTTAGTGTTCCTTATTGTTGATACATGATAGATACATGTTGTTAGGCATTGTATTGGTAATTTTTCTGGTGTATAGGTGAAAATTGGATTGAATTTGGTTTGAAAACGCAGAACAAAATTCTGCAGAAAATTCTGGTTTTTCCACTGCCCATACGCGTATCACTCAAGGCAATACGCGTATTGGTCAAGGCAATACGCGTATGGCATTGAAGAAATGTGGGCAATACGTGTATGGAGCTTCATTTTCTCGGCCATCTGCCCATTTGCGTAATGGTATGCGTAAGACTTTAGGGCAATACGCGTATGAAGTAGGGCACTACGCGTATTGGATTTTCAATGGGAATTTTGGGAAAAATGAGTCTCTGCCCATACGCGTACGACCTTGGGAAATACGCTTATGGAATGGGCGAGGGAGCAGGGCAATACGCGTATGGCTCAGGGCAATACGCGTATGGCCAGGGGAATTGCAAAATGTGGTTTTTTCGCGATGTCTTTTCTTGTTTAGTCCGTAACTTGTGTTCCGTTTATCCGTTTTTAACATTCTTGGTATTGTTGAGTAGCTATTGAACCGTACTTCCTTATTATAATAATTTTGAGATTGTTAGCCGATTTAATTATATCGGGAATTTGGAATAGTGTCGTTTTGTCGACTTTTGTCATTATAATTGTGTGTAATTGATGTGTATCATGCAATGTGTTGTTGATATGGATATAGTATGATTGCGTGTTGTTGTATGGTATAAATGCATTGTTTAGGTCTTGAATTGCAAAGCATGATTAATGTTGAGTGAGATGGTTGCATATATGTGTGCATTTGAATGTCATGAGTCATTGTATGTTGAGCATCATGATGTGCATTCTTGTGATGTCATGTGCCCTAGTGGGCGTGAGCGACGAATCAATTCCAGAGGGAATCTGCTATAACATCATGTGCCTTATACCGAGAGGACCAAAAGCGATGGTTATAGACGATCGTGTGCCCGTGTGGGGTGTGAGCGATCGGATCGTGAGCCTTATACAAAGAGGACCGAAAGCGATCCATAAACGTCGTGAGTCTTATACAAAGAGGACCGAAAGCGACGGGGAACATCGTATGCCCGACGGGGAGTTACACTAAGTAACGAGCGATGGTTCCAATAGTTCCTGAGTGAACTGGTGTTGAGAATTGATGGAAGTCGGTACCGCATGTGCATATGCATAGAGTCGTTGTGTCGGTCTCTTGCATTTGCATAAATCATGAATAAATTGATTGTGTGTGGAATTGTGGATGAAATTGATGAATTGATATATGTATAGGTGTTGGTGATATTTGTATTGTGTGTGGTTGATATACCTTGGTGATGGTTATATGAAATATACATTGTGTTGTTTAGGTATTGGAATTCTGGTATAAGTTGTGGTGAGAATATTTGATATGTGTATTTTTGTGTTATTATATAATTGTATGCAATTATATTATGATTGTGTTTCTCACCCTTCTGCTGTTTTATAATGCTCTATGAGGCATTGCAGATTAGATTGTTGGAGGTCTTTTTGTGAAGCTTAGGTCTTCATTCTTTTGTCGGTCGGCTCTGATATGTGACACCGGGTAGTTAGGGAGACCATTGGTGATTTGTGTATATATGTATATGTTTCTTTTGAGATTGTACATGTATGCTTGTATTGGCAGACAAACTTTTCATGATATATATATGAGATTTCAGTACAGATTTTCCGCTTTTATTCTGTATCTGAATTTTGGGTAGTAGGAACTAAGTTCCTCTGTTAATTGCTACCTGATTGTTGCATATCTTTATGGGCAGATGTATGTGTATTTGGTTTCAATTTGATGTGACCCCTCGGTCTATGCTGTGAATGTTTTAAATATACTTTGATGAAATTTTGTATTTTATTTATCGCTTTAATAACTTGGGGGTATAGATTGGGGGTGTTACAAATTCAAGGTTAGTACTAGTCTTATGTAACCTATAATGTTATGCTAATGAGTTATAGATACTAATATTACACATTTTTCACTATGTTAATAACAGGCTAAAAGCGAAGTAGGAATTCAAAACTAGGCGAAAAACATGTACCCCCATAGATTGTCTCGCGGGGGTTACGGGAAACTTGAGAAGAGAATCATGCAGGAAAAACAACAAGAATGAGGAGATGGTGACATCCCATCTCCACCGTCAAGACATGAGAAATGGAAGAGGGCTCGATTAAAACCTAATGGAGAGTACACCTCTGAGGCTTCAAGAGTAGTTGCTGAGAAAATTGTAAGTATATGTTTTATTTTGCTTATGTTATTTAAATGTGATTGCTTGTGTAATTTGCTCATGTTGTGTAGGATAATTTGGTTGTGGCGGCCCGTGAAGGCACATTTGTTCCGGAAGCACGACATGACATATTAGTGGAAGCTATCGGAACAGCTGAGCATGGAGGTCGTGTCAGTGGTGTTGGAGAAGGTGTCGGCTTGAGGTCATACTTTGGATCTCAAAGAAGAAGCACCGAAACCACTGAATTTCATGCTCAACTACAAATGATTGAGAATGTTGAGAAGCAATTGGAAGAACAAAGGAGGATGTTTGAAGAGGAGAGGGAAAAAAGGGAGAAAGACGTGGAAAAGTTACAAGAGTGATATTCGGTATGTGCTTTACTTGAGATGTTAGTGTTTTATCGGAAATGTATGATATATATTGTGCTTATTTTTATTTTATGTTCTAATTGAATGTTATGATGTAGAGATTAAGTGAAAACCTCGAACAACGAACAAATAAAGATCAATGTTACATTGATGGTGATGATCAAACTCCAAGTAGAAGTGTTGTAAATCGCGCTTCTACAAAAGGAAGTAATTGTACATCCCCTCCCCCATTTAGATAACCGCAATGGGATATTGGACCCTAGTCCAAATGAAATAACCAATTTATATTTTTCCATTGCAACAACAAACCTTGCGCAACCTCTCTCGCTAGAACATTACCCGAAATTGGATGTAATGTATTACACTCCTGAAGATGTAAGGGATTTTCTCGCAGGATTTAAGTGGCTTGACATAGCGATTTTGGCAAGTTTTGTACTCGTAAGTATATAGTCAAATATACATGTCATTATAGAACATTATAATTTTTTGTATTTTCTCCCTTAATTTATTCATTTTCTTTGACCATTTAGGTACATTCACCGTGTTTGTATAGAGTTAATAAATCACGTACTTATCGAATCTTGGAGCCAAGTTATATTGGTTGGGCGTATAATGAAAAAAATATCTTAGAAATGTATTTGAAAGAGCGGCTAAATGAGGGAGGAAAAGAATGTTACCTTGCACCATTCCTCTGTAGGTATGTATTGTTGTAATTTATTTATATATTCTATATTTAGTTTTGTTTTAGTAAAAACTAATAATATATATATATATATATATATATATTATATATATATATATATATATATACTATATATACTAGTATATATATATATATTCTCGTGTTCATTCAATGGTCATTGGCAATTGATCATAATATCATTTACGACAAATACGACGACATTACTGTGTTTCTTGCACGACCCACTCCACAAACCAATGAAAGATATTTATTCTAACGTAAGTGTCTATGTTTAATATCATTTTCTTTGACATTAATTGTAATTAGTTTATCATGTAATATGTTTAATTCAATTTTTAATGTACAGTCTTGTGGAGCAAGTTAATATAATGAGGAATATTAGAAAAAAGCCCACATGGATTGCTCCTAAAGTAAGTGGCACCGATTACTTATTTCTTTCATTTACATTCATGTGTGGTTATATTCATGTAATTTGTAGACGAGGGAAACAACCTGGGAGTTACGAGTGTAGGTATTATGTCATGAAACACATGTTAAACATTTGTCCTTGGCGGCATTGTTGATTCATGGGATAAAGTATATATGTCATAAAGTGTTTACATATATTAATATATAAGTTGAGTATTGAATTTTATCATGCATGATATTCAATTTTTTGCTCTTTCTTATGTAGATGTTTAACGACCAAACCCTATTCCCCATTGAGGACATTCTAGATTTTCGTAAACGTTGGGCGTATATCCACAATGCGCGTAAGGGTCCTCTTGCTGTTTGATATATCAGCAACATTCCTCAGCATATTTTTGATGCACATAATTTTTTGCTTTTGAAGCACATAATGTGAACAATAATTTTGCCTTTTGATGCACATATTATGTTTGATGTACATGATATTATGTTTGATGCACATAATGAAATCAATAATATTGGCTTTTGATACACGTATTGTATTTGATTTAAACAATGTTAGCTGTTAGTTTTTTTATGTAAAATTCTCTGATTCATTTATAAGGATAAAAATATAGGAAGAATTGTGTTTGATGCACATATTGTGTTTGATGTAAACAGAAGCTGTTTTGACAGGATAAAATATAGGAAGAATTTGATATGCAGAGAATTTTTATATTTAAAAACAGGCTATTTTGACAGCGGTTATAAAAACCTAACCGTAGTTGTATGTCAAACGCTGATCAGAATAATATAAATAAAAAATGTTGTTGTTGAGAATCGAACCAGATCACCTTTAGTTATATCACAACGGTTGTGTAATCTAACCGTTGTGAAATGGTGCGCGCTTTCTGGAATACAACAAACGGTCCCAAGACCGCCATTGTACGTATCACATATACAACAACACTCTACATAACAACGTCTTCGCCCCGCGTCATTACATGTCATTTTCAACCGTTGTTAAATGGATTTTTCGTAGTAGTGTTTGCGTCACTATTGCGTTTTCTACAACCAGCGTGTAACCTTCATTGAAGAGACAAAGAACATTTTGAGCTCCAAACAACACACGCATATGAAACCGACCAACGATTCCAATTCTTTTCGTTGAATATTGGAAGCTTTGTGTTCAAGCTACCGTTTCTTGCGTTCATCTTCGTTCTTGTGCAAATCACTCAATTCTCACCAACACTTGTATTTCCCAAACCCTAAGAATCAAGATTTGTGATTCTTTTTTATTTCGAACTTCGATTACACGCAAATTTCAGGAATATAATCATTCACACACCTCACTACACTCATGTTTCCCTATGAATCAAATCGGAACTATGGATACCAATTGTTGGAGTTTGACAATCCTTGAAGCACAAGAATAAAAAAGATGAAGAAGAGTTGCTAAGAAGACGAGAGAGAGAGAGAGAGAGAGAGAGAGAGAGAGAGAGAGAGGAGAGAGAGAGAGAGGAGAGAGAGAGAGAAGAGAGGAGAGAGAGAGAGAGAGGAGAGAGAGAGAGACGAGAGAGAGAGAGAGAGAGAGAGAGGAGAGAGTAGAGAGAGAGAGAGAGAGAGAGTAACTTTTAACTCAATTTCTCAAAATTTAAAAATTGTGTTACAAATTGTAATTACCATTGGGTTTTATACAATAACCCAAATTCAAATGTTAATGAAATTCAAATTCAAATGCAAACTTAAAAAACTCAAAAACTAAACCAATTTTTAAATGTTAAATTACATTCAATAATCTATATCTTATATAAGGATATAAGTCATAGTCACTATTTCCACCAAATAAGTTGATTTTGTTTGCAATCAACATCTTGTGCATTTGGCTCATAAGAATTCTTGATCAACATGTTTTAATCTCAAGAAAATGCAGACTGCTATTTTCTATAACAACAACTCCTCAATCAAATTGTCAAAAAATTCAGTTATACATGGCAAGTTGAAATGCATAGATATGAGATATCACTTTCTGAAGATTTTATAAAAGAATGAGTGGCTAAGTTGATCCCATTGCACTTCCCAAAATCAATTTTCAAAGTGGTTGAAGCTTGAATGATTTTGCAAGTTCAAGAAGAAACATGGCATATGTGATTTATCAAATTTAGTTTGACTTACTTATTTGTTCTAATAAATTGAATTACTAAGTGTTCATTGTATAGAAATGTCTGTTTAAAGGAGAGTTGTTAGGATTGAAGTAGTTATATGCTAAAATTTTAACAAACTTAGAAAAGGAATACAAAGTTTTTCCTACAAATAGTAGTAAGATTAGATGCCAATAATTCATGGCCAATAACCCCTTGCATTAAGCAAACATATTCGGAAGGTTCTAATAGTAACCACATATAAACAAAATTAATGAGAGGATGGGAAGGTAACATATTAACCTCAGTATCTTTGACTGAAAATAGTTTTCTTTTTTCCTCTTTTCAAGTTGGTAGAAAAAATGAACTTAACCACGCCCAAACGTTGAATATTAAACACTCATCCGTGTAGAGAAAATATAGCCTTAGGTTTGATTTATTTCATTAAGAAAATTTGGTTTAAAATATTGAATAAACCAAGTGTTCTAATTGAACCTCAAACTTGTGGTTTAGATTGAGTTCGAATATTCATGTTTTATACTAAACTCTGTAATCGATTTTTTAACAGAAGTAATATATTATTTAATATTAAATTACATTATAAATTAAAAAAATTAAAAATTAAAACAATACAACTAATATTTTAAATTATCAAAAATTTAATAATAAAATACAAATTAATATAAATTAGACGAGTTTGTGGTGGGTATCTGTGTTTCTATTATTCAACTCGTAATCGAAGAAAATCCAAACCTATATCATAACTCAAACCCAATTAAAATGGATTTTTTTCAATAAACTCAGGGTTGGTTGAGATGGATATTTGTGACTTCGGGTATTATTTTCATCCTTACAAATAAATCTTGAAAAAGTTTCATGAGTAGGACACAAAAAACCTTATTGTCCGAAGTCCCTACCGAGTGTTAATAATCTCTGACTTTAAATGGATCATTCGCTAGTAGATAGTAATCATCTTGAATTAGTCGATTTTATCGAATACCAAATTTATTAAAAAAAATAGCAGACGAAAAATTCATAATCTTCCGTATTTCAACATCAAGAACAATTTTATACACTTTAATAAAACAACAAATTAACCAAATCATCAAAATTTATACACTGAGAGCCATAGCCCTGCAATTCAAGATAAAGGTACAAATCTTAAATCTAAATATAAACAAAATATCAATTGTAAAGTATAAAGCAATTTATACAAGCCTTCACAATCCAAAAATGAATCCAAGTATGCTCCATTTAGCCATGATCCTCCAAAAAATAATCAATAAATCCAATGATTTTAACATTGTAACTCCAAAATAATTTTCTACCCTTTAATTTCCCTTTTCATTATACACAAACTTTCTATTCTTTACCCTTTTTGTATACCTAAACTCAAACTAGTATTTTGAATAAACTAAGAACCTCATGAGGCTCTTTTTGATTCTTCAACAGCCTCGTCAAAGAAAAGCCCATTCCAACCACAACTCATGTGAGTTACCTTAAACTTTAAGGTAGTGCCATAATAATAACATGATGAAGCTCCAATGTTTTAGCCTTTTGTTGTCATTATATGACAAAAACTAAGATTTTATCATCTTTGTGGTAGAATGCCAAATCTTTGGTCTAGTTTTTGGCTTGTAATTAGCTCTTGAGACTTGTTACAGACACAACCGGGAAAAGGGTTGGCGAAAAAATTCTCTTCGATCCTTGGTGTCTCGCCTACCTGTCTAAGATAAGGCGCACCTAGTCGATTGGTGTGCAATTTTTTAATTTGAGAAGAAAATTTTTCCCAAGATAACGAGCTTTGGTCAAATCGATCAATAAGATTTACAAAATTTGATCTGCAAATAAAAAAAAAGGATTATATAACATGAACGGTGAAAAAAGACATGCCAAACATTGAGAGAAGAAAAAAATTCGAATGCGGTTGGACCCTAGATCATTAAGGATCTTTTCCAACATTTCCTTCTCCAACCGCTAAGATTTAGTTGGAGAAGGATACACGGGAGAGGATCCAAATCCGAATTCAGAAAGTTAGTTATTCATGTTTTGGAAACTTACCTATCAGGATTGATAGTTTTCCGAAATCCTTCAAACCTCCTATGGCCCTGCACGGCCTTAGCCATGTTTCCATCATAAGTATAAACAAAAACATCACTTTCAAGTGCAACAATATAATCCAAAGCCGCTAGACGATTTTGATACGGCTTGAAAGGCTCTAATTCCTCTTCAGTCGCAAGAGTCGAATGAGTAAAGACATTCGGATACTCGGCGCGAAAGGCTGCCATACTACTGCCACCATATATAGGTCCTGCAACAATGTAGATCGTTGTAGTTGAAGGATACCCCATGGCTTTGAGAAAAATGGCTGCTTCTCTAGGTGACATAGGGCATCCTCCTTGCAACCGTCGATCGACACTGTCGATCTCTTTTTCCTTCCAATGCTTCACTTCATACCTCATAACCCGAAGTTCCTCAGCCTCCTCAGTCGTAAGATTATGGCTACAGCCCGTAAAAGCCAGCATGTCTTTCTCATATCTACATTGCATATCACAGAAAAATAACCATTTGTTCAAAAAGCGTTATGCAATAAAAACCAGAAACCGAAAACATTATCTAAACCGAACAGATCCATATGTCCATGAGGTACAATACCTTAAATGAAGGGCAATATAAGGCTCATCATTGTTTCTTAGCCGATCAACCAAGGTCTTTCCAAGCTCCTCGATCTCAACCGTATACTTAAGAGCATGGTAATTGGCACGGCACCTCAGTTTCTGAATTGAAGAAGCAAGACCATTGTTCGCAAGTCTTGAATCTGTGTGAGTAAATTGCACAACCTTGTATCTCTTCAACATAGGAACAATCTCACTTCTGTAATAACTAGCCTGCAAAAAGAACCATCTAACTAAGACATCATTCCACTAAAAGATAAACTAGTAACCGAAAACAAAAGCGGAAAGACAGACACTCGTTAGAGTTATTTGATTATTCACACCTTTGACCATGAAACCGGAGCCTTGACAAAAGGCTTGATAGATGCAAACCGAATAGGCAAGTACTCAACAATATCAATGTCGTCTTTTAAGACTTTCATGAAATGCCGCCAATCGAAAATATCTTTGAAGTCACTGAAATATATTAGAAACATTATATTTTGATAAACAATAGTAACACAAATGTTGATATAATCACAGGTTTGTTGAACACCGAAAATTTACCTTGGATCAGTCCAAAATGATTCATGGTCAAGAGCAGGAAGAACAAGTGTCGCATTCATTATTTTTGCCACCGCAACCATATCACATATCTGCATTTCATTCAAATTTCTTATAATCAGCAAAGTGAACCATAATTAACATATTGACCAGATTGTTCTATTATTCAACGAATCTATATATATATATATATATATATATATATATATATATATATATATATATAAAGTTATTTGTGAAGTGGACCCCACCACTATAACTATGTGTGCAAACTTACCCCAGTTCTCATTTGATTCAATCCACCATTTGCATGAACAAGAAGATAGCCGTTGGTTTTTGACGGTTCTGAAAAGAAAAAACAAATGCAAAACGGCAAATGAGACAAAAATGTAACACAATCAGCAAAACATGACAAAAATCTAAGGTAAGTGTACATACTCATTCGATTCCTAGGTCGTGACACGCATTGATAATACTTGTCACTGTTTGGCTTCATCCATATTTCTGGAGTCTATTCAAAATCATAAAAAAAAAATATAATCAATATTAAATTAATTCCTTAACGTGTAATATAGGTTCATATATATTACAACATGGAAAAATATAATAAAAAAACGCGTGAGAAAATTATAAAAGCCAATACAAAGTAGTATTAGGGACAAAGCCACCTAGCAAGTAGCAAGAACCCAAATATTCAAACAAGGTGTTCTACCGACTTCAATGGGAAAGAAATTAAAATTTTATGTTCTAAAAATTCCACTTCCTTGATTGAGACATCACTCCTAATACAAAATCAATTTTTTATTTAACACCTACTATTAGTATTTCTTCTATAATTTATAATGCCACACTAAGAATTATATTTTTTTATACTAAGTTAGTATTATTTTTTTTGGAAAAAATATAAACTTTATTTTATCAAACAAATTCCTATAAGAGTCCATTTATAGAATGCACTTATATCCAAAAAAAAAATATATATTACTAATTTTTTAAAAAGGTTAGTCAAACCAGACTAAGAAATATTCCATAATAAGAAAAATAAATAATTTCTTTGCACCTAAACATGAGCTCCATACATTAGTATAAATGAATAGAGAATTTATTAAAAAAAATCATAAATACTATATTTAACTACTATTTTACATTCATACCAAACAAAAATAGTTGAAAATCTGATTCTATTGCTAGGCATAATAATAATGCCATAACGGTAAAAAGCTGGAAAGTGATTAAAAACGGATTCTCAGAAAGAGAATTTTTGAGACAAGTAAAAAAAAAAGCACTTTTTGGCAACGTGATTTATGATTGAGAAAGAGAGAAAAGAATAACAAAAAAATAATCACTTACAGCCAATCTTTCAAGGACCCTCTTAGGCATAGAAGTTTCAGTTTCAGTTTCTGTAACAACCCTTTGAGCCGAAGCCCAATCTTCCTTAAACCGTTGCAAAATCAATTGTCCATTTTCGATACTTTTCCCATTCATTTCAACCCCGGCACCAATAAACGAAACCTTAAAAAAAACCGACATAACAACCATGACAATCAAAATCGCAAAGATCTTCCGGCCCACGTTTTTGCCGGACCGGATACCCTGAACCGAGCCGGACAACCAGAGAAAAAACTGTTCTAACCGAAGTGCGCATAGTAAAATGCGGGCGCGTAAGAGAAGGTAGCGCGTGACGGGATGTAGGTGGTGGTGAACGTGCGCGTGGTGGTGGACGGTGTTTGATAAAACGGGGTCGTCGGGTTCTAGGTCGGAGAAATCTGAGAAGCTTTGTTGTTGAATGTGTTGTTGTTTCTCTGTGTCGACGTTGTTGCTGCTGTTGTTGATGTCGGGTACGCGTCTGCGTGTTGTGGTGGGACCCGCGGCGACCCTTGGGCTGGTGTTGGACGAGGTTGATGTTGGGCCGCCGGACGACATTTTTGCGGTGTCAAAACGACGACGGGTTGAGAATTAAACGACAATGAATGGGAATTTTTTTATCGGAGTTTGATGCTTTTGATGTTTCTGAGGTTGCGGTTTCTGGGAGAGCTACGTTGTTTTTGTTTTGTGTTCTGTGTTTTTGCTTGTCTTCGGTCGAAGTTGAATTTTTGAGAGAGAAAGAGAGAGAAAGAGAATGAAATTTGTGATCTGTGATTCTCTTTTTTTGTCGCTTTTTATATCATTGGGTTTTACTTGTTTCATATGGCATATGGATTTTGTTTTTAAAGGAAAGGACTATATTACCCTTCATGAGATTTCTTTTTTAATTTTTATTTAGGTATTAATCGTTTTGATTTTGTTTTAATTTTGATTTATTTTGTCTCACGCATGTTTCGATTTCTTACTTTGACTGGATGTTTGGAGTGATGTTAAAAATTATTGTACTTTAATTTTGTGAGTTAATTGCTATGCAAATTGTATGATTTACTGTCTCCCAATTTCTTATATTGAATACATTTTCATTAAATAACTTATAAATGTGATTTATATATAGGTCATATATGTTAATTATTTAATAAGTTTAAAAAATATTTTGTTTATAATTTAATAAATTGAAAAGTAATTTATGTATATGATTTATATATAAACTATATACATTAATATTTTAAAAATTTTAAAGTACCTTATATATAATTTATATATAACTTAGATACATTGATTATTTAATAAATAAATAAAAAAATATTTGTACATATTTAGTATAGTGATCCTTTGAGGAATTACATCATACTCCTACAGACTATGATTCCTTTGACCGCTTAGCTTTAGCTTTGAAAATCGAAGGATGCATAGGTTTTCATAATGCAAGTAAAGGAGGTCGTGTAGTTGGTGGTTGTGGTGCTTTAATTTAGTGTATGGTTATGGATAATTTGGTCACCAACGATACCGTTATCCATATCCATAAAAGTTAATCTTCGTTTTGTTTATACGATGTCTTAGTCTAACCCTCTTAATCCACGAAATGAATGGCCTACAATAGTTATGAGTGATTACAAATTTAACAGTTATACACAGTTTCACATTTCCAAACAATCATCTACATCTTCCTCCACAACAATATTTGTCCAAACAGGTAATCCTACTATGTGTCTATCCTCTACTTATCAGTGTTGTGTTATTGGTTATGGAGCCACTGATCATATGATAGAGAATTCAGGTGTTTTTTTTCTATCTTTTAGTCTTTCTAATAATCATTCTTTTATTGTCTTTGGTGATGATTCCAAAGTCCATGTTAAATGAAATGGATGTACTACCTCAAAGGACGGCATACTCGTCCCGTTTAGGCCCTCTCTATAAAAACCTGCAAAAACGGGACATGGCGGGCAGACATTATATAGATAGCGGGCTTAAAACCTTGGCCGGCCTCGCAAAAAATAAGGGCGAGACAGCACGGGCCCCCGGACACTGCACATTTTAGCCTAAAAATTTCAAAAACATATTTTAATGACCGCACCCCCAAAAGCCTACAAAAAAAACTGGGTGGGGTGGGGCGGGCATATTAGAGAGAGTGACCCTAAAACCTTGACTCGCCCGCGAAAAGTGATGGCCAATGGACATTTCCCAACGGGTCGGACCCATTTTGCCACCCTAACTACCTCGGTTTCTACCTTACTATAGTCATATGTCTTATATTTACCTTAATTCCCCTATAATCTTCTTTAGTCAAATAACTCATTTTTAAAAATTTTCTGAATTTTTTTTCTCGACTCTTGTATATTTCAGGACTTGTTGACACAAAGGACTATGGGTATCTTATGGGTTGTATTTACTTGAAGAAGGAGTTTTACAAGCATCAACAACTTCCAAATTTTGCAGCATGTCCCCTTTTCAACTTCATTTTTGGCTTGGACACTCATCTTTAGGAGTTCTTAAAAGATTTTGTCCTTAGTTAGAGTCAATATCAAGTCTGTCTTATGAGTCTTGTCAGTTCTCTAAGCATCATCAGAGTGTTTATTTAACTCGTCTAAATAAAAAGGTTCAAGCGTTGTTTGAAATTATTCATTCTGATGTTTGGGGTCTTAGTCTAGTAACCTCTAAATTTTGCTAAATGTATTTTGTTACTTTTGTTGATGGTTATTCTCGTGCAACTTGGTTATATCTAATGAAATTGAGATCTGAGTGATTAACTATATTTTTGCAATTTTCGAGCTAAATTTTGTACTCGGTTTAATTTTCATGTTCACATTCTCCAAGATTTAATATCAAAGAATATTTTTCTGTATAATTTAATACTTTCATAGATCAACATGACATGATTCACCAATCATCTTGCATTGTCACTCCACAACAAAATAAAGTTGTTGAGTGCAAAAATAGGCACTTAATGGAAGTTGCCTGAGCTTTATTGTTTGACATGAAAGTTCTAAAGGTTTTTTAGGCAGATGATATACTCACTCTTACCCACATAGTTAACCATATGTCATCATTAGTTTCAAATGATGTTATCCTATATTCAATCCTTTTTCCTTCCCATTCTTTATTTTCCTTTCCCCCTGACTTGAGAATTTCTTAACGCACCCTAGACCCTTCTACTGTACCGTATGAATTTCCACAAATGCCCCTCGTTTTCGAAGATCTCCGGACGCACCTCTTGCACACTCAAGTAAGGCCATTCTGAGAGGCTTCCTATATTTTGGGTTATTTTTATTCTGGAGATGCATCTCCTGAACATTTTAAGAAAGACCCTAATTATTTACCAGTTCAGTAGATATTCCGGAGATGCATCTCCGGAATTATGGACAACATTTTGAAATTTTCTATCACTTTTGCATGTCAGATATTTTCGGATATGCATCTTCGGAAATATCTGATAAAGAACCAACTGCATGATCACACATCCATTGTTGACATAGTTGGTTTTCAACCAAACCCTTCACCCTAAAAACCCTTCATTCTCAATCCATTTTCTAACTCCAAATCTCCATCCTTTTGGTTCATCACAACATAGGGAGAAAAAGAAGATAGAATTTCAGGTAAAGATTCTTTTTTTCCCTCTGCATTGCTCACATTAATCTTCCTTTTTTCCTGAAAAAAGTTACGTCGTGTTCGGAAATGTATCTCCGAAACGTATATGAACTTTTCTGGAGATGCATTTCTGGAAGTTGTCTGTGTTCATTTTTGAAGTCATTCTACATCAGTAGTAGCGCTTATTTTTTGTTATTGTTTTCATTAGATATGGTTCACCCCGATGTTTTCCCAAAACCAAGTTGTTTCTTTGAATGTCCAAGGTGTGGTTGTTTCTCTGAATGTTCAAGGTGTTATTTCTTCGAATGTCCAAGGTGTTTACCAATTGTATTCCTCCAACTCATATTTCAACAGGTTTCAAGTTCTTTGAGCAGACATATTCTCATCGTCCCCAGGTTTAAAGAGAAGATATCCCAGAAGATACTCGACTTTTACCCCCTCAAGTGCATACAAATTCTGCAAATGACCTTCCAATTACCTTACGAAGAGGTAAACATACTTGTACTTATCCTCATATTTTCTCTTATGTTTTTTCTAGTCTTTTGTCCTCTACTTCTAAATCCTTTTGTTATTTACATAGATTATATTCTTGTTCCTATATCTCTTTTAGATGCTATTAATCATGATGGTTGAAGACATGCTATAGAAGAGGAAATGAAGTCTCTTAAGCGTAATGGCATTTGGGATTTAGCTTCCCTTATTGTAGGCAAGTAAGATATTTAATGCAAATGTGTTTATGCTTTCAAGATGAATCTAGATAGTTCAATGGTCTGTTTAAAAGCATGACTAATTGCCAAAGGATATGCCTAAAAATTTGGATTTGACTATACTGATATTTTCTCCTCGTGGCTAAACTTTCATCTATTCTTATTATTATATCTATTGATGTCAAACATAATTGGCTATTATTTTAATTAGATATAAAGAATTCCTTCTTGCAAGGTGTCTTACAAAAGGATGTATATAAATGGAGAAACCACTTGTTTTTATTGCTTAGGGGGAGCATAAACATGTGTGCCATTTAAAGAAATCATTGTATGGATTGAAAAAATGACCTATGTCTTGGGTTGGCAGATTCAGTTAAGTGGTATAGGCATTTATACTGAAAAATGTCAGAGTGGTCACACATTATTTTTTAATAAAACCAACCGTGAAAATTTGTGGTGGATGATGATGATGATATTGTAATTACAGGAAGTGATTGAAAAGGAATTGACGAACTAAAGGTTTTCCTCCAAATAATGTTTTAGAACAAATATTAAAAGGCTTGAAGTACTTATTGGCATTAAATTTAGTTTTATAAAACCAAAGTTGATGCCTTCGACGTGTCAACACACAAGCTCTATAAGTCGACACATAACATGTTTGGGTCGACAAATACTAAAGATTTTATAAAATCAAAGTTGTTGTCTTCTAGGTGTCGACACATAAGCTTCATAGATCGACTCATAACACGTTTAGGTAGACTCGTGCTCATTTGAGGTCGACACATGCTGAGCCTTTGGAAAAACCAAAGTCTCTGCCAGCTTGAGGTCGACGTCTAGGCTTTTTAGGTCAATATATAGAAGCTAAAATTATTCTATGTGTTGACACATACTTGACATAGGTCGATACATGCGGTTTCAAAACTTCAAACTTGTAAAATTTCTAAAGTCTATTTTTCTGTTATTTATTTCTTACACACGCACGCACGTACACACACACACATACACACACACACACACACACACACACACACACATATATATATATATATATATATATATATATATATATATATATATGTGTGTGTGTGTGTGTGTACGCGCACTCGCATCCATGCATCATTTTTACACACACATACATATATGCATTCATGCATTAATTTTACACACACACGCGCACACACACACACACACGCATACACATACACACACACATACACACACACACACAAACACACACATATGTGTGTGTGTGTGTTTGCGCGCATGCATGCATCATTTTTTGAATATTGAAACCAAGAATATACAAAGCATTGATCATCATCTTCAATATTTCTCTATGCATACACACAATAAATACACATAATCATTTTTGTTGAGCTCCATATATATATATATATACAAGATTGATAAGGTCCAATTTAGGATTTGTAAATTAAACTGGGTTTAGAATTCTTTGGGGGTTTAATTAATAAAACCAATTAGGGGTTTCCATCCAAGATCAAGGGTGATTTGGGGTTTTTTGCATAAGATTTCACAACTAGGATTCAGCCGAGTGAAAGCTTTGAATAAATGGGTTTCTGTCAAAGTAGTAGCGGAACCGGAGGATCGAATGGGAATTCTTGGGACACTTGGTCTTACTTAAGATCAAGAGAAGAGAAAAAGATAGAATCAACATCAAATTTAGGATTTGGGGGTTTGGATTTCTATTTCTCTCTTGTATATAATATATTGCAAAGGTTAATTAAATATCTCAATTCCATTTGGAATTATGGGCAGACGTGCCCATAGTGAAGACAATTGAGGAAATACCTAAACAAATTATTGTGTTATCTCTCTCTCTCATTCTTTCTTTCTTTCTTTCTTTCTTTCTTTCTCTCTCTCTCTCTCTCTCTCTCTCTATCTCTCTCTCTCTCTCTCTCTCTCTCTCTCTCTCTCTCTCACACACACACACACACACACACACACACTATTTACATTTTGAAAATTCATTTAGTGTGCAATTTCATAAACTGATAATTTTGTTTGTTTTGAAATAATTCAAACTATTTTATAAGATAATTGAAATTGGTTTTCACATTAACAACACAAAGGAAAAATCAGCTTGGTGTTCACTGCACATCAAGTGTTTGATAAATTGTCTTAGTCAATTTTTGTTTCTTAAGTTTCACTGGAAATTGATTATCAAAGTGTGACATTATTCAAACGTTATTTTGAAAAACATGTTGATTTTTTTCTCATCATTGTAATCTGTTTTGTTATGGTTTAATACGCATATTCGATTCTTCCGATAACGGTTTGGGATAGACGAGTGTCAATCCGGAATTGCTTTTGCTTGCCATAGAAAGTTATTTTTAAAACCAGATTTGTAATCAAAGAAAATTTTATTTGTTATCTATTCACCCCCTCTAGATCGTTGCCCTCGTCTAATAAGTGGTATCATGAGCATTGGTTTATCTTGTGCTTCAAAATCGCTTATTAGATTATGGCTCCCGAACCTAAAGGGGCATATAATAGAGCGCATGTTTTCAATGACAAAAAATATGGTTATTAGAAAGATTGTATGTGTGTACATATCAATTTTATTGATAGAAATGTATGGAATTCCATCCAAAATGGTACTTTTGAAATTACTATGACCAATGCGGATGGTGTTATTGTACCTAACCCGGAAGCACAATGGAATGCGGGTGATGAGAAAAAGTGGTTATGTGATTGGAAAGCAAGGAATATTCTTATATCCGCTTTTGGAGTTGACAAATATTACCGTGTTTCTCATTGTACAACCGCTAAAGCTATGTGAGACTCATTGCAAGTTGCCCATGAGGGCACAAATGAATTCAAACAAGCTAGAATCAACACGTTGAAACAGGAGTTTGAACTCTTTTATATGAAGAAATTGTACCTCATACCCCTATCATTATCCTTCTACCCTTATATTTTTTAAAATATTCCAATTCTACCCTTTTCACTTATCAAATAATTTTATTATTTAATATTTATCATTTCACACCCCTATCAAAGTGTATCGATATGTATTCTAATTCTTCCCTTTTCCGGTATGTTTTTGAAACTTATGAAAATTTGTATATCCAACACATAAAAAAATGTTACCTAATATTTTAGACAACGATTTTATTTACTTTAGGCCACGGTTTTTCTTAATTTTTCAACTTATGAAATATTGTATATCCCACGCATGAAAAACTGTTGCCTGATAATTTAGGCAACAATTTTATTTACTTTATGCCACGGTTTTTGCTTGTTGCCAAAACTCAAGTTATTCGATGAATAAAAATTACATACCGGAAAACTTGATTGCAAGTTATCCGGTGAATAAAAGTTACATATCAGAAAACTTAATTGCAAGTTATCCGGTGAAGAAAAATTACATACCGAAAAACTTAATTGTAAGTTATCCGGTGAAGAAAAATTACATACCGGTGTCGAATCTGCGAAAATCAACCGGCGAAAAAACAGAAGAGTCGCCACCGAACTTTATTTATCCCGATGCAGGGAAAGGAAACGATCGAAGAAAACCTCAACAAAGGGAAAGGAATGGTCACCGCAACCATAGTCGGGGTTCGGGAGTCGGTTACGCGAGAGGAAGGTATTAGCACCCCCTCGCATCCATCGTACTCGATAGGATCCACGCTTGCTGTTTCGATCAAAGGGTGTAGGTATCTAAAGCTTAACTGCTAACTAGAACATAAATGAGAGAAAAACAAAAGGTGACTCGATATGACATCTCCGTCCTAGGCCTATGTATTCCCTCGGGAACGGGAAAGTCAGAGTCAACGTGGTTCGGAGACTACAGGATTGTGGGGGGAAGGTTGCTCGCCAAGACATCGCCGTCTTGTGCCTATGTATCGTCAATCGTACGGGAGAGAGGAATTCAGAGCAGTCGTAGTTCGACCTACAGGTCTATTTTGTTTAGTGAAAGAGTCTCGATCGCACTAGGGCGAGAGAAAAGGTTTGATTAATTGGTTGGTCAACGTCTCAATCGCACGGGTGCGAGAGAAAGGGGAAGTTAGTTGTTAGTGTGCTCGCCGAGATATCGCATCTCGTGCCTACGTATCCTCAATCGAACGGGAGAGAGGAATCAGAGCATCGGTAGTTCACGCTACGGGAAAACAGGGTCTCAATCACACGGGTGCAAGAGAAAAGAGGAGACTCAAATTTCATAGTTACACAAAAGAAGAGCGAGTTTTTTCGTCTATGGCTATCAACGACGAAGTAATGAATCTAAAAAAATGAGATTAAGAGAATAAAGGAAGAGAATGAGATTCATAAGGAGCATATGAAACAGAAAGATACTGTTTGTGATGAAGTAATGAAGGTGAGAGAAGAAACCAGAAAATTATACATAAGCATTGAGAGAAAATTTCATAATAGCAGCAAATTTCATTGGAAAAGAATACATAGCAGTGAAAGAGTATTACAACAGCAGCTGACAGAAGAACTTCCTAACAGCTTATCAGGAAATTGAGAGGAAAATGTACAAAAACTACATAACAGAAAACTGGTTCTAACAGAAACTAGCCCAATTTCTAACTGATCTTTTCCTAACTTCTAACAAAAAAATTCACAGCAGAACCAACTAACATCTTCTAACAGATTTCCCTAACATAAAAACTGCTAACAATAATTCACAATCTCTCTAATAGTTTTCACTAACAGAAAATTTCTCTAACAGTTTTCCCTAACCGTCATTAATAGAAATTCCAAAAAACTCTAACCAATCTTTAATCTTCAAACACCATAGCCCTCTTCAATCTTCACCAATTCCAAACCTGCAGATCAATTCTTCAAAACCGCAACTAACGTCAACTTCTTCAATCTTCACCTCTTCTCGAATTCACGACCTCGTCTTCAACCTTCAATAATCTTCATCAACGTCCTATTTTCATCCAAGCAAAACCTGCAACAACTGAAACACAAAAATTCACAACAACAAGTTAATTCAACGATCTGCACAAATTCAAGAACAATCACAATATACAGCACAGAGAATCAAGAACGAACGATTTAAATAATAATAAATAGGGCACAACAACAACTTACTGAGATCAACGATAACTCTCTTTTCCTTCTGATCACGCCTCCGTTCTCGTTTCAGCTGAATCAATTTCTCTCAGGAAAATAACCTCAAAGCTACGCAAGTTCGGAGGGTTTTATTTTTTTCTGCGGACACCATCTTCCGGTAAACTATCCGTGCCCTAATTGATCGAAGACCAGCGAATTGAGAAACTCCGAGCGAAATTCCCTAGGGTTCGTTGCCGCCGACGAGGGGAGAAACCTAATTCATCAACTTGGCTTTTATTTGTTTGATTTTAGCGTTCTTGGAAAGCAAGAAGAAGTTGCAGGCTTAAAAAGGAGAAGGCGGTGCAGAAGAAAGAGAGAGGAATTGATGAAGTCACGGCGGCGAGGAATGCTGAGAGAAGAAGAGAATATAAGTTGGTAGGGTTATTGAAATAGGGTTTTACTTTCTCAACATGGACCAGGTTCAAAGCCCGTGTGATTCTATCCTCTTCATGCCATGTACTTTCTTTCCACACCACCCCCTATGTAACTGTTATCCATACACTGTAATACTACTGTACCCTCTCTTTTTGTGAGTTTATGTTATGTTAATTAATCATAGATTTTGGTTTGATTCAATCCCTATTAATTTATAATTTTTTTATAATAATCTTGAAATTAGTTTTGATTTCAGGATTAGTTTAGAAATTAATTTGTAGATTTAGATATTGACTTTAGATCTTAATCTTGATAATTAGATTTAGGTTTTGATAATTATTTTCGGATGATTGTTATTGGCTTATAATTTTGGATTTAGAATTAATCTTAAATTTAGATTTTAGAATTAATTCATAACTTTAGAATTGTTTTAGAATTAACTTCAATTAGATTTTCTTTTGATATTAATTTTCAATTAGAAATTAATCTTGACTTTAATTCATATTTTAACATGGTTTAGTAGTTGATTAATTGTAGACTAATGTTGGTATAGTTTTGGCTAATTGGATTTAGATTTTGATAATTGTTTTCGGACCATTGTTTTTTGGGTTAGTAACATTAGAACTAGATTTTTAGAATTAGAAATTAATTTTGAACTAATTGATCTTGACTTAGTTTGAATTGATTTTGTTCTAACACTGACTAAACTTAGATTTTAATGCTAACATCGACTAATCTTCTCTTAGTGGTTTCATTTGTTAGCTTTGTGATTTTTCCTAGTTAAAATTCGATATATTGGATTAGTATTTGATTAATTATTTGAGAATTTTACTAGAGTCCTTGATATTTGTTGCATAGATTTTTTTATTAATTGTTGCTTACATTTTGGTATCAATTTCACTTAATTCTTGTTGATAGTTTCCATTTTAATTTTGGTGGCTAACCTTGGTTATTTTTTTGGATTACCTAGACTAATTTTTGAGTTGTCTTTGTAGTGATTTACACTTAATTTGCTAAGTTGTTTAAAGGTAGGAAGTGTTGCTACATATATAGCTGTTGTGCACAAGGTGAGCTGTTAAATGTTGCAATTCTGTCCAGATTTTCTTACACCTATTCAGTTCTAAAAACAGGTGCTGTTGAAAGCTGCTTTAGCTTATGGTAGGATTTTATAGCTATACAGGTGCAGGAGCGCTGTTGTTGCTGCTGTTTTTGGTTTATTGTCTTGTTTTTGGTTTCTCTTTGCAATGGACGAAGAGTCACTCAACTTCCTTATAGTTTAGATCACGACATCATTTTCGTCTTGTGGTTGACGAAAAGTCACTCAACTTCCTCATAGTTGAGATCATGACATCGTAATTTGTTGATTATTTTCTGTTGCATTTTTCTTTCAGTTGGGGATGAGGAGTCACTCAGCTTTGTTGCTTAGCTGAGATCATGACATTGTCCATTTTATGATTGATTTGTCCCGTGTTTACTTGTGTTTATTCACATGATCCCGTAGGATTCCTAGCTCCACTAAAATTCTGATTAAGTTGGAGGTAGGAGAGAAATTAGGCTTTCAATCCATGGATGACAACATAAGGTAGACTTCCCTCCTAATCCTGACCTTAGGACCATTGATGCATGATAACTTGTAGGACCGAGTTTCCTTTAAACCTTCCATGAGTCTTTTCTCTCGCACTCATGCGATTGAGACCATTTCCCATTTCCCGTAATAGCCTAAACTGCGGATGCTCGGATTCCTCTCTCCTGTCCGATTTAGGATACGTAGGCACGAGATGCGATATCTCGGCGAGCACACTAACAACTAACTTCCCCTTTCTCTCGCACCCGTGCGATCGAGACATTGACCAACCTATTAATCAAACCTTTTCTCTCGCCCCTAGTGCGGTCGAGACTGTTTCACTAAACAAAACAGACCTGTAGGTCGAACTACGACTGCTCTGACTTCCTATCTCCTATACGATTGAGGATACGTAGGCACAAGACGACGATGTCTTGGCGAGCAACCTTCCCCCCACAATCCTGTAGTCTCCGAACTACGTTGACTCTGACTTTCCCATTTCCGAGGGAATACGTAGGCCTAGGACAGCGATGTCCTATCGAGTCACCTTTTGTTTTTCTCTCGTTTCCGTTCTAGTTAGCAGTTAAGCTTTAGATACCTACACCATTTGATCGAAATAACAAGCGTGGATCCCGTCGAGTACGATGGACGCGAGGGGGTGCTAATACCTTCCTCTCGCGTAACCGACTCCCGAAACCAGACTATGGTTGCGGTGACCATTCCTTTCCCTTTGTTGAGGTTTTCTTCGATCGTTTCCTTTCCCCGCGTCGGGATAAATAACATTCGGTGGCAAATCTTCTGTTTTTTCGCCGGTTGATTTTCACAGATGCAACAGCTGGCGACTCTGTTGGGTATTCTGGTTCCCTAAGGGAGTCAATCCTAGCGCTTGTCTGTTTTATTTCATAGGGTGTTTATCTGTATACTTTACTTGTTTTATTTATGCCTTTTATTGCATGTTTATCGCTTTTATTGCATTTACTTGCTTTACATTTCATTATGGCCATATATGTTGTACGGTGCTGGACTGTTGTTTTCTTTGGTGGGATGGGTGTTCTGAGAGATAAGCCCACTACCTAGGCTTGAGTATACACATAGGATTTAGAGTGGATAGTCGTGTCGCTTGCGTGGTGGTGACCATGTAACACCCCCTTTCTATACCCCCAAATAATCACATAATCATTTAGGCACATATTAAAAATTTCGTCAGAGTATAATTATAAACATAGTATAAGAGAGGTATGTCACATTATACATCATATTAAAACATCCAACACCTGCTCAACATTTGATATGCAATAGTGGGGTAACTTTGCAACAGAGGAACTTAGTCCTTACACCCACATCTCAATATCTAGAATAAAAGCGGAAAATCTAAACATTGAATAACATCAAACATATATACATATATGGATATATCATCAAGTATTATCCACCAATATAATACATGTTTACATAAACATTCATCAACAAGATACATGTACAAATGTATCACAAAAAAATCATAATCATCCTAGCTACCTGGTGCTACATATCAGAGCCGACCGACCAAAAGAATGAAGACACGCTTCACAAAAAGACCACCAGCATACCTACTCTGCAATGCCTCATAGAGCATCATAAAACAGCAGAAGGGTGAGAAACATAATTATAATATAAATGCATATAATTATATATCTTAGCATAAAAATACACATATTCTACATTCTCACCACAATTCATCACAACCCACTCATATACATCACAATGTATATATATACAGAACCAAGCATATTCATCATGCATACTTTCACAATTCTCATCATTCCACATAAACACACATATTCATGTTTATTCATCAATTCTCAATTATAAAGATGATAAATGCAAATCATAGAGACCGACTCACGACTCTATGCAAATGCAATGCGGTACCGACTCAATCATCTCAAGTTCACTCAGGAACTTATTGGAACCATCGCTCGTTACCAATGTAACTCCCCGTCGGGCCTACGATGTTCACCCATTGCTCACACCTCACATAGGCACACAATGTTTATGGATTGCTCACACCTCACATAGGCACACAATCCGATTGGTCACACCTCACCTAGGCACACAATCCGATTGCTCACACCTCACCTAGGCACACAATCGTTTGTAATCATCGCTCACACCTCACTTAGGCACACGACGTTACAACGGATTCTCATTAGAATCACACAACACAAGAATGTACATCATTATGCTTCACATACAAATGACTCACGACATTCTTGAAATGCATACATATTCACAATATATTCATGCATTCATCTCATACAATCACATACAATCTATATACATTCACATCAATGCACTATTGTATGATTCACATCCCAAAACACACATTCAAAACGGTAAAAGTCGTTAAATAACACTATTCCCGATTTTCCGACTTATTTAATCGGACAACGATCTCAAAACCATCATCACAAGCAAGAATATTTTATAAGCTTTCCAACGATATAAATAACACTTAAATCGGAATTACGGTTCGAGAGTTATGAATTTTAAAAGAAAAGAAAATTACTTAAAAAAAAAAACAAAAGCGCCCGGCGACTGGAACATTTCGCCCGGCGACGCTTCAATTCCGCCTTCACTTCGCCCAGCGAAGTAGGGGCGAAGGAAACCCCCCCAAAAACGTGAACAAAACCAGCAGTGTGACACCCTCTCGCCTCTCAATTTTGCCCGGCGACGCAGGGGCCAAAATCGCGTTTCGCCCGGCGCTCTGGGCACTTCGCCCGACGAATTACACCAGACAGCCATACCCAGCAGCGTGGCTTCATCATCAAAACCCCCATTTTCTCATTTTCCCACCTTTGATCATTCCCAACAGCAAAACCAAGCATAGTTATGGATCATACACATATAGAGATCATTCTAAACACATCTTTATCGATTTTTAACCGTTAAAAACACCGATTCCACAAATCGACCTAAAACTCACATATAACTCAAAACTCTCCCAAACATAATTTTTCAACCACAACTGTCATACATAATCACACACATGTATAGAATAATCGAGTTTCAAACCCTTACCCGATTAAATCGATTCCTAGAAGTTGTTTTGAAGATTTCCAAGCTTTACCTCTTTTTCTTCTCTTTTCTCTTCTTCCTCTTTCTTTCTCTTCTATTTCCCTTTTCTTTCTATTTTTCTTTTCTTTCTCTTTCTCTCCTATTTCTTCTTCTTATCTCTTTTTCTTTTCTATTAATTTTCCTACTTTCTTTCTTCTCATTTTCTACTCAAATTCAATTAATTCATTTTCTCACATAATTCTTCACTTAATCACTTTTCTACCAATTTTACTAAATTTCTAACTTACCATTAATTGAGAAATGTCCAAAATACCCTCCATTCTAATTTCCCTGAAAACTCTCAAAAACGGTAAAATATCATAACATGTCAACATAGCATATTAACACACCAATTTCACAAATAAAAAAATAATTTATCACACAATTTAAATAAAGGACTCAACAAAATGGGAATAATCGAAATCGGGGCGTTACAACTCTCCCCCACTTTAGAAATTTTCTTCCTCGAAAATATTACCTGATTCAAACAACACCGGATACGACTCCTGCATCCTACTCTCTAGTTCCCAAGTCATATTGCCTTCCGCAGCGCCTCCCCACGCTACCTTCACAAGCGCACTATCCTTGCCTCTTAGCTTCTTAACTTCACGGTCCAAAATCCTAATCGGTAAAGCTTCAACCGTAAGGTTATCTCTCACTTCAACCTCGTCCATAGGAATAACATGTGACGGATCCGGAACATACTTTCGAAGTTGCGAAACATGGAATACATCATGAAAATTCGAAAGATTCGGAGGCAACGCCACACGGTAAGCCACAGCACCAACTCGTGCAGAAATCTGATATGGACCAATAAAACGAGAAGTCAACTTTTTCGACTTCAAAGCACGACCCACACCCGTAACCGGCGTAACTCTCAAAAACACATGGTCGCCTTCTTGAAACTCAAGATCTTTCCTTCTCTTGTCATGATAGCTCTTTTGTCTACTTTGAGAAGCTTTCATCTTCTCACGAATAAACCTTACTTTCTCCGTCGTTTGTTGTACCATCTCCGGTCCAACTATCGTCCTCTCACCGGTTTCGTGCCAACACAAAAGTGTTCGACATCTCCGACCATACAAAGCCTCAAATGGTGCCATACTTATACTTGAATGAAAACTGTTATTGTAGGTGAACTCAATCAACGCCAAATAACTATCCCAAGCACCACCTTGTTCAAGCACACAAGCACACAATAAATCTTCCAACGATTGAATTGTCCTCTCGGTTTGACCATCCGTTTGCGGATGATAAGCCGAACTCAATCTTAGCTTAGAACCCAAAGCCTTTTGTAAACTCTCCCAAAACCTCGATGTGAATCTAGGATCTCTATCCGATACAATACTCTTAGGAACTCCATGTAACTTCACAACCGTAAGAACATAAATCTCGGCTAATTTCTCTAAAGGATAACTAATATCAATTGGAATGAAGTGAACAGATTTAGTAAGCCTATCAACGATTACCCAAATAGCATTATGACCTCTTTGCGTATTTGGCAATCCCGTAACAAAATCCATCGATATACTATCCCATTTCCACTCCGGAATGTCCAACGGTTGCATCAATCCACTAGGCTTTTGATGTTCCACCTTAGACTTTTGACAAGTTAAGCACGCATACACAAATTGAGCCACGTCCCTTTTTAATCCGGACCACCAAAAGATTTTCTTCAAATCTTGATACATTTTATTCGCTCCCGGATGAATACTTAAGTTACTTCGGTGTCCTTCTTCCAATATCATCTTTTTCAACTCCGCATCATCGGGAATACAAATACGACCACGAAATCTCAAAACTCCAAAATTATCAACCTTGAAATCCTCATTCTCATTTGTCATCAAATCAACGAACTTCAAATCCAACTTTTGCTTTTCACATACGGTTGCAAGAAAATCATTCGTAACATGTAGCATACCAAGTCTCACACTTCTCGGCGTCATTTCACAAACCAAACTCAAGTCTCTAAAATTCTCCAAAAGTTCCCATTCTCTCATCATCAATGCGGACATATGTAACGAATTCCGACTCAAAGCATCGGCCACCACGTTTGCCTTACCCGAATGGTAATTCAAACCAAAATCATAATCCTTCAAAATCTCTAACCACCTTCTTTGTCTCATGTTCAATTCTTTTTTATCAAATAAATATTTCAAGCTCTTGTGATCGCTAAAAAATTCAAATCTCGCACCACAAAGATAGTGCCTCCAAATTTTCAAAACAAACACCACGGCCGCTAACTCCAAGTCATATGTAGGATAATTCTTTTCATGCACTCTCAATTGTCTTGAAGCATAAGCCACAACTTTTCCATCTTGCATCAAAACACCACCTAAACCAACCAATGAAGCATCACAATACACAACAAATGGTTCCGTCGGATTTGGAAAAATCAAGATCGGTGTCGTTGTCAACCTTCTTTTTAGCTCATTGAAACTCTCTTCACAATGAATATCCCAAATGGAAGCCTTTCCTTTACAAGTCAATTGCGTTAACGGAAGTGCCAACTTCGAAAATCCCTCAATAAACCTCCGATAATAACCCGCCAAGCCTAAAAAGCTTCGAATCTCCGTAACTGACCTAGGAGCCTCCCATTGCATCACCTCATCAATCTTGGATGAATCAACACTAATACCACTACCGGAAATAACATGTCCAAGAAAACTTACTTCCGACAACCAAAATTCACATTTCGACAACTTAGCATACAATCATTTCTCTTTCAAAATTTGTAACACAATCCTCAAATGCTCTTCATGCTCCTCTTGAGACTTAGAATAAATCAAAATATCGTCGATGAACACAACCACAAAACGATCTAACTGTTCATGAAAAATACGATTCATTGTTGGTTGCGGTATAGGGCAAGCAAGCAAAAAGATTTGGAAGTATTTTTTCGGAAATTTATCGTGTCCACAGAGATCGGTGCTACTGAACTGCCGTTCGACAATTTAATTGTTAATGAGTTTGGGTTTAAATGGTTTAAAGCGTAAAAACAGAAAAGTAAATAAAAACATAAAAACTAATTCATTCGTCAAACAGACAAACTTATCAGGCGTGTATATATTCGACTCATCACAAACTTAAACCAATCGACCAGTTACACTCAACTTAAAATACTCCTCAATATCACCCGGTATCACTCACAATAGTGTTCATCTCTGACACACCGAGCTGAGAAACAACCGTATCACTCTCTTCGTGACTCTCGCGCACGAAGCCTCGAAATACGGAAGACATTAAGTTTCGACACCCATACGGATTGTTAGCCCTAAATCTATCTCTAGCATCTAGAAACTAAAAGATAATTATCCTTAATCGAAGTTTGTGAAGTTTATCTCTAACACGACCCAAACCCCGCGCATTTAAGCAAAAATCAAGAACAATCACCAAGAGAGATTTGTAAAGCAAATTAAATATAACGCCATGGGCGACAAATATACATGAGATCAAAGTACAAACATATACAAACCCAACAAGATAGAGTTTACAAAAAGAGGAAAAAGAGATAAACCAACACTTCTCGAGTTGTCAAGCCGATCGATGAGAATCCACCTCCGATTCGACAAGATGCAAGCTCCATTTGTTGTTTTCAAGCTAATCCTATGAAGAAATGAAGTTTGATGGAGTTGGGAGCAAAAAATACCCAAAACCATCCCAAAAAATGTGTTTTTTCACTATATTTATTGTTGTCAAAGTCGCAGAGCGCGCTCAGCGCGCTCTTTTTAAAGTTAAACCGACTTAAAAGCTCGCTCAGCGGGCTTGGAGCGTGCTCAGCGCGCAACTCTCTGGAATCTGCTTCATCCGGGGGCTTGGAGCACGCTCAGCGAGCTCCAAGCATGCTTCCTGGGGCTTGGAGCGCGCTCAGCGCGCTCCAAGCATGCTTGAAAATCCAAACTTGTTTTCTTCATAACTTTTGAACCGTAATTCCGTTTTTCGCCCGGTTCGAAGCGTTGGAAAGCTTATTCAATGCTCTATACAACAATGGCAAAATCCCACTGCTTGAATACCTACCAAAATGAGATAAAATCAATTAAACTCAATGATATTTACACGAATCGCTATATATACACTAAAATGTAACTATACGCATTTATAAACAAAACAGGGTTTATTCGTATGATATTTAACAAAAAGCAACGATAAGTTCAACAAAACATATATACAAAACAGGTACAATTTGCACTTATCAACTCTCCCCAACTTACATAATTGTTTGTCCTCAAACAAAGCCAACAACTAAAGGAACAAAAGTGAAATCCAAGAAATCACGCAACAACAAGTTTTTACAAACAAAAACAAATGCAATGGTTCAATCGAAAATGGTACACACAAAGTAAATACTTACCATTAAACTACGACGATAACATAGTCACGAAACAAATGCAAAATACAAAAATCATGCCAAACATCCTAAAACAACACAAGTTCCAATGTGAATCACACCTAGCAAAAACAATCATCGGTAGATGAAAAACATAAAATGAGGTATTTCACTCACACAACAATCTTGCAAACAAAAGACTAAATTATGCATCCATCCAAAAATTCACATTGAACATACAAAGGCAAGAATCACAAGGACTTTTCAAGGTTGTAATGTGGTCGGGTAAACAAACAAGGAATAATTCCTAAAGCTAATCGAAACAAAAACTTGCCTAAACCTAAGGGAGTGATCAACTCACAAAGATCCAAACACAAAATTTCAACAAACTTCTTCCACAAACCCAAGTGTTACACAAAACACAATACTTATTTAGCACAATTATTTGAACTCTTTTTGTTTCATTTTTCAAGGATTTTTCTTTTTCTTATTTTTTCTTTTTCTTTTCTCTTGTCATATTTTTCTCTTTTTTCTTTTCTTTTTCAATCCCATAGCAGCCAATAACATAAGTGAGAAAACATTGCTCTCCCCAACTTGAATTCAACCACATCATCATGTGAATACTCCCTACTTTCTAAGGCAAGGTAAAAATTCATACAACAACACAAAGTTGAGGGTTCAAGAAAAAACAACAATCAAGATCCACACAAAAAATAAATTTGACACTCATAGACAAGAATCAAACTCAAACAACATGGATAATGACCAAAGGCTCAAAGGGTTTACAAACGATCACACACTCACAAGGTGAATTGACTATTTGGCTAAGGTGGTTGTGCTCAAAATGAAAAAATGCCTTGATCCTTTTCATGCATTCATATAAGCAATACAAACAAAAGATTCAACATAATAAAATCCAGTAAAACAAAATTGTCGGTACTCCGAGCATATAACAATGGAAGGCTTCCTCACAAAAAGGGTAGGAACTAAAGTGATTCACATACGAACAAGTATATAAAAGAATAAATGGCATGAAAGTTGTAAAAAACCTAAGTATCATGAATATGCTAAAGTAAAGAAAGCGATAAACACATACCTTGAACGTGTACAAAACTTTAAACACTATCATTACCACGCGTTCGCAAGTTGAAATGATAAAAAATGGACAAACACCGAATGCGACTTCAAGCAATCGGGCAAAAATTTGAGTCCAAACAATCAACAAAAGAATTAGAAAAATTACTAATAATTACTAATATATAAGGCCTTGGTGGAAGTGGGAAGAAGGGGGAACCAAGTGAACAATTAAAAGAATTCACTGGTTCAGCACAGCAGAGCGCGCTCAGCGCGCAGGCCTGCGCTCAACGCGCTACACCATAACCAGAAAAATCAGTACAGCAACAGGGTTCTGGTGTAGGCCTCCATTTAACACCTACACAATCTCATATACAATGAAAAAGTAATAAAGGAACAAAAAATGATAAAACACGCTTGTTTTACGTCGTAAGCTCGATGCCTTTACAATGCTTAGCTAGTAACTTCCTTCCTTCATGCCATAGTGATGCCTCACCGCGCAAACCAAAAGCAAGTGTCCTAACCAAACACTTAAACAAACGTTACGGGAACAAAATGTATACAACACTTGAACAAACATAATGGAAATAGACAATATATACGATATATACAAAACTCAAAAACAAAGAAACTATCGCAGTGCGATTCAATAAAAACACCAATCCCCGGCAACGGCGCCATTTTGTTGGTTGCAATACAGGGCAAGCAAGCAAAAAGATTTGGAAGTATTTTTCCGGGAATTTATCGTGTCCACAGAGATCGGTGCTACTGAACTGCCGTTCGACAATTTAATTGTTAATGAGTTTGGGTTTAAATGGTTTAAAGCGTAAAAACAGAAAAGTAAATAAAAACATAAAAACTAATTCATTCGTCAAACAGACAAACTTATTAGGCGTGTATATATTCGACACATCACAGACTTAAACCAATCGACCAGTTACACTCAACTTACAATACTCCTCAATATCACCCGGTATCGCTCACAATAGTGTTCATCTCTGACACACCGAGCTGAGAAACAACCGTATCACTCTCTTCGTCACTCTCGCGCACGAAGCCTCGAAATACGGAAGACATTAAGTTCCGACACCCATACGGATTGTTAGCTCTAAATCTATCTCTAGCATCTAGAAACTAAAAGATAATTATCCTTAATCGAAGTTTGTGAAGTTTATCTCTAACACGACCCAAACCCCGCGCATTTAAGCAAAAATCAAGAACAATCACCAAGAGAGATTTGTAAAGCAAATTAAATATAACGCCATGGGCGACAAATATACATGAGATCAAAGTACAAACATATACAAACCCAACAAGATAGAGTTTACAAAAAGAGGAAAAAGAGATAAACCAACACTTCTTGAGTTATCAAGCCGATCGATGAGAATCCACCTCCGATTCGACAAGATGCAAGCTCCATTTGTTGTTTTCAAGCTAATCCTATGAAGAAATGAAGTTTGATGGAGTTGGGAGCAAAAAATACCCAAAACCATCCCAAAAAATGTGTTTTTTCACTATATTTATTGCTGTCAAAGTCGCAGAGCGCGCTCAGCGCGCTACAGGCGCTCAGCGCGCTCTTTTTAAAGTTAAACCGACTTAAAAGCGCGCTCAGTGGGCTTGGAGTGCGCTCAGCGCGCAACTCTCTGGAATCTGCTTCATCCGGGGGCTTGGAGCGCGCTCAGCGAGCTCCAAGCATGCTTCCTGGGGCTTGGAGCGCGCTGACATGCTTGAAAATCCAAACTTGTTTTCTTCATAACTTTTGAACCGTAATTCCGTTTTTCGCCCGGTTCGAACCGTTGGAAAGCTTATTCAATGCTCTATACAACAATGGCAAAATCCCACTGCTTGAATACCTACAAAAATGAGATAAAATCAATTAAACTCAATGATATTTACACGAATCGCAATATATACACTAAAATGTAACTATACGCATTTATAAACAAAACAGGGTTTATTCGTATGATATTTAACAAAAAGCAACGATAAGTGCAACAAAACATATATACAAAAACAGGTACAATTTGCACTTATCATTCATGTATTCCATAAACACACCCGGCGCATTAGAAACTCCGAATGGCATCACAGAATATTCGTAATGGCCATACCGTGTCCTAAAGGCCGTCTTTTGAATATCTTCTTCTTTAACACGAATCTGGTGATATCCCGATCTCAAATCAATCTTGCTAAAAACACCCGCACCAACCAATTGGTCCATCAAATCATCGATCCTTGGAAGCGGATACTTGTTCTTAATTGTCACCTTGTTCAATTGTCGATAATCAATGCATAACCGCATACTCCCATCCTTCTTCTTTACCAACAATACCGGAGCACCCCAAGGAGAAACACTTGCTCTTACAAATCTCTTGTCCAACAAGTCATTCAGTTGCTTCTTCAATTCTACCAACTCCGATGCCGACATACGATACGGTGCCATCGAAACCGGTCTAGTATCCGGAACTAGATCAATAGAAAACTCAACTTCTCTTTCCGGCGGTACATCTGTAATATCCTCCGGAAACACTTCTGGAAAATCACACACCACTGGGAACACATCGAGCCCAACCTTACTCTCCACCGACAATGATGCAAACAAACCGAACAATTGAGCTTCGTCCGCTAAAAGTTTCTTCAACTCTTTAGTGGATAGGAAACTCTCATCTT
This sequence comes from Lathyrus tuberosus, assembly GCA_022829125.1. Lineage (NCBI taxonomy): Eukaryota > Viridiplantae > Streptophyta > Magnoliopsida > Fabales > Fabaceae > Lathyrus > Lathyrus tuberosus. The sequence goes on along the minus strand of JALAZF010000118.1, from coordinate 803,953 downwards.
CATCATCTTCCAAAGAAGGAAACCTCACTAACTTGTGATAGCAATCTATATGAACTCGATTAAATTGCAACCAGTTCATACCCAAGATTACGTCCAATCCCTCCAACGGCAAGCACACTAAATCCATAATAAAGTCTTTACCATACATGGTCAAAGGACAACTTACACATACCAAAGACGTAGTTACCGACCCTGAAGCAGGAGTCTCAATAACCATCTCACCACCCCAAGAAGTCATAAACAAATTCAAACGCTTAGCGCACTCATGAGAAATGAATGAATGAGTCACTCCTGTATCAATAATAGCAACTAAAGGTGTATAATTAATAAAGCATGTACCTTTAATCAAACGGTCTGCACTAGTAGTGTCTGTCCCCGCTAATGCAAACACCTTTCCGCCCGCTTGAGCTTGTTTCGGCCTAGTACACTTAGTACTAGTGTGACCCACTTCTCCACAATTATAGCACTTCACCATGTTCCTTCTACAATCGGTAGTAGCATGCCCAAGGCCTCCACAGTTAGAACATTTCACCACAGTCTTCCTACACTCAAATGATTTATGACCCATTTCACCACACTTGTAACACTTAAGGGAACCAGAACCTCCTCCTCCAGATCTCTTCTCAAAGTATCCCCTATGCTTGCCCTTATCAACGGGTGTCACATAAGGTCCACTTCTAGCTTGTTGTATTCCCTTCCTCTCATTCAAACTCTTGTAATGTGTAGAACGAGCGTTGCTATCTTCCTCGAAGATTCTACAACATTCCGTCAAATCCGTAAACCTTTTTATCCTTTGATATCCCACAGCTTGTTTAATCTCGGGACGCAAACCATTCTCATACTTAATACACTTTGAGAACTCAGCAGTAATTGCAGCATAGTGAGGATGGAATTAAACTAACTCCACAAACTTAGCAGTATAGTCCACCACGGACATACTACCTTGTTTCAGTTCAAGGAACTCCATCTCCTTCTTCCCTTTCACACTTTTAGGGTAATACTTCCTCAAGAACTCGGTACGAAATAAATCCCAAGTTATCTCTTCATCATCCACCTCAAGAACTTGACGCATACCGACCCACCAATCGTCGGCTTCTTCCTTCAGCATGTGAGACCCAAGCCTCACCTTATTCTCCTCCACACAGTCCATAACTCTGAAGATCCTTTCGATCTCTTTCAACCAACCTTGAGCACCATCGAGATCAAATCTTCCTTTGAAGACCGGTGGTTGATTCTTCCTGAACTCGTCATTAGCATTCACGTTCGGTGCACCTTACACCGCCCTAGCCATTGCTTCCAAAGCAGCAGCCATCACATTGTCGTTTCTACCAGCCATATTCTGATCATTCCCGAAAATGACAACAAGGTTAAACAACAGTTCAACCATCACAACAACAAGACATACACAACTGACTCGACACTGGCTCTGATACCACTTAATGTAACACCCCCTTTCTATACCCCCAAATAATCACATAATCATTTAGGCACATATTAAAAATTTTGTCAGAGTATAATTATAAACATAGTATAAAAGAGGTATGTCACATTATACATCATATTAAAACATCCAACACCTGTTCAACATTTGATATGCAACAGTGGGGTAACTTTGCAACAGAGGAACTTAGTCCTTACACCCACATCTCAATATCTAGAATAAAAGTGGAAAATCTAAACATTGAATAACATCAAACATATATACATATATGGATATATCATCAAGTATTATCCACCAATATAATACATGTTTACATAAACATTCATCAACAAGATACATGTACGAATGTATCACAAAAGAATCATAATCATCCTAGCTATCCGGTGCTACATATCAGAGCCGACCGACCAAAAGAATGAAGACACGCTTCACAAAAAGACCAGCAGCATACCTACTCTGCAATGCCTCATAGAGCATCATAAAACAGCAGAAGGGTGAGAAACACAATTATAATATAAATGCATATAATTATATATCTTAGCATAAAAATACACATATTCTATATTCTCACCATAATTCATCACAACCCACTCATATACATCACAATGTATATATATACAGAACCAAGCATATTCATCATGCATACTTTCACAATTCTCATCATTCCACATAAACATACATATTCATGTTTATTCATTAATTCTCAATTATAAAGATGATAAATGCAAATCATAGAGACCGACTCACGACTCTATGCAAATGCAATGCGGTACCGACTCAATCATCTCAAGTTCTCTCAGGAACTTATTGGAACCATCGCTCGTTACCAATGTAACTCCCCGTCGGGCCTACGATGTTCACCCATTGCTCACACCTCACATAGGCACACAATGTTTATGGATTGCTCACACCTCACATAGGCACACAATCCGATTGGTCACACCTCACCTAGGCACACAATCCGATTGTTCACACCTCACCTAGGCACATAATCATTTGTAATCATCGCTCACACCTCACTTAGGCACACGACGTTACAACGGATTCTCATTAGAATCACACAACACAAGAATGTACATCATTATGCTTCACATACAAATGACTCACGACATTCTTGAAATGCATACATATTCACACTATATTCATGCATTCATCTCATACAATCACATACAATCTATATACATTCACATCAATGCACTATTGTATGATTCACATCCCAAAACACACATTCAAAATGGTAAAAGTCGTTAAATAACACTATTCCCAATTTTCCGACTTATTTAATCAGCCAACGATCTCAAAACCATCATCACAAGCAAGAACATTTTATAAGCTTTCCAACGATATAAATAACGCTTAAATCGGAATTACGGTTCGAGAGTTATGAATTTTAAAAGAAAAGAAAATTACTTAAAAAAAAACAAAAGCGCCCGGCGACTGGAACATTTCGCCCGGCGACGCTTCAATTCCGCCTTCACTTCGCCCAGCGAAGTAGGGGCGAAGGAAACCCCCCCAAAAACGTGAACAAAACCAGCAGCGTGACACCCTCTCGCCTCTCAATTTAGCCCGGCGACGCAGGGACCAAAATCGCGTTTCGCCCGGCGCTCTGGGCACTCCGCCCGGCGAATTACACCAGACAACCATACCCAGCAGCGTGGCTTCATCATCAAAACCCCCATTTTCTCATTTTTTCCCACCTTTGATCATTCCCAACAGCAAAACCAAGCATAGTTATGGATCATACACATATAGAGATCATTCTAAACACATCTTTATCGATTTTTAACCGTTAAAAACACTGATTCCAAAAATCGACCTAAAACTCACATATAACTCAAAACTCTCCCAAACATAATTTTTCAACCACAACTGTCATACATAATCACACACATGTATAGAATAATCGAGTTTCAAACCCTTACCCGATTAAATCGATTCCTAGAAGTTGTTTTGAAGATTTCCAAGCTTTTCCTCTTTTTCTTCTCTTTTCTCTTCTTCCTCTTTCTTTCTCTTCTATTTCCCTTTTCTTTCTATTTTTCTTTTCTTTCTCTTTCTCTCCTATTTCTTCTTCTTATCTCTTTTTCTTTTCTATTAATTTTCCTACTTTCTTTCTTCTCATTTTCTACTCAAATTCAATTAATTCATTTTCTCACATAATTCTTCACTTAATCACTTTTCTACCAATTTTACTAAATTTCTAACTTACCATTAATTGAGAAATGTCCAAAATACCCTCCATTCTAATTTCCCTGAAAACTCTCAAAAACGGTAAAATATCATAACATGTCAACATAGCATATTAACACACCAATTTCACAAATAAAAAAATAATTTATCACACAATTTAAATAAAGGACTCAACAAAATGGGAATAATCGAAATCGGGGCGTTACAGACCACGTGTAGTGTTCACGAGACCCACAGCCAGACGAGGTTCCCTTGGGAGATATTCTATGTTGTATGTTGATACACATCATAGGATGTTCCCATTGCGAGCTGTCGACTCTGGTGACCATTCCCGAGGACTCAGTTGAGGCACTCCTCCCAAGGGGCGAAAATGGCAAACCAGAAATGGCAAACCCATTACGCTTCTTGATCTGAGGACCCGAAGCTGAGAACTTGCCATAGGATGACCTTTTTTTATGGGAATCAGTTGAGGCCTCCTCGATTGATGATGATGTCAAACTAGAAATGGTGAACGTATCATCATTTCTCGACCTGAGAGTCCGTGACACTGAGGATCCTTTATTTTAGAACCCACATGTGAGAATGGGCGGGTGTTTACAGGTTTGCAGGTAACCTTGACTTTTAACCTACCCGGTATTCTGGTTTTCTTATCAGTGTGGACTTATCAGCTTGGTATTATGGTATTCCGGTATTCTGATTATTCTGGTATTCAGATTGTTCCGGTATTCTGATTATTTTGGTATTCTGATTATCCGGTATTCTGATATTCTGGTATTCTCTTCATAATAGCCTTGTGGACTTATTCAGTCATCAGCACAACAGTTATTCATAATATATGGAAGATTTGATCCCATGTCTTATTGCATTCATAACTTTGCATTTGCATTGCATCTTGCATCATTTTTGCATGTCTTTCTCCAAACCAAATCAGTGAGCTCATCCATCCTTCGTCCTCGACTTGCAGTTGATTTCCCGACTTTCGTATTGGACTTGAATCAGTATCTTGGAAGAATCATGAGCTCAGGAGAACAAAATCAGTTTGTGACTAGGGTCGATGTTGAATTGATTAAAAGTCAGTTGGATCAATTTGTGGAGGCTTTGAAAGCCATGACTATGGGAGATGCCAATATTCAGAGAACTGAGAATGTCATTCCACCTCCAGTAAACAATGTTGCTCAAGCTCAGCCTGTGCGAATCCCTGTTGAGGATCCTATAATGCAAGAACGTCTCATCGTCCGAGATGGGTGTCGTACCCTAAATTTTGACCAGTGATTTACAGTCATTTGGTCTTCCCAATAACCTAAAAAGTCAAAGGGAGACCATTTTTTGCTTTTACTATAATTACTATTTTGGGCATGATCAGTTGGGATCTAATGTTGTTAGGGGTATTGTTTAGATGTTGGGGTCTCTAACACATATCACTATGGCCTTTTGGGAGTATTAGTACTTTTAGGCTTGTTTTAGAATTAATTAGGTACAAGGGGTGTATTTCCAGGATTAATATAATTTAACTATTATTATTAATTAATCTGGTTCTTTATATTAAGATGATTTAAGCTATTTGGATTTCCTAATTTAACTATTAAATTTATACTATTATTTGGGACAGTGGGTCTTAATCCAATTATTAGGTTGGGTTATATTAGTGTATTAGGATTATTGGTTAAGGGAGGGTCAAGTCATTTAGAATTTATCAAAATATTTTACGTATTTTTGATTTTAAAAGAGGTTTTGTTATTATTAGAGTTAATTCATTTCTTAGATTATAATTTAGTAAGAATTCTTTAAGGTTTATTAGGGGTTGGTTTTAGTCACTATTGAATTAGAGTAATTTAGTAGGAATAGTATAATTATTATAATTAACATTATTAGTGGGTAGTTATCATTATTAGCACTAATTTAAGGTTAATTATATTTTAATAAGGTTATTAAGGTTTATTATTAATGATTAGGGGGAAATTGTTTTTATATACTTAATCACAATACTTATATTTAATATTTTATTCTAATATTAAACATTTTTGGGGTTAATATTTCTTTAAGATAGTCATCAATATGGTTATTATTAATTTTAGTTTTAGATTATGATTATTATTAATATTAATCATGTTTATTGGGTCAAAATTGTTGACCCATGACATCAATAGCTTTCTTTTATTATGAACCCTAAATCTGCGCATATGAAAAAGGACTTGGATCAAATCATGCAATCAGAACTTCTTATGGGAGAATTAAGTACAATATATTTTCTAAAAAAACATAACAAATCAAATAATTAAAGATTACATTGAATCAAATCTCAAAAATTACAGTATAGTTGAAATCAAATCGTAATCTGACCTAAAAATTCCTAAACTAAATCTAACCGAATCCAAAAATCCTAAAATACAATAACCTAATTAATTCTCAACCTAATTCTGAATCCTATATAAACTAAAGAATTTGAGATGGAAAAAAAGAAAGAAACCCGAGACGAAAAAAAATTGATGCGCAATCTCCCAAACCCTCAGTAAAGCTCTCATCACGTAAAGGACTAGGGTTCATCATTAGAACCCTATAATCCTTGAGCTTAGGCCACCTGCAAGTAAGAACAAGGAAATGTTAGAGATCGAAAGAGGGAACAGAGAAATACAACAAAGGAAAAGGAAAGGAACCGCTTAAACGGTCACTGCATGATTAGGTAACCACTTAGCTTTCACATGATTAACGTTGTTGTTGTTGAACTATAATTGTTGTCGTGATTTCTTGTTGATGTTGAACCGTTGTTGGTGTCAATGTTAAACGGGTGATGTCGTTGTTACGATCCATGTTGTGATTTGCATTCAGGGTGAAATCTGGAAATTTTTTGGGGTCTACGAAGTAGGTTTAGGGTTCATAGGGTTCATCCTGAAACCCTAGGGTTTATGCAGAAAGGGGTTAGGGTTCTATGAAGTAGGGTTAGGGTTTATAGGATTCATCCTGGAACCCTAGGGTTCATGTAGAAAGGGGTTAGGGTTCTTGATGGTTTAATTTTCCGATTGAAGGTCAACCGGAATCTGGGGTTTTAGGGTGTCTCTAGGGGCGGCGCGCGGTGGCTGGAGGCCAATTCGGCGAAGGAAGAGAAGAGAGAATAGAGAGGTGTAGAGAGCTAGAGAGAGCGAGGGAGTAAGAGAGAGAAAGAGAATCAGAAAATGAATGGATTATGAAGGAAATCCATTTTTATACCCCCTCCTTCTAGCATCAGATCAAGGACGTGTGGTCACGGTCATATCATGTACCCTCCTAAGACTTTAGATCTAAGCCATCCGTTTGTATTACTATTGTGAGTATGTTGATCCAACGCGAAGCAAACGACGCATCGCCATCTCAGTCAACACGATCTAACGGTCTGGATAGGGAGTCAAAGTGGTGACTCACCCCATGGACCGTTGACCCACGCTGGGCTTCAAGGCTGATGGGCCTAATGCCCTCTGCTATCTACACCCCCATTGCTAAGCCCAATTGCTAATCATGTTGAATTTACACCCCTGTTTCTTTTTAATTAATTAATTTCTTAATTAACTTAATAATTATTCTTATGGATCTAATGGGGTAATTAGATAAAAAAAAGGTCATTAGGGTTAGAAGGATTATTTTGTTTATTTAGTTATTAATTAACTTAATATTTAATTAATTTGGAATTATTTCAATAATTACGGTTAAGAATCAAGGGTAATTATTAATTTAAAGTTTATTCTTGTACGAATAAATTAGGATTTAGTAAATTATTGAACAATTGGGTTTTACTTAATATAATAATTGGGTTTTAGTTAATCATTTAATAATTGGGTTTTATTAGATTATTCATTGAGTTTTATCTAATTACTTTATAAATAAGGATTGGGTTATTATTTAATTTAACAATGATTTGGGGTTTTATCATAATCTACTTATAATTTCGGGTCTATTTTGAGGGTTTATTATGGACTTAATTATTTTTTACAAATAATAAATTTTGGGATTAAGTTATAATTTTGGAATCACTATAATTTGGTGGATTTACTTTTTTTTCCTAAAAATTGGAAGTTATTTAATTTGGGTGGGATTTATCACAATTAATTTTTTTGGGTTTAATTCATAATTGGAGATTTATTATATTTAAAAAATTGGGATTTAATTTATAATTATGGGTTGTTATAATAACTTTGGGGTTAATTGTAACTTCAGAGATTTAAAAAACGTGGGTTTATTATATTGGAAATAAAGGGTTATAACTTGGATATGGGATTTTTGACATGATTCTTGTAAGTGGGGATTCATTTATTTTATAAAAAAAATCATTATTTATTTAATTTACTTTGAAAAAATAATTGGATTAAAATGGTTCTTTATGAGATTAGTTTTCCATACTCTATCAGGAATACTTAAGGGAATTTTATTTTAGGATAAAGGATAACAAGGGATAATATCAAGGATATCAAAGGATTGAATGGAGATAAAATGGAATAAGAAAGGGATAAAACTCTTAAGTTTCAAGAGTATAAATATAGGGCAAGGGATTAGGATTTTGGGATTAGACTCTTAAGCTCCAAGAGTATAAATATAGGGCAAGGGATTAGGATTTTGGAATTAGACTCTTAAGCTTCAAGAGTATAAATATAGGGCAAGGGATTAGGATTTTGGGATTAGACTCTTAAGTTCCAAGATTATAAATATAGGGCAAGGGATTAGGATATGGGATAGAACTCTGGTGATCCAAGAGTATAAATAAAGGATTAGGAATAGAGATAGGGGTAGGGGATAGGGGAGGAGAACTACGGATACTCTGATCCTTCAAATTTGAGGGTACGTAGGTATAGGGTTGTAAACCCTAGCGAGTGCAATAATAATAAAAAACTTAGGGTTTCTCTCTTACTTAAATCATTTAGTCTACCTAATAATAAGGATTCTGTAAATAAATATAAACAGTCAAGCATTCCATTAGCAAACAAACATACCCTAGAACCTAAGGAGGATCCCCTTGAGTACAATGGAGGTGAGGGGTGTCTAACACCTTCGTCTCACCTAACCGACTCCCGAACTTAGCGTCTCTCCCTTAGTAATTAGGTTCTATCATTATTTCCCTGCCCTTAGGACAAATAAAGGATGATGGCGACTCGAATTTTTTGTCGGCCGCGACAATGGGCATTCATCTTCTCTTGATGCTGCAGACTATCAGAGTTTTGCATTCTCTGTGCCAGATTTCCAAGGGGTAGTTCCAAAGATGAAGCCTAAGGACCCACGATCTGTTCAATTTGATGAAAGATACCGTGTGTTGGATGAGAAGCTTAAAGTCATGGAAAGATGTGATACTCTTGATCTGAATGCTTTGAGCATATGTTTGGTGTCTGGCCTTGTGTTGCCTCCAAAGTTCAAAACACCAAAATTTGAGAAGTATAAAAGGGATAGCTGTCCGAAGCAACATTTGGTGATGTTTTGCCGAAGAATGACCTCGTATGTTCACAATGACAAACTCATGATTCACTGTTTCTAGGATAGACTGAGTGAAGCATCGCTGAGTTGGTATATGCAGTTAGAGAGCGGTTGCATCCAATCATGGTCGGACCTAGCCAACGCCTTTGTGAAGCAATACAGTTATAATCTTGACATGGCTCCCAGCCGCATGCAGTTGCAAGGTGTATCTCAAGTGGATAATGAATCATTTAAGGGATATGCTCAGAGATGGAGAGAGTTAGCTGCTCGTGTTCAACCACCAATTCTGGATAGAGAATTGCTTGACCTATTCATGGACACTTTGCAAGGCCCGTATTACGATAAGATGATTAGTAATGGAGCATCAAAATTCTCTGACTTGGTAATAGTGGGAGAACACATTGAGAGCCTGCTCAAATGTGGAAAGATCCAAGGCGTCTCAGACATTCCAGCCAGTGAAAATGAATCAGTTATCAATTCTCAAGAAGGATGGGAGGAAGAAAATAGTTTCATCAGGGAATCTACAATACCTCATTCTCAGCGTTCCGATATTTCAACTGTTCAGAGTCAACAATCTTCTGGGTCTTCGTATCAGGGACAATATTCTTCTCCAAATCAGGGACCTCCTCAGAATCAACGGTCATACCACCGTCAGTCGCGTCAGCACGCCCGACAAAGGCCAAGGAAGCCAGAGAGGCATTTCACTCAGTTGCCTATGTCGTACAGTCAGATATTGCCAAATTTGATCAAAGGTGGATTAACAGTGCCAAGGGACTTGAATCCAGTGCATTTTCCATACCCACTAGGTTTTGATGCCAACACCCGTTGTGACTACCATGCTGGGGCACATGGGCATTCAACTGAAGACTGTAAGGTACTCAAGAGTAAGGTTCAGACACTTCTTGACTCCAGTATATTCTCATTTACGCCTCAGGGTATTCGAATCAACAACTCTCCTTCATCCAGTCAGGTGGGTTCATCAGTCTAGGTTATGGAAGAGGTAACCGATAGCAGTTGTACAGATGATTATCAGGCTGACTTCGACGAGCAATTCTGAAGATCGCTAGTTCAGTAGTAAATCAAGCTTGGAAAGCCCAGTTCCCTGAACCTGGCAATCTTTTAGATCATGTCATTTCTTTGCATTTGTAGTTTCTTTTCTGTTGAAGTGTAAACTCATTTGTAAAATTTGCTTGTTTTCGATTGATAATGATAATGAAATGAATATGCAGGTTTTGATTAAATCCATTCGTATTCACTCACACTTTTTATCGATATCATATGCTCGTTTAAGCAGGATCCGAGGGAGGATGACGAAATTGAAAGGCGCAGAACATCCGATTGTATGCTTTTGAAATAAAACCCTGCTGATGATGTACATGCATTATTTCAAATCCCTAAACACCGGAGATATAAGGAAGATAATCCCTTGTCAACCCCGTTGAGCCTAGTAGTATGAGTTTCTTTCTGAAAACGAAAAAACCTCAATCTTAACCCGGGGCAGGGTAGTCGTCAGTTAATTTGACCAAGCATTCAAATTTCAAAAAGAGTGTCTTGTTCGAGGATCAATTACATCGACGGTTATCCCTCACCAACCAAAGAGTGAGGCAATCACAATCCTTTCAAACAAGTCAGACAAGCCAGTGTCACATGATTTGTTCAAAAAAAAAAGAATCAAAAGAAAAAAGAAAAAGCCCGCTAAGTCGAAACTTGAAAACAAGTGACTTAGGCAAAAATTAGGGCATCCCGTTGGACTTCAAAAATTGAAAAATTCAAAAGAATTAGTCCAGGAAAAAATCAGGGAAATCAAAAATAAAAGAATGAAAAGCGAAAGGATGACAAAAGAAAAATCCTTTAGCAAAGAACAAGTCGTGTGATTACAGACACCAAAGTCAAAAGGGGTGACTGTCACTCCGAAAATCGTGTGGGTTCCTACCATTCATTAACCATTTTGAAAGGTGAGTGCCTATGTCGAGTTAGCTGAACGTAGGACTGAAGAACATCAAGGAGAATGGGTGGGTTAAAACAAAACTTTGAGCCTTATATCCTTTCTTTCTCAAACCGCGAACCAGGCCACGTTACAACCTTCAAAAGACCTAATTGAAGCAGGGTTGTTTTGAAAGCATACTTCGGTAAAGATCGCGTCAAAACTGACTCCTAGAAGGTTTTTCTTACCATTCATGTTGGTATCGATGTGACATTCTGATAAGTGATTCATTCACTATATGTCACAACATTTTCTAGTGAACAGACTTGGATTTCAAAACGGTCATATACATTGCATTAAAATTATCTTTTCAAAATGAATTGTTTTACTTGCGAGTAAGTACTTGACATCAGGAAAGTTTCGACAATGAAAAGATTGATCAGTCTAAGATGCAAAGTGCTCAAGTACTCCGTTAAGCAGGGGCAAGTCATCATATGGTCCCATCAGGAGGGCAAGCCATTCTAAGATTCAGCTAATCTAGGGCAATCAGGTCGAGATTCGACAAATCTCTCGAAGGTCAGTCAGTCAAAGGTACTCCTTCACATATTAGCCAATCATGGGCAAAATCATTTCAAGACTCCGTTGAGCAGAAGATTCAGTCGAACTAGGGCAGGTCACCCCAAGAGCAAAAAGTTATCCTTTCCAGAAGGCGATTAATCTGAAGCACCTCTCAGAGGTTCAGAATATTGGGGCGGCATATCGCAAACCGTCAGGGTATAGAGGTCTCAGGTTTTCTTTTGAGATAGATTCTTACAAAGATCCCACAAGCTGGGGCAAGACAGGTAACAATGGAACCTCTCCATTCTTTTAGAGCTACTCAAGCAAGTTCTGTCAACCGTCAAGGTCAAGGCGAATGTCGGGAAGTCATGTTAACCATTCCCCAACCTTTCAACCTGAAGCCTTGTAACCAGACAAGACACTTTCCAACGTCAGTTGTACTTGACTCACCTCGAAGCCATCGGTTGAGCCATTATATCATTGCATAATCATATCATTGCATAATCATTTGCATAGCATATCATAGCACAAAGCCTTGTAAAGCCGAACGGAATATTCGAGGCCCAACCTTGTTTGGCATCCATCCAAAACCCACTTTGTTGGCATTTTCCAAAACCAAAGTCCAACCTTGCTTGGCACCTCATCCTGAAGCCCAATCCCTATTGGTAACCACTAAAAGTCCAATCCCTATTGGCACTTCGCTCAAATCCAATCCTCATTGGTACCCCGGGAATATTTCACCTTCCAAAAAACAATCACCATCAAGTTTCACCTGTCCTTGCCAGCAAAGTCCAATCATACTTGGCACATCCGCCTTTCCCCGGTAGCCCAAGCATACATCGGCATTCTGCATATAGTAATCATTGCATCCTCAAATCACGTAGCATTTCTATTTCGTATGGAGCATTACGCCATAGAAAGAAAATTCAAGCATATGCATGCGAAGCATAAGCTAGGTTTGGTACCTTGCGAGGAAGTCCGAATCAACTTTCAGTCAAGACAATGACATATTCCTCAGAGAGAATGCCGAGTCATTCCCCAACAGACATTTTAGTCAACTCCTCTGTTTACCTTTCTTTTGGGTCGTAGATCATACATTGATCTTACCCTCAATCAGTCTTCGTCCATCAACCCTTTGGTGACGACATTCCTTCGGTCAGGTTTTCTTTCCGTCAATTCTTTGACGATGTGCTTCTTCGGTCAGGTTCTCTTTCCGTCAAATCCCTTTGACGATGTGGTTCTTCGGATAAATCTCCGATGCAGTTCTGGGGTTCACTTTTCTTTCATTGGGTTCTGCTTTCTTTCAGTCAAATCCCTTTGACGATGTGGTTCATTGGGTATGTTTTTCTTTCCGTCAAACCCCTTTGACGACGTGTTTCTTGGGTTCCATGTTCTTTCCGTCAAATCCCTTTGACGAGGTGTTTCTTTGGTGATAGTATTTCTTTCCGTCAAACCCCTTTGACGATGTGCTTCTTCGGATAGCCTTTCTTTCCGTCAATTCTTTGACGATGTGTTGCTTTGGTTAGAATGTCTTTTCATCAAATCCCTTTAGTGATGTGTCTCCTTCGGTCAGGCTTTCTTTCCGTCAATTCTTTAACGACGTGTTCCCTTCGGTTGGGTTTTCAGATGTTTTCTTTCCGTCAATTCTTCGACGATGTGTTTCTTCGAGTAGTGTTTCTCTCCGTCAACTCTGTGACGATGTGTCCCTTTAGACAGTTTTTCTTTCCGTCAAATCCCTTTGACGATGTGTTTCTTTGGTTAGGTTGTCTTTCCGTCAAATCCCTTTGACGAGGTGTGACTGGGCTCAAATTATTTTTTCTCTCTCTCCCCCATAGTTTTCAAATTTTGCTGTTCTTTGTGTATTCAATCACCTTTTACCTTGAACGTCTGAAAGTCGTTGCTATCATCATTTCTGGTCCAAGTCGATTGAATAGGGGCAGCTGTAGCACCCCAAAATTTTCCCTACCTTTTTCTGGATTTTGTTTGCACTCATCTGCATCTTTACTAGGTCATAACTGCATTGATCATACATTTGCATGAGCTCTTAAGACGTGGGATCAAAGGATATTTTCTTGTTATCAATATTTGCCCTATTCGGGGGCGATTCAGTCGGTTCCTACTTTCGTCATGTTGAGGTGAGGTTCGAATCTACAATATCAAGAATGTCTTCCTATTCAGAGGTTCGTCAAGCTCCAAGGTTTTCTTATTCAGGGGATTCATCCAAAGCATCGGGTCCGAATTTTTTGGGTGTGAATCAGGGTTTGGCTTTTTCTCAGTTCAAGTCACATTTTCATCAGTGTACATCAAGGAGAATTAGGGTTCTTATTCAGGGGTGAGTTTGTGGGCAGTCATCAATTGAAGATTGTGAGATTAGGGTTCCATGTCAAGGATATCAGTGGTCATCAGGACAAAGTGTTTGGGGATTGATTTGAAGAGCATTGGGTCATGGTCAGTTGAGCTTACTGATTGAATCTTTAAATTCATTGAGGATAGGAGTTGGTATGAATCGGGGGTTTGATTGGAATTAGGCATGTCAAGATTAGTCGTGTGGGCTATTTGGAATTTGAGATACAAAGCCATCATAAACCATTATCCATTCTCGTCAATCCAATTAACCATCTTAATAACCAAATAGCCATTCTTTTTCAAGTCCATATCCATATTCAAATATCCATATCTCTCTTGATCCAATTTCCAAACTCATCTTGTTTATGCACATTTGTTAAGTCCATATATTTTCCCACATTTTCAAATCCAATTCATTTTTCCTAAATCCATTTTTAACCATTTTTTAGGTTCGATATCCACTTTTAGATCCATTATTGATTCATATCCATTTTCAACAAACCAATTCAATCAAGATTTTAGGGTTAAGTAAGAAAAGAATGAAGGAGAAAATGGCTGGAATGAACAAGAATCAATAATCAAATTGGTCGTGGCTTGATACTCATTCTAATACTAAACGTTCCCCTTGGCTTCAATCCATTATATCTGAGCTAAATGAGAAAACAAATGCAGTATTAAAGTTAATTGAAGAAGATGCAGATTCCTTTGCTAAGCGTGCAGAGATGTATTACAAGAGAGGACCAGAGCTTGTAAGTATGGTTGAGGATTTCTATCGGACACTCTGCTCATTATCTAAGCGGTATGATCAAGTCAAACCCGACACAGGAATCAACCATCTCATGTCAGGAGTATCACCTTTTGCTTCGGCCAAGTATCAGACAGAGAAATTGATGAGTTTTGGAGATACCGGTTACGATACCTATTCTGAGAATTTTGACATAGATGAGTCTGTAAAATTTGAAGTTGATGATCCTGAGCATGAAGAAAAAAAGGAGACCAAATTTCATATTTACACAAAAGAAGAGCGAGTTTTTTCGTCTGTGGCTGTCAACGACGAAGTAATGAATCTAAAAAATGAGATTAAGAGAATAAAGGAAGAGAATGCGATTCATAAGGAGCAGTTGAAATAGAAAGATACTGTTTGTGATAAAGTAATGAAGTTGACAGAAGAAACCAAACAATTATGTCGCGGTGAGAATCGGATGTCAAGCTATTGATTAACTTGAATCGCAATTTTTAATTCACCACCGGTCTTTATTTTATCCAAAGGAAAGGGTTAAAGATCGAAAAACCTAATAAGAGATCTAAGGTTCGGGGGTTGGTTATGTCTAGGGAAGGTATTAGCATCCTAAACGTCTGTAGTACTCTACAGGAACCTCTTGTTATTATTTATGTTATTTATTGCTCGCTTGCTAAAGGTATGTGCTAAAGGAAAGGATCTAAAGGCCGATGGCGATGCTTAAAAAAGCAATCGACTTACAGGGGAAAAAATGGCTCGATGTGAATCGAGAGTTTATTTTGAAAAATGGTTTGGATAAATGGATAAGGTTGTAAAAGTAGAATAAACTGTGACATGGTAGTCAACAGAGAAAATCTTTCCTTTGGAAATTGGTCTCAGAATTAATTAAAGTTCAATTGAAAATTAATCAATTGGTTAAAATTTTAAGAATTCTAATCAATTTAAAAAAAAAATTAGTTAATCAAAATTAAGAAAAAAAATTAACTATTAGTCTTAAAGTTTATTTATTTTTAAAGAAAAAGACAACTATTTTCTAGGATAAAAAAGAGATCTTTGTTCTTTCTTGTAAACTTCTAAGGTTTTTTTTTTATCAAACCTATTTTCAAAAAAATAAAAGAATACGAATAAGTGAATAAAAAAAAGAAGTGGGTCGGGTTCCTCACAACCCACCCGATCCATACTACCACAACATTGCTCATGTAAAAGAATAGAAACAGCAGAAAACATACATGTTCTCTCTCACGGTACAATCCCTAACCTCAACCATCTCTCTTACTGTTCACTCCATTTCAACTCTCGATCTCGCAACTCTTTCACTCTCGGTTTGTTTTCTCTCTCGGTTAATTTCTCAACAAGAGCAATAAAGAATCATCTGCAAATCTTTCACACCCACATTCATACATCATCAAGGAAAATCAAAAATGAAAAAAAAGGAATACGTAACGACAATGACACCAGCGACTGCAACGGTTCTGGCGGTGATTCACGTGATGGATGGTGGAGGGACGCGTCGTGGCCGTCGAGGACAAGTGTACAGGTGGAGGCTCGTGACCGTTCTACTGCAATCTCCGACTCGTATTTCAAAGGTTCGTATTCGTCCTTGTCGTCGCGTGTTGTATCTCTGCGCAAAATTTCGTACTTCTTCTCCTTCTATATGTTCGTGTTTGTGGTATGAATGTGTATATGTGATTTCTGATGCGTGTATGTGTATAAGGTTTTTTTGTTTTTTGGTATCCCCTGCTCTGAATTTTTTTTTGTGTGATGTTGTGGTTTTTCTCGGGTGTATTTTCTGCTCTTTTTCTGTAATCGCTCCCCTTCAATAGGTGTGTATGTATGTGAACTTTTTCTATGTTTTCTCTCCTCTTTTTTCTTTCGGTTATGCAGTATGTGATGTGAGTTTTTTGAACCGTCCCTCTTTGCTGAACATGAACCCTTTCATTTTATAGGCTTCTTGCAAATAGCACAACAACTTCGAAATTAAAACGTGTCGGAACCGGTTTTGGAAAGAAAATATGCCCCCTGATAATTTGTGATTCACTGTAATTTCTGATTCAATGAGCTTGCTGTTTTCATCCTGATATGTTTGGACTGTTATGGAAACTTGATAAAGTTATCTGATTCCTGTCTTGAAAACTAATATTTTTGTTTTGAACATGTTGAAAAGCTGTTTTGGAAACAAAGTGAGCTGCTGTGAATTTAATGACATCATTTCCATGTTGGTTCAAACATGTTGGAACAACTTTTTATTCAACTTAATTTCTCTTAGGATACTGTCTTGAACATATTGATGATGATGATGATTCTATGCGTGTTGTTTTGGAACACACCCTTTATTCACATTAAACTTCTCTTTGAATGCTTGATTTCTTTTGTTAACTTCCCATGTGATCCTTTGTAAATTGATCACGTTGAACTGGTATACGAAAAAGGTGCAGTAGATTGTACTATGGTGCCTTGTTTCCTTTTTTTATTCTTTCTCTTTTCATTGTAACAGGTTTGAACCAACGGTAGGATTTGAGACATAATCAGCACATGCTTGAGAAATACTAGGAAATGAGCTTTTTTGGGGGACGCAATAGCAGGAGACTGATTTCTAGGATATTCAAGATTTCTGACTCCTGATGGGCTCTTTGAATTTATCATAGAAGCAGGGTCAATAACTTTGTAGATTGGAGATTCGAGATCCATAAATGCGAATAGTAAAAAGGCTTGAAATCAAAGCAAAGCTATAAACTTTTGTACCAACTTGTAATGACTTGTATCTCACAGACTTTTGTTCTTGCACTTTGAATTTTTGCTTTGAATTTTTCATGTGAAGTCTTTATAAATCCTTTCTTGAAATATCTTGAAATGTAAAAAAACATTGGACCTTTGTATTTGACATAGTATCTTGAACTAGTATTTTTGAACGAACTTGAATTATAGTGAATTCTTAAACACTTTGAATGAATCCTTTATGATAACTTGAAATGAAATGGTAACTTGAAATGTAAGAAATATGATCATGGGATTTTAAACATAGAATTCATCTTATAACATGAAATCCTTGAATGATGAATTTATCACTCGCATCTTGTATTTTAAGTGAACCATGCCTTGAGACATCTTCAAAAATAATGATACAGCTTGTGATGCAAATTACCACGGAAACCATAATCAATCCTCAAATGATCATGCTCCACACCAATGAACAGGAAACCTTAATTCTCCTTGAGACACACTGAAAAAATCTTGAGGGAAATGACCAATAGAAATCTTAGGACTTTTGAATCAGAATCCAACGGTCACATCTTGAAGTATAACTGAGAAACGAGAACCATCTCCACTTGAAATTAAAATTCCTGCACAAACCCGTTAGTGATAAAGCATGCAGATATGCAAAATGTTGCACAAAGAGGTGAAATCTTATGGTAAAAAATTAGGGTATGACAAATTATACACAAGCATTGAGAGAAAAATTCATAATAGCAGCAAATTTCATTGGAAAAGAATACATAGCAGTGAAAGAGCATTACAACAGCAGCTGACAGAAGAACTTCCTAACAGCTTATCAGGAAATTGAGAGGAAAATATACAAAAACTACATAACAGAAAACTGGTTCTAACAAAAACTAACCGAATTTCTAACAGATCTTTTCCTAACTTCTAACAAAAAAATTCACAGCAGAACCTGCTAACATCTTCTAACAGATTTCCCTAACATAAAAACTGCTAACAACAATTCACAATCTCTCTGTAATACCTCAAAATTTGCCTTTTTGTTTTCTCAATAAATTGGTTTATGCTTTACTCATTTGCATTCCATAGTAGGTCATAAATTGCGTATCATTGGTTGCATAAGGGCATGTGATCAGTGGTTTTCAAAGGTGTTAATCATCCAAAGCAAGAGAATAAGAGCCAAGGGTCTTCAAACAAGCTTCAAGGGTCTCTTATATCATATATTCTCTCACTTTGATCCCACAAGGCATTGGAAGTTGGGAATTCATTAAGAAGATTGGATAGTGCATCATCTCCTATACAAAACAGTCTAAAATTGGGATATGACCCTCAAATGGGCAAGCTCTTTGAGTTTTTATCACCTCCAAATGTCATATCTCATCTTTGTTAGATAGGATATACATCATATTCAGAGGAATTTGGATTTGGAAGATGTGTTATTTCCTCCTAATCAGAGGGTACCAAAATTAGGGTTTGACATAAAATCAGTTTATTTCAGATTCTTTGGACAAAACTTGATCTCATGGTATTCCTTATGTTCCTAAGTGTATATGGATGGAAAATTTCTCATCAATTGGTTTCAGAAAGGTTTCAATTGGTCAGAGGATTCAAAATTAGGAAATTGGGGAAAAAGTCAACTGTGCAGTGAAAAAAGTCAACTCCTGACTTTTTAAGGTCAAATTCATGAAATTCAAGTTACATATGTTCATTGGACAAGATTTGATCAAGAAATGATGGAGGAATCATGAAAAATCAAGAAAGGTACAAAGTTTCCATTTTTGGAAATTTAGGGTTTCCAAAAATGGCAAGTTTGGACCATTTTGCACCACACTTTGAGGCTTTATTTCTCCATGATAAAAGCTCCAAACCTCAGGCCCAATTTGATCCAATTAAAGTTCATGTTCTAAGCTTCAAATCCATATAAAGAACTCTTCCATTGGATCAAAATTGAGTGAGATATGATCAATCAAAGTTTGACAAAACTAGGTCACAAACTAAGTCATGACCAAGCAAAACCAGGCCCATGCGATAATTTTGTCAAACACATGGTGGGCAGAATGTCAAGCCATTTTTCTCATTGAAGGAGGCTTCAAATGAAGAAATGTTGAACATCAAAGTTGTTCATCTCAATGTCCTTTTCAACTTTGATGTTGGACATTTTTCCATTTGAGCAAGTTATGCTGGAGTTATGATGGTCCCAAGATGAGATGTTCATGCTGAAAATCCATAGGTCACATTACCATGCCATGACTTGTCTTGCTACGCCCTTCAACCAGTTTCAAACCTTGATGTTCCAAGCCATTCTTCATCAACTTCTAAGCCTCCATTCAATCCAAAATTCACATCAAACTTGTTCTATTATGTGCCATCTTTCTAATGCCATCAATGTCTCATTATTTGATGCACTAATGTGAGAGAATTTCATCACCAAACCTCCATGTTTCAAGCTTCCAAGGATAGTATGTTTTAACATTGATGTTGTTAAACAATCACACGCATACATCACCCTATTCAATCTTTTCTTCTTTTGGCCAAACACTTCCCCTTACACGTGATGTTATGTATCACTCACCATGCACAAAGAGGAAATGGATAAACCTTGCTAAGCAAGTTTCTGCTGCAGCTTACTTCCATCATCACCATCCGCTTTAAACTCCACCATAACATCATGAATTGCAGCCACACTACATCACAACCTCTCCTCACTCGCCCTAACTAACTTGACTCAGTTAGTTAGAGGCAACTCACTTAACCTCACCTAGTCAACTCAATTAACCATGAGTTAACACACTTAACTCAACATATAAATTCAAATATCACTCACAGTTTCAGGGGAGCTCTCATTTTTCACTCTCATTCAGAATCATTCTCACTCTTTCTCTCAAGTTTCCTCTACTCTCTCTCTGATCTCATTGCACGATTTCATCATTCTCATTAAGTATCTTCATCATTCATCTTCATCAGTGTGATTGTTGAGCAAGAACAAGTGGAATCATCAAGTGCAGCTTCTTTCTCAAGGTGATTTTCTCAGTTTTCTTCAAGATACAAAGTCCATAAGCCTTTATTTGGTCAAATCAAACTCAAAAGCGAGTTGCTATCTCTGGTTTTCTCAACATTTCCAAGATCTTCAAGCTTCAGGTTTCACATTTCTCAAACTGTGCTTGCACGATTTATGTTCATTATTGTTTGTTTTAGCTTGATTATGGCTTACTAGAAGCAAAGTAACACTTCTGGCTAGTTGATAGACCTCTTAGAGGTGTAGAGCAAAACTTAGGGCAAACTTATTGTGTTCGATTCTCTGCGTGTGAGTGTGATTTGTGAAAACTGAGCCTATATTCTTGACCTACATGAGTTCCTCTACATTTTGGCATGCTTTTTGTTAATTTCTGGAACAAGGTAAAACTTGCAGTGGCGGAGAGTGGCCGGAGAAGATGACCGGAGGTCCTTCTCCGGCCGGTGAGGTTTAATGTTAGGGTTTATGTCAGTTTTAGTCATAGCCGTCTGATCTTTTAATCCAACGCTCATAGAAGTGCCAACGTATTAAAATCCACCATCCCTCTCACGTGCATCATTTTGAATCTGAATGACTTCAATATGTGTGTGTGCATGCTCTCTATTATGGACCCTAGCTTTGAATGGCTTGATGTGGGTAGTAGTTTGATGATCGTGCATTGAGATTAATCCAATGGTTTAATCGTTGCCAACGCATTAATGAAACCATGTGTATCACACATGCAAGTTATTTTAATCTGAGTGTTCTTGTGTGTATGCATGCATGATTGCTTTGGTGTGCGTGCGTTGTGGATGGTTAGATGTGATTACTTTGATGATCATCGCTGATAGACTTGATCGTGTGATTATGATTGATTACGCATATTGACTGATTGTACACCATGTCACACACAATCACACGCATATGGACTGGGTTATAATTGATGTTTGCACCCCCTTGCTACCCAATTTATTTTTCAACATGAGAATTGCTCACGCTGCACCCCCTCCCCATTTCTTTTATTATTTTTTAATTTCTTTTCTATATTGTTTTGATTTTCTTTTATTAAAAATAGTAAAACATTTCTAAAAATCCTAAATAAAATCATGTGTGTTCTTTATACATTTAAATAATTTTATTTTATTTTTAATTCTGGTTTTGTTAATTCTTGCACCTCATTGCATAATTTTCTTCCAATTTCTTTTTGAATGATGTTCATTATTGACACTTGAACTTGTATGATTTCTTTCTCTCAGTTCACACATCATCTTTAACTCATTCTTTTTGCATTGGTTAAATAATATCTTAAAGTATCCAAAAATATTTTTTATTTATTTTTAAGGTCATTTTATATGATGTTTGTATGATCATCTTTACACTTCTTTTTTGTGGAATTTCAATATGACTTTGTGCACTTCTTGGTGACACTTTTATCTTGAATCTTGGAATGAGTTTGTAATATATGTTTAGCCTCTGACTTAGGTTGATTAGAATCATATTTGCATAATTTTCATATGTGCTTTGATGTTGTTTTGATGCCTTGTAATGGAAGTTACTTTTGGACACTTTCTTCCACTTCATTCTAGCATGTTTTGGTGAAGCTTTTGTGCAATTTTTGAGATTGATTGTACATACTTTATAGGTCATTTTCATGATATTATAGGTCATTTTCCATGATATTATAGTCATCTTAACAT
Organism: Lathyrus tuberosus; assembly: GCA_022829125.1. Taxonomy (NCBI): domain Eukaryota; kingdom Viridiplantae; phylum Streptophyta; class Magnoliopsida; order Fabales; family Fabaceae; genus Lathyrus; species Lathyrus tuberosus. The sequence goes on along the minus strand of JALAZF010000118.1, from coordinate 781,921 downwards.
GTGCTTACATTTGACATAAGTTTGTGCATATTAACTTGAAGTTGAAACATGTTTCTCTTATGCTCACTTCTACTTCATCTTATCTCTTCCACTTGCACTCTTTTATTCTTGAGTTGTGTGATGATTCATATACATGGTGAGACATTGATAAATGATATATGGTTCTGACTTTAACCTTTCATGAAGCATTAATGCATGATCACTTTGCATATCCACTCATTCTTCATCTACTTCTTTCATAATGCATTCCTTTGTGGTTTAAGGCATTGTTTGTGTGCATTTGATTTGTGTTTGATACCTTAACATTAGAGAACACCTTTAGATGTAGATTCTGACCTTGATTGAGTTTCATCTCTTAGAAGCCTTATTCCTTGGTTCTTAATTGGTTTGATCATTGTTTGTTATTCTTTCATCTTTTTTACTACATGTAAATAGTTTGTGAACTAACCTTTTCATGTAGGTACAAATGGCAAGTAAGTGTGTGGATATGCTTCCACATACACTTCTTTCTCTCATCTTCTCTTATTTATTTTAATATTTCAAAGTGTGATCATGATAAGCATTTATATGCTTTCCTTGAATAACTTCTCCTTCATCCCTCTTTAAGATCAACTTAACTTTCATCTTGGAAGTAAGTTGCTTCTTTCATTCTTCTTCTTTATTTTAGGATTAGGTTTCTTAAACCACATTAACCATAGGAACATCCCTATATGATAACATTAGGATGAGTCTTAGTCCCCTTAGTTTTCACCTTTTGCTCCCATTTGAGTCTCTATCTTTCTCATCTCAAAACAAAAGTAAAAAACACTTAATGATGGCTTAACATGTATTGCACTTAAACCTAAAGTATGGGAAATGGAAGGAGGAGGGTTTCTCTCCACCTTCATAGAGTGTTTAGCATACGGTCTGTTAGGACGACCATGTGATGCATTCGATCTTATACGATAGACTTGAATGCAATACGTGTTATTAACACAAAGATAATCAAAACACTTCTTTCTAAAAAACTTCAAACAAACAATAACGTCTTTCCTTCGGGAATTTCTCTCCTCATCTCATTCACTCATTCCTTAAGGATACGTCATTTCCGTTCTACCGCAAACAGGTAACGCCTAAGTCTCCATACAGCGAGCTGCAACACCTAACTGCTAGGACGCAAACGTTGATGTATTCCACTAAAAAAACACAAAAAACTTTCCCTAGGTGAGGGGAACTACGTCGCTCTGATTCTCATGCTCCTGATGAGATACGTAGGCAGTGGGGTAGGGCCCATTCGAGCACTTCTTTTATTTTCCCTACATTTGTTTCTCTTTATCTCTCCTTTCCTTTTCCAGTTCTCCAGCTAGCAGTTCCTTTTCCAGTATCCTTTTCTTACACCCTTTGATCGAAATAACAAACGTGGATCCCATCGGGTACGATGGACGCGTGGGGGTGCTAATACCTTCCTCACGCGTAACCGACTCTCGAACCCAGTTCTCTTGGTCGCAAGACCATGTTCTTTCCTTCCCTCAGGTTTACGCAGTGTTTCCTTTCCCTCTCTTGGGATAAATACGCATTGCTGGCGACTCTGTTTCGGTGCCACTTTCGCGTTTGTACCTGGATGAAGATCCCGGAAGCGACAGCTGGCGACTCTGCTGGGGATCGAACCCAGAATCTCTGGTTTCCTTAGCGAGTCAATCCTAGCGCTTGTCTGTTTTTTCTTTCATTGGGTGTTTACCATGGTGCTGTGTTTTGCTGTATTTACTGTTGTACTGTATTGCTATTTACTGTATGGCTACTTTAGTGTACTTTACTGTATTTATCGCATTTACTGCATTACATATCATTATTATGCTGGACTGTGCTGTTGTTTTCTATTTGGCGGGCTGGGTGTTCTGAGAGATAAGCCCACTACCCAGGCTTGAGTACACACATAGGTATTAGAGTGGATAGTCATGTCGCTTGCGTGGTGGTGACCACATATTGTTGTTCATGAGACCCACAACCAGACGAGGTTCTATCAGGAGCTTTCTGCTACTGCATGTTATGCAGGCCAGCAATTATTCTCTTGAGGAACTGTCGACTCTGGCGACCATTCCTGAGGACTCAGTTGCGACACTCCTCCCGAGATGTGACAGTGGCAGACCACGTTCTGTGGCAAACCCATTGCACATTCTCGATCCGAGGACCCAATGCTGGGAACTTGCTATAGGATATCCTTTTTTAATGAGAATCAGTGGAGGCACTCCTCGATTGGCGATAGTACTGTACCCCGAGGGATGAATGTACTATTGCTTCTCGACCTCAGTGCCTGAAGCTGAGGACCTTTCGTTTTTGTGAATCACTTGAGGCCTCTTCGATTGGTGATGATGCCAAACCAAAAATGGTGAACGTATCATCATTTCTCGACCTGAGAGCCCAGGATACCGAGGATCTTAGTACCCACACGTGAGAAGGGCGGGTTATTTACAGGTTTGCAGGTAACTGTAACCTCCTACATACCCAGTTTTCTGTTATCATTGCACAAAAGGAGAATTCATCCTATTGTATTCAGAAGGGTCATATCTATGGTTCTATATTGTTCTCAGAGATACACTGACACCGTTCACAGTCCAGCACAGACACTTGGCACCTTGATAACATGCCCTTTGCATTGCATTTACATATCCTAACATACATGTTTTTTTCATTTCCAGGTGCATATTTTACTCCTGATTCCAGTCAGCAGGTTCTCACAAGGATGAATACTAAAGAGAGGAAGAATATCATCAGTTACAAGTTCCTCACGCCTACTCTAGGCCATATTATTGCCCTGAAGGGAATGGAGAGCCCTGAAGTGCGAGCAGCTTTTGAAGAGAAATATGGGTGGATTTTATCTGTTGTCTACAATGTCAGTGATTACGAATACAGGGGTCTCCATACGTTGATGCAGTTCTACGATCCTCCTATGAGGTGTTTTGTATTTCCAGATTATGTGTTAGTACCTACCTTAGAGGAGTATTCCAGCATGTTAGGGATTGCTATCAAGGAGGAGCCTCCTTTGTTTGGGTTTGTAGGTGATCTTGACTTTGGAAAAGTGGCTGATGCTCTTTATTTGAGCAAGTCAGAGTTAGAAGCCAAAATCTCCAACAAAGGAAAGCTTTGAGGTTACAAGCTAGGGTATTTGATAAAGAAGGCTCTGGAGGCTGCGAAAGATGGGAATTGGGATGTTTTTAATGCTTTGCTAACCCTTTGTGTATATGGTATTGTCTTGTTTCCCAACGAGCCTGATTTTGTTGATACGGACGCCATTCGGATATTCATGATGAAAAATTAGATACCAACACTGCTGGGAGATCTTCACTACTCCTTGTACAATAGAAATGAAAAGAAAAGAGGAGGGATAGTTCGTTGCTGCGCACCTTTGTTCTACAGGTGGTTTGCAAGTCGCTTACTGCAATCAGGAGCTTTTGTGGATTCTAAATATTCTCTAGAACGGAGTCAGCGTTTAATGGGACTGGTTGCCAAGGACATCATATGGGTAGATCATGAGCTAATTGGCAAGAACATTATCCACAGCTGTGGTGAGTTTCCTAATGTTCCACTAATAGGAAGGAAAGGGGGAATCAACTACAATCCTTCTTTGACCGTCCGACAATTTGGGTATGCTCTGACGGGTCTGCCCATTGAGAGAGATGTAGAGGAGTCCCTGTATTTCCATGCATCAGATGGTTGGGAAACAACACAAAAAGCTTCTGAAAGTTGGGTTAGCGTAATGAAGAGAGGGAAAGTTGCTCTAGGCAAACCTAACAATCGGGCTTGTCCAACATATGAAGAGTGGGTGAAGAAAAGAGTTAAAGATTTTCACTTGCCTGTTGGTGATGCGCCCCGTCAGTATCCAGATGATGAGAAAGAAAGAAGTACTGTCACTGTGGAAGAATTCGACAAGTTGCAAGCTTTGGTGGAAAAGCTTCAAGAAGAGAATTCTGAGTTGAACAGTCGTCTGCAAGAAGCGCCATATACCAACAAAAGATTGGAACAGAAAACCCAAGATGCCGAAAAAATCTTAGCGGCAAAAGAAAAGGATTTTGCCGAAAGAGCTCAACATTTCCAGAAAATCAATAAGGGTGCCGATGCTGCCACTCAAGCTCATAAGAAGACCAAGCAGGCTTTAGCCCAGACCAAAGACACACTAGCCAAGCTTCGGCAAGCCTGGGATGAGGTCAGAATAGAGAATGCAGAGTTGCGAGAGCAATCAGAGGCCAAAGACGATGAGCTTCTTAGAGCGCACGAACAACGGAGAAAGCATCGGGAAGACTTTGGAAAAAGCCAAGAGCTGCTGAAAAATGTTAATGATGAACTGAAAATGTCCAAGAAAAAGCTTGAGGATGCCATGGTGGAGATGGGAAGACTCAAGATACAAGCTGGGGTGAAAAGGTTTAAGGAAGTGAGTACTGATGAAGCTCTCTTGATGCACGCAAATTCATTGGCCGAAGCTCTGAAGAGGAGAGACATTTTGATCAAAGAGTTGATTGAGAGGCCGGGTCATCAGCGCACCAGAATCCTTTTTGGAGAAATCAAACATTCTAGTGAGAAACTGAAAGATTTGGAGTTAGATGTTTGATCTTACTTGCCCATTTTCTTAATATAGCTTTGTTGATGTACTGTGGTTACCATCAGGCTTATTGATGGATCCACTATCTTGACGTATTTCCTGTTTTTAAATTCATTATAGAACGCTTCAATGTGTATTGTTTTTCTGTTAAATTCAAATGATTGGTTTATTCAGAAGTAGCTCTTTGTCAGTGCTCCGCTCACAAGTACTTTATCACAGCACGACGTCACAACACAGTTTCTCTTGATAATATATGTATCTTGCACCGCTTCTCGTGATTAAGACTGGAATCAGGTTGAAATGCCCTGGAAGTGATAAACATGGCATTTGCATGGCATTCGCATTGCATAAAATTTCATTTTTGCATAGCAGGTACTTGTTGCAAGAGCTCTCTAACCTTTATTTGGTTTCAGGCATAATAGTTGATTCCCACATTCACCAATACGTAACCAAACGAAATCAACCTAAAGTCATGGACCAGGTACAGACAGAGTTGGCTGAGTTAAGGGCACGCATGGAACAGTTTATGAATTTGATGCAGGGTGTTGCCCAGGGGCAGCAGGACCTGAGAGCAGGGCAAGAAGACATGCGAGCTACCATCCAGAGGTTGGAGACAGAGATTCCTATTGGTGATCACGTTAATCCCCCTAGGGTTAACCCTCCTGTTGTTAACCCTCCTGTTGTCAATCCTCCTCCGGTGGGAGTGAACTTGGGTTTCGTTCCTGGCAAGAATGGGCTGGTGGAAGATCGTCAGGATGATCAATTTTCCGTACTTAATACTGATATGGGATTCTACCATGATGACAGGAAATACGAGGGACTGGCTGAAAGGGTGAAGGCTATAGAAAATCAGAATCCTTTGGGAATTGATGTTGAAGATATGGGACTAGTACAGGGTGTCAAGATTCCCCCGAAGTTTAAACCACCTACTTTTGACAAGTACAATGGTAGCACTTATCCTAAAAATCATCTCCAGGCATATAACCGAAAGATAGCTGCTTATTCTGATGATCAAAAGTTATGGATGTACTTTTTCCAGGACAGTTTGTCTGGAGCCTCACTGGAATGGTATATAAAGTTGGATAGGGCTCGCATCAGAAGTTGGAAAGAGTTGTGCTTGGCTTTCTTGAAGCAATATCAGTATAATATTGATATGGCACCGAATCGCACTCAGTTACAAAGCATGACACAAGACCCTAAGGAAGGCTTTAAGCAGTACGCCCAGAGGTGGCGTGAACTTCCTGCTCAGGTGCAACCATCATTGGCAGATAGAGAAATGGTTGACATGTTCATGAATACTTTGCAAGGTCCGTATCTCGATCGGTTGGCTGCTTGTCCATCCACTGGTTTTGCTGACATAGTAATTGCTGGAGAGAGGATCGAGAGTTTGCTAAAGATGGGGAAGATTCAGGATGGTAGTGGTACAAGTTCGGCTCCCGCAAAGAAGTTTTTTGGTAACAATAACAGAAAGCGTGAAGGTGACGCTAATGCTGCATATGCACAAGGGGGAGAGGTAGAGGACGACAGGGTTCCTATCACCAAGCAGCATCTATAACTATTCCAACTCCAGGTACTGAGGCTCAACTTGCAGAGCAAAGGCAGTATCACCCAAGAAAGAGAATGAATGACCGAAATTTTGATGCTTTCCCTATGACATGCTCACAAATGCTACAAAATTTACTTCGTTTGAAGTTGGTACAATTGAGGACTTTGGCCCCCCCAGCGGGCAAATTGCCTTTTGGGTATGATGCGAATGAAAAGTGTGAATTTCACTCAAATGCGCCAAGTCACAATGTGGAAAATTGCAAGGATTTCAAACATGTGGTTCAAGATCTTGTTGATTCAAAGGCTATTAATTTTGCTCCGAGGCCTAATGTAATTCAGAATCCCATGCCTCCGCATAGTAGACCAGGGGTGAATTTCATTGAAGAAGATGGAAGTTTGAATCTGGTGAGGGACATTAATGATGTCAAGACTCCGTTGAAAGTTGTGAAAGACCGCCTGATGAAAGGGGCTGTATTTCCTGGTTGTTCAGAAAGTTGTGAAGATTGTTTGATTGCTGATAATGGTTGTGTGAAGTTAAGAAAGAGCCTTCAGAGCATGATGGATGAAGGACGTTTACAATTTGGTCAGTTGAAAAAGAATGATGATGAAGTCTCTACTATTACAATCTACTTTGATCCTGTGGAAATTCCAGTGCCTGCTCCTGTACAGACGTCTGCGCCTGAACGAGTGGCTCCTATAGCTATAACTGTTCCCAGTCACGTCCCAAATGAGAACAAGGTTACGATTCCGTGGTACTATGGAACTAATAGCCAAGGACAGAGCCAAGAGGTGCAGACTCCTAAAGAAAGTGGTTCAAGTATTGGAAAAATGTTGGGGGAATGGGTGGTTTCACTCGCAGCGGAAGGCTTTTTGCTCCTCAGACACTCAGGAAAGACGATACTGAAGCATTAGTGAAAGCAAAAGGAAAGCAGGTGATAGGTGATGAACCAGTGCCAGGGGCAGAATCTGATAAGTCATTGGAGAAAGATGTTGAGGAATTCATGAGAATAATCAGAAAGAGCGATTATAAGATCGTTGACCACCTACATCAAACTCCTTCTAAGATCTCCATATTGTCATTGTTGCTATGCTCCGAAGCGCATAGGAACGCTTTGTTAAAAATTCTAAATATGGCGTACGTACCGCAAGAAATATCAGTGAACCAGCTTGAAAATGTGATTTCCAATGTTAACGCTGGTAACGGTCTAGGGTTCACAGATTTTGACTTAACGCCAGAAGGGAGGAACCACAATAAGGCTCTTCACATATCGATGGAATGTAAAGGTGCGATGTTATCTCATGTATTGGTGGACACTGGCTCATCCCTCAATGTGTTGCCTAATAAAGCATTAGCAAAGCTGGATGTGGAAGGTTCTATACTGAGGCCTTATGATCTAGTGGTGAAAGCATTTGATGGTTCAAAGAGATTAGTGTTTGGAGAAGTAGAGCTACCTGTCCAGATCGGACCCCAGGTCTTTAATACAATGTTTTATGTGATGGACATCCAACTGGACTATAGTTGTCTATTGGGTCGTCCATGGATCCACGTTGCTGGGGCTGTATCTTCAACCTTGCATCAGAAGATAAAGTTTGTAGTTGACGGTCGGGTTGTTACGGTATGCGGAGAGGAAGATATTTTTGTTAGTCATCTGTCATCCTTCAAGTACGTGGAGATGGACGGAGAAATCCACGAAACTCTCTGTCAGGCATTTGAAACTATGAATATGGTGAGAGATTCTCCGTCTAGTGAGGCAAGGGTGGGGACCTCTATGACTTCGTATAAGCAGGCTTTGGAAGTAGTGCAGTCCGGTCATGCCGAAGGATGGGGTCAAGTAATTGAGCTACCTTTCAAGGATGATAAGAGCGGAATTGGTTATAAACCCTCTCAAGTTCCATTACTACAGGGTTAAGAGCGCTAAGGGCCAGTTATTTTCTCAAGTGGAGGAGTCATACATCCAAGCCAGATTTGTGCAGCAGTTGAAGATGGTGGAGATAGAGACTGTGACCTGGACAATTGGGTGCGCCCATGTGCCCCAGGAGTGAAGCTGAACAATTGGTTTTCGGAGGATCTCATCCAAGTTACTCTGCCAAATAAGTAATTTTCTATGTTTTCTTTCATTAAGCATGCAAAAGTCCTATGCTCTGCCCAAGGCATAGTGACTTCATTGTAGGGCCCCATTTGTTCTCATACAAATTTTTATCATTAATGAAAGGACGTTTTGTATTCAAAATTGTGTTCCCTGTCTTTCATTTTATTTTATTCAGATAAATAAAAATGGCAATGTTTTCTTCGCAGTTTTCTTGCATTTTTTCTTTCTTTCCCTTTCAAAAAAAGCAATTTCTAAAGGCATGAATTATCATTCATGCAGAAATAGTTCCTTGGATCTTGTTGATGACGACCCTGCTATGGTTTATTATGACTTTGATAATCCAATATACCAAGCTGAAGAGGGGGATGAGGAAGACCGTGAACTTCCTGAAGAGTTGGCTAGGTTATTGAAACAGGAAGAAAGAGTCATTCAGCCTCATCAGGAATCTATAGAAGTTGTCAATCTCAGTACTGAATAGGTAAAGAAAGAGGTCAAAGTAGGGGCAAGCCTGGCAGAGAATGTAAAGAAAGAGATGATTGAGATGTTGCGAAAGTATGTTGACATCTTCGCATGGTCTTATCAAGATATGTCGGGGTTGGATACAGACATCGTGGTGCACAGATTGCCGCTGAAAGAGGGTTGTTTCCCTGTCAAGCAGAAGCTTCGGAGAACCAAACCTGAAATGGCCATCAAAATCAAAGAGGAGGTGCAAAAGCAGTTGGATGTGGGGTTTCTAGCTGTTACTAGTTATCCACCATGGGTCGCTAATATTGTGCCTGTATCGAAGAAGGATGGCAAAGTCAGAATGTGCGTGGATTATCGAGATTTGAACAGGGCGAGTCCAAAAGATGATTTTCCTTTACCACACATTGATGTGTTGGTGGATAATACGGCTCAATTCTCTATGTTCTCTTTCATGGATGGATTTTTCGGATATAACCAGATCAAGATGGCGCCAGAAGATATGGAGAAAACTACATTTATTACCCCTTGGGGCACATTCTGCTATAAGGTGATGCCGTTTGGTTTAAAGAACGCTGGGGAAACATATCAGCGTGCCATGGTGACGCTTTTCCACGATATGATTCATAAAGAAATCGAAGTTTATGTGGATGATATGATTGCCAAATCACAAACGGAAGAAGAGCATTTGATAAATTTGAAAAAGTTGTTTGAACGGTTGAGAAAGTTCAGACTGAGGCTGAACCCGAATAAGTGTACTTTCGGGGTAAGATCTGGTAAGCTTCTGGGCTTCATTGTCAGTGAAAAAGGAATCGAGGTAGATCCAGCCAAGGTAAAAGCCATTCAAGAAATGCCGGAGCCAAGAACAGAAAAACAGGTTCGTGGGTTTTTGGGAATACTGAATTATATTGCAAGATTTATATCTCATCTTACCACGACTTGCGAGCCAATATTCAAGTTATTGAGAAAAGATCAATCAATCCGGTGGAACAATGACTGTAAAAAAGCCTTTGATAAAATAAAAGAATATTTGCAAAATCCTCCGATTCTCATGCCTCCAGTTCATGGGAGGCCACTGATTATGTATCTCTCTATACGTGATGGATCAATGGGTTGTGTTCTCGGTCAACATGACGAGACAGGTAGGAAAGAGCATGCTATATACTACCTGAGTAAAAAATTCACCGATTACGAGTCCAGGTACTCGATGCTTGAGAAGACATTCTACGCACTATCATGGGCTGCTAAGCGATTGAGACAATATATGCTCACTCATACAACCCTAATGATTTAAAAAATGGATCCAATCAAGTACATTTTTGAGAAGCCAACTCTTAATGGAAGGGTCGCTCGGTGGCAGATGGTTTTGACTGAGTATGATATACAATACACTTCCCAGAAAGCTATCAAAGGGAGTGTGTTGTCTGATTATCTTGCCGAGTCGCCTATTGATGATTATCAGCCAATGAGGTTTGATTTTCCTGATGAAGACATCATGTTTCTCAAGGCTAAAGATTGTGAAGAGCCTCCGATTGACGAAGGGACGGATCCTGATGAAAAATGGAAACTGATGTTCGATGGGGCTGTTAACATGAATGGAAGTGGTGTTGGGGCAGTCCTTATCACTCCGAAAGGATCACATATACCTTTCACTGCCAGGTTGACTTTTGATGTCACCAACAATGAAGCGGAATATGAGGCTTGTATCATGGGTATTGAAGAAGCCATTGATTTAAGGAACAAGACTCTTGAGATATTTGGGGACTCTGCTCTAGTGATCAACCAGATCAATGGAGATTAGCATACCAACCAGCAGAACTTGATTCCTTACAGAGACTATGCGAGAAGACTGTTGACTTTCTTTACAACAGTAAAATTGTGCTATATACCTCGTGATGAGAATCAGATGGCTGATGCTTTAGCAACGTTGTCTTCCATGATTCAGGTGAACTGGTAGAACCATATACCAAAGATTGATGTGATGAGGCTAGACATACCCACTCATGTGTTTGCCGTTGATACGACGACTGATGATAAACCCTGGTATTTTAATATCAAGCGTTTCTTAAAGAGTCAAGAGTATCTGGCTGGGGCATCAAACAATGACAAAAAGACTCTGAGGAGGTTGACAGGAAGCTTCTTCTTGAATGAGGATGTGATTTACAAGCGAAACTTTGACATGGTCTTGTTCAGATGTGTGGATAGACACGAAGCAGACCTGTTAATGCAGGAAGTGCATGAAGGATCTTTCGGTACCCATGCCGGTGGGTATGCTATGGCGAAGAAGTTATTGCGAGCAGGGTATTACTGGCTAACTATGGAGGCCGATTGCTTTAAGTACGCCCGAAAATGCCACAAATGCCAAATCTATGCTGACAAGATGCATGTGCCACCAAACCCTCTGAATGTGATGAGCTCTCTATGGCCCTTCGCTATGTGGGGCATTGATATGATTGGGAAGATTGAGCCTACAACTTCCAACAGACATCGATTCATTCTGGTGGCTATTGATTACTTCACCAAGTGGGTGGAAGCTGCCTCTTTTGCAAATGTCACCAAGCAGGGGGTAGCCCGATTCATTAAGAAGGAGATTATTTGCCGGTATGGGGTGCCCGAAAGGATCATTACTGACAATGGTTCTAATCTCAACAATAAGATGATGCAAGAGTTATGCCAGAGTTTCAAAATTGAACATCACAATTCTTCTCCTTATCGCCCAAAGATGAATGGTGCCGTCGAGGCAGCCAACAAAAATATTAAGAAGATTGTGCAAAAGATGGTGTAAGACCCCAATTTTTACCCCTAAGATTTCGCTCATTTCATTTACATCTCATACCACAAACAAGATCACAGTTTGTGTTTCTCCTGAGCACCTATGTGATTCTCTGTTCTTACTTGCTTCTGTTTATCTAACCTCTAACCAAAAATGCAAAAAAATATGCTGTCGTTTGCTTGTTTTTCTCTCTGTGTGTTGTGCAGGTTTGTCAAAGATAATGAAGTGATTTCAAGTCACAGGTGTTGTTCAAAAGCAAGATGTCTTGTGATTGAGATTCTTCAGTTTATCAAGCAGTGGTTCATGTGAGTTTTGGGTCCAAACAGATTCAGATGGTCATTGTTTCAGTTGTGGCTTGTTGTGTGGCACATTGTATCAAAGGCTTGTGAAAAAAAATTCAAGTTTGGTTTTGGGCTAAAAAAAAAAGACGTGCTATCCATGATCCACTTCTAAACCATTTTTTTTATCCACTTTTGTCACCTTTCTAATACTCATTATTTTTCAATATCCATAAACCATTTCTTGTTAAAAGTCCATCTCTTTTTATCACCATTTAAATCCATTTCTCAAATCCATTATTCATTTCATTTCCAAATATCCATTTTTCTTAAATATCCATTCTCTAAACTATTTTAATCCAATATCCATTTCAAAATATCCAATTCATTCATTATCCAATTTATTTTCAAATGCCCATTTTTATCCATCTCTTATTCCAAATAATACCCATTGTATCCATTTCATGAACAATTTCCAAGTTCTAAACCCAAATTCCCATTAGCCAATATCCATTTCCATTTCCACATCCATAAATACCCATTATACAAAATTCCAATTATCCATGTTTCCATAAACCATATTTTTTTCATTATCCATATTTCTATCCAATTTCATCTTTTATCCACTTTTACCAATGTCCAAATTTCATTTTCATATCCATTATTCATTTCCAATCAATTTTTCCCTAAACTTGTATCCAAAATTATTTCATATCCAAATTCATTTCTTTTTTTTTGTTCATTTTAATTACCTTTTGTTCTCTAAACCATATTCACCAAAATCTACAAGCCCATTTCTCTTTTCCATATACAAAAAAAAATATCACAAAAAATACCCATGGCCCAATACACAATATGAAAAAGAAGGCTGTGAGAAAACACTTGAAGCCACAAAAAAAATCACACACACTACCCAGCCACCTCACATCAGCCGTCTCCACATGCTTCACACAATAAGTCCTCACGCAAGCCATCATCACGCAAAAACTCAATTGCAAACCACATGAAACCAGTCCAAAACGCAAGGAGATTAAACACAAAACGCACTGCACACAGAGATCATTCCAAAACGCGGAAAGATTGTTACAAAACGGCATATACTTCCTCTCATTTCATTCTAATTTCTCACTAATTCTTCTATAAATAACATACTCACCTCATTCCAATTTCAAGCTTGGACAGCCCCAAAAATTCTGCCAAAATCCATACTCAACCTTCACCTTCCAAATTCATCAACCTTCCTTCAACAATTTTTCATAATCTCCAATAAACCAAGCTTCAATTCACCAATAAAACTCTGCTCAAATTCCTCCAACCTTCATTCATCTTCACTTCCAATTCCTCAAAGCTTCAATCTAACCTCCAAATTAAACCACACTTCAAAAAATTCTGCAATAAACAAATTAACCTTCAACAATCTCACAACACCCTTAACCTTCATTTCAAGCTTCATTTTCGGACCTTCATCAACATCACAACAATCGTGATATCCGATTTCAACACCACATAACGACTTCGAATCACCTCAAATCCATCAACAACCACAATAATTTCTCAAATTCGTAAAGAGAAGCAAGGAGAGAAAGTTTTGAAGTGTCACGAACCTTGATTCGAAGGTAGTCTGAGGAACTTTTGCGGTTTCGATTCGAGCTATTAAGTCATTTTCATATGAAATTGATGATATATTTGAGTTCTGCTTTCAATTATGATCGAAACCGTGTGAAAATCCGTCTCCGTCGTCCGCCGTAGTGAGCTCCGCGAGCAACCTCTCTCACCGTGAATAGTGACTGTGGCAATGAAGAAGAAGATACACTTGCATTTTTTTCTTTCTGACTTTTTTCTTTTCATTTTCTTTTAATGCTTTCTTTTTCTTTTTTGTTCTTTTTTTTTTTATGAAATTAATTGGGCCTAGCCCGTTACTAATCACCGCCACTATTTTGCTTACCAAACCTCATTTTCTTTCTTTTAATTTCTTTCTTCTTTTCATTTTCATTTCCTTTTATCTTTGACTTTGTTGTTAGTTGTGTGGATCATAATTTTTAGATCCACTTTTCTTCATCTATTTTCTTTTTGATCAATGAAAGTCGAAGTGATCGTGAAATTTCTTTATGGAATTTCGATCGAGACGAGATCATTTCCACCTTTTCTTTTCGTGTGGCACCGCTTTAGGATAACGATCCCTATATCGTTTATCTCGCGTGCATTAACACATACATTTCATGGCCGGCCTCATTCGTAGGGTAATTGCTCGAACAAATTACTCGGCGTGCGCTTAACATAGACCAAAATTTGTCCCTACTCGGAATAAATCCAATTCAACACTTGTACTTTCGTGGACCGGACTTTGATTAGTCGCGTCATCCCAAGGTTGATTATTTGTTTGTGTTAGTTCCATAAACTTTGAAGCTTGATGCGTAGTTGCTTTGGGTATCCCAATCTTCTTTCAAGTCTTCACTAAATTTGGACTAATTGCATTAATTAATCACCGTAGTGCAAGATATGAAGCGGAACCGGTTACCTTTTCATTTTCTTTGACACTATTTGCTTTGTCTTTGGTTGTGGATGATTAAGTTCACCATACCATTATTTACTAACATTTACTCTTGTACTAACTTCTTTACAATTTCTTCTCGCACCCTATGTCTTTTACTTTTATGCTTCATTTTATCATTTCATTTCATGTTTATGTTTCCGCAATTTTTCTTTTGTCCGTTGGACATATGTTTATGCTTCCGCAATTTTTCCTTTGTCCGTTGGACACATGTTTATGCTTATGCCTTTTTCTTTTTGTCCACTTGGACCTAAAACATTAATAAAGGCCAAAACCTCTAAAAAACTTGTAATTCTAATCTTGGAATATGGTTACTATCCTATGCAAATGGACTTGGAGTTTTGAACTTAGACCTTGGATATCCAATGCAATTCTTGGGACCTTGGACTTAGAACTTAGGACATTCCTCCCTTTGCTTTGGAATTATGGTTCGAAGACTTGGAAGCATACTTGTGTGGTTAGGCTATTCTCTTCCTTAGCTTTTACTTTATTCTTTAGGATAGTCTCTTCTTCTCCTCCCCATTCTTTAATTTTCAAAACTCTCTCTCTTTTTCAAAACCTTCTTGATTTCAAACTTTCACCGCTTTCATAAACAAACCTTGACTTTGTCAAGTGACTTTACTTTTTTCTTTTCATTTCTTAATCAAATGCTAAACTACATAAGCATATTGACATCTTTTTCAAAATACTTAAAAAACATCAAACTCATCACTCTTTTTTTGTGCCCTCGTGCACTTTTTCCTTTAACTTTTTCATAAGTTTAGACATGATTCATTTCTTTAAGCGGAATTATTCGCTTAGGAATGACGACTTGTCTTTACATTTAAAATCAACCAAAACAAACAATTTTCACTTTTTGTACCACGAACTACGGGGTTTTGATCCTACATTGCACATCGTGGGTACGTAGGCATGAGACGACAAGTCTCTCCAAACACAAAAATCTTAAAAAACAATTTCTCTTCTCATCTCCTAAATCTCTTTTCAAGCAAACCTTTTCAGACTAAAAGCGGTAGATATTTCAAAGGGCTCCTATAGAGTACTATAGACGTTTTGGGTGCTAACACCTTCCCATTGCGTAACCAACCCCCCGAACCCAGACTCTCTTCACTTGTTCTTGTTGTAGAGCTTGTGTAGGTTTTGTTCACTCTTTTTCCTTTCCTTTTTTTGGATAAAATAAAAGTGCGGTGGCGACTCTTGCTTTTCGAGTTAAGTTAATCAATAGCTTATACTCACGATTTTGCCGCTACAGAAAAGTGGCGACTCTGCTGGGGATCGAACCCAGAATCTCTGGTTCCTTGAGGGGTTTAGCCTACTTTGACTTATTTACTACTTTTGTCTGATTTGCTTGTTACTTGATTGTTCTGTTTTGGAGTTCCTCTGTGTGTGAGATAGGTCCTGTACCCGGACCAGAGTGTACTTTGAGATAGGAGGATGGTATAGTCAAGGGAACTTTGAGGGAGTCGAATCCTGAAAAAGAAGAACTTGAGAATCCATCCACTCGGTGGTTGCTTCTTTGGAATTACTGATGCCGATCGAGCAATCGAGAAGGCATTACTTTTTCCATAGGAGCCTATAACACCGAGAACCGTAGTAACCCTTAACCCATCCTAGCCATTTTAGGATCGTGGCGCGGAAGCTATGAAGATGCAAATCTGACTTAGCTGTCACACGATGCCACACTCAGGTTAGATTCTCTTGAGGATAACTACCAACCTCCAAGCAAATCGGTGCGCTGGTGTGTCTGATAGTGAATTGTGGACCCTGGGCACTCTGTTAGAACCACTGTTTTCTGCAGGTACAATGAAGACAAACCTTAGCACATACCTTTTGTGGACTGGTTCTTAACCTTGGCTCCATGCTCGTGACTCGAACCTTTGAACCTGTGTGCTTTGAGTGATCTTGTTTGTGGTTGTTGCATACATGCACTCTTGCATCCATGAGCATACATATGCATTTCTTCTGAGTTATCTCAGAAACTCATTTCGGCTGTCTCCTTCTCCAGTTATCTGCTCGCCGTCAAGCTGTTTCCTCAACACAACTACGGAACTAGAGTTGCTATCAGATTGAGAATGGAAAGTCAAGAACAACACAATGCCGAAGTCAGAATGGAAATTGATGAGTTGAAGGCCGGTATAACCAAGCTCACAGAAATGTTGCAAGTTCTGATTGCTAGAGGTGAACCACCTCAGAGGACTGTGATTGTTGAAACTTTAACTGCTGCTGTTGACCCTCCACTGATTCAGCAACCAGCTTCTACTTGGCCAGAATTTGGGTTACCTCCGAATTACTCGCCACCCTTTGCAACTACTCCTGTATTTGTCTCGCCAGTATCTTCAACTCCGTTGTTCACTGAACCTCAGCCTGTTGTGCATTCTGTTGCTCAAGCTGTTCCTGAGAATCCTTTCGTGTACCATGTTGCTGGTCCACAATCTGAAAGTCAGGGAGAACCTGGATACATTGAAGAAGTTAGAGAGCAATGGCAAACTCTTGACAAAAGGATAAGAGCCGTGGAAGGAAGTGATGTCTTTAATGCTGCCGCAATGGACATGTGCTTGGTTTCCGACTTGGTTATTCCTCCAAAATTCAAAACTCCTAATTTTGAGAAATACCAGGGGCACACTTGTCCCAGAACTCACTTAGTGATGTACTGCCGCAAGATGGCTGCTCACGCAAAAGATGACAAACTGCCCATTCATTGTTTCCAAGACAGCTTGAGTGGGGCTTCAATGAAATGGTATATGGGACTTGATAAGAACCGTATTCAAAGCTGGATGGACTTGTCTGATGCTTTCTTAAAGCAGTATAAGTATAATCTGGACATGGCACCTAACCGCCGTCAATTGCAGAATATGGCCCAAAAAGAAAAAGAATCCTTTAAGGAATATGCTCAGCGTTGGAGAGAGCTAGCTGCTCAAGTGGAGCCATCATTAGCTGAAAAAGAATTGACTGGTCTGTTCATGGACACTCTTCAGCCACTCTATTGGGAAAAGATGATAGGCAGTGTATCATCTGGTTTTGCTGACCTAGTCACTATTGGAGAAAGATTAGAAGAAGGTATCAAGAAAGGGAGGATTGCTAATGCTGAAGCCTTTAGTGGTGCTAAAAAGTATGCTGGGAATTTTCAAAAGAAAAAGGATGGTGATACCCATGCTGTTTCGGTTGAAGGTAAACCTCGTCGCAGACAACAACAATATGTAGCTGCAGTCGCTCCTGTTGTCAATGCTCAACCAGCTCAAGCTCCTCGGCAGACTGTTAGACAGAATCAGAATCGCAATAGGGTTAACTTTGATCCTATCCCGATGTCCTACACTGAGTTGTATCCATGTCTTGTAAAGAAAGGTTTGATTACAACGAGGGCTCTACCTCCTCCTCCAAATCCTCTCCCAGCCGGCTATAGGGCTGATCTTCACTGTGAGTTCCATCAAGGTGGGGCAGGCCATAACTTGGAAGGTTGCTTTGCATTGAAAGCTAGAGTGCAAGAGTTGGTGAACTTAAAGATTCTGGACTTTATTGATAATAATCCAAATGTTGTCAACAACCCTTTGCCAGAGCATGCCAAGTGAAGTTTGAGTGAGTTCAGACGGATCATCTCCTAAAGCCAGTGCTTCGGACAGGACAACTCATCCTTGTTGCTGATTAGTCACTAGGCCTTGTTTTTTTCTGTTTGCATTTTCCTTTGATTGTATTGACTGTTTACTTTTCGACTTTATTTGTACTTTCATGGTAATTTCAATGAAATGAGCAATGCATTGTTTGATTCAAATTCATTTATATTCACTGTGTGCATCTTTATGCTGTCGTTTTCAAAAAATATATCTCCTGTTCACTTTCTTTATTAAGCTTTTGTTTATGCAAAGATTGGAGAGAGGATGATGAAAGCGAAATACCTAAAATTGCTAAACGGTATGCTTTCAATTTAAAACTTGGCTGAGGATGTACAGGCATTGTTTCAACTCCCAAACACTGGAGAAATAAGGAAGTTAATCCTTTGTCAACCCCTTCGAGCCTAGAAGTTGGAGTTTCTTTCTGTACGAAAAAACCCGCAATTTTAACCTAGGGATGGGTAGTTCTCAGTTAATTTGACTGTGCATGCAAAACACTTTCAATAAAGGTTGCAATCACAAGTTTTCCTTCGTACACACCAAAGAAGTGTCGAAGATGTCTTCCAAATCAAAAGCCAATGATGGTTCACCGTAATCATTAAGCCAGGCAGTCACTACCTTTGAAAAAAAAAATAGATGAAAAAATCAAAAGAAGAGCCCGCTAAGTCAAAACCTATGAAGGAGACTTAGGCAAAAATTGGGGCATCCCGCTAACTGTAAAGTCAAATGACACAGTTCAGGCAAAAATTAGGGATAACAAAAGAAAAATCAAGAGGTTGCCAAAATCCTCAAAGACAAAACGAGTTGACTGAGGTCCTCATCAAAAACAACAAAATGTTGTAAGAAAGAATGACTGCCATCTCAAAAATACATGGGTCCTTGAACCATCATCATAACAGTGTTGCAATTCCAAAATCTCTTGGAACCTGAATGCATAGTTTGAATTAACTGAGCATAGGACTGGAGATCATCACGAAGAATGGGTTGGGTACAAATAAACTTTGAGCCTATATCCTTTGTTTCAAAAACCGTGAACCAGACCACGTTACACCATTCTAAAGACCTAATTGAAGCCAGGTTTCTTTTGAAAGCATACTACAGCAAGGTTGCGTAAACTGACTCCTATGTTTGTTGCCAATCATTTGCTTTGTTGTCTTACCTTTTCTTTATCTTTCATCTTTGCATGTCTTAACCGCCGTGTTTTGACAAGTGTTTCATTTTGCTTTACATCAATAATATCATTCCAAAAATGATTTTTGATTTCAAAATTGCATTGAGCTTTGCATTAAAATTACCATGTTTGTTTGAATAATCTTATTTACAGGCAAACTGTCCTCATCAAGGAATTTTCAAACAGTTGAGAAACTTGGTCAGTGATGCTATCAGGGGCACATTACTTCCAGATCCTGTTGTGAATCAGATTTGCTCAGTGCAAGGTATTCTCAGATTTGGTTAACCAGAAGATCTCTTTCAAGATTCATACTGAGTACAACCTTCTCTACAGCCTTTTTGAGAACTGAAGCCATGATCAGTTCATTCATCCTCAGCAACTGAAGCCATGATCAGTTTATCCTCAGCAATCATTTCAAGAATTGAAGCCATGACCAGTTCATTTTTTCCCTGCAACAGTCAAACTGAGGCTATGATCAGTTTATCCTCATCAGTCAATCAATCTGGGGCAATTTTATTCAAGAATCCTCAAGATGTCTTTCCTCAAAAGACCATCAGCCTGATACAGTTCATAAGGGTGGCAGAGATGTGTTCAACATCTTCTCTCCAAGCAGAGTGGGCAGTGTTCCCTGTGTTGAGGAATCAGATTTTCATTCTACCCTCACAAAAGAGTTTATCTCGGTTGTCTCTATCATCTGCATTGCATACATAAATCATTTACATATCATTGCATAGAAACATTTTCATAGCTCGAAGTGTGCTTCGTTCTCATATGCATTTTTCCGAGGTCCTGTTGCTTTCAACATCTCACCTTGAGATCAAAGTCCAACTTACTTGGCACCTACCAAAACTTTTACCTGCCTTTTCATTCAGTGCCATTCCTGAATGTTGTCGTTTACCTGTCTTTTCACCCAGTGCTATTCCTGGATGTCTTGCTTTCCTGGATCTTTATATTCTTTCACTCCAGTGCCGTTCCTGGATGTATACCTCGTGTTTCTCCAGTGCCATTCCTGGATGTCTGTCTCTTTTGATCTCCAGTGCCATTCCTGGATACCTTGTTCCTCTTGTTTCTCCCAGTGCTATTCCTGGAAGTCTTTTCTCTCCTCTATAATCCCCAACAGATCTGCTTGGATATCTTTCAGTGCCATTCCTAAAATTTTTACCTGTTTATTCAGTGCCATTCCTGGATGAGTTTTTACCTTTACTTTCAGTGCCTTTCCTGAAAGTTTTACCTGTTCATTCAGTGCCATTCCTGAATGAGTTTTCTCCTTTGCATTCAGTGCTATTCCTGGATGTCTTTTTCATTGTCATTCAATGCCATTCTTGAATGTAGTGATTCACCTTTATCTTTCAGTGCCATTCCTGAAAGTTTTACCTGTTCATTCAGTGCCATTCCTAGATGAGTTTTTACCTTTACTTTCAGTGCCATTCCTGAAAGTTTTACCTGTTCATTCAGTGCCATTCCTGGATGAGTTTTTACCTTTACTTTCAGTGCCATTCCTGAAAGTTTTACCTGTTCATTCAGTGCCATTCCTGGATGAGTTTTTACCTTTACTTTCAGTGCCATTCCTGAAAGTTTTACCTGTTCATTCAGTGTCATTCCTGAATGAGTTTTCTCCTTTGCATTCAGTGTTATTCCTGGATGTCTTTTTCACTGTCATTCAATGCCATTCTTAAATGAAGTGATTTACCTTTACCTTTCAGTGTCATTCCTGAAAGTTTTACCTGTTCATTCAGTGCCATTCCTGGATGAGTTTTCTCCTTTGCATTCAGTGCTATTCCTGGATGTCTTTTTCACTGTCATTCAATGCCATTCTTGAATGAAGTGATTTACCTTTACCTTTCAGTATCATTCCTGAAAGTTGTATCTGTTCATTCAGTGCCATTCCTGAATGAGTTTATCTTTACCTTTCAGTGCCATTCCTGAAGGTCCTTGCTCACTTTGTTCAATGCCATTCTTGGATATTGTGAACCTTTTATCCAATGCCATTCTTGGATAATTCTGATATATTTTCCAGAACTTTTCTCACTACATTCAATGCCATTCTTGGATGTTGTGATTTCTTCAGTCCAATGCCATTCTTGGATATCTTTTCCTCAGCTGAATCCAATGTTATTCTTGGATGTCTCTGATGCTTGTTGTTGCCTCATTCAATGCCATTCTTGAATGTTGCAGTGCCTTTATCCAATGCCATTCTTGGATATCTTACCCAACAGAGTGTTTTTCACCTCCATCCAATGCTATTCTTGGATGACGCTGCTGTTTTTACCAGAAACTTTCTTGTTGCTGTCCAATGCCATTCTTGGACATCTTTCGACATCCCTTTTGTCTCGTTCGTAGTTTCTATCCAATGCTATTCTTGGATGTCACTACATGTCTTCCAGGGTCTTGTCCCTCTCTTTCCAACTATTGATGGATACTTCTTGTCACCTTGACAGATCTCCAGAAATAGCTTGTGTTCCCCGACGTGTTTTTCACGTCATCTCCCTCAATTTACCATACCTTCTTTGTTTCAAGTTTCCCCGCAGTGTGTTTCATTCTTTGCTTTCATATCATCTTGTGACATCTTATGGCTAAAAATTTGGTTTTCTGTATTTAAGTATCTTCAATCTTGTCGAGACGAAGTTTTCAACCTTCATATCTCCTGATTGCAGAAACTTAAATAGGGGCAGCTGTAAGACCCCAATTTTTACCCCTAAGATTTCGCTCATTTCATTTACATCTCATACCACAAACAAGATCACAGTTTGTGTTTCTCCTGAGCACCTATGTGATTCTCTGTTCTTACTTGCTTCTGTTTATCTAACCTCTAACCAAAAATGCAAAAAAATATGCTGTCGTTTGCTTGTTTTTCTCTCTGTGTGTTGTGCAGGTTTGTCAAAGATAATGAAGTGATTTCAAGTCACAGGTGTTGTTCAAAAGCAAGATGTCTTGTGATTGAGATTCTTCAGTTTATCAAGCAATGGTTCATGTGAGTTTTGGGTCCAAACAGATTCAGATGGTCATTGTTTCAGTTGTGGCTTGTTGTGTGGCACATTGTATCAAAGGCTTGTGAAAAAAAATTCAAGTTTGGTTTTGGGCTAAAAAAAAAAGACGTGCTATCCATGATCCACTTCTAAACCATTTTTTTTATCCACTTTTGTCACCTTTCTAATACTCATTATTTTTCAATATCCATAAACCATTTCTTGTTAAAAGTCCATCTCTTTTTATCACCATTTAAATCCATTTCTCAAATCCATTATTCATTTCATTTCCAAATATCCATTTTTCTTAAATATCCATTCTCTAAACTATTTTAATCCAATATCCATTTCAAAATATCCAATTCATTCATTATCCAATTTATTTTCAAATGCCCATTTTTATCCATCTCTTATTCCAAATAATACCCATTGTATCCATTTCATGAACAATTTCCAAGTTCTAAACCCAAATTCCCATTAGCCAATATCCATTTCCATTTCCACATCCATAAATACCCATTATACAAAATTCCAATTATCCATGTTTCCATAAACCATATTTTTTTCATTATCCATATTTCTATCCAATTTCATCTTTTATCCACTTTTACCAATGTCCAAATTTCATTTTCATATCCATTATTCATTTCCAATCAATTTTTCCCTAAACTTGTATCCAAAATTATTTCATATCCAAATTCATTTCTTTTTTTTTGTTCATTTTAATTACCTTTTGTTCTCTAAACCATATTCACCAAAATCTACAAGCCCATTTCTCTTTTCCATATACAAAAAAAAATATCACAAAAAATACCCATGGCCCAATACACAATATGAAAAAGAAGGCTGTGAGAAAACACTTGAAGCCACACAAAAAATCACACACACTACCCAGCCACCTCACATCAGCCGTCTCCACATGCTTCACGCAATAAGTCCTCACGCAAGCCATCATCACGCAAAAACTCAATTGCAAACCACATGAAACCAGTCCAAAACGTAAGAAGATTAAACACAAAACGCACTGCACACAGAGATCATTCCAAAACGCGGAAAGATTGTTACAAAACGGCATATACTTCCTCTCATTTCATTCCAATTTCTCACTAATTCTTCTATAAATAACATACTCACCTCATTCCAATTTCAAGCTTGGACAGCCCCAAAAATTCTGCCAAAATCCATACTCAACCTTCACCTTCCAAATTCATCAACCTTCCTTCAACAATTTTTCATAATCTCCAATAAACCAAGCTTCAATTCACCAATAAAACTCTGCTCAAATTCCTCCAACCTTCATTCATCTTCACTTCCAATTCCTCAAAGCTTCAATCTAACCCCCAAATTAAACCACACTTCAAAAAATTCTGCAATAAACAAATTAACCTTCAACAATCTCACAACACCCTTAACCTTCATTTCAAGCTTCATTTTCGGACCTTCATCAACATCACAACAATCGTGATATCCGATTTCAACACCACATAACAACTTCGAATCACCTCAAATCCATCAACAACCACAATAATTTCTCAAATTCGTAAAGAGAAGCAAGGAGAGAAAGTTTTGAAGTGTCACGAACCTTGATTCGAAGGTAGTCTGAGGAACTTTTGCGGTTTCGATTCGAGCTATTAAGTCATTTTCATACGAAATTGATGATATATTTGAGTTCTGCTTTCAATTATGATCGAAACCGTGTGAAAATCCGTCTCCGTCGTCCGCCGTAGTGAGCTCCGCGAGCAACCTCTCTCACCGTGAATAGTGACCGTGGCAATGAAGAAGAAGATACACTTGCATTTTTTTCTTTCTGACTTTTTTCTTTTCATTTTCTTTTAATGCTTTCTTTTTTTTTTTTGTTCTTTTTTTTTTATGAAATTAATTGGGCCTAGCCCGTTACTAATCACCACCACTATTTTGCTTACCAAACCTCATTTTCTTTCTTTTAATTTCTTTCTTCTTTTCATTTTCATTTCCTTTTATCTTTGACTTTGTTGTTAGTTGTGTGGATCATAATTTTTAGATCCACTTTTCTTCATCTATTTTCTTTTTGATCAATGAAAGTCGAAGTGATCGTGAAATTTCTTTATGGAATTTCGATCGAGACGAGATCATTTCCACCTTTTCTTTTCGTGTGGCACCGCTTTAGGATAACGATCCCTATATCGTTTATCTCGCGTGCATTAACACATACATTTCATGGCCGGCCTCATTCGTAGGGTAATTGCTCGAACAAATTACTCGGCGTGCGCTTAACATAGACCAAAATTTGTCCCTACTCGGAATAAATCCAATTCAACACTTGTACTTTCGTGGACCGGACTTTGATTAGTCGCGTCATCCCAAGGTTGATTATTTGTTTGTGTTAGTTCCATAAACTTTGAAGCTTGATGCGTAGTTGCTTTGGGTATCCCAATCTTCTTTCAAGTCTTCACTAAATTTGGACTAATTGCATTAATTAATCACCGTAGTGCAAGATATGAAGCGGAACCGGTTACCTTTTCATTTTCTTTGACACTATTTGCTTTGTCTTTGGTTGTGGATGATTAAGTTCACCATACCATTATTTACTAACATTTACTCTTGTACTAACTTCTTTACAATTTCTTCTCGTACCCTATCTCTTTTACTTTTATGCTTCATTTTATCATTTCATTTCATGTTTATGTTTCCGCAATTTTTCTTTTGTCCGTTGGACATATGTTTATGCTTCCGCAATTTTTCCTTTGTCCGTTGGACACATGTTTATGCTTATGCCTTTTTCTTTTTGTCCACTTGGACCTAAAACATTAATAAAGGCCAAAGCCTCTAAAAAACTTGTAATTCTAATCTTGGACTATGGTTACTATCCTATGCAAATGGACTTGGAGTTTTGAACTTAGACCTTGGATATCCAATGCAATTCTTGGGACCTTGGACTTAGAACTTAGGACATTCCTCCCTTTGCTTTGGAATTATGGTTCGAAGACTTGGAAGCATACTTGTGTGGTTAGGCTATTCTCTTCCTTAGCTTTTACTTTATGCTTTAGGATAGTCTCTTCTTCTCCTCCCCATTCTTTAATTTTCAAAACTCTCTCTCTTTTTCAAAACCTTCTTGATTTCAAACTTTCACCGCTTTCATAAACAAACCTTGACTTTGTCAAGTGACTTTACTTTTTTCTTTTCATTTCTTAATCAAATGCTAAACTACATAAGCATATTGACATCTTTTTCAAAATACTTAAAAAACATCAAACTCATCACTCTTTTTTTGTGCCCTCGTGCACTTTTTCCTTTAACTTTTTCATAAGTTTAGACATGATTCATTTCTTTAAGCGGAATTATTCGCTTAGGAATGACGACTTGTCTTTACATTTAAAATCAACCAAAACAAACAATTTTCACTCTTTGTACCACGAACTACGGGGTTTTGATCCTACATTGCACATCGTGGGTACGTAGGCATGAGACGACAAGTCTCTCCAAACACAAAAATCTTAAAAAACAATTTCTCTTCTCATCTCCTCAATCTCTTTTCAAGCAAACCTTTTCAGACTAAAAGCGGTAGATATTTCAAAGGGCTCCTATAGAGTACTATAGACGTTTTGGGTGCTAACACCTTCCCATTGCGTAACCAACCCCCCGAACCCGGACTCTCTTCACTTGTTCTTGTTGTAGAGCTTGTGTAGGTTTTGTTCGCTCTTTTTCCTTTCCTTTTTTTGGATAAAATAAAAGTGCGGTGGCGACTCTTGCTTTTCGAGTTAAGTTAATCAATAGCTTATACTCACGATTTTGCCGCTACAGATGGTGGTGACGTATAAGGATTGGCATGAAATGCTGCCTTTCACTTTACATGGGTACCGTACTTCTGTTCGTACATCTACTGGGGCAACCCCGTTTTCTCTTGTATATGGTATGGAAGCAGTGCTACCAGTTGAGGTTGAGATCCCTTCTTTAAGGGTAATGATGGATGTTAAACTTGACGAGGCTGAATGGGTTCAAGCGAGGTTCAACGAGTTGAGTCTCATCGAAGAAAGACGATTGGCTGCAGTATGTCATGGACAGCTGTACCAGAGGAGAATGAAATAGGCATTTGACCAGAAAATGCGTCCTCAGACTTACCAGACGGGCGACTTGGTATTGAAAAGGATTCTTCCTCCGAATACATATCACAGGGGCAAATGGACTCCTAATTATGAAAGTCCATATGTTGTTAAGAAGGTTTTCTAGGGCGGAGCCTTGATGATTACAACAATGGACGGTGAGGATTTTTTGTCACTTGTGAACTCAGACGCAGTTAAAAAATACTTCGCATAAAGAGATCCGCTGGACAGTAAAAAGAGAGTCCAGGCAAAAAAGGGCATCCCGGCGAACTATAATAAAAAAAAGGAGAGAAAAGAAAAGGTTCGGGCAAAAATTAGGGATAAAAATAAAAAAAAGAAAGTACACCCGGTAAGTTGAAAACCCGCAAGGGCAACTTAGGCAAAAAAGGGTATCTCGGTGGATTGAAAACCTGTAAAGGGCGATCCAGGAAAAAGAGAGATTTAGCAAAAACTGCGATCTGAGTAATCTGTATTGTCTCGTCTCAATCAATAAGTATTCCGAAGGATAGGAATCAGTTTAATCGTCTCCTTTGAAAGTGAAGCAATTGGAGAATCTTGAAGATATATGAGCCATAACAGGGTTGAAACTCAATGGGGTTCCAGTTTCACATTGCCATTATGACAGTTTCTTTTCTGTTTTGGCAATTACCTCTTTCCAGGAATTGCTTCTTGATGTAAATGCCTATTTTCAGGCTTTTCAATCAATAAAATGGTCGTTATTCAGAATAATTCTATCTGTTTGTTTTGTTTTTATAATTTGTTTTGTTTACACAAACGTCCAAAAATTTTTGATAAACATTTGCAGGAGAAAACATTGGGGTTTTACAATAACATGCATAAAAGGAAAACATTTAAAATTGCTTTAACTGAAGGGTGTGCTTGGGTGAATACTACAAAACCCATGTTACCTTGGGGCATATGTGCGCATTCTTTTGTTTGCAGGTGTTGAGAGTTCACTGGATAGCTATGCAAAGATGTATGACGTCTTCAAACGAAAATCCTTTACGAGGCGCAAATGGTTGTTTCTCCCCAAGCAGAGACGGTTCCTCAACAGGAAAGTACTTCTGGGACGTGGTCGTCCCCAGCGTATTTACAGAGCTTCATGATCCTCAGCAACGTTGTCAAATGGTAGTACTGAAGCCATCATATTCAGAAAAGATTCTCATTTCACTCTTTTGTCACAACGTTTACTGCTTGAATCCATCGTCTGGCCGGCGGTCGCGCTCGACGTTTCGTTATTAACAAGTCAAGTTTCAAATGGGTTGTGTTGTATCTTATTAAGTCGATTCGCCCATTCAGTACTTCCAACAGCTACAAGCTTTTCTGTGTCGATAATGGTTGTGAATCCCAAGTGAAGTCGTCATCCCAAGCATGGGGAATTTTGAAAATTCCCCAGCAAGAGGTGTTCCAAATCTATTATCCCCAGTAGAGTTTGAAGAGGCGTGGTCTTCTATAAAATCCTCTCAAGGGACATTTCTAGCACAAGACGCTCTGAAGCGGTTCTCCCCAGCATAGTTTGTTGTAAGCTCATTTCCCCAGCGGAGTTCTATGGTTATAGTTATTCCCCAAGCAGACTGGTTCAGATGATGCCTCCCCAGCAAAGTTACCATTTCCTACAACAACCTCAACAGGTTTGTCAGGACAGTGCCCAGATCAGGAGATCAGGTCAATTTGTCTTCCCCAGTACGGTTTGCAACCATGAAGTCAATCCAGCTTGTTATCCCCTGCGGAGTTGCCTTCCTTTCCTCAGCATATATTTTGCTGAGGATTTCTTTGCATTTTGCATATAGTATGCATAGCATCCTCAAAACGCGTAGCATTTCCATCAAGATGGAGCATTACGCCATGGAAAAATTCAAACATATGCATGTGAAGCATAGGCCAATTTTGATAACTCGTGCGAGAGTCTAAAACTTTGCTCCTTATATCATTGACAAAGCCAGAAAGAACGCCTCGCTCATTCCCCAACAGACATGTCAAAGCAGCGCAAAGGGTTTCATCATTTTTCTCCCCACAGAGTCATATCTCTCAGTTTACAAGTTTTTGGAACCATTCCCGATAGGATTCCTGTAGCCGTCCCCGACAGCTCCCTCGAGTTTTAACCATACCAGTTCCCGACAGGTCCATTTACCCATCCCCGATAGGTAAGCCTTGGTTATAAATTATAGCCGTCCCCGATAGCACATTTGAGTTTTAACCATACCAGTTCCCGACAGATCCATTTACCCATCCCCGATAGGTAAGCCTTGGTTATAAATTGTAGTCGTCCCCGACAGCACCTTTGAGTTTTAACCATACCAGTTCCCGACAGGTCCATTTACCCATCCCCGATAGGTAAGCCTTGGTTATAAACTGTAGCCTTCCCCGACAACACCTTTGAGTTTTAACCATACCAGTTCCCGACAGGTCCATTTACCCATCCCCGATAGGTAAGCCTTGGTTATAAACTGTAGCCGTCCCAACAGCTCCCTTTAGTTTGAACCTTACCAAGTTCCCGACAGGTCCACTTACCCATTCCCGATAGGTAACCCAGGTCCAAACTTACCAGTTCCCGACAGGTAGTTTACCAGTTCTCGACAGGTAGTTTACCAGTTCCCGACAGGTAGTTCACCAGTTCCCGAGAGGTATTTCACCAGTTCCCGACAGGTTTCCTATGGGGTCCAATGGTTCTAAATTCTTTCTCACAAACTGTTCTTCCTTACCCTTGTTTCATTTACAACATTTCTCTTTATCCACACAGTGCAAATTTTCTCGGTTATTTTGGTATTCAATCCCTATGTATCTTGAATTCCTGACAGCCGTTGCTTTCATCCATTCAGATTCACAGCTGAAATACCTCAAAATTTTCCTTCTTGTTTTCTCAATAAATTGGTTTATGCTTTACTCATTTGCATTCCATAGTAGGTCATAAATTGCATATCATTGGTTGCATAAGGGCATGTGATCAGTGGTTTTCAAAGGTGTTAACCATCCAAAGCAAGAGAATAAGAGCCAAGGGTCTTCAAACAAGCTTCAAGGGTCTCTTATATCATATATTCTCTCACTTTAATCCCACAAGGCATTGGAAGTTGGGAATTCATTAAGAAGATTGGATAGTGCATCATCTCCTATACAAAACAGTCTAAAATTGGGATATGACCCTCAAATGGGCAAGCTCTTTGAGTTTTTATCACCTCCAAATGTCATATCTCATCTTTGTTAGATAGGATATACATCATATTCAGAGGAATTTGGATTTGGAAGATGTGCTATTTCCTCCTAATCAGAGGGTACCAAAATTAGGGTTTGACATAAAATCAGTTTATTTCAGATTCTTTGGACAAAACTTGATCTCATGGTATTCCTTATGTTCCTAAGTGTATATGGATGGAAAATTGCTCATCAATTGGTTTCAGAAAGGTTTCAATTGGTCAGAGGATTCAAAATCAGGAAATTAGGGAAAAAGTCAACTGTGCAGTAAAAAAGTCAACTCCTGACTTTTTAAGGTCAAATTCATGAAATTCAAGTTACATATGTTCATTGGACAAGATTTTATCAAGAAATGATGGAGGAATCATGAAAAATCAAGAAAGGTACAAAGTTTCCATTTTTGGAAATTTAGGGTTTCCAAAAATGGCAAGTTTGGACCATTTTGCACCACACTTTGAGGCTTTCTTTCTCCATGATAAAAGCTCCAAACCTCAGGCCCATTTTGAGCAAATTAAATTTCATGTTCTAAGCTTTAAATCGATATAAAGAACTCTTCCATTGGATCAAAATTGAGTGAGATATGATCAATCAAAGTTTGACAAAACTAGGTCACAAACTAAGTCATGACCAAGCAAAACCAGGCCCATGCGCCATAATTTTGTCAAACACATGGTGGGCATAATGTCAAGCCATTTTTCTCATTGAAGGAGGCTTCAAATGAAGAAATGTTGAACATCAAAGTTGTTCATCTCAATGTCCTTTTCAACTTTGATGTTGGACATTTTTCCATTTGAGTAAGTTATGCTGGAGTTATGATGGTCCCAAGATGAGGTGTTCATGCTGAAAATCCATAGGTCACATTGCCATGCCATGACTTGTCTTGCTACGCCCTTCAACCAGTTTCAAACCTTGATGTTCCAAGCCATTCTTCATCAACTTCCAAGCCTCCATTCAATCAAAAATTCACATCAAACTTGTTCTATTATGTGCCATCTTTCTAATGCCATCAATATCTCATTATTTCATGCACTAATGTGAGAGAATTTCATCACCAAACCTCCATGTTTCAAGCTGCCAAGGATAGTATGTTTTAACATTGATGTTGTTAAAGATTCACACGCATACATCACCCTATTCAATCTTTTCTTCTTTTGGCCAAACACTTCCCCTTACACGTGATGTTATGTATCACTCACCATGCACAAAGAGGAAAGGGATAAACCTTGCTGAGCAAGTTTCAGTTGCAGCTTACTTCCATCATCACCATCCACTTTAAACTCCACCATAACATCATGAATTGCAGCCACACTACATCACAACCTCTCCTCACTAGCCCTAACTAACTTGACTCAGTTAGTTAGAGGCAACTCACTTAACCTCACCTAGTCAACTCAATTAACCATGAGTTAACACACTTAACTCAACATATAAATTCAAATATCACTCACAGTTTCAGGGGAGCTCTCATTTTTCACTCTCATTCAGAATCATTCTCACTCTTTCTCTCAAGTTTCCTCTACTCTCTCTGTGATCTCATTGCACGATTTCATCATTCTCATTAAGCATCTTCATCATTCATCTTTATCAGTGTGATTGTTGAGCAAGAACAAGTGGAATCATCAAGTGCAGCTTCTTTCTCAAGGTGATTTTCTCAGTTTTCTTCAAGATACAAAGTCCATAAACCTTTATTTGGTCAAATCAAACTCAAAAGCGAGTTGCTATCTCTGGTTTTCTCAACATTTCCAAGATCTTCAAGCTTCAGGTTTCACATTTCTCAAACTGTGCTTGCACGATTTATGTTCATTATTGTTTGTTTTAGCTTGATTATGGCTTACTAGAAGCAAAGCAACACTTCTGGCTAGTTGATAGACTTCTTAGAGGTGTAGAGCAAAACTTAGGGCAAACTTATTGTGTTCGATTCTCTGCACGTGAGTGTGATTTGTGAAAACTGAGCCTATATTCTTGACCTACATGAGTTCCTCTACATTTTGGCATGCTTTTTGTTGATTTCTGGAACAAGGTAAAACTTGCAGTGGCGGAGAGTGGCCGGAGAAAATGACCGGAGGTCCTTCTCCGGCCGGTGAGGTTTAATGTTAGGGTTTATGCCAGTTTTAATCATAGCCGTCTGATCTTTTAATCCAACGCTCATAGAAGTGCCAACACATTAAAATCCACCATCCCTCTTACGTGCATCATTTTGAATCTGAATGACTTCAATGTGTGTGTGTGTGTGCATGCTCTCTATTGTGGACCCTAGCTTTGAATGGCTTGATGTGTGTACTTGTTTGATGATTGTGCATTGAGATTAATCCAATGGTTTAAACGTTGCCAACACATTAATGAAACCATGTGCATCACGCATGCAAGTTATTTTAATCTGAGTGTTCTTGTGTGTATGCGTGCATGATTGCTTTGGTGTGCGTGCGTTGTGGATGGTTAGATGTGATTACTTTGATGATCATCGCTGATAGACTTGATCGTGTGATTATGATTGATTACGCATATTGACTGATTGTACACCATGTCACACACAATCACACGCATATGGACTGGATTATAATTAATGTTTGCACCCCCTTGCTGAGCCCAATTTATTTTTCAACATGAGAATTGCTCACGCTGCACCCCCTCTTCATTTCTTTTATTATTTTTTAATTTCTTTTCTATATTGTTTTGATTTTCTTTTATTAAAAATAGTAAAACATTTCTAAAAATCCCAAATAAAATCATGTGTGTTCTTTATACATTTAAATAATTTTCTTTTATTTTTAATTCTGGTTTTTTTAATTCTTGCACCTCATTGCATAATTTTCTTCCAATTTCTTTTTGAATGAGGTTCTTTATTGACACTTGAACTTGTATGATTTCTTTCTCTCAGTTCACACATCATCTTTAACTCATTCTTTTTGCATTGGTTAAATAATATCTTAAAGTATCCAAAAATATTTTTTCTTGATTTTTAAGGTCATTTTATATGATGTTTGTATGATCATCTTTACACTTCTTTTTTGTGGCATTTCAATATGACTTTATGCACTTCTTGGTGACACTTTTATCTTGAATCTTGGTATGAGTTTGTAATATGTGTTTAGCCTCTGACTTAGGTTGATTAGAATCATATTTGCATAATTTTCATATGTGCTTTGATGTTGTTTTGATGCCTTGTAATGGAAGTTACTTTTGGACACTTTCTTCCACTTCATTCTAGCATGTTTTGGTGAAGCTTTTGTGCAATTTTTGTGATTGATTGTACATACTTTATAGGTCATTTTCATGATATTATAGGTCATTTTCCATGATATTATAAGTCATCTTAACATGTGCTTACATTTGACATAAGTTTGTGCATATTAACTTGAAGTTGAAACATGTTTCTCTTATGCTCACTTCTACTTCATCTTATCTCTTCCACTTGCACTCTTTTATTCTTGAGTTGTGTGATGATTCATATACATGGTGAGACATTGATAAATGATATATGGTTCTGACTTTAACCTTTCATGAAGCATTAATGCATGATCACTTTGCATATCCACTCATTCTTCATCTACTTCTTTCATAATGCATTCCTTTGTGGTTTAAGGCATTGTTTGTGTGCATTTGATTTGTGTTTGATACCTTAACATTAGAGAACACCTTTAGATGTAGGTTCTGATCTTTATTGAGTTTCATCTCTTAGAAGCCTTATTCCTTGGTTCTTAATTGGTTTGATCATTGTTTGTTATTCTTTCATCTTTTTTACTACATGTAAATAGTTTGTGAACTAACCTTTTCATGTAGGTACAAATGGTAAGTAAGTGTGTGGATATGCTTCCACATGCACTTCTTTCTCTCATCTTCTCTTATTTCTTTTAATATTTCAAAGTGTGATCATGATAAGCATTTATATGCTTTCCTTGAATAATTTCTCCTTTATCCCTCTTTAAGATCAACTTAACTTCCATCTTGGAAGTAAGTTGCTTCTTTCATTCTTCTTCTTTCTTTTAGGATTAGGTTTCTTAAACCACATTAACCATAGGAACATCCCTATATGATAACATTAGGATGCGTCTTAGTCCCCTTAGTTTTCACCTTTTGCTCCCATTTGCGTCTCTATCTTTCTCATCTCAAAACAAAAGTAAAAAACACTTAATGATGGCATAACATGTATTGCACTTAAACCTAAAGTATGGGAAATGGAAGGAGGAGGGTTTCTCTCCACATTCCTAGAGTGTTTAGCATATGTCCTGTTAGGACGACCATGCGATGCATTCGATCTTATACGATAGACTTGAATGCAATACGTGTTATTAACACAAAGATAATCAAAACACTTCTTTCTTAAAAACTTCAAACAAACAATAACGTCTTTCCTTCGGGAATTTCTCTCCTCATCTCATTCACTCATTCCTTAAGGATACGTCATTTCCGTTCTACCGCAAACAGGTAACGCCTAAGTCTCCATACAACGAGCTGTAACACCTAACTGCTAGGACGCGAACGTTGACGTATTCCACTAAAAACACAAACAACTTTCCCTAGGTGAGGGGAACTACGTCGCTCTGATTCTCATGCTCCCGATGAGATACGTAGGCAGTGGGGTAGGGCCCATTCGAGCACTTCTTTTATTTTCCCTACATTTGTTTCTCTTTATCTCTCCTTTCCTTTTCCAGTTCTCCAGCTAGCAGTTCCTTTTCCAGTATCCTTTTCTTACACCCTTTGATCGAAACAGCAAGCGTGGATCCCATCGGGTACGATGGACGCGTGGGGGTGCTAATACCTTCCTTACGCGTAACCGACTCCCGAACCCACTTCTCTTGGTCGCAAGACCATGTTCTTTCCTTCCCTCAGGTTTACGCAGTGTTTCCTTTCCCTCTCTTGGGATAAATACGCATTGCTGGCGACTCTGTTTCGGTGCCACTTTCGCGTTTGTACCTGGATGAAGATCCCGGGAGCGACACTCTCTAACAGTTTTCACTAATAGAAAATTTCTCTAACAGTTTTCCCTAACTGTCACTAACAGAAATTCCAAAAAACTCTAACCAACCTTCAATCTTCAAACACCATAGCTCTCTTCAATATTCACCAATTCCAAACCTGCAGATCAATTCTTCAAAACTGCAACGAACTTCAACTTCTTCAATCTTCACCTCTTCTCGAATTCATGACCTCGTCTTCAACCTTCAATAATCTTCATCATCATCCTATTTTCATCCAAGCAAAACCTGCAACAACTGAAACACAAAAATTCACAGCAACAAGTTAATTCAACGATCAGCACAAATTCAAGAACAATCACAATATACAGCACAGAGAATCAAGAACGAACGATCCAAATAATAATAAACAGGGCACGACAATAACTTACTCAGATCAACGATAACTCTCTTTTCCTTCCGATCACGCCTCCGTTCTCGTTTCAGCTGAATCAATTTCTCTCAGGAAAATAACCTCAAAGCTATACAAATTCAGAGGGTTTTGATTCTTTCTGCGGACACCATCTTCCGGTAAACTATCTGTGCCCTAATTGATCGAAGACCGACAAATTGAGAAACTCGGGGCGAAATTCCCTAGGGTTCGTTGCCGCCGGCGAGGGGAGAAACCTAATTTGTCAACTTGGTTTTATTTGTATGATTTTAGCGTTTTTGGAAAGCAAGAAGAAGTTGCAGGATTAAAAAGGAGAGGAGATGCGGAAGAAAGAGAGAGGAATTAATGAAGTCACGACGGCGAGGAATGCTGAGAGAAGAAGAGGATATAAGTTGGTAGGGTTATTGAAGTAGTGTTTTACTTTCTCACCATGGACCAGATTCAAAGCCCGTGTGATTTTATCCTCTTCACGCCATGTACTTTCTTTCCACACCACCCCCATGTAACTGCTATCCACACACTGTAATACTACTGCACCCTCTCTTTTTGTGAGTTTATGTTATGTTAATTAATCATAGATTTTGCTTTGATTCAATCCCTATTAATTTATAATCGTTTTATAATAATCTTGAAATTAGTTTTTATTTTAGGATTAGCTTAGAAATTAATTTGTAGATTTAGATATTGACTTTAGATCTTAATCTTGATAATTAGATTTAGGTTTTGATAATTATTTTCGGATGATTGTTATTGGCTTATAATTTTAGATTTAGAATTAATCTTAAAATTAGATTTTAGAATTAATTCATAACTTTAGAATTGTTTTAGAATTAACTTCAATTAGATTTTATTTTGATAGTAATTTTCAATTAGAAATTAATCTTGACTTTAATTGACATTTTAACATGGTTTAGTAGTTGATTAATTGTAGACTAATGTTGGTATAGTTTTGGCTAATTGGATTTAGATTTTGATAATTGTTTTCAGACAATTGTTTTTTGGGTTAGTAACATTAGAACTAGATTTTTAGAATTAGAAATTAATATTGAACTAATTGATCTTGACTTTGTTTGAATTGATTTTGTTCTAACATTGACTAAACTTAGATTTTAATGCTAACGTCGACTAATCTTCCTAGTGGTTTCATTTATTAGCTTTGTGATTTTTCCTAGTTAAAATTCGATATATTGGATTAGTATTTGATTAATTGTTTGCGAATTTTACTAGAGTCCTTGATATTTGTTGCATAGATTTTTGATTAATTGTTGCTTACATTTTGGTATCAATTTCACTTAATTCTTGTTGATAGTTTTCATTTGAATTTTGGTGACTAACCTTGGTTATTTTTTTGGATTACTTAGACTAATTTTTGAGTTGTCTTTGTAGTGATTTACACTTGATTTGCTAAGTTATTTAAAGGTAGGAAGTGCTGCTACATACATAGCTGTTGTGCATAAGGTGAACTGTTAAATGTTGCAATTCTGTCCAGATTTTCTTACACCTATTCAATTCTAAAAACAGGTGCTGTTGAAAGCTTCTTTTGATTATGGTTGGATTTTATAGCTGTACAGGTGCAGGAGCGTCGTTGTTGTTGCTGTTTTTGGTTTATTGTCTTGTTTTTTGTTTCTCTTTGCGATGGACGATGAGTCACTAAACTTCCTTATAGTTGAGATCACGTCATCGTTTTCATCTTGTGGTTGACGAAGAGTCACTCAACTTGCTCATAGTTGAGATCACGACATCGTCATTTGTTGGTTATTTTCTGTTGCATTTTTCTTTTAGTTGGGGACGAGGAGTCACTCAGTTTTGTTGCTTAGCTGAGATCACGACATCGTCCATTTTGTGATTGATTTGTCCTGTGTTTACTTGTGTTTGTTCTCATGATCCCGTAGGATTCGTAGCTCTACTAAATTTCTGATTAAGTTGGAGGTAGGAGAGACATTAGGCTTTTAATCCATGGATGACAACATTAGGTAGACTTCCCTCATAATCCTGACCTTAGGACCATTGATGCATGATAACTTGTAGGACCGAGTTTCCCTTAGACCTTCCGTGAGTCTTTTCTCTCGCACCCATGCGATTGAGACCGTTTCCCGTTTCCCGTAGTAGCGTTAACTACAGATGCTCTGATTCCTTTCTCCCGTCCGATTGAGGATACGTAGGCACGAGATGTGATATCTCTGCGAGCACACTAACAACTAACTTCCCCTTTCTCTCGCACCCGTGCGATCGAGACGTTGACCAACCTATTAATCAAACCTTTTCTCTCGCCCTAGTGCGATCGAGACTCTTTCACTAAACAAAATAGACCTGTAGGTCGAACTACGACTGTTCTGACTTCCTCTCTCCCATACGATTGAGGATACATAGGCACAAGACGACGATGTCTTGGCGAGCAACCTTCCCCCCATAATCCTGTAGTCTTCGAACTACGTTGACTCTGACTTTACCCTTCCCGAGGGAATACGTAGGCCTAGGACGACGATGTCCTATCGAGTCACCTTTTGTTTTTCTCCCGTTTCCGTTCTAATTAGCAGTTAAGCTTTAGATACCTACACCATTTGATCAAAATAAAATGCATGGATTCCATCGAGTACGATGGACGCGAGGGGGTGCTAATACCTTCCTCTCGCGTAACCGACTCCCGAACCCAGGCTATGGTTGCGGTGACCATTCCTTTCCCTTTGTTAAGGTTTTGTTTGATCGTTTCCTTTCCCTGCGTTGGGATAAATAACGTTCGGTGGCAACTCTTCTGTTTTTCCGCCGGTTAACTTTCACAGATGCGACAACCGGAAAACCTGATTGCAAGTTATTCGGTGAAGAAAAATTACATACCGGAAAACTTGATTGCAAGTTATCCGGTGAAGAAAAAATACATACCGGAAAACTTGATTGCAAGTTATCCGGTGAAGAAAATATACAGACCGTAAAACTTGATTGCATGTTATCCGGTGAAGAAAAATTAAATACCTGAAAATAATAAATATTAAATAATAAAATAATTTAATAATTGAAAAGGGTAGAATTGGAATATTTTAAAAAATGTAAGGGTAGAGGGATAATGATAGGGGTATGAGGTAAACTTTTCTTATATGAAGCATGGCGAAACCATTTCCGATATGCAAAAGAGGTTCACTCACCTTGTAAACCGTTTGAATGCACTTGTTAAGCTCGTTCCCAATTAAATTGCTACTAATAACATTTTAAAATGTCTTAATAGGGAGTGGCAACAAAAGGTCATCGCAATCAAGTAAGCTAACAATCTCTTGACATTAGATATTACTACATTGTTTGGAAAGCTTGAAGAACATGAGCAAGAGCTCATGTG
This sequence comes from Lathyrus tuberosus, assembly GCA_022829125.1. NCBI lineage: Eukaryota > Viridiplantae > Streptophyta > Magnoliopsida > Fabales > Fabaceae > Lathyrus > Lathyrus tuberosus. The sequence goes on along the minus strand of JALAZF010000118.1, from coordinate 743,965 downwards.
CTTGGAGAAGCATGAGAAGACGCTTAAGAAGGAGAAGAAAAAAGAAAATGAGGTGGATAAGAAGTCATTTGCTCCAATGGCTTCTAGTTCCAAGTCCTTTACTAAAGAGCAAGATGATAGTGGAACTAGTGATGATGAGTGTAAGGATGATGAAGAAACGAAGCTATTTGTTAAAAAGTACCGTAAGCACATCAAGAAAAATGGAGTGAAGCACTCCGACAAGAATCTCATCAACTATAGAAAACAATCAAATACCTCAAGGCAAGATGAGAGTAAGAAAGAAAAATCTAAAGGTTCATGCTATAAGTGTGGAAAAGTCGGTCATTATAAGCCGAATTGTCCATTTCTTAAGAAGGATAAAGGAGAGGGTCAACACAAGAAGTCTAGCAAGCATATAATATCATACATCATTTGGGAAAGTGATAGTGAATCCTCAAGTGAAGGTAGCTCAAGTGAAAGTGATGAAACAATTTTTTTTTGCGTCATGGCCCATCATAAGAAGAATAATGTAAGTCTTCTAAATATGATACTATTGATTAAATGTCTTATTCTGAATTATAAATCGCTTTTGAAAATCTACATGGCGAAGCCATAGAAGCTTTTTAAAGGTTGGCTTCCAATAAAAGAATATTTTCATACTTAGAAGCCAAAGTTTTAAAAACTGAAAAACAAATGGAAGCTCTTAAGAAAACTATGTTAGATGTTCCAAAAGTTAATGTTGAGGATGAGAAGTCTTCTTGGTTTAGTTTTGAGACTTGTCACATTTGGAAAAAAGAGCTTATTACTCTAAAATACAAATTAAAAAAGGCTTTAAAACCAAAAGTTACCTTTGCTATTGATCCAACAAAATTAAAAGATATTTAAACGTACCTTACAAAAAATACAAATTTGTTGAAAAGGAATCTAATAACAGAAGTCACTCTCATCATCACTTGACTTGTCACTATTGTTGCAAGAAAGGCTATACCATTGCAAAATGAAAATTTAGGAGATACTTGGTTCCTAAAGGTGTATTTCAATGGTTAACTAGCAGCAAATATGTTCTCACTCACTCTCAAGGACCCAATGAAAATTGAGTACATATCACTCTTGTCTGATCTTGTAGGTTGAATGTCTTGGCTCCATGGAAAGAATTTGGTTTCTTGATAATGGATGCTCAAGGCATATGACGGGTGACATCTCCCTATTCATTAACTTCAAACCAAAGAATAAGGACTATGTAACCTACGAAGATAACAATAAGGGTGTTATACTTGGTAAAGGTAGTGCAAGTAATCCCTCTTCTACTACTATCTCGTATGTTATACTTGTTGAAGGTCTGAAACATAATCTATTTAGTATTAGTCAACTATGCGACAAAGACTATAAAATAACTTTTACAAATAGTCGTTGCACGATTGAACATAATGAAAAGAAATATTACTGGTTTAAGGGCTTGAGGGTAAATAATATTTATATGCTTAACTTGAATGATGTATATATCATTGACAAGTACTAAGTGTTTAGTAACCATGAGTGAAGACTCTTGGTTATGGCATAGACACTTAGCCCATGTCAACTTAGATTTACTAAACAAAATGGTCTAGTTATTGGTCTACCTAAAATTAAATTTTCAAAAGGCCACCTATGCGATTCATACCAAATAAGCAAACAAGAGTCTCTTTTAAATCTAAAAATGTTGTTTCAACTTCTAGACCGCTTGAGCTTCTCCATATGGATATTTTTGGTCCTTCAAGGACGAAAAGCTTAGGTGGTAATTACTATGATTTTGTTATTCTAGACGATTATTTTAGATTTTGTTGGACCATTTTCTTGCATAGTAAAGATGAGACTTTTTCAGCTTTCACAAAGTTTGCAAAGTTGTCCCAAAATAAAATGAGCTTAAACATAGGTTTAATATGATGCAATCACGGAGGTGAATTTGAAAACCACCTCTTTGAAGATTATTGTGATAAATACGACATTGAACATAATTTTTCCGCTCAAAGAACTCCACAACAAAATGGTGTTGTGAAGCGGAAAATTGAATTTTAGAGGAGTTAGCCAGAACTATGATCAATGAGAGTAGTCTACCAAAATATTTTTGGGACGATGCTATTAGCATGGCATGCTATGTTTTAAATAGGATTCTTATACGTCCTATTTTAAGCAAAACACCTTATGAACTTCTCAAAGGTAGAAAGCCAAATTTATCACATCTTCCTATCTTTGGATGCAAGTGCTTTGATTGAATAATGGTAAGGATAACCTTAGAAAATTTGATTCGAAAGCTGGAGAAGGTATCTTCCTTGGATACTCTTAGTCAAGAAAATCCTATAGAGTGTATAATAAGATATTACTTACTGTTGAAGAGTCCGTGCATGTCACTTTTGATGAATCTTATCCGAGAAATTTCGGGAAAGGTATTTCTTTTTATGATGCAAGTGTATCTTCAGAAGACATACTCAAAGACACCGAAGAAGGAGTTGATAAACCTGAAGCGGTGAAACCTGAGAAGGAGGAAGATGATGATACTGAAAAAGAGAAGGAGGAAAGTCCAACAAAATTGAGGGACCAGATATGTATGTTTCTAGATCTCCTGATTATGATATAGTTCGCTTTGTTTTGTCCATTTCTAAGTCTATGGCTGACAACATTGGTATGTTAAACTTTTCTATCAGTCAAGTGAATTTTGACATGCGTATTTTACATTTTTTTACCCTTTTTTATTTTAATTGATTAAATAAATATTTGGTAATTAAAATAAACATTTCATATTAATCAAACCTTGATCCAAAGTCAAGTGGCCTTTTCAAATATTCATTACCTTCTGATCATTTCCAAATCAACGCAAACCAAACCTATATTTATATCAAGATCATTTTCAAAGTCAAAATAAAATACCTTATAATTTTCAAACATATTTTTTCAAATAAACCGAATAAAAAGGACTAATTGGGTGTAGGCCTCTTTTTTCCCCAAGTGTTTGGACACTGGTTATAGAGCTTATTGTTCGAATACTTGTCTTCTGTATCAAAATACAATAATTTACCGAATTTGGCTCGTTCTTTCATAGAAGAAAAGTATTAATTATGTGTAGGCCTCTTTCTTCCTCGAGTATTTGGATGGTGTCTATAGATCTCATTGTGTGAATACTCGTCTTCTATTAAGCAACCATTACTCAATTCACCTCAGATCTTTCACAATAAAGGATTCTAATATGATTATAAGACAATAATAGAGGATTCTAATGAGATAGATAAAGCACTTGACATTATGTGGGATACTGGTATAGGATTATTCCTTGAATTGAATATTCGTAAGGCTGATATCTTTGGCCTTTGTGTGATGGAAATAAACATTTTTGGGGGTAGTTCCGTTTGGACATTGGGAGGAAGATGTTAAGGATGAAATTGCTCGAAGGGGCTGTTAGTTGAGGTAAAAGTTTTATTGAATGGTTTGCCACGAAAAAGGTTTCCAGTTTTGTTGAGTTAATGCATCTTTCTCCATTATTAAGGGATCTACAAAGTGAGCTCCTTCTACTTCAATTCTGCATGGGTACCTCAAACTATTTTTTTGTGCCTAAGGACGTGTCAACTGATTCACATGGAAGGAGACAAATATTTGGTTTAATAAAAAAAATTTGAGGGGGAGGTTGAAGAAATTATAGTTGACCGAGGTCTTTTCTACGTGGACCATTTGAGATTGGCTTATTTGTCTATTAGGGTTGGAGGATTAGGGTTATAATCGGAATTAGAGGCTCCCTTTTACGCTTTTGTGGTTTCTTGGGCCCAATAATGTGTGTTACAATATCAAATATTGAAAGACAATGGGAAATGTTGTATAGACTCTGATTTTTACATGGTTTTCGATGGTCTTAGTGGTATAATTCTAGATTTTGTCATGCAATTTTGGTAGAAAGGAAATCGCCCCTTAAATCCTAACAAGTTTTGGTAAGTTCCCGTTTTAGTCAAAGTGTTCAAAACATGGAAGTAAAATTTGACACGATCACAAGACAAAAAACATTTTTTGGGTATCTACTAGTAGTACATGCTTAAGATTTTCTTATAGTTATTCTTATTGGCGGGATAGGCCAACATATGTCACAACTAGAGTACCATTATATCCTTTGATATCACCTCATGATTACAATATTATCTATTAATGAGGTTTGGTGTAAGGCGTTCTTGTATACTTTTAGGAAGTACACGATTTGTATGGAGCTTCCAATATTAAAATACCATAATGATTTTATTAGGCACATCCTTTTTAATATATTTAGGTGGATAAGAGTATTTGTGAAGAAATAGACGTCTATGAACTTCTTGAGTGACTCACAAGAGAAAAAATTAACATTTAAACCAACAAATATTTTAGTATAGGTAGAAGAGAAACATGCTTATGTAAATTTGTCTGAGGCTTTCTGACTTTAATGGACTAATGACGAGGTTTTACCGTGGAACAAGACCACAGTAAAACCAAATACATTCTATATATTTTAATGGTTTAATAAATACATTTATATTTTAAAAAATATATAGAATGTTTATAAGTAAATGCGGAATAAGTATAATGGTATAGATATTGTCTAAATTTATCAGAATTTTAGTGTCTATATGCATAATATGTTTCTGCAATTCTTTAAGGAAGTTTTGTTTAAAAAGTAAAAAACTTTTTCTACTATTTGATTTTTTAATTTTACATTATATTTTGTAAATAGATATCTCCCTTGTAAAACTAGGAATGTTCATGGTTTATGAGTTGCATTAAATCAAACTATATTAATGGTTTGGTTCAATTTTTAATAATCGCTTCAACAAAAAAAAAAAACAATCAACTAAAAAAGTAGTTTCATTTCACTGCTTTATAATTAGTTTAAATCTATAATTTGATTTTATGTGTTGAACTCATTTAGAACTAATTTATTTTCAAGAAAAAATAATTTTTAGATTTTTTTTTTGTTTTTAAAAACAAACAATTTTGTAAAAAAATTAATTTTTTTGCTCTTTTCTTGATAATCAAATACTTTTTAAAATGAAATATTTCATTTTTTAAAATTTTAGATTTTTTTAAATAAATAAATATTTTGTTTTTTTTTAATTTTAATGAAAATATATTTTACAAAAAATAATAAAACATTTTTTATTTTATTTCCAGTAAACAAAATTTCAATTTTTTATATTCAGAAAAAATCAAATTCTTAAAAAATAATTGTTTTTTCTATTTTCTTTTGCCATGATAACTCTTTTGGCGACTCTACGAAGCTTTCATATTTTCTTGAGTCATTTTAATCTTCTCTGTCGTCTGTTGGATAATCTCAGGCCCAATTACATCACTCTCCTTCGATTCATACCAACATAAAGGTGTCCTACACCTTCTACCATACAATACCTCAAATGGTGCCATTTTGATACTCGAATGGAAACTGTTGTTATAGGTAAACTCTATTAATGGTAGAAATCCATTTCAAACACCTCCTTTCTCGAGCACACAAACTCTCAATAAGTCTTCTAAAGAATGGATAGTCCTCTCCGCCTGACCATCTATTATGGAGATGATAAGCGAAACTCAACTGTAACTTCGTACCAAACGCTTTCTGCAAGCTCTCCCAGAACCTTGAAGTAAACCTAGGATCTCTATCGAATACGATACTGGAAGAAATATCGTGCAAACTGACAATCCTCTCAATATACATCTCCTCTAGTTTCTCTAATGGATAATTAAGTCTCATCGGAAGGAAATGGGCCGATTTAGTCAACCTGTCAACGATGACCCAAATCGTTTCACAACTTTTCGCTGTATATGGTAAACTAGACACAAAATCCATCAAAATGTTATCCCATTTTCACTATGGAATAAACCACAGCTGAATCAAACCCAACGACTTCTGATGCTCCACCTTTGACTTCTGACAAGTCAAACATGCATACACAAAACTAGCAACCTCCTTCTTCACTCCTGGCTACCAAAAGATCCTCTTCAAGTCTTGATACATCATAGTAGCATCAGGATGAATACTCAAGCCATTTTTGTGACCTTCATCCAGAATACTCTGTTTAAGCTCAGGCACATCCGGAACACACCTTGACATTGATCCATTCTTGTTAATTCTGAAATCACCGCCTTGACATTGATTAATTAAATTCAACTGATCAATCAATTTCAAGTCCATCTTTTGACCTCCTCTAATTTCTTCAAGAATACCATTGGTAAGTTTCAACATACCTAACTTCACACTTTGTGGCGTGACTTCACAAACCAAACTCAAATATCTGAATTCTTCGATCAGGTCCCACTCTCTAGCCATCAACGTCAACATATGCAAAGTCTTGTGACTCAATGCATCAGCTACGACATTGGCTTTACCAGGATGGTAACTCAAACCAAAGTCATAATCCTTCAGAAACTCCAGCCATCTTCTCTGTCTCATGTTCAACTCTTTTTGGTTAAAAAGATATTTCAGACTCTTGTGATCATGGTACACCTTGAATCTTGAACCAAACAAATAGTGTGTCCAAATCTTTAGCATAAACACAATTGAAGCCAACTCTAAGTTATGTGTCGGATAATTCCTCTCATGCACTTTGAGTTTCCTTGAAGCATAAGCTACGACTTGACGACTCTACATCAACACACCTCCAAGTCCAACCAAAGAAGCATCAGAATACACAACAAAAGACTCAGTTGGACTCGGCAAAATCAGAACAGAAGCCGACATCAACTTCTTCTTGAGCTCTTGAAAAATTTCTTCGCATAATGTATTCCAAACAAAAGTTTAACCTTTACTTGTTAGTTTAGTTAACAACAAAGCTAATTTAGAAAAACCTTCAATAAAACTGCGGTAATAACCAACTAATCCAAGAAAACTTCGAATCTCATTAACAGACTTTGGAGTCTCCCACTGTAACACCACATTAACCTTCGAAGTGTCAACAACAATACATCCACTAGAAATCACATGACCAAGGAAACTCACTTCCTTCAACCAAAACTCGCACTTAGACAACTTAGCATATAACTTATTCTCTTGCAAAATCTCCAATACCAACCTCAGATGATCTGCATGTTCTTCTTTTATTTTTGAATAAATCAAGATGTCGTCGATGAACACAACCACAAACTTGTCTAAATACGAATGGAATACTCAATTCATGTATTCCATGAACACTTCATGCGCAATAGACACACTAAACGACATTCTGAATACACGTAATGACCATACCTCGTTCTGAAAGCATTCTTCGAAATATATTCAGCCTTTACACAAATCTGATGGTAACTGAATTTTAAATCAATCTTGCTAAAAACACAAGCACCTACTAACTGGTCCATCAAGCCTGAAACTCTGGCACACAGATGCCAGATGTCAAGACAGATGTCAGGACACTAGGATCAATACATCAACCAATACTTATGCAGAAAAAATAATAGCTTGAAGGTAAGCAATAACATAGTCAATTGTTAACCCAGTTCGATGCAACATCACCTACATTTGGGGGCATCCAAGCCAGGAAGGAAATCCACTATAATAGTATTAGTTCAAAGCCACAGCAAACAACCACAGGTTTACAAGCTCCTCACCTACTCACTACCCGTGCTAACTTATACCTAGGAACTCCTAGATATGAGACCCCCTATCACTTCCCACCAGTCACATAACAGTTACAAACTCAACAATAGAGAACAAAAAGAAGTGACACTTCAAAGACACAAAATCCACTCTTTGCTTAAAAGCTTATGAGTGAATTCGCAATTACAGCTCTAAAGAAACAGTTCATCTCTAGTATCAAGGAGATACAAGAGAGGCTTACAATCAACAAATAACACATTCCTACTTAGATGTCAAAAGACATAAGAGAGTAACACAAAAAACAAAACTCTCTAAACCCTAAAAACTATTTCTTTCAATACACGGTTTCTCTACTTCAATAGGTTTAGAAAACTCCTTTAAATAGACGTCACAATAGCATGGGCTCGGGATCTTGAAACGCATATCACAAGGCATCAGCTTTAAATCACTTGCACGAGATCTCCTGCATAATGATAGGAACTAAACATAAAGTTTCCTAAAAAGGCTCCAACATACTTTTTAAGAAATACAAGCAAATATGTCAAGACAGAAGTTCCTAAAATATCCCTCCTTGGATTGCTACACTGTGTGAATTAAAACATTATCAAATCTCACACTTTAAATACCAAGGCATCCCAACCCTAAACTTCTGGTATAACATGTCCTGGTCACATGTCTCAACATCATGCTGATCTTGCTGTCTAACTAACTTGTCACGACATGTGTCTCAACATCTTGCTGAAAACTGTTTTAACAAAATGTCGGCCAATCCAAAACCACATAACTTACAATCTCCCCCATTGGCATATTTTGGCTAAAACAACCTTTGTATGGAAACCTAGAGAACTACAACCAATCATAACATCAGCAATAAAAAAGAACATTCACAAAACATATCAAAGGCATACACAACGAAAAAAACTCACAGCAAGACCCAAAAAACTACATCACAAAACATCAAGAACCCCCTCCCCCCCCCCCCCTTAATTGCATAGCCATCAATTCAGCAAACAAAACTAAATACAAAGTCAAGACATCTTGTTTGACATCATAGTCAGCAACACAACACCCCCTGTCACAAAACTCCCTCTCCAACATAAATTCTCCCAGACACATGATGACATGATGTCAGAACATATAAAATGACATTCCAGCACCACAAGCAAAGACCTCCCACAACATAAAAGAAAACATAGAAAAGTAAGGACCATCATCATTCCCATGCTCCACACCCTGAGATGCCTGAGACATTCTCCCTTTCACATCATTGTTAACCCTGCCATCACTACCATCATCACTACTCCCCCTTTTTAGGCATAAATTTGACATCAGCTTTCTCCTTTGCCTAGTATCCTCCATAATCAAGACTAATTGCTATAATTCTTCAAAAATACAAATTCCCAGTTCACTCCTTAGCTTCTCAAACTGATTTGCATCCAAAGCCTTAGTAAATATATCAGTCAGTTGCTTCTCAGTGGCTACATGTTCCAGAATGACCACTTTGTCTTTAATAAGATCCTTGATAAAATGATGACGAATGTCAATATGTTTTGTCCTGCTATTTTGAACAGGATTTTTGGAGATGTTGATAGCACTCAAGTTGTCACAATATAATGTCATGACATCATGTTTGATATTATACTCCTTCAGGATCTGCTTCATCCAAAGTAGATGAGAACAACTGCTTTTTGCTTCAATATACTCAACCTCAGCAGTGGATGGGGACACACAATTCTGCTTCTTACTGAACCAAGAGATAAGGTTTTTCCTAAGAAAAAACATCCAACAGAAGTGCTTTTTATATCATCAACACTCCCTGCCTAATCAGCATCACAATATCCAACAAGCATGGTATTAGAGCCATGTGAATACAACATACCATAGTCACTTGTACCATTGACATACTTCAGAATCCTTTTTACTTGATTGGTGTGACTAATTTTGGGTTCACCTTAATACCTAGCATAAACCCCAACAGCAAATGTGAATCTGGTATGCTAGCTGTCAGATACAATAGACTGCCTATCATGCTTCTGTAAAGACTTTGATCCATACTCACCCCATTTTCATCTTTAGATAGCTTCAAATGAGTAGGTGCAAGAGTCCTCTTGTGACTGGCCTTCTCCATACCAAACTTCTTCATTATGTTCTTGGCATACTTACTTTGAGATATGAAGATAGAATCTTCCATCTGTCTTACTTGAAGTCCAAGAAAATAAGTCAATTCTCCTATTAGACTCATCTCAAATTCAGATTGCATCTGTTTGACAAAATGTTGGACCATCTGGTCTGACATCCCACCAAAGACAATATCATCCACATATATTTGAGTAATCATGAGCTTGCCATCCATTTCGTTTACAAACAAGGTCTTGTCTATTCCTTCTTTTCTGTAACCATTTCTGACCAGGAATTCTGTCAGCCTTTCATACCAAGCCCTAGGGGCTTGCTTTAGACCATAAAGAGCCTTCTTCAATTTGTACACATGATTTGGAAAAGTGGGATCAACAAACCCTTTTGGTTGTTCAACATACACCTCTTCTTGTAAGAACCCATTCAAGAAGGCACATTTCACATCCATCTGAAACAGCTTGAATCTCAACAAACATGCCACTCCTAGTAATAGTCTTATGGATTCAAGAAGAGCAACTAGAGCAAAGGTCTCATCAAAATCAATACCCTCAATTTGAGTGTACCCTTGAGCCACAAGTATGGCCTTGTTTCTGGTAAACACTCTATTTTCATCAGACTTATTCTTATAAACCCACTTTGTGCCAATGATATTTGTTTCCTCAGGTCTAGGAACCAATCCCAAATTTCATTCCTCTTGAACTGCTCCAATTCTTTTTGCATGGCATTAATCCAAAATTTATCAATTAGAGCTTCTTTCACATTTTTTGGTTCAATCTTAGAGACAAAACAAGCATTGGATACCACCTCCTTTGATCTAGAAATAACACGAAAATGTATCATATATTTGCCTTGATTTACTACTAATAATTACGTTATTTCAGCTTAAGTTCCGATTATTCCGCGAGTATTCTAGTATTTTCGCAGGTATTTCATTTTCGAAGCTAAAAATGAGCAAAGTAGAAGAATATGAAGAAATGAGAAGAAACAGGAAGAAATGACAGAGAAAAAGTAGAAAAATAGAAAAGTGGTGTGTGTGACGACCGTCACACAAGCCACCACGACCGTCACGCAGATTAAAGGCCACCACGCTCATCACGAGAGCACCACGACCGTCACACGCACATAATGGGTTATAACAGACGTGGATACGAAGGGCCAATTCAGTCACGCACGTTCAACACTTTCTCCTGAACTCTTCTCCAACTTCCCATTATCTCCACTACTTGTCCAACGCCCCATTATTTCCACTACTTTTCACATGAATTCTTAAGTAACTTCCAACCTGTTATCACTATATATAGGACCTATCATTTAGTTTTAGGGATCCAAGTTTTGTGCGCGAAAGCGCTGTTCATAGATTTAGGCAGAAATTACCATTGTAAAAGTGGTAGTTCTCTCACATCGAGGAACTACCACACCATTAGTATTTAGGCCTATAATTTGTAACGCTTGGATCAAAGCTTGCCGCCATTTTCAAAGTTAATTCCAGTTTCTTTACAGGTTTCTTTTTATCGCATTATTTATTATAATTGCTTTATTTGTCAAATTTAATTATTATGCCGTTCTTTATCGTAACCGTAATGATTTATGCGTTTTTAATTTATTCCATGTCCTGCTAAATAGTCTTGAGTCCGGTGTATGAGGACCGTCGTTACCGACGGGACTCGGTAGAAAATAATAGGTACGAACTTATGATTAAAATTCTATTTTGGTTTTAATTTCCAAGTCTAATTTAAATAGCTTTGTCACGAGAGTGAGAGGTTATTTAACAGGATTTTGTCACGAGAGTGAGAAGTTAATTAAGGTTAGAGTCGGCACTGCGAGAGCATGGGGGTCAAACCAGATAGTGGAAATTAGGAAACAAATCTAAATACAGCGAGTACGCTTTAGATACGTTTAGGATATTATTGGCTTTCAAAATATATTTCCTAGTTACCGGGCGAGCGAGAGCAAAATCTTGGGATTAGGGAACATGACTTTAGTTAATACCGCGAGAGCGTGAGGCGGAGTTTTTAAGTCGGTATATTCTACGAAACTAAATTATAGTTGTAGTTAGTACCCGAATTCTACAAAGTCATTTAGGAACACGGAATCCATATTCTGGCCTCTCTTTATTATCATATTTTCTTAGTTTTGTTTTAGCGCTAGTTTTAGTTTCCCTTTCATCGAATATCATTATCCTTAGCTTTACATCGCAGCAATAGATAATAGTAGGTTGACATTGGTCTCTGTGGGTTCGACAATCTTTTATATTACTTCGATAAATCCGTGCACTTGCGGACGCATCAAGTTTTTGGCGGCATTGCCGGGGACCAACAGTCAATATTGTTATTCCGTTGTTGCACTGTATAGACTAAGGCACTCCCATATAAAAAATAATAATAATAATAATTAAAAAAAAATTTAAAAATTTAAAAACCATGTATCACCCAAATTTTCTCTATGATAACCACTCACATTATCTTGAGGAGCCGCACCCAAATTTTCTCTACAATTACCAACCGCAATACTCCCAATATTTTGAGGAACCGCAACCAAATTTTTTCTATGATTACCATTCCCAAAATTTCGAGGAACCGCAAGAATCTCATAATTCCAACCTAGAAATATTAATGCAGGATTTCAATGCGACACTGACTCACTCCCAGTATTTGGAGGAACCGTACCCATCCCAAAATTTTGAGGAACCGTAACCAAATTTTCCCTATGATCACCATTCCCAATATTTCGAGGAACCACAAGAACCTATTAATTCCAACCTCGAAGCATTAATGGAGGACTTCATTGAAACAACAACTAATTCTAGGGTAGAGTCTATGATGGAGCACTTTGTGGAGACACAAACTCTCCAGAATGAAGAGCTTAGAAAACAACATCTCGATACTTATGAAACCCTTAGGCAGATAAACACAATAGTCGAGTCCCTCGCAACTCACACTGAGGCATTGAAGACTCAAATCTCCCTGCTTGCATAGACATCTATAGGACCCTACCCTGAGGAGCATGTGGATGTTGTAACAACCATTAATGAAAAACAAATCGAGAACCCCGAGGAGAGTGATAATGAGGTTGAGGAGAGTTCTGGTGAGAAGAGAATAAAGATTGAGAAAAATCCATCGACACCATCCGAAAGGGAGGTTGTCGAAGAAGTAGAAAATGAAGCACTTAATGTCGTTCTTCCTCCATATACCCCACCAAAGGTAGAATCCTAATCCAAAACGTATGCGGAGTTATCGGAAAATATCTACACCGATGCATCTTTGTTTGAGGTCACGCATAAAAAGAGAAAATTCGAGGACCATGAAACTAGGGATATCATTACTGTTAAGAGGGTAAGGTTAAACTTTGAGGTGATGGATGAAATAACTAAGCCCAAACTTGAAAAGGTAATACTTAGGATAGATCCTGAACCACCACCACAAGTTCAAAAGAATGAACCACCCCACAGAAGGAAGAAAAGAAAAGGTGAGGGATATGTGAGATGGCTTAATAAATGGCCATGGAAACCGCAGATTAACAATCCTAACCGTCGAGCTATCGACGTTAAACAAAGCTCTGCGTGGGTGGCAACCCGCGAGCTTTTAATTTAATGTTTTACTTTTATTGTTTGTGTTTGCATAAAATAAAGAATTGTATCGCTTGTCACGTCTCAGCTACATTTAGGCAAAAGATCTCTAGATGACAATCCCTTAAGATGAGTTGGTGCCCACGGACATTCCTACGAATGTCTCTGCTGGTGGTGACACCAATGATGAGTATGATAGGAGAGAGCATGTCTCTCCTGTTCATAACTTACATCCTCCTTGTTCTTTGCATGGTCAGGCTCCACCTGCACACACCGCACCGTATTTTTCTACCAATTTTTGCAGGTACTTCCTTTGGAAACAAATAGTATGATGAGCAGCTTCAGTAAAGTGAAGTTCAACAAACTCAGATAACTCGTAGTACAAGACGCCGGAGTAGAAGTGGCCAGCAAAGACAGGGACAACAAGGAAAGAATCAGCGCAAATTTGGCTGTGGTAGCACGCAGCGACATTCATACAGGTTCTATCTTTCCTCTACCACCTTTTATCAAAACATTGAGGACAATGTTTGGTTTAAGTGTGGGGGAGGGACATTTACCGCTTTCATTTTACCATTTTCTAGTTAGATTTACTGTTTTCCTGCATGATTTTAAATTTTTTTCTGTTTTAAATGTTTCGTCCGTCTGTGCATGTGCTGTCGAGTCTTTATGGTGATTTTATGTTGTCTATCGATTTCCCCGTTCTCTTGAGACATACCAAATATTTTGAAAATTTTTGAGTTAAAAATAGTGTTTCTTTTGAAAATCTTAGGTTACAGACGAAATTGAGGTTATATTGTGAGACTTGGGAAAATTCTGCAAGATCGGTATCGTTTTAACACCATGAGCCTCTAAATTATGGAAATCGATTTGAGTACTTGTTATGCCATAGCCTTAAGTTCTCACCCATTTAGTAGTGATTTTATGTTGTCTATCGATTTCCCCTTTCTCTTGAGACATACCAAATATTTTGAAAATTTTTGAGTTAAAAATAGTGTTTCTTTTGAAATCTTAGGTTACAGACGAAATTGAGGTTATATTGTGAGACTTGGGAAAATTCCGCAAGATCGGTATCGTTTTTACACCGTGAGCCTCTAAATTATGGAAATCGATTTGAGTATTTGTTATGCCATAGCCTTAAGTTCTCACCCCTTTAGTAGTCCCTAAGTAGTTTATTTAGCAGTCATCATCATCCTAAGCACGCACTAAGTAGGAAGCCGATGCAAATAAGTGTATGATCTCAGGCTTAAAAGGTAAATTAAGAAGAATGAAAAAATAAATGAATAAAATGCTCCCTCTAAGTTAGGTGATCCTCACCCGATCATTTTGCCCAACGGTGCAAACTTCTTTATTTTATTGATATTTAAGCCAATGTTCAAAAAGAAAAAAAATGATGATAATGAGATCATAGTCACTAACAGGCCATCTTACCATGAGTGTGAAAGGATAACGGGCTTAATGTGATTGTGCCAGAATGAAAAGGGACGAAAGAAGGATGAGTGAGTTAGGCTTAGGTATAATGACATGATTCAGATTGGTTTGTATAGGATGGAGGTTGATGACCGCAAAAGAGGAGTTGTGTTGTTACGATATCCTTAGTGTGTGAGCAAGTACCTATCGACACAAACTTAACCAAAGTAGAGTTGGTAGCCAAGGGTGAGTATCCGTATGCACTATTTTTCCTACGAGTCATGGTTTGCTTGAGGACAAGCAAAGGTTTAAGTGTGGGGGAGTTTGATAACACAAAAATGTATCATATATTTGCCTTGATTTACTACTAATAATTACGTTATTTTAGTTTAAGTTCCGATTATTCCGCGAGTATTCTAGTATTTTCGCAGGTATTTCATTTTCCAAGCTAAAAATGAGCAAAGTAGAAGAATATGAAGAAATGAGAAGAAACAGGAAGAAATGACCGAGAAAAAGCAGAAAAATAGAAAAGTGGTGTGTGTGACGACCGTTACACAAGCCACCACGACCGTCACGCAGATTAAAGGCCACCACGCTCGTCACGAGAGCACCACGACCGTCACACGCACATAATGGGTTATAATAGACGTGGATACGAAGGGCCAATTCAGTCACGCACGTTCAACACTTTCTCCTAAACTCTTCTCCAACTTCCCATTATCTCCACTACTTCTCCAACGCCCCATTATCTCCACTACTTTTCACATGAATTCTTAAGTAACTTCCAACCTATTATCACTATATATAGGACCTATCATTTAGTTTTAGGGATCCAAGTTTTGTGCGCGAAAGCGCTGTTCATAGATTTAGGCAGAAATTACCATTGTAAAAGTGGTAGTTCTCTCACATCGAGGAACTACCACACCATTAGTATTTAGGCCTATAATTTGTAACGCTTGGATCAAAGCTTGCCGCCATTTTCAAAGTTAATTCCAGTTTCTTTACAGGTTTCTTTTTATCGCATTATTTATTATAATTGCTTTATTTGTCAAATTTAAATATTATGCAGATCTTTATCGTAACCGTAATGATTTATGCGTTTTTAATTAATTCCATGTCCTCCTAAATAGTCTTGAGTCCGGTGTATGAGAACCGTCGTTACCGACGGGACTCGGTAGAAAATAATAGGTACAAACTTATGATTAAAATTCTATTTTGGTTTTAATTTCCAAGTCTAATTTAAATAGCTTTGTCACGAGAGTGAGAGGTTATTTAACACGATTTTGTCACGAGAGTGAGAAGTTAATTAAGGTTAGAGCCGGCACTACGAAAGCGTGGGGGTCGAACCGGATAGTGGAAATTAGGCAACAAATCTAAATACAGTGAGAGCGCTTTAGATACGTTTAGGATATTATTTTCTTTCAAAATATATTTCCTAGTTACCGGACGAGCGAGAGCAAAATCTTGGGATTAGGGAACATGACTTTAGTTAATACCGCGAGAGCGTGAGGCGGAGTTTTTAAGTCGGTATATTCTACGAAACTTAATTATAGTTATAATTAGTACTTGAATTCTACAAAGTCCTTTAGGAACGCGGAATCCATATTCTGGCCTCTCTTTATTATCATATTTTCTTAGTTTTATTTTAGCGCTAGTTTTAGTTTCCCTTTCCTCGAATATCATTATCCTTAGCTTTACATCGCAGCAATAGATAACAGTAGGTTGACATTGGTCTCTGTGGGTTTGACAATCTTTTATATTACTTTGATAAATCTGTGCACTTGCGGATGCATCATCTAGTAATAATCCCTTCATTAGGATTTCCTATTATGAGTTCCTTGGGATGACCCTTCTGAATTCTGATAGAGGGCCCTTTATTTGCCCGATTTCCATCATCTTTCACAATAGCAGGTTGATTGTTGTTGTTTTTATCAACACCATTATCTGCAGCGGCAATCACTTGTGGTGATTTTTCAATATCATCTTCGACATCTTCCTGCTTCTCTATAGTTGATTCATCTATCACAACGTTAATAGACTCCATCATAACCTAGGTTCTAGTGTTGAACACTTTATAGGCTCTACTGTTTCTGGAGTACCCTAAGAATATCCCTTCATCACTTTTGGGATCCATCTTCCTCCTTTGTTCATGATCAGCCAAAATATAACACTTTCTCCCAAAAACATGGAAGTACTTGACAATAGGCTTACTTCCCTTCCACAATTCATAAAGAGTTGTTGAGGTACTAGTTCTCTGTTAGAACAAAATTTGTTCTTGACATATTCTCTTTTAGTTTTTATGATAACAAAAGTATTAAAAGAACAATGGTTTATTTGATGTGTGCTTTATTTATGCAGGTTCTTGTTCTTGTACATAAATAATCAGAATCTGTTTTACTTAGACACACTTGTAGTTGCTTCATTGCTAGCTTCTGGTGGCAGATTCTGAAGAACAATTTCTAGTGTGGTTTGACGAAGACTCTGAACTTAAGGCCTCAGCATTCAGACGAGTTTCTACACTTAGTAATTGTATATCAGCATCTGGTACCATTCAGTGTTGGTGATAAAGTTGTGGATTATCCGTACTACTGAAAGCTAGTTGTATTGTCTTATCAGCCTGTCAGCTCGAGTCTACAAGATTGCAAGGCTTAAGAAAAGCTTGTACGTTCTATGGATGTCTGCTCCCAACGACTCTATTAGTACAAAACCTCTTGAAGACTCAAAGGTTAAACATGTTACACACTGGATTCAGAATCTGTTGTGCATCCATCTTCAACGTCTCTTGTACTATGGAGCAAAAGCAAAGACACTTGATCAAGTCACCTTCTCAACGGCTAGTTTCTGGAAAGGATATATATATATATATATATATATATATATATATATATATATATATATGACTGAAGATTCAAGCTTGAATTTTAACAAGGATTCTTCTGTTGAAGGAGTAGCAAGATCAAGCAATTATCAACTCTATGTAATATACAGATTTTATACTTTAGGCTGTAATTGTAAAAGCCTTAAGATTTTGTTACCCCTGTATATATTAGAAATCTTAAGTGCTTTAGGTCTTTGTTATGGCGATCTCCCGTACCTCTGATGATTGCATCATGTACACCTTGTTCTCTATTCTGTTGAGCCTTCAATAGTTTAGATTAAGTCTCCTGCTATGTGCTTGAGCAAAAAGTCTTGTCTCATTGGGATTCAAGCAACAAATCTTGAGCCAAGATGCTTAAGCCACGTAAGACTCATTGCTTAAGTGCTTAAGCTGCGAAAGTCTTATTCAGCTAGTCTGATTGAGCAAGTGGGAAAGTCTCTGTCTGAGGGGCGAGATCAAGAAGTCTCGAGTGCAGCTTGAGCAAGGGAAGTCTCAGTCTGGATGGTCAGAAGAGCAGGTGGCTCGGCCAGAGGATGTGAGCAAAGGGAAGTCTTAGACATGTGCGCTAAGAAAAGGGAAGTCTCAACCTGAAGACAGATGAGCAGGCGGCTCAGTCAGATGGTATGAGCAAAGGTTAAGTCTTATACATGTGCTCTAAGCAAGGGAAGTCTCAGACAGTTGGTCTGAGCAGTTGTAAAAGTTTTATGCAAAAGCATAAGCGATTGTAATCATAAAGTGGCTATAGTGAAAAGCTCTTGTGAGACAAGGAGACTGGACTACTCTCAATTAGGGGAGGAACTAGTATAAATCTTTTGTGTCTTCTATTGTTATTTTATTTATTTCTGTTGTATCCGCTGCCAAACGAATTAACTCAGAATCTGAACATCTGTTCTGATTCTGAAACTCTAATCAGAAGCTAAACAATAAGAAAACACAAAACACAATTCAACCCCCCTTCTTTTGTACTGTTCACACCTTCAATTAGTATCAGAGCATGGTTTGTTCTTAACACTTAATAGTGGTGTAGATAATGATCCAATAAGAAAAGTATATTTCTTCTTTAAGAAGGAACCAAGTGTGCCACATGAAAAATATCATACGGCTTTTCCTACCATATTCAAAGGGGTGATTCCATTTAATTTAAATGGTGGAAAATCTAAACATATTTTTAACTCATTGGACTTGATAAAGGGTTGCTGAAGGTCTATAGAATATCCTTGAAAAAGGTATTACTATAGAAGTTGATGGTGTTAAAGATGATTATCTTGAAAATCTCTTTCACCAAATCTAAAGATGCATATTGAATATCTTCAGAGGTAGTTGCATTCTGGTAGATGCACTATCTCACTTCTGAGTATATCAACATCATTGATATGTCTGATGCTTGGACTATCTTTGAAGTCTTGTGCTTGGGTTTGTGGGTATCAGTTTTTTAAGCTTGAAGTAGTTACACTTCATCTAATCTTTTTAAGCAAATTCTGAGAAGATTGTTCCTTGATTTAAGTCTAAAGTCACATTTTTTTGTGTGTTTACATCTTGAATCTGCTGTGTTCTGAAGGTTTATCTTGCAGTCTTCAAAGGAAAGAAATGAAGTTGGATGATGACAAACTATTCAACATATCACCTTCTCTTTTTAGCTTAAGTTCTTTAGAATGACTAATGATGAGAAATTTAGGTTTCTTGTCAGAAGGACTTCCATACTGGCTGAATGGATTGTGATATTTGTTGATAGAAGAGTAACTTCAAGAGCTTCTGAAATATTTGTATTTCAACTGATTTCCCAAATCTAAAAGCAAGAAGAAAATGCTACTAGAACCTAATATCAGATGCTCTTCAATGTTTAATCGTTTGAATCTGATATTAGTGTAGGATGCAGATGAAAAGAATAATTTGTGTTCTGAAATAAAAAATCAAGTATTGAAAAGCAAGAGATGTTGTTAAAGCTATCTTGTTTCAAAATATTTGATTATATAGAGTTTGTTCTTTAAGGTGATATCTTAAGAAACTCCATTGCTTCTTGGTTGAGGACCATCATGGAAGTTGTTTTAAAAGACATTTCTATGAGAAATCTTCAACTTCTCTTTGAGCTCTGTTAGTCATACTAAGACAGTACTCTGATCTGCTTGATATTAATCTTTGATAGATAACACCATCTGGTTCTGAGCTTGTCAATGATTTCAAAGTCAAAAGATTTAATCCAAGATAATGAGATTATTGACATTGCTTAGAACAAGATTTTGTTCCTTTCATATCTCATTCTAGACGCATACTCTGGAGTGACTTATGGTCTGCTGTTAGATTGAGATGTAAGGCAAAGAAGAGTCTGTTTGTACTTACATGTATGGTCTTATAGAAATATGAGTATCATAATGTATCTGCTACAGATATCAAGGAAAGAAACAGATGCATCTTCTATAAGGTTGTTTACAACATTGATTGGAAGAAGAGCCAATAACCCAGATTCATGTACTGGTGGTACTGAATTTGGTGAGAGTAATGGAATCAGTGGTTAGACAGCCAATGAATCAGAATCCACTCAAAGTTGTGTTCAGACTCTATTGGTCAAGTCTGAATACTAAATCGAGTCTGTCCAAACAAAAAAAAACAAAAAAGTGTGTGGTATGTTTGTTCTTTTCTGGCTTATATCTTGATTCAATGAAACATTTGTTTAGATACAAATACAAAGTTTCTGTTAGATCTCTAGAGAAGTTCTTTTGAAAAAGAGAACTTCAGAAATCTTTAAGAGGAAACTTTGTTGTGTTTGTCTATACTGAATGTATTATCAAGCTAGATGATGATCACATTTATGAAAATAATTTTCTCACTTTTGTGTTGATATTGTTGCTTGTTAGCTGTCTAAAGAAGACAATTCATTATCCATATATCACTCATGACTCTTGTTTCAAGATAAAGTGCTAGTTCTGAATAGAACCTTAGAGACTTGTGACTGACAGATGATATCTCTGTCTAATTCTAGACTTACTAGACTCTGATAGTTGATAGCTTCTGAAAGTTGTCAGTTTCTAAAATTCAGAAGAAGATTCATTTTTACTGTCATAGCAGTTTAAGTAAAAAGATTTCTAAAAGCTTTTTTTTAATAATTAACCTTTCATAAAGGTGAAACTCATCTGGTGGAATTTAAATATCTGCTGCATAAAGAACCTTTGGGTAATGATGTTTTCTCTTTTAGTACTTGTTGTTACTATTCCCTGTCTTGTGAAACATCAACGTGTCCTTTTTCTGATAAGATTCTTATTTCTGTAAGATTCTTGTTCAATTTCTTTTCTTTCTTCTTATTCTTCTTCTTTTTCTTCTTTTCCTTTTGTTTGTGTGCTGACCAAACCAAACCTGAGATAAGTTCTTCAGTTTATTCTACTTTGAATCAGCTATTTTTCATCAATGAAAAGTTTGTGGATTTTGATGAGTTGCTTAAGATTGGTTTCAACTTCTGGGAGACTGTGTCTAAACAAAGGTGGAATTACTACTTTGAGATGGTATGTGGTTTCACTTATCCAAGTCTTGTCAAAGAGTCTTGGATCAATGCCTCCATTATTGAGTTGAATTCTGAGTATGCTATTATGTCTAGAGTAACTGGTGTTTCTATTACAGTAACCTCTAAAGCGATTGCAAATGTGATCAATTATGAGGAGATTGGAGAAATCCTAGGAACTCTTGTTTGGGAACACTATCTTCCTACTTGGCGTATCTTTGTAGATCCATCTAATACATCAGCGGTTTCTAATCTTCTTCCTGATGCTATTGTTTGGAGTCAGATTCTGAATTCAAACTTACTACCTAAGGATAAAGATTTAGACCAAGTGGACCCTATTGAAAAAGATCTGTTTCTACTTCTTAATTCAGATTTGAAGATTGATCTTCCTCAAGTTATGTTTGACCATCTGAAGAGGTCTCTTTCTTCTTTTCAAAAGGGAAAGACCTTTTCCATACCTTTTGGACGAGTTATTTCTGAAATACTTGTTCTACAAGAGGTTAACATAAGTTCTGAGGCTAGTTCTTCCAAGATTTAGAGAGACAAGTTTGAAGCTATCTATAAAAGATTTTGATGTTAGATTTCAGTATAGTTATGCTTTGTATTGTTGTTGAAATCTTTGTATTAAGCATCTTATTATAAATTCAGAGTTTGTTCATGCTTGTGTTCAATTTTAACTGATTAATATTTATTCTTGTTGTTCATTGAGAATCTGAAATAGTTAAAAGAACTCAAATGTTTGAAACTTATTTTATTATAAAAAGGAAGATATTACAAGATAATTAATTTTTTCTAGTCTAATGGATGTGTCTTAAGGAACTCCTAGGATCATCTGACATGTCTAGATTGTCTAAGAAATCTTGCCATTCTTCCTTAGCAAACTCTAAAGCCTCCTTCCTCAGTTTGTTTATGTGTCTGGATCCAGAAGATCTTCTTCTTCTGTGTGTCTTTACAAAGGATGCTGAAGAGGAGAGCACTTCTGAAGCTGTCTACTTGCTTGCAGGTTCTTCAGCTGCTGTCTTGCTTTGATTTGCTTGAGTTGCTGTATTCAGTAGCGCTGCCTTCCTGAAATCTCTCTTTGGAACCCAGATTTGCTTTTGCTTATACATCTTGGTGTTTTAGGGATTAAGTGATGATGGAAGAAAGCTTACTAGAGTCCTTTTATAGACGTGTTACATTTATTGTCTTAAGTTTAATATTATTTAAGTATTGATTAAATTTTATCAGTATTTTAATAATGACTCTTAGTAATGTAATCTAGTAGTCTAACCTATTAAGATTCTCTGAATAACTATGAGTTTATGTTTGATTTGTTCTAACTGTCATTTCTGTGTCAGTTTCACTTTGATAGTGTACCTTCAGAAAATCTAAAGAAATTTCTGGAATCACTAATGGTAGTGTTTTGAGCGTTGATAATCAGTAAATGGATGGC
Source organism: Lathyrus tuberosus (assembly GCA_022829125.1). Taxonomy (NCBI): domain Eukaryota; kingdom Viridiplantae; phylum Streptophyta; class Magnoliopsida; order Fabales; family Fabaceae; genus Lathyrus; species Lathyrus tuberosus. The sequence goes on along the minus strand of JALAZF010000118.1, from coordinate 721,511 downwards.
AAAGATTTGTTTATGGACGACAAATATTTATATTAAATAACGCGCAATGTTAGTACAACATGGAAAAACAAAACTGTGAACAACGCGCTACATACAACAACGGTTGTATTAAATAACCGTTGTTGTATGTCTTTTAACAACAGTTGGTTTACTTCACTATTGTAAAATCATTTAAAATTTATTTTTTATATAATGGACTTAAGTAACACACGCTTAATGTACTCTAAAAATTGGAAAAAATGTAGTTGCTGGGAATCGAAGCTTGCTGCACATCATTTATTACTACGGTGTTTTGAGACAACTGTCATTAAATTACTATTTATAAATCCAGCTACTCACTGGGCGCAAAATTTTTAACCTATTACAATGGTGTATATGAATCCGTTGTAAACCTGGCATTGTTGTTTGCGCATTTTGTAGTAGTTTAGTGCAAGTCAGATTGATAGTTTTATTAATTGGTATTCCTGGACGGGTTTTGGTTTGTGGACTATCTGTATATATGCCAATGGAGTTTTATGTTTGGGGAAAAAAATCTAATAAACCACGCTTAGTGTGGTTAAGTCTTGGATGTGTCACTATTATGACTACAGAGAATTTTTAAGGGTGAAGTTGGAAGAGACTCACTAAGTGATGACCTTGCAGAGGACGTTTCGGCACTTGTGCATATGTGTTAGTAAGGTGTAAACGGTTAGTTGGATTACAATGTTTGTTAATTCTTGTGAGTTCATAGCATCGGATATAGACTTTGTGGGAGCGGCACCGAATATGTGTAGTTGTGCTTTTACCAGTTGAAGGAATTAGTAATTTATACCTCCAGATAGAAGTCGTAATGAGATATTAATGAGGATAAGCTTGTAACTTGGAGCGTGTGTAGAACAGGACGTTGAGAGGAATGAGCTTAGATAGGAAGTGAAATGTAACCTCCAAATGCGTGTGAAGTGTTATGTGTGAATCAGTGAGTAATATAAAAACTCACAGTTGTGTTAGGGATGACTTAAGTTTTGGGAGTGGTGACTCGCAGATGATGTGAAGCTTCGTGATGGTGTTATTGAAGGGAAATTTTTGATCTAAACGCAGCGAAAAACAAAAAATTTCCCTTTAGAGATCCTTACGAAAGATCATGATCTGTGATAGAAAGGTTACCTCTTGTGGCGATGAAACCTTTGATTCCAAATTTATGGATGATCACGAGCGTTGTACGATGAAGAACGCCTCTACTCAGTCCACACGAACAGCTTCCTTCAGTCACAGTGCTAGCTGATTACGATTGAAGGTTTTGAGTAAGGGAGAGGAAAAATAGAATACGGCCAGGGTTTCAACAACAACAACGCTTGAGCTTCTGCACAAGGGTTCTATTTATAGAACTACTTGTGTGGGCTACAAGCTAAAAAGCCCAACTCAATAATAATATTATTATATTATTATAATAACTAGGCTAAAATACAGTTTTGGTCCTCCTGTTTTTCAAAATTCACAGTTTTGGTCCCCCTGTTTTTTTTTTAACAGTTTTGGTCCCCCACCCCTCACTGTTCATGTACGGACGTGTACTGTTCATGTACGGACATGTACGCACAAGTTACTGTTCATCACTTTTTTTGGGCCAAAATTGGGGTGGGGGACCAAAACTGTTAAAAAAAAAAACAGGGGGACCAAAACTGTGAATTTTGATAAACAGGGGGACCAAAACTGTATTTTAGCCTAATAACTATTATTATAATAAATATAATTTTATTATTATTATATTTTATAACTATTATAAAATTAATAATAACTATTATTATATTACATGGTACCTTACCATATTCCGTATTCCATTCAAGTGCACCGTACCTTACGGTGTTCCTTATTTACTCTATCTCTTCTCCAACTGTCCTTATGTGTGTGACCCTGTAGGATTTCGCGACGTTGGCAATCATATTAAATTATGTATTTAACATAATAAACAGTGAGTGGTATCTAGCAACACATCACTGCTACCCAAGTCACAAAATTGTCATGTGATCTGACAAAACCTTTTGTGATAGTACTTGTGTGTACAATTACCCTTTTTCCCCTATGTCTATATTGAACACAAGGCATATATCGTGTCATCCTTGTCCAGTTCAATATTGGGCCCTTAGACATTTATCCTGTTATGCAAGATGGGCAAATTCCATCTAGGATACTCATGTCCCTCAGCATGCTTTGTGAAGTACCCATCAACTGTCTTTATGATCATCCAGTTACGGACAATGTTTGATCAGCAATAAAGTACTTGACTCTACATCTAGGGTAGATAGTAGTTTCAGGTCGAAGGGTGGTATACACCACTATCACCATGAGAGTAACTTATGACACTTTGCATAACATTTTATGTAGTACTCTCATAGTGGGTCAATCCAGTATAAATATTACTCCTAATATTCATACCTATGTCAAGACTTGATAACTCCTTATCCATGATCCATGAGATGTGATCATCAGTATATCTACATAATAGTCTTAATGCTTTAAGGCTATCCCATTTCACATTAAAGCTCGACTATGGATGCTTTAAGAATAGTGTCCTTATGTTTAATGGAATCTCATGATTAAGTCATACTTAATGTTTCATTAAACGAACTAGCTATTCTAGGGACTTTATCATTTTGGAAAAACAAACATAATAAAGAAATGCCTTTTATTATTAATAAATAATTTGATACAAGTACCAAAAGTATTGGCCTCTAGGGCTTACACCAACAATCTCCCACTAGCACTAGAGCCAATCAGGCATACCCCTAATACCCATAGATCTAGTATGACCATCATGCTTCAGCTCCGCAAGAGGTTTTGTTAGTGGGTCAGCAATATTGTCAAGTGTAGGTACTCTGCATATCTTCACATCTCCATGATCTATTATCTCTCTAATGAGATGATAACGCCTAAGTATGTGTTTGGATCGTTGGTGAGATCTAGGCTCCTTAGCTTGTGCGATAGCACCATTGTTATCACAATAGAGATCAATGGGGTCCACAATGCTAGGGATTATGCCAAGTTCACTAATGAACTTCTTGATCTAAACAACTTCCTTCGCTGCATTTGAGGCAGCAATATACTCGGCCTCGGTTGTAGAATCAACAACTGTTTCTTGCTTTGAACTTTTTCAGCTCACAGCGCCACCATTTAGGCAGAACACACAACCAGATTGCGATCTAAAGTCATCCTTATTCGTCTGGAAGCTAGCATCGGTGTAACCAATTACCGTGAGCTCTTCCTGACCTCCATATATCAAGAATGAGTCCTTAGTCCTTCTCAAGTACTTAAGGATATTCTTAACAGCTACCCAGTGAGCATCACCAGGATCATATTGGTACCTACTCGTTGCACTTAAAGCATACGAGACATCTGGTCAAGTACATAACATGGCATATGTAATACCCCAAAATTTGCTCTCCCTCTTTGTCATCATAGCATGGCATTATCATTTATCATATCATATCCACCTCATTAACATTACATTGCATTTAACATAGAAAAATGAAGCATAGCATCCTTCTTACCATCAGGGCATGTGATCAGGTGGAAGGTGGACAATCAATGGATCCTTCAGAGCACAAAAGGTCAATCAAGTTGGCTCTAGGCAAGCCAAGAGGTCTCTCATGTCTCATACTATCCCAATTGATCTTCCACAACCTCAAGAAGGTGAGATTCAATAGGAGATTGAAGCATTACATCCTACACTATGCAAGAAGTCCAAAAATTGAAGGAAAATCCTCAAAAGAGATAGCTCATTGATTCAAAATCATCCTCAAGTGGCATTTCTCATCATCCTTTAAGAGGATACACAACATACTCTGAGGAATTTGGATTTGGAAGATGTGCAATTTCCTCCTAACCAGAGGGGGTCAAAATTAGGGTTTACAGTAAAATCAGGTTATCTTTGATTTTTTGGACAAAACTTGATATCATGGTATTCTACATGTCCTTAAGTGTATGTGTATGGAGAATTGCCCCTCAATTGATTTTGGAGGTGGTTCAATTGGAAGAAAGATCAAAAATCAGGAAATTTGGGGCCAAGTCAAATAATCAGAGGAAAAAGTCAACTCTTGACTTTTTGAGCCCAAAATCATGAAATTCATGTTACATATGTCCAATGTACAAAATTTGGTCAAGAAATTCCCAAGGAATCATGAAAAAATCAAGATGTGGAAAGTTGCCATTTTTGGGTGAAGTAGGGTTACTAAAAATAGCAAGTTTTGGCCATTTTGCATCAGAGTTTGAACCAAGGCCATTTAAAATTGAAGCACCAAATGAAAATTCCACCAGGCCACAACAAAAGGTCTTGCTTTAAGCTTCAAATTCATGTGTAGAACATCTCCATTGGATAAAAATTGAGGGAGATATGATTGATCAAAGTTTGAGCAAAGTAGGTTCAAAACTAGGTCATGACCAAGATTTTCAGGTCATGCGCGCAGTCATTTTAACAAACAGTTGGTGTGCCATATATTCGCCTATTTTTCTCATGGTTAAAGGCCTCAAATGAAAAACTTGTCAACATCAATATTGTTCCTTGCAATGCCCTCTTCAATGTTCATGTTGGGAAAAATTTCATCTGATCAAGTTATGATGGAGAAATAGTGGCCTCAAGTCATGGTAATCATGCTGAAAATCCAGGTGCCAAGATGCCTTGTCAACCAACCAGTTGCCACGCCCTTCTATCAGTTCCAAATGTGGATGTTATAAGTCATTTTGCAACTTATTTCAAGCCTCATTTCAATTCATTTTTCATACCAAACATGTTCTACTATGTGTCCTCTCTCCAATGACCCCAAGAACTCATCAAATCATCCATTAAGTAGGGAGAATTTCATTGGCAAAGTACCATAATTATCACTGATGCAGTAAATGATGTTAGTAGGCTGTGTACACGATTTGGTTCAGTCATCCCACAAACACTTCATGTACTTTATTTCCTCATTTGAACAAACATCCTTATGACCATACTTATGCATATCAGCCATCATACACTGTGAAGGAAGGTTTTCAAAGGAGAAACTTGTACCATAAGCAATGCCATGACATGCTGCATAACATAACCTCATCGTCCCAGCTTCACTCTCATCCTCACCACAACTGTCATAAGCTTAACCTCACCATATCACAGCCATGGATAACTCGCCCTAACTAACTTGGCTCAGTTAGTTAGGGTGGACTCAGCATAACCACTTTAACTCAGTTAACCTCACTCAGTTTAACCGTGGTTAAAGCCTACTATAAAACAAAATCTCACTTCACATTTTCATTCAGCTTCATTTTCTCATTTTTCACTCCAAAGTTCTCTCTACTCCATCTCTAATCCTCTCACTCTGTCATCAACTCTCTCCAAAATCCTTTTCCAAGCACACGATACTTCACCCTCATCATCATCAATGGCACTTGATTGAAGGCGGTTTGAGCATAGTTCTGAAGGTTGTTTCAAGCATTGTTCAACAGTGAATCTCTGCTCTCAAGACAGCCATATATATAGCATTTATTTTGCTTAGTTTGTGAAGCTCCCAGGTTGAAGAACAAGTACTTCCTCTGGTTTTCTCAAATTATACAAGAACTGCAAGATCAGGTTCCAAAGCTCACAAACTTTTTCCTCACGATTACTGGATTATTTTGTTGTTTTTATGATGATTTGAGCTTAATAGAAGCATTTGAACTCCGGCTAGTTGATAGAGCTTCTTAGAAGCTTAGATCCAAAAGTTAGGGCATATCTTTGTCTCCTCTGTTTTCTACGTGTGCGCATGATATGTGAAAGATAATTGTGGATTCGTATTGTGCTTAGCATGAGCTTCATTTTGATGTGTGCATTGCGTATTTTTGTGAAGATGTGGATTCGCAGGTGGCGGTTCTCGCCGGAGAAGGTGACCGGAGGTCCCTCTCCGGCCGGTAGCTTTAACTCCTAGGGTTTTCTCAGTTTGAATATTGGCCGTTGGATTTGTAAATCGTGCGGATAAGATTGTGCCAACACATAAAAAATGTCACATGCGCGGCACATGTTTTATTTTAATCAGAGTGAACATTATGTGGTGTGGTACACTGTATGTTGTGTGATCCTTCGTGCGCGTGTATTGATTTTGGCTACTTTGACTATAGTTTGACTATGACTCAATCCGATGGTTGTTATTGTGTTGACTTGGTTTGACGGGAGTGCATGCTAGTTGTTGTGTATTGCGCGCTTAGTGGACTTAGCCAGAATGCTATTCGCACCTCCCTGTTTTAAAGCCCAATTAATTTGAACTGCATGATTGCTATGTTCACACCTCCCCTTCCCTTTGCATTCCATTTTTATTTTCAATTTTTCTACACATTTGATTTTTAATTTTTAAAAATACCAAATAGCATCATAAAATTCCAAAAAAATTCATGAGTATCATTAAAACATTTAGAAAATTTTTGATGATTTTATTTTCTGATTTTATGACCTTTTTACCCCTGTTCTATATTTTTCTTTGAATTTCTTTGATGTGCATTCTTAATATGGTACATGATCTTGTTTAATTTTGTTCTTGATCATTAAAACTTGTTTTGATGCTCTTCTTTTTGCATTGAATCATTATCATATTGAGGTATGTTAAGTGATTTTTATTTGATTTTTTAGGTCAGTTTTATGGCATGTTTGGTGTTCACTTTTGTGCTACTTTGTATGATATGTCTATGTGACCTAAGTGCATTATTTGACATCATTTTGCCTTGGTTCCTTGCATGCTACTTTGATATGTGATTCATCTCTGATTAGTGAACTCCAATACTATGTTTTCATAATTTTCATGAGGCCATTTGATTTTTGCTTGATGCATTTCATTTAAAGCATTATGACATGTTATATCATTGTAATCTTTTGTGCATGTTTGCATGTTTTCTTTTGTACATAATGGCATGATCATTTGCATATTTGGTGAACCATTCACTTGACATTATAGGTCATTGGTACATATTATGTGTCATCCTTGCATGTTGACTTTCATTTAAACCTTGTGCACCTTTAACATGTGGTGTTTGTGCTTGTGTTTTCTTTTGAACTTCCATTTCAATTCTACTTCTTCTATTACTTCTTAAATGCTTTGATGTGTCATGCATGAATACTTGTGAGATGTTTGTGAATCATTTTTCATTTCATTTCAATTCTGATCCATGGATTACATGTTCCATTTGTGCATATTTCTTCTTTTCTCTTTCATCTTTCATTCTTCCTTTTCTTATGATATCATGTTCTAATGCCATGGATGATGTTTGTTGCCTATCCACTTGGACTTGCATGATGATAATCATTTGTTTTCCATATGATGTACATTCTGGTTGTGGTTATAGGATTTGATTTCTCATTTAATTCTTTTGAGTTTTATGGTGCATTACATGTTCTTTTACTTCTTATACTTCTTGTACATGTTTACTAACCATGTAGGGGATTTGGTAAGTTTCAATTGAGTGTGGATAAGGAATCCATATTCAACTTCTATCCTTTCTCTTTTACAATTCCATCTTGTGTTTTGTTAAGCACTTATGTGCTTTTTCTTAATAACTCATCACTTTCCCTTTGTGAATTACAATTCATCTTCTACTTTAGAAGTGAATTGTTTAATTCATCCTTTCTTTAGACTTTAGGTTGAAACCTCACAAACCATTAGGATCACTCCCTTTAATCTTCAATTAGGATTGAGTCTTAGTCCATATAGGTTTTACCTTTTCTCCTCTCTTGAGTCTCTCTTCTCATCTCTTAAAGAAAATTCAAAATATCTAATGAAGGTAGGCATTTATTGCATTTAGGCCTTTCATATAAAGAAAAGATTATAAGGGGTCTTCTCTTACAATCTTAGAATGTGTAGCATATAGCCCTTCTTGGGTCAATGTGTTAAACATTTGATCTTGTATGAGGGACCTAAATGCAATACTTGTTGAAGGTACAAATAATAAAAAGCACTTCTTCATTTCTTAATCAACAAAAACACTTAATAAACACAAGTATGCTAGTGTGTTTGAACCTTGATAATTGGAACTAAGTGTGAGGGTCTTCTTCACCCTTTGTGTGCTTTCTTACCCATTCCATCTTGGAATGCGAGAATGTACACATTCCAACGACTAAGATTCAGATACACTATCATATGCAAACAAATGAAAAAACTCTTAAAAGACAAAAACAAACAATGACGTCTTTCCTTCGGGAATTCTTTTCTCACCTCACTCATTCTCAGCGTATGAACGCGCTTCTACTCGTTCTCTTGCAAGATGGTAACGCACTCGGACCAGCGAGCCTGCAACACCTGAGCTAGAACGTTAGCCGTTCCCTGAAAAACACAAACAATCTTTCCCTTAGGTGAGGGGAACTACGTCGCTCTGATTCTCATGCTCCCGATGAGATACGTAGGCAGTGGGGTAGGGCCCATGCGAGCACTTCTTTTATTTTTCCTACATTTGTTTCCCGTTCCTTTTCTTTTCTTTCTCCTTTCTTTCTTTCAGTTCCTTTTCCAATATCCTTTCTTCACACCCTTTGATCGAAACAGCAAGCGTGGATCCCATCGGGTACGATGGACGCGTGGGGGTGCTAATACCTTCCCTGCGCGTAACCGACTCCCGAACCCAATTCTCTTGGTCGCAAGACCATGCTTTTTCCTTCTCTCAGGTTTACGCGGTGTTTCCTTTCCCTCTCTTGGGATAAATACACATTGCTGGCGACTCTGTTTCGGTGCCACTTTCGCGTTTGTACTAGGATGAAAATCCCGGGAGCGACAGCTGGCGACTCTGCTGGGGAGTGAACCCAGAATCTCTGGTTTCCTTAGCGAGTCAATCCTAGCGCTTGTTTGCTTTTCTTTCATTAGGTGTATTTTGTTTGCGGTATTTACTGTTGTATTGTATTATTATTTACCGTATTGCTGCTTTACTGTACTTTACTGTATTTATCACATTTACTGCATTACATGTCATTATTGTGCTGGACTGTGCTGTTGTTTTCTGTTTGGCGGGCGGGGTGTTCTGAGAGATAAGCTCACTACACAGGCTTGAGTACACACATAGGAATTAGAATGGATAGTCATGACGCTTGCGTGGTGGTGACCACGTATTGTTGTTCATGAGACCCACAACCAGACGAGGTTCTATCAGGAGCTTTCTGCTACTGCATGTTATGCAGGCCAGTGGTTATTCTCTTGAGGAACTGTCGACTCTGGTGACCATTCCCGAGGACTCAGTTGCGGCACTCCTCCCGAGATGTGACAGTGGCAGACCACATTCCGTGGCAAACCCATTGCACATCCTCGATCCGAGGACCCAATGCTGGGAACTTGCTATAGGACATCCCTTTTTGAAAGAGAATCAGCGGAGGCACTCCTCGATTGGCGATAGTACTGTACCCTGAGGGATGAATGTACTATTGCTTCTCGACCTCAGTGCCAGAAGCTGAGGACCTTTTTGTTTTGGAGAATCAGTTGAGGCCTCCTCGATTGATGATGATGCCAAACCAGAAATGGTGAACGTATCATCATTTCTCGACCTGAGAGCCCGGGATACTGAACATCCTAGTACCCACATGTGAGAAGGGCGGGTTGTTTACAGGTTTGCAGGTAACCATGACCTCCTACATACCCGGTTTTCTATCATCATTGCACCGAAAGGAAGTTTCATCCTATTGTATTCAGATGGTTCTTATCTATGGTGCTATATTAGTCTCAGAGCTACACTGACACCGTTCACAGTTCAGCACAGACACCTGATTACCTGATCACATTGCCCTTTGCATTGCATTATCATATCCTAACATACATGTTTATTCATTTCCAGGTGCATATATTACCCTTGATTCCAGTCATCAGGTCCCTGCAAAGATGAACACTAAAGAGAGGAAGAATATCATCAGCTATAAGTTCCTTACGCCTACTTTGGGCCCTATTATTATGCTGAAGGGAATGGCGAGTCCTGCAGTACGAGAAGCTTTTGAAGAGAAATATGGGTGGATTTTATCTATGGTCCGTAATGTCAGTGATTATGAAGCCAGAGGTCTCCATACGTTGATGCAGTTCTATGATCCGCCTCTGAGGTGTTTTGTATTTCCAGACTATGTGTTGGTTCCTACCCTGGAGGAGTATTCCAACATGTTGGGAATTGCTATCAAGGAGGAGCCCCCTTTCTTTGGATCAGTGGGGGATCTTGACTTTGGAAAGGTGGCTGGTGCTCTTTATTTGAGCAAATCAGAGTTAGGCGACAATGTCTCCAACAAAGGAAAGATTCGTGGTTACAAGTTGGAATATCTGATTAAGAAGGCCCAGGAAGCAGCTAAAGGCGAGAATTGGCTTGTTTTTAATGCTTTGCTAGCCCTTTGTATATACGGCATAGTGTTGTTTCCCAACGAGCCGGATTTCATTGATACGGACGCTATACGAATATTCATGATGAAGAACCCGGTGCCAACGCTACTGGGAGATCTTCACTACTCATTGTACAACCGAAACGAAAAGAAAAGAGGAGGGATAATTCGTTGTTGTGCACCCTTGTTCTATAAGTGGTTTGCGGGCCGTTTACCACAATCAGGGGCTTTTGTGGATTCCAAAGATTCTCTAGAGTGGAAACAGCGTTTAATGGGATTGGTGGCCAAGGACATCGTATGGGTAGATCATGGGCTGATTGGCAAGAATATTATCCACAGCTGTGGTAAGTTCCCTAACGTTCCACTGATAGGAAGAATGGGTGGGATTAACTACAATCCTTCTTTGGCCATTCGACAATTTGGGTATGCCCTGACAGGTCCGCCTATTAAGAGAGATGTGGAGGAGTCCCTCTATTTTCATACATCAGATGGTTGGGAAGCAGCACAGAAAGCTTCTGAAAGCTGGGGTAGCGTACTGAAAAAGGGGAAAGTTACTCTAGGCAAGCCTAACAACCGGGTTTATCCAGCATATGAAGAGTGGGTGAAGAAAAGAGTTGAAGATTTTCTCTTGCCTTTTGGTAAGGCACCCCTTTTGTATCCGGAGAATGAGAAAGCAAGAAGCACTGCTACTGTGGAAGAAGTTGACAAGTTGCAAGCCTTGGTGAAAAAGCTCCAAGGAGAGAATTCTGAGTTGAGTAACCGTCTTCAGAATGCTCTACATGCCAACAAAGAGCTGGAGCGGAAAGCCCAAGATGCTGAACAAATCCTAACTGCAAAAGAAAAAGACTTTGCTGGAAGAGCCCAACATTTCCGGAAGATTAGTAAAGGTGCTGATGATGCTACTCAAGCCCACAAGCAAACCAAACAGGCGTTAGCACAGACCAAAGAAAAGTTAACAAAGTTTCAGCACGCTTGGGACGAAGTTAGGATAGAGAATGCTGAATTACAGGAACAGTTGCAGATTAAGGACGAAGAGCTTGAAAAGGCGCATGAGCAGAGGAGAAAGTATCGGGAAAGCCTCGGTAAGAGTCAAGAACAGCTAGAAGAAGCTAGAGGTGAGCTGAGGAATACCAAGAAAGAGCTTGAGGAAGTCATGATAGAAAGGGAGATACTCAAGACGCAAGCTGGCATAAAGAGACACAAAGGAGTGTGTGATGACAAGGCTCTGATGCTGCATATGGGTTCTTTAACTGAAGCTCTTGAGAAAAGGGATGTCTTGATCAAAGAGATGATTGAAAAGCCAAATCACCAGCGTACCCGTATACTTTTTGAGGAGATCAAATACTCAAGTGATAAGCTGAAGGATGTGGAATTGTCAGACTGATGTTCTTTTCCTTATATTTTGTTGTTAATGGTTACCATCAGGCTTGTTGATGGATCCATTTTTCCTTGTATTGCATTTGCGGATGAGCCTTTCTTAAATGTACTTGAATACTTTGTTGAATGAGTATGAGCAGTTTTATTCAGAATTATTCCTTATCGGATAGCTGCACACATGCACATGACCACGATACGTCTCTTTATATCACGATTTCTGGTCTTCAGATTTTTGTGGTTTGGATTGGAATCAGGGTATAAAGCACCTCGGAAATGACAAACATGGCATTGCATGGCATTGCATATCATTTTGCATTTTGTTACTTGCTTTTCAGGTACTCGTTGCAGGGTCTCTAACCTTTATTTGGTTTCAGGCAGTATAGCTGAGAATCATATTCACCGATATTCGACGCGAAGGAATCAAGTAAGAATCATGGATCAAGTGCAAAGTGATTTGGCTGAAATGAGGGCGCGTATGGACCAGTTCATGACCCTCATGACTGGCATGGCGCAAAATCAGGAGAGATTGAGACTTCTGGTCGAGCGTCCAGACAATGGGCCCGAAGGTGATCAGCATGACAATTCACAGGGACATGGCATTCCACCTCCCGGTGGCAACCCTCCTCCTGGTGGTAACAATCGGGGTAATGGAAATGGTAGGCATGCTGGTGTTACTCTTGAAGATACTCTGGAAGACCAATTTACTCTGCTGGATGCTGATGTGGGTAATCAAGGGGATCGAAGGTATGATGAGTTAGCAGAGAAGATCAGGGCCATAGAATGCAAGAACTCTATGGGTATTGATGTTACCAGCTTGGGGCTGGTCTCAGGAGTCAGAATTCCCCCTAAATTCAAGCCTCCCACTTTTGATAAGTATCACGGCAATGCGTGTCCCCAAACGCATCTTCAAGCTTACTTTGGGAAGATTTCAGCCCATACGGATGACGAGAAGCTATGGATGCACTATTTTCAGGACAGTCTGGCTGGGGCGTCCTTGACCTGGTATATGAAGTTGAATAGAGCTGCTGTGAAGAATTGGAAAGATCTGGCAGAAGCGTTCCTGAAGCAATACCAATATAATATTGACATGGCGCCCAACCGCACTCAATTGCAGGGGTTGTCACAAAATGCCAAGAAGAGTTTCAAAGAATATGCACAGAGGTGGAGGGAAATGGCTGCCCAGGTTCAACCTCCCTTGTCAGACAGAGAAATGGCAGATATGTTCATGGGCACCTTGCAAGGGGCCTATCTTGTTAGATTAGCTGCTTGTCCGTCAACTGGATTTGCTGATATTGTGATTGCGGGAGAAAGAATAGAAAGTCTGTTAAAGCTTGGAAAGATCCAGGATGTGAGTGGGGCTGGCTCTTCGGGGACGAAGAAACCGTTTGCTAGTAACCAGAAAAGAAGAGAAGGTGATACGAATGCTGTGTTTAGAGGACGAGGCAGAGGGCGTTCTCAAGCTTATTATCAGGTAGATGCTGTAACAATCCCCACACCGTCTGTTCAGAAACAACAACCCCAACAACAAGTTCAACAGCAACAACCTTTTTTCCAGCAAAGGTCTAGACAGAGGGATCGTAAGATGGATCCTCTCCCTATGACTTATGACGCGCTGTTGCCCCGGCTACTCGAGTTAAAGTTGGTAGAACTCCGTACTATGAAAGCTCCGGTTGCTGGAAACCTGCCACCTAACTTCGATGCTAATGCTCGTTGTGAGTTCCACTCAGGTGCTCAGGGGCACTCCATTGAAAAATGCTGGGCTTTCCATCATAAAGTACAAGATTTGATTGATGCTAAAGCCATCAATTTCTCTCCCGCTCCTAATATTACTCAGCATCCCATGCCTGATCATAGTGCAGCAAATGTGTACGCTATTGAAGATGGGAGGAGATTGAATTTGGTGTTAGACGTTCATCAAGTGAAAACTTCTTTGTTGGTTGTAAAAGATCGTTTATTGAAGGGACAGGTGTTCCCGGGCTGTAATCAAGATTGCTCTGAGTGTATGAATCAGGAGAACGGCTGTGATAAGTTGAAGATGGGTTTACAGAATCTGATCGATGAAGGATGTATACAGTTCGACAGAGTCGTGAAAGACACTGATGAGATATCAACCGTGACCATCTATTACACTCCCGCTGAGATTCAAATGCCGGTCAGTGCAGTTCCCGTGGCGAGTGTTGCGCCAGAAAGGCCCAGTCCTGTCACTATAACGGTGCCAGGACCAATTCCGTTCACGTCCACGAAGGCTATCCCATGGCACTATGGGGCAGATGTATATTACGAAGGTAAAAAGCAAGAAGTTGAGTCGTCAGTCAGCCCAAATATTGATAATGTAGGGGGTGTAGGGGGCTTTACAAGGAGTGGAAGGTTGTTCGCTCCCCAAACCTTGAGAAGTGATAAGGAGGTAGAAGCTGCAGCAAAGGCTAAGGGTAAACAGGTGGTTGAAAATGCGCCTACACCTGAAGCAGAGACAAAGATTACTTTTGATAAGGAAATGGAAGAATTTATGAAGATAATCAAGAAAAGCGATTATAAGATTGTGGACCAACTGAATCAGACCCCTTCAAAGATTTCAATCTTGTCACTATTGATGTGCTCTGATGCGCACCGGCAGGCGTTGTTGAAAGTATTGAAGAGTGCATACGTGCCACAGGAAATTACTGTTAATCAGCTCGAGGGCGTAATCTCCAATGTTAATGTTAGCCATGGCTTGGGCTTTACAAGTAGAGATCTGACTATTGAAGGAAGAAACCACAATAAGGCTTTGCATATCACGATGGAGTGTAAGGGCGCAGTGTTATCTCATGTACTGGTAGACACTGGTTCATCACTCAATGTCTTGCCCAAGAAGGCATTAATGAAGCTGGAAGTTGATGGTTTGATCTTAAGGCCTAGTGAATTGGTGGTCAGAGCATTCGATGGGACCAGACGATCTGTGTTTGGTGAGGTGGAATTGCCCGTACAAATTGGACCACAGGTATTCAAATCCACGTTCCATGTAATGGACATACAACCTGCATATAGCTGCCTATTGGGACGCCCTTGGATTCACGGAGCCGGGGCTGTTACTTCTACTCTACATCAAAAGTTGAAGTATGAGTTTGAAGGGCAGGTTGTGACGGTGTGCGGGGAAGAAGACATCTTTGTGAGTCACTTGTCCACGTTCAAGTACATTGAAATGGATGGGGAAATTCATGAGATGTTGTGCCAATCATTTGAAGCAGTCAATATTGACGATGCACCTGAGTCTTCTTCTGTACCAGCTGGGGCCGGTACCTCCATTTCATCTTACAAACAAGCTGTCGAAGTCGTCAGGGCAGGCAACGCCCAAGGTTGGGGCAGGTTGATAGAGACCCCAATGAAGGAAGACAAATTTGGTATTGGTTATCATCCCTCTACAACTTCAGATGCGGGGGGTAGAGGACCCATTACTTTCAATAGTGGGGGAATTATCTACATGGACCAGTCTTGTGCAGCCACAGAGGATAGTGTTGACAGTAATTGTGACCTGGACAACTGGGTACGCCCTCATGCTCCGGGACAACAAGTGCAAAACTGGTCCGTTGAAGAAGTCATCCGGGTTACTCTTCAAGCAGAGTAATTTTTCTTTGTTTTTTCTAACCATAATGCATGTCAAAATCTCGCGCTCTGCCCAAGGCGTATAGATTCATTTGTAGGGCCACCATGGTTGCATTTGCAATGTTCAATCATTAATAAAGGATGTTTTGCAATCAAATTTTGTTCTCTGTCTTTCAGTTTTTATTTTTGCACAAAAAATAATAAAATGGCAATGTTTCATTTTCTTTTGTTTTGCTTAAAAATAAATTCTAAAATAAGGCATGAACCCGTTCATGCAGACTTGATCCTCCGGATACCACTGATAACGATTTTGATATGGCCATGTATGACTTTGACAATCCGATTTATCAAGCCGAAGAAGGGGATGAGAAAGATTGTGAACTTTCTGAAGAACTGGCCAGATTGTTGAAACAAGAGGAAAGGGTCATCCAGCCTCATCAGGAGACTGTAGAAATCATCAATATTGGTACCAAGGACGCCAAGAAAGAGATCAGGATTGGTGCCAGCTTGCAAGCAGATGTGAAGCAAACTTTGACGGAAATGTTGCGCGAGTATGTTGACATCTTCGCCTGGTCGTATCAAGACATGCCGGGGTTGGATACGGATATTGTCGTGCACAGGCTACCATTGAGAGAAGAATGTCCGCCAGTCAAGCAGAAACTTCGTCGGACTCACCCCGACATGGCTTTAAAGATTAAGGAGGAAGTCCAGAAGCAGTGGGATGCTGGTTTTCTTGCTGTGACAAAGTATCCTCCATGGGTAGCCAACATCGTGCCAGTACCGAAGAAAGATGGAAAAGTGAGAATGTGTGTGGATTATCGAGATCTTAATAAAGCTAGCCCGAAAGATGATTTTCCACTACCTCATATTGATGTGCTGGTCGATAATACAGCTCAGTTTTCAGTGTTCTCATTTATGGACGGTTTCTCCGGGTACAACCAGATCAAGATGGCACCTGAAGATATGGAGAAGACCACGTTCATTACTCCGTGGGGTACATATTGTTATAAAGTAATGCCTTTTGGATTGAAAAACGCAGGGGCAACGTACCAGCGGGCGATGGTGACATTGTTTCATGACTTGATTCATAAGGAGATCGAATGTTATGTAGATGATATGATTGCCAAGTCGAGAACAGAAGAGGAACATCTGATTAACCTGAAAAAGCTGTTTGAAAGGTTGAGAAAGTTCCGTCTGAGATTAAATCCAAACAAGTGCACGTTTGGGGTACGTTCTGGAAAGTTACTGGGTTTCATTGTGAGCGAAAGAGGAATCGAGGTTGATCCTGCCAAGGTGAAAGCAATACAAGAAATGCCTGAACCGAGAACAGAAAAAGAGGTTCGTGGTTTCTTGGGTAGATTGAATTACATTGCAAGGTTCATATCTCACCTAACAGCCACGTGTGAGCCAATATTTAAATTGTTAAGGAAAGATCAAACGGTCAGGTGGAATGACGATTGCCAATTGGCATTCGATAAGATAAAAGAATACTTACAGGAACCTCCGATTCTAATGCCTCCAGTTGAAGGGAGACCGCTGATAATGTATCTGACAGTGCTTGAAGGTTCCATGGGTTGTGTTCTTGGTCAACATGACGAGACAGGTAGGAAGGAGCATGCTATCTACTACCTGAGCAAAAAGTTCAATGATTGTGAGTCCCGATACTCAATGCTTGAAAAGACATGCTGTGCGCTTGCATGGGCCGCTAAGCGATTGAGGCAATATATGGTTAGGCACACGACCTTGTTGATTTCAAAAATGGATCCTATCAAGTACATTTTCGAGAAACCAGCATTGACAGGCAGAGTTGCACGGTGGCAAATGGTCTTGACAGAGTATGACATTCAGTACACTTCACAAAAGGCCATCAAAGGAAGTATCTTGTCCGACTATCTTGCGCAACAGCCGATTGATGATTACCAACCCATGAAATTTGACTTCCCTGATGAGGACATCATGTTTCTTAAAGCTAAAGACTGCGAGGAACCACTCCCGGAGGAGGGGCCAGACCCTGAGTCCAAATGGAGTCTGATGTTTGATGGGGCTGTCAATATGAATGGGTACGGAGTTGGAGCGGTTCTTATCACGCCGGAAGGTGTTCATATGCCTTTCACTGCCCGAATAACTTTCGGATGCACCAACAATGAAGCAGAGTACGAAGCTTGTATAATGGGGATCGAGGAGGCGATTAATCTACGGATTAAGACCCTTGATATATTTGGTGATTCAGCTTTGGTAATCAATCAAGTGAAAGGGAGTTGGTACACGCACCAAGCAAATCTAGTGCCGTATAGAGATTATACAAGGAGATTACTGACATTTTTCACAACAGTGAAACTGTACCATATTCCTCGAGATGAGAATAGGTTCGCTGATGCCTTGGCCACTTTGTCTTCCATGATCAAAGTGCAAGGATGGAACCATGTACCTAAGATTGAGGTATCCCGCCTTGACAGACCAGCATTTGTGTTTGCGGTCGATGCAGCGTCTGATGACAAGCCATGGTTTTATGACATTAAGTGTTTCTTGAAAAGTCAAGAGTACCCGCCCGGGGCATCGTCCAAAGATAGGAAGACGTTGAGAAGGTTAGCCGGTAGTTTCTTCTTGAACAAAGATGGCGTGCTGTATAAAAGAAATTTTGACACGGTCCTGCTTAGATGTGTGGATAGACATGAAGCAGACTTGTTGATGATTGAAGTGCACGAAGGCTCTTTCGGTACCCATGCCGGAGGGCATGCAATGGCTAAAAAGTTGTTAAGATCGGGATATTATTGGTTGACTATGGAGTCAGATTGTTGTAAATATGCCCGCAAATGCCATAAATGCCAGATCTATGCAGACAAGGTGCATGTGCCTCCAAATCCGTTGAGTATCATGTCGTCGCCTTGGCCGTTTGCCATGTGGGGCATTGATATGATCGGAAAGATTGAGCCTACAGCTTCCAATGGTCATCGTTTCATCTTGGTGGCAATTGATTACTTCACCAAATGGGTTGAAGCCGCATCCTATGCCAATGTTACAAAACAAGTGGTCGCTCGTTTCTTAAAACGGGATATCATTTGCCGATATGGAGTTCCCGAAAGAATCATTACTGATAATGGTTCTAATTTGAACAATAAGATGATGGCTGAGTTATGCCGGGACTTCAAAATCGAACATCACAATTCTTCTCCGTACCGCCCAAAGATGAATGGCGCGGTCGAAGCGGCCAACAAAAATATCAAGAAGATTGTGCAGAAGATGGTTGTCACGTACAAAGATTGGCATGAGATGTTACCATTTGCTTTGCATGGGTATCGAACGTCGGTACGCACGTCCACTGGGGCAACCCCATTCTCACTTGCATATGGTATGGAGGCAGTGCTACCGGTTGAAGTAGAAATTCCGTCCCTCAGAGTTATGATGGATGTTAAGCTAGATGAAGCTGAATGGGTACGAGCCAGATTTGATCAGCTGAGCCTTATTGAGGAAAAGCGATTGGCGGCTGTATGTCATGGGCAACTATATCAGCGCAGAATGAAGCAGGCATTTGACCAAAAGGTGCGTCCTCGGGTTTACAAAGTCGGAGATGTGGTACTCAAAAGGATCCTTCCTCCCAATACAGATCGCAGGGGCAAGTGGACTCCTAACTATGAAGGTCCATTCGTGGTTAAAAAGGTCTTTTCGGGCGGAGCTTTATTGCTTACAACCATGGATGGCGAAGACTTTTCATCCCCTGTCAACTCGGACGTAGTCAAAAAATACTTCGCATGAATAGACCCGCTGGATAATAAGAATAAAAAAAATCCAGGCAAAAAAGGGCATCCCGGCGAACCAAAAACAGAATAAGGTTCGGGCAAAAATTAGGGATATAATTGAAAAAATTTGTACACCCGGTAAGTTGAAAACCCGAAAGGGCAACTTAGGCAAAAAAGGGTATCCTGGTGGATCAAAAACCTGAAAGGGCGGTCCACACAAAAGAGGGATTTAAGCGAATGACTATGGTCTGAGTTATCTATCCCCCATTACCGTTTGAACAACTGACGTTCTGAAGGATAGGAATCGGTCTGATCATTCCTCAGAAGGCAAGGTCGGGGAGTTTTGAAGACATACTGGTCATAACAGAATGGAAACTCAGTGGAATTTCGTTTTCACATTGCCATTAGGATAAATTCTTTTCTCAATTTTCAGCGATCACCTCTTTCCAAGGATTGCTTCCGGATGTAATTGCCTATTCTGGGCTCTCAGTCAATAAATTGAATCTCAATAAAAAGCTTTCTATTTTTGTTTTATTGCTTTGTTTGCAAAAAACGTCCTAATTTTTGATAAAACATTGCATTTGAAAACATGGCAGCCTTGCAATAACATGCGCAGAAAAAACATTTGAAATTACTTCGAATGTTGAATACTCCCGGATGGTGGATTCTAGCCACGCAATATTCGGGGCATGTGGGCATATTCTTTTGTTGCAGGTAGCAGGTGCAGATGATTTTAAGCACAAGACCAGCAATAAATCACCCCACGCAAAAGACTGGGGCAATTATGGGTAAGGAGATCGGCGTTCATCGTTCGGTCGACGGTCGTTCGTAACGGTTCGATATCAGTGAATTAAGTTCAACTGGGTACCGTTGCATCTTATTAAGTCGATTCTCTCATACAATACTTCCAACAACTACAAGCTTTTCTGTGTCGATAACGGTCACAGGTCCCCCAAAAGAGTGGTCTCGTCGACACCGAAACTGATGGTCATTATCCCCAGCGAAGTCGCAAGAGTTTGAAGAGGCTAAATCTTCTGTAAAATCCTCTTATGACATCCTCTTCGGGGACGAATTGTTGTTTTGTCCAAGCATGGGGCATGATTGTTTCCCCAGCATGAAGTGTTGATCATCCCCAGTAGAGTTTGAGGACAGTTGGTCTTCTGTAAAATCCTCTCAAAAGGCATTCCCCAGCACGAGACGTTTTAAAGCAGTTTCCTCCAGCGGAGTTTGCTATAAACTCGTCATCCCTAATGGAATTGTCTAAAGGGAAGCTCGCCTAACATGGGGCATTGTGGTACTTATCCTAAGCTTGACAGTCATATTCTTCAGTAGACTACTGTGGATTTGCTTTGGGTTTCCCCAACAGATCTCTAAGGACTCTTTCCCAACAAGTTGCAGTGGAATGGTATAACCAGGTTTTGTCTGTCCCCGGCAGAGTAACCCTGATTCCCCGGCAAGATTGTGTCTCTGGTAATGATCCCCCACAGAGGTCAGCATCGAATCTTGTCAGCAATACTCCCCAGCTGAGTTGTTGTTCTCCCCGCAGAGGTTTATAAGATCGACAGAATCTATTCCTCAACAAGGATGGTACAGCCTTTCCCCAGCCGGGTCAGAAGGTGGATAACCCCTACAAAGGGTCTTGGATTGGATAGATCCCCAAGCAGAGTTTTTATGACTTCTCTCCCCTAGAAAGACGCCATACAAAGAAATTCTCACCCCCAGCGAAATCGCTGTGACCAGAATTCATTCCCCCAACAGATGAAGTGATTCCTGGCAGATTTATTATTCTTCAAGTCCAATTTATTGTTGGCAAGCTTGACAATTCGAAGCGGACGGATTATTCATCCATTCGCCAGCAGAGATATTATCCTTTTAGGAGTCTCCGAGATTAAATCATTGATTGTGGTTCCTCAGCAGAGTCGGCAGAGATGTCTGGCGCAGAGGCAGAGAGTAATTCAATTTTGAAATTCTAAAAGTCCAACAGTGGATTGGCGAAAGGTCCATCTAAGGGTGGCATATTCTAAAAGTCCAACAGTGGATTGGCAAAAGTCCATCTTCGGGTGGCAAAGCAGCCAAAAGTCCAACAGTGGATTGGCAAAAGTCCGTCTTCGGGTGGCAAAAGTCCAACAGTGGATTGGCAAAAGTCCGTCTTCGGGTGGCAAAAGTCCAACAGTGGATTGGCGAAAGGTCCATCTAAGGGTGGCATATTCTAAAAGTCCAACAGTGGATTGGCAAAAGTCCATCTTCGGGTGGCAAAGCAGCTAAAAGTCCAACAGTGGATTGGCAAAAGTCCGTCTTCGGGTGGCAAAAGTCCAACAGTGGATTGGCGAAAGGTCCATCTAAGGGTGGCAAATTCTTAAAGTCCAACAGTGGATTGGCAAAAGTCCGTCTTCGGGTGGCACGAAGCTGCAAAGTCCACCAGTAGCGTGGCAGGCCAGTAGTCGTCTGGAATTGTATAAAAGACATTATTAAAGTCCACCAGTAGCGTGGCAGGCCAGTAGTCGTCTGGAATTGCATAAAAGACATTATTAAAGTCCACCAGCAGTGTGGCAAGCCAGTAGTCGTCTGGCGTCATTCAAAAGACAGTTTTCTCCAACAATGTTTCATTGAAGATTCAAGCCAGCAATGTCGTGGAAGTTTCTTCCTCATCATCCAGAGCAAATTTTTGGTTATATTTGGTATTCAATCACTATATACCTTGAAAGTCCGAAAGCAATTGCTTTCAGGCATTCAGGTCTACAGCGCTTGAATAGGGGCAGCTGTAATACCCCAAAATTTGCTCTCCCTCTTTGTCATCATAGCATGGCATTATCATTTATCATATCATATCCACCTCATTAACATTACATTGCATTTAACATAGAAAAATGAAGCATAGCATCCTTCTTACCATCAGGGCATGTGATCAGGTGGAAGGTGGACAATCAATGGATCCTTCAGAGCACAAAAGGTCAATCAAGTTGGCTCTAGGCAAGCCAAGAGGTCTCTCATGTCTCATACTATCCCAATTGATCTTCCACAACCTCAAGAAGGTGAGATTCAATAGGAGATTGAAGCATTACATCCTACACTATGCAAGAAGTCCAAAAATTGAAGGAAAATCCTCAAAAGAGATAGCTCATTGATTCAAAATCATCCTCAAGTGGCATTTCTCATCATCCTTTAAGAGGATACACAACATACTCTGAGGAATTTGGATTTGGAAGATGTGCAATTTCCTCCTAACCAGAGGGGGTCAAAATTAGGGTTTACAGTAAAATCAGGTTATCTTTGATTTTTTGGACAAAACTTGATATCATGGTATTCTACATGTCCTTAAGTGTTTGTGTATGGAGAATTGCCCCTCAATTGATTTTGGAGGTGGTTCAATTGGAAGAAAGATAAAAAATCAGGAAATTTGGGGCCAAGTCAAATAATCAGAGGAAAAAGTCAACTCTTGACTTTTTGAGCCCAAAATCATGAAATTCATGTTACATATGTCCAATGTACAAAATTTGGTCAAGAAATTCCCAAGGAATCATGAAAAAATCAAGATGTGGAAAGTTGCCATTTTTGGGTGAAGTAGGGTTACTAAAAATAGCAAGTTTTGGCCATTTTGCATCAGAGTTTGAACCAAGGCCATTTAAAATTGAAGCACCAAATGAAAATTCCACCAGGCCACAACAAAAGGTCTTGCTTTAAGCTTCAAATTCATGTGTAGAACATCTCCATTGGATAAAAATTGAGGGAGATATGATTGATCAAAGTTTGAGCAAAGTAGGTTCAAAACTAGGTCATGACCAAGATTTTCAGGTCATGCGCGCAGTCATTTTAACAAACAGTTGGTGTGCCATATATTCGCCTATTTTTCTCATGGTTAAAGGCCTCAAATGAAAAACTTGTCAACATCAATATTGTTCCTTGCAATGCCCTCTTCAATGTTCATGTTGGGAAAAATTTCATCTGATCAAGTTATGATGGAGAAATAGTGGCCTCAAGTCATGGTAATCATGCTGAAAATCCAGGTGCCAAGATGCCTTGTCAACCAACCAGTTGCCACGCCCTTCTATCAGTTCCAAATGTGGATGTTATAAGTCATTTTGCAACTTATTTCAAGCCTCATTTCAATTCATTTTTCATACCAAACATGTTCTACTATGTGTCCTCTCTCCAATGACCCCAAGAACTCATCAAATCATCCATTAAGTAGGGAGAATTTCATTGGCAAAGTACCATAATTATCACTGATGCAGTAAATGATGTTAGTAGGCTGTGTACACGATTTGGTTCAGTCATCCCACAAACACTTCATGTACTTTATTTCCTCATTTGAACAAACATCCTTATGACCATACTTATGCATATCAGCCATCATACACTGTGAAGGAAGGTTTTCAAAGGAGAAACTTGTACCATAAGCAATGCCATGACATGCTGCATAACATAACCTCATCGTCCCAGCTTCACTCTCATCCTCACCACAACTGTCATAAGCTTAACCTCACCATATCACAGCCATGGATAACTCGCCCTAACTAACTTGGCTCAGTTAGTTAGGGTGGACTCAGCATAACCACTTTAACTCAGTTAACCTCACTCAGTTTAACCGTGGTTAAAGCCTACTATAAAACAAAATCTCACTTCACATTTTCATTCAGCTTCATTTTCTCATTTTTCACTCCAAAGTTCTCTCTACTCCATCTCTAATCCTCTCACTCTGTCATCAACTCTCTCCAAAATCCTTTTCCAAGCACACGATACTTCACCCTCATCATCATCAATGGCACTTGATTGAAGGCGGTTTGAGCATAGTTCTGAAGGTTGTTTCAAGCATTGTTCAACAGTGAATCTCTGCTCTCAAGACAGCCATATATATAGCATTTATTTTGCTTAGTTTGTGAAGCTCCCAGGTTGAAGAACAAGTACTTCCTCTGGTTTTCTCAAATTATACAAGAACTGCAAGATCAGGTTCCAAAGCTCACAAACTTTTTCCTCACGATTACTGGATTATTTTATTGTTTTTATGATGATTTGAGCTTAATAGAAGCATTTGAACTCCGGCTAGTTGATAGAGCTTCTTAGAAGCTTAGATCCAAAAGTTAGGGCATATCTTTGTCTCCTCTGTTTTCTACGTGTGCGCATGATATGTGAAAGATAATTGTGGATTCGTATTGTGCTTAGCATGAGCTTCATTTTGATGTGTGCATTGCGTATTTTTGTGAAGATGTGGATTCGCAGGTGGCGGTTCTCGCCGGAGAAGGTGACCGGAGGTCCCTCTCCGGCCGGTAGCTTTAACTCCTAGGGTTTTCTCAGTTTGAATATTGGCCGTTGGATTTGTAAATCGTGCGGATAAGATTGTGCCAACACATAAAAAATGTCACATGTGCGGCACATGTTTTATTTTAATCAGAGTGAACATTATGTGGTGTGGTACACTGTATGTTGTGTGATCCTTCGTGCGCGTGTATTGATTTTGGCTACTTTGACTATAGTTTGACTATGACTCAATCCGATGGTTGTTATTGTGTTGACTTGGTTTGACGGGAGTGCATGCTAGTTGTTGTGTACTGCGCGCTTAGTGGACTTAGCCAGAATGCTATTCGCACCTCCCTGTTTTAAAGCCCAATTAATTTGAACTGCATGATTGCTATGTTCACACCTCCCCTTCCCTTTGCATTCCATTTTTATTTTCAATTTTTCTACACATTTGATTTTTAATTTTTAAAAATACCAAATAGCATCATAAAATTCGAAAAAAATTCATGAGTATCATTAAAACATTTAGAAAATTTTTGATGATTTTATTTTCTGATTTTATGACCTTTTTACCCCTGTTCTATATTTTTCTTTGAATTTCTTTGATGTGCATTCTTAATATGGTACATGATCTTGTTTAATTTTGTTCTTGATCATTAAAACTTGTTTTAATGCTCTTCTTTTTGAATTGAATCATTATCATCTTGAGGTATGTTAAGTGATTTTTATTTGATTTTTTAGGTCAGTTTTATGGCATGTTTGGTGTTCACTTTTGTGCTACTTTGTATGATATGTCTATGTGACCTAAGTGCATTGTTTGACATCATTTTGCCTTGGTTCCTTGCATGCTACTTTGATATGTGATTCATCTCTGATTAGTGAACTCCAATAATATGTTTTCATAATTTTCATGAGGCCATTTGATTTTTGCTTGATGCATTTCATTTAAAGCATTATGACATGTTATATCATTGTAATCTTTTGTGCATGTTTGCATGTTTTCTTTTGTACATAATGGCATGATCATTTGCATATTTGGTGAACCATTCACTTGACATTATAGGTCATTGGTACATATTATGTGTCATCCTTGCATGTTGACTTTCATTTAAACCTTGTGCACCTTTAACATGTGGTGTTTGTGCTTGTGTTTTCTTTTGAACTTCCATTTCAATTCTACTTCTTCTATTACTTCTTAAATGCTTTGATGTGTCATGCATGAATACTTGTGAGATGTTTGTGAATCATTTTTAATTTCATTTCAATTCTGATCCATGGATTACATGTTCCATTTGTGCATATTTCTTCTTTTCTCTTTCATCTTTCATTCTTCCTTTTCTTATGATATCATGTTCTAATGCCATGGATGATGTTTGTTGCCTATCCACTTGGACTTGCATGATGATAATCATTTGTTTTCCATATGATGTACATTCTGGTTGTGGTTATAGGATTTGATTTCTCATTTAATTCTTTTGAGTTTTATGGTGCATTACATGTTCTTTTACTTCTTATACTTCTTGTACATGTTTACTAACCATGTAGGGGCTTTGGTAAGTTTCAATTGAGTGTGGATAAGGAATCCATATTCAACTTCTATCCTTTCTCTTTTACAATTCTATCTTGTGTTTTGTTAAGCACTTATGTGCTTTTTCTTAATAACTCATCACTTTCCCTTTGTGAATTACAATTCATCTTCTACTTTAGAAGTGAATTGTTTAATTCATCCTTTCTTTAGACTTTAGGTTGAAACCTCACAAACCATTAGGATCACTCCCTTTAATCTTCAATTAGGATTGAGTCTTAGTCCATATAGGTTTTACCTTTTCTCCTCTCTTGAGTCTCTCTTCTCATCTCTTAAAGAAAATTCAAAATATCTAATGAAGGTAGGCATTTATTGCATTTAGGCCTTTCATATAAAGAAAAGATTATAAGGGGTCTTCTCTTACAATCTTAGAATGTGTAGCATATAGCCCTTCTTGGGTCAATGTGTTAAACATTTGATCTTGTATGAGGGACCTAAATGCAATACTTGTTGAAGGTACAAATAATAAAAAGCACTTCTTCATTTCTTAATCAACAAAAACACTTAATAAACACAAGTATGCTAGTGTGTTTGAACCTTGATAATTGGAACTAAGTGTGAGGGTCTTCTTCACCCTTTGTGTGCTTTCTTACCCATTCCATCTTGGAATGCGAGAATGTACACATTCCAACGACTAAGATTCAGATACACTATCATATGCAAACAAATGAAAAAACTCTTAAAAGACAAAAACAAACAATGACGTCTTTCCTTCGGGAATTCTTTTCTCACCTCACTCATTCTCAGCGTATGAACGCGCTTCTACTCGTTCTCTTGCAAGATGGTAACGCACTCGGACCAGCGAGCCTGCAACACCTGAGCTAGAACGTTAGCCATTCCCTAAAAAACACAAACAATCTTTCCCTTAGGTGAGGGGAACTACGTCGCTCTGATTCTCATGCTCCCGATGAGATACGTAGGCAGTGGGGTAGGGCCCATGCGAGCACTTCTTTTATTTTCCCTACATTTGTTTCCCGTTCCTTTTCTTTTCTTTATCCTTTCTTTCTTTCAGTTCCTTTTCCAATATCCTTTCTTCGCACCCTTTGATCGAAACAGCAAGCGTGGATCCCATCGGGTACGATGGACGCGTGGGGGTGCTAATACCTTCCCTGCGCGTAACCGACTCCCGAACCCAATTCTCTTGGTCGCAAGACCATGCTTTTTCCTTCTCTCAGGTTTACGCGGTGTTTCCTTTCCCTCTCTTGGGATAAATACACATTGCTGGCGACTCTGTTTCGGTGCCACTTTCGCGTTTGTACTAGGATGAAAATCCCGGGAGCGACAGCATACATGATAGATCCTATTGCAGATGCATATGGAATCTTATTCATGCGATCCCTTTCTTCCTTTGTTGAAGGGGATTGTGTTTTTGATAGACATAGGCCATGTTGTATAGGTATGAATCCTTTCTTGGAATCATGCATATTAAAGCGTCTCAACACTTTGTCTATGTATGTACTCTGACTTAGACCAAGCAGTTTTTGTGATCTATCTCTATAGATCCTGATTCCTAATATATACGCTGCTCCACCAAGGTCCTTCATAGAAAAGCATTTCCCTAACCAAGATTTTACTTGTTGCAAGGTAGGGATATCGTTTCCAATGAGTAATATGTCATCTACATATAATACCAGGAAAATGATTATGCTCCCACTAACCTTCTTGTAGACACAAGGCTCATCTTCATTATTTATGAATCCATATTGTTTTACAGTTTCATCAAAACGAAGATTTCAGCTTCTGGAAGCTTGCTTTAATCCGTAGATTGATCGCTATAACTTGCATATCTTT
Organism: Lathyrus tuberosus; assembly: GCA_022829125.1. NCBI lineage: Eukaryota > Viridiplantae > Streptophyta > Magnoliopsida > Fabales > Fabaceae > Lathyrus > Lathyrus tuberosus. Next base: position 693,904 of record JALAZF010000118.1, on the reverse strand, counting down.
TGGACTTCTTCGGGTATGTCAAATCCTTCAGGTTGTGTCATGTACACATCCTCAAGAAGATTCCCATTAAGGAAAGCAGTCTTGACATCCATCTGCCATATTTCATAATCATGATATGCAGCAATAGCAAGTAAAATTCGAACATATTTAAGCATTGCAACTGGTGAAAAGGTTTCATCATAGTCTACACCATGAATTTGTTTATAACCTTTAGCAACCAGTCTTGCCTTATAGGTATGTACCTTACCATCCATGTCAGTCTTCTTTTTGAAGACCCACTTGCATCCTATATGATTAATTCCTACAAGAGGCTCTACCAAGGTCCAAACCTGGTTTGTGTACATGGAATCCATTTCAGATTTCATGGCTTCTAGCCACTTCTCAGACTCAGGACCAGTTATGGCCTCTTGATAGGTTACAGGCTCATCTTGATCCATGAGTAATACTTCACCTTGATCATTTATGATATATCCATATCTCTCTGGTTGGTGACGTATCCTGCTCGACCTACGCTGGTCTTGTTCTACTTGAGCAGGTTACTCTTCCACAACTACTTGTGGTTCCTGCTCTAATTCCTCCATAGGTGTATCAATGCTTTGTGATTCTTGAATTTCTTCAAGCTCTACTTTCCTCCCACTGATTCCTTTAGAAATAAAGTCCCTTTCCAAGAAAACTCCAGTTCGAGCGACAAACACTTTCCCCTCAGAAGGATTGTAGAAGTAATACCCTCTTAATTCTTTAGGATACCCCACAAATAAGCATTTGTCAGATTTGGGCTCAAGCTTAGTTGAAATTTGTCGTTTTACATAAACTTCACAACCCCAAATCTTCATGTAAGACATATGTGGTTTCTTACCACTCCATATTTCATATGGTGTCTTTTCAACCTTTTTGGATGGAACACGGTTAAGTGTGTAAGCTGCTGTCAGTAGTGCATGTCCCCAAAAGGAGTTTGGAAGATCGGTATGACACATCATGGATCGGACCATGTCTAACAAAGTTCGATTTCTTCTCTCAGATACACCATTCCATTGTGGTGTTCCAGGAGGAGTGAGTTGGAATAGAATCCCACACTCTTTTAGATGGTCATCAAACTCTAGGCTTAAATATTCACCGCCTCGATCTGATCAAAGAGTTTTAATATTCTTACCTAGTTGGTTTTGTACTTCATTCTTAAATTCCTTGAACTTTTCAAAGGATTCATATTTGTGTTTCATTAAATAGACATAACCATATCTACTGAAATCATCGGTAAATGTGATGAAGTATTGAAAACCTCCTCTGGCTGGTATGTTCAGTGGTCCACATACGTCAGTGTGTATGAGGGCCAAAAGATCATTAATCCCTTTCACCTTTTCCTGTGAATGGGGACTTTGTCATCTTTCCAATTAAACAAGATCTGCATGTATCATATGATTCGTAATCAAAAGAGTCCAATAGTCCATCTTTATGGAGTTTGAATATGCGTTTCTCATTTATATGGCCTAAGCGACAATGCCAAAGGTAACTTGGATTTAACTCGTTAAGTTTCATCCTTTTAGTATTAATATTATAAATTGGCATTTCAAGATCAAGGACATATAATCCATTGTTCATTTGTGCAGTAGCATAGAATATATCATTCAAATAAATAGAGCAACAATTGTTCTTTATTATAAATGAAAAACCAAACTTGTCCAAACACGAAACGGAAATAATATTCCTGCTAATTGAAGGTACATAATAACAGTTCTCTAACTGAATTATTAAACCACTAGGTAAAGTCAAAACATAAGTTCCTGCGGCTAAAGCAGCAATCTTTGCTCCATTTCCAACTCGTAGGTCGACTTCACCTTTTGCCAAATCTCTACTCCTTTTTAGTCCCTGTACATTGGTATAAATGTGAGAACCACATCCAGTATCTAATACCCATGATGCAGAAGTAGATAAATTTATTTCTATAACAAAAATACCTGAAGTCGAAGTCACCACTCCATTCTTCTTATCTTCCAGGTACTTTGGGCAGTTTCTCTTCCAATGTCCGGTCTTACCGCAATAGAAGCAAGTGCCCTCCTTTGCTATACCTCTACTAGGCTTCAAAGCAAGGGTAGTATGTTTGGGTTTGGCAACTTCCTTGCCTTTCCATTTACCAACCTGCTTGGTGGGCCTTTTGTTCTGTTTCTTTCCATTATTGACCATTAGAATGGATTTCCCTTTTGTCTTCAGGTTTTGCTCAATAGTTCTTAACATGCTTAGCAATTCAGGAAGAGTTTTGTCGATGTCATTCATGTTAAAATTAAGGACAAATTGACCGAAGCTTTTCGGCAACGATTGCAGGATCAAATCAGTCGCAAGCTCCCTTTTGAGGGCAAATCCCAATCTTTCAAGATTCTCCACATACCCAATCATCTTGAGTACATGGGGACCTACTAGGGTTCCCTCAGAAAGCTTGGCTTGAAAAATGGCTTTTGAAACTTCAAACCTTTCATGCCTTGCCTGCTCTTGATAGAGCATTTTCAGATGTTCGATCATATCGAACGCTGCCATGTTTTCATGTTGCTTTTGCAATTCAGAATTCATGGTAGCCAGCATGAGGCAAGCAGTTTCATTGGCATCATCGACATGCTTCTTATAAGAATCTCTTTCAGTCTTAGGAGCAGAACTAGGAGGTTCCTCATCAGGAACAGGTGTCTCTAAGACATACAGCTTTCTGTCATGTTTGAGGACAATCCTCATATTTCGGTGCCAATCCAGAAAATTTGTCCCAGACAATTTTTCCTTATCCAGGATTGTTCGCAAAATGTTATTAGATGTGTTTGTTGTCATGGTAATCTACAAAATGGAATGGAAAAATATAAGTGTCATAACATATTCAATTAGGCCTTTAATTAAATATGCTCCCACTATTTTACTCAAACCAAATGACCCTCATCATTTGATTCGGAAAATCCCGTTGGAAGATTTTCTAGTGGATCGAGATCCATATTTCACTTTGTTTTAAGTCAACGTTAGGCTGATTACACAAAACTTAGCTATTTAGGTAGGAACTCCTTCCAATTGTATCCAATACAATTCTCGAATATTTCAGTTAGGTGAATAACTCCTTATTCCAATCCATCATATGGACTATTCCCAACTCTTGCTTCTAAACGCATATAATCTTATTATATTTTGTTTAGTTAAGTTTGACCCATTATTTTAGAAATTGGATATTACAATTATCCCATCTCACCTTAGTAATATATAACATGCACCTCGCGTTAGGCGAAACCTACAATGTTCGATACTAGTCTTGATGAGTTCTAAAACTTGGAAAACAAAAACTTAATATTTTGTTTTGAGGGATTTTTAATTAGTTTGATCTCACCGGCTTATTTATCATATAAATTGTTCCTCACACATGCATACAATATATATCAACATACATACATACAAATGAAACAGTTATGGCCCCTAGCGCAATTGTTCTCCCAAGCCAATGAGAGAACTTAAGCTAAACCTAATGACGATCTTCACTTCTCCAAGCAAGATCTCCAAGGCTGTCCTTCATTGTTTTGTAGTATTCTCTTTCTTTATAATAATACATTACATAAAGGAAACTCGTTTTACATACGAGGGAGTGAGATGAGAAAAGAAGTTACATGATGAGAATAAGAGAGAGGCACGACACGCAGGTCGTATTTATAGAATCCAAAACAAAGAAAAATAAACTAAGGCCATAACAGATCACCACAAGAAAAATAATAAATAAATTTTATTATTATTAATTTAAATCCTGTTTATTAAATAAATCAAATTAAATTTTCGGCGAATGCATGACCTAAAGCCCAGACTGCATTGACGCAACATTTGCACCGTTATACTGCCTGTGACGACCGTCACAGTTGCCATGGCGACCGTCACACATCAGTCCATGACGACCGTCACAAAGCTATGGCGACCGTCACACCTGAAATTATGGAGACCGTCACGCTAACAGAACGCGTGACTTTTGATCGTAGACCTCTTTGACGGTACAACCCTTGTACCGTCATAAACCTTGATGCAACAATTTCATACCATCAAAACACCATGATCAATAATTCAGTATGATTGATCTGTATGCTATCGCTTCACCATACTAAAGTCGGATTTCGAAGCAGATAACCACAGATCGCTCAATCGAATGATAATCATTACGTGATTTGAACTAATGAAATAAAATAGTATATCCAATATACCATCTTTGCATCAAAGTTAATCATATCACATATGAATTAGATCGATCATATATGTGCAACTTATGGACGATTGACATATCGCTGCTTCACCATACTATTGTCGGATTCCGAAGCATAGTCAATATCAATCATCCAAACCGTACACAATCTGATGCCAAAAAAATTCAATATCTGGATTTGATTTAATTTTTACGTGTTTTAATCCAATTAAAACAAAATTGACAGAAAATAAACAATTACCAGACTCATGGTTTCGTAAGTGGCTCTGATACCACTGAAGGGAAATTTGCGATCTAAACGCAGCGGAAAACAAAAAAATTCCCTTTAGAGATCCTTACGAAAGATCATGATCTGTGATAGAAAGGTTACCTCTTGTGGCGATGAAACCATTGATTCCAAATCTATGGATGATCACGAGCGTTGTACGATGAACAGCGCCTCTACTCAGTCCACACGAACAGCTTCCTTCAGTCACAGTGCTAGCTGATTATGATTGAAGGTTTTGAGTGAGGGAGAGGAAAAATAGAATACGGCCAGGGTTTCAACAACAACAACGCTTGAGCTTCTGCACAAGGGTTCTATTTATAGAACTACTTGTATGGGCTACAAGCTAAAAAGCCCAACTCAATAATAATATTATTATATTATTATAATAACTATTATTATAATAAATATAATTTTATTATTATTATATTTTATGACTATTATAAAATTAATAATAACTATTATTATATTACATGGTACCTTACCATATTCCGTATTCCATTCAAGTGCACCGTACCTTACGGTGTTCCTTATTTACTCTATCTCTTCTCCAACTGTCCTTATGTGTGTGACCCTGTAGGATTTCGTGACGTTGGCAATTATATTAAATCATGTATTTAACATAATAAACAGTGAGCGGTATCTAGCAACACATCACTACTACCCAAGTCACAAAATTGTCATGTGATCTGACAAAACCTTTTGTGATAGTACTTGTGTGTACAATTACCCTTTTGCCCCTATGTCTATATTGAACACAAGGCATATACCGTGTCATCCTTGTCCAGTTCAATATTGGGCCCTTAGACATTTATCCTGTTATGCAGGATGGGCAAATTCCATTTAGGCTACTCATGTCCCTCAGCATGCTTTGTGAAGTACCCATCAACTGTCTTTATGATCATCCAGTTACAGACAATGTTTGATCAGCAATAAAGTACTTGACTCTACATCTAGGGCACATAGTAGTTTCAGGTCGAAGGGTGGTATACACCACTATCACCATGAGAGTAACTTATGACACTTTGCATAACATTCTATGTAGTACTCTCATAGTGGGTCAAGCCAGTATAAATATTGCTCCTAATATTTATACCTATGTCAAGACTTGATAACTCCTTATCCATGATCCATGAGATGTGATCATCAGTCTATCTACATAATAGTCTTAATGCTTTAAGACTATCCCATTTCACATTAAAGCTCGACTATGGATGCTTTAAGAATAGTGTCCTTATGTTTAATGGAATCTCATGATTAAGTCATACTTAATGTTTCATTAAACAAACTAGCTATTCTAGGGACTTTATCATTTTGGAAAAACAAACATAATAAAGAAATGCCTTTTATTATTAATAAATAACTTGATACAAGTACCAAAAGTATTGGCCTCTAGGGCTTACACCAACAGTTATGTTGTTATTGGTTGAGGTCTAGTGTCAAAAGAAATCGTGATGAACCGAAATTCCAAAAGAGGATTTGACATGGAATGTAATAACCAAATCGGAAGTTGTTAAGCTAATTTGGATAAATTGCTTCGAGCTCATAATGGATTTGAAGGTTGTATACGTTTATGATTGTAGTTTGGTAACTCCTGCATATCTTTTGTCTGGAGAGTTTTGAACTTATACTAAACAGTTATGTGTTAACAAAGAAGTTATTCTACTAATGGATGTCGGTAAGGTTCTTGTACCATTTGGTAAGTGAGTACTCCAATGGATAAGTATGTCTACGCAGATTGTTAGCTATCTAGTAGTACTTAAGAATTTGAAATGTTCCACTATTGGAATCAAGGTTGCATAGTGGAAGGTGACGGATGTAAGACAATTTCGTGCTAAGGGAGTTATTCTGTTGGTACAGTATGTAATAGTTGAAGCGTCAGGCGTGATGGTTACAGTGTGAAAGCTCCTGAGGTTTGACTAAATTTTGGTAAAACTTGATGAAGAACAAGATGATCCAACATGAAGAATTCTGCCAGAAAACAAAGATGTCGAATGAGATGTCTCAACATGAAGACTCAACATCTGGACATATACAACAGGTTGTTTTAAATCTGTTCCAAGATTCAAGGCGCGTTTAGCAGTGGATCAAGGAATCAACTGACATAAGATTCGAAGCCTATGGACTGGTCAAGGTAATAAAAGAAGACTTAGACCTAGGGCTGATCGATGAATCCTTTTTGTAACACTTCTATAAAGTAGAAAATAAGTGTTTAGGGTTTTGAGAGTCGTAGGCTTTCTTGTGTTGCAAGTCTCCCTTTGTATCAGTTGGATACATTGTGGAAGACATAGATGTTTATACAGATTCAGAAACCTTTAGGTAATGAATTGTATATTGTTCTTGGATGAAGCTTTGAAGCAAATTCAAGTAGCTTTGTTAGTCAAGAGTGCTTGGCTGAACTTTACATTGGAAGAGGAGTCTTTCAATTAGGATGATATAGTTATTGTGACTATAACTGTTTGATATCACACAAAGTGATTAAGGGAGTGACATGGGGTTCTCTTATGAATTAGATGGTATTTCTAATGATAAAGTTTTCATTGGGTAGTGATAGGCAAACCAGAGGTTGTTTACAGCAAACCAGAGGTTGTTTACATAAAACTATACTACTGATAATGGATTCTTCTTCCTAGCTTGGTAGCCCCCAGACTAGGTGAATTGCACCGAACTGGGTTAACATATCTTGTGTTATTTATCATTATGCAAATTTAAAGTTCCGTATTTTCTTATTGATTAACATGTTGTGATAAATGTTGAAACATATGTCGTAACTTTGTTGCTGATATTCAGAGTGTCAGCTTGTTTCTACTGTCATTGTTTTAAAGTTATGCAGAGAACAATGTCATGACATATTGTTAGGACATCTGTGATCTGCTATGCCAGAATTTCAATTGGTATCAGAGCAGGCATCCTGTCTGTTTCTGGATGAGATCTTGGGAGATACTTTCTGGTTCTTTAAACAAGGTGTGTGTTTGTGCGATCAGACCTTTCATTCTGATGTTTTCAAGGTATTGGATATCTAGAATGATTATTATTGGATCAAGGATGACAACTACTGGTTGGTTGTCTTTTGCTACTGTGAAGGTGCTTAAGCTGCTGCTGGTGAAGAGGTTCTTCTCTGCATGATGTCTCATAAGATGTCTTGACATCTTGTCTGAAGACTGTTGAAGGTGTTCTTTGGTGTTCCGCTGAATGTGTTTTTGATGAAAGGACTTTGGTGAAGCTAGATTGAAGACTCTGATCATGAAGGTGTCATCATCTATTGAAGTTCTATCCGTTCCAACAAGGAGTAATGGAATGGAAAGAGTTGTTTATTGTCGTTTGCCTTTGATGTCTTGGTACTTGGAAGGTTGGTATCTTCAGGTATTTTGAAGTCAGAAGAGGAGAGGTCTAGGTTATCAATTTCTTGGTTTATGAAACTGGTAAATACCCTTGTCATGATAAAGTTGCCAAAGACACTTGAGAATTCTCTCAAGTCCACTCATAAAGGCATCTCTTGTCATTAGGTCTGTTTTTCTTGGTGTTTCTAGAAAAGATGGAATTCTGGAGTCTTCTGGTTACTCTTCTGGATCAAGGTTGGTCCTGACGATCATCAATCTGTAGAATTTGGGGGTGATTTATTTTCACCTTCCATGTCATGCAAGGTAGTGTTTCTTTAAATCAGTTGAAGTGGTTCTTCTCAAGGAAGATGCATAGGATTGTGCCAGCTAAGTCAACATGAGTCAAGGGTGTCAGTCTTGTTGTCTCAACATTCTGCTTGGCAAGGAAGGTACCTACACTAAAGAATACTTGATTGGTATTCCTAAAGTGTTGATATGTCTTGGATGTATGGCCTTCTGAACAAGGATTTAAGATCAATTTCTATTTGTGGAATCCATAAGTATTTAATTAATTATCCATGTGTGTGGTGTTCAAAATTGGATGCAGTCAAAATCATCAGTGAAGATTTCATAAGATAAGTATCTCATGTTCAACCAGATGTTGAAACATCCCATCAACAAAGTTTGTGCAGAATGTTGTTGATTCAAGGAGTGAATCTCTAGGACAAGGGATAGGAGTAGCTTATGCTCTGGGAACCAAACTTTTGTGTGTTGACATAAAGTGTTGGGAACCTTCTTCAGGTTGGATCTACAGAGGCACATAATCTGACTAGGAAGTTTCGTGGCAAGAAACGTATCTAGAATATGGTGCTGATGGAAGTGAAGATGAAGACATCTTAATCTTGATGAATATTGCTTGGATCAGTTTATTTCTGATCTAGGTGAATTAGAGTGCAACTGCTGAGAGCATGTGATTCATTTCAATATGGAGGTTCTGGATAAGTGTCCAGGACACTATCTCTGACATCTTGAAGATTTCTCTTTAAAAAAGATGGATTTCTTGTAGCTATTGAGTACTCTTTCCTAAAGAATCAGGCTTTGGCATGTTTGGTTCTTCTGAGGATGAGTTCATGAAGCTGATGCTCTTCAAGGTATCTAGTCTTAAGACTGGTTGTGGACCATTAACACATGGTGGAGCTTGTCTACTCAAACTTGATATGTTAATCAAGTCTATGAGAGCATGGAACTCTTGTTCTGTAGAAGTGGAGAAGTTCCTCGAGATGATATGTCTGAAGGGGAGTTGATCAAGTCTGTATCAGATAGACATGATTTCATCATCTAGAAGTCATGTCAAAATCAAATGTTCTGACATCAGGGTTATCATCAGATTGTTCCCTCTGTGGGATCTGGTTACAGTGGAGGTTTATCATCTTGAGAGAAGCTGGTATTCTCAGATGTAATTGGAATGGATGCTCCAAAAAGCCTATGCAATGTATGGGAATTACATAAGCTAGTAGAGGCTACATTTCACAGTCTTAGTGTATCTAAGATGTCTCAAAGATCTGGAGGAAGCTGTGACACTTGGCTGTGTTTAACCATATTCACTTGAATCTAAGATGTGTGTTTCATCTTGTCCTTGGAACAAATTACCTTTGTGGAGAAGGGAGGTTGTTTGAAGACCAAAGGAGGAGCTGGTTTTGCTCTGGGCTTGCTGAGTGTTGAAGGGGTCTTCGCTTAAGAAGCTTTCTATGGTGGGAGTTTGAGAGTTTATTTCTATCTACAGTTGTCTGGAATTCTTATTGATCAAGCTGGTGGAGCTATGTTCTCTAGAGATTTTCAGATGGATTACTATGTAAATAGTAAGTCTAGTTCTTATTGTATCAAGAACCATATTGTATGGTGTCTGTGATATGATCTGGATGTCCTAACTAATGTTAGAACATCATCATGTTTTATGAACTTGGAGTTTAGACCGTGGAAGATGATATTCACTAGTTGAATCAGAAGTGTTCTAACTTATCGTACGGGAGAATGATGAGGTGAAGATTGTCTTCGATTATGGGGTGTATATCTGGTAGGCTGACTCTTGTTGAGGTCAGAATGCTTGTGGAGAGGTGGTTTCTTCTGCTGCAAGTATCTCTAGAAATAAATGGATCAGTTTGGTGCTTGTGAAGCAAGTAAGTCGAGGATTTTTGGAGCATGTATTTGATGTTTTTCAAGTGTGAATGACATCTAGACTAGCTAACAAACTAAGAGATTTTGTATGTCTCTTTGAGGAATGTGAGCATTCTAAGTTAAATTGGATTTATTCTTAAGGAACAAGGATATCTATGGCTGTAGAATTCAAGGTGGATTTGTACAGGGTATGGATGGGTTCAGGTTGAGAGGGATCAATGGTGATTTTGGTCTCAATCCAAGAGTTTTTTTGTTATGATACAATCCTGGTACTTTCTCACTATATGAGCATGGAGTTGGTCATGTGATCATGTGGTGATTTTGGGTGTTTCTAGTTGGAAGGAGCATCATTTATAAAAGATAGGGGGAGAACTTCTGTCTGTTGGGTGTACTATTGTGGTACATAGATTGCTTGTGGATCAAGCAGTGAGTGAATGCATTCAGCAGGTGTGTTGAACAAGGAGTGAGCTCTTGAAGACATGAAGATGAGTCTTATGTTTTCCATTCACTTTAAAGTGTTTTTTTTTTGCAAAGGAGCACTGGTTATCTCCGAAAGGGGGAGTTGGACTTCTGTCCAGGATCTGTTGCTGCAGTAATTCAATTGTTTATCAAGATTGTTTATGGTTTTAAGCAGTTTGTGATAGAATACTTCTGGTGAGGGTGTAATGTCAGACAAGATGTCGTGACATTGTGCTACTGTTATAGTTCTGGGTGGAATTGACAGGTTGATTTTGGTTCTGTCATTGGGGTGTCAAAGGATTGAACCAAAGTTGTACAAGCTTCTTGGGAGTGTCCTGAGAGTCATTGCTTGTGTCTGGCAGAAAATCTCTTACTTGATGCAGAAGATGATATTAGACAATGTCTGACTGGATGTCAGTACATTGTTTCAGACTTTCCTATGAATCCTTGTGGACGGTGGTCCTTGGTCAATGGAAAACGTGCAGTAAAGAGAGCATGTTTCCTCGGTACATGCGCATTCTTTGGACGATTCCTCTTTAAAAAGAAACAGTCAAAAGTGTTTTGGCCGGTGCACATTTTTTTGTGAAGTTGCATTCCTCATTTAATGTTATCATTGAATTGATCTTCGTTATTTTCAATGGTTCGTTACATCCTAAGGAAACCGCTCGGGTATATAAAGGGGGTTCTTGGCTTCGTTTTGTCTCAGGTTGTTTTTCTGTTGTGCTATGTTCTCATAGCATTTGTACGCCTTTGGGTATGTTCAGTCTGGGTATGGGTCTGTATTGGACATCTTTGTCAATTTTTGGCTAAAAAGGGGGAGAAAAGTACAGGGGTTGAGTCTGTTCTTGCAGTTAGTTTGCAAGGATTTTGGATAGGATATTCTGACATTTTGTCTGAGTCTCAGGATTCCTTTCTATTCTGAGTCCTTCCTTCGTGTCTTGTGATCTGAGTTATGAACACAGTCGTGCCCTGTGTTCTGAGTTACTCAGGTGAGGGAGTATAGGTTCCTTGGTGAGGGGGAGCATTCTAGAGGGGTAGTGTGTTTGAAGGGAGTGTTATTTGATCAACTCTTTCAGACTTCCTTCTAGCTTCTTTAGGATCCTCAACTTCCTTTTTAGGACCTTTTTCAACTTCACTCACCCTGGGTTTATTGTGCAGAAGGAGTTTTAGCCAAAATTTGTCAAAAGGGGGAGATTGAAAGCTCCTGAGGTTTGACTAAATTTTGGTAAAACTTGATGAAGAACAAGATGATCCAACATGAAGAATTCTGCCAGAAAACAAAGATGTCGAATGAGATGTCCCAACATGAAGACTCAACATCTAGATAGATACAACAGGTTGTTTTAAATCTATTCCAAGATTCAAGACGCGTTTAGCAGTGGATCAAGGAATCAGCTGACAGAAGATTTGAAGCCCATGGACTACTGAAGGTTATAAAAGATGACTTAGACCTAGGGCTGATCGATGAATCCTTTTTGTAACACTTTTGTAAAGTAGAAAATAAGGGTTTAGGGTTTTAAGAGTCGTAGGCTTTCATGTGTTGCAAGTCTCCCTTTGTATCGATTGGATACATTGTGGAAGACATAGATGTTTATACAGATTCAGAAACCTTTAGGTAATGAATTGTATATTGTTCTTGGATAAAGCTTTAAAGAAAATTCAAGTAGGTTTGTTAGTCAAGAGTGCTTGGCTGAACTTTACATTGGAAGAGGAGTTTTTCAAGTAGGATGATACAATTATTGTGACTATAACTATTTGATATCACATGAAGTGATTAAGGGAGTGATATGTGGTTCTCTTATCAATTAGATGGGATTTCTAATGATAAAGTTTTCATTGGGTAGTGATAGGTAAACCAGAGGTTGTTTACATAAAACTATACTACTGATAGTGGATTCTTCTTCCTGGCTTGGTAGCCCCTAGAGTAGGTGAATTGCACTGAACTGGGATAACATATCTTGTGTTATTTATCATTCTGCAAATTTAGAGTTCAGTATTTGCTTATTGATTAACATGTTGTGACAAATGTTGTAACATCTGTCATAACTCTGTTGCTGATATTCAGAGTGTCAGCTTGTTTCTTCTGTCTTTGTTTTAAAGTTATGCAGAGAACAATGTTGTGTCATGTTGTTAGGACATTTGTGATCTGCTATGCCAAAATTTCACAGTGTATAGTATCAGATAAGTGGGATTGATAAGGACACCGATCGATGGCTCATGAAGTTGTTTTAAAGGTTGAAGGATCTATAAGAGGAGGACCTTCAGTATTTGCTTGAAGGCAAGGAATCATTGAATTGTCTCGTGAATATGTGATGAGTATTGTTTATCTCAAACCAAGAGAAGGTATTGTGGTCTTGTTTTGTGATTCATTAGGAGGGTATTGTTAGATGTCAAATATATTTTATATTTCTTATTAATACTTGACATTTTTCAACTCTTTTATGTTGAATTGTTGGATTTTAGTCTTAAATTGTCGTCATTCTTCAAACATTGTGAAAATACCTTTGGTGCTTGTAATGTGTGTGTTATTGTGCATAAAAAGGAATTAAGTTATCAAAGAAGTAAGACACAAAGAAAGGATCCAAGTTGCCAAAGAAATGAAGAAACTTCAGTAAGTTTGTTTGCGAACTTGCCAGCGAATGTTCGCTGGGCGAACATCTGGCGAAGCTCCAACGAACACTCCCAGACTTTGGCCAATAAGAAAAGGGACCTAAGTTTACTTTGCAAACTTTCAAGTGAATGTTCGTTGATTCATCGCTCCAGCGAAGGCCTAGCGAAGGACACCAAGGATGAGGCAGTAGCTAAAACGGCCTAAGTTCACTTTGCGGACTTGTGGGCGAATAGTTCGCTTTGTGAATAATTATTTGCATTACGAACTTATACAGAAAGTTAGAGGCGGTTTAAACATATCAGAGGCACCTCAGGTGCCTATTTGGTAGTTCGCTAGGCGAATAAAAAGTTCGTAGTGTGAACTTGGCAGATTTCAAGTGATGCCTAAATACACTTTTTGATATTTCTTGGTATCATAACCTCATTTTCTCACACCATAACCTAAGTTTCTGACTTTTCTTCATCCAAGAGTGATATTTCACCAAGAGAAGCTGGATTTGCATCCGATCTCGATTATTCGACGCAGATGCTTTTTCATCTCCTCCTGATTCTTGCAAAATAAGCTACCATGAATATGTGTAGCTAAACACCTCTTGTGTCAAGATTAGTGGTAGGTAATCCTTCATTTTGTATGTATTGATCTTGATATTTAGTTTGTGAACATTGTTGATGATTAATATATGGTGAAAAACTTTGTTTGTATGGTTTATATTTTGTTTTGGTTCATGATTGAGAAATATGTTCTAACACTTGACCTAAGTTTCAATCCATCAACAATCATGAGGCTAGAGATAGTTTTGAGAGTTGATGTTCATAGATATTGATCTTGAATGTTATCATATTGATAGTTAGAGTGAGAGATCATCTAAGGATTAATATGATAAATCCCACAACAAGTGTTAGAGATAAACTCGTTGAGAGGATATGTGATTATATTCATCGTTAACAAGTTCACATACTTTATCGAGTAAATACGTATGAAATGGATTATCGGACCCTAATCTTGTCATGCTTGTACCAAACCTTTAAAACCAAATTTCTTTACAGTTGTTACTAAATTCTTATGCAAACGATCCATTACAAATCAACCAAAATCTTTGTTACTCTAAGTTTAAAATGATTTTGACTATAGAACGGCGGTAATATCCATACAATCCCTGTGGATACGATAAAACACCCCACGAAATACTTTTCAACAAAATGGCGCAGTTGCCGGGGATTGTTATTTGATATTGCAAGCATTGCAATTGTTGTTAATTTTTAAGCTTGTATAACTTTTTCTTGTACTTGTTAATTTGTTTGGTTAAGTTGTGTAGACTTTGTTTATGCGAGGAAAGTTACCCGCAGATCAACTTCTTTTCGATCCTGAGATTAAGAGAAATGCGTGTAAGTTGAATAGAAAAACTAGACGGAGGAGGCAACTTGCTAAAGAAAGACGAGAAAGAGGAGAAATTTCTGTTTCGACACCAACACCACAGTTAACGCCAACCATGGCAGCACCACCTCCACCACCACCTGCTTCAACACCATGTGTTAACAGCCCGAGGCACACAGCTCAGTTTGCATGCAATGTCCATAACGAAAGGCACTCAGAAATGAAGACTGACATCCTTGCTCTTCTATACCAGAATCCATTCACCAGTATAGATCACGAGGATCCCTTCACTCATTTGACAAAATTCTATGAAATTGCGGGTGCAACTGGAGCGCCTGAAGCTGAAGAAGAGTCTTTGTTCAAGAGACTGTTTCCGCATTCTCTAATTGGGAAGGCAAAGGAATGGTACCTTGACCAGTTGATGGCTATTATGACGGATTAGAACATGTTGGAAGAGAAATTCTTGGAACGATTTTTTCCACATAATCGTTTCATGGAAGCGAAAATGGAAATTGCGGTTTTCTCACAAGGTGGAAATGAATCCCTCAACGAAGCTTGGGAGAGATTCAAATCCATGCTTAGAAAATGCAAAGGGCACGGTTTTAATGAGCTTACGCAGGTGCATATTTTCATAAACGGTCTCCAAATGGTTCACAAGACCTTGTAGGATGCTACCGCAGGCAGATCTTTAATGACTAAAAGCGCCGAGGAAGCCATTTCTATCATCGACAAGATGGCACTAAACGATCACTAAGGGAATCATAACCGTGGCAAACCGCAAAAGAAACCGGGAGTGCTTGAATTGGGGACTAATGATGCAATTCTCGCTCAGAACAAATTGCTATCTCAACAAGTGGAGTTGTTAACGCAACAAATGTCAAAGCTCCCTCAACAAATTAAAGAGATGTAAGATTTACCGAGCAAGAATGTGCAAATATCCGTTTGTGAATTGTGTAAAGGAGATCACCCCACCGGCTATTATCCTCCGGAGAATGAAGAAGAAAATTACATGGCGAATCAAAATCAACAACAAGGTTATCAAAGGCAACAACAAACTTATCAAAACCCTCAAGGATACCAACCAAGAGGGAATTATCAAAATCAACAAGGATACCGACAAAATCCTTATCAACCGACACAACCTCAAGGTGGTAGTTCAAAGTTAGAATAAACTCTCAACCAATTCATTTAAATGTCAATGGCTAACCAAAAGACTAATGAAGCATCAATCAAAAATCTTGAAAACCAAGTTGGGCAACTTGCAAAACAATTAGCTGATCAACAACCCGGGCCATCTTTTTCCGCAAATACTCAAACCAACCCGAAGGAACATTGCAAAGCCGTTATGACTAGGAGTGGAAGAGAGTTGGGGGAAGGATAAAAAAAATGAGAAATGTGGATGTGAGAAGTGATGAGATTGTGGAGGAAGAAAAAAATAATGAGGTTGAAGTTGACAAGAATGATGAGGATGAAGTTAAAAATGAAAATGAGAAGTTAGTTGAACATGAGAACCTTGAAAAAGAGAAGATAGAAGAAAAAAAGAGAAGATTCAAAAAGGGGAAGGAGATAGTGAATCCTATTCTTATTCAAAATCTACCCTACCTTCATGTGCCCACCAAGAAAGACAATGCAAGGCATTACACTCATTTCATGGATATATTCCGACAATTGCAAATCAACATTCCATTTTCCGAAGCGCTTAAGCAATTGCCCAAATACGCTAAGTTCATGAAAGATATTCTTACAAAAAAACGAAGATATTCGGAGCCGGAAACAATTATCCTTGATGCAAGTTGTAGTGCAATAATTCAAAGAACTCTACCAAAGAAAGAAGTCGATCTGAGGCGTGTTAATTTGCTAGTAACTATTGGTGATGTTTATGTTGGCAAAGGCTTAATTGATTTGGGCTCAAGCATCAACTTAATTCCATTGTCTATTGTGAAGAGACTTGGGAACATTGAAATGAAAGCAATTCGAATGACATTATAATTGGCCGACAAATCTACAACTCATCCCCATTGATTGGCTCAAGATGTATTGGTTAAGGTGGATAAATTTTTATTTCTGGTTGACTTTGTTGTAATTGATATGGAGGAAGACGAAGATGCTCCATTGATTCTTGGACGCCCTTTTATGAAGACCGCTCTAAAGATGGTTGATGTTGACGACGACCTTATGAAAGTAAGAGTTCAAAATGAAGAGGTGTGCTTTAATCTTTTTGAAGCAATGAAGCATTCCAAAGATAAGCATGATAGTTTCCGTATTGATGCAACGGAAGAAGCCATAATGGAAGTCTGAAAGCAAGTTCACATAGCATCTCCTTGGAAAGATCTCTTGGTGACTCATTTGAAATACTTACCAATGAGGAAGAAAGGGAACTTGAAGAATGCTTGAAGGAACTTGAATCTTTAAAAGAGTTACAACCATGGGAAAGTGAAATGGAAGTGTTGAAGAAAGAGGCGAATAATGATAAATCTCAACTTGAATTGAAGGTGTTTCCTTCTAATTTGAAGTATGTGTTCCTTGATGACGGTTGTAACAAACCGGTTATCAAGCACTATGGTGCTATTGTGATAGAGGACTCGCAGAAGAAGGAAAGTTGGATTGTGAATGGCCAACAACTTAAAATCTATCTCGGAGGAGAGATTGATCGAGAAAATTGTACAGTGTTTCTAGATGATCATTGAGATCATCTTGGACCGTCGAGCTCAAACGACCTTAAACAAAGCGCTAGTTGGGAGGCACCCCAACATTGTAAGTATTTATGCATTTCTTACTGTTTTGGTGTATTAAGTTGTTTAGAGTTTGTATGAAGTGTGGTAGCATTATGTAGAAAAATTTTCAAAATGTTGTCTTGTTCGCTAGAAAGTTCACTTTTCGAACCTGGGGCAAGTGTTCGCTGGCAAGTTCGCATTGCGAATTCAGCGAGACAGACACAAATTGTCTGTTGCAACCTCATTTAAAAAAAGGGGTTAAAAAATGGTGGGCCAGACTTTAGGGCCCAAGACCCACTTTTTCTAATTTGGTGAGGTAACACTACCTCTTCCCTTGCCATTCTCACAAACACACTTTGAACTCTCTCACGAGCTCTCTTTGTTTCCTGCATCTTCTCACGATTTTTCCAAGTTATTCTCAAAAAGTTCATATGGCTCCAAAAGTTATTCCGTCGAAAAAAAGAAAGATTGGAAGTTCTACACGACCGGTTCCTATCCAGTTCAATAATGTCCGTTTTAGAGGGGCAAATCAGGCTGCCCGTTATTTGACACTCGAGAGAAGGACTATCTTGCCTGGGAAAAGATTCAACTTGAACCCACAAGGAGCCTACCGGGAGGTAGCTTCACTCCTTGAAAGTAAGAAGTGGGGGAGGTTGATAACTCCAATGGACAACTATAATGTTGAGATGATCTGGGAATTTTACGCAAATGCGCTCCCGGATGATGGTGAGGAATTTGCGTGGTAGACTTTGGTTTTGGGAAAAGAGGTGATGTTTGATCGGGTGACAATAAACACGGTTCTTGGGAACCCGCTGCCTTTGAGAGAGAATGAGATCGATGCCTACCACAGAACCTTGAGATTACATAGAGACACAGATAAAATAACTCGAGACTTATTGCATTACGGAAAAATTGTTGAGTTGAACCCATTTGGGGTTGCACGCAGGTACCATCGAGAGGACACGTGTCCTTTAGCCCAGTTGATTTTATTATTGGTTCTTACAAACATCAAGCCAAAGTCGCACTCTTCGACTATTACCATACCCATTACTCATTTGGTCCATAGCATCATGACGAATGTCCAAATTGATGTGGCCCGGATTATTACTGACAAAATGCAGGCTGTTGTGGAAAGTGGACTTGGTTCAACCTCACGAAAGAACTGTCCTCTTGTCTTTCCTTGTCTTATCATGGCTCTTTGTGTGCATTCGGGAGTGAATGTACCCACCCAGCCGTCAGGTAACCATCCCGGCCGCTATTGATGATAGGTATGTGGAAAAATTTTGTAAACCGAAGGGGTTGCGAGGTGAGTCTTCTGGTGCTGGTACTGATGCCGGCACAAGTACAGGTGATGGGTCGAGTGGTTCTGGATCTCAAGGATTTTACCCATATCAGCAGGAGATATGCCAGTACAACTGGGACTGGATGGCGGCTTCTCAGCGTGCCATGACGGATTTGCACGATTCTATGCAAGTGTTGCAGCTGCAGATTCGAGAGCCCTCCTAGCTCATGCTGGTTGGCCTGAGGCCAGGCCAGTTTTTGGAGGGGGAACAAAGGCAGTTGAGCCTGAGGATGCTGAGGATGCTGATGCTGATGTGGATGATGATGATGATGAGGTTGTTGAGGTTTCTGGATCTGAGTCTGGTGAGGAGGAGATTGAGGAGTCTGGTTCTGTGTCCGAGGAGGACTAGTTTTTGATTGATGACATTTTGTGCTTCCTTTGATCTTCAAAGTGAAGTTTTCTTATTATTATGTTTTATGTATCAGTTTTTATTGTACATCATCCACTATATGGATTATTTTGATATATGATGTACTATGTACCCTTGTGAGGTACTGATGACTTTTGTTGGTGTTTCTACACCATGACACTATTATTATTAGTATTTTGTTATTCAGTTAAATTGTTCAGTTTTTATTTTTATTTTTCATTTTTTTATTATTGTTGATAAGAGTTGAATTCTTCAGTTAAAGAATGTTCAACTCTTAAATTGTTGGTATGCTTATTATTGTATTATGTTGGTATGCTTCTGGGAATTTAATGTTTCCATTTTTGGGTGTGGAATTGAAAGATTTTCTAGGTTTGTTGTTGTTCATCAAAGAAGATTCTTCCATGTTTGGATGGAAATGATAGTACTTAAGCATGTAATTGTTAGCAAGGTACATGGTTACCTATTTCTAGGATATAGAATGTGTTAGAACTTCTTGTCTTTGTGCAAATGTAATTTTGTTTCTTGTTGCAACTTTGTTGATTGCTTATGTCACTTAGGTCCAAAAACAAAATGGCGAGAAACCTCCATGGTCTACTAAATGAATAGGATTGCTGATGAATTTTGTTTTATACTTTTAATTCATGCTTTATCTTATGATTTGTGTGATTTTGTGGAAGCATTAGAAATGATCAAGGCATTTGTTGATAATGAGCACAACCATTTCCAAACAGTGATTTACCTGTGAGTAGTGAGTATTCGTTAGCCCTTTGAGCCTAAACAGTTTAGATCTCGTCTTAGTGATGAGCTTTGTGTATGTACATAAATTGAAAATTAAGTTCATCATTGAATTTTTCAGAGATTCTAAATTTTTTTTTCTTCTTGAACCTTGGAACTTTGTCTTTATTGGTTCCCTTGCCTCAAACTTTTAAAAAATTTCAAGCAAGCATGAAAAGAAAAAGAAAATGTGAATATGAATGTGGAAAACAAAGAAAAAGAATGCTTGTTTGAAAGAGAAAAATAGAGAACAAATAATTGTGCACAAGGAAGTTTGAGAAAGTTTGTGATAAAGGAATGAAAATTGTGAATAAAGTTGAGATGTATGAATACCTTGTATAGTGAATGTTCTTTTGCATCGGAAATTTCGATTCAATGGCCTTTAGAAATGTCCCTTTATTGTTAACCCAACCAAGCTACAACCTTAAAAGCCCTTAGTGATCTTTTTGCTTCCATGATTTCTTTATTGATCGTTTAGATATTGTATGAATTGGTTTGTATTCGCATCATTTGTCAGATGAGAGAAATTGCCCCGCGTTTGTAAGCACGTTTTTCCTTCAATTATTTTTTGAAAAGGAGTGTTAGAGTGATATGAGCATGATAGTTTAGTTGTTACTTGAAACATTGTCTGATATTTGTTTAAGAATCAAGTTCTTTTGCATTGTTCGATTCTAGGAATTTGTAATCGTTGCTTGTTTGCATTTGTTGTTTATTTGAGCCTTAAATATTTTCTTGGTTGAGTTAAATGCTTGATCAAATCCTCTTGTTTTCAATGAGAGGCATACTTTTCTTGAGGAAAAGCAAAGAGTTAGTTGGGGAGAGTTTGTTAGATGTCAAACATGCCTTATATTTCTTATTAATACTTGACATTTTTCACCTCTTTTATGTTGAATTGTTTGATTTTAGTCTTGAATTGTTGTCATTCTTCAAACATTGTGAAAATACCTTTGGTGCTTGTAATGTGTGTGTTATTGTGCAGAAAAAGGAATTAAGTTATCAAAGAAGTCAGACACAAAGAAAGGATCCAAGTTGCCAAAAAATGAAGAAACTTCTGTAAGTTTGCTTTGCGAACTTGCCAGCAAATGTTCGCTGGGCGAACATCTGGCGAAGCTCCAACGAACACTCCCAGACTTTGGGCAGTAAGAAAAGAGACCAAAGTTCGCTTTGCGAACTTTCCAGCGAATGTTCACCTCATCGCTATAGCGAAGGCCTGGCGAAGGACACCAAGGATGAGGCAGTAGTTAAAGGGGCGCAAGTTCGCTTTGCGAACTTGTAGGCTAATAGTTCGCATTGTGAATAATTATTCGCATTGCGAACTTATGCAGAAAGTCAGAGGCGGTTTAAACAGATCAGAGCCACCTCAGGTGCCTATTTGGTAGTTTGCTAGGCGAATAAAAAGTTCGCAGTGCGAACTTGGCAGATTTCAAGTGATGTATAAATACACTTTTTGATATTTCTTGGGATCATAACCTCATTTTCTCACACCATAACCTAAGTTTCTAACTTTTCTTCATCCAAGAGTGATATTTCACCAAGAGAAGCCGGATTTGCATCCGATCTCGATTATTCGACGCAGATGTTTTTTCATCTCCTCCTGATTCTTGCAAAACAAGCTACCATGAATATGTGTAGCTAAACACCTCTTGTGTCAAGATTAATGGTAGGTAATCCTTCATTTTGTATGTATTGATCTTGATATTTAGTTTGTGAACTTTGTTGATGATTAATATATGGTGAAAAACATTGTTTGTATGGTTTATATTTTGTTTTGGTTCATGATTGAGAAATATGTTCTAAAACTTGACCTAAGTTTCAATCATTCAACAATCATGAGGCTAGAGATAGTTTTGAGAGTTGATGTTCATAAATATTGATCTTGAATGTTATCATATTGATAGTTAGAGTGAGAGATCATCTAAGGATCAATATGATAAATCCCACAACAAGTGTTAGAGATAAACTTGTTGAGAGGATATGTGATTATATTCATCGTTAACAAGTTCACATACTTTATCGAGTAAATACATATGAAACGGATTATTGGACCCTAATCTTGGCATGCTTTTACCAAACCTTTAAAACCAAATTTCTTTACCATTGTTACTAAATTCTTATGCAAACGATCCGTTACAAATCAACCAAAATCTTTGTTACTCTATGTTTAAAACGATTTCGACTATAGAACAGCGACAATATCCATACAATCCCTGTGGATACGATAAAACACCCCCCGAAATACTTTTCAACATGTATATAGTTGAAAATCTAGAAACCATAAGGTGAACAAGTGTTTCAAAATGGAATGACAGATGAATTAAGAAAAAGTAAAGTTAGAAGTTAACCACACGTTGGAATAAGAGTATAGTCGAGACCGTGAAATTTGAGAATTTGTAAAGGCAAAGAATTCGATCCGTGGAGATTAGTTGAAAAGAATCGAGTATGTCAAAAGTTTTAACTGAAGTTATGTCAAGTATTGATCCATGACGGTAGTGCAAAGATTAGTTATTGTTGAGAAGAGGAAATTCGGGGACGAAATTCAATTTAAGGGGGAGAGTGTAATGCCCCATATTTCCCTTAAATACTCAATTGAGTATAAGTTGAATTTATTGAAGCTAGTAAGTGCTCTAAGTGTCATCAGTTGGGACCAATAGAGTATCTAGTGGACTCTGATGAGATCAATTATTGATAAAAGAGACAAACCAATATTAATAAGTTTAAGAGATGACATTTTAGTAACTATAATATTTGGTCAATTAGTGTTATGTGACAAAATATTAAATGGAGATATTTTGTACCACTATATAATATTTTATTATATATGTATTATATATATATATATATATGGTAAAAAGAAAGGGAAAGGTAGTAAGAAGAAAGAAAGAAAGAGGAAAAAAGAAAGAGGAGGAAAAAAGGGAAAAGAAGAGGAGAAACTCTTGGAAGGGAAATAGAAGTTCTTGGATTCATAATCTTCACCATCATGTTCCTCTTCTTCATCAAAGGTGAGTTCCATTTGTTAGTATAGCATTGGGGAAAGAAAATGAAAACATTGGTGGGTTAGGTTTTTGGATTGAAGTTGAATTGAATGTTGTGTTCATGATCTTTTGATGGAATGTATGCTTAATCATATTGTATTATGTTTAGGCGAGTGTTTGGATGCTAAGAGAACATGTGGGTTCTTTGTAGAAACTTAAAATCATGGAAGTTAGGATTTTCTAGATTGTTAGGAAGTTTAAGAAAATCATGCTAGTGAATAATTGTTCTTGCACCCATGAATTTCTATGCATGATGTTTATTGTGTTTTCATGATTTATGGTGGTTCATTTGTTAAAATGCTTTTCTAATGTTCCATAATTGTTGGAGAAAGATAGAAGACTTTACAAGTGGTAATATAGGAGTTTAGAGGTGAGTTTTCATGAAAATAGCAGGTGCAAATCGATTGCACTGAGATGCAAATTGATTGTTGTCCATGACAGTAGCGAAATCCTGAAATTTTTGCTGTGCAAACCGATTGCACACTATTCCAGTAGTAAAATTATGAAATCCTATAACTATACAAACGATTGCACTGAGATGCAAATCGATTTCACACTGCTATTTTTCCAAAAATTGTGTTTTCCCCTTTGTATTGTTTGGGTTATAACTTGAGAACCGTAACTCGGAATGAGGCATGATCGGAAGCGTTGGAAAGCTACTTAAATGCTATATGTGATAGTTAAGTAAAAACATGAGTTTATGTTATTGGTTGATAGGATAGTGATGGAATTGAAGTGAGTGTGGATTATTTGATTCTTATTTCCCACCATAATTCATGAATCGGGAGTCTGATTGATATGAGACTTAAAGCCTTGGAAAGAGAATCCAATGTGATATTATATGGCTATGTGAGACCATGGACTAATCAAGGATGTTTGGTAAAGGGTAGTAGTCGCTTGTATACCTTTATATGTATGTGAACTACTATGTTGATTATGTTTGACATGTTATGCTATCATGTGTGTTCCATGAATGACATTGATATATACCATTGTGTTATGACACGATGTATGATATATGAATGTTATTGTGTGATAACATGCTTAAAAGACTATAAGAATGGTGAGGAACCCCTTGATATTAACTAATGGAATGGACTGGTAAAGTGATTAGGACATGATGAATAACATAAATGACAATGCTTGTTCAATGATGCCTAGGTCTGTATCATTGGAAAATAGTTTCCTAGTTGTGAGGAGAGCTTGTATGGAACATGTATGGTTGTGTTGTTTATGGTTAAGGCGAATTTGATGCCTTGTGATTGTCGAATACAATCACGTTATCCTTAGTGATTACATAATGTATGGAGTCTATGGGTAAAGAGACTTGTGATGTGGTACGACCCATGAGAAGTGAAGAATCGTAAGGTCGATTATGTGTCCCTTAGAATCTGAATCCATATGATGTTATGTTATGCTTTATCATGTAGTCAGAACTGAATTCCCTTGAGTTGTGTCGTTCCGAGAGTGAAGACTTATATAGAAAGCTCATCTGGGATGTACGCACTATTACCTGGACAAGTTTGATTCCCGTATGTAGTACGAATTGAGCCTATGGGTAAAGAGATTTGTGATGGGGTACGACCCATGAGAAGTGACGATTCATGTGGGTTATATGTCCCGTGGATCCGAATCCATTTCATATGTCAAGGTACATTACAAGGATCCATGACTCGTGCCGATCTCCTAGGCGTAGGAGAGAACGGAAAAAGGGGATGCCTTGGTAAGGTTTCCGAACTAGTGATTGTTTGAGTTGATGGACTCAAGAGGCGTGTGAACTCAAGTCTTATTCCCTTCCCCTTTTGACTTGAGATAGAAATTAGTTAGAACCTTGTAGAGTCGAGTGAACCCATAAGATAGGGGAACTCATTGAGATTATTATCTCATCCCATTATTGTTGTTGTTTTTCAGGTATTGTTTGCATGTAGGATTATCAAGTGGAGCTATGCTTGGATGTTTCAAGAGAAGTTTAGTTTGAGTTTTTTCCGATGTGTATTACTTTATTGTACAATGAAGGATATTGTACCTTGATCTTAGATATTATTTGTTTCGGCTAATTTCTATGTCTTATACCATAGGTTGTGTTTTATGTTTTATAAATTGTCAAGTATGTGAATTATGCCAATAGACACTTATGATGGTGTCAGTACTAAATAAAACACTTGTATGATATATATATATATATATATATATATATATATATATATATATATATATATATATATATATATAATACAGTGCGTTTACATTAACACTGTAAATTTCTACGTAGAATATGCATACGACGAATAAAATGTTGAACAAATGATTTTATTTTGTTTTAGTTGTGCTCTTGATGTATTACTGTTCTCCTTGAACTTAATTTTAACATTTGGCTTGTGATTAATGTTATATGTTTAAAAAAATTGAATGATTGCAAGTGACATTTTTGGGGTGAGTTAGTGATGTTGATTATACTAATCATTATTATGTTAATGTAGAATTTCCATGAGCAGTGAGTGACACGAGTTTTCCAATTTGGTTTATGTGTTTTCATGGTTAATAGTCACTTTATTTTACATTTTTCATGAGTTCTTTTGAACTGTCTTTTTGAGAAACTCTTAAATGTGTGTATAACCACTTTGAGCTTTTTTTTTAGAGAATTTCTTAATACTAAATGAGTTTTTTAGGCACCATGCGAATTTCTGTTTTTTTCTCTGATTTCGGATGTGCACATCCGGACACACTATTTTTTAAAAACGTTGATTTGTTCCAGATGTGCATATCAGGAATAATTCCTGATGTGCAAATCCGAAACCATTTCTTATAACTTTGCGCCAGAGCTTCTCCCTCCTCATTCTTTACATTTTTACATTCCAAACTATCAAACTCTCTCAAACTCTCAATTTCTCATTCCCACAAATCCCGACTTTTTTCACTCGAGTTTGGCGTAGAGCAACTTCTACAACGATTAAGACACTCCAAATCCTCTGTATCTCAATTTAATCGGTAAATTTTTGAATTTTAGAGTTTCAGAGTTATTTTTGATTAATTGATTTAGAGTAGACATTTAGGTGTAGAAATTGTTAGGTAGTATGAATAACATAGGTTAGAGACAATGTAGGTATTGTTTGCTACTTCAAACGGACGATCAGTGTATTAAAATACCCTTTTCTATGGTACAGTAGCCATGGCTGCGTTTTTAAGAACTTGTTGTTTTTTTAATTATTTTTTAAAAATTCTAATTTATTTATTATGCTTTGTAGATTACATGGCTGCCAGAGACGATCGTATCATACATGGACGGACAACTCAGCATGCATCTGTCCGACGTAAGCAGACGCAGTCTACAGCAGATGTAGTTCCAGCAGCCCCTACAGCTAAGGGACAACCTTCCACATCACAGGTTCAGGCCACTCCCTAGTCAGCCGCCGTTTCTACATCTCAGAGGTGTCAGGGTGCTACTGCTGGTTCATCAGGGTCTCCGCCTGCACGCAGGCGTCGTTGGGAGACTCCAGTTCCATCACCTGCTCATATTCTATCCCCTGTTCCTGTTCCTGAGGGTGATCACCCAGCACATGAGGGTGGTGACGGCGATGATGATTTTGATGAGCTGGAGGGTTACCCCGGGGGACCGTCTGATATGTCCCTACTCCTGGGGTACTCTGAGCATACTACCAGATATGTCTGGCTAGGACAGGTAACCTTTCTCGATTTATTTATAGAATTGTTTTCGTTGAAAATAATTTCATTTGTAACATTGTTTTATTTGGAAATTTTCAGGAGAAGGATTCCCAGAAGTTCTATAACCATGGGGGCAAGGTTATAGACATGATTGCGGAGCTGCCAGAGGATGAGTGGTTCTAGTATGCACTTACTACCTCTGGTCTCTAAGGCCTTTCTAGGATTGGGTATCCCCAGATCATGTACGATTTGCTAATGGCCTTTGTTGAGAGATGGCACCCTGAGACATCATCATTCCATCTACCGTACGACGAGCTCACGATCACACTCGACGACATCTCGTGCCTTTTACATCTACCAATCAAGGGTACCCTTCTCCGTCATGGTAAGATGTCGAAGGTGGAGGCGATAGAGATGCTGACTGGGGAGCTTGGGGCTACCCCAGATGATGCACTTGCGGAGGTGACCCAGTTGAGAGACGCACACGTCCGGTTCTCTTTACTGACACGCAGATTTCGTGAGGAGCTTGAACAGGCAGGATAGGCAGCATGTGATCTAGCTGAGGTGGAGATTCACAGGCAGCGTGCCCTGATATTCTACTATCTATTTTTGCTCGACACGCAGTTGTTTGTGGACACCAGCGCCACTTATGTTGATATCGTTTACCTCAGGTACCTTTTGGATCCCACAGAGATCTATGGGTACAACTGGGGGGCGGCTACACTGGCATACACCTATGCTAGGCTCTCAGATGGTTGCCTCTGGGCAGCCAAGACTGTGGCAGGCAGCTGTACACTATACCTGGTAACAATCTTATATTCTAAGTCTTTTTTTTTCATTTCTTTTCTTTCTATATTCATTATAATGTTTGACACTGATGTTATGTTTTCCATTTCAGACGTGGATATTACAGTACTTTCCCAAGATTACTGTTTGGGGGAGTGTCCAGGGGTACACTAAGGATATGCCGCGTGCTGCTGTATTTCTCCTGCTCAGAGGGAACCAGACGCCCGATCCCTACAGAGTTTAGCTTGATCGGATGGCTGATGAGGACATTTTTTATCACGCCTATACCGATCACCGTGAGACGCGCCCGTTCGCCGAGGTTTCGCTGTTCTCAGGATGGTTGGCATGCAGTTCGACCATTACTACTCGATACCTGCCGGAGCGCGTCTTTCGTCAGTTCGGTTACACGCAGACGACCCCCAAGATGCCTCATGAGTCTGCTCCTCTAGGCTTGACCCGCATGCAGATAGATGAGATATATGCTTACTTCCAGTCCCACTTGGTATCGAAAGAGGCTCGGGCGACCAGAGCACCGAGAGATTGGAGCGTTGCTGCCGGGTACATCATGTGGTTCTATACCGTCTCACACCCATGCATGGTGCCCACTGCTGAGGGATCGCCACCCAGACCTGCTCATCAGGATATATTAGAGGAGCGACAATCTCAGCTGGACCATACTCAGGATGTCCTACCTCTTTGTCGTGAGATAGAGGAGATAACGCAGATGGCCATGCGGACGGTCACCTCCCTGAGGGCTCTGGTGGCAGACTTGCCATGGATAGGATTATTGAGATTGCTCGGGGGGTATTTCAGTACCGCAGACATCGAGCCAGGACGACGGGTAGGGGCAGAGGAGCAGGGGAGCCAGGAGAGATCCTTCGCCATACACAGTAGTTTTTTGTTTGATGTATTCTATTTTTATTACATTTATGTACTATATTTTGACAGGAGTATTATTATGTATATATATCATTTTATTTTATATATGGATGTTTTCGAATGTATATTAAGTTGCCACGATATATTAACATCTGCGACCAACCAACAAAACTGATTTAAAAGAAAATAAAGTTCTGCTATTTTTCCAGATCTGCAGATCAGGAATTATTCCTGATATGCACATCCAGAACAAATCAACGTTTTTTAAAAAGATGGTGCGTCCGGATGTGCACATCCGGAATCAAGGGGCAAAAACGAAAATTCGCGTGGTGCCTAAAAAACCCATGTGGTGTATTAAGAAATTCTCTTTTTTTATTGTTTTCATATACTTTTTGAAGTTGATATTTCTTCACAAAAACACTCTTAATGAGTTACATGTCCATATAAAATGGTACAAAGCACTCTTATAGCATGTTTAGTTTAGCGACACTGTAAGGGAAATCACGGTGAAAACTCACGGTAGCGTAGAAGCTCCACTTTCACTACAAGGAAATAAGATATTAGCTACGTCAAAAACCGTGGCAAATTTGAAGCGAATCTCTATCAAATAGAATTAGCTAGAGATTAGTTGTGGATTAACTACAGAATATGTCGTAGCTTGGATTGGGTGGCTAATTATCTAGAGCAAATTTTTCTAGCAAAACTCAAACTAATATTTTGTTATTTGTAGCTTGTAACACCCCAATTCCCATCGCGAATAAATAATACATAAATAAATCAGAGTGTATAAAAATTTATTTTTTCCGACAGAAACAAGGATGTCACATTTAAAGAAAGAAAACACCATCCCTGCTCATAAATTTTGATACATAACACAAAATGGAATAACCTAAAAGGGAAACCTTTTCCATCCAAAAGGAAGATCAATTATGGAATAAAGCGGATAGATCCATAACTGCCTTGTTTTACAATTAAATGGTTTTATAACATCAAAATATTCATACAAAGTTAATACAAAATACATCCAACAAATGTATACATATATAACAAAAGCGTTCCCCGACTCCCGTGTTACGTATCAGAGCAGACAGACTGACAAACGGATGGAGAACTAATCTTCACAAAAGCCTCCAAGACTACTAATCTGCAATTGCCTCATAGAGCAACAAACAACAACAGAAGGGTGAGAAATAACAACTAAATCAAGATTGCATAATAATATGCAAACACATATAAATTCACATGCATAATTATTCTCACTACAAGCATCACCTTAACACATAGCATATATCAATTACACCAACATAATCACATGGCATATATCAATTACACCAACATAATCACATATTCACACATAAGGCACACCAAAGTCATAACATATGGAAACACCCCACCACATCACATAGCATATGTCTATGCATAAAACATATTATCCACAACCAATGCATTTATCACATATGCACATCAATTCACCAATTCAAACATAAATCTCAACACATACTCAATCAATTCATGATTTTCCACACATAATCAATCCATTCATGATTTTCCACACATAATCAATCCATTCATGATTTATGCAAATGCAAAGAGACCGACACAACGACTCTATGCAAATGCGGTACCATCCATCCATTCATTCTCATCATCAGTTCACTCAGGAACTATTGGAACCATCGCTTGTTACTTAGTGTAACTCCCCGTCGGGCACACGACGTTCCCCATCGCTCACACCTCTTTGTATAAGGCACACGACGTTTATGGATCGCTCACACCTCTTTGTATAAGGCACACGACCCGATCGCTCACACCTCTTTGTATAAGGCACACGATCGTCCATAATCATCGCTCACACCTCTTTGTATAAGGCACACGATGTTATGGCGGATTCCCTCTGGAATCATTTCGTCGCTCACACCCACTAGGGCACACGACATCACAAGAATGCATATCATGATGCTTAGCATACAATGACTCATGACATTCAAATGCACACATATACACATCCATAATCATGCATATACAATCAAACACAACAAAATGCATTTTCTTGCCCTTAGGCCACAAACCATCATCACAACATTTCATCACAATTCATTCACATCATATAACATCGCACAAGTCATACGATATATATATCAAAAGCATATTGCATGATAACACATCAAATACACACCATTAAAACGGTAAAAGTCGACAAAATGACACATTTCCAAATTCCTGACATAATTAAATCGGCCAACAATCTTAAAACCATTTTAATAAGAAAGAACATCTCAACAGCTTTCTAACGGTACCAAGAATGCCTCGATCCGAGTTACGGATCAAAAGTTATGGCATCAGACGCAAAATCGGGAACCATTCTACACCCTCTCTGGTCATACGCGTATTGCCTTAGGCCATACGCGTACTGCCTAGCTCGCTCGCCCGTTCCATACGCGTATTGCCCAAAGTGCTACGCGTATGGGCAGAGACCACATTCTCCCCAAAACTCCACTAAAACTCCATACGCGTAATGCCTCACTTGTTACGCGTAATGCCTTGCCAAGTACGCGTACCATTACGTATTTCAGCAGAGGGCCGTGTAAAATGGGTTCCATACGCGTATTTCCCTCATTTCCCCTTGCCATACGCGTATTGCCCAAACCAATACGCGTAATGCCAAGCCTGATACGCGTATGGGTAGCGCAACCCCGAATTTTTCCTGCATAATTCCGGTTACGAATTTCACCCCAAAACCTCTCCAAATCTCATCTAAACACTTCCAAATCACAATATATCAACCCAGACATGTTCCAATCCTAATGACAAGTATTCTACGCAGTTTATATCGAGTTTCGACCGCGAAAACATCGATTTCTATCAATTGTTCATCAATTTATTAATGAGAAAAAGTTGTGAAACAACCAAAACAATTACAACAAACAACACATATACATACACAAGCAAGATATAATTGAAACTTCTCACCCTTACCCAATTAATCGCGATTGAAACGGAGGTTTCCTCGATTTTCCTCTTTCTCCTCTTCTTCTTTTCTTTCTCTTCTTTTCCTTCTTCTCTTTTTCTTTCTCTCTATTTTTCTCTCTATTTCTATTTTATGAAAAATAACCAAGCAAAAGACCAAAATACCCCTCGGCTCAAATATCTCGCAAATGCTCTCAAAACGCGATAAAACATAATAATGATGAAAAATAATATATTACCAAATAAAAGTCAAGAATAAAATAATATAAAGATAAAAATAATTAAATCGACTCGATTAAATAAATCTAACCAAAAACTGGGGCGTTACAACTCTCCCCCACTTAGACATTTTCGTCCTCGAAAATATAACCGATACGAACAACTCCGGATACGACTCTCGCATCCGATTAACAAACCGACATGCCAACAAAAGGCAACACCACGAGTAACACAAACTGACAAACCACCTTGCTAACAGCAGCTACAACAATGACTCGACCACGACGACAACTACAACGACAAGATGCAAAGCCCACACAATGCACTTGACGACTAACTCACGACTCGAAGAAACCCAAGTTACAAACACACACAAGAACATAAAGTTCCACGACACAACATCGCTTCAACAACCTCTACGTAACCACAATACTAACATCCTTGTCACACAACAATATTGCAACAACGCTACGATTCACCAATCGAACATATAACCAAAACATCCATCTACATAGTAGCTCATGAATAATATTTAAACCTTTCACCTAACACTTCCATTCTGAAACGTCCAATAGTCTCATCATTCCAACATGTTTCCAATGTTCAACTTATGAACTCTTACAAGTCCCACACGCAATTACAAAATGTGCCACATCACGCTTCCGCAACACACTCTGATTACTCGAAACCATCGAGTCTACCAATCTCACGTCCAAAGTCTAACTCTTTCTCATCTCTGCCAAAAAATCACTGTTCACCTTAATATTCCCAGCCTCCACTCTTCTTATTATCTCACACACCAGACACAAGTCTCTGAACTGCTCAAATAATTTTAATTCTCTGACCATCAAAACAGACATGCATAAAAACTTTCGACTTAACTTTTCAGGCACAACCTTAGCTTTTCCCGAAGGATAATCCAAGCCAAATT
This sequence comes from Lathyrus tuberosus, assembly GCA_022829125.1. Taxonomy (NCBI): domain Eukaryota; kingdom Viridiplantae; phylum Streptophyta; class Magnoliopsida; order Fabales; family Fabaceae; genus Lathyrus; species Lathyrus tuberosus. Next base: position 661,825 of record JALAZF010000118.1, on the reverse strand, counting down.
CATAACTCGTCACGAATTCTAACCATCCTCGTTGTCTCATACTCTATTATTTCAGACCAAACAAGTACTCTAAACTCTTGTGATTACTAAACACTTCGAACCTAGAACCACAAAGATAATACCTCCAAATATTCCAACACAATACAACCGCAACCAATTCCAAATCCGGAATAGTATAGATCCTTCTATGAATCCTCAATTGTCGTAAAGCATAAGCCACGACTTTACCCTCTTGCATTAACACCCTGACTAAACTCCTCAAGACGCATCCCAATACCTCATAAACGGTTTATTAGGATCATACAGAATCAAAACTGAAGCCGTAGACAACTTCTACTTTAACCCTCTCAAACTTTCCTCACAACGAACCTCCAAAACAAACGACTTACCTTTTGTAAGTCAACTGGAGTAACGAAAACTCCAACTTGGAAAAGCCTTCCATAGCCTGCAATAACAACCATCTAAGCCCAAAAGTTTCTAATCACCTTAATCGACTTCGGAGCCTCTCATTGTCGAACTGCATCTAATGCCGATGGATCCATAATAATACCATCATCAGAAATCACATATCCAAGAAAACTAACCTTTTTCAACCCAAATTCTCACTTGAATAACTTAGTATAAAACTTCGTCTCTTTTCAACACTTGTAATTCGATTCTCAAACACTCTACTTGTCCTTCCTCTGAGTTTATAACAGATCCGAATATCCTCAATTAAGACCACCACGAACTCATACAAGTAAATATGGAAGATACGATTCATATACTCCACAAACATTCCAGACGCATTACTATCACCGAACAACATCACTGCACCTTGTAATGCCCAACCAAATTCCAAAAGATATAAATTCTTAAAGTTTTGCAAAAAATTTCACTGGGTAACTGGCTACTCACATACAAGCTTAACCGAGTAAATAACACCCTAATCCGATGATAACAACCATAACCAGTCACATGAAAACGACTAAAGCCTCAACTCACACAATTCACCACTCTTATCAAACATTCCAAACAATTGTAATTTCACTCAAACTCAACCAAACCATTCCAGTCATCTATTCATGAAAGTGGACACTTGTTCTTAATCGTTACCTTATTCAACTATCAGTAATCCATACACAATTTCTTCGCTTAACAGTCCAAATTCCATAAATCCCCAACATGTAGCAACCACCAACCAAAAACTCTCAAATATTACATCCACACCTAAAGGTTTTCTCAAAATTTCCATTAATGCCCTAAAACTTTAAAAACTCCAAAACTCACCAAAACTCTAATTTTTGCTTTCCATAGTCTCAATACCATCATACACATCATGCTTGTTATTTCGTTCAATCATCCTTCCTTTTTTCTACTAACAAAGCTGGAGCTCTCTAAGACGACACACTTGGTCTCACAAATCCCTTTTCCAGTAAATCTTCCAACCGCTCTTTCAATCTGAGTTTCACTTCCTTAAAGTTCTTCTACTTACTTAGCAGATCCAAACCTCAAATCTTCCCCTTCGTCAAATTTTGAGTTCACACTCTACTCTCTGAGAACAACCAATAACGATACCCAATCGTTCTCTCTCAATGACTTCCCAACTGGACCAACGTACCAAAACCTCTAATCCGTCTCATCTCCCGATATTAGAATCTTCCTCGACTCAACAAAACAATCTGTAATCATTTCCTTAATTCTAAACAATTCATTTCACACACTATCAAAGCCTGAAAGACACGTCTATTCCATCCAACATAATTCCCGTCTGCTATCAACAAGAGATTAAGGGTGATCAGTTCCTCAATTTGTCAATAGACAGCCGACAATCATGATGGGGCATAAACTGTCTTTTCCAACCTATAATAGCATTTCTTGTATCTTATGCACAAAACTACCTAAGGCACAAATCCTTAGTCGACATAAACCTTACCTCCGCATTCCCTCCGGAATCGGGAACAACACTGTCCAAATAACACTTACAATCTTGCAACCAACGCTCCACAACTGAAGCAAGTTGGAGAAGCACCAGCTTCTCCCCCACTTATCTCATTCTCACACCTGAAGACAAAGGATTAGAAAACCAGAAAGCACTGACAGTGTTTCACACACATATCATATACTAAGGAACAAACAACATCGACAGTATTCAACTGTCACACCAACTGACTCAACAACATGGTCGGACGGACCGACCTGCTCTGATACCACTATTGTAACACCCCAATTCCCATCGCGAATAAATAATACATAAATAAATCAGAGTGAATAAAAATTTATTTTTTCCGACAGAAACAAGGATGCCACATTAAAAGAAAGAAAACACCATCCCTGCTCATAAATTTTGATACATAACACAAAATGGAATAACCTAAAAGGGAAACCTTTTCCATCCAAAGGGAAGATCAATTATGGAATAAATCGGAAAGATCCATAACTGCCTTGTTTTACAATTAAATGGTTTTATAACATCAAAATATTCGTACAAAGTTAATACAAAATACATCCAACAAATGTATACATATATAACAAAAGCGCTCCCCAACTCCCGTGTTACGTAACAGAGCAGACAGACTGACAAACGGATGGAGAACTAATCTTCACAAAAGCCTCCAAGACTACTAATCTGCAATTTCCTCATAGAACAACAAACCACAGCAGAAGGGTGAGAAATAACAACTAAATCAAGATTGCATAATAATATCCAAACATATATAAATTCACATGCATAATTATTCTCACCACAAGCATCACCTACTAATACACATAGCATATATCAATTACATCAACATAATCACATGACATATATCAATTACACCAACATAATCACATATTCACACATAAGGCACACCAAAGTCATAACATATGGAAACACCCCACCACATCACATAGCATATGTCTATGCATAAAACATATTATCCACAACCAATGCATTTATCACATATGCACATCAATTCACCAATTCAAACATAAATCTCAACACATACTCAATCAATTCATGATTTTCCACACATAATCAATCCATTCATGATTTTCCACACATAATCAATCCATTTATGATTTATGCAAATGCAAAGAGACCGACACAACGACTCTATGCAATTACGGTACTATCATTCCATTCATTTTCATCATCAGTTCACTCAGGAACTATTGGAACCATCGCTTGTTACTTAGTGTAACTCCCCGTCGGGCACACGATGTTCCCCGTCGCTCACACCTCTTTGTATAAGGCACACGACGTTTATGGATCGCTCACACCTCTTTATATATGGCATACGATCCGATCGCTCACACCTCTTTGTATAAGGCACACGATCGTCCATAATCATCGCTCACACCTCTTTGTATAAGGCACACGATGTTATGGCGAATTCCCTCTGGAATTGTTTCGTCGCTCACACCCACTAGGGCACACGACATCACAAGAATGCATATCATGATGCTTGACATACAATGACTCATGACATTCAAATGCACACATATGCACATCCATAATCATGCATATGCAATCAAACACAACACAATGAATTTTCTTTCCCTTAGGCCACAAACCATCATCACAACATTTCATCACAATGCATTCACATCATATAATAGCACACAAGTCATACGATATATATATATATATATATATATCAAAAGCATATTGCATGATAACACATCAAATACACACCATTAAAACGGTAAAAGTCGACAAAATGACACATTTCCAAATTCCTGACATAATTAAATCGGCCAACAATCTCAAAACCATTTTAATAAGAAATAACATCTCAATAGCTTTCTAACGGTACCAAGAATGCCTCGATCCGAGTTACGGATCAAAAGTTACGGCATCAGACGCAAAATCGGGAACCATTCTACACCCTCTCTGGTCATACGCGTATTGCCTTAGGCCATACGCGTACTGCCCAGCTCGCTCGCCCATTCCATACGCGTATTGCCCAAAGTGCTACGCATATGGGCAGAGACTAAATTCTTCCCAAAACTCCACTAAAACTCCATACGCGTAATGCCTCACTTGTTACGCGTAATGCCTTGCCAAGTACGCGTACCATTACGCATTTCAGCAGAGGGCCGTGTAAAATGGGTTCCATACGCGTATTGCCCTCATTCCCCCTTGCCATACGCGTATTTCCCAAACCAATACGCGTAATGCCAAGCCAGATACGCGTATGGGCAGCGCAACCCAGAATTTTTCCTGCATAATTCCTGTTATGAATTTCACCCCAAAACCTCTCCAAATCTCATCTAAACACTTCCAAATCACAATATATCAACCCAAACATGTTTCAATCCTAACAACAAGTATTCTACGCAGTTTATATCGAGTTTCGACCACGAAAACATCGATTTCTATCAATTGTTCATCAATTTATTAATGAGAAAAAGTTGTGAAACAACCAAAACAATTACAACAAACAACACATATACATACACAAGCAAGATATAATTGAAACTTCTCACCCTTACCCGATTAATCGCGATTGAAACGGAGGTTTCCTCGATTTTCCTCTTTCTCCTCTTCTCCTTTTCTTTCTCTTCTTTTCCTTATTCTCTTTTTCTTTCTCTCTATTTTTCTCTCTATTTCTATTTTATGCAAAATAACCAAGCAAAAGACCAAAATACCCCTCAGCTCAAATATCTCGCAAACGCTCTCAAAATGCGATAAAACATAATAACAATGAAAAATAATATATTACCAAATAAAAGTCAAGAATAAAATAATATAAAAATAAAAATAATTAAATCGACTCGATTAAATAAATCTAACCAAAAACTGGGGCGTTACATAGCTAATCCACATTTAAATCGTAGCAAAATACCAGTCTTCTATTATGTTTCCAATCAAAACAGCTACAACTTCGCCTCAAAAAAATCATAGCAAATCTCAAGCTAAATAAGGCTATATTAGTTATTTAATTTTCTAATAAAAAATCTATTAGGCTTTAAATTATAAAAAATTATTCCTAAAAAACTACTTTTGAAGGCATCATATTTGTTGATAATTAAGCATTGGTTTAAATAAAATAATCTAAAATTAATAATTTTTCATTTAAGATTATATTTAATTAGTAGAATGAGAACACTAGAAGCAATTTCATATTAATATATCTTCAATGGGACAATTACTAATCCATTAATCAACTACAAGATACATATTTATCCTCATCTGAAAGAATATTCTAAGAAGAATCTTAGTGTTCACCATCCAGATGTTCTAAGAAGAATCAACAATAAGGTTTATATTCAAACCATTATGCGCTTGGACATTAAAACTTAAAGCACCATGCAAGCAAAAGCAACTCTAAACACTTGCAACAGAAAAACACATCACGAGTTCCAACCTGATTTAAGCAAATAAAAAAATACGTTAGCCAATTCGCTCGCTCTCATTATGCAATGTCTAGTACTTAGAACAGTAAAAACTAAAACACAGTTAAATGGATTGTGAACCTACATTCGGTACTGCAAGTGCGAGGCCTGCGTTCGTGCCTCTCCATAGCCTAGTAAATCCTTCCTGAAATAAACACCACTCTGGCATTGATAAACAATGTGCGTGTATTCAACGTATATTATACAAGACAAGTAAATGATTGTTTTAATCCATCCAATGCCAATATTCTATAGCATTATACTACCAACCTGTTGTCTAATTTTATACATGACATCAAGTGTTCCTTTGTACCGAAAACAATCGGGAGGACAGAGTGATACAGTCCCATGGAATCCAGCCCGGGTACACGATGGAGAACATCTTAAATCAGCAAACATCTGAAAAACAGTATCAGAAACGTCAAATTATTTGCACTATTACCCTTCCAAAAGTATAGGATTTTCTTTCCTCATGTTAATATACAACTAGGTTAGCTTCAAAACAACACACAGTGTCATTTGACCATGCAAGACAAAAATATGGTCCACGCTAAACATACCATATTTGGGCCTAAACAAGACATTCTGCTGATCAAATTACTGAGTGGATGAGAATAAGCAACTCCTGCAGCTTGTGCTTGCAACCTTGTCTGATTAAAATCCAGAAAACAAATCAAAACATGCCAGAATAAAATAAACTAAAATCATTATATAAACTATGGATGATTGCGTAAATGTCAATAAGAAAGAGCGGACCTTGGCAGCATCAAGGGGGTTGACAATAAAGACGGATATAACAGCGGCACCGGCGGCAGAGAAAGCGCGTTCAGCAATCCCTAAATTATCACTAGTAGATGAATTGGAAGGAGGAGAAGAGCGTTGTGTAGCGTTTGTTGGATTCATTGGAGTTTGTTATGACGCCATCCATGGGTTTTGGATTCGGTCTGAATCCACCATTTCTGTTTAACGATCAAAATTAAGCGATTAAATTGGTTTTACTTTTTTTGTTTAGATTAAGAGAGAAGAAAATGAATGTATAACAGGTTAGTGGGTTGGACAGAAGCTGGAAAAAACCACCTGGTGTGGCTGCTAAACTCATAGACTGTAAATCATCTAAAGGTGCTTACTTTTACGCTTAAATTTCATCCTATATTTCTTCTCAGGGTCAAAATCAGAAGTGTGTGGATGGTGGTTGTAATGTAGGGTACGTAGGATAGAAGATCTCTGAAGAACTTAAGCTGCTTTCCAATCTATTCACTATATCATTGTCAACACTGGTCACTTCATTAAAAAAACCGTTAACTTCTCTCTCCAAAATCCCCACACGCATTTGCATCTTTAATGCATCATATAATGCTTCTTCTTCTTACGACAGACAAATATATAAAGTTTCTTCTATAATTTAATCACCCAAACAACGTACATACCATTAATAAGAGAATAGAAATTTCACCCAAACAACAAAATGATATCAATGCATGCTCCTTTCTAGCCCCCACAATTTTGAATGAAGGTGTGTTTGATGTCTACCAAATGTTCCTGACACACACATGACTATAGTGATAAACAGGGCATACTATCTCTGTAAATGAATATGTATAAACTAATATTATCATAAAATAATTTGATAGATCCATAATAGAAAAGAAATCCTATCATGACACGATACTTATACCTAATAGACTTAACTACATACATACCATTAATAAGAGAATAGAAATTTCAAAAATCCACAACAATTGAAATATTATTTTTCAGAATATATAGAAATAAATATACATAGGATTGCATATGAAAATTGTTTATACACAAGTTAAAAGTATAAAAACAAGTGAACTCTTTAAAAGAAAGTAAATCAAGAAAACTCACTTAGGAACAGCAGTAGCAGTCAGAGCTAATATTGGTACATCTGGTAGGTGGGTTCTCAGAGTTGAAAGCTTTTCGTAGCTAGGCATGTCCTCAAATACAAAATTGCAGCAACAAAAGTACTAAATCACTAATATCCGGAGAAATATTGTAGCAACAAAATCACTAATATCAGGAGAAATATTGTCAATTTTTATAATATCATTGAAGCCTCAAAGAGTATCAACAAATCCAAACCAAAGGAAATTATATATTATAAAACAAAGGAAATCTGTGTTTACAATTGTGGTGATATAAGAGTCTCAGGGTAAAGATGTTGTTTCAACCTAGTCCAGTTGAAAATCAAAGGAATATCTATCCTACTATTATTTAAGTTATACAGAAAAAATTTGAAAAAAGTTTTCAGCAGAACAATACTTATAAAAGGTAAGTATAGACACTTATAAAATAGTAAAGAAACATACTGTGCATGGAGCATTGTTGCTACTGGTAAGTTGCGGCCAAGTTGGTACGATTCCATCTCTCACAGGTGCTCTTAAGGGCCAAGCATGACCAAACATTCTCTTCCTCACAGGATGAGGTTTCTCAGTCTCACCTAACTTCCAGAAACTAGACGGTAACTTAACATAAGTAGTGATAATCTTGCCCGTCTCTGTGCCATGATAGCATGGCTCTAGAATGTTATATATGTTCAACCCAGCAATATCCTAAAAATAGCAAGAGCAATCAATTAGTGACAAATTCACTTTACTCATTTAATCTCGGCACTGCAATATAGTTAAATCACCTCGTCAATTTTCGCAAGCTTATTTGTACAATTATCACTGACTGAATTATAGAAATTCCCATTACACTCGCGATTAGCCTCCTGCAACAAAATACACCATAATTTAAAGAAACATACTTACAAAACAACATAGTAAGGTTCAAAACTAAATGTAAATGGGTTTATTTTCACCTCAAACAATTCATCTGGGATAAGCCCCATCCCATGTACAAATGGAACAAGAGCATTGCCATCAATTAGTTCATCTGTAACACCATTACCAACAATGTAACCCTACACACAACGACTTTCAGATTGCAGTTACAGACTTAAAAAAAATGATCTGATCACTTAAAGATAACGACCTTAAAATTCAGTTTTGGCTTCACATCCGCGTCAATTCCTGTAGAAATTCAAGAAAGTGAACATTACTAACGATTCAAACACATTGATTAAACACTTCAAGGACACAACTTTGTACCTTTCATTACTTCATAGGCAAGAGTAGGCACATAAACTCCGACATATGACTCTCCAGCAATGAAGAAAGGATTGGAAAAGAACTCGGGATATAGTTCAAACCACTGGTTTTGTCGAACATCAAAACAAAAGCGAAAAGACGGAAGAAACCAGTTGAAACATTCTTGTCGAACATGTGACGCACAAGATATGGTTGAGGTGTTTTATCGAACACCTTGCGGGCAAGACCAAAAGCCGTATTTCTGCATTTTTAACACGTAAACATTCCTCCATTTAGCTTCATAATGTTGTATGCTAGTGTTAAATTAATTTAGAATCAATACCGAAACAAAAAACCAGAGAAACCAATTGAAAGCGTAATCAACATGAAACCGTGAAGCTTACTGTAAAAGTGCACCAAACCATGAAACCGAAGAAGTTCTGAACCATAACCAAAACTAACTGAACGATGCAGTGAGATTACGAATCGCGCTTGGGTTTGCGAAGAAGCATTCCGGCTGCAAAATCGCGTTTGGGAAAAAGCACTTTCGCGATGGAGGCCTTCCAAGAGAATCGCGTTTGAAAAAGAAGCGCGTTTGAGAAAAAAGCGCTTATGTGTAAAGTTCTTAGCGTTTTACCGTTTTCGAATGTTTTGCTTCTTTCAAGTAGTGTTTCAGCAAATTATTTCCTCTTATATTTCATGTAACTAAAATAAGTAAATAAAATTAATCAAAAAAGAATTAGTGATGGTTTTTATAGTGATTATATGATTGTCTTTTATATAGGAATTAGTTACAAAATTATTTTGTAGTAATATTATGGTAGCTAATCCTATATTTTCTTGTAGTGTTTGTACCTTCTATTATTCACGGTGAAATGTTATGCATTGTGCAGTGGCGGTGAAAAGAAGCTATTCCAAACATGCTACTACCTCCGTTTTTTTTTATAAGTCGCTTTGGAAAAAAAATTTGTACCACAATATAAGTCGTTTTATAATACCAATGAATCATTAATGTTATTTTTCCTACTATACCCTTAAATATTTATTATTCTCTCTCCTTTCAATTATGTAAATTTGTCTTTCCAATATCATTAATAGAGGACAATTTTGTAAAATCATTCATAATTTCTCTTTTCCATACTACATTTATTATATTTCTTAATATGTGTGAAAAGTAAAAAACGACTTATAAAAAAAACGGAGGGAGTATTAATGAGTTACATGTCCACATACTAATGGTACAAAACATTAAATGGACGATAACATGCTACTTTTTATTCTGATATTGTTTCCCCTTCACTCAATTGATAGCAAGTACCAACCTGAGTGAAATAAGAGAGAGTGAGGGAGATGGTTTTTTCAGCCTTTCATCGGTAAAGGAAGCTTTAATCACCAACATTGAGCCATGTATCAACTAACTGAATGGGAAAAAATACAAGATAAGCTTTCTCTTAGCATAATCTTTGTCTTTCTATGGCTTATCATATGCGGTGTTTTCACAACTTGATTTTACCTTTCACACTAACATAGATATTAGTTGTCCTCTAACTAACTTGTGATTGTTTGTTATGGCAGACAAATGGTTGGTATTGATGAAAGAAAGCCAATTCATAGCATAAAAAATGAAAAATAATTAACGAATAGATTGTTAAATCTCTTCTTATATAACATGAACATGAACATAAACTATTTTCAGAGTGAATTTATTAGTATTAATTTAGAGGAAAAACTCTACATTTAAGTTAAAACAAACCTACTAATAAATTATAAAGGATGTAAACAAAAGTTATTTTATTGTAGGTAGTAAGTTACACATTTTTATTTTCTTCTAATAACAATACATAAAGATTATAAGTTTATCATGTATTTACATTTTAGAACAAACTTCTTGCCTTTATGTTTCAATTAACAACACATATAATATTTAAAAAATCATATCTGACATTGAATATTATTTATTTTTAAATTAAAAATCATATTTGTAATTTAATCCAATGTTCAAACTATGTCATTGGTTAGTGATTTTTCTGAGGTATATGTATTAAATAACTTGCTACAATGAATAACTTGCTCTTTAATTGATATTTTATCATTGAGTAATTTAATAGTTGGCATGCTTTAACATTAGTCAAGACTTCAACTTTTGGGTTTAGCATTGTCCAAATAAAAATTATTTTAAACATAATAACTTTATTGAGCTAAGCGTAGGTAATATATATTAGGGGTGTTCGTGGTTCATGAACTGCACTGAACTAAATCATATTTATGGTTCAATTCAGTTTATAATAACCATTTCAATAAAAATACAACTAACTGTTAAAATGGTTTCAATTCAGTTTAAAACTAGTTTAGAACCAGTTTGTGTTTATAAACTAATTTATAATCAGTTTGCAATTATAAACCAATTTTATAATTTGAACTCTTTTAAAACCAATGTTTTAATTTGATAAAAAAAATGTTAATTTAAAAAAAATTACAATATTTGAAAAATTTATTCAAAAAATAATAATTTTTTATTTTTCTAAAAAAAAGAAAAAAAATTCAGAATAAATTATTTTCATTTTATATAAAATTTTCGGATTTTTTTCGTAAAAAGAATTTCCTGAATAAATTTTTTTTTTTTTTTTCATAAAAGAATTTCCTGAATAAAAAAAATTTAATTTTTTTTTATTTTTCAAAAAAAAATTCCAGGATAAAAGAATTTTTAAAATTTATTTTATTTTTTGGGAAAAAAATTCAGATTAACAAAAATTTTAATTTTTGGAAAAAAAATTCCAGTATAAAAAAATTAAAATTATTTTTTTCAAAAAAAAATTTTAAAAATTTAATGTTTATTTTTCGAAAAATAAAAATTCAGAATAAAAAAAATTATTTTTTTTATTTTACGAAAAAAGAATTTTTCGAATAAAAAAAATTTTAATTTTTTTTTTTGTTTTTTGAAAAAAAAAATTAATATTTTATTATTTTTCGAAAAAAAATTGCAGAATAAAAAAATATTTTTAATTTTTTTTTATTTATAGAAAAAAAATTCAGAATAATTTTGTTTTTTTCAAAAAAATAATTTTAATTTTTAAAAAAAAATTAAAATATTTTTATTTTTCAAAAAAAAAGATAACTTTTTTTATTTTTCAAAAAAAAATCCTGAATAAAAAAAAATAAATTTCTTTTTTATTTTTCGAAAAAAAATTTCAAGATAAAAAAAATTATGTATTTAATTTTCTATAAACCAATCAATTAGAAACCTTTTGTCTAGTAAAGTAATTTAATTTCAATTAGAAACCTTTTCTTTTACTATTTATGTATTTAATTTTCTATTTATGTATATCACAATCGTTGTGTCTTGCCATTTTATTATTACTTGCAAACATTCAGTACACTTGTTAAAATTAATATCAAGTTTTTGATGATATTGTCGAAGATTTTTAAAGCACTATTGAATTGTAATTTATTTATTGCTTAATTAAAATTTATAGTCTAAGAAAAGATATAAATGTTCGAAACCATTGGAGAAATTCTATTGTTAATACTTTACTTTGCTTTTAAATCCGCTAAAGAATTAGGTATTTTGTCTAGGATAAAATAAAATAAAAAAGTAATTTTTATTTTATTTATTTTTTTTTAAATTTAGGGAAAATTGTTTTATTTTTTAATTTTTTTCCATTCTCAATAATTTTTCTTCTTTTTGTATGAAAAACTTATTTGTATAATTAAAGCAGTTTATAAAAAAAACTGGTTATGAACCGATTTTAAACTGAATTAGAATTGTTTAAATTAAATGGTTCAGTTCATTAATCATTTAAGTGGTTCAGTTTTTTTATGGTGCAATGCAATTCAGTTTAGTAATATAGTTTGGTTAACCACATTTTTATACACCCCTAATATATATTAATTCGGTTCTGTTTACATTGAGGTTAAACCTATCATCTTTTATTTTAGGCTTAATTACACTTTTGGTCCCTATGGTTTGGCCAACTCACGAAATTGGTCCCTATAGTTTAAAAGTGAACGAACTAGTCTCTATACTCTAAAGTTGTATGCAGTTTTAGTCCTTATTCCTATTTCCCCCTCCAAAAACGCTGATGTGTCCAATTTTTAAGTGATGTGGCAAAAATAAGGGCCTGTTTGATTTGCCATGTCATTTAATAATTATTTTTCCATCTAAATTTAATTAGAAAATATATTTTCAAAATAAAAACAAATTATAATTTAAATGTCTCTCTCATTGTTCAGGTGTTGTCTTCATCGTCCCCAAAAGAAACCCTAACATTCCAAATTTCTTCATCCATTGTCTTTATTGTGTCCTTCAATGGGGGATTCCTATACAGTTTCCAGCAATAGCCGTGTATCGCGAAGAAGACAAGTTCGTTGCTTTTGTGACATTGATTCACCACTCACTACTTCATGGACAAAGGAGAATCCTGGGCGGAGGTTCAATGGATGTGGCTTATACAAGGTAAAATCTTGACGTAAAGTATTCGAAAGTTTCGCTGTTGGTAAAACACTAAAATTGAGTGTATCTTCTTCAGTTGCAGGGAAGAAAAAGGTGTAACTTCTTCAATTGGTACGACGAAGGAATGTCGGTGCGTGCGAAGGAGGTGATTTTGTCATTAACGAAAAGAATTGATGAAGCTAAGAAGAAGGAAAATTTGAAGCTCAAAAATTATGCAGATTTGAAGAAGGAGATAAAGTTTTGGCAAGGAATGTCTAGTGTAGCAGTTGTGGTCATTGTAGGACTGATGTGTATGATAATGTTCTAGCAGTTTAAATGGAATGTAATGGTTTTGGCAGTTGGCTGTTTCTGTTTAGTAGTGGACCAAAACTATGAGTTATGTATTTAGCAGTCTGACATTTATGAGTTATGTATTTTATGAGTTCTGGTGTATGAGTTCTGATATAAATGAATTTTAGCAGTTGAATTTTATGAGTTATGTATTTTATGAGTTCTGGTGCATGAGTTATGCTATAAATGAATTTTAGAAGTTGACATTTTATGGTTTAGCAGTTTTGGTGTATGAATTTAAGATCAAGACTTCTGTATTTATAAGACACAACAACACTTGTATATAAGGATAATTGACACTTCTGTATTTAAGATCATGAACTTATGTATTGCTGTCAAGGATAATTGTCATTACATCCAAAATACTTCAAAATATAATCAAGCATTACATCCAAAATAAAACTGCTACATCCAACTTGATAACAAAAATACTTGCAAGGCTAAGTTGATAACAAAATACTTTCAAGCCTAACTTGATAACAAACATTACATCCAAAATAGTTTCAAGCCTAAGTTTCAATCTAGTTTCTGCTTGTTATTTTTCTGCTTGTTTCCTCCCTTAGATATTTGCCTGTCAGCAGCACTTTTACCCTTGCATGTCCTAGTGTTATGTCCATACTTTTGACACTTTTTACACTTCACTGTCTTCAACTGACTTGGTAACACATTAGGCTTTCTTGGCTCATCATTGGACTTGTTCCTTTGCTTCTTTGGCCTTCCTGGTGCCCTTCTCATGACTGGAGGATTGATAAACTCAGTGTTTGATTCTGGCCAAAGTTTTGGTCCATTTGAGGGTAGCACAATGTGGGAGTAAGTGGCCACACATTGTGATTTCCTATAACAAACACACAGTCAGACCTGTTATTATGATATAAATTGCATATAAATTGCATATAATAGCTAATTGTAGTTATACCTGTAATAGGATGATACAAATTGTTCAACTTGTAATCCATTGTACCAAATGCATACAATAGCATGTGCACAAGGTATTCCTGTTAGGTCCCACTTACGACAAGCACAAGACTTTGCTCCCAAATCCACAACATAAGTATCTCTGTCATTAGCCACACTGAACTTGGTCATTTCATCATCACCATGCCAAGTAGCCTTCCACCCCCCTGTAACCCTTTTGTTTTTTTCAATTACAGCCTGAATCTTAGGACATATGTCACCATTGTACCTTTCAAGCATTTTCTTTTGCCTAACAATCCTTACTGTTATGTAATGCTTTATACCCTCAAGTAAAGTGATAATTGGTTTTTCCCTAAGTTCAAGAATGGCCCTGTTGAAAGCTTCACACATATTGTTGACCTGCAAATCACTTTGACTGTAGGTGCTAAAAGCTGATCTTGTCCACTGTTCAGGTTGGACCTTAGCCATCTCATTGTATGCTTCTGGATTTATGTCTTTAAGTTTCTGCATGGCTTGTTTCCACTCTGGTACAGTGGTAGCTCTTGCTGCTTTCCACAATAACTCTTTCATTGCAGCTCCTGGGAACCTTTTCTTCCAATTCCCATAGAGATGCTTAACACACAACCTATGCACCACATTCTCACCTAGTCCTTTAATCACCTCCACAAGTCCCTGTATACAGTAGGATGATACAATGTAATTTTCATAAAAATACTATGTAATTTAATCACCTCAAAACAAGCAACACTATGCAATTTTCATAAAAATACTAACCTTTTGTTGGTCAGATATAAATGAATACTGGTTGGGCATTAGTTGGTTAAGATCCTCCAACAATAAGTCAACAAACCACTTCCAAGAATCTCTAGTTTCAGATTCCACCACAGCATATGCACTAGGGATCATTTGGTTGTTTCCATCCTTGCCAACAGCAGCCATGAGTTGACCACCATGATCACCTTTCAAGAAGCAAGCATCCAACCCTATCAAGGGTCTACATGTGTGAGCAAAAGCAGCCTTACAAGCTTCAAGACAAATGTAAATCCTTTCAAAAACAAGGCCTACTTCAGATGTCCCACACTTAATTATCACAGTGCTATTAGGATTTGACCTTCTAATCTCATCAGCATAACTCCTTAAATGTGCATATTGCTCAGTAGCAGCACCCTCAATCAAATCCAATGCTCTCTTCTTTGCCCTATATGCTTGATGATGTTTAAGCTTCACATTCCATCTATTGAATGCCTCATCTGCCAATCCACCAGGTTTGATCTGTGGCGTGTGCCTAATCAATGGAATCAACTTTTTAGCAAGCCATGAAGTTCTAGCTTGTTTATTCCTAGCAGACCTAACACATTCATGGTCTTCTTTTAAACTAGTAACTTGCCAATACTGACTTCCACTCCTTTTAGCTACTAACATATGATATGGACAACTTTTAGCACATTTCACCACCACCCTAACACCATCATTTTTCTTGAACCATAGATTTCTCTTTGTTTCCATAGCATGATCCCTAACAGCATCCAAAACAAGATCCTTGCTAGTAAACTGCATTCCTAACTCAAATCTAACAGGATCACAACTTTCACCAACTTTAAATGTAGGAAAATTCCCTGTCTGAACTATTTCATCACCACTTCCAACTGGAGTGTGTAAATCACTTTCATCTTGGTCAGACTCTTCATAAATTTCTTGTGTTTGATTAATGGTTCCACCATCTTTGTTTTTGTCAGCAAATGTCTCCAATGGTATTTCATGTGTCCAATCCCATTCTTCTCCATCAACAATCATATCAAACTCACTTTCATCTTCACTTTCAGCTTCACTTTCAAAATAGTCTTCATCTTCATCACTGTTATAACCATCATCATTCTCTTTCATACCACTTCCCTCCTTACCTAAAGCCTCCTCCATAACAACTTCTTCATCAACTCTAACACCTTTTTTCTCACCACTTCCCTCCTCCATAACAACTTCTTCATCAACTCTAACACCTTCTTTCTCACCACTTCCCTCCTCCATAACAACTTCTTCATCAACTCTAACACCTTCTTTCTCACCACTTCCCTCCTCCACAACAACTTCTTCATCACCTCTAACACCTTCTTTCTCACCACTTCCCTCCTCCACAACAACTTCTTCAAAATCAGAATTCCCTCCATCTTCAGCTACATTTGCAGGACCTTCATCCCCAACTTCAACTACATCTGGAATATCAACTTCGTGTTCTACAAATAACTCCACAAACGTGTACCCTTTAACATCTGAAACAAGCTCCATCAGTTCATCATCATTACTTAGAGGCTTCAGTCCACGCTGAAACGAGAGCTTTGGATTCTGATACCACAAATTCTTAAACTTCGTGTATCCTATACTCAGTACCAGACTCCGAATAACCTTATAGTTCACCCAATCAGCATCAACAGTGTCTTCCATCTCATACACTTGACCCTCCACATACACTTTAATAGGAAATGTTACAAAATAACCTCCATGATTAATACGGAACCTCAACCTCTGTTCTTCACTAGGCCTAACCATATGACAACAACAACAAAAAAAACCCTAATCGATTAGAACTCTCAATCAACAGATTATCAGTTTACGAGCGAAAAAAACTCTAAATTATAAGAACATATACATACCTGCAGCAATATTTGGCTTTCTCTTTCTCTGCCATGGACGAAGGAAGAACAAGATGAAATGAACGCAAGGAAGAAGACGAAGCAACGCAGGGAAGAAGACGAATGAACGCAAGGAAGAAGACGAAGCAACGCAGGGAAGAAGACGAATGAACGCAAGGAAACTATTCAGAACAATGAGAGAGACATTTAAATTATAATTTGTTTTTATTTTGAAAATATATTTTCTAATTAAATTTAGATGGAAAAATAATTATTAAATGACATGGCAAATCAAACAGGCCCTTATTTTTGCCACATCACTTAAAAATTGGACACATCAGCGTTTTTGGAGAGAGAAATAGGAATAAGGACTAAAACTGCATACAACTTTAGAGTATAGGGACTAGTTCGTTCACTTTTAAACTATAGGGACCAATTTCGTGAGTTGGCCAAACCATAGGGACCAAAAGTGTAATTAAGCCTTTATTTTATGTGTTAATTTGAATCTGATATTTTTGGTTTTGCAGTTGCTGTAAAAAAATAGAACAATCAAATGAAAATTATTGTCTCATAATTTGACAACTATACTCCCTCTAAAATAAATGTTATGATTTGGAGTAAATTAAAAAAATATCTCTCTCTCATCAAATTGCAGTCGCAAACAATCTCTCTGAGTGGATACAAAGTGCTTTATCTATTCGAAATCATTTTACCATTTAATCAACACAAAAGTTACTTTTAGTTTGAGCATGTTTTCTGTACTATAGACTATCATTAAAGTCCCACAAGTTAAACCTCAAAAGAAAAGAACAAAAAAAGAAAAAGAAAACTAACCAAAAAACATGAACAACACTCTCAAAGATTTAAGATATAATTTGTCATATATAGTTAAGTAGCCTCTATCAGTGTGTTCAATTTACGCAATCAATTAATCAAGAAATTAATGACATTGTCCTCACGGATTAATCTATTTTAATGGCCTCACTTAAGATCGTTATGCATGTCTTTATCTTTAATTAAACCCTAGAGAACTTCTTTCACTACGTTATCATTTCTTTTACATAATATAAACACCACTTTTTTAGCAAAATATCAATTTAGTCAATCGACATTGAATACGTGTGGTTAGCTCTTAACTTAAATCTTTGATTAATATTGATTATGTTAATTTGAGTGGTTAACTTTGCTTTATTTTTACGTGAGTTTCTTTAGAAGAATCGTATAATCAGCATAACAACGACAAGAAATTAGAAATATTTTACTTTTTATAGTACATGGATGATGGATCATAGGTTCTTTTACGTCCAATGTTATTGGAAGCAATCATGCAGATTTTATAGATTAATACCATAAGATTTCAATTTATTCTAGAGTTAATCTGTTTAGTATTAACTCTAAAATATTATATTTATATATTTAACTGTTGGAATCAAAAACATTTATTGAATATTTCATCTCTATGTTTTATTATTATAAGAATTCGGATATTATAATTATATAATTAATAATTGGAATTCACTTGTATTGTATTTTTTAAAAAAATTATCATACGATAAATTGAAATTATATGAAATATCAAATAATTGACAATTATTTGAATTGATAAAATCAAATATTTTAAATAAGTTATTAAGGAGAATAATTCTATTGAAAGTTACATGAACACATAATGACAACTATGGTGAAAACAATATATGATGTGTATGTATATTAGAAATTCAAGTTAGACAAAACTTTAATTTCAATCACACCAAATTTCTGATGATTCTATTATTGGTTTGTGGTGAATCTTCTTAAAAATATTGAGTTTGGTTTTTTTTTTTCTTTCGATTTTTTAATGTACTTTATGTATTACCAGGGCATTACGTGAAAATACATAAATATCTCTAGATTTCGAAGATATTTCTCCGGACGTATTCTGAGTAAATAAAATTTTGATTTAATGTAAAAAAACTATGGAGATGCATTTTCGTGTACCTTCCAGATATGCATCTCCGGACGGTATTTGTTATAAAATGCGACGAAAGCCCTTCTCATTCCTCACTTCTCAAAAAACAACTCTAAACATTTCTCAAACTCTCTCAACTCACATTCTCTCAAAATCAATTAACCAAGTACAAAGCTTCTTCCATCAACATTAAATACATCAAAGAGATTATTCAATACTGAAGTAGACTCACAATTTGTAAGTTTTTTATTTTTGTAAACTTTTTTGAGTTTTTGTATAAATTAGTAGAAATTGATGATTAGGTTAAGAAATAGATAGTTTTTTGCATGAAAGATAGTTTATACATAATGAGAAATGTGTTTGATGGTTAAAAATAATGATCAATGCATTATTTTTGGGTGTTTAGGGGTCTGCATTACTGCCATTGACGTAGCTAAAAGTTACAGGAAATCTCGGAGATGCAACTCGGAAATTTTTAACGTTTGGATTCCCAAGAATCAGAGATGCATCTCTGTGATTTATCTGTCTCATTTTTTTTGCTTTTCTTGCTTGTAGTAATTGTATGACACTTGTCTGATTTACTTACAGGCATTATGCCTGATAGAGACGACAAACTGAGGCATGAGAGGATTGCACAACATGTATATGTCCAGAGGGAAAAGAGTTAGGTTTCGGAGGCTCCTATTCTAACTAGCCCAATTCATGCGGAGACATCGATTTCTAGGGCTCATATATCTCCACCTTATTCTCTCCGTAGGAGACGGGTGCCACATAGTGACATATCACTGCCTTCATCTTCCTGTAGGCACCATGTTTGACCTACTCAGGCGCCAGAGGTACTCGAGTCATTAGAGGTACCTGAGGCACCAGTGCCACCCTAGGCACGGGAGGGAACTCATGTTGACGAACAGGTGAGGCTGCATAGAGCATATGCTATGCGAGCATACCTGATATATCTAGTTAGTAATGGTGTTAGTCTACCATTTTGTGGATAAGAGTGTCACTTATGTAAATGTCGTCTACCTACGCTACTTCGAGGACTTTGTGAAGATCCATGAGTACAACTGGGACCCCATTGTTTGGTCTACTTGTACTCTAAGTTATTCGAGGGTTGTAGGTGGAAGATGAAGCATGTGACAGGCAACATCACACTTTCGGTAATATTTATTGGTCTTTTAGTGCTTCTGTGTCATTTTCATTACATTTTTGCAACACACTTACTGATGATTCCTGTGTTCCAACACATTTTAGGCTTGGATCCTCCAGCACTTCTCGCACATTATCGATTAGATTGGGTGTACCGACCTATACTAATGATATGTTGCATGCTTCTACATTTCCCCACTTAGAGGGAACTAAATGATAGAGTTGTTTTGAGTCTATCTTAATGTTTACTGGTAAAAATGGTAAACAACCGCTGATCTATCAATTTCACGTAAAACTGAGTAACTTGCAGGATCGACCACACAAATCCTAAGACATGTGCTAAATTGATTTCTTACGTAAACTTCTATGTTTCGACTAAGTAAAGAAGTAAAAAAAAAAGAATTTCTTCAAGAAACTTAAAGTAACTGAAAAGTAAAAGACTTTGAGAAAGGTTTAAATCGAAGAGACTGGTAAATGCAGGAATTTAACTTGCGTGAAATTAAAAGAGGCTTTTAATAAAAAGAACTTGGTAAATTGCATTAAATCATAAAAGATGGTGTTAATCCAACATACATTTTCACACGCTCGTTTCTCTACGTTGGTACTTTGAGCACACTGAATTTGTATACAAATGGAACACACCAAAATTATTCCTAAGACTTGCTATTTATAATGGTAGAAAATAACTACCCACTAACGGATCATCGAGCAGGATGAAACACTTGGCGTCGTGCATGTCTTGGACTCTTGGATGAAAGCCACATGTCCCACTTTAAAATTGGGTAAGAATAACTGTTCCCTCTTGTTTTTGAATTCAAAACCTTCGCGCCGAACGACCTTTTCTTAAACTTCGGTTGAAAAGTCTCCTAAACTCTTACAAATATTTCTAAGTCCTTGAAACCTTCTTTCTTCTGCAAAAAGCTAACTTTCGACCAGCTTTCCTCACAGCCACACTTCTGTCGAAGTTTCATAAAAACTTCACCTATTCTTTCTCCTGAGAGAGATTTTTATCCCAATGTCAGGCGTCAAAATTAGGAGCTAATAGATTGCCCCCCAAAAATGTGTTTTTCGACAGTACTGAAGAAAAGGTCATTTTTTGATAGCAACATTCGATGCCTTATTTTCAACTTTCATGGATCTTGATGCAATTATAACTCCCACGTTCCAACTATTCAGTTTCTTCTGAACCATTTCATGATGTCACGGTCATCATGATAATCTCTGCAAAATCTCTCCTCAAAGCGCACCAAATCACTAGCCATCATCATACCTCCTAAAACCTAGGAGATAGTGGGGTATAGGTAGTAACTGCCACCGTCCCATCCATCATCCCCAACGAGACACGTGTCCCACTACAACATTAGTCATTTAATGCTGATTTGAGGTCTGTTGACATTTTACAGCCTTTAAATAGTTTTTTCCCAAATCATTTTTCTTTTTCACGCTTCCAAAACTCTTTGCTTTCTTCTCAGCTTCCTAACTCCTCAGAAAACAAAACCCCAAACTCCTTGTTATTCAGTCATGGCATCCTTAACCTCAAACGTTCAAGACTCCAGGAGAACCTAGAAAGCCAAAGGGCCCAAGACCCAATCTCTACTTCTGCCTTTCGCCACACTTGTTGGGCCTAAGATAGTGAAAAACTTGCAATGCATCTCGGAATCACTTGAGAAGGAGAAGATGGCCATCTACGAATCTCAGGTATTAATTCCTATCCTTATTTATGGAAAATCGCATGCATTATCTGGTCCTTTATCCGCTCCAGATAGTGACCCTGAGATAATCAATGATTATTTTCCCTCACACCACAAGATAAAGCCAATAGGGCAAGCCAACAAGGCTAAGGTAGAAACTGACACTCCTGACGCTGTAGCTCTTAACAGCATTGACTTGCGGTATATGAACGACGAATCTAGAATTTTTAGGGCAACTCCGTCATTCAAAGATTCTGATCTCTATTTGAGTTGGTTGACAAAAATAGAAAATGTTAAGGCTCAATCTTGGAAAGACTTAGGAATTTATGACCTGATCATGTTGTCCAAAACAGGACCCACATATTGTTCGACCATGCTGGTCTCATCTCTTTACTTCTGGGACATCACCCATTATACCTTTCATCTCCCTTGTGGGATGATGACCCCAACTTTATTCGACGTAGCTGCTATTACTGGGCTGAAACCAACTGGAAAACCCTATGACCCAGAGTTAGATTCCAAGGACCAAATAGGTTTTGCATCTGCCAAACCTACTTACACAAATTTTATCAAGCATTACTATGACCCCTAAACAACCACTGTTACTGATCTGGAACACATAGCTTTCTTGACTGTCTGGCTGTCGCACTGTGTTTTTTGTTCGAAGTCCCTGCAAGTGGCCAGAAAATTTCTCACCCTTGCCACCCAACTCCATTATGGTCGAGACGTTTGTCTGAGTGAGATGATTTTAAGGCACCTCTATGAGTCCTTGAGTGAAGGTGTTACTCAACTCAAAGGATTATCTACAGGAGAGAAACTGTTACTGTCAGGGCCCTTCTGGCTCCTTCAACTTTGGCTGAATGCTTCTTTCGAAGCTAGCCTTCCTAACAAAGGTCTTGTCGAAGAAGAAGCCCAAGAGATCAAAGAAAGGTGCGTCTAATAGACCCGCTTAGTTCATTTAACCCCTACTGAAGAAGGTCAGTTGCTCAGGCAAACATTCC
Organism: Lathyrus tuberosus; assembly: GCA_022829125.1. NCBI lineage: Eukaryota > Viridiplantae > Streptophyta > Magnoliopsida > Fabales > Fabaceae > Lathyrus > Lathyrus tuberosus. The sequence continues at coordinate 639,264 of JALAZF010000118.1, read as the reverse complement.
TCGGCTTCGTCAAAATGTTCGTCAGGCGCCATGAGTTTACTTTGAACATGGCCCCTTTTGCCCAAAGGAAATATGCTCCTGAATGGTTCACCAGACCCTTCCCCCTATCTGACAAAACCCAGGAAGAAGAATCAAAATCAATCTGGGAGGCTTTTTTGATGCCTCAACTTCTGCCCCTTCGACTTAACTTGGGTAGAGGTCTAGTATCTTTAATTGCCTACCAGCCTAATCTGGTTTCTCGCCAGTCTGGTTTGATTCAAACCCTCCCCAAATGTTTGTATGAGAAAAAAGGACACATCCTTCTCCATCACACCTGCTATACTGAAAAGCTGGCATCAATACAAATGGCACGTTATGCACACAAAGCATTCCTCACTCCAGTCGATTTTGAACCTCTTTACCTCTGCACCTCAGAATATTACCAGTGGTGGTCGAAGTACTACGCTGAGAAGTTCTTTGACATTGCTTCCTTCACAAAGCTGATTGACAAAGCTTTTCTCTCTGTGCAGGAGAAAACCAAGAAAGGTAATTCTACCCATGTCAAAGAAATTCAAACATTCCAGAAGTACTTTGAAACTATTTACCGCCCAGCTGATCTTAGTCGAACCGTCCGCGAAGCCGCTGTTACTTTGAAGGAAATTTTTTTAAAGAAAATGGATAACTTAAAGATCCTTTCGTACGTTCCTCCTGAGAAATGCTACGAAACGACTTTCAATATGTTTCCTCCCAAATTTCCTCGACTGCCATCTGCTGATTTTGGAGTGGCCCTTGCCCCTCCATTTCCAGACTGGTTCATCTATGGGGATTCTATAAAGATCCTTCGTCAACAGTCGAAACCAAAGGCTCAGCGGGTGGTTCCGACTAAGTACACTCTAGATAGTTTCAATGGACCACTTCATATCAGTATCGAAGATGTTCACATCGAATCTGCAATCCATGAAGGTGTGGAATACAGATTGTCGAACTTTATGTTTTCCTTTCTTAACTATTCTAACATACGTGTTGCTATTTTGTTTTATCTGCAGCTGTAAAAATAAAGAGACATGCAGTACAAAGACACGTCGAAGAAGAATCTGAGCAATCCACAAGAGTAATCTCCATTCTTTAACGTTTATCATGCGGTATATTATTATGCCTTCTTATACTTTGATTTTTCTCAGGGTTCCCGAAGACCGCCTCTGACCCCTCAAAAGAAAAAAACCTAAAGGGCTACCCCTCAAATTGTGCTTGTCGCGGCCGGCAAAAATATTCGAGTCGCCATCATATCTTTTTAGGAAAATAAATGATAAACCTAAAATCCTAATTCTAAGGGTAGAGATTCCTAAGGTTCGGGAGTCGGTTAAGTGAGGGGAAGGTGTTAGGCACCCCTCACTTCCATTGTACTCAATGGGATCCTCCTTAGATTTTAGGGAATGTTTGTTTGTTGTCTTTTTTTTCTTTATTTACAAGAGAATCCTAAGTTTTTTATTATTGTACTCGCTAGGGTTTACAACCCTATGCCTACGTACCTTCAATTTTGAAGGATCAGAGTAACCGTAGTTCACCTCCCCTATTCCTACCCCCTAATCTTATTCCTAACCCCAATCCCAAACCTAGTCCACTATTTATACTCTTGGATAAAGAGTTCTATCCCTTAAATCTATTATTTATACTCCTAGATATGGAGTTTTATCCCTTAATCTATTATTTATACTCCTAGACAAGGAGTTCTATCCCTTAATCTATTATTTATACTCCTAGACAAGGAGTTATATCCCTTAATCTATTATTTATACTCCTAGATAAGGAGTTATATCCCTTAATCTATTATTTATACTCCTAGACAAGGAGTTCTATCCCTTAATCTATTATTTATACTCCTAGACGAGGAGTTCTATCCCTTAATCTATTATTTATACTCCTAGACAAGGAGTTCTATCCCTTAATCTATTATTTATACTCCTTGACAAGGAGTTCTATCCCTTAATCTATTATTTATACTCCTAGACGAGGAGTTCTATCCCCTTAATCTATCATTTATACTCTTAGACGAGGAATCATATCCCTTAAATCCAGATCCGTTTATTTATACTCTCGGGGGAAGAGTTTTATCCCTTAAAACTCCCTTATCCATTATTTATACTATCGGATGGAGAGTTTTATCCCTTAAAAAATCCTTTATCCATTGTTTATACTCTCGGATGGAGAGTTTTATCCCAAAATCCCTTATTCCTTGGCCTATATTTATACTCCTGGAACCTAAGAGTGTTATCCCTAAATTCCATCCCTTATTTAGACTCTCGGACAAAGAGTTTTATACCAAGTTTTAAATCCTTAAAAACTTTTATATCCCTTATATTTAGAAAATAAATTCCTAAAATTCCATAGAATTCAATCGAATCCAAAATGCCATTTATGCTAAGAATATAGCAAAATTAAATCCCCAAATTATTTCAATTAAAAAATAATCTCTAAACTCAAAATAATACCCAAAAATAAAAGAATTTTAATCCCAAAATTAAATCAAGATAAATCCCAAGAACTTAAATCCCAAAAATTAATTTATTTTCATCCCCAATCCCATATTTAAATCCAATTTAAGTAAAACTCTAATTTCTTTAAAATAAATCCTAAACTTAATTTTAATAAGAATTCAAAATTACCAACATACCTTATCCCAAAAAACCAGGAACAAAATCCTATTTTATAAAAATAAATCCTTAAAAAATAAATAATTATTTTACATATACAAAACTTTTTATTTAAAATAAAACAAACCCCAAAATTATCCCTAAAATATCCTAATTATTAACCCTAATAATTTTAGATCCCAAAATCCTATTTAAAAAAAGAATCAACCAATTATTTTAAATATATAAAATATAACTTTAAAAACTCAAACCCCAAAATTAACCCTAAAAATCCTAAATATACAAACAATTATCCCTATTTAAAAACAAACAAGTTATTTTAAATACATAAAACAAATAAATTAAAAGAAACCAAACCCAAAAATAATCCTAAATTCCCAATTGTATTTCCTAATAACAATAATAATCCTTACAATTCTATTTTATAAATCCCAATTAAGTATTTAAATCCTAATTAATTAGTCAAATTAAGTAATTAATTTAAATAATTAAATAACACCCAGGGGGTGTATTTTGTACATAAAAGCAGTTGGGCTCGGGGGGAAGTGTGTAAATAGCATTAAGGCTAGGCCCACTAAGTAATTGGAGCCCAACGCCTGCAGAAGTGTATGCCAAGAGAGTCTACGACTGACTTTCTCTTGACGGTCTAATGATGATCAGACGGTTTCGAAGGCTTAAAATCCTGGCCTTAGATTGTGATTACCAGTCCAGGTAATCCAATCCAATGGTTATCACGCCAGGTCACTTGAAAGGATACGTTGTCCCCATCCCTACTGAACTGCCAAAGTCAAACGATCCAGTGGCTAGCGAGCGACCACGTGTGGAGATCGTACGTGCTAGGGGAGGGGGTATAAAACCCCAAACCCTTCAGAAGTGGATCATTTGGATCCCTTTTTCTCTCTCTTATTATCTCGCTCTCTCAATGAGCTCTATCCTCTCTCTTCTTTCCAATGTCGGTGAGCTTCTCCGGCCACCGTGCGAAACCCCTAAACCACCGCCCTTACCCAGATTTCGGTTGATATTCAACCAAAAAATTTAAACCCTCATGAACCCTCCCCCCCCCAACGAACCCAGATCCTTAAAGTTCTTTAGGGTTCGCGAAGAACCCATCCGGAGATGAACCCTAATCCTAGGTGATGAACCCTAGGGTTCATAATAAGAACCTTAACCCTAGTCAAACCCAGAAACCCCAAAAAACCCTAAATACGCAACAATCAACGAACAAAAACGCAAAAGCTAAGTGATTCTCGCGCTTACCTCTCCTTGCCGTAACCGATTAAGCTGCGTCCAATTGCTCTCCTTCTTCGTTTCCGATTCACTAACCCTTTTGTTTGTAGGTGCTTAACTCAGGAAGTCTTAGGGTTCTAATGATGAACCCTGAGTCCCTATTTTGTACGAGCTTTAAGTGGTGGTTTGAAGGGATTTGCGCAACAATTCCTTTAGGGTGTTTCCCCCTAATTCTGAATTTCTATCTTGTTTATATAGGATTAGATTTTAGGTCTTAGGAATTAAATTAGATTCAGTTTAGGAATATTTTGATGTAACTCTGAGATTTGATTTTGTGTTGTAATTAGCATTAGGGTTTGATCTATACTGTATTTTAGATCTGATTGAGATTTTGTCCTGATTTCTATTGTAATTAGATTAAAAAAATTAATGAGAATTGATCCAGTTATTGATTCTATTTTGTCAAAAAAAGATTCAAAACTGATTTGATATAATTTCCTGATCTCTGCGCAAGCCTAGGGTTTGATTTGGGGAAGGAGAAGATACTCGGTCAACCAATTTTGACCAAAAATAAATAAAAATAAATAGTAATAGATAAAAAATAAAAAACCATTCTGATAATATAATAATCTAATAACTTAAAAAATAAAAATAAATAACTAAATAAATGTAACTATTAAAGCGAGCCATATCTCCCTTAATGATTATATTAAAACCAATCCTTACTATGAAAAAAATTAACAACTTAATTAATTAATAACTTATCAAATAGAACCTAATATAATGACTTTAAAAACCTAATATTTTAAATAACAAATATGCCCTATTAATAATATTACCAAGTTAATTTTTAAATAGATATCCTTAAAATAACTAATAGTAAATTAATTATGACCAATAAAAAAAAGTACTTAATAGTATCTTTTAATAATCCCAACTCTTTAAACAAATAAACTCATTAAAACATAATTAAATTTTAAACAAAAAAACCCAATCCCTTATCGAATTAACCAGTGAAAAGAAAATTTCAAAAATCCTAGCAATGCACCCCTCTTACTTAACCTCTTCTAAAATGGGTATTGAAATGCTAACACTCTTAAAAGCCCAGGCATCTAGATGACACCCCCTGATAGCATAAAAAATCCCTAAAAAGGTAAAAAAAAACACTGGTCAAAATTTAGGGTACTAGAGCTGCCCCTATTTAATCGTCTTCGAATCAGAAAGAGGATGTTGATGAGTCTTCCTCTTTTGAAGAGGAGACGGTTAAATACAAGAAGGACCCAAATTTTAACCACGGAGTCCGACAGGTGTGGACCCAATTATGGTGCTCCGCTAATGTCCTAATATCCCTATGTAATATCCCTGAGTACAGAAGTTAAGTAAGATTATGACAATCTTCCAATTCCTTAGTAATAAACCCTTATAGAACCCCTGATGAAATTCTGAGTTTGTTAGAACCCCTATAACGCTTCTCGATGGAACCACTAATAAACCTTGACGAGGTTGTAGAACCCTGTGGAACCCCTTAATACTAATACTTGAATAAAAAACCCTTGGTGGAATCCCCTGATAAAATCCCTTAGTGAACTCCCCTTGGTGATTATGAACCCTATGCATGTATGCATGTTCGTGTATATGAGTGCATGTATGCGTGCTCTTATGTATGATGCATTGTTTGGCTAACGCCTCTTTTATGTAGTGCAATGTATGTATGTCTTTGTCTGAAATAATATTTTCCATAACGTCCTGACTCCCTAACCCTCGAGACTTTGATAATCATAGTAATCCATGATACCCTTGATTCCTGTTTAATAAGTAACATGCCGTTAAAGAGTCTCCCATGTTGGTTAGATTGTAACGTATATTCTTGTCAGTGTATAGACCCTATATCCTGCTTTGGAAGAATATGATCCCTTTGATGATTCCAAAAACCGAAGTAAAATCTATTTTCCCTTTTCAAAACTTTTATTTATACCCGATATTTCAATGCATTATTTCACAATTAATCGACACCTTGTAATCAAGCGGAATAATATAGGAGGCAAATAAATATATTTGAAAAGCAAAATGGGCCCGAAAATGGGCAATAACAAGTAAGGAGGGTAATTCCCATAAGGAGATATTACCATAAATCCAGAAAAGATGTAAAATGGCAATAAGAAAACAAATTTATTTATGTCCCTATTAAATTTAACACTAGCTAATATCCCTAAGTCTTCAAGATCACAATACCTCGCTTCTGAGGATGATGGTTGGAATGATCGCTCCCTCCTGAATTCCTGTTACGGGGTGACTTGAGTGTTTTCAGTCATATGCCTTTTGGATATCCCTAACTTTTGCCTGGACCGCTCTTTTTAGAGTCTTAGTCCACCGGGATGATATACCATTTTTTTCAACTAAGTCGCCCTTTAGGGTTTTCGACTTGTCGGGTATCATTTTTTATTCAAGTCCCTAATTTTTGCCTGGATTGCTCTTTCGAGTTTTCAATCCACCGGGATACCCTAATTTTTGCCTAAGTCGCCCTTTAGGGTTTTCGACTTAGTGGGCTTTTATCCTCTTTTTCTAGGCGTGGCATTTTTTGACCGAATCGGAGTTCACCGGTTGTGGTAAATCCACTCCATCCATGGTTATTAATATTAGTGCTCCGCCAGAGGAGGCACTCTTCATGACACATGGTCCTTCATAGTGTGGGGTCCATTTGCCGTGGTGGTCCTTATGGATGGGTAATAATTTCCTTAACACCAAGTCCCCCTCTTCGAGTAGGCGAGGACGAATTTTCTTGTCGAACGCTCTCTTAATCTCCTGCTGATATAATTGCCTGCAGCCACACGTTTCCCTTATACGAGGTTTAGCTGATCGAGTCTAGTTTTCACGCATTCTGCCTCATCCAGTTTAGCTTCCTTCATGATCCTAAAATCCGATTGATAGCCCATATCCTTATGCAAATATATAAGCTTCCCTCGAGATCCAGGTCTAGGTCCTTCATAAGAGTCTGAAGTTTCGCAATCCATTGGATTCTCAAATATTGTTAAGTACGTTAGGAGCGGTCTCCTTGGGACTGGTGGCACCAATATAGATGGCTTTTGCAAATATTCTTTGATCCAATCGAAATCCATTCAATGATTTGATCCTTTTCCGAGTAATTTGAAGATTGGCTCATAACTAGCTGTAAGGTGTGAGATATCTCCCCAAAAAAATCCATGAACTTCCTTTTTTTATCCTTGGAGCTGGCATCCCTTGAATGGCTTTCATTTTGTCCTTTATTCCCCTTTGACTGACCATGGACCCTAATATTTTTCTGGATCTGATTCCGTAATTACACCTTGTAGGATTTAGTCGTAACTTGAATTTCCTTAACTGATCCCACAACTTTTGTAAGTTAGTTATATGATCTTCTTCTTGTTGTGGCTTGGTAATTATATCCTCCTTATGCACCACATTACCATAGCCCTTTGATAAGTTACTCCTACGCTCTTTAACCCAACAGGCGTTACCTTGTGACAAAAAGTCAAATTATTTCTTTACTTCTTCCCTGATCTGGAGGGTCATGTCTGGTCTAGTCCTCCTCAGCTTTTGCTTGATTGGCCTGCATTCTAATTTGAGTAGTAATTCGTGCTCGACAATGCTTGTATCACGTCCAGGCATATCCTGGTATGACCAGGTGAACACATTTGAGTACTTCTTGCAATAGCTCGATCAACCTTTCCTTTATATCCTTATTCAGAGAAGCACCGACTTCGACCTCGTTCCTATCTTCCTCAGTTCCCAAATTAATCACATCCACTGGTTCCTGATGAGGTTGTATTTCCTTGCCCTCCTGTCTTAACAGTCTGGCTAACTCTTCAGGAAGCTCACACTCGTCCTCATCGCCCTCTTCTTCTTGGTTAATCGGTAATTCGAAGTCATTCGGGATTATAGCGGTGTCATTTCAATAGGTTCATTTTTAAATTTGCACTAGGAAGTTTTTTTTTATTAGTATCCCTTTTTGGAATGAAGTACTAGAAATGCAAATATTGAAAGAAGGTACATTACCATTTTGAACAAACAGAAAGTGAAAGAAAAAAGATCTTGATTGAAAACAAAATGCAATTTTATTGATAGAAATATTCCAATGAAATAAAAGGTGGCCCTACAAACCTTTGTCCACTTGCCTTGGGCATAGCAAGGGACTTATTATTATTTTAAGAAAAAAGTAAATTACTTCGAAACAAAAATCATCTCAGAAATCCCGATGGTTCTCCCAATTGTTGAGATTAGGCATTCCTTTCTTCCTCTTCCATTGCAGCCACTTGATTCTTATCCTGGAACCCAAAACTATGAAAATTGTCTTCTAATCCTTCATTAACCGGTTTGTAACCCAGCCCGAACAAGCCCTTCTCCTTAGGTGACTCCCATTGTTTGCCCCAGTTCGTTAGGTCTCCCTTCTTAATAAGGAATTCATCTTCCATCCCTTCCATGGCGTTAATTGTTGCCCCAATGTGCCCCAGTAATGTATTATCTCCCCGATTTGGTCCTTCAGGGTCTACAACACCGACATCTTGATTTCCGGAATACCTTTTATTGTTATGTTGATCGGAGGATGACTGCCCAATATTTCCTGTCTTTAAACCGTTCTCAATCCTCTCTCCAATGATAACCAAATCAGCAAATCCTGTTGAGACTGCCCCAATCATCCTTTTGTAGTACATTCCTTGTAGGGTATCCATAAACATATCCACAAGTTCTTTTTCCAATAATGGAGGTTGCACACGAGAAGCTAGTTCCCTCCATCTTTGGGCATATTCTTTGAAGGACTCATTCCCTTTTTGAGACATGTTCTGCAAATGCGTGCGGTTAGGAGCCATGTCCACGTTGTATTGGTATTGCTTCATAAAGGCGCTTACAAGGTCTTTCCATGTCTTAATGTGAATCCTCTCCAATTGCATGTACCAGTCCAAGGATGCCCCACTAAGGATGTCTTGGAAAGTGTGCATCATCAGCTTCTTATTAGTAGCATGGGCACCCATTTTTCGAGCAAACATCCTAAGGTGATTCTTAGGACAACTGACACCCTTGTATTTCTCGAAGTCTGGAGCCTTAAACTTGGGAGGTATGACCACACCGGGTACCAGACACATTTCCAAAGCATCCACTCCAAAGATATTGAATCCCTCCACGACCTTCAACCTTTCCTCAAGTGATTTGTACTTATCGTTAATCCCTCTCCTTTCCATAACAATGGTTCCTTTATTTTTGAGGGCCACTTGTCTTGGATTTTCATCCTTGTATTGGAGGTTCCAATTTGCATAATTCTCACGTGGAATAGGTATGTGAGTAGTACGAGGTGCCCCCTTGGAAATAGGTGGAGAAACGGTTCCTTCGAGAGATTGGTTAACAGCTTTGTGCTTAGCAGTTTCGGCCTCCTCACGTTCCAGATCATGGACAAACCCTAGTAGAGGGTTATTGTCTTCAACAAGGGAGGTAGGAGTAGGAACCTTCCTTTGACGACTTGACTCGGTTCCTCTGGCTATCAAATTCTGGATGGCAAGTATCAGTTGATCAATCTGGCTTTTCATACCTTCCACGTTCTCCTTAACAGTATCCATTTCTCCTCTTAGAGTGACCAGATCCTTCTCCAACTGATCCATAACTTTCCTTCGATACGCTCAAGTACGAGGTCAGGAAGTCAGATTGTTACGCTCAATGACTCTGAGACAAATTTTGTAAAAGGAAATGATTTTCTGTTCTTTATTCCTTTTTCCTTATTTGAATGCATGTTGATGCATGGATGTATGAATATGCATGATGTATGCTAAATAATTTTAAAAATTTATTTGGGGGGAATTCCAAAATCCATTGTAGTTAGAGATGAATATATTCAAAGGATGAAACCCATACACATCGAATAAAAATTACTTTATAAGATTCAAATCCATTAGCCAATTCCCAATCCAAGATGACTTCCAAACTTAGGAAAATAAAAATAATTCCTTAGGAATAAACCAAAACAATAATCCTAAAATGAAAACTCCTGAACTTAAGAAGGGTTTAGGGTTTAGGGACTAAATAGATGCCCCTAATGCCTTCTTCAAATGAGCTTTAAACTCCTCCAAGTATCCTTTCTTGAGCCCTTGCACTTCCCTATCCTCCTTGGGGTGGGATAATAGATCTTCAACAGATACAATCGAGTCTTTAGGCTTAACCCCCCTTTTTTTTTGTTTTTTTTTTTGCCCCCATGCCCCTTGTAAGGTTTTTCCCTCTCCTTGTAAATCCAAGTATAGTCCAAATTGTTCCAGGGTAGGAGCTAGTTGAAAATCCTTGAAGAGGAAGTCACATAGAGGAGGATCATAAAATTGTGCAAAAACAATTACGGCCTCTACCTTCATAGGGATCCCTAAAAGATCGAGGGTCTTTCCATACTTGTGTATAAACATCCTTTGAGAAGATTTTGGCATTAAGTCTTAAAGGTCTTTGAGACTTAGTAAATCAGCACTTTAGCTCTGATGCGTAAGGTAACCCTTTTATTTGAATCCATATTTCCAATGTTCCTACAACACATCTTGAAATTCCCCACAAAAATGCATGTATGAAAAAAAAAGGTTTTAAATGCATGATGACATGGACATTTTTGTTTTTTTTATTAAATGTTTTTTATTTGGTTAGGGTAAGGTGAAATGCAAGCATGACCCTAACTAGGTAGGCTCCCTATAATAAGTTAGATCTAAGTCTTATCTACCCAATCCCCTCACATGTAGGATATATAGTTTTGGACAGCATAACGGCCCTAGAATTTATGGACTATACCCTTGTTTTACCATGAGAAGGATCAAGCCTTCCTACGGTAAACCTTTGGGATAGGTCTCATCTAGGAAGACCCTAGTAATGACCCTTGAGGGTTGAATATTTAGGGTCACCATGAGTAGATTGGGTTTTCTAAAGGTCCTTAGAATCTTGGACCACATCCAAATTTATCAACTATGTTAAGGGCTAGCCTTACCAGGAAGATAACTTTGGAGGGTCTATTTGAGTGTGGCATCAATGCATAGTCGGGATGTTACATCCCTTCCATTAACATTTCTGTTCCACGTCCTAACTTAGGGTATCCTCCAAGCTTGGGTTTTAGCTTCACACATCATAATATCCCAATCCAATGCAATGATGACGAAATAATAAAAATGAAGCACAAATATAATAAATAAAAAACAAATTATAAAACATATAATAAATCATGAAAATAATAAATATAAAAAACAGTAAACAACCAAGGCAAACAAACAAGACCCCTAAAACCTAAGGCTAGGATGGACTCTCTTTAGAGAGGCGTCCCCAGCAGAGTCGCCAGTTGTCGCGGCCGGGAAAAATATTCGAGTCGCCATCATATTTTTTTAAGAAAATAAATTATAAACCTAAAATCCTAATCCTAAGGTCTGGGAGTCGGTTAAGTGAGGGGAAGGTGTTAGGCACCCCTCACTTCCATTGTACTCAATGGGATCCTCCTTAGATTTTAGGGTATGTTTGTTTGTTGTCTTTTTCTTTATTTACAAGAGAATCCTAAGTTTTTTATTATTGTACTCGCTAGGGTTTACAATCCTACACCTACGTACCTTCAATTTTGAAGGATCAAAGTAACCGTAGTTTACCTCCCCTATTCCTACCCCCTAATCCTATTCCTAACCCCAATCCCAAACCCAATCCACTATTTATACTCTTGGATAAAGAGTTCTATCCGTTAAATCTATTATTTATACTCCTAGATAAGGAGTTCTATCCCTTAATCTATTATTTATACTCCCAGACAAGAAGTTCTATCCCTTAATCTATTATTTATACTCCTAGACAAGGAGTTCTATCCCTTAATCTATTATTTATACTCCTAGACAAGGAGTTCTATACCTTAATCTATTATTTATACTCCTAGACAAGGAGTTCTATCCCTTAATCTATTATTTATACTCCTAGACGAGGAGTTCTATCCCTTAATCTATTATTTATACTCCTAGACAAGGAGTTCTATCCCATAATCTATTATTTATACTCCTAGATGAGGAGTTCTATCCCTTAATCTATTATTTATACTCCTAGACGAGGAGTTCTATCCCTTAATCTATTATTTATACTCCTAGACGAGGAGTTCTATTCCTTAATCTATTATTTATACTCCTAGACGAGGAGTCATATCCCTTAAATCCCGATCCGTTTATTTATACTCTCGGGGGAAGAGTTTTATCCCTTAAAACTCCCTTATCCATTATTTATACTATCGGATGGAAAGTTTTATCCCTTAAAAAATCCTTTATCCATTGTTTATACTCTCGAATGGAGAGTTTTATCCCAAAATCCCTTATCCCTTGGCCTATATTTATACTCTTAGAACCTAAGAGTATTATCCCTAAATCCCATCCCTTATTTAGACTCTTGGACAAAGAGTTTCATCCCAAGTTTTAAATCCTTAAAAACTTTTATATCCTTAAAAACTTTTATATCCCTTATATTTACAAAATAAATTCCTAAAATTCCATAGAATTCAATAAAATCCAAAATGCCATTTATGCTAAGAATATAGCAAAATTAAATCCCCAAATTATTTCAATTAAAAAAAAATCTCTAAACTCAAAATAATCCCAAAAAATAAAAGAATTCTAATCCCAAAATTAACTCAAGATAAATCCCAAGAACTTAAATCCCAAAAATTAATTTATTTTCATCCCCAATCCCATATATAGATCTAATTTAAGTAAAACTCTAATTTCTTTAAAATAAATCCTAAACCTAATTTTAATAAGAATTCAAAATTACCAACATACCTTTTCCCAAAAAACCAGGAACAAATTCCTATTTTATAAAAAGAAATCCTTCAAAAATAAATAATTATTTTACATATATAAAACTTTTTATTTAAAATAAAACAAACTCCAAAATTATCCCTAAAATATCCTAATTATTAACCCTAATAATTTTAGATCCCAAAATCCTATTTAAAAAAAAGAATCAACCAAATATTTTAAATATATAAAATATAACTTTAAAAACCCAATCCCCAAAATTAAACCTAAAAATCCTAAATATACAAACAATTATCCCTATTTAAAAACAAACAAGTTATTTTAAATACATAAAACAAATAAATTAAAAGAAACCAAACCCAAAAATAATCCTAAATTCCCAATTGTATTTCCTAATAACAATAATAATCCTTAAAATTCTATTTTATAAATCCCAATTAAGTATTTAAATCCTAATTAATTAGTTAAATTAAGTAATTAATTTAAATAATTAAATAACATCCAGGGGGTGTATTTTGTATATAAAAGCAGTTGGGCTCGGAGGGAAGTGTGTAAATAGCATTAAGGCTAGGCCCACTAAGTAATTGGAGCCCAGCGCCTGCAGAAGTGCATGCCAAGAGAGTCTACGACTGATTTTCTCTTGACGGTCTGATGATGATCAGACGGTTTCGAAGGCTTGAAATCCTGGCCTTAGATTGTGATTACCAGTCCAGGTAATCCAATCCAATGGTTATCACTCCAGGTCACTTGAAAGGATACGGTGTCCCCATCCCTACTGAACTACCAAAGTCAAACGATCCAGTGGCCATCGAGGGGCCACGTGTGGAGATCGTACGTGCTAGGGGAAGGGGTATAAAACCCCAAACCCTTCAGAAGTGGATCATTTGGATCCCTTCTTTCTCTCTCTTATTCTCTCGCTCTCTCAATGAGCTCTCTCCTCCCTCTTCTTTCCACTGCCAGTGAGCTTCTCCGGCCACCATGCGAAACCCCTAAACCACCGTCCTACCCAGATTCCGGTTGATATTCAACCAGAAAATTTAAACCCTCATGAACCCTACCCCCCCCCCCCCAACGAACCCAGATCCTTAAAGTTCTTTAGGGTTCACGAAGAACCCTAACCATTAGGAGATGAACCCTAACCCTAGGTGATGAACCCTAGGGTTCATAATAAGAACCCTAACCCTTGTTAAACCCAAAAACCCCAAATAAACCCTAAATACGCAACAATCAACGAACAAAAACACAAAAGCTAAGTGATTCTCGCGCTTACCTCTCCTTGCTGTGACCGATTAAGCTGCGTCCAATTCCTCTCCTTCTTCGTTTCCGATTCACTAACCCTTTTCCTTTTGTCTGCAGGTACTTAGCTCAGGAAGTCTTAGGGTTCTAATGATGAACCCTGAGTCCCTATTTTGTACGAGCTTTAAGTGGTGGTTTGAAGGGATTTGCGCAGCAATTCCTTTAGGGTCCCCCCCCCCCCCCCCAAATTCTGAATTTCTATCTTGTTTATAAAGGATTAGATTTTAGGTCTTAGGAATTAAATTAGATTCAGTTTAGGAATATTTTGATGTAACTCTGAGATTTGATTTTGTGTTGTAATTAGCATTAGGGTTTGATATATACTGTATTTAGATCTGATTGAGATTTTGTCCTGATTTCTATTGTAATTGGATTAAAAAAATTAATGAGAATTGATATAGTTATTGATTCTATTTTGTCAAAAAAAGATTCAAAACTGATTTGATATAATTTCCTGATCTCTGCGCAAGCCTAGGGTTTGATTTGGGGAAGGAGAAGATACTCGGTCAACCAATTTTGACCAAAAATAAATAAAAACAAATAGTAATAGATAAAAATAAAAAACCATTATGATAATATAATAATCTAATAACTTAAAAAATAAAAATAAAAATCTAAATAAAGGTAACTATTAAAACAAACCATATCTCCCTTAATGATTATATTAAAACCAATCCTTACTATAAAAAAAATTAATAACCTAATTAATTAATAACTTAATAAATAGAACCTAATATAATGACTTTAAAAACCTAATATTTTAAATAACAAATATGCCCTATTAATAATATTACCAAGTTAATTTTAAAATAGATATCCTTAAAATAACTAATAGTAAATTAACTATGATCAATAAAAAAAAAGGTCTTAATAGTATCTTTTAATAAACCCAACTCTTTAAACAAATAAACTCATTAAAAACATAATTAAATTTTAAACAAAAAAACCTAATCCCTTATCGAATTAACCAGTGAAAAGAAAATTTCAAAAATCCTAGCAATGCACCCCTCTTACTTAACCACTTCTAAAATGGGTATTGAAATGCTAACACTCTTAGAAGCCCAGGCATCTAAATGACACCCCCCTGATAGCATAAAAAATCCCTAAAAAGGTAAAAAACACTGGTTAAAATTTAGGGTACTACAGTGCTTGAGTCAGATGATGAAGATCAATCTCCCCCCGATGATCAACTAATCAAGAAGAGAAAGAAGCAACTCCAGATTCTTGAGACTTCGAACCAACCTAAAGAAAAGGTAGCAATGGTCTCAGAGGCATCCACTGCTCGCAGGATCTTGGAGTCTTGTCCTCAAGGAACCTCAAAAGCAACCTCCACTCAACCCAAAAGTGATAACTCCAGTCCTGGAGTCGAAGAGCTTAAGGTAATTTAAATTTCTTTTAAACTGTTTACTTTCACTGACATTTTTTTATATTTCACTCCTAACCTCAATTACTTATCTTTTTAGGGTACAAGTACTTCGACCCGACCAACAACCAAATCTCCTCCTTCAACTACTACTCTTCCTGCCCCAGCCAATAAGCCTACTTCAAAAGAAGTCCCAACTTCCTCTGTACAGCAATCTCAAATGAGTGACTCTGAGTAGGAAAATCAGGAGCAAGACAATCCTGAAGCAATGAGTAAAGAGATAGTGGCTATGGATGAAAGCCATACTCTGGGTGAGAACCCTTTTGACAGTGGCTCCCTAGTGGTCGAACTCACGGCGACCAAGACCCAACCAACGCTGATCCAGATGCTGCTGTCCAAGAGGAGGAAATGGAAGAAGAAGAGGAGGAACACTCAATGTTACAGACTGAGGCTTGCGGAAATGATAATGATGATGAAGGTAATGACAATGATGATGATGATGGTGACCAAGAAGGTGATGATAAGGGCATCGAAGATAAAGCCACCAATGAACTTGCCAAGAAACAAGTCCAAAAAGAATATGCTACTGCCCCTAAAGTTCCTATGATTGCAGAGAGTGCCAAACTTTTGACATAAACACTTTGTGCTTACTCTGGGGAAAATCTCAAATGCCTCAAGGCCACCAACCCTCGTGAGTACCTAAAAATTGTTCTCAGCAGACGGGGCAGTTCCTCTGATAGCAGTGTGAGCGCTTCGACGGGTTCTGGGGGTCATCCTTCGAGCAAACCTCCAAATGAGGTCCTTTTAAAGATCAAAGAAGAAATCTTCAAAGGTAACCTCTTTAATCTTTTAGAATCTGAGGCCACTGCATTGCTTGAATTGAAGACCCTTCTTAAGCAAGTTAATCTTCAAACAGCTTCTCCTGAGATTGCCACCATCATTTTGAAACTTGGAACTATGATTGATCAAATTGCCACCGACCTAAAACAACTGCCTCAAATTAATGATGCATTGGAAACTAAGTCTGGGAGTGAGGCTGTTGCATGGGCGACGGCTGCTGAGTTAGAAGCTAGGGTAGGAGAATTGGAGCAGATAAAAGAGCAACATGCTAAGGAGATCGAGGGCAATAAAGCAGATATTGCTAAATGGAAGAAACAAATTGAAGAACTGCAAACCAAAATCTCCAAGGCTGAACAACGCAACACAGAACTGCGAGACTCTAATGAATCTGAAATAGTCAAAGAACTAAAGTTCGCTCTAGAATTTCTTGACAAGGCTCGATAGTTGGAGGGAGAGGTTGCAGCACTAAAGCTTGATAAAACCTCGTGCGAGAGACGCCTTGAGCTCTAAAAGTCGGAGTACCTTGAGATGAAGAAAAAACTCCCCTTTTAATTTGCAGTTTCAATCTATTTATTTCTAGCTCAATGTTTCTCTGCCCTTTGAGGCGTTTATGTAATGAATTGAGCCATTCTGGCAATGTTATACCATGTTGGCTTTGACTTATTATTTCTGCGATTACTCATAGATAATTTTTAGTTCTTGAAGCATAGGTTTATATTTTTTCAAATACTTACAATTAACTTTCAAGACTCTCTTATCTTCGCCTAACTCTTCAACCTCATAAGCACCATTTGAAAATATTTGTATGATCTGAAAAGGCCCTTCCCACTTAGGGACCACTTCCCTAAGGACCTAATCTTTCGATCCATAGGCAAAATCACTTTCCAACCCAATTCTCCAGGAGAGAAAGTCTTAACTTTAACCTTCTTATTATAAGACTTCTCTACCCTTTTCTTCTGCCTTTATAACCACTCTAAGGCATTAAGTCTCTCTTCATCCAAATCTACTAACTCATCTAACATCATATTCCAATAAGATTCCGAAGGGATCTCATGATGCCTTTGAATCCTTTTTTATTGCAAGTAGATTTCTACAGGAACTACATCATGGCCAAAAGTCAGACGAAAAGGAGTAGTGTTAGTTGCATCTTTGGGGGAGGTTCGACATGCCCAGAGAACCTGATCTAATGTCTTATGCCAATTTCTCGGCTTCTTTCCCACATATTTCTTAATCAACCCAATCACTACCTTATTCGCTGCTTCTACTTGACCATTAGCCTGAGCATAATAGGGTGTAGAGGTTAACAATTTGAAACCCATTTCTTTAGCAAATTCCTAGATCTTTCGACCAGTAAAAACAGATCCCTGATCCGTTGTAATAGTTTCTGGGAATCCAAATCTATAGATAATGTGCTTCTTAATAAATTCGATTACACCCTCTTGGTCAACATTTGGTAAAGGTATAGCCTCAATCCATTTTGTAAAATAATCAATACCTACCAAAATGTATCTTTGACTCTTAGATGATGCTGGCCAAATCTCACCAACCAAGTCCAAAGCCTAACCTCTAAAGGGCCATGGCTTGACTATAGAGTGTAATTCACTTACTGGGACATGTTGTATGCCTGCATGCACTTGACACTCTTGACAGCCTTTAGCAAATTTGATACAGTCTTTTAACATGGTAGGCCAGTACATGCCTTGTCGAAACAAAAGCCATTTCATCTTATGGCCTACCTGATGTGCCCCACATGCCCCACCATGGACAGTCGAAAGGGCTAAATATGCTTCTGATTCACTAAGGTACTTAAGCAAGACTCCTTCAGGAGTCTTTTTAAATAATTCATTACCCACAAGTACATAGCTCAAAGCACGATACCTTATTTTTCGCTCTGTGGATGATGTTGGATTTTGCAAGTATTCCACTATTGGCTTCCTCCAATCTTCGTCGGTTAAACTATCCACAGCCAAAATTTCGAAATTTTCCTTATCAGCGTACCCTAACTTTGTAGCTTCCAAGTCTAATGGGGATAATCTGCTCGATACGACCCTACCTCTGACTTCGATTACGTCATGCAACTTTTCTTTTTAAATTTTATACCCAGATGCAATTTGAGCTAAGTCATTGACCACATGGTTCTCCAGTCGAGGTATATGTCGTATGCTCACCATCTCGAATTGTTTCAGTAGTCTATTGACTATAACAAAGTACATGATGAGATTCTCTTTTACACACTTGTATTCCCTTGTAATCTGTTTGATGACTAACTCTGAATCTCCCATTATTTCGACTCAATTTGCCCCCAATTCCAACAAAATTTCAAGTTCGACTATTAAGGCTTCATATTCAGCCTCGTTGTTTGAACATTCGCCTTCAACTTTATATTTGAATTTTGTTGGGATTTTATTAGGAGAAATAATCAAAACTCCTACACCTGTGTCATCTTTATGACTTGAACCATCAAAATATAATTTCCAAGGTTCAAGCTCAAGGTAATTCGATACATTTTCATTTATAGAGTGGTCGACAATAAAGTCTGCTACCACCTGTCCCTTAACGGCCTTTAAAGGTCTGTACGTTAGGGAGTATTCAGTTAATGCCAAGGCCCATTTACCAATTTGACTATGCAAAATAGGTTTGGATAACATATGTTTAATAATATTGAAATGAGACGAAACATAAACATCAACTGACTTTATGTATTGCTTTAACTTTGTACAAGAGAAATACAAGCATAAACATAATTTCTCAACCATGCTATACCTAGTTTCCGATATCGTTCAAAACCTGACTAAGGTAATAAATGGCTCTTTCGACACCATTTTCATCCTCTTGAGCCAACATGATCCCTAAGGTATTATCCGACGCAGCTATGTACAATCTCGTACTCCTATTTCTACAAGGTGGTGCCAATATTGGAGGATGACTTAAATATTCTTTGATTTTGTCGAAGGCCTCTTGTTGGGCTTGCCCCCAGTCGAATCCTTCCTTGTTCAATCGGAGTAGAGGTGAAAAGGCTTGAGTCTTTCCGCTGAGATTTGATATAAACCTTCTCAAGAAGTTAATATTTCCCAACAGCGATTGTAGTTCCTTTTTTGTTGATGTCTCTTTCGCTTCAATGATGGCTTTAGTCTTATTTTGATTGATTTCGATCCCCTTCTTATGGACCACAAAGCCTAAAAAGTCTCCCTCCTGCACACAAAAAGCGCATTTGAGAGGATTCATTTTAAGACCATGTCTTTGCATCCTTTTGAATGATTATCGATGATGGTCAATATGGGTCTCCCCTGAAACAGACTTCACAACAATATCATCAATGTAAATTTGAATAAAAGTTTCTATGAAGTCATGGAAGATTGTATTCATCACTCTTTGATATGTGGCCCCAGCATTTTTTAGGCCAAAAGGCATAACCACCCATTCGTAGGTGCCTAAGGCCCCAGAGCATCGAAATGTCGTTTTAGGGACATCATCTTCAGCAATAAATATTTGGTTATACCCAGAATACCCGTCGAGCATACTTAGGTATTTGTGGCCAGCGGGAGAATCGGCTAACATTTCCGCCACAGGCATTGGGTATTCATCCTTTGGGGTCGCAACATTCAGATCTCTTAAGTCTTATAAACCCTCAAAGTCCCATTCTTTTTTATAACATGTACTATGTTTGCAAGCCATTCGACATACCTGTACGTTCGAATAAATTTGCAACGAAGAAGCCTTTCGACTTCCTCTTTTATCTTCGAAAGGATCGCTGGTGCAAACCTTCTGGGATTCTGTTTGACCGGCTTTTTCCCAGACTTGATTGGTAGCTTCAGTTCGACCAACTCCCTGCTTAAACCAGGCATATCGTCGTAATCCCATGCGAAACAGTCTCTGAACTCTTTCAATAGCTGGATTACTTCAACTCTGAGTTGTGGAGTAATGTTGGCACTGATGTAAGTAGGTCGTTTCACTGCCCCCTCTCCCAGGTCGATTTCTTCAAGAAGATCTTGCGCTAGCATTCAAACATTGTTTGCCAACGGATCCTTCTCAAAACCCAAAGGCTCATCATAATAAATAGCATCGAGCCTCTGTTCTTCATCTTGAACCTGATCAGGTGGTTCTGGGTCGAAGTCCTTACCAGGACCTGCTTTACGTAAATCTTTATTGGCTTCATCAGCCATGTTTTGAACTTCAGCCTCCAAGGCCGCTTGTAACTTATTCTCGGCTATATAAGCCGAAATCTTTCTCATTACTTCGAGCTTAGACATCATTACTAAACTCACTTCCCCAACCTGTTGGGGTTATTCCAGGTACAGGCACAGGATACGCGAAATCATCCTCACCTACTACTTCCCTATCCCATCGAAAACCATTGACAGGATGCAAGTGCAATGAGCAATATGTTTCATCATCTGGGGTAAAAGTAAACTCGGCAGGACTACATGGAGCAATATTTTCCAAGTGCTTATCATGCTGGCGCCTGTCGAGATGATTTACTGGGGCCTTAAAATACCCTTGATCAGCTTCAATGTTCTCAACAATATCATCTGGCCTCCATATGGTGATTCTTTGGTGCATGGAAGATGGTACAACCCCAAATCCATGTATCCATTCGCGTCCCAAAAGCAGATTATAGTTTGCCTTTGTTTCGACCACCATAAAAATTGTAGGTCTTGTCACCGTCCCAACAGTTAGGTCAACTTGTATAACACCCAAAGTGGTGCCAGTTTTCCCTTCATAATTTGATAGGAGCATGTTATGTGGTTTGGTGTCCGTATCATATTTTCCTATTTTTCTCAAGATATGGTGCGACATCAGATTCACTGTAGCGCCACAGTCAACCAAAATCTTGTTCACTGGAACATTCTCGACTTTCCCAGTGATGAATAGAGGCTTCAGATGGCTTTTCATAGCCTCATCTGGCCGTTCAAAGAAGGCATTCTGCTATTCGACGCAGTCATTGTTCATTATATAGGAGCACACTGGTTTGTGTGCCGCCATCTATGCTTCAGAATAGTCATCACCTTCCTCAACCTCTGTGATTTGGTCAAATTCCCTAGGAAATACTGAGACCACATTCACGATGATGTCCAACAAAGCATCATAATCCGAGTCGAAATTGTCTGTCATCATCTCGTCTTCTACTATGGCCTGATCATGTTTTTCTTTAGCCATTTCGACTTCAGTTTTGAATAATTTTTGCCCAATGGGCAAGTTCTCGACGGTTCCTCCCCTTTTGTTGTCTCCAGCAGGTAGGTTTGTGCTTGATTCAGCCTTATCCTTCGACTCGGCCTCCCTCTGGGCTTTCCTCCTTCGCTGCTCCCTCCTCCATTGTGACCTTGTCATAGGATTTTTCCCTTTGTAATTCTCAGAAATGTGGGCAGTTTTGTTGGAGGATTGAAACTCCTTGCAATAGGTGATCGAAGAGCCCCTATTGACATCGAAGTTTTTCCACTTCTGCTGACCTTTCTGCCTGTTCTCATTTGGTTTTACCCATTTTCCGTTAGAAAGTTCAGTAAATGGTTTGAAGGTAGCAGGCCTTGCTCCTGGTGCTCTAGCCTTCGAATCAGACCTTCTTGGGTCGAAACTTCTGGGGCCATGATTGGCCTTCTCCCACTTTTGCATAGACTTTCGTACCCCTTCAAGATTCTGCGCCGCTTTTTTGTCGAACACGGCGCTGAACCTAGGGCAAAGCATTAATTCAGATCCCTTTCGTTTACATCTGTGTATGAAGTCAACCAAATTTTCTTCCTCTTTTGGGAAGGCCAGCTTATTGTATTCTTCCTGTCGGTGTTCCTCGCCGACTTCCATTGGCGCCTCTTCAGAAATTTCCACCATATTAACTTCCATTTTGACATCCTCAGTGATGTCAAGCTTGCATAATTTCATCTGTAAGCTCTCAATAGCCTTATCTGTCTAGATGAAACCATCAGCGGTCTCCTTGGTTACCAGCATCTTTTGGGAATCCGCAATAACTCCCTTGTCAGCACCTTTAATAATCTCAACACCATAAGTAGTTTTGTTGGTGAATCCTTCGACAGTACCAATAACCAAGCTCCTTAGGAATTTTTGGTCAAGATTTTCAGTAACACTGGCCACGACTGTTTCATTGTTAAAATCATCAGCGATCTTAATCACATTGACATCATTGTTGAGGCCTTCAGTAACCTCAAGCATATGGACCTCTGTTGGCTCAGTATAATGAGCATCAGCTACTAGTAGGGGGTCTGAATCGATCTTCATTTGACTTTTGGACTTCTTTCCAAACTTCAGCCTTCCTTCCTGAATTGCGTTCTGAACAAGATCCCCGAAAAGAAAACATTGAGAAGCCTTATGGCCCAAGAAATTATGATATTTACAAAACCCTATTTTTTTCCTTTGTTCTAAAGGAGGTAATTTAGCACCAGGTGGCACTATCATCTGAACATCCTTAACTAATAAATCGAAAATTTCGTCACATTTAGTGACGTCGAAAGTATAAGTTTTCTTGGGGAATTTATCATTTTTCTCAGTGTCGACAAGATTTTTCCCATACGAAGGTGCCAGCAACCTATAAGAGTAAGGTGAACCTTGTTTCAACTCAGCAAGATCGATCTCGCCTTTGTCAAAACTAACTAGCTCATCATGATATTTTTCGTCGTCGTTATTAACTTCGACGTAAGACACGCTCTTGTTCTTATTTGCCCTGGCCTTTTCCTCCTTCAGGCGTTCTAATTGTCGAACCCTATAGGCTAGTTGGGCCCTATCTCTAAGATACTGTGTATCCAACTTCTTTCTAATAGAATAATCCAGGCCTCCAGCGGCCATTTCGACTAACTCGTGCTCTGGTACTTGGGTAAAGCATCTAGCTTTGAGCAGTCGGAACCTATTTAGGTAGTTGTTGAAATAACAAATAGAGTTAGGGTTTTGTTATTGATCCACAGAGATTGTTCGGTGATATCGCAACCGTTCTACAGTCGTATATGTTTTAAACTTCAAAGTAACAAGGGGTTTTGGTTGTTTTTAGTCGGAACACTTGCATTTGAATTTAAGTAATAGCGGTAAAAAGATTTGTTTTAACGATTTATAAAAAGCACGTCAAGATTAGGGTTCGACAAACCATTTTGCACGGATAGAATCGACAAAGCGAATGAACTCGTTTAGACGGTAAATGTAATCACATATCCTCCCAATATGTTTATTTCTAACACATATTGTGAGTTTTACCATTTTGATCCTTTGATGATCTCTCACTCAAACTATCAAAATGACAACATTTAAGTTCAGTATTTATGAACATCAACACACATTACTATCTCTAGCCAATGCACATTGATGGATGAAAAACTTAGGTAAAGTGTAAGAACACATTTCTCAATCATGAACCAACACAAAGAATAAACCATATAAACAAAGTTTTTCATCATACATTCATCATCCAAGAGTTCATAAGCTAGAATCAATACCTATACATACAAAAGTAAGGTTTGTTTACCTTCTAACCTTGACATAAAAGGAAAATTAGCTCTCCATTGTCATGGAAGCTAAACAATCAAGAAGATGAAGAAGAATATCAAGCATCAATGACGATCTCTCGATGAATGATGCTTCCAATCTTCCAAAATAGAATGCTACAGTGTTACAATGTATTTTGCTCTGAAATATATCAAGGATCCCCAGAAAAATACAGAAAAGTCTATTTATAAGGGGGCAGAGGATCGCAGAGCGCGCTAAGCGCACTGCACCGCGCTAAGCGCGACCTCATTAACTGTAAGCCGACCTAACACCACGCTAAGCGGGCTCAGTACTGCGCTCAGTGGGCAACTCTCTGGAATTAGCTTCATCACCGCGCTAGGAGCGCGCTGAGCGGGCTCCAAGCATGCTCAAAAAATACTTTTTTCATAAACTGCTTCTAGGGGGCCATCCTTGCATCAATCTACACCATTCCATGTAAAAACCTTCAATTAAAACACAAAAGTTAAATAGATAAGTTAAATAACGTAATTAACTATACTACGGTTTTTAACTGGAAACAATGGAAAAAGGCATTGATTATCAAATAAAGATTACAAAAAGGTGCCAAAAAATATACTAAATATTAACACAATTTAGCACCTAACAACTATCCCCAACTTGTTTCTTTGTTTGTCCTCAAACAAAGGTAAAATAGACTAGAAGCAAGAGGAAAAACGGATAAGCAAACACAAACAAAAATCAATGGTTCAAACCGAATTGATACGCCCGCAAGTAATGCTCAGCTCCGACAGAATAAAAATATGTATATGAACTAACTTCTAAACATAAATAACTAGCACTCAACATACGGAAACAAATGTTCAAACGGGAATCACCTAATTTATTCAAATGAGCCAAGCTCAATATATACAAGGGACAAAACACACTCATAAGAAATTGTACCACATCCAAAACAATTTATGCACTCATCTCACAATTTAATGAAAATAATGGAAACAAAGATCACAAAAGGACTTTCATAGGTTGTAACTTGGCCGGGGTTAAGAAACAAGGGTCATATGTACACGGCCTTTGAACAAGAGAGGGTAAAATTCATGAAGAGCATTTTCTTTTCTAAACAACCAATCTTGCTCAAACTTTCACATTATTCTCACAATGCATTCTATCTCATTCTCATTTGATTTCTACAATTTTATTTTTCTTTCTCTTTTGATTTTTCATTTATTTTTCCTTTTCTTTCTTTTTCAAACTACTTTTGATTTCAATTGAAAATGCATTGCCCACAATTCCTTCTTCTCTTTTCACAATGAACCAATCTCCCCAACTTCAACAATACTAAGACTTAAATCAAGAATGCTCTTCAAAGCGATTAAAGTTCGGGTTCATGCTTCACGGATACAAAAATTTTCGTTTTTAGGCTCAAGAGAGGTTTCTAAAGATTACACACTCACAAGGTGACTTGAAGTGATTTATGGAAATGTGGTTCTACTCATAGTACTAAAAAAAATGCCTTGATCATTTCCAAGTTTCCAAAATTTCAAAACAAAAAGTAAGATTAAACATAAAAAAATTGAGTAAGCAACAATCACTTAAATCCCTCAATAATTTGTAAACATTGGAGGGAACTCACATTTGTGGTTATGTCCTAATTGATTCCAATATGAACAAATATGCAAAATGAAGAAAATCTTGAAAATTATGTAAAGTAAAAAGTTCATATACATATTAACATTCTACAAAGCACAAAACAGAGTACCTTTGTGCATCAACTCAGAAATTTATCATCACCATCAATGTATGGTGAAGCTCATCACTTTTGTACCAAGAAATTAACTTGCTTCATCCATTAATTACCTTAAAATAGAGAACAAACAACAAAAAATTTCTGTACCAAAAATTATAACATAGAACATCATCCACCCGGATGGAAAATTCATTAATATCCAAACAAAATGTAACAATTATCCAAAATCCACATCCGCCCAGATGGAAAATACAAAAATCCTAAACAACAGTAGATAATACAAGAAGCATACTAATCATAGCAAAATAAACATAAAAACAAAAACAGACACATCCAACCCATCATCAATAAGAACTAGAACTAGATGCTCCATCGCCTGCTCCATCATCACCCTCGTCATCATCAACACCTGCCCCATAACCTGCCCCCTCCGAAAAACCATGCCTGCCCTCAGGCCATCTCGCATACGCCATGAGGTCCTCTCGCGACCTTAAGGAATGATCCACATGTGGCTCCCGGATTTGGAGCTGCAGCTGCATCATCGATTCGTGCATAAATAATAAAGCACGCTGGTGAGCCTCGTGCATTGCCCAATTGGCATCAGCACTTGGACCACGAGCACGCCCTGCAGGGGCAGCAGCAGTTACAGGCACAACATCATCTAAATTCAAAGTCTGTAAACAATGACGAGAAATATAGTTATCATCCAGCACAACCAATTTAACATTCCCATGAGAAGGGAGGGTGACACGCGCCCTACAACACAAGGACATGATAAGTCTAGGATAGGTCAAGGTACACGCCACCCTATCACCAAATGGTGTAGCACTAACAACTATCCTCTTAAGCTCACTAGAAATGATCTGTGCTAAGTCCACAGTCTTCTCGACGTCAAGGATGCAAGCAATAAGAGCAGCCGTATCCATAGGAATGGAGGAGGTATGGCTACGTGGCTTAAGATTGTGCAAAACAACCGCCATCATAATCTGTGCTTCTGTAGTCAAAACACTCCTTAAAAACTTGAGGGCCGCTCCATTAGCGTTCAGCTGGTAAGTTTGTCCCCTCATAAACAACATGTCCCTTAACTGGTCGGCACTACAGCTATGCCGAGCCATCATCCTACCATAATCACATAATTCATCGTCGACCAGCTGAAGGTGATTATTGAGGTAAGCATTTATAGCATCCCTTGAGAAATCGATTTCCTTTCCCCTCACCCAAGTCTTGAAATTGAAACGCTCACCCTCGGAGGGCAAGGCATTAGCATAGAACTCCCTCACAATGTCCAAGTGGTACTCGGGGTACGGAGAAAATAACTTATCCCAGCCTCCACCAGAAATGAGAGAAGCGGTGCCACGATAGTGTCCCTTCAGATCAATTAGAATAATACGGTCCGCCCACACCGTTCTCCGTTCAAGTTGCTGGTAACGCTGTTGTTGCTCAAGCCCACGGAACCTAGTGCTGTCAAACTGACCGGATGGAGGGCGCCTAGGTGGGTTGGATGAAGAACCACCGACGCGTTGCTTCTTGTGACCTGACATCTGAAAAGAAAAACAAAATAGAACAAACACAAAACAGCAACATATGTTAATGAAAATAGCATCACATACTAAGAATAATCAAAGGAAAAATAAAGCAGAATTTAAGAAAAGGGGAGATTTTCTGCAAATCTCAGAGCGCGCTGAGCGGGCTCTGCGAAATGCAGAAAAAAATCCCCTCTGCAACAGATGGTTCCAAGCAGAGCCCCTACTTCCAATACTCAACCCTATTCACAGAGAGATGTACAGTACGAATTCCCAAAATCAAAACAAACTAAATTATTTACAAAACCTAACTTCTAAAATTACAATCCCTAAATTATAAAA
The DNA here is from genome assembly GCA_022829125.1 of Lathyrus tuberosus. Lineage (NCBI taxonomy): Eukaryota > Viridiplantae > Streptophyta > Magnoliopsida > Fabales > Fabaceae > Lathyrus > Lathyrus tuberosus. The sequence goes on along the minus strand of JALAZF010000118.1, from coordinate 612,100 downwards.
TTGAAACTCCTAACCACATGCATTCTTATCAGTTTAAGCACAAAAATAGTAAATTGACAAATAAAGAAGACAAAGATGAAGTACAATCATGAACATTTAACATGCAACAACCAACCCAAAATGGGTTTTCAAAATGAGAAATAAAGAAAAAACAGAGAATGAACTTACTGTTGAAGAAGATGAAGATGAGCAAGAAGATGATGAAAATGGAGTTAGGGAACACAAAAACCCAAGAAGCTCACAAGAAATTTTTGAAAATGGAGGAGAAGAGAAGCTTGAGAAGTTTTGAGTGAAAAATGGTGAAATGAGGCAAAACCTCAGAAAACCTAACTCATAACACGCGCTGGGTCGGGTCAGCATAAGTGGGCCCAGAAAATGTTATATTTTTTTTTCAAAAATTCGCAGAGCGCACTGAGCGGGCTCAGGACCGCGCTAAGCGCACTGCTCACCGGAAGTATAAGTTGGTTTTTCTTAAACCCGCGCTGAGCGGGCTACTGCGCGCTGAGCGGGCTACTGCGCGCTAAGCACACACTGTAGAACTAAAACACCTTCCAACAGTTCAAATACAACTTCCAGCAGTTCAAAACATCATTTAGAGCAACATCATACATCAACTTCACAAAAAACATGATTAAAACAGCAAATGGACTAGAAAACGATAAAAACTTACATAATTGGGGTGCCTCCCAACGAGCGCTTGTTTAACGTCGGATAAGCTCGACGGACCAAGACGATCAATGAAGAACGTCAAGGAGAACAAAACAATTGCTGCGATCAAAGTTACCACCAAGGTAGATTTTCAAGCGTTGACCATTTACGGTCCAACTGTCTTTTTTCTCTAAATCTTCGATCACAATCGCTCCATAACTTTTCACCTCTTTCACACGAAATGGTCCTGACCATTTTGATTTTAATTTTCCCGGAATAAGTTTTAACCGGGAATTAAACAACAGTACCAAATGGCCGACCTGGAAGTCCTTTTGTCGGATCTTCTTGTCGTGATAATTCTTTACCTTTTCTTTATACAACCAACTGGAATGATAGGCTGCATTCCGCATTTCTTCCAATTCCTGAATTTGTAATTTTCTCTTCTCTCCGGCCAAATTCGTATCAAAATTTAGTAGCTTAAGGGTCCACAGTGCTTTCTGCTCCATTTCAACCGGTAAATGGCATGTTTTACCATAAACCATTTGAAATGGAGTTAAGCCAATTGGAGCTTTGTAAGCGGTCCGATATGCCCACAAAGCCTCGTCCAATTTCTGCCACCAATATTTTTGAGAACTCGACACAGTTTTTTCTAAAATCCTTTTCACTTCACGGTTCGACACCTCAGCTTGCCCGTTCGCCTGTGGGTGGTAAGGGGTCGCCACTTTATGCGATACACCATAATGTTTTAAAACACTTTCAAGAGATGTATTACAAAATGTGACCCGCCATCACTAATGAGAACCCGAGGATTGCCAAAACGGGAAAAGATGTTTTTCTTCAAAAAATTGATCATCGTCTTGCCATCAGCCTTAGGTGAAGCAATTGCTTCAACCCACTTCGACACATAGTCAACCGCCACTAACATGTACTCATTTCCAAAAGAGGGTGGAAATGGACCAACAAAATCAATGCCCCAACAATCGAAAATTTCAACTTCTTGTATATTTTGAAGGGGCATTTCATCTCTTTTTCCATTTCCCCCACTTCTTTGGCAAGTGTCACAACTTTGCGCATGAAGATTTGCGTCTTTAAAGAGAGTAGGCCAACAAAAGCCTGATTGCAAGACTTTCGTGGTCGTCCTCGAACCATTGAAATGGTAGCCATAAGGCAATTTGTGACAATGCTAAAGAATACTTTGGGCTTCTTCACTCGTGACACACCTTCTCAAAAGGTTGTCACCTCCTAATTTGAACAAATACGGGTCATCCCACACATAGTAATTCGCATCTGACAGGAACTTCCTTTTTTGGTTCCAAGTTAGGTCTTGGGGCACCCAACCGGTTGCTTTGTGGTTAGCAAAATCCTCAAACTAAGGCCTAACTTAGACTTTAAACAATTTTTCATCGGGAAATTCCTCTCGGATTTCCTTTTCAGCTTTGGTTACCTCCACATTGATCAAACGGGACAAATGATCCGCCACTAAATTCTCAGAACCCTTTTTATCCTTTATTTCCAAATCAAATTCTTGAAGTAAAAGGATCCAACGGATGAGCCTTTGCTTCGAATCCGGTTTAGTGAGCAGATATTTTATAGCCGAATGATCCGTGTAGACAACCACTTTTGACCCTATTAGGTAAGAACAAAACTTCTCAAGTGCGTATACAATCGCAAGCAATTCTTTTTCGATTGTGGCGTAATTTACTTGCGCCTCATTTAATACCTTGCTTGCGTAATGTATAGCATGAAAGGATTTGTCCTTCCTTTGACCTAAGACCGCTCCAACGACATAATCACTCGCATCGCACATTAGTTCAAAATTTAAAGTCCAATTTGGTGCGATGATTATTGGAGCGGTAATAAGTTTTTCTTTCAAAATTTGGAAAGCAATAAGACATTCATCGTCAAAGAGAAATACCTGATCTTTGTTGAGCAAGTTGCTCAATGGCCTTGCTACCTTTGCAAAATCTTTGATGAAACGCCTATAGAATCCCGCATGCCCCAAGAAGCTTATGATTCCTTTGACGTTGGTAGGGGGAGGCAACTTTTCAATTACTTCAATCTTTTCTTGATCTACTTCAAGGCCTTTGGAAGAAACTTTGTGGCCAAGCACAATTCCCTCCGTCACCATAAAGTTACACTTCTCCCAATTCAACACCAAGTTAGTCTTAACACACCTCTCAAGGATGGTTTCCAAATTTTTCAAACACAAGTCAAAAGATGCTCCGAACACGGAAAAATCATCCATAAACACCTCCATTGTCTTTTCTATGAGGTCGGAGAAGATAGCTTGAACACACCTTTGGAAAGTTGCCGGCGCATTACATAAACCAAAAGGCATCTTTCGATAGGCGAAAATGCCAAAGGGACAAGTAAAAGCCGTCTTCTCGTGATCCGCCGGGTCAACCGCAATTTGATTATACCTCGAATATCCATCCAAGAAACAATAGAATTGCTGCTCGGATAACCTCTCGAGCATTTGGTCCATGAATGGAAGTGAAAAATGGTATTTTCTAGTTGCGGTGTTCAACCTTCTATAATCAATGCACATTCTTCACCCCGTCACAATCTTTGTTGGGATTAACTCATTCTTATCATTTCGGATAACGGTCATGCCACCCTTTTTAGGAACAACGTGCACGGGGCTTACCCATGGACTATCAGAGATCGGGTAGATCATTCCCACATCCAAAAGCTTCACAACTTCTTTCCTAACCACCGCTTTCATAGTTGGGTTCAAGCGGCGTTGTGGTTAAGCAACCGCCTTGAAATCTTCTTCCATAAGAATCTTGTGCATACAATAAGATGGACTAATTCCCTTAAGATCGAAAAGAACCCAACCTATTGCATCTTGATATTTCTTCAAAACTTGGATTAAACAGTCTTCCTTGTTTTTGGACAAAACGTTGCTAATGATAACCGGCTTGTTACCACCGTTATCAAGAAACACATATTTTAAATTGGAAGGAAAGTCCTTCAATTCAAGTGGTGACTTCTCATCTTTCACATCCTTCTTTAACTCTTCCGTTTCTACTTCCCACGGTTGCAACTCTTTGAGAGATTCAAGCTCTTTTAAACATTCTTCAAGAGCTCTTTCTTCTTCATCAGAAAACACCTCAAAAGATTCATCAAGAGCCATTTCCAAAGGAGATAATATATGAACATGCTTTGAAACCTCTAAAGTTGCTTCTTCAATTGCATCGATACGAAAACTATCATGCTTGTCTCGAGAATGTTTCATTGCTTTAAAAAGATCAAAGCAAACTTCTTCGTTTTGAACTCTCACTTTCATTAAACCGTCATCCACATCAATCATCATTCGTGCGGTTTTCATGAAAGGTCGCCCAAGAATTAAAGGCGCATCCTCATCTTCCTCCATATCGATAACAACGAAATCAACTGGAAAGAAAAACTTGTCAACTTTTACCAAGACATCTTGAGCCAACTCATGAGGATGAGTTGTGGACTTGTCGGCTAATTGTAATGTCATCCGAATGGCTTTCATCTCAATGTTTCCAAGCCTCTTTACAATGGACAAAGGAATTAGATTAATGCTTGAGCCCAAATCGATTAGGCCTTTGCCAACATAGACGTCACCAATTGTTACCGGCAAAGTAACACGCCCCGGGTCAACTTCTTTTTTCAGAAGAGTTCTTTGGATGATGGCACTACAACTTGCGTCAAGGATAATAGTTTCCGGTTCCGAATACCTCCGCTTCTTTGTGAGAATGTCTTTCATAAACTTAGCATATTTTGGCATTTGCTCCAAAGCTTCGGCAAAAGGAATGTTAATTTGCAATTGTTTAAAAATATCCATGAAACGAGCGTAATGTCGTTCATTTTCTTTCTTTGAAGGAGCATGAGGGTATGGTAAATGTTGGATCGGAATAGTGCTCACTACTTCCTTTACCTTCTTCACTCTCCTAAGTCTCTCCTTTTTCTTCAACTCATCACCACTCTTATTTTCAACTTCAACTATTTCATCATATTTCTTTTCAACTACACCTTCATTTTCACTTTTATTTTCAACTACTTCCTCATCACTATCCTCCTCCACAATACCATCAATTTTTCTTCCTCCACCCTTTTCTCATTTTCTTTTACCAACTCCTTCCCACTTCTTGTAACGATTGCCTTGCAATGCTCCTTAGGATTCACTTGAGTATTTGCGGAGAATGAAGGACCCGATTGTTGCTCGGCAAGTTGCCCCACTTGATTTTCTAGATTCTTTATCGCCGCATCACTACTCTTTTGATTGGCCATAGGCATTTGTATGAATTGAGTCAAAGTGTCTTCCAACTTAGAGCTAGCAACCAGAGGTGGTGGAGGTTGATAAGGATTTTTCCGATTTGAAGAACCGCCACCATAACCTTGATTATGTTGATAGTTCGCCCTCGGTGGATATCCTTGATTGCCTTGGTAATGTTGTTAAGGATTGTGTTGTTGTTGTTGATAAGGTTTTTGTTGTTGTTGTCTTCCTTGATAGTCTCGTTGATTATTCATGTAGTTCACTTCTTCAAATCCCGGAGGAGGACAAAATCCGGTGTCATGCTCTCCTTTGCAAAGTTCACAACAAGCAACTTGTTTACTCTTGCTAGGTTCCTTCAATTCTTTAATTTGATGAGTCAAAAGTTCCACTTGTTGAGATATGAGCTTGTTTTGTGCAAGGATTGCATCATTAGTTCCCAATTCAAGTACCCCGAGCTTCTTTTGCGAGTTGTTACGGCTTTGACTTTGAAGATCATTGAGAGCCATTCTATTGATGATATCTGTAGCTTCTTCGGCACTCTTTGATAACAAAGATCCTCCAAAAGTGGCATCCAATAATGTCTTGCAATTTGGTTGGAGACCATTCTTGAAGATGTGAATTTGTGTTAACTCGTCAAACCCGTGGCCTTTGCATTTGCGAAGCATGGATTTGAATCGTTCCCATGCTTCATTCAGAGATTCACTAGTGCCCTGAGAGAACACAGAAATTGTAGTTTTTGACTCCATAAAACGGTTGTGAGAAAAGAACCGTTCTATAAATTTTTCCTCCAAAACGTTCCAATCGGTCATCACAGTGGGAGTTTGATCAAGATACCAATCCTTAGCCTTGCCAAGCAAAGCATGAGGAAATAGTCTCTTGAAAAGAGGTAACTCTTGCGCTTGATCGACTCCGGCCGCTAACGCTATCTCATAAAATTTGGTGAGAAAAGCGAAAGGGTCTTCATGATCCATTCCCGTGAACGGACTTCCATACAACAAGTTCAAAGTTCCAGTTTTCATCTCAGCTTGCCTTCCTTGATTATTGTTAGCAAACTGAGCGGTGTGACATGGGCTATTAACACATGGTACGGAAGCGGGTGGTGGTGGTGGTGGATCCATGATTGGCGTGAACTGTGGAATTGGTGGTGGTGTAGAAATCGAACTTTCACCTTGTTGTTGCCTTTGTCTAGCTAGTTGCCTCCTCCGTCTAGTTCTGCTATTGAGTCTACGAGCGGTTCTTTCAATCTCAGGATCGAATAGAAGTTGGTCTGCCGGTAGTTGCCCTCGCATAAACAAAGTCTGCACACTAAACAAAACAAATCAACAAGCACAAGAAATTTTTTAACAAGTCTAAAACTTCACAACTATTGCAATGCTTGCAATATCAATTAATAATCCCCAGCAACGACGCCAATTTGTTGAAATAACAAATAGAGTTAGGGTTTTGTTATCGATCCACAGAGATTATTCGGTGATATCGCATCCGTTCTACAGTCGTATATGTTTTAAACTTCAAAGTAACAAGGGGTTTTGGTAGTTTTTAGTCGGAACACTTGCATTCGAATTTAAGTAATAGCGGTAAAAAGATTTGTTTTAACAATTTATAAAAAGCATGTCAAGATTAGGGTTCGACAAACCATTTTGTACGGATAGAATCGACAAAGCGAATGAACTCGTTTAGACGTTAAATGTAATCACATATCCTCCCAATATGTTTATTTCTAACACATATTGTGAGTTTTACCATTTTGATCCTTTGATGATCTCTCACTCAAACTATTAAAATGACAACATTTAAGTTCAATATTTATGAACATCAACACACATTACTATCTCTAGCCAATGCACATTGATGGATGAAAAACTTAGGTAAAGTGTAAGAGCACATTTCTCAATCATGAACCAACACAAAGAATAAACCATATAAACAAAGTTTTTCATCATACATTCATCATCCAAGAGTTCATAAGCTAGAATCAATACCTATACATACAAAAGTAAGGTTTGTCTACCTTCTAACCTTGACATAAAAGGAAAATTAGCTCTCCATTGTCATGGAAGCTAAACAATCAAGAAGATGAAGAAGAATATCAAGCATCAATGACGATCTCTCGATGAATGATGCTTCCAATCTTCCAAAATAGAATGCTACAGTGTTACAATGTATTTTGCTCTGAAATATATCAAGGATCCCCAGAAAAATACAGAAAAGTCTATTTATAAGGGGGCAGAGGATCGCAGAGTGCGCTAAGCGCGCTGCACCGCGCTAAGCGCGGCCTCATTAACTGCAAACCGACCTAACACCGCGCTAAGTGGGCTCAGTACCGCGCTCAGCGGGCAACTCTCTGGAATTAGCTTCATCACCGCGTTAGGAGCGCGCTGAGTGGGCTCCAAGCATGCTAAAAAAATCACTTTTTCACAAACTGCTTCTAGGGGGGCCATCCTTGCATCAATCTACACCATTCCATGTAAAAACCTTCAATTAAAACACAAAATTTAAATAGATAAGTTAAATAACGTAATTAACTATACTACGGGTTTTAACCGGAAACAATGGAAAAAGGCATTGATTGTCAAATAAAGATTACAAAAAGGTGCCAAAAACTATACTAAATATTAACACAATTTAGCACCTAACAGTAGTCATCAATTGGCTCTGTGAATTTACGTTTAATACTAGCCAATTCTTTCAAACTAATCTTAGTTTGTCCCATATAGAACTGTTCGTGAAACAACTGTTCTAATTGGGTCCAATTGTGGATCGAATTAGGTGGAAAAGTTGTGAACCACGTGAAGGCATTCTTCATCAGAGAACTTGGAAAGTATTTTATCCTAAGGTTCTCGTTGTTTGAGATTTCCCCAGCCTCTATCACGTATCGAGCCACGTGTTCGACGGTGGATTCAGTGGTATCCCCAGAGAACTTAGTAAGCTTAGGGAATTTTTTTCTAGGGGGTAACTCCGACTGGAGAATGTATTCTGACAATGGGGATATGTAATTTGGCCTTCGCAGACCCACATTTACCCCAATTTGGACCATTATCCTTTCGATCTTAGCTGCCAGGTTGTTATATGCCGCCATGTCGTTACGTCGAACTTGTACGACATCATCAGCATCCTGATTTCTATTCACCAAAACCACCCTTGGTCGATCTCCTATAGGCACTGGCTGTTGAATCCTATGGGGTTCGACTTCTACCTGATTTGGTGCGTTTACCAGAGGAATATTCCCTGAATTTTATTGATTTTGGTTAATAGTGGGGTCATCTTCGAATACCACCCCTTGGTTCGCTGCAATATACTCTATTTGAGGGTGTCAAGGAGGGTTAGGAACACCAAAAAAATCTGCAAGGCGCGTTATTTGCGCAGCCATTTGCTGATTAGCCTGGTTAGTATTTTGGATTAGAGGGTGAAAGACTTCCCCCATGGTTTGAGACATCATTTGGACCATTTGGTGGTTACTTTCATCCATTTGCTGCCTTAAATAGGCTGCGGTGGTATTCGTCAAGCCTAGCACTTGGGTTGAATATCCTACTCCTAAGGATTGGTTTCGACCCATATTTACTCCAGACCCCGACCCTTGTAAAGGTGATGTCATTACGGGTTCAGAATACACTGGGGGTACATTTTGTAAATTCATCATCATGGAAGTTGACATCCCATAAGGCTGCTCTCGACCATTTAAGGGCATTGTTGATACGTAGACGTTTTGATCGGAGGAGTTATTGTGGGTCCCCTTGGCCCCACATATGTCAAGACTGGTTCAGTATGGGGAATGGAATGTGTCGGTGTCGAACTAGACATAGAAGGCATAGTTTCAGATGCAGACGCAAGAATGGTGGGTCCTCTAGTCGAAGACACGGGGGTTGGTTCTGCATTGACACTGGATGTAGTTTGAGGATTTGAACGATTTGGATGACTTACCATTTTCCTCGTATATTTTCTTTTTGGTCTCTCTTCGTTTGGGGTGGCTACCTTTCCACTCCTTAATAACATACAAAGAAGCACTTGACACAAAAAGGGTATTCAAATCACAAAATTCTAAGTTTTGCAAAAATGTTATTTAGCACGGTTCCACATGGCGTGCCAATTTGTTTACTGGTAAAAATGGTAAACAACCGCTGGTCTATCAATTTCACGTAAAACTGAGTAACTTGCAGGATCGACCACACAAATCCTAAGACATGTGCTAAATTGATTTCTTACGTAAACTTCTATGTTTCAACTAAATAAAGAAGTAAAAAAAAGAATTTCTTCAAGAAACTTAAAGTAACTAAAAAATAAAAGACTTTGAGAAAGGTTTAAATTGAAGAGACTGGTAAATGCAGGAATTTAACTTGCGTGAAATTAAAAGAGGCTTTTAATAAAAAGAACTTGGTAAATTGCATTGAATCATAAAAGATGGTGTTACTCCAACATACATTTTCACACGCTCATTTCTCTACGCTGGTACTTTGAGCACACTAAATTTTGTATACAAATGGAACACAACAAAATTATTCTTAAGACTTGCTATTTATAATGGTAGAAAATAACTACCCACTAACGGATCATCAAGCGGGACGAAACATTTGGCGTCGTGCATGTCTTGGACTCTTGGATGAACGCCACATGTCCCACTTCGAAATTGGGTAAGAATAACAGATCGTGAAGGCTGGATCAGATCCTGTTGAAGTGGGCCACCAAGTACGTCTGAGATGCTGGGCGTATGGAGAGGAGGAGGGGGTGTACCTGCAAGGCACTCCGACGCTCAAGTAAGAAAAGGTCAGAGAAAATTGGCAAGTACAAAGTATTAATTCGTAGGGTGAATATTTGATACCTGACCCTCTACTTGAGAGGGTTTATATAGTGCCCCCAGCGCGTGGCTAACGGTCCTATTTTCAGGGCGAAATAACAGTTTTCCCGAAGAATTGGTAACTGCCCAAACTAGACGTTATGTCGGGCAGGGTGCCCAAAACTAGCCGTTATGTCGGGCATAGGCATAGTTTCGGGCACGTGCCCTTAGCTGTTCGGGGAGTGAAGAAGTCGTCCGGAACTGGCAGCTGTTCCAGGGAGGAGTGATTCATTCCTTGCCCGGTTGGAGAGGAAGAAAGGTAACTTTTTCCCTTTGTGGATTGGACTTAGGCAATTAGGTCGTTCTGGGAGCAGAAGTGGATTGGGCCGTGCCTGGCCAACGGTCCAGTCCAGAACAGGAGCCCCCCAAGTCGTTGCTCCCGAGCATGGGAGTGATGACTTAAGGACAGCTCGTGGCTCCGGGGAGCTAGCGTGAAGTCGTCGTTTGGTGACGGAGAAAGTTGTCTCGTGGTGCCCGTGACCCCTGGTGTTCGTGAGATCCTTGGCCGTGACTGGACTGCCCGTCGTACGGGGAGACTAACGGTTAGGAGGAATTGAAACGTTAGGGCGCCACGTGTGCCTCGAGCCTTATGTAGCAGTTACTAGGAAATGATGGCTAGTTAATAACCATCATGACCTATGAGGGCGTGCCTTCACACGTGCCCCTCAGTATAAAAGGGGAAGACTCGGTTAATTATGAACTTTTCGCTTCTCTTTTCTCTTCGTCTTCCTTAGAGCATCTGTCTGTCACCGCCGTTTGCTGTTCCGGCCGCCGTACCCAGTTCTAAGCAACCGTTTTTCAACATTTTAATCAAGTAAGTTTGCTGATTTTGTGCTCTTTCACTCTTTTTTATGGTTATTTATAGATTGCATGCGGTTAGGTTTAGGTTTAGAAGATGAATTGCTCTATTTCCGGCGGTTGTTGGTGGTGGACGGTGGTTAGGCCATTTTCTGCCGCCGACAAGACCGCCGGGTTAGTAGGATATCTCTTGAATAGGGTGGTTTCCGGCGTCATCGCGATGATGATGCATGTGTAACCGCCGCAATTGCTCAGATTCCGGTGTAATGATGAAGTTTCTGGTTGAGCGTTTGCAGTTTCTGGTGAGGCTTTACAGTTTTCGGTGAAGCTTCAAACGGAAACTGGAAAGTGGCTCGAGGAAGTTCCTCGTACGGAAGTGGTTTGTCCTGGGCGTCTCCTCATGGGAGAACCTTGAGTTTTTTTTGGACGTTAGGGCTTAGGTCGCGGACGTCGTCCTCAGCCCTTTGTGCGCCCTTTCACTTGACCAGCGGTGGAAGGGTGGATTTGATTCTTCGTCGAATTCACTTTTTTCTCTGCTTTTCAGGTGATTGACAGGGCGACAGGGCCAGACGGGAGATTATAATAGATTCGTCTAAGGAGGAAGCGAGCTCCTCAGAAAGCAGCAGTTCGGAATCCTCGAGTGTCCCCAGGGCAGCCGGGGAGGAGGAGGAAATGGAAGAGGATACTATTGAAGGCTGCACAGAGGAGTGGATGGTGGTTGAGCCAGCCGAGCATGTATCCACCTTCGCGACGTATCTGGGGGATGTCTTCACGGTCGTCGGGACAGAGGGGGAGTGGAAGATGCACTTTCCCTCCGAGGGCGATATGATCTGCACAAATTTTGGGGAGCATTTTGCAATCTACGAGTACGCTTTCAAGGAACTGGGACTAAGGTTGTCGTTCACTGATTTCCAGCAGTCAGTGTTCGTGCATCTGGATTTGGCCCCGACGCAGCTGCATCCGAACTCGCTGGCCTTCATCTAGGCATTTGAGCTAACGTGCGAGTACTTGAGGATAGGGGCTAGTCTCCGCTTATTTTTCACTATATTTCATCTTCAACGGCAGCTGATGGGGAGGAGGTACGGTTGGGTTTCGTTGAAACAGCCTCGCAAGCTGTTCAAGCCCTTTTCAGAATCGATACGGACGTTCAAGGAGAGGTTTTACATTATAGAGCCCGTATCGGAAGCTGTCCAGGATAGCACATATGTATGGAGATCGAAGTTGACGAGGAGGGTAACGACCTGCGCGATGAGGCTGGGAGATTTATCGGGGAGAGACGGTTCAAGTTCCCCTTTCACTGGGGACCTGGACACTTTACCAAGGAGCCTAATGAGTATGTCCTCTAGCCGCACAACCTAGATGGGCAGGATGCCACTGCTTATGATACGCTGGTGAAGTATGTCAACTCCTTCCGGCTTGTTGAATGTTGGACGAAGAAGGGTGACCCCATCTTCGAGGAGGATGGAAGCCAGTGGGTGGAGTATCGTTTCATCAACACCAAGGCACTTTTGGAGTGCAAGACTCTCGCGGAAGCTTATAAATTGCTTGGTAGTCTTAGTTGTTTTAATTATACGACTTATGTTTCCTTCCTCGTCTAACATGTTCATATTTTGTTTGTGCATGTGAGATGCCTCATGCTCACGAAAGGATGGTAGAGAATGCTCTCGCGAGGAACAAGTCCGGGGCGGCTGCTCCCAAGACCCGATTCTCCCAGCGTGCTCCCACTCCTCCTCAGCCTGCTGCGGGGACCTCTTCTCCCACTCCTGCCCCCCAAGGATCTCCCTTGCCTCTGGCCTCACGGCCCAAGCGGTTCAGGGCCACCGAAGGGGTGGATCTCACCCGGGCGCCGGAAAAAGGGAAGTTCGAACTTCCTCCATGCATTCATGAAAGACAGTTCTTCGAGGGAGCGTCGTTGGTCATGTCGCGGGCAGAGTCTCTCTAGCTGGAGGGCATGGACCGTCCGAGCAAAAGGGCACTGGTGGCCCAAGATGCCTCCGTACTGGTCAGAGTTTTGGAGATGGCGGCCATCTAAGCTGAAGGGGACTCTGCCACTGAGTCTGAATTGAGGGCTGCCCGGGCAACCATAGCATCTGTGGAAGAGACGGCGAGAAAAGCCAAGGAGGAGGCCACGAGCGCTGAGGATGCCTGGAAGAAGGCGGACGAGGAGGTTACCAAGCTAAAGGGGAAGAATTCTACGCTGGCTGCTGAGAAGAAGGCGGTTGAGGAGCTGGTCGAACAGCTGAGGGTGGCCAATGCTCCGGGCGAAGATGAACCCGAGGACGTGAAGGAGCTAAAGACAAGGTCGGAGCTGGTTGCCCGTATGTTAGCGGCCGAGGATGACAACATCGTCATTGCGAACGAATCCTTCAAGAATTCTGTGTCTCAACTGCAGGTAGTGAACCCCGGACTTGACATTTCCACAGAGGGTACCCACTATCTGGTGCACGTCGAAGATGACCGGATAATTAGATCGGACTCCCTCCTCGAAGAGCACGCCGTTGATCAGTCCGTGGAAATCCAGGAGCCCCAGCCTAACACCGAGCAGACTGACCAGATGGATGAGTGAAGGTTTTTGTTGTTGTTGGTGTAATTTGTCCGGCCTGCGTGTCGTGTAATTTGTTGTAACTTTTTTTGAATAGGGGGCATGGACCCCAGTTTATGTAATCAAGCAAAATTGTGGTCCTTGAGGCCACCTACTACTTTTAATTATGTGCCCGGTCCTCGTGGCCGGTTTTGTGACTTGCATGGCTTTATCTGCTTTAAATTTCGCTAAGTGTTGTACTTATGCTCGTTTGTGCATGTATGCTCGCAATAGGGATTACTTTGTTTTGCTTTAAGTTTTGGGGGATTGCTCGTTGTAGATGTGTTCATCAGTGAGGAGTACTGGACGAACGACCAGGGAATATCCGGGCGAGGATGCGGAGCTCAGGTCGCGTTTGAGGCCTGAGTTCGCGGCGTGAACCTCCCATCGCGAGCTAGGTGTTCTGCCTATCGTGGTACTTTGATGACGGCGGTGCTCAATTGAGGGACCGTTGTCGAGCAGAGACCCCGCTCGTTCCTGAGCGGGGTTCTGCTTCACTGGCATGCGACACTTGTACCTAAGTGTGCATCATGGTCGGTAGGTGATGCTCGTCGTCGTGATGGATCGAACCGATAGTTAAGGCCTTAGTTATAGTATTGTTTCAGATTTTCAGTGTTCCATGGTCGAGCAAGCTTTTCCCCATTGATATGTTCTAGGTAATAAACCTCATTCTCTGTTTTTGCCCGGACACGATAGGGTCATTCCCAGTTGGCAGCTAGTTTGCCTTCGCGAGAGTCTTTATGGTTTCTCCTTAGGACGAGGCTGCCCACGTCGAACTCTCGCCGTATGACTTTGGCGTTGTGCCTGATGGAAATATTTTGTTTTAATGAGGCTTCGCGGAGGGTTGCCCCTGTTCAAATTTCCTCGACGAGATCGAGTTCCTCCCTTAGTGCTCGTCATTCATTTCTTCGTCTAGGGGCGATTCTGTCCGCCTGGAGGGTACGTGAACTTGGATAGGGATCACAGCTTTGGTCCCGTAAGCCAAGCGAAAGGGGGTCTCCCCGGTTGATGAGTGTGGAGTTGTGCGGTATGCCCATAAGACGCTGTACAGCTCCTCGACCCAAGCCTTCTTCCTTTCATCCAGCCCCCGTTTGAGGCCTCGAAGGATGACCCGGTTCACCGCCTCAACTTGCCCATTTGTTTGAGGATGTTCGACAGATGCGAAGTGTTGCTTCGTGCCTAGCTGGGCGACAAAGTCTTGGAACTTCCTGTCCATGAAATATGTCCCATTGTCTGTGACTATCGCCTGGGGGATGCCAAAATGCGTGAGGATGTTTCGTTTGTAGAAACGCAGTATGGTAAGGGCATTTATCTTGGCTAGAGCCTCTGATTCTATCCATTTTGTAAAGTAGTCCACGTCTACTATTAAGTATTTGTTCTGGTTTGATCCTACCACGAATGGTCCCAGGATGTCCAGGCCCCACCAAGCGAATGGCCACGGGGAGGACATAAATTTGAGCTCGTTAGGTGGAGCTAGGTGCATGTCCCCGTGCCGTTGGCATTTATCGCATTTCTTCACGTGCTCTTTAGGTTAATGTTGCATGGTTGGCCAGTAATATCCTGCTGGGAGGGCCTTTCGGGCAAGGGACCTTCCTCCAAGATGTTGGGCGTTGATTCCTTCATGGATTTCACGTAAGATATGGGTGACCATTTCTTCCTCGACACACTTGAGCAGCGGGATGGAGACTCCTCGTCTGTAGAGTTTATTTTCGACCAGGACGTAGGAGCAGGCTCTTCGCCTGGCTACGCTGGCTTCTTTAGGGTTGGACGAGAGTTCTTCTCTAGCGAGGTAGTTGTAAACGGGGGTCATCCAGCAATTGCTGTCGCCGATCACTTATAGGTCGAGCATTGGGGAAGCTTTCTTAATGCTGGGTCGAGGAAGTACTTCTTGTATGACGTACTTGTTTCCTCCTTTCTTCTTCGTGCTAGCTAGTTTGGAGAAAACGTCTGCCCGGACATTGTGTTCGCAGGGAACATGCTTTACCTCTACCGCTGCGAACTTCGTCATCTTCTTCTTGACCAGGGCTAAGTATTGGGTCAGGTTGTTGTTCTTGGCTTGATATTCTCCTCGGACTTGAAGGGCCACGAGTTGTGAATCTGTGCAAATAACAACTTCTTCTGCGCCAAGGTCTTCGACCAAGCGTAACCCGGCGAGGAAGGCTTCATACTCAGCCTGGTTATTAGAGGTGGGGAAGGACAGGGTGAGTGATACTTCAACGATGATTCCCTTGTCGCTTTCCAGTATGATGCCCTCTCCGCTTCCTGCCGAACTAGAGGCCCCATCCACAAAAATGGTCTATTTGCATGCTCCGCGAGCGGGGGAGTCCGCGAAGGTCATTTCTGCAACGAAGTTGGCTAGAGCCTGGGCCTTGAGGGCTTTCCTACTCTCATACTGGATGACGAATTCAGACAGTTCGAGCGACCATTTGAGCGTTCTACTGGCCATGTCTGGTTGTCCCAGTAGCTACGTTATGGGCTGATCTGTTCGAACCACAATCGTGTTGGCTAGAAAGTAGTGTCTCAGTCTTCTAGCTGCATTGATGAGGGCCAGCCCCACTTTTTCTATTTGCTGGTATCTCAACTTTGACCCCTGCAGTACTTTTCTCGTAAAATATATGGGCTTCTGCCCGTCAGGCGTCTCCCGGATAAGAGCGGCGCTTACCGCCTCGGTTGTTACGGCGAGATACAGGTATAAAGTTACTCCGTTGTCCGGGCGAGAGAGAACGGGTAGTTCTGAGAGTGCTTGTTTTAGGTGGAGAAGAGCCTTGTCACATTCCTTGGTCCATTCGAACGCTGCCTCCTTGCGGGGGAGTTTGAAGAATGGTAAGGCATGTTAGGCAGACTTGGCCACGAAACGGGACAATGACGCGAGCATCGCGTTGTGGGACTGGATGGATTTCTTTGACTTGGTCGTCGGAAACTCGGAGAATGCTCGGCACTTATCGGGGTTGGCTTCGATTCCTCGTTTTATTAAGTAGAAGCCGAGGAAACACATTTTGTACTTTCTGGCCTGTTCAAAGACCTTCCTTAGATGGGCAGTGTGATCGGTTTCCTCGTGGGATTTTACGATCATGTCGTCCATATAGACTTCGAGCATGTCGCCTATCTCTCCCCGGAAGACCTTGTTCATCATTCTTTGATAGGTCGCGCAGGCGTTCTTCAGGACGAAGGGCATTATGTTGTAGTAATAGTTGCCCGATTCAGTCATGAAGGCCTTGTATTTTTTATCGCTCATTGCCATTGGAATTTGATTATAGCCCGAATAGGCATCCATGAATGATAAAAGTTTAAAACCGGCAGAATTATCAACAAGTTTATCAATATTGGGGAGGGGTAGGCATCCTTTGGGCAAGCCTTATTAAGATCGGTGTAGTCAATGCACATTTGCCATTTGCCATTAGATTTTTTCACAAGTACAACGTTGGACAGCCAAGTGGTGTACTTGGCCTCTGAGATGAATTTGGCCTCGAGGAGGTCCTTTTTAGCTTTTCCTGCAGCCTCTATTTTCTCCGGAGACTGCTTTCTCCTACGTTGTGCTACTGCTTTGACGGTCGGGTCAATCGTGAGTTAATGACAGGCGACGGACGGGTCCAAGTCTGGCATCTCGAAGGCGCTCCATGTAACACCCCCAATCTAAACCCCCAAGCTAAAAAGCGATAAATAAAAATTCAAAATTTCATCAGAGTATAATTGAAAACACGACATAGACAGGGAGCATCACATCAATTTGAAGCAAAACAAAACATACAACACCTGCTCATAAAGATATGCAACAGTGGGGTAGCAATCAACAGAGGAACTCAGTTCCTTACACCCACATTTCAGATTTTAGAATAAAAGCGGAAAATCTAAAACTGAATAACATATATATATATCACTGGAAAAGTTTGTCATACATCAAGTTATACAGGCACAAGCCAAAAGATATATATACATAGTACACAAATAATCACAACACGGCCTCCCTAACTACCCGGTGTCACATATCAGAGCCGACCGACAAAAGAATGAAGACGCAAAGCTTCACAAAAAGACCTCCAGCAGCTCTAATCTGCAATGCCTCATAGAGCATTATAAAACAGCAGAAGGGTGACAAAAACAATCATAATACGGTTGCATAAAATTATATATTAACACAGAAATGCACAAGTATAATGTTCTCACCACAAATGCACCACACTCAATATAACACAACACAACACAAATATCAGGTAATCGTCACCGAGGCACATCAATTATACACATTACACTCCTCATCAATACTATCACACATATTCCGTCTCAACAATCACATTCACGATTAAACATACACAATTAATCCATGATTTATGAAAATGCACAGAGACCGACACAACGACTCTATGCACATGCCATGCGGTACCGACTTCCAATGTTTCTCATGTCTCATCACCAGTTCACTCAGGAATTATTGGAACCATCGCTCGTTACTTAGTGTAACTCCCCGTCGGGCATACGATGTTCACCCGTCGCTTTAGGTCCTCACATAGGCACACGACGTTTATGGATTGCTTTAGGTCCCCACAGGGGAACACAATCCGATCGCTTTAGGTCCCCACACGGGCACACGATCGTCTATAACCATCGCTTTAGGTCCTCACATAGGCACACGATGTTATAGCAGATTCCCTCTGGAACCAAACCGTCACTCAGGACGTCACAACAATGCATATCATGATGCTTGGCATACAATGACTCATGACATTTAATATGCACACACATATGCAACCATAGTCATGCATATATCAACAGTTACCATACATCGCATATTCTTGCCGTAAGGCCACACATCATCACTACCACATATGTTTCATGCAATTTCACTTCACCATAGTACACAAGTCATATAATGTCCACACCAATAGCATATTGCACATACATATCATGTTCACACAATTAAACGGCAAAAGTCGACAACAAAACAACACATTTTCTAATCCCTGACATAATTTAATCGGCCAACAAATATCAAAATTATCATCATAAGAAAGTACATTTTATAAGCTTTCCAACGATATAAATATCACTTAAATCGGAAATACGGTTCGAGAGTTATGAATTTTTAAGGAAAAGAATTATTAAAAAAAACTCCCAACCGCCCGGCGAAGCACGCCAACCGCCCGGCGAAACACGCTTCGCCTCTACTTCGCCCGGCGAAGCACAGGCGACGCCAATTCCACCAAAATGACTCAAAGAGTCAGAAACTTGGAACCTCTGCGCCTCTCAAAACCGCCCGGCGAAAGGACGAACCGCCCGGCGAAGCAGGCACATCGCCCGGCGCTTCACACCAGAGACAGAATTTCTGCTTCGTGATGCACTGTTCCATAACCCAAAAATTCCATTTTTCTTCCCCAAATCACTTCCATTAGCAAAACCGTTAATAGCAATGGTTCATACACATATAGAGATCATACAACACAAATTATATCGATTTCCGTCCGTGAAAACATCGATCTCTACTCGTTTACGCGTTTTTGACCTATACCCGAAAAACTACCGAACGAGACAATACAACATGCAAACACACATACATAATCATACACAACAATAAGATAATCGAGCTTCACACCCTTACCCGATTAAATAATGCGTAGAAAAGTCGGTTGATCGATTTCCAATTCTTCCCAAAATCTCTCTTTTCTTCTCTTCTCCTTTTCTTTTCTTCTTCTCTTCTTACTATGTTTTTCTCTCTCTTTTTCTTTCTATTTCTACTCTTAACTTAACAAATAAATCAAAATGCCCAAAATACCCCTACACTCAAATATCTCGCAAATGATCCCAAAACCCGATAAATTATCACAACATTGAAAAATAATATATTTTCAGATAAAAGTCAAAAATAAAATAAAATAATAATAAAATAATCAAACGACTCGATTAAATAAAACTCACACAAAAACTGACAAAAACTGGGTCGTTACAACTCTCCCCCACTTAGAAATTTTCGTCCTCGAAAATCTTACCTGAAACAAACAACTCTGGATACAACTCCCGCATCCGACTCTCTAACTCCCAAGTCAAATTGCCCTCAGCAGCGCCTCCCCACGCCACTTTCACAAGTGCAATATCCTTGTCCCTCAACCGCTTCACTTCGCGATCCAAAATCCTAACTGGTAGTGCCTCAACTGTAAGGTCCTCCCTTACCTCAACCTCATCCATCGGAATCACATGTGACGGATCTGGAACATACTTCCGAAGCTGCGAAACATGGAACACATCGTGTAAATTCGACAGACTCGGTGGCAACGCCACCCTATACGCCACAACACCCACTCTCGCGGATGTCTGGTAAGGACCAATAAACCGAGAAGTAAGTTTCTTCGATTTCAATGCACGACCAACACCCGTTACCGGCGTAACCCTAAAAAATACATGATCTCCCTCTTGAAACTCAAGATCTTTCCGTCTCCGATCATGATAACTCTTTTGCCCACTCTGAGAAGCCTTCATTTTCTCTCGAATAAGCTTCACTTTCTCCGTAGTCTGCTGTACCAATTCCGGCCCTACTACCGTTCTCTCACCAGATTCGTGCCAACACAACGGTGTTCGATACCTTCGTCCATATAATGCTTCAAACGGTGCCATACCAATACTAGAATGAAAACTGTTATTATACGTGAATTCAATCAACGCAAGATAACTATCCCAAGCACCACCTTGTTCCAAAACACAAGCCCTCAACAAATCTTCCAATGACTGAATCGTCCTTTCCGTCTGACCATCCGTCTGCTGATGATAAGCCGAACTCAATCTCAATTTAGAACCCAAAGCCTTTTGTAAACTTTCCCAAAATCTCGATGTAAACCTTGGATCTCGATCCGAAACAATACTCAATGGAACCCCATGCAACTTCACAACCACACTGATATAAATCTCAGCTAACCGCTCCAAAGAGAAACTGATGTCAATCGAAATAAAATGAGCCAATTTAGTCAGCCTATCAACAACCACCCAAATAGCATTATGCCCTCTCTGAGTGTTCGGTAACCCCGTTACAAAATCCATCGAAATGCTATCCCACTTTCACTCAGGAATATCCAACGGTTGCAACAAACCGCTAGGCCTTTGATGTTCCACTTTCGACTTCTGACAAGTCAAACAAGCATACACAAACTGAGCCACATCTCTTTTCAATCCAGACCACCAGAAAATCTTCTTCAAATCTTGGTACATCTTATTCGCTCCCGGATGTATACTCAGATTACTCCGGTGTCCTTCCTCCAAAATCATCTTTTTCAACTCCGCATCATCCGGAATACAAATTCTATCTCGGAACCTCAAAACACCATTAACATCCACTTGAAAATCACTATTCGCATCCTTTCCACCAACCAACATCAAATCCACAAATTTCAAATCCAATTTCTGTTTCTCACTAACCGTCATCAGAAAATCATTAGTAACCTTCAACATTCCAAGCCTTACACTATCCGAAGTCACTTCACATACCAAACTCAAGTCTCTAAACGATTCCAAAAGTTCCCACTCCTTAACCATCAAAGCCGACATATGCAACGATTTCCGACTCAACGCATCAACTACCACATTAGCTTTACCCGGATGGTAATTCAAGCCAAAGTCATAGTCTTTCAAGAATTCCAACCACCTACGTTGCCTCATATTCAATTCCTTCTGATCAAACAAATATTTCAAACTTTTATGATCACTAAAGACTTCAAACCTTGCACCATAGAGATAATGCCTCCAAATCTTCAACACAAAAACCACAGCCGCTAATTCAAGATCATGAGTAGGATAATTTTTCTCATGCACTCTCAATTGCCTTGAAGCATAAGCCACGACCTTACCTTCTTGCATCAGAACACCACCTAGACCAATCAAAGAAGCATCACAATAAACCATAAATGGTTCATTAGGATTTGGCAAAATCAAAATTGGAGTTGTCGTCAATCTTCTCTTCAGCTCATTAAAACTCTCCTCACACCGAATATCCCAAATGAACGCTTGACCTTTGCAAGTCAACTGGGTCAAAGGTAATGCTAGCTTAGAAAACCCTTCAATGAACCGTCGATAATAACCGGCCAAACCCAAAAAGCTTCGAATTTCAGTAAGAGATCTCGGAGCCTCCCATTGTAGAACTGCTTCTACTTTAGATGGATCCACAGAAATACCGTTACCTGAAATCACGTGTCCAAGAAAACTCACTTCCGATAACCAAAATTCACACTTGGAGAATTTTGCAAAAAGCTTCCTTTCCTTCAAAATCTGCAAAACAATACGCAAATGCTCCGCGTGCTCCTCGCGAGACTTAGAATAAATCAATATGTCATCAATAAACACAACAACAAATCGATCCAAATGCTCGTGGAAAATACGATTCATGTATTCCATAAACACACCAGGTGCATTAGAAACCCCGAATGGCATCACCGAATATTCATAATGACCGTAACGTGTCCTAAAGGCCGTCTTTTGAATATCTTCCTCCTTCACCCTTATCTGATGATACCCCGATCTCAAATCAATCTTACTAAACACACAAGCACCAACCAACTGATCCATCAGATAATTAATTCTCGGAAGAGGATACTTATTCTTAATCGTCACCTTATTCAACTGGCGATAATCAATACATAATCGCATACTTCCATCTTTCTTTTTCACCAACAAAACTGGCGCACCCCAAGGAGAAACACTTGGCCTTACAAACCTCTTTTCCAACAACTTTCAACTGATTCTTCAACTCTACCAACTCAGATGCCGACATTCTATAAGGTACCATAGAAACAGGTCTAGTACCAGGAACTAGATCTATCAAGAACTCCACCTCTCTCTCTGGCGGCAAGTCTGAAATATCCTCAGGAAACACTTCAGGAAATTCACACACCACAGGAAACACATCAAGTGACACTTGACTGTCCACAGTCAAAGATGCAAACAAACCAAACAACTGAGCTTCGTCCGCCAAAAGTCTCTTCAACTCTTTGGTAGATAAGAAACTCGAGTCTTCGTCTTCCTCAAGAGAAGGAAACCTTACTAACTTATGATAACAATCAATATGAACCTTATTAAATTGCCGCCAATTCATTCCCAAAACCACATCCAAACCTTCCAACGGCAAACACACTAAATCCATCTCAAAGTCTTTACCATAAATGGTCAAAGGACAACTCAAACAAACCCAAGAAGTAGTTACTGACCCCATTGCTGGAGTATCAATAACCATCTTACCATCCATCAAAGACAACACAAGATTCAAACGCTTCGCGCACTCAGACGAAATAAACGAATGAGTCGCTCCAGTATCAATAATAATAACTAAAGGCGTACTATTAATAAAGCAAGTACCTCTAATCAGGCGATCTGCACTTGAAGTCTGAGTTCCCGCCAATGAAAACACCTTCCCACTAGTTGGAGCTTTCTTCGGATTCGGACACTTCGTGCTAATGTGACCAGGTTCCCCACAACTATAACATTTCACCACATTCTTCCTTTTACAATCAGTTACAACATGTCCTTCACCTCCATAATTAGAACACTTATCCAAATTCTTCCTACACTCGGACTGACGATGTCCCAATCCACCGCATCTAAAACACCTCGGAGAATTAGACATACCTCCTCCACCCGACCTTCGATCAAAAGTACCCCTTTGTTTACCTTTATCCGCCGGTGTTACATACGGACCACTTCGAAACTGCTGCTTCCCTTTACTGTCACTTACACTTTTGTAATGAGTAGAATGGGCCTTACTATCCTCTTCATAAATTCTACAACATTCCACCAAATCAGCAAACCTCCTTATCGTCTGATAACCAATCGCCTGTTTAATCTCAGGACGCAATCCGCTCTCATACTTCACACACTTAGAGAATTCCGCGGTCGCTTCAGCATAATGAGGATAAAACTGCAATAGTTCCACAAACTTAGTAGTATAATCAATTACAGACATATTACCTTGCCTTAGTTCCAAAAACTCAATCTCCTTCTTTCCCCTAACATCCTCGGGAAAATACTTCCTCAGAAACTCCTGGTTAAACAATTCCCAAGTAACTTCTTCATCATCAGCTTCTAGCACAGGACGTGTACTAACCCACCAGTCATCTGCTTCTTCCTGTAACATGTGAGTTCCCAGTCTCACCTTACTGTCCTCATCACAATCCATCACTCTGAAAATCCTTTCAATCTCTTTCAGCCAAATCTGTGCTCCATCAGGATTATGTCTCCCTTTGAAGACAGACGGTCTATTCTTTCTAAACTCATCATTCACTCCTGCATTCGGTGCACCCTGCACAGCACGAGCCATAGCCTGCATAGCAGCAGCTAAAGCAGCATCGTTCCTTCCAGCCATATTCTGTTCATTTCCAATAACAGAACTTACGGTTAAACAAACAGCCCGCCGAACCACAAAGACCAACAAGGACTGACACAACTGACACAGAATGGCACGAACTGGCTCTGATACCACTTAATGTAACACCCCCAATCTATACCCCCAAGCTAAAAAGCGATAAATAAAAATTCAAAATTTCATCAGAGTATAATTGAAAACACGGCATAGACAGGGAGCATCACATCAATTTGAAGTAAAACAAAACATACAACACCTGCTCATAAAGATATGCAACAGTGGGGTAGCAATCAACAGAGGAACTCAGTTCCTTACACCCACATTTCAGATTTTAGAAAAAAAGCAGAAAATCTAAAACTGAATAACATATATATATATATATATATATCACTGGAAAAGTTTGTCATACATCAAGTTATACAGGCACAAGCCAAAAGATATATATACATAGTACACAAATAATCACAACACGGCCTCCCTAACTACCCGGTGTCATATATCAGAGCCGACCGACAAAAGAATGAAGACGCAAAGCTTCACAAAAAGACCTCCAGCAGCTCTAATCTGCAATGCCTCATAGAGCATTATAAAACAGCAGAAGGATGACAAAAACAATCATAATACGGTTGCATAAAATTATATATTAACACAGAAATGCACAAGTATAATGTTCTCACCACAAATGCACCACACTCAATATAACACAACACAGCACAAATATCAGGTAATCGTCACCGAGGCACATCAATTATACACATTACACTCCTCATCAATACTATCACACATATTCCGTCTCAACAATCACATTCACGATTAAACATACACAATTAATCCATGATTTATGAAAATGCACAGAGACCGACACAACGACTCTATGCACATGCCATGCGGTACCGACTTCCAATGTTTCTCATGTCTCATCACCAGTTCACTCAGGAATTATTGGAACCATCGCTCGTTACTTAGTGTAACTCCCCGTCGGGCATACGATGTTCACCCGTCGCTTTAGGTCCTCACATAGGCACACGACGTTTATGGATTGCTTTAGGTCCCCACAGGGGCACACAATCCGATCGCTTTAGGTCCCCACACGGGCACACGATCGTCTATAACCATCGCTTTAGGTCCTCACATAGGCACACGATGTTATAGCAGATTCCCTCTGGAACCAAACCGTCACTCAGGACGTCACAACAATGCATATCATGATGCTTGGCATACAATGACTCATGACATTTAATATGCACACACACATGCAACCATAATCATGCATATATCAACAGTTACCATACATCGCATATTCTTGCCGTAAGGCCACACATCATCACTACCACATATGTTTCATGCAATTTCACTTCACCACAGTACACAAGTCATATAATGTCCACACCAACAACATATTGCACATACATATCATGTTCACACAATTAAACGGCAAAAGTCGACAACAAAACAACACATTTTCTAATCCCCGACATAATTTAATCGGCCAACAAATATCAAAATTATCATCATAAGAAAGTACATTTTATAAGCTTTCCAACGATATAAATATCACTTAAATCGGAAATACGGTTCGAGAGTTATGAATTTTTAAGGAAAAGAATTATTAAAAAAAAACTCCCAACCGCCCGGCGAAGCACGCTAACCGCCCGGCGAAACACGTTTCGCCTCTACTTCGCCCGGCGAAGCACAGGCGACGCCAATTCCACCAAAATGACTCAAAGAGTCAGAAACTTGGAACCTCTGCGCCTCTCAAAACCGCCCGACGAAAGGACGAACCGCCCGGCGAAGCAGGCACATCGCCCGACGCTTCACACCAGAGACAAAATTTCTGCTTCGTGATGCACTGTTCCATAACCCAAGAATTCCATTTTTCTTCCCCAAATCACTTCCATCAGCAAAACCGTTAATAGCAATGGTTCATACACATATAGAGATCATACAACACAAATTATATCGATTTCCGTCCGTGAAAACATCGATCTCTACTCGTTTACGCGTTTTCGACCTATACCCGAAAAACTACCGAACGAGACAATACAACATGCAAACACACATACATAATCATACACAACAATAAGATAATCGAGTTTCACACCCTTACCCGATTAAATAACGCGTAGAAAAGTCGGTTGATCGATTTCCAATTCTTCCCAAAATCTCTCTTTTCTTCTTCTCTTCTTACTATGTTTTTCTCTCTCTTTTTCTTTCTATTTCTACTCTTAACTTAACAAATAAATCAAAATGCCCAAAATACCCCTACACTCAAATATCTCGCAAATGATCCCAAAACCCGATAAAATATCACAACATTGAAAAATAATATATTTTCAGATAAAAGTCGAAAATAAAATAAAATAATAATAAAATAATCAAACGACTCGATTAAATAAAACTCACACAAAAACTGACAAAAACTGGGTCGTTACACTCCAGGCGTAGAGATCGGCGTTCTCACGGAGACAGGCATTGAGTTGCTTCCTCGCGATGTCGGGGAGGTCCGCTCCAATCTTCACTCCCGCTGGGGGTCGTCGCCGAACAAAACGAGCTCAAAGTTGCCATCCGGGATTGGGCGCATCGGATGGGAGCTGCTGCTGGACAAGGTAGATGAGCTGGTCCTCCTGCTGGTCTTCTTCGGGGAAGCGGCTGTCGAGGTCAATGGAGTCGACCTGAGTCAGAGGCTTGGATTCCTCGGAACTGCTGGGCAGGGCTGGCTTGCTCGATACCTTTGGCTTGGAGGTGATGGCGTTGAGTCCCTTCTTGGCTGCTTCGAAACATCGTCGTACGGCTTCGATGTCACCGTGGAGGGTGGCCACCATCCCCTTTGAGGTGTAATACTTCATCTTGAGGTGGACGGTTGAAGGCACAGCTACCAACTCAGCCAATGTTAGTCTTCCGAAGATACACTGGTACAGTGACGGGCAATCTATAACCAGAAACTGCACTTTGACGAACCTGGCTGTCTCTGCCGATCCAAAGGTTATGATCAGTTCGACATACCCCAAAGGTTTGGTCACTGATCCATTGAATCCTTGCAAATCAGACCCCACATAGGGGGTGAGGTGTGATTCGTCCAGCTGAAGTGTCGAAAATAGCTGGGAGTACATATTGTCGACCGAGCAACCTTGGTCGACGAGGATTCTGCGAACGTCGAAGTTCGCCATTTGAGCTCTGACGAGTAAGGGTATGCTCGAGTTTGGAGATCCTCCGAGGAGCTCCTCCCGGTAGAAGGAGATGGGGACGGAGCCTTTCTGAGCTTGGTTGAACGTGGTTATCTTGCTGGAGCTCGTGCTGATTAGGTGCTCGAATTTCCTATTCACGGAGCCCACCGTGACTTTATTGAAGCCCCTATCCGAGATGACCATGGCGGAGGGGAATGTTTCCCACGGGCTATGGGCCGCGAAGTAGGCAGAGCGCTGAGCTCATCTGGGACGTAGAAGTCCTCTGGTCATGATACGGACATGGCGACCTGGATGTTGGCCTCTTCCGAGGAAGGCACCTCTTCCTCTACCTTTTTGAACTCCTGGGCGTCCTGCCGGGGGGCATCTTTCTTTCTCATGAAATGTTTCAGGTGGCCATCCCTGATCAGTATCTCGATAGCATCCTTCAAATGGATGCAGTCATCGGTAGTGTGGCCTGAAGGTGTGAAAAACGCAAGAAATGGGGGGTTTGAATTAGTTTTTCAAAATAAAATTGTTTCTTTAAAATAAACTCCTTTTATAAGACTCTTTCTTTTAACAATAATGACCTACGTTGACAACAAAGAGATGAACACATTATGTTTATACTAGTTCACTTGAGAAACACTCAAGTTAATCTAGTCCACCCGCCAAGGTGATTTTGCCTCTCTCAATGAGGTCTTAATCCACTATTCAATCAAATCAGTACAATGCACTAGCCAAAATGCTGATGACTAACACAACCTCTAAAACTCTCAAGTTTTAGACTTCTCAAGTAATACAACATCACAGGTCTTACTCAAGGAACAACATCTAAGACTACACGTCCTAGACTTCTCAAGAAATACAACGACACGGTCTTTCTCAAGGAACACAAACCTAAGTTTGAATAAATTTCATTTACAGACAAGTGCTTCTTAACAAGCTAAAAATGTAAACACGTTTCGACCATAATGACTTAAGAAAGATTTCAGTTAGAAAGAATATTACAGTAGCGTTCGTGTGTATATTTCTTCAAGTATTTTGCTTCTTTTATAGCCGTGTAGAAAGAGCCGTTGAAAGATAATCATGATAGCTATCTAGGCTGGTGGCTAGAAGCGTGAGGACAGATAAAAACTTTTGCGTGTTGCGCATCTTGTTTTTGTCAGAATATCTTTGATTGTACAGTTGCACTGTTACCAAGATATTTTCGCTTTGTATTGAGGTACAACTGTAATATGTAGCTTTGTCTTCTTGGCTTCTCAACTTCAGAGGCTTTTTACGAGCATGAGTAAGAAGGGAAAACATAGCTTGGTTCTTGAGATTGTCAAGTCTTCGAATCCTCATAGCAGCGTCTTCAGAGTCTTCAGCACTTGGTCTTCAGAACCTTGTTCGCTTGGTGTATTGTCTTCATATCTTCAGAGGCTTCAGATAGTATCTGGTTGAAGCATGAGTAGAGACTTGATTAGGTCTTTAGAACCTTGATCAGAGAGCATAAGTCTTCAGCATCTGGACCTCGTTCACTCAGAACCTTTGTCTTCAGATCTTCCGAACTCATCCCTTTTTCTTTTTGTATCAGAGTCTTGTGAATCTCATATTATCTTGAAATGAGTTCTGCTTTTCAAGTGTATAGGCGAAGTATTTTCATTTAAGCATTGTGTTTGCGCCAATTCATGGAAACATAATCTGTTTGTTAAGTTCTCACAAATAACAAACATTAGTTGTACAAAATTGTTCATACAGAAATACTCATTTGATATCATCAAAACTTAGAGATAAAGTTGCAGAAACAAATCTTGTTCTCACATGGCCGTGACTCTTATGGAAACGACAGTACTTCGATTTGTCAGCGTTGGGTTTGACCGGTATTTTCTTGGGGAAGCGGACCCTTGCTTGCTTGAATTCCGAATTCGCGCATTCGGATAGTATCTTCTCCCTGGAGACGGTCAGGGGGTATAGTCGTGGAATCTTCCGAAGGGTCCCTTGCTGTCGCGGGAGTCCCATGGATGGTCTTCGCGCTTCCTTTCTCCTCGACGGGATGTCGAGGCATCTTCGCCTCTGGAGGCCCGAGCGTTCTCTTGGTGGCGGGAAGCTCGGACGGAGTTGGCCGCTTCATTCTCCTCGTACTGGATATGTGACTGTGCCTTGAGGAGGAGGGCATCCAGATTCCTCGGAGGTGCGAGGCCGACGTCTTTAGAGAATTCTGAGCCTGGGCGGAGCCCTTGCTCGAGCAGAAATTTTTTCATCTCGTCCGTTATAGGGACCTATGCCGCTTCTTTGTTGAACCTCTTGATGTATGCCAGGAGAGGTTTGTCCTTTCCTTGGATTATGGCCCCAAGGGAGGCTTCAGTCTTGGGGTGACGCCGCGACGCAGTGAAATGCTGGAAGAACATCCTCCCCAGTTACTTCCACGACGTAATAGATTCTTCGGGCATCTTCTTGTACCACGTCATTGCCACTTTTCGGAGCATGGTTGGAAATAGCCGGCACTTGATGGCACCCCGGACGCCAAGGTAATCCAACAGCGCATCGATGTTTTCGATGTGCTCGTCAGGGTCAGTCGTGCCGTCATACGTGCCCAGTGTTGGGGGCTTCTCCAAGCCCTTAGGGAGGCGTGTTGCCAAGATCTCTTGGGATAATGGGCCGTAAGGCTCATCATCGCTGCTGGAACTGGTTGGTGACGGGGACCGGATGACTCGCTCGTGTCGACGACTTCTTCAGGTGGAAGGACAACGAGTCCGGCCCTTTGACCTGACCAGAGGTGACTGCTTGTCTCTTCGAGTCCTCTTGTGGCTGGGAGAGTGTTGGTCCAGCGGGGAAACCTGGTTGCGTTTCCAAATAGCACGAGACTCTGGTTCTTGGCGTAGCCGTCGGTCGACTTCTCGCTGAGGTTGCAGGCTCTTAGACCGTCGATGGTTCTTCCTCGGAGGTGGGGATCTTGGACGGGCGGATTCCTCCAAAGCCTCAATCCTTTCGTTCTGTTGAAGGATCAGGAGGTTGGTCTTGTTGAGCACCTCTAGAAAGGCCACCACGGCCTGGTCGGCGTTGGGTGGAGCAGGAACTGGCTGGATAGCCAGCGAGGGCTGGTCGTCTTCGCGATCAGCAGGAGTAGGGGAAGGAGAGGTTGTGGCCCCATCTCTCAGAAAACGGGGATCTCCGAGGAGAGAAGATGGACCGTCAACGTCATTCTTGTTGACGGGGAGGACAGCGGATTGGAGAGCACCTCTGGCGTGATCTTGAGAGGCCATGATGATGATCTTGGAAATTTGCTTTGATCTTTGGTTTTCGGGGAAAGAAAGAAGGGGAGAACAAGATTTCCCACAAACGGCACCACTGATTGTGAAGGATGGATCAGATCCTGTTGAAGTGGGCCGCCAAGTACGTTTGAGATGTTGGGCGTATAGAGAGGAGGAGGGGGTGTACCTGCAAGGCACTCCGACGCTCAAGTAAGAAAAGGCCAGAGAAAAGGGGCAAGTACAAAGTATTAGTTCGTAGGGTGAATATTTGATACCCGACCCTCTCAAGTGAAAGGGTTTATATAGTGCCCACAACGCGTGGCCAACGATCCTATTTTTGGGGCGAAATAACCGTTTTCCCGAAGAATAGGTAACTGCCCAAACTAGCCGTTATGTCGGGCAGGGTGCCCAAAAATAGCTGTTGTATTGGGCATAGGCATAGTTTCGGGCACGTGCCCTTAGCTGTTCGGGGAGTGAAGGAGCCGTACGGAACAGGCAGCTGTTCCGGGGAGGAGTGATTCATTCCTTGCCTGGTTGGAGGGAAAGAAAGGTAACTTTTGCCCTTTGTGGATTGGACTTAGGCAATTGGGATGTTCTGGGAGCAGAAGTGGATTAGGCCGTGCCTGGCCATCGGTCTAGTCCAGAACAATAACCGTTCCCTCTTGTTTTTGAATTCAAAACCTTCGCGTTGAACGACCATTTCTTAAACTTTGGCCGAAAAGTCTCCTAAACTCTTAGAAATATTTCTAAGTCCTTGAAACCTTCTTTCTTCTGCAAAAAGCTAACTTTCAACCAGCTTTCCTCACAGCCACACTTCTGTCAAAGTTTCACAAAAACTTCACCTATTCTTTCTCCTGAGAGATATTTTTATCCCAATGTCAGGCGTCGAAATTAGGAGCTAACACTTAACTGCTTGGTAGCCAAGGATATGCACTTTAACAGTGATGTCGATCACCGTGAGATGCGGCCTTATGAAGACATAGTATTTTACTCAGGATGGTTGGTTTGCAGTTCACGTCTGAAATTTCCTCATCTACCTGAACATGCTATGAGGTAGTTCAAATACACTCAGACTATTCCTAAACACCTTGTTGTCTCTATTTTTCCAGCTACGACACGTAGAAATATGGATGCCATGTTTAATGATTATCTTAGTCATCTGATACCGGAGAAGGCACGAAGTACCATAACTGAGAGCGACTAGAGCTATGTCGACAAGTACATCAGGTGGTTCTTTAAGGTGTCACATTTGTATATGGTGCAGGCTGCTCCAAGAGATCCATAAGGTTGGGTCATCAGGAGATGCTAGAGGAGGAGCAGACGCGGTTAGATCATACTCATGATGTCATCGCATTTTGGAGATTACGCAGGCAGACATTGACAGAGGTATCTTTCCTGGTGGTTCTGAGGTGAGGGAGGTCTTAGATGCCATTATGATGGAGGCACGATAGACACTGATGTACCGGAGACAACGTCGAAGGATGGGGGGAAGAGAAGGCTGGGTAGCCCGAGGAAATCTAGTCTGACATACGCAGTATTTGATTGTATTTGTACTTTAGATTTATTATCGATTATGTATTAGTTTTACTTATTTTGATTTTATTGTGTATTTTGACATCATTATGTATCGGCTGATGACTTATTTTTACCATTTGGATTTACATATGTCATTTTTTTGCATATCGATTGTATTATTAAATGCTCATCACATAACAGGGGCCTTAACATTTAAAAATCGTCATTTACACCTGAGTAACCATAAAAATAACTTAACTTGCATTGTTCTGATAGGTTAAGGAGATGCATCTCCTTAAACCCTAAACAGAGATGCATCTTCGAATCATTAAATGTTTAAAACCAGCCTTTCAGAGAGGAAAGCATGAGATGTGTTTTGAAACATTTTGGAGATGCATCTTCGGATCAGTTAACATTTTGACTTAAGACAAGGTGCGTTCAGATTTGCATCTCCGGAAATTGAGGGGCATTTTAGATTTTCCATAGAGTGTTTTTTCATCCTATAGTTGTTAGCTCCCAAATTCGACGCCTAGTTTGAATTAATAGAATTAATAAAGAAAAACAATTTATATGAAGTTATGAGAGGCTCCGACAAAACCGTGAAACATGGGTATTTTTGGTCGAAGTCACCTTTTGTACAAGGAGAATATGTTAAACAGATTTAGGAAAAAATATTCTAAAGTCTTGGAAGTTGATTCGACAGGGAACTACTGATGGTGTTTCGACGTAAGATTTGAATTCAAATAAAGGAGGGAACTTTGTTCTTATCCAGATTTTGAGAGAGACACATGGAGAATTTTCAAGAAAAGAAGACATGTTGAGCGCCACTTGTCTTATTTTTGTAGGAAGGCCGTTAGAGGCAGTTATTTTGATCATTATAAATAAGAGGTCTTGGCGATAGGATTAGGTGTGTTCAAAGTTATACAAAATCTCTAGAATTACTCAAAGTACCAGTGTGCAGAGAAAAGAGTGCGTTGATAAAATGTATGTTTGATGGAACACCATATCTTTACACTTTAATTCAAGTTTTATCTTTTTACCCACAAGTTTATCTTCTTTATTGCCCAAGTTATTTTCAATGCATTTACTTGCTTTTCGATTAAGTTTCTGCAATTTACTTTCTTTGAATTTTTAAAGTTGTTAACTTTTAGATCATGAATATTGTCGAAGTATTCACCATTTTCCAAACTTTATTTTAAGATTTACTAGCACATGTCCTATGATCAGTATGGTCGATCCCGTAAGTAACCAAATTCCTTTTCAATTTGGAAGATCAGCAGTTGTTTACTAATTTTCATGGAAAACAAATTGGCACAGCCAGTGGGACAATGCTAGTAATTTTCTTTTCAAAACTTCGTTTTTGTTGTTGTTCTCTTTGAAAACTTTGTTGTATGTTATTGAGAAGTGGTAAAGTAGCAACCACTAACGAAGATAGACCAAGGAGAAGATATATGAGGAGAATGGCGAATTCAAATCAGCTAAATATTTCGATTCCTCAAAGTTCATCGAGTAACAATGGAGAACCGCCCAAAGTATCTTCGACCGGGGGAACAACGGTTCTAGTGACTGTGTCAGAACCAATGCCATCCATGGCAAGTTCGATGCCCACGCAGTCGATTACCCATAGTGATCCCATTCTAACTTATATTGGGCCAAGGGGTCCTCTAGTAACCCCTCCACCAATAGGGAATGCTTCGAGTAGGCCCTTCATGCCTCCAAGTTTCTTTATGCCCTTAGGCGGTCGAGAGCAACCCTATGGAATGCCAACATCTATGATGGAAAACTTGCATAACACCGTCTCAACATTCTCAGAACCAGTAATGAATGTTACTTCGCCATTACAAGGATCAGGATCTGGGATAAACATGGGTCGAAGCAGCCAACCCTTAGGAATGAGTTATTCCACCCAAATGCTAAACTTGACTAATAATTCAGCAGCGGTTATTAGGCAACAAGTGGATGAGAGTAATCACAAAATGGTCCAAATGTTGACCCAAACAATGGGGACGATTTTTAATCCCCTAATCCAAAGTACTACTCAATCCAACCAACAAATGACAGCGTAGATGACACGCCTTATGGATTTTTTTTGGAGTACCACAACCTCCTCGACATCCACAGAGAGAATACATATTGGAGAATCAGGGAGTAGTCCTTGAAGAAGACCCTACCATTAACCAAGTCCAGTCAAACCAAAGAAACTCGCCCCATGCAAATCTAGCCAATCCAAGAGTAACGGTCGAACAGCCTAGGTTCGAACCCCCCAGAGCCCAACCTCAAATTCAAATTGAGGAGAGACCAAGGGTAGTAATGGTGAATAGGAATCAAAATGCTGATAACGTTGTACAGCAGATTCGATGTGATGATGTGGCCGCAGATAACAATCTAGCAGCCATGGTCGAAAGGATAATGACGCGAATATTTTACAATCAGATCTACCTCCTAGATGGAAAGCTCCTAAATTCGCTAAATTTTCTGGGGATACCACTGAATCCACTATCGAACATGTGGCTAGGTACTTGATAGAGGTTGGAGAGATTTCGAATAATGAAACCCTTATGGTAAAATATTTCCCAAGCTCTCTCACCAAAAATGCTTTTACATGGTTTACAACCTTGCCACCAAATTCGATCCATAATTGCACTCAGTTAGAAAGATTGTTCCATGAACAGTTTTATATGGGACAAACCAAGATTAACCTGAATGAATTGGCCAATATCAAATGAAAGTTTACTAAGCCAATAGATGATTACTTGAATAGATTTCATCTACTCAAAGCCAGGTGTTTTACACAAGTTCCAGAACACGAATTGGTCGAAATGGCCACTAGGGGTCTAGACTATTCTATTAGAAAGAAACCGGACACCCAGTACTTGAAAGATATGGCCCAACTGGCTGATAGGGTTCGACAATTAGAACGCTTGAAGGAGGAAAAAGCCATAACAAATAAAAACAAGAGGGGCAATATAATGAGCCTTCAAACTTCGACAAAAATGAGATCGATCTCGTTGAGTTAAAGTAAGGGCCCCCTTATTCTTGTAAAGTCTTAGCCCCTACGAACGGGAAAAACCCAGTCGAACTAGAAAGAAACGATAGATTTCCTAAGAAAACTTATACATTCGACGTCACCAAATGTGATGAAATCTTCGACTTGTTAGTTAAGGATGGTCAAATGATAGTGTCTCCCGGTGCTAAAATGCCTCCTTTAGAGCAAAGGAAGAAGATAGGTTTTTGTAAGTATCATAATTTCTTGGGTCACAAAACATCTCAATGTTTTCTTATTCAGGGATCTCATTCAGAATGCCATCAAGGATGGAAGACTAAGGTTTGGAGAAAAAGTGAAGGCTCAGATGAAAATCGATGCTGACCCTTTGCAAGTGGCAGATGCTCATTTCACTGAACCAGTTGTTGTCCATATGATCGAAGTTACTGATGACTTCGCTCATAATATTAACATGATTGAAGTCACTAACGACTTCAACAATGATGATGTCATGGTTAAGATCACTGAGGATCTTGACAAGAATGTTATGAAAGTTTGCATATGTGAGGTTACTAATGGCCTCACCAAAGGAATCGTCAAAGGCTGTAACAACGAGACTGGTGATGGTTTCGATACTATAGGAATCACTGAGGATTCTAATCTGGTGATGGTAACAAAAGAAACTATTGATGGTTTTGTACGGATGGATAACTTAAACAAGGCTACTGATGGCCTTACGATGAAGTTTCAAAATTTGGACATTACTGAGGATGTCGCTATGAATGTTAACATGATCGAACTTTTACAAGAAACTATGATGGAAATTGACGAAGAGCGACGATAAGAGGAATATAACAAACTAGATTTCAGGAAGGAATAGGAGAGCCTGATCAATTTCCTACATAGGTGTCAGAAGAAAAAGTCAGAGGTTATGCTCTGCCCAAGGTGCAGTGTAACACCCCCAATCTATACCCCCAATTAAATAAATCAGTAAAAGAAAATTCAAAATTTCATCAGAGTATATTTAGAAATTCACAGCACAGACCGAGGGGTCACATCAATTTGAAACAAACACAATAAACCTGCCCATAAAGATATGCAACACTCGCAGGTAGCAATTAAACAGAGGAACTTAGTTCCTACTACCCACAATTCAAATACAGAATAAAGCGGAAAATCTGTACTGAATTCTCATATATATATATATATATATATATATATATATATATATATATATATCATAAAAAGTTTGTCATACATCAAGTCATACATGTACAAGCCAAAAGATACATATACATATACACAAATCAAAATAATCACACTCGATCACCCCGACTACCCGGTGTCACATATCAGAGCCGACCGACAAAAGAATGAAGTCCTACGCTTCACAAAAAGACCTCCAGCAATCTAATCTGCAATGCCTCGTAGAGCATTATAAAACGGCAGAAGGGTGAGAAACACAATCATAATATAATTGCATACAATTATATATAACACCAAAAATACACATATAAACGGTTCTCACCACAAATTATACGATACTTCGAATACAAAACAATACAATGTATAATTCATATTTCCATCACCATGGTATACCAACCATGCACAATACAAGTACCACCAACACATATACATATATCAAGTTATCAATTTCATCCACAATTCCACACATAAACAAACCATTAATGATTTATGCAAATGCAAGAGACCGACACAACGACTCTAGGCATATGCACATGCGGTACCGACATCCATCAATTCTCAACACCCGTTCACTCAGGAACTATTGGAATCATCGCTCGTTACTTAGTGTAACTCCCCGTCGGGCATACGATGTTCCCCGTCGCTTTCGGTCCTTTTTGAATAAGGCTCACGATGTTTATGGATCGCTTTCGGTCCTCTTTGTATAAGGCTCACGATCCGATCGCTCACACCCCACATGGGCACACGGTCGTCTATAACCATCGCTTTCGGTCCTCTTATTTTTAAGGCGCACGATCCAAATCAGATCGCTTTCAGTCCTCTTATTTTTAAGGCTCACGATGTTATAGCAGATTCCCTCTGGAATCAATCCGTCACTCAGGACGTCACAAGAATGCATATCATGATGCTCAGCATACAATGACTCATGACATTCAAATGCACACACATATATGCAACCATCTCACTTCACATAAATCATGCTTTGCAATTCAAGCCCAAAACAATGCATTTCTTTGCCATATGGCCACAAACCATCATCACGCCATCTAAACACATGCACTTAGATCATATAATCCACACACAAGTCATACAACTATATCTCAAGCATGTTGCGTAATAACGCCTCAAATACACACAATTAAAACGGTAAAAGTCGACACACAACACATTTCCAGATTCCTGACATAATTAAATCGGCTAACAATCTCAAAACCATTACAATAATAAAGAACATTTCACAAGCTTTCTAACGCATCAAACCACGCCTCAAACCGACTCACGGATCAAAAGTTAGAAGGAAAACAAATTGGGAAAAACTGTCATGTTCGCAGTGCGAAGTTCCTAGCGAGTCCTTCGCTTCTCCATTCGCAGTGCGAATGTCCTAGCGAACAATGGCAGAAGCAAAATAGCCTAGAAAATTCCCAACGTTCGCAGTGCGAACCATCCAGCGAATGCTCGCTACCCCATTCGTAATGCGAATCCTCCAGCGAACAGTGGCAGAATGAAAAATAATACAACGTTCGCAGTGCAAACCTCACGCGAACGCTCGCCACTCCTTCGCTGGCCATTCGCAGTGCGAACCTGTGATTTCAGCAAAACCCAACAGCGCACCAGTTCATCCAAAAATGATATTTTCTCAACCAAAACGTTTCCAAACCAATATGTTACAATTAGAACATAACTCAATCATGGTAACAAGTATTCTACCGTATTTACATCGATTTCCAACCGCGAAAGCATCGATTTCTCATCATATTCTCATTTCAACCTAGAATCCAAAACTATAGAAAGACAATAGCATATGCAAACACATACATACATAATCATACACAAGCATAAGATAATCGAGTTTCACACCCTTACCCGATTTAATCGTGTTCTAGAAAGTCGGTTGATTGATTTCCAAGTTTTCTCAAATTCTCTCTTTTTCTTCTCTTCTCCTCTTCTTTTCTTCTTCTCTTCTTTTTCTTTCTCTCTTACTATTTTTCTCTCTTTCTATTCTATTATATTCTAACTTAACAAAATAAATCAAAATGCCCAAAATACCCCTACACTCAAATATCTCGCAAATGTTCCCAAAACGCGATAAAATATATTCACGATGAAAAATAACATATTTTCACATAAAAGTCAGAAATAAAATAATATAATAATAAAATAATAAAAAACGACTCAATTAAATAAAAATACTAAAACTGGGGCGTTACAACTCTCCCCCACTTAGAAATTTTCGTCCTCGAAAATATACCTGAGACGAACAACTCTGGATACGACTCCCGCATCCGACTCTCCAACTCCCAAGTCAAATTGCCCTCAGCAGCGCCTCCCCACACCACTTTCATAAGTGCAATATCCTTGCCCCGCAAGCTCTTCAACTCTCGATCCAAAATCCTCACTGGTAATGTCTCAACCGTAAGGTTCTCCCTTACCTCAACCTCATCCATTGGAATCACATGCGACGGATCCGGAATATACTTCCGAAGCTGTGAAACATGGAACACATCATGAAAATTCGACAGATTTGGCGGCAACGCCACCCTATAAGCCACAACACCCACTCTCGCAGATATCTGGTAAGGACCAATAAATCGAGAAGTAAGTTTCTTCGATTTCAATGCACGACCAACACCCGTTACCGGCGTAACTCTCAAAAATATATGATCGCCCTCTTGGAACTCAAGATCTTTTCTTCTCCGATCATGATAACTCTTTTGCCTACTTTGAGAAGCCTTCATTTTCTCACGAATAAACTTCACCTTGTCTGTAGTCTGCTGTACCAACTCCGGTCCAACCACTGCTCTCTCGCCCGATTCATGCCAACACAACGTGTCCGACATCTTCGTCCATATAATGCTTCAAACGGTGCCATTCCAATACTAGAATGAAAACTGTTATTATATGTGAATTCAATCAACGCAAGATAACTATCCCACGCACCACCTTGTTCCAAAACACACGCTCTCAACAAATCTTCCAAAGACTGAATCGTTCTTTCCGTCTGTCCATCCGTCTGCGGATGATAAGCCGAACTCAATCTCAATTTAGAACCCAAAGCCTTCTGTAAATTTTCCCAAAATCTCGAGGTAAACCTTGGATTTCGATCCGAAACAATACTCCATGGAACCCCATGCAACTTCACAATCACACCGATATAAATCTCAGCCAACCTCTCCAAAGAAAAACTGATGTCAATCGGAATGAAATGAGCCGATTTAGTCAATCTGTCCACAACTACCCAAATAGCATTATGCCCTTGCTGAGTATTCGGCAACCCCGTTACAAAATCCATAGAAATGCTATCTCATTTCCATTCCGGAATATCCAACGGTTGCAACAAACCACTCGGCCTCAGATGTTCTACCTTCGATTTCTGACAAGTCAAACATGCATAAACAAACTGAGCCACATCTCTCTTCAATCCAGACCACCAGAAAATATTCTTCAAATCTTGGTACATCTTATTCGCTCCCGGATGTATACTCAAATTACTCCGGTGTCCTTCCTCCAAAATTATCTTTTTCAACTCTGCATCATCCGGAATACAAATTCTACCTCGGAATCTCAAAACACCATTAATATCCACTTTAAAATCACTATTCGCATCTTTTTCTCCCACCAACATTAAATCCACAAATTTCACATCCGTCTTCTGTCTCTCACTAACCGTCATCAGAAAATCATTAGTAATCGTTAGCATTCCAAGCCTCACGCTATCCGACGTCACTTCACATACCAAACTCACGTCTCTAAAAGCTTCCAAAAGCTCCCACTCCTTAACCATTAAAGCGGACATATGTAACGATTTCTGACTCAACGCATCGGCTACCACATTAGCTTTACCAAGATGGTAATTCAAGCCAAATTCGTAGTCCTTCAAAAATTCCAACCATCTTCGTTGCCTCATATTTAACTCTTTCTGATCAAACAAATATTTCAAACTTTTGTGATCACTAAAGACTTCAAACCTTGCACCGTAGAGATAATGCCTCCAAATCTTCAACACAAAAACCACAACCGCTAATTCAAGATCATGCGTAGGGTAATTCTTCTCATGCACTCTCAATTGCCTCGAAGCATAAGCCATCACCTTACCTTCTTGCATCAAAACACCACCTAGACCAATCAAAGACGCATCACAATACACCACAAATGGTTCATTAGGATTCGGCAAAATCAAAATCAGAGCTGTCGTCAATCTTCTCTTCAGCTCATTAAAATTTTCCCCGCACCGAATATCCCAAATGAACGCTTGCCCTTTACAAGTCAACTGGGTCAAAGGAAGTGCTAGCTTAGAAAACCCTTCAATGAACCTTCGATAATATCCAGCCAAACCCAAAAAGCTTCGAATTTCAGTAACAGATCTAGGAGCCTCCCATTGTAGAACTGCTTCTACTTTAGATGGATCCACAGAAATCCCATTACCTGAAATCACGTGCCCAAGAAAACTCACCTCCGACAACCAGAACTCACACTTGGACAACTTGGCAAAAAGCTTTCTTTCCTTCAAAACCTGCAAAACAATACGCAAATGCTCTGCGTGCTCCTCCCGGGACTTAGAATAAATCAAAATGTCGTCAATAAACACAACAACAAATTGATCCAAATGCTCGTGGAAAATACGATTCATGTACTCCATAAACACACCTGGCGCATTAGAAACCCCGAACGGCATCACAGAATATTCATAATGACCGTATCGTGTCCTAAAAGTCGTCTTCCGAATATCTTCCTCTTTCACCCTAATCTGATGATACCCTAACCTCAAGTCAATCTTACTGAACACACACGCACCTACCAACTGATCCATCAGATCATCAATTCTCGGAAGAGGATACTTATTCTTAATCGTCACCTTATTCAACTGGCGATAATCAATACACAAGCGCATACTTCCATCTTTCTTTTTTACCAATAAAACTGGAGCACCCCAAGGAGAAACGCTTGGTCTCACAAACCTCTTTTCCAACAACTCATTCAACTGCTTCTTTAACTCCACCAACTCAGATGCCGACATACGATAAGGTGCGATAGAAACAGGTCTAGTACCAGGAACTAGATCTATAGAAAACTCCACCTCTCTCTCTGGCGGCAAGTCTAAAATATCCTCAGGAAACACTTCCGGAAAATCACACACCACAGGAAACACATCAAGTGAAACTTGACTGTCCATAGTCAAAGATGCAAACAACCCAAACAACTGAGCTTCGTCCGCCAAAAGTCTCTTCAACTCTTTGGTAGATAAGAAACTCGAGTCTTCGTCTTCCTCAAGACAAGGAAACCTTACTAGCTTATGATAACAATCAATATGAACTCGATTGAATTGCAACCAATTCATTCCCAGAACCACTTCTAAACCCTCCAACGGTAAACACACCAAATCCATCTCAAAGTCTTTACCATAAATGGTCAACGGACAACTTAGACAAACCAAAGAAGTAGTTATTGACCCCATTGCTGGAGTATCAATAACCATCTCACCATCCATCAAAGACAACACAAGATTCAAACGCTTCGCGCACTCAGACGAAATAAACAAATGAGTCGCTCCAGTATCAATAATAGCAACTAAAGGCGTACTATTAATAAAACAAGTACCTCTGATCAGACGATCTGCACTAGAAGTCTGAGTTCCCGCCAAGGAAAAACCTTTCCCCCCAGCTGGAGCTTGCTTCGGTTTCGGACACTTCGTACTAATATGACCAGGTTCACCACTGTTGAAACACTTCACCATATTCTTCCTTGCACAATCAGCAGCGACATGTCCTAAACCTCCACAATTAGAACACTTCCTCAAATCTTTCCTACATTCGGACTGACGATGCCCCACATCACCACATCTATAACATCTCAGAGGACCAGACATTCCTCCTCCACTTGACCTTCTCTCAAAATTTCCCCTTTGTTTACCCTTATCAGCTGGTGTTACATACGGACCACCACAGAACTGTTGCTTCCCTTTCCTCTCGCTCACACTCTTATAGTGAGTAGAACGAGCCTTACTATCCTCCTCATAAATCCTACAACAATCTACCAAATCAGAAAACCTCCTAATCCTTTGATAACCGATTGCCTGCTTTATCTCAGGACGCAATCCGTTCTCAAACTTTACACACTTAGAAAATTCCGCAGTCGCTTCAGCATAATGAGGATAAAACTGCACAAGCTCCACAAACTTAGCAATATAATCAACAACAGACATACTACCTTGTTTTAGCTCCAAGAACTCAATTTCCTTCTTTCCTCTTACATCTTCAGGAAAATACCTCCTCAAAAACTCAGTGCTAAACACCGCCCAAGTGATCTCCTCCTCTGCAGCTTCCAACACATGACGTGTACTAACCCACCAATCATCAGCTTCTTCCAGTAACATGTGAATACCCAGTCTCACCTTCTGATCCTCAGCACAATCCATCACTCGGAAAATCCGTTCAATCTCTTTCAGCCAAATCTGAGCACCATCAGGATCATATCTTCCTTTGAAGACAGACGGTTTGTTCTTCCTGAACTCATCATTACCCGCAGCATTCGGTGCACCCTACACAGCCCGAGCCATAACTTGCATAGCAGCAGCCAAAGCAGCGTCATCCCTACAAGCCATATTCTGTTCATTTCCAATAACAGCAACTATGGTTAAACAAACAGCTCACTCCAAACACCAAGACCGACAAGGACTGACACAACTGACACGGACTGGCTCTGATACCACTTAATGTAACACCCCCAATTAAATAAATCAGTAAAAGAAAATTCAAAATTTCATCAGAGTATATTTAGAAATTCACAGCACAGACCGAGGGGTCACATCAATTTGAAACAAACACAATAAACCTGCCCATAAAGATATGCAACACTCGTAGGTAGCAATTAAACAGAGGAACTTAGTTCCTACTACCCACAATTCAAATACAGAATAAAGCGGAAAATCTGTACTGAATTCTCATATAAATATATATATATATCATAAAAAGTTTGTCATACATCAAGTCATACATGTACAAGCCAAAATATACATATACATATACACAAATCAAAATAATCACACTCGATCACCCCGACTACCCGGTGTCACATATCAGAGCCGATGGACAAAAGAATGAAGTCCTACGCTTCACAAAAAGACCTTCAGCAATCTAATCTGCAATGCCTCATAGAGCATTATAAAACAGCAGAAGGGTGAGAAACACAATCATAATATAATTGCATACAATTATATATAACACCAAAAATACACATATAAACGGTTCTCACCACAAATCATACGATACTTCGAATACAAAACAATACAATGTATAATTCATATTTCCATCACCATGGTATACCAACCATGCACAATACAAGCACCACCAACACATATACATATATCAAGTTATCAATTTCATCCACAATTCCACTCATAAACAAACCATTAATGATTTATGCAAATGCAAGAGACCGACACAACGACTCTATGCATATGTACATGCGGTACCGACTTCCATCAATTCTCAACACCAGTTCACTTAGGAACTATTGGAATCATTGCTCGTTACTTAGTGTAACTCCCCGTCGGGCATACGATGTTCCCCGTCGCTTTCGGTCCTCTTTGTATAAGGCTCATGATGTTTATGGATCGCTTTCGTTCCTCTTTGTATAAGGCTCACGATCCGATCGCTCACACCCCACATGGGCACACGATCGTCTATAACCATCGCTTTCGGCCCTCTTATTTTTAAGACGCACGATCCAATCAGATCGCTTTCAGTCCTCTTATTTTTAAGGCTCACGATGTTATAGCAGAATCCCTCTGGAATCAATCCATCACTCAGGATGTCACAAGAATGCATATCATGATGCTCAACATACAATGACTCATGACATTCAAATGCACACACATATATGCAACCATCTCACTTCACATAAATCATGCTTTGCAATTCAAGCCCAAAACAATGCATCTCTTTGCCATATGGCCACAAACCATCATCACGCCATCTAAACACATGCACTTAGATCATATAATCCGCACACAAGTCATACAACTATATCTCAAGGATGTTGCGT
The DNA here is from genome assembly GCA_022829125.1 of Lathyrus tuberosus. Taxonomy (NCBI): domain Eukaryota; kingdom Viridiplantae; phylum Streptophyta; class Magnoliopsida; order Fabales; family Fabaceae; genus Lathyrus; species Lathyrus tuberosus. The sequence continues at coordinate 568,525 of JALAZF010000118.1, read as the reverse complement.
AATAACGCCTCAAATACACACAGTTAAAACGGTAAAAGTCGACACACAACACATTTCCAGATTCCCGACATAATTAAATCGGCTAACAATCTCAAAACCATTACAATAATAAATAACATTTCATAAGCTTTCTAACGCATCAAACCACGCCTCAAACCGACTCACGGATCAAAAGTTAGAAGGAAAACAAATTAGGAAAAACTGTCATGTTCGCAGTGCAAAGCTCCTAGCGAGTCCTTCGCTTCTCCATTCACAATGCGAATGTCCTAGCGAACAATGGCAGAAGCAAAATAGCCTAGAAAATTCCCAACGTTCGCAGTGCGAACCATCCAGCGAATGCTCGCTACCCCATTCGCAATGCGAATCCTCCAGCGAACAGTGGCAGAATGAAAAATAATACAACGTTCGCAGTGCGAACCTCACGTGAACGCTCGCCACTCCTTCGCTGGCTATTCGCAGTGCGAACCTGCGATTTCAGCAAAACCCAGCAGTGCACCATTTCATCCAAAAATGATATTTTCTCAACCAAAACGTTTCCAAACCAACATGTAACAATTAGAACATAACTCAATCATGGTAACAAGTATTCTACCGTATTTACATCGATTTCCAACCGCGAAAGCATCGATTTCTCATCATATTCTCATTTCAACCTAGAATCCAAAACTATAGAAAGACAATAGCATATGCAAACACATACATATATAATCATACACAAGCATAAGATAATCGAGTTTCACACCCTTACCCTATTTAATCGTGTTCTAGAAAGTCGGTTGATTGATTTCCAAGTTTTCTCAAATTCTCTCTTTTTCTTCTCTTCTCTTCTTCTTTTCTTCTTCTCTTCTTTTTCTTTCTCTCTTACTATGTTTCTCTCTTTCTATTCTATTATATTCTAACTTAACAAAATAAATCAAAATGCCCAAAATACCCCTACACTCAAATATCTCGCAAATGTTCCCAAAACGCGATAAAATATATTCACGATGAAAAATAACATATTTTCACATAAAAGTCCGAAATAAAATAATATAATAATAAAATAATCAAAAACGACTCAATTAAATAAAAATACTAAAACTGGGGCGTTACATGCAGCGCATTGTTCGACAAAAAAGCGGCCCAAAATATGGAGGGAGTTCGATTGGCGAAGGCCATAGGAAACTGGAAAGACTCTGGTAGCCACCAAGTTTTCGACAAAAAGAGGCCATACAGGGGGCAGGATCAAGCGAAGCAAAGATTCCCAGGTGCCAAACTTACCACTTTCAAACCAACTACAGAGGCTTCTAGAGGAAAGTGGGCAAAGCCAGTCGAAGACAGAGAGCGAGGCCAACAAAAGTGGCAGAACTTCGAGGTCAACAGGGGTTCATCGATTGAGAACTGTAGGGAGTTCCAGACCTCCAGGAAGTCAACTTATATCTCTAAGAACTACAAAGGCAAGAATCCAATGACTAGATCTCAATGGAGAAGGGAGCAAAGGAGAAGAAAGGCAGAAAGGGAGGCCAGAGAGAATCATAAAGTTGAATCAAGCATTAATGTACCTACTGAAAAAGGTGAGAAAAAGGAGTTGAAACCCATCGAAAAGAAGCCTGTAGAGGGGAAGTTATTTCCCACTCAAGAAGAAGAGGCTAAAAGGAAGTATGGTCGTTCGATCGCTGAAGACGAAATGCTCACTGATGACTTCGATACAAATTCAGAAGCATCTTTGGATATCATGGTTAATGTAGTATCTGTGCTGCCAAGGGAGTTCGACCAAGTTACTGAGGTCGAAGAGCTGGAGGATAATTGATCAGTGCATTTTAATGCACATTCTCTTATGTTTGTACTTAGGCATTCCTACAGTTTATTTAAGTGTTTTTACTATTTTAATGTGTTTTCATATTTAAGTTTGTTTCTACCTTTATTTTATTTTCGTAGCTTATTTTTCAGCATTAACACTTATTTGATACCTTTCACTGCGCAAGTCATAACTTGGGTTATGGGATGTCGTTCTGCGCATTCTACCAGTAGATGGAAAACTAAGACAAAGAGTTACAACTTTCATGTTTAACACAGAAGCTGATTTGGAGTGAAAGACGGTCAAATAAGTCATTGAAGTCATAGCCCGAATTCTGACTTTAAAAAATAATTTGTTTCAGGTCGTTTTATGGGCCTGGTTTATGTTTCCGACCCAGTTTGAATTAGTGATGAAAAAACTTATTTTGTTTATCCGTACAACTCTACCTACCTTCTTTTTTCTTTTCACGAATAATTCTTTTTGGCCTTTAACGATTTCATATGGAGAGCTAAATCTCTTTGTAGTTAATCTGCTGTATTTAGGTTCCGAAACCTTGACATTACTATAATTTTCAATATAATTTATGTTTTTTTCAACTCTACTGTATGATTATTCTTTTCTTAATTCGATTTTATCATAGGGTAGTTTTGTTTGGTTTGATTGATGCATGTTCCTTAATTTTGTTCGCGTATTATGGTTTGCTTAATTCGTTGATTCGCTTTATTCTTAACCGAGTGCTTTAATTCATTCACGCTTGTTGATTGATTTGTGATCGGCAAATAGGAAACATAATTCTTATAATTTCAAGAACGCTTGTTGATTGATTTTATGATCAAACAGGAATACATAATTCGCTTAGGGATTGCGAGTTATAATAGTCGATGATAGGTGGGAATCGAATCAGTAGGTTAACTCCTTAATCGTAACTGTAATCACTTATATTTTTAATCACTTTTTCTAAATTGAAAACAAACCCCCCCCCCCCCCAATCATTTTTCAATTGTTTAATTTCTCGTCAAGAATCCTTGCGATACGACATCCGAGTAACGCTTCCCGTTACTACATTTTTCAAAAACTTGTTTTTGATCCGTGCGCGACAGCAAATCAAATTGGTGTCGTTGCCGGTAGGGGTGGAAATAGGTCAGGCTGATAACAGGGGCCTACAGGCCTAGCCTACACAGGCTTAAGCCAGACCAAGATTTCTTTTTAAATAGAAAAGGCCTAGGCTTTTTTATAAGCCTATTTAGTTAAAAAAGGCTAGGCCTTAGGCCATGAGAAAAGCCTTTTAAGCCTAACAGACTGACCTATTTAAATAAATATGAATACTTTTTTTATTATCATTATGTTATGTTTTGTACTTGGAATTAAAATACATAAATAAAAATTGGTTATCTCGGAGAACTTATGAAAATAAGATAATCAGGCAGCCCTAGTTCACTATCCCTTGACGATTGTGCTTCTGATTCCTTGTTTTCACATTGCTTGTTTGATTATGATTCTGAATTTGTTTTCGATAATAACATGACTGAACAACGAACATTAAGAGAGCTTGCTGCTCCTAATGTAAACTATAATGGCTTGTGTATTAAATATGTTGACCTTGTTATTCCTTTTAAATTAAAATCTGGATTGATACACTTGTTGCCGAGATTTAGTGGTCTTGCAGGTGAGGATCCACACAAGCATCTTAAAGAATTCCAGATTGTTTGTTCTACCCCACTTAGGCCTGAAGGAATTACAGAAGATCACATCAAGCTGAAAGCCTTTCTGTTTTCTCTACAAGGTGCTGCCAAAGACTGGTTATATTATCTTGAGCCAAATTTTGTTGCTACTTGGAATGATTTGAAAAAGGTATTCCTAGAGAGATACTTTCCTGCCTCCAGAGCTGCCTCGATACGAAAAGACATTTGTTGTTTTAGACAACAGGATAATGAATCATTGGCTGAATATTGGGGGAAATTCAAACAATTAGTTTCGAGTTGCCTACAACACCAGGTCACCGAGCAATTGTTGATTCAGTATTTCTATGAAGGATTAAAACCAATAGATAGGAATATTTTAGATGCTGCTAGTTGTGGAGCACTTGTTGATAAGACTCCAGCTGCTGTCAAGGCTCTGATTGAGAATATGTCACTTAACTGCCAACAGTTCACAACGAGAGACAATTCTGTTCAAATAAAAGGTGTGAATGAGGTTCATGTTTCTTCTCATGTTTCTCATTCCGACAAGACCTTCGAAAATAGAATGAATGACCTAACCGAATTAGTGAAACAGTTGATAGTGGTAAGTAAAGCTCAAGCATCCCAACAAGCCCAAACAACAAGGTTATGTGGTATTTGTACTTCTCCTGATCATCCTACTGATACATGTCCTATTCTGCAAGATGAAAAGACTACTGAATTACCTCAAGCATATGTAGCAACCCTTTACAATCAAGGTAACAACCAAAACAGGTACAATATTCCTGACTTGTCCACTAATGAATACCATCCAAATTGGAGGAACCATCCAAACCTTCAATATGGAAATCAACATCCCACCCAACAACACTATCCCAACCAACAACAATTGATGCTACCCTTGCCACCACCACAAAACCCTCCACGGGCTGCAACCACTTCTGCCCGAGCTTCTGGTCCTTCATTAGAGGATATTGTTAAGCAATTGGCAGCAAATAATCTCCAATTCCAACAGCGGACAGATTCCAGCATCCAAGCCTTGCAAACACAAATAGGACAACTTGCTTCTTCAGTTAATGGTATTCAGCAAGCACAAGGATCCAACCAACTACCTTCTCAAACAGTGGTGAATCCTAAAGGTCCTAATGTGAGTGCAATAACCTTGCAATCTAGAAAAGTTACAGATTCTGCCCCGGAAAAAAATGAGGAAGTTGTTGAGCCTTCTGTTGTTGTTGAGCTTCTGTTGTTGAGGAAAAATAGTATGTACCTAGGAAACCTTTCCCACACCGAGTGCAGAAAAATAAGAACATTCTTGAGGAAGACAAAGAGAGAGAGAGATTTTGGACGTGTTTAAAAAAGTGGCGGTAAATATTCTGCTTCTTGATGTAATCAAGCATATTCCAAAGTATGCAAAGTTTCTTACAGATTTATGTACTCATAAAAGGATATTGAAAGGGAACGAGAGAGTGAATATGGGAAGGAATATTTTTGCCTTCATTCTATCTAATGATACAGTTGTGCAAAATGTTCCAGCCCTCTTCCAAGCCATGCCACAAAAGTGCAAGGATCCAGGAACTTTTGTTATCCCTTGTACCATTGAGAATAGTAAATTCGAAAATTGCAAGCTTGATTTAGGAGCCGGTATTAATGTTATGCATACTTCTATTTATAATAATCTTGATCTTGGTCCTTTGCAGCATACAAGTTTAATCATTCAGCTGGCAAACAGAAGCAATGCCCGCCCCGCCGGAATCTTGGAAGATGTCCTTATGCAAGTTAATGACTTGATTTTTCCTGCAGATTTTTATATTCTTGGCATGGAAGGAGAAACAAAGTCAAGCAAGGCACCCATCATTTCGGTAGACCGTTCATGAAAATGGCGAAGACAAAAATTGATGTTGATGATGGCACGATGTCCATGGAGTTTGGTGATATCATCGCTAAATTTATCATCTTTGATGTAATGAAACATCGCATGGAAAAGCATTATGTATTTCACATTGAGTTACTTTCTGACTTAGTAGATAATACAAATTCCAAGTTTTTATCTGATTTTCCGTCTTTATTAGACTATGGTGATACTTACTCCTGTGATGTATGTACTAACACTAATGATTGCCCTGTGTGTGCCGAAATAAATGCTGCCCTGCAGGTTGATGTTTTTCAAGTGGATAAGGCTATAGATGAAGTGGTTTGTGCGACTGAGGCTCTTGACATCCATGCTGCCCCGACCATTCCGTCCATTGAACAACCTCTTTCTTTAGATCTCAAACCACTCCCGGAAAATCTTAAATATGCCTACTTAGAGACAAATAAAAAGCTTCATGTTATTATTTCGTCTAACCTTGATTTCGATCAAGAAAGTAAGCTTTTGCAGGTCTTAAAGAGACATAAAAAGGCTATTGGGTGGACCTTGGCAGACATTCTCGGTATTAGCCCTTCCACATGCATGCATCGGATTTTGCTTGAAGAAGGAGTAAGGTGGTGAGGCATCCCCAAAGGAGGCTTAATCCTTTAATTCTTGATGTGGTGAAGAAAGAGGTAACCAAGTTGTTGCAAGCAGGTATCATATATCCTATCTCTGACAGTAACTGGGTAAGTCCAGTGCAGGTTGTACCTAAGAAATCTGAACTCATTGTGATAAAAAATGAAAAGAATGAACTTGTTCCCACTAGAGTTCAGAATAGCTGAAGAGTTTGTATTGATTATAGGAGGTTGAACCAGACGACTAGAAATGATCACTTTCCCTTGTTGTTCATTTATCAAATGCTCAAACGGCTAGTAGGTAAATCACATAATTGTTTCCTTGATGGTTTTTCAGGTTATTTTCAGATCCATATTGCACCAGACGATCAAGAAAAGACAACCTTCACATGCCCATTTGGTACATTTGCTTACAGGAAAATGCAATTTAGACTTTGCAATGCTCCTAGCACATTCCAGTGATGCGTGATTAGTATTTTTACTGAATTTATTGAAAATTTCATGGAAGTCTTTATGGATGATTTTAGTGTTTATGGTTCTTCATTTGATGCATGTTTGAAAAGTTTGAATATGGTTTTAGAGAGATGCATCGAAACTGGCCTTGTTTTGAATTATGAAAAATGTCATTTTATGGTTGAGCAGGGAATTGTTTTAGGCCACATAATTTCTGAAAAAGGAATTTCAGTAGACCCTGCTAAGATTGATGTGACTTTTACATTGCCTTACCCATCTTGCATTCGCGAGATTCGTTTTTTCTTGGTCATGCAGGTTTTTACAGACGCTTCATAAAGGACTTCAGCAAGACAGCTCTTCCGCTTTCAAACTTGTTGAAGAACGATGTGACCTTCAACTTTGATGAGAAATGCAAGCAGACGTTTGATTTCTTGAAGAAAGCATTGACATCTGCCCCCATCATGCAGCATCCTGATTGGAACCTTCCTTTTGAGATTATGTGTGATGCATCTAACTATGTTGTTGGATCGGTCCTTGCACAAAGGGTGGACAAGGCTACCCATGTTATTTATTATGCTTCTAGGACTTTAGATTCTGCACAAGCTAATTACACTACCACTGAAAAGGAACTTTTAGCAATTGTTTTTGCTCTTGACAAGTTTAGACCATATTTACTAAGTTCCAAGGTTGTTGTTTTTACTGACCATGCAGCTTTGAAGTACCTTTTAAAGAAACCAGAAGCAAAACCGAGATTAATTCAGTGGATGTTGTTACTCAAAGAGTTTAATGTAGAGATTAAGGACAAAAGTGGAGCTGAGAATCTTGTAGATAACCACTTGAGCAGAATAGAGCAGGATGCAGATCCTTCTCCCATCCAGGATGAGTTTCCTTATGAGCAACTGCTTCTTTTACATGGAGTTACTCCTTGGTTTGCTGATATTGTTAATTATCTTGTTGCTGGTATTTTTCCTACAGGTGCATCTAAGGCGCAAATTCAGAAACTCAAGAGTGATGCCAAATACTATGTGTGGGATGATCCTTATATTTGGAAGTTTGGTAGTGATCAGATTATTAGGAGGTGTGTCCCCGACTATGAGATTGAATCTATTTTGCATTTTTGCCATGCCTCTCAGGTAGGTGGGCACTTTGGTCCTCAAAGGACCGCAAGAAAAGTCCTAGACTCAGGTTTCTATTAGCCCACTGTTTTTAAAGATGCTTATAAGACTTACTGCACTTGTAAGGAGTGCCAGATAGCAGGTACAACCATTACTCGTAAGAGAGAAATGACTCAGCAGTCTATGCTTTTTTGTGAGGTATTTGATGTATGGGGAATCGACTTCATGAGTCATTTCCCTATATTATTCAGTTTTCTCTACATTTTGCTTGTTGTTGATTATGTTTCAAAGTGGGTGGAAGTTATTCCCACTAGGACTAATGATTCTAGAGTTGTTGCAGATTTTGTCAGGTCCAATATTTTTTGCAGGTTTGGAATACCCCGAGCTATCATAAGTGACCAAGGCACTCATTTCTGTAACCGCACCATGGAAGCGTTGCTCCAAAAATATGGAGTTGTGCACAGAGTCTCTACTGCATATCATCCCCAAACTAATGGGCAAGTGTAGCGCACGATTTTTTTCGGTGACGTTGTCATACCCCAAATTTGTCCTACCCTTTCATTCTTTTTTACTGAGTATTTATGTAAATTCATGACCTTTCTCTAAATGACCATCAGACCATAGGTTTGGATTGTGGAGGTTCTCTCTTTGTTCATTGGGATCACAAAGGCTTGATAAGTGGGATTAAAATACTATCTTTTTTTAAATTGTTATGGTAAGGGCAATGGCTTAAGTTAGCTGAAGGATTCATTTCATAACCTAAACATTGGTCCTCGAATGATTTATGGAGACTATTTCAATTTGATTATAAGCTTTGTTCTTGGGATATTTTTTAGCTTCGTTGCAAAATCCACCCTAAGGATTTGTGATGGATCAAGTTAACCTTGGATCAAGATAATTTACCTGAGAAGCATATGGCTTGAATTAATAAGTGATCAAGAAGATTAATGTTTTGTTTAATAAATAATTCAAGGATGGTGTGCTTCGGAGGTCACAAGTGGAGATTTGATGCTTCAATGCTGCCAATAGAGTTTCTTCATGTACAAAACCATGGAAATCTTTATAAAAGAACATACCAAAAATGAGCCATATGTTTGCACGTGTTGTTATGCCTGGCCAAGGTTTTGATCGTCCAAGAACTAACAGTAAGTGTACTATTTGAGTTTAAGTGGCAAGAATGGTTTCCAACTTTACATTGAAAATTCCACTTGGTTTAAAAAAATACAAAGAATACAGAGTCCAATTGAAAATCATTACAAGTGAATTTCCATCACTAAAAGTTAAGCATTGCTACGATCCAGTCACAAAGCATCCATGCCAAAGTTAATCCAAATAAAGCCTAAATCCTACAAGCCATTCCCAAGCACCGTGTACAGAGCATTCTTGAGAAATTTCAACTCTAGCTTCCGCAAGAGTACACCGCCACAAGCCTCAAACCACGACTATACACTCCATACACATGACCTGCACAACAATACACCACACTATCATGTACATAACCTTGCCAAACATCAGACCATAAACCGTTTCACACACCTACATCAACAATTAAAACACCACTAGTTTCTATATTTCAATACAGTCTTCGTAAATGAGCTAACAGTAACTGTTTTTTTTTTACCAGCTAGCCATGATTTCTTTAGGTAAAATCTCCAACTCCATTCCAAACTCTGACATAGCATGATGTTACTCCAAAATTGCACATGAAATCAGCAATGAACACAAGCATAAATGGAATACCAAGTGAAAATTCAGATCACTCAATAAAGGACGGACTGATTTCAAAAAGCAGAAATTAGAACTTTACTATTTGTTACCTCAGTCCATATCTCCCAACGCTCAGCATGCTTTTGTTTTTCATAGCTCATTTTTCTTGAACCAAGCATATCACATAATGAGCAAAATAAAACCTGCAAGACATCCAAATACAGATAGTGCAGTCACCGTGAAAAAACAAGGAAAGTAGCTACAACTCATGATAGTTGTTGACCTGTTGAATAAACAAGAAAGTGTGTGTCACCAAAGCTAAATAGAAGCTTAAGTAAAACACTGATGCAACTTACTACGAAAGGTCTTGCCAAGGGAATGAATGCACAAGGATACAAGATCTTGAGGAATAATTCTGATAACTATCATGGCTATACTAACCTTCATAGTCCTTTCATCATGTACAAGAAGGTTTTCTCCAAGCCATGGCTCGTGTTTCACCCAGTTTCTTCGTCTGTCCACCTCCAAAGCTCGTGGAAGACACATAGAGAATAATTGGAATAGTGGTTAGTATTGAAATATAAGCAATTCAAAAATTCTTAAATTCTTATTGGTAATCATGAGCAAATATATGACAGTATAATTCACAACAGTAAAAAGCAAGAGCAAGGAAGTAATTTTACCTCACAAATAAAGTCACCATTTTGCTCATGGGGACCACCATACTTCTATAAGCAATCATCCCTTCATGCCACACCAATGTTCTCCATTACTCCAAGTTTTCCAACCAATTCTCACCACCTGCAAAATCAGATACAAAAATAATAAAGTCTAAAGGATCAATGAGTAATTTATCCCCTCTCATTTGGAAAGGATACCAGAATTTCAAACTTTGGTCGAAGGTTTGTAATCATTGATAGGAGAATACCTTAAAACCTCGAGCAAGATGATGAATGAAGTTGACTCCCATTTCAGACAATGAATGCCATTCGAGTCCAAAGTACCCTGCAGCAATCAGTTAACAATAATTATGAGCACAATTTATATTACCACCAAGCAACGTTTAAACTACAAGTTGCTGCTAGAAGTTTACAATTTGAAGGCCACATCAGCAAAGCAAGAGTAGTGAAAAATCTCAAAAACAATAATTTTACAGCAGTGAAAATCACAATTGCACAGTAAACAGAAAATCAAGTGAAAAATACAAGTGCTAGACTCACTACAGACAAAAAGAAGAATGAGTCACTCTTTTGGTACAATCACAATCCCACAGAATCGGGGTACGCACCACAATTTGCAACGGATCAATACACAAAATTTCCACCTCATTCTATTTCCTAACAACTTCACACGAGTATAAAGGAATTTCACACGTACCTTACAACAAATAGAATCACTATAAATGCTACACTGTTCATACGTTCAAGGGGACCTGAGAAAGATTTTTGAGTCGTTTCTGCAAAAACTCCAAAACCCTAATTACCAAAACTCTAGAAAAATCAAAAATTACTCAGAGTTTCACATTGAAACTCTGAGCTAATTTGAGCTTAACCCCACATTTTTCTGCAATCATACAAAACAACAACATTACTAAAAGAAGAAAAAGAAATCAGATAAAGAAGAAGAGAAGAAGAAGATACGCAAAGAACCTCACCTTCGCCGGAAAAGCTTCGGATCAGAATTACACCGATCTAGGTATCATTCATTTCTTCTTTACTCCTTGATGCTTGACTAATAATCTCCATGCATTTGTGTATTGAACCCCTCTGTTGATGTTTCATTTTGTTGTTTTTGACGAATCTAGGGTTTCTGTTTGGTTTCGATTAGGGGATTTGGGGTGAGTTTTTGGGTAATATGACCTTGGATTTGGAATCTATGGGTTGGTTTTTGTAGTTTAGGTTGGTTTCGGGGGGTTGCCGGAGAAGGACGGTTGCGGCCACCGCGCACCACCGTCTTCTCCGGCGGTTTTATAGGGTTTCGTTTGGATTTTTTTTTAGAGAGTTGAGAGAGAGTGGAGAGAGAAGGTGTAGAGGGAGGTGAAGCTAGTGAGAGAGTGAACTGAGTAAAATGGACTCATCTCTACCGTTTCCTTTGTTTCATGTGGGTGAGTTAATGTGGCCCCCCACCGGTGACAAGTGTCACCGGTTCCCCTTGTTTCCCATAATCCCACGCACACCGTTTGGCAGTCCCACCGTGGTCATTACATCTCAGACCCTTAGATCTAGGATTCGCTTGATCCAACGCTCCAGTCTTCCCCCTTAGTCAACCATTCTAACTTGGGTCCATGGTAAACCCTCAGCCCAGCGTGGGCTTCTGAATGTTGGGCTTAGTTTTTTTTGTCTTAACCACACCCCCTTTTGCTTCACTAACCCTGGCCCATTTATCTCTCTTTATTCCATTTTCTTTTATTTTTTGTCTTTTAATTAGTTCATTTTATTTTATATTTTTATTTTTATAATATATAAAAAAACCCAAAAAAAAAACTATTTTATTTCAATCTATTTTATTTTTAATTTCACCCTATTTAACTTAATAATTAGTTTAATTATTCACATTTTCATTAATTCTAAAAAACTAAAATCCTTTTATTTAATTCATAAGTTTTTTTATAAACCAATTTTCAATTAATTCTATTAAACTATTTTATTTAATATTAATTAACTTTTATAGTTAATTTTATTAAATATTTTAGTTTAATTTAATTAATTATTTAAGTTTTTATTTCAACTATTTTAATTCTAAAAGATCCAAAAGCAATTTAGTTTATAACTTCCCTCCTTAGAATTAACTTTAGAATTAGGTTACTAACCTAACTAATGTGCTTGATTTATTTTACCCCACCATTTTATTATGTGTGTACCTTATTCGTGTGGATTTTTATTTCATGCTTTAATTATATGTATGCTATTCATATTACACTTGTCCAAACCAAAAATCTTTTTCAAATTAATACCTTGACTTAATGTCAAGCCATTTTCATACCTTGTAAGTCGATCATTTTCACGATCGCAATCGACCTCACAATGCCTCCTCTTGGGCTTTATACAACGATAATTGTTGCACATTTCACTTTGGTTTGTATGCGTGTATGTGATTGGTTTATGTTTAATCATGGCTTAATTAATTCCGTAAGATTAAAATCAACCCTTTTTATAAGAGTAAAACAAACTTGATCCAACATCAAGTATTTTCCAAATAAATTCAATCCTAAGCATTTACTTGATCCATATATCAAGTATTTCCAACCTTCACTTCACACCATAATTTCCTTTCCTTCCATTTCTCCTCACACGTAAATTAAAACCTCGATCCAACGTCGAGTGCTTCTCTCAAATCAAACCAACATACGTAATAATACTCAAACATTTTCATAAAGGTGAAAAAGAGGGGGACTAAGTATTTAGTCTTTCTCTTCAATTGCTTGGGTGCGAGTTTCCTTACTCGTGTGTGGGCAATTGACGCCTTTAAAATACGTATAATCCAATAACACTCAAACTCTTTTTCTTAATCAACCATCAATACATTTAATCATACTTAAAGATCATTTCTTAAAAGGTGAAAAGGAGGGGGATCAAGTCTTTGGTCTTTCTCTTCAATTGTTTGGGTGCGAGTTTTCTTACTCGTGTGTAGACAATTGACTCCTCTAAAAAACTTAAACCTTAACTTCTCAATTGTTTGGGTGCGAGTTTTCTTACTCGTGTGTGGACAATTGACGCCTTTAAAACACACGAACTCGACAAACGTTCAGACCTTTTAAAATCAAATTATCAAAACACTTAATCATACATTCAAACACAATTTCCTAAAAGGTGATGTGAGGGAGATCAAGTCTTTGGTCTTTCTCCTCGATTGTTTGGGTGCGAGTTCTCTTACTCGTGTGTGAACAATTGACACTTCTAAAAGACATAAACCTTAATTCATCGATTGCTTATGTGCGAATTCTCTTACTCGTGTATGAGCAATTGTCAGCTATTGCTTGGGTGCGAGTTCTCTTACTCGTGTGTGAGCAATTGTTATCTCTAAAACATCCAATACGATCAAATTTATCCTTTCCTCGCCTCCGTGCGACCGAAACCCTAAAACACGTCCAAATTCAACTCTTTTTTCTCAATCAAATCTTAACATACTTAATCCAAATCAAACAACTTTTCACAAAAAGAACATTGTTTAGTCCATTCTCTCGCGCATATGAACTAGTGCTTCAGCCTCCCATGACGAGCCGACAAGCCAACGTTTAGCAGTTAGAATGCGAATTAAACTCTCGTTTGCCTAAAAAACACAAACCAAACAACCGTAGTCCCACGAACTACGAATGCTCTGACTTTCCCATTGCACGAGGGAATACGTAGGCCCGAGGATCTCAATCCTTGCCGAGCACACTAATAAAAAAAAGCACCCATCTTCCCCCTTAGAAGAAAATCCTTTAGAAGATAACAAACAAACCTAGCTAACTTTCTCACGAATCGAATCAAGAGGTTCCCGTTGAGTACAACGGACGTAGAGGGTGTTAATACCTTCCCTTTGCGTAACCGACTCCCGAACCCGAATTTGGTTGCGATGACCATTTTCTTATCCCTTTCAAAGGTTTTCTCGATATTTTCCTATTCCTTCCTTGGAATGAATAAAGTTCGGTGGCGACTCTGTTTTGAACAGTTTTTTCCGCGTCCATCGCGAGGATCGTATTTTTTGAGGTATGACAGATGGCGACTCTGCTGGGGAACATGCATTGCCCTATGCTAGAGAGAGTCAAGCCTAACTTGACTCGATTTGTGAGTGTTAGATCCGCTTGTGTGTTTATCTTCTCTTGTTTGTTTGCTTGCTTGTTTAACTATATGTTATCTACTTGCTTGCTTATTTATTGTTATATCATATTATTATCTTGTATGACACTGTTGGGGTTCTCTGATCATTGGTGCTTTGAGAGATGGCTCTACACTCGAGTCCGAGTATAACCCTAGAATTGAATGGTGGTTGTGTAGTGTAGGCTTGCGTGGTCTCTTCCGCGTGAGTTGAAGCGAAAACCCCGATTGGAGTAGGTTCCCTTGGAGATATTATTGTTGTGGTGAAACTTTACCATGGCGGTAATGTTTTTGAGCCTGAATCGTCGATCCCAAAGGCCTTTAACCTAATTACCCATGGTGGTTAGTAGTGTTAATTCTATGTGAGTTAATGCGAATGACCTAATCAGATGAGATCCCTCGAACGTATTACTTCCTGACAGTAATATTTTCGACCTCGATCTAAGATTCTGAGAGCCCTAAACCCGTGTGTCGATGGTTGTGTAGTGGGCGCCTCCGAGGAGTCTTTCTCGTGGGGAAGAAACGAAGACCTCACCTAGACGAGATCCTTTAAAAAATATTATCGTCTGATGTTCCTTCGTCATGGCTATAATGTCTTTGAAAGGTATCCACAACTCTAGGCACCTACCCGTTTAGAGCCTACCTGTGGGGGATCCGATGATCAGAGATATCCTGTGTCTAACTCCTTCCTCAGAATCAGATGTTGTTTTGATCCTGGAACCGTGTATAAGCATTGCATAGTCATGACATTAGCATGTGTGCATATCATTTTCCACCAACAAACTCAACTATCCTTTGTCCATAACCCGCAGTTGTTTTCCCGACACCCGTATCGAAATTGAGCAGCTTTTGGAATAATCATGAACTCAGAAGGGCAGAACCAGTTTGCGTCAAGAGCAGATGTTGACTTGATGAAGAACCAGCTAGACCAACTTGTGGAAGCTATGATAGCGTTGGCAAAGAAAGAGGACAACATTCAAAGGCCTACAGTCACTGAGAACGTCACTCTGCCTCAAGTGAATAATCTTGAACAATTTCAGCCTATGCGGATTCCTGTTGGGGACCAGGTTATACAAGAATGTCACACTATTCAAGATGAACATACCTCGTCTCATGATGCAGTTGAATACCATAGCTTTGCATTCACTACACCGAATTCCCGAGGGGCAAGCCTGGTGGTGAATACTGAACGACCTCAAGATGTTGAGTTTGCTGAAAGATGTCGCGTGTTGGAAGAAAAGTTTGAAACCATGAAGGGGCGTGATGCTTTTGATCTAAATGCTTTGAACATGTGTTTGGTACCCGGACTTGTAATACCTCCAAAGTTCAAGATGCCAAAATTTGAGAAATACAAAGGAGATAGTTGTCCAAAGCAACATTTGGTGATGTTTTGCAGAAAGATGACCTCCAATGCTCTCAATGATAAACTTATGGTTCACTGTTTCCAAGACAGTCTGAGTGGGGCATCGTTGAGTTGGTACATGCAGCTACAGAGTAGCCATATCCAATCATGGTTGGACCTAGCCGGTGCATTTGTGAAGCAATACCAATACAATCTTGACATGGCTCCCAACCGCATACAGTTGCAAGGCTTATCTCAAGAGGAGGAAGAATCCTTTAGAGGGTATGCTCAGAGATGGAGAGAGGTGGCTGCTCGCGTTCAACCACCACTTTTAGATAGAGAATTGGTTGACCTGTTCATAAATTCTTTGCAAGGCCCATACCTAGAAAAAATGATGAGCAATGGGACATCAAACTTCTCTGACTTAGTTTTAGTAGGAGAACGCATCAAGAGTCATCTCAAGAGTGGAAAGATCCAAGACGCCTCGAGCATTCAGGCTAGAGAGACTGAATCCATTGTCAGTTCTCAAGAGGAAGAGGAGGATGAAATCAATGCAATCTGGGACACTTTACAAGCTCCGTCTCCGGTACCTTATCCTCAATACCCAAGCATCTCAAATGTTCAAAGTCAGCAATCATATGGACCTCCCTGTGCAATTCCATTCTCTCCACATGGTCAATATACTCCTGCCAATAGAGGTCCCTCTCGTCAACAACATATTATACAACAACACTCTTCACAACCCCGACGCTACTATAATCAAAGACCAAAAAGGCATTTTGATCATTTGCCAGTGCCATTCAGTC
Source organism: Lathyrus tuberosus (assembly GCA_022829125.1). Taxonomy (NCBI): domain Eukaryota; kingdom Viridiplantae; phylum Streptophyta; class Magnoliopsida; order Fabales; family Fabaceae; genus Lathyrus; species Lathyrus tuberosus. Next base: position 552,363 of record JALAZF010000118.1, on the reverse strand, counting down.
ATATATTGCCACGTTTGATTAGTAGTGGGTTAATAGTGCCAAAGGGCTTGGATCCTGTTATTCCTCCATACCCACCAGGCTTTGACCCCAATGCACAATGTGGCTACCATGCTAGCGCCATGGGGCATTCAACTGAGGATTGCAAACAGCTCAAAAACAAGATCCAAGATCTGATTGAGTCCAAGCTAATATCATTTACACCTCAAGGTCTTCAAATCAACATCAATTATTCATCTGATCAGGCAGGTTCGTCATCCCATGTTATGGAAGAAGTTGCTGAGAGTAGGTGTGAAGAAGGCTATCATAGTGGTCTCGATGAACAAGAAAGCTAGCCCAACAGCAACTCAAGAAAGCCTAGTCCCCAAAGCTGGGAATTTTTTAGATCATGTCATTTCTATGCATTTGTAGTTTCTTTTTGTTATGTGCTATTTTCTTTTAGACATTGTTGTTTATTAATGGTAATATTAATGAAGTGATCATGCAGTTTTTGAACTAATCACGTCGCATTCGCTCACATTTTCTTCACTTATATCAAAAAACAAAAATGTCCATCTATATACCTCTCATTCACTTTCTTTACCAAATTGTTGTTTAGCAAAGATCTGAGGGAGGATGACGAAAACGAGATACCCATAATTGCTGATGGTATGCTTTCGGATAGAATCCTGCCAAGGATGTACAGGCGTTGTTTCAAATTCCTAAACACTGGAGAGATAAGGAGTTAATCCCTAGTTCACCACTTCGAGCCGAGAAGTAGAAGTTTCCTTCGGATATTCAAACCCTTATACTCAACCCGGGGCAGGGTAGTGTTCAGTTAATCTGACTCCGTATTCTTTGTACACGTCCAGACGTGTCGAAGAAATCATGCAAAATCTAGAAGTTATGATGGTTGTTCTTCAATGACTACTGACTTGACAGTCACAAGCCTTACTCTAAAAAAAAAAGAAGAGAGCCCGCTAAGTCAAACACTTCAAGGAAACTTAGGCAAAAATTAGGGCAATCCCGATGGACTCGTAGAATAAAATCAGTCCATGCAAAAATAGGGATCAAAAATAGAAAAACAAAGAGGTCCTCGAATCCTCAAACAAAAATAAGTCAAAAAAAAAAAGATGACTGTCATTTCAAGCGAATCTTGAACCTTCATCTTCATTCTTACACCGTCAATATCTAAGTACGCGTGTCAATTTAACTGAACGTAGGACTGGAGATCATCACGAAGAAAGGGTGGGTACAAATAAATTTTGAGCCTTATATCCTTTGTTTCTAAATCGTGAACCATGCCACGTTACAACCCTCAAAAGACCTAATTGAGGCGGGGTTTATTCTAAAAGCATACTACAGCAAGGTTGCGTAAACGGACTCCTACATATTTGCTAAACTTCTGTATTGGTGTCGTATTCTGGCTATATCTTTCACACCAGTAAATCAGCATTGCGTTTGGACTAATGGTTCACTCGTCACACACTTTCACACCATTCCAATAAGTGATTTTTCAAAACGTGCATGAACTTCGCATTAAAATTACCATTTCTGAATGATCAATTTTAGCTGAAAATCAGTACTTGATATTTTAGAAATTCCAACAAAGTGCAATCAGAGGGAAACTTGAGTATCCGTTGGCACTGACTCGAATCGAGACTATCTCATAACCTTGTGAATCTGGGGCAAGTCCATCAAAGCCATACTTAGTTAATCTGAGGCAAGTACTCCAAAAGCCAAGACAGGGGCAGACCACTGCAAAATCCAGACACAGGGGCAGACCACTGATCCAGACACTGGGGCAGATCATCTCATTACCCTCCAGACAGGGGCAAATTCCCTTCATACATTCAAGTTGGTCAAGCTAGCCATGTCATGCACTAAGCGACCCTTGAATTCAACAAGTATTAAAAGCCTTGGGGCAGAGCAAATGCACCATCAGAATGCATTGGATAAGTCGCTACGCTCACACAATCAACATGCGTTGGTTACGTCGCTGTGCTCATACAACCTTTTGCAAACCATTTATGGCATATCAGCTTGAAGTGAGGTTCTCTCATGAACCAAGCACGCAATTTCTGCAAAGGATCAGACTTGGGGCAACAAGAGAATCATATTGGCTTACTGATCATAATATCTTCCATTTCGAGTGTCAGGAAATCAAATCTTTCCATCAAACCAAAGTCCAATCTTGCTTGGCACCTACCAAAAGTCCAACCCTGCTTGGCCCTTTCTAAAGTCCGATTCATTTTGGCAACCACCAAAAGTCCACCCTGTTGGCACCCTCATAAAACCAATAACCTGCTTGCATCCACATATGCATCATATACAACATACAAGCATCATATGCATACACATAATAACCTTTTTCCTTCCTCAACCCCCGCGTTGATATGTATTGATTTGTTCTTGACCCCTGAGTCAATGTTGTCTTTATTTTCTTCGGCCCCCGAGTCGATGTTTACTTTTTTTTCAACCCCCGAGTTGATGATATTTTGTCTTTATTTTCTCGACCCCCGAGTCGATATTGTCTTTACTTCCGTCCTCGACCCCCGAGTCGATATTTACCTTTCTTTCAACCCCCAAGTTGATGATATTTTGTCTTTATTTTCTCGACCCCCGAGTCGATATCGCCTTAGTTTCTTGACCCCCGAGTCGATATTGCCTTTACTTCCGTCCTCAACCCCCGAGTTGACATTTTATTGCTTGTACTGACCCCCGAGTCACTGTTATCTTTATCTTCCTCGACCCCCGAGTCGATATTGCCTTTATCTCTTTTCTCGACCCCCGAGTCGATATTGTCTTTATTTCCTCGACCCCCGAGTCGATATTACCTCTACCTTTCTTTCAACCCCCGAGTTGACGACAGTTTATCTTAATGTTTCTCGACCCCGAGTCGATAGTATTTCATTTTCTTAACCCCCGAGTTGATATGCCAGTATTCCCAGTGAGTCTTTCACCTTGCTCCATCTATATCCCCTTTAATCCTTCTTTGGAAACCAGAAATAAAGCCTTGCCCAATTGCATTCCCATATGCATCTCATAAAAACTATTTCATTTGCATGCGTGGCATATCCATCCCCAGCATAGCATAGCAGGAACCAGGATCAGTGCGCAAGCATCGTGGCCAGTCCTCCATCAAAGTCGGCAGTATTCTTCTAAAAAGAGTTGATACCCCGCACATACTCAAGGAATTTTACTCCCCAGCAAGTCATTCTTCAGCCATGCAGTCGATATTGACAATCCCCAACAGCTGTTGCTTTTCTTACTCCCCAAGCAGAGGATATCCTAGAAAGTTTCTTGTGAGCTTTCCCCTGCAAAACCAGCACATTTCCTCCGACAAGAATCTTGCTCAACTATTCTCCAACAAATCTGCTCCAAAGATACTGCTTTGGTATCGTTGAGGAACCTTAACGGATAAGGTACTGCTTCAATGTTCCAGAGAATCGTCTGCCTTCAGAGATACTGCTTTGGTATCATCGAGGAACCTTAATGGATAAGGGACTGCTTCGACGACCCATAGAATCTTCAGCTTTCAAAGATACTGCTTTGGTATCGTTGAGGAACCTTAACGGATAAGGTACTGCTTCAATGTTCCAGAGAATCTTCTGCTTTCAAAGATACTTCTTTGGTATCATCGAGGAACCTTAACGGATAAGGTACTGCTTCGACATTCCAGAGAATCTTCTGCTTTCAAGATACTGCTTTGGTATCATCGAGGAACCTTAATGGATAAGGGACTGCTTCGACGACCCAAAGAATCTCACGCATCCAAAAATACTGCTTTGGTATCATCGGAGAACCTTAGTGTATAAGGGACTGCTTCGACCACCCAAAGGACCTCAAGTTATTTTGTTCAGTTTGAACCTCGCTACCTCGTTCTGTCAGCTCTTACCCTACAAACACTTTACCTTTTGTGAGATAAATTTTTGGGGTCTTCTTATATCTAATTGACTTCTATCCTTAAAATGAACGTCATGCAGTCGTTCACTCTCTCGGGTCCAAGACAATTAGATAAGGGCATCTGTCATACCCCAAATTTGTCCTACCCTCTCATTCTTTTTTACTGAGTATTTATGTAAATTCACGACCTTTCTCTAAATGACCATCAGACCATAGGTTTGGATTGTGGAGGTTCTCTCTTTGTTCATTGGGATCACAAAGGCTTGATAAGTGGGATTAAAATACTATCTTTTTTTAAATTGTTATGGTAAGGGCAATGGCTTAAGTTAGCTGAAGGATTCATTTCACAACCTAAACATTGGTCCTCGAGTGATTTATGGAGACTATTTCAATTTGATTATAAGCTTTGTTCTTGGGATATTTTTTAGCTTCGTTGCAAAATCCACCCTAAGGATTTGTGATGGATCAAGTTAACCTTGGATCAAGATAATTTACCTGAGAAGCATATGGCTTGAATTAATAAGTGATCAAGAAGATTAATGTTTTGTTTAATAAATAATTTAAGGATGGTGTGCTTTGGAGGTCACAAGTGGAGATTTGATGCTTCAATGCTGCCAATAGAGTTTCTTCATGTACAAAACCATGGAAATCTTTATAAAAGAACATACCAAAAATGAGCCATATGTTTGCACGTGTTGTTATGCCTGGCCAAGGTTTTGACCGTCCAAGTACTAACAGTAAGTGTACTATTTGAGTTTAAGTGGCAAGAATGGTTTCCAACTTTACATTGAAAATTCCACTTGGTTTAAAAAAATACAAAGAATACAGAGTCTAATTGAAAATCATTACAAGTGAATTTCCATCACTAAAAGTTAAGCATTGCTACGACCCAGTCATAAAGTATCCATGCCAAAGTTAATCCAAATAAAGCCTAAATCCTACAAGCCATTCCCAAGCACCATGTACAGAGCATTCTTGAGAAATTTCAACTCTAGCTTCCGCAAGAGTACACCGCCACAAGCCTCAAACCACGACTATACACTCCATACACATGACCTGCACAACAATACACCACACTATCATGTACATAACCTTGCCAAACATCAGACCATAAACCGTTTCACACACCTACATCAACAATTAAAACACCACTAGTTTCTATATTTCAATACAGTCTTCGTAAATGAGCTAACATTAACTGTTTTTTTTTACCAGCTAGCCATGATTTCTTTGGGTAAAATCTCCAACTCCATTCCAAACTCTGGCATAGCATGATGTTACTCCAAAATTGCACATGAAGTCAGCAATGAACACAAGCATAAATGGAATACCAAGTGAAAATTCAGATCACTCAATAAAGGACGGACTGATTTCAAAAATCAGAAATTAGAACTTTACTATTTGTTACCTCAGTCCATATCTCCCAACGCTCAGCATGCTTTTGTTTTTCATAGCTCACTTTTCTTGAACCAAGCATGTCACATAATGAGCAAAATAAAACCTGCAAGACATCCAAATGCAGATAGTGCAGTCATCATGAAAAAACAAGGAAAGTAGCTACAACTCATGACAGTTGTTGACCTGTTGAATAAACAAGAAAGTGTGTGTCACCAAAGCTAAACAGAAGCTTAAGTAAAACACTGATGCAGCTTACTACGAAAGGTCAGGCCAAGGGAATGAATGCACAAGGATACAAGATCTTGAGGAATAATTCTGATAACTATCATGGCTATACTGACCTTCATAGTCCTTTCATCATGTACAAGAAGGTTTTCTCCAAGCCATGGCTCGTGTTTCACCCAGTTTCTTCGTCTGTCCACCTCCAAAGCTCGTGGAAGACACATAGAGAATAATTGGAATAGTGGTTAGTATTGAAATATAAGCAATTCAAAAATTCTTAAATTCTTATTGGTAATCATGAGCAAATATATGACAGTATAATTCACAACAGTAAAAAGCAAGAGCAAGGCAGTAATTTTACCTCACAAATAAAGTCACCATTTTGCTCATGGGGACCACCATACTTCTATAAGCAATCATCCCTTCATGCCACACCAATGTTCTCCATTACTCCAAGTTTTCCAACCAATTCTCACCACCTGCAAAATCAGATACAAAAATAATAAAGTCTAAAGGATCAATGAGTAATTTATCCCCTCTCATTTGGAAAGGATACCAGAATTTCAAACTTTGGTCGAAGGTTTGTAATCATTGATAGGAGAATACCTTAAAACCTCGAGCAAGATGATGAATGAAGTTGACTCCCATTTCAGACAATGAATGCCATTCGAGTCCAAAGTACCCTGCAGCAATCAGTTAACAATAATTATGAGCACAATTTATATTACCACCAAGCAACGTTTAAACTACAAGTTGCTGTTAGAAGTTTACAATTTGAAGGCCACATCAGCAAAGCAAGAGTAGTGAAAAATCTCAAAAACAATAATTTTACAGCAGGGAAAATCACAATTGCACAGTAAAAAGAAAATCAAGTGAAAAATACAAGTGCTAGACTCACTACAGACAAAAAGAAGAATGAGTCACTCTTTTGGTACATTCACAATCCCACAGAATCAGGGTACGCACCACAATTTGCAACGGATCAATACACAAAATTTCCACCTCATTCTATTTCCTAACAACTTCACACGAGTATAAAGGAATTTCACACGTACCTTACAGCAAATGGAATCACTATAAATGCTACACTGTTCATACGTTCAAGGGGACCTGAGAAAGATTTTTGAGTCGTTTCTGCAAAAACTCCAAAACCCTAATCACCAAAGCTCTAGAAAAATAAAAAATTACTCAGAGTTTCACATTGAAACTCTGAGCTAATTTGAGCTTAACCCCACATTTCTCTGCAATCATACAAAACAACAAAATTACTAAAAGAAGAAAAAGAAATCAGATAAAGAAGAAGAGAAGAAAAAGATACGCAAAGAACCTCACCTTCGCCGGAAAAGCTTCGGATCGGAATTACTCCGATCTAGGTATCATTCGTTTCTTCTTTACTCCTTGATGCTTGACTAATAATCTCCATGCGTTTGTGTATTGAACCCCTCTGTTGATTGTTTCATTTTGTTGTTTTTGACGAATCTAGGGTTTCTGTTTGGTTTCGATTAGGGGATTTGGGGTGAGTTTTTGGTTAGTATGACCTTGGATTTGAAATCTACGGGTTGGTTTTTGTAGTTTAGGTTGGTTTCGGGGGGGTTACCGGAGAAGGACGGCTGCGGCCACCGTGCACCACCGTCTTCTCCGGCGGTTTTTTAGGGTTTCGTTTGGATTTTTTTTGAGAGAGTTGAGAGAGAGTGGAGAGAGAAGGTGTAGAGGGAGGTGAAGCTAGTGAGAGAGTGAACTGAGTAAAATGGACTCATCTCTACCGTTTCCTTTGTTTCATGTGGGTGAGTTAACGTGGCCCCCCACCGGTGACAAGTGTCACCGGTTCCCCTTGTTTTCGATAATCCCACGCACACCGTTTGGCAGTCCCACCGTGGTCATTACATCTCAGACTCTTAGATCTAGGATTCGCTTGATCCAACGCTCCAGTCTTCCCCCTTAGTCAAGAAAATTTTACCCCATACCCCCACAATTATATCCACACCCCTACAATTTTATAAATATTTCAATTTTACCCTTTTAATATTTTTTTTTTACTTTCTTACTGAAGAACTTATATGTGTAAGTTACTTGGATATCAGTAGGATGGAAATTTTCAATTCTGTCATATTGCATGAGCCTGGAACTTGGGTACAGACAAGAAAACAACCACAACTACACATAGCTTTTACCAATTACGGGGAATGCCAGCTTCCTCTCGAGCCGCATAATTGAAGGGACCTTTTAGTTCCACATTGTATTCCTTGAGCAATGAGCAAGTCTGCATGGTTTTAGAAAAATCTCACATTGAGCTTGATAACCTTGTATGGGAGCAGATAAATTGTTCTTAAATGAATAAACCGTCAATCAGTCCCTGAAATATCACTCTCGCTCTAATTTAGTCTCTAAAGTATATAAATATAATAAATAGTCCTTAAAGTAAATATAATTTGTTAATTTAGTGCATACTATTAGTATTAAGATGTTAGATGTTAATGTGCCAATTTCATATATTCCGGAACTCCTATGTGTAAGTTATCCGGTTCTGAAAATTTCTAAACCGAAACACTTCACCACATGTTTTCCGGTACTATAAAAAATTCAAACCGGATCACTTGTGACAGTGTTATCCGGTGCTTTTCTGTGCTTCAAAATCAAACCGGATAACTAGCATACAAGTTATCCGGTTTAGTAAGAAAAACACTCCGAATGTAAGACCATCATGTTTTCAGGTTTGATAATGATACGAACTGGATTTCTTTACCTGTAGTTATCCGGTTCTTGTCGTGTACTTCGAAATAGTTATTTTTAACTCATTTGACTGTGCAGTAAAAAAGTAAAAAAAAATATTATAAGGGTAAAATTGAAATATTTGCAAAATTGTAGGGGTATGGGTATAATTATGGGGGTATGGGGTAAAATTTTCCTTAGTCAACCATTCTAACTAGGGTCCATGGTAAACCCTCAGCCCAGCGTTGGCTTCTGAATGTTGGGCTTAGTTTTTTTTATCTTAACCACACCCCCTTTTGCTTCACTAACCCTGGCCCATTTATCTCTCTTTATTCCATTTTCTTTTATTTTTTGTCTTTTAATTAGTTCATTTTATTTTATATTTTTATTTTTATAATATATAAAAAAACCCAAAAAAAAACTATTTTATTTCAATCTATTTTATTTTTAATTTCACCCTATTTAACTTAATAATTAGTTTAATTATTCACATTTTCATTAATTCTAAAAAAAATAAAATCCTTTTATTTAATTCATAAGTTTTTTTATAAACCAATTTTCAATTAATTCTATTAAACTATTTTATTTAATATTAATTAACTTTTATAGTTAATTTTATTAAATATTTTAGTTTAATTTAATTAATTATTTAAGTTTTTATTTCAACTATTTTAATTCTAAAAGATCCAAAAGCAATTTAGTTTATAACTTCCCTCCTTAGAATTAACTTTAGAATTAGGTTACTAACCTAACTAATGTGCTTGATTTTTTTTACCCCACCATTTTATTATGTGTGTACCTTATTCATGTGGATTTTTATTTCATGCTTTAATTATATGTATGCTATTCATATTACACTTGTCCAAACCAAAAATCTTTTTCAAATTAATACCTTGACTTAATGTCAAGCCATTTTCATACCTTGTAAGTCGATCGTTTTCACGATCGCAATTGACCTCACAATGCCTCCTCTTGGGCTTTATACAACGATAATTGTTGCACATTTCACTTTGCTTTGTATGCGTGTATGTGATTGGTTTATGTTTAACCATGGCTTAATTAATTCCATAAGATTAAAATCAACCCTTTTTATAAGAGTAAAACAAACTTGATCCAACATCAAGTATTTTCCAAATAAATTCAATCAATTCAATCCTAAGCATTTACATAATCCATATATCAAGTATTTCCAACCTTCACTTCACACCATAATTTCCTTTCCTTCCATTTCTCCTCACACATAAATTAAAACCTCGATCCAACGTCGAGTGCTTCTCTCAAATCAAACCAACATACGTAATAATACTCAAACATTTTCATAAACGTGAAAAAGAGGGGGACTAAGTCTTTGGTCTTTCTCTTCGATTGCTTGGGTGCGAGTTTCCTTACTCGTGTGTGGGCAATTGACGCCTTTAAAATACGTATAATCCGATAACACTCAAACTCTTTTTCTTAATCAACCATCAATACATTTAATCATACTTAAAGATCATTTCTTAAAAGGTGAAAAGGAGGGGGATCAAGTCTTTGGTCTTTCTCTTCAATTGTTTGGGTGCGAGTTTTCTTACTCGTGTGTAGATAATTGACTCCTCTAAAAAACTTAAACCTTAACTTCTCAATTATTTGGGTGCGAGTTTTCTTACTCGTGTGTGGACAATTGACGCCTTTAAAACACACGAACTCGACAAACGTTCAGACCTTTTAAAATCAAATTATCAAAACACTTAATCATACATTCAAACACAATTTCCTAAAAGGTGATGTGAGGGAGATCAAGTCTTTGGTCTTTCTCCTCGATTGTTTGGGTGCGAGTTCTCTTACTCGTGTGTGAACAATTGACACTTCTAAAAGACATAAACCTTAATTCATCGATTGCTTGTGTGCGAATTCTCTTACTCGTGTATGAGCAATCGTCAGCTATTGCTTGGGTGCGAGTTCTCTTACTTGTGTGTGAGCAATTGTTATCTCTAAAACATCCAATACGATCAAATTTATCCTTTCCTCGCCTCCGTGCGACCGAAACCCTAAAACACGTCCAAATTCAACTCTTTTTTCTCAATCAAATCTTAACATACTTAATCCAAATCAAACAACTTTTCACAAAAAGAACATTGTTTAGTCCATTCTCTCGCGCATATGAACTAGTGTTTCAGCCTCCCATGACGAGCCGACAAGCCAACGTTTAGCAGTTAGAATGCGAATTAATCTCTCGTTTGCCTAAAAAACACAAACCAAACAATCGTAGTCCCATGAACTACGAATGCTCTGACTTTCCCATTACACGAGGGAATACGTAGGCCCGAGGATTTCAATCCTTGCCGAGCACACTAATAAAAAAAACCACCCATCTTCCCCCTTAGAAGCAAATCCTTTAGAAGATAACAAACAAACCTAGCTAACTTTCTCACGAATCAAATCAAGAGGTTCCCGTTGAGTACAACGGACGTAGAGGGTGCTAATACCTTCCCTTTGCGTAACCGACTCCCGAACCCGAATTTGGTTGCGATGACCATTTTCTTATCCCTTTCAAAGGTTTTCTCGATATTTTCCTATTCCTTCCTTGGAATGAATAAAGTTCGGTGGCGACTTTGTTTCGAACAGTTTTTTCCGCGTCCATCGCGAGGATCGTATTTTTCGAGGTACAACAGACGTGACCACCTTATCGCAGAATTTGGCTTTCTCCTCACAATGAGGAGGGGGTGCTACTTTTTGATTTCTTATTTATCCCGTGAAACTGGAAGGGAAAGGGAAGCTATCTAAAACTAACCTTGCACGCGAATGTTTAATTGAACAAACGCTTAAAAGAGATTCGGGGAGTTCGGGGTCAAGTTATACAATGGGGAGTTGTCAATTACCCATCCTATATGTGGTTATCCACAGGTTGTTAGCTTTAGGTTTCACTTTGTACTTTATGGTGTTTATCTGTTAATGGGTTGAGAAAGTTTCTTGGGAAATATGAGAGAGAGAGAGAGAGAGTGAGTTTTTGTTGATGTTCGGGTTTTTCCGATGTTTTTGGTAAGGTACTGGACCTAAGTTTTGATTAGTATGAAGGTACTGGACCTAAAGTTTTTTATTGGTATGCTCACTAAGATTTTGCAATCTTATGCCTACGTATTCCCGTTTAATGAAACAGGGAAATCAGAGCAATCGTAGTTCTCCTATTCTATGGGAGGAAAAGATGATGTTTTGGTGTCTTGTTCAAAGCCCAAGATTAAAGCTAAAAGGTTTATTTGTGTCTTGTTCAAAGCCCAAGATTGTAGCTAAAAGGTTTGACTGAGAGAGAAATTGTCATCTCTAAAGGGAGACATCTCATCTATTTATCACAGTTGTTGGGTGAGTGTTTATAAAGAAGGATTACTTTAACTGGGATATGTGAATCCAGCAATGCCATAATTTCCTTTATAGGGGTGTTATCCTGAAGGAGAAAACTTTAACTCAGTATAGAGCAATGCCATTTTTCCTTAGGAATTTCTCATGCTAAGAGAGGGACAGTGGCGTAGATGTAAATAATCCAGAGGCTTGCCTGTTACAGCAATTAGATGAAAGAAAAGGATTTACCATGATAAAAGATGGACAACAACTTGGATATTTGAATGAATCAACAAATGTGCCTCTTACAGTAGTTATTTGGGATTAGGGTTTGTTTTGAATTTCTGTTTTGATAAGTGATAAACAGAGACATGACTTCCTACAGAGAGATTTTGATTTCCTCTGAGGGGATGTTGATTTTTGTGTGCCTTAATCAAAGCTCAAGGTTGAAGCTAAGAGGTTGATTGACTCCACTATGGAAGTCCTTATACAAAGCCTAAGAGGAGGCTGGAAATGACCGACTCAACAAGAGAGTGTTTATCTGTCTTGTACAAAGCCCAAGATTGAGGCAAAAAAGAGACTGACTCTTTGGGGATATCATTATACAAAGCCTAAGAGGAGGCTAAAAGTTTGACTTTTTTGGGGAAAAGGTTCTGTTTGTCTTGTACAAAGCCCAAGATTGAGGCTAAAAGTGGTTTTGACTCCGTTGGGGAGGGTTTGTATGTGTCTTGTATAAAGCCCAAGATTGAGGCTGGAAAGAAGACTGACTCGGTAGGAAAGAAATCTTTATCTATCTTGTACAAAGCCCAAGATTGAGGCTAAAAGAGACTTTACTGACTCGACTGAGGATATTTTAGGTGTCTTGTACAAAGCCCAAGATTGAGGCTGACATGATTTTGACTCTGCGGGAGAGTATTATATGTCTTGTACAAAGCCCAAGATTGAGGCTAAAATAAGTTTGACTCAGCTTACAAAATTTATTTCTCAAAGCCTAAAGGAAGGCTGGGAGGAATTGACTCCGCTGGGGAAGATATTTGTCCCAAGCTTAAGAGAAGGTTATGAAGTTTTTGTCTTGTACAAAGCCTAAGATTGAGGCTAAAAGGGGTTTGAGTCAACAAGAGAGTGCTTTTATCTGTCCTGTACAAAGCCCAGGATTATAGCTGAACAAGCTGGAGAAATCATTATACAAAGCCTAAGAGGAGGCTAATTCTGCTAGGGGAAATCTTTATACCAAGCCTAAAAGGAGGTTGGAAAATATTGACTCAACAAGAGAGTGTTTTTATCTCTCTCTTACAAAGCCCGAGATTGAGGCTAAAAGGATTATTGACTCAACAAGAGAGTCTGAAAAGGTGATTGACTCAACAAGAGAGTCTGAAAAGGTTAGCTCCGCTGGGGAGAATCATTGTACAAAGCCCAAGAGGAGGCTGACTATGCTGAGGAAAGATCATTATACAAAGCCTAAGAGGAGGCTAGCTTCTGTCGGGGATTATTGAGATCCCGAGGCAGGTCCAACTGGGGAATCAACTCTTGCTGAGGTTTACAGAAGAGTTGGGGTATCAAATGCCTTGAGGTTCTGATACCGGTGATATACTGACCCTGGCTGGGGAATTTTAGGAGAGAGACTGGGTTTTAGAACCCATGGGTTTTAACTCTACTAGAGATTTATCCAAAATGACTAGGGCTTTATCTATGTTTACAGGGAACTTGAGAATGTATTTGAGACCAAGAGGAGATTTAGACTGTCCAAGTCTACTGGTGTGGAAGAGTTTTATCTTTTGTATGATTCCCCAGAGGAGGCAGGTGTTTTAAGGGATGAGAATCAACCCTAAGTCTGATATTTGACACTGGAAAGACTGCTCTAGCAAAGGATGACTAAGTTCTGTCTTATACCTTTAGGAGGTCTTCAGGGTCCTTGTATCAAGCCCAAGAGAAGGCATGAGAACTTCTAAGAAGCCAGAGGGTCCTTGTACAAAGCCCAAGAGGAGGCGGGGATGCTTTTAGGAAGCCCGTGGGTCCCAAACCAAGAAAAGTTCAAGAAATGCTATTCACCGAGAATAGATCATTTAGTGAAAGTTCTGAGGTTTGAAGAAATTCAAGAGATACTATTCACCGAGAATAGATCAACTCTGGGGAGTAGAATTTCTTTGACAATTTCTAATAGTGACAGTCTGAAAAAAGGTTCACCGAGAATACTGCCTTTCTCTTTGTTCCATATTGTTTAAGCCCAAGAGAAGGCAAGACTGTATCTGGAAGTCCTATGGGGATCTAGTTTTGACTGTATTTAAGAGTGACCAACATGGCTTTACCTAGTTCTAGACCTAGTTGTCGGGGAAAACTCTAAATAACTATACTAGTATATATACAGTTGATATATGACAAGTATTTAAAAGGGTATGAAAGAAGGACTTACAGGGGAGCAGCTTCCCATAATATAGTTATATATATATATATATATATATGAAAGCGAGTAAATGAAAGTTGTTAAAAACTTACAGGCGAGCAAGCTTCCATGCTGTATTGTTAGTTGTTCAAAGAAATTAAAGAAAGTTTTGATAACAACTGTATATTTGAATCTAAATCAAAAGAGAAGTTGTTTTTTGAAAAGATTGTTGGGGCTTATACTCAAGGAGAGGCCCGCGGTTTAACAGTGATCGCACCGTTGTTTTGAAGATCGTATCGGGACTTATACAACGACTGAGGCCCAAAGAGGTTGTTTTTACAAAAGGGTTGGGTCTTATACTCTTTCAAGAGGCCCAAAGATGTTTTTAAAAAAGAAAGATGAGACCTACAACACGAAGGGAGGCCCAGATGATTTTGTTTTAAAAGGCGACGACCGCGCCGTGATTTTGAAAATACAACGGGACTTGTACAACATCTGAGGCCCAAAATAGTTTGTATTTACAAAGGATTGGGTCTTACACTCTATCAAAGGCCCAAAGATTGTAAAAAAAAAAGAAGTGGAACTTATAGCTCAAGGAGCGGCCCAAGTTATTTTGAAAAGGCGACGATCGCGCAGTGGTTTTTGAAAAGTACAGACGGACTTATACAATGACTGAGGCCCAAGATGGTTTTTTTTTGTATAAAAAAGGGTTAGGTCTTACACTCTATTAGAGGCCCGAAAGTGTTTGAAAAAGATTTATTAGGGTGAAAATCAACGAAACCCTAATTTCATCATTTTTTAAAGTAATTATTCAGAGAAAATTAATTAAAATGATAAAAACACCAAATGAGTTTGAATAAACAACTTGTGATTTTTGGTTGAGGTTTGAAAAATGACGTTTTAATCACAAGATGAATTAAAACTCATTTAGTTTTGATTTCCAAGATGAAAATTTATTTTTGAAATGTTTAAAAATAATTAAAAAATGAATTTATTTACAAAAATATCAACTATATTAAATAAATAATATAAATTTAATTTTTTTGTGGAATAAAATATTTTAACATTTTTTTGATTTTTTGCAAAAAGAACCAATAAAAAATAATTAAAATTGAGAGAGAAATTAATTTTTCAAATCATTTAAGAAAATAATATGAAAAATATAAAAAATGGAAAAGTGATAAAAAAGGGTCTGGGGCGAGGGGGATTCGAACCCCAGACCTCCAAGCCAAACATATGTACGCACAACCACTGGGGTGGTGATACATCCGTGTATCAAAACCACCCCATAAATACATATGGGATACCAAGTTTTCAGGCCTGGCCAAGGCAAGGCAAGGCAAGTTCTTGGGCCAAAAACGTGAAGGCTGTAACTCTCTCATTTCTCCATGGATTGGGACAAAATTTAGGTCTATCCTGCCTAGAATTTCACAAGGAATCCAATGGTGCCCTTAGTTTTTTCATATGAGGTCCCCATTTTAAAACCCGGTAGTGGTTTTGAAATAGGCCACAATTTGCGTTTTCTATGCTACCTCATGGTACAGGCAAGAATTACATGATGAATTGGTTCAAACACAACATATATAACATGTATGAGATGTTTATGATCAGTGGACTTCAAAGCAAATGCATAATTCAAAGAGTTCAAGTTGTCATGCACTTATCTCTTGGAGCTTTTTGTGCAATCTGCCAAGTTTCTTGTGCCAGAAGTAATTTGATGCTTTGGACACTCTCAATTGATCCCTTAAAGGCTTTTAGAATAATGAAAACCAGCTGGTATCCTCAGGAACAAGTTTGAGCTCTTTCTTGCAAAAGTGGCAAAAGTGACCAATATGGCAACTCTCTCAAATGGTGTTCCAGATGAGGGGAACTAATTGAGATAGTTCAAGGATGATATTTGAAGTGTGTTTGAGGTTTTATCTGGTTTTGAAAGTGCTAAATCAAGAAAAGGCTTGAAAAATGCAAAAAAGTCCAATTTTGAGGTTTTGGAAGTGGACTTTGTGATTTTGGTGTTTCAGGTCACAAATGAGAGTTTGAACAGCTTAGATACAACATATTAGAGGTGTTTGGATCATGAGCTATGATGGAATTGCTCTCTAACTCAAAAACTCAAAGATACCTTGCAAAAGAAGGCATTTTGGCATAGAGAAAGGGATTTTGAGGAAAGCAAGTGTTGTAGTGCTTTGGTGTACTCAAACTGAGCACAAATAAGCTCTATTTATAGTAGAGCAAGTTTGTTTTGCAAGCAATAGTGAATGGCAACTGCAGCAGGCCTTTGGCCAATGTTATTCAAAAGGAATCTCAAGTCTCCTCTAGCCATTGACTTGAGATTAGGGCACAGGCTTTGTAGCTTTGGTTCAGAGATAAGTCTTGAGTGAATTTAGTTGGAATAGGCTCATTTCATGCCACCTTGGTGTATCCATTGAATTCTTGGAAACAAAATTGAAGTCTTGGCATCTTTGTAGCCTTTTTAGGGATGACAAGCCTAATGTAGATTCTTGGACTTGGGAGGCTTGGAGATCAGATCATCCCCCTTGGATTTGATCCTCTGATGTGTCCAAATTGATGATAAGGCTTGGAGTTATCAGATTTTGACAAATCGAGCAAATGTGCATAATTCTGCCTTGTAAAACCAGTTCATAATGCCATGTTTCAAGGGCTGTATCTCCTTGCTCAAATTGAATTTGGAGATGATCTGATACTTGTTGGAAAGCCCTTATGGCATACTTTAACTTTGATGTTCACCCCTATACCTGGTTTGACATGGATCAAGGTGAAAAATGTCCCTACATTTTGGAAAAAGTAAGGCAGATTTTGACTTTTGTTGAAAATTTCACTGTTGGAAAAGTACTAATTTCATGTTTTCAGCCATTTTGATCACTCCATAACTTGAAATCCATGAGGAATTGGAGTTTGATGTAGTTGACGCTTTTGTAGAGTGCAGCAAGACCTACAAATCCAGCTTTGGATCACCCAGAATGGTTGCTTGGATCTCAAGTTATGGTCCTTGGAAGTTGGTACCCTAGCCATTTTGTTCCATAACTTAGAAAAATTCTAAGTTTTTTATGGTTACCCCTTTTACAAGTTAACTCACTTTCTTTGATTTTTCTTGATGAATGATGATTCAAATCACATATTAACATTGTTTTAGGGTTAAGGAACCTTGGTTGACCAAAAATCCAAAAAGTCAAACTTGGATTTTTGTACAGTTGACTTTTTCAGCAGATGAAATTTTGACTTGGTGATCCTTTTGTGAAATCAATCCTTGGGCTCAATTAAACTTCATGGATGACCTCCAAGTGTATTTAGGAATTTCTTGGACCCCTCCCCAAGGTTTGAGATCAAGGGTAGGTCAACAGTCAAGGATAGGGTTGATTTTTTCCATTAGAAACCCTAATTTGTGATCAAATGGTTTTGAGTTCTTGTGGCTTATGATTTGAGCTCTTTGAGTTAATCGCATCTTGTAAATATGTCAATATGATGTACTTGAGGTCTTTGAAGTTCATTTTGAAGCTTCAAGCCAGACCTCGCTTCACAAGTTAACTCAAGGGTTGAATTAGGTCAAAACCCTAATTCCTGATTTTTTGATAGATGGACCCTCAAGGTGATTTTGCCATTGTGGATGGGTTCTTGAGATCCTTTGGAGCTTGTTGGACCATACATTAAGGCATTGGGTCATGCCTAGATGGAAATTTTCATCTAGAGGCCTCAGTCGACCAAAACCCTAATTTGGTGACACCGGCGATCTTGAGGCTTGATCCACTTGGAATGTTGCAACTTTGTGCTTGATTCTTAATGTGGGAGTCCTCTTGATCCTTTGTATGTGTTTTAAGAGGCTAGACAAGTTAAAAATCATGTCATTTCTTGATTGATCCTTTGTCTAAGTGCTCTGAGAGGGCTCAAAACCCTAATTATTGATTGTAGTGAATGCTCAACAATCCTTCAGGAGATTGATGAAGCATGAAAGTTCCTCCATATTGTGATGATGATTTACACAATGATGGGAAATCTTGGTGGTCAAAATTTGGGGTATGACAGCAAACTGAGATCTCAAACAGGGAGATCAAACAGGTTTTAGAGAAAATGGTGCAACCAAATAGGAAGGATTGGAGCCGCCTTCTAGAAGACGCACTTTGGGCTCAAAGAACAGCTTTCAAGACACCTATAGGTATGTCTCCCTATCGACTTGTTTTTGGTAAGGCGTGTCATCTTCCTGTAGAGATAGAACACCGTGCTCATTGGGCGGTAAAAAGTTGTAATTTGGAGATGCAACAAGTAGGTTTGAAAGAAAACTCCAATTACAACAACTTGAAGAGCTTATGCTAGAGGCTTATGAAAGCTCTAGGATTTATAAAGATAAAACTAAGCACTTCCATGATAAAATGACTTCTAGGAAAGAATTCTTTGTGGGCCAACAGGTTTTACTGTTTAACTCCCGCCTTAAGCTTATGGCTGGGAAACTTCGATCCAAGTGGATGGGCCCTTTTTTTGTTACTAATGTTTTCCCTCACGGTGCAGTAGAGATTAAAAGTGTAGGTACTGACAAGGTTTTCAAAGTCAATGGGCAGGGCCTGAAGCTATTCCATGAGAGTTCGGTGCCTGAAGATGCACCCATAGAAGGGCTTTCCTTGGAAAAGCCCACTTACTCTACAACTTGACCAGAGAGCATTTTTTCCTTTCTCTCACTCTTATTTAATAATTATGTCCTTTCATTGAGGACAATACATGTTTTAAGTGTGGGGGAGGGAACCAATTTTATGTTTTGCTTTCTTTATTTTTTATGTTTTACTTTCTTTATTTTCTTTGTTTTCCTAAAAAAAAAAATAATAATAATAGCATGTTTTTTCTTTGGTTTTTGAGTTACAAGTATGAGTTTTGTTCTTAGCTATCTTGACTAAAGACTTGTGATGTGATGGGATTGATTCCTTTTTGTGCATTCTTAGTGTGATATGTAGGACTAAACTCTGAATTGTACATCATTGGTGGTAGGTCACTAAACCTTGTGAGAATTTGAGCCTAATAATGGATAATGCATAAAAACATCCATTCCTTTTTCTTGTGTGTTTCACTCATGTTTGTTAGTCTCTAGAATTTGAATTGACTCTATTGAAGCTTTTTGTTTACTTGTGCACATTGATATGATAAAGGAAACTTGTTTTTGTTTTATTTTTAGCCACTTAGCCAAAAAGTCAACCCTGAAAAATATCATCCCTTGTTGGAAACCCCTTTGAGCCTGTTTATCCTTTTTTTTGTTTAAAACTCATTACAAGCCGAAAGCAAAAAACAAAATTATCACCATAATCAAGGGGTCGAATAAGTCTTGTATGGAGTTTTGTGAGGTTGAACAATACAGTTGTGATGTTTCAAAGGTTGGCAGAAAAAAAAAATATATATATATATAGAGAGAGAGAGAGAGAGAAAAAGAAGAAAAAAAAAGAGAAAAGAAAGAAGGATGTCAATACATTTTCCTTATGAAAAAGAAAAAAATATAAAAATAAAAAATAAAAAAATAAAAAGAGAAAAATATGGGAAAGTTACTGTTTGAAGGTTATTAAAGTGTTTTTAGTGCAAGTCCCTAATTCTCCTTCAATTTTCTTTTAACCCTTTGAGTTTTAGCCTAGTACCCCTTAGGATTTATCCTACCCTTACCTTGGCCATGTTACAACCTGAATAAAAGTCCTTTTGATCTTTGTGTGCATGTATTTCAAGTGTGGATTTAGAGTCTTTTCAAGCTTATGGTAGTATTAACTTTCATGTTGTGCTTTGAGTGTAAACAGTTAGCCTAAACACTTCAGAGTTGAGTGAATTATATCTTGTGAGGATCCTACTACTTTTGATGTACTCTTCGGTAAGTTGTTTTCGTATTTGTTTTGAATGGCACAAAAGAGTTGCTCACTAACACCATATTCTTGAAGCTTAGACTTAGGACTCTACTTGTACCTTGTATATTGAATACCTTTGGAAATGCATGCTCTGCTTTGTTTTGTTTTAATTTTTTTGAAGTTATCATTTTGCTCGGAGTACAAAAGTTCAAGTGTGGGGGAATTTGATCAGTGCATTTTAATGCACATTCTCTTATGTTTGTACTTAGGCATTCCTACAGTTTATTTGAGTGTTTTTACTATTTTAATGTGTTTTCATTTTTAAGTTTGTTTCTACCTTTATTTTATTTTCGCAGCTTATTTTTCGGCATTAACACTTATTTGATACCTTTCACTGCGCAGGTCATAACTTGGGCTAAGGGATTCCGTTCTACGCGTTTTACCATTCGATGGAAAGCTAAGACAGGGAGCTACAACTTTCATGTTTTACGCAGAAGTTGAATCAGAGTGAAAGACGGTCAAAGAAGTCGTTGAAGTCAGAGCCCGAATTCTGACTTTAGAAAATAATTTGTTTCGGGTCATTTTATGGGTCTGGTTTATGTTTCCGACCCAGTTTGAGTTAGTGGTGGAAAACCTTATTTTGTTTATAAGGTTTTCAGCCATACAATCCTCTACCTACCTTCTTTTCTCTGTTCACGAATAATTCTTTTTGGCGTTTAACGATTTCATTGGAGAGCTAAATCCCTTCGTAGTTAATCTGCTGTATTCAGGTTCCGAAACCTTGAGATTATTATAATTTTCAATATAATTTATGTTTCCTTCAACTCTAATGTATGATTATTGTTTGCTTAATTCGATTTATCATAGGGTAGTTTTGTTTGGTTTGATTGATGTATGTTCCCTAATTTTGTTCGCGTATTCTCGTTTGCTTAATTCGTTGATTCGCTTTATTCTTAACTGAGTGCTTAATTCATTCACGCTTGTTGATTGATTTGTGATCGGCAAATAGGAAACATAATTCTTATAATTTCATGAACGCTTTTTGATTGATTTTGTGATCGAACAGGAATACAGAATCCGCTTAGGGATTGCGAATTATAATAGTCGGTGATAGGTAGGAATCGAATCAGTAGATTAACTCCTTAATCGTAACTGTAATCACTTATATTTTTAATCACTTTTTCTAAATCGAAAACAAATCCCCCCAATCATTTTTCAATTTGTTAATTTCTCATCAAGAATCCTTGCGATACGACATCCGAGTGTCGCTTCCCGTTACTATCAATAATATCGACATAGAGATGGCAACTCACAGGCCAATTTGTTACTATGTTATGAACAACAGTTGTGTAGAAGAACAGAATGTGTTCTTCAAAAGACCTGATGGTGCTATGAAAAGTCACTTAAAGCCTCTATTACAGGAAAAATCGAAGATGTGTCAGTCAACAAGATCCTGGTAGATTGTCATGCAGCAGTAAACCTGATGTCGCATTTCATGCTAAAAAAGATAGGGAAGTTCGACACTGACAAGAAGCCCCACAATATGGTGTTATCCAACTATGAAAGAAAATTTGGCACCACATTAGGGGTGATTCAAGTCGACCTGACGGTAGGAACCATTACTAGACCAACCATGTTCATGGTTATGGAGACTAAGGCTAACTATAATTTATTGTTAGGGCGTGAATGGATTCACGACATAGGAGCCGTACCATCATCAATGCATCAAAGAATTACCATCTGGCGAACGGATGGTATTGTGGAAAATATCGAAGCCGGTCAGAACTATTTTATGGATTCGGTTAATCATGTCAATAAACGCAACTTTGACAAACATTTGGCTAATATTGCTCCTTGCAATCTGGCCAGTTTTGCATTTACTCCAGATGACAATGCGTATTGCTCTTTGTACTTGCACCCCACTAACGGTTTTTAGTGGGATCGAGAGTTTGTGGGCGAAGACGACCTTGCATACATGGGGACATCTGGAATCGACCCAACAAGTTAGGGGAGCGAGTTTGGCGACGATGACTAAGTTGCCAACGCTCAAAAGAATTTTGGCTTATATAGCCGAAAATAAATTAAAAGCGGCCTTAGAGGCTGAAGTAAAATTCATGGTTGTCGAAGCCAAGAATGAATCATATCAGGAAATTCCTGGTAAAGACTTCGACCCAGAACCACCTGATAAGGTTCAGGATGAAGTGCAAGGCAAGAGGCTCGATGCCATTTACGATGACGAGCCTTTGGGGTTTGAGAAAGATCTGCTGGCAACCAACATCAAAATGACAGCGCAAGATCCACTTGAAGAGATCGACTTGGGAGACGGGGTGACAAAAAGGCCAACGTATATCAGTGCCAATATCAACCCTCAACTCAAAGTCGAAGTGATCCAATTATTGAAGGAGTTCAAAGACTGCTTCGCATGGGATTATGACGAGATGCATGGTTTGAGCAAAGAGCTGGTTGAATTAAAGTTGCCAATCAAGCTTGGGAGGAAGCCCATTAAGCATAATCAAAGGTTGTTTGCACCTGAAATTCTCTCGAAGATTAAAGAGGAGGTCGAAAGACTTCTGCGATGCAAATTCATCCGTACAGCCAGGTTTGTCGAATGGCTTTCAAATATTATGCAAGTTGTTAAGAAAAATGGTACTTTGAGGGTTTGCATAGATTTTAGAGATTTAAATGATGCAACCCCAAAGGATGAGTATTCGATGCCTTTGGCGGAAATGATAATCGATTCTGCCGTGGGACACTGATACCTTAGTATGCTCGATGGATATTTAGGGTATAATAAGATATTCATTGCTGAAGAGGATGTCCCAAAAACAACATTTCGATGTCCTGGAGCATTAGGCACTTATGAATGGGTGGTGATGCCTTTCGGCTTAAAAAATGCTGGGGCAACATACCAAAGGGCAATGAATTCGATTTTTCATGATTTTATTGAGACTTTTATGCAAATCTATATTGATGATATTGTTGTAAAGTCAATTTCAGGGAAAAATCACATAGACCATCTTCGACAATCCTTCGAAAGGATGAGGAGACATGGTTTGAAAATGAATCCTCTCAAATGTGCTTTTTGTGTGCAGGCGGGGGATTTCTTAGGCTTTGTGGTCCACAAAAAGGGAATCAAAATAAACCAGAACAAGACCAAGGCCATAATGGAGGCGAAAACGTCATCGACAAAGAAGGAGTTGCAGTCATTGTTGGGCAATATTAATTTCTTAAGAAGGTTTATCTCGAACCTTAGCGGCAAAACTCAAGCCTTATCACCTCTGTTTCGACTCAAGAAGGAAGGATTCAAATGGGGGCAAGCTCAACAAGAGGCTTTCAACAAAATCAAGGAGCACTTGAGCCACCCTCCAATTTGGATTCCACCTTGTAGAAATAGGAGTATGAGGTTGTATATATCTACGTCGGATAAGACTTTAGGGAGCATGTTAGCTCAAGAAGATGAAAATGGTGTCGAAAGAGCCACTTACTATCTTAGTAGGGTCTTGAACGATGCAGAAACTAGTATAGCACAGTCGAAAAACTATGCATGTGTTTGTATTTCTCATGTATAAAACTAAAGAATTATATAAAACATGTTGACATTTTTGTTTCCTCACATTTTGATGTTATAAAGCATATATTGTCGAAACCAATTTTACATAGTCGAATTGGCAAATGGGAATTAGCTATAACTGAATATTCTTTAACTTATATGCCCTTAAAAGCTGTTAAGGGACAAGTACTGGCGGACTTTGTAGTCGACCACTCTATAAATGAGGAATCATTAAATTACCTCAAACTAGAACCTTGGAAGTTGTACTTCGATGGTTCGAGTCATAAAGACGGAACATGCATAGGAGTCTTGATTATTTCTCCTAACAAAATTCCAACAGAATTCAAGTATAAAGTCGAAGGTCTCTGTTCGAATAATGAGGCTGAATACGAGGCTCTTATAGCCGGACTTGAAATATTGTTGGAATTGGGGGCAACTCGATTCAAAATAATGGGTGACTCAGAGTTGGTCATAAAACAAATCACAAAGGAGTACAAATGAGTGAAATAAAATCTCATCATGTACTTCATGATAGCCAATCGAATCTTAAAAAGATTTGAGTTGGTTAGCATTAAACACATTCCTCGATTGGAAAATCAAGTAGCTAATGATTTAGCTTAGATTGTCTCTGGGTATAAAATTTTGAAAGAAAAGTTGCAAGATGCGATCGAGGTCAGAGGGAGGGTTGTGTCGGCCAGATTATCTCCATCAGATCTAGAAACAACAAAGCTAGGATATGCTGACAAAGAGAACTTCGAGATATTAGCAATAGACAGCCTGACGGACGAAGATTGGAGAAAACTAATAGTGGAATATTTGCAAAACCCAACGGCGTATACTAAACGAAAAATTAGGTATCGAGCTTTAAGTTACGTTATTTTGGGAAATGAATTATTTAAAAAGACTCCTGAGGGAGTTTTGCTTAAATGTGTTAGTGAATCTGAGGCATATCTATCCCTTTCGAGTTTCCATAGTGGGGCATGTGGGGCACATCAGGTGGGCCATAATATGAAGTGGTTGTTATTTCGACAAGGAATGTATTGACCCACCATGTTGAAAGATTGTATTGAGTTTGCCAAAGGGTGTCAAGAATGTCAAGTGCATGTAGGTATACAACGTGTTCCTGTAAGCGAATTGCATTCTATAGTCAAACCATGGCCCTTTAGAGGCTGGGCTTTAGATCTTGTTGGAGAGATTCGTCCAGTGTCATCCAAAAGTCAAAGGTACATCTTGGTCGGTATTGACTATTGTACAAAATTGATTGAAGTTGTACCACATACGAACGTTGACCAAGAGGATGTGATCGAATTCATCAAGAAGTACATCATCTACAGGTTTGGAATTCTAGAAACTATTACAACAGACCAAGGATCCGTGTTTACTGGTCGAAAGATGCAAGAATTTGCTAAGGAAATGGGTTCCAAACTGTTAACATCTACACCCTACTACGCTCAAGCTAATGGCCAAGTCGAGACAACCATAATGCTAGGAAGGCTATGTTCTCTACATCAGAAACCTCCTCCACATCTTTACCATGGTAATGTGCTATGTGGGTCGAATATGCTGCCCTAGAGGTTGCAAAGTTTATGCTATCATCAGACATGTAGTCGGGGTCATATGTGTTGCCAGTCGGTTTGAGCCCTGTGATAGCGGCTACGTCGAATAAGGTGGGGGTCATCATTCCACAGGGAAGATGGAAAGTTTAATGGGTGTTGTCCCAAAAATACAAGGAAGAGACAAGCATGTTCGAATAGTAGTCAGGACCTACTTTCGACTACATAATCAAATCAAAAATATTGGCCAAGGCGAGACAACCATAATGCTAGGAAGGCTATGTGCTCTACAACAAAAACCTCCTCTACATCTTTGTCATGGTAATGTGCTATGTGAGTCGAATATGCTTCCCTAGAGGTTGCAAAGTTTATGCTATCATCAGACATGTAGTCGGGGTCATATGTGTTGCCAGTCGGTTTGAGACCTGTGATAGTGGCTATGTTGAATAAGGTGGGGGTAATCATTCTATAGGGAAGATGGAAAGTGTAATGTGTGTTGTCCCAAAAAATACAAGGAAGAGACAAGCATGTTCCAACAGTAGTCAGGACCTACTTTCGACAGCATAATCAAATAAAAAATGCCCATGTCTTTCCACACTTGGGACTTTGTTTTCTCCAATTTCTCTAACCATCCTAGATAATCAGAGGGATCCTTAAAAGATTGGATTGCTCGAAATACCCTAAAATTATTCATGTACCCAAGGTCAATTGCCTCTTCAGTCTGAGGGTTGCTTTGATTAGCGGGATTGGGATCCTCATTACTAGCCCTAGGTTTTTTGGCATGACCTATGGGTTTGTATTTATGGTAAGTTGGAAAGAAATCCCTAAGTTTGCTAGGATCAGCATTAACATCAGATAAAGGACCTAACAAAGCCAAAGGCTTACCAGCAACAGTGGGAGGAATGAGTACCTGAGAGTTATAAATTCTTCTCTTTTCCTCAGCAAGTGGTTCAGGCAAATATTGTTGATTTCCCACCATAGCTGGACCAGTAATCGTGTCAAATGGAGGAAGCTAAGAAATCTTCTTAGGGACCTTCACAAGCTTTGTGGATTACTTAGTGGCTTTGTTGGAATCTTTGGTGGATCGGGTTGATGAAGCCATTGTTGAAATGTGAAGAGGAAAAAATAGGGTTCTTTGAGGTAGAAGAAGATTGTGAGAATTGAGACTTTAGAAAGTGTAAAAAGTGAAAAGAAATGAAAAAGGGAGTATTTATAAGGATGGAAGTGGGAGCGGTTCCAAGATGGCATTAGTGGTTAAAATTGGAGTGGGACGCGTGTCCTTCCCACTATCCTTGATGGAACAGTGGCAGTTAATGACTAGCCCCATGATCTCCTAGGGTCTAGGAGGCGTGATGATGACAATGATTCTCACGTGGGTTGAGGGGACATTTTCAGAAAAGCATAATCATGACCATGACGTTATAAGCATGCTGAAGAAGGAGAAATGTTTTATAACATTGATTCATCATAAACGTCGAATCGCACATAGATCATTTGAGGCATCGAATAAGACTATCAAAAAATGTCTTTTTTCTTCAATAATGTCGAAAATGACATTTTTGGGGGGCAATTTGTTAGCTCCCAAATTTGACGCCTAGTTTGGATTAAAGGAATTAATAAAGAAAAACAACTATATGAAGTTATGAGAGGCTCCGACAAAACTGTGAAACCTGGGTATTTTTGGTAGAAGTCACCTTTTGTACAAGGAGAATATGTTGAACAGATTTAGGAAAAAATATTCTAAGTCTTGGAAGTTGATTCGACAGGGAACTACTGATGGTGTTTTGACGTAAGATTTGAATTCAAATAAAGGAGGGAACTTTGTTCTTATCCAGATTTTGAGAGAGACACATAGAGCATTTTCAAGAAAAGAAGACGTGTCGAGCGCCACTTGTCTTATTTTCGTAAGAAGGTCATTAGAGGCGGTTATTTCGATCATTATAAATAGGAAGTCTTAGCGTTAGGATTGAGTGTGTTTGAAGTTGTACAAAATCTCTAGAATTACTCAAAGTACCCGTGTGTAGAGAAAAGAGTGTGTTGAGAAAATGTTATTTTGAGGAAACACCATATCTTTACACTTTAATTCAAGTTTTATCCTTTTACCCACAAGTTTATCTTCTTTATTTCCCAAGTTATTTCAATGCATTTACTTGATTTTCGATTAAGTTTCTGCAATTTATTTTCTTTGAATTTTTAAAGTGTTAACTTTTAGATCATGAATACTGTCGAAGTATTCACCATTTTCCAAACTTTATTTTAAGATTTACTAGCACATGTCCTAGGATCAGTATGGTCGTTCCTGTAAGTAATCAAATTCCTTTTCAATTTGGAAGACCAGCGGTTGTTTACTAATTTTCATGGTAAACAATAACGTGGGATAAGAAATTCACAATTTTGGGGATAACTGTTGGGTGAGGCCTATTCCCCTAAGAGCTAGTTTTTTGTTGAATTTATCTTATTTTTCGCGATTAAGATATGTTGGTGAGTGAGGTGGCAAAGTTTGGAAGGGGGTTTGGTTCAATGAAATTTTAATTGGATGAGACCTTTATGTTGAGAGAAGTAATTTGACACAATTTATGATGCATAAAAACAATTAAAAGGAGCTTTCAAATGGTATTTATGTTAAAGCAAGATTTTCTCTTGATGTTTTCCACTTAGGTTTTGATGATAACAACAGTATTAAAAGAACAATGGTTTTATTTAATGTGTGATCATGTGTGCAGGTCATAATACTTAATGTATCTTACTTAGAATCTGTTTAGGAGGAACAACTGTTGCAAAGAAGAATATATCACCAAGCTATTTTCTGGAATGGATTATGATGCTGATTATCTCAGCATCTGAAGAAGCATCTCGTTAGTCCTACTCTCAGAATCGAAATTAGCTTCTGATAAGGCGTTCAGAATCTGTGACAAAATTCATGATTATCCGTACCAAAGAAAAAGTACCACTATGTCCAATCAGTTCTGTAGCTACAGTCTACAATCACAAGGCTCAAGAAGTATTGACATACTTTATGGATAATCTCTCCCAACGGCTCTATAAGTACAAAATTATTATGAAGACTAAGTGGTTAAAGAGTTCACCTCTTGTACCGAAAAAGAGATCAAAGTACTTTCTGATCATTCATCCTTTAATGGCTAGTTCCTAGTTATACTAAAAACTTGAACAAGAGAGAAATAAGAAGAGACTAGAAGATAAAGCTATTCTACACCTATATCTGATTGAAGAAATAAAGATCAATAGTGAACATCACTTGTGTATATGCAGAACCCATTGTTACTGTTGTAAAATGTAATAAGGCTTAAGGATTTCCTAAAATACTGAATATCCAGGAAATCCTTAAGTACTTAAAATCTTTGTTAGGATCATTACTCTGAAGCTGATACACCTTGTTCCCCTTTCTTCTGAATATGATGTTCTTAAGCAAAGGCAAAGTCTTGGACAGGAGGTCTGAGCAAAGAAGTCTTAGATATGTGCTCTAAGCAAAGGCAAAGTCTTAGACAGGAGGTCTGAGCAAAGAAGTCTTAGACATGTGCTCTAAGTAAAGGCAAAGTCTTGGAGAAGAGGTCTGAGCAAAGAAGTCTTAGACATGTGCTCTAAGAAAGGTAACGTCTTAGACACGAGCTCTAAGCAAGGCGAAGTCTTAGGTAGGTGGTCTAAGCAAAAGAAGTCTCAATCAGGAGTTGATTGAGCAGGTGAAGTGTTAGACACGAGCTCTAAGCAAGGTAAAGTCATAGACACGAGCTCTAAGCAAGGTAAAGTCTTAGACACGAGCTCTAAGCAAGGCGAAGTCTTAGGCAGATGGTCTAAGCAAAAGAAGTCTCAATCAGGAGCTGATTGAGCAGGTGAAGTCTTAGACATGAGCTCTAAGCAAAAGAAAGTTTTAATCAAGATCTGGTTAAACAGAATTGTTTCAGACTGTAAGTCAGTGTTGTAAAAAGTCTTATGTTTAAATACATAAGCAAGTGTATTTAAGCATTGATTATAGTTGAAATCTCTTGCTAAGCAAGGGGACTGGAGTACTCTCAGTTGGGAGAGGAACCAATATAAATCTATTGTGTTCTTGTGTTGTTTATTTTGTGTCTGGCTTCAGTTATGATGCATTTATGATCTAGTTCTGAACGTCTATTCAGAATCATATAACTCTTCTGAACATCGAAAGAAACGAGAAACAAATCTGCATCTTTGCCATACACAATTCAACCCCCCCCCCCCCCCCCCCCCCTTCTTGTGTATTTTCCCACCTTCAATTTAGACTAAAGGTGAATTTTTTTCAAGAGTAATATATACATTTTTGGGCTTTGCTTAAGGAGCAAGCAAGCCCAAAATTAGAAATATGGAGTAACCCTATTATGAATTAGAACACACAACAGAAGTGCAATTGCATATTTGAATAAAATATCTTAGTTTTGAAAGCAGAAAGAAGTTATATAGGAAATCTTTTCTGCTTCTCCTATTTTGCCTAAACCCTAATTTCTTTATTCTCCAATTTTATTTTTTCTTTTCTTCTTATTTCATCACATTATGTAGAGAAACCTTGCAACCAAGAGTGGTTGATTCACTTGAGTGAAGAGTGTAAAATAGGAGGAGTAATCAATCAGAAAGATTGATTCTTGTTCATCAAGATTTAGTTCGGAATTCATCAAGTTTTGGTGAAATTCTTGAACGGGAATCGAGTGTATTCCCAATATCTGGTATCTAGAGCACTGGCTGCATGATTTGTGGGAAGCAAAAAATGATGGTGTTGAATCATCCTAATGGACATTTTCTGGAGAGTCTCCCAATTTTGAAGGGTTAGAATTATGAGAATTGGTGTAAACAAATGAAGGTTATTTTTTGTTGTCAAGATCTTTGGGATCTTGTGAAGGAAGAGGTAACGTCACTTGCAGAAAATGTGACAGATGAAGAAAAGGTTGCACATAAAGAATTGAAGAAGAAAGATTATAAAGCTCTCTTTATAATTTGAAATTCTGGTACATGTGCAGAATTCAGATGTTCTATAACATGACATTCGACATCTGGTCTGACATGAACACACATGGCAAGGTATATAACAAAAAGCACGATACTGAAAAAATAAAAACAAAGCACACAGAATTGTTAACCCAGTTCGGTCTAACACGCCTACTCTGGGGGCTACCAAGCCAGGGATGAAGTCCATTATCAGCAGTATCAATTCAAAGCTAAACTCTCCGTTTACAGCTTATCACTTAATCACTACCCAATGACCCTTCTACCTAGATCCTCTCTAGCTATGAGAAACTCTTCTCACTCCCAATCATCGCAATGATGTCTAGCAGTCAGCACTCAGCCACTGCATCAACGGCTCTTTACCTATACAACAATTCAACAAAGATGACACACTACCACGAAACAACTTAGAGTTACTTAAAAGCTTCCTCCAAGAACAATACTCCTCTTACTTAACAGCTTCGAGGATCATACTAACAAACTGTCCAACTCACATGTCGAGTGGTACAGGAACCAACCCTAATAACAGAATTTTTACATCTTTGGTTCAGTTCAAATTCTAGGTTACACTACATCTATATATAACCTATTCCCAACTGGATTTGGGCCTTCACAAACACAACAAATAAGTTGCTACAAATCAGCAGAAACTTCTGCTACATAATAGGACTTCAATCTTTAACTTCCTAAAATATCTCCATATTTAGAAAGTGTATATTTTCCAATATTCTTCTCAATTTCAAATTTGAATCTTCAGACCTTTTAATTCAGCGCCACATAGAATTTGCATATTATTCCCTGAATATTCTGCATCTGTTAAGACATAACAGAATCTTTAATGCACTTCAGTTCTGGCGCGATGTCGAATGGACCTTCATGGGACATCTTAATACGACATGTTGTTCCAGATGTTGAAACCACTTCAACTCAACATGTTCCATTGCACAATAGGACTTCTTGCTCAACCAGTTCTTCTTTAGCAAGATAAAATATCCTATCTAACATATTGCTGCTATTATTTGTTTTACAAAATTAATGCCAACCCTAAAAATTAAAGAACTAACATAATTCATCAATGTGTTGATCCAGATAATTTCAAAAAGGTCAGTGATGTAGAATCGTCAAAAGAAGCATGGTAAATTTAGGAGAAATCATTTGGAAGCGCAGAAAACGTGAAGAAGGTGAGGTTACAAACTCACAAAAAAACGTATGAATTGCTTCAGATGGAAGACAATGAAAGCATGACTTATTTTTCACTAGGGTTACAAAACTGGTGAATCAAATCAAGGTATGTGGAGAACTGTTGACATCAAGATCAATTGTTGCAAAGATCTTGAGGTCAATGGATCCAAAATTCAACCACGTGGTAGTTGAAGATGGCTGGTTTACATCCTGAGTGAATCGCACACTCAAAGATACAACAGAGTCGCCACCGAATTTTATTTAGTCCCAAAGGACAGGGAAAATATTGATAAAACCCAAGGGGAAGAGAAACGGGAACGGGGGGTCGGTTATGCGAAAGGAAGGTACTAGCACCTAACGCATCCGTCGTACTCGACGGGAACCATTTCGCTTGCTTCTAGGCTTGGATGGGTTATCTATCTAAAGGCTTCTAGCTAAGAGAAGGAGGAGAGAGAGAGAGAGAGAGAGAGAGAGAGAGAGAGAGAGAGAGAGAGAGAGAGAGAGAGAGAGAGAAGGGGAAAAAGAAAGAAAATAAAGAAAGTGCTCGCGGAGGATTGTGGCCCTCGTGCCTACGTACCCTCATAGTGCAATGAGGAAATCAGAGCGTCGTAATTCATAGAACCAGGGGACAGAAAAGAAGGAAGAAAGGGAGAAGGAAAGAAGGGTGAAAGTGTGCTCGCCAAGACATCGCGTCTCGTGCCTACGTATCTGACATTCGAACGAATGCAGAATCATCCGTAGTTCGGGGAACTGAACGGAAAACAAAACAAGAAAGAAACAGGAAAACAAAAGAAGTGGTGTCAAAACCAAGAGCAGGAGTGAAAGAAAAACTCTACTGGGGAGGACCACACAGTAAGAGCGATTGCACAAGAAACTAGAAAAATAAACAGTGTTAAAACCAAGAATGAAAGAAAACTCCGTTGGGGATAACAGAAAGAAATTGGTGTCGAAACCAAGAAAGTAAGAGCAAAGGCTATATAAAAGAATCCGCTGGGGATCTCAATAAAGGGGTGGTGTCATAACCAAGAGAAAAGAGAGATTTGGTGTATTAACTGGCCGGCAGTGGTTAACCGAAGAAAGAAAGTAAGACCCTGGCGGGGAAAAAAGGCTGGTGTCAACAGACGGACTGTGATAAACCAAGAGAGAGAGTGCTGAACCAAGAGAAGGTGTTTGACTCGGAGGGGACATCGGTATGTTAACTGAGAAACTGTGGTTAACCGAGGAAACAAGGATTGCAATTCTATGGGGATAGAGAAGCATTGGTTTTAATAGATAAAACTGTGATCAACCAGAAGAGCGGGTGTAGGACCGATCGAAGGTCGTAACCCAAAAAGGGTGTTGGTATTGACTGAACAAACAACACTTGACCAACGAAGAAAAGGTATTGAACCAAAAGAGGTTACTAGCCCAAGGTGCAAGCATTCGAACCAATAAAGGTTGCCAACTGCGGGGTTCGGTTTTAATAGGAGAACTGTGATTAACCGAGAAAAATGAGTGGTTAACCAAATGGAGGTGATTAACTCAGAAAAAGAGATTCAGTATTTTAACAGACGGACTGTGGTTAACTGAAGAAAAGAGATAAACAATTGTGTTTTAACTGGCAGGCAGTGATTAACCAAACAAAGGGAGAAGAACCAAAAGAAGGTCGCGAACTCCGCAGGGGTTTCGGTATTTAACAGGAAAACTGTGTTTAACCGAAGAAAGAGGAAAGAGACTCTCCAGGAGAATCAAAAGAACAATGATTGCAAGAAAAGAGTAGGGTGAGAGTTGGGTGCTAACCCAAGAGACGATGATCTTTAACCAAGAGAAATGATGATTGATCAAAAGATAGATTGAAAAAGATAAAAGTGATCAGGGATCAACTCAATCGGGGATGGAGGAACACTACAGTTTAAGGATAAAGGTGACTATTCTCAGCGAGAGAGCCAACGCCCTTACCCAAGAAATAGTCAGAATGGGGGTAGGACAACTCCCTCCTCATTCATTCTCTAGCACTCAAAGTATAGTGCGGAAAAGGAAACAGACAGTGTAACAGCCCCAATTTGTACAGTGCTCATGCGTGGAGAAACGGACAGCGTAACAGCTTCAATTGTACAATGCTCCTGCGTGGAGACGGACAGCGTAACAGCTTCAATTGTACAGTGCTCCGATGCAAGGCGCAGCGCAAAACTCCAACTCCACGGGGGATCGAGAGAGAAAGCTCTAAAGGAAGCCTAAAGAGAGGAAAGGGGGAAGATCAACTAATCGAAACATGGTTTCGATCAATTAATCAAAGGGAAAGCCATGCCAATAATTTTCCAAAGGGGATGAAAAATCATTAAGGAAAAAGGGGGAATTATTGATTATACAAAATTAAGCTCATCCATGAAGAATGAAACTTAATGCAAAACCAAGGAAGGGAGTACAAAACAGTACCAAATGACCAACAAATATGCAACACAAAGTCATGCTATGGTGATCAAAGAGAAATGCAAGAATGATTATATTCACATGATGCCAAAACATGAACAATTTGAATAATTGAAAGTGTGCAACAACAGTTCATGAATATGCCTCAACCAGAAGTTAAATGACATTTAAAACATCCATAAAATCAAGCAGGACAATCAATGGAAGTTAAAATGAAGAAAGCATGGCAAACAAGCTTGAAAATGCAAGAAAATGGCCATTATGTACAGTGGTAACCGGTTACTTACCACGCGTTAACCGGTTACTTATTTGAAACTTGCGTATTTTGGTGAAAATTGCACTGAGTAACCGGTTACTCACCATGTGTTAACCGGTTACCACTGTGACAGTGGCAAAAATAACAGAAAAAACAGCTTTCCAAAAGTGATTTTCAACACTTAATCACTTATACCAACTAATCCATGCTAGATCAAGAATTTGTGCACGAAAATTATATCATATAAGTGCAATTAACAAACATCAAAGGCAACAATCATGGAGATTAAAGATCAAGCAAATGCGTAACAAATCGAATAAAAAACTATTGAAATTACATCGTAAATGCGCGAAAACGATCGAAACAGTTAGCAAAGATAGATCTACCAACCTACAAGGCGGAGATGTGCCTTGGTAATTGTTGCAAAGTGTCCTTGATGCAGAAAATTAAAGAAAACCATAGGAATCTTCAATTCGGTGACGAAACGTGTCGAAATCGAGCAAAATACGATAAAGCTCCAAAATGTGAATTCGAACCGTTGAATATTGAAGGAAATACTTGAGATAATTCCACAAGCCAAAATAACTCCAGAAATCCGAGTAGAATTGCAAAATTGATGAAGGTTGAGCTCAAGAAATAATCATTTTTGATGTAAAAGTGATTATCCTTCAAAGTAGAAATGAGCTTTGGTGAGGTTTTGGAAGAGAATTGGGATGAAGATGAAGATGTAGCAGAAAAAAACAGAGAGAATGTGAGAGAATTGAGAGTGAATTGTGCAAAAATGGTTGAAGCCCTTGAAAATGAGTGAAGGTGAGTTTATATAGACTTTAGGTTTGGAATATGAGAGGTTTGGAGCTAGCTTTGGACTTAGCTTTGGGAGGTTTGGAGTTAGGATTGGAATTAGTTACACTTGACTCACTGAGTCAAGGTGGTTAACTCAGTTAGTTAGACCCAACTCGGTGCCAATCTCAAGGTGAACTCAAACATCCAAGGATTCACATTACTTCGAAAACAAGGAGCATGGTGCACTTGAATTAGAGTGAAGCATTGTAATAAATGCACTTGGACTGTCTTGAAATGTCTAGAGATGTCTAGAATATTCAACACATTGTTAGAATCAAGTAGAATCAATGACCAAAGAGAGTGCATGGCTGCTATCCCAAAAATACAGCAGGAACTGCAAATTTGCACTGAGTAACCGGTTACTCACCAGGCGTTAACCGGTTACTTCAGTCAATTTTTTCCCAAATTGCTTAGGAAGTGATACTGGAGTCTCGGTTCCGATTTTCTACCTCTTGATTTGATGAGTAGGCATAGAAACCTTTATTTTAAGCTTGTTTTGACGATGAAATAATCTTGAGAGGATGCGATTAATCGGGCTTGGAAAACCTGAATATCCTGCAACAAGAAACACACAGAGAAAAGTGTGAATGCCTATGCTAACGATGCGAATGCGCGTGCTTATGCAAAAGGCAAAAGAGGGAGGTCAAATTTTGGGTTACGACAGTAGTATCTATAGAAGACACTAGCGCAAAAACGGTTTTAGACAGCGCTTTTTTAGCCTTTAGACAGCGCTTTAAAGCGCTGTATAAACCAGCGACGCTATAGGTTTAGACAGCGCTTTTGGTATTACCAAAAGCGCTGTCTAAAGGGGCGTGTATTTAATGAAAAGCGCTGTCTATGGTACCTTTAGACAGCGCTTTTTCACATTATATGGATTACTTTAGACAGCGCTTTCGTCAAAAGCGCTGTCTAAGACCTTCCTTTTTTGACTTTTTTAGTACACCTTAGACAGCGCTTTCACCATAAGCGCTGTCTAAGACCTTCCATTTTTGACTTTTTTAGTACACCTTAGACAGCGCTTTCACCATAAGCGCTGTCTAAAGTGGACCTTAGACAGCGCTTTCACCAAAAGCGCTGTCTAAGGTGTACGAAAAATTTTATATAATTTTTTTTTAACCACAATTTTACCAGGTTTTTTCAACCAGAATTTGACCTGTAATTTTCAACCAGCAATTTTTTTCAGAATTGGCAATTCAAACCATTGGCCTTTCTACACCAAAATTATATATCCAAAATTGGCATTTCATACCAATATATATATTTAAAATTACAAACCAAAATTGTATATACACCTATTTATAATTACAAATCATTACATTTTTCTACAAATGCACATTTTACTTATTCACCAAAATTGCATCCAACCAAAGCATTGCTTCCAACCAAAGTTATTGCTTCCAACCAAAGCATTTTTTCTACAATGCACATAACTTATACACCAAAATTGTATATACACCAAAATTGCATCCAACCAAAACATTGCTTCAATCTACATTATAGGTCCTGAAAACACAAAGATTGTAATTCAAAGTATTAAAATTCAAAGTATATACACCAAAAATTGTAATTCAAAGTATATACACCAAAATTGTAATTCAAAGTTTGTAATTCAAAGTATATACACCAAAATTGCAATTCAAAGTATATACACCAAAATTGTAATTCAAAGTATATACACCAAAATTGCATCCAAAATTGTAATTCAAAGTTTGTAATTCAAAGTATATACACCAAAATTGCAATTCAAAGTATATACACCAAAATTGCATCCAACCAAAGCATTACTCCAACCAAAGTTACACATATTAAAATTCTCATCAATTAAAGTAAGAGTATAATATTATACCTTAAGTTTAGGGATATAGAAATATTTGGTCTTATCTAACACAAACTTATGATTGGAACCAGAATACCATATCAAAGTGCAAGGTCTTCCAACAACTTCACTAAACCATGCATTGGTCTCATTGCTGTAACTATATACCTTGTACCTAAGCAACAAAATGAAAACGATAATAATACAAAATAAATAAATCCATGTAACAATCATCAAACTAAAACAGTGTGTAAGCCAATTTAGAATTTCCTTAAACTTTAGCGTTAGCAAATACAATAACAAACTACTTATCTGCATGTGATTCTTTTTGTAAGATTCCATTAGTTTACCCAGTGTACCAGTGGATATATAAAATCAATGAAGTCATCCTTAACAATACATAAGAACATATTTATAAAAAATATATATATTAATAATGCAAAACTAGACATTTAACACTTACGTTGTGCTGATTCCTATAAACATTTGTGGTAAATTTTATAAATTGAATTATATTGGAAGTGTATGTTTTTTTAACAGCAAACAGAAAGTGTGTGGTAGATAATAATTGGGCCAGACAACTTAGCTTGTGACAACTAATGCAAACTAATTCCTACTAATCTCAATGATTATTTACAACACATATTATAAGAAGATCCACGTCAGCACCTTAGAATTAGATGCCATGTTTTGGTTACTAGTAAACTAATTCAATAGAAAGCACATCTTGCAGGTCCAAAAGCTGTCAAATGAGAAGAGTAAACATATCATCAACAACATGGAAAATTGCTTATCATTTTGGTTAGTAGTAAACAAGCGGTGACTGCAGTGAATCATGATCCCAGACGAAAACATATATTTTAATATTCGAAAAATAAAATGAAGATGTAACTTTATTATATTTCTAGAAAGAGTACCTTCACATGTTGCATAACCATCACCCTTATACTGAACAGCTTCCACAACAGGACACTCACAAACTCTTCCCCTGAAAGTATCCTGAGAAACAATAAAATGTTCAATTTGCAGCCAATCAGAGAAAGACTATGGACCGTTATATATGTCCATAGTGCTTATATTTTGTAAGAAAAATTGGCAACAGAAATTGCTTATGTATACCTTGCACGCAGTTACATTAGCACTTTTGTCTTGCCGACATCCTCCATTTCTTCTTCCTAGACACTCATTAGTTTCAATATCTGATAAATCGAAACCAGAATAAAGTTGAACTCACTCTAACATTAGAAATTTTAATCTAAAATAATCAATCATTAGTTCGGTTCATATGATGAAATATTAAGCACACTAACCTCCACTTATACAAACTTGAGGTTCGGTAGTTTCCTTAAATCCAGCACATATCGCCTTCAAAACAGATGTTCTCTCCAATTTTCCTAGACAAAATATAAAAAATTTAGAATTTTGTTATATCAAATATGTTCATGAAAAGGATAGTCAAAGTTGAAACCGAAGTCAAAGAAACAAAAATATGTGTCCATTACAGTAACTAACCTCTATACTGATCATCATTTAAAATCAATGTTAGCAAGATGGTTACATCGCCAAGAGATCCTCCCCCGATCTTTTACACCACAAATTGACCAACACAATATAAGTTATTAGATCTATGCAATTTCAAAAGTCATATGATCATATCAGTAAGAATTAAACATTAATCCAATCACAATTCCAGCAATTGCTCCAGCAGATAAACCATTTGAAGGAATTTTAAAGTCTAAAGAAAAGTATAAATGTTTTTAAGAATATGAAATACAATGTAGCTTACTCAGTATATTTAGCAGAAGGTTATGAAATCAAAACAATATGAAAACTAGTAGTTACTTGGGGTCACGGTGATAGCAGATATAAGAGGTCCGTATACACCTCTCATAGGAATTGCATTAGTTCTTTTTCCTGCCCATGATAAGTAGATTTACAAGGTGCTATCATTAACATCAACGTTAAAGTCCCAAGCAGTTCCCTTGCCGACTCCACCAGCTTCTTCCATAATGTTAAAGTCTTTTAAATAGTATATTACACTCACAGAAAATATCAAAGGTGCTGAAGAAGGCACACTACAATAATCCAAGTAAAAAAGAATATAGTTAGCTTCAATTTTACATGTTACAAGAATACTACACTAACACTAACACTAACACTAACCTAACACTAACACTAACACTAACCTAAACTAAACTAAACAAACACATTATATAGCAATAGTTAACAATGTAGAAAAATGTTAACAAGAACAAACTAAACTAACACATTATATTGATTCTATTCCTATATCACCAAAAATGAAGTTAGCACATATTTTATTCTTATATCCAACAACAGTCCAACATTAGCAACAACATTAACAACATTAGCAACATTATCAACATTAGCAACAGTCCAACATTAGCAACAACATAAACAACATTATTATCAACATCAACAACAACATTATTATCAACATCAACAACAACATTATCAACATTATCAGCAACATTATCAACTGAAACTCTGAAACTCTGAAACTTCCAAACTGAAACTCTGAAACGTGTAAAATGTGTAATACTCTGAAACGTGTAAAATGTGTAATACATCAACAACAACATTATTATCAACATCAACAACAACATTATCAACAGCAACATTATCAGCATACCTTATAAAATGTGTAATAATCTGAAACTCTTAAACTTCCAAACTGAGTGACGAAAATGCGAAATGAGAGAGGAACAGACGGTCACAGTGGAGTAAAGGTCGTCGGAGTCGCGAAATGAGGGAGGAACGGTGGACGACGGCGCGGTGGACGACGGCAAGGGTTTAGCTCAGGTTCGCAAGTATCCGTTCGCAACAGGGGAGGGAGAAGAAAGAGCGCAAAACTGAAAATGAAAACTGAGTATATTCATATATTTTAATTTTATTAGACCTTAGTCAGCGCTTTTCAACAAAGCGCTTTCTAAGGTGGCCCTTAGACAGCGCTTTAAAAGC
This sequence comes from Lathyrus tuberosus, assembly GCA_022829125.1. Taxonomy (NCBI): domain Eukaryota; kingdom Viridiplantae; phylum Streptophyta; class Magnoliopsida; order Fabales; family Fabaceae; genus Lathyrus; species Lathyrus tuberosus. The sequence continues at coordinate 513,076 of JALAZF010000118.1, read as the reverse complement.
GCTTTCTAATATTGGCCTTAGACAGCGCTTTTGTTTTTATTTTTTTAAATATTTAAGACCTTAGACAGCGCTTTCCTTAAAAGCGCTGTCTAAGGTCTTATATTTTTTTTAAATTTAAAAGGCCTTAGACAGCGCTTTTAAGGAAAGCGCTGTCTAATATTTTCCATTAAATTTTTTTAAAAATTTAAAAGGCCTTAGACAGCGCTTTTCACTAAAGCGCTGTCTAAGGTCTTATATTTTTTTGCGCTTTTCCTTTATTAAATTAATAGATTCCGTGTTTTTGACCTATAGCAGCGCTTTTGTAATAAAGCGCTGTCTAAGGTGAGATGTTATAAGTCATTTTTGTTGTAGTGAGAGTCAAAAAATTTGTCAACGTTGACAAAGGAAGAGATTCAAGGGTTGCTTCAATCTCATGAACAAAGAATGGCTGAAAGGTATGCAAGCAAGTCGAAGAGTGGTGTGGGTTTGTAGGTGCAATTAGCAAGAGAAAAGAAAGGCAAAGGGAAATAGTTTGACAACAAAGGTAGAGGAGGATACAACAATTCTACTACTCAAAATAAGCAAGAAGGAGGCTGGTCGAATCAGAGAATGTCCTCATACAAAAGCAACCAAAGAGGTGGTGTTATACGTAGAGGAAGAGGTGGTGGTAGAAAACCTGACAAAAGTCACATTTAGTGGTTATTCAGAAGTATAGTCACTACTCAAGTGATTGTCCTGAAAAAAAGAACCAAGACAACGATGCAAAGTTTGCAAAGCATGAAGATGAAGAGATGTTGCTGATGGTCACAATAAGAGATGAAGAAAGATTCTAGGACCAATGGTACTTGGACTCAAGATGCTCATCACACATGACTCGTAGGAAGGATTGGTTTGTCAACATAAAACCCTCAATGAAGAACATGGTGAAATTCGTAAATGACAATACTCTAGCAGCTGAAGGTATTGGCGATGTTCTGATTATGAGAAAAGATGGAAAGAGGTCAATAATTTCAAATGTATTATACATACCAGGCATGAATAGTAATTTACTCAGCATAAGGCAGTTGGTCGAAAAGAACTACAGTGTCAATTGAAGACAATATGATGAGAGTTCTCAACTCAGGAGGAAGGTTAATCTTGAAGGCTCCCATGTCTCAAAATAGAACCTTCAGGGTTAAACTTAATGTGATTGAGCATAATTTCCTTGCAACTGCAGCCAAAAGGGATGAATGGATATGACACTATAGAGTTGGCCATATCAATTTTAAAAACATTGAAGATTTGAAAAGAAGAAATATGGTTTCATGGTTACCATAAATTGACATTCTAAATGAAGTGTGTGAAGAATGTGTGCAGGAAAAACAGTACAAGAACAACTTCAACAAGGATGTAGGAAGTAAGTCAAAGGCAATTCTTGAAGCCATATACTCTGATGTGTGTGGACCTATCCAGGTGGATTCAATTGGATGTAATAATTACTTTGTCACTTTCATAGATGATTTTAGTAGAAATTTGTGGACTTACCTGATCAAGAAGAAAAGTGAAGTGATCGAGGTATTTGCCAAGTTTAAATCTATGGTTGAAAGACAAAGTGGTCGAAAGCTCAAGATTTTGAGGACTAATGATGGTGGAAAATATGTGTCGAAAGACTTCAGCTCACTATGTGAGAAAGAAGGGATTGTGCAGGAGGTGGTGCCACCTGACACTCCACAATAAAATGGAATTGCAGAAAGGAAGAACAAAACTATCATGAATATGGTGAGAAGTATGTTGAAAGGAAAACATCTACCCAAAGAATTATGAGGAGAAGATGTGTCAACTGCAACATATGTTTTGAATAGATGTCCAACGAATAAGCTAGAAGGAATAATGCCAGAAGAATTTTGGACTGGTGTCAAGCCTAACTTGAGTCATCTTAAGGTATTTGGATCTATATCACATAGACATGTGCCAGATCAGTTGAGAAGAAATCTTGATGACAAGTCGAGTCAAATGATCCTAATAGGATATCATTCAACTAGAGGATTCATGCTGAGGATAGAAGATTCATGCAGCTTCATGCAGATTCAATGGAGGTATGGTGAGCAGATTCATGCAGAAGCCAAATATATCACACCTAGTAGCAACGAAGAGGATACTAAGGTATCTGAAAGGAACTCTTGACTATGGCATTTTATTTTTTGCAGCTGATGAAGGAAAATAATTCAAACTACTGGGTTACACCGACTCAAGTTGGTGTAGTGACGCTGAGGATAGAAGATTCACAGTTGGCTATGTGTTTATGCTAGGTGGTGCACCACTTGCTTGAAGTTCAAGAAAGGAACCAGTAGTGGCACTATTGTCGTGTGAAGCAGAATACATAGTTGTTTCTCTCTGTGCATGTCAAGCAACGTGGATGGTGAATTTGGTCAAAGAGATTACATGAAAGGATCATGGAACAATTACCATGAATATCGACAACATGTCGGCTATGAATCTGGCGAAGAATCCGATAGCGCATGGACGAAGCAAACACATCGAAATGAGGTTCCATTATCTTCGAGAGCAAGTGGCAAAAGAGAAGTTGTAATTGAAACACTGCAGAACTGAGAATTAGATTGCATACATCATAACTAAAGGAGTGCAGGTCAAAGTGTTCAAGAAATTGAGGTCTATGATGAATGTAGATAGCCTAGACACACTGAATTAGGTGGTGTGTAAAGATTGTAATTGTAATTCTTTATGTCAAAAGCATATTTCGATAGATTCTTTTGTCGTTTAAACACTTTGTGATATTGAAACGTAGAAGTAGTGTACCTCGACAAAAATTTCGACTTAGGTCTAATTTTGTAGTGTTAGCAGAATTATGTATTTTGGACTTTGCTTAAAGAGAAAGCAAACCCAAATCTATAAATAGGGAGTAACCCTATTATGAATTGGAACACACAATAGAAGTGTAGTTGAATAGCTGAATAAAATTTCTCAGTTTTGAAAGTAGAGAGAAGCTCTGAAAAAATATTTTCTTCTTCTCTTATTTTACCTAAACCCTAATTTCTTTCTTCTCCAATTTTATCTTTTCTTTTCTTCTTCTTATTTCTTCATCATTGTATAGCGAAATATTGCAACCAAGAGTGATTGATTTACTCGAGTGAAGAGTAAAGAACAAAATGAGTAATCCATCAAAAAGATTGATTATTGTTCATCAAAATTTGGTTCAAAATTCATCAAATTTTGGTGTAATTCTAATTAAACAGGAATCAAATGTATTCCCAACAAAGAATATGTCAAGCGGTTAGACAAAACCTCTATAAATCTCATATGCATATCTCCTTACTATTATCTCTTTACATTTCTGCTTTTAATTTATTTCTATTGTATTTCTTTTTATGATCTCTACTAGGTTTTTCTTCATTTTTGATGCCTTTATTTTTTTTTACAAAATCATTTTAAATGTTTTTATTTATCAAAGATTTTAAAATTAGCAATGATAACAAATCAATGTAACTTCTATCCTTAAAATAATAAAGTGACATAATAACAAATAATATTAAATGAACATGTAACTTACATAGATCGTTCATCACTTTCAACACGTCAAAACACAAATTTCATATATGATACAAACATCATTTAAAGTGATTAAACTCGTAGTGACAACCCTAGAGTTGATATGGATTTAATGTACCATATAAGTTAAGAAGCTTCATTTATATTCGACAATCAATAATTTGCTTCATTTTTTTTTTTTTTGGTGTTGGAGTTGGGTTGGTGTCCTTTTGACATATATGTTTTGGAACCTTCCTCGTGGTTGAGCTCTCTATTGAGACAATGAATGACAATAGTGTAACAAAGATTGAGAGATTGCATCTACGTTGTTACTCCAAAATTGACCAAAAACTTGGTATTTTCGAAATGTAGCTGTTCTTTTCTGGTTGACATTCTTTCATACAGCAGAGTGAGACGCGTGGCATCTTTGTTGAACTCTTGTCTGTCTCATTCCCATACCCTACTACCGACGACTCTCTTAGCTACGGTTTCCTTCCATCCACACGTCATTGAAAAACCTTTTTGTGATGCTCCCACCCATAGTACCTCTTTATTGTTTTTAATGATTTAAATGTTATACTTGTTATTTCTTTTTATATTAAAAACTAATATTCCCTCAATATCCTATTATAAAAAAATAGGTTAATCTTTAGATTTATTAAATAAATAATACTATTTTTTATTATTAATTTATTTTAAAAAAAGAAAATTTGTCCCACTGTATAAGTATTTGTCTCATAAAAATATCTCATTTATAAAAAATAGAGAGAGTACTTATAATAAAAAACGGAGAGAGTACTCACTCTGTCTCATAAAAAACATCTCATTTATATTTTTTTTTTCAAAATAATTAATCTTTTCTAATATCAGTGCAGTATTTATTACTCCCTCTGTCTCACAATGAATGACTCGGATGATCATTTCACACATATTAAAAAACAAAAGAAATGAAAGAGAATGATATTTTTACTAAAGTATCCTTATCATGTATTAGGAATGATGAAAATAATTTTAATTAGCGGATAAAATAGAAAAATATGCATTGAAAATTGAAATGGATCATTCATTTTGTGTCATTTTTTTATTCTAAATAAATCACTCATTGTGGAACAGAGTGAGTATTATTTTTTTAATATGATACCCTTTTATTTATTAACTTTGACTTTATTCAAACACTCTTGTAACTATAATTAATAGGGATGTTCTAGTAAATATTTCATCCGTTCTAAATTATAAGACGTTTTGAGTATTTCACATAGATTAAAATACTTAATTATTATTTTATGAAAAAGACAAATCATATATGATTTTACATTAATGTCCCTCATAATTACACAGGAGAGGAAACTTAAAAGAGTTCAAAGAATAAATAATTATAAATGTTTGAGAGTATATGAGAAAAATGTCATTAATATTGTATTGAAAATATAAAATGACTTATATTTTGTGACAAGTTTTTTTGAAAAAATGACTTATCATTTACGATAGAGTAAATAATATTAATTTTATCATTAAAATGAACCTATATAATCATGTTCTTAAAAATCGCGTATTAATTATAATTAATATGAAACAGTTTTATGAGTATTTGATCTATATATAATTTAAATGTTTAATAAATATAGACATAATTTATTTTATAGTATAAAATAGACCGGAGAAAGTAATAATTTTTTTATTTTTTCTTTTAAAATAATAATACTTGAAATGTGTCAAAGACTAAGTATAAATATTCCATTCATGTATAATTTGTATTATAATTTGCTACATTATAGAAATACACTCCATCACGCTACACTCAACCTCTTTTAGTTATACTCCCTCCATCTCACAATAGGTGTCCTCTTTGAAATTTTTACACTTTTTAAGATAATGATTAATTGTGTTGATTTCAATGATAAAACGAGTGTCATTTATTAAAATAACCTTATTAATAATAGATAGTGGAGTAGTTAAATGAATTAAAATACAATAAATAAGGGTAAGTTAGTGGAAAGAAATAATAAATATTACATTGATATTCTAAAAGGACAAATAATTTGAGACAAATAAAAAAATGAAAGAGGACACCTATTGTGAGACGGATGGAGTATTTTTTATTAAGTGAGATTATTAAGTTTTTATTATACAAAAACAGTTGCACTCAATTGATAATTGTGTTTTAGTAAGAGTCAAACCAATCAACTGTAAATATTATGATTCAATTCAAATCATTTTTCAAGAGTTAAATAGTTAAGAAAAATTAAAATTAAAATTGAATTTTTTGAGATTAACTGTTATTTATTGACACCTTAATTTTGTAGGCTTAATTGCAATTTTGGTTTTTCTTATTTTCATTTTTTTAGTTTTCATTCCTCTATTTTAAAATCTAGAATTTTAGTTCCTTTAATTTTAATTTTTTATTTTTGGTTCCCTTATTTTAAAATTTAGAATTTTAGTCCTTCTATTTCTATTTTTTTAAACTTTTAATCTCTTATTTTAAATTTGTTTTGAATTTTAGTCACTTTCCCAATTGAAAAAAGGACCAAATAATCTTAAAAAATAAAAATAAGAGAACTAAAATTTTGAATTTTAAAATAGGGGATCAAAAGTAAAAAAATATAAAAATAGGAGGATCAAAATTTCAAATTTTAAAATACGAAGACCAAAATTAAATAAAAAAATAAAAAATAGGAGAACCAAAATTGCAATTAAACTAAATTTTTATTTACATTCAATCAAATTATAATAAATAAATATTTATAAAAATATTTTCAAAACTAATTTATAAAAGTTTTTTTTTTTAATACTCAACTCAAATATGTTTCATTAATAGGTCCAAAACAGACCAACCACCAAGAATTACAATCAGTTTGCTTCAAATGAAAGCATAGATAACTACAGAAACAATAGAAACTACTAGTAATACTCCTACAACATGTTCTGTCAAGAAACAGAAGCCACAAACTATAAACTATGTACAACAGCAACCAAGATAATCAAGCAAAATCTAAAGGAGATTTATACCACTCGTACTAACTGCCAACCGACGCATGCTTTGATCTCTTTCTCTTCCAATTCCAAGAGCAGACCTGGATATCTTGCAGAATTTTGTTTGCCATAGCCACCTCTCTTTGGAAAATCACCTTATCAACTAATTTATAAAAGTTACACCTCTGTGTTAATTAAATGTATATTCATAAAAATAGATTCCTACATTTGTTTCAAAATTAAAAAATTAATTTTCAAGTATAAACTATTTTTAATAATACAATAACTTCTACGTTCTCATGCTTTTATTTCCAAGATATTAGATGAGTATAAATATTAATAATGCATAAAACTTAATCTCTAATTTTATTTTTAAAAAATGTATCTTATTTAAATAATAAGTGCAGATCTATGTCATCATTGATGCGCCGGCGTTGTGATGGAGTATGCGGTGGCGTGACGGTGCCAAAAGGAATTTATAGGGATGTAGTACCAAACAAAAATCAAAATCTAACGCGGAGAATCATAAAAGAGAAAACAGAGTACTATGATATTAACAACTGTTAAAATATGGCATATGCCAGGGGCCACTGCACGTTCTCCTCATTCCTTGCTGTTATGTCTCATTCATGCACTCCAGCATCGTCAATTTAACTATAATAAATTATTGGTACCTTTTATGGTAGTATTCATTCACATTATTTTAAAAAATTCCACATCACATTTAATCGCCAAGATTTCTAACTCATAATAACTCAAGTGTAATAAAGATGAAAGACCGATTTTTTATACCCGCAAATGCTCCTAAGTTGAAGATTAAACATTATTTTTTTTATTAGTGATTATTAATGAATGGGTGAAGGATGTCATTCCTTTTGATTTTGACCTTAATTCATTCGATTGTTAAGCTTTTTCTATGTTTTCTTTAATGAATTTATTAAATGTTTTTGAATGAATTGATTAAATGTTTTTTAAAATAATTTGATTTAGGAAAATCATCAATAATTATGTTTAAGTCTTATTTAAATATATAAAATATTTTTTCTTATAAAAAATAGCATTCAAAAAATAAATAAATAAAAAATAGATAAAGACACTCTTAATAATCATACAGAAATTTATATCTATATAATTTTAAGAGATTACAATATAAAAGATAAAAATTTAATTATCAAAATAGACTGTCGTCTATTTCACATAGAGGTGGCAAAACGAGTCGTGAATCACCCCGCCGACCCATGCATTCGTCAAAAAATGGCAGATTGGGTTGAGATTTTGTGTCTGCATATCTGCTCAGTCCGCTCTGCCTTAAGACCGCAAAAAAAAAGAGTGGGTTGACCCGCCAACCTAGTTATCAAGCACTCAAATATTTATTTTAGTTGGTTAAAGGTTAATACTTGAAATATAGTTTTGGAATACTTGTTGAAAATTTTATTTTATACATTTATTTGTGAATATATGCAATATTTTTTAAGTAAAATTTGTTAAAAGATACTTTATAAAAAATTACTCTAAAAAATAAGTGAAAAATTTAATTGAAAAGTAAAAATAAGTCTATTAATCTATTAAAAAAATGAAAAATAAATAAATAAAAAATAGGCGGGCCGCCAACCCACTCCTTGGTGGGACGAGCTATATTTTTAAGTCCAATTTTACTTGACGGACTTGTCCGCCCTGCCCTCTTTTTTGGCGGCCTTAAGACAGGGCAGGGCAGGCGTCCCGTTTTGCTAACCACTAGTTCCACATGGGTGAGGTTTGTGCTGACACTTCTCGCGACCTAATTCTTGAGATGAACAAGTTGGAGGATATGATGTAGTTCTCGAGGAAAAATGTTGGTCATGTTATAATGTATGTGAGGATGTAGGATTTATTGAGAGTTCTGATAAAATATTTGGTAGACCCTCAAAATCAATATCTAAGATATCATCATTCATCAATACAAAAGAGTTTTGAGATTGTGTCGGTTGTGTGTTATTGTTTGGGTAAGTGAGACCAATGGTAGGAATATAACAGTAATTATGTGTATATATTATAGGGTATTGACAGAATGAAGGGTTAAGGTTGCGTAGTTGAAGGAGGGTTGAGTGATTGAAGTTTTGTTGAAGAATTTGAGTATATTAAATGGTGTCCGAAATGAGATTTGTTATTATCGCGGTTGGTAGTGGTAATTTGTTTGAGGGGTTAGGGTGTAAGGAGTTTGTTGTTGAAACTGGGCGCATAAAAAGTCTGTTGTTGTATGATTTACGTGTGGTGGTATGATTGTGGGGTATGTTGGTGTTTGTTGTTGAAACTGAGTGCATAAAAAGTCTGTTGTTGTATGATTTAGGTGTGGTGGTATGATTGTGGATTGTTGGGGTATTTTAGTGTTTGTAGAATTTATTGGCTATAGTATTGTTGGTTTGAATTGTTTGGAAGTAAGTGTTTGGATATGGGTTGTTGGAGGAAGTGGGTTGGAATGGAATTTGGGTTAGGTAGCCTTGGGTTTCTTCTTGAGGGATGGAGGCGACATGACGTTGGGTGGAAGTAAAGCCACAATGACGAGTGTCATTTAGAAATTGGGTGGAAGTAGAGCCTCGATGACGGGGTCGTTTAGAAATTAGGTGTCATAGACATTTGTAAATGGCATTGAAATAAAACAAGCCATATACATTTTAGGCTTGACACAATTCATTAATGTGCCTTATATCGTATTCTCTTCCACTTGATTTATATAACTCGACATAATTTTGTTTCCATGATTTTATTATGACTATCTCGTGATACTCTCCAAAAAATCTTGGTGGAGATAGTATTTCTTGTTAGAAGTCAAATTAGAGTTTGACCTTATTCTTTTGATGCATTTTGAGAATATAAAAACAGATCAAAGATGTTGTCACATTTCAAATCAAGCTATCTTCATAATCACATGGATTATAGTGAAGATATGGCACCCATGGAAAGTGATACATGAAATAAATTTGTTGTTAGTATAAGACTAATCAATTCAAAAATATAGAGAGAAATATAAGGAAAAAATGTTACATTTTTCACCTCCATCTGATCTATTGCAACTCGATACACATGTAGATGGCGATGAGAGTTATGTTCATAGTTCATCCTTTTGAAGCACCATCTTGCATAAAAAGAAGAAAAAAATAATTTAGATATTACCGGTCAATATGCATGTCATATTGTTCATTTAAAAGTTTCAAATTACCTTAAAGCATGCAGATCAATTGATACTGCCTGATCGATAGGAGAAATTAATGTCATGTCTATATCCTTAAACTTGAAGTAAGAATGTGCATCCTCTCATACTCTTTAATCCTACTTCAATGACTTTAACACATGAACCTATATAGTGTAGTAAAACAAGCAGAACTCCAACTATATTGTCCTGAATTATCAAAATCTTTTATGATTGGTAGCCAAGAAGAATGCACCAAATTATTAGTTTTGGTTGGCATTAATAATCTACTAAAGAGAAGAATAATATAAATTTTTGTGTGGAGAACAATATCCTCTACTGTGGATGAGGGTTGTTGAGAAACGATGTCGTCTATAACATAATAAATTTATGAGATAAAGGTTGACCCTATTTAGGTTTACAAAAGAGAGAAGAAGGAAGAAGAAGAATTGGTTAAAAATATTTTACTATTCACTTACTCAATAATGGTTCAAAGATTTCAAGTGAATAACAATAATTAACCTCTATGAACAACTTGAGAGAACTAATTTATTTATAGACTACTAAGCTAACTTAGGCTATAAGCTAACTTAACAATTGGGCTTACAAGCATGACCCAATTCTACATGCTTTAAAACAAATCATATTTCGACAACATGCTTGAACAGACTTCGACTACACCATGGACAACTCCCGTTGAACCAAGAAGATACCCTTTTCGATACCAGAGTTCGATCTAAATACCACAAATATCCACCTTGGAACAAAATATACTAATAAGGGAACAAACTAGCTTTCATCATGAAGCTTTATCAACTACATACAGTGGAAAAACTTGCTACTTGGCAATGTCTTGGTGATTATATTAACAACATTGTCATCAGTCGAAACCTTCAACACTTGTACTTCTTTATGCTCAATTATCTCTTTGACAAAGTGAAACCTCACATCGATGTGCTTAGTTCGCTCATGATAGGCTGAATTCTTCGATAGTTGTATTGCACTTTGACTATCACATTTAACAGTGATAACTCGACCTTGAAGTTTCAGCTCCTTAGAACAACCTTCAAGCCACAATGCTTCTTTCACATTTTCAATGAGGGAAATATACTCCACTTCAGTGGTTGATAAGGCAACAACCTTCTGAAGTGTTGCTTTCCAACTGATTGGTGTGTCAAACATAGTGAACACAATATCCAAAAATAGATTTTTTGGAATCCATACAACCTGCATAATCAGAGTAGACAAATCCTTCGATTTCGACTTTGCTATCATCATCATAGGCTCCAACATAAATCAGGAATCTGCTCAAAGACCCATTGGTGTACATAAGAATTCACTTCAATGCTTGCTAATGCTCCTTCCCTGGATTGGGCATTTACCTGCTTACAAGGCTAACTCCGTATGCTATGTTTGGCCTCGTTCAAACCATAACATACATCAAAGAACCTATTATACTAGAATATAGAATGTTATTTATATGGGCTCTTTCGACTTAAGTACTAGGACTTTGAGTCTTACTTAACTTGTAGTGAGAATTAGTCAGTGTTAGAACAAGCTTTGAATTCGGCATACAAAACTTGTCGAGAATCTTCTTCGGGTATGTCTCTTGAGATAAGCATAATCTCGACTGCTTTCTATTTCTCCGGATGTCAATCCCAAGAATTTGGGAGGAAGCTCCTAAATCCTTCATGTTGAACACCTTATCGAGTTCAAACCTCACCTTCATGACATCTTTGACACTATTGCTTGCTATGAGGATGTAATCCACATAAAAGCAATAAGATAACAAGTGAATTTATAGGTTGAAATCTAAAGTAAACACAGTGGTTGAATTGGCTCCTATTGAAACCTATATGTGTCATGAGCTTGTTGAATTTCCTATTGCATTGTCGAAGAGATTGTTTTAGGCCGCACAAAGACCTATTCAACTTGCACACATAATCTTCCTTTCCCTTTTCTGTATACCCTTCAGGTTGCCTCATCAGGATTGTTTCATCTAGATCACCATACAAGAAGGTAGTCTTCACATTGGCTAACAATTATCTAATGGATCTATGCTTTACAATAGGTGAGAACACATCATTTAAGTCGACACCTTCTTTTTGAGTGAGCCCTCTAGCAACCAACCTTGCCTTAAGAAGGGGAGTTGAATTGTGTTCTCCAATTTACGTTGCTTCTGAACAGAGTTCAGATTCTAAATAATAGTTCATATTCTGATATCAATTTGCAGTGGAATAATAATAGAAGCAAGTAAATGACACATGAACCCACAAAGATTTATCTTAGTTCCTCCCAAACTGAGAGTAGTCCAGTCCCCTTGCAGCACAAGATACTTTCCACTGTAATTAAATCATGATTACAATTGCGTATGCCCTCGAGCATAAGACTTTTCCTTGCTCAAACCTACAACCTAAGATTTGCCTGCTCATTCAGCACCTGATCAAGACTTTCTGCTTAGATCCTCAGATCCTAAGACTTCCTGCTTATACCCTCAAGTACAAGACTTCCTGCTCGGCCTCACAGCCTAAGACTTGCCTGCTTAGATTCCACGAATCCAAGACTTCCTGCTTAACTCCCACGAATTCAAGACTTCCTGCTCATACCCTTAAGTATACTTTCCTGCTCATACTTGCAGTCTAAGACTTTCCTGCTTAAATCCCATGGATTCAAGACTTCCTGCTCATACCCTTACACAACTTTCCTGCTCAGATTCCACGAATCCAAGACTTTCCAGCTTAGACCTACAGTCCAAGACTTCCTTGCTTAATCAACAAAATAATCAAGACTTTAATGCTCAAGTACATAGAAGGAGACTTACTTGGCTCAAGCTCACAACAAGAGACTTTGATGCTCAAGCACATAGCAAAAGACTTTCTTTCTGAACTACTAAACTATCTGTTTAGCAAACTAGACAACAAAGTGCACTTGATATAGAATCAGAGGTACCTGGCAATAACTATAACAAAGATCATAGCTCTTAATATTTCTAAGATATTCATTGTTTAAGAAATCTTAAGACTTTGAATAATTTATAATAGATAACAGAAACTCTGCATACTCGATGTTGTTGTTGATTCTTCAGATTGAATCTTTAGCTACTTAAATAGCATATACAAAAGATAGTCGTTGGAAGAGATAACTTGCACAAGTGCCTTTGTTACTCCATAGTATTAAGAGACGTTGAAGATAGATACACAAAAAGATCTTTATCCATTGTGTAACTTTTTTAACCATAGTGTCTTCCTTGTGAGCTATACTATAAATCCGTTGAGAGTAGATATCCGTAAAGCATGTCAACTCTTCTTGAACCATGTAAACACAAACTCTAACTGACAAACTGATTTGACATTGTAGCTTACTTTATGCAGTACAGATAACTTAGCTTTGTCTATGATACATTCAATAAGTGTATAGATAATATATTTCTCTTCTGACGCTGATACGTTCAGCTTAAGAGTCTACGCAAACCTATATCATCAGACTTCACTTAAGAATATTCTTCAGTTCTGAACCATCAGAAGCTAAGAACTTGGCTTCCCTCAAATGTGTTTTCTTATCAGATTCAAAATAGATTCTCTTTAAGCTTTGGAACCTGCATACTTAGAACATATATTAGATAACACCATTGTTCTTTCAATACCTTTTTATCATCAAAACCTAAGGATATATGTCATGAACAAATCTTGTTCTAACAGTCATTATCAGTCTCCTCTGCTTCGACAACAGCTTCAACTTCTTCTTCGACTTCATCTGGGTCATGCAATTAAGCATCATTATGCTCCACCTCAACAAGAACCTCTTTCTGTTCCAGATCTTCTTCATAAATCTTCGAACTTCGACCAATGTCATCAGTTTTCTTGAAAGCCATCTTAGCTTCATTGAAAACTACATCTCGACTTGTGATACACCTCATGTGACCTGGCTCTAGGCACCACAGCCTATAAGCTTTGAATCGTTTAGGGTATCCAAGAAACATACATCTAAGAGCTCTAGGCAACACAACCAAATAATCTAAGTCTGTCGAGACTAGGTGGATGTACCAACCAAACTTATTTGGGTGTCTTCATTCCCAAGGCTGTCGAGGGACACCTATTTATCAGGTATGTTGCAGTCACATCACCTTATGCCTAAAACACCTTTTTCAATCCTACACTTACCAACATGCACCTCACCCTTTCCAGAATGGTTCGATTAAACCTTTCAACCAAACCATTTTGTTAGGGAGTACGTGCAGTAGGTATGTGCCTTGTAATACCAGACACAATATAATAGCTGTTGAAAACGAAATTGCAAAATTCAAGACCATTGTAGATCCACAACCTCTTAACCTTCCTGCAAGTTTGGTTTTCGACCAGAGTCTTCCAAGTTTTGAAATTTTCAAAAATTTCATCCTTAGTCTTTTGGATGAATACCCATAACTTTATGGAGTAATCATCAAATATGGATAGAAAATATTTTGCACCTGAGGGTGAAGGATTCCTTGCAGGTCCCCAAAGATCAGCATGAATATAATCAAAGGATCCATGTGTTCTTTGTTTTCCTTTGTTAAATTTCATTCTGCATGATTTACCAAATACATCAGGTTCACAAAACTCCAGTTTTTCGACCTTGTCATCACATAACATATTTTATTAACAATTCGACCATGCCTCTTTCATAAACATGGCCATGTCTCTTGTGTCATAGCTCAGTCTTTGACACAGGTTTCGTGGATGCCACATTTGGTGAACCACTTACAACCTCAGCCTCAATGGTATACAAGCCTTGTTTCTTCATGCTTCTCAAGAATTTCTTCGACCCCTTCATTACCCTTAGGATAATTTGCTCTGCTTTGAAAACATATCCTTTCTTGTTGAATTCACCAAGAGAAATCAAATTCCTCTTAAAATCAGGTACATACCTAACATCAGTCAATAGGCATATCGACTCATCATGGAGCTTGAATCTCACAGATTCAATACCTTCAATTTCCGAGCTTTGTTGTTTCCCAGCAGCACTGATCGACCATCTTGATCACACAATTCCTCAAACACATCATTGTTTAGAGTCATGTGCCAAGTGAAACTTGAATCCATAATTCACTCCTTGCTAGAGTCGCTGCTTGATACCACCAGGACATCAGATGATTCATAACCATCTTGCACAATGGTTGCATTACCATTATCCTTTCCACCATGATTATTTAATCGATCAGGGCATACGTTTCTTGTATGACCCTCTTTCTTACAATGATAACACCTAATTGCAGGAGCATTACCACCATAAGATTTATGTAGAAATTTACCATTCTTCTTCTCAAACCTACCATATATCTTCAAGAATTTCCCTTTAACTGACAAACCTTTACCAACAGAAGATGATTTATGCTTCTTTCTTTCATTCAGGTCCTTAGCATACAAGGCTGATTGAACTTCTTCAAAGGTCAATGAATCACTTTCATACAAGAGAGTTTCTTTGAAGTGAGCATAAGACTTAGGTAAAGCACACAACAACAACAACACTTGATCTTCATATCAATCTTGACCTCAATATTTTCAAGATCAAGAATTAACTTGTTGAACATATTCAGCTGCTCAGCCAAGACTTTGTCTTTAGGTAGAGATGATTAACCAATGATTTCGTCATGTATAGACCTTCGAGTTTCGCCCACACACTCGCTTCCGTTTTCTCCTTTGAAACCTACCGGAGAACCTTATCACCAAGGCTCAATATGACGACACTGTGGACTTTCTCGATCATCGTCGTCTTCTCCTTCTCTGTTAGGGCAGCGTCCATCTTCTCTGATCCTTTCAACGCTTCTAACAAACCCTATTGAACTAGTAGGTCTTGCATCTTCAAGTGCCACAAACCGAAATCATTCACACCAATGAATTTTTCAATTTCATACTTTGTTGACGGCATATTCTCCTCCACGCTCACCGCACCAGTTTGTTGAGAAACAATGTCGTCTATAACAGAACAAAATTATGAGATAACGATTGAGTTTCTTGTACAAAAACAAGAAACCCTATTTAGGTTTACAAAAAGAGAGAAGAAGGAAGAAGAAAAATTGGTTAAAATTGTTTTACTAGTTAATAACAGGTGAATAACAACAATTAACCTCTCTGAACAACTTGAGAGAACTAATCTATTTATAAATTACTAAGCTAACTTAAGCTACAAGCTAACTTAACAATCGAGCTTATAAGTTAACTTAACAATTGAGCTTACAAGTAAGACCCAATTCTACATGCTTTAAAACAAAGCATATTTCGATAGCATGTTTGAACAGATTTCGACTACAGCATGCACAACTCTTGTCGAATCAAGAAACTACCTTTGTCGACACCGAAATTCGATCCAAATACCATATGAGTATTAGAAGGAAGTCTTTCAAAACACTTTCTAGCCATTTGAATTTCACGAACCTTTCTCTAACTTGACTGTTAGCCATTTGGTTTTCACAAACCTTTCTCTAACTTGACTGTTTGGTTGATTTATGCCTAAGTTATCAAGCCATACATTACCGTCCATTTCAAAAAGTTTTGATTTCTTAGCTGATAATTAATTAGTATTTAGAGGACAATATAAGAGGTGTTTTGGGTAGTTTGTATTTTGGGGGTATAGGTCCAATTAGGATGGTATGAAAACTAATTTCCCCAAATATAAGTGGGCTTGATAAGGTGAACCAGGCCCTGTTTCTAACCGTTAATCAAGTTCTTCAATGTCTATAAACTGAATTTCATTTATTTATTGAGAAGATTAAACTGCAAACTTGATGCTTGATGATTACATTATGAGAATTTTTCAATCCACCTTATTTATATGTTTAAATCTGTTAGAATATATTTTAAAAAATTCTTTTAAAAAATACACTACAGCGTAACAGATAACACAAGTTGAAGAATGATAGCAATACCAACAATCATAAGTGCTGCTAAAATGTCACCATTATAGTCATACTTGTGAAATATTTCACCACTGAGTCCATAAAACTGAATAGAAAACCAAAAAACTAGTAAGTAGGAGTAATATGTAATTGGAAACCATAAACTACTGATATGACTAACTAAAGTCCAAAATCTTCTATCTTTTGTTCAAAACAAAGGTTGAAACTGCAACTAAACAATAATTCAGTCTTCTGGTTTAGGCTCCTTTGCAAGTTCATCAAGCCTACTAGTATACTTTGAGGTCAAATTTGAATCTTGTTTTGGCACATCAAAAAAGTCTTCTAGTCCCCAAGTTAGTGTAGATTTTGAAGTCAAGGAAGCTGCAAGGAGGCCCAAAGCCTGCAAAATGCAAACTACAATGTAAGAAGTCTATATATATATATATATATAAAGCACAGACACAGACATAAACATGGATACAAGATATGACACTAAAGCTGACACGTCGATACTGATAATAATTTGAAAAACTGAATAAAAATGAACGTAATTACAAATGTTGGTGTCCGACACTAACATGGACATGAACACGCCTTTTTTCAAAGATGTGATGCTATTGAGTATAACATACATACAACATAAATCCCAAATGATTAGTTTAGTAACAATAACCACTTTACCTTGGGTTCACCAATGCTTATCACCTTCATTTCAAGATCATCAAGGGGAAAGCTCAATTCTTTCAAATATGAAAGGCAGGAATTAGCAGAAAATGATTGTATTTTTAGATCATCTCGTACACCATATAATGCCGGTCTCTTCACAAATCCTACCACATCTTGTATCGATTTGTTGGGGGATCTTGGATCCAGCGCAGTCAAGGCTTTTGCATTATAAATTAATTCTCGTGTCTGAGAAATCACTCCTCCCTCTACCTTTACTTCAATTGTATTATAAGTATTAATGTAACGAGAATCCTTCTGTTTTTTTGGTGTCCCTGTACCATAATAATAAGTAGTGGTGGGTGCTTGTACATTAGGAATGTTGAGGGGCTGGTTTGGACAACCAAACTGTGGTGTGACACCGGGATTGAGTAACACGGAGCGTGCGCTCATACACCATGAAGAATCCAAGTTCTCCACACTCTTGTACAAATTATCAATACATCCAACAAAAGAGTTACCATCCAAAAGCTTTACGATGGACCCTAATGGTATTGTAAGAAAGCTAAAAATGAAGTCAACAAAGTTTCCGCCGGTTTCTGCAAAGATTATCTTCTTTTGAGATTTACTTCGCACTAGTTTAACATCCATTTTAATGTCACTGGTGCAAGTTTTTACTTTGACTGCTGAAGCAAACTGGCTTGGCGGGTTAGCTTTGTTCTTGGAGCTACTTTTCAAAATTGTATTTGTCAGAGGCTCTTGAGAGGTTAAGGCATACTTCAGGATGCTCAATATCTATACATAAAAAGACAACATTTTTTAGCCAAGATAACATACAAACAAACAAAACCGATATATATATACAAACAAGTTCCATTTACATAATAGAGCTACTTTCCATTTACACAATATTAAGAAACTTTATGTGGAAGCATGATTGAAGCTAAGGTACAAGCTGCTTAATTCAATATTTCTCAGAGTAACAAGGATAACAATGATTGAATTGTTGGCAAATGCATTATCCAGATAACTAAATTACTAAAGGAAGAGCCCCCACACTCCTTATTTTCCTTTCTGTTGTTTCTCACATAGACATTCTTAACAGGTTCTTAACAGATACTATGCCAAATACAAAACTACCCTAAAAACAAAAAGTTATAGGGTTGAGGTTCTAAAGATCCAATGCAAGCTCAAAAAATAAAAAGAGTGAATCACTAATTCAGCACTTGAAATTGTAGGACATTCTTAAAATAGCCCCTAAAACAAGAAAATTTCAGAAAAAGTCTCGAAACCATAATCCATCAGTTATTTTGTTTCAGTTATTAGTAGGGGTGGCAAAACAGGCCCAACACACCGGAGATGCCCGTTTTACCTGCACTTTCAGTCATTGTGAGAAACATCTCCATTTTTTTGCGGAGCGGGCAAGCCCGCTTGCCACCCTTAGTCATTACCATTTGAGGAGCATTATGATATTCATAGTTAATAACACTAGGGTTCTAACTAACCCTAGACTAAAATGTTGACGCTAAGTTCTTACCAACCCAGACTAAAATAACCGACCATTCAGAGCATGGTTCTAAATTGCGGTCGCATTATAAAGACATTAGAGGTCTCCCTATGATATTGCAACCGCATTTCACGGCAATAGTAAGATTCACAACATAACCACAATCTCAACCATGATTTAGAACAATGATTCCCATTTTTCTTACTCTACAAACTAACATGACACCTTGGGTTTTTACTCAAAGCTCCACAAAGAAAACAAATTCAATGCATTGTGGGTATCGGAATTTTGAGGTACAATACATATATACACATAGAAAAACATAAAACATAGGTTATAACACACTACAAGACGATTACCTCTTCCTTTCCAATGTTTTGTGTAACTTCCTCTAACTGACTCAAATCTGAATACCCTAATTCCATCAACATCTGCATGGAAGTCACCAAAGAACTAGGCACAATCTTCAAATCATCAAACACCAAAAACAACGACCCATTTTCCTTCACAAAAACCCCACTTAAAGCATCATCAACAGCAACACTAGTACCATTCCCTTGACCCTCAGAATCCAAATTCTTAGGCCTTCTATTAGTAGGTTTTCCACAGGTACAATCAAGGTTCTGAAAAGTAGTAAACTTGCAACAAGAATCACACACAAAAAACCCACTTGATGTTTCAGTATCATCAATATTCAAGAACAGTTTCTTGCACAACAATTCACATGGATTCTTCGGGTTTAGTAGCATTTGTTTGCATACAGGGTTCCAAACATCGTTTGGAGTGAGGGTTTGTACACTTTCGTAGAGGCTTTTGATGCTTCCGAGTAATGGTGATGATTCTGAGGATTGTTGTTGTGGTTGTTGTTGATCGTTGGTGTTGGTTGATAGGAGACGAATGATGGTGGCGAGTGGAAGAGATAGGAAACTGAAGAGAGTGTCGATGAAGTGTTTGGGTGCTTCGACGGCAACAACTTTGTTGTTTTCTTTGTCTATTAGGATTTTGAGGGGAATGGTTTTGGGGTCTTCTTGTGCCTGTGGTTGAGGTTGATCGGAAGCCATTGTAGGTTATTTTTGGCTCTTCTTTCGAATTGAGAAATTTGACAAAGGACGAGGGAGAAAATGTGTGTGAAATCTATTTTTAAAGTTTGTGAGAATTTTTGTCAGAGCTCTTTTTTTTTTTCTTTTTTTTTTTTGAAGTTTCTTTCTACCACCTCAAATTTTACTTTGCTACCCACGCCTCTCGTTTTCTACCCAACCTCCCTTGTTTTAACCATATTAGTCCTATAAAATATTATAATTTCATTTATAAAAGGAATTAAATTTTTGGTGAACACTGTACCCTTGAATTTAATTGGATACCGATACCCTCATCCAATGAAATAATTGTATTCAATTCCATGTCATTTTATCTATATTTTTATTTAAAAATAAATTAATATTTTAAATTAGTTTTCACTAAAGGTACTGGTACCCAACTACTTATTATGGGTACCTAAGAATTTACCTAAATTTTTTTGTTTATTTTAAGAAACAATGGAATTTTCGCACTTTTTATAGATACTATCGGATATTTTTGGTCGATGACAAATAAGTTTGTGTTTTTACCATTTTTTTAGCATTTGTTTTTGGATTTTTCATGAATTTTTACCGAATGTTTGAAAATATTCGGTAAAAATGCAACATTTTATCTGCATTTTTTGAAAATTCCAGAAAAATTCATACATTGAATAGGATTTTTGAAAAATACAATAAAAATGCATTTATTTTTTGAATTTTTAAAAAATGTTGTAAAAATGCATAAATGTTTTCGAATTTTCCAAAAATTTTAGAAAAAATGCAATGTTTTTTTTGTGGATTTTTAAAAAACCCGGAAAAATTCATACGTTCAACGCAATTTTTTGAAAAATCCGAAAACTTTATATTTTTACTAGATATTTCCAAACATGTGATAACTCCATAAGTTTAAGAATTTTTGTAAAATCCAATAATTTTAAAAATTTTGTTTTTTCTTTTTTGCAGTGCAGACCTGAGGCGCAGATTGTACGATTGTTGATCGACAACGTGATAAAGTTGTTGTTGCGAGGGCTCGATAGAGGGGATGTGACATTGAGGACTCACATCATTGACGGGGAGAGTGGCACCGACCAGTTCTCACAGAAACTGGCTGGCCAATTATGTTTAGTTTCACGCACCCGACACTATCTGATGAAGAGCATATAGATCTGCTTCTGGATAGCCAATAGATGATGAGGATGAGCCAAGTGATATTCAGGCACCGGTTCAGGATGACGTGCAAACGGTGGCAGAGACAGATGTGCCCCATCCTGTAGAGACATAGTTCCCGTTTCATGTCGCCTCTGCCTTATTGAGGTGCCTACTCCGCATACGGCTACTGAGGCGCTAGCTATTGATGCTATGGAGGTTACTTCTCCTGTTGAGACATATGTCACAACTCCTCATGAGATAAATGTCATTGTTCTTTCTTCGAAAGACCTGTCTATAAACACGGATGAAGGGTTTCCTGGTGGGCCCAATGACTATTTTGTTCTCACAGGATATGCAGATCATGTGGCATTCATATTATGGCAGGAATATATATATATATATATATATATATATATATATATATATATATATATATATATATATATATATATATATATATGTCGATGATGTGACTTTATTTATTAATGAAACTTTGAAATTAATTGATGCTTTTTACTTTATTTGTTATAGGACCGTATTCCGCTTAATGTGCCCACCCATGAATTGAAGTTGAAGAAGTTATCTGATGTCGAGATGCCACCGCAGGTGAATGAGATAGTTGAGGAGTGTGGTCTCCTTCCACTAGTGGATTATTCGCTTACCATTCTTAACGGCCGTCTATTGATACATTGTTGGTTATAATATCATATTGGTCAGGTGTGTGAGCAGGTGGATGCAGAGTGGTGGTGGTAGGTTAAGGGTGTGGTAATGAGAATATTGTATTGTGTTGTGAAGGTATTCAAGTGGGTAACCTTAGGGTATAGGTTGATTGATACATTGTTGGGTTATGTGAAGAGTAAAAGAGGAATAAAGGTAAGGAAAAATATTTTCAAAGAAAACAATGTCTCTTGAAAGAAACAACTTTTCATTATGTAAATCGAACAAATTATCTCCTTTTATGCCATGTTTATGACCTAGGAATATTCATTTCCTACTTATATAGTCAGACTTGTTCTACCTTGTTTACAAGTAGCTACATTTTCAAAACAATAAAAAACTTTTAAAGTAGAATAATTGAGTAATATGTTATAAATGATAAAAAAAAGAGTTGTAATTTTAATTTATTAAAGGAGGCTTAATTATTAAAAAAAATTGCGTGAGAGAGAGAGAGAGCATGAGCCCAAAATTGCTAAAATTATTTTCTTCAATGTATATTTGTTAAAAATGTTTAATGTTAGTAAGGAAATTAAATCATGGTTGTAACTTAGCAATGTTAGTTGTTATTGTTATTGTCAAGTAAAATATTTAATATTGTTGTTGATATTTAATGTTTAATGTATCTTCTTACTGAACGAAATTTATTTTCAATATTTCTAAAAACAACAACAGCAACTAACATTGCTATGTTACATTCATACTTTCCTAACTAACATCAAACATTTTTAACAATAGGGGTGTGCATGGATCAAAAACCAAACCAAATTGAACCATATATATGGTTTGGTTTGGATCTTTAAACTGTTTTTATAAAACCGGTTTATTTTTTAAAAACCGGTTTACAAATGGATCGGTTCAGTTCTAAACCAGTTTTTCACAATAACCAGTTTTTTTTTTAAAACCGGTTTTAAATTGGTTTCTCTCGAAACCAATTTTTTACTTTCTTTAAAAAAAACCAATTTTATAAAAAAAATAGTTTTAAAACCAGTTTTTTTTTAAAACAATTTTATATCAAAATTAGTTTTGTTTTCTTTAACAATAATTTACATCTCAAAAGTTGCGATTTTTTCTTATAAATTGAACAAAAAAATCTCTAAATATTTTCTTATACAAAAAATCCGAATGAATATATAGCAACAGTATTTTAATACTAATCTATGGCCTTGGATAGTAAATGCACAGTTCAGTAGAACTTAGATTATATTGCTATTTCAAATGGAAAATGGATTTTCCAATCACTACCATGAGATACACCCTATATTGCCTCTCATATTGTAATAAGAATTTGACAAAGCTTGTATATGACATTGCTTATTGAAAAGCCTTGAAATTTGTCATGAAATTCATAGTGTCTTAAAATTGAAAGTTTCTTGTAACAAACTGTAGTAACTTTTAAAAGTTGTACGAATGGTATTGCAAATATACCAATTCAAAAATAGTATATTTGTAAAGTTTTTGTTTCCTAAGATATTGGATTGTGTGGCTAACTTGAAATGCTATGATCTTACTATTAAACAGTGAGTTTGAAATATATTGATTATGTTTACACAATTTATCTGATGCAGTGTCCAGACTATTTTGTAGTTGGTTATGGAATGGATTTTGATGAACTGTACAGAAATTTGCCTTTCATTGGTGTCTTTCATGCAGTGTCCTGAACATTTTATATATATATATATATATATATATATATATATATATACACACACACACACACACACACACACACACACACACACACACACACATATATATATATATATATATATATAATATTTATTTATTAAATATACATTACCTTAAGTGTCACTTATGACTATGAAACAAAAACAAAACAAAAAACAAATTATGTTTAAAAAGTGGACTAACCATTTATGTATTGGTTTTTAAAAGTGGACATTGGTTTTTTATGGTTTTAGTAAAATGAATTTGGACTAGTTTTTAAACCAAATAATATGGACTTTTGAAATTGGTGCACCAGATTTTTAAATTTGGTTCTTGTGAACCAGTTTTTTTGCACACCCCTATTTAACAAGCATGCATTAAGAAAATAATTTTAGCGATTACAAGAGAAAATTTTACATTAAGTAACAAACCTTGAAATATTTTGCTGCTCTTACAATTTATCTTAGAAAATGGTTGTACTTTGTGCATCTGTTTTCATTATCATTGTTTTCATTATCATTGTTTTCATTACATTTAATTTGCATTTCAACACTTTGCAACCAAGATAAATTGTTGAGACATTAATGTTCTAATTAGTTAGTGAGAGTTTCATGTGGATTGAAGAGTTGACAATGTGTTGATCATTGTTATTTTATAAATGGACGAGAAATTTTGTTACATATAAATAAAAATAAATAAATAAAAGGCACTAAAATAGTTTTCCCCTCGGTTGTCAGCTCAACTGAAAGAATAGGTCATATATAAAATATTAGATAGAAAAAGAATGCGTTGAAATGGAGTTGATGGAATTCGAATGGGGATTGATCAAAATATTTTCACTTTGTTGCCAGCTCAACTGAGTAAGTATGTTATAAAAAAATTAAAAGAATAAAATGCGATAAAATGCAGTTGTTGGGATTCAAATTAGGGTTGATCAAAACTTTTTCCTTCTGTTGTGAGCTTAATCGAGAGAATTGACAGTATATAAAAAATGTGGCGCACTAAGATTTACACCTCAGTTGTTCGTTGGATGAGGTAAATTTTTTTTCATTAATGTATTATTTGTTGCAGTGATTATGAAAAAATCGATAAAAACTCATGTTTGATACTGAATTTTTATAAAAATTAAAAATGTGGTAAAAATACATTCAAAAAATTTGTATGTACCAAATATTCCTAAAAACCCAATATAATCTCATAAATATGATACCAACTATTTCAAAAAAATTAATAAAAATACATAAATTATATTAATATATAATATTTTTATAAAAAAATGCAGAAAAAACACACAAGTGGGGTGTCATATTTTTCTAAGGTCTTTCTAAGAAATGTCTCCAATATTTCCGAGTATTCTTTAAAGATTTCATATTAATAAATTATTTTAAAAAAAATCAAACAGTTTAATTTTCATTGTCTTGATTTTACAAATTTTTATAAAAATTTATTATTTAAAGTTCTTAAAAAATATTTTTGAGGCACTCGAGATGCCTCGAGTTGCCCGATAGATTTCTCGTTTATTTTTAGTTATATTTTTGGCAAAATTACTGTCTAGGTTTTTTAAATTATTTTAAAATATTAAAGTAATCTCTTAAGTTTTTTTTAACGCTTTGGTCTTTTAAAAAAAATCTTAGTTATAATAAATTACAAATTCATATATCATTTGAATTACATTTTCACGCTGATCATGAATATGTAATTAGTTTTGCGTTTGATTGTGTATTATAGTCGGATCGATAATTTTTCATTATGTATTTCGTCTATTTTTACCTAATTCTCATGAACCGTAACGTGTTTGATAAATTTGATTACATATTCGTGATCAACGTGAAAAACCTATTCAAATGGTATATGAGTTTGCAATTTATTATAACAAAGATTTTTAAAAAGGAACAAAGTGTTAAAAAAAATTTAAGAAACTAATTTGATATTTTAGGCCTCGATGTATTAAGAAAAAATGAACGATTATTATGTGAGAGAAGGTAGCAGTAGAGTGGAATGCATGCTTCCCTTACATTCCATCTACCATCCTCATATCTCCATTGTTGTTTTATCATGGCTACCAAGCAGGAACATGAACAAAAGATACCTTTGAGTCTTTTTGTGGACAAAGAAAAAAACCGTGTAGTTTTAATTAGTTAAATTGAAGACAGAATTAGCAGAGAATGAACATTGAAGTTCAGGAATATAACCACTCTATGCTTTTCACTTCATTATGCAGTTGAAATAAAATGGAAACTAACAAAGGTTAAATAGACTAGTAACTGCTAACATGTAGCCACTAACAGGTCCACTAACTATTCCTACTAACTTGCTAGCCCACTAATTAATATGTGAGATAATTAAGAAACTCATAACTAACTGAATAATAAATTCCTAATATCAACTTAAAGTAAGTTTGACTTAGTTTTCAACACCCCTTAATTCAAACTTGCATAGACCCAGTTGTTCTGTGAAAAATTGATGTTTGACTTCTCCGAGAGATTTCGTAAATATATCAGCTTCTTGTTCATTTGTGCCACAAAATTTTAGAACAATTTTTTCTTCAGCAACCAGCTTTCGGATGAAGTGGTGTTGCACATCAATGTGCTTTGTTCTAGCATGGAAAGTTGGATTCTTCGTCATTGCGATAGTGGATCGATTATCACAGAAGATTTCAGTAGCCTCCTTTTGTTCCAGATCAAGATCAACAAGCAATTTCCTCAACCATAAAGCTTGTCTTGCTGCTGCACTTACTGCCACATATTCTGCCTCCGATGATGATAAAGCAACTGTCTCTTGCTTCTTTGAACTCTAAGTTACAGTACCTGATCCAAAACTAAATACATTTCTAGAAGTACTATTTCGATCATCTATGGATCCAGCCCAATCACCATCGGTGAAACCGGTTAATTTGAAGTTTGGAACTTCAGCATACCATATCCCATAATCTACCGTACCCACAATGTAATGGAGAATTCTCTTTGCTGCACCGAAGTGTTGCTTAGTAGGACAATGCATATACCTAGACACAACACTTACACAAAAAGAAATATCAGGTCTAGTGTGTGTTAAGTAGTTTAAACCACCTACTAAGCTTCGAAACAGTCTCGGATCAATCTTTCCACTCCCATCTTCTTTTTGCAGCTTCTCGTTTATGTTCATAGGGGCCGCAGCAGCCACACAATTACTTAGCTGAAATTTCTTCAAAAGATCAGTGGCATACTTCTTTTGACAAATGAAAATGCCATCTTTTCCTTGCTTCACTTCTAACCCCAAAAAATATTGCAGCAACCCCAAATCTGTCATCTCAAAAGTCTTCATCATGCTGAACTTAAATTCATCAATCAACAACTTTGAAGAGCCGGAATATATCATATCATCAACATATAAATAGAACACCATAAATTCAGATTCACACGTTCTTTTTAAATAGAGAGTGGGCTCAATTTCACTTCTCATGAATTCGTTGTTTAGAAAAAATGAATCAATTTTGCTGTACCATGCACGCGGGGCTTGTTTCAACCCGTAAAGCGCCTTTGTCAACCTGTAAACTTTGCTCTCACAGCCAACAACGACAAATCCCTCAGGTTGAGAAACATAAACCTCCTCTAGTAGCTCTCCGTTCAAAAACGCAGACTTCACATCAAACTGAAATACCGGCAGATGCAGTTGTGCAGCGAGTGCCAAAGCAATTCTAACAGTTTCAAAACGAGCTACAGGAGAAAAGGTTTCCTCAAAATCAATACCTTCTTGTTGTGCATAACCCTTCACCACGAGCCGAGCCTTGTGCTTCTGAATGCTCCCATCAGCATTGTACTTTGTGCGAAACACCCATTTCAGCCAAATTACATTTTTCCCTTCAGGAATATCAACTAGCTCCCAAGTTGCGTTTTTCTCAATAGATTTCATTTCCTCTGCCATAGCATTCTGCCATTCGACTTTATCTGCAACTTCCTCATAATAACTTGGATCAGAAGCTAATAATGTAAAATCACAAGATTCATATATCTCTTCCAAAGATCTAAATTTTCTGGGCGGTGTGCTGCTGGAGGAGCCAGATGAGAAGCTGCTAAAAGTGCTTGACAAATTAGGAGATCCATGTTGACTAGGTACGGAAGGTGATGGACTAGAAGGTGTTTGATTTTCTGATGGCTGAACCTCCATATCTACAGGTGCTTGGACTGAAGTTTCATTAACCGTTGAGTTCCACACCCATGATGTTTCTTCATCAAATACTACATTTCTGCTAATAGTCACTTTGCCACTAACTGGATTATATAGGCAATATGCTTTGGATTGATAAGAATAACCAATGAATATACACTTCTCAGATTTCTCATCAAGCTTAGAACGAAGATTAAACAAAGCATATGCTATACAACCAAATATTTTTAAGTGACTTACCTTAGGCTTCTTATCCCTCCATGCCTCAAAAGGAGTCAAATTGAGAACCGCTCTTGTCGAAAAGATGTTCAAAATATAGACAGTTGTAGCTACTGCCTCACTCCAAAAATCATTTGGAATCCCTTTTGTCTTTAACATACTTCGAGCCATTTCAACTACAGTTCGATTCTTCCTCTCGGCGACTCCATTTTGCTCAGGTGTGTATGGTGCTGTCAACTCTCTGTGAATGCCATGCTCACTACAAAATTCTAAAAATTCTGCAGACGTAAACTCACCTCCGTGATCAGTTCTGAGAACTTTCAACTTTCTGCCACTTTGCTTCTCAACCATAGCTTTGAATTTCCTAAAATTCTCAAAGCTTTCAGACTTTAATTGCATAAAATAAACCCAGTTTACACAACTGTAATCATCAGTTAACAACAAAAAATATTTGCTGCCACCAAGCGACTCTGTTTGCATTGGGCCACATAAATCAGCATGCACAAGCCCAAGACATTCTGATGCTCTCCAAGAGTTGCCACTTGGAAATGATTTTTTAGCCTGTTTTCCATAGATACGCCTTTCACACAAAGCAAGCTCGCCAATTTTTGGTAATCCAAATACCATCTCCTTTTGACTAAGGGTTCTCAACCCATTTACATTCAGATGACCGTAACGTAAATGCCATAACCTAGTATCATTATCACCTTTAACAACTAAGGCTCTGGTCACACTACTTGACACATCAAAGGGAAACATCTTGTTTCTTGTCATAGAAACAACAACAACAGTTTGACCAGATGTCCTATCAGAAATTTTGCATATCGCATCATCAAATAGAACTGAATAGACACTACCAAGCAATTGCCCAACACTTAACAGATTATGAGCTAAGCTAGGAACGTATTGCACATCATAAAGTAATTTGACATTACCTTCAACAGTTTTGATGGCAATTGTTCCCTTCCCTTCGATTCGAATCTGTTTGTCATCGCCAAGTCGGACCTCACTCTTTACAGACTCATCAAGATCCTTAAATAAAGACCTTGAACTGGACATATGATTAGAGCAACCACTGTCGCTATACCAAATATCATTAACTGACTTTGAATCGGATGATTGAGCAATAAACAACTTACTTTCCGTATTAACATTTTCTGTAAAATTGGCTGACTTCTGAGCAGCTTTCTGCTTGCTCCAACAATCTGCTTCCTTGTGACCATACTTCGAGCAATGATGACACTGAATCAGACTCTGAGATTGCCATGAACCTCCATTTTGACTTCTACCTGATTGATCAAATTGGCCTCTTCCTCGACTTGCGCCACGACCACGACCGCGAAATCCTCCTCTTCCTCGACCTCTCGTTCTTGAATTTTCAAATGTTCCTTTACTAAAGACCCTTCCGTTGCTTGAAAAACATTTTCCTCCTTTTTTTCACTGGATCTTTTAAGTCCGTCCTCACGTGCTTGCAACAATCCTATCAAATCATCAAATGTGTAGACGGACAGGTCTTTTGATTCCTCAATAGCAGCCACAATATGATCAAATTTTGTTGGTAAACTTCTTAAAACTTTACCCACTACAGTTTCACTACTCATATTTTCACCATATGATTTCATATGATTCACAATTACAGAAACCCTAGACAAATAAGATTGAACAGATTCTTTGTTCTTCATAACCAAAGTCTCAAAATCTCTACGCAAAGCTTGTAATTTAACCGTAATTACCTTCTTATCTCCCATAAACTCTTGCTTCTGAGTATCCCATGCCTCATGAGAAGTGGACGATGCTGCAATTCGAGGAAAAATTTCATCATCCATCGCCTGCTGAATCATGAACAACGCTTTGGAATCCTTCATTCGGTTCTCTCGTAGTTGCTGGCTTGGCTCCGCTGGTTCTGAATCTTCAAATCCAGTTTCAACAAGGCCCCATAGTTCCTAAGACTTGAAGAGTGTTTTCATCTTCAAGCTCCAAAAGTGATAGTTTATCCCCTTAAACATTGGAATAAAGGGTTGGGAAGAAGAATTTGTTCCTCCGTTGAGTTGCATCTTTGCCCTGATGCTTGATAGTTTCTTGTTATGTTGCACACAGAGTGTTTCCTCTCTTTCTCTCTAATTGTCTCCCAAAAACCCACTTGCTGATACCAAATTAGTTAAATTGAAGACAGAATTACCAGAGAAGGATCATTGAAGTTCAGGAAAATAACCACTCTATGCTTTTCACTCATTATGCAGTTGAAATAAAATGGAAACTAACAAAGGTCACTACGCCAAAAATGACTTTTACTAGCGCACCTTAGACAGCGCTTTTATGAAAAAGCGCTGTTATAAGTTAAATAAAAAATAAAACACGGAAACTGTACACGAAAAAGAGTTAAAGCGCTGTTAAAAGGCCTACCTTAGACAGCGCTTTTTGTAAAGCGCTGGTAAAGGACAACATTAGCCAGCGCTTTTCAAAAGCCCTGCTAAAGGCCTATATTAGCCAGCGCTTTTTCTCAAAAGCGCTGTCTAAGGTCTTATTAATTAAAATAAAAAATGGAATAGTATCAGTATTCTATTTTTCATATCTCTATTCTTTCCCTCTCTGCTGCGAAGTGCGAACGACGAGAACGAACGAAGAACAGCTCTCGCTACCGTCGTCCACCCTCCTCCACCGTCTCGGTTACAGTCTCGCCGTCTTCCTTCCTCCATTGTCCTCCACCGTCCTCCACCGTACTCCACCGTTCTCCACCGTTTAGGTATGTTTTCTTCTTTTCTGTTATGGTTAACGTTAGAGATGATAAACAGTGGTTCTACTCATGAATGTAGCTTGGTACTGATGTGTTGGTTTTATGGTTTGTTTCTGTATGTTGAGCAAAGGATAATTTTGTTTGGAAATTGGAAATATTTGAATTGATATGTTCATTTTTCAGAAACTGGTAATGGTCTTGTACTGATATGGACACATTGTTACTACTGCGCCCAATTTGTACATCTATTTTGGTTTGGTTTGATACTTGTAATCAATTTGATATTTATAAATAGTATAAATATGTGATGTTGCTGTTGCAATTCATGTCACAAATTCTATTACGTAAATACTATCTTGCTGAGATTTTGCAATTTGTTGCTTTGTTTGCGGTTTCGGTAACCTGTCAATTTAAGTTGTGCGTTGTACGAATTACTCCGTTGAATGCGTCTTTTGATCACTATGTATCAGTTCATTTTGTTGTGTGAATAATTCCAATTGTCGGTTGCGGATCTGTTTTGGTTTTTTATTTATCGCATTTAGTTTTCAATTCGATTTCATAATGTTGTTAATCCTTATTTTCTTTATTACAAGTTAGATGGCTACTAATGAGGATCACCCACATGATGATTCTATTCATGATGGAGGTAAGAACGTAGCTAATGCGGAAGAGGAAATTAAAAGAGGAATAACAGTTATGAAGAAAGTGATTCGTGATAGAGATCGAGGCATCATATTAGATGTGCATTGGAGCCCACAAGGCCAACTTATTGAGCCTAACGGTTATACGTTGACAAGTTTTATTGGTGCACTTGTAAGGAATGAGGTTCCAATTACTTGTGATGATTGGAGAAATAAAGAGTTGAAGGAAGCCAAAGAAAAAATTTGGAGTGAGATAAAGGTACCATAATTATGTCTTTAATTATGCCAACTAATTCTGTCTTTTAAATTACTTGTACTAACGCACAATGTGTATATTTTTCTTAGAGGTGTTTCAACATTGATGATGATAGAAGACATTTTTGTCTCAAATTGGCCGGAAAACTACTAAGAGGGTTTAAAACATTTTTATCAACCAAGTTTCTTAGGGATGCAGAAGGTAATTTTGTTGATGCAGAACTTCCATCTAAATATGGAGCTTTGATTTCACAAAAATAATGGGACACGTTTAAAGCCAAACGAATAACCCCAGAATTTCAAAGTGTAAGTGAAACAAATCGGGAAAGAGCATCAAGTCCTGCCTATCCATATAGAAAATGACGTGTTGGATATGGACGCTTAGAACAGTCTATAGTAAGTATCTATAAATTTCAATGATATACTTGTTCATCATGAGTTATATTTGATCATATTATTTGGCTTAATGTGTAGTTACAAAAGGAGAATAGTTCTGAAACGTCTCTTCCGGCACATGTTTTGTGGAAGGAAGCCCGTGTGGGCAAGGATGGAGTTGTTAAAGAAGGTGTTCAACAAGTATTTGAGAAATGTGTAAGTTTAACATTATTTCTTTAATTAAATCAAAACTTTATTAACAAATATTTGATAAATATTCGATATTCATCTGATTTTCAGGAGACTCTATCTCAGTCTTTATCTCCAGATGAAGCCAATGATCCCAGGAGCATACTTAGTCGGGCATTAGATGTCCGTGAGTATTCTGGTCGGGTGAGAGGTAAGGGTTTTGGGATCACTCCGACATCCTTGAATATTAAAAAACAAAAGGCTCCTAGTAATAAAGAACTTCAGCAAAAATTGGAAGCACTGCAAGCTGAAGTTCGTGAATTAAGAAAGGAAAAAGAAAGAGATAGCGCTTCGGACAAAGATAGTATCAACTGTAACTTTCAACCGAATATTCCAGAGGTAATTATATATATTTTTATGAAATTAAATTATTAGCTTAAATTATTTAATTGACATATATATTATTGGTTTTAGGGCATTTCCCCTTGTCACCTCTACTTATCGTCACCAACTTATCGGATGGTTGGCAAGGGAAAAGTGTATAACACTTTGGGAGAATTACTTCACACTAAACCGCTCCCTACTGGATGTTTGAAAGTCTCGGTTGATATTGCTTTAGAGATGGATGCATTATTACCATATCCTGACTATGTTTCGGATGCAACATTGGTGGGAGATGCAATAGGTTCGTTTGTTGCATGGCCGTCAGGCCTCATTAGCGTAGGATATGAGGTATGCTTAAAACCATTATGAACCTTTGAGTATTCAAAGTTTTTACGCGCATTTTACGTACATTTTTTACATGGTAATGTTAATTAGACTCCAACAACATCCAAAGCAAAAGATAAGAGGATTCCGCAGCATACCGAGTCCGTTGTTTCAAAAAAGAGGTACATCACAATTATATGATATTCATGCATGGAAAATGTTAAATTCGTGACCTTATACTTCATCTAACTAATTATATGATATATAGCTTCATGGTAAAGAGATTAGCAACGTTTCCACACAAAAAAAGGTTGTTGGTAAGAAGACCGCGCCTAGAAAAAAACCTACTTCCAAGTATAGGTCGTGCCTTCAGACATTTCTAGAAATGACAGATATTCCGAATGGAGGTATTCGTCTTGTACCTATGGAGGAAGGTATTTATGGCTTTCAATATGAACAATCAATTGGTCATGAGGAATTTGAGCAAGTTTTTCGTTATGAAGAATTAGGCGTCAGTGTTGTCAATGCATACATGAGGTATATCCGATCTACTTTGTTATATTAATTGAACAACTTATTTACTTTATGTTTCAAATGAATAGTCTAATGTTAATGATGTTTTTATTTAAGGTTTCTGTATGACAAATTGATGCGCCCACGTGGATTGGAGCAAAGATTCGCATTCTTAAGTCCCGCGAGTATCAACTTAGGGTTAATCATAAATAAACCAGATGATGTCATGGTGTATGTACTCAACCGCTTTATGGCCGACAAAGATATAGAAAAGTTGTTCTTTTTACCGTTTAATACTGGGTTAGATTTTCATTCTAAATTCATCTATTATAATTTTTTTGTATTTTGACGTCGTGTAGAAAGTTTCCATCTAACATTTGTTTAATCTTACAGTGGACATTGGTTGTTGATCGCGATTAATCCTATCAGAGAAGTTGTGTATTATCTGGATTCGTTAGGAAATGATTGGACAACATACCCGGATATGAAGAAAATGATTGATACGTAAGTTAGATTGTTCTAAATATTCACGTGTCTATTTATTTATTTATTTATGTGAATTGTTCTAAATATTCATTTATATTTTATTAGCATTATACAAGCTTTTCGAGCACAAAGAGATATCCAAGTAACAAAGAGGAGAGCCAACAACATTACATGGATTGGAGTGAAGGTATATTAATTATCACATTTTTGATTATATTAGTGATGATACTTGATAAAACTAAGGATTTATCCATATTTTCTTTTCATGTGTAGTGTCCTCGGCAACGTAACAGTATAGATTGCGGTTATCTCATGTTGAGGTTTATGAGAGAAACTCTTTTTTTGGATCGAATAGAGATTCCATCCGATGTATGTATTTCTAACTTATGAGTTATTTTAATATTTAACACATATTTCTCATATAATTAAATAGTTGAAACTAAATCAAACTATGTTATATTATTATGTAGTACTTTGATGAATTCAAGTGTGCGTATTACTCAAGAGATCATTTGGATGAAATTAAAGAGGATTGGTGTCAATTCATTATTGAGCTCAGAGTTTTATAAGGTATATGTACTCTTACTTATTGATGAGAATTTTGAGTATGTATAACTTTGTAACTATAGACATTGTTTATTATTGTTTTAATTGAATTACAATCTTTTTGTGTTGTTCAGATTATATTGCAGAGTAGAAGATAGAGTTATCTTGATGTGCATTGCTTTTTGCTTAGCATTTCTATAAGTAATATGTAGATTTGAAGCAAAATGTTTTGTTGAATGAAAATTGTATATATAAATAGGCAAAATTTGTGAGTATATATTGGTTTGAAGCTCCAATGTATAATATTTTGGTGCAAAAATGTGGTTGAAAAACAGGTGCAAATTGTGGTTGAAAACCTGGTGCAAATTGTGGTTCAAAAACAGGTGCATATAAACTGTATAAAACAAACAGCGCTTTTTTTCAGTAATTTGAATAAAAAGCGATAAAGTATGGTTTAGACAGCGCTTAGTCCAAAAAGCGCTGTCTAAGGTATACCAAAAAAAGCAAAAGCGTTGTCTACGGTATACTAAAAAGAAGGCAAAAAGCGTTGTCTAACGTTAGTCTAAAAAACAAAAAACGCTGTCTAATGCACCATTTAGACAGCGCTTTTTACATTAACCAAAGCGCTGTCTAATCTTTTAGCAGCGCCAGTTTAGACAGCGCTTTTAAGCGCTGTGTAATGCCAAAAAAAGCACTGTCTAAATGCTTTTATGGCATAGTGGGTTAACTAGACTAGTTACTGCTAACATGTAGCCACTAACAAGTCCACTGACTATTCCTACTAACTTACTAGCCCACTAATTAATATGTGAGATAATTAAGCAACTCATAACTAATTGAATAATAAATTTATAATATCAACTTAAAGTAAGTTTGACTTGGTTTTCAACAGCTTTTTGCTGAAACAAACGGTGACTTCATTGACATTTTGTTTAGTTTTCTCACACTTCCACCAGGAACTATCGTTAGGCTTGTATCCAAGAATCAACAACAACAACATCATGGTACTAATGATCAACCACAAGAAGAGATAATTATTGGTTGTATGAATAATCTTTACTAGAGTGTGGAAAATTTGAGTGATGGTGTTTTCTGGAACATTATTTGCAAGAGAATGTTGCTTTATCCACGGAACTCTTGTGAGTCCCTTTGTCAGAAACTGAAGTTGAATGTGGATGATTCAGAACCTACAAAGTACTTCATTTGTAGTGCTTGTCCTGAAGGGAAGGGTATGATGAGTACTTTTGTTGGTGCTAGTTGTTAATGTGGGAATTTGATGGACAAAGAGATCGAGCTGCATGGAGATTATGATGAAAAGGATGGTGTTTTTGTTGAGAGGGAAGAGTTGTATTTAGTTTTTGATGATTTGTATGTGCTCCAAAGCTCTCCAAGCAAGACTCTTCACGAACTCCAAAAACTTGGTTACTCCAACATCAACAAGCTTACACATATGTATATAAATGTTGGTTTGAAAGAGGTGACTAATATAACTTTTCTTTATAATTTTAATTGATTGTATATGTATCAATGTTTGTTTTTGAAATATGGTGGATTCATTGAAATTAATGATTATTCTGTGATAGAACTAGCAATTCTCCTTTATTTTCTTGTTTTTGAAATATGGTGTCTTTCTCCGAGTTAGTTTGTTGTCTCAGGAGGTCTGTCTTGTCGGAGGTCTCAGGATAGGGTGCCTTGGTAGTTTGGTTGTTCTTTTGTTTGTTTTTTTGTTTATCTGCCTTTGATTGTGATTTCTAATAGCGATTAGACGGATGGTTTTAATTCACATCACAATTGCAGTGCAATGTAGTTGTAGTCATTGCTCACTTCTGATGCTCTTAGTTATTTTTGTATTGT
The DNA here is from genome assembly GCA_022829125.1 of Lathyrus tuberosus. Classification (NCBI taxonomy): domain Eukaryota; kingdom Viridiplantae; phylum Streptophyta; class Magnoliopsida; order Fabales; family Fabaceae; genus Lathyrus; species Lathyrus tuberosus. The sequence goes on along the minus strand of JALAZF010000118.1, from coordinate 477,140 downwards.
ATTTTTCTTTTTTTCTTTTTTTTTGTTTAATATATGATCTATGCTTATTAAAAAAAATAAGGTGCTCATGATTTATATCTTATACTTTTTAGATTTTGGACTTGCTAAAGAAAGCGTTAACCTCCAAGTCTCCTTTGAGTGATGTATTCTTGTCAAATGAAGAATCTTACCAAAAGCGCACTTTCTCAGCATGGCCTTCACCTTCAATTATACATCCTATTTTTATGTTCCTTAAGGTAATTGTAAGAAAATCAGAGAAGAAGGTACTATATGCTGAAGCTGATGAACAATTTGTTAATTTTCTATTCAGTTTCTTCACAACACCAATTGGATCTATTATAAAGCAATTGAATATAAATCTTTCGTTAGGATGTATGAATAGAATCCACCATACTGTGAAAATACTCGATCTCGATCTTCCAGTCCTCAAAGAAGATCCTTATTGCTTTATAGGCCTATAGATAATCTTCTACTAAATCCAAAAGTGGCTTCTCAATTTGGTTATATGAGACAGCCACTGAAAAATATTTGTGAAGAAGAAACTCCTACTTATTAGTGTGATAATGGTGGGGTTAAAAAGGATATAGATACAGGCTATTCAAAGCCAAATATAGTGCTTTTTGATCCAAGATCTGCTGTAGGATTTGTGAAGCCATCAAAATTTGTTGTGTGGGATAATCTGCAAGTGACGCCATTGAATAATAATACTTCTAGCGTTGCATTTTTGCAAAAACTCAACGTACCTTTGGATGATTTGGAGGTGCGTGAGGTAAACATTACATATATAAAGGTAAATATTAATCCACTTTTGAATGTTAATGCTTTATAGTATAATGATTATTATAAAGCATCAACGTTAGTCTCTGCATATTGTTAATAATTAAAATTACAAGGATTTAATGACTTTCATTATCTCTATATGTCTAGGCACTAAACTTGTTGGGAGCTTCTTTGTCTTCTTCCGAAGCTGCATTAACAGAAGCCTTTTTCCATACAGTGAAGAAGACAGATGAAAAAGCTAAATAAAGCATGAATGTTTTAATTTCTATGTTTTATAACTGTCTAGAAAATAGAGTGTGATATCTGAAATATGTGGGAATTACTATGTTCTATTTGACTATTTTAGTGATTTTATTTTGGATGCAGATATGATTGTAATATGAATATTGAATTTATGTTTAAACTCTAATTATGCGAATGCAACCATTATTATGTTGTCGATGTTGGAAATAAGACTTTTTGTGTTTGAAAATTGTGTAGGAATATTAAAGGTTTAAAGAGAAATTTGATAGGTAGAAGAATTCTTTATGGAAGAAAGAACTTTGTATTTTTTGCTTGATACAAAAGTGTATGATTACATATCTATTTATAGTACTCTAAGAAAAACTCTAGACACACTAATTTTAGAGAGTTCTTAACTTTAGAAATTCGAAGAGCATTATAGAAAATATTACAATCCTAAGAAATATCTAGACACTCTAGACACACTAATTTTAAAGAGTTCTTAACTTTAGAAATTCGAAGAGCATTATAGAAAATATTACAACCCTAGGAAATATCTAGACACTTTAAACACTACAATAGTTTTCTAGAAACATTATCCAAAATTAACTAAATTCAAAATAACTAAGTCCAAAATTCCAAAACACAAATAATATAGTTAGACCCAAATCAAGTTTAATATTTCAATATCCCCCCTTAAACTTGAATTATGATTCCAAGCATATTCTTTATCTTCACGAAAGTTTTCAGCTGGAGTGACTTGGTGAAAATGTCGGCAGCTTGATCTCGAGACATCACATACTTCAACTTCACCTTGTACACCTATCTTATTCCATTTTTTTTTGTGTCCTCGCGGGAGTGTAGTATGTTCCCACGTATCATTCTTCGTGATTGACTTGATTTTTTCGTCCATGGCGTCTCTCCACTTTACGTTTTCAACCGCTTCTTGATAGCTTAGAGGCTCGCAATCACCAAAAAGACAAAAGAGGTTAATGTCGTTTTGGTTTTCGATTACCTCATAAAGCTCTTTAATGCTCCTTAGTCATGGTGTTCTCTCACTTGCGCTTGTTTCATCCAACCTTAGTGTCGGTAAGGCAGGTGGTGAAATATGTTCCTCTATCATTGGTTGTTCCATTTCATTTTCTTCTTCTTCAAAGTAAGGAAGAAAATCGTACATGTCTTCTTGAACACTCTAATCCCAACAATCTTCTTCTTCAAACTCCACGTCACGACTTTGTGAGTGATAACTACAAATTCAACCGGGTTTTGAATGATGTCCAACAAGGAAGGTAGTATATCGTAGCGCATTTTGTATATTGGACAGTATCAACCCACGTTTAGATGCTCATTTGCCCCCCTTAGCCTTAGGATGCATAAAAAGAGTCTCTAAACAAGTTTTTATTGGTCTTAGGCATGTCATACATGCCAAAATTCACGTTTGTGTGTCAAAACAACAACATAGGCCGACCTATACGTGATCAGGCCGACCTATGGAAGCCTCAGCTTCTGTATAGGCCGACACATCCATGTTTCAGGCCGGCTCCCACGTTCCAAGAACAAATCCTGTAGGTTTCGCCCACAGGTCGCATCTTAGGTCGCCTCACAGGGCAGCCTGAACACCTTCATAGGCTGACCTATGACTTTCATAGACCGACCTATGCAAGTTAAAACGTGAAAATTTCTTTTTGCATCTTATTTTTCTTGCATCCTTTTGCCCATTTTCTTCACATACCTATATAAACTCATACACGCATCTTCTTCTAGGCAAGGTTCCCTAGTGAATAAAACCTAAACGAAACCAGATTACAAAGTTGCCCATCATCTTCATCCCTTCTTCTATGCATACACACAATTGAACTACACATAATCATTTTTCGATTGGGTGACCATCTAGATTAGGGTTGTGTTTACTTGGAAAAATAGTAAACAACCTCTGGTCTATCAACTTTATATAAAAGTGAGTAACTTACATGATCGACCAAACTAAATCCTAGGACATGTGCTAATCATTTTTCTGTGTAGTTTTTTGGAAAAATTTCAAGAACATTTCGACAACGTTCAAGAGTAAAAAGATCTACGTTAAGAAATGCAAATAACTTAAAATGCAAAAGAAAGAATTTAAGTCGAAAAGACTGGTAAATGCAGAAGTTAACTTGCATGAATAAAAAGGAACTTTAATGAAAGAAACATATTAAATGACATTGAATTGAGAGAAGTGGTGTTACATCAACATACATTCTCACACGCTCTTTTCTCTACGCTTGTACTTTGAGCACACTAAGTTTTTTGTATATAATTAAACACACACAAATCTAATGTTAAGACTTGCTATTTATAATGGCTAAAAATAACTACCCACTAACGGGCTACTAATCAGGGCGAAACACATGGCGTCGTGCATGTCTTCGCTTCTTGGATGAACGCCACATGTCCTCCTTCAGAAACGGATGAGAACAACTGTTCCCTCCTATTTTTGAATTTAAATTTCCAAATCAAACGGTGCTCCGTAGCCTTCTGTCGAAGAATCCTTTCAAACTCTTAGAAATATTTCTAAGTTTTTAGACCCTCTCTTTTCTGCAGCAAGATACCTTTCGAATAGACTTTCCTACTAGCAACATTTCTGTCGAAGTCTCGTAGAACTTCAGAAATCTTATCTCTTAGAAAAACTCTTAATCCACCATTAGGCGTCGAAATTAGGAGCTAACAAATTGCCCCCCAAAAATATCATTTTCGACATTATTTACAGAAAAAGACATTTTTTGAAAATGTAATTCGACGCCTTATTTAAACCTTGTATGGTTTCGACGTTTATTAGTGGCTTCAACTGTTCACCTTCCCTTCAGCAGACCTATGACGTCGTAGCCATCATTGCTAAATCTGACATGTCTTTTCAAATCACTCAAAATCTCAGTCATCATTACCCCTCCCTAGGGTCTAGGGGATCATGGGGAGGTAAGTATTTATTACCACCGTTTCATCAAGAAATGTGAGGGAAACACGTGTCCCACGATCAGTATAACTTTTCACAATTTTTCCAAACCGCTTCCACTTCCCCACGTATAAATACCAACTCCCACAATTGCTTTCACTTTTTCCGTCTTCTTCCTTTCAAATCTCCCAACGATTTTTTACACTCAAACAAAAACCTCATACTTCTTCATTTTCCAACAAAAATGGCTTCCTCTACACGATCCACCAAAGACGCTGCTAAGCTCATCAAAGATGGTGGCAAACCTGCGAGAGCCCCAAAAAAGATTTCCCAACTTGCCCCATTTGACTCTGTTGCTGGACCTACCATGGTGGGGAACCAACAATATTTTCCTGAGCTCCTTGATGAAGAAAAAAGGAGAATCTACGCTTCTCAGGTACTTATTCCCTTAACTGTCTCTGATAAGCCATTGGCTTTGTTTGTCCCTTTAGCTGATTTGAAAATAGATCCTGCTAGGCTTAAGGAATATTTCCCCTCTTATCAAAAATACAAACCTGTAGGACAATGTAGAAAACCTAAGGCTAGCACTGAAAATCCTACTAATCCCAACGATCCTTCAACTGAAGAAGCCATCGACCTTAGCTACTTGAACCATTTTAGGGCTTTTAGAGCAAGCCCGTCCTTTAAGGATCCCTCTGATTACTTAGGGTGGTTGAGTAAATTAGAGAAAACAAAATCTGACGTTTGGAAGAAAATGGGCATTTATGACCTGATTATGCTATCGAAAGTAAGTCAATACTACTGTTCGAATATGCTGATTTCGTCCTTGTACTTCTGGGATAACACCCACTACACCCTTCATCTCCCATGTGGCATGATGACTCCTACCCTTTTTGACATAGTCGCTATCACAGGGCTTAAACCTACTGGAAATACCTATGATCCTGATTTCATGGCTGACGATAGCATAGGCTTTACCACTTCTAAGGTGGCTTATTCGACCCACATAGCTCACTATCATAATAAAAGAATGGATGAGGTATCGGAAGTCGAACATATAGCTTTCTTAGCTTTTTGGTTGTCACGCTGCGTCTTCTGCTCGAAGTCACTGCAGGTCGCTAGAAAGTTTTTGACCATGGCGAACCAATTACATGCTGGTCATGACTTATGCTTGAGCGAGTTGATTCTGGCCAGCCTTTACGAGTCCATGAGCGAAGGGGTCACCCAGCTCAAAAGCCTAGCTGACAAAGGAAGTTTTCTACTCTCTGGTCCCTTATGGTTGCTTCAGTTATGGCTAAATGCATCGTTCGAAGCATGTCTCCCCCTTAAAAATCAAGTCAACGAGGACGTTGATGAGGTGAAAAACCGAAGAGTAGAAGGCCCTCGTTTGGCGAAGTTGACACCTGTCGATGATGGTTGACCTGTCCAACAAGCTTTCACCAGCTTTATCATGATGTTCACCAAACGCTATGACTTTACGCCCAACATGGCTCCTTTTACTACAAGGAAGTATGGTCCTCAGTGGTTCACCAGGCCATTCCCAGCGCCATCGAAAGCACAAGCAGCAGAATCTATTTCGATCTGGGAAGCCTTCTTAACCCCTAGGGTCTTAACCCTCAGGTTTAACCTCTCAAAAAGCCAAGTGACCTTGATAGCTTACCAACCAAATCTCGTCGCTCGACAATTTGGATTGATTCAAGCTTTACCTCGACCAATCTATGACAAAAAGGTGATCTCCTTCTCTACAATGCTAGCCATAGTGAAGCAATGGCCATCAAGCAACTTCTTCCAGTGGCTTTCGAACCAAGCTTCCTTTGCATTCAGTAATTTGACGACTGGTGGAAGATATATTATGCTGAAGAGTTTTTTGACGTGTTTGTATTCACGTACCACATTAACAAGGCTTTCCTCTCCGTGCAGGAAAAAGTGAAGAAAGGTACTTCGACGCACATTAAAGAAATCCAAGCCTTCCAAAAATACTTTGAAACTATTTATCGACCAAATGATCTTGGTCGAAGCGTCCGCGATGCAGCTGTCACTCTGAAGGAATTTTTTTTTAAAGAAAATGGAGAACTTAAAGATACCTTCGTACTTTCCTCCTGAGAAACGATATGAAATGACTTTCAATTTATTTCCTCCCAATTCCCTCGACTGCCATGTGCTGACTTTGGAGTGGCCCTTGCCCCTCCATTTCCAAACTGGTTCGTCTGTGGGGATTCTATCAAAATCCTTCGCCAGCAATCAAAACCAAAAGCACAGCGACTGGTTCCGACCAAGCATACACTAGACAGTTTCAAAGGGCATCTTCATATTGGGATCGAAGATGTTCGCATCGAATCTGAAATATATGAAGGCGTGGAATGGGAGGATTTCGATCCAACATTTTCTTGCCTACTTATTTTGCACATATAATGACTGCTTTTTCTGTTTGTTTAGCCACGAAGATTCCTCCGAAGAAACCACCAACTCGAAAGCCTGCAGAAGTGAAGGAAGAAGAAGGGAGTAAGACAGCAACAACAACAACAAAGGTATATTCACATCCTTTATCAAATTTGTCATTATATATCCATTATTTTCTAACACTTTCGTCTTCAGGGTGCTCGAAAACAACCTCCGACTCCCTAGAAAAAGAAGACCACAGATGATGCACTAGGGATCATCGAACCTGAAGATGAAGACTTATCTCCAACTGCTGAACAACCTTTGAAAAAAAATAAAAAGCAACCAAAGATCGACGAAGCCATCGCTCAATCTCAGGCGAAAGGCGTGAAGGTCGTGATCAAGAAACCCACCAAACTGACCATCTTGGAGCCAACACCTGAACAAATGGCGAAAAAGGATGCGGAGTAACCTGAGAGTGATAACTCAAGTCCCGGGGCAGAAGCTCCTAAGGTAGGAAAATGATTCACACATATACCTTATTGCCCTTGTTTTTTTCTTCGACTATTAACTTTGTTGATATCTTTCAGGATGATGCAGGAACTTCAACTCAACCAACCGCCGAATCAACTAACCCAACAATCTTCAATAGCGAAGGTGAACCAATATACCACCCTACTTCGACAAAAGATTTTGAGAAGATCTCACTGAGCGAAATTAACCAAGTGGTCGAGAGACAACGAGAAACTTCTCCATCCAAGACCATAACACAAACTTCTCACACTAGTGAATCTGACCACGAAAAGGACCAAGATAAAGACACCCAAGCCGAAACCATTAGGGGTGACATGGAAGTGAATAACCCTGAGGCGCAAATTGAAGAAGAAGCTGATGATAGGTCCCCAAGAGTCGAAAACTCAGATGCTGCTCCAGATGATGTTATGGAAGAAGAAGGTAAACATTTCACGCTCCCAAACCAATCAATGACCATCGAAGACTTTATGGACGATGATGAAAACATCAAAGATGGTAATGATCATGATGCAGAAAGGGAAAAAGATGTTCAAAAGGAAATAATTGTCGAAACAGCTCCTAACAACAATCTGTCAACTACAAAGGATTTGGGCAAAACCTCCATGATCCTTTCCGCAGAAGAACTAGAGGCCCTGAAAAGGAACAATCCCCGTGAATACTTAAAAGTTTTACTTGGTTCCAGGGGAAGTTCGTCTGACAAAACCTTCAGTTCGCCCTCTATATCTGGTGGTCAAACCACTGCTGATCCTTCCAGCCAGATATTATCAAAGATTAAAGAAAAGGTTTTCAAGGGTGATTTGTTTCAACTTATTGAGTCTGACCCTACTTCTCCAGCTGCTTTGAAGAGTCTCTTCAAAGAGGTTGATATTCTAACTGCACTACTACCAAAAACCCATTTAACAACGGTTGGGAATGACATATAATGACGCGGGCGAGGGCGTTGTTATGTAGATTGTTGTTTTATATATGATACTTACAACGACGACCTTGTGTAGCGTTGTAATAATGAGGAAAGTGCGCTAACTATCACAACGGTTTTACATTACACCGTTGTAATAAATATAATTGTCCTCGGTTCGATTCCCAGCAGCACAGTTTTGAGATTTATTTTTTACTGGCCAGCGCGCCAGATATTACAACGGTTCGAAAATATAACCGTCGCTAAAGTTTCAGCAAAATTAACAAATATCATCCTGCTTTTATAATTAATCCCATTTTTTACCTGTATTATTATTCTCCATATCTCAGCACAGCAGAAAAATACAATTCACATTTTGTGATATAGTTTTCATAATAATATTAATCGTGTGATATTCATAATATCACATATACCAGTTTACAGTTTATCAGAACAAACAACCTACATAAATAAAATATCACATATACCATATTACAGTTTACACACATTATATAACTTCACATAATTGTAACTTGGCGTATTGGTATCTTGTCTCTTGGTGTCTTGTCTCCTGGCCTGGTGTCTGGACTCAAAATACCTATGATTTCAAATAATTATACTTGTTAGTAAAAATACTTCTAAACTATAACATACAATTAATATATTATGAATAAATAATAAATTATGTACTTGTTAATTTTCCCATATGCCTTCTTCATGATCGAGTCGTATAGCATGCACAGCATCTCCATCAACTTCATCATATGAGGTAGGAACTTGTGTTGTGTAAGAAGGTGTGGACGGAATATCAAGACTTTCATCACTAAGAGGAATGTATTTTCCTTGGAGAACGATTGACCATTTCCCCGATTTTTCAGATGGATCGGAAACATAGAAAACTTGTTTTGCTTGAGAAGCCATGATGAATGGTTCTGTATTAAAAGATGCCTTGCCAAGGTCGACCCGGGTGAATCCTAAGTCATCAATGTCTACACCATTACTATTATTGGGAACCCACTTGCATTTAAATAAAGCCACTTTGAAAATAACATAATCAATCTCCCAAATCTCATCAATGACACCATAAAATGCGGTAGTTGCCAATACCAGATTCTTGTCTTTCGAACTAGAGAAATACATCGATTCGGCTTCAACCATAACCCCACTATTTTGCATTGTACTACGATCATCTTTTGATTTTGTATAAAAGGTATAATGACCAATGTCGTATGCACTCCAGGTAATGACACAAAATTTTGGCCTGTACGACAACCATCTAAGTATCCCGGATGCACTAGGATCATTAGATACACTTTTATTAAACCAATCCATGAATCTATTGTTATGCTTTATCAACAACAACTTGTCATTCATTCGGGGATATTTTTTCTTCATAAGTCTTTTGTGAGTATCTATGATAGGTTAAACCTCATCTATATTATTCAAAATATAGAAATGTGATTGAATAACTACATCCCGAGCCATTGACCTAACATTTAGACCTTGAATACCTCTTCCGTCTGTGTCAGCATGACGAGACTTTGGAATTCCTATAGAATCGGCATCCGACAAATAGTTTGTACAAAACTCAACAACTTCTTCTGTGATGTACCTTTCAACAATCGAAGCTTCCGGTCGGTGATGATTCTTCGTATATCCTTTAAAGATCTTCATATATCGCTCTATTGGATACATCCACCTTAAATAAACTGGACCACAAATTCTGATTTCTCTTACGAGATAAACAAGTAAGTGAACCATAATGTCAAAAAATGATGGCGGAAAATACATCTCCAATTAACACAAGACTATGGCGGCCTCATCTTCTAATTCATCCAATTTTTTGAAATCAAGAACTTTATTACATATGGCATTGAAGAATAAACACAGTCTCGTTATAGTTACTCTCACATTTTTTGAAAGGATCCCACGGATAGCCACTGGTAGAAGTTGTTGCATCAATACATGACAATCATGAGATTTTAAACCAATTAAATTGAGATCTTTCATTGATACAAGTTTCTTGATGCTTGATGAGTAACCTTGCGGAACTTTAATACCTTGCAAACACTGGCAGAACATCTTCTTTTCCTTTTTAGATAGAGTGTGACATGCTGGAGGCAAATAAGTTCTTTTTCCTTTCTCTACTGGAGCCAACTGTTTTCGTATACCCATCTTCTCCATATCAAGACGGGAAGTCTTACTATCTTTAGTCTTGCCCGGAATGTTTAGAAGTGTGCCAATCAAACTATCACACACATTTTTCTCCACGTGCATCACATCAAGACAATGTCTAACATCAAGACTTGACCAATATGGAAGATCAAAGAAGATGGACCTCTTTTTCCATATATTTTTTGCAACTGCCCCTTTTTCTTTTCCTCTCTTCCCACCTTTTTCTTTTTCTCTCTTCCCACCTTTTTCTTTTTCTCTCTTCCCAAGGACAACATTAATGTATTCCTGCCGTTGATAAACTTCATCACCGGTTAAAGGTTTAAGAGCCTCACCAAACTCTTGCTCTCCATTAAAAGCCTTTCGCAATCTACGATAAGGATGACCCGGTTTTAGAAATTTTCGATGCCCAAGGTAAACGGTCTTTTTTCCAAACTCAAGTTGGTGATAACAAGTATCATCTTCACATATATGACACGCTTTATGTCCTTTGACACTGTATCCCGCCAAGTTACCGTAAGACAGAAAGTCGTTAATTGTGCAAAATAACATTGCACGCATATTAAACTTTTCTCCAGAATATGCATCATCAACTTCAACGCCTTCATCCCACAAGAGTCGTAAATCATCAATTAATGGACTAAGATAAACATCTATGTCATTACCAGGTTGTCGTGGTCCAGAAATCATCATACTTAACAGTATATACTTGCGCTTCATGCACAACCAAGGAGATAGGTTATAAATAGTGAGAAGAACAGGCCACGAAGTATGATTAGTGCTCATATTACCAAAGGGGTTCATTCCATCGGTGGCAAGCCCAAGCCTAAGATTTCTTGGCTCGACTCCAAAATCCGGAAACAACGAATCAATTTTCTTCCATTGCAAAGAATCAGCTACATGGCGAATGTTTCCATCACGAATCCTTTCATCTACATGCCATCTAAGATTCTTTGCGTCATTTGAATTAGCAAAAAGTCTCTTTAATCGTGAAAGTATTGGCAAGTACCATAACACTTTAGCAGGAGGATGCTTCCTACTAACATTGTCATAGTGATCATTGTCATCAACATTGCTAGCCTTCTGCTTGTAACGCGACACACCACATTTCAGACATTGAAACAAGTCTTCATACTCTTTTCGGAATAATATGCAATCATTAGGGCAAGCATGTATCTTGATATACTCCAGACCCAGTGGACACAATATCTTCTTAGCCTCATAGCAACGATCCGGCAATTTGTTATCTTCTGGTAACATTTGCTGTAGCAATTCAAGTAATTCCGTGAAACTTTTATCCGACCATCCATTTTTTGCCTTCAGATTAAACAACTTTAACACTGCCGACAATCGTGTGAACTTTGTGCATCCCTTATATAAAGGGGTGTCTTTATCACTACATAAATTATCATAAATATGAGCATTCATAAAAGAAGATTCCCCAATATAACGGAGCATATCCTCTAGGTGATCTTCCATATATTCATCTTCCTCCACTCTTTGACTTTGTGACGCCCGACTTTCCTTATTATCCACCTCACTATGCCACGCCCATATTATATAATTTTGACATATACCATCACAACAAAGGTGATTGTGTATTTCTTTCTTTGTACCCTTTTTGATATTAGCGCAAACAACACAAGGACAATAAAAGATACCATCATTGCCGGGAAGATGTTTATCAGCGTATTCAAGGAATTCACAAACTCCGTTCTCATAAACCGGATCTAATCTATTGGCTTTCATCCAACTACGATCCATTACAACTTCTGAAATTTATACATGTATAATAATGTGAATGACACACCAAAATCTAATCCAAAAACTCAAGCATATGCATATACAATATGAACAAAGAAAAAATCAATGAAGATGTACTCTAATACTAAACGTAAAGCATATGAAACATCTCATTCTGACTTGAGCATATACAATATGAACAAAGAAAGAATGAATAAAGATGTTGAAGAGAACCTTACTTCGAAGCTGAAGAAGCAAATGAATGATGAAGACGGTCAATATTTGAGCATAAACCAAGAAAGAAGGAATGAAGATGTTGAAGAGAACCTTACTTCGAAGCTGAAGAAGCAAATGAAAGAAGACGGTCAATATTTGAGCATAAACCAAGAAAAAAGGAATGAAGATGTTGAAGAGAACCTTACTTCGAAGCTGAAGAAGCAAATGAATGAAGACGGTCAATATTTGAGCATAAACCAAGAAAAAAGGAATGAAGATGTTGAAGGGTGTAAAGGTTAGGGCGTCGCTAGCTCACTTGTTCGATTAGGGCGCCTTATGAAAGAAATACATAATAAGTTTTGTTTTAATTTATCAGTAAACCTTTTAATCTCGGTGGAGAAACAAACCGTAGTGGAATCTTAAGTGAAATGTACTCTACAAAATGGAAAAAATGTAGTTGCAGGGAATCGAAGCTTGTTACATTTCATTTATTACTATGGTTGTTCATCTTAACCGTTGTAAAATAATTTACAATTTATTTTATAAATAATGGACTTAATTGACACACGCTAAATGTACTCTAAAAAATGGAAAAATGTAGTTGCAGGGAATCGAAGCTTGATACATTTCATTTATTACTACGGTTGCTCATCTTAACCGTTGTAAAATAATTTACAATTTATTTTATAAATAATGGACTTAATTGACACACGCTAAATGTACTCTAAAAAAAGAAAAAAATGTAGTTGCAGGGAATCGAAGCTTGATACATTTCATTTATTACTACGGTTGCTCATCTTAACCGTTGTAAAATAATTTACAATTTATTTTATAAATAATTGACTTAATTGACACATGCTAAATGTACTCTAAAAAATGGAAAAAATGTAGTTGCAGGGAATCGAAGCTTGATACATTTTATTTGTTACTACGGTGGTTTCATTCAACCGTCATTAAATGACTCAGCTTTTAAATGGGCGCGAAATTTTTAACCTATTACAACGGCATAAAAGGATGCGTTGTAAGCCTGGTGTTGTTGTTTTAGCGTTTTGTAGTAGTGCTGCCTCTCCAGAAATTGCAAATATCATCTTGGAGCTGACCTCAATGGTTGATCGAATTGTTGTGGACCTTGCCAAAATCAAGCATATTTCAAAAGACATTGAACATCAAACTGGCACGGTCACGACTGCATGGGACGCTGCTACAGAATTCACCAATAGACTGGCAAACTTAGAGAAAATCCAAGAGCAAACCAAAGCTCAGATCGAAACCAATGATCAAAACATCAAATCCTAGGAGACACAGATAAAAGAGTTGCAAACGAAGATTTCGAATGCTAAGAGACAGAACGCTAAGCTTGAAACTTTCGACAGTTCTCAAATGGAGAAAGAGCTTAACATCGGTCTGGATTCTGCTGACAAAGCTCAAAAACTAGAGGCAGTACTTTTTTAACATCGGTCTTGAAGAGCAGGCTTGTACTTTTTTAAGTACTTTCCATTTACCCTCAAGATCCTCCTATCTTGATCTAGTTCCTCGATCTTGTAAGCACCATTTGAAAAAACTTGAATGATTTGAAATGGACCTTCCTACTTAGGAGACCACTTTCCCAAAGACCTATCCTTTCGATCCATAGGAAAAATTGCTTTCCAAACCAATTCTCCAGGAGAAAAAGTCTTCACTTTGACTTTCTTATTGTAAGACTGTTCTACTTTCTTCTTCTGCCTTTTCAACAATTCTAAAGCATTGAGCCTTTCCTCATCTAAGTCGACCAATTCATCTAACATCATATTCCAATACGACTCCGATGGGATCTCATAGTGCCTCTGAATTCTTACCGACTGAAGATAGATTTCGACTGGTACTACTGCGTCATGGCCAAAGGTTAATCGAAAAGGCGTGGAATTCGTTGCCTCTTTGGGGGAAGTTCGACATGCCCAAAGGACTTGGTCCAATGTTTTATGCCAATTTCTAGGCTTCTTTCCCACATGTTTCTTAATTAGGCTAATTACCACTTTATTTGCTGCTTTGACCTGACCATTAGCCTGAGCATAGTAGGGTGTAGAGGTTAACAGTTTGAAACCCATTTCTTTAGCGAATTTCTACATCTTCCGACCAGTGGAAACAAATCCCTGATCCGTTGCAATAGTTTCTGGGATTCCAAACCTATAAATGACGCGCTTCTTAATGAATTCGATCACATCCTCTTGGTCCACATTTGGTAAAGGTATAGCTTCAATCCATTTTGTAAAGTAATCAATACCTACCAAAATGTACCTTTGACTTTTAGACGATGTCGGTCGAATTTCTCCAATTAAATCCAAAGCCCAACCTCTAAAGGGCCATGGTTTGACTATAGAGTGTAGTTCGCTTGCAGACACATGTTGCAGACCTGCATGCACTTGGCACTCTTGACATCCTTTCACAAATTCGATGTAGTCTTTCAACATAGTAGGCCAGTACATGCCTTGTCGAAACAGAAGCCATTTCATTTTGTGGCCTACCTGGTGTGCCCCACATGCCCCACCATGGATAGTCGAAAAGGCAAGGTATGCCTCTGATTCACTAAGACATTTAAGCAAGACTCCTTCAGGGGTCTTTTTAAACAATTCATTACCCAAAAACACATAACTCAAAGCTCGATACCTGATTTTCTGTTCTGTGGATGCTGTTGGATTTCGTAAATATTCTACTATTGGCCTCCTCCAATCTTCGTCTGTCAAACTGTCTATGGCTAAGATTTCAAAAATTTCCTTATCAGCGTACCCTAGCTGTGTAGCTTCCAAATCTGATAGGGATAATCTAGTTGACACAACTCTACCTCTGACTTCGATTGTGTCTTGCAACTTCTCTTTCGAAATTTTGTACCCAGAAGCAATTTGAGCCAAATCATTGGCTACATATTTCCCTAGTCGAGGAATGTGTCGAACACTCACCATCTCGAATTTCTTCGGTAATCTATTGACTATTACAAAGTACATGATGAGATTTTCTTTCACGCATTTGTACTCCCTTGTAACCTGTTTTATGACTAATTCTGAGTCTCCCATTATTTCGACTCTAGTTGCCCCCGATTCCAACAAAATCTCAAGTCCAGCTATTAAGGCTTCATATTCAGCCTCGTTATTCGAACAGAGACCTTCGACTTTGTATTTGAATTTTGTTGGGATTTTATTTGGAGAAATAATCAGGACTCCCACACCTGTGTCGTCTTTATGACTAGAACCATCGAAATATAATTTCCATGGCTCAAGCTCAAGATAATTCGACACGTTCTCGCTTATAGAGTGGTCGACAATAAAGTCCGCTATTACTTGCCCCTTAACGACCTTTAAAGGTCTATACGTTAGGGAGTATTCAGTTAATGCCAATGCCCACTTACCAATTCGACTATGCAAAATAGGTTTAGACAACATATGCTTGATGATATCGAAATGAGATGAAACATAAACATCAACTGGCTTTATATAGTGCTTTAATTTTGTACAAGAGAAATACAAGCATAAACATAATTTCTCAACCATGCTATACCTAGTTTCTGCATCGTTCTAAACCATACTAAGGTAATAAATGGGTCTTTCGACGCCATTTTCATCCTCTTGAGCCAACATGCTCCCTAAGGTTTTGTCCGACGCAGATATGTACAATCTTATGCTCCTACTTCTACAAGGTGATGCTAGGATTGGAGGATGACTCAAATATTCTTTGATTTTGTCGAAAGCTTCCTGTTGAGCTTGCCCCCATTCGAATCCCTCCTTGTTTAGTCGAAGTAGAGGTGAAAAAGCTTGAATCTTCCCTCTGAGATTTGAGATAAATCTTCTCAAGAAATTGATCTTTCCCTATAGCGACTGTAGTTCCTTCTTTGTTGATGGCGCTTTCGCCTCCATAATGGCCTTGGTCTTATTTTGATTTATTTCAATTCCATTTTGTGGACCACAAAGCCTAAGAAATCTCCCGCCTGCACACAAAAAACGCATTTGAGAGGGTTCATTTTGTGACCATGCCTTCGCATTCTTTCGAATGACTGTCGAAGAGCATCAATATGATTCTTCCCTGAAATAGACTTTACAACAATATCGTTAATATAAATCTGCATAAAAGTTTCTATGAAATCATGGAAGATATTATTCATTTCTCTTTGATATGTTGCCCCAGCATTTTTTAGGCTAAAAGGCATCACTACCCATTCATAAGTTCCTAAAGCCCCAGGGTATCGAAACGCCATCTTAGGGACATCATCTTCAGCAATAAATTTTTGGTTATGCCCAGAACATCCGTCGAGCATGCTAAGGTATTCATGGCCAGCGGCAGAATCGACTAACATTTCTGCCACAAGCATTGAGTATTCGTCCTTTGGGTCGCAGCATTCAAATATCTAAAGTCTATGCAAACCCTCAAAGTCCCATTCTTTTTTATAACAGGCACAATGTTTGCAAGCCATTCGACATACCTGGTTGTTCGAATAAATCTGCAACGAAGAAGCCTTTCGACTTCCTCTTTGATCTTTGAGAGTATTGCTGGTGCAAAACGCCTGGGATTTTGCTTGATCGGCTTCTTTCCAGACTTGATTGGAAATTTTAGTTCGACCAGCTCTCTGCTCAAACCAGGCATCTCGTCGTAATCCCATGCGAAACAGTCTTTGAACTCCTTCAGCAATTGACTACTTCGACTCTGAGTTGAGGACTAATGTTGGCGCTGATGTAAGTAGGCCTTTTTGCTGCCCCCTCTCCCAAGTCGATTTCTTCAAGTGGGTCTTGCGCTAGCATCTTAATGTTGGTTGCCAACGGATCCTTCTCGAAACCCAAAGGCTCATCGTCATAGATAGCGTCGAGCCTTTGTTCTTCATCTCGAACCTGATCAGGTGGTTCTGGATCGAAGTCCTTACCAGGACCTCCTTTGTAGGAATCATTGTTGGCCTTGTCTGCCATATTTGTAACTTCAACCTCTAAGGCCGCTTACAATTTGTTTTCGCTATATAAGCCGAAATCCTTTTTAGCACTTCGAGTTCAGACATCATCACTGAATTCACTTCCCCAACCTGTCGGGGTTATTCCAGGTACATGGGCAGGGTATGCAAAATCATCCTCACCCACCACCTCTCTATCCCATCTAAAACCATTGACGAGATGCAGATGCAATGAGCAATATGCTTCATCATCTGGGGTAAAAGAAAAATCAGCCGGATTGCATGGAGCAATATTGGCTAAATGCTTATCGAACTGGTGCCGGTCGAGATGATTGATTGGGGGCTTGAAATATCCTTGATAGGCCTCAATATTCTCAACGAAACCGTCTGGCCTCTATATTGTAATTCTCTGGTGCATAGAAGATGTTACAGCTCCAATTCCATGTATCCATTCTCGTCCCAATAGCAAATTGTAGTTTTCCTTTGTTTCGACCACCATAAAAACTGTAGGCCTCGAACCGTCTCAACAGCCAGATTAACTTGTATAACACCAAGAGTGGTGCCAATTTTTCCTTCGTAACTCGACAGAACCATGTTGTGTGGTTTAGTGTCCGTATCGAATTTTCCAATCTTTCTTAGCATAAAGTGCGACATCAAATTCACTGTAGCGCCGCAGTCAACCAAAATCTTATTCACCGGAACATTTTCAACTTTTCCAGTAATGAATAGAGGCTTCAGATGGCTCTTCATTGCCTCATCTGGCCATTCAAAGAACGCATTCTGCTCTTCGACACAACCATTGTTCATTATATAGTAGCACACTGGTTTGTGTGCCGCCATTTCAGCTTCTGTGTAGGCATCAGCCTCTTCGACCTCCGTGATTTGATCAAATTCTCTAGGCAACACTGATACCATATTCACAATGATGTCCAATGAGGCCTCTGAATCAGAAATGAAATTAGCGGTCATCATCTCGTCTTCCGCTATGGCCCGATCATGTTTCTCTCAGGCCTATTCGTCTTGAGTTTTGAACAACTTTTGCCCTACTGGCAACTTTTCGACAACTTCTGTCTTCTCCTTTCCGTTGCTTTTGGTAGGTATGTTTGTACTGGATTCCGCCTTATCTTTTGACTCAGCTTCCCTTTGGGCTTTCCTCCTTCGCTGCTCCCTCCTCCACTGCGACCTAGACATAGGATTTTTGCCTTTATAATTGTCAGAAATGTGGGCCAATTTGTTGGAGGATTGAAATTCCTTGCGATAGCTGATTGAAGAGCCCCTGTTGATGTCGAAATCTTTTCACTTTTGCTGACCATTCTGCCTGTTCTCATTTGGTTTTACCCATTTGCTGTTAGAAAGTTTAGCAAATGGTTTAAACGTAGTGGGCCTTGCCCCTGGCATTCTACCCTTTGGCTGTCCTTGGTTTGAAGCAGTCCTCCTAGGGTCGAAACTCCGTGGGCCATGACGGGTTTTCTGCTCCCACCTTTGCTTGGCCTTTCACACTCCTTTGAGATTATGCGCTGCCTTTTTGTCGAATACAACGCTACACCTGGGGCACAACATGACTTCAAACCTCTTCCTTTGACACCTGTGTATAAAGTCAATCAAATTTTCTTCCTCTTTTGGGAAGGCCAGCTTGTTGTACTCTTCCTGTTGGCGGTCATCACCGACTTCTATGGGTACCTCCTGAGAAATCTCCACCATATTGACTTCCATTTTGACATCCTCAGTGATGTCAAGCTTGCACATTTCCATCTGTAGGCCTTCAGCAGCCTTATCCATCTGAACGGAACCATCAGCGAGTTTTTTTGTTACCATCATCCACTGGGAATCCTCAGTAACTCCCTTGTCGGCGCCTTCAATGACCCCTTGTTGAATAGTAATTTGGGGTGTGTTTTTATCGTATCCACAGAGATTGCGCGATATCAATGCTTGTCGTTCAATAGTCGAAACGTTTTAAGTAAGGGGGTTTCAAATTGTTCTTGGTTTTGTAACATCAATTTGGTAGCAAAGAAGTAAACTATAACAAAGATGTTGTAAGTTTTAGAAAAGCATACCAAGATTATATTTCGCTAATCCTTTTCATACGTATCCGATTAATCAAGCATATGAACTTAGTTCCAATCAATACAATCGTGTATCCTCGCAAATAAGTTTATGTCTAAAGCAAATTCGTGAATATTGTTGTTTAAATCGTTAGATGATGTCTCACGCTAACAATCGAAACAACAACCGTTAAGATCAATACAAAGCGAATATTAAACCCCAAATCTATATCTAGAGTTTGGTTTTTAAGAGATGAAGATATTAGGTCAAGATTTGGAAAATCTATGTCTAGAGTGATTCAAACCACAAATATATCATTAAGAACAAACAACTTCATCATATATTGATCATCAACCTTGTTCATATACAAAAGATCAAAAGAAATACATACAAGCAAGATTAACTACCTCTAATCTTAACACAAAATGTGTTTAGCTACACATATTCATGGTAGCTTGTTTCACAAGTTTCGTAAGGAGATGAAAGAGCATCCGCGTTGAATAATCGAGATCGGATGCGACTTCAGCTTCTCAATGTGAAAGATCCCTCTTGGATGATGAAATCTCAGAAAAAATAGGTTTTGGTGTGATAATATCAAGTTCTCTTCCAAGAAAATGCATAAAATCTATTTATAATACACTTGAAATAAGCCACATTCGCACTGCGAGTGAATTATTCGCTTAGCGAATGATGAAAGTGGCACCTGAAGTGCCTTCTGATAAGCTAAACCGTCCTTGTTTGTTTGCATAAGTTCGTAAAGCGAACTTTGGTTCGCAAAGCGAACTATTCGCTGGCCAGTTTGCAAAGCGAACTTAGGCCCCTTTTTCTTCTGCCATCTCAAAGGTTCCTTCGCCAGGGTCTTCGCAAAGCGAGTAAATCAGCGAACATTCGCTGAGAGTTCACAAAGCAAACTTTAGTCCCTTTTCCTACTGCCATATTCTGGGACCATTCGCTGGGACTTCGCCAGCTTGTTCGCAAAGCGAACATTCGCTGGCAAGTTCGCAAAGCGAACTTGCTGATGTTTTCCTCTGTTCTTTGGTAGTTTGTATCATTTCTTTATGTCTTAAATCTTTGATCATTTAGTGCCTTTTCCTGCACAATAGCACACATATTACAAGCACCAAAGTTAAATAAACAATGTTTGAAGAACAACAACAATTCAATACTAAAATCCACAATTAAGCATGAAAGTGTTGAAAAAATGCCAAGTATACAATAGAAATATTAGTCAAGTTTGACATCTAACAAACTCTCCCCAACTAGCTCTTTGCTTGTCCTCAAGCAAAGTATGCCTCTTATTGAAAACAAGAGGATTTCCTCAAGCATTTAATTCGACCAAGAAAAGATAAACGACTCAAATAAACAACAATTGTAACAAAGTAACAATTACACAATCCTAGAATCGACAATGCAAAAGAATTTTATTCTTAAACAAATCTCAAATAATGTTTCAAGAGACAACTAAACTATCATGCTCATGTCACTCTAACACTCCTCTTCGAAAAATGATTAAAGGAAATTAACGCGTTTGCAACCGCGGGGCAATTTTGCTCAAATGACAAATGATGCAAATACAAAGCAATTCATACAATATCTAATCGATCACATACGAAATCATGGAAGCAAAAGAACACTAAGGGCTTTTAAGGTTGTAGCTTGGTCGGGTTAACAATAAAGGGACATTTCTAACGGCCATTGAATCGAAATTTTCGATGTAAAAGAACATTCACTATACAAGGTATTCACAACATCTCAACTTCATTCACTAATTTCATTCCTTTATCACCAACCTTCTCAAACTTCCTTATGCACAATTATTGGTCTCTATTTTTCTCATTCAAGCAAGCATTCTTTTTCTATGTTTTTCACATTCATATTCACATTTTCTTTTTCTTTTCATGCTTGCTTGAAATTTTTCAAAAGTTTGAGCAATTTACCAATCTTCTTTTTCATTCTCCCCAACTTATTTTCAACTAAACCTTAAGTGAATGCTCCTTGCTTTTTAAGGTAAGGAAATCAATAAAACAAGGTTCCAAGGTTCAAGAAGAAATTTTTTTTAGAAACTCTCAAAAATTCAATGATGAACTTGATTTTCAAATTATGTACAACACAAAGTTCATCACTAAACGAGATCTAAACTTTTTAGGCTCAAGGGGGGTTAACGAATACTCGCTACTCACGGGTAAATCACTATTTGGAAATGGTTGTGCTCAATATCAACAAGTGCCTTGATCATGTCTAATGCTTCCACAATATCACACAAATCACAAGATAAAGCATGAATTAAAAGTATACAACAAAATTCATCATTAATCCTATGCATTTAGTATAACATGGAGGTTTCTCACTTTTGTAGTTTTTGGACCTAAATGACATAAGCAATCAATAGAGTTGTAACAAGAAACAACATTTCATTTGTACAAAGACAAAATGTTCTAACACATTCTAAATTCTAGAACTAGGTAACTATGTACCTTGCCAACAAAGTCGTGCTTAAAAATTACTATCATAGCCATCCAACTTGGAAGAATCTTCTTTGATGCACAACAACACCAACCTATAAGTTTCTTCCACAAAATCACATCCAAAACTTGGAAATATTAAAGTTCCACAAGCATACCAACATAAAACGATAAAAAGCATACCAACAATTTAAGAGTTGAACATTAGTAAACTGAAGAATTCAACTCTTAATAACAACAATGAAAAACAAAATATTAGTAAAATTGAAAATAGAATAATTTACTGAAAAACAAAATATTACTAATAATATCATAATAATGTAATGGTGTGAAAACACCTACAAAGTCATAAGTACCTCATACGGGTACAAGTACATCAAAATATCTCACAAAAAATAAAAAATCCACCTAGTGGATACAGTACAACACTAAAAACTGATACAAAAATCATAATAACAGAAAACATAAGAAAACTTCACTTTCACGCTCAAAGGAAGTACAAAAAATGATAACAACAAAATCAGTCCTCCTCGGACTCGGATCCAGAAACCTCAACCAACTCTTCCTCAGAACCAGAAATCTCCACTTCATCACCATCAACTTCCGCATCAACATCCTCCTCAGCATTGTCAGGCTCATCAGCAGCCTCTGCTCCCCCACCGAAAACTGGTCTGGCCTCAGGCCAACCAGCACGAGCAAGGAATTGCTCCCTTGTCATCATAGTGTGATCCACGGCGGGCTCACGGATCTGAAGCTGCAAAACCTGCATAAAATCGTGTAAGTCCATCATGGCGCGCTGAGAAGCCGCCATCCAATCCCAATTATATTGGCAGATTTTTTGTTGATACAGATAGTACCCTTGCGACCCAGAACTACCAGATCCATCCCCAGTCTCGCGGCCGGCAAAAAAATTTGAGTCGCCATCATATTTTTTTTAAGGAAAATAAATGATAAACCTAAAATCCTAATCCTAAGGGTAGAGATTCCTAAGGTTCGGGAGTCGGTTAAGTGAGGGGAAGGTGTTAGGCACCCCTCACTTCCATTGTACTAAATGGGATCCTCCTTAGATTTTAGGGTATGTTTGTTTGTTGTTTGACTTTTTATTTATATACAAAAAAACCTAAGTTTTTTATTATTGTACTCGCTAGGGTTTACAACCCTATGCCTACGTACCTTCAATTTTGAAGGATCAGAGTAACCGTAGTTCACCTCCCCTATTCCTACCCCCTAATCTTATCCCCAAAACCTCATCCACTATTTATACTCTTGGATAAAGAGTTCTATCCCCAAATCTATTAATTATACTCCTAGATAAGGAGTTCTATTCCTTGATCTATTATTTATACTCCTAGATAAGGAGTTCTATCCCTTAAATCCCGATCCTTTTATTTATACTCTCGGAGGAAGAGTTTTATCCCGAAATCTTTGTCCATTGTTTATACTCTCGGATGGAGAGTTTTATCCCTTAAAAATCCCTTATCCATTGTTTATACTCTCGGATGGAGAGTTTTATCCCTTAATCCCTTATCCATTGTTTATACTCTCGGATGGAGAGTTTTATCCCTTAATCCCTTATCCCTTGGCCTATATTTATACTCTTGGAACCTAAGAGTGTTGTCCCTGAATCTCAGCCCTTATTTTGACTCTCGGACAAAGAGTTTTATCCCAAAATTTTAAATCCTTAAAAACGTTTTATATCCCTTATATTTAAAAAAAAAAATACATCCCTAAAATTCCATAGCAAAACATAAATTCCCAAAATGCCTTTGTGTCACACATTAGCAAAATCAATCCAAAAATTATTCCAAATCAAGAGAATGTAATTTCTTAAAATTCAAAATACTTTCTTCATAAAAGAATTTAAATCCCAAAGATAGACTAAGTTTAATTTAACATTTTTATCCCAATAAAACAAGACCATATTTAAACCATAAAATCCTAAAAATAGAAGCTTTCCTTAAAATAAGTCCTAAACCAAATTTTAGTAAAAATTATAAATTTCCAAAATATATCCTCTCCAAAAATCCAAGAATAAAAATCTATTAACAAATTGTCCCTAATAAAAACCAATAAGTTATTTTAAATATATAAAATGTGAATAAAAACAAAAAAAATCTAAACCCAAAATTGATCCCCAAAATCCTAATTAGTTTCCAACTAAAAATAATCCTTAAAACTCTATTCTTATTAATCCTAATTAACTATTAAAATCCTAATTAATAATTTAATTATGTAAAACAATTTAATTAATTAAATTAAATTCCAAGGGGTGTATTTTATGCTGAGTAAGCAACTGGGCTTACTGTCTGGGGTGTACATAGCAGGGGGACTTAAGCCCAAAACGTGTGGAGCCCATCCATGAGGGCAAGTCCACGTTGGGGAAGTCTGATGTGTGACTCTCCCCCCATCGTCTGATCAGGATCCTAAGGCCTAAAAACGCTTGATTTTTACCCATAGATCTCGTTGACTTTCCCAGTAAAATCAATGAATGGCCACGATGTGCAGTCCACCGTGAGGATGCACGCATGGGATTATCCAGTGACCCTCCCAGTCAACTCATCGAAGCACAGAGGATACGCCACTTGGCGTTCATCAGACAACACACAGAGATGGTATAAAGTCTCCTTTCCCTTCAGCCCACTTTCATTTCTCTTCTTCCATTCTCTCTCTAATTCTCTCCTTCTCTCTAACCTCTAAGACGCTCTCCATTCTCTCCTCTTTCCTCTCCGGCCACCACCCTAAATGGCCTCCGGCCGCCCCCAACCACTATCTTCCTCAGATTTCTGGTTGAAGATAACCGGAATCTGCAACCATGTTCATCTGAGTGATGAACATCAACCTAGAAAGCCCTCCTCCCACGAACCCCAACCCAGAAATCCCACTGTTCTTCAAGGTTCGAGATGAACCCTAAGAACCCTAACCCCAGAATGATGAACCCTAGCCCTAATTGTCCAGAAACCAGCCCAGTTCTTCAGGGTTCGTAAGAACCCTAACCCAAAATGGATAAACCCTAACCCCCCATGAACCCTAGGGTTCAGAGCATGAACCCTAACCCTTACGGACGAACCCTAACCCTTAACCCCAAAAATTTCCAGAAATAAAAAAAATACTAAACGTGCAACAAACAACAATCAACGATCAAGCTAAGTAAATCTTAAATTTACCTCCCCTGCCGTGTCCGATTAAGCTGCTTCCCCCCTTTTATTTCCTGATTTCGAATCACTAATCCCTTTTCCTTGTTCTTATTTGCAGGTTGGTTTGAGCTCAAGGATTGTAGGGTTCTGATGATGAACCCTAGTCCTTTGTGTGATGAGCTTTACTGATGGGTATGGAATTGGTGCAACTGCAATTTTAGCTTAGGGTATTTCTCCCTTTTTTCTGGATTTCCTCTTAGTTTATATAGCCTTAGGAATTAGGTTAGACATTTAATTAGATTGATTTGTTTTTAGGAAGATTTGATGTATGTTGATCCGATTTTATTTGTTTTGATTTTGATTGTAAATTTAGAATTAGGGTTTGATTTGTACAGTTGTTTTAGACCTGATTGAGATTTGGTTATGTAATTTTTGAAAAATCTAAAATTTAATGAAAATGATTCTGTTTTGTTTAGAAAAAGATCCAAAATATGATTTGATTTTGTTTCTCAATCTGCGCAGATTAGGGTTTGGGCAAGGGGAAGAAGATGACCCTTTTGGGTCAACAATTTTGACCAAAAAAATAATAATAAAAAATAATAATAAAATGAATAAATAATAATTGTGAATATTAATAACAACACCCATAACAATGAATAATAATCGTGAATAATACTAATACGACCATATTAATAAATAAAAATAGATAATAACAATAACCATATAAATAAACATAAGATAAATAATTATAAATAATAATAAAAAATAATAATAAACATAAATACCATCATTAATATAACAACAACCTAGTTAATAAATAAATAAAAATAATAATAAAATAGTAACCATAAATGAAATAAAACAATGATAATTAGAATAAACACCACCGGTCCCTATTTTAATCCTTAATCCTAATTACCAATAAAAACCTTAATAAAAACCCTAAACAATAATTCATTTTAAATGACCACTTATAATCTAATGACCCTTAATTTAGTAAAAATAGGGCAAAGCCAATAATTATCTAATTAACAACAAAAAATCTCTCAAAAATGAACCAAAAATATTATTCCAAAAAATATTTTAAACATAATAACTCTAAAACAAAATCCTAATTATTATTTAATTAATAAAATTAAACTAAAACTTTTTAATTTCTAACTAATGATAAGAATCCCTTATATAAAACCAAACCCCAAAATAGGCCTAAAAGTACTAACAAACCCAAAAGCCCAATGACTTCTGAATGACACCCCCTGGTAGCACAAAAATCCCTAAAAAGATGAAAAATTCCTGGTCAAAATTTATGGTACTACAGCCAGCACCTGTGCCGGCATCAATACCAGCACCAGAAGTTTCACCCCTCACCCCCTTCGGTTTACATAACTTGTCGACATAACGATCATCAATAGCCGACGGGATAGTCACCTAACGGCGCGTGGGAACATCAACCCCAACATGCACACACAAGGTCATAATGAGGCAAGGAAAGGCAAGATGAGCATTCTTCCTAGAAGCGGAACCAAGCCCACTCTCAACAATAGCCCTCAACTCATCTGCTATAATCCTGGCTACATCGATCTGGACATTGATCATTATGCTGTGAACCAGATGGGCAAGCGGTATAGGGATGGTCAATGTATGTGACTTTGGCTTAATGTTGGTGACAACCAAAAGCAAGATTAATTGTGCCAAAGGTCGCATATCTTCACGACGGTATCTTATTTCAACCCCAGATGGGTTGAGCTCTATAGTTTTCCCTTCTCGTAAAAGATCTCTAGTCATGGCAGCTATGTCTCTGTGGAGGTTCAAAGTTCTATGAAAGTTATCTATCTGGCTTGCTCTCAATGGTAAAGGATTTTCAAGAACAATATTAATGGTTCCTCTATTAAACCTCACCACTTTTCCCCCATCGAAAGTTGTCCAACCAAAAGGCTCCCCATCATTAGGGAGGGCATTAACATAAAACTCGCGAACCATTTCAACATTGTAACTATGCACAGGAGTTATCAGTCTCCTCCATTTTTTTCTTCGAGGAGTTCAGCTACGGAACGGTATCTCCCTTGTGGATTCAGGTTAAATCTCTTCTCGGGCAAAATGGTTTGCCTCTCCAAAGTTAAGTACCTTGCGGCCTGTTTTGCTCCTCTAAAGCGATCGCTGTCAAACTAAATCGGTACTTGTCGTGAAGTACTGGCCTTTCTCTTCTTCGTCGGATTAATCTTAGGAGCCATCTGCCAAAAATAATCAGAAAAAACACAACCAGCAGCAAAACAGTCGATTAGAATATGAGCAAAACAGAATCCCAAACTGAGAAAAAATAAAAAATTTTAAAATCCAGGTTTGTTCGCGTGAAGTTCGCAAAGTGAAGCCTGGCGAACATTCGCCCCGGACTCGCAAAGCGAGGTTTTGGCGAATGCCCGCCCAAGTTCGCAAAGCGAACTGGTCAGCGAACCTGCGATTTTTTTCAAAAATAACAGCCTCTCAATTTTTTCAACATCAGACTAGTTTCAACACACTACTCTCCTCATAATGCCTGATCAAATGTAAACATGCAGCAACAACACAGCATTATGAAAAGAGGGTATTGAAAACACTTTTAAAACCTAGAAGTAATTTGTCTCTAATGTTCTCCTAACTAATCCTAACCATATTTTCTAATAGCAATCAAAAGAGATAAAAAGAATTCAAACCTGTAATTGTTGGTACTTGGGGAAAAAGTTGTGGGAGATGAGTGAAACAGAGAGCAAACGTGAAAGAGTTTTACTTGTGTGTGCTTTTGGTAGAGAGGCAAAAGTGAGAAGTACAAAGGGAGTAGGGTTGCCTCTCAACTCAGAAAATGTGATGGGTCATAGGCCCAAGTGTCTGACCCACCCATTAAAAATTCCCTTTTTAATGAGGTGGCAGCAAAAAATTATTTGATTGTCTCGCTAGGTTCGCACTGCGAACTGGCTGGCGAATGCTCGCCCCAAGATCGCAAACCGAACTAGCCAGCGAACACAACAGATTTTTGAAATTTTTTTCTGCATATGCTACCACACTACACCAATTCTTAAACAACTTAATTCATCAAAACAACAAAGAAAACATAAATACTTACAATGTTGTTGGGGTGCATCCCAACAAGCGTTTGTTTAACGTCGGCTAAGCTCGACGGTCCAATGCAACCTCAAGGATCACAAAAAGACACTACAGAGGGATTCCACTCGAAATCACCACCAAGATAAATCTTCAATCTCTGACCATTTACAGTCCAACTCTCATTTGAATTTGTGTCTTCAATGACTATTGCCCCATATTGTTTGATCTCCCGAATCCGGAATGGACCAGACCACTTCAATTTTAATTTTCCAGGGAACAGTTTTAATCGAGAATTGAAAAGCAAGACCAGCTGCCCTACTTCAAACTGCTTGGTCACTATCTTTTTGTCATGGTAAGTTTTAACTCGATCTTTGTACAGGTTGTTAGAGTCATATGCTTGGAGGTGAAACTCCTCCATTTCATGCAATTGTATCTTTCTCCTTTCTTCGCTTAAAGTTGGATTAAAATTCAGAAATTTTAAGGCCCAAAATGCCTTATGTTCCAACTCCACCGGTAAATGACAATTCTTACCATAGACCATTTTGAAAGGTGTGAGACCAATCAGAGCTTTAAAAGTTGTCCGATAGGGCCACAAAGCATTGTCGAGCTTAGTTGACCAGTCCTTTCTCGAGGACGACACCGTTTTTTCCAAGATCCTTTTTATTTCACGGTTTGATACCTCCGCTTGTCCATTGGCCTGTGGATGATATGGTGTTGCAACTTTGTGCTTTACACCATATTTCTCCAAGGCTTTTTCTAGTTGAGTGTTGCAAAAGTGGGATCCTCCGTCACTTATCAACACCCTCAGAGTACCAAATCGAGAAAAAATGTTTTTTTTTCAAAAAATTTATCACAGTTTTTCCGTCCGCTTTAGCACATGCTATTGCCTCTACCCATTTGGATACGTAATCAACTACGACCAAAATATATTCATTGGAAAACGATGATGGGAAAGGTCTAACAAAGTCGATTCCCCAACAATCAAACACCTCAACTTCCATCATGTTTTGTAACGGCATTTCATGCCGTTTTGAAATTCCACCACTCCTTTGACACTTGTCACAACTTTGTGCATGCGCATGTGCATCTTTGAATAAAAAAGGCCAATAAAAGCTCGATTGGAGGACTTTCGTTGCCGTTTTTATTCCATTAAAATGCCCTCCATAAGGAGAGTTATGACAATGCCAAAGTATGTTAGTGGCCTCTTATTTTGACACACATCTTCTCAAAAGGTTATCGACACCAAGCTTAAACAAATATCGTTCATCCCAAACAAAAGACTTGGCGTCAGATAAAAATTTCTTTTTTTGATGGTGAGTTAGACCTTCCGGTATTAATCCGGCGGCTTTATGATTAGCCATGTCGGCAAACCACAGTCTAACTTGCACCATATACAACTTTTCGTCCGGAAATTCCTCCTTGACCTCTAATTCATTTTTGGTCACTTCAAAATTTACAAGGCGGGATAAGTGATCTGTCACCAAATTCTCAGATCCCTTTTTGTCACAAATTTCCAGATCAATTTCTTGTAACAACAGGACCTAACGAATTAGCCTTTGTTTTGAATCCGGCTTGGTAAGCAAATACTTAATAGCCGCGTGATCCATGTATACCACTACTCGAGACCCAATTAAATAAGAACGAAATTTCTCCAATGCATACACTATCGCAAGAAACTCTTTCTCGATTGTTGCATAGTTTACTTGAGCTTCATTCAAGACTTTGCTCGCGTAGTGTATAACATGAAATTTTTTTGTTCTTCGTTGACCCAATACCGCACCTACCGCATAATCACTCGCGTCGCACATGAGTTCAAAATCCATTTTCCAATTGGGCGCGATGATTATAGGCATGGTAGTCAAACTTTGTTTTAAAGAATTAAAAGCGACCATGCAAGACTCATCAAAATCTAAGGACTTATCTTTATTGAGCAATTTGCTCAACGGCTTTGCGATCTTTGTGAAATCCTTGATGAACCTTCGATAAAATCCTGCATGTCCAAGGAAGCTCCTTATACCTTTTACATTCAACGGTGGTGGCAATTTCTCAATAACATCCACCTTGGCTTGATCTACTTCAAGGCGCTTTGAAGAAACTTTGTGGCCGAGCACAATTCCTTCGGTCACCATTAAGTTACATTTTTCCCAATTGAGTACCAAGTTGGTTTCCACACACCGTTCCAATACCGCATCCAAGTTTTTCAAACAAATATCAAACGATTGCCCCAAAACCGAGAAGTTATCCATAAAAACCTCAATTGTCTTTTCGATCAAATCTGAGAATATTGCATGCATACACCTTTGAAAAGTCGCTGGTGCATTACACAACCCAAACGACATAATCCTATACGCAAAGATTCCAAAAGGGCATGTGAAAGCAGTTTTTTCATGGTCCTCCCGGTTCACAATAATTTAATTTTATCCCGAATAACCATCCAAAAAATAGTAGAATTGTTGACCGGAAAGTCTCTCGAGCATTTGATCCATGAATGGAAGAGGGAAATGATCTTTCCTCGTAGCTTGGTTTAACCTACAGTAGTCGATGCACATTCTCCACCGATCACAGTTCTTGTTGGGATTAACTCATTTTTCTCGTTTCGGATAACCGTCAATCTGCCTTTTTTTGGCACCACTTGTATAGGGCTAACCCATGGGCTATCAGAAATTGGGTAAATCATTCCGGAATCTAACATTTTTACCACTTACTTTCTAACCACCTTTTTCATGGTAGGATTTAAGCGGAGTTGCGGTTGAGCAACCGGTTTGAAATCTTCTTCCATGAATATCCGATGCATACAATAAGAGGGACTTATTCCTTTTAGATCAGAAAGAGTCCATCCCATTGTCTCTTGATTCTTCTTCAAAACACATATCAATTTTTCCTCCTCAATTGTGGTTAGCTCTGTGGTTATGATCACCGGTTTATGCCCCTCATCATCTAGAAAAACATATTTTAGATGAGATGGCAACAACTTCAATTCAAGTTTTATTTCCTCATTATTTTCCTTCTTCAAGATTTCCACCGTTTCTTTCAAAGGAGGAATTTCATCCAATTCTTCTAGTTCTCGCAAACACTTTTCGATCTCTTTTTCTTCGGCTTCATCGATACCTTGAAGAGCATTTGTTAGAACCTTTTGTAATGAGGTTGAAACTTGTAATTACTCCTTTACTTTTTCAATCACCTGTTCCGTTGCATCTATTCTAAAACAATCGCCTTTGTCCTTTGAATGCTTCATGGCTTCAAAAAGATTGAAACAAATCTCCTCATCTTGGACTCTAACCTTTATAAGACCATCATCCATATCAATGGCCATTCTAGCAGTTTTCATAAACGGTCTTCCAAGAATTAATGGAGCGTCTGCATCTTCCTCCATATCAATCACCACAAAGTCGATTGGAAACAAGAATTTTTCCACCTTAACCAATACATCTTCCGCTACACCGTGAGGACGGGTAGTGGATTTATCAGCAAGTTGCAATGTCATTTGGGCGGCTCTCAATTCCATATGTCCCAACCTTTTTACAATAGACAAAGGTATCAAATTGATACTAGAGGCCAAATCGATCAACTTGTTGCCAACATAGATATTTCCTATTGTAACCGGCAAAGTGACTCATCCCAGATCACTTTCTTTCTGCGGGAGAGTCCGTTGAATGATAGGGCTACAACTAGCATCAACCATGATAGTCTCTTGATTCGTATACCTCTTCTTTTTTGTGAGAATATCCTTCATGAATTTTGCATATTTCGACATTTGCTCTAATGCTTCGGAAAATGGAACGTTGATTTGTAATTGCTTGAAAATATCCATAAACCTAGCATAGTGCCTCGCACTATCTTTCTTTGACGGAGCATGAGGATATGGCAAATGTTGGATCGGAATAATACTCACTGATTCCTTCCCTTTCCTATTCTTTTTCAATTTTTCTTCTCTCATACTTTTTTCTTCTTCCTCACTTTTTTTCTTTTCATTTTCAACTAAATCTCCCTCAACATTTTTTTCTACTTCATTCTCAACACCATCTTTTTCTTTTTCAACTACTTCCTCCTCCTCCACTACAACTTCACCTATGCCCATATCAATCTCTCTTCCACTTCTTGTTAGAATAGCCTTGCAACGCTCTTTTGGATTTGGTTGAGTATTCGCAGGAAAAGTTCCTTTGTGTTGGTCCGCCAATTGTTTTGATAATTGTCTGACTTGCGTCTCAAGATTCTTTATGGCCGCATCGGTATTCTTTTGATTTGACATTGACATTTGCATAAATTGCGTGAGAGCGTCCTCCATCTTGGCATTTCCACTTGGAGCTTGTGGAGTGTAGCGAGCGATTTTGGACGCAGTTCTTAAGCGCTGGTCGCTCTCTGCGGTTGAGTTTACTACAGGTCGATTCATTTTTTATCCTATTAAAGCTGATGAAGGAAGGGAAATAGATGTCTCCAATTAACCCTGCTTTGCATACTGAGTTTAAACAGCGGTCTGTTAGGTTACGAATGCTATCAATGTGGGGGGGCCTTTGTACTGGTTATTTGTATTTTCGCCAATATGGTTTTCTCTCTCTCTTGGATTTTCTGGCGGGGAACGAGGATTTAGGATGTTAGGATTGATGCTTTTGATAGATACATGAGAGTATGGGATTTTGGGTTTTTGTTTAGTGTGCTCGCTAAGATTTTTCTTTCAATCTTATGCCTACGTATTCCCATTTACCGAAACAGGGAAATCAGAGCGTTCGTAGTTCCTCCTATTCTATGGGAGGAAATGGTTGTTTTTGGTGTCTTGTTCAAAGCCCAAGACGTGAAGCGAAAGGTGGTTTGTATCTTGTTCAAAGCCCAAGGTGTGAAGCTGAAGGGTCTATTTGTATCTTGTTCGAAGCCCAAGATATGAAGCTGAAAGGGTGTCAACTTTAGAGAGAATTTGTCATCTCTAAAGAGGGTATGTTTGTCACAACTGTTGGGTGACTGCCTGTAAAGGAGGATTACTTTAACCGGGATTTGTGAATCCGACAATGCCATAATTTCCTTTAAAGGGGATGTTAACCTGAAGGAGAATACTTTAACTCAGTGTAGAGTAATGCCATCTTTCCTTAGGAATTTCCCATGCTAAAAGAGGGACAATGGCATGGATGTAGATGATCCAGAGGCTTGCCGCTTACAGCAGTTAGATGGAGGGGAAGGAGTTGTTGATGTTTGTGTACTGTGTGCGAGGCACAGCTTTGATACTAAAAGGTTAATTGGATTAACCAGTGGTTTTCTTATATAAAGCCTAAGAGGAGGCTAATATGTGTCTCGTACAAAGCCCGAGAGAGAGGCTAAAAGGTTTTGACCCGACGATGGAGTCTTTTGGTATCTCGTATAAAGCCCGAGATGAAGGCTATTTGACTCAACAAGAGAGTTTTTATATCTCGTACAAAGCCCGAGATGGAGGCTGAAATTTGTTTGGCTCCATAAGAACCTTTTTGTATCTCGTATAAAGCCCGAGATGGAGGCGAAATAGGTGATTGACTCAACGAGGGAGTCTCTTATGTGTCTCGTACAAAGCCCGAGAAAGAGGCTAAATGTTGTTTGACTCCGCTGGGGAGGATCATTGTACAAAGCCCAAGAGGAGGCTATGGTGACTGTTTCAGTTGAGTGACAGGTCCAGTATACTGATTTTAAAGAGAAAATCAGTTCTTATATGAGCAACACTGTACTCATGGATTTGATTCAAGGATCCGGGTTATTCCTGTTCTTTAAGGAAGTGGGAAATCCGAAGGGTATTGAGACTGTCCGAGTCTACGGGTTTCCTTCCTATTTAACGAAGGGGTCACTTGAGAATGTCTTTGAGACTCAAGGAGATTAGACTGTCCAAGTCTAGAGTTTCATCTTTTGTACCATGCTTTGAGAAACAGTATTAGACTCTGAAAGGACTGTTCTATGAAGATGACTAAGTTCTGTTCCTATACCTCTAAGAGGTCGTCGGGACAATTTGTACGAAGCCCAAGAGGAGGCTGGAAACTTTTAAGAAGCCGACGGGTCCTTGTACTAAGCCCAAGAGGAGGCTATCATTCCCGGAGGAAGAGATCATTATACGAAGTCTAAGAGGAGGCTGTGAATACTTCTAAGAAGCCGTAGGGTCCTTGTACTAAGCCCAAGAGGAGGCTAGGTTGCTTTTAGGAAGCCTGTGGGTCCTTGTACGATGCCCAAGAGGAGGCCGATGCTTTTAAGAAGCCCGTGGGTCCCCAAACCCCGAGAAATTCAAGGCAAGCTATTCACAAGGAATAGATCAAGTCAGGAAAGTTCAAGAATTTGGAAGAAACTCAAAGATGCCATTCACGGAGAATACATTCATCTCTGGGAGTAGAGTTTCTTGACAATTCCTAATGAGGACAGCCGAAGAGAAGACTGTATCTGGTGATCGTATTGGGGATCTAGTTGTCTATTTTTAAGAATCAACGAAACGACGTCACCTAGTTCTAGACGTAGTTGCCGGGGAAACTCGAAATATCTATACTATTATTACACAGTTGATATGAGTTTATGAAAGAAGACTTACAGTGATACAGCCCCACAATACAGTTATATATCTATGAGTTTGTGAAAGGAGACTTACAGTGAAACAACCCCACAATACAGTTATATACATATGAAAGAGGTAAATGAAAGCGGGTAAACACTTACTCGGTTGTAGAGCTTCCATGCTGTTTGGTTAGTTGTTCAACAAATAAAGATTGAAAACAACAGTATATTCAAAATCAAAGGAGAAAGTGCTTTGAAATAAAAAGATTTGGGGCTTACAGCTCAAGGAGAGGCCCAGGGTTTTATCAGTGAGCGCACTGTTTGAATTTGTACAGAGGGACTTATACAAGTGACTGTGGCCCAAAAAGGTTTTCTGTACAAAGGGATGGGTCTTACACTCTCTCAAGAGGCCCAAAAAGTTTTAAAGAAAAAGAGTGGGGCTTATAACACGAGGGTAGGCCCAGATGATTTTTTCGTTTGAAATGGCGATCGCGCCGAGGTTTTTTTTTAACGCAGAGGGGCTTATACAATATCTGAGGCCCAAAATGTTTTGGTTAAAAGGGGGTTGGGTCTTACACTCTATTAGAGGCCCAAAAGTTTTGAATGGGTCTTATAGCTCAAGCAGAGGCCCAAAAGGTTATTTTTCAAAAGGCGACGATCGCGCCGTTTGTTTTTTGACGGTATCGGGACTTATACAATACTGAGGCCCAAAAATGATTTGGTCAAAAAAGGATTGGGTCTTACACTCTATTAGAGGCCCAAGGTGTTTTGAAAATGATTTATGAGGGTTGAATTAATCCAAAAACCCTAATTTGTTTTCAAAAATGTATTTAATTGAATAAAAATTCAATTAAAATGATCAAAATTGTTTAACATATGAAAAACAAATTGTGATCTTGGATTAATGTTTCAAAAATTAAGTATTGACCTACAAAATAATTAGAAAGCATTAAAAGTTGCAAAATCAATGTGGAAAATATATTTTAAATGTTAAAAACAATTAAAACATTAATTCTTTGCAAAAATATCAATTATATGAAATAAATAATATTTTTGGGATTTTTTCGGAAAATAAAATATTTTAACATTTTTGTGAATTATTAAAAAAAGAATCAACTCAAAATCATTAAAACTCAGAGAGAAATTAATTTTTGAATCAATTAAATAAAATCACAAAATTCAAATATTTGAATTTGAAAAAAAGGCGCCAAGAACAAGCTGAAGAACACGCGCGTGTTCTGAGATTCCCAGATTTGCATTTTCTCTCTAATCTCACTGAATACTTAATCATATCATGTAATCCACATATCATTATGATCGTCTCAACCTCACGATCATGTCTATAACACTTAATTTCATTCAAATTAAACATACAACATGAAATCACGAAGAAACCTCAAGAACCCTAATTTCTGCGTGAAGGCTAGGATTTTTGATACACGATTCAAACAATGCAATTAATTGAGGGGAAACATTCCATGCATGATTATGAACATATGGCCAAATTATTGTGCAGCAAAAATTGCATGGATCATAGAGTTAGAAGAGCTCATGCTTACCACTTGCAGCTGGTGATCTTGATTTGTGTTGGAGGTGTTACAACTTGGTTCCAATGATGTGGATAGCTTCCCTAGGTGCTAAGTGATGTGTCTGAGTGCTTGGAATGGATTGAAATGGTTTGGAGTTGAAGATGGCACCTCAACTGCAAAACTGTCAAGAACTTGAGCAATTGGCTGGTGATTTTGTGAAATATGTGTTCTAGATGTTATGTGAGTGTTTGGATCACTTCTATATGATGTATGTGAGGTGTGTGAGTGATTGGTTTGATTGGAAAAGCTCTCAAACTCAAAACCCGATAGTGACTTGCCTTATAAGGCAAAATTGGAGTGAAAGAAGAGATTTTGAGGAAAGCATATGTTTGATGGCTTTGGTGTACTCAAACTGATCACAATTGAGCTCTATTTATAGTAGAGCAAGTTTGTTTTACAAGGAATAGTGAATGGCAACTGCTAAGTAGGTTTGGCCAATGTTGGCAAATGAAAATCCAAGTCTCCTCTAGCCATTGACTAGAGGTTAGGGCACAGAGCTTTGGTTCCCTTGGTCTTGGATAAGTCTTGACTGATTTTAGATGAGAATGGCTCAGTCCATGCCACCTTGATGCTTCCATTGAATGCTTCAATCCAAATTTGGAGTCTTGTCCCTATTTTGGCCATTCTAGGTTCAACATGCTATTTCTTGTTCCATGGACTTTGGAGGCTTGGCTCAGTGATTGTCCCCTTTAGATTCAATCCTCAGACGTGTCCAAGTGGATAGGAGCATTTGAATTTGGCTGATTTTGGCAAATAGAGCAAAATTGCAAATTCTGCCTTGCCTTTGACAGATTTCAGCAAGGCAACTTGCCA
Source organism: Lathyrus tuberosus (assembly GCA_022829125.1). NCBI lineage: Eukaryota > Viridiplantae > Streptophyta > Magnoliopsida > Fabales > Fabaceae > Lathyrus > Lathyrus tuberosus. Next base: position 440,756 of record JALAZF010000118.1, on the reverse strand, counting down.
ATGTCATATCTCATGGTGTAAGTTGAATTTGGTAATGTTCTTGACCATTTTGGAAAGCCCTTATATGATACAACAAATGTTTGAACATGTTTGGTTTTGATCTCTTTTGAATCCAAGTGAAAAATCCCCCTACATTTGGCAAAAAGTAGGGTAAAATCTGACTTAGTCAAATTTTCACTAAGTGTTGGAACAAAGTGACTTTTCTTGATTTTGATCACTCCATAACTCAAAATCCATGAGGAGTTGGAATTAGGTCTAATTGAAGTTTTTGTAGAGGGTAATGAGGGCTACAAATCCATCTTTGGATGAGGAAAAATGGCTTTGTGGTTTAGGAGTTATGATCCTCCAAAGTTGGTACCCTTGTTACTTCATTTTTAACTTAGAAAATTTTCTAAGTTTTTATGGTTACCCCTTTTACAAGTTATCCAACTTTTCTTGATTTTTCTTGATGAATGATGATTCAAATCATACATTAACATCATTTTAGGGTTAAAAATCCATTTTGGTGAAAAATCTCAAAAAGTCAAAGTTGACTTTTGTGCACAGTTGACTTTTTATCAAATGAATTCCAAACTGTGCAATTCTTCAGGAAATCATGTCCTTGACCTAAATCAAACTTGATGGACATGTTCCATGGGAATCATATTGCATATTGAATCATGTCTTAGGGCTTGGGAGCATGTCCTGGTCAAAAGTCAAAGTTACAGTTGACTTTTTCCTTAAAACCCTAATTGTGGTGCAGATGAAATTGAGACTTGTTGCTCAATCTTCTTGGATTAATCCATTGTTCCAAATGGATCAATATAGTTCATTAGAGACCCTCAAACCCCCTCTTGAGGTCTTGGCTCATGGTTTGTCCCAAAAGTCAACTTAGGGGTGAATTAGGTCAAGAAACCCTAATTCCTGATTTTTGATGAATGCACCCCCTAAGGCAAAATTGACTTGATGATTGGGTCCATGAGGTTCCATGGAGTATATTAGGTTAGGTTTTGGATCATTGGCTTGTGCCCAGATGAAAAATTTCCATCTGGAGGCCCTGGTCGACCAAAACCCTAATTTGGTGACACTGTCAATCTTGAGACTTGATCCACCTAGAAGGGAGCAGCCTTGTGCTTAATCCTTGAAGTGAGAGTCCTTTTGATCCATTATGGATGTTTGAGAGGTTAGACAAGTTGAAGATCATGTCATTCCTTGATTGATCCTTTGTCTAAGAACTCAGAGAGGGCTTGAAACCCTAATTTTGATTGTAGTGGATGCTCACCCATCTTTGGGGAGACTAATGAAGTATGATGGTTCCTCCATATTGTGATAATGATTTACACAATGATGGGAAATCTAAGTGGTCAAAATTTGGGGTATGACAGATGCCCCTATTTAATCTTTTTGAACCCGAAGGTGTGAATGACGAAGGTATTCGGGCATTCGGGGTTCAAGAGGATTAAATATCGGAATACCCGAAATTTTGATGGTGGCTATGAATGGTAGCTTACGCATTCATCTTCTTTAGCTAAGTAACGATGCTTAGAAAAGGTAAGCTTCCCCTCGATCCTGGTCTCCAGCCAAGGAACTGGTCTTAGTTTTCTTTTGTCAACTTCCCCTCGTTCCTAGTTTCCTACCAAGGAACTGGTCTCAGTTGCTGAAACAAACTTCCCCTCGATCCTGGTTACCTACCAAGGAACTGGTCTTAGTTTCTGATTTAAACTTCCCCTCGATCCTGTTTCCTACCAAGGAACTGGTCTTAGTTTCTTTTGTCAATAAACTTTATTGACAAGGGACGCTATTCGTAGCGGTTTTCCTCAAACTTCTCGCCGAATTTTCCTGGGGAGATGCCATTTGACAGAAAAAGTTTTGACGCCAGACTTGTTGAGGAACCCAGTCGTCTGGGTTGTAGAGGTGTACAAACTTCTCTGTTGGAGACGCCATTTGCCGACTCTATCTGGGGAAAGCGAGTCTCTTGAGAGACTGCTGTCGCTTGGGGTCTTTACATCATACTTTTCTCAGAGATCTTCTCGGAGAAATGCCATATGGTGTGATCCAATTTTGAGGTGCCGATGACCTTTTCATCAGCGGTCTTTCGGAGAAAGGCAGCTATACTGCCGAATCTTCGATTAGGAGGCTTTCTCTGTGGATTTTCCTTAATCCGGGAAAGAAAGGATATCATCTTCAATGGCGAAGAGTGATGCTGACTGAAAGTTACTCTGGTCTTTCAGAGGTTCAAGTTATCAAAGTGGTCGAGGATCCAACTTCAATCCAGAAATAAAACTGGAGGAGAAAGATTGCTCAGACGCAACGTTTCCTGACGAGGCAAGAACTGACAACTCGATTGAGAGAACTCCTATCACTAAGGGACAAGACCGACTAGAGTGATAGTGATGCAATATGATTATGTGAATGCAAATCAAATGATGCATGATATATGTATGTATATGCTGACAAAACGGATGTGACATACAAACTGACAGGTGAACATGACTGGATACTCGGCCATCGCGGGGCGAAGAAGTACCGTTGGTTCAGAATAGCAATTCCTCCTTGCTTAGGAGAGATAGTCCCTGTTGGGAGCTATGTTGGTCGGGCTTAGAAGATAAGAACTCGGCCGAGGCGTGTCAGACGAAACAAGGTCTCTAACACAGTTGATCCCTTCATTCAGGCGTACTGGGTTAGAAGGAGTACTTTGATTCTGCACTTTGAGGTTCCATTACTTCTGGAGAAGTGACCGATGTTCTTCTGATGTTCAACAGTCAAAAGAAATTGCCGTCTTTATTAAAAAGCAGAAAAAGTTTTAACAAGTAAATTCATTTTTGTTTTATTTCAAGAATCGTTAATCATGTTAACAGCGTCGTTCTGTAAAGCTAAAACAAATAAGAATTACAAACAAAAGCACAAAGGCTCAAATTTTATTGATAAGATGGAGATCAGCCAAACGCGTGATTCCAAAGAGTATATACAAAGTTTGAAAATGGTAATTTACAGGGAAAAGGGCTACGTTGAAACATAACGACCACTATCTTTCTACCAACTTTGAATTCGGGACATCCTGAGCTTCTGTCGAAGATGACCGTGACTGGAGTTTTTTGACAGATGATGTAACTGCTGCTGAGGGACCTGCCTCTGTTGAACATAGTTACTTGCCATTATCCTTAATTTTTTCCTGGATTGTACTATGATATTTCCAATCCACCGGGATGATTTTTTTTTCATGTCTCTAACTTTTGCCTGGACCGCCCTTTCGGGTTTTCAATCCACCGAGACATTTTTTTTTTTTTAGTTTAGGCGAAGTATTTCTTGACTACATGAACATTCGTGGGGTAGGAAAATTCCTCTCCGTCCATGGTTGCAAGTCTCAAGGCGCCGCCTGAGAAAGCTTTCATGACCACATAGGGACCATCATAATTTGGAGTCCATTTACCTCGCAAATCAGTGAGAAATGACTGTATCTTCTTGAGCACGAGGTCTCCTTTTCTGAAGACACGAGGTCGGACCTTTTTGTCAAACGCCCTCTTCATTCTCTGTTGATACACCTGACCGTGGCATAGTGCCGTGATTCTCTTCTCTTCGATCAGGTTCAATTCGTCGTGTCGGCTTTGACACCATTCAGCTTCGATGAGCTTAGCTTCCATCAATACTCGGATTGACGAGATCTCTACTTCTATGGGGAGAACTGCCTCCATGCCATATACTAGAGAGAAAGGGGTTGCCCCTGTTGAAGTGCGAACAGATGTGCGATAACCATGAAGAGCAAAGGGTAGCATCTCGTGCCAGTCTTTGTAGGTTACAACCATCTTTTGAACGATCTTCTTGATATTCTTGTTAGCCGCTTCTACCGCTCCGTTCATCTTTGGTCGGTAGGGAGATGAGTTATGATGTTCGATCTTGAACTCTGCACACAACTCTTTCATCATCTTGTTGTTCAAGTTAGATCCATTATCAGTAATGATCTCGCTTGGAACACCATAACGGCAGATGATATTGTTTTTGATAAATCGGACCACCACTTTTAGGGTTACATTAGCGTACGATGCTGCTTCGACCCACTTGGTGAAATAGTCAATGGCTACCAGGATGAACCGATGTCTGTTTGAAGCCTTAGGCTCAATCAAGCCAATCATGTCGATTCCCCATATGGAAAAAGGCCACGGGGAAGAAAGAACTTTGAGATGTGATAGCGGTACATGAATTTTGTCGGAGTATATCTGACACTTGTGACACCTCCTCATGTACTTGTAGCAGTCGGATTCGATGGTCAACCAGTAGTACCCTGCTCTTAGGATTTTTCTCGCCATTGTATGTCCGTTGGCATGAGTGCCAAAGGACCCTTCATGAATTTCTTTCATCAGCATTTCTGCTTCTGGTCGGTCGACGCATCGGAGCAAGACCATGTCAAAATTTCTCTTATAAAGAGTGTCACCGCTTATGAAGAAGTTTCCAGCCAATCTTCTGAGAGTTTTTCTGTCCTTCCTTAGTGCCCCAGGTGGGTACTGTTGTTTCTGAAGGAAGCATTTGATATCGTGATACCAAGGTTTATCGTCTATGACTGCTTCAATCGTGAAGATGTAAGCGGGCCTTTCAAGGCGCATTATGTCGATCTTAGGTAGGTCGTTCCTCTGACCTACACTAATCATGGAAGATAGAGTGGCTAAGGCATCAGCCATGTGATTCTCTTCACGAGGGATATGATGAAACTCAACTCTGTTAAAGAAGGGTAACAACCTTCTTGCATAGTCTTTGTAAGGAATCAATCCTGATTGGTATGTGTTCCAATCTCCTTTTATCTGATTGATAACCAGAGCTGAGTCACCATATACGTCCAAGTTTTTGATCCTTAAATCAATCGCTTCTTCGAGACCCATAATACAAGCTTCGTATTCGGCCTCGTTGTTCGTACATTTGAACGTAAGTCTGGCAGTGACAGGAATGTGGGTACCCTGAGGGGTAACAATGATTGCCCCAATTCCGTTTCCATAATGATTAACTGCTCCGTCAAAGATTAGTCCCCACTGGGAACCTGGTTCTGGCCCTTCACTGGGTAACGGTTCATCGCAATCTTTCATTTTTAGATACTTGACATCTTCGTCTGGGAAGTCAAACCTGATTGATTCCTGATCGTCAATCGGTTGATGAGCCAAATGATCGGCTAAAATACTTCCTTTAACGGCTTTCTGAGCGTGGTACTCTATGTCATATTCTGATAACAACATCTGCCAACGGGCAATCCTTCCCGTAAGAGCAGGTTTTTCGAAAACGTACTTGATTGGATCCATTTCGGAGACCAACCAAGTAGTATGACGAATCATGTATTGGCGAAGATGTTTGGCTGCCCAAGCCAAAGCGCAGCAAGTTTTTTCAAGCATCGTGTACCGAGTTTCGCAGTCGGTGAATTTCTTGCTCAGATAGTAAATGACAGACTCTTTCTGTTTGGTTTCGTCTTGTTGGCCAAGTACACATCCCATTGAGTCCTCTAGGACTGTGAGGTAAATGATCAGTGGTCTTCCTTCCACTGGAGGTGATAGAATCGGAGGATTCAACAGATATTCCTTGATACTGTCGAAGGCGGTTTGACAATCTTCTGTCCAAATGCAATCCTGGTTCTTTTTGAGTAATTTGAAAATCGGCGCACACGTGGCGGTCATGAGGAATATGAATCTGGAGATGTAGTTCAAACGTCCCAGGAATCCTCTGACTTGTTTTTCAGTTTTCGGAGAAGGCATTTCTTGAATGGCCTTGACCTTGTCAGGATCAACCTCAATTCCTTTCTGGCTGACGATGAACCCTAATAGTTTCCCTGAACGGACACCGAAGGTGCACTTGTTGGGATTCAAGCGGAGCTTGAATTTTCTTAGACGTTTGAACAATTTTGACAGATGTTCGACGTGCTCACTCTCTGTTTTAGATTTTGCAATCATATCATCGACATACACTTCGATTTCTTTGTGTATCATGTCATGAAAAAGAGTAGTCATGGCCCTTTGATAGGTTGCCCTGGCGTTCTTCAAACCGAACGAGATTACCTTGTAACAAAAGGTACCCCATGGGGTAATGAATAAAGTTTTCTCCATGTCTTTCGGCGCCATTTTGATTCGATTATAGCCCGAGAATCCATCCATGAAGGAGAAAACTTTGAACTTTGCTGTACTGTTTACCAGCATGTCAATGTGTGGTAAAGGAAAGTCGTCCTTTGGACTAGCCTTGTTTAGATCCCTGTAGTCAACACATATTCTGACCTTTCCGTCCTTTTTCGGAACGGGTACGATGTTGGCTAACCATTGAGGATATTCAGATGTGGCGAGGAAACCCGCGTCAATCTGTTTCTGCACCTCCTCTTTGATTTTAATGGCCATGTCCGGGTGAGTCCGTCTCAACCTTTGCTTTACTGGCAGGCATTCTGATCTCAACGGTAAGTGATGTTCCACGATGCTGGTATCCAACCCTGGCATATCCTAATAGGACCAAGCGAATACATCGGGGAATTCTTTGAGAAGCTTTATCAAACTCTCTTTGGCAGTTGGATTGAGCAGTGCCCCAATCCTGATTTCTTTTCTCCCTTGCTCTGAACCGAAGTTTACCGTTTCCAACGGTTCTTTGTGAGGTTCAATGGACCTTTCCTCTTGTCTGAGTAGTCGGGAGATCTCTTCTGGAATTTGGTCGTCATTTTCTTCTTCAGCCTCGAATACTGGGAACTCAAAGTTGGGAGAAGGCATCGGATCATATGTTTCAACTGGGTTTAAAACAAGCAATCTGCATGACGTGATGATTCGTGTTTAGAAGAGATAGAGAAAATGCAAAAGTGTGTGCAGTGTATTTTTTTTTGTTTTTATTTGAATTGTTTTTTAGGATTACCATTTTCTGAAAAATCCAAAAGAGAAAACAGCAATTAATGCGGAAATTACAGAACGACGTTATTTTATTAATGAACAAGTCGATTCTTGAAACTACAGCCCTATAAAACAAAACTCTGTCTCTTTGGGCAAAGCGAAGAGGGAAAATTTACAGAAAGCGAGCCCTATTAAAACACCCGTTTCACCTGGGCAGGGTGAAAGGTTAAAGGACGACAATTACTTTGACTGATGAACGATCTTCGGAACCTCGACGGCAACCCATTGGCGGCGAACTCCTCGGTGAATCACAAAGTCTGGCACCTTCCTTGATTTGTCTTCAGAAATGACGCTGATTTCTGGTGGAGCGGGATCATTGGAATCTGTCTCCCAAGCAGAATTGTCGTAGGAGGATTCGTCAGTTGTATTTTGCATAGTATTTGTGCTCTCAGCTATATCTCCCCATCCAGTAGGCTGGATGTCTTCGAGCCTGATACGAGAGCTTTCGGGATCGGTGTACTTGACCATATAGTCGTATTTTCCACTCGGTTGTCCCAAGGTGTCCCAAACTTCTTTGGAACTGGAGGAGTCATCTCTCTCGATGACGTTGACCTCAGGAAAAGCATAGTTGATGAATTCAAGTCCTGCAAACGTTACGAATTCATCTTCATGTTGAGTAGTTTCTGAATGACCTGAGTGTTGATCCAATGACATGGTGGGGACACAGGTATTCTGTCCAATGACGGTCAGCTGATTTTCATTGTTCGGCTGACTTTCTTGCCCCAAGTTTCCTGGATAAGGCTGCCACATTGGCAGACCATCCATTGGGCCATAGTAGTTGTGGTCAAAGTTGTCTTTCATTAGAGTGTCCTCCTCTAATGAATTTGGCAGAGCACGACATCCTTCCGGATCACAATCTCCATAGATCATTTCGACGTCTGACCTTGGTATAAATCTCGGACTCTGTGCGGGATAGCAAAATGGTATAGGTGTCATACCCCAAATTTTGACCACTAAGATTTCCCATCATTGTGCAAATCATCAGCACAATATGGATGTACCTTTGTACCTCATTAGTCTCCCCAAAGGTGGGTGAGCGTTCACTACAAACAAGATTTAGGGTTTCAAGCCCTCGCAGAGCTCTTAGACAAAGGATAAATCAAGGAATGACATGATCTTTAACTTGTCTAGCCTCTCAAATATCCACAATGGATCAAGAGGACTCCCACTTCAAGGATTAAGCACAAGGCTGCTCCCTTCTAGGTGGATCAAGCCTCAGGATCGCTAGTGTCACCAAATTAGGGTTTGGTCGACTAGGGCCTCTAGATGGAAATTTTACTCTGGGCATGAGCCAATGCTTCAAATCATAACCTAAAATGCTCCATGGAACATCATAAACCCCATCATTAAGTCAATTTAGCCTCAGGGGATGCATACATCAAAAATCAAGAATTAGGGTTTCTTGACCTAATTCACCCCTAAGTTGACTTTTGGGACAAATCATGAGCCAAGACCTCAAGACATGATTTGAGGGTCTCCAACGTACCACGTTGATCCATTTTGAACAATGGATTGACCCAAGAAGCTTGAGCAACAAGTTTCAATTTCATCTGAACCACAGTTAGGGTTTCGCGAGAAAAGTCAATTGTAGCTTTGACTTTTGACCAGGACATGCTCCCAAGCCGTGGGACACGATTAAATACACACTATAACACCCATGGAACATTTCCATCAAGTTTGATTTAGGTCAAGGACATGATTTACTAAAGGATCGCACAGTTTGGAATTCATCTGATAAAAATCAACTGTGCACAAAAGTCAAACTTTGACTTTTTGAGATTTTTCATAAAAATGGTTTTTTAACCCTAAAATGATGTTAATGTGTGATTGGAATCATCATTCATCAATAAAAATCAAAGAAAGTGGGATAACTTGTAAAAGGGGTAACCATAAAAACTTAGAAATTTTTCTAAGTTATGAAAAAAAGTGGCAAGGGTACCAACTTTGGAGGATCATAACTCCTAAACCACAAAGCCATTTTCCCCATCCAAAGCTTGATTTGTAGCCCTCATGGCCCTCTACAAAAGTGTCAAGTACACTTCATCCCAATTCATCATGGATTTTGAGTTATGGTTGGATCAAAATGGCTAAAAACCTAAAATTGGCATTTTTCAGCACTTAGCCAAAAATCTGCCTTGTAATTTCAGCACAATGTCCCAACTTCAAGGCTGTTTTTCTCCATGATCCAAGTTGAACCAGGTCTAATGTCAAACATCAAAGTTGAAGTACGTCATCTAAGCTTTCCGGAAAGTCCTAGAACGTCCATGTAGCATACTCGAGCAGGGAGTTATGGATCTTACAAAAGGGCTTGCTGAAGCTGAATTTTTCAGGGCAGATTTGCACATTTTTTGTGCCACACGAATTTTCAAGCCTTGTCATCAGTTTGGACCCATCTAAGGATCAAATCCAAGTGGGATGATCTGATCCATGAACCTCCCAAGTCCAAGGAACCAAAAAGAGCATGCCAAAACCTAGAAATCCCTAAAAGAGGGACAAAACTCCAATTTTGGTTTGGAGCATTTAATGGATTCTTAGAGGTGGCATGGACTGAGCCATTCTCATCTGAAATCAGTCAAGACTTATCCAAGACCAAGGGAACCACAGCCCTGTTCCCTAACCTCTAGTCAATGGCTAGAGGAGACTTGCATTTCCATTGGCCAACATGGAACAAACACCTGCTGCAGTTGCCATTCACTGTGGATCCCAAAACAATCTTGCTCCACTATAAATAGAGCTCATTTGTGTTCAGTTTGAGTACACCAAAGCCATCAAACAGATGTTTTCCTCAAAATCTCTTCTTTCACCTCAAATTTGCCTTCCAAAGCAAGTAATTCTGATTTTTTGAGCTAGAGAGCAATTCCACTCAAACTAATCACACACACACCTCATATATATCATATGTAAGCTATGTAAACCATCAAAAGTGACCTGTAATCACAACATCACAAAGTCACCTCTCAAAACCTCAAAATGACACTTTTTTGCATTTTTCAAGCCATGTCTTGATTCAGTCACTTTCCAAACCAGATAAAATCTCAAACACACTCTAAATATCATCCTTGTACTGTCCCAAATGGTGCCACACATCTGGAACACCATTTGAGAGAGTTGGCATTTTGGCCACTTTTGACCATTTTGCGAGAAAGTGCACAAACTTGCTCCAGAGGTTTCCAGCCAATTCCAACCATCCTAAAAGCTTCTAAGAGGTCATTTGAGGTTGTCCAAAGCATCAAATCATTTCTGGAACAAAGCATTTGGTAGGTTGCCCAAAATCTCCAAAAAAGAGGTAAAATCCACAACTTGAATTCTTTGAATCATGCTTTCCTTTGTTGTCCACATACATGCATCATATTGAACAATTCTTGAGGCAAAAATGTAGTCCTTAATGTGTATGTTGTGATCCTCCCACTGTTTGCATTTTAACATATTTATATGTGGAATTTTGGTTGTTTTAAAATCATGTCCAATTCTGGTTGTTTTGATTCGTGTGTTCTATACATTAAGTTTTAGTGTGCATGAGTAAAACCATTAGATTCCTTGCGAAAAATCGGTCAAGATAGGTTTTTACGGATTTCAATTCCGATGAAAATTGAGAGAGTTACGCGCGTTAAAAATTTGACGCGAAACGACGTCGAAAACGACGTGCAGTTTTGGTTTTTTAATTTCTGCATTTTGTGTGTTGATTTTCCGTATGCGTGAGTGATACCATTGGATTCCTTGTGAAAAATCGATCAAGATAGACTCTTTCGGATCTTGATTCGGTTAAAAATCGAGAAAGTTACGCGTGTTGGAAATTTGACGCAAAACGATGTTTTTAACTAACACGCAGTTCTGGTTTTTTTGCTGCTACGTTTTGTATGTTGAGTTTCAGCGTTCATGTGCGATACCATTGGATTCCTTGCGAAAAATCGGTCAAGATAGACTCTTTCAGATCTTAATTCCGTTAAAAATCGAGAGAGTTACGCGCGTCGGAAGTTTGGTGCGAAACGATGTTTTCAACTAACGCGCAGTTCTGGTTTTTTTGCTGCTGCATTTTGTACGTTGAGTTTCAGCGTGCATGTGCAATACCATTGGATTCCTTGCAAAAAATAGGTCAAGATAGACTCTTTCGGATCTTAATTCCGTTAAAAATCGAGAGAGTTATGCGCGTCGAACGTTTGGCGCGAAATGATGTTTTCAATTACGCCCAGTTCTGGTTTTTCGATTTGCGTATTTTGTACGTCGAGTTTCGGTGTGTATGTGTGGTACCATCGGATTCCTTGCGAAAAATCGGTCAAGATAGGTATTTCCGGATTTTGATTCCGATAAAAATTGAGAGAGTTATGAGTGTTTGAAATTTGATAAAAAACGTGTTGAAAATTAAAGTTTCGGTACTCGTTTTTACCCCAAAAGAAATGTCGGAGATGATATTTTGATATCTTTCCTCTTTTTCTTACTTTTTATTTTCAAAACTCAACCAATTTTTTTTACATAGCAAAAAATCATCATTTTCCAATTCATACCCCATAATATTTTAATCCACAAAAAATCACAAAAAAAGTATTATTTTTAATATATTTAAAAATAGTGTTTTAAATTGTTTTAAATGCTTTTAAAATGATTTCTTTTTTTTCTTGATTTTTTAAAACCAAAATGATTTTAAATATTTATGTGGATAAAATATTTTTTTCATAAACTTTAATCATTATTTAATGATTTTATTTGATATTTTTATCATTTTTTACTTAATTTTTCTTGGAAAAATGACTAAAAAATGAAATTGGGGTTTTCTTGGATTTTCACCCTAACAAATCTTTTTCAAACACTTTGGGCCTCTATTAGAGTGTAAGACCCTATCCTTTTTTAACAAAACATTTTTGGGCTCACTTATTGTATAAGTCCCGATACGTTAAAAATCTCGGCGCGATCGCCATTTTCAAACTGAAAATATTTTGGGCCTCTCCCTGAGTTGTAAGCCCCATATTTTGTACAAAAATACACTTTGGGCCTCTAATAGAGTGTAAGACCCAACCCCTCTTTTTTATATTTTCTCATTATTTTTTAATGATTTGGAAAATTAATAACTCCCTCAATTTTGATTATTTTTTATTGGTTCTTTTTCTGAAAAATCACAAAAATAGTAAAATATTTTATTCTACAAAAAAATAAAATTTATATTATTTATTTAATATAGTTGGTATTTTTGTGAATAAATTCATTTTTAATTGTTTTAAAGCATTTTAAAAGTGAATATTCATCTTGAAAATAAAGACTATGGGCCTCCCCTCGTGTTGTAAGCCCTATTTATTTTCTTTAAACTCTTTGGGCCTCTATTAGAGTGTAAGACCCAACCCCTTGTGTACAGAAAACTTTTTGGGCCTCATTCGTTATATAAGTCCTTCTGTACATTTTCAAATAAACGGCGCGATCGTCGCCCTTTTCAAAATTAACCATTGGGCCTATCCTCGAGTAGTAAGACCCATTTCTTTTCTTAAAACTCACTTGGGCCTCTTGAGAGAGTTTAAGACCCATCCCTTTGTACAGAAAACCTTTTTTGGGCCACAGTCACTTGTATAAGTCCCTCTGTACAAATTCAACAGTGCGCTCACTGATAAAACCCTGGGCCTCTCCTTGAGCTGTAAGCCCCAAATCTTTTTATTTCAAAGCATTTTCTCCTTTGATTTTGAATATACTGTTGTTTTCAATCTTTCTTTGTTGAACAACTAACCAAACAGCATGGAAGCTCTACAACCGAGTAAGTGTTTACCCGCTTTCATTTACCGCTTTCATATATATATATATAACTGTATTGTGGGGTTGTTTCACTGTAAGTCTCCTTTCATAAACTCATATATATATATATATATAACTGTATTGTGGGGCTGTGTCGCTGTAAGTCTCCTTTCATAAACTCATATCAACTGTGTAATAATAGTATAGATATTTAGAGTTTCCCCGACAACTACGTCTATCACTAGGTAAAGTCGTTTCGTTTATTCGTAGAAATAGACAACTAGATCCCCAATAGGATCACCAGATACAGTCTTCTCTTCGGCTGTCCTCATTAGGAATTGTCAAGAAACTCTACTCCCAGAGATGAATGTATTCTCCGTGAATGGCATCTTTGAGTTTCTTCCAAATTCTCAAACTTTCCTGACTTGATCTATTCCTTGTGAATAGCTTGCCTTGAATTTCTCGGGGTTTGAGGATCCACGGGCTTCTTAAAAGCATCGGTCTCCTCTTGGGCATCGTACAAGGACCCACAGGCTTCCTAAAAGCAACCCCGCCTCCTCTTGGGCTTAGGTCAAGGACCCGTCGGCTTCTTAGAAGTATCCACAGCCTCCTCTTAGGCTTCGTATAATGATCTCTTCCTCCGGGAATGATAGCCTTCTCTTGGGCTTCGTACAAGGACCTCTCGGCTTCTTAAAAGTTTCCAGCCTCCTCTTGGGCTTCGTACAAATTGTCCCGACGACCTCCTAGAGGTATAGGAACAGAACTTAGTCATCTTCATAGAACAGTCCTTTCAAAGAGTCTACTACTGTTTCTCAAAACATGGTACAAAAGATGAAACTCTAGACTTGGACAGTCTAATCTCCTTGAGTCTCAAAGACATTCTCAAGTGCCCCCTTCGTTAAATAGGAAGGAAATCCTCATACTGGACCTGTCACTCAACTGAAACAGTCACCATAGCCTCCTCTTGGGCTTTGTACAATGATTCTCCCCAACGGAGTCAACAACGTTTAGCCTCTCTCTCGGGCTTTGTACGAGACACATAAGAGACTCCCTCGTTGAGTCAATCACCCTTTCGCCTCCATCTCGGGCTTTGTACGAGATACAAAAACTCTCTTGTTGAGTCAAATAGCCTCCATCTCGGGCTTTATACGAGATACCAAAAGATTCCCTTGTTGAGTCAAACCTTTTCGCCTCCATCTTGGGCTTTGTACGAGATACAAAAACACTCTCTTGTTGAGTATAAAAGATCCTCTTGTAGGATCAACCCCTTTTAGCCTCTCTCTCGGGCTTTGTACGAGACACATATTAGCCTCCTCTTAGGCTTTGTATGAGAAAACCACTGGTTGATCCAATCAACCTTTTAGCATCAAAGCTGTGCCTCGTTCACAGTACACAAATATCAACAACTTATTTCCCCTTCATCTAATCGCTGTAAGCGGCAAGCCTCTGGATCATCTACATCCATGCCACTGTCCCTCTTTTAGCATGAGAAATTCCTAAGGAAAGATAGCATTGCTCTACACTGAGTTAAAGTCTTCTCCTTTAGGTTAAAATCCCCTATAAAGGAAATTATGGCATTACCAGGATCCGCGTATCCCGGTTAAAGTAATCCTCCTTTATAAATCTGTCACCCAACAGTTGTGACAGACAAACCCTTCTTTAGAGATGACAAATTCTCTCTAAAGTCGAGGTCCTTCAGCTTCACGTCTTAGGCTTTGAACAAGACACAAATAGACTTTTCAGCTTCACATCTTGGGCTTTGAACAAGATACAAATCACCTTTCGCTTCACATCTTGGGCTTTGAACAAGACACCAAAACACCCATTTCCTCCCATAGAATAGGAGGAACTACGAACGCTCTGATTTCCCTGTTTCAGTAAATGGGAATACGTAGGCATAAGATCGAAAGGAAAGATCTTAGCGAGCACAATCAACAAAAAACCCAAATCCCATATCTCCATCAATCAAAAGCAGTAATTCAAAAGCATCAGTCCTAACATCCTAACCCTTGTTCCCCGCTAGAAAGTCCTAGAAAGAAAGAAAACTGTATTGGCGAAAATACAAATAACCAGTACAAAGGCCCCCCCACATTGATATCATTCATAACCTAACAGACCGTTGTTTAAACTCAGTATGCAAGCAGGGTTAATTGGAGACATCTATTTCCCTTCCTTATTCAGCTCACAATAGGATAAAAAATGAATCGACCTGTAGTTTAAGCTCAACTGCAAAGAGCGACCAGCGCTTAAGAACCGCGTCCAAAATCGCTCGCTACAGAAAAATGGCACCCACTGTGGGGCCGGGTCTTTCTAAAACTTTTGTTTTCCTTTTTTCTCTTCACTTATGTGAAAACCACAGATCGGGGCTTCCGCCGGGGAACCCATTTCTGTCAGGAACTTAGGATTCTTAGCTTTATAAGTCTAGGATGATTAGGACAAATATATATACTGCTTTTCCTAATTGAATATGTGTTTATTTTTCTGCTACTGGGAATGTGTGTGATGCCGCATGTGGTGAGATTGAGTATACACTTAAGATAAGTGATGGCGACGGGGTCGACCATCAACCTCAGTGGAGGCATCCTAATGTAACCATTCTCTCACCTAGACAATGGGTCGGTTGTGATGCCTGAGAAGCTGAGGAGCCAAACCCTTTCGTAGTGCGGAAACTATCGGAAATAGTTGTTATGCGATACTACCCTCATTTGAGGCTGGTGATCTATTCTCGGTGAATGGCACTAACTCTAAGATTGCTCTACAACTCGCTGGCGATCCGCTTGTTGTTTTGCTTTCCTGGGAGGAGCTGATGATAATGAGTACAGGTACAAAAATCACCTTAGTATAAACCTTTGGGGATAGGTAGAGCCTTGACTTCATGACAACGACCCTTTGACCCCATGTTTTTTCTATGTTTTTGTGTGCTGCATTCATTTAAAAAAACATTAAAACATTCAAAAAACTTCTCTTCTAGTCTCTCTATTTTTCAAATTAAACTACGACTGTGATTGCAAATATCAGAGAAGAGGATTACACTAATGGATTTCGGTAGAAGGAGAACTCATACGTACACCTTCAAGGTTCCAAAACTAGGGGATTTGAGAAGGTTAGCAAGGATGATCACTAGCCCTGAGGCTTTCAGAGCCAAGTACGGAGGTCTGCTACCACTGTTAAGAGTCCATGTGATTGAGGGAATCATGGACGCGCTCGTTCAATTCTACGATCCGGGTTATCACTGTTTCACATTCCCGGATTACCAGCTTGCACCAACGCTGGAGGAGTATTCTCATCTGATCGATCTACATATCACCGATCGAGCTCCATTTTCTGGACTGGAAGAAATTCCAAAGAATCAGACCGTTGCAAGAGCAATTCATTTGGACGAGTCTCAGGTCAGGACTCACATGACTACTAAGGGTGGCATCCAAGGTTTGCCAGCCCAGTTCTTAACAAAGAAAGCTCTGTACTTTGCTAGTATAGGGAACGAGACTGCTTTTGAAAGCATCTTTGTTTTACTCACCTACGGATTATTTTTGTTTCCCAACATCAATAACTTCGTCGATATCAACGCCATTAAGGTTTTTCTCATTGGAAACCTTGTGCCGACTTTGCTCGCAGATGCGTATCATTCTGTACACTTGGGAAATTTGTACAGTGGAGGAGAGATCACATGTTGTGTACCTCTGCTTTATAAATGGTTTATCTCGCACTTACCCAAGTCTGCTGCTTTTTGGGATTGCAAGAGTGTCTTACGTTGGTCGCAGAAGATCATGTCTCTCACCAACTCTGATATAGATTGGTGTAATAGGATTTATGACAGGATCAGGATAATTGATCATTGTGGAAACTTCCCCAATGTACCCCTTATAGGACCTAAGGGAGGAATCAACTACCATCCGGTATTGGTTCGTCGTCAATTTGGATACCCGATGAGGCTTGTTCCACGCAACGCTCATCTGGAAGGTCTTTTCTTCAAGGAAGGAGAAAGTGACAGAGCACTAAAGATGGAAATAGTGCACGCTTGGAAACACGTTCATAAGAAAGGACGAGAGTCTCTAGGAAAACTGGACTGTGTCTCAATTGAGCCTTATCTCCATTGGGTACAAACTAGAGCTCTCAAGCTAAAGATGCCTTATCCTCGTTACGGAATTCTTCCGCCAAGAGAATCTATCATGTACTTCATGACGGAAACGGAAAAGCTTCAGGTTACTCTCAACAAAATTCAACAGGAGAGGAGGTATTGGAAGAACAAGTACCGCACCCTCGACGTAGAGTGCGTCAGAATACAACAACTACTGAAAGAGAAAGATGCTCTGATTGAAATTTTGGAGCAACATGCTGTAGAGAATCAAGATGACCAAAGGAATTTGCTCACTCCTTTCACTTGGCAAAGGAATGACAACCCGACAACGACCCAAGAGCCCCGGTCAAAGAAAAGGAAGATACCAGAATCAGCACCCGATTTCTCTTCAGAGAGGACTCGGGACCCATTAGTTTAGGTTTCTGTTTCTGTACCTTGTAATCTACTGTATTTCCGTTTCTGTAATCCTTCGAATTCAATAAAAAGGGGTTTCCCCACCGTTTGATATTTGCAATCTAATTGTCAAAGTTTATTTTGATTAAACCAAAAGAATAATTAATATAATCATTGCATTCATCATTCTCACATCGCGTATTCTTCTTACCTACGAATCTCACGTTTGTGTCTCGATTCTAGAGTCAAACTGTCTCATTCGTATAATACTCGGGCCAATTTTCAGAAAAAGATGGATGATCTTGAGGAAGAAAACAGAGAGTTGAAGGAAGAGATCGACGCTCTGAGAGAGGATATGAGAAAGCTTCGTAACGATATGCAAGCCATGGCAGAAGCTCAGCTACAAAGAACTGTGATCTCAGAGATCACCTCAACGCCCATCTTGGAGAAGTATGATCCTAGGTATCAGATGCCGAAAGATCGTACCTGGGGCATGCCTGTCAACTATATCCCGGGAGGATATGTTTCGCCGATCACTGAGGATCAGGGAATCACAACAGAAACCGCTGGGCCTGAAGGTTACAAACTTCGGGAAAGCGAAGATGCCAGGGGCATACTGAAGACTTCTGAAGGTTACAAACTTCGGGAAACGCCAAGATTCGCTACCGTAGTCACGGTACCACCCCATGTGGTGCACACTGTCCCGGGAGGACAGATTTCGCCGATACCTTCTAGTAAAAAGGAAACTATGTTCGACCAAATGGATGAATTCCAGGAACAGTTCTTGGAAATGCAGAAAGAGCTGCACGCCATTCGCGGTTAGGATTTATTTGGAAAGGACGCCGCAGACCTCTGCTTGGTCCCCAATGTGAAAGTCCCGCACAAGTTCCAAGTGCCCGACTTTGAAAAGTACAAGGGTAACTCTTGCCCTCAGAGCCATCTGGTGATGTACGCTCGGCGAATATCAGCTCAAACGGAGAATCAGGACCTGCTGATTCACTACTTCCAGGATAGTTTAACCGGTGCCGCATTAAAATGGTACATGGGTTTAAACCGTGCCACAATCAGCACTTTCAGAGATCTTGGCACTGCCTTTGTCCAACAATACAAATACAATTTGGACATGGCACCCGACAGAGATCAACTAAGATCAATGTCGCAAAAGGAAAAGGAAACCTTTAAGGAGTATGCTCAAAGGTGGCGTGAAATTTCCGCTCAAATTTGTCCACCTCTTGAGGAAAAAGAGATGACAAAGATCTTCTTAAAGACCTTAAGCTCATTTTACTATGACCGAATGGTTGCCAGTGCGCCCAGTGATTTCACCGAGATGGTCGGCATGGGCGTACGTCTTGAGGAAGCCGTCCGAGAAGGACGTTTGGTAAAAGACACTAGATCGACGAGCGGTACTAAAAAATACGGTAGTGCTCTCCCTAAGAAAAAAGAGCAAGATATTGGGAATATCTCTCTCGGAAAGCAAAGGCGACGTTATCAACCAGTAGCGGCTGTGACTCCTGCTATCAACCTTGCGCCTATTCCTACGTATCAACCTCAGGTTGCGCAGAGCCAACCTGACCAGCAAAGGACACAACAGCCTCTTCAGCAGGCTCGTCCTCCATATAACAACAACCGTACAACACGGCCACCAGGATTTGATCCTATACCCATGACGTACGCAGAACTGTTTCCGTTACTACTGGCTAAGGGGCACATCCAGATTAAGTCTCCTCTTACAGTACCGGAAAATCCGCCTTTTTGGTTTAAGGTGGTTCAGACATGCCCATATCATCAAGGAGGGTCAGGGCATAACATAGAGACTTGTCTCAATTTCAAGTCCGACGTGCAAAAGCTTGTTAGGAGCGGGGTCTTATCCTTCAAGGATACGAATCCCAATGTTCTTACGAACCCACTGCCTCAACACGAGAATGCTGTCGTCAATTTGATAGAAGGAGAAACTAACGATGTCTATCAAATTCACGATGTACTCTTGTTGAAGACCAATTTGGTCAAGATGCATTGTAGACAGAGTGGATATGGCCATGTGCCACCTCATAACTATCACCAGTGTGATATCTACTCTAAAGACAACCAAGGATGTTCTGTGGTGCAAGCAGCTCTACAGGAACAAATGGATCTCGGATGGATCCAAGAGCACCGAGTTCGTGGAGTTAACATGGTCTATATGAATTCTAACGTCATTCAAAACCACGACATCCGTGCGATGAATGCCAACTTGGTGGCGATGCACTCAAGGCAAAGCCAGTATCATAATCTGCCGCGGCACGATTACAGTTCCTGTCTGACTTGCTCGGTAAACAAACAGGGATGCTCTTTCATACAAGAGGCCCTCCAGCGTCAGATGGATCTTGGATGGATCCAGGACTACCATGATAGGAATCCCTATCAGATCAACATGATTCAAATCTTCGATATTCGTCTGATGAATACCAGCCTGGTAGAGTTACATGCTGAGCAGGTCCGACTCGGATTCTTAATATCACATGATTACCAAAGCTATAAAGCGGGTTGCGAAAATGATCAAGGTTGTACCCTTGTCCAGGAGGCACTTCAGCACTTGTTAAATCATTGGTGGATGCCAATCTACATGGATGAAGATACTCAGCAAATTAGTATTACTAACGGAAATCCTACTAGATATCAAAGTCAGGATGTCCGATCAATGGAAACAAACCTCGTAAGGTTGCACTGCATTCAAAGTGGACATGGTCGGGTGCCACTACACAACTATGAGCGGTGTGGAGTTTGTTCAGTGAACAATCAAGGATGCTACCTCGTACGAGCAGCCCTTCAAAGTCAGTTGGACCGCAAAGAGATTCAACCATGCTCAAGTTCTGGATCAGTCAATTATCTTGCTGATCAAATCGAGGATGTTGTCGTAATCTCTGATCATCAGAGGGCTGGGGATATTTGTGCCATCATTCCACTACTTGACGAATCTAGAGCTCCCAACCGGGAACGGATTGAAATTACTTATGATGGTCAGAAAAATTAGAAGGTTCCCATAGTCATCTATCTACCGGGACCATTACCGTATGAATCAACTAAGGCTATCCCTTACAAATACGGTGCAACAATCATTGAAAATGGAAAGGAAATTCCATTACCTTCCGTCGTGAATATTACAGACATCAGTCGTGTAATACAGAGTGGTAGAATCTTCAACAGAGGAGTTGGAGAACTTAGCAAAGAAAAGGAACTTCAGAGGGAAGCTCCCGATATACCAGTCAGTCAATCCAGTAATCCCGACCTTTCGAAAAATAATGATGAGATGCTGAAGCTCATCCAAAGGAGTGAATATAACATTGTTGATCAACTGTTACAGACACCTTCAAAGATCTCGGTATTATCACTGTTACTCAGTTCAGAAGCGCATAGGGAGGCTTTACAGAAAGTCTTGGAGCAAGCCTTTGTGGAACAGGATGCAACAATCAGACAGTTCGATAGCATTGTCTCTAACATCACTTCCTGCAACAATTTGGGATTTAGTGATGAGGAATTACCCGAAGAGGGTCGCTGTCATAACATGGCGCTCAATATCACAGTTAACTGCCAGGACGATGCTTTAGCCAGCGTACTGGTAGACACAGGGTCAGCCCTGAATGTTATGCCAAAGTCCACTTTGATGCAACTATCATTCAAGGGCCCTCCGATGAGAATCAGCGAGGTCGTCGTCAAAGCATTTGACGGATCCAGAAAAGCGGTTATCGGTGAAGTTGATCTTCCCATAACTATCGGTCCTCATACTTTCCAAGTCACTTTCCAGGTCATGGACATCCAGGCAACATACAGTTGTTTATTAGGAAGACCTTGGATACATCAAGCTGGAGCGGTTACTTCAACCCTCCACCAAAAGCTAAAGTTCATTCAGAACGATCAACTTGTCACGGTTTGTGGGGAACAAGCCTTGCTTGTGAGTAACCTATCATCATCTACTTGTGTAGAACCCGAGGAGATTATTGGAACGCAGTTCCAAGCACTGTCGGTAAGCAAGGACAATCAGTTCAAAGGAGGAACCTCGATTTCCTCATACAACGATGCTATCAAAGCGGTCGAGAGTACCGATACAACCGGATGGGGGACAGCTTGTCATTTCTATTAACAATAAAACAAAGAAGGGTCTTGGTTTTTCTGCAACCTGTACCCAGACAGCTGCTAACGATGAAAGTCTTCATCCCCTTCAAAACTTCTTCCACAGTGGAGGTTTCCTTCACCCAGTGTCTCAGACAATTTATGCTATCAATGAGGAAGATCCCTCTGACACAGATGAAGAATGGAAGTCCTACCTCAACAAGGACGGTTATATGTCTCAAGAAGAGGTGCCTATGCCTTTTTGCTTTCCTACAGAAAGTCCGAGATTTATACCCAGATCAGACGTCGAAATGATCTATGGAGATTGTGATCCGGAAGGATGCCGTGCTCCACCAAATTCATTAGAAGAGGACACTCTGATGAAAGATAACTTTGACCATGACTACTATGGCCCGATGGATGGCCTGCCGATGTGGAAGCCTTACCCCAGAGACTTGGGGCAAGAAAGTCAGTCGAACCATGAAAATCAGCTGAGTTTCATCGAACAGAATACCTGCGTCCCCACCATGTCATGGGATCAACACTCAGGTCATTCAGAAACTACTCAACATGACGATGAATTCGCAACATTTGCAGGACTTGAATTCATCAACTATGCTTTTCCCGAGGTCAACGTCATCGAGAGGGATGACTCCTCCAGTTCCAAAGAAGTTTGGGACACCCTGGGACAACCAAGTGGAAAATTTGATTATATGGTCAAGTACACCGCTCCCGAAAGCTCTCGTATCAAGCTCGAAGATATCCAGCCAACTGGATGGGAGATACAGCTGAGAGCACAACTACTCTGCAAAATACAACTGAGGAATCCTTCTACGACAACTCTGCCTGGGAGACAGATTCCAATGATCCTGCTCCACCAGAAATCAGCGTCATTTCTGAAGACAAATCAAGGAAGGTGCCAGACTTTGTGATTCACCGAGGAGTTCACCGCCAATGGGTTGCTGTCGATGTTCTGAAGGTCGTTCACCAGTCAAAGTAATTTCCATCTTTAACCTTTCACCCTACCCAGGTGAAACGAATGTTTTGATAGGGCTTGCTTTCTGTAAATTTCCCTCTTCGCTATGCCCAAAGCGACAGAGTTTTGTTTTATAGGGCTGTAGTTTCAAGAATTGACTTGTTCATTAATAAAATAAAGTCGTTCTGTAATTTCCGCATTATTTGCTGTTTTCTCTTTTTGCCTTTTCAGAAAATGGTAATCCTAAAAAACAATTCAAAAATAAAAACAAGCAGTAAAATAAAACACTACACACACTTGCATTTTCTCTATCTCTTCTAAACACGAATCATCACGTCATGCATATTGCTTGTTTTACACCCCGTTGAAACATACGATCCGATGCCTTCTCCCGACTTTGAGTTCCCGGTATTTGGGGCTGAAGAAGAAGATGACAACGAAATTCCAGAAGAGATCTCACGATTACTCAGACAAGAGGAAAGGTCCATTGAACCTCACAAAGAACCGTTGGAAACGGTAAACTTGGGTTCAGAAAAAGAGAGAAAAGAAATCAGGATTGGGGCACTGCTCAGTCCAACTGCCAAAGAGAGTTTGATAATGCTTCTCAGAGAATTCCCCGATGTATTCGCTTGGTCCTATCAGGATATACCAGGGTTGGATACCAGCATCGTGGAACATCACTTACCATTAAGGTTGGAATGTCCTCCAGTAAAGCAAAGGTTGAGACGGACTCATCCGGACATGGCCATCAAAATCAAAGAGGAGGTACAGAAACAGATTGACGCGGGTTTCCTCGCCACATCAGAGTATCCTCAATGGTTAGCCAACATCGTGCCTGTTCCCAAAAAGGACGTAAAGGTCAGAATGTGTGTAGATTACAGAGACCTGAACAAGGCTAGTCCAAAGGACGACTTTCCTTTACCACACATTGACATGCTGGTAGACAGTACAACAAAGTTCAAAGTCTTCTCCTTCATGGATGGATTCTCGGGCTATAATCAAATCAAAATGGCGCCGAAAGACATGGAGAAAACTTCGTTCATTACCCCATGGGGTACCTTTTGTTACAAGGTAATACCGTTCGGTTTGAAGAACGCCGGGGGCAACCTATCAAAGGGCCATGACTACTCTGTTTCATTACATGATACACAAAGAAATCGAGGTATATGTCGATGATATGATTGCAAAATCAAAAACAGAGAGTGAGCACGTTAAACATCTATCAAAATTGTTCGAACATCTAAGAAAATTCAAGCTCTACTTGAATCCTAACAAGTGCACCTTCGGTGTCCGTTCAGGGAAACTACTAGGGTTCATCGTCAGCCAGAAAGGAATTGAAGTTGGTCCTGACAAGGTCAAGGCCATTCAAGAAATGCCTTCTCCAAAAACTGAAAAGCAAGTCAGAGGATTCTTGGTACGTTTGAACTACATCTCCAGATTCATATTCCTCATGACCGCGACGTGTGCGCCGATTTTCAAATTACTCAAAAAGAACCAGGATTGCGTTTGGTCAGAAGATTGCCAAACCGCCTTCGACAGTATTAAGGAATACCTATTGAATCCGCCGATTCTATCACCTCCAGTGGAAGGAAGACCACTGATCATTTACCTCACAGTTCTGGAGGACTCGATGGGATGTGTACTTGGCCAACAAGACGAAACCAAAAGGAAAGAGTCTGCCATTTACTATCTGAGCAAGAAATTCACCAACTGCGAAACTCGGTACACGATGCTCGAGAAAACTTGCTGTGCTTTGACTTGGGCAGCCAAACGTCTACGCTAGTACATGATTCGTCATACTACTTGGTTGGTCTCCGAAATGGATCCAATCAAGTACGTTTTCGAAAAACCTGCTCTTACGGGAAGGATTGCTCGTTGGTAGATGCTGTTATCAGAATATGACATAGAGTACCACGCTCAGAAAGCCGTTAAGGGAAGTATTTTAGCAGATCATTTGGCTCATCAACCGATTGACGATCAAGAATCAATCGGGTTTGACTTCCCAGACGAAGATGTCATGTATCTAAAGATGAAATATTGCGATGAACCGTTACCCAGTGAAGGGCCAGAACTAGGTTCCCGATGGGGACTTATCTTTGACGGAGCAGTTAATCATTATGGAAACGAAATTGGGGCAATAATTGTTACCCCTCAGGGTACCCACATTCCTTTCACCGCCAGACTTACGTTCAAATGTACGAACAACGAGGCCGAATACGAAGCTTGTATCATGGGTCTCGAAGAAGCGATTGATTTAAGGATCATAAACTTGGACGTATACGGCGACTCAGCCTTGGTTATCAATCAGATAAAAGGAGATTAGAACACATACCAATCAAGATTGATTCCTTACAAAGACTACGCAAGAAGGTTGTTACCTTTCTTCAACAGAGTTGAGTTTCATCATATCCCTCGTGATGAGAATCACATGGCTGATGCTTTAGCCACTCTCTCTTCCATGATTAGCGTAGGTCGATGGAATGACTTACCTAAGATTGACATCATGCGCCTTGAACGGCCCGCTTACATCTTCACGAGTGAAGCAGTCATAGACGACAAACCTTGGTATCACGATATCAAATGCTTCCTTCAGAAACAAGAATACCCACCCGGGGCACTCAGAAAAGATAGAAAAACCCTCAGAAGATTGGCTGGAAACTTCTTCCTGAGCGGTGACACTCTCTATAAGAGAAATTTTGACATGGTCTTGCTCCGATGCATCGACAGACCAGAAGCAGACATGCTTATGAAAGAAATTCATGAAGGATCCTTTGGCACTCATGCCAACGGACACACAATGGCGAGAAAAATTCTTAGAGCAGGGTACTATTGGTTGACCATGGAATCCGACTGCTACAAGTACATGAGGAGGTGTCACAAGTGTCAGATATACTCCGACAAAATTCATGTACCGCCATCACATCTCAAAGTTCTTTCTTCCCTATGGCCTTTCTCGATATGGGGAATCGACATGATTGGCATGATTGAGCCCAAGGCTTCAAACGGACATCGGTTCATCCTAGTAGCCATTGACTACTTCACCAAGTGGGTCGAAGCAGCATCGTATGCTAATGTAACCCGACAAGTGGTGGTCCGATTTATCAAAAACAATATCATCTGCCGTTATGGTGTTCCAAGCGAGATCATTACTGATAATGGATCTAACTTGAACAATAAGATGATGAAAGAGTTGTGCGCTGAGTTCAAGATCGAACACCATAACTCATCTCCCTACCGACCCAAGATGAACGGAGCGGTAGAAGCGGCTAACAAGAACATCAAGAAGATCGTTCAAAAGATGGTTGTAACCTACGAAGACTGGCACGACATGCTACCCTTTACTCTTCACGGTTATCGCACATCTGTCCGCACTTCAACAGGGGCAACCCCTTTCTCTCTAGTATATGGCATGGAAGCAGTGCTCCCCATAGAAGTAGAGATCCCATCAATCTGGGTATTGATGGAAGCGAAGCTCACCGAAGCTGAATGGTGTCAAAGCCAACACGATGAACTAAATCTGATCGAAGAAAAGAGAATAACGACACTATGCCACGGTCAGTTGTATCAACAAAGAATGAAGAGGGCGTTCGACAAAAAGGTCCGACCTCGTGTCTTCAAAAAAGGAGACCTTGTGCTCAAGAAGATACAATTGTTTCTCACTGACTCTCGGGGCAAGTGGACCCCGAATTATGATGGCCCCTATGTGGTCACGAAAGCTTTCTCAGGCGGTGCCTTGAGACTTGCAACCATGGACGGAGAGGAATTTGCCTACCCCACGAATGTTGACGTAGTCAAGAAATACTTCGCCCAAAAAAAAAAAAAACGTCTCGGTGGATTGAAAACCCGAAAGGGCGGTCCAGGGAAAAATTAGAGACATGAAAAAATCATCCCGGTGGATTGGAAATCTCATAGTACAATCCAAGCAAAAATTAGGGATAATGGCAAGTAACTATGTTCAACAGAGGCAAGTCCCTCAGCAGCAGTTACATCGTCCATCGGAGGAAAACTCTAGTCAAGGTCATCTTCGACAGAAGCTCAGGATGCCCCGATCGTTATGTTTCAACGTAGCCCTGTTCCCTGTAAATTACCATTTTCTAACTTTGTATATACTCTTTGGAATCACGCGTTTGGCTGATTTCCATCCTATCAATAAAATTTGAGCCTTTGTGCTTTTGTTTGTAATTCTTATTTGTTTTAGCTTTACAGAACGACGTTTTAAATATTATTAACGATTCTTGAAATAAAACAAAAATGAATTTACTTGTTAAAACTTTTTCTGCTTTTAAAATAAAGACGACAATTTCTTTTGACTGTTGAACATCAAAGGAACATCAACCGCTTCTCCAGAAGTAAGCAAACTTCAAAGTGCAGAATCAAAGTACTCCTTCTACGCCAGTGCGCCTGATTGAAGGATCAATAGTGTCAGATGCGACTAATCCATCTGACATCTTCGGCCGAGTTCTCATCTCCTAAGCCCGAGCAACGTCACCCCAACAGGGACCGCTTCTCCTAAGCAAAGCAGAATTGCTATCTTGAACCAACGGTATTTCTTCGCCCCGCGATGGCCGAGTATCCAGTCATGTTCATCTTTTAGTTTGTATGTCGCGTCAGTTTTGTCAGCATATACATACATACATCATGCATTATTGATTTGCATTCATATTCATATTGCATCACTATCACTCCCGTCGGTCTTGTCCCCTAGTGATAACAGTCCTCTCAATCGAGTTGTCAGTTCTTTCCTCGTTAGGAAAGGTTGCGTCGAACAATCTCTCTCCTCCAGTTTATTTCTGGATTGAAATTGGCCCTTGACCACTTTGATAACTTGAACCTCTGAAAGACCAGAGAACCTTCAACCAATATCACTCTTCGCCATTGAAGATGATATCCTTGCTTTCCCGGATTAAGGAAAATCCCCAGAGAAAGCCTCTTAATCAGAGATTTGGCGGTACGGCAGTTTTTCTCCGAAAAAACCACTGATGAAAAGGTCATCGGCACCTCAAAATTGGATCCCATCATATGGCATTTCTCTGGAAAGATCCCGAGAAAAGTATGATGTAAGCCCCCAAACGAAAACAGTCTCTCAAGAGACTCGCATTCCCCAGTAGAATCGACAAATGGCGTCTCCAAAATAGAGAAGTTTGTGTACCTCTACAATTCAGACGAATGGGTTCCCCAGCAAGTCTAACATCAAAACTTTTTCCACTCAAATGGCATCTCCCCAGGAAAATTCGGCGAGAAGTTTGAAGGAAAACCGCTACTAACAGCGTTCCTTGTCAAGAAAGTTTATTGACAAAAGAAACTGAGACCAGTTCCTTGGTAGGAAACCAGGATCGAGGGGAAGTTTACTTTAGAAACTGAGACCAGTTCCTTGGTAGGAAATCGGGATCGAGGGGAAGTTTATATCAGAAACTGAGACCAGATCCTTGGTAGGAAACCAGGATCGAGGGGAAGTTTAAATCAGAAACCGAGACCAGTTCCTTGGTAGGAAACCAGGATCGAGGGGAAGTTTACAAAAGAAACTAAGACCAGTTCCTTGGTAGGAAACCAGGATCGAGGGGAAGTTTATTTCAAAAGAAAATTGAGACCAGCTCCTTGGTAGGAAACCAGGATCGAGGGGAAGTTTATTTCAAAAGAAATTGAGACCAGCTCCTTGGTTGAAGACCAGGATCAAGGGGAAGTTTACCTTTTATAAGCATCTTCGCTTAGCTAAAGAAGATGAAAACGTAAGCTACCATTCATAACCACCATCAAAATTTCGGGTATTCCGATATTTAATCCTCTTGCACCCCGAATGCCCGAATACCTTCGTCATTCACACCTTCGGGTCCAAGAAGATTAAATAGGGGCATCTGTCATACCCCAAATTTTGACCACTAAGATTTCCCATCATTGTTCAAATCATCAGCACAATATGGATGTACCTTTGTACCTCATTAGTCTCCCCAAAGGTGGGTGAGCGTTCACTACAAACAGGATTTAGGGTTTCAAGCCCTCGCAGAGCTCTTAGACAAAGGATCAATCAAGGAATGACATGATCTTCAACTTGTCTAGCCTCTCAAATATTCACAATGGATCAAGAGGACTCCCACTTCAAGGATTAAGCATAAGGCTGCTCCCTTCTAGGTGGATCAAGCCTCAGGATCGCCAGTGTCACCAAATTAGGGTTTGGTCGACTAGGGCCTCTAGATGGAAATTTTCCTCTGGGCACGAGCCAATGCTTCAAAGCATAACCTAAAATGCTCCATGGAACATCATAAACCCCATCATCAAGTCAATTTAGCCTCAGGGGATGCATACATAAAAAATCAGGAATTAGGGTTTCTTGACCTAATTCACCCCTAAGTTGACTTTTGGGACAAATCATGAGCCAAGACCTCAAGACATGATTTGAGGGTCTCCAATGTACCACGTTGATCCATTTTCAACAATGGATTGACCCAAGAAGCTTGAGCAACAAGTTTCAATTTCATCTGAACCACAGTTAGGGTTTCCCGAGAAAAGTCAACAGTAGCTTTGACTTTTGACCAGGACATGCTCCCAAGCCGTGGGACACGATTAAATACACCCTATAACACCCATGGAACATGTCCATTAAGTTTTATTTAGGTCAAGGACATGATTTCCTAAAGGATCGCACAGTTTGGAATTCATCTGATAAAAAATCAACTGTGCACAAAAGTCAAACTTTGACTTTTTGAGATTTTTCATAAAAATGGTTTTTTAACCCTAAAATGATGTTAATGTGTGATTGGAATCATCATTCATCAAGAAAAATCAAATAAAGTGGGATAACTTGTAAAAGGGGTAACCATAAAAACTTAGAAATTTTTCTAAGTTATGAAAAAAAGTGGCAAGGGTACCAACTTTGGAGGATCATAACTCCTAAACCACAAAGCCATTTTTCCCCATACAAAGCTTGATTTGTAGCCCTCATGGCCCTCTACAAAAGTGTCAACTACACTTCATCCCAATTCATCATGGATTTTGAGTTATGGTTGGATCAAAATGGCTAAAAACCTAAAATTGGCATTTTTCAGCACTTAGCCAAAAATCTGCCTTGTAATTTCAGCACAATGTCCCAACTTCAAGGCTGTTTTTCTCAATGATCCAAGTTGAACCAGGTCTAATGTCAAACATCAAAGTTGAAGTACGTCATCTAAGCTTTCCGGAAAGTCCTAGAACGTCCATGTAGCATACTCGAGCAGGGAGTTATGGATCTTACAAAAGGGCATGCTGAAGCTGAATTTTTCAGGGCAGATTTGCACATTTTTTGTGCCACACGAATTTTCAAGCCTTGTCATCAGTTTGGACCGATCTAAGGATCAAATCCAAGTGGGATGATCTGATCCATGAACCTCCCAAGTCCAAGGAACCAAAAAAAGCATGCCAAAACCTAGAAATCCCTAAAAGAGGGACAAAACTCCAATTTTGGTTCGGAGCATTTAATGGATGCTTAGAGGTGGCATGGACTGAGCCATTCTCATCTGAAATCAGTCAAGACTTATCCAAGACCAAGGGAACCACAACCCTGTGCCCTAACCTCTAGTCAATGGCTAGAGGAGACTTGCATTTCCATTGGCCAACATGGAACAAACACCTGCTGTAGTTGCCATTCACTATGGATCCCAAAACAATCTTGCTCCACTATAAATAGAGCTCATTTCTGTTCAGTTTGAGTACACCAAAGCCATCAAACAGATGTTTTCCTCAAAATCTCTTCTTTCACCTCAAATTTGCCTTCCAAAGCAAGTAATTCTGAGTTTTTGAGCTAGAGAGTAATTCCACTCAAACTAATCATACACACACCTCATATATATCATATGTAAGCTGTACAAACCATCAAAAGTGACCTGTAATCACAACATCACAAAGTCACCTCTCAAAACCTCAAAATGACACTTTTTTGTATTTTTCAAGCCATGTCTTGATTCAGTCACTTTCCAAACCAGATAAAACTTCAAACACACTCTAAATATCATCCTTGGACTGTCCCAAATGGTGCCACACATCTGGAACACCATTTGAGAGAGTTGGCATTTTGGCCACTTTTGACCATTTTGCGAGAAAGTGCACAAACTTGCTCCAGAGGTTTCCAGCCGATTCCAACCATCCTAAAAGCTTCTAAGAGGTCATTTGAGGTCGTCCAAAGCATCAAATCATTTCTGGAACAAAGCACTTGGTAGGTTGCCCAAAATCTCCAAAAAAGAGGTAAAATCCACAACTTGAATTCTTTGAATCATGCTTTCCTTTGTTGTCCACATACATGCATCATATTGAACAATTCTTAAGGTAAAAATGTAGTCCTTAATGTGTATGTTGTGATCCTCCCACTGTTTGCATTTTAACATATTTAAATGTGGAATTTTGGTTGTTTTAAAATCATGTCCAATTCTGGTTGTTTTGATTCGTGTGTTCTATACATTAAGTTTTAGTGTGCATGAGTAACACCATTGGATTCCTTGCGAAAAATAGGTCAATATAGGTTTTTACGGATTTCAATTCCGATGAAAATTGAGAGAGTTACGCGCGTTGGAAATTTGACGCGAAACGACGTCGAAAACGACGTGCAGTTTTGGTTTTTTAATTTCTGCATTTTGTGTGTTGATTTTCCGTGTGCGTGAGTAATACCATTGGATTCCTTGTGAAAAATTGGTCAAGATAGACTCTTTCGGATCTTGATTCGGTTAAAAATCGAGAGAGTTACGCGTGTTGGAAATTTGACGCAAAACGATATTTTTAACTAACGCGCAGTTCTGGTTTTTTTGCTGCTACATTTTGTACGTTGAGTTTTAGCGTGCATGTGTGATACCATTGGATTCCTTACGAAAAATCGGTCAAGATAGACTCTTTCGGATCTTAATTCCGTTAAAAATCGAGAGAGTTACGCGCGTCGGAAGTTTGGCGCGAAACGATGTTTTCAACTAACGCGCAGTTCTGGTTTTTTTGCTGCCGCGTTTTGTACGTTGAGTTTCAGCGTGCATGTGCGATATCATTGGATTCCTTGCGAAAAATCGGTCAAGATAGACTCTTTCGGATCTTAATTCCGTTAAAAATCGAGAGAGTTACGTGCGTCGGAAATTTGGCGCGAAACGATGTTTTCAATTACGCGCAGTTCTGGTTTTTCGATTTGCGTGTTTTGTACGTCGAGTTTCGGTGTGTATGTGTGGTACCATCGGATTCCTTGCGAAAAATCGGTCAAGATAAGTATTTTCGGATTTTGATTCCGATAAAAATTGAGAGAGTTATGAGTGTTTGAAATTTGATAAAAAACGTGTTGAAAATTAAAGTTTCGGTACTCGTTTTTACCCCAAAAGAAATGTCGGAGATGATATTTTGATATCTTTCCTCTTTTTCTTACTTTTTATTTTCAAAACTCAACCAATTTTTTTACATAGCAAAAAATCATCATTTTCCAATTCATACCCCATAATATTTTAATCCACAAAAAATCACAAAAAAAGTATTATTTTTAATATATTTAAAAATAGTGTTTTAAATTGTTTTAAATGCTTTTAAAATGATTTCTTTTTTTTCTTGATTTTTTAAAAGCAAAATGATTTTAAATATTTATGTGGATAAAATACTTTTTTCATAAACTTTAATCATTATTTAATGATTTTATTTGATATTTTTATCATTTTTTACTTAATTTTTCTTGGAAAAATGCCTAAAAACTGAAATTGGGATTTTCTTTGATTTTCACCCTAACAAATCTTTTTCAAACACTTTGGGACTCTATTAGAGTGTAAGACCCAATCCTTTTGTAACAAAACATTTTTGGGTCTCACTTATTGTATAAGTCCCGATACGTTAAAAATCTCGGCGCGATCGCCATTTTCAAACTGAAAATATTTTGGGCCTCTCCCTGAGTTGTAAGTCCCATCTTTTGTACAAAAATACACTTTGGGCCTCTCATAGAGTATAAGACCCAACCCCTCTTTTTTATATTTTCTCATTATTTTTTAATGATTTGGAAAATTAATAACTCCCTCAATTTTGATTATTTTTTATTGGTTCTTTTTCTGAAAAATCACAAAAATAGTAAAATATTTTATTCTACAAAAAAATCAAATTTATATTATTTATTTAATATAGTTGGTATTTTTGTGAATAAATTCATTTTTAATTGTTTTTAAGCATTTTAAAAGTGAATATTAATCTTGAAAATAAAGACTATGGACCTCCCCTCGTGTTGTAAGCCCCATTTCTTTTCTTTAAACTTTTTGGGCCTCTATTAGAGTGTAAGACCCAACCCCTTGTGTACAGAAAACTTTTTGGGCCTCATTCGTTGTATAAGTCCCTCTGTACATTTTCAAATAAACGGCGCGATCGTCGCCCTTTTCAAAATTAACCATTGGGCCTACCCTCGAGTAGTAAGACCCATTTCTTTTCTTAAAACTCACTTGGGCCTCTTGAGAGAGTGTAAGACCCATCCCTTTGTACAGAAAACCTTTTTTGGGCCACAGTCACTTGTATAAGTCCCTCTGTACAAATTCAACAGTGCGCTCACTGATAAAACCCTGGGCCTCTCCTTGAGCTGTAAGCCCCAAATCTTTTTATTTCAAAGCACTTTCTCCTTTGATTTTGAATATACTGTTGTTTTCAATCTTTCTTTGTTGAACAACTAACCAAACAGCATAGAAGCTCTACAACTGAGTAAGTGTTTACCCGCTTTAATTTACCGCTTTCATATGTATATAACTGTATTGTGGGGCTGTGTCGCTGTAAGTCTCCTTTCATAAACTCATATCAACTGTGTAATAATAGTATAGATATTTAGAGTTTCCCCAGCAACTACGTCTAGCACTAGGTAAAGCCGTTTCGTTTATTCGTAGAAATAGACAACTAGATCCCCAATAGGATAACCAGATACAGTCTTCTCTTCGGCTGTCCTCATTAGGAATTGTCAAGAAACTCTACTCCCAGAGATGAATGCATTCTCCGTGAATGGCATCTTTGAGTTTCTTCCAAATTCTCGAACTTTCCTGACTTGATCTATTCCTTGTGAATAGCTTACCTTGAATTTCTTGGGGTTTGGGGACCCACGGGCTTCTTAAAAGCATCGGCCTCCTCTTGGGCATCGTACAAGGACCCACAGGCTTCCTAAAAGCAACCCCGCCTCCTCTTGGGCTTAGTACAAGGACCCGTCGGCTTCTTAGAAGTATCCACAGCATCCTCTTAGGCTTCGTATAATGATCTCTTCCTCCGGGAATGATAGCCTTCTCTTGGGCTTCGTACAAGGACCTCTCGGCTTCTTAAAAGTTTCCAGCCTCCTCTTGGGCTTCGTACAAATTGTCCCGACGACCTCCTAGAGGTATAGGAACAGAACTTAGTCATCTTCATAGAACAGTCCTTTCAAAGAGTCTACTACTGTTTCTCAAAACATGGTACAAAAGATGAAACTCTAGACTTGGACAGTCTAATCTCCTTGAGTCTCAAAGACATTCTCAAATGCCCCCTTCGTTAAATAGGAAGGAAATCCGCATACTGGACCTGTCACTCAACTGAAACATTCACCATAGCTTCCTCTTGGGCTTTGTACAATGATTCTCCCCAGCGGAGTCAAACAACGTTTAGCCTCTCTCTCAGGCTTTGTACGAGACACATAAGAGACTCCCTTGTTGAGTCAATCACCCTTTCGCCTCCATCTCGGGCTTTGTACGAGATACAAAAACTCTCTTGTTGAGTCAAATAGCCTCCATCTCGGGCTTTATATGAGATACCAAAAGATTCCCTTGTTGAGTCAAACCTTTTGGCCTCCATCTCGGGCTTTGTACGAGATACAAAAACACTCTCTTGTTGAGTATAAAAGATCCTCTTATAGGATCAACCCCTTTTAGCCTCTCTCTCGGGCTTTGTACGAGACACATATTAGCCTCCTCTTAGGCTTTGTATGAGAAAACCACTGGTTGATCCAATCAACCTTTTAGCATCAAAGTTGTGCCTCGTTCACAGTACACAAATATCAACAACTCCTTTCCCCTTCATCTAATCACTGTAAGCGGCAAGCCTCTGGATCATCTACATCCATGCCACTGTCCCTCTTTTAGCATGAGAAATTCCTAAGGAAAGATAGCATTTCTCTACACTGAGTTAAAGTCTTCTCCTTTAGGTTAAAATCCCCTATAAAGGAAATTATGGCATTACCAGGATCCGCGTATCCCGGTTAAAGTAATCCTCCTTTATAAACCAGTCACCCAACAGTTGTGACAGACAAACCCTTCTTTAGAGATGACAAAGTCTCTCTAAAGTCGAGGTCCTTCAGCTTCACGTCTTGGGCTTTGAACAAGACACAAATAGACTTTTCAGCTTCACATCTTGGGCTTTGAACAAGATACAAATCACCTTTCGCTTCACGTCTTGGGCTTTGAACAAGACACCAAAACACCCATTTCCTCCCATAGAATAGGAGGAACTACGAACACTCTGATTTCCCTGTTTTAGTAAACGGGAATACGTAGGCATAAGATCGAAAGGAAAGATCTTAGCGAGCACAATCAACAAAAAACCCAAATCCCATATCTCCATCAATCAAAAGCAGTAATTCAAAAGCATCAGTCCTAACATCCTAACCCTTGTTCCCCGCTAGAAAGTCCTAGAAAGAAAGAAAACCGTATTGGCGAAAATACAAATAACCAGTACAAAGGCCCCCCCGCATTGATAGCATTCGTAACCTAACAGACTGTTGTTTAAACTCAGTATGCAAGTAGGGTTAATTGGAGACATCTATTTCCCTTCCTTATTCAGCTCACAATAGGATAAAAAATGAATCGACCTGTAGTTTAAGCTCAACCGCAGAGAGCGACCAGCGCTTAAGAACCGCGTCCAAAATCGCTCGCTACAATAGGCACCTCTTCCTGAGACATATAACCGTCCTCATTAAGGTAGGACTTCCATTTTTCATCTGTGTCAGAGGGATCTTCCTCATTGATAGCATGTACTGCCTGAGACACTGGGTGAAGAAAACCTCCACTGTGGAAGAAGCTTTGAAGGGGCTGAAGACTTTCATCGCTGGCAGCTGTCTGGGTACAGGTTGCAGAAAAACCAAGACCCTTCTTTGTTTTATTCTCAATAGGAATGACAAGTTATCCCCATCCTATTGTATCGGTACTCTCGACCGCTTTAATAGCATCATTATATGAGGAAATCGAGGTTCCTCCTTTTGATTGATTGTCCTTGCTCACCGACAGTGCTTGGAACTGTGTCCCAATAACCCCCTCGGGTTCTATACCAGCAGATGGTGACAAGTTACTCACAAGCAAGGCCTGCTCTCCACAGACTGTGACAAGTTGATCGTTCTTGACGAACTTTAGCTTTTGGTGGAGGGTTGAAGTAACCGCTCCAGCCTGGTGTATCCAAGGTCTTCCTAATAAACAACTGTACGTTGCCCGGATGTCCATGACCTGGAAAGTGACTTGGAAAGTGTGAGGACCAATAGTTATGGGAAGATCAACTTCGCCAATAACTGTTTTTCTGGATCCGTCGAATGCTTTGACGACAACCTCGCTGATTCTCATCGGAGGTCCCTTGAATGATAATTGCATCAAAGTGGACTTCGGCATAACATTCAGGGCTGACCCTGTGTCTACCAGTACGCTGGCTAAAGCATCGTCCTGGCAGTTAACTGTGATATTGAGCGCCATGTTATGACGACGACCCTCTTCGGGTAGTTCCTCATCACTAAATCCCAAATTATTGTAGGAAGTGATGTTAGAGACAATACTATCGAACTGTCTAATCGTTACATCCTGTTCCACAAAGGCTTGCTCCAAGACTTTCTATAGAGCCTCCCTGTGGGCTTCTGAACTGAGTAATAGTGATAATACCGAGATTTTTAAAGGAGTCTGTAACAGCTGATCAACAATGTTGTATTCACTCCTTTGGATGAGCTTCAGTATCTCATCATTATTTTTCGAAAGGTCGGGATTACTGGATTGACCGACTGGTGGATCGGGAGCTTCTGTCTGAAGTTCATTTTCTTTGTTAAGTTCCCCAACCCCTCGGTTGAAGATTCTACCACTCAGTGTTACACGACTGATGTCTGCAATATTCACGATAGAGGGTAATGGAGTTTCCTTTCCATTTTCAATTGTCGTTGCACCGTATTTGTAAGGGATAGCCTTAGCTGATTCATACGGTAGTGGTCCCGGCAGATAGATAACTATGGGAACCTTCTGATTTTTCTGACCATCATAATTAATCTCGATCCGTTCCCGGTTGAGAACTTTAGATTCTTCAAGTAGAGGGATAATGGCAAAAACATCCCTGGTCCTGTGATGACCAGAGATCGTGACAACATCCTCAACTTGCTCGGCAAGGTAGTTCGGCGCCCAGTTGATGGGTCCAGAACCCGGATATGGACGAATTTCTCCACGATCGACCTGACCCTGAAGAGCTGCTCTCACAAAGTAACACCCTTGGTTACTTTCCGAACAGAAGCCGCAACGTTCATAGTTGTGTGGTGGCACCTGGCCACGCCCACTCTGAATACAATGTAACCTCACTAGGTTAGCTTCCACAGATCGGACATCCTGACTTTGACGACGAGTAGGATTCCTGTTACTGATACTAATTTGTTGAGTATCTTCATCCATATAAATTGGCATCCACCAGTGATTTAACAAGTGCTGAAGTGCCTCCTGGACAAGGGTACAACCTCGATCGTTTTTGCAACTTGCTTTACAGCTTTGATAGTCGTGTGATATTAAGAATCCGAGTCGGACCTGCTCAGCATGTAACTCTACCAGGTTGGTATTCATCACGTGGATATCAAAGATCTAAACCATGTTGATTTGATAGGAGTTCCTATCATGGTAGTCTTGGATCCATCCAAGATCCATCTGACGCTGGAGGGCTTCTTGTACAAAAGAGCAACCCTGTTTGTTTATCGAGCAAGTCAGATAAGAACTGTAATCGTGCCATGGCAGATTATGATACTGGCTTTGCCTTGAGTGCATCGCCACCAAGTTGACATTCATTGCACGGATATCGTGGTTCTGAATGACGTTAGAATTCGTGTAAAGCATGTTAACTCCACGAACTCGGTGCTCTTGGATCCATCTGAGATCCATCTGTTCCTGCAGAGCTGCTTGCACCACAGAACATCCTTGATTGTTTTTAGAGCAGATATCACACTGATGATAGTTATGAGGTGGCACATGGCCATATCCACTATATCTACAATGCATCTTGACCAAATTGGTTTTCAACAAGAGTACATCATGAATTTGATAGACATCGTTAGTCTCTTCTTCTATCAAATTGATTGCAACTTTCTCATGTTGAGGCAGCGGGTTCGTGAGAACATTAGGATTTGTATCCTTGAAGGATAAGACCCCGCTCCTAACAAGTTTTTGCACGTCGGACTTGAAATTGAGACAAGTCTCTATGTTATGCCCTGGACCTCCTGCGCAACCTGAGGTTGATACGTAGGAATAGGCGCAAGGTTGATAGCAGGAGTCACAGCCGCTACTGGTTGATAACGTCGCCTTTGCTTTCCGAGAGAGATATTCCCAATATCTTGCTCTTTTTTCTTAGGGAGAGCACTACCGTATTTTTTAGTACCGCTCGTCGATCTAGTGTCTTTTACCAAACGCCCTTCTCGGACGGCTTCCTCAAGACGTACGCCCATGTCGACCATTTAGATGAAATCACTGGGCGCACTGGCAACCATTCGGTCATAGTAAAATGAGCTTAAGGTCTTTAAGAAGATCTTTGTCATCTCTTTTTCCTCAACAGGTGGACAAATTTGAGCGGCAACTTCACGCCACCTTTGAGCATACTCCTTAAAGGTTTCCTTGTCCTTTTACGACATCGATCTGAGTTGATCTCTGTCGGGTACCATGTCCAAATTGTATTTGTATTATTGGACGAAGGCAGTATCAAGATCTCTGAATGTACTGATCGTAGTACGGTTTAAACCCATGTACCATTTGAGTGCGGCACCGGTTAAACTATCCTGAAAGTAGTGAATCAGTAGGTCCTGATTCTCCGTCTGAGCTGACATCCGCCGAGCGTACATCACCAGATGGCTTTGAGGGCAAGAGTTACCCTTGTACTTTTCAAAGTCGGGCACTTGGAATTTGTGCGGGACTTTCACATTGGGGACCAGACAAAGGTCTGCGGCGTCCTTTCCGAATAGATCCTGACCGCGAATGGCTTGCAGCTTCTTCTGCATTTCCAAGAACTGCTCCTGGAATTCCTCCATTCTGTCAAACATAGTTTCCTTCTTACCAGAAGGTGTCTGTGGAATCTGTCCTTCCGGGACAGTGTGCACCACAGGGGGTGGTACCGTTACTACGGCAGTGAGTCTTGGCGTCTCCCGAAGTTTGTAACCTTCAGGAGTCTTTAGTATTCCCCTGGCATCTTCGCTTTCCCAAAGTTTGTAACCTTCAGGCCCAGCGGCTTCTGTTGTGATTCCCTGATCTTCAGTGATCGGCGGAACATATCCTTCCGGGATATAGTTAACAGGCATACCCCAAGGACGATCTTTTGGTATTTGATACCTAGGATCATACTTCTCCACTATGGGCATTGAGGTGATCTCTGAGATCACAGTTCTTTGTAGCTGAGCTTCTGCCATGGCTTGCATGTCGTTACGAAGCTTTCTCATATCCTCTCTCAGAGCGTCGATCTCTTCTTTCAACTCTCTGTTTTCTTCCTCAAGATCATCCATCCTTTTCTGACGATTTGTCCGAGTATTGTACGAATGAGACAGTTTGACTCTAGAACCGAGACACAAACGTGAGATTTGTAGGTAAGAAGAATACGCGATGTGAGAAGGATGAATGCGATGATTATATTAATTGTTTAAGGTTTAATCAAAATAAACTTCGACAATTAGATTGCAAATATCAAACGGTGGGGAAACCCCTTTTTATTGAATTCAAAGGATTACAGAAATGGAAATACAGTAGATTACAAAGTGCAGAAACAGAAACCTAAACTAATGGGTCCCGAGTCCCCTCTGAAGAGAAAACGGGTGCTGATTCTGGTATCTTCCTTTTCTTTGACCGGGGCTCTTGGGCCGTTGTCGGGTTGTCATTCCTTTGCCAGGTGAAAGGA
The DNA here is from genome assembly GCA_022829125.1 of Lathyrus tuberosus. Taxonomy (NCBI): domain Eukaryota; kingdom Viridiplantae; phylum Streptophyta; class Magnoliopsida; order Fabales; family Fabaceae; genus Lathyrus; species Lathyrus tuberosus. The sequence continues at coordinate 401,572 of JALAZF010000118.1, read as the reverse complement.
GCGAGCAAATTCCTTTGATCATCTTGATTCTCTACAGCATGTTGCTCCAAAATTTCAATCAGAGCATCTTTTTCTTTCAGTAATTGCTGTATTTTGATGCACTCTACATCGAGGGTGCGGTACTTGTTCTTCCAAGACCTTCTCTCCTTTTGAACTTTGTTGAGAGTAACTTGAAGCTTTTCAGTCTCAGTCATGAAGTACATGACAGATTCCCTCGGCGGAAGAATTCCGTAACGAGGATAAGGCATCTTTAGCTTGAGAGCTCTAGTTTGTACCCAATGGAGATAAGGCTCCACCGAGACACAGTCCGGTTTTCCTAGAGACTCTCGTCCTTTCTTATGGACCTGTTTCCAAGCGTGCACTATTTATGTCTTTAGTGCTCTGTCATTTTCTCCTTCCTTGAAGAAAATACCTTCCAGATGAACACCCCGTGGGATGTGTCTCATCGGGTATCCAAATTGACGGCGAACCAATACCGGATGATAGTTGATTCCTCCTTTAGTTCCTAGGAGGGGTACGTTGGGGAAGTTTCCACAACGATCAATGATTCTGATTCCCTCATAAATCCTATTGCACCAATCTATATCAGAGTTGGTAAGAGACATGATCTTCTGTGACCAACGTAAGGCACTCTTGCAATCCCAAAAAGCAGCAGACTTGGGCAAGTGAGAGATAAACCATTTGTAAAGTAGAGGTACACAGCATGTGATCTCCCCTCCGCTGTACAAATTCCCCAAGTGTACAGAATGATACGCATCTGCGAGCAAGGTCGGCACAGGGTTTCCAATGAGAAAAACCTTAATGGAGTTGATATCGACGAAGTTATTGATGTTGGGAAACAAAAATAACCCGTAGGCGAGCAAGACAAAGATGCTTTCAAAAGCAGTGATGTTTCCTATACTGGCAAAATACAGGGCCTTCTTTGTCAAGAACTGGGCTGGCAAACCTTGGATGCCACCCTTAGTGGCTAGGTGAGTCCTGACCTCAGACTCGTCCAAATGAATTATTCTCGCAATGGTCTGATTCTTTGGAATTTCTTCCAGTCCAGAAAATGGAGCTCGATCAGTAATGTGTAGATCAATCAGATGAGAATACTCCTCCAGCGTTGGTGATAACTGGTAATCCGGGAATGTGAAACAGTGATAAACCGGATCGCAAAACTGAATGAGCGCATCCATGATTCCCTCAATCACATGGACTCTTAATAGTAGTAGAAGACCTCCGTGCTTGGCTCTGAAAGCCTCAGGGTTGGTGATCATCCTCGCTAACCTTCTCAAATCCTCTAGTTTTGGAACCTTGAAGGTGTACCTATGGGTTCTCCTTCTACCGAAATCCATTAGTGCAATCCTTTTCTCTGATATTTGCAATCACAGTCTTAGTTTAATTTGAAAAACAGAGAGACCAGAAGAGAAGATTTTTTTGAATGTTTTAATGTTTTTTAAATGAATGCATGAATGCAGCACACAGAAACATAGAAAAAACATGGGGTCAAAGGGTCGTTGTCATGAAGTCAAGGCTCTACCCATCCCCAAAGGTTTATACTAGGGTAATTTTTGTACCTGTACTCATTATCATCAGCTCCTCCCAGGAAAGCAAAACAACAAACAGATCGCCAGCGAGTTGTAGAGCAATCTTAGAGTAAGTGCCATTCACCGAGAATAGATCACCAGCCTCAAATGAGGGTAGTATCGCGTAACAACTATTCCCGATAGTTTTCGCACTATGAAAGGGTTTGGCTCCTCAGCTTCTCAGACTTAACAATCGGCCCATTGTCTAGGTGAGAGAATGGGTTGCATTGGTCAGCCTCCACTGAGGTTGATGGTCGACCCCGTCGCCATCACTTATCTTAAGTGTATACTCAATCTTTCCACATACGGCATCACCCGCATTCCCATTAGTAGAAAAATAAACATGTATAGCAATTAGGAAAAGCGGTATATATATTTGTCCTAAACATCCTAGACCTTTAAAGCTATGAATCCTAAGTTCCTGACAGAAATGGGTTCCCCGGCGGAAGCCCCAATCTGTGGTATTCACACAAGTGAAGAGAAAAAAAAAAAGAAGACCGTGCCTAGATCTAACTTTGGACGGCCCCACGGTGGGCGCCATTTTTTCTGTAGCGAGCGATTTTGGACGCGGTTCTTAAGCGCTGGTCGCTCTCCGCGGTTGAGTTTACTACAGGTCGATTCATTTTTTATCCTATTAAAGCTGATGAAGGAAAGGAAATAGATGTCTCCAATTAACCCTGCTTTGCATACTGAGTTTAAACATCAGTCTGTTAGGTTACGAATGCTATCAATGTGGGGGGCCTTTGTACTGGTTATTTGTATTTTCGCCAATACAGTTTTCTCTCTCTCTTGGATTTTCTGGCGGGGAACGAGGATTTAGGATGTTAGGATTGATGCTTTTGATAGATACATGAGAGTATGGGATTTTGGGTTTTTGTTTAGTGTGCTCGCTAAGATTTTTCTTTCAATCTTATGCCTACGTATTCCCGTTTACCGAAACAGCGAAATCAGAGCGTTCGTAGTTCCTCCTATTCTATGGGAGGAAATGGTTATTTTTGGTGTCTTGTTCAAAGCCCAAGACGTGAAGCGAAAGGTGGTTTATATCTTGTTCAAAGCCCAAGATGTGAAGCTGAAGGGTCTATTTGTATCTTGTTCGAAGCCCAAGATATGAAGCTGAAAGGGCGTCAACTTTAGAGAGAATTTGTCATCTCTAAAGAGGGTATGTTTGTCATAACTGTTGGGTGACTGCCTGTAAAGGAGGATTACTTTAACCGGGATTTGTGAATCCGGCAATGCCATAATTTCCTTTAAAGGGGATTTTAACCTGAAGGAGAAGACTTTAACTCAGTGTAGAGTAATGCCATCTTTCCTTAGGAATTTCCCATGCTAAAAGAGGGACAGTGGCATGGATGTAGATGATCCAGAGGCTTGCCGCTTACAGCAGTTAGATAGAGGGGAAGGAGTTGTTGATGTTTGTGTACTGTGAGCGAGGCACAACTTTAATGCTAAAAGGTTAATTGGATTAACCAGTGGTTTTCTTATATAAAGCCTAAGAGGAGGCTAATATGTGTCTCGTATAAAGCCCGAGAGAGAGGCTAAAAAGTTTTGACCCGACGATGGAGTCTTTTGGTATCTCGTATAAAGCCCGAGATGGAGGCTATTTGACTCAACAAGAGAGTTTTTGTATCTCGTACAAAGCCCGAGATGGAGGCTGAAATTTGTTTGGCTCCATAAGAACCTTTTTGTATCTCATATAAAGCCCAAGATGGAGGCGAAAGAGGTGATTGACTCAACGAGGGAGTCTCTTATGTGTCTCGTACAAAGCCCGAGAAAGAGGCTAAACGTTGTTTGACTCCGCTGGGGAGGATCATTGTACAAAGCCCAAGATGAGGCTATGGTGACTGTTTCAGTTGAGTGACAGGTCCAGTATACTGATTTTAAAGAGAAAATCAGTTCTTATATGAGCAACACTGTACTCATGGATTTGATTCAAGGATCCGGGTTATTCCTGTTCTTTAAGGAAGTGGGAAATCCGAAGGGTATTGAGACTGTCCGAGTCTACGGGTTTCCTTCCTATTTAATGAAGGGGTCACTTGAGAATGTCTTTGAGACTCAAGGAGATTAGACTGTCCAAGTCTAGAGTTCCATCTTTTGTACCATGCTTTGAGAAACAGTATTAGACTCTATGAAAGGACTGTTCTATGAAGATGACTAAGTTCTGTTCCTATACCTCTAAGAGGTCGTCGGGACAATTTGTACGAAGCCCAAGAGGAGGCTGGAAACTTCTAAGAAGCCGACGGGTCCTTGTATTAAGCCCAAGAGGAGGCTATCATTCCTGGAGGAAGAGATCATTATACGAAGCCTAAGAGGAGGTTGTGAATACTTCTAAGAAGCCGTAGGGTCCTTGTACTAAGCCCAAGAGGAGGCTAGGTTGCTTTTAGGAAGCCTGTGGGTCCTTGTACGATGCCCAAGAGGAGGCCGATGCTTTTAAGAAGCCTGTGGGTCCCCAAACCCCGAGAAATTCAAGGCAAGCTATTCACAAGGAATAGATCAAGTCAAGAAAGTTCGAGAATTTGGAAGAAACTCAAAGATGCCATTCACAGAGAATACATTCATCTCTGGGAGTAGAGTTTCTTGACAATTCCTAACGAGGACAGCCGAAGAGAAGACTGTATCTGGTGATCCTATTGGGGATCTAGTTGTCTATTTCTACGAATAAACGAAACGGCGTCACCTAGTTCTAGACGTAGTTGTCGAGGAAACTCGAAATATCTATACTATTATTACACAGTTGATATGAGTTTATGAAAGAAGACTTACAGTGAAACAGCCCCACAATACAGTTATATATATATGAGTTTGTGAAAGGAGACTTACAGTGAAACAGCCCCACAATACAGTTATATACATATGAAAGCGGTAAATGAAAGCGGGTAAACACTTGCTCGGTTGTAGAGCTTCCATGCTGTTTGGTTAGTTGTTCAACAAAGAAAGATTGAAAACAACAGTATATTCTAAATCAAAGGAGAAAGTGCTTTGAAATAAAAAGATTTGGGGCTTACAGCTCAAGGAGAGGCCCAGGGTTTTATCAGTGAGCGCATTGTTTGAATTTGTACAGAGGGACTTATACAAGTGACTGTGGCCCAAAAAGGTTTTCTGTACAAAGGGATGGGTCTTACACTCTCTCAAGAGGCCCAAAAAGTTTTAAAGAAAAAGAGTGGGGCTTATAACACGAGGGTAGGCCCAGATGATTTTTCCGTTTGAAATGGCGATCGCGCCGAGGTTTTCTTTTAACGCAGAGGGGCTTATACAATATCTGAGGCCCAAAATGTTTTGGTTAAAAGGGGGTTGGGTCTTACACTCTATTAGAGGCCCAAAAGTTTTGAATGGGTCTTATAGCTCAAGGAGAGGCCCAAAAGGTTATTTTTCAAAAGGCGACGATCGCGCCGTTTGTTTTTTGACGGTATCGGGACTTATACAATACTGAGGCCCAAAAATGATTTGGTCAAAAACGGATTGGGTCTTACACTCTATTAGAGGCCCAAGGTGTTTTGAAAATGATTTATGAGGGTTGAATTAATTCAAAAACCCTAATTTGTTTTCAAAAATGTATTTAATTGAATAAAAATTCAATTAAAATGATCAAAATTGTTTAACATATGAAAAACAAATTGTGATCTTGGATTAATGTTTCAAAAATTAAGTATTGACCTACAAAATAATTAGAAAGCATTAAAAGTTGCATAATCAATGTGGAAAAAATATTTTAAATGTTAAAAACAATTAAAACATTAATTCTTTGCAAAAATATCAATTATATGAAATAAATAAAATTTTTGGGATTTTTTGGAAAAATAAAATATTTTAACATTTTTGTGAATTATTAAAAAAAGAATCAACTCAAAATCATTAAAACTCAGAGAGAAATTAATTTTTGAATCAATTAAATAAAATCACAAAATTCAAATATTTGAATTTAAAAAAAAGGCGCCAAGAACAAGCTGAAGAACACACGCGTGTTCTGAGATTCCCAGATTTGCATTTTCTCTCTAATCTCACTGAATACTTAATCATATCATGTAATCCACATATCATTATGCTCGTCTCAACCTCACGATCATGTCTATAACACTTAATTTCATTTAAATTAAGCATACAACATGAAATCACGAAGAAACCTCAAGAACCCTAATTTCTGCATGAAGGCTAGGATTTTTGATACACGATTCAAACAATGCAATTAATTGAGGGGAAACATTCCATGCATGATTATGAACATATGGCCAAATTATTGTGCAGCAAAAATTGCATGGATCATAGAGTTAGAAGAGCTCATGCTTACCACTTGCAGCTGGTGATCGTGATTTGTGTTGGAGGTGTTACATCTTGGTTCCAATGATGTGGATAGCTTCCCTAGGTGCTAAGTGATGTGTCTGAGTGCTTGGAATGGATTGAAATGGTTTGGAGTTGAAGATGGCACCTCAACTGCAAAACTGTCAAGAACTTGAGCAATTGGCTAGTGATTTTGTGAAATCTGTGTTCCAGATGTTATGTGAGTGTTTGGATCACTTCTATATGATGTATGTGAGGTGTGTGAGTGATTGGTTTGATTGGAAAAGCTCTCAAACTCAAAACCCGATAGTGACTTGCCTTACAAGGCAAAATTGGAGTGAAAGAAGAGATTTTGAGGAAAGCATCTGTTTGATGGCTTTGGTGTACTCAAACTGATCACAATTGAGCTCTATTTATAGTAGAGCAAGTTTTTTTGCAAGGAATAGTGAATGGCAACTGCTAAGTAGGTTTGGCCAATGTTGGCAAATGAAAATCCAAGTCTCCTCTAGCCATTGACTAGAGGTTAGGGCACAAAGCTTTGGTTCCCTTGGTCTTGGATAAGTCTTGACTGATTTCAGATGAGAATGGCTCAGTTCATGCCACCTTGATGCTTCCATTGAATGCTTCAATCCAAATTTGGAGTATTGTCCCTATTTTGGCCATTCTAGGTTCAACATGCTATTTCTTGTTCCATGGACTTTGGAGGCTTGGCTCAGTGATTGTCCCCTTTAGATTCAATCCTCAGATGTGTCCAAGTGGATAGGAGCATTTGAATTTGGCTGATTTTGGCAAATCGAGCAAAATTACAAATTCTGCCTTGCCTTTGACAGATTTCAGCAAGGCAACTTGCCAATGTCATATCTCATGGTGTAAGTTGAATTTGGTAATGTTCTTGACCATTTTGGAAAGCCCTTATATGATACAACACCTGTTTGAACATGTTTGGTTTTGATCTCTTTTGAATCCAAGTGAAAAATCCACCTACATTTGGCAAAAAGTAGGGTAAAATCTGACTTAGTGAAATTTTCACTAAGTGTTGGAACAAAGTGACTTTTCTTGATTTTGATCACTCCATAACTCAAAATCCATGAGGAGTTGGAATTAGGTCTAGTTGAAGTTTTTTTAGAGGGTAATGAGGGCTACAAATCCATATTTGGATGAGGAAAAATGGCTTTGTGGTTTAGGAGTTATGATCCTCCAAAGTTGGTACCCTTGTCACTTTATTTTTAACTTAGAAAATTTTCTAAGTTTTTATGGTTACCCCTTTTACAAGTTATCCAACTTTTCTTGATTTTTCTTGATGAATGATGATTCAAATCATACATTAACATCATTTTAGGGTTAAAAATCCATTTTGGTGAAAAATCTCAAAAAGTCAAAGTTGACTTTTGTGCACAGTTGACTTTTTATCAGATGAATTCCAAACTGTGGAATTCTTCAGGAAATCATGTCCTTGACCTAAATCAAACTTGATGGACATGTTCCATGGGTGTCATAGGTCATATTGAATCATGTCTTAGGGCTTGGGAGCATGTCCTGGTCAAAAGTCAAAGTTATAGTTGACTTTTTCCTTAAAACCCTAATTGTGGTGCAGATGAAATTGAGACTTGTTGCTCAATCTTCTTGGATTAATCCATTGTTCCAAATGGATCAATATAGTTCATTAGAGACCCTCAAACCCCCTCTTGAGGTCTTGGCTCATGGTTTGTCCCAAAAGTCAACTTAGGGGTGAATTAGGTCAAGAAACCCTAATTCTTGATTTTTGATGAATGCATCCCCTAAGGCAAAATTGACTTGATGACTGGGTCCATGAGGTTCCATGGAGTATATTAGGTTAGGTTTTGGATCATTGGCTTGTGCCCAGATGAAAAATTTCCATCTGGAGGCCCTGGTCGACCAAAACCCTAATTTGGTGACACAGTCAATCTTGAGACTTGATCCACCTATAAGGGAGCAGCCTTGTGCTTAATCCTTGAAGTGGGAGTCCTTTTGATACATTATGGATGTTTGAGAGGTTAGACAAGTTGAAGATCATGTCATTCCTTGATTGATCCTTTGTCTAAGAACTCAGAGAGGGCTTGAAACCCTAATTTTGATTGTAGTGGATGCTCACCCATCTTTGGGGAGACTAATGAAGTATGATTGTTCCTCCATATTGTGATAATGATTTACACAATGATGGGAAATCTAAGTGGTCAAAATTTGGGGTATGACATGGAGGTTGAGTGTAATTTTGATATTGTTGACGATTTGAAGGTCCGGCTTCTTGAGGCCTCCACGGTTGTTGATAACCTTGATTACCTCGTGGTTGGTAACCTTGGTTGCCTTGTTGGTGAGGTGGTCGAGGTTGATATCCTTGATTTTGATTTCTCGCATAATTTACCTCTTCCACTACCGGAGGACAATACTCGGTAGGGTGATCTCCTCTACAAAACTCACAACTCGCTATTTGTTGGTTGTTGTTGGGAACTTCTTGCATCTCTTTGATTTGTTGTGGCAGTTTTGACATTTGTTTCGTCAACAACTCCACTTGTTGTGATAACAGTTTGTTTTGTGCAAGAATTGCATCATTAGTTCCCAACTCTAACACTCCCGACTTCTTTTGCGATTGGCTACGGTTATGATTCCTTTGGTGATCGTTTAATGCAATTTTGTCAATGATCGAAATTGCTTCTTCAGAGCTTTTTGACACTTAAGATCCTCCCGCGGTGGCATCCAACAAGGTTTTATGATTTGGTTGGAGACCATTTCTGAAAATATGTACTTGTGTCAGCTCATCAAAACTGAGCCCCTTGCACTTTCTAAGCATGGACTTGAATCTCTCCCAAACTTCGTTGAGAGATTCATTCCCACCTTGCGAGAAAACCACAATCGCCGTTTTAGCTTCCATGAAACTATTGTGAGGAAAAAATTGTTCCAAGAACTTTTCTTCAAGCATGTTCCAGTCAGTCATAATCGTAGTGGATTGGTCAAGATATCATTCCTTTGCCTTCCCAATTAGGGAATGCGGGAACAACCTTTAAACAAAGACTCTTCTTCAGCTTCTGGGGCTCCAGTTGTGCCCGCAATCTCATAAAATTTTGTCAAGTCAGTAAAAGGATCCTCGTGATCTATACCAGTGAATGGATTCTGATATAGAAGGGCGAGGATGCCCGTTTTCATTTCCGAATGCCGACCATTATGACCATTACGTGCGAACTGAGCAGTATGCCTTAGACTATTAACACATGTTGTTGAAGCAGGTGGTGGTGGTGCAACCATGGTTGGCGGTAACTGTGGTATTGATGTCGATGTTGAACTTTCGTCTCGTTCTCCTCTTTCTTTAGCAAGTTGTCTCCTCCGTCTTATTCTGCTATTTAACTTACGCGCAGTTCTTTCAATCTCAGGATCGAAAATAATTTGGTCTGCGGGTAACTTCCCTCGCATAAAACAGAGTTTTCACACTTAACCAAACAAATTAACAAGCACAAGAAAAAGTTAGATAAGCTTAAAACTTAACAACTATTGCAATGCTTGCAATATCAAACAACAATCCTCGGCAACGGCGCCATTTTGTTGAATAGTAATTTCGGGGGTGTTTTTATCGTATCCACAGGGATTGCGCGATATCAATGCTTGTCGTTCAATAGACGAAACGTTTTAAGTAAGGGGGTTTCAAATTGTTCTTGGTTTTGTAACATTAATTTGGTAGCAAAGAAGTAAACTATAACAAAGATGTTGTAAGATTTAGAAAAGCATGTCAAGATTAGATTTCACTAATCCTTTTCATATGTATCCGATTAATCAAGCAGATGAACTTAGTTCCGATCAATACAATCGCGTATCCTCGCAAATACGTTTATGTCTAAAGCAAATTAGTGAGTATTGTTGTTTAAATCGTTAGATGATGTCTCACGCTAACAATCGAAACAACAACCGTTAAGATCAATACAAAGCAAATATTAAACCCCAAATCTATATCTAGAGTTTGGTTTTTAAGAGATGAAGATATTAGGTCAAGATTTGGAAAATCTATGTCTAGATGATTCAAATCATAAATATATCATTAAGAATAAACAACTTCATCATATATTGATCATCAACCTTGTTCATACACAAAAGATCAAAAGAAATACATACAAGCAAGATTAACTACCTCTAATCTTAACACAAGATGTGTTTAGCTACGCATATTCATGGTAGCTTGTTTCATAAGTTTCGTAAGGAGATGAAAGAGCATCTGCGTCGAATAATCGAGATCGGATGCGACTTCAGTTTCTCAATGTGAAAGATCCCTCTTGGATGATGAAATCTCAGAAAAATAGGTTTTGGTGTGATAATATCAAGTTCTCTCCCAAGAAAATGCATAAAATCTATTTATAATACACTTGAAATCAGCCACATTCGCAATGCGAATGAATTGTTCGCCTAGCGAATGATGAAAGTGTCACCTGAAGTGCCTTCTGATAAGCTAAACTGCCCTTGTTTGTCTGCATAAGTTCGCAAGCGAACTTTGGTTCGCAAAGCGAACTATTCGCTGACCAGTTCACAAAGCGAACTTAGACCCCTTTTGCTTCTGCCATCTTAAAGGTTCCTTCGCCAGAGTCTTCGCAAAGCGAATAAATCAGTGAACATTCGCTGGGAGTTCGCAAAGCGAACTTTAGTCCCTTTTCCTACTGCCATATTCTGGGACCATTCACTGGGACTTTTCCAGCTTGTTCGCAAAGCGAACATTCTTTGTGAACTTGCTGATGTTTTCCTCTGTTCTTTGGCAGCTTATATCATTTCTTTATGTCTTAAATCTTTGATCATTTAGTGCCTTTTCCTGCACAATAGCACACATATTACAAGCACCAAAGGTAAATAAAAAATGTTTGAAGAACAACAACAATTCAATACTAAAATCCACAATTAAGCATGAAAGTGTTGAAAAAATGCCAAGTATACAATAGAAATATTAGTCATGTTTGACATCTAACACCCCTATGCCAACACCATTAGTAGTGTTTTTGGTGAAACTTTCGACAGCCCCGATAACAAAACTCCTTATGAATTCTTGGTCGAGATTTTCAGTAGTCCTGACCATGACTGCCTCATTGTTGAAATCATCAGCTATTTCGACCATATTAACATCGTTGTTGAGGCCTTCAGCAACCTCGACCATATGAACCTCCGTTGGCTCTGCATAGTGAGCATCAGCCACTGGTAGGGGATCTAAATCGATCTTCATCTGGTTTTTGGACTTCTCTCCGAACTTTAGCCTTCCTTCTTGGATTGCATTTTGCACAAGATCCCTGAAAAGAAAACATTGAGAAGTCTTATGACCCAATAAATTGTGATATTTACAAAATCCTCTCTTTTTTCTTTGTTCTAAAGGAGGCATTTTAGCACCAGGGGGCACTATCATTTGTCCGTCCTTAACTAACAAATCAAAAATTTCGTCACACTTAGTAACGTCGAAAGTATAAGTTTTCTTGGGGAATTTGTCGTTTTTTTCTGGTTCGACTGAATTTTTTCCATTCGAATGGGCCAATAACTTACAAGTGTAAGGTGGGCCTTGTTTCAATTCAGCGAGATCGATCTCGCCTTCGTCGAAACTTACTGGCTCATTATAGTATTTTTCATCTTCATCACTAACTTCGACGTAGGCCACCCTTTTATTCTTATTTGCCCTAGCCTTTTCTTCTTTTAGGCATTCTAGTTGTCGAACTCTATCAGCCAATTGAGCCATATCTCTTAGATATTGAGTATCTAACTTCTTTCTAATAGAATAATCTAGGCTCCAGCGGCCATTTCGACTAATTCATGCTCTGGCACTTGTGTAAAACATCTAGCCTTGAGAAGTCGGAATCTATTCAAGTAGTCATCTATCGGCTCAGTGAATTTTCATTTTATACTAGCCAACTCTTTCAGACTAATCTTCGTTTGTCCCATGTAGAACTGCTCATGAAACAGCCGTTCCAACTTGGTCCAATTATGGACCGAATTGGGTGGCAAAGTTGTAAACCACGTAAAGGTATTCTTCGTCGGAGAACTTGGGAAGTATTTTATCCTAAGGTTCTCATCATTGGCGATTTCTCCAACCTCTATCACATATCTGGCCACGTGTTCGACAGTGGACTCAGTGGTATCCCCAAAAAACTTAGTGAACTTAGGGACCTTCATTCTAAGGGGTAATTTTGATTGGAGAATGTATTCCGACAATGGAGATGTATAGTTTGGTCTAGGCAGGCCAAAGTTTACCCCATTTTGGACCATAATCCTTTTGACCATGGCTGCTAAATTGTTATCTGTTTCCACCTCATTACGTCGAACTTGTTGTACAATGTTGTCGGCATCCTGGTTTCTATTAACCAAAACCACCCTTGGTTGCTCTCCTACAGGAATTTGTGGTTGAATCCTAGGGGGTTCGACTACTCCCTGGTTTGGTACATTCGCATGAGGTATATTTCCTGGGTTTTGTTGGTTCTGGTTAATGGTGGGGTCCTCTTCGAACACCACCCCATGGTTTCCTGCGATATACTCTCTCTGAGGGTGTCGAGGAGGGTTAGGAACACCAAAGAAATCTGCAAGGCGCGTCATCTGCGCAGCCATTTACTGATTAGTCTGGGTAGTATTTTGAATTAGAGGCTGAAAGATTTCTCCCATAGTTCGGGACATCATTTGGACCATTTGGTGGTTACTTTCATCCATTTGCTGCCTTAAATAGGCTGCAGTTGTATTCGTCAAGCCTGACATTTGGGTTGAATATCCTATTCCTAAGGATTGAATACTTCGTCCCATATTAATCCCAGGTCCTGATCCTTGTAAAGGTGATGACATCACGGGTTCTGAATATACTGGGGGGGGGGGCGTTTTGTAAACTTACCATCATCGAAGTTGGCATCCCATAAGGCTGTTCTCGACCATTTAAAGGCATCGAAAAACCTGGTGGCGTAAAATGTCGATATGTAGACGTTCCTATTGGTGGGGGAGTCACTGGGGGTCCCCTTGGCCCAATATAAGTTAAAATTGGCCCAGTATGGGCAATCGAATGTGTTGGTGTCGAACTTGCCATAGATGGTATAGTTTCAGATACAGACGCAGGAATTGTGGGTCCTCTAATCGAAGACCTTGGGATTGATTCGGCATTGACACCCGACATAGTTTGAGGATTCGAACTGTTTGGCTGATTAGTACTTGCCATCTTCCTCGTATACTTTCTTTTTGGTCTATCTTCATTTGCGGTGGCTACTTTTCTACTTCTTAATAACATATAACGAAGTACTCGACACAGCAAAGATAATCAACAATACATAAATACCAGTTTCTTTTGAAATTCGTTTAGCACTGTCCTACTGGGCGTTCTAATTTGTTTACTTAGAAAAATAGTAAACAACCTCTGGTCTGTCAACTTTATGTAAAAGTGAGTAACTTACAAGATCTACCAAACTAAATCCTAAGACATGTGCTAATCGTTTTTCTGTGTAGTTTTCTGGAAAAGTTTCAAGAACATTTCGACAATGTTCAAGAGTAAAAAGATCTACGTTAAGAAATGAAAATAACTTAAAATGCAAAAGAAAGAATTTAAGTCAAAAAGACTGGTAAATGCAGAAGTTAACTTGCATGAATAAAAAGGAACTTTAATGAAAGAAACTTATTAAATGACATTGAATTGAGAGAAGTGGTGTTACATCAACATACATTCTCACACGCTCTTTTCTCTACGCTGGTACTTTGAGCACACTGAGTTTTTTGTATATAATTGAGCACACACAAATCTAATGTTAAGACTTGCTATTTATAATGGCTAAAAATAACTACCCACTAACGGGCTACTAATCAGGGCGAAACACATGGCGTCGAGCATGTCTTCGTTTCTTGGATGAACGCCACATGTCCTCCTTCAGAAACGGATGAGAACAACTGTTCCCTCCTAATTTTGAATTTAAATTTCCAAATCGAACGGTGCTCCGTAGCCTTCTGTCGAAGAATCCTTTCAAACTCTTAGAAATATTTCTAAGTTTTTAGACCCTTTCTTTTCTGCAGCAAGATACCTTTCGACTAGACTTTCCTACTAGCAACATTTCTGTCGAAGTCTCGTAGAACTTCAGAAATCTTATCTCTTAGAAAAACTCTTAATCCACCATTAGGCGTCGAAATTAGGAGCTAACAGGTTGATAACGTCCAATTAGGTTTGGTGTAACCGAGAATATTGGGTTGGAGGCTTTGTGTGTTTCAAATAAGAAAACCAAGGTGGGGTTTTTCTTCAAGATCTGGTTGCTTTGAAGGTTTTGGACAAGATCACGTCAACACAGATTCGACCGAGTGAAAGCCTTGGGACAAGGTGGTTTCCTTGAAAGGGAGTAACGCGAGACGGTGAATTGTGTTCGGTAATCTTGGGTTTCAACAAGTTGTGCGCTCGGGATAATCGAAGGATTGTAGCCGCATTGTTGGTCACTTGATCAAGCTTTGATAAAGGGTTTGGAGGTGGAAGAATCAACACAAAATAATAGATTTTTTGGGGTTTGCATTCTTCATCTTTTGTATAAACGATTTTGCAAAGAAAAGGTTAATGGCAATTTCTCAATTTGATTTTGAATTGAGCGCAGACGTACCCATAGCGAGGCCGATTGGGAAACTGTCTAAACAAAACTTGGTCTCTCTCTCTCTCTCTCTCTCTCTCTCTCTCTCTTTTTCTCTCTCTATCTATCTCTCTCTCTCTCTCTCTCTCTATCTCTCTCTCTCCCTCTCTCTCTATCTCTTTATCTCTTTATCTCTTTTATTATCGACTTCACAATTTATCGGGTTCATCGTTGTTTGATCGATTCGATTGGAAATTGGTTTCTACTATCTTTTAAAGGTGTTGTTGTTGATATAATTATAATCACTTTGATTGTGATAGGTTTTTAACATCAACAAAATAAACTATATTTCCAATTTTTATCGATTGCACATCAAGTGTTTGATAAATTGTTTGTGCGTATTTTGATTGTATTTTGGTTCATTGGATATACGAGTTACGATTAGCATTGCATTTAATTGATTCGTAGCTTGATTGTTATTGAACATTTACGTTCGTTATCACTCCGTTTAGTTTGCGATACATATAATGCTTTTCGGTAGTACGTTTGATGAGACGATTCGATCCAGATCGTTTTTCCGCTGTACCATATTTTGAAAACAAATTTTTGCCAACAGTTTTTGATTGTAAAATTTGTGATCTATTCACCCCCTTCTGATCGAAGCCTATCGTCTAACAAGTGGCATCAAGAGCTCTTGTTCATTCCGTGCTTGAGATACAATTCCTAGAAGAATGGCTACCGAACTTAAGGGTGCGTACAATAGTGCACCAATTTTCACCAATTTTCATATCAACTCCGTTGAAAAAAATATTTGGGATCATCATTCTAAATTTCATCAAATCCATCCAACAAATTATCTTCAAACGTTTAATACTAATTTTATTTTGTACAATTCACATAAACACTAGCATCACCTACAGCCACCACCACCAATCCATAATAAGTTCTAAAAGGCAATATTTCTATTCTTATTTAATAGCTACCGAGCCACTTCTGCATCCGAAGCACTTTCAGACTTAATTTGCACAACAGCCTATTTTTATGGTTATGTTATAGACTAAGGCTATGTTTGACGAGACATTTTTTGAGCTTATAGTTTATGTCGTACTATAGATTATAAGCTCGTATGATAATAAAAGACTTGTTTACTAACAGTTTTTTCATCACAAACTTATAATTTATTTTGTTAGCTTATAGTTTATTTTTCAGACACGATTTTAAATAGGATTTTAGCTTATAGCTTATAGCTTATATTTTTTCTTTCACTTTTACCTTTATTATTTTAACTAAAACCCACAATTATCCTTTATAATTTATTATAATTTAAAATAAAATAATAATTATTAAGTATCTTTTATGTCATTTTATTTTATCAAATAATTAAACTGCTAATTTTATCAAACACTTCAACTAGCTTATCAATTATAAGTCATCAGCCATCAACTATAAGTTATAAGGTATCAGTCACCAGCTATTAGTCATAAGCTATAAACTATCAGTTAATTTATCAGTCAACCGCTATTTTAACCAAGCAGAGCCTAAAGATAATCAGTACAACAATGAAAACATCATATTTAGTCCATAATAGATAGTGATATCATCAATTCACACTTACTACATTACAAATAATACATGAATTTTAAATAGTTGTACACTTACACATCAATGAATTTTGATCCGATAAAAAATTGAAAGCTATATATTGACATACATAAAATTGCAATACAACATACACTAATCACTTAGCATAACAACATTTTATATGGCAATTCAAAATTCATAATAAATTTCATCTAAGAAGTTATTAACAAAACTCCATGAAATCACAATTTTAAAATTAAGAATAACATTAAAATTGAATAGAATTCAATCACATATGATCAAACATATTTTAATCACCAAAAAGCATATGATTATAATATAAATTAAAGGCAAAAATGCACTTTTAGT
Organism: Lathyrus tuberosus; assembly: GCA_022829125.1. Lineage (NCBI taxonomy): Eukaryota > Viridiplantae > Streptophyta > Magnoliopsida > Fabales > Fabaceae > Lathyrus > Lathyrus tuberosus. Next base: position 385,239 of record JALAZF010000118.1, on the reverse strand, counting down.
CCTTTAAGTTATTTTATGTTACCACTTAGGTCCTTTACGTTTTTTTCTTTAACGTTTAGGTCCTTTAGCTTTAAAAAGGTTTGCAAAGTTAACATTTTTTGGAAATTCCGTTAGAAAAGTATATGTGGCTTTGACGGTGCTGAGTTGGCAGTTAAGTGAGATGACAAGGCTTTATGGTTAGTATTTTCACAGTTGTGTCTTTTCTTCTCCAACCCTAATTCTTTTCTCCAACCCTAATTCTCGTCTTCTCTTCTCCAGAACTAATTTTCGTCTTATCTTCTCCAACCCTAATTCTTTTCTACAACATTCTCGTCTTCTCTTCTCCATCCAATCGGTTGTCGGTGAAATTTCTGAACTTCTCTGCAGAACGCAATTACATTGAAGGTGGAGAAAACATTGTATCAGGTTCGTACGCTTCTTCGCCATTGTTGTTTTAGTTTTTAAAATAGTTATGTCTGTAAGTAGATAGAAAATAGGTTACTTATGGTCCAAGCAACTGAACTACCACAAGCTGAATCTGAAGTTTCTATTGAGAGACCACTATTACCAAGTTTTCATAGATTGTACATGTGCCTTGATGCATGCAAGAAGGCTTTTGGAGTTTGCAGGCCCATAATTGGAGTAGATGGTTGTTTCTTAAAAGGTATTTATGGAGGCTGACTTCTTACAGCAGTAGAAAGAGATCCAAATGATCAGATGTTGCCCATTGCCATTGCTGTAGTTGAAGCAGAGACAAAGGATTCATAGGCATGGTTATTTGATCTATTAGTTCGTGACTTGGGAGGGCAAGAAGTTTGCAAGCACATCACATTTGTTTCAGATCAGCAGAAGGTTAGTTCTTCCCTTTTTATATTTGTTTCAATTAAGTCCTATATGATTTAAATTTGTATCAAATTGATCCCTCAAGACTTAAATTTGTATCAAGTAACTCCTTTATAGCTTTGCTGCATTGATATTTATTGATGCATTGCTGCATGTTATTGCATTAGCCTTTATTGCTGCGTTGCTGCATGTTATTTAAATAGTAACAAGTAGCTTCTTAAATTTGTCAACACCTGCATTGGCCTTTATTGCTGCATTGCTGAATGTTATTCAAATAGTAACAAAGAACTCCTTTATTGCTCAGAGATTTTAATGTGTAACAAGTGTTGTGTAACATGTGATTAGGGATTGTTGCCTGCAATAGATGAGCTATTACCAGGAGTTGATCAGAGATTTTGTGTCAGACACCTTTATAGCAACTTCAGAAAGAGATTTCCAGGTAAACAGTTGAAGGAGTTAATGTGGAAGGCAGCCAAGGCAACATATCCTCAAGCATGGGAACATGAAATGAGGGAAATGAGGAAGGTTAATGAGGAGGCATACAAACACTTGATAAAAATACCTCCTAGATATTGGAGCAAGTCCATGTTCAAGTAAAATGCAAGATGTGATGTGTTGGTCAACAACATGTCTGAAACTTTTAACAGTGTTATCATTGGAGCAAGAAATAAGCGAATTGTGTCAATGTTAGAGGACATCAGAGGATATCTCATGGATAGGTGGGCCAAAAATAGAGCCAAAATTGAAGACTATGAGGAATCTGTCCTACCAAGAATCAGTAAGATGCTTGAGAGAAGAAAGGAAATCTCTAGGTTTTTTATACCAAGGTAATTCAATCTTTTTGAGGAATCTATTTTGAATATGTGATGTTTTTAAAACTAACACTTAAAATTTGATTTATAGGTTATCAGGTGACATGATTTATGAAGTGAGACATACAATTATGGTTGGAGAAAAACACACAGTGGATCTTAGGAGATTGGAGTGCTCTTGTAGGAGTTGGATGCTCACAGGCATTCCTTGCTACCATGTTATCTCTTGCATGCAACATAGATCTTTAGAACCAGCTGACTTCATTCCAGGCTGCTATAGGAAAGCCACTTACAAAGCTTGCTACCAACCTATAATATATCCAACAAATGAAGAAAATTTGTGGGAAAAAACACCTTATCCTGACATACTGCCACCACCTTCTAGAAGAGCACCAGGGAGGCCTAAAAGAAGAAGAAATAAAGATGCTGATGAAAAGAGAAAGGATGCAGTGAATGTCTTAAGGAAGGGGCTGCCAAATAAGTGTTCCATATGCAGTCTTTCTGGGCATAACAAGGCCTCATGTACAGCAAGACCAAGAGAGGCCCAGACTGCCAACACTAACTAATCCCAAACAACAGATCCAGTTCCAACTGTACAGTCACAAACAAGTCATCCAGTTCCAACTGTCCAGTCACAACCAACTCCAAGGGTTCAGAAAAAACAATCACAAACTACTCCAGCAACATCAGTTATGTCACAGCCAACTCCAAGAATTGAAACAAGGCTGTTAGCATCAAGTTCAAGAATCCAAACAAGACAATCTATGACAGTGTCACAGATACTTGCAGTGAGAAGGCAGTCTGGCACAACAGCATTTAAGTCACCAACAAGTATGAGGCCAAAATTGGCTATAAGGAGGAAGACCACCAACAAATAGTATTGCTGTTTTGAATTTAGGACTGTTTTAGATTTCTGTTTTGGATTATGTGATGACACTTCTGTTTTGAAATTGTTTTGGAATGTAATGACAATTATGTTTTGCAATTATTTTGGGAAGTAATGACAATTGTGTTTTGTAATGACAATTGTGTTTTGTAATGAAAACTGTGTTTTGAAATAGTTCTGGATTGTGTAATTCTCAATGCAGGAATATGTTAATGTTCACATTTGTGTTTGCAATTAGTTTTAGTTTTGTTTTAAAATGTAACACATTGGTCCTACATGATTTTAATTTGTAACAATCACATCCTTCATGTTTTTAAAATGTAACAATATAGTCCCATATGTTTTTAAAATGCTACAACTTAGTCCTATATGTTTTTAAAATGTAACATAGCCCTTCCCTGTTAACAATAACTGAACTTAATTGAAAACAAAACACACAGGGGCAACAATTTGACAGAATGCAACACAAAGAAGTTTCATTAAGTGATGTCAACAAAAGATACATAGCAATCACTCAACATCCCTTTCTTTGTTACAAATTACATCAACCAAAATAGAATAACACATAACACTAACAAAATAAGACATAATAACACAATGACATATCCTAACATCTTCAACATCTTCACCATGATCTTCATAACCTCCTTAGTGTATCCCTCTTCATTATCAATGTTCCTTCTGAGCAAGTTAATTTCAATATCCTTTTCTTCACATTTGGGACATTTTGAAATAAGTGGGGCATGTAACTCTGGATTGACTTCATCACTGACATTGTGTTCATACCATTCAAAGAAATTGCAACCCACATTATAAGCTTCACTCTACATAAACCAAAACGAAAATTAATACCATAAACAAAAACCATAATTTGATAAATAGTTTGAGCTTCATACGTACCTCAAAGAATCTACATCCCCAAAATTGCTTCCCAAAATTTCTTCCTTTTTTCTTAACAGTTCGTAGCACGGCTGACGATCCACACGTACACTTCTTCTCCATTCCAGTTTGAGATACATGAGAAACGCAGGTATTAGTCTTCATATACCTACGATTTGTTGAACTACCACCTCGAGAGGCCATTGCTGCAGCGTATTATCAATTTTAGGGTTCAAGTATGTTGATTTGGGGATTTATGTCTGAAATCACTCAATACTCTAAAACGCCAGCACATTTTCCTAGTCAACAAACCTAATAAGCCACCTCAGATCAATTTTTGCCACCAGTGTATTTTTTAAACAGAATTTCTAAAAAAGTCTAACGTTGCAAACGGTTTTAAACTTAAAGGACCTAAACGTTACAAAAAAAAAACATAAAGGACCTAAGTGGTAGCATTAAATAACTTAAAGGACCCCTGGTGCCTTTTTGCCTAAATTAAACATAAAACTTACACAAATTGAAAGATCAAAAGTGATATCAATTTTAGAACCCTAATTTCAAAAATCTCAAAATTCAAATTGAATCGAATATGGGTGACTCTAATACTACTTGTTGGATCTATTCATAACCTTATGATTTCTACTTATATAGAAATCAAGAACAAAACTATATACTAATCCCTATGAGTCGATAACTCATCAACTCATATCCCTTAAACTCATACTAAAATTCATACTAGAATTCAATCAGAGAATGAAAGCAGAAACTTACATGTGTTTGTCATTGAGATTTCCTCGGGTTCGCGGGTATGTGATATTTAAATTTGTAGAGTTCCTTAGGGATCCTTGAATCTCTTCTGATGGGGATGAAAAGAGAATCCCGATGAACCCTATTTTTCTGTCTACTATACAAATGGGGACCATAACCCATATAAATAACTCTAGGGTTATTTCTTAGTTTTTAATATTCTAATTTGGCGCCTTATCAAATTAGATATTGACTTATGGTATTTACATAATAACCTTATATTTTATAACATTTATTCTTTTAATCACATACTAACTCAATATTAATTAGACCCCTTTAAGTCCTGGCTTCTTAAACAATGGCCATAACACTTGAATTGTAATATTTGTAACCCAAAATTCTAACAACATCCACAACAAAATTCTCTAAGAAGAAAGGTGGTAATAAACTCAGAATCAAATAAGATATAGACAATTTGCACCTAATTAACTCAAATATAAAATATAGTCTAAATGTATTCATTTAACTATAAACTTAATCTATTTATTTTCTAATGAGGTTTTTTTAAAACACTCTATTTCTCTTCCTCTTTGTGAATATTTTTTGAAATTTTCATGCGTTATTTAATCTTCCATTTTTGTATGTCTTAATCACTTGAAGTGTTGTTGCTAATTGTTTCATGTCGTGTTGTGCATATTTGTTGCATTCATTATGTGTTGTATCTTGTATATCTGTGGTATATTCTTATTATTTGATGTATATCATTTTTATCTAAGTTTTACTTAGTTCTCAGGATTATTTTATGTGTTGTTGGTGATTTTGTGTTTAGGCTAAGTACTATTTATCTCTTTTCAGTTTTGTTAAAGGAGGAGAAGTTGAAATATGCAAGTCTAATTTGATTTATCTGTTTTATGATATTTTTATTAATTGTGCATGTTTTATGGGAAGCACAAATAAAAGGAGGAAAACATTGATTACACTTTACTTTTACTTTACATCGACTCAATTTCAGTTTGAAAAATTACATGTTTGCCTATCATTACAAACATTACATGTTTGCCTATCTTTCGTAACGCCACCAAATTTTATTTCACCACAACCAAAGGATTCACCGTTGTAGAATCTATTCAATTAGATGCTTTCCTTTTATTTTCATTTTTAAGGTGAATTTTCACCATGATTGGAACTTCTAACCGTGGTGAAAAGTGGCGTCTGGTCATGAGTTTGAATTCTAGCACATAGAGTTTTGTTTTTTTTTTTAATTTATTTTTAAGCCACTTTTTACCACGGTTGGAACTTTAAACCGTGGTGAAAAGTGGTGCATGGTCATGAGTTCGAATCTTGTTTTTGTTGTTGTTCTATGCTGCATTTTATTTTATTTTATTAAAAGACATACAACACCAGTTATTTAATACAATTGTTGTTGTATGTAGAGCGTTATTCACATTTTTGTTTTTCCAACCTGTAATAACATTTTATTTTATTTTATTAAAAGACATACAACAACGACTATTTAATACAACTGTTATTGTATGTAGCGTGTTGTTCACAGTTTTGTTTTTCCAAGTTCTACTAACATTGTGCGTTATTTAATATAAATCTTTGTCGTCCATAAACAAATCTTTGTCGTCCATTTAGTGATTATCAACGCTCAAAACACTACCATTAGTGATCCGCGTGAAACCTAAAACTTAAACGAACTTCCAACTTATAGGAACTTTATCTTTTACCTCCAAACATCTTTCATTTATGACACTTTATTTCTCCACTAAACCAAGCTCAAAAATATTATTTCTTCCATAAAGAAAACTCGAAAACATCATTTCTTTCATTCACAAATTTCAGAATGTTGTGAAAAACGATACCTTGAAACAAAGTATTAAACAGTTTCTTTATATGCAAGAAACACACAAGGGTTAGGGTTAACGGAAAAATAGGGAAAAATAACAAGGATTGGTCATAAACTGTTATTCTTTCCTTTCTCCTTAAAACAAGGATTACAAGTATACAAGAATAACAAACTAACCTCTCTCACCCTTCAGGTTTTGTCACACTTTAGAATGAGAGACTAGCATGCTATTTATAATAAAACCTAGCACACTAAACTAATGGGCCTTTAACAAATTACCCATTACAAGCTAACTTAAACAATTGGATCCTTAACACAAGGCCCAATTCGACATAACATTTTGACAATACATATTAGAACTGACTTCGACTACAATATGTAACCCTTCGACATCAGCATGTGAACCATCTTCGACTTCATGATTGTCTCCTATCGAAACACATGAAAGCTATCCCTCGACAGAGCTAGAGTTCGACCCAAAATCTCACAAATCTCCACCTTGGATCTAACTCTACAAGCATCAAGGAATTAACTAGCTTTCATCATGCAGCTTTATCAACTGCATACAGTGGAAAAACTTGCAACTCGACAACATCTTGGTGATCATATCAACAACATTGTCTTCAGTCGAAACCTTCAGCACCTGGACTTCACCACGCTCGATTATCTCTCTGACAAAGTGCAGCCTCACATCGATGTGCTTAGTTCGCTCATGATAAGCTGAATTCTTCGACAGGTGTATTGCACTTTGACTATCACATTTAACAATGATACTTCGACCTTAAAGTTTCAGCTCCTTTGCAAAACCTTCAAGCCACAATGCTTCTTTCACAGCTTCAGTGAGGGCAATATACTCTGCTTCAGTAGATGATAAGGCAACAACCTTCTGAAGCGTTGCTTTCCAACTGATTGTTGTTCCAAACAATGTGAACACATATCCAGAAATAGACTTTCTGGAATCCATACAACCTGCATAATCAAAGTCGACAAATCCTTCAATTTCGACTATGCTATCACCACCACAGGCTCCACAATAAATCAAGACTCTTTTCAGAGACCCATTTATGTACTTGAGAATCCACTTTACAGCTTGCCAGTGTGCCTTTCCAGGATTGGCCATATATCTGCTCACAAGGCTCACCCCATATGCTATGTCTGGCCTCGTACAGACCATAGCATACATCAAAGAACCCATTACACTAGCATATGGAATGTTACTTATATATATTCTTTCAGCTTAGATACTCGGGCTTTGAGTAGTACTAAGCTTAAACTGAGGATTTGTAGGTGTCACAACAGGCTTTGAATTCGACATACCAAACTTGTCGAGAAGCTTCCGTATGTATGTCTCTTGAGATAAGCTTATCTTCGACTGCTTTTTATCTCTCCAGATGTCAATCCCAAGAATCCTGGCGGCAACTTCCAGATCCTTCATTTCGAACTCCATACTGAGTTCAGCCTTTATTTGTGAGATTTTGGGTCGAACTCTAGCTCTGTCGAGGGATAAATTTCATGTGTTTCGACAGGAGACAAGCATGAAGTCGAAGATGGTTCACATGCTGATGTCGAAGGGTTACATATTGGAGTCGAAGTCAGTTCTAATATGTATTGTCAAAATGTTATGTCGAATTGGGCCTTGTGTTAAGGATCCAATTGTTTAACTTATCTTGTACCCTAAGTTAGCTTGTAATGGGTAATTTGTTAAAGGCCCATTAGTTTAGTGTGCTAGGTTTTATTATAAATAGCATGCTAGTCTCTCATTCTAAAGTGTAACAAAACCTGAAGGGTGAGAGAGGTTAGTTTGTTATTCTTGTATACTTGTAATCCTTGGTTTAAGGAGAAAGGAAAGAATAACAGTTTATAACCAATCCTTGTTGTTTTTCCCTGTTTTTCTGTTAACCCTAACCCTTGTGTGTTTCTTGCATATAAAGAAACCGTTTAATACTTTGTTTCAAGGTATCGTTTTTCACAACAAATTGGTGCAGTGAGCATGGAGAAGATGTCTTCAACAATGTATGAGATTGAAAAGTTCACCGGAGTGAACGATTTCGGTCTGTGGCGCTTGAAGATGAAAGCCCTACTGGTTCAGTAGGGTTGTTTGGAAGCGTTGAAGGGACAGGTAGCCATGGACGCTGGGTTAACGGAAAGAGAAAAGATGACCATGATTGATAAAGCCCACAGTGCAATATTGTTGAGCCTTGGTGATAAGGCGCCAGGATTATGGGTGAAACTCGAAAGTTTGTATATGACCAAATCTCTAGTGAATCGTCTCTACCTGAAGCAAGCTTTGTATTCGTTCAAGATGAGTGAAGACAAAGCTTTGGCTGAGCAGTTGGATATGTTCAACAAGCTGATTCTTGATCTTGAAAATATTGATGTGAAGATCGATGAAGAAGATCAAGCACTGTTGTTGTTGTGTGTTTTGCCCAGAACACATGCTCACTTCAAAGAAACTCTCTTGTATGAAAGAGAGTCCCTGAGTTTTGAAGAAGTTCAATCAGCCATGTACTCTAAGGAACTGAACAAACGAAAGGAGCAGAAACCATCATCAGTTGGCAAAGGGTTGTCTGTGAAAGGAAGATCGTCAAAGAAAGATGGTAGGTTTGACAAGAAGAAAGGTAAGGCTCAACAGAAGTCTTGTGGTAGTGATATGTCTGGTATTAAATGTTATCACTGTAAAAAGGAGGGTCACACAAGAAAGGTGTGCCCTGAGCGCCTGAATAATCATGGAGGTAAGGACAATGGGAATGCAGCTATTGTGTAAGATGATTATGAATCATCTGATGTCCTTGTGGTGTCGAGCAGCAACTCTTGCAAAGAGTGGATTATGGATTCTGGATGTACTTGGCATATGACTCCAAATAAGAATGTGTTTGAAGAATTAAGTGATCAAGATGGTGGGTCAGTGCTGCTGGGGAACAATAAAGCTTGCAAGATTGCAGGTATTGGATCCATTAGATTCAAGCTCCATGGTGAATCAATAAGGTTATTGACTGGGGTTAGGTATGTACTTGACCTTAAGAGGAATTTAATTTCTCTTGGTGAATTCGACAAGAAAGGATATGTCTTCAAAGGAGAGCAAGGTATCCTGAAAGTCATGAAGGGATCGAAGGAAGTCTTGAGAGGCGTGAAGAAACAAGGCTTGTATACCCTTGAGGCTGAGGTTGTAAGTGGTTCAACAAATGTTGTATCCACGAAACCTGTGTCGAAGACAGAATTATGGCACATGAGATTGGGCCATGTCAGCGAAAGAGGCCTGGTCGAATAGGGGAAGCAGAACCTGCTAGGTGGTGATAAAGTCGAAAAGTTGGAGTTTTTTGAATCTTGTGTATTTGGTAAATCCTGTAGGGCGAAGTTTAACAAAGGCAAGCAAAGAACACATGGATCCCTGGATTATATTCATGCTGATCTTTGGGGGCCTGCAAGGAATCCTTCACACTCAGGTGCAAGGTATTTTCTATCCATCGTTGATGACTATTCCAGAAAGTTATGGGTATTTATTCAGAAGACAAAGGATGAAGCTTTTGAGAATTTCAAAAGTTGGAAGGTCCTGGTCGAAACTCAAACTGTCAGAAAGGTTAAGAGGTTGAGAACCGACAATGACCATGAGTTCTGCAATGAAGCATTCGACAGTTATTATGTTGAGTCTGGGATTGCAAAGGCATCGTTTTTCACAACACAGAACTCCATCATCTCTTTTCCAACTTGAATGAGACAAAGAAAATATGAATTCAAGTTAGTAGTGTTAGTTGTTGTTGTTCTTTTTTTTTGTTATTGTTGTTTTTGTTGTTCTTGTTGTTATTATGGTTGTTCTTTTTTTTTATGTTGTTGTTGTTGTTGTTGTTTTTGTTGTTGTTGTTGTTGTTGTTGTTGGTGGTTGTTGTTGTGGTTGTTGTTATTGTTATTGTTGTTGTTGTTGTTGTTGATGTTGTTCTTGTTGTTATTGTTGTTATATTCTTGTTGTTGTTGTTCTTGTTGTTGTTATTGTTGTTCTTGTTGCTGTTATTATTCTACTGCTATATTTTTTTTATTTTATTAAAAGACATACAACAACGGTTATTTAATACAACCGTGGTTATATGTAGCACGCTATCCAGTTTATTACCACGGGCAATAGACCGTTACAATCACACCCTACCTAACAACGGTTGTTCAACCATTATTATAGATTTTTCGCAACCGTTGTTATATGAGTTTTTTTTGTAGTAGTGAGATTTTCCTGTATAAAATAATAATAATAATAATAATAATAATAATAATAAAGAAAAAAAAAAAGAGAAAAACAATTAAAAGTTAAAGTAATTAATATACAATCTACTATCTATCTATTATAATTCAATTGCATGAACTCTCAAAATTGCTCTTTCATCACAAATTATTTACACTAACAAAAGAAGATTTTAGTAATCAACTAATGTTTACTTTTTTTCAATCACAACTCCTATTATGTCATGACAAGTGACATTCATTTATCAATCTCTACCAATAAAATCACAATTAAATATTACATACACTCATTCTCTCTCTTCATTCAAATTTCAAATCTCTCTCGCATTTCTTTTTCCCACACTTTCTCACTTTCATTTTAATTTTTTTCTCTATTTAATTATTATCACTAAAAATACCAAAAATCTATTTTTTAATTTAATACAATTTAATTTATATGATTATTGTTCATTTTACAATTAAGTATATCATTTTAAATTTTGCATTTGTATCTAAATACATTTTAAATCGCATCAAATAATTTTTTTATCTCGCGGGTCATTATCGCATCAAAATTGACTTTTTTGTCTTTTTTTCATCTTATGAATATTTTTTTTCTTCTTTTTGCATGATTATTTAATACAATTGAGATTGTATAATTATTTTTCAATTTATAATTAAATAACTCACTTCAAATTTACATATATATATATATAAATACATTTTAATATCTATCAAATAAACTTTATATTTCACGGGTCACTAAAAAAACAATACATATTTTATTTTAATAAAAAACAATACACATTTTATTTTAATCAATAATTACCCTAATTTGAAAGATAAAACCCTTATTATTAAATATTAATTTTTTTTATTTTACAAGTTTTTTTTTCTCTTTGTATTTAATTACAGTTGTATTTATATAATTATTGTTCATTTTAAAATTAATAACTAATTTTAAATTTAAATACATATATAAATACATTTTATAACGTTCATATTTACACTTAAACATATTTAATATTGTATCAATAACCCGCACGGGTATCTTACTAGTAACATATTTAAAAGAAAAAGTTTAAAGTAATTAGAAAAAAAAGTTGGCGTGGTGTCATAAAGTCGAGAAAGGATTGACTACCTTTGATTGCATACCTTTAATAACTCTGTATTTTTCTCTAACAATTCACTATCTCTCATTTAAATAAATTATTTTATGAAAAAATTTATCTTCATTTAAGGCACATAAAGTTATAAAATAGTAAATGTAGGCAAGCATGTCCCCATATCGTCACTAAACTATGAATATTGAAGATGTACCTTTGATGTAGAATAATTATATTTCAATCTTTACAATTTGCAAAACAAATATTATGCAAATTTTCTAACTTAAACACCTAAATGTAATTAATATTTTCTTATTTTAAATGATTCCGAATGTGTGTGGAAACTATTTAACTTATCTTTGAAGCCATAAGCACCAACATGTAGATGCCCTGTTGTCCAAGTTATTTTATACTAAGAAAATTATTATATCTAGTATTCTTATTTTTTTATTTAAAAGTTAAAAATAACCAAAACATAAATTTCCAACATTAAACTCTAGTTTCCATACAATGTGTATATAATGATGAGATATTATTTAACATCTTGATTACACTTGAAGTACTTATCATATTTTTGAAACTTAATTTTTCCTCAAATGTGGATGGTCACAAGTGACAAATTATTTATTCTTGCAAGCTTCCAAGCATGAATTCACAATGACATTAACGCCCTGAATATCTGTTAGGAGTCAATCATTGAAAGAAACATAATTAATTAACACAATAATAAATAAGATTAGTATGATAATATAATATAACATAATGTAGAATATAAAAATTAAATTTAATTACCAGTGTTGAGTTTCATAGAGTTTGAAATAGAGCACTTTGTTGCACAATTATAAGCAATCTTTGACGATACCTTATGACATTTAAATAATTTACATGCAGCAACACATCCTGCATATAATGGGATTTTCTTTATGAAACGTTTACATTCAAAAGCACATTTTCCAATACAGATTACATCACCAATTGAATTTTTGGAAGGTGATGAAGTTAGAGAAGAATCGTCAGCTTGTGCCACAACTAATAATACCATAAGAAAAATTGATATAACTTTTTTCATCTCAAGATTTGCCATACTTCTTCTCTATTTAAATTTCAGTTTTTTTTATTATATATGTTAAGTGGGTTTTGATAATCAAAATGAGAGTGTATAACATCTTAATTTATAGGCAGAGAAATAATTATTTTAGAAAATAACATGTAAAGTGAGATTAACCAACTTTCAAGATCTTCTCACTTAACAAATATCAAGATCTTCTCAAGAAATAATTTTTTTAAAGCATATGAAATGGTAATAAAATAATATGTTTATTCTTTTCTGTGTTTGATACACATAAGATAAGAAATATATTATTATTTTATGTATTTTGTATGCATATAATATAGACATGATGACTTATATAGTATACTATATTTAAATTAAGAAATTTCATTTCATAAAAAAATTACTTATATTTTTCTTTTATTAACATTAAGAGAATAAATACAAATATTTTAAAATTTCAAAGTAATTAAGTAAATTTAGATATATTAAAGGAAAATTAAATGATACTATTAAAAAAATCAAATTTTAACTTAAAAAAATGAATAAATAAACTTTTATAGTATACCTATTAAAAATGTATATATATATATATATATATATATATATATATATATATATATATATATATATATATATATATATATGTGGATAAGTTGTTTGTCTAATAAGATACAACACAACATATTAGTTGTACTATGACATCAAGTTTGTCTAGTAAGATACAACACAACATATTAGTTGTACTATGACATCAAATCATGCAATTTAAAATTTTTTAATGTTCTTTATTTTATTCATTTTTTATAAGTATTTAATTTTTAAATCTCATGTTGGAACAAAGAACAATTTGATTGGGTTAACAATGGTGGAAATTATAATTTAGGGATTTGAAATTGAGAAAGAAATAACAGAAAAAAATATTGAGAGTGAAAATTATATTTGGCATTAACCACAAATGGGAGCACAAAAGGCTATTTATACAACATGTACACAAATAATTGAGAAAATACAAACCAGCTTAAAAAATAAGCTAAAACACAAAAAACGCCCAGTGTAACCGGTTACCATATTCGGGGTAACCGGTTACCACAAAACCTCCAAGCTACTGACTCTACGTGAACAGGGAGTAACCGGTTACCACATATCCGGTTACTAGTTACACCAACTGAAATGAAAGAAAAACTATTTTCTAACACACCGCCTCATTTCACTTGGTCCAAGTCCGCCATGCTTAAGCTCATCTTCAACCTCTTGAACAATTCATTTGTTATTCCCTTAGTAAACAAATCCGCTACTTGGTATTCGCTTCGACAATATCCTAATCTTACCTTTCCTTCACTCACTAGCTCCCTCAAATAATGAAACTGCATCTCTATATGCTTGCTTCTTCTATGTGCAATCGAATTCTTCGCAAGGTTTATCGCAGAAACATTATCAACAAGAAGTGTGGTAGCCTCACCCTCAATGCTACCCAACTCCTTCAATAGATTCATGAGACACATAGCTTGACACACACATAACGATGCCGCAATATACTCAGCCTCACAAGACGAGAGTGCTACCACAGGTTCCTTCTTCGAACACAAAGAGATTGGTATCCTACCAAACATAAAGATGTATCCAGTCGTCGACTTTCTATCATCCTTATCTCCACACCAATTGGAATCGGTGAAACCAAGTAAATCGCGTTTTTGGCCCGTATCCATTGCGGGAAAGAGAATTCCGCAGCCAAGAATTCCTTTAACATATCTAAGGATCCTCTTGACCGCTGCCAAGTGAGACACCTTCGATCTCTCCATGAATCTACTAGAAATACTGACACTAAATGCCAAGTCCGGCCGCGTAATGCACAAATACTACAATGATCCAACCAATCTCCTATATTGCGTTGGATCCACATCTTGCTCATCCTCACTCTTGGACAGCGGCAACCTTGCTTCACATTGTGTAATGGTCGCATTATAATGCTCCATTTCACACCTCTTCAAAATCTCAAGAGCATATCTCCTTTGATGCATGAGCAGTCCCATTTTTGACTTGTGGAAGTCTATGCCAAGAAAATATGTCATGATACCAAGGTCTGTCATCTCAAATTCATCCATAATTTCACTCTTGAACTTGGAAATACTCTTCTCACAGCTTCCGGTAATCAATAGATCATCAACATACAAGCAAAGAATGATCACACCATCAATTGCATCTGTTTTCACATACACTCCGTGTTTGGACACACACCGCTTAAAACCAATATCAATTAGAAATCCATCAATGTGTTTGTTCCAAGCTCTTGGAGCTTGTTTCAAATCATATAATGCTTTATGCAATTTGTAAAACTTCAATTTTTGATTCTTCACTACAAATCTGGGTGGCTGCTCAACATAAACCTCCTCATCAAGTGGACCGTTCAAAAACGCAGATTTGACATCCATTTGATACATCGTCCAATTGTTGTTATTTGCAATGTCAACAACTAATCGAATGGTTTCTAGTCTAACCACAAGTGCAAACACCTCCTCAAAGTCTATACCTTCACGTTGCAAAAATCCCTTTGCTACCAATCGAGCATTATGCTTGATCACCTCGCCTTCGATATTTGCCTTCACTTAATAGACCTATCGAACACCAATTAGATTCTTTCCAAATGGTAAATCAACCAACTCCCAAGTACCATTTTTTTCAATAGATTCCAGCTCCTCCTTCATTGCATAAATCCAGTTTGGATCGCTTAGAGTCTCTTTCGTGTTCACCGGTTCGGATTTGGCCATAAGCGCAAAGTGGACGAAATCACCATCATTATTGATTTTGTTGTCTTAGAATCTCTCACATTCTTGGAGTCTTTGAGGTAACACCCTTTTCCTTGTTGATCGTCTAACATTATCTTTATTTTGGTCCTCGATCGGTGGCTGCACGACTGTTTCAGAACTAACTGGATAAAAAAAAAACCTGGGAGGTAGTTTTTCCTGCATGTAATCAGTTACACCAAAATGAACTGGCTAAGTGTAACCGATTACACTGGGGCCTGCAGGTCATATTTCATCAAAAAATACATAGCGACTGATCACTATTTTTCGATTCCGTGCATCAAATAGCTTATACCCACCAGTAGAATGAAATCCAACCAATACCATCTCCTCCTCCTTGTGGTCCAGCTTGTTTTTAAGTTGACCCGACACATGTCGATACACCACCGAACCAAAAGCTCTCAAATGAATTAGATCCGGTTTGATACCGGACCATACCTCTTCTAGTATCATCTTCTCAAGCTTCTTAGTAGGGAACCTATTCAACAAATAGGTGGCTGTAGAAACTGCTTCTCTCCATAGCTCCTTTGGCAAGTTCTTTCCACTCAACATGCTTCGAACCATGTTCATAATCGATCGACTCTTTCTCTTGGCAACACCATTTTGCTGTTGTGTATAGGGTGGCACCACCTCATGCATTATTCCCTATTTGTCACAAAACTTACCAAAGTCGTTCGAAGCGTATTCACCTTCACTGTCTGTTTTGAGCACTATGAGTTTTTGACCATATTGCCGCTCCACCATAGACTTAAACTTCTTGAACACATCAAACACCTCATCCTTCCTCTTGATAAGGTAAGTTCATAGCTTTCTACTAAAATTATCGATAAAAGTGACAAAGTATCTATTGCCACCCAACGTGTCAACTTGCATTGGTCCACATACATCGAAATACACCACCTCAAGGTGAGTCTTGGTTCTATGATCCGCATCCTTGCTAAAACTATCCTTGTGTTGCTTTGCTTTCACACATTCTTCACACAACTCAGCTAGAATGTTGATGTGTGGCAGCCCGATAACCATACCTTTTTGTTGTAATGCTTTAAGAGCTCGAAAATTGAGATGCCCAAGACGGTAGTGCCATAACCACTCTTCTCTACTTGCCGTTGTAGCTAAACACCTATGCTCCATAAATTTCAGCTCCACCTTGAAAGTTCTATTGGCATCCATAGGAGCCTTAAGGATCAAAACACCGTTTGCATCCACAACGCGCAAAACTTTGTCTTCCATACGAATTTTGTAACCCCTCTCAAGCAATTGGCCAATACTCAAGAGGTTACATTTAATTCCCGGAATGTACAAGACATCTTTGATCATAGAATGTCCACTATTCTTCTTTTTTATCAACACATCACTGACACCTTCGACCGCAAGAGTGGTATCATCCGCGAATTTTACTATACTTTTAGCGGCTTTATTGATTTGCACAAACCAATCCTTCCTACCCTTCATATGAGTTGAACAACCGGAATCCAAGTACTACTCCTCTCTATATTGAATTCCATCTCGCATCGTACCCAAAACATTGTCGTTTTCGCATTTTTTGCATAATTTTCAACAACTCTGCTACATTTTTCTGCAGAATTTTCAGCACCTCTGCCACTGCTACAATCTCCTTGTGTGATCATCACTAAGAGCATATTCTCCTCATCTACCTCTTGACTTGCAACCTTTTCTTCATCTCCTTGGGAATCCCTCTGTTTTTCACTACATTCCCTTGAGAAATGTCCAAGTTTTTGACAATTCCAACACTGAATTTTACTCTTGTCAACCTTTGGTTTTCTGCCTCTACCGTTGATTTGATCACCATATCTATTGCAGCTGTTCTCACCCTTTTGTCCCATCGAAACCTTCAAATTTTGTGGATTTTTTCACCCAAATTATGGAAATTTTGCTTCCCTTTTGAAGCCCATATTCCTTTCGATCTTTTACTCTTCTCGTTGAACAAAGCTTGCAAAGCGATCTCCGCCTTTGCCTTGTCGCTATTCCTCTCATTCCATCTTTTGTTCATGAGCCTCGAGAGAGCCTTGCGGATCCTCTTTGGTCATCATCGCAAGGTCATTCAATTCCTCAATTGCCACTACAATGTTGTCGAGTCTTGGTGTTAACGAATGTAAAATCTACGAAACAACATTCTGTTGCGTTGTAGGTTCTCCACATGATTTAATTTGGTTTACCAATCGAGTAATTCTTGTAACACAATCACTTATCGTCTCCTTATCCTCCATTTGAAGTAATTTAAATTGACGTTTGTAAGTTTGTAACCTCAACACGTTCGCTTTGTCAGCCCCTACATAAGCTTTTTCCAAGATCTCCCAAGCTTGCTTTGCCAAATCGCAATCGCCAACTTTTTTGAAGTTGTCACCTTCGACACAAGAATGAATCAAGAAGAGTGCCTTGGAATCTTTCTTCTTCTCTTCCTTGAATGTAGCCTTCTGAGCATATGTAGCTTCTGCCCCAAGTGGTGTAACTCCATTGTTGATCACTTCAAGAACTTCTTGATACCCAAACAGAACTTTTATTTGTTTGGACCACTTGTCATAATTCTTCAAATCAAGAATCGGTAGGTTAGTGGGTACTCTATCATTGGAAATGGTATTCATCGTTGCAGCAGATTAATGGGTTAGAACCAGTGCTTTTGATGCCAAATGTTGGAATAAAGAATAACTCGATTAGGTTAACAATGGTGAAAATTAGAATTTAGGGATTTGAAATCGAGAGAGAAATAACAGAGAGAGATATTGAGGGTGAGAATTATATTTGGCATTAACCACAAGTGGGAGCACAAAAGGCTATTTATACAACATGTACAAAAATAGTTAGGAAAATACAAAACAGCTTAAAGAATAAGCTAAAACACAAAAAATGCCCAGTGTAACTGGTTACCATATTTGGGGTAACCGGTTACCACAAAACCTCCAAGCAACTGACTCTTCATGAACAGGGAGTAACCAGTTACCACATATCCGTTAACCAATTACACCAACTGAAATGACAGAAAAACTATTTTCTAACATCTCAAAAACAAACTTCTTTACATTAGAATATTATGAGAAATTAGAAAAATATTCAATACAAACAATCTACTAGTGAGCTTGTAAGAAACAAAAGACGACATAATAAGGGTCTAAGTAGACCAAAATGTATAAAAAATTAACAATATCCAAAAAAAACATAATAATATCCCTTTAAAAGAGGCATGTGAACACAAACATCATAACAAAATTCTCCAAAAAAGAAATGTGGTAACAAATTCCAAAAACCCAAATAAGATCATAGACATTTGAAACAAATTCCACAAACATCACCAACTTGAATGGGATTTAATCCTAACAAGAAACTAAGATAAAAGCAGTGATGATAGAAAAATCAGAAGGAACAGCAGCTCTCCTTACAGAAAAACGATTGCAACCAAGGAAACCAATAAACCACCCACTTCACAACACACTTGTTCACACCCTAAGGACTGTCCAAAAAAAAAAGTAGATAAACTCTAAGAAAGGTCCAAAAGAATCACTTCGATAATTGGAACCGAAGAATCCTCCCTGAGCAGCTAAACAGATCAAACGCCAGCTAAAAAACTGAGCAACGCTGAGACTAACAAACAACAAGGAACAAGAAGCTAGCCAAAACAAGAACAAAGCAGAATGAAAGTCCTCCAAGTCTACGCCTCTAACCAATACTTACTATAAAACCTTTTGAACCTCTTGGGTTATATCTTCCTTTCGCGTCAAAGACCAATATTCGGGCACCGCCTGTGAAAAAGAGTTCTTTTTATATTTGTTTATAGTTTTGATGAAGACAAACACATCAACAAAAAGAAGTCAAAGCTTGAAGGCAAGAGCAATCAAGTTTTTGTTCATTTAAGAAGTCAAAGCTTGAAGACAAGAGCAATCAAGTTTCTATTCATTTAGGTATATGAAATTCGTGACTAAAACATTTCTTAGTGCTCAAAATATTTCTTGCATTGGAAAAATTATTTTTCATGTTTGAACCATATTAAATCAATTTCAAATATAATCTATTGAATTGGATAAATTAATAGATGTTGCATAAGATTGGTTCAAATACTTAGACAATTTTTCAATTTTTCAACTTTTTCAAACATTCAGTTTTTGGTAAATTATGGCGTTTTGAACCGTTGTAACAGCAAAAAAACCGCCACAATTCGCACCGGTCTAAAACAGTATTTTAATTTTAAAATTTGAAAAATATTGCAAACTTGTTAAGTCAGGTATCTGTTTAACCGACTTAACAAGTATTGTAGCATAATTGAAAAATGCTTTGTTTGAATGCACATTTTCATCATATCTTTTCATGGCATCTCTTACATCATTTCTCTTATTAAAATTCATAATTTCTCTAACCATTGCCATTAAATGGTTGCTTTCATCACTATAAATTCATTTTCAATTTTCATTTTTCAATTACCTCTTTCATACAAATATTAAAATCTCTTTACAATTATTTTCTACACATCTTTCATACTTAGATACTTTTTGAAATACATTTTCACATTATTATCATAAAAGTGTCTTGAGCACTTAGAGAGAATTTGTCTTGAATCTTCATACTTTAAAGAGAATAAGGCTTTGTTGTAATTCTTAAAGAATACTACAAATCTTCATATATTCATTTTATTGAAATTTTTTTAAAAAATTCCTAAGTTCTAAAGATTGTTTGGAATTAGGTGTGTACTATAAGAAGGAGGATTGTTTCTTCTTATAGGGTTTATTGTAATCCTTGTTTTCCAGAATTGTTGGTAACAAGAGAGTTGGTTTCGAGAGGATTGTTCTCATTTTAACTTAGTGAAAAATTCCAAGAGGATTGTTCTTGGTGATTGTGTTAGAATCTTGTATAGGAAGACTATGATTGTCTTGTTTATAAAATCTAACAATATTAAAATCTCTTACATGTGGTAAGGGGACTGGAGTACTCCCGAATTGTGAGGGGAACCAGGATTTATCCTTGTGTCATTTTCTTTCCACACTTTATTGCTTTCATAACTTAGTAAATAATCAGGAAAGAAAACTCAACATAAGATAAAACCGAAAAATTTTCAAAGTACCTAATTCACCCCCCTCTTAGGTGCAAACTATATTTACAATTGGCATTAGAGCAGGTTATAGGTAACCCGTTCCTACAGATTCAGTATGGCTTCCACAAGCGCAAATCTGGTTTTCAAGGATGGTGGTAGTAGCAACAAACCCCCACTATTTTCTGGCGAATATTGTGATTTCCGGAAAATACGTATGAAGGCACATTTAGAAGCACAAGGAGAAGGAATTTAGGAAACCGTCAAAAATGGTCCACATCAAGCAATTAGTGTCTTAAATGGTGTCGGAACTCCAAAGACTAAAAGTTCTTATGATGAAGATGATAAAAAGAAAGTTCTTAATGAAAAGAAAGCCATTAACATACTACAAAGTGCATTAAGTATGGATAAATTCTTCTGCATTTCTCAATGTAAATCCGCAAAAAGAAATTTGGGACACTTTGGTAGTAACTCATGAAGGAACCGCTGAAATAAAAAGATTAAGATTGAATACATTATGTCAAGAGTATGAATCGTTCATAATGCATCCCAGAGAATCAATCCTTGATCTACAAAAGAGATTTGTTCACTTAACTAATCACCTGATTGCTCTCGGTAAGACTTTTACTAACGATGAATTAAATCTTAATGTTCTTAGATCTTTGACCAGGGAATGACAACCGAAGTTGGCGGCGACATTAGAAAAGAAGAGTCTTTCTACCATGACGTCCGCTTCCTTGTTCAGAAAACTTCTAGAGCATGAATTAGAACTTGAAAGATTGGAGAAGCATGAAATACAAGTAAAAGATTCAAAAGACGTTGTATTAAAGACAAGAGTCAAATTTCATGATAGCAATCAAGAGGAGGAATCCAATGATGGTGATGATGATCTTATCAAAAAGTTTGAAAAAATCTTGAGAAAAGAAAGAAAAAAAGAGGTCATTCAGAAAGAAGTATCAACAAGGAAAGTTACATGTTTTGAATGCGGAGAAAGATGACATGTTAAAAATGAATTCCCTACACTTCAAAAGAAGAATAAATTCAAGAGAAAGAATCATAAAAGGGAAAAGATAGCATATGTAGCATGGGATGACAATGATATAAGCTCATCTTCAAATGAAGATCATGCAAACAATGCATTGATGACCTCACATCATTCAAGTGATGAAGAACATTAGGTTAGTGATTCTGAAAATGATGATATTCAATCTTATGTTGAATTAGAAAGTGCTTTTCATGAATTACGTGATGAACTTTTGAAACTTTCTAGAAAATGTTCAAGTCAAAAGAAAACTATTTTAAATCTAGAAAGTATATATGGCTAATAACACTCAAGTGGAGTTAGACTTAATAAAAAATTCAGCATGCAATAATTGTTCATCTCTTGAGTCTAAAATTGCTGAACTAAACATAGTAATTATGAAATATGAAAATGAATTCAACAATGTAGAATCAAAGAAAGAACATGTTGCAAATCATCATAAAATTTGTTATAATAAGAATCATAATTTTAGACCTACTTGTTTCTATTGTAAAGAAAAATGTCATACTACTAATGCTTGCTACATAAGAAATTATGGTATTCCTTATAACGAGTATGTAGGGGTGAGGAAGGTATCTAACCCAAAAGGATCCAAAGAAAATTGGGTACCTAGATGAAGCTAATGTTTTATAGGTACTTGACAGTCATATGCTAGCATTTTCCAATAAAGATTGATCCTTCAAGATACAAGACCATATGATATGGTAGTTATAAAAGTTTCATTGATTGAAAATATGTTTTGAAGAAGCATCAACGCTGATATCAACTTTGACATCAAATCCTTGTGAAGGAGATAAATGTAGAATTTTGTGATATTAATTTTCAATTATATTATTATATCCTTCCTATGTTATCACCTTGCTTTGTACTTTATTCTACTTTGTCTTATTTTTTATGATAACAAAAGGGGGAAAAAAGTAGGTATTGTATTTTTCTTGTTCATAATATTTTCAGGGAAGAAAGCCTTGAATTGCATAAGCAAGGGGGAGATATACAAGATAGGGAAGATTCTAGTTGCTACTCAACTTTCAAAAAGTCACATTTTGAAGCAACTCATGATGAACAGGTAAAATTTCAAAGGATGTTTTGTCATCATCAAAAAGGGGGAGAATGTGAAGAAGAGTTTTTCTTATATTTGTTTATAGTTATGATGAAGACAAACACATCAACAAAAAGAAGTCAAAGCTTGAAGGCAAGAGCAATCAAGTTTCTATTAATTTAAGAAGTCAAAGCTTGAAGACAAGAGCAATCAAGTTTCTATTCATTTAGGTATATGAAATTCTTGACTAAAACATTTCTTAGTGCTCAAAATATTTCTTGCATTGGAAAAATTATTTTTCATGTTTGAACCATATTAAATAACTTTCAAATATAATCTATTGACTTGGATAAATCAATAGATGTTGCATAAGATTGGTTTAAATACTTAGACAAATTTTCAATTTTTCAATTTTTTCAAACATTCTGTTTTTGGTCAATTATGCCGTTTTGAACCGTCGTAACAGCACAAAAACCGCCACAATTCGCACCGGTCTGAAACAGTATTTTAAATATAAAATTTGAAAAATGTTGTGAACTTGATAAGTCAGGTATTTGTGTAACCGACTTAGCCAATACTGTAGCAGAGTTGAAAAATTCTTTGTTTGGATGCACCTTTTCATCATATCTTTTCATGGCATCCCTTACATCACTTCTCTTATTAAAATTCATATTTTCTCTAACCATTGCATGACTTTTGAATCGTTGCTTTTATCACTATAAATTCATTTTAAATTTTTATTTTTCAATTACCTCTTTCATACAAATATTAAAATCTCTACATTTATTTTATACACATCTTTCATACTTAGATACTTTTAGAAATACATTTTCACATTATTATCGTAAAAGTATCCTGAGCCTTGGAGAGAATTTGTCTTGAATCCTCATACTTGAAAGAGAAGAAGACTTTGTTATAAGTCTTAAAGAATACTACAAATCTTCATATATTCATTTTATTGAAATTGTTGTACAAATTTCTAAGTTCCAAGGATTGTTTGGAATTAGGTGTGTACTATTAGAAGGAGGATTGTTTCTTTTTATAGGGTTTATTGTAATCCTTGTTGTCCAGGATTATTGGAAACAAGAGAGTTGATTTTGAGAGGATTGTTCTTATTTCAACTTAAGTGAAAAATTCCAAGAGGATTGTTCTTGGTGATTGTGTTAGAATCTTGTATAGGAAGACTAGGATTGTCTTGTCCATAAGATCTAACAATATTAAAATCTCTTACATGTGGTAAGGGGACTGGAGTACTCTCGGACTGTGAGGGGAACCGGGATATATCCTTGTGTTGTTTACTTTCCCCACTTTATCGCTTTCATAACTTAGTAAATAATCAGGAAAGAAAACTCAACATAAGATAAAACAGGAAAATTTTCAAAGTACCTACTTCACCCCCTCTTAGGTACAAACTATATTTACACCGCCACCAATTTGATATGTTAAAGCTGATGTTGTTGTTTTTCTTCTTCAACCAGTTCCAAGAATGGAGCTTTACGTTCTCTATCACCTTATCTCTGTCCACTTCCTTGTTGTAAAACACTTTATTGTTCCTAGCCTTCCAAATGTTCCATATGCTCCCAAACCAAATTGTCGGAGTGATCTTAGAGTAAGTCCTCCCTATTTCAATCAGACCCAAAATGTGATTTAGATGAGCCATGCTATCTTTATGCAATGTCGTTTTAATTCTGATCCATTGGCATATTGAATACAATATACCTACGAATAAAGGAAACTCGAAAAAATGAGATACCGATTCTTTACATCACACCCTCCTACGCAATTTAACGATCATTGGCAAGACACCCCTCTCTTAATAAGATTGTCCTTAGTGGCTACTATATTATGAAAAATCCTCCTAACCAAACATGAAACTTTGCTTGGAACCTCTAATTGCCAAACTTTTTCCCAGCTTGGATTATAACAGCTCGAACAATTGTTATTCATATCTTTGTATACCTCTTTAACTGTGTAAATATGCGGAGTTTCCCATCCCCTTGTGTCTATTGTACACAAATCGTTCCACCAAATAGAACAACCCCTCCCTCACAATCTATCAACCAATTCCCTTAAACCATATCTATTTGACAGTGCTTGAAACCAAAGCCCTTCCTTTTCGTTTTTAATTTTCCAGCCCCATTTCCCCATTAAAACGAGATTAAATAATATAAGATTTCTAATACCTAGACCCCCATCCTTAATTGGTTTACATATTATATCCCATTTTAACCAAATAATTTTCCTCTTATTCTCACTCCCTCCCCATAAAAAATTTTTAAACATAGATTCAAGTTTATGAATGATACCTAACGGTGCCTTGAAATACCAAACTTATATCTAGACACACACACACACACACACCCCTAGTTAACTCAAATATCAAATAGTCAATATCGAGTTATTTAACTACAAATTTAATCTATTTAATCAATACAAAACATTTCCCTTTTTGAAAACTCTTTATTTCCCTTCCTCTTTCTTTTCTTTTTTTTCATTTTTGTTCATAAAACTAACATCCCAAAATAAATAGTTTAGAATATTTTTCTTGGAATGTTACAATTGATATTCAGAGAATTAACATTACAATCACTTTTTTTTATAAGCAAATATATATTCACAAGGAGTTCTAGGGGAACTCAAACCCAACCAAACACATTACAAGAGAGACATCTCCAGCAAGAATCTTATTCACCTACAAATAGTCAGTAGGGCATTTATATCACTCATAGTAGTTACACTTAACAAAATGAGATAAACATATATCCATCCACCTCCAAGAAAATAACATAATTCTCTGAAAAATTTCTATATGATTGTTAATTTCATCGTTGAATAAAATTTGGTTCCTAGTCCACCATATACACCAGCAAGTTGCAAACCAAATCAAGCACACGGACGATTTACTACACCTCCCTATCAACCTTAGAAACCAAGCCATAACATTATTACAACAATTTTCTTCAGTAATCCACGAAATTCCAACCCAGTCAACCACCAATTTCCATACCAATTTGATTATGGGGCAAGAGATGAAAATATGATCAATATCCTCAATAACACTAAAATAGAAAACACATACCTTCTCATGATTATTGTTAATTACTCCTATGGTAACCAGGTTTGCATGAGTAGGTAATCTATCCAATATCAGTCTCCAACCAAATAACTTTATTTTCAACGGCATCTTTGTCTGCCACAGGAATTCCAATGTTGTCTTAAAGGCAACCTCTAGTTCCACCTGTCCACCAGCCTTCAAGATGTTTTCATAGTAGGATTTGACGGAGAAATTATTGAAAGGACCAAGAGGCCGTGCAAATGAATCCAAGGACTCCGCAGAGGGCCAAATTTTATCCAGCTCCTGCAGATTCCTACCCCTAGTTTACATGATAGCTGTTTGATAAAATCTACCTCCTCAAAAGGTTCCCCCAGCTCCATTAAATCCCTCCACCGCAATGATTCATGACCAGTAGCACAACAATCCTCATTGGCCAAGATTCTTCGAGCTAGATTCCCATACCTAAATACAAGAATACCCATCCAAATCGCATTGGTTTCCTTTAAGAATCTCCATAGCCACTTTGTTAACAAAGCCTTATTAAACATACCCACATGTTTGATTCCAATCCCACCACCCTTCTTCGGTTTGCAGACTGAGCTCCAACTTATCCACACAACACTTCTTTTATTCATGGAACCAGACCATAAAAACTTCCACTGAATTGAGATTATTTCCTTCACCACATTACAACCACTTGATGTGAATTCAAATCATTTGATAACCAAAACAAAATAAAGTGAACTTGACTAAAATTTATTTCAAGCATGCGAAGAAAAATATATTAGTTATAATTATTACAAAGTACTACGAATAAAAGTATCACATCTTCCATTACTCAAGTCCCCAATCAAACTGTTGTTCCATTGCATTTGTTTACCTGCGCCTCTAAAATAAAACCAAGCACAATAAGACTATGTCTCGGTGAAATTCTCTTTACAACCACAAATTATCCATATACAAATCACAAGATGTTCAGTTAGGTGTACATGCAAAATTTAACCTTTAAGAAAAATTTCATCAATGATAGTACTAATATTGTGGAGCACACAAATTAACTTATTTATTTTATTTATAAATATTTTCTAGGATGAATAAACTCAAACATATTGATTCACTACCAAAAAAATCAGTCATCTGCGACGTGATTTTCACGCCACAAAAGTAAAAATCACGTCACAAAGCCAATATGGGCCAGATTATTTTAGCTTTAAAAAATAAATCTTTTCTTTGTATTTTTGAAAATGGATTCTACGAAAACTGTTTTTCAAAATATTACAAGTATTTCTAAATTTGTTTTTTATAAATTAAAAGACTAATTTTGACATTCTGTAACATAAACATATATTATTGAAGATCAAAACATAGTCAAAATCACAATTTTTTCAAAAAATTGTATCTTAAAAATGATTTTTATGAAAAGCTATTTGAAATAGCTTCAAAATTAAGTGATTTTTTGAAATTTTGATATCCAAATTTTTTTCGATAAAATGATGAAATACCTAAAATAACATTTTAAGAATAACTATTCAAATAAAATTTTCATTTGAAACTTTTATGAAAAGTTTCTTTGTAAAATTTTTTTACACCAAAATATGTAACACTGTAAAAATCATTTTAAAAAATAGAAAAAATAAACAGGCCCATAACGTCGTAATTTTCCACGAGACAGTAGCAGTTGTGGCAACTTTTTTGCCACATGAAAATCACATCACAAAATCCTACTGCAAATCTGCTACATCACTGTTACACGTCATTTCTGCAAGTTATGGTTGCAGGTTTGCCGATTTTCACGTCACTAATATCATATTTGCGTCGTGGTTTTCACGTCACTAATTTGAAAAATCATTTATGATTAGCGTCATGTTTGCCATGTCACAGATTTATGTTTTATAAAAAAAAATAATTACGAAATTAATAAAAATTTAATTACAAATTTATTTATTACGAAATTAATAATTTCAATTTATTAAAATATGAAATTAACAATAAAAAAATTATAAATTTATTTATAATAAAAAATATTAATTTCAATCAATAATTAAAATATTAATATTTTCAAATAATAATTAAAAATATAAAATTCAATTAAAAATAATTAAATTCAAAATAATTACAAATATTTTACAAAAATTAATATTTAAAAGTAAAAAAATAACAATAAAAAAAAATCAACGTCACCATCCTCCACATCTTCGTCCACATCATCATCCACATCATCATCATCGTCCATTGAATTATTTGTTTGGTTCCCTTGTTGTGAGAGCAATCATTGTATTATTTTATCCATTTCAATTTGTCTCTTCTTCATTGTCTTCATTTGGACATTTATCGCCGCCCCACATTTTGCTACCTCACGTCTCCCCTCAGTTAGCGCTAATTGTCGAACTGTTTCCATCATTTGGGGTGTCAAATAATATGGACGTGACGATCATTCCCCATCTGCAACTCTTTCAAGTAATGTTCAATTCCCTAATTCTCTATAGTTCCTGACCAAAGATCCATGACCAAATAAACATCTGTTAGGTCCTTTCATGCCAACTACTAAATTCCAAATATAAAGATCCACACGATCATCAATAAAGTGTAAACTTATTAGAGTATACTGAGGATTTTGAACTAAAAATTCTGCGAGCAATGTCTCATAGTCCTTCTGCACATACGAAATTTTTTTAAATTAAATATAGTTTAAATAATATATATATATATATATATATATATATATATATATATATATATAAGAATTAAATAAAATAAAATAATGAAATATAGACACGTGATTTTTACGCCACAAACATTAAATTAGTTGCCACATGAAAATCACGCCACAACATTGCCATTAGATATTAAAAAAATTTAAACAATTTACTCATATACATAAATTAGTTTAAATAACATAATACAATATAAACAACTTACCAAAGCTAATCTGGTACGGTCGTCAACAAAATCCCCCGATAATTTGGTACGGGCCTTTGCAAATAGCTCATTCATTCGCGGGTGTCCCCCTAATTCCTTAGACTAATTAATGAAATTAACTTCAATTAAAAATATATAGTAAATCAAAATATAACTAAAAGAAGTAGTTATAATTACCATGCGTCGAGCATGTTCAACGACATTATTGCTTCCAACTGCATTGAGGTGACCCCCTTTTTCAAATGCTCTCATTTTCTTTGCATTTTCAAATCTTGCCTTAAAACCATGTGAGTCCCAATATACAAGAGGTTCATCAAAAACTTCCTTGCCTATCCAATTAGAACGAATACATTGATCTTTCTAACGACTTCTAGCATGTCGTAGCATGTTAGAAAGTCAGACTACTATTCTGCCCCGCCAACTTTTTAGAATCCTAACCTCGTCAATTGTTTCCCAAATGCATTTTTCCTGCAATGTTTTAAGACATTCAAATATAATTGTTAGATAATTAT
This sequence comes from Lathyrus tuberosus, assembly GCA_022829125.1. Taxonomy (NCBI): domain Eukaryota; kingdom Viridiplantae; phylum Streptophyta; class Magnoliopsida; order Fabales; family Fabaceae; genus Lathyrus; species Lathyrus tuberosus. Next base: position 356,475 of record JALAZF010000118.1, on the reverse strand, counting down.
AATTAAAAAAAGTAATAAAAATAACAATAACTTAAAATAAATGCATTATACCTTAAATTTGTTAAACCAAGCATCTTTATCACTCTTGGAAAGTTCTCGAAATCTCTTCCAAGATTTTTAATACATTTGTTGAGTAACATAACTTATAAATAGGGAAGCAATTTGACTCGGCTCAAAACTAAACAACAACAAATTGAATAAGTATTATTAAATCTAAAACAAGGTAACATGTTTACTTAAATTAAAATTTTAAATATTTGATACTTATGATTTTCCACTAGGCCAAATATTGTATCTTCCATCAAAATTTCATGCTCACTTGAATGTGTGGCGCGATCCTGCCCCTATTGATCGTCCTTATCCTACCCTTAATGATCGTCCTCGTCATCCCCTTCATCATCTTCCTCACGTGCATATATGTGTGTGGTAGGTGAGGTGCAAGGTCCCCCATGATGCATGTATGGTGAGGGTTTGTGTGTGGTAGGTGAGTGGTGGGGTCCCCTAAACTGCGTGGATGATGAAGATATGTGTGTGGGATGTAGGGTATGGGATCCCCTGAGCTGCATGGATGGTGCACTTATGTGTGTGGGATGTTGGGTACGGGATACCCCAGGCTGCATGGATGGTGCAGGTATGTGTGAAAGAGTGGGGTGCAGGATCCCCCAGATTGCATGGATGGTGAGGGTATATGTGAGGGATGATGAGGGTATGGAAAGCTAGAAACCCCGGTCTGCTGGTATGGAAATCTAGATCCACCAGTCAGCTGGAATGGAAAGCTAGATCCCCTAGATAGGCTAATGAAAGATGGAGTCCCAGATGGGAACATAGGATAGTCATGAGGGGAGAGTGGTGGTATAAGATGTTGAGAACTAGACATAGACATGGGATCTACCTAACTATATGGAGGAGGACACGTAGCCAACTGAGGTGCCTCACATACAATTACCCTTGGGCGCTGGCGCTGATGCTGAACCTTACCGTTACCCTTATCAGTTCGGGGTGGCATTTTATCTATTTTGAGAGAATACACATATAATAAATTATCACAACATATACAACTAATTCATCAACACAATTAATAAATCAACAAAACACGATCAATTCATTAAGTAAAATTACACATTATTTTCTACCAATCATTAAGTAAAATTACAAAAACGATCTATTCAAACTCTTCATGCTCTTTATCCATATCATTCTTATCATCTGATTCAATATTGTCCTCAGATTCAAACTCGCAATTCTATTCGTCCACATTATTTTCTTCCAACAATATAGATGCATCAACTTGATGACCCTCAACAACTGAACTCGCCATCTATTCCTCCACATTATTTTCTTCCAACAATATAGATGCATCAACTTGATGACCTTTAACTTCAATCACATCATTAATTTGAGAAATTTCATCAACTTGGTAAGCAATGTCTTCCACTATTTCATCAGTTTCAATATGACCCAATGGTTTTGTTTTG